>OV884003.1:19272559-21772559 GCA_930367185.1 Myathropa florea
TCAGTGACTCGAAAGAGGTGGAGCCGTGAAAAAATGTTTGGTGTTTTTTCGGGAATCGAACCGAGAACATTGAGCGTAGGAGTCGACGCACCTACCCACTACGCCACGGTGCCCACTAGCCAGCCAGTCGTTACCCAGATTCATAAGTTCTCCTAAATAATACCTTACATATCATTTCAACTCGAAACATGATGTTAAATTTAAAGCTAAAAACACAATAGGGCGTTGGCACTACCGACGTTTAACTTCCGGCACAAACAACACAACGACACAGCTCAAAATGCTGCATTGTGCTATCGAACTTAAGTTTGTAAAACAAATTAGAGTAACGAGAGAAACGTAATTTCCTGTAACAACGCAGAGAGTGCGTCTTTCAACATGTTGAACGATTTACGTGCGTTTTAACACTTCGCATACTAATTGAGAGCTTTTTTGTGTGATTTGACACTTTGTTGTACAATGTGATAAATAAAAACAGCTGATAAATGTGGATTAACATTTCAATGTTTGCCTGAGGGATTACGTTCTTCTTCTTCTGATGGCGCTACAGTCCGGGGTTATAGTACTGGGCTACCTATGTAACGCAAAATCGGCAACACCTGCGCAGAATTGTGTTCCTCGCATAATTCCTTGGAAACATTCCACCACAACCAACAGATATCTCCTGGAATGGTTGCTCATTGTTTCTAGTCGCACAATCCAAGTGGGTTTCGACTTGCGCACATCTCCTATAATGTCTTAGATGACGTTTGATGCAAATTACTCCTTAAGAGTAGATCCAAAACAATGCTGGCCATTCAACAGTGGTGAAGTCCCCGGATTGGTAATTATAGACGAGTCAAGTTGCATTGCTGAGTTTCTAGGTTGTAAGTAGTTACATAATATGCAAAATACTTATCAGGTTTATTGTCATGAGCTCACTTGACAAACTGCAGCCAATCTGAATCTCCTTTTTATGTGAACTGACAGTAACATTTTGAATGCTTCAATAGAATAATATCGCAGGTCAATTATTATACAGCATGTGAAAAACAACAGAAGCATGGACTTTGTCAAAAACGGATGAGGTTGCTCTTGGCTGCTGAACGAACGAGGTCTTAGTGAAGATAGTCAACCCTGGGTGACAAATTTTACCGCCACAACAGTCAAAACTTTCCTGAAAAAATATCGTGCATTAATCATTCTGTACGTCTTTTACGAAGCCAGAAGCACCACAAGAAGACCTAGTTCTGGATATCTTCGAAGGACAAATTCTTTATCCACTATTCGACGGACTTAGATGTACATCGAAATTGACAAATACTAAGTCTATCTTACACGTAGTTCGATGGCATAGCCAACGTTCTAGCGAAAATGTTCTTTTAATGTGAATGCACCCTTAAACCAAGGACAAAACCATCCTTGTCAAAACATCCACAAAAACTAACAGTATGGTGTGGTATTTATCCCGGTGGTGTCATTGGGCCGCATTTTTTCGTTGATGAAGGTGACCGTCACCTTACAACAAGGATATTTCTTTGGTCTATTGCACGAACTAGGCGCTGTGGCCGTGTGGGTTTGTGCATCGATCGCTACGCACTAGACTTTCAAGTCTATACTCAAATCAAAGTTCAGACAAACAATTTTTCAAAAAAAAAAAATGTTCACGGCCTCTCCTCTTTTGAGTCACTGACAATGCTCAAAGAGTATAACTGTCTAGAAAAAGCTTCTCAATCTCGCCGTTCGGAGTCGGCATTAAACTGTAGGTCCCCTCCACTCGTGAGAGAACAATAGCACGCACAACACGAGTGGTTGCTGAGGTGGCCCAGGCTCACCTCGGAATTCATCTGCGGCATTATTATATTATTATGACCAATTTCATCACAAAACCATCTTCAGTGATGAATCGCACTTTTGGCTAAATGGCTAAACAGAATACTCGTTATTGATCAGGTGGAAACCCTCATGTGCTTCAAGAAACACCACTTCATCCGCAAAAAATAACTGTGCGGTGTGGTTTTCATGTGGGTGGTGTCATTAGGCCGTGTCTTTTTTCTTTGGTGAAAATGAAGTGACATTGTGCCAAAGGACATTGTGCCAAATTGGCATAATGACGGTTTTGAAAGTATCATTGGGCCAAATATTAACATTAACGGTTTTCTTGTCATCTCTTAACAGAAAAGATTGCAGACAGCTTACCGGCGTACTAACGGGGCACTACACCTTCGCCAAACACCTAAGTGTGCTTGGCCTAAGCGATGAAACCCTCTGCGACGCCTGTGGAGAAGACGATGACACTGCAGAGCACTTCCTCTGCCATTGTCCCGCCTTTGCTCGGATCAGGTGGCAATTATTCGGTGCTGATGAGGGTGAGAGCTGACGATGTAGGCGCCTCATCACAGAAGCGCCTGCTGGTCTTCCTTCGGAAAACCATGAAATTCCATTAAAAGTAGGTTGCTGCCTGGTAGTACAATGGACCAGTTTTTAAGTCTGAGTGCTCCAGTGTAGTGTTACAAAAACCTCCGACAAAAAAAATGTCGCTTTCAAAAGCGTCATAGGGCAAAATTAGTTTGCGACATTATGTCAAATTTGGTCCTATGACACTTTGTAGAAGTGACATTATGCCAAATGGCGCAAGATCGTCTAAGTTTGCAGCAAACTAATAAACAGTGGAATAGGTATGCAACCCCCCTGCCTGGGTTACTATAGGATTTGAAGTAGGTGCTAGGTTCTGCGCATTTAAACATTCTTTTTATGCATGTTTTCCACAGACTTTATCAAACCTAAACGCACAGAACCTCGCTCCTACTCCGAAGTCTATAGTGACCCAGGGAGGAGAGTGGCAGCATGCCCCACCACACCTATTTCTTCCGAAGTGCCATAGTGTCAAATTGGCTCTATGACGCTTTACCAAAGCGACATTATTCCAAATGGAAAAATTCGGCCTAATGACACTTTCAAAAGCGTCATTACACCAAACTTTTCCATTTGGCACAATGTCACGGCACCCGTTACAGTCATAAGAGATCGCTACAGAGACAGAGTCCCAACGTTATTTCTTTGGTCAATTGCATGGATTAGACGTTAATGATATGTGTTTCAAGAAAAACAGTGTCACAAGTCACATAACGGGTGTAACAATCGACTTATTTATAAGACTCAATTCGATGAACGTGTTATGTCGAGAAATGGTCCAGATAAATAGTGTGATTTAACGCATGTAAACTTTGTTATGAGGCTACGTTAAATCATTAGTCTATGCTAATAAGCCGGCGTCATTAGAGGAGCTCAAAGCCAATATTGAACGAGGGATAGCGGGTGTTTCCGTCGAAATGTGTGGCCAAGTCATCGAAAATTGGGTTCAACGAATCGACTGCTGCAAACGTGGTCGTAGTGGACATATGAACGACATCGAATTCCGTACATAAATGTTTTGATTTAACTTCAAACCAAATTTTCATTAGCATTTTTGAGATATCATAAATTGTTTGCGTATTCATTTTAAATTAAGTTATCAAGTCCTTATTGAAAAACACGACGTAACAAAATTTAAATTAGTGTACTATTAATTGGTGTCTGCCATGGATTACAATAGGGGGAATCACATGTAGCAACCTGAAAGTTGCACGTGCCGTCACTATTGTTTTCCATGGAAATCTAGCTATGACCTCCTAGTGGTGGCCACCGGAAACAATTCGACCAGCAGGTCATGTCTCTACTGGCGGATTGGCTAACATAGCAGGCGGGAAGAAGGTTAACTTCCTGAGTGTGAATGAGTGAATGTTTGTGTTGAGTGTGAAAATGAACAAACCAACCGAAAAAACAAAATAAGTGTGTATTTTGTTTTTTCGGTTGGTTTGTTCATTTTTAGGTTAGGTCCCACGAGTGCCGCGAGAAGTAATGGGGTCCGCAATACCAGAGCTCCGGATAAGTATGGTAAGGCTAATTGAAATGAGGCCTCTCCTGTGCACCTCCAGTCCTCAAACTTGCGACTAGTCAACTCACTAGCCATGCATCCCTCGGCGCTTGATGTTCCACCTTGGATTGGGGGATTTTTTCGGGATTTCTTTCATTCATTCTTTTTACATTCCCACACAGAAAAAAAAAAGAAGCTAACGAGCCAATTGGCCCATCGTCAGAAGACGAACTTTTAGCCTCCAGTCAGGAGACTATCCCCCCAACAGACTCCAGCAGTACCTGCCAAAGTACAGCTGCGAAGTCTCACCCTGCCTCAACCCAAAACCCAGACGCCAGAGTTGCCAGCCATACGCGACCAGAAGCGGAAAAAATATAAATCTCCTGGAATCCAGCAGAAACTGCAATACCAGAAAGCCATCTTCATCTTAGGCAAGATTGCCAAAAATGAAGCAGCCGGTATTGTGGCGGATCAGGATTCCAAGGATAAGCCAAAGTACCAAGCCATAGTGAAAGAATACACTAGGTACATGGCGGAAAATAAAGACACGACAACGACCGCAACAAAAGCTCCAACAACGTCGTCCAAACGAAACAGATCTCGAGATGAGACCAGTTCTGCTCCGAAAAGAAGCAAAGGAAGTGACAATACCAACCTTCCTTCAAGCAGCAGTGAATCTGCAAAGCGCTCCATGAGCGAGGTAGTAAAGGGACCATCTTCAGGTCGCTTTAGCGGACAAGCTGCCTGCCAACACCAAGAAGGTCCTTGAAACCTGGAGCGAGATTGAAAGCAGGTTGTCCGAGTTGGTCATGGATCATCTCCTCAACTCGGAAGACAAGTCCCTACCTGGAAACGACTCAGCCGAAGTCGTTAGAGGTTATAGGGTTTTCAAATGCGAGGACCAATTCTCCAAGGATTTCCTCTTCGCATGCGTTACTAAGATTAGCAATGAATGGGAAGGTCTGAGCCTCAGACTCATCCCAGCGAAGGAAATCCCCAGGAGACCGAGAGCTCGCATTTGGTTACCGAAAATGAAACCAGACAGTGAGAAGCTTCTCAAATGTCTAAAAATTCATAATCCCAGTATCAATATGGATAACTGGGCGGTAATCAAATCGGAACCTCCTCAGAACAACAGTATGACCTACTTATTGTCCATAAACGAGGAGTGCCTTCCAAGCCTAGCGAAGGCCGACAACAAGCTACGTTTTGGCGTAAGATACGCCAAACTAAAAATCTTCCAATCGTCAAACCCGGGTGATGACACAGACGATGTCGACGCCGCGGACAAGCTGGAAACATGTGTCTTATCCAGAAGCTTATGGCCCACCTACAACCAGAAGAAAACAAAAGACCTGCTCAACGACAGTAGAAGAAACATATCCAGAATCACAGCGGTCTGTACTGGACACTGGGCTGTTGCTGGGCAGGCATGCTGAAAGACTAGGCATACCATTTAACTCGAACTGCCGCAGCTGCCGGGTGGAAACTGAGCCAGAAACCCCCGAGCACTTTCTGTGCAAATGTCCGGCTCTAGCTAGAGTCAGGCAACGCACTCTGGGCAAAGCCATCTTCAACACCCCTAAAAACCTCTCGGAGGCAAACATTCGTAGTCTGCTAGCCTTCATAAATTCCACAAAGTGGTTTCAAAATTAGACTAATCTGAGTGAATACACACTCCTTTTCAACCCCATTTCACAAACTAGGTATCCCAGAGGATGTGGTATCAAAACGGCGCTTTCATGGCGCTAATTGGGTGCGAAAACAGGATCTGTATGTCCACGCCTGCCTAGTATTAATTAGAACATTACTTTTACACGTACAGCAAAGTGAGCGATGGTTCGCTAGCTTGATCCTTATTCTGTGCTTAGATTTAGTCAACAAACTAAAATTAACTACTTCTTGTTCCGTTTAAATGGACAATCTAAAACGTCTCAATTGAAAAGAATCTTCTTCTTCTTCTTCTTCTTAGGGCGCTACAGTCCGAGGTGGACCTGGGCCTCACTCAACATGCCTCTCCAGCCAGCACGATCTTTCGCCAGCTGTCTCCAGTTTCGCACACCAAGCCGGCAGAGGTCCCCCTCGACTTGTGTGCGCCACCTTGTTCGTGGACGTCCTCTGTTGCGTTGTCCCACAGGCTCAGAGTCGAAGACTCTTCGGGCCGGAGCTAAGTTGTCCATACGCTCTACATGGCCTAGCCATCTTAGGCGTTGGATCCGTAGACGCCTGGCTAGACTCATGTCGCTGTACAGCCCATACAGTTCGTGGTTGAATCTTCTCCTCCAAATGCCATCAACGCAAACAGGACCAAAGATCGCGCGCAGAACTTTTCTCTCGAAAAGACCAAGAGACTGTTCATCCGCTTGGGATATTGTCCATGCCTCTGCACCGTAAAGCAGGACTGGGATGATCAAGGTCTTATACAAAGTCAACTTGGTCTTCCGAGAGAGGGCTCTACTACTCAATTGCCTTTTGAGCCCATAAAATCAGCGGTTGGCAAGTTATTCTGCGTTTGATCTCGGTACTGACGTTGTTTGTACTGTTTACCGCGGAGACAAGGTAGATGAAATCCTTAACTACCTCAAAGTTATAGCTGCCTATGGTGACGTTCTGGCCTAGTCGTCGATGTTGTGCGTCCTTTCTCGATGACAGCATAGACTTGGTTTTGCCCTCGTTTACCCCCAGACCCATTTTAGCCGCTTCCATTTCAATGCCAGCAAACGCATCATTGACGGCTCGCTTTGTTCGCCCAATCACGTCAATGTCATCCGCGTAAGCTAGCAGTTGAACGGAATTTTGGAAGATCGTGCCTCTTGTGTTGGCCAGTGAGTTTTGCACGATCTTCTCAAGAACGGTGTTAAATAAATCAGATGACAGCGCGTCGCCTTGTCTAAAAGTTTTTTTTGGCATTAAAGGTCTCGGTGAGTTCGTTACCGACCTTGATGGAGCAGCGAGAGTTCTCCATCGTCATCCTGCTCAGTCTGACGAGTTTGGCAGGAATGTCAAAACTAGACATGGCTCTGTACAGCTCGTCTCTATGCACGCTGTCATATGCGGCCTTGAAATCGACAAATAGATGGTGTGTGCCGATCTGCATTTCTTGGGTCTTTTCCAGGATCTGCCGCAGTGTGAAGATTTGATCGATGGTGGACTTCCCGGGCCTGAAACCACACTGATAAAGACCTATCAGTTTGTTCACGAATGGTTTCAGGCGTTCACACAGAACGGCAGACGCCATTTTATAGGCGATGTTAAGGAGACTTATCCCTCGATAGTTGGCGCAGTCAAAGGGGTCTCCTTTCTTGTGGATCGGGATTCCACTCATCGGGCATGCTTTCCTCCGACCATATCTTACAGATGAGCTGGTGCATGTGCCCTACCAGATCACCTCCAGCTGCTTTAAACATTTCGGCAGGCAGACTATCTGCACCAGCAGCTTTATTAGACTTCAGTCTCGATATCGCTATCTTGACTTCGTCTAGGTCGGGGTGACGGTATTCTCTTCTATCATCATGTCCTTTGCGTTGAGTGGAACATTCTGCCTGACAGCGGTATTTGTGCCCTCATCGCCGTTCAACAGTCTGCAGAAATGATTTTTCCAAATTCTCAGTATCGACTGCGAATCTACTCCTAGCTGTCCATTTTCGTCCCGGCATGCTTCTGTCCGAACTTTATATCCATTCGTTAAAAGTTTTACCCTTTGGTAAAACTTTCGGACATCATTCCTGCCATAACACCTCTCCATCTCCTCGATCGCGCGCTTCTCGTGCTCTTTCCTTTTCTTCCTGAGAAGCCGGTTCTCTTCCCTTCGTTTCTGTTCGTAGAGCTCACGAACAGCTCTCGTGGTTCGATGCAGCGTTGCCCGGTAGGCTTCTTGCTTTGCTGCATGTGCCTGCCTGCACTCGTTGTCAAACCAGGGGTTGTTTCTTGTTGGCGTTTTAAAACCCAGCACATCAGTAGCGGCTTCTCTGATGGCTCTTTGACAACGTTTCCATTCTTCGTCTATTGTTAGTGCAGGCGGCGTCGAACTTTCGGAGAGTTTCAGGGAGACTCGATCGGCAAAGTTCCTGGCAGTCTGTTGCGATTGTAGCTTTTCGACGTCAAACCGTGGTTGGCTTCCTCGACTCCGTTCTTCTCTCGATATCCGTGTCCTTACCTTGGCTACAACAAGGAAATGGTCCGAGTCGATGTTGGCGCCTCGGAACGTTCGGACATCAAGAATACTGGAGGAGTGTCTGACGTCGATCGCAACGTGATCAATCTGGTTGACGGTTGAATGATCAGGGGACCGCCAGGTCCCTTTATGGATGTTGAGGTGTGGGAACCGCGTGCTAGCTACAGAGAGGTTTCGCCCCGTAACAAAGTCCACCAGCCTGAGTCCGTTTTCGGACGTGGTGTCGTGCAGGCTGTGTTTACCGATGACTCTAGCAAAGATGTCCTCTTTACCCAGCTTAGCGTTGAAATCTCCTAGAACGATCTTGGTGTCGTAGCTGGGGCATTGATCGTACGTTCTTTCTAGGAGATCATAGAAGTCATCCTTGCTATCGTCATCTTTGTCCTCCGTTGGGGCGTGGGCGCAGATTAGGCTGATGTTGCCGAATTTAGCCTTGATGCGGATTGTTATGAGGCGCTCGCTTATGTACTTAAAGCTTAAGACTTTTTGCCTAAGTCTGCCTCGAACAACAAATCCACATCCAAATAATCGCTGCCTTCGCTCTCTGTAACAGTCGCCGTAGTAGATATCGCAGTTTTTCATCCTCTTTTTGCCCGGCCCATCCCATCGCACTTCCTGGATTGCGGTAACGTCTGCTTTATAGCAGTCTAGGGCCTCCGCGAGTTCATCGGCTGCACGTGGTCTGTTCAGGGACCTCACATTCCTTATCCGTTTGCTGGGGTCGTCAACAGTAAATCCGTCCGTATCCGAGGCATATTGTTGCTTCTCAACTCGTTACTTTTTTACGTGGTGAGGAAGTTAACCCCACGCACAACCTCCAACTGGGAGGACAGGTCGATTTGTTTAGCCCCCGGACAAAGGGGTCCGGAGGGATCCGGTGTCGGTAGCCTCTTGCAGGCTGTGAGCGCCGCCGTTGGCCCTAAAAGAAGGGCTCATCCGCCGCCATCTCTATTCCAAGGTCCCGACCTTACCATGGAAACCAGGTAGCTCCTGCTGACTGGAGTTGTGGATGCCGCCGTTGGCCAATCAGTTGACCAGCTCCTCCGCCGCCATCCTAAAAAGAGTGATGAGCCCTGGTAGACTCACACTCCCCCCTCTCTCGTTTGCAGCCGCCCAGACGTCCCACGAGGGTTGGTTACCCCATCTTTTGTCGAGGGTACTCGGCTCCCGGATTTCACCACGGGGAGGTGAGAGTAGGAGTTCGTTAATAGAGGCTAGGTGCAGACGCTTGTGTCTGCATGGTTCGCGTATTAACGCTTCGAAATCCAATTGAAAAGAATATCAAATTAAAATCATAGTCAACTAGCTGGTCTTGATAAGAGCATTTAAATTTTAAAAAAACAAGTAGCTAACGCAATTAACCCCCGATCCGGGGTAGCTGACTCAGTTCCCATTAGAATTCAGACCAGAATGCAATGTATTCAAGAAGCAAAAGCAGTGGAATATTTATTTCTCCGCCCATTTAAATGAGACGCAGTCTTGAAATAAACATGTAGACCTTGATCTTTGCTAATAAACAAGCACTACAAAGTCACATCTCACAAGAATAATTGAGCAATTAAATTGAGTGTTAGGGGACAGTGGACTGATCAAGACGTCGCCTGTCATCTCATCGCAATGATTCAGAAAGTTTAACGACCAGATCTAGCAACATTTGTCAAAGACGTCCCTCCGTCATTGGTTGCAACACTTGATGGATATCTTCTGATACCGAAGCACGACGCCTTGTCTGCGCTTATCCAACGTTCGCGCTACACAACCAGCACTTAGCACACGATTCGTGGTAGTCTTAGGCATTTCGAGGAAATCGAAAATCGATATGTGTGTTAAGCCGTTAACCTACATTCGGCATTCAATCCGAGGCACAAGCTCAATAAATAATTCGCATAAATCGGAGCGAAAAGTTAACCCCAGTAAAACATATTTCGATGCCAACTTCAGTTTCATTTATCACTCGTGTATCTGGAGCCCAGAAGGAGCATGGAACTGGTATTGGCCGGCGCACCCTGTCTTTGCAGCACACGAAATTCGATCCCATGACATATGTACGTTTTGGAAAGATACGCACAGAAGCAGGCTGCCAAGTCGACTGTGTCAACTGCTTCTCCTTGGATGAGTGATACTATCGCAGCATGCTCTGATTTTCTGGTTTAATTCGCACTCAGCGATAGCTGAACCTTGCTGCAGGCTTGTCGGTGGAATTTGCATTTGAAACGAAACCGTAGCGCCAGCTACAGTGGTCAACTGAATGTGTTTTGATGACTATTTCACCACAAGAGTTGAACCATACAATGATTGAAGGGGGTTGGAGTTCACTTCGAATCCGAGCCTTATGATTCGAGAAGAAGAGGAATTTCGAACCTCGACACTAGCTGGGACTTAATTTGCATCGTAAACCAAAAAAAGGAAGCCCACATTCCCTTCCTTTCCAAAGGACCCTGATTTAAGGTTTGCGGCCCGTTCAACACAAGCAGTACCATAAACACGGCGCCAATGTGCTAATTGAGTTGCAGTCCCTGGTCGACCAACCAGTTTATTTTTCTCTTCAATTTCCAAAGCACCAACTCCACAGTAGATTAAGTCGGACAGCTAACAAATTGCGAACACAAACTTTCCGGCCAAGCAGCATTTCACGAATTTGGAGCAAGGTAAGAACGCTAATTAGATGGTCAAACATTGCTCACCCATTGTGGGGATTCTGAATTTTCCCTCGAAATGATAGTAATTGATAAACCAGCCCACACAGGATGACATCGTTCTTTCTAAATGATCCCCCATTAGGTTTTATCTCCGGATCAAAGGTGGAGAGTCCACTTCAAGCACAGTCATTCAGCTAATTTGAGGCGAATATGATGTGTATTTGCACGTAATTAAGCGTCTAATGCTTACGCTCAGGGTAATTACACTCGGCGCAGGCTAGAGGTCAACAGTGGTTGGTTCATCGAACACAAGTGCATATGTAGATGACGCAAATGTAACTGACTGATTTACAAAATGAGTTATTTACTTCGCACTTGTGACAACGTGTGGATTTTATGAACTATAATGGCTCTATCCAAAGGCAGGCAGGAATCGCTGAATAATAAGCAGACGGAGCAGCTTAGGGGTGTTTTCTCGTTTTCTCATCATGAATTCACTGGAAATCTTGTTTTTGTGACAGACTTTGAAATTCAAATATGATCGATAATCATGCGCTTGTGAATATTTTCTGAGAAGTAGGACTTCGTTGACCGTGTTTATGAATGATGTGGCATAAAGGTTGTGAAAGTTTTATGTGACCGCTATTTACAAAGATTCAACTGCGAGTACGAGGCGACGCGCTGTCATATGATTTCTTTAACATAGTTCTTGAGAAGATCTTGCAAAACTCACTGGCCAACACAAGAGGCACGATCTTCCAAAATTCCGTTCAACTGCTTGCTTACGCGGATGACATTGACGTGGGCGTTGGGCGAACACAGCGAGCCGTCAATGATGCGTTTGCTGGCATTGAAACGGAAGCGGCTAAAATGGGTCTGGCGATAAACGAGAGCAAAACCAAGTCTATGCTGTCATCGAGAAAGGACGCACAACATCGACGACTTGGCCAGAACGTCACCATAGGCAGCTATAACTCTGAGGTAGTGAAGAACTTCGTCTACCTTGACTCCGCGGTAAATAGTACAAACAATATCTGTACCGAGATCAAACGCAGAATAACCCTTGCCAACCGCTGTTTTTTTGGGCTCAAAAGGCAATTGAGTAGTAGAGCCCTCTCTCGGAAGACCAAGCTGACTCTATACAAGAGCTTGATCATCCCAGTCCTGCTGTACGGCGCAGAGGCATGGACAATATTCCAAGCGGATGAACAGTCTCTTCGCCTTTTCGAGAGAAAAGTTCTGCGCGCGGTCTTTGGTCCTGTTTGCGTTGATGGCATTTGGAGGAGAAGGTTCAACCACGAACTGTATGGGCTGTACAGCGACATGAGTCTAGCCAGACGTCTACGGATCCAACGCCTAAGATGGCTAGGCCATGTAGAGCATATGGACAACTTAGCTCCGGCCCGAAGAGTCTTCGACTCTGAGCCTGTGGGACAACGCAACAGAGGACGTCCACGAACAAAGTGGCGCACACAAGTCCAGGGGGACCTCGGCCGGCTTGGTGTGCGAAACTAGAGCCAACTGGCGAAAGATTGTGCTGGCTGGAGAGGCATGTTGAGTGAGGCCCAGGTCCACCTCGGACTGTAGCGCCCTAAGAAGAAGAAGAAGAAACTGCGAGTACCTCTTCTTTTGTCTGAACAAAGCGCTCCAATCATTGACGAGTTACAAATCGAGTGCCCTCAGAAGCAAATTAAAGGCAAATCATCGAAAAAAGAACAAGAAGCAGCCCCTGACTTGCATTTCAGTTAAGAATGAATTGGTGGACGAAGGAGCTAACTCCATTTTTGTTATGTTTCTTATCTAATCTTAAAGCACTGACTCTAGTCTTTCACCGTCGAAGTAGCCAATTTTAAGATCCCAGCGCCCGCTAGGCCTTATGCTTGAAACAGACGTGCATCAAAATGCGTGCAGTAAAAACTATGGCTCTTTATGTAAGTGGACACATGTATTTACTATACGCCTACGCATCTGTGTAGGTTAGGTTAGGTTAGGTTTAGGAAGAGGAGTGTGATGGTGAAAAATCACTTCCACTCGGAGGCCAGGGGGCCCATTGTGAAACCCTTCATTTGTGAAGTACACATTCTGTTAAAATTCTGTTAACTTATCCTGTCATGTAGTGCCTGAAACCACCACGTGCTCTTTATGAATTTTATCTGCATTCGATATATCTGCATTCGCTAAGTCCGCAGTCTCTGTGAAGAATCTTTGGCCCTGTGAAGCTAGGCGCCAGAGCTGGGCAGAGGCAAAGCAGATGTTTGATCATCTCGGTCTCTTCCTCATCTTCGCAGCTCCGTCAGAGATCAGTGGACTCCGCATTCCATTTCCGGAGCATTGTTCCGATGGGGCAGTGTCCTGTGATTACTCCGACGTGTACACGGATCGAGTTTTGATCCACAGCCAGAAGCTTCTTTGTTTTGCACGCATCTGTGTAAGTTGTCTCTATTTCTAATTTTGATGCAATCCGCATGTAGTAGATTAGCAAAACATTTTGGTACACTTTTGGAATTTAACACATAAAATATTCACATAACATTTGAAAGCAATAACAAAATAATTATTTTCTTTATTGGGCCTTGATTTTGGCGTTCAAAATAAAACACAATTTTAAGAATGACTAAACGAGGTATTATTTATTAAATGAATATTGCTGTGCGAAGGACGGCTAACTTACGAATATCCAGTCATCACTCTATTCCATCTTCCCCTTGGATATCCAATTCTATTTCTTTTTCTTCAAAGAATCACGAGAGACCTCTGTGAGTCATATTACAAACGAATGCCATCTTCCAGTGGCCTCTTACTTACTTACTTAAGGTGGCGCTACAGTCCGGGGTGGACCTGGGCCTCAACCAACAAGCGTCTCCAGCCAGCTCGATCTTCAGCTAGCTGCCTCCAGTTTCGCACGCACAGTTGGTTGAGGTCCCTTTCCACTTGCGTGCGCCACCTGAGTCGCGGTCTTCCTCTACTGCACCGTCCCTCGGGGGTGGATTCGAAGACTTTCCGGGCCGGAGCATTGGTTTCCATTCGCTCTACTTGACCTAGCCATCTTAATCGTTGGATCTTCATCCTTCTGGCTAAGTCAATGTCGCTGAACAGCTCGTACATTTCGTTGTTGTATCGTCTCCTCCACTCACCCTCTATGCAGACGGGACTGAAAATCACCCGAAGAATTTTCCTCTCGAAGCAACCAAGAGCAACCTCATCCGCTTTTGACAAAGTCCATGCTTCTGCGCCATATAGCAGGACTGGGACGATTAGGGTCTTGTACAGGGTTACTTTGGTTGTTCGAGAGAGGGCTTTGTTTATCAATTGCTTTCTTAGCCCAAAGAAGCAGCGATTAGCAAGAGTTATTCTTCGTTTGATTTCAGCGCTGGTGTCGTTGTCTGAGTTAATAGCGGTGCCTAGGTAGACAAAGTCCTTGACTACCTCAAAGTTATAACTGTCAGCTGTGACGTTCTGTCCGAGACGTCGGTGTTGGGTGTCCTTTCTGGTTGACAGCATATACTTGGTCTTAACCTCATTTCCCGTTAAACCCATCTTCGCGGCCTCCGTCGCAATACTCACAAAAGTGCCATTGACATCACGCTGTGTTCTTCCGATTATGTCAATATCGTCGGCATATGCGTGTAGTTGGACGGACTTCTGAAAGATTGTGCCTCTGGTGTTGGCGTGCGAGTTTTGCACAATTCTTTCAAGTATGATGTTGAAGAAGTCGCATGACAGCGCGTCTCCTTGTCTGAATCCTTTTTTGACATCAAAGGTCTCGGTTAGGTCTTTACCGACCTTGATGGAGCAGCGTGCATTCTCCATCGTCATCCTACACAAACGGACGAGTTTGGTAGGGATGTCAAAACTAGACATTGCTCTGTATAGCTCGTCTCTATAGATGCTGCCATACGCGGCCTTAAAATCAATGAAAAGGTGGTGGGTATCGATTTGTTGTTCCTGGGTTTTTTCCAAGATCTGCCGCAGCGTGAATATTTGGTCGATGGTGGATTTTCCTGGCCTAAAGCCACACTGGTATGGACTGACCACGTTGTTGACGAATGGCTTTAGGCGTTCACACAACACAGCAGATAGGATCTTATAAGCGATATTTAGAAGACTGATGCCTCTATAGTTGGCGCAGTTTAGAGGGTCTCCTTTTTTGTGGATCGGGCAAACAATGCTGAGGTTCCATTCATCGGGCATGCTTTCTTCCGACCATATTTTACAGATGATTTGGTGCATGCTCCTTACCAAGTCATTGCCTGCTGCTTTGAAGAGCTCAGCCGCTAGGCCGTCAGCTCCAGCAGCTTTGTTGGACTTTAGTTTAGATATGGCTATCTTCACTTCGTCCAGATCGGGGGGACGGAATTGTTGATCTACGTCGTCCCTTTCATTCGGGTTGAATGGTTCCAGTGGCCTCTACATCTTTAATTAACAAGGACTTTCCACACCCATGGCAGAAACAACTTGTTCCCAGATATTAATTGTTACTTTTGACATTGGCAGCAAACGAATGCGACGATATGTCAAAAGTAATTGCACATCTGTTTCGTTGTGCATTTCTGCACGCATCAATGCATGCAGTATTGCTGCACATCTGTTCCAGGCCTTGCATTATTCACCGGAATCTAGCTACTAAGCCTCGGATTCGAGGTTGGTGTTCATTCGAGGAAGTTTAGTCTACGGAGTTGTTGCCTTCTGGACTACGTCCACATTTTTGTACACCTCATAGAGTTCACGGTTGTGTCTTCTCATCCATTCCCCTTCCTCGCAGAGAGGATAAAATGTGACATCTAAATAGGGACACACATTTTTCACTTTTCACACAAAAATAATTAATTTTCAGGGCGGATGTTCAAAATTCGGTACGAAAAAAAGTTAGTTTATGTCATATATTATAATTGAAATGTCAAAACAGTCAAAAATAATTCGTCGTTGACTCTTTTGGACCGTAAGACCCAAACCAGAGGAAGTTTGGTGCGAAATGAAAAAAACATAGCCACCATGGCGGCCAGTATCGAAGAACACCCAAAAATGTCTATTCAGCACCGATCGGCTGAATTGGATATCACCAAAGAGTCAACGGCTTATTTTAAGGTTGGGTTTGTGCCTACGTACAACCGTATAAGATTGTGCTGATGCAAGACCTCCATAGACAATCCCGAGAGTTCACTAATTGGGCGCTGAAAATGTTGGCAGAAGATTCGGATTTTGACCAAAAAATAATATTCTCGGACGAGGCTCATGTCAACAACCAAATTCCTGTTATTGGAGCTAACATAATCCATCAAATTGTTCTACCAATCATCAATGCAGCCACAAATATTGGCGCTACAGTCCGGGGTGGACCTGGGCCTTGGCATGTCGGCATCATCGGACCTTATTTTTTTAAATGACGAAGAAGGTCCGGTTGCCGTCAATGGTCTCAGGCATAGAGAGATATAAACCGACTTTCCGTGGCCGGAGCTCGACAACATCGATATATCCGAGCTGTGGTTCCAAAAAGATGGCGCTACATGCGACGACGTTACAAGCGACGCAACGCTCGAAGTGGAGAAGAAATATAGAGACTGGGTCAGTTCACGGTCTTCTCGCCGCCGCAATCATGTAACTTGAGTATTTCCTCTGGAACGTCAAGTCCTAAGACTACCCTAACAAGCCAACCACTTTGGACGAGCTCGAGACCAGCATTCGAGTTGCTATTGCCGGAATAACACCGCACATGATGGACCAAGTTATCAAACATTTGATCGACCTCTTGAAGCACTGCTAACGAAGTCGAGGCGGCCATGTATTTTCTCACGAATGGAGTGCACCTACAGTTTAATGCTGACTCTGAACTCTGAACGGTGAGATTGAGAAGTTTTTTCTAGACAGTTAGACTCTTTGAACCTTGTCAGTAACTCGACAGAGGTGGAACAGAGAACAATTTTTTTTTAATTGTTGCTTGTTCTTTTATTTGAACCTAGACTTGAAAGTCTAGCGCGCTGGTGACGATGCACATACCCACAACGCTCATAAGGACTTGAATGAAGCTTCAAAATAAAGCCAGGACCAATTTTATTTCTCCCACAGTTGTTAAATTTCTTTGCAAAATTCAGCTTCAATCTGCTGAACCTTTTTTTTTTCGGAGGATTTTTGAAACAAAAACTGTTCCATTCTACTGCCAGGTAGCAACTTACTGCAGTGCCATTAATTTGATCCCAACGGCAAATGATGACTGGACCAGATTCGATTTCACTGGGACTCGAACCTGGAACCCGACTGCACCAACTGCGCCATCCAGTCGTCAATCTGCTGACCTTACTTAATCACTTATCAGGCCAACGATCTTCGAAGGGTCTGAGCCTGAGTCTGCTATCTTTTATGGCTGACGGTCACTTGGCCTTTGTATCGGAGATTCGATTTTCCTCTTCTTCTCGAACCAGGGGCCTCGGATTCGAAGACATTCTTGGTTGGAGCGTTGGTGTTCATTCGAGGAAGTTTAGTCTACGGATATTTTACCTTCCAGACTATGTCCACATTTTTGTACACCTCATAGAGTTAACGATTGTGTCTTCTCATCCATTCCCCTACCTCGCAGACAGAACAAAGTATCTCACGTAGAACTGTTTTTTTCGAAGGCACCAAGAATAAGCTCTGCAGTCCTGCTTATCGTCCATTTTCCGGCGCCAAATATCCAGACTGGTAGGATTAGGGTTTATAGAGCATGATTTTTGTCCTTCGAGTCACGAGTTTTGACCCAAGTAGTTTGGATAAACCAAAATAGCAGCGGTTGTCAAGGCAGTTTCTGCGTCGGGTCTTCACTTAGATGTGGTTTGTGGAGTTCACGTTTGTCCCAAAGCAGACAAACTTCTTAACTACCTCAAAATTGTGATGTTTTGTCCTAAATGGTGGACGGCGAATTGCAGGCGTTGAATTTCGTTTTGAGGATACCACTGCCCTCATCCTTTTCAGCATTGATTCGACCAACTTTTTGGTAACTGAAGGCCCAATTTTGGCCCATCCATTCTAAGTGGACGAACGATATCTCTCAGCTACTGGTGCTCTCCGAGACCCCAAATGCTGCCCTAGTGAATGTAGTTCGACAAATGAATTACAGGTTCACTGACTCACTGACGACCCACTTAAACGAACAATTAATGGTTAGTCAAGCCAGTCTGCAGATTCTCCATTCACTCACTGTCACTCTCCAGTCGCACATTGTGTGCATCAGACTTCCTCTGCAGGTTGCAAATCAAAACCGGGATGGGCAAGGGAGACTGTTAATTTGTCTGTTCTAAATGTTTAACAAGATAAGCATCAAGTTCCAAGAAATTCTACTAGCAACCACATAAATTAGAGGCATGCTCTTGCCGTGAAGTCTTCATTTCATGAGAATTAATTGACAATTGACACACATCTTCTATCAAACTGCCTGTTTGTCTGTTTCTTTCACGAAAGAAGCACTTTCCACAACCCCTTGCGCATAACCAACCGAAGTGCAAGCCCCTGACGACCACCTGCTGATCCGAGACCTTTGTTAAATGCACATACAACCTCAAAAGGTGCAAATCAATGTTAAGCGGTTGTTAAATTATTGAAATTCAGCCAATTATAGGGGGTTCGCCTTGACACACTCTTCACTACTCGTAGGAGTTCGATTTGATTTAGTACGAGATACGAGTATCTGATGAATTGCACCAACCCGTTGACCTTCTAGAATGGCTTTCACCCATTCTTATCCAAATTGGACACGAGATTAGATACCATCGTCCACTTTGTTCGGATGTAAGGCACAGCTTCCTCTGACTTAGTCAGGGACTCAGTTTCAATTCAAGTTGTACTGATAAGTATGATGAAAGTGGAGGTGCCACAAGCAACCCCCTTCCTTCGACTGCAAGTACTTCACCTACAATTTCCCAATTCATAGACTCTTTTAAAAGCACACTCGCCCACATTATGTCACGCACAAACAAATCGTGATTCAACGCAAACCGCGTTACGACACATCTCACAAGCAAACTACAGTTCGGTTTTTTCAATTACCTGTAATTTGCCATCGAGAAACCGTCAATCAGTTGTCTAAACATCAGTCAAATCGCACCATTCGGCGTTTCGCCTGAATCGAGTCAATAAGGCAGTCGCATCGGTGGAAGGGAAACTGGATGCTACGAGCGGGCTGTAGTTGGGTACGCAGTAGAACCTTGGCTCTTGGGTTTCTCGGAAACCACCAATCTGCCGTGACTCAGTGGCCATAAGTTCCGTGATATTAATGCCAAGGTACACAGTTAGTGTTAACAGCTAACACACTCATTTCACACGGAGGCAGACTGCAGAAATGTGTCTTATCAGATTGCTAGGGGATCGCGCTAAGTAACTCAGTGACTAAGCTTTTCTTTGGGCAGTGAGCGAGCTCGTCTTGTTTGCGTTCGCAATGCAAAGCGATGACATTGCT
This sequence comes from Myathropa florea, assembly GCA_930367185.1. Classification (NCBI taxonomy): domain Eukaryota; kingdom Metazoa; phylum Arthropoda; class Insecta; order Diptera; family Syrphidae; genus Myathropa; species Myathropa florea. The sequence continues at coordinate 19,291,693 of OV884003.1, forward strand.
GGCGCAGTAAACAGTTTAATTAATCGACTGTTGTTCCGCTTGAGATACTCGCTTGCTGCCTTGACACGTGATGGGGAATAGATTAACCGCACAATTCGATTCGATGAGGATGAGGATGAGGATGAGGATGAGGATGAGGATGAGGATGAGGATGAGGATGAGGATGAGGATGAGGATGAGGATGAGGATGAGGATGAGGATGAGGATGAGGATGAGGATGAGGATGAGGATGAGGATGAGGATGAGGATGAGGATGAGGATGAGGATGAGGATGAGGATGAGGATGAGGATGAGGATGAGGATGAGGATGAGGATGAGGATGAGGATGAGGATGAGGATGAGGATGAGGATGAGGATGAGGATGAGGATGAGGATGAGGATGAGGATGAGGATGAGGATGAGGATGAGGATGAGGATGAGGATGAGGATGAGGATGAGGATGAGGATGAGGATGAGGATGAGGATGAGGATGAGGATGAGGATGAGGATGAGGATGAGGATGAGGATGAGGATGAGGATGAGGATGAGGATGAGGATGAGGATGAGGATGAGGATGAGGATGAGGATGAGGATGAGGATGAGGATGAGGATGAGGATGAGGATGAGGATGAGGATGAGGATGAGGATGAGGATGAGGATGAGGATGAGGATGAGGATGAGGATGAGGATGAGGATGAGGATGAGGATGAGGATGAGGATGAGGATGAGGATGAGGATGAGGATGAGGATGAGGATGAGGATGAGGATGAGGATGAGGATGAGGATGAGGATGAGGATGAGGATGAGGATGAGGATGAGGATGAGGATGAGGATGAGGATGAGGATGAGGATGAGGATGAGGATGAGGATGAGGATGAGGATGAGGATGAGGATGAGGATGAGGATGAGGATGAGGATGAGGATGAGGATGAGGATGAGGATGAGGATGAGGATGAGGATGAGGATGAGGATGAGGATGAGGATGAGGATGAGGATGAGGATGAGGATGAGGATGAGGATGAGGATGAGGATGAGGATGAGGATGAGGATGAGGATGAGGATGAGGATGAGGATGAGGATGAGGATGAGGATGAGGATGAGGATGAGGATGAGGATGAGGATGAGGATGAGGATGAGGATGAGGATGAGGATGAGGATGAGGATGAGGATGAGGATGAGGATGAGGATGAGGATGAGGATGAGGATGAGGATGAGGATGAGGATGAGGATGAGGATGAGGATGAGGATGAGGATGAGGATGAGGATGAGGATGAGGATGAGGATGAGGATGAGGATGAGGATGAGGATGAGGATGAGGATGAGGATGAGGATGAGGATGAGGATGAGGATGAGGATGAGGATGAGGATGAGGATGAGGATGAGGATGAGGATGAGGATGAGGATGAGGATGAGGATGAGGATGAGGATGAGGATGAGGATGAGGATGAGGATGAGGATGAGGATGAGGATGAGGATGAGGATGAGGATGAGGATGAGGATGAGGATGAGGATGAGGATGAGGATGAGGATGAGGATGAGGATGAGGATGAGGATGAGGATGAGGATGAGGATGAGGATGAGGATGAGGATGAGGATGAGGATGAGGATGAGGATGAGGATGAGGATGAGGATGAGGATGAGGATGAGGATGAGGATGAGGATGAGGATGAGGATGAGGATGAGGATGAGGATGAGGATGAGGATGAGGATGAGGATGAGGATGAGGATGAGGATGAGGATGAGGATGAGGATGAGGATGAGGATGAGGATGAGGATGAGGATGAGGATGAGGATGAGGATGAGGATGAGGATGAGGATGAGGATGAGGATGAGGATGAGGATGAGGATGAGGATGAGGATGAGGATGAGGATGAGGATGAGGATGAGGATGAGGATGAGGATGAGGATGAGGATGAGGATGAGGATGAGGATGAGGATGAGGATGAGGATGAGGATGAGGATGAGGATGAGGATGAGGATGAGGATGAGGATGAGGATGAGGATGAGGATGAGGATGAGGATGAGGATGAGGATGAGGATGAGGATGAGGATGAGGATGAGGATGAGGATGAGGATGAGGACGAGGATGAGGATGAGGATGAGGATGAGGATGAGGATGAGGATGAGGATGAGGATGAGGATGAGGATGAGGATGAGGATGAGCCGAAGTTTGATTGTTTTTTTTATTCTTGAACTGATGACTACTAGAATGCTTTATTATTTCCTTATTAGAAAGAGGGTTATTACTTTCTGTCTTTAACCAATTGGCCGTTTATGTTTCCCACATAATCTTGTTTGTTTACGACCATCGGTCGACTGGTTTCACCCGGATTCAAAAATTTTCCAAATTAATCGTTAAACTGCACACACAGCACACATACTGTTACCCATCTAGAAGAATTGACATGAATGACTTCAATCCAAGACTTAATGAGCCGCGCGTTAACAAAAATAAACTCCTTTCGCTTAAACGCTCATAAAACCGCAGACCCAATCATCAATTGTATTTGCATCTGCATTTCACCAAAACGACGATCGGGTTTTTTAATCCTTCTCTCCACATCTCGCTCGCGATTACAAAATCCGTCAATTTGCATCTGAAATTATATTCAGTTGTGCATAACACGCACACTCCCGCTTTCTACGGCACAGCAGAAAATATGATTCTACGCGCCGTCATCCAGCATCGCATCGATGCAGAGCCACACCGTCACTGGCTTCGCGGAAGCGACAGTCTTCCACTGTGCGTCGGCGCCTGTCAATGTAAATGTCGCGCGACTCCGATTACACCACAGTTCAGTGCGCGACCCATAACAGAGCGTCGCATGCATTAAATCGGCTCGCCTCTACCTTCGCTTCGTTGTGTAACCCGGTCGAGGAAATCAAGAGGAACACAAATCTCAATTTATAATCATCGCCAAGCCGCGCGCCTGATCGTTAACAAAACTGAGCGCCCATGAGTCAGACGCAGACAAAGCAAAGCGACATTTTGACAGAATATTATTATGATTATCTTCGGCAGTCACCTACCGCGCGCTGGAACGAGGTAAACAGTATTTACTGCGTAACTCCGACTAGCTGCGAGTACATTTCAACAAGCAAAACAATTGAATACGGCCGAATTGTCAGGCCATAAATGGAAATATTGGCTCGGCCGTATGAATATTAATGCGTTTTGAATTGTCGTCCAAAGATGGCAGCACGCTGTAATTAAGTCAGTTCGTACGAATTTCGATGGAATTCATTAATCAGTTAATGCGAAACGAGCCAAGTTAAATTATCCACAGAGTCAAGGTCAATGGGGTGTAGTTTTTGCGTGAACGCAGCTTTTGTTTGTTGCCACTTGCTACCGCTCTGAGTTACCCCAGACACAATGGAAATGTCAACCGATCAAGCCGATCTTATAAGTGGAATCGTTAAGTTGATGTTGCTTTTAATTTCACCGATTCACTGAATATTTGAGGAGTTATGACAAGATTTTAAGTTCAGATCACCTCAGGGGGTAGTAAAAATGTTGAAATTGACGTCGACAATGTGGAACACTAATAGAATGCGCACGAATCTCAATGAGGAACGCGAACGAGCCCCTCCAATCAATTTTAAACCCTCATAAAAGTGGCAAATATACATAATGTTTGGTCATAAAACCACTGAAAAAATTACCACACATTTTGTTGGCAAATCTGCACCATTAACTTTTGTGCTTCAGCTGTGGATATGCATGATCATTAATCGGGTTCTCCTACAGACGAAGTCTGGAAAATGATTTAGAAGGTGATGAAATATACTGATTGATTAGATCCAGTAATTCAACGAACAACTTCAGTGTATGATGTACCTTGTGATCAAAAATACCCAGAATTTTCAACTCAAGCAGACTGCACTTAAGATATTGTTAAAAACTTATTTTTTCCAGGTTTATCATCAGTCATATTTTTTAGCGCCATCTGTCGGTAGTTCGTATCCTTGTTGAAAAGCCAGGGTTTGTATTTCGGAATATTTAAATATCCGTTTCTTACAAAATACCATGTGCGGAAGCGTTGAAAATGTTAACGATGAGCTACGGAGACCCAGCAAGGGAAAATACAAGAGTTCGAGTTATGCAAAGAGTTTAAAGCGGGCCGTACTGTGATTGATTGTGATTTGCTTCGTTTCGACCGTCCATCCAGTGATACTTACTTACTTACTTAAGGTGGCGCTACAGTCCGGGGTGGACCTGGGCCTCAACCAACAAGCGTCTCCAGCCAGCTCGATCTTTAGCTAGCTGCCTCCAGTTTCGCACGCACAGTTGGTTGAGGTCCCTTTCCACTTGCGTGCGCCACCTGAGTCGCGGTCTTCCTCTACTGCGCCGTCCCTCGGGGGTGGATTCGAAGACTTTCCGGGCCGGAGCATTGGTTTCCATTCGCTGTATATGACCTAGCCATCTCAATCGTTGGATCTTCATCCTTCTGGCTAAGTCAATGTCGCTGAACAGCTCGTACAGTTCGTTGTTGTATCTTCTCCTCCACTCACCCTCTATGCAGACGGGACCGAAAATCACCCGAAAAATTTTCCTCTCGAAGCAACCAAGAGCAACCTCATCCGCTTTTGACAAAGTCCATGCTTCTGCGCCATATAGCCGGACTGGGACGATTAGGGTCTTGTACAGGGTTACTTTGGTTGTTCGAGAGAGGGCTTTGTTTATCAATTGCTTTCTTAGCCCAAAGAAGCAGCGATTAGCAAGAGTTATTCTTCGTTTGATTTCAGCGCTGGTGTCGTTGTCTGAGTTAATAGCGGTGCCTAGGTAGACAAAGTCCTTGACTACCTCAAAGTTATAACTGTCAGCTGTGACGTTCTGTCCGAGACGTCGGTGTTGGGTGTCCTTTCTGGTTGACAGCATATACTTGGTCTTAACCTCATTTCCCGTTAAACCCATCTTCGCGGCCTCCGTCGCAATACTCACAAAAGTGCCATTGACATCACGCTGTGTTCTTCCGATTATGTCAATATCGTCGGCATATGCGTGTAGTTGGACGGACTTCTGAAAGATTGTGCCTCTGGTGTTGGCGTGTGAGTTTTGCACAATTCTTTCAAGTATGATGTTGAAGAAGTCGCATGACAGCGCGTCGCCTTGTCTGAATCCTTTTTTTACATCAAAGGTCTCGGTTAGGTCTTTACCGACCTTGATGGAGCAGCGTGCATTCTCCATCGTCATCCTACACAAACGGACGAGTTTGGTAGAGATGCCAAAACTAGACATTGCTCTGTATAGCTCGTCTCTATAGATGCTGTCATACGCGGCCTTAAAATCGATGAAAAGGTGGTGGGTATCGATTTGCTGTTCCTGGGTTCCAAGATGTTCCAAGATCTGCCGCAGCGTGAATATTTGGTCGATGGTGGATTTTCCTGGCCTAAAGCCACACTGGTATGGACCGACCAGGTTGTTGACGAATGGCTTTAGGCGTTCACACAACACGGCAGATAGGATCTTATAAGCGATATTTAGAAGACTGATGCCTCTATAGTTGGCGCAGTTTAGAGGGTCTCCTTTTTTGTGGATCCAGTGATACTGGTCACTGATAAAAACATCGGTTAAGGAAAATTAAGATTAAGTTTAGTTTAGAGAGCCCGCAGAGGGCCAGTAAGTTAGAATTAGGAACACTGTGCGGTCAACTAGGATAAGCATTTTGTCTAGTACTTAAGTACAATGAAGTCACCAATAAAAAGAATTCATTAAAAAAAAAAGGAAATTATTCTCACAGATCGTCTTGTAAGCATCAGAGAGATAGCAGCTAATTTTTGTGTCTCGTAAGTAGAGTCCGACCGAAGGTCAGTTTTCCGGCCGAAGCCGAAGCCGAAGCCGAACTTCGGCTTTTTCATCACCTTCGGCCGAAGCCGAAGCCGAAGCCGAATGTTCAGTCGGACTCTATTTGGAACATATTTTGCAAGTTGCTTTCGCTTCATTTTTACGAAATAATCCCAAATTGGCTTTTTAGCTGCCATTTTTGATATTCTTTCTACCTGAAACCAGTACAAATAAATTACATGCTTTTATACAGACCACTTAATAGTTTACCAACTTCTTCTTCTTAGGGCGCTACAGTCCGAGGTGGACCTGGGCCTACTTGCAAATGCAAAATCTTTTGATTTTAAAGCTGTAAACAATCGCACTTTCAAACTACAAAATATCCGACAATAACAAAACAAAGAACACAGCGTTCCTTGCAGCTTCTATTTTTTGCAGAAAAAAGAAATATCAACATTCGACTTCGGCAAAATCTTCGGCCTGATTTGGCCGAAGCCGAATGTTTTGCCGAAGGTGATTTTTATAGCCGAAGCCGAAGCCGAATGTTCGGTCGGACTCTACTCGTAAGGCACGATGTTTTGGTCATAAAACGTCGCAAGAGGCCAGAATTGTGAAGAAACGAGTCTGGATTTCAGCTCACCAGCTCACATATCTCATCTTGCACGCGATTGTTTGATCTAAAACAAACTTCATATCGTTCCATAAGCTCCGTATTCTCCTGACATGGCTCTTTGTGACTCGTTCGTATTGCAACGACTGTTCCAACCCACTTCGCGGTAAGAGAATGCCGTCTACTGATGTACTGGGTTTTACGAGACTACTTAGAAAAAAACTCCTGGTTTGACAACGAGTGCAGGCAGGCACATGCAGCAACGCAAGAAGCCTGCCAGGCTACGCTGCATTGAACTACGAGAGCTGTTCGTGAACTCTACGAACAGAAAAGAAGGGAAGATGACCTGCTTGTCAGGAAAAAACGAAAAAGAATGATAAGCGCGCTATCGAGAAGTGATATCCGAATGTGAAAGTTTTTCCAGAGGGTGAGACTATTATAGATGGATAGAAAGTTGGGACAGTGAATTAACGGCACTGGAGTAGGTTGCTACCTGGCAGTACAATGGACCAGTTTTGAGGCTGAGTAATCCACTAGCGCTTCCAAAATCCTCCAGAAAAAAAAAAAAGTTCGGACAGAAGCCTGCCAGGACGAGAATGGACAACTGGTATTATTAGTCGCAGTCGCAGTCGCGGTCGATACTCCGAATTTAAAAAAAAATCATTTCTGCAGAATGTTAAACGCTGCACCACAACACATCCGGAAACCGACTCCGACTTGTAGACTTTTTCTCGGGGCGGAACCTCTATGTAGCTAGTAAGCGATTCTCACACCGCAACATCCATAAAGCGACCTAGCGGTCCCCTGATAATTTAACCATCAACCAGATTGATCACTTCGCGATCGTCGTCTGACATTCCTCCAGTACTGTCGATGTCCGAACTTTCCGAGGAGCAAATGTCGACTCGGACCATTTCCTTGTTGTTGGCTACAACGGTGCCATGACATAATGCCAAGCGACATAAAGCCAATTGGCCTTATACCGCTTTATTAAAGTGACATGAGGCCAAATTGTTGCTTTGGCTTTATGTCCCTTTGTAAAAGTGACATAAAGCCAATTGGCTGCAACATTTCTTTGTTATAAGAACATGGATATCAAGAAAACAACGAAATCGAGAAAGAACACCACGGCTTGACGTCGGAAAGCTATAATCACCATAGACCACTAGGAAATTTGCCGATCGAGTCTCCTGGAAACCCACCGAAAGTTCGACGCCGCTTGCTTATAATTGAAGAAAAATGGAAGTGTTGTAAAAAAGCCACCAAAGAAGCTGCCACTGATGTTCTGGGTTTTACGACATCATCCAGGAAAAAACCTATGGTTTGACGACGAGTGTGAGCAGGCTCATGCAGCCAAGCAGGAGGCCTACAAAGCAATGCTGCATCGAACGATCAGAGCTGTTCGTGAGCTCTGCAAACAGAAAATAAGGGAAAAGAATCGACTTTTAAGGAAGAAATAGAAAGAGCATGAGAAGCGCAGGAATGAAGTCAGAAAGTTTTACCAAAAAAGTAAAACAATTATCCAGAGGATCTAAGTCTCGAACGGAAGCCTACCGGGATGTGAATGGACAACTGGTAGTAGAAGCACAGTCGATGCTGAGAATTTGGAAGAATCATTTCTGCAGACTGTTAAACGGCGATGAGGATACAAATTTCGCTGTCAGGCAGAATATTCCACTCACTTTGGACAACGATGGACAAGAATCCCATCCCTCCGACTTAGACGATGTCAAGATGACAATATCGATACTGAAGTCGAATAAAGCTGCTGGAGCGGGCGTACTGCCCGCGGAACAGTTTAAAGCAACTGGGGATGTTATGGCTGGGAGCCTGCATCAGCTCTTATGCAACATATAATAATAATAATAAGGGCGGCGCTACAGTCCGAGGTGGACCTGGGTCTAGCTTCTCAGCAACTTCTGTAACATATTGCTCGATAGGAAATCACGCAGCACAGCTGAGAGCACCCCATAACGACTTTTGTAGAAGCTCTAGAGACGAAGATGAAATAGAATCTATTTGTCATCTACTGTGTGATTGTCCCGCACTAGCTGTTAGGAGGAAGGAAACCCTAGGAAGATTCTTCTTTTCGGAGCTGGATAATCTAGGGAAAATAGAGCTATGCAAACTCCTGAGATATACATATATCTTTATCTGAGTGGTTTAACTTAGCTGTTGATACATCGAAGTTTTAGGTTTTCCACGGTTTTTCAAATTTGTTGGGCACAATGGACTCATAGTCGTCTAAGTGAGCCGTGGACATGTTCTTCATGTCAGCAAGGGCACCCATCTACCTAACCTAACCTTTGAAAGGACCTACGCAATGTGGTGCATATTGCTATGGAGTCAACAACGGTTCACCGGAAGTACGTACAATCTTCGTCTACACTCTTTCCCTTTGGACAACTCTTTTGATAAACAGTCGGACTAAGCGAGCTGTGTCAAAGTAGTTTTTGTGCTCAAAGGGCACTGATTCAGGGTGCACCCAATGACAAGCTTCACAAATTAACACAGCAGTCTTGCTTGGAGACTTTCGTACAATCCACCGCAACGTATTTACATCAACTTCCCTACATAAATGTACATGTCATAGGTCTGAACTGATTTCCCAAAGTGACATCTTGTCAGAATCCAGCTCCACTCACATGCTCCGTATTCCCCAGAAGGAAACCAGTAACACGTAAATAAATCTCAACGTTTTGAAACAGCAAGCCCTTCTGAGGAACCAGTTCCAGGAGGTAATGAACCACTTTGCAGTACCGCTCCATTGCAAGGACTACCAGATCGCTGCAAAAGTTTCGCGGTCAGATTAAAATTTGCATCGCCGCATGCGATTACACCAGAACTTCCATTCGTCTTAAGGGCACAGATCCCTGCATGTGCAAGGTCTGAAAGCTAAACACACCGCCTGCCTGCCTGCCTGCCTGCCTGCCTTGCACTCTCATCACAGTCAAGTGCAAGTGATAACCGCAACGCGCTGAGTCAAGGTCCATTCACTTGCGAACTTGAGCAGCATTTTTTGCAACAAACACAACAACAGCCGCCAAGCAGTCATCATCGAATCGCATGCAATCCATGCAATGCCCCAATCAGTCATCTACTGGCCAACCGACATCCAAACCACTGATCATCATAATTGCACTTCGAAGCCACATGCGGACGTCCTCCTTTGCATACCAAGCGCGAGGCCTGTCTATTGTGCAGTCGAAATGAGAAGCGTACTCGTACTTTGCGGCTGTTCTCCGACTGCCTTCCGAGCACACCCGAAAAGAGGAAAACAACAACCGAACAAAAACAAATCACGTCAGCCGCTTAATGGAAAGCAGTGTGGTTTTATAGGTTAAGATCCTCCGTCAGCCGAAGTTCATTAACTAGGTTAACTTTGAACGTAGACTATTCACTTCCCGAATAAAGTCCCCCCCCCCATCCACCAATCACGACGACGTGATCCTAATAAAAAATCAGATGCCACAATGATTTGAACTAAGAGCCACGCATACATGCGCAGCCACACAAAGCCCCGAGATGAATACACTGAAGCATGTGCACAGCACAGCACAGCATTGAGTGAGTAATTTCCGCGCAGTAAGAGTGTACGCAATTAAACGATATTTAACGATGCGCGCTTGGTTTTATTGCATTTTAATTAACCTTGGGGTCTTAGTTATTTGTTAGGCCTGCTTTTAGTTTGAACGCTGCAGTTAGTTAGCGAACAATTGTATTATTCACATGCAACGACTCACACGACCTCAGAGATCGGTTGAGGTGAAGCTCATTAAAGTGCTCACTCAATACAGTGGTGCTTCTGAAATTCGACACCAAATGCTCAGAGCTTCATTGACTTTCACTTGATGGGTGATTGACGGTGGCTTTTATCACTGGAATTGGAGACGAAAGTGGTAACAATGAAAATTATTTGCTTTTTGTTTACATTTTAGTGATGCGTGTTTGGTTCATTTTATGACGACGCTCACTGTCTGATAAAAGTTGCCGAAGACGAAGACGTCAAGTAAAATTTTCCTACAGGTGTAGATGGTTTAAAGAGCGATCACAAGCTGATGCAACAGGGGGTATCATTTTTTTTTTGTCACACTACACTGGAGCACTCAGACTCAAAACTGGTCCATTGTACTACCAGGCAGCAACCTACTTTTACTGAAATTTCCTGGTCTTCCGAAGGAAGACCAGCAGGCGCTTCTGTGATGAGGAGCCTACATCATCAGCTCTCACCTCATCAGCGCCGAATAACTGCCACCTGATCCGAGCAAAGGCGGGACAATGGCAGAGGAAGTGCTCTGCAGTGTCATCGTCTTCTCCACAGGCGTCGCAGAGGGTTTCATCGCTTAGGCCAAGCGCACTTAGGTGTTTGGCGAAAGTGTAGTGCCCCGTTAGTACGCCAATAAGTTGTCTGCAGTCTTTTCTGTTAAGAGATAACAAGAAAGCCGCGGATTTCTTACAGACGTTGGGGAGCATGCGCTTGGTCTGTCTACATCCTGGAGAGTCATACCACCTGCGGTTGTGCTCTCGAAAAGTCCAACCATCGATGGAAGCCCTAACCGAGGACGCGGGCAGTCCCAGCGTAGGTTCAGGTCCTAAGAAAGCCTCATCTGATCCTCGCCTAGCAAGTTCATCAGCGATCTCATTTCCCGTGATCCCGTGGTGCCCGGGAACCCAGACAAGTCTTAACGAATTCAATCTACCGATCAAATTCAGAGAAGACTTGCATTCCTGAACTATTCTGGAAGTGGTTAAAGGGTTGAGCAAGCCTTAAGCACAGCTTGGCTGTCGCAACAGACGCAAATACTTCGTCCCTTCCACCTATTCTTCACAATATAGCTCGTAGCCATTAGGATCGCATAGGTTTCCGCTTGGAAAACCGACGCAAATTTGCCTAACGAGGTGTGCAGTCTAAAGTTGTCGCTCTCCACGAAGGCACCAGCACCAGATCCTTCACTGGTCTTGGAGCCGTCCGTGAAGATTCGACTACATTCCTTTCCTGGCTCAGATTCTGGCCAGAGCCAGTCCTGAGTACAGGGAAAGTCGACTTTGTATGTTCGTCGCAGCTGGAGTACTGGTGTCCGTGCGTCAGACGGCATATCCATAAGACTGGGGTCAAAGGAGATGCGGTGCGCAAGGTCATCGAAACTCCAGTGCGAGTTGTACCAATAACCACTTCTTTTTAAACGGAAGATGGCCTTGAGAGTGCACCCCATGATATGGACATCTAGGGGGGGAGATTCAGCAGGGCATCAAGAGCAGAGCCAGGCGTGCTAGGGAAGGCCCCCATGCAGCCGAGACAGACCGTTCTTTGAAGCTTGATGAGAGCAGCAGTTACGTATTTACGCGAAAGCTTATTCCACCAAACAACCGATGCATAGGAGAGAAGGGGTCTAATCATAGCCGTGTAGATCCAAACGGATCTTTTTGGTGATAAACCCCAGGTTTTGCCGAAAATTCCTTTACACTGCCAGAAAACTGACAGTGCCTTCGCAATTTTCGTTTCAATGTGTTTTTTCCACAGAAGCTTCCTATCTAGAATGACACCCAGATACTTAGCTTCATCGGAAAAGCGGATAGTGACACCTTTTAGTACCAGTTGAGTCGAACCAGTCAATTTCCTCCTCCTCGTAAAGAGGACAACCTCGGTGGGGGGTAGGGGGTATCATAGATCGAGATTTTAGACTACTCCACAGTAATCTTCCGAAGATAAGAGTCAATTACAAACTGGAAATCATTTTCTAGTCTGCAAAGACTTTGCAAATTATCCGAAGGAGTCGATATAGAGATTTGAATAAAATACGACTTCTTATACGAAAGAAGTACGAAAGACGTATCCGACTTGCGTAATTGGGGTGATTGTTAATGAAGCCATCACCATCCCGCAGAATCCAACGTTTCTGTAAGTGGGTGTTTACAATTGACTGAGCAGACAAGATTTTCTACGTGTGCAACACCAAAAAATAAGGAAAATATGTCGAAAGGGATGAAAGCAGACATGCTTTCACCTTGAAAGTGGATTTTCGGGAGAAGAAGGCAAATTTTCGTCTCATCCAGCCCATCCCTTCTCATCATAAATTATGTCTCCGATATTCTTTCCTTCTTCCGCTCTTATAATCATAGTCTAAAGCATGTCAACACTAAACGTTACACTACCATACGCGGCCTTGAAGTGGATCAATTTTCAAGGTTCTTCTGCTGTTTCAAGATTGCATCGATCTTTCCCTGACGGAGTTTTGTGTAAAATGAAAATATTTTATAAGCTGTGTTAAAAATGATTTTTACTTAAAAGTGGAATTCCTTTCACAGGCATTCTTTCCTCAACCAGATAAACGGCAACAGATGTGCTTTTTCGGACACTGCCAATTACTGAGACTCGTCCTAGATAGAAAGCTCAGCTGGAAATTGAATGTACTGGGCTGAGCTCAGAAGGCTACACTCACTCTCTACATGAGTACGAAAGCCAACAAATGGGGCCTAAAACCACATATGACTCAGTGGATTTACGTTGTCCGGAACTCAAGTTGACACATCACAAATTGGGACATTCATATACAGTGCGACCTCAATGAAAGCAACCCTCGATACGTGCAACTCCTCAATAAAAGCAACCACCTTAAATCTTACCATTGCTGACTCAGTAAATGCAACTCTTCAAAAAATGGCGACTCAATAAAAGCAACTATTGTTTCATGAACTCATGAATACATATTTTTATAAGGGACCAAATCCTAAAAGAACCCAAAATAATATCATCGATTAACGATTTGTTTCAAGAGTTGAAAGTTCCCAGGACATAACTGATTCGATTGCCGAAAATGAATCCAATTTGGAACCGACTAGTAGTAATCCGGAATCAGAAGTCGAAAGTGATGACGAAAAAGAATTTGAAGCAGAGGCTGCAATTCGAGCACTAAACAATTGCCTACAATGAGCTGAAGAAAATGATGCTTGACATTTTAGCTCTGGAAAATATACGACAGTCTGCTGTGGAAAAGAATTCTGCGTCGAAAAAAGACATAATCAAAAGTGTCCCAATTTAAAAAAAAAAAAACAATTAAAGTTTGAATTTTTTTATTGTTATGAATTAAATTAAATTGTCAGTTTTGGTCTGCTTACCAATGGGAAACACGTTCTTTTCACAATACTATTCTGACGTTTTTAACTTTTTGTCTCATTTTTGGCACCTACAATTTTTTAACTCGATTATTGCAACAAACTCAATAAAAGCAACTGCCCTAATTTCTATTAGTTGCTTTTATTGAGGTCGCACTGTAATAATAATAATAATAATAATGGCGGCGCTACAGTCCGAGGTGGACCTGGGCCTAGCTTCTCAGCAACCACTCGTGTTGTGCGTGCTATTGTTTTTCTCACAAGTGAAGGGGACCTACAGTTTAATGCCGACTCCGAACGGCGAGATTGAGAAGCTTTTTCTAGACAGCTATACTCTTTGAGCATTGTCAGTGACTCGAAAGAGGTGGAGCCGTGAACAAATTTTTGGTGATTTTTCGGGATTTTTTTGGGACACTCAAATATTCTGAAATTAATGAATTTCCTAGCGAGAAATCTCGATCACGCCACACCTCGATATTTTCACGACAGGAATTTCGAAACCCTGGTCACGAGCAGGGATTTCTGTCCTAGAAATTCCACAGCCTTCAAGGGATACTTACATCTTTTCACGGATGGATTGAAAACGAAATTAGTTTCTCTCTCCATGCCTACCTGTCCACTATAGCCCAGTTCAACAGAGATTATAGCAATTCGCGAAGTTTTATCCTGGCTCACATGGAATATCTATGCGTAATGTTTGCATTTTCATGGACACCGCGAAAGCTATTGAAGTCTTGGAACTAGTATTTCAAAACTCTAAGGTTATAAAAAAAAACTGCCACTCATTTTTTTGGTAAGATGGCGTTGGAATTAAGTTGCATGTTCCTTAGGATCGCACGGATTTCAGTTTTGTGTACAGATAATCCTCGAATCTGAGCCTGTGGGACAACGCAACAGAGGACGTCCACGTAAAACGTGGCGCACACAAGTCGAGGGGAACCTCGGCCGGCTTGGTGTGCGAAACTGGAGGCAGCTGGCGAAAGATCGTGCTGACTGGAGAGGCATGTTGAGTGAGTCCCAGGTCCACCTCGGACTGTAGCGCCCTAAGAAAAAGAAGAAGAAGAAGAAGTACAGATAATCTAATGTTTTGTTATTTATTAACTTGAACAGAGCGGGGACAGTGCGAAGCTGCATCAACGCCCTAAGTGAGCAATCAATGATTCACTTCACGTAGGGACATATGTGATCATAGCTACGCAGTTTAATGAAATGGCATATGTATCGCAGCTGTTAAGAACGACTTTTTTTTCCTGATTGTTTCAGAGTTGAAGTTGGAAAAGAGTTCACATCCATATGGGATAAATGGTAAAACATACAGTGCCTCCCAAAAATATTCGGAATTATGTTTTTTCCTGGATTCTAATTTTTTGCATTTTGTTGTTGTTGCAGACAGAAAACATGCATTATTTTTTTTGATTTTTTGTTAACAGAGAATAAATGTTGAATTGAAACTCTTTTTTTTTTTATTATAGCTATAATCATTATTTGTTGTTCAACAATACTAAAAACCAGGAAAAGACATAATTCCGAATACTTTTGTGAGGCACTGTACGTCTTTATTAACTTTACTTTAGTAGGCAGATACCGCTTGCTAAGTCTTAAGTTAGTATTGGCGTACTAACGGGGCACTACACCTTCGCCAAACACCTAAATGTGCTTGGCCTAAGTGATGAAACCCTCTGCGACGCCTGTGGAGAAGACGATGACACTGCAGAGCACTTCCTCTGCCATTGTCCCGCTTTTGCTCGGATCAGGTAGCAGTTATTCGGTGCTGGTGAGGTGAGAGCTGATGATGTAGGCTCCTCATCACAGAAGCGCCTGCTGGTCTTCCTTCGGAAAACCATGAAATTCCATAAAAGTAGGTTGCTGCCTGGTAGTACAATGGACCAGTTTTTGAGTCTGAGTGCTCCAGTGTAGTGTGACAAAAGCCTACGACAAAAAAAAGTCTTAAACCACGAATAAAGCCGTATATTTTTGAAACGATATGGGTAATATGCGTATTTCAATTTAGACATTCACTGAAGATTTTTTTCACGAAAACGATGCTGGTGTTGTTTATTTGAAGATGTGATGAAGAAATATCAACAGATATTCTATTGAGAAGCATTGCTTTAGTTTTTGATGGGTTTAAACTTACTTGGGACCAAATACAAAGGGCGTTGATATCGGTATTTAGGTCAGTAACGGCCGACAATTTATCAGATTTCCAAAAACTTTTTAGGAGCTGCATATAGGGATGCAAACGATACATCGATTTTTTCAAAACATCGATGTTTCGTTCATAAGCATCTATGTTAACATCGATGTTTTGCTAACCGATATATCGAAGGCAAAACACTCAAACAACGACATCGTTCATTCATTTCAACATTGCCAAGATGCGTTATAGTATATTAATCTATAAAATGAGCCTGTATTTGTGTAAAAATAAGGGAGCTAGAGATGCGCAATACAATGTAACTTTGTTATATCTTAGCCTCTCCTAGTCTAACATCCTACTCCGAACTTTCAAGTGGGCATCGAGCAACCCTCAAGGAGACTGGATATCCAACTCCTAGGGAACTGTGGGTCGGTGGCTAATTGGAGAGGGTTAATGTTTCGGCATATTTTGGCTGAATGCAAAAGCATAGCAGACCTTGTGTCAACAGCCAAACTAGCGCCTGTTCACCAAAGCGAATTGTTATATAAACGTGCATGAAGGGCCCCCTCGGGAAACCAAATCCCGAAACGCAGGATCCTCCAACGTCACTTTGGGTTTTTCGTTGGCCCGATAAGCCACAAAGTAAAAATCTAATCAACGAAACGGAAGACAGGGAAGGTGTTTGGGTTGAAACTGACAAGACTAGTATACTTTGTTGTTTAGGTACGTCGTAAAAATAGCCACCAATTTGTGTGATAGAGAAGATAAATAAAACATCGGAAAACCATCGATGTATCGTTGTTAATACCGATGTTTTTTAACATCGATTTTTGTCGTGGAACCATCGATGTTTTTAAGAACGATGTTGCATCCCTAGCTGCATATCATCTGCCGTTACTATGGTAATCGAATTTTTTGATGCACTTTTCTATATCGTTTGTAAAAAGTATGAATAGGAGTGGACCAAGAACAGAGCCCTGCGGCATATCCGATACGAGATTTAGAGTTGTTCAACTTTGCCTTCAAACTATCCTTCATCAACGTGGTTCGACGGAAAATCTTCCAATCTACTGCACGTGGCCAAGTAGAGGCTAAATGCTTCCAAAGCTGGGTGAGACAGTACATCGACGTTGCTGCTCTCCCAAAAAAGACGCACAAGGTGTGCCTGAATTTCAGTGTTCAAAAGCTGCTAGCCGCCAAAATGGGATTTCATAAATTTATCGCAAAAAATAGCTGCGAATTTATGCTAAAGAACAATCAAACATTGAACACTTTTATCCGTTTGATTTGCTGATGTTAACGATTTGCTTCAAATGTTTTGCATTTGATTTCTTTTAATTTTCCAGAACGCAGTAAAGCTGCGTAAACTTACATTTTTCCAACAACTTCATTTACATCTTTCTGTGAAGTGGACGAAAGTCAAAGTGAGGTTATTAACATTTTTTTGATTACACATTTGCAGTTATTGCAAAGGTGACTGAATGAAGACATGGAACCACTCGTTAATGAAACACGAACATTGACACCGCTTTTCATTTAATGATCGAAACTTTCAGAGCTGTGTTTTAGGCATTTAAAGATTTATCGGGATTTATGGGGCTGTGCATCCATCGTAAAGTCGTGAGCGGATGCCGATAACTACGCTGTAAAGCTACGGATCAAATTGATATACAGACTCCTCGTGCCACCCTTGGGAGTAACTGCTTAAAGGGTGACAAATGTATGCGCCGCCCACTCTGTAAACGAGTTTAAATCAGAATCCGGTCCTTCAGGTTCGGAGGTTTCGCGTGGGGTAACTTACCCACCGTTTAAAAAGGTTGGAGTTATAAACCGACAAAAAGCCTCGGATATAGATGATCCTATGTCCATGGACAACGAATTGAGGACATTTTCGGTCCCTAACCTGACGTCCCTTAACAGACCAGGTGCATCCGATGAACTTGCGCAATCCCTAGATGTCTACATCACAGCAATCCAGGCGTGATGGAATAGGCCGAGCAAAATTGGATGAAGAACTGCGACATCTACACAGATTTGAATTGAAACACATCGACTGAGTCAAACTTTAAAAATTGATTAAATATTGTATATTTATATTTTTCCTCGAATAATATACAGCTAATTGAGGGTTACAGAGAAAATGTTCGTCTAACAGCCGTGCTGTAGCTTAAGTGTCTGGATTGCTTTCTTTATCTGAGTGCAGGTGTTCAGTCTGGAGGTGATGCCCAATGAAAACGCCACTCTCAAGATCTCCTTTGCGTACTCCTGCAGGAGGACTGTCATTTCTACAAGGTTGTCCACAGCTGTTGCGGCAACGGTTGAGTTGTCATCTCTCAAGCACTGAATGTAGGCATTCACCGCGCAGCGGTTCACGTCCACTTTGCCGGGATGATGCTTCAAGTGACGAATGAGCAGAATGTAGGCGTTCGAACGGATTTGTGCGCTGTGAGAGAAGATCAGCTCCAGCAGTCGGTCGAAGAGTTCTCCGAGGAAAGAGTAGCGCTTCGATGTTAGGCTCTCGATTTCTTGCAGTGGACCGAGGATTGTCTCCTCCGCACTGGAGTGCCGCACCAAGTTGATGAGGTTCATGAAGTGCGGGGAAATTTGAAGTTGCCGACTCTGAGGACCGGCTAGAGCAAACGATGCGGCGCCACGTGATTCGATGTCCAATTGCGTGGATTGGGGTGCTCCTGCTGCGGCAGGTGGCTCGTCCAGTTCCATGGCAGTTATTTGTGGCTTCACGTCAGCTTCCTCTAGATCGAAGTCCTGTTTCGTTTCCTCTTCTCTCAGCTCACTGCCGGATGTTTTGTGCTTAAGGAGGGAGAGTCCTTGAACTAGCTGGTGCAAGTGGGCTAAATGGTTGTTCTTGGCGGCCAGCTCCTGAAGAATGCCCGTGTATTGCTCGATGAAACTGAGCGCTGTTGAGGGGTTTGTGTTGATGTAGGCTTGCAGCAGTTCCACCAGCTTCACCAGGATGTGGTAGGCCTCTTTGGCGCGACTGTGATGCTTGAAGAATGTGAAGTAGCAGTCCAGGGCTGTCTGGAGTCCTTGTTTGTATGCGTCATCGAACAACATAGGCTGCAGGAGTTCCAGGATCCGAATGACTTGAATGAACCGTTGGATGTGGTGCTCGTCACGCAGAACTCGAAGTCCCATGTGTGCTTTGCCGTGGAGCAGGGATGAAAGGACACCAAGTTGGCGGAGGAATAGCGCGGGGTGTGATGCTGCTAATTTCCTCACAAGCAGTTCGGTTTCTGAAGAGAGCGCTTCGTAGTCCTTCTTTGACTGCAAATTTCCCAGGCAGGTGATGAGGTAATTGGTCACCTTGTCGGCCTTGCATCCCTTCAGACTCTGCAGATTCGAATTGTAGACCTCCTGTTGGTCGTCCTCTTGCATGAACTTGATCGCTGGATTCATGAGGTACATCTGCTGAATGAATTTCAGCTTCAGTGTGTCGGAGCAGGGGTAGCCGGTCACGAATTCGATGAGGGTCTGCAAATGGTTGTAGCGCTGCTCCCCAATGACTTTCAGGAGCAGATTCATTCTAGAACTGAGCTTCTCCGCATATGCGTCGGGTCCATTGAGCTCCATCTCCTTTGAGCCCTCCTGCAGCATGTATTCCGTGAACACCTTGACCTCCAGGGAATCAAGCTCCAGAACAATTTCAATCTGATCGTGCTTGGAGACAGCTTTGTCTCGTCCTTGCCACAGCTTCGGGTTGTTGATCAGCGCCTCGATGAAGTTCAGCACCGAATTGCAGTCGAAGTCCTCTCTGTACTTCTGCAGGACGTAGCCCACCGTATCGTACAGAGTCGTCCAGTTGGCCTGGTGGCAGAGAAGGGAGAGCAAGTAGAAGCGGAAATCATCCCTATTCCGGGAGAACATGACTTCGATTTGCAGCTCCTTGTCGGCGGTGATCAGTTCAGCATCGACTTCTGCCAGCCAATCCACGAGTATGCCCCTCCTGTCGTAGCCCGTGTCTGCTGCAGCACCACAGTCCTGAGGCAGGGCCTGGAGGGTGGTGATTATTCCGTCGACTAGATGGGACGTCTTCTTGCAGTCAATCATGTCGTTCACGAACTTCCTTCCTTCGCATTCGAGGTCCGAGGCGCCTGCACTTTGAAGCACCTGCAAGAAGTCTTCCTTTTCCGTGTACTTCTGCTTGGGTGCCGCCAACATTTGCCGTGAAAAGGACTGCTTCTTCCCTAAGAGGATCTGCAGCAATGCGCTGTTGTTCACGTTCGACTGCAGACTGAGGTTGTGGATGATTTTGTCCATGACGTGAACCATGTCCATGACGTGAACCTCCGGCTTCTCTGGGATGTAAGTGAGCAGGGCCTTGAAGAACGTGCAGGCGTGGGACTTTTGGAAAATTTTCTGAAAGAAGCATGATCCCCGTGGGTTTCCGACCAGTCGCATCAGGTGCACCAGCGCCTTGTTGGACGCGGAGATCTGCATGTCCTTCCTTGCCTTTGGAGTGGCCCCATCGCGCTCGAGGAGCTGATGAATGAGCTTCCTGAATCGATAAGTGTTCAGTTTGTTTAGGTTGGGGGCTTGCAGCACCATATCGACGATCTCCTCGACTTCCTTGGAACTCTTCGACATGCTGGAAGTGGTCGGCTTCTCGGGGACGGCTGCGATCGCCTGGAATTGGTCCAAGTTGATCGACTCGAGGGTGTTCACTTGGGTCTTCGGGGGATCCGGAACGGTTTGCGAGTGGGAATGCAACTCCAGCGCCTGGACTGTGATGTGGCCATTCTTCGCACCGCGTGCTTGTTGAATCTCAATCAGCTGAGCCAAGTAGGCCTTGTTGAGTATCGCATTCTTTACCGCGTCAAATTGTTCGATCACCGCGCGGTCCAGCAGAGCCAACAACTTCGACATGGAACTGATGGGAGTGCCGAAGTTCTGCACGAAGAGCACAATCTGGTCCGGGGTCAAGTCGTACATCGCTGCTTCGACTAGACGCTCCACCGGGCTGCGAATCATCTTCAACTTCAGCCAGTCCGGCAAGAGCTGGACCGCTTCGTTGGTCTCCGGGAGATACGCCTGAGGGACTGGCCGTCCGGGAGGGAACCAGTAGTTCAGAATGGGGATGGAGTCCGGGAGGGTTATCGAGGAGTGTGTCAACAGAATGACAAACGCATGGATGATGTTTAAGTGCAATGGGAGCTGTGCTCCGTCGTCAAAGTGGACCATGAGCAGGTCCGGGTACTCAGTCCATTCGTATGGTTCCCGGTGTTCTCTGAGCTTGATGATGTAGTTGTTGAACATGACGAAGATGCAGTTCAGCGTCTGCAGGCGGCACTCGTCCAGGGCGTCGGATACCTTCCCTGCGAGTGGCGAGTCCGGCTGAATGGGAATGATGTGCTGGAACATGGTGCTTCTCTCGACTATGAGCTGCGCCATGTCCATAACGTGGTCCAGCATGTCGGTCACCGGGTCGTGCAGGGTGTGCGCAGCAATGAACTGAATGTAAACCATCAGCAGCTCGGGATTGTTCTCAATCTGACAAGCGGCTCGCAGCTGGGGAATGATTGAAGCGCGCGCGTGGATGAAGTGCGGCACTTGCGGCAGGGAGCACAGCAGCCAATCCTCCTCCTCGTCGGTGGTGTTGAACACCTTCAGGATCATCTTGATCCCACTCAGCGCGGACACCCGAGACTGCTTCACGGTGGACGCCAGCCGACGGAAGATGTAGTCGAGAACCTCGCAAACGGTTTGCCTCTCAGAATTGGGATCCTTGACCAGGGTTCGCAGATATGTCAGTAATTCTGCATCACGGCTGTTCTCCTCGCTTATTGTCGCCGCATTGGAGAGCAGGAACTCACAGAGACACTGCACTGGCAGATGGTTGAAGTCGCCATCGCTGTTCTGGACCAGATCTGACAGCCAGGGCATTGACTGGGTGGTTCCTTGCCTCTGAATGATGTCCAACAGAAGGTCTGGCTTGCGGCTTCGGCAGAGGAGATGGCCGAGCTTAAGGGACTTGTTCAGATGCTTCAGTTGTTCCAGAACGGCTGGTGGAACTCGTCTAGCCGGCCCCATTGGGTCCATCAGCATCACCTGGGATATGAGGATCGCATTTTCCTCCGTGATGATGGCCTGCGATGTCTGAGCAGCCAAGTGGGTTTCGAATTCAATGATCTGGTCGCGTTCCAAGGTCATCAGCTGGAAAAAAAAGTGAGGTTATGTAAGGATTTCAAGAATATCGAGGACTGGGCACTTACTTGCAGTTCCTCTTTGGCCACAGGAGCCTCGTTCAGTTGGTTGGTGATGCACATCTCCATCAGCATCTTCATGGTGGGGTAGTGTTCCCAGCAGAACGCTCCGAAAGTCGATGGATTATGTGCCGAGATCATCAGCATGATGATCCACGCCTTCCAGTAGAGGACCGTGATGGCCAACTTCGGCGGTTCATAGTTCTCGGGCAATTTAATCTTCTCCGGATGATGGTACTCCGCCATGCTGAAGAGGAAGTCGATTATGTCGAACTTATTTGCCTCCACGGCTGGACAGTCGACACTTCTCAGGGCAGACGCCCGCTTGATGGCCAACACAATGACCTCAATGGTGTCGGGTATGGTGAAGGGGATCTCCTTCGTGATGCCGATGAGGATTATTCGAAGCAGCGAGTCCTCGTGGATGGGTGTCTCCGAGACCATCCGCAGTAGCGTCACACGTTCGGGCTCCGGCGGCCACTGGTCACACTTCGAATACTGCTCCGGACTCTCGAGGAGTAAGATCTTGTGCAGAGCCACACTGTAGTCGAGGCCTTGGAGTTTGAAAATTACCGGGACTGACTCGTACATCCAGGAGAGTGCGTCCAACTGGATTTGTGACATCTGCGCGTAGAAATTCAACAGAATCGGACTGCACTTCATGTCCCGGCCGTTGCGGAGCGACACGTTCGCCTCGCGGACCTGCGGAGATACCGTCAGCAGCATGCAGAGGCAAGTCAAGTCGACCATGGAGTGGAAAATGCGATCCTTGTACTCCGTCTGTTGGATAATGGGCGTCAGATCTTGACGGCCGTTCAGGAACGTCTTGCAGAACTCAACAATGTTCATGTCGTAGCGCAGTGTCCGCACAAGTTCCCGCAGGAAGACGCGCAGTGTCCGCAAGCAATCCTCCCGCTGCAACAAGAACTCCTTATAGATCTCCGCCAGGTGACGAGCCGATTGCTCGGACTTTGTTTGGAACATTGTGGCTGGAATAAGAAAGTTGACATGAAGGACTCTTGAAACTCCTGATGAGTAACTTACCCAGCATGCCCATGTTGTTCGGATTCCTCGCATTGGACAGCTCGTTCTGGACGACAAACTTAAGGCTCACAGGCAGTATGTCGGGCTGCAGCTGAATCATCTCCTTCAAGCACAGCATGTAAATGTTGATCAGGGGCTTCGTCTTGAGACGCATCTTAACGAGTGTAGCCAACACCTCGTGGTCCTTGACCGTCTGCGCGGTGATGTTGAAGCAAATGTACGTCAGTAGCTCCTGCGCCGGTTTCATTAGCTTGCCGTTGTGGATCCACAACTCCAGGCGCGTTATGCAGAGCGACCGCACCTCACCGAATCCCGCGGTGGTGCACAGAAACTTCAGAAAGTTCCTCGTGTAGCAATCCTGTTGCTGGCGCTTGTTCAGCTGCTCCTTGATCGCGTCCATGACATACTTCTCCACGATGTGGGCACTCGACCCGTACCGATTTTGCACGGCGCAATCCAATTTCAGGTCGGTTGCCCTGAGCGAATCACCGTGCAACGAGTTGTCGTTTGAGTCGTCGTCAATAGTTATCGCGGCGTCCCGTTGATTAAATGCCGACGTATCGGGCTGAAGCATGTTCTTCGGTGGCACTCGTGTCTTGAACGCCGACACAATGTTGTCCACAAGCGGAGCGCAGAACTCGTTGTCAGCCCAAACCCTCTCGTTGGCTGCATCGTCTATGTACGTTCGAAGGAACATCTCTGGCCAGTGGCGCTTATCGTGATAGCCCCTTGCCAGTAAGTTGCACGCCACTATGTGCGCCATCGGGTGCGAGCGACTCTTGAAAGCATGTTGACTATCCCGTCGCAAAATTGAGATGAGCGCCGATGTCACAATGTCATTGCAGAACAGCGACGGACGAAGTTTGGCCAAATACAACAGCGACAGAGTCAGGACGTTGTCATTCTTTGTTCTTTGTGATGACAGGAGCTTTATAGCTCCACAAACCAAGCTTACCACGGTGTCTGAATCTTGCTGATCTAACGCCGTGTACACAGATTCGACCAAATCCACGGGTTCACATTCGATTGCCAGCTGCTCCCACGGTTCCAGAACCGAACTCGAACTGCTGCTTCCTTCACCAGACAAACGTGGGACATTTCCAATGCTTCCACTCAGTTTTGGTTTCTTTGCAACGTTGCTCAACGAGATTGATGGTTCGCGTTTACGATCTGAGACTCCTTTGACCGATGACATAACCTTGCTTTTGTCATCACGGCTTGTTGATGATTTGGTACCCAAAGCGAAAAGTTCACTGCCCATATGAGGAGCTCCAATTTTTGGTTTGGAGCCCCTGGGCCCCCCAAGCTTATTACGATCCATGAAGTGGAATTTATTTTATTGAAAAAAATCACTTTAAAATTGCAGCGTCAAAATACACAACAAACCTACTCGAGAAAACAAAAGCAAATAATCTAGTTTTGACGTTTCAAATGATTGTTGTTTTTCTTTTGGTTTTTTTCTTCTGCATTCCTGCATACAATTAATCTAGTACTTTTTGAGGGGTATGTTCGTTTAGTGGGTAAAGATGATGGGAACTACGGTAAAGCTGTCATTAAGCAATGTGATTTTTTTTTTTATAATTTGCGCGTGCAAAAGTTATTGTGAATACCCTTAAGTGTCTGGGTTCAAGACACAGCACGTTCCGATATTCTATAATCAAGATTCTTTTATATACAACTAATTGTGGAGTGCAAAGATCGCATTTACCACTCCATGATTGACTTGACTTGCCTCTGCATGCTGGTCTCTCCGCAAGTCCGCGAGGCGAACGTGTCCCTCCGCAACGGCCGGGACATGAAGTGCATTCCGATTCTGCTGAATGCACTCTCCTGGATGTACGAGTCAGTTCCGGTAATTTTCAAACTCCAAGGCCTCGACTACAGTGTGGCCCTGCACAAGATCATACTGCTCGAGAGTCCAGAGTAGTACTCGAAGTGTGACCACTGGCCGCCGGAGCCCGAACGTGTGACGCTCTTGCGGATGGTCTCGGAGACACCCATCCACGAGGACTCGCTGCTTCGAATAATCCTCATCGGGATCACGAAGGAGATCTCCTTCACCATACCCGACACCATCGAGATCATTGTGTTGGCCATCAAGCAAGCGTCTGCCCTAAGAAGAGCAGAAGGAGATCCCCTTCACAATTTCTTAACATGGACAAAATCCCTTTTTTGCTTACATAAACAATAATCCATATATTTTGTGCTAATTTATCCTGAATTTTGTGATGTTTGCTGTAATTGAAACATATAATAATTTTATATAAATTTTCCGGAATATCTTTGAACATTGTCATCGAGAAGTTCGTTTTCGCAAAAAAAAAAAAAAAAAAAACTAAACCACTTGGCAACGCGGTTTTAGTAATTTGTAAATTCATTGATCTGTTCCAGGAACGCTGTCAATGCCACAGCCATAAGTGCGAAGGAAACAAATAAACTTTTTCGAAATAATCTTCTGCGCGGGTGCTTCGATTGTTTGGGGTAGTTACTGTTTTATACTTGGTCTTGTTTTTTGCGCAGTTTTCGCAATCCTTTCATTAGCGCCCTCCCTTTCGCACACATTATTATCGCCCGGTCGTTCAAGTGACGTATAGTCTCCGTATGTTACTCCAGATGATTTGGTCTTTGGCGTTGTAATCGTTTAGTTTGGCTCTGTGCGTACATTTCGTGTTTAAAAATCGTTGAGGAATATATATTCGCTGTGACACATCACCAGTTCCTTTCGGCTGAAATATACTTAGTAAGTTGATTTGATTCCAGACTGGTATCCAGTGTGCATATAGTTGACCTCTAGAAATCAACATCCATAAACACCACCCACCATAGACACCTCACTGATTCATTTATCTTATCACCTGTGAAAAATAACAGATGGACGCAATGATTTTAATGAGTTTCCCTTGTTTCAGATAAGCAAACATGAGTGGAGGTGGCGATGCCAGTGAGCAACTGCAAAAGCTAATCGATTTGTGGCTGAAATGGGACAAAAATGAGAAGACCCGTGGTGAGATCGATAAGTTGGTTGAGGAGAAAAATTGGGCAGAAGCAGAAGCACGTCTTTCAAACAGACTCACGTTCGGAACTGCAGGTTTACGCGGTCCTATGCGTGCCGGTTTCAACTCGATGAACGATCTGGTCATCATTCAAACCGCGCAAGGCTTAACAGATTACATTCTGAAGGAGTTTCCAAACGTGGAAGACCACAAGCGAGGAGTTGTGCTGGGCTATGATGGGCGCTATAATAGCAAGCGATTCGCTGAGCTTACCGCGTGTGTGTTGATAAACAAAGGGATCAAGGTTTGGCTGTTCGGCAAAATGGTACCAACTCCTTTCGTGCCATTCACCGTGCTCGCACTGAAGGCCCTCGCAGGGGTGGTGGTCACTGCATCGCATAATCCAAAGGAAGACAATGGGTACAAGGTGTACTGGGCAAACGGGCCGCAGATTATCCCACCGCATGACAGGGGGATTCAGAAATGCATTGAAGCGAACCTCACGCCGTTGGATTCATCTTGGAATACATCGATCTTGGAGAAAAACGATCTCCTAGAAGATCCCTTTGATGACATGAGTCGTGATTACTTTGCCGCTTTGCAGGAAAAATTTGCCCCTAAGTTCCTGAAAATAAACAAGGAAAGTGATGTTAAGTTTGTTTACTCCGCAATGCACGGCGTGGGCTATCTGTTCATCGAGAAGGCGTTCGAAGCAGTCAACCTGAAGCCTGTTCTGGCGGTCGCCGAGCAACGTGACGCCGATCCCGAGTTCCCAACTGTGAAATTCCCAAATCCCGAGGAGGGAAAGAGTGCTCTGGAGCTGTCAATTAAGAAAGCAAACGCCGAGGGCTCAACATTGATCCTGGCAAACGATCCTGACGCAGATCGTTTGGCATGCGCTGAGAAGGATCCCGCTACAGGGCAGTGGAAGGTTTTCAATGGAAACGAACTAGGTGCGCTCCTTGGGTGGTGGGCACTGAAATCCTTCAAGGAACGCGATCCGAACTTGGATCTCTCCAAATGCTACATGATTGCCAGCACTGTAAGTTCAAAGATCCTACAGTCAATGGGAGCCAAAGACGGATACAAATTCGAGCAGACCCTGACCGGATTCAAGTGGATGGGCAATCGCGCCATTGAGCTCATGGAAGCCGGCAACCAAGTTCTCTTTGCATTCGAAGAGGCCATTGGCTTCATGGTCTCCACAACTGTGCTCGACAAAGACGGCGTCAGCGCAGCTGCACATCTCGCGACAATGGCGTGCTACATCAAAGCCACCGAGAATCTCACGTTAACCGGACAACTCAACAAAATTTACGAAGAGTACGGCTATCACAGCACAAAGACCTCATACTTCTTCTGCTATGACCCACCGACCATCAAGAAGATCTTTCAGAGAATCCGAAGCTTCGATAACGCACAGCCTGCCACCTACCCGAAGTCGATCCTGAATGGGGAATTCAAGATCAAGAACGTTCGAGATCTGACCAACGGGGTGGACACCTCCGAGCCAGATGGAAAAGCCAAGTTGCCAGTCAGTTCCAGCTCCGAGATGATCACGTTTACCTTCGAGAACGGCCTCGTCGTCACCCTGCGAACAAGTGGAACCGAACCAAAGATCAAGTACTACGCGGAGATGTGCGCCAGCCCCGAGGAAAAAGACTGGGAGGAGTTGCGACGTCGCACAGACCGCATGGTAACAGGGATAGTGGAGGAATTTCTGCAACCAAAGCTCAACAATTTGACCCCAAAGAAAGATTAGAACAACTATCTCGCTCTTCACACGAGGTGTGGCACAGCTCATTCTTATATCATTCCACAAAGAAACATGCGCGTGTATATATGTATACATAACTGTATATTAAAACACCCTTCGATCCATCCTCCAGCCAACTATTTGTACATGCTCCACTCCTCCGATGTCCCGTCACGGTCTGATCACCTGGAATAGCATCTGCCGGCAGAGCTTGCGTATTTATTTATTTTTTAATTACATAACATGTATTTTGTAGCTTGTCGTGCTTACGGTATTTGTAAATGACGTCAGTTGATGGGTTATTCTCTCTAATAAACGTACACTTGTGTTTTGTTGAAACGAAATATGTGTGATCACGTGTTTTACTCGGAATTTCGATCGATGGCAGCTTGGTTTGCTGAGTTGTCTGATAAGATTTGGGTTGAATGTATCGCACGTTGCTGAGCATGAATCAGTCTGCAGGCAACTGACTGATTTGTTTCCTTATCACACGTCCGACGCGGAGAAATCTACGGAACTCTGCAATGCATTCGAAATTTGCGTGGAAGGTCAACGGCGCGAAGTATGTTTGTCTGATGACACACACAGCTGAGGATTATTTTAATGAAAGACTCAAATTGTGGAGGTAGACGGTTTTGCATCAACTTATGGCGGCTGATTACGCCGACGACATATGCCTGCTATTTAAACGACTGGATGGTGCAGTTGGTTAAGCGCCTGCCCTAAGTTAGAGGAGTCCCAGGTTCTAATTCCAGTGAAAAGCAAAGTAAATACGCTTT
This sequence comes from Myathropa florea, assembly GCA_930367185.1. Lineage (NCBI taxonomy): Eukaryota > Metazoa > Arthropoda > Insecta > Diptera > Syrphidae > Myathropa > Myathropa florea. The sequence goes on from OV884003.1 coordinate 19,320,113, forward strand.
TATCCGATTTTTCAAATCTGGTCCAGTCACCATTTGCCGTTGAGATCAAATTGATGGCACTATCACTGGAGCGGTCGATCAGTGGTAGTAGTCTGACTATGGGTATCACAATGAACCAACACGGTCTAAGTGTGCTGGTGAATTCACTAGCAGCCCTCTAACCTAACCTATGGATTACATGAGCCGAAGAAGGCAGAAATGTCCGAGAGATATCGTATGATTTTCCGAAAGGTTGGAAACTGATGGGTTGGATCGCCGAAAATACATCCTTTTCCAACTGTTGGGAAAATCATACTCTCTCTCTCCGACATTTCTGCCTTCTTTCACCAACGTAAACGCTGTCTAAAACCATAGACGGCGTCCAGGAAGCTGCACGCGTTAGACATCAACGCCAGAAGAGCTGGACTGAAAATCAACGTCGCCAGACAAAGCTGATGAGAATCGGCTCAATATGCGGGGCACCTCTTCTGCTACACGCGAAACCAATCAAGGATGTCAACGAATTCTTCTACCTCAGCAGTAGGTTTTGCAAAGATGGAGGTCCAGAAACTGATGTCTTGTCTCGTATATACAAGGCCCGCCACGCTGTTTTTCGTTTTCCGATGAGTTATGTCGTTCCTCTATCCTCAAGGTCCAACACAGCAGAAGTTTGCTGTGAATGGGCCGCTTTAAACACAGGATGGATTCATCTGATTGATTGATTGTATTTGGATGAAACTGTAGGTCCCCTCCACTCGTAAGAGAGCAACAGCACGCACACCTGTGGCGCCACCCAAAGAAAAAGTGCGTCGAATAAAATTCTCGTGGATTGCAAGATTAAAATCAATAGAACCAGCGTCAACATTAAAAGCTTTAAGTGTGGTTGTATAGCATTTCCATGGAATCGAAATTGAAACAAAGTTTTTTACTCAATCGGTTGGTCGAATGATTAAATCGACGAACGTGAGTCACACCGCTTTCAACCTGCTTATGAATCGAAGTGCTCACAAAGAACCGTTATCAACATTTTCTTTGTGTATTGCTCGGACAATCTGTCGTTAATGGCTAGGTCACGTAGGGCGAATGGACACCAACGCTCCTACCCGGAAAGTATTTTACTCCAACCCCGAGGGTCAAAAGAGGTAAAGAATGACCACGCCTCCGGTGGCGTACACAGCTAGAAAGGGACCTCTGAACGCACGTAGATGAAAGAAACTATCGCAGGACCGTGCAGGATGGAGAGAAATGTGAACTGAGGCTCAGCTCCAACTCCTTCACCATGCCAGCTCAAGAAGAAGAAAAAGCTCCAACCGACGCAATCGATGGGAAGATTAAGACAAATGTTAACTGCTGCCCACACCCACCCCGGACTGTAATTCCAGCTGAAGAAGAAGAAGCTCTGAAAAGTGACACAATCGAAGGGTAAAATGACATCAGACTGAATAGCAGAAATCATATAGTAACTATTTGAATAGCCCAACTCAAATGAGACTCTCTCCTATGATTTTCTTCGACGACGTCAGTGGACAACACTCACTGCTAGAAGTTTACGAGTGCTATTACTTGATCTCGCCACTCAAAAAAGGCAAAGACAGGAAACGTTTGACTTATCGTCATTGGTCGCCAATTTTTGATCGCTCCTCCTGTTTTTGTTGTTCAATTAATTTGATCTGTTATCAAATGTTGTTGGAATAGCAGCTGTAAAATAATTATGCGCCAAAAGATTCTTATCAATTAACTAAGCGCAAAGCCAAACGTAGAAGCGTCACTGGGGTCAAAAGCGTGTGATTAACCAGATTATTCTTCGCGTGTGTTTTCATTCAGCCACACCCAATAGGAGTGTAAATAGTTTGAGGCTCAAGTGTAGTGCTACAATGAATTTGATTCAAGAAAAGATTTTACTTCCTACTGAGATCACAGTCATTTATTCTTTTTTATACAATGCGACAGTTGGAGGAGATAATAGAACGATAATTGAAGAGAATTCCGTCCCACCAAGCTAGACGTGGGAAAGATAGCGGTATCAAGACTAAAGCTGCAGGTGCAGGCAGAAAGGTTTTGAAAGCAACTGGTAGGGCGTTCGATTTGGGGCCCGTGAGACAACGCAACAGAGGACGCCCGAGAAACCGATGGCGCACACAAGTGGAATAAAGGACGCCCGAGAAACCGATGGCGCACACAAGTGGAATAGAGGACGCCCGAGAAACCGATGGCGCACACAAGTGGAATAGAGGACGCCCGAGAAACCGATGGCGCAAACAAGTGGAGAAGGACCTCAGCCAATTTGACGTACGTAATTGAAGGCAGTTGACTAAAAATCGTGCCAGGTGGAGAGGATTGTTGCTTACCCAGGTCCACCCCTAACTGTAGCGTCATCAGAAGAAAAAGGTTAAAGTGACTGTCACCGGTAAATCAGCCGTGATCCACTTAGATCCTAAATGTCCCCTGAAGTCCCCATTTGGGGTAGAGGACCTTCCTGCATGTATAGACAACTACTGCCGCTTTCCTGATACCAGTCCTGAATACAGTCAAAATCGCTTATAACAACATCGCTTATAACGACCTATCGGGTACAACATCTAAATTCTCAGGTCCCGCCAGGGCTCCATTATATGTGATCCAATAGGATTATAAATCGTTTATAACGACATATCGCTTACAACGACCAAATTCGTCAGTCCCTTGAAGGTCCTTATAACCGATTTTGACTGTAATTGGTTTCCAGCTTAATTTACTATCTTGTAGTACGCAGAAATCAATTGAAAAGTCAAACATTTTTCAAATATAATTATTCAACTACTGCACAGCCTCACTAGTCCGAGCCCTCGCTAGCCCGGACATTTCAAGACACTTCGAACACCTCTATATTTCGGACACTTTCAAAATGTTAACTCTACAGTCCGGACAGAGTATTAAAATGCGTACATATCTTGACTACGTATGTTCATACAATTATGAGAACTCCCCTGCTAGTTGTGTCCCTTGCAGTGGGCTCTTGAATGTAGACTTTGTGCCATTGCGCTTTGCAAGGTTACGACGTATGTGAGTGTTGATTTTCCATGCTCTGTTGTATGTACGAGTATTTCTTGGCGAGCCTTTTCAGCTGCGTTAAGTTTTCATCATATTTTGAAGTTCTTTTAAGGATAAGACGTATTTTTTTGTGCTTCAAGCTTGAATTTCTTACTGAAAGCTTGCTCAAAGATTTTTTTAATAACTTTTTGCTATTCCGGACACACCCGAAACCTCATGTATCCGAACTAGCGAGGCTACACTGTATACAATTTCGAATTCAAAACGTAAAAGAAAAACGTACTTTTTTCAAAATTAAAATGTTCTTTAATTTCAATCAATATCGCAAAAATATAACACACTCCTTAAACCCAGTATTGACAATTTGTAAATATCCCACTAATTAAAACAAAGGCAACAGAAAAAAAAAACAAAAACAACATTTTATGACATTTCATTTTGCATTAGCGTCAAAGTGTCAAATTTCGCTGGTCTCAGTTCGTTTTTTCTCAGTTTTTGTGTGAAATGATGGACCAGGAAAATATAAAACCTTTCGATGACGATTTAGAAGACGGAGAAGTGAGTATGATGGTTATATATAAATTATAAGCATTAGTTAATTTGATGACATTCTACAAACACAGCTGTCGGATAGTGATGATGGGTACACACCATTGCCGAGACCTAGTACCACAATTAGTTCAGCAGAAATAACACCCGTTCATGCTGTATCCAGTGTGCCTGTTCAAATGGAGGAAACAATCGAGGATAGTGGTTCAGATTTTGGTGCAAGCACTTCATCTACCTCTGACTCGGATGATTGTCTTAAGGTCGACAATAACCCGGCCGAAACAGAGAAACTCAAAAAGAAAAAGACAAAACGTACAGTCCTTCTGCGTGTGAAGGCGAACAATGAGTTGGAAGAGAATAAGGCACGTTTCAAAAAGTACGATATCTGGGCATCTAGCCTCCAAGAGGACGCCCTCACCGAGGATATGCGTGGGATTGATGTCGCACATGATGTACGCTGTGATCGTAGTGTAGAAAGCTACGACTACACTCTCAAGTATCGACTGAATGGAGAGAATTCGCTTAAGCGTCGACTATCAACATCCAGCGACGAACACTCTGAGAATGACTTCCACCAGCAAGCGAAACGATCCCGTGCCAGCGGAGTAAAAAGTCGTCTAGGTCAAAGATCTAAACGTCCGTCCGACAGCAGTTCAGACTTGTGCGAACCACGTCAAATTTGTGACTTGGAGGGTCCCATCGAAGGCAAGCCCCCAGAGGAAATCGCCCGTGATATGGCTAAAAAATTATACGAAGACAAAGACGAGTTATTAAGTAAGTATCAAGCTCGGAGTTATCGATGGACACAGCTCATCACGTTCTATTTCAGTTAGGGTAGTTGAAGTTTGCGGCCCAGACATTGCTGTGCAATTATTTAAAGAAACCCAAAGAATTGAAAGCGAGGGGGGAATGATGGTCTTGGTAAGAAAGAAGATTTATTTGTTGTACATCACGTTTAATTGGTATCTGCCTTCAGAATGGAAGAAGACGGCGTACTCCTGGTGGTGTATTCCTATTTCTTCTTAAAAATCATGACCGCATCACGCCAGATGAGAAAAGGCTCATCTTCTATGACGAGCGAAAGACGGCAAACAAAATCCAAAAAGAATTCCAAGCGATGAAGCGTCATCGCAAAGTGGAAGAACTGAAGAAACGACTGAGTGCCAAGGAGAAATCTCTTCCAGTCTTAACTTCCAGAAAGGATCTCTACCTTGGCTGTGAACTAAAGGCTGAGCTAAAATCTACTCGTAAGTCGTTCACACGCTGACACCATATGTTAACTGAATTTTCATCTTTTTTTTCTAGTTTCTAATCCTCCACCCTCGCCAGTAGGGCAGGAGCATAGTCCCGAGTATAAGCCACATGCCATCAATCATGTCGGTGGTGATGTGAGTCCAGAGAAACCGTGCACCTCCAAGGGTATTCCAGACTCAGAGCCGCTTGGCTATGAAGACGATTTTCTCGACGTGCACTGTGGCGATATGGACTTTTTTTAGAAAGAAAAAAAATTCATCGAATATAAAGAGTTGCCCTCAGTTCGAGGGTGAAACATGTCTATGTATTTAATTTAATAATTTTTCTAAAGTAGGCAGTTGTTAGTTTTATATATAAACGGTGCGTAGCAAAAAGAAAAACAGTCAAAATACAGTTTTATAAAACTTAACGCAATCAATTATGTTTTAATTTTTCTCATCAAAATGTTCTGCAGCTTTCGTGTGTCACGTGATGTCGGAAACAACCTTGAACTTCGAAGTCAATCTCGTGCCATAGATTCGGGTGTTTGACAACAACTCGATAACGGTATTTGACGGGCTATTTCGTGATCGATCGATGGTCGTAGATAAGTGCACTTGCATTAATATAACGGACATCATTTAAGTACATTAACAAGTATTGCTAACGCAGGGATGACTTAAGTATCGAAAGACAATATTTTTCAGATTTGGTGAAATACTTTGTCTACATAGGCTCCGAAATGAATTCAAGCAATGACACTACCGCGAAGATAAAACGACGGATTTATCTTTCGAAGAATAAAAATATCTCCACATAAGACCCTGACAGTCCCACTCCTGCTGTATGCCGCAGAAGCGTAGACACCAACGCAGAAGAGGATATTCTTGGGCGCTTTGAGAGGAATGTCCTTCGGATTATCTTTGGTCCCGTATGTAGTGATGGTGTTTGGAGGAGGAGGCGGAATGACAATCTTAACGGGATATACAGCGACATTGATCTACCTCCCAAACGAGTCCGAGTCTCTGATCTCAGATGCCTACGTCATGGAAAGCGAATTGCTACTAACGCTTCGGCCCGAAAAGTCTTTGATTCCAAACCTGAGGGACAACGCGGTTAAGGGAGACCACTCTTTTGGTGGCGTACATAGCAGGGAATTGATCTCAATTATAATTCTGAAATTTGTTAGAGTTAAGCTCGGTAGATGAATAAACTAAACTAAACGTACATCGCTGGAAGCAAGTAGCACAAAACCGTGCTGGAGATGAATGTTGGCTGAGGACCAGATCCACCCCGGACTGCAGCGCCAGCTGAAGAAGGAACTTTTTTCTTTACCAAATACTTTGCCAAACTTTTGGCCGTCTCAAAGCGTTCTCGCATTAGCACGCATAACACGAGTGGTTGCTGAGAAGCAGAAATTATATAGTAAAGAGATATCCAACTTCTACCTCTCTTGCGCCTTGATTTCATTCGACAGCGTTTTTTATGCGATTTTTCATACCGTGTCTGTGAATCCATGTGATTTCTGCTTCTCAGCAACCACTCGTGTTGTCCGTGATATTGCTCTTTCATGAGTGGAGGGGACCTACAGTTTTAATACCGACTCTGAACGGAGAGATTGAGAAGCTATTTCTAGACAGTTATACTCTTTGAGCATTGTCAGTGACTCGAAAGAGGTGGAGAAGTGAAAAAATGTTGTTTTTTTCGATATTCGAACTAGTATATGGGTGGACGCACCTACCCACTACACCACGGTGTCCTCGATGCTGCTGCTCATAAAAGCATGAATTCGTTTAAATTCTGTTTATATACTCTCGTTTGTAAAAAGGAGCATATAAATGTCAAGACTTGTTCTTCTTTTGATCGCGTTACAATCCGGGCTTGACAAGGGGCTCAACCAACAATTGTCAAGCCACAAATCTATTAATTAAGGTCTTAAAATGTATGCATATGTTCAATTCCTCAATGATTCTCTGTTTAAAAATGTCTATCTATCTGAATCTACAGAACTGAAAGCCATGTTAGACAAAGATTAAGTTGACAAAGAATTAAAATCAAGAAATCCCAGAAGTCCCTTTGTAAATCGAACAAAAAACAACTTCACTTAACGAACTCGCCCCCATCGATGTCATCACATCCTCAGAAAAAACACCTATCGAAATACTGGTAAATTTAATCCTGTTAAAAAAACGCTATTCAATTGTTTGTTATGTTGGTAGAATTGCTGTTTGGATTTTGAGTACTAATTTCTAGGACTTCGCCTAAAAAAAAAACGCAACTGAATGGAGGATGGAATTCCTATTTGTCGTCCTAAATGAATAGTGAAGTTAAATTTTAATATTTGTGCTTGCACCTGTTTGTTGTCCGAGTGAAAATTTAAGTGTTACACGTTTTAGTGAAGAAACCGACTTGTGATCAATTGAATTTTCATAAATGCGAAAAACCCGTTCACAGACGCAGGCGGAAAATGCTACGGCTAATCGGGGCCCAGCATCAACTCGTACCGCCAGTTCTGTTGCGTCTTCTCAAAATCAAATGGACACAAACGTCGCTCATTCGTCTCATATAACGAGCTTGGCAGTACAATCGCAAGGCCAGATTCCTGGAGTTGATCCAGCCAAATTAAAGGTAAGCATTTTTTCTTTTTGTACAAAGCCCCCTTTTTTTTCTGTAGTTTTCAGACCTCGATATTGTAGGTATGTATGTGTCTATAGCGGCATTGTGTTCAGATCAAATCAATTGTCAACCATTTGTCAAGCTCAGCTGCGCCGAATTAAATGGGAATTTTCCGTCTACACACACATCGTGGGGGGAATTTTAATAATGCGCGGGAAGAGCAATGTCTGCTCTAACCTTCTATGAAATGTATAAATATATTTGAGTGTCTCATGAGTATCTTTGATTGATGTTGCTCGTGGTTTTGTATTCAGCGGGATTCAATGAGAATTTTATTCATCAAATTATGACTGAAGCTAGCAACCGAACAAAAGTTTTCCCATTATTTTCCATTTTGAGAAAACGGGATTTTTCTGTTAAAATGTACCATTTGTCTGTCCATTCGCTTAAGCAGCCGCCATGTTTCATTTAGAAAATTTGTTATAAGTTGGGACAGACAGAAATTTCTCTTCGCATCGTTTTGTGTATAATTTTTTTTTTTCTGTCGAGGAGATTGTCTTAGAATTAACGCCGAACTTAATTGAGCTAAAATACAAGTGATCTAATTTAATGGAAATATCCTGCAATATTCTTTAAGGTAAATTAGCAGAAAAATAAATATGTTAATGGAAAGATCTCGGAGTGTGTGGTGGGCTATAGCTTCCTTTTAATCATTTATTTTTGTTGTGAGGCTTCACACCTGGGGAATAATCACGATATCCGGTGGCTTACATATATGTTTGCTTTATATATGAAAAACAATGGAAGTGTTTATTTAAGTTAATTAAAGCCGAGGATCCGACGTGTTGTCTTGGTTAAGGATCTCGATTCTTCTTCCTTGCACTTCGGTTATATGTATGCGAAATATTAAAGTTGGTGTGTTGGGTGTATGCAAGGTGTTTTCGAAATTCATTTCAATATCGACAAAAGGTCAAGTAGCCGGTTTGTATTGTTTTGCGAACGCAATGGTTGTGGGCTTCAAGGAGTAGACGTGCTTTGTTATATAAATTTTCCTGTCTCAAAGTCCACCATTTTGAGATGAGAAGAGCTTGGAAAAATCTATATAACGGACAATACAAGGAACAAGCAAATTGTGTGGTTGGTGCAAAAACAATTGCCCAGCGGCTCGTTTGGCAGATTCCGATTAAATGTTTTCGCAAAACAAATGCAGTCATTTCAAGACGATGCCTACCTCCGCCTTGAATTGTTTTCAATTAAAACAAAATGAGATTAAAAGCAATCAATTTTACTCATGTTTTAAATAAGATACTTCGATTTTTTTGCTCTGAAGGTGTTGTTTCATTAATTTTTGAACAGGCTACTGAACATTTGGTAGATGATTGTATTTTTAATGAATTAACTTTCGTCTTTTGGAATCGAGTGTTTCACTAGATCTTCTGGTGGATCTACACCAGACATTCTTTTTGTGGCGTTACACTAGATCTTGTGGGGCTACACTAGATCTTGTAGTGCAACACTAGATCTTGTGGCGCAACACTAGATCTTGTGGCGCTGCACTAGATCTTGTGGCGCAACACTAGATCTTCTTGAGGATCTACACCAGACATTCTTTTTGTGGCGTTACACTAGATCTTGTGGCGCAACACTAAATCTTGTGGCGCTACACTAGATCTCCTTGCGTTCTTGTGGGGCTACACTAGAGCGACCTTGGCCTCAATCAACAAATCTCTCCAGCTAGCACAATTTTTTTGTAGCTGATGCGAAGTTGTTTGGGGTCCTCTTCACTTGGATGTGCCACCTTAGACGTGAACGTCTTCTGTGGCCTAGTCTCACTGATTCGGAGTCGAAGATTTTCTAGAAGTTACACTAGATCACGGAGTTCATTTATAAGCATCAGGCACCACCTTCGACAGTTTCCATTCAAGAATTATCTTTGAGTTAATTGTAGTTCAAGAATTGTCTTTGAATCGATTGTAGTTAATTGTCATTATCTAGCTTCTTATCTCTTCTTGTTGACGCAACAGTCCGGGATGGACCTGGGGCTCAACCAATATCGACGAGGTAATGGAGGAGACTTTGATGAAAGCGAGTTGACCTCAGTCAATCCGTGTGGCAGCACAATGGATCAACACTGGTCTAAGTGCATACTCCAGCCACCTCAACCTGACCTAACCTAGATGAAAATGTGCACTTGCACACCGAAATTCAATGATTTGATCCTCGATTGGACAACAAAAATGCTACTAAAGTCTGCATCACTGAAACTAATCACATTTTGTTTCTCTTTCTCTTTCAGGAGTACCAGGATATGATCCAGACCCTTAGAGTAGTTGATCTACATAAAATTCTGCAATTCTTAAATATATCTGTTGCTGGGAGGAAGCACGAACTACAACATCGTGTTCTTGACTTACTGAAGACAAACTTCGAGCTGATCTCATTGAAGCTGCGCGAAATCTACAGGTCATCATTGTAAGATAGTACTATTCCTTCTTTTTCTAATATTCATTTCGAACAACCGCCCCAGGCAGGGCTTTCAACGAAAGTAAGGTGGGTTTTACACCAATTCAGTTGCTCGGATTTGCATTTGCATTTGCTTTGCTCTCTAATCGTGTGGAGGAGTGGTCCGAACCAGAAAACATTGGAAAAATAAAGGCAACCGCAAAAGAGAATGACAGATAGTTGAAGCAACTGACATCCTCGTGTAAATCCCGCCTAACTCATACCTCTATCGTCTCTGGCAAAAATCACTTAATCTTAGAAATTAGCGGTGCAGGTTCCTTTCCACTGCAAAACGCTGTTACGGAAAACAATTATGATACTTAATTAAATTTCACTTTTTTACAGATCTGAATATTATCCCGATAGAAATATTCAATACGGACCGCCAGAACCGAAGAGAATGTTTCCGCACTTGCAAATGCCCACGGTGCAATCGTCGGCCGATGTACGTTCTGCACTGGTTGGCGTAGGTAATGTGGTTGGCGGAAGTGGAGTAGCCGGAAATATGGGTGTACCATTTCAACATGCAATTGGAGCATCTATGCCTATACATCCAGATGTACGTTTAAAAAAGTTGGCATTCTATGATGTTCTTGCGACACTGATCAAACCATCATCACTGTTACCGCGAACAAATCAGCGCATTCAAGAGGTACCCTTCTATTTCACACTGACACCACAGCAGGCAACGGAAATAGCGACAAACCGTGACATACGCAACGGTTCCAAAGTGGAGCATTCCATTCAAGTACAGTTGAGATTTTGCCTTCTAGAGACTTCGTGCGAACAAGAAGACTGTTTTCCATCTAACGTCATTGTTAAAGTGAATAACAAATTGTGCCCACTACCTGTAAGTAGCTTTGATTGTGTATAAGAAAGTTTGAGTGGTCTACAATTCCTATCGTCGATCCAGAATCCCATTCCAACAAATAGGCCAAATGTCGAGCCAAAGAGACCACCAAGACCGGTCAATGTAACATCAAACGTCAAACTCTCACCCACCGTGACAAACACCATCATTGTGCAGTGGTGTCCCGACTTCACGCGGGGCTATTGCATCGCTGCGTATTTGGTAAAGAAGCTAACATCGGCGCAGTTGCTGCATCGTATGAAGACTAAAGGTGTCAAACCTGCTGACTACACAAGAGCATTAAGTACGTTGTGTCTCACAGGTTCAGAGACTTCATGTCAAAACTAATGAAAATCTTTTTTCCCCGCAGTTAAAGAGAAACTCACAGAGGATGCTGACTGTGAAATTGCGACGACAATGCTTAAGGTCTCGTTGAACTGTCCGCTGGGTAAAATGAAAATGTCCATTCCATGTCGAGCCTCGACATGCTCACATTTACAGTGCTTCGATGCTAACCTCTACTTACAAATGAATGAACGGAAGCCAACGTGGAACTGTCCGGTTTGTGATAAACCTGCAATCTACGATAATTTGGTTATCGATGGGTAAGTTGATTCTGATCATTGTCTCACGTACATAATTGCAAGAGAAAATCTGTATTCAAAGGTACTTCCAAGAGGTTTTGGCATCGTCGTTGCTGGGATCAGAAGACACGGAGATTCAACTGCATAAGGATGGTTCGTGGAGTACACATAATCTCAGAAACGAAACGCAATTGGTTGACACACCCTCAAAGCCCGTCGAGAAAGTTGAAGTCATTTCAGATGATATAGGTGAGTGTCAATAGCCGTGTTAAATTCTAAAATATTTGTACAAATTACAGCAACGCGATAGAGTTGTTATTGTCGCTAATTCTAAGCGATGATACAGGGTCATACCTGATTCTCGTGTTCAGGAACTACAGTTGACTTGAACGACATTTCTGTGATAACGACGAACTGAAAACCTAAAGTTTCATTTATTTATATCTTCTAAACACTCGGGGAGCATTAGGCGTCTGCGCGCCATCTCGTTCGGAGTTCTGCAAGGCGTTTAAGCTCTCTCCAACTCATTCCTAAAGACCTCGATTCCTCTTCGACTGTTCTGCGCCACGTTTGCCTAGGGCGTCCTGCTACCATCAACACGAAGCGTAAAATCAAATGTGTCTACTGGTGTCAAGGTCGGTATCAACTACCAATCACCAACCGTTGTCCCCGGCGTTGATTTGGCTAAGGTTCAACGTGCTGTCTGCATGTTGTCCAATACCACTACCACGCTGAGGCATGGGCACGTCTTGATCACAAGTTTGATCTGCTGAGCGTCCACTGGTACGTGGGCGAGGGTATGAAAGAATGAACGGTGAATGATGATGATGAATGAACAGAATTCATTAACGGCCCTCTCTGAAAGTTTCCCGAGCCACTTGGAGCCAGAAACTTCAAATTTCTAAGGCGGATACCGTTCTTTTCAACACAAAGCCTGACAGTTTAAGAATAAATGATCAGCAGGATATTGGTAACTTTAGAAGAAAATTCCTATTTTATTTACATATTTCAATGCTAGGAAAACACGCTACACAAGAATGTGAACATAGCCAGACAAATCCATTCAGTGGATTACAAAGAGGGTATAAACGCTTCAGAGAAAAAGTCTTCAATCATTAGCTCCCTCAGTTGAAGAAATTCTAATTTTTGTTTCAATGATTATCCCCTCCGTGTGGGCACCGTGGCGTAGTGGGTAGGTGCGTCGACTCCTACGCTCGAGGTCGTCGGTTCGAATCTCGAAGAAAAAACATCAAACATTTTTTCACGGCTCCACCTCTTTCGAGTCACTGACAATGCTCAAAGGGTATAACTGTCTAGAAAAAGCTTCTCAATCTCGCCGTTCGGAGTCGGCATTAAACTATAGGTCCCCTCCACTCGTGAGAGAACAATAGCACGCACAACACGAATGGTTCCTGAGAAGCTAGGCCCAGGTCCACCTCGGACTGTAGCGCCGCCATTATTATTATATTATTATTATTATCCCCTCCGTGATGAACGGAAGCGCTTCTGGGAAAACAGTCTTAAGGCTTAGCTCCTTCGGTTGAAGAAGAAGATGATCGAATATCTGTTTCAATTATTATCTCTTCCGGGATTTTGAAGGAAAAGTGGGTTCAATATTTTACTACGCAACACCGTGTCGTTTTCCCGTTAAATTTTGTATCGATACAGTTTCAGCCACTTGTGTAGGTTGAGGGTGCTTAGGAGTGCACTTAGTCCAAAGTAAAGGCCTAACCATAAAAGGAATGAACATGAATTTGTCTCAAATTTCAAAGAAATGGACAGATACAGATACGCACATAGACATCCGTCGGAGTTTCTTCCTGTCTTTTGTTTCCTTCAATTGAAAAATGTTCAACAATTTGCCATTTTGAGATTTCTGTTTGCTTGTATGTCATCTGTTAAATTCGCATGTGCTTAACGAAATGTTCCGAATTACTCGTGAACTCCGTTATTGTCGCTCTTATAGGGGTGTGTGTATTGACTCACTTACCCATGCGCGTTTGACAAGAGGTCATGTTTGCTCATCCCTATTAAAGATGGGCCTTTACTCCATTGTCTTTAAGGGATTTAGGAACATGCCGAAAAAGGAAGATCCTTCGAAAAAAAGCGACTCTTGTGACCGCTCCACAAGGAGACAACTAGGAGACTTAGTTAAAAGTAATGATGCATTTACATAGTACCGACATTGTTAATTGAAAAATGCTGGTGGGAATCCATGGGGAATTTTATCAGAAAGAATGGGGAATTTCTCTTAAAGCATCTGGGACACTGGTCAGTGATCGATGTTCGAATTTGGTAACCAAATTCCACTGTACTCATAACCATGTGAAATTAGTCAGAAAAACAAAAAACCCTCTATAAAGTAAGAGGGTCATCCAAAAATTCCGACCAATTATTTAAATTGACCGGGGGTTTTAATATAATGGGTGTCAGCATCAATGTCCTCACTAGACGTTCATTGGATCATTATGCTCCCCAGGACAAGGAAGGAAGAGTGAACTGTTATTTTGATATATACGAGTAGTTACGCTTAAACTGGCTGTGAATTTTATTGAATGCAAATTTTTTCTTCGATAATTAAATCCACGACTTTATCATAAGAAATCACAACGAAGGATCTCTCACTTTTAACTGAATTTTACTAAAATCAATTTGGAGTGAGGGCAGATACCAAAACTGAGGCATTGACCGTCACCCTTTCGGGGATCTCCCAAGGGAGTTGCCAGATGGCAATATAATCAACGAATCTGTGGTGGAATCGGCTAATGCGATAGTTGATGGTCACATTCGATTTTCTTGCTCTGCGTAATGTGAGTCTATTTAAAAATCGTAAATTTACGATCGTTTTCATGTCTAAGACGGTGTCGTTTTCATTTACAGTATTTTTGTCGAGTGCTTATTCAAAATATATTGGGTGTATTCATAAACGTCGTTAATCTGCTTACTTTTCTTTTCTCATGCGTTGTTGAACACACACACGTTGCAGAATGGCTTTACTACTTCTTCTTCTTAGGGCGCTACAGTCCGAGCTGGACCTGGGTCTCACTCAACATGCCTCTCCAGCCAGCACGATCTTTCGCCAGCTGTCTCCAGTTTCGCACACCAAATCGGCCGAAGTCCCTCTCGATTTGTGTGCGCCACCTTGTTCGTGGACGTCCTCTGTTGCGTTGTCCCACAAGCTCAGAGTCGAAGGCTTTACTACAGTTGTCAATAAAAAATGTTTTCTTCCAATAGCGCCCTCTTTTCATACCGACAAATCGCGGCTAGCGGCGAATTCCATGTGAATGAATTGTCAAAATTCGAGAACCTCGCAGTTCTCAGTTCGCCGCTCATGTGAATAGCCCTTTAGTTCGATTGTGGATCCCCAAAAATACACAATTGAACGTAAAGAATTTGCAGCGGATGTCATCGTCTTTGGTATTCCTCATATTCCTAACGAAAACTTAGAACAAATATACCATCTTTGTCACACCATTGTCAACAAACCACCTGATCTTAAGGAAGTATTTCGTGTGCGGCGACGACGTCATAACCAGGACGAGTGCAGAGGAGATGCGTTATGCTTTCCTCTTCTTCCTCGTCTCTATAATTTCTGCAGAAGTCGTGAGGAAGTCCCATTCTTAAGGCGTGAGTGCCAATGGCACAGTGTGCTGTGGCGCCACAAATCTTTCTTGCACAATTTTCCAACATCTGTCTGAATGCAACTACTCACATCGGAAGTTGTGAGTCTTAATTCTCTTCGTTGTAATTCTCATCACGGCGTCTATGACGTGCCGGCTATGTTTCTCAAGAGATCATACAAGCCAATAATTCGTTCCTTCCTTCAGTTCAGTCTTAACAATGAAAATAGTTCATTTTATGGATTAGCCACAGGCCGTTCTCGAATTCAGTTAGTTAACTCCCTTTTACGCTGAATTCCACTAATAAATATTCCAACTCTTATTTTCTTTCAGAGCTAATAACCACAGATGACATTAAAATGCCGACAAAGGTTCCGGCACCTCCCATCATCTCAAATGAGCCAACGTCAACAACAAACAGTGAGACAGTAAGTCCCAACGAAAAAGCCTCTTCTCTATTTCTCCTGAAATCACATTCAATCACTTGTTTTTTTTTTTTTTTTGTTTTCCAGGTCGATCTCACACTCAGCGACTCCGATGATGACCTGCCGTTAGCAAAACGAAAACCAGCGACATCTATAAAGAGTGCTCCAACGTCAACTGCCGTATCGACAAGCAATGGGCAGAGATCAACAGTGCAGCCCAGTCACATGTCAAAAGGCGGTACGTCCTATAAATATCTGTATTAAGTGTCCTCTCTATATATTTATGTATATTTGAATTTGCCTTTTTGTTCATTTTAATTTTGATCCGGTTTGACTCTATTAATTTATGTTTCTATTGTAGTTGTAGTTTAATTATTCTTTTTTTTTTTCTCTCATAAGAAGTCTATTTAAGTTCCGTTAGTTAACTTATTGAGTTTTTTTATCTGGTAAGGCGAAGTGAGTGTATTTAGACATCAGGATACATGTATGCCCCTAAATGTACGTTCTCGATAGACGATAATTTAAGGCTCTGTCGAGTTTTGCCCATACGTATGGAGAGGTTCATTCCATTGTTGGAAGAGTGTGAGTGAGACAAAAGCATATAAGTACAAATTTATTCTTGTTGCGTGCAATCCGTTGGCTTCTGTTAGTTGTCATTATTCTTATCTATTGACTCTATGTCCAAACTCTCGCAAGTTGAATCCTTCAAATCACCGTTCGGAGTCGGCATTAAATTGTAGGTCCTCTCCATATCTGAGAGATCAGTAGTACGCACAACTCGAGTGGTTGCTGTAGAAGCTAGGCCAAAGTCGTCTTTAGTGCCACAATACATATAACTCTCGCAATTCACTGACTATGCCATGAGTGCTTTCACGGTTTGGACAACGAACAAAAAATGGTCTTATTCCATCGATAGATTACTTGATGCCAACACAAGGAGTACCTTTTTATAAATCAGAAGGATCGCAGCGAAATCAATCTGATGCTTGTCAGTCAATGAGCATACTTTTTTAAATTAAATTGGGTAAGCTAGTGTGGTAGGAAGTGTTGGTTGAAAATATGAACATATCAGAATATGTTCTATAAAAGAGAAATAAAGGAGCAAGGATTAAGGCTCAAATCCACAAAAGCCATAACGTGTGTTGCGTTCTGTCAAAAAATGTACAACTCATAAGCCTTCAAGTTGGCTGGGGTCCTTCTCCACTTGTGTGTCCTTTATTGCGTTGTAAGAAGCCTATCTAGCTCGGACGATCTTTAGCCACCTGTTCTCAGTTACACACGCCAAGTTGGCTGAGGCCATTCTCCACTTGTGTGTGCCATTTGTTTCGTGGGCGTCTCTATTGCATTGTCCTATTGTTACGAAGTCGAAGTCTCTCCAGGCTGTAGCAGTGTTGTCCATCCATCTCAGCCATGGAAATTAATTTATCACCAATCAAAAGCATTTCATTATTGTGTATCAATTCATTAAATGTGACTCCTTTCAGACCCATTTCGCTTGTTAGCTGTAACTGGGAGACAGAAGCAAGGTAGAACAACGTTTAGAAAACTCAATACATCATCAACCTGATAGTTGTGATTCTTAACAGAACTAATGAAGTTGTTAAAAACAAGAGCTTGTTAAATTGTGGGTGCCGAAGATTTTGTTTTCGCTTCACGTGAATCATATTCGTCATCATTTGTCTCTGGTACACAATACATCACTTCCCTTCACTGGAAAGACTTTGCGCAACTATTACCTTTCATTACATTCTCTGCATTAATTTCTGTTCTTAAACTTTGGGTCACCTCCACTCATGAGAAAACAAAATCACACACAAGACGAGTGGTTGCTCTTGAACCTGGGCCGATGTCATCTTGAAAAGTTGCTTCCACATCTACTAGTCACTGAATATTGCAATCTTCCAAATTGATACAACAGTTGAAAGTGAGTTCGGTTTCAGTTTTCATTGTCGAATATTCTCAAGCGTATCCTTTTCCGGCTGTCAGTAAAATGTATCCTGTCTTCTCCGACCTTTCATTTGATCCTCTTTTATCGGATTAAGGAAATAAATATACAATTTACAATTGTGTGACAATTTCCTTCCTATGTTATCTCCACTTTTACAAAAAATATGCCGACCGGCGACCACACAAGTTTTTCCAAAAAAAAGACGACCAGTAGCTAAACAAATATGACATTTTCGATTAATTTTTTAAGATTTCCTCATCTTGTAGGCGAAGGTATGGTAAGAGTAGTTTTACTGCTTACATTTCATGCGGTAAGAATAACCAGAGTGAAGTGTTATATAGGTTAAAAACGAAGGTGAAAAGACTGAATTCCTATCATTTGTCTTTTCAAATAATTTATAAACACGAATTCGCACTGATTTGGTGAATAATTTAGCAGTGCGTTGACATTCTCGATACAAACACAATTCGTTTTGCTCCCAAATAAAAATTCACTTCCCTGTCGAAACACTCGCTTAAAAAGGGAATAAAAAAATCATTTTAGTTTATACTAGTTTTGATATTCGGGAAGTCAAGTCAAGTGTAAATTTCTAATCATACATACCCAAAAAATTTTCGGCAGACGAAATTTCGAAAATTTGTTTGAAAAGATGCCAAATTATGGTACCGCGATAGGGACGGTCCTCATCGTCGGCACAGGGATGTATACCCATTTAAAGGGAATCAGCGTGGACGACTTGAAATATCTAAACTCCTCAAATCTGCCAGGACTTAAACCGAATGTGTCATCAACGCTCTTTGTATTCTCAGTATTGTGCGTACTTGCGAGAATACGAACATTTTGGTGGCCAGGATGTCTTAAAAAACCGAGCAGATTTTTGGCATTTTTAATTGATATGGCTTTGTGCCTATATTTGACAGATCTACTCGTTAGACAAATGTGGATACCGGTGCTCAGATTTCTGAGCTATTCCTGCAATTTCTTGAGTCGATATATTCTGATGGGAAATCAAGAGTTTCTTGCAAAAAATTCATCGCCATTGGCGAATTGGATACGAAATGATGGATACTATTGCGCCCGTTTCTGTTTGGCTGCATGTGCATTTTTATTTATGACCGAAGTGACTGGATTATCTGAAGCTTTTAAACAAACATTTAGTGAAGCTGGTGGGGGAGAAGTTGGTCAACCAATGCTTAATGATGTATTTGACTTAAACGAATATGCGGCTTTGATAGAAAGTTTGGACGATGGAAATACTGACGAGTCGGTTGGAAGGGGGAAAAAGAAAAGAGCGAGTGGCTCAAGAAAAGTGGGGGCTGCCAAAAAAAGAATCAATCTTAACACAAATATATCAAATGAATATCAATGTTAAAAAAAACAACGGAAATATAAGAAATTTGGCCCAAACTCTTCAAAACATAAATGTGTACTTTTAATTACATTTTTCAAGCTTGCGTTGTTTTCGTTTGTACGAGTTATCCTACAGTCCGTCACGCCCTCCTCCTCTTGGTTAAGTATGGTGTATCCGTCGGCCTCTTTTTACTGTTTTTATTCGATGATGAACTTGAACTCATTCGTGGTGACTTTCTTAGCCATGTTGTCTGCTTTTTGTATCCTATCAACGGAAATATCTTTATTCCAGCTTAGATGCTACAGCCAATTAACTGAACTTTATTTAACTGTTGCGCCTTAGACCCTTTAGAACAAGATGGCGAAACGGCGTCGTCTTCAGCTGCATTTTTTTTTCAAGCGCTTAGTGTGGCGTCGACCCACCAATCCATATTGTTTTCCTCGAATAAATTTTCCGCTGCACTTAGACATTGTGATTAACCATAGTCAATCCATGTGGCCGCACAATGGATCAATTCCGGTCCAAGTGCACATTTCAGCCACCTTAACACGTTGAGTGCCACCATAAAGTCCGAAAAACTGTCCCCACAGGAGACGGATTTTTTTTTTTTATTGACACTTCGAATACAATCTGGTCTCATGCGGCACAGCAAGCCCAAATTCGTGTAAGACCAAAGTGGTCTCATGTGGCACTCAACGTGTTAACCTAACCTAATCCAGACATTGTATAGGTCAAATACACCTTTTTTAATGAAATCCTTGTCCGGCGGTATTGATTATCCATAATGCGAAATATTTTCCTCCATTTTTAGAGGCAAACAAACTTGAAAACTTTCTACAGAATTAAGAGATCACACTCGGAGCACAAAGAAATAAGTCTTTACACGATGAGTCCACCACTGGCCATAAGCTCACGACGTGCTTGTAATTTCAGAATCATTTTGAAGTCTGAAATCTGGATAGATTGTTGCTTTGTTGAATGTTCCTTCGTTTTTTTTTAAAGAACCGCATTTAGATGTTTTGTATTCTGTCGTATTGTAAATATCTTGCCAGTGGATTAACTGTTTAACTAAAGGTTACGAAAGACAAGAAGACAATTCAAATTCTCGAAACCAAAGCTGTGATCTCTTGGAATATTCTTTCTGCATTGTGTCAGTCGTACATGAAGATCATACAGAGCGGCGGGGTATCTATCTAAAAATGAAATGAAACGTTAAAATGGTTGAGAAGAGACCTACTTTGCCACCGATGATAAGAGCTACCTAAATTGTTGTATATATCTCAGGAGGCCCTTCATTTTTGTTCAGTTCCTTCAGCCCTTCGATGAAATTACTGCATAGTCTTAGCAGTCTCCTTCCCCGTAGAGCTGGGCAATCGCAGAGCAGGTGGCGGATGGACTCTATTTCCTTCTCGTCCCTGCAATGTTATAATATTTTGATTGACATTAATTAAGTAGTTTGTACCTTGTACGTGTAGTCATCTTGTGTTTGAAAAGAAAAAACAAAGTTCTTATTTTGATTTTTCTCTCCCATTCTTCCTTCTCAGACACATCGGATGACAACACACTACTGACATCACTATTTAAAAATAGAAACGAAGTTCTGGTAACAAAAAATCCAGCATCCGACTAAGAACGAGACCACTCCAATCTCCTTAGTTTATTCTCTAATTATTTCAATGAACAAATACATTATGGATTCTCTGACGAAGAAATTATGTCTGCCCGTAGTTTAGAAAAACGTCTCGTTCTTCTGCTATCTTTTCAATGTGTATGTGTTTATGTACCAAAAGCAGGATTGTCGAATGTGTTGCTATTAGATATCCATTGGGAAAAGTTACCGGTAACAGTGTTCATTGTGATGTCTATGGATCTGTCTTTTTTTTGTAAATAAATTGAACTCCTCACATTGTTTTCTTACATCCGCTTCTCCCACAGCGAAGTCACTGCGAGGGGTTGAAGACAATCTTAACCACATAAAGAATCGTCTTGGCACCATTGAGAGCTTTGTTAAAAAACTTGAATCGTCTAATGTTCGAGTACTGAGGGCTCGCAAGGCACTTAATAATAATTCCAATGCAAGTAGTGTCTCCTCTACAACACCAAAAATTTGAGAAGGATTGCATAGAGATTCATGTTTTCGTTGAATTTGTTCATAGTAATTTAATTTTTTATTTCGTTTTTAATTCTATTTTATTCTCCGTATTTTATTTTTCATTTTTAATTTTTTTTTTGTGCGAATGCTTATGGATGGAGTGTAGTATTGTATATTTGATAATGAATTGCATACAATAAATGACACATTTTCTCTTATCCACTTTTATCCCAATGTTTTTGGCCAAAAAATAACCATAAAAATGAAAACAAAATTTAACATTTCAACTTTAGTGGATGGTAATAAAGTGGAAGAATGTGATGAGGGTGTACAATTCATGGAGCATGATTCGGCTAGTAATAACTAGAGATGTGTTATTTCCTTTATTCTCCTTCTTTCTTCTAGCTCACTACTTAACTGTATGAAAGATAAAATAAGAAAACAAAGAAAAACAAATGTAGAATAACAATGAATGTTATTATAGGTTTTAATAATAAGTTCTGTCATGTTTTATTTCAAATAAGAGGAATCCGATCAATACAAACGTTATAGTTTCTCTCTCTCTAATTAAACTCACCAAAAATATTGGCCATTTTGAATTATTCCTTTGACACACTCATTAATCTCATTAAATCAGTCTATACACAAATTAAGAAATACAGACATAAGTAGATTATCCTTTTTGTATATGTACCTTATCAACAGTTATTTATTTTAAACCGCAATGTTCCTCGAAACATCAGATTTTAAAATTGTAAATATCACAAAAAAAACAAAAGAAAGCAAAGAAGAAAAGGCATTATATTTTTCTTTATGCATAAGACCTTCTAGTTTGTAATTCGAATATACTTAGTTCTCCTTTTAATTTGGTCCTACACTAATCATACACTAAATTAGGTATAAACTGTAAAGAAATCATTTCTGTTGCCGAAAGATGAAAAAGAAAGAAAATCAAAGCAAACAAAATTATTCAATGAATTTATTTTATTTAAGAAACACAAAACAAACATTGTACTCTCCTACCGTAACACAAAGAAACATTAACGTTTAAGTTATGATTATGTTTAAATTAATTAATTATACATATATATGCCTGTGTTTGTGTAAATAGTTTTGTTTCCAAAAAAAAGTATTGAATAAAAGAATATATTGAAAAAAAAAAATCAAATATAAACTTAAAAAATTGTTGTTTTATTCCGATAAAAACGAAGAATTATCGAAAGAAATTTTTGACTACTATTGAAATGGTTTCTTACAGTTTTATTTTATTATTTTAAGTTACATTTAATCGTCATGCATTCATATCAAACTTTTACAGTTCTACCTCCTCTATGCAGTTCTTCCATTTAGTTCCCTTTTCTCAACTTTTGTTTTCGTTCTCGTTCTCTTTTTAATTATGTTTGCCAAATTGAAATGACGATTATGCTATGTAGGGATATAATTATAATCCTTATTTATTTTTATTAGTTTCTGGTAGATTTCTTCTGAGTTTGTGAAGCGCTATGTGTTTTTATGCGAAGTATCGTGGGCGCTGTGGCGCTGTGGGTAGGCGCGTCGACTCCTACGCTCAAGGTCGTCGGTTCGAATCTCGAAAAAAAACATCTAACATTTTTTCATGGCTCCACCTCTTTCGAGTCACTGACAATGCTCAAAGATTATAACTGTCTAGAAAAAGCTTCTCAATCTCGCCGTTTGGAGTCGGCATTAAACTGTAGGTCCCCTGCGCTCGTGACAGAACAGTAGCACGCACAACACGAGTGGTTGCTGAGAAGCTAGGCCCAGGTCCACCTCGGACTGTAGCGCCGCCATTATTATTATATTATCATGCTGCTACTTTAATAGCATCAGCACAGTGAAACTTCTCTACAGCGGAAATCCGCGGGACCATCTACATTCTCCGATATGTACGTGTCCACTCTAAAAAAGAAACATCCACACACTCTCGATTTCATTAAAGACAAAGTCTGAAGGAACTAAAATGAAAAATTTAAAAAAAAAATCCTAAATGTTAGGTGGTTTCTGATTGGTCTAAATGCGGGGAAGTTGACTGAAACAATCGTTGTCTTTGGGCCGAAAGTTGCAAGAAATAATCTTTTTTTTAGTTGTCCAAATGTAATTTCAATTGAAACAAAGAAACCTTTCAATATTGAACGAAGTAAAAAAAACATGAAAAAGCTTGTAAAATGTAGGTAGGAAATGCTAAAGCTATTTGTATATGTAAGTCCTATTTCGATTCGTGTGCCGTAGAAAGGTTGAAATGTTAAGATTGGACGAGACTGGTTTTGTGGGTTTCAATTTTGAGTTCAATTGCACTTTTAGGTCTCCTAAAACTAGTTTAGATAAACGACAGTACTTCTTCTTCTTAGTACTTCAGAAATCTTTAAAAGATAATTCCAAATAAACTATACACATTAACACACAAAGGCTTTAAATGTTCACTCCTCTCGTTTCAAAATTCATAATATACATGTTGTTTATTCACCGTTTATGGCGCCGTGGCGTAGTGGGTAGGTGCGTCGACTCCTACGCTCGAGGTCGTCAGTTCGAATCTCGAAAAAAACATCAAACATTTTTTCACGGCTCCACCTCTTTCGAGTCACTGACAATGCTCAAAGAGTATAACTGTCTAGAAAAAAGCTTCTCAATCTCGCTGTTCGGAGTCGGCATTAAACTGTAGGTCCCCTCCGCTCGTGACAGAACAATAGCACGCACAACACGAGTGGCTGCTGAGAAGCTAGGCCCAGGTCCACCTCGGACTGTAGCGCCGCCATTATTATTATTATTATTATTCACCATAATACGATTCTCTGTCCATTGTGTAACTCAGTCAACAGCTGAAGTGAGGACAATAGTCTATGGACACTTGGGATCTATACTGATTTTTTAGCTTTTAAAGTATAAGTTAAAAAAAGACTTCAAATTACACGCTGTCACACATTTTTTTTTTTTTGATTTGAATGACGTTAACAATCTTGGTTTATTTCAACTTATGTTTCTACAAAAGCACATACCTTTTTAACATTCATTTGTTTTTGTTGTTATGTATTTTCTTTTGATTTCGAGTGTCCCCCTGCCTTGTTTTGGGGACATACAATTCAATACCTTTTATAGAATGGGTTCCTTACCGAAGCTTGCTCAACTTGTTTCTCTTTCTTTTGTTGTTATTGGATTTTCGCACTCACTTCAGTATTTCAGAATTTCAATACGCTATTACAAATGGCCGCCTTGGCGTATTGGGTAAGTGCGCAGACTCCTACGCACACCAATTTTTAAAAGTCACGGCTTCGCCTTTTTCGTGTCAGACAATGGTCAAAAAAGAGTAAGCTGATAAGAAAAAGCATCTGAAACTCCGCTCTTCGACGTCGGCATTAAACTGTAGGTTCCCTTCACTCGTTATAGAACAATAGCACGGATAACGTCTTCGACTATAGCCCAACACTATATATAGTGTCCAAGGTAGACTTCGGCCTAGCTTCTACAACATGTATGGTACATGTTCTACGACATGTATGGTAAAGTATCAAATTTAAAAATGAATTCCCTAAGAACTGATCAAAATCAACATACTCGTAAAAATTCATCAAAAGCAAAACCATAGCTACACCTTTACTCATCCTCATTTTAAATTTGTATAAATTTCAGATTCATCGATAATATCGTTGGATTCACCATCGCCACCATCCAGTCCAGTACAGGCTTCTGATGAAAACACAGGTATGTCATAAGGCTCACATCGACACGGCTCAAAAGCTCTGCTTAATGTGAGTTGTTAACAAATGGGGTACAATATTCTTTGCAACGTATAACCATTTTATTTTTGTTTGCTTGTATATATTCAGGAGTCTCCTCAACCACAACCACTACATCGAACACAATGGGATATCAAGCGATGAATTCAAACGAATGTGCAGGGTCCGGTATGATACTGAATCCATTGGCATTGAATAGGTAAACTTTCAGTTAAGGTCTATATTCAACCTCACGTTTAGAGAAACTAAATTTTAATTTTCACGCAAATAGCGCACATCCAAATAAAAGAATGAAAATGCACAGAAATCCAAAGCCTTCGTGAGGTGACCCAAAAACTGATGTATTTGATTTGCGAATTCTTCTTATTTTAGTGTTCCCCCATATACTTAGTCTTCACTTCTAACTTCTCTTCCCCTGACGCTACTTTAGTGAACCTACAATCAATCTACTTGTGTTTATGTTTAAGCTCTTTTTTTCCATATATAATTATATAGAGTTATTTTTAATTTTTTTTTAAATGAGTGAATAATTCTCGTCTTTCAGTTAAGAAAATATCATGAAGATTTATCATTCAACAGTGGTGAACAAAAAACATTTAATTGGGAGCCATAATTAGAAAGACCTAAGAAGTTTGAATTTGTATTTAAAGAAAAGATTTGTTTTGCAAAAAATGTTCACTGATCGACGAAGATGTACAAAAAGAGATGCTATCAGTTTTCAAATTAATTTGTATTTTAAACTTGTTCTTTTTTATCACTCGTATATCATCAATATTCACGATTGTAAACTTTTGTTGTAAAAAGTTTATTGAACAAATAAAATATTCGTCAGTTAGTTTTTATTTGAAAAAAGGAGAGAAACAAACAAAATTGAAAACCCTAAACCTGATGTAAGAAATACAAAGTACAATGAGATAAATGTTAATCACTTGATATATTATCTGCAGTTAATCATGAAAGTCAATATAAGCCATGAAATCTACAAACCATACATCTAAACACAACATTTTTTTAATAATTCTAAAACTGAATAAAAGAATTGTAAAAAAGAAACTAGAGTACAAAATATACAAATACATACAAAATCGACAAATCGGATGAACGGTTATTTAGTTTGCGGTATTATAGTAGGAGCTACAGAACAGGGAAATATGAAACCTTATTTACGCTACAACGACTGTACGCTACATACGTCGCTAATAAATTCTGTTAAAACAGCTGTCATGTTGATATTCTACCGTTAACTTAAAAAAATAATATTTATATTCTCTTTAGAACTCAGCAACTATTAAAAAAAATAAATATTTTTTTTTTATTTTGGACAGTACTGTACATTTAGAAATGGAGCAACTCTTGTTGAATTTTGAATTGAAGTAAAAACTGTATCATGTTTTTTTGCTGTCATTTAACTCTATAAGCAAAACCAAATAACGCGACAAATTTATAATGACGTAGTTCAGATATTGTATTATACACTTTGTTAGAGAGTTCAATGTACAGTCAAAATCGGTTATAACGACCTTCAAGGGACCGACGAATTTGGTAGTTATAAGCGATACGTCTTTATAACCGATGTCGCTATAAGCAATTTTGTCTGTATTCTCAATTACAGTGTCAACTCGGTTTTATAAACCGGGTCAAACCGATTTACTTTTAAACCGAGTGGAAACGAGCACTTTCATAGAAAAAAGTTGATGGAACCAAATGCCAAAACTGCGAACTGTTCAACGTTTGCCTCGACTTGAAAACATAATTGGTAATCGGTTGGTCGAAATAAGTGAGGCCGTTTCACATGAACTTTATGAATATTATGGGTGTGTTCAAGAATCCATGCAACTACTACGTTGCATCAGAAATTATGATGTTAGCAGTTAATACGCATTGGCCTAAAGCTCAATATTTGAACAGTCTAAGATTAGCACCGAAAAAAAAAACATTAAAAGTGAAAAACTTTTTCGTTTGACTTTTTTTATTCTGCAGTCAGAGCAGCCAAAAATGAAGTTAGGTTAGATTGAAGTGGCTGACTGCAGATAGCAGAGCTTAAAATTAAATCTGTCAGAAATAAGCAGCGCTACCGACTGAATATTTAAAAGCTTGTTTTCCTGAATATTTCAAGTTTGCGGAGATACTGCAGATTTTGCGCTACCGACTGAATTCCTGAAAGCACCCTTTCTTTATAAAAACCGAGTTCCACTGCCTGATTCAATACATAGATGCAGTTCCGTTTCTCTTCTATTACTCATATGATGTTAAAAACCAAGTTAGCCGACTCAGTTTGTAACTCGATTTGCCTAAATTCCAATTCGAGTTCACTCGGTTTGAAAAGCTAACGGTTTGGCACATCACAATTCTCAGTACAAATTGAACTAAATCGTAAGAGTTAAGTTGTTACCCGCAAGATCAATGAGAGATTAGAGCAGACACATTGGAAAAAGCAATCGATTTTTTAGAACCAACTAAAGTGTTGCGATAAATTTAACACGTTGATTGCCAGATACGAGATATCTCGTAAGTTGTTTACTTGCCCATTACGCTTTCTAAAAGTTATCTCGTCTGTTCATTCCTATTCTTCTGATGGGGCTAGTCCGGGGTTGACCTAAGCTTCAACTAACAAAACCTCGCCACCTAGCATGGTCTTTTGTTAGCTGCCGCCAATTCCGCGCGTCATGATGATTGAGATCTCTCTCCACTTGGAATCCCTTCATTACTTGTTTTATTTGTACGGCTTCCGCGAAGAGGTTTCTGTTACTTAAGTAAACTACGACATAATTTGCAACATGACTCTTAAAAAAAAAACATTTTTTTTTTTTTAAGTTTTTGAATATTTCTATGTACAATTATTAAAGTTTTATAAAATCCTTAACTCAGATTGGCTCTGGACAGGAATCATACAAAATTCCATGGCAGTGAACGTGTTAATTATAGAAATTGATTAAAGCAATTGAATCACTGAAGTTTGGGACTGTAAAGTTCAGCAAATTAAGCACTGACTTCGG
This sequence comes from Myathropa florea, assembly GCA_930367185.1. Lineage (NCBI taxonomy): Eukaryota > Metazoa > Arthropoda > Insecta > Diptera > Syrphidae > Myathropa > Myathropa florea. The sequence goes on from OV884003.1 coordinate 19,347,637, forward strand.
GACACTGAAGTGAAATATTTCTGGATTCCAGTTAAGCTCTTTAATTGAATAATTCAGTCTCACATCACTCGTATTCTGCTTCCAATCTTTCAGTCCCAGGCTCCACATCACTCGTATTCTGCTTCCAATCTTTCAGAGAACGGGGTAACGTGTTTGATTTTTTTTTTCTCCAATAATTTCCAGTCAAGGAATCAAGATATCCATCTGTTACATATCTAAAATTACGTTTGCTTCCTGCTAAGATTTTCCTTGTTATTTTTGTGAAATTTGAATATGTTTCCTATTTTTGTTTTCCTAGAGTACATCCTTGATTTAATTAAAACTTAAGATTCTCATTATCGTGGTATTTTTGTAGGCTTTCATGTTTAAATTGTTGACTGTCTTGTATTGTAAAAGCACACAATTTTGAAGTATACAATTCACACACTACGTACACTGTGTAAACATTATTAATAATTTATGTTGTGTTTGAAAGAAAAAAAAATATTTTTGGAGAAAAATAATTGAGAGAAACAAAAATGTATGATGTAATACATGAAAATGTTTAAAAAGGATTTTTTGAATATGTGAATTAGACTTTATATGAATATATATTTTTGTAATCGGTTACGTTATTTATAAGTTACTCTAGATACTTCATTAATCATTCGAAATAAAAGATATGTTATTCCGAAAAAAATGGATGTTTGTTTTTTAATTTTTGAGCATTTTTGATACTACAAGGGATTATACAACTACAATTGGCGCTGAGATCAATGTCGATTTTCCTGAATTCGATGCAATTAAGTCAAAGAGTACGGTTTCTTTTGCATGATCAAGATTGCATATGATAATGGTGTTGCTACAGTGCGAGGTGAACTTGGGGCTTAACTTCTACAGCAACCACGGCTCGGTTTGTCGAAACAACGTGGGCCAAAGCTGACTCGAAGGACCAAAATGATGCTCTACAAAGCCCGAATTCAGTCAGTCTTGCTATATGGAGCCGAGAGCTGGACGATACGCAGGACTGCAGATATAACTCTTGGGTCTTTCGAAAGAAAAATTCTACGTCGGACATTTGGTCCTGTCTGGGAGAAGGGCGAATGAAGGAGAAGACACAACCGCACAACTCTATGAGCTGTACAAAGATGTGAACATAGTCCGGAAGGGAAAAATCCGTCGAATAAACTGTTTCGGCCACATTCGAGCGAATGAACACAAATGCTTCAGATAGAAGAGTTTTTAAACTCAAGCCTCCGGTATAAAGACCAAGTGATGACTAGAAGCAGAACCGTCAAAGATGGAAGGCGGTAATTGCTCAGGTTCAGACCTTCCATGGGTCGCAGGCGTGACAAGTAAGTAAATGGCGATGAGGACACCGATACCGCTGTTAGGTAGAATGTTCCACTCAATTTGGACGTTGTTGGACGAGAATTTCGTCCCCCCTATCTGGAAGAGTTTAAGATAGCAATATGGTGACTAATCATATAAGCTGCTGGGGCAGATGGTCTGTCTCTACTGACACCTGGTTGGACGCATGCCTACCATCTGTAAGATATGGTCGGGGGAAAACATCCCGATGGTTGGAATTTCAGTATTGTTTGCCTCATCCACAAGGATGGAGACCACTTTGGCTGCGACAATTATCAAGACAGAAGTCTCCTTAACACTGCATGTAAGATATTATCTGCCGTTATGTGTAAACTCCTAAAACTTTTTGTCATCAACCTGATAGCTCCTTATCAGTGTGGTTTCAGGCCAATTCAGAAGAAAGGAGACCCTTTTAATGGTGACAACTTTCGAGGGATAAGTCTACTTAACATGGTGTATACGAAGTTTGCTGCCGTTATGTGTGAACGCCTGTGGGCGCAATGACGTAGTGGATAGGTGCGTCGACTCCTACGCTCGAGGTCGTCGGTTCGAATCTCGAAAAAACCATCAAACATTTTTTCGCGGCTCCACCTCTTTCGAATTACTGACAATGCTCAAAGAGTATAACGGTCTAGGAAAAGCTTCTCAATCTCGCCGTTCGGAGTCGGCATTGTTTAATGTTGTTCTCGTGAGAGAACAATAGCACGCACAACACGAGTGGTTGGTGAGAAGCTAGGCCCAGGTCCACCTCGGACGTGTGAACGCCTAAAACCTTTCATCAGCAATCTAAAAGGTCTCTTTATCAGTGCGTTTTCAGGCCACGGGAATCCAAAACAGATACATCTTCGCACTACGGCAGATCCTGGAAAAGATCCAAGAAAGACAAATCGACACACACCATCAATTCGCCGGTTTTAAGACCGCATATGACAGGATGAATAGGAACGAGGTATACAACGCCATGTCTATTTTTGGCATTGCTACTTGTTAGACTGCAGAATGACGATGGGGAATTCTCGCTGCTCACGGACTCACGGAGACCTTCAATGTTAAAAAAGGTTCTCGATAAGGCTGTCATTTGAGTTTTTCAACATTGTTCTCGAGAAAATCATGCTGAACTGACTCGCCAACGTAAGAGGCACGATCTTTCAAAAGTCCACACAACTGCTGGCAGACGCTAACGACATTGATGCTGAGCCGTCAATGAAACGTTTGCCGGATTTAATACGAAAGTGGTTAAAATGGGTCTGGCAGTAAACGAGGGCAAAACGAAGAATATGCTGTCATAGAGAAAGGACTCGCAACATCAACGACTTGGCCAGAATGTCACAATAGGCGGATATAACTTTGAGGTAGCGAAGGACCTCGTCTACCTCGACTTCCAAGTAAAAAGTACGAATACCATCAGTACCGATATTACACACAAAATAACTCTTGCCAATTCCTGGTTCTTTAGGGTCAAGAAATTAGTTAGTTGATCCCTCCCATCTATATATCATTTTGATAGAAAAGGTCTGCAATCAATATTTGGTCCTGTTTGCCTTGATGGGATTTGGAGAAGAAGATTCAACCACGAATGACATGAGAGTTCTATTCTCGCATGAGAGTAAATTTTGTTTATTCAGATCCTATGGTCAATCTTGCGTGTGGCGAAAACCGAATGAAGAGTTGAATGAAATTGAAAGCCAAGATAATACATACGTTGGTGGCTTTGTACCAAGGTAAGTGTCCGAATTTTTGATTGATCTATTGTATACCATTGTGGAACTTATGCTATGACAGACAGTTTTGTTTAGTTTTTTTTCGGAATATTTTTTGAAACTACACTGGAGCACTCAGACTCAAAACTGGTCCATTGTACTGCCAGGTAGCAACTTACTCCAGTGCTGTTAATTTGATCCCAACGGCAAATAGTGACTGGACCAGATTGGATTTCATTGGGATTCGAACCTGGGACCCCTCAAACTTGGGGCTGGCACTTAACCAACTGCGCCATCCAGCCGCTTGTTTTGTTTAGTTAATAGGAAGTAAAATTTCGTGCGTAGGGAAGATGGTAATGTAATATGTTTCCCAGAACTCGTCAATAATACTTCAATCCTACTGTATTTACTTTGAAGTTAACAAATTCACCACTGTAAGTCAACTGCGGCTGCTTACATTTCAATTTCACCACTCTAGAATCTTTTTGCTAGCCTTTCTAGTACGTTTTCATCACATGAGCGTCCCCTTATTCAGCCATAGTCTTCTTTTATGATGGTTTTACTGTGTGTGTGGGTGTAGAAATCGCTATCCAATTCAGCGTTTTCCTTTTCGCTTTGAAAGAGAGCGGGGAGTTTTGACGAGTCGACCTCCTTTTAGTTAGTCTTCTCTTGCCGAAGGTTCGTGGCGGTGAGAAATCCTTCGTGTTTTTTTGTTTTTGCAACAGCATGCTCAAGTCGGCACAGAATTTTTGAAGATCTCGGAATAAGAAGTTAATAATTAAGTCACTTAATTAGAAGTCAAAAGTTTTTAATTTAAAAAAAAAAAAACAGTAAAAGAAGCAGACACGGATTAGCGAACGGATTAATCCTAATTACAAGAGATTTTATTGCGGATTATGAGTTTGTTCGGCAAAGTTTAAAGCAGCCGACAGGTCTACATGATTGCCGGATCTTAGGACTGAATAACTGGACGACATTGGCTAACAATCGAAATCTTTTATAAGGACGATCCTATTCGATAGAGGATCTGATGCCATTAATTTAAGAGACAAATTTGATACTGATTTCAAACTTATCGCGAACAGTTATAAATTTACTGTTGATGTTATTTATTATGATCCTCTAGACAAACTTATCAATTTCACTGAGAAAAGAACTGATCGAAAGAGCGTATATAAAGTCGTAAAATGTTGAGAGAGATTGTCCTCTTGTATTTTTCAAATTCTATTCAAAACTCGATGTAGGCTTTATGATTTGTCTTTAAAAAACAAAACTACTCATAAATGCTCATAAAACTGATAAACTAAGTGGAAAAGAACACCTGGGGAGTCCCAAGACTATTTCTGGCAAAGGAGTACATATATGAAATGACGAAACGGGAACACGGTAATTAATCTACCTGCGCCTAAGAACAATCCCGTGCATCTATAAATACTATGAACATATTTTGAATGCCAGTTAGTTCATAGACCGAATATTCTCGCGACGACTAGGTTGACAAATACAAAAAACTGATAAAAATGATTCCAAACCACGTAGAGTTTGTTGTTATTCAGCTGGTTTACGCGTAAGTAAACAACACTTTGTATTCTCTCTAACCTCAAACAGTTCCGACTTCAGTCCGACACCCACTTCTAGCAGATTGATTATTAGTTTTATTTCATTACAGTCCAACACAAAGAAAACATTTAATGATGACAAGAAAAAGAAACACACCCAGTGGGGCCATTCCCGAAGCCAACGGTTGGGTAAGTCAGATTGGTCGCGACATTTTGAAGAAAATTTTGAATATTTGTACTTCTCTAGTATTTCCAAGCTCTATCTAGAGAAAGGGCTGCACTCGAGCCGGATGCTAAAGTACGATTCAGAGAATGGCGCATATTTTCCAGCAACCTGGACATATTCACTGTAAAAAATAAAACATTCGATCAGATGTACATATTTCTCGGAGTGGAGACTTGTCATTGGGTGTTCTGCAAAAGAGAAGGTCCAGTTCTGCTACAGGGGACTACTGGAGTGCCTTGTTCCTACTGCGGATGTTGCATATTCAGTCAGTATCCGAAAATAGTTCAATTTGTAAAATCTAGTATCAAATAAGTTAGGCAAAGAAGAAAACTAGAAGATGTCTTAATTCTTAAGAGTAGCCATACAGTCGTTGATAATTTTATTAAAAATTTTATACTCATGCATGTACTTTCATAAAAATAAAAGAACCGGTGAAGGGATAAACTTATTGTAATTTTTTTTCCAGTTACTTTATTTTTTACTTTGGTATCATGATTCTGGCCAAAACTAGACAAAAAACGAAATGACAGTTATTCTTCTTCTTCTTCATCTGGGGTTACAGTCCGGTGTGGACCTGGGCTGCAGCCAACATGCCTCTGCATCTAGCACGGTCGTATGCTAACTACTTCCAGCGACGCACGTTCAACTGATTGAGGTCCCTTTTCAGCTGTGTACGCCACCGGAGGCGTGGTCTTCTTTTACCGGGTCGCTCTACATGACCTAGTCCTCTGAGACGGAAGACACGGACTTGTTTGACCAAATCCACGTCGCTGTACAGCCCGTAAAGTCCAAAACGTTCTCCAGCTGACACGATCTTTAGCCAGCTGCCTCCAAATACGCATGTCAAGTTAGGTGAGGTCTTTCTCAACTTGTGAGCGCCATCGGTTTCTCTATTGTGTTGTCCCAGGAGTCGAAGATTCTTCAGGCTGGAGCAGTGTTGTCCATGCGCTCTTCATGATCATCTTAGGCATTGAATCCGTAGACGCCTGGCTAGACTCATGTCTCTGTACAGCCCGTACAGATAGTTGTTAAATCTTCTCCTTCAATTACCATCAATGCAAAGAGGACTAAAGATCCTACGCAGAACTTTTCCCTCCGTAAAGACCAACAGCTTCTTTATCCGCTTCGAATATTGTGCATGACTTTGCATCCAGAGCAGGACTGCGAAAGCCAACTTGGTCCTTCGAGAGAGGGTTCTATTACTCAATTGCCGTTTGAACCCAAAAACAGCAGTTGGCAAAAGTTATTCTTTGTTTTGTTTGTACTGTTTACGGCGGAACCGGGGTAAAGGAGGTACTCTTTACTTACCTTGAAGTTATAATTGTCTATTTTGACCTTCTGGCCAAGTCGTTGATGTTATGCGTTCTTTCTCTATGACATATGACTTACATATATGCTACTTCGTTTCGCTCTCGTTTACCGCAAAACCCACTTTGGCCCCTTCTATTTCAATGCCAGCAAATTGACGGCTCGCTCTTTTCGACCAATCCCGTCAATGCCGCCCGCGTATTTGTACGGACTTTTGGAAGATTTTACTTTTAGTGTTGAACAGGAAGTTCTCCAAGATGTTAAAAAAGTCACAAAAGTCACGCATTGCCTTATGTACGACCTTTTTTGACTTTGAAGGTCTCGGTGAGTTCCTAGTCGACATTGATGAAGCAGAGAGAGATCTCCATGGTAGACATGGTGCTGTGTAGGTAGTTACTATTTGTGTTGTCATATGCGGCCTTAAAATCGACGAATAGGTGGTGAGCGTCGATCTGGATTTTTTTGAATCTGTCGTACTGCGAAGGTCTAGTCTACCACACTGATAAAGACCTTTCAGATTATTGACGAAAGGTTTCCGGCGCTCACACAAAACGGCAGTGATGATCTTAGCGATTATTAGGAGTCAAAGAGGTTTCCTTTTTTATCAATTTTTTTCTAATCTATCAAGCATTTGTCGACTATGAGCGTGTCGGACAATGCAACAGAGGACGTCCACGGTTAAGGTGATGCAACCAACTTAATGGCCCCAGTTGGAGACAGGTTGAGGCCCGGGTTCACCCCGGACTATAGCCCCAGCTGAAGAAGAATAACTGTCCTAGCATTTTTTGTCAAGTTTTGGCAAGAAGAAGGAGAAGTATTTCTTGTTGTTGCAGTTATGATACAAAACATGGGCCGTTTGGTGGACAAGGCCTGAATATTGCATAATGAGCATATCCCTTGAATAGCTCCAACATAGAAATCAAGAAATTCTACAGAAAGGAACCTGCGGAACAACAGCAGATGTTGGGGATGAATCTCACCCACTCAGAGACAGATGAAATTCTTTCTACCAAACGCATGATTAGACTCCCCCAACGATCACAGACTCAGGTTTTCTATTAAAATACTGAAAATGTTAATTGATATCCATATTCGCTGGAGCATCGACTTGCCTAAACTGTCTGAGTTCTAAAATGCATACTGCTAAGGAAAATCAGTAGAAACTGAACTACGTGCGTTAGCATGCTCCTTAAAAAAGACTCCATTTGAACCTTCATTCCGCGACAACTGGTTGAGAATCCCTTTCATTTTGAGTTTTCTCCGTTATTTTGTTCATTACATAAATTATTCTTATCTAAATGACAATGTGGGCGCCGTGGCGTAGTGGGTAGGTGCGTCGACTCCTACGCTCGAAGTCGTCGGTTGGAATCTCGAAAAAAAAAAACATCAAACATTTTTTCATGGCTCCACCTCTTTCGAGTCACTGACAATGCTCAAAGAGTATAACTGTCTAGAAAAAGCTTCTCAATCTCGCCGTTCGGAGTCGGCATTAAACTATAGGTCCCCTTCACTCGTGAGAGAACAATAGCACGCACAACACGAGTGGTTGCTGAGTCGCAGAAAAAAGGCGCAATCGAGAATTTTCTTAGTTAAACAATATTTTTTGAGTTTTTGCTTCATGAACAATTTTCTAACTATCTGTTATTCAGCAAACAGATTTTTGTTAACGTAATTTTGTCCTTTTAGACGGTTTTTTAACGTCATACACAAAAAAATTAATAACTTCGATGTGTCAGCCAGTTAGTTCTTTCTAACAACCGACACAAAATCTGGGAAACTCAATGCCCTCAACCATCCTGTCCGTCTCTGGTGTCCCACGATCTCGAGAATTCTTCGCTCCAGGATTGTGTACTCAACACGTCTGTTCTCCTAAATAGCATAGTTGGTTTTGGCGCTCGATTCATAAACTGATTAGGTGCACACATGTTATTGTACAGTTCCCGGTGCATGTTACTCAACATTACCTGAATATTTTCAAAGATCTGCCGCGATGTCTGAAATCACTTTTGGTAAAAGAAAAACACAAAACATTTAAACATAACCAGGTATTTGCGTGAGTCTTTATTCATAAGTAGGTTCATTTCGTGGAGTTCTCTTAAACGTTTTAATTGCATTCAGGACCAGCTTATACTGGCCTAGAATACAACAGGCACAATACGCACAAGACAAAAGTCCTGATCCTTCCACGGTACGGTGTTCGGGATCTCTTTTGAAAAACACCCAGTAGCTATACTCTCCCAGAATCAGATAAATCATATCAAAGACACAACCGTCGATTTCAAACATTTCCGTGTTTCCAGAAAATATCCTGCACTGAATTTGCAACATTCGGGTTCCGGGTCGGACTCGTGCTCTCTCCTTTCGCATAGTGACGTTGTACTGAAACAGAAAGGGTGTTTTCGAAATCCAAAATGTTTACAATCAATTTAAGTTTGCTTACCCATGGTCGAACGTGTGCAGCACTGCCGCTCGGCCTGATGCGCCGGCGATCGAGAATTTTGATCTTGTCCTCAGTCTTCCTGTAAGATTTAAATATATTAAACATTAACAATTGAAGGTGTTTGATTGATTGCTTACCTCAGTGGCAGGTAAATCAGTTGAATGATAACGAACTCTGTAACTGTCGTTGCAACCATTGCGACTTCTTTTCGTTTTCGATGTTTTCGTATTTAACACAACAAACCGACTGAGCGATGTTCGAAAACAACCATGTGCCTCGGACTGAATCTTAAGGATTTATGTAAATATGACCCTCTGGTCTCTGCAGAGTCACACACATGTGTTTGTTTGTACCTGATCCTGTATTTGTCTATCCCCTTTCCCCTCATCATGTTTTGTGTGATTTTTCTGAGAAGAAGGTTGTGTATGTGTGCGGCGTCCTTGAGCAATTTGTACCTGTTATACTGATACTGATCCCTGCTAAAAGATGACCATGTGCATTCGTTGATACCTGGGGAATTTCTTCGGTTTTCCGAAAAAAAATCGCCAGACAATCGAATTTTGTTTTAACAAAATATGTAAATTCAAAACTGAAGGTTCCTTTTACGGAAATCTCGTCAGGAGAGGTACGAAAATGCAGTCGAACAATAAAAACTGTTTAACTAAACCGTCGGCTCAGTTTATTACATTCGGGGTATTGTTTATGGTTAGTTACCATAATTACAAAGTGCCGGGGAAATGAAAAGATCTGTTGAAAAAAAATTGCTTAATTTTTGCTATCCGCATTTGCTTTAAGTGCAATAATTTGCTTCCCAATCTATGCATGGACGCATAGTTGCATGTACATATGTGTATGTACACCTTTATTCATGAAATCGAGCATGATGGTCAAGAATTCTTGCTGCACCATCGACGTCGGTAAGGCAGTGAAATGTTTCAGTTGCGGAAATGATCTGCAATACCCTTTTTTGGTGGCCTCTTGTTCTTATTTACGACAATTTTTCACAAACAATATTCATGTTTCCATCTCACTCTTCCACACGATGAGAACCGAGCAGATGCACAAAATTGCTGGCAACTCATCAGCACGGGCAACTAGGGCTTTTTTCTGTACTCTTCACCCTACGTGCCTACACATTGCGAGTTTCCGCTTCAAAATTGCCACGCGTATAAGTGGGTAACGGACTGGGTATGGTGTTGTACTGTTGGGACTCTTTTAAACTTTCATATTTTAGAAGATTGCACAAATTCCACTGGCCACCACTGGAGATATGATATCTTGGCTCACATACGCGAACGCAGTGAGTGTTCAAAAATCCTGTTATGATTGAAGAGATAAAGCAAGGGCAAAACTAAGTAAAGTAAATTAAGTCTAACTACAAGTCCATGAAGTAAAGTCTTGCCAAAACCAGATACATCGATGCAGTCTTTAAAGAATGACGTGCAGCACCGACGACGACTTCACAGCAAACACTACAAACAACCAAAACATGGATCATGTTCTGCTTAATGCTTAATGGAGACTGTAAAATATCGAATTTGGATAGAAGTTTAAGTAAGTTTCGGGTGACTGACTTCAGATTAATGATCTCTCTTAGGCCAGCATAGATCCATTGTAGTATCACGTATTAAATTGTAAAAAGTATTTAGCTGTAGCAGGCGTTGACGGTATTTTGAACTTTTCGAGAAAAGGTCCGAAGAATCTTCGACTCTGAGCCTGTGGGACAACGGAACAGAGGACGTCCATATAATAATAATGGCGGCGCTACAGTCCGAGGTAGACCTGGGCCTGGCTTCTCAGCAACCACTCGTGTTGTGCGTGCTACTGTTCTCTCACGAGTGGAGGGGACCTACAGTTTAATGCCGACACCGAACGGCGAGATTGAGAAGCATTGTCAGTGACTCCAAAGAGGTGGAGCTGTGAACATTTTTTTTTTTAAATTGTTTGTCTGAACTTGGATTCGAACCTAGATTGTGAAAGTCTAATGCGCATGGGTCAACGCGCGAACCCACGCGGCCACGGCGTCCAAAACTTTTCTTACGGAATAGAAAACAACGGCTGACTTCGTAATTGCAACATTAGGGAAGTACTGTAACGTCAAGCGTTCTTAAGTGCAAAAATTTGGTAATGATGCTTTGCATCACGTTCTAAAACGCAACATGAAAGCAACGATGCGCAAACAAAAGCAACCAGCGCATCATACTCGTATATTATTGTGATGCGATGAATTTTTTTCCATTTTCCGAATCAATCGTCTCTTTTTTTTGTCTATCTTACAGGCTTTCGATTTTGCGAGAAACAATCCAGATAATTACATTATTCCGATTGTTTTAGTACACATTTTACTTACCATCATTAGAGTGAATTATTCCAGCAAATTTCGAAAATAACCTACAATCTTTCTTTAGAGTCTGTGCATAAAGTCTTTTGTATTCCATCTCCTGAACTACAAAATGTTGACAACATTTCATAGAAAACTTGACTCTTAAAAAAGGAAAATTTAATAATGTACCAGCTTTCAAACTTTATTTTTAGGTTTTCAAATACTCGAGTTTAAAGGTGTTATTTTCATTTTGCCGTTGCGGTTATACTGATTTCAATTCAAACCGGTTCATCGAATCGGTTTCCGATTCTTCCGTCCGTTAAAAATGAGCATATGCGCTTTATCAAATAAAAATCACTGAAAAAAAGCTCAAGAATTGTTCCTACTTACCTTCCGATAGCAGCGCTAACCTAAAAAGAATTTGATCTTCAGTAATTCAGTAAACAATTCAGACATGTAATCCTAAGTGAGATGATAGTCAAATATTTATGTTTTGTTATTCTCCATTGCTCAACACTAACATCACGATCTAGGCAATCAAGGAAAGCAACAAGTATTGAACAGAAAAAAAAAAAACAAAAATAAACAAATAGAAGATCGTGCCATGCAATTGACACACATTCATACAATGAAAAACAAGGTTAAACAGCATAACATACATTTTCTAAAACCAAACCAAAAAACAAAAAACAAAAAAACGAACAACAACACCTGCTCTATTGCAGCCAATTAACCAAAAAGCCAAAGACCAAATCATAGACTGATTAAAAATGTGTTGAAAATGAAAATAAAAACACCATAAAAGCATTTTGTTTTGTTTCTTTTTTTGTTTCTTAATCATCAAAAATTTAATTTAATATAAAAAATGTTCGCATCGCATTAATAGTTTTTTTTTTGTTTCTTCTGTTTTCTTTCATTTAAATGAGTTCACTTTTTTAGGTTTTTCTTTATTGAATTTATAACAATACAATTTTTATTTATTTCCATAATATTGTATTATATTGTAATATATTTTGTTTTTATTCTGCCTCATTTTCTTTTCATTAGTATTAATTTATGTTACAGTTAAAATCCAAATATTTCGGCTCACCTAAATTTCACTGATTTCTGTGTTTCATTTTTTTATTCATCTTTCTTTTTGTTTTGTGTTTTTTTTACCATTTGTATGTTTTAACTTATATAGTAGTTTACAGATTTACACGTACTTATAATCTTAGTTAGTATGTATAGTAATTCATTATTATTTTGCTTCATTTTATGTTCTTATTAATTTGATTTAATTAAATATTTTTTTACTTTATATTGTTTTTTTTTTAAATTTTTATATATCAATTATATTATTTTTTGCTGTGTTTGTTTTTGTTTTGTTTTTTAATAATTTTATAAACAGAAAAAATGGAAAATAATAAAAACGTATTTTGTTGTTTTGTTTTATAATTAAACTTATGAATAATTTACTTACAAATTCTGAGTTTATTTATCTATAAGCGTATCTTTCATTGTTTACTCATTAAATCACGGATAAACAATAATTATTATAGTAATACAATAATAATAAGAGTTCTAAGAGCTACAGCATGATTTTTGTTTTCTTCTTTTCTTTATGTTATAATTATTATTTTAATTAGACACATACATATACATACATATTATTTATTTTAAATATTCTTATATAAAGTCCTGTTCTTTTTTTTGTTTTACTGAAATTTATTTTACCAAAATTCGTAGATAGATCTCGTGGTTTATTTTTTTTTTCTTAATTTTTTTAAAATGTAATTTTGGTTTAACTATCGCCTGTTGGTTGGAGTATAACGGGATTAACATGTACATATATATGTATTTGAAAAAGTAAAACGAAATAACGATGAATATTGTTCCTGAAAAATGAAATCCCTTGTAGTTACCAAGTTATCTCCGCGATAAACCAACTCAGTTCAACGATATTTCTGTGAATGCAGAGCGTTCACAAACAAACCAAAAAAAAAAAAGAATCGGAAAAACAAGATCAAGATTCAAGAGAGGAACAAAACGAGACAAAGACGTTTACTTGCTATTGTCCAGAGATGAGATAGTTCATTCACAATAACATTTCTGGTTGAATGAATGCATTTTTTTTCTTAGAGAGTGTGTGTTTTTAAAAAGAGTTTAATTATGATTCCATACTCCATTTACTATGCCTGCACGCATACACATGTGTATACATTTGTTGAGTGGTTTTCAACTATATTTAATGCTATCGACTTGGTAGATACTTTCAATGTAATTATTTGAAAAGATTTAATCGTGTTCAAAATATAACCATTTATTTATATTATGCATTATTGGAGGTTATAAATATTAAGTATATTCTTATGGTTATGTATGTAATATGAATTTGAAATGATTGAGGATATACTTTATCGCCCGACTGTGAGTGGACTGAATATTATGTAGATCGAAATGAAGTATTGAGTTGGGAGATAAAATGTGAAAATACAAAGAATATTTGATGTTTTGTTTAGAGAATCATTTTTGAGAGTTTAAATATTGAATGTGTACGAAATAAGTTGTGAAGGGATCTTGGCTATTATCTGATGTATCCCAGATTGCATTATTACTTGTTGAGAAATATATATATTTTTTTGTTTTACACTTCTTTGCTGTTTCGAAGTTTTTTAAAGTAAACCGGATTTCAGTTAAAATCAAAGCCTATAGGATGTCTTCTGTGTGCTTGGGTTTTTTTTAGTTTTAAATCAAGATGTTAAAGTGAATAAGCAAAGAAACTGTTTATTATGAAAAAGCTCTCAGTTGATACGAAATAAGCAAAGAAACTGTTTATCATCGAATAGCTCTCAGTTAAAACACCGTTAGCAGCCATAAATTATTTCAATATGAGTATTTCCTACTGCAAAGACGTGATTTCTTCAATGTAAGCATTTCCTACTGCAAGGATGTGATACTTATGATTTTGTAGTCTCTAATGGCTGTACTAAATTAATTTAGTGGTGCGAATATTCGGTGTTCTACAACAGGAACTCTATTCTTCCCTTGACAACAGTTTTCAGCTTGGGTTGTGAAAAAAAGGAAATAAGAAATAAGACCCTGCATCGTGAAGAGGACGTGTCCAAATTGCCTTTAAATATCAACTTGAGTTGTAAACATATTCCCTCGATTGGTTTATGATTTTTCTACATTCAAAGAAGAACCAAAACTGATCAAATAAGTACTCTTTAAGTACATCAAGCTAACCAAACTTTCCCAGCATTTTCAAAAAAGAGGTTAAAGTAAATGACCAGCCATTAGATTAGCTGTTAATCGAACACCTAAATTCCCCGGTCAAATAACATTTCTGATTGTTTCAATACATACTATAGAGGGTACTAAAACAGGAGGAGTTCTTTGAGGTACTAAATGAGCAAATATATGTTGTGTTTGATTTAAACATCTGCTCGCGTGTATGAATCTTTCCAAACTTAGGTTTGATTCAAATGAAAAGGTTTAAAAGGTTACTTCTACAAGGTATCAAATCGATATGAAATATGTTCCTCATGTAATTTATAAGAAAGTACACATTTACTTTAGTCGTGTCAAAAAGCTGCCGAAATATTGATACTTATCGGTTTACAGATGCAGTGAAAGCTCTTTTATCCAGAATGGTCGGGACCAGCGGCCATCCGGATAATCAATTTTTCAGGTTATTAGAGCCTTAAACAAAATTGAGCAAAAAGTAATTTTTTAACAGGTTAATTCAACGGGTTCCGGAAATCAATGGTTTCTCCGGATAACAGAGTGAATTTTAACAAAATTTTTGCTAAGCAGAAAGTCGGATAATAGAGGTTGCCGCTTATTAGAGTTCCGGAAATAAGAGATTGAAGTGGATATAAATTATTCTTTTAACTACTGGCAACACGTCGAAGGTGGCGCACCCAAGTGGAGAGGGTCCTCAACCTACTTGGTGTGTGCAATTGGCTACAGCTAGCTGGAAACGTTTGTTGGTTGAAGCCCAGGCCCACCCCCGACTGTAGCACAACAAGAAGAACTACTCGCAAGGTAACTTCTGTTTTCTGCGTATAATTCAAAGATTGCAACATTCGGGAACCACTCAAATATGACATTTGTTTCAATTTAACTTCCTATTTCACCTTCAATTGCTTAAGGGACTCCGTTTAAAACAAAATTCAACTACATTTGAACCATTTCTGGTTTGAATAACGAACAGCGCCCAAGTGAAGTAGTCTTGCAAAAGTGAAACAGTCTAAATTTGTCTAGAACAATTCAATGCTTAACAATCAGTGGGATCACACGCACATTCTTAAACAAATTTTGAAGATTTTAGTTTATACAGTCGCTCCAATACAAATTCGATCACTTATCATACCATTAAGCTTGTTAACAAAAAGGACTTGCTTACGAAAACTTATTTTTTGCTTTTTGAATTAAATAAGAAAGTAAATTTTGTAGAAATGCCTAAAACAGTGCAGCCTCGACAATACAAAACTGAAGGGAATTAAAAAATATTCGTTATAACAAGTAATAATACGATTCGTTTAAAAAAACTAAGAAAACTTGTTTATTAACCTTAAGGAACGCCTTTTTCGTTTCTCAGCCATTGCAATTTTGAATCTTCTGTGACAAACACAAGTGTTTACTTTACTTAGCATCAAAAAACGAAAAATTTAACGGGTCTGAACCCGTCGAGATATGATTTGCTGTGTAATTCAGTGTGAATATTTGATAGGATGTGACAAAATTCGTTAAAAAGTGGTAAATATTACCTTCCATTTACAGCCGACTCCCGCTAAGTCAAATTTTCACGGGATATCAAAATTAGTTCGAGTTAGAGGGAGTTCGACTTAGAGGATGGGTTTTGTATGGAAAATGAGGGTAATGCCAAAATAAATATGGCGAAAAAATTCGAGTTAGAAGGAAATTCGACTTAGAGGAGTCGACTGAATATTCTGCAATGATTACAAATTTGTAAAAAAAAAGAGGTTTTTGAGAAATATATTCGGAACGTAAAGGTTAGATCTAGATTAGGTCTTACGGGGAGTTCTAGTGGATTTCGAGTGTTAAACCGAGGAATCGTTGTATTCAGGCTCTGTATATTTAATGTGAATACCTCCGGAACATCTTAAGGAAGAAAAAATACAGATAACTCCAACTTATTCTTTACGGGAAGACAAAGGTTGACATGTCTGTCAAATATTGCGAAATGGCTCAACCTTTCAATTGCAAATATAATGAGGGGAGTAAAAGAAAAGCATATTCTGAGAGTGATGATTTCCAACCTCCGAAACGGAGAGGAACTATAAGCAGAATATTAAGTCTACACCACTGTATTCGCTTTTCATTCAGTACTCTGTTTCAGAAACTCTCAGTAATGAATTTTTATTTTATTTTGAAAGTGGCCGAGTTTAGTTTGGAGCGACTTTTGGACTAAATGATGTTTTCTTGCACAAGTGGACACAACAAACGTGAAATACATTTCATTTTATTCAGAAGATATAAATTCGGCACAGAAAATAAAGCAATTAAACAATTCGGACAACCCTGGCAGAAATCAAACATGCACTTGATACAGTGGATCAATAAATAATTCGGACATTTATCTTCTTACTTTTTCATAGTGATCAACATGCAAAAACCTATAAAAACTATAATTTTTGTGCCTTTGGAATCAAGTCTTAAGGGCTATTCACATGAGCGGCAAACTGCTAACTGTGAAATTCGCGAATTAAGTCTTGAGGGCTATTCACATGAGCGGCGAATTGCGAACTGCGAAATTCCCGAATTTTGACACTTCATTCACGTAGAATTCGCCGGTAGCCGCGAATTATAATAATAATAATAATGCAGACACTACAGTCCGAGAGACCTGGACCTGGGCCTAACTTCTCACCTATAGAAGAGAGAGAAGAGAGCCGCGAATTGTCAGTGTGAAATTAAAAATTTAAAATATTCGCGCAGAGATTTCGCGAATTTTTTATTCGTGAATTTGTGGATGACGAACGGCATTGTGAATTCAGCTTGACAATTCGCGAAGAGATTTTTGATATTCGCAGAAAAAAAGGGAAATCGATAATATTCTTAGTTAAACAATATTTTTTGAGTTTTTAATTCATGAATGAGATTCGATCATTCAAACCGCACATTGTGGCATATCAAAAAGTGTAAATTTTTGCTGATGCTTCCTAAAATGTGGTCATTTCAAATTTCCCGTTCGCAGTACATCGTATGAAAGGCGATATATTCTCGGATGAGAGTAAATTTTGTTTATTCAGATCGCATAGTCAATCTTGCTGAAACGTATAGAGAACAAAAATAGGAAAGTGTCAAACCCGTAGGGGAGGAACTCTAAGAAGAATGTCAATCTTCCGTGTGGTGAAAACCAAATGAAAAGTTGAAATAACTAAAAGCCACAGTATAACACGGCGGTGGCTCTGTACCAATTCGAGTTCTTTATTGATCCACTGTAGACGTTAAGAAGGAAAAACTGTAAGAGGATAACCCATGGAGCTGTTCAGAAAACAAAAAAAGTGTAAACTTGTATTATTTCAAAGTGAGTTTTGAACGACGATTAAAGATCACATACGAGTGCGCCGATCATGCGCCAACTTATCAATATCTCCGCACAATAAGCGTTAGTTTTGACGTTGATCAAGTACAGAGGAGTAGAGTGTGTAATTTGAAGAGAACATGTATTAGAAATGCATAATAGTGAAGTATGTTTGTTTTGTTTTTTGTTTATGGGAACAATGTGTATTCTTTGTTAATCCTATCCCCTATGTTCTCCCTCTTTTTCTGTTCAAAAGTGTGTTTCTATCGTTATTCGTTTTGCTGAATAAGACTTGTTTGCTGATAAAATGTATAACCTTCATCTTAATGTTTGCTTTTTTTGTTTTAAGTATTAATACATTCAAACTTTGATTACTTTCATAATATGATTCATTTATTTTGTTTTCCTTTCTTTTCTTGTTTTTTTATGTATATCATTATATATATATATTACTATTTACAATGGCGATCTTGAAAATAAGACCTTAATAAGTTTGTTTTTCTTCTTTTTTGTTTGCATTTTTGTTTTTTTTTTTTTAAATTAAATTAATACTAACATAAAAACTAAGAACGTATGACATTTTTTTAGTTTCTCTTTATGTAAAAAAAATTCTTTCAAATAATAAAATAACAACATTTTATTTGCTTTTGTTTTTTGTTTTGTTTTGTTTCTGAATCAACGACAGTCTTAGAGAAAATAAATGAAAAAAGAACGATGTTATTCGTGTAATTCAATTATTTCCTTGTATAAATGGAAATGCTGGCGGTGATTGATTTGTTGTGTTGTGTGTGAAAGTTTAAACAGAATTTTGGATGGATATTTGCTGTGGATGCTGCATAGGCTGGAGATGATGCTGAATACATTTAGTATATACATATATTTGGCAACACACTCTTGTGAAAACTGATTGCGTGACACTCGGGCGAGAGGAAACGTTGAAATCAAGACCAACAAACAGTTTATTTTTTTTTTCAAAGATTTTGTTTTTTTGTGTTTTTTTTTGTTTTGTTTTTGTGTTTTGTTTTAAAATAGCGCGCGAACATCGACAACGATAAGCAAATGCTTTAAACCTCTTTGGAGTTGTTGAGCGGATACACCCGCCGCTAGCGCAGGAATTACGCAGTGAATAGTCGTTAGTTATCTCCCCTTTTCTCACCTATTAGTCGTGTTTAGATTGATGCCCGTCGATAGTGAATTACTATTCGCCGTGGCCGCTGTCGCTGGTGTACCTGAATTGATTGTGGACGAAGTTGTGGCCATGTCGTTCGAGTTATTGTTCAATTTAACAGAGATATCGTTGGAAGTCTTTGGCGATGCGGTTGTGGTGAACATTGCTGTTGTCGTTCCACTCGCCGATACTGATGCTCCAGTTTGGGTGTTCACAACTTGATTGGAAATCGGTACCGAACGCATGTTTGTGAATATTGTCGGATTGTTACCGATGCGCTGCAGTTGATTCTTTCCAACGTATGAGGCCATACTGGGTGTGATTTGCATTTGCACTTGTCCCAAGTTATTCTTTTGTAGATTCTTCAAACTCAACAAATTGGTGTAAATTACCCGCTTATTGTCTGGTGTTTCACCTCCAATGATGTTTAGTATTCGATCGCGTCGTAGTTTTTGCAATTGCTGCTGATGGTGCTGTTGTGTGTGTAGTTGGGCTGTTTTTAGTTGCTGATTGTTGATCTGTTGCGCGTTTATTGTGTTCTTTCCGTCGACCACTATGTTTCCCTGCTGCATGGTTCCAGTTGAAACGAAGTTCAATTTAAGATTCGTATTGGGAATCTCTTTGTAGTGGACTTTGTTTTGCATGTCACCCGATGATGTGGCAATCGTGAAATTACTACTGTTCGTTACATTTGCTGATGGATTCGACATGCTGAGTATCAGTTTATTGCCACTGGATCCTGAAACACTGGAATGCTGTGTTACCATTGTGATTGGTTGCGATGACGGTTGCAAGCTGTAGTTATGATTTGCTGCAACTGCCGCTGAATTCTGCTGCTGTTGGACACTCAATTCGGACACAACTACTGGGTATGAAGACATTTTGATTACTTTTCCCGCTGGTAGGGTTTTTTGATTTGTATGATTGCTGCCCTCTAATAACGCGGTTATGTTGTTGTCATCATCGGTTTTCAATACTTGAAATTGTTGTTGCTGCTGCTGTTGTTGTTGTTGTTGCTGTTGCTGCTGCTGCTGCTGTTGTTGTTGCTGCTGATGAACAACTTGAACCTTTCGTTGCGACAGCTTTCGACTTAGAAGCAGTTTATCTACCACTGAAAAAACGAAATCAAATAAATCGATTAAAATCAAAAATAACGGTAAAAAAGTCATAATAAGGTTTAGTGTACACGTGAAGATTATTTCTTTTTGTCATATCCGCGAAGTCACACACCGTTATGAGGGGAATTTATTGAGGGAAATCACTAGATTATTTTCTCGTCTTTTTTGTATAATTTTTGCAGTGAGTGTTGTCAACCGTTTTAAAATGTTGGCTGAGTTCGTAAACGTCCAGAAAATGCGTGTCCAACCTGATACAATACGGCCAATGCTTGTCTATGGGTGTACCATGTGGTTTAACGTGGGAGCAAGTTTTATGGAAAAGATGCGTGTATTCGAGAGGGCTTGTGTTAGGACTTACCTTCGCCTCTTTCGAACGCCACAGTCCCAGTAGGCCGAACATGATATGAGTGTCCACTCACTCAATTTTCTGATTAAGCTCATTTGTAGGCACATTCCAAGGGCAATTACCTCGACGAATAACATGATCTTCGGGGCATACTACGCGAATTACAGATACCACGAGATGGTTCCCCTGAACGGCTACTACTACCCCCCAGGGTTATTCCTACATTCGGATCAAGGACTGATCCAGGATTAGCAATGCCAAATATTTCACAACTGTGGATTGGCGACGTAAGCACCAAATTGGGGGGATATATGAAAGAGCTCCCTCGTCGATCCCTTATAATATTGGGGTAAGTTAGGTTAGGTTAGATTGTTGCCGAAGTATGCACTTAGATCAGAATTGATCCATTGTGCCGCCACATGGATTGACTGCGGTCAATCCAATTCTCCTGTAGGGAATTGTAGGGAACCATTCGGAGCTATTGATGTAGTGCAGTCGAAGCCTCGCGAGTTCGCAAATGCTATCTTAGAAGTAGATCCCTACAAATTTGGCGTAGTAGGGACGTCAGGGCTGGGCAGGTGCAGGCAAGATGGGGAACATCTAAACAACTTCTGGAGAAGCCAGAATATTTAGTCTTCTGGCGAGATCTTCTATAAAGAACTGTCCTGTGATGACAACGACGACTGTACTAATATTAGAGCTTTCAACGGAGAATCTTTAGATAATTTGAGGTCTAGCTTGGGCTAGATAATCTTGAAGGTGAGGGCCGTAGTCCCTCTCATGGGAAGAGGTTGAGGACTGCCTATACAGATAGAGGCTTGACGTTGCACTTTCCCAAGGTTGTTATAATGTATGACTTTATCTAGGATGGACCGTCAGATTAACAGTCCATACATCAGAATGGGTCTTATGACGGCAACGTAGATCCAAAAGATCATATATGGTTGGAGATTTTTGCCAATGGCCTTCTTGCTTACATAAAGAGCAAGTGTAGCCTTTTTTCGGAGGATTTTTGAAACATTACTGAAGCACTCAGATTCAAAACTTCTCCACTGCCGTTAATTTGATCCCAACGGCAAATGGTGACTGGACCAGATTCGATTTCACTGGGTTTGGAACCTGGGCCTAACTTGGGGCAGGCACCTAAATAACTGCGCCATACAGTCGTGTAGACTTATGGGCGCGTTACAATGCATTCGGCTTCCAGCTGACTCTCCTTTATAGGATATTTGGCAGTCTCGGAGAATCTACAGCTGATTCCGTCGATGATGGGAGGGACAATGGTAGACATTTTTTTTTATATAATTAGAGTTTAAAGGCGTTCTGCCTTCTGTATTAGGTCCCTTAATACTGGAGGATATTTACCCGAGATTGCTACAGCGATGTCATCCGCATAAGCTACCACCTTGCACCCTGACTTTTCTAGCTTTTCTAGCAACAAAGGTATGATGCTCCATAAGCAGGGGAGATAGAACTCAACCTTGTGGTGTTCCTCTGCTGGCAACTCTTGTGGTTGTGGTGGAACCTAGCTCCACAGACACACAGTTAATGAATCAATCTACCGAGTCCCACGTCGGACTTTATACCAGAACATTTTGCGTTTTGAGCTATTGAGTGCTGCCAAGGCCATAGTTAGTGACCAAATGTTTGTTTTTTTTTTGCTGCGAGTAGTAAAAGCTTATGATTCGTTGCACACCAATGCCACAGATAGTCGTGGTAAACGAGATTTCCACGGCAAATATTTTCTTTCAACTCAAGTGCACAACGAGCAGTAAAAAAAAGCAATCAAATGAGTACACAGAAAGGAATTTAGTTCAGAGAATAAATAAAACAAAACAAAAAAAAGATCATATAACTCACCCTCGGGTCCATTGAGCTGTTTCTTTTGTGCCGGTCTACTGGTGGTCCATAGAATTTTATTCGAATCAGTCGACAGAATGCCAGTGGCACCTTGAGTGAGTTGTCGCCAGACAATTTGTTGTGTCTGTTGTTGTTGCTGTTGCTGCTGCTGTTGCTGTTGTTGCGGTTTCGCTGTTGTCACAATCATCGGCGTCTGATGTGTCATCATGTTATCGGTTGATATTATATTTCCATTTCCACTGGAACTCCCTCCACCTGCATCTACAAGCCCGCTGCCACTACCACCACCACCACTTCCAGCAGCGCTATGATTTGGACCATTGCTCGTTATCATCGTATTTCCCAGGCTATCACACGTCACATCGTTTTCCAACTTCACATTTGCCAATGTTATGACTGCATTCTGTTGACTAAGATTATTAGGAACTTGATTGGCGCCAACAACGCCACCAACATTGCAGTTGCTTTGCTTAATGTATATCTTCTGTGGCATAGTGCCGTTTCCATTAAGATCTTGAGTTGCAAATATGGTGTGGTTAGTCGTAGTCATTGATGTGAGCGCTGGCGAACGTGATGTTACCGTAGTTTGTGTAACAACCGGTGTTACAACATTCTTCTGCTGCATTGGGTCTAGTCTCAAAGTTCGATGAATCATGGTTTTGTTTGTTGCGAACTCTGAGGTGGGCAGCAGTCCTTGCTGTTGCATCAACTGTGCTTGCTGTTGGGCGGGTGGTTGTTGTGTTGAGTTTGTTGCTGGGGTACTTGGTGGGGGCGGTGAAGCCATGATCTCATCGGGCGGTTCGATTTTATTCACTTCAGCCAACTTCTCCTTCAGTTCTTCTTTTTTGAAGAAATTCTCATCTTTCAGTCCGTTTATTGTGGAAAATGTTGAACTACCAAGTCGACAATTGATGTGATTGAATTTGTCGTTCGTGACAGTGTTGGCACAGGCTTTCACATCCTCCAACACAACTTCAGCGCCCGCACTCTCGCCCCCCTCCTCCTCTTTGGCCACATCATTGGGCAGTTTCTTTTCTTCGATGCAGTCAAGCAAGCCAGCGCCGCCATCGTCAAGAATGCCATTCCAAAAGTTCGTCGTTTGGTTGAGCGTCTTCAGGTCGTCTATTTGGCACTCCTGCAAAATGTTGTCCAGCATATTTTCGTTGTCATCCTCGCCGAGCGAAAAACTCATGTCGTTCAAACTGTCACCGCTTAAATTCAAATCCATACCCAAGTGTGGACTTCCACCGTCCAGATTATTCCGTGGCGATGTTGCTTTGTGTGCAGACAGATAGTTTGCCGCAAACACAGACGGCAGCAGTTGCATGTCCGCCTCTAGGTCTGCGTATGTGAATGGTTTTGTTATGAACAGAGCATCATTGGAGTTTGTCTCCCATAGATTAGATGAAGTACCAAAGCCGTTCTCTTGGAATATTGACGTGGGCGTCGCAGCACGATTTAAGGACTGCAATTCTATTGAAATCGGTGTCTGCGCAGAGAAGGAGACAGCGGGAACTTCTGTGCTCTCTCCATTCCCTGCGATACTCTCCGCACCTCGGTCTTCATCTAATGCTGGTGACGGTGTTTTTGGCCGAAAATGTAACCAATCCCGTTTAATTTCACTCAAAATTTCGGACGGGATTGACAGTCGTTTACTTGTTATCGGCGACACACTAGACGGCAACTCCACCAACGATGACATCTCACTATCATGAACGGGAAATACATCCATTAGCGAACTATTCCGCAGGACATCCTTGGCTTCCGTAAACTGACTTTTCGGCAACTGATTATTGTTGATCGTCAAACCACTGGTTTCCTCCGGTTCCGTCTTTATTACCGCTCCTCCTGTCACTCCATGATTCGCTGCAATATTTTTACTGGCATTTATATAACTACTCAAACGGGCTAGATTCATATTTTCATCGTCCAGAATATTTAGGTCGGCCGAGTCGTTTATTTCCTTCTTTACCACGACATCAGCGCTTATCACATTAGGCTTGCTATCATTGCTCTTCACATAACTGTTCACGTCGGGTGCGATTCTGTCTATACTATTGTAACTTTGTTCGATTAAATTATTACAGCTAACTTTAAAACTATTACTGCCGATGCTGCCACTACTCCCATCGTTTGAATTCAATGTCGTCAGCACTTTTTCATTGGTTTTCCTAACCGTGTCTAATAATTTTGGATACATGGGGGCGGTCTGATCGACACTGGCTGGCGACGAAGTACATGTTAAGGAATTGTCGGCATCGTTTATAAGCTCACGCTTCATTTCTTTTTCGTTCAGCTCGCAGTAGTTTGTATTACTAATACCGTTGTTGTTTTCATTGTTATCTGATATCTTATGCTTGGGATGAAAGCTATCACGCACCCACTTCAATTTGGGACGTTTTATTGGCATATATGATTTAACAAATGCTGACACATAAGACGAATCCCATGAGATGTTCTCATCTTCGTCGTCTTCATAGTCAAAGCTTCCACTGTTTCCTAGTGTTGGGCAGGTTCTTGTTGGGCTCTGAATTTGTTTGCTGGCTGGATCTGCGTTTAAACATTCGGCGGGCTTTTGTGAACTGCTTTCCATAATGGTGTAGTCCAATTTAGACCAAAAATCATCCATATTCGTTGATGCTCGGTCTAATATGACTCGTCCTCCTCGACCCATTCGGCGTCTTGCAAAGCCTATGCAACGCGGTCTGTAATAAGAGTGCAAAAAAGAAAGAATTGATTAAATTGAATGAGAATATGAATTGAATAAGTCATTTTTGTCTGCTTTGTCAGCACTCAATTGTGTGCATCTATGAACTGGGGGATCTTTAAATTAAGACAAGATATCAAACTTCTGCTTGTCTGCAAACAACTTGCGGCACGTAAAGCTATTATTCGTTTGAGTTTTATGGTATATTCTGTTGCTATCATCTTCCATGAGATAATTGTTATGATTCAGAAGATTCGTCATCACAGACGAGAAGATTTAACAAATAAATTTATAACTTTTGCAGCAAAAATACAATCGACGTTTAGGATAGGTTAGATTCGGGTGGTCGACTGCAGGTTAGGAGGCTCACTTAGTCCAACACAGGCTCATTAAGACAATAGCAGGAAATGAAGAAAACATAGTCGACGTAGCGGCCAGTATCGAAAAAGACGCAGAAATGTCGTCGAATCGGCGCCGATCAGCTGAATTGATCATCGCCTGAGAGTCAACTCGATTCATTTTGCGGTTGGATTTGGACCTACATCCGTATCAGATTCTGCTGATGCAAGAACTTGTGACGGACCATAAACAACGCCGTGAGTTCTCTAATTGAGCGCTGGATATGCCAACTGGAGATCCAAAAAATTATCTTCTCGGACAAGGCCCATTTTTGGCTCATCGGCTGTCAACAACCAAAATTGTAGCTATTGGATCGAACACGATCCACAAGTGTTTGACCAAGCATCAATGCATTCACAAAAATTGACTTTTTGGTACGGGTTATGGCATGGCGGCATCATCAGACGAGAGAAGAGACACCGTTACCGTCAATGGTCCCAGATATAGACCGATATTAACCGACTTTCTGTAGCTAGAGATCGACAACAACGATTTATCCGGGCTGTAATTTCAACAATACAATGCTACATGCCACAGAAGCGACGCAACGCTCGGAGTTGTGAAGGAGACATTTAGCGGTTGGTTTCATTCGCTCATCAATTGGCCGCCGCGGTAGTGCGACTTAACACCACTCGGTTATTTTCACTGGGGCTACGTCAAGTCCTTTGTCTATAATAACAAGCCAACCACTTTGGATGAGTTCGAGGCCAACATTCGAGACGCCTATTACCGGAATAACGTCGCACAAACCAACCAAGTCATCAGAAATTGCATCGACCGTTTGAAGCATTGCCAGCGAAGTCGAGGCGGCCATTTGAATTCATACATAATGACATAAATGTAGCTTCAAAATAAAGCCAGAATCTTTTGTATAACACCGCTGTTGTTTTTCTCAAATTTAATTTAATTTTGTTCTTGTCTGGTCACCCTATATAATTTCTTCATGAAAGCGAGGTAAATGTTAAACAGAAAAGGGAACGTTTGTTTTCTTATTGTTCACAACCATCTGTAGCGTAAACAAGAAGACCAGAAAGCTTGAACAGAAGTGAATTCACAAAAGGATTAAGAAAAATTCTCCTGAATCGCAGTTGCGCTGTCACTTTGAAGGATAAAGTGTCATGGAAACTGATATCTTTGTAAAATGAAGACTTATGTTCAGCCAAGATCAATTAAACTCTTGACTGGCTGGCTTTGTATCATTAAACAGACGGTTAACAATGTCGGTTCTTGCTTTATGGTCCAAAGGCATGGACAATATTAAAGGCGGACCAAGAAGCTCTTAGTCTTTTCAAGAGAAAAATTCCGCATGCGATCTTTGATCCTCTTTGCGTTGATGGCATCTAGAGTAGAAAATTAAGTCAGCAATTGTATGGGCTGTACAGCGACATGAGTATAGCCAGGCGTCTGCGGATTCAACGCCTAAGACGGCTAGATCATGTAGAGCGCATGGAAAACTTGCCTGCCGCCCGGAGAATCGTCGACTCTGGATCAGTGGGACATCGCAACAGAGGACATCCACGTCTAAGGAGTCGTACCAAAGTAAGAAAGATCTCAACCAATTAGACGTGTGGAATTGGCGACAACTAGTAAAAGATCGTGCTAGCTGGAGAGGCTTGTTGGTTGAAGCCCAGGTACACCCCGGACTGTATCGCCACAAGAACTCTCGACTGACTTCGTATCTTTCAAAATGCCCTCAACAATGTCGCTTGATGATTCAATTTTTTTTTTTTTTTACAATTGCTTCTGGTCTTATTTTCGAATTCAAATACTCACCTTGGATGTCGTATGGATGTTAGGGTGTATCTATACTTCTTATCTCTCAAGCCATTGTCGCTCTTGGATTCCCATGGCCAATTTCCATAGCTCTCAAGAAGGGGCTGAAATTGATGAAATAACTTTAAAATGCTATCCAATTGAAATATCAAAATATAGTCAACTAACCCGGTGGTAATTACAGTTCTTATTACGTCTAAATGCAAACTGTCCATCATCCTCGCCTTCGGAACCAAGCGGATTACTTGTGAGATCTTCCTCTTCGGTTTCGATCGCCGATTCTATTGCCGCAGGTGATGAACTTTGAAGTATGGAATACTGCTTGTCTCGTGATATTTTGTGTTTGCGTTTCTTGTATTGTCTTTTTTCTTTACGACTACCACTACTGCTAGCATTGACTGGGTCTGCTTTACAAATTGAAAGACAAAAATCAAACATGTCCCAAGAGTTTTCTTTTTGTTTGTTTGTTTGCTGACATTGATTGCCCGACACTTACCAACTGCTAGACTTGAAGAGTTCAGGTACTGTGACGTCGAAGAATAACCACTGGTCGATGCGGCGTTCGACGGCAAAAGACCTCCAACTGGATTCGTAGACGAGGCTGATGGATTATGTGAGTATTGATTTGTATACAATGGTGCAAATGCAGGTCTAAAATAACAGAAACAAATCATTAGAAGATAAGACGATTTGATGTGATTGACTTTCGATGTACCTTGAATTTTTGATCGTCGAACTGAGCTCTGACATAAGACTGCCACTGAAGTCACGTAGTTGCACTCGCTTTTCGAAGATCTCTATGGATAAATGCAATTGTTCACGTTTTGTTTTCTCTCGTCGCTTCACCATCTCAAGTACGGTTGTGGCTCGACACAAGTCCCGCCTGTAATCAAAAAAATGATTGCATAGAATTTCATTAAATTATGAGGAGAAGAAAACAATTCGAAGAAGTACCTCAACTTCAACATCTTTTCATAGGATGTCTCATCATTCTTTCGATTCTTTCGTGTTTGCATCTTTTCAGTGCGTCGACGAAATGCTAAGTACGGATTGTTTGCCGAAGTGCCTGGTCGATTCTCTGTTTTCACCGAAAGAATCAACGGATGTTGCTGTAAAGTAGTTTACGAATTGGATTTAAGCACATTTTTGAACAATTAGAAAGAACTCTTTGCGATCTTACAGTGTTCAAACGCTTGGTTAACCAGTAATCATAAACTGCTATGCTAACTTCATCGTCTTGCTTCAGCAGTGCTTTAGCTTCATTTAGCGTTACCACAGTTTGTCCCGAACTCTTTTCGAGTCTATCCATCATTTGCTCAAATTTCATTGGTGTTAGTTCTAGTCGCCGACTCTGAAGATTAACCCAAACTTCATCCGCACTATCCATATCATAGTCGGGTATATCCTGCTCTAGGCCGAGTGCTGTATGTTTTCATCATCAAAAAAGTTGTCATTATTGTCTTACAGATATTTGCATGGAATTTAGCGTGTGGAAGTATGGGTGTGTGTGTGTATATATACTTACGCTGCATGTGTATCATTTGACGCGGCATTTTATAGTTGGGAGGGTAACTTCTGTCATAAAAGTCTTGATCACATGTGAATACCTCTGGCGTTGGGATAATCAAACCAGTACATATCGCCCTTTGCAAATGGTGTTCCTGAAAGGGATCATAAAAATATGAGTTTAAGTATAAAGGAGATCAGGATTTAATTCGTTTATTCATTCTAACTTGAATGTAAGAAGACGGATTATAGCATGAATGTACGTTTTATGAAAGCTCTACACAATGTTGCGAAGGTGGTTGCTACCCTTGAGTCGGATCTATTTTCACAAATGAAGGTTTCAAACAACTGTGGGTGAGTGTTGCCCGGATAATAGAGTACTAAACATCAAAAGAGTACACAGGCATTAAGCAGATTAGACAATAAACATGCGAGTGCAAGGTATGAGTGGTGGACACGTTAAATTTGAATATGGGTACAACCTCGAATGGCACAAACAAATAAACATTTCAAGTCAATACATGGCCGCCGTGGCGTAGTGGGTAAATGCGTTGACACCTACGCACAAGACTTTCGGTGCAGGTTCAATTTCCCGCAGAGACAACAATTTTTCAACAATTTATTTCTTTCGAGTATCTAACAGTGTTGTCAAGAATGTAACTATTAAGAAAAAGCTTCTCAAATCTCCCCGACCGGAGTTAGTCAGTCAGTTAAGCCGTAGGTCTCCTTCCCTCGTGATAGAACAATAGCGCACAAAACGAGTGGTTGCTGTAGTAGCTCGGTCTGGACTTTGGCCATGATTGTAGAGCCAACCAAAGAAGAGGAGGAATAATGTTTCTTGAACATACCTAAGATCAACGTCGATAACAACCTTGATGAAGTAATGGGAATGCTTAAGAAAACTGCAGCGCCAAAATGTGTATCGGGCTTTCCAATTCGAACTTAACAAGTTTTTAAACGCAAACCATTTGAGATCCTCATCAGTAAACAAATTTGGCCTAAACTCAACTCAAAACATTCACTCTATCTTATCAGGATGAGCAGGTCATGTCTATGGACTCTCGTCGGTGTCATCACAGGACAATGTCTCATCGGCACACACGCCCTCTCAACGACTTCTGTAGAAGCTGCAGAGATAAAGAAGAAGAGGAAACATAACACTTCTTCTCTGCACTTGTAGTGTTCTGTCCTCCCGCAGGAAAAACTGATATCTTGAAGCATACTTTTCAACGACCTGAACAACGTCGGCATCAGTCAACTAAAACGCTTTATAGCAAGTACCAAATGGTTTAATCGATAGGGGATACCCGATCCGCGTGGTACCACAATGGGCCTATATTGACTTAAGTGAGACAGCTATACTGCAGTCAGCCACCTGTACCTAACCATTTTAGATATCTCGAAAACTTTATTTCAAGTATAATCCCAACATTTGTCTATGAAATTCGACGGCATCTATGTTTACCATAGTCACGTTTGCAGCTGTCGATTCGTTGAACTCAATTTTCGACGACTCGGCCACACATTTCAACGAAAACGGCTCCTCCAATGGCGCCGGCTTTTTGGCACTGATCAATACTCTAACGTTGCCCCATTAAAAAAAGTCTGGAGGTGTTAAATTGCACGATATAGGCGGTCAATCAACAGGATTCTCCCGGTAAAACACGTTCATCGAATTGAGTTTTCAAGAATTCGATTGTTACACCCGCTTTGTGGCTTTCGTCACCGTCTTGTTGAAACCACATGTCATTTATGCCTAGTCCATGCAATTGACCAAAGAAATAACGTTGGAACATGTCTCTACAGCTATCTCCATTGACTGTACCTAAGTCGGTCTCTACGTATGCCAATGTCAGTTGACAGCTGAGTCTTCTGAAATTTTATAAGCAATTATAAACACGTCAAAATTTGACTATGCTTCTGGCTACTTTTCGTTCGGTTTTGACATAAGCTTAAGTTTTCGTACAGCCATTTTAGTTGACACTCAAGGCGGTGTTTGCATGAGTCGAAGAATGTAGGAGTATCGAAGAGGGTATGATTTTCCAAACAATTGAGAAAGAGATGTATTTTTAACTAACTTTTTAGAAAATTATACTCTCTCCCTCTGACACTCCTCTTAGACTTAAAGAAAAAAGTCTGTGAGTGTCAATCCATTGCCTGATGTGCAGGGGACAGTGCACTAGAGTTAAATGAATGAATAAATTAATCTCCAACTCAAATGCCAGGAAGTCACTTAAGTTGTTGAGTCATGAACCAGAAGAAGAAACAAATCTTTTGAGCATATATTATACAGAGCACTAAAAAATAAATACTACAAGCATTAAAGGCTTTTAGAGTCGTGTCGTTTCAAAAGCAGAATGAATCTCTGAAATAATCTAAACTGATTATCTGAACTATCTTTCATAGGAAATTAAGTCCCACTATCATTATCAAGAGTGTCTTTAAAATGAACTTTCATTGAAAATTTGCTTCGATTTCATGGAAAGCTTCAAAACGCATTCATCTGACATACTTGTCAGATGGAATCCTTGTTAAAAATGCAAAATCCAATTGCACATTAACGAAATATGTAATCACTTTTCAATTACGATACAAAAAGTCCAATTGCGTATCAAAGTGAACGATTAGCATGTCGAATTTGCATACAATTTTGATGGAACTGCGAGTTATTATCAATTCCAATTAGGTGTAAATTGCGAAGCATTCAGTAAACATTTTATTTGAATAATGCAACCACCAGCGATGATAACCTATCGCTATACCTAGTCGAACGTGTTGAGGTTCACGTACATGTCATGGGATTCGAGAACACTATAGTCGGCACGGACTCTTATTTGCGGAGCCCTGTTCAGCCTGGATTGAGAGAAGGAATTCGAAACAATTTGTGTTTGGATTGAAATGGAAAATAAGGATAATATAAGTGAAAGTGGTGGTGCTTGTCAGATTAGTGCTGTTTATTGAGTTTAATCGCACTGCGTGGGCGCATTAAGTCTATGAATCAATTCCGACCACACACAGAATCGAATTTAATGATAGAAGCAAGATAAGAAACTTGTTGATCAGGCTCTTAACTGCTGAAGTGTTTTAGAAAAACAAGAACAGACAAGTTCCTGAGGTTGCTATAATGACTCAAGAGAAATGGTTAGCCTTGGAAGTTTTGAAGAATTAAAAAGCTAAAGTGGTGACAAGAGTATTTTATAAGACACGACATTCTGTATATAAAATCAGGGAGAGACGTTAAATTAAGCAGCACATGGCAAGATGGATCTGGTCATGAAATAAGTTTATTTAATTGTAAAAAATATATAAAAGACAATTTTTAATCAGTGTTCGATTCTAAATCTTCGACAAAAAAAACAAAAACGCTCCGCAAGTGTTATTTTGTTAAATCAATTGTGCGTAAAAGGACAATACGAAATAACCTAAAAACCTTACATTTTTTAAATTGTGTCGTTGAAAAAGTTGTTTTATTTTTCAATAGTTGATTTTTAAATTGCAGTAATAATTTTCATAATAATCCATGTGGGCGCCGTGGCGTAGTGGATAGGTGAGTGGAGCCTCGAACAATTTTTTTTTTTGAAAAATTGTTTGGCTGATCTTGTATTCGAATCTAGACTGTGAAAGTCTAATACGCATGGGTCGACGCACGAACCCACACGGCCACGGCGTTCGATTCCAGAAAAAAAAGCACCTAATTGAAAAAATTACAGTCTAGAAAAGGCGTGAGAACAATAGCACGCACAACACGAGTGGTTGCTGAGAAGCTAGGACCAGGTCCACCTCGGACTGTAGCGCCGCCATTATTATTATTATTATAATTTCCATATAACTTTTCTATAACACAGCTTCCTTCACCTCGTTTAAAATCTTCTTTGTTCAATATCCGAACATTTTTGGTCCTTCGAGCCGGATTTGTGCCAGCGACCTACCGATGTTGCTTAGAAATGAATTGGTCGAAATCTGGAAACAAATTAGGGGCTGGAGTGATAGGATCAAGCCGTGTAGTAAGCAGCACACCGCATCAGCGCCAGAAAACACACAAACATTAAGATATCTCCATTCTCAGATAGCCAAGCGGTTCTTAAGGCGCTAAAAAGAACACGTTCAACTCTAAGTCTGTCGGGAATGCTATCAAATACTAAATAAACTGGCAGAAAATAACAGATTGAAGCTGATTTAGTTTAGGTGCCAGGCCATGAAATACATGAAGTCAATGAAAAAGCTGACATACAAGCTAAGAAAGGTGCTCTGTACACTTCACTGGACCTACCCCCCTTTTATGGTTTTAACAACACGGATGCAAACCTACATCTGCACAAATGGATCATCAAACAAATGAATCAGTTTTGGAACAGCCAAGAACTCAAGAACGTTCATGGAACAAAAAAAAACTACAATCGCAAACAAGCCAAAGAAGCAATTTAATAAAGCTGACCAAAGAATGCTTAGTGGGCGCCATGCCGTAGTGGGTAGGTGGGTCGACTCCTACGCTCGAGGTCTAAGGTCAGAATCTCGACAAAAACATCGAACCCTTTTTTCACAGCTCCACCTCTTTCGAGTCACTGACAGTGCTCAAGAGTATAACTGTCTAGAAAAAGCTTCTTAATCTCTCCGTTCGGATTCGGCATTAAACTGTAGGTCCCCTCCACTTGTGAGAGAACAATAGCACGATCAACACGAGTAGTTGTTGAGAAGCTAGGCTCAGGTCCACCTCGGACTGTAGCGTCGCCATTATTATTATTATAAGAAGACATTGTGAAGCACTAACAGGACACGGAGCATGTAATTATCACCTTTATAATGTAGAACTTCACAGTACACAAATCTGTAGGCGCTGTGGCCGGCATAAAGAAAGTATGAAACCGACCGACTGCCCAAGCTTTGCCCGAGAAAGATTCAAAATGATAAACAGAACAACCATATCAGGGAAAGACTTTAAAGAATAATAATATCCTTCCCTTTGTTTGCTTGAAATATCATTGCTTGAAATTAAATTGTGCCAGAAAAAAGCGAGCTGCAGAGCTAAGAGTCAGAAATAATAAAGCACGGTGGAGGAAGCAAACATTAAAAGAATACAAATGCAGATCAACACAACGTGTCAACATTGAATTGTTCAAAAGATACAACAAATTTAACAGTTTTCTTTGCGGAGCATAATGCAACAATTAAGATAAGCCATTCGGTTTCCTCTTTAAAAACAATATTTATAAATTCCAAATTTGCGAATAAACGGTACCTCACAATAGCTCACACTTCTTGGAAGTGGTAAATTTTGAGTGATATGGTAATTTTCCTTCTCCAGCGTGGTAGATTTTACTTAAAAATACTGGCAGCACTGGTTACAGTGACTACTGGAAGATCGTGCCTTTTGTGGCCAGTGACTTTGGAGCTCCATATTTTTCAAACAGTTCTTTGGATCAAAAAGTTTTAAAGCAAACATCAAACTTATTTCAAACATTTTGTCGATTGATATATCACTCGAGGGGGTGCGTCAATGTTTCAAAATCCATGCCAACTTCACCTATAGGGGAGCCACATAGCCCCACTTTTTTAATTTGTGTGCACGAAAAATGATTTCTAGGCCTTATCATCATCATCATTTTCAGTGACCCGCATGTTCCACTAAAGAGGTCTCGGGCCTGGGCTTAAAATACTTAATTCGAAAATTTCATGCCGATATCTGCCGTCGAAGATAAAGAAGTGTGACAGACAGACGGACACACCGAAAGTATGAAGGTTTCGTTTTTGTAGACGGGACCTTAAAAAGGGAAGAGTTGTGAGCAAAAACCATTTACACTCCGTGAAGAAAAAACGAAGGAATCTATATCGAATCCATAAGATGATTTAAGCCTTGTTGTTTGTGTGTCAATTATGAAAATTGCAAAAAAAAAAAAAAACTTAAGAACTTCTTCAGAATTTTGGAAAACTATCGAGATCTCCGGCATTTCATTGGCATTTCTGAGCTCGTTCAATTGGTGATTAATTTCCATAAAAATAAAACCTGGCCAAGAATACTCTTCCACATCTGGTTTTAACTAGCACTCTGGTGATTAGCAGGCAATATCAACCACCGTAAACATTTGGAAACAAAATATATCCGAGCTGAATTCAGCCAAAACGAGAAATCTGTGCCGCGAAGATCACCTCACAATCAGGAAACAACAACTTAAGCCCAAACCGAATTCATAAGTGGGTGAGTAACTAACTAGTTGTCACTAAGAAAAATATGCATACACAGTGTCGCACTGTCAATCTGCATAATATATGCACGCCTGATGGGTCTGTGTCGGTAAAGTGCATTCCTCAAACACGGCACTCAACTCGTATCGCCTTTTTTGGATCCACTAAGCAGGACGCATTAACTAAACAACTGTTTCCATGAAGAATAAATGAGGAAAACCCCGCAATCGGCCTGCAATGAAACCAAACGATGGTCCACTTCTCTGTCTACAAAAACTTATGCACGATGTACTTATGATTCCCCGGCTAAGCAAGCAATTCATGTAAGACCTTTTTTGTGACGTTACAAGCCGAACGAGAGCAATGTTGAAACGAACATTACCGCGAGTTAAAAGAAAAAGAAATCAACAACAGCGACGTCGATCTAGAATCAAAAGAATCGAGTCCAAAAATAAATATTTATGAATCCAGCGCACAGGTTGTTATTTTTAGTAAGCGATGTCAATGTCAGAAAGAAATCGCATTAATTATTCATTCAATGATGGAACCACTAACTACAAATTATAATCGAAAATTTTCAGCAGTGTTTCGAGAGAGAATCGGTGTCATGATGCTTTCTGAGAAAAAGTTCAAGACACCATTTGATGCAAGTACGAGTACTTACGAACGAAGGTAGTAAAGCAGAGATAATTTTACATCTCTTCATGTGCGCGTACATCTACGTATTGCATCATCTGCGCACTCTAGGGTTTATTGATACCCTTAAGATGTCAAGTGTTAGATACGGAGACGAGAACGATTTCGAGAAAAGGAAAAGAGGGGAAAAGTTGTAAAGATTTCGACATAAAAATACGAGCTGTGAATGTGTTAAGTCACATCCGCGTTCGGTTCCGATGAAATAGAATTTTTTTTTAATTTAACTGAAGATGGAGGATAAGCTTAGGGAAACTTCCAGGTGGACGGACATCGCAAATGAAATTGATTCAATCAGTTGAGCGTCGTTAATGAATGAATCGAGTCAGTAGACCGCTGGTCATCTACATATCAATCAATTATTTTTCATTGCCCGTGGTTCACTGGGAACAACTTCACTTGTGTTGTGCGTGTTAATTTTCTCATGCGATTGAGGGCGTCTAAAGAAAATAAACCTAGGACGATGTGAGCAATACTTAACCAAAGCAACGAAGTCGATCTTTGAATATGTAAGCAGTAATAAAGAGGTGTGTTCAGAAAATAACGATAATTTGAATTTTTTTGAAAATACTGTCAAAATCGCTTATAACGAGGTATCGGTTATAACGACAAAATTCTTAGGCCCCGCCTGAGCTCCATTATATGTGATCCAATAGCATAATAAATCGTTTACAAGGACATATCGTTTACAACGACCAAATGCGTCAGTCCCTTCAAGGTCGTTATAACCAATTTTGACTGTATTTATATATTCGACTACATTAATGTTGTCGCCTTCAAAATAGTCCCCATTAGAAATTATGCACGTGTGCCAGCATTTCTTCCAATCCACGAAACACTTCTTAAACTCGATGTTTGGAATAGTTTTTATATCTTTTCAGCGATGCACATTGCCACCTTAATCATGATTGTAAAACGACGGCGCTTTAAGGTTCTCCCTACTTTTGGAAATAGGAAAGTCACACGGAGGCATGTCTGGCGAATTTGGAGGCTAGGGCATTGTTACAGTATTGTTTTTGGCCAAAAATTCACGAACAAGCAAAGAAATGTGAGCAGGTATCGTGGTGCAAAAGCCATGAATTGTTTTGCCACAAATCCGGGCGTTTTTCCACGAAATTTCTTCACGAAAACAGCGTAAAACTTGTAGTTAGCAGTCCTTATTGACCGTCTGTCCACGTGGAAAGAATTTATGATGCACATTAAAATCGAAGAACCGAATGACCATCACCTTTACGTTTGACCGCACTCGTCGAGCCTTTTTCGGTCTTGGCGATCCAGAAATTCTGCACTGAGATTTAGTTTCGACGTCATATCATTTTTCATTTAATTTCGTTTCATTTCATTTATTTGTTACTAGCAACAACAACTAACAATTTAAAAAAATCGAAAATTGCCTAGCTTTCATATGAAGGCTTCTAACCTTAGCGGTTGCCAAAAAGCAAACAATTAATACATCTGAAAATACTATCTTACTTCAGGGGCATGTATACAGACATAATAAAAAGATAAACAATTTTGACAATAGCACTCTCCAAACCCGCGAAATCTAAAACTTCACGTAATTCTCTGAACACACCACGGTAACGGAGTCGATCTTTGTACATTTAAGCGGTAAGAAAGATGGTGATTACAGTCTTGGCTAAATGTATTAGATAAATGTAAAACAGATAAAATCGTTTACAACCTCAGATAGTATCGCCGAAAGCCATAAAATTCAAACTAATTACTTTCGATAAGTGAGTTGCTGAGAAGCTAGGCCCAGGTCCACCTCGGACTGTAGCGCCGCCATTATTATTATTATTATTATTATTATTATTAAGGATGTATTCTTTGCAACTCTTGAGGAAATATAGACATTTTCCGTGATTATTCGAAGGATGTTCTAAAGGGTGATTCCATAACAGTAATGGTTTTTCGGCAGTGGTCAAAGCTGCCAATGACATCCAGCTGTCAAAATGTTCAGTAAGATTTTATATTTCATCATGCATAAGCTGACCAGACGTCCTCTTTTAAGAGGACATGTCCTCTTATTGTCTCATAAAAAAATGTCCGGTATCTTTTTGGAAAAACATGCAATTTGTTCTCTTTTTGGTTTTCTCAGTTAACTTTTCGATATCACAAAACTACAACAAAACTTTTTTTCAACACTAATTTAGAAATTGTCTGCATCTTTCTGGTGCGAACACGACCTAATCTCATTCATTTCTGAACACAATGCCATCTTTTGTGTTTTTTTAAAAAGTGGTCTGAACACAGCCACTCATTTCAGAGCTCACTTCATACCTATTTTTTCTATTTAAAAATAAAATAAATAAAGTAAATACGGTAAACATATGTGTGTGCTTTTCTAATGTAAAAAAAGTGAGTTTTCAATTTTTATTTGAGACTGTTGAAGGTGTCCTCTTTTTTATGTTCATGGATCGTCACCCTAATCATACGTCGATTCACGCTTGCCGAAATTGCTAAAATTATCAAAAAATATTTAGAAATTTCGGCTCCGTTGTCAGTCATTATCATAGCTTAAGTGCTTAAGTGCAGGCAATTCGTCGCACCGTGGAAACCACCAACTGGACAAAGATTTATCCGAAATGAAGAAAAAATCTCGGCCGCAGCGGCCAGTTTTGAAGAAGACCCAGAAATGTCGATTCGTCGCCAATCAGCTGAATTAGACGTCGCCAGAATGTCAATGAGGCTTATTTTGCGGCTAGATTTGGGCCTATATCCGTATAAAATTGTGCTGACGCAGAAATTGAGGCCGAATGTCAATAGGCTACGCAGTGAGTTCGCTGAATGGGCGCTGGAAATGTTGCCCGGAGATCCGGATTTTGGCCAAAAAATCATCTTCTCGGATGAAGCCCATTTTTGGCTCAAGGCTTATGCCAACAAGCAGAATTGCCCTTACTGCCATCAAGCTTCAATGCATCCACAAAGAATGACAGTTTGGTGCGGTTTATGGCAAGGCAGCATCCTCGCACCTTATTTCTTCCGAAATGAGGAAGGTCATGAAATTTGGGTAATGACCGAAAGAATAAGATCGCGAATACAAGCTGCCGAGATGAGATTTCTTCGTGCTGTTGTGGAAATTACTCGCCGGGATATGGTGA
The DNA here is from genome assembly GCA_930367185.1 of Myathropa florea. Lineage (NCBI taxonomy): Eukaryota > Metazoa > Arthropoda > Insecta > Diptera > Syrphidae > Myathropa > Myathropa florea. The sequence goes on from OV884003.1 coordinate 19,385,932, forward strand.
GAAACACGACAGTGCGTGGGGAACTCAATGTTGGGCAGCTGCTTCTTCGTACGGAAAGGGCTGTACTTCGATGGTTTGGTCACGTGATACGAATGTCACCATCATCACGACTTCCGAGGCGTGCCTTGAATGCGATTCCATCAGGTAGGCGACCGCTTGGCAGACCTAGGACGAGATGGTTGGACCAAGTCCAAACACTCGCCTGGTTGCGCTTGGGCATAGCTCCTGATGAGTTAGAGTCGATGGCGGAGGATCGAGTGGCCTGGAGATCTCTCGTGCATGCATTGCCCCCGCGGCTCCTTTAGTGGAACATGCGGGTCACTGAAAATGAGAGATGAGGAAGGAGATATGGTTAACGTCAATGGTTTCAGGCATGAGCGACGTTAACCGACTTTCTGTGGCCAGAGCTCGACAGCAACGATATATCCGAGCTGTGGTTCCAACAAGACATCCTGTACAAGCGATGCAACACTCGAAGATGTGAAGGAGAAATTTTGGCGCCTGAGTCATCTCACGGCGAGCGTTCATCAATTTGCCGACACGATCATGCGACTTGACAGCATTCGATTATTTCCTCTAGAGCTAAGTTAAGTCCTTAGTCTACGCTAACAAGCCAATTACTTTGGATGACCTCAAGGCCAACTTTCGGGACGCTTTTGGCAAAATAACCCCGCTTATATTAGACGGATTCATCAAAAATTGGACCGACCGCTTGTCGCACTGCCATCGAAGCCGAAGCAACCATTTGAATTATGTGCTATTCCAAATAAAATGGAATGAATGTAGTTTCAAAATAAAGCCAGAATCAATTTTATATCTCACTCCGTTGTTTTATTTAAATTTATTTTCCTATCGTTCTTATCTGGTCACCCCTGTAAATGGACGTTGAAGAATTGTCTCTAAGTTTTATTCATGAAGGCCACACATAATGTTTAAGAAGCCCATATCGGCGTAGTTTTTTCGTGAAAAATATAGCCTTTTAAACGCTGCGTTAAGCTAACAACACATAAAACTACAAAACAAATAAACACCTGTAGTGTATTTGCTGCCAAGTTGATCAAACGTAAGTATTCAAACAATTACAATGCCTGTGCACAAACTATTCGTGTAATTAACCTTAAGACATTCCGCTGAGGGCAAAAGACTTGAGGGCATTGCACGAAGCCATTAAAATCCTTAAAAAAAAACCACAGAAAAGTAATTTAGCATTTGGTGTCACTTAGTTGTTCTTGTTGGACTATAGCATGATATTTATGCGAATGCGAGGGCCTTCCACTTTTTGCCAGTAAATTGTGAAGCTTATTCACGAAAAACAAAACCGCAGAGGTGTGCAAGAATTGGTTTAGTTCATGAAATTGATTGGTGTATCACTTTGTCTCCCGCTAGTCACTTGAATTTGCTCTTAGACTTGCGCAGCGTTAATGGCGGAGTAAGCGAAAACGTTTTTAAATTAGGAAACCACCATAGACTTGGGTAATAACTGCGGCATGTAAGGCGATGCAACAACCTGAAGAAAAAAAATGATTTTGCACCCTGTGCTCCAATCATCAAAATAATCCAGACTGACTCTTCTTAACTAATCACTAAGCAGTACAAAATTCTGAAAGAAGCACTAATATGTATGCACTTTATTGAGACAGAGCCCGTGTACAGTGAGTATACGTGAATGTTGTTGAGGAAAAGGAAAATTCCATTGAATTGGCATGGATCCCAAGCGTGTTAAATTATAACTTCAAAAGAACCATATGCACGAGAGATCTCTGATTTACAAACATGTCTTGTAATTGGTGTGCCGGAAGTGTTGTAGTTGCACGAATAAACTTTGACCACAAACATGTGGCTTCAGAGCGAAGCATTCAAAAACTCTTGCACATAAATGGAGGATACACTTCCGAGAATCTACGCGTTAGCCTCAAACGAATAATTGATTCACATAAAACTGATGGTCAACAGACGTTAGAAATGTATTTTTTTCTTTTGTTTTGTGGATTACGAAACATAGCGCGGAATGAATAAATCAAGCATCATCATCGTGATCTGTTCAATCTTGATTGGTTAACGAAATTGAATGCTCTATCATCAACCGAGAGACAATGATCATAGTGGACTATGTACCATCGGAGATTCGCTCAACTTGATTTCGTATTTGAAATAACAAAGGGGGAATTATAGATTTAGCTGCCGATAAAATTTATGGAAATAAAAACGAAACGACATGCGTCCGAGACATCAAGTTACTGAAGTCGTCTGCCGTATGCTTGATTGATTGATATAGTGTTTGTTTTCAAAATAAGTTTTGTTGTATCAGAACTTTCACAAACTATATCTGATAGTGTTGGGTAAGTGTTGAGCTAAGTGCAACACTAAATTCATTTTTGTAAATCATAAGCGCCGTGGTGTAGTGGGTAGGTGCTTCGACTCCTACGCTCGAGGTCGTCGGTTGGAATCTCGAAAAAAAAAAAACATCAAACATTTTTTCATGGCTCCACCTCTTTCGAGTCACTGACAATGCTCAAAGAGTATAACTGTCTAGAAACAGCTACTCAATCTCGCCGTTCGGAGTCGGCATTAAACTGTAGGTCCCCTTCACTCGTGAGAGAACAATAGCACGCACAACACGAGTGGTTGCTGAGAAACTAGGCCCAGGTCCACCTCGGACTGTAGCGCCGCCATTATTATTATTATTAAATCATAAGCAGAATTTACAAGTCTAGCTTCACCGTAGGACAAGATTGAAATTCGTTCATCTGAAATCAAACTTTTCCTTTTACTGATCACATTCCAAGAACAGTGCTACCAGTATTTCAAAGGGGAATTTACAACACAAATTACCATATTGCTCCAAATTTACCACTTCCAAAAAATGTATTTTAACACAGAAACTCCTCTGGGCTAATGTAAGCCACAGAGTGGTATAATTTTTGGACCTACCATAGCAATTGCTGCTCTGTCAAGAAATCTGATGGCTTTTTTTCGCCTTTTTTCGTTGTTATTCTGTATTCAATGAAAGAAAGAAACACACGGTTTACAAGTTGTTTTACCTTTGGCCTTTATTTGGAAAGATCTCTCAGCTTGCGATGGTGACTGCTTGGTGGCTGAAGCTCGAGAGAGCAACATACAACAGTTGTTGTATCTTTTGGACAATTCAATGTTGACACTACAGAAGGTGTTTGTTAGACAGCATTCATATTCTTTTTATTTGCGCCCCTGCACCGTGTTTCATTACTTCTGCGGGAAAAGTCAATTCCACACGCTCTACTGCTTGCTTTTATGCTGTTCTTTGGCATAGATTTCAGCCACCCCTTTGAACACAGAATATTCCGTCCATTGAATTATTATAGAACACAACCAAATGGAACGATATTTTTTCAGTAGGAACTTACCTTTTTTGTATGGGAGTTACAGATTCTCACAAAAATGTACATTTACCACTACCTGGCAGCACTGTCTACCTTTTTTTTTGTAGAGGTTGCAATTTCCCACAAAAAGGTGCATTTACCGTCACTTGGCAGTATTGCCTACCTTTTTTTATATGGCAGTTGCAATTTCCCACAAAAAAGTACATTTACCATAATCTGGAAGCATTTTCCAAGAACCGTGACGACCAAGGGGCAATATATCGTGTATAAAAACAGAGAGACTTCTATCATCACTCCCAGAACTGTTCGAAACATTTTATTCAAACGTTAAACTTCATTAAGCACCAGGCAAGAATAAATCTCCTTCCGTTAGACAATGCGGGCATATGTGTAGCAATTTTAGATCTGCTTCCGTATCGATACAAAACACACAAAATTAGGAAATCCTTGATCTTGTACTCGAAAATCTCGTTGTTTTGCATAAAAGAAAGCGTTCACGACAAAGTAGACGCTCGCCAAATCGAACAACTTTGTGAGATCTACCACAATTCTGACAGGATCACACCAAATGGCATTGTAAAATTGTCAGTAGCCGCGGTTTTGTCCCAAACTCTGACAATTTAATTATCAGATCAAAGGCCTGGCAATAATTTGTCTGATAACGTTGTCAGGGAGAAGATTGTCAGTTCACACAGTTTGCAAATGTTTGCTTTAAAAAATTTGGCGGACCTGTTGACAGGCATTGTCAGGCAAGTTAAAAATTGTGAGCTAATTGTTGAGAAATGCAAAATAATAAAAAAAAAAAATTTATGGAAATGGAGCAAAAAGATGCACTTGCGATTGTGTTTTCCGCGTACATATTGGAAAGCAGAGATGAATTGCCCCACAATCGTCAGTGTGTTTGCACGAAGGATTGGGTGGCCCGCTGTCAGCAGGAAGGAGCTTACGCAAGATTGCTCGTCCAATTGATAGCTGAGGAGTCTGAATTGTATCACAATTTATTAACGTATGAATTTCAAACAATTCGATTATATTCTAGCTTTTGTGGCTCCGCATGTACAAAGACACTTCACCCGACCTTCTACGTCGGCGTATTCACAATTTAGTTCGCTGATCTTCTTAAAGAAATCCGACTCGAACATACTCCTTCAAATATAACAGTGAAGAAAATGTCTGATGCCATCAGCACAGCTCATCTGACAATAGCAAATAGGTCTGCAAATGACTTAAACGTCTGACAATGGTGTAATTGAGCTTTCAGACGAATGACAAATGGCGGTCTGACAATGATCTACCTGGTATTTTTTTTGCAAACATTGTCAGACAATATTGTAAGTTCACACGGTTGAAAGGCTCTTGGAACAACATTGTCAGATGTGGCAATCGTCTGAACATAGCCCAAGTAATTTCTTCGGACTGTTTGTTCGACTTTGTTAAATCAGCTGAGATCTGTCAATTGTTGTGTAAATCAAATTGGACATGGAATATAAGGACAATCGATGAATAGAATAATGGATCAAAGCAACCAAACCAAATTTGAAATTTACAAAGTGTGCGGCTTTTGTTGTTCAGCGCGCTCCGGTGTTCTCCCCATCTGTATGAGAATTTCATTCTCACCTCTTGAAAATTGAGAAAGTGTGAATTTTAGTGTAGAAAGTACGGGATCAGATCTATTGTCTTTCTCGATACGTATTTTGTTATTTCCAACTCCCTAAAAATCCATATTCAGATGATAACATATTCCCATAGACTGACGACAACTGAGTACTTTTTAGAGCGAAATTTTCGACTCTTGACCATGTACAGTCAGCATCAAAAGTGAGTGAACAGATATCTGGTGTAAATTTATACACAAAGTTTATATTCACCAGAATGAGTGGGCGCTTTGGCGTAGTGTGTAAGTGCGTCGACTCCTACGCTCGATGTTTTCGGTTCGATTCTCCAAAAAAAACACCTAACATTTTTTTTCACGGCTCCACCTCTTTCGAGTTACTGACAATGCTCTAAGAGTATAACTGTCTAGAAAAAGCTTCTCAATCTCGCCGTTCGGAGTCGGCATTAAACTGTAGATCTCCTCCACTCGTGAAAGAACAATAGCACGCACAACACGAGTGGTTGCTGAGAAGTTAGGCCCAGGTCCACCTCGAACTGTAGCGCCGCCAATATTATTTTATTATTATTATTAGAATGAGCTCCAAAGTAATACTTTAAAAGCAGACCGTATTTTATTTAAGCGTAAACATAAGACGATTAAGGAGATTTATAGAAGAGAAAAGTTTTACCAACGACAGTCAAACTTTCAGATAATTACTGTTCACACACCTTCGACGCTGATTGTATGTACTGTTTCTGATCACGTTTTATAGATTTCTCTCGATTTTCGACTAAGATTTATACTCAAATTTTTGGCGCGAGTACATCAGCATCAGTTGCTGAGAAGCTAGGCCCTGGTGCACCTCGGACTGTAGCGCCACCATTATTATTATTATTATTACATCAGCATCATCATCTTAAGTCATCAATGCATTGGCTGTTTGATATTAAGCCAATTTTGGATGGAGAATCCCTAGTACCTGCCTACATGCGAGACAAACGTAGGCAAAAATTAATTTACGAAGAACCACAGCCACCTTCAGCGGGAAAGATTTTGGGCAACCTTGTAGCAGTTCTCACAGGACACTGCGCAATGGGAACACACGCCGCAAGATTAGGCGTGCCGTACAACGACTACTGCGGCGGATGTATGAATGAAGAAGAGGAGAAAACACTCTCGCACTTTCTCTGCAACTGTCCTGCAATTGCTCCCGCAAGGAAAGAAATCCTAGGAGCTTTTTATATAAATAATTTAACCGACATAGCTGAGATCATCAAGAAAATGTGGATGTTCATCCAGAAAACAAGGTGGTTTCAAGAATAGCGGTTGGAAGCCGACTCAGTGGCACCACAATGGATCCTCTAGGACTAAGTGAATCCTTCACTTTAAGGGAAGCCACCTTAATACCTAAGCCAATTTTGGGCACAATCCATATTTTCTGTTAAAGTTCAAGCTTGTCAAGGAAAAATAAAATAGGAAGATGTCTGCAATAACAAATACAGCCTTAGCCAAATGTATTAGGCACCCTTTTAGATTCGTTATATCTTTAAGAAGCAAAAAAATTAACGAAATGAGGAAAAAAATATCGTTTACAGTCTCATATCCCGTCGCTGACACTGCAACCTTTTTCTCTAGGAAAGAAACAAATTGTATCGGAACAGCTAAAACTTTGTTGACAGAAATCAAATTTTGATGTTTAACACCTTCATTTGGCATACCTTCTGTACGGCAGTCTGTTATACGCCCCTTTATTACGATACCAAGAAACCTCGACCGACACCAACAATTGACGAGTCTTTTCTAAAGGGAACAGCAAACATTGAAAAAAACATTCATATTAATTAAAACGTGTCATAACTACACAAACATAAGTGTCATAACTCAACGGCAATAAAATGAATTGATTTTCAAATGCGTCTTATCAAAAGCCGCGTGTTAAACGATGGACGTTGTAGCAAATAGAAAAACAAGTCAACCCACCCTACAAACAGAAACCGCTTAATTATCATACCACAATATGAGTAATAGCTTCTGAAATGAGAAAATAAAACACATAACCTACAAATGTGAAAGTGGGAAAGATGTATTCAGTAAGAGGAAAAGAAAGGGGCATCCCGACACGTGGCTTAGTGGGTATGTTCGATGATTCCTATGCACTTGACTTTCAGTTTAGGTTCAGAAGAGAAGAAATCATTTTCAAATTTCCCAGCTCCAACTTTTTCGAGTCACTGACAAATGTTCAAAGACGGCGTTTACATGAGCGGATAAAGGCAGAAATGTCGGAAAGAGATCGTATGATTTTCCAAAATGTGGTTGAATTGCCGAAAATACATCCCTTCCCAACTGTTTGGAAAATCACACGCTTTCTCTTTGACATTTATGCCTTCTTCCACTCACTTAAACGCCGCCAGGGAGAATAACTGTCTAGAGCTTCTCAATCTCACCGGAGTCGGCTGTTGATCCCTTTTACTTGTGAGAAAACAGTAGAGCAATACGAGTGGTTGCTTCTACAATTCACATAGGACTGTAGCGCCACCATTAAACTATCCCTTAAACTCGACCAGAAAAGTATACGATTTACGTCTGTCATTCTAAAGAAACATGCAGATGCGTCGACAACTATCTACGCGCATTCAACTGGAAAAGCATTTAACTCTCGCTAAACCACCCATGACATTGACAGTTCTCAAACAGGGTTGTTATCCTTCCATTCCCGGGACTTCGTGGACATGACTAAACCTTTTGAATCGAACTGCATCAAATCAAATGTTCATTTTACGTCTTCAAAATAAAATACGATCTGCAACTCTCTTTTACATAACAGTACCCTCGTTTAAAAAAAGTTTTGGAACCCAGACAGCGAAGATTCATTGCTTAACGTCAGAAACAGTCCCTGCCAAGGGATATTTTCAATGTCACCTGTTTGCGACAGATACCCATTTTATAAGCACTTTACTGAGACAGCGCTGTTTTTATTTCCAAACAGAGTTGAATAACGAAAAGTGCAATGACGCATCATTGTATGCACGAATGTAAATTGCAAAGATGACCGTGGGAAATCCCCCACTTTTTTGGACGTCAACATTCTGGTGTAAACTAGAACATGTTATATGTACACCCAAGTGTACTGACTAAATGCAAAGGCAAACTTTCGAGAAAATAATGTAATAATGGTCGTACACAACAACGCAATGATGCCATCGTCTTTGTTGGGTGCATTAATCATCTCAGCAGATATTTTTGAATTGAATCTTTGAAACTGATGCGAAGAAAAAGGAAACCAAAGACGTTTCTCTTAAAAAAATACATGCAATATTCTTAGAAGGAAGTAAAGTAACACCCATGTGTTCTTGACTAGAAATAACTTACCTTCAACATACACAAGTGTATGTGCATACATTTAGGCTTGCGGGTATAACATCGTGTGCAACAGGCTATGAATTGTATTTCGGCAAATATTGTGAAAGAAACTGGCAAGGAATTGAAATAATGGAGCTTAGCTCTTCACAAAATTTGCGAAGGTAATGTGGTTCAGTGTGTGAGATTGGAAAATATTTGCATGTGAACATGTGCAGGATGTTCGGGGCGTTGTTTGGATACAAATTCATAAATATCTCATGACATTAACAGGAATCTAAACAGAGATGGACTATTTCGGAGGGGGTAGTCTGTCGAAGAATATTCATTTTATGTAACGATTTGGAATGAAGGAAGCTGGCCTTTAAATTGCAAGGAATTAATAAGGAATCCTTTATGAGGCAACTGCAGACAAATAACCATGTTTAAATAAGCTTCAGATGGAAGTGAAACCTTTTCTTAGAATGCCTTCTTTAAGTTGCAATCTATTTCTCTGATGTACAGGGTGGGCCAAAGTTTCTTTTTAAAAATGCAGTCAAATAAACAAAATTAAATTTTTTCCACGTATTATGGCTTTATTAGTAAGAACAAACATTCCCATTAATTATGAAATACAACGTCGTTTTATTGGCTGCCTTGGCTGGTTTCGCAGTAGCGCATTCTGTCATGCCAATTTCCAGGACCTTGTTGATGGTTTCGGGCTGTAGCTCACGGATTGTTTGGATGATATTGGCCTTAAGTGCTTGAACCGTTTCCGGATAGTTGGCATAACATAGGTCTTCAACGGATCCCCACAAAAAAAATTCCAAAGGGGTCAAATCGCAAAATCCGAGGCGGTCAATTGACATCGCCAAGACGTCTGATAACACGATTTGGGAATTTGGTGCGCAAAAGATCGATTGTGGCATGGGCTGTGTGGCATGGCTCGGCATCCTGTATGGACCAAAGGACGTCCGAATTCATGCCTCAAATTTCAGTAAAATAAAGTCGTCGGTTAACATGGCTCTGTAACGCCCACCGTTACCCGAAACGTTGTTCCCAGCCTCATTTTCGAGGAAAAATGGTCCACCAGCCCACAATCCGCACCAAACTGTCACTCACTGTGGATGCATTGTATATAATAATAATGGCGGCGCTACATTCCGAGGTAGACCTGGGCCTAGCTTCTCAGCAACCACTCATGTTGTGCGTGCTATTGTTCTTCCACGTTGGGAGGGTACCTACAGTTTATTGCCGACTCCGAACGGCGAGATTGAGAAGCTATTTCTAGACAGTTATACTCTTTGAGCATTGTCAGTGACTCGAAAGAGGTGGAGCCGTGAAAAAATGTTAGGTGTTTTTTCTGGAATCGAACCGAGAACATCGAGCGTAGGAGTCGACGCACCTACCCACAACGCCCACTTCATGCATTGGCCTTTCGATAATAACGTGCGGGTTTTTCGATCCTCATATGAGGTAATTTTGTTTGTAAACGTAGTCGTCGAGACGAAAATGCGCCTCGTCAGAAAAGACGATTTTGCGCTCAAAATCGTTGTCCAATTCAAGATGCTCAAAGCGGTCCAAACAGCGAAGCGATAACGAAGCGGATGGTCGCGCGCCTTCAATTGCTCAGTCAATTGGACTTTGTAAGCGAATAATTCGAGATCTTTGTGCAGAAAAGGCTAGTGCGTGCAATGTTGAGCTGTTGAGATCGACGACGAGTTGATATTCGTGAATTGAGTCTCACACTCGGCCACAGCAGGCACATTCTCATCTGTGCGCACTGTACGACGACGGGGATCATGAGTGTTGTCCCTAGTGGACATACCAGTCTCACGAACTTTTTGCACAAACTTGCGTACAGCAGTCGCGGTCGGTGCTTCATTTCGCCCAAAACTTCTTTTCAAAAAACGCACTGTTTGGGCTACACAGCACTCACTTCAGAAATAAGTTTTCCATATTTCAATGTTGTTCAAGCGTAAAGGGACTCATTTCGTTCCGCGGAGGTATGATACTGACTTTCTGTCAAGATTTCGAGGGGATAACAGCTGCCAGTGTCAAAATAACCTATGACTAGACGGCCCACCCTGTATGTGCATGTGCGGAAACCATAATCAGTGTGATTACAGACCAGTCAAATGACCATATTGCTCTAGCGCAGAGGCGTGAACAATATCAAATGTGGATGAAGATGCCCTTGTTGTCTTTCTCGGATTAGCATGCGACCGCACCTTGTCGATACAATAGACCTTTTTAGGTCGCAGTGTCGCAGGGTTGTACAAGAGGAAAAAAAAAAAAAGATGCTTTTTTTATGAATACCCTTAAGTGTCCGGAATCAAGACACAGCACGGGCCGAAGGTATAGAGCCCTTGGGCTTTTCGAGAGAATAATTCTGCAAGCGATCTTTGATCCTGTTATCTTTAATGGCATTTTGAGAAGAAGATTCAACAACGAACTTTATGGGCTGTACAGTGACATGCCTTTAAACGAGCGTCTATGGATCCAATGCCTAAGATGGCTTGGCGATGTAGACCGCATACACAATTAGGCTCCGGTCCAACTCTGAATCTGTGGAATAACGCAACAAAAGACGTCCACGTTTAAGGTGTCGCACCCAATTGGGGGGGGGGGGACCTGAAACAACTTGGCGACAGCTAGCAAAAGATCGTGCTAGCTGGCGATATTTGTTTGTTGATGCCCAGGTCCACCCGGACTGTAGCGCGACAAGAAGAGGAAGATTCCGAGAACGTTTGTCTGTTCATATGATCGAGTGGCTTTAGTTCTTGGGTTAGCTCCATCTTACAAGTGTGCAGACCACGATCCTTTCGCAACATTGGTTATACGAGGGTAATCCGATAAGTAATTAGCCTCACCGCCCGATGGCGCCACTAAGACTATCGTGTAGTACATCGTGTAGTTCAGACGGCTGCCGAATCGAACTCGAAGTTTTGTCTTGACCTCGTGTGGGAGCGGGCGTGTCCACAGATTGTAGAAAAATGGAAAAGAACAATATCGGCTCACATCACTGCCGTCGCGTCCCCCAATGTGGTCGAATTAGGCTACGAACTGCTGCCCCATCCACCGTATTCTCCAGTTTTGGCTCCGTGCGATTTTTTTTTGTTTGCAAACTGGAAGAAGTCACTCGACGGGCAGAAATTTGTGTCGAATGACAGAGTTATCACCGCCACGGAGGCCTACTGTGCAGACCTCCAGAAAACGTATTTTTCAGACGGTTTAAAGAAGTTGGAGCATCGCTGGGTCAAGTGTATCGAGCTAAAAGGAGACTATGTTGAGAAATCGCCACTTTTCCAAAATTTTCGATTTTCTTTTGTAGGCTAAGTACGTATCGGACCACCCTCGTAGTTTGGCCTTTGCGATACCTGTTCATGAGAACGCTTGGGAAATGATTGCTTTGGTTCGTATGCGACGAAATCTTGAACGGCAGCAATACTCTCGGCACAAACCGTTGTCTCACTGGCACGGGAACGTAATAATAATAATAATAATGGCGACGCTACAGTTCGAGGTGGACCTGGGCCTAGCTTCTCAGCAACCACTCGTGTTGTGCGTGCTATTGTTCTCTCACGAGTGAAGGGGACCTACAGTTTAATGCCGACTCCGAACGGCGAGATTGAGAAGCTTTTCCTAGACAGTTATACTCTTTGAGCATTGTCAGTGACTCGAAAGAGGTGGAGCCGTGAAAAAATGTTTGATGTTTTTTTCGAGATTCGAACCGACGACCTCGAGCATAGGAGTCGACGCACCTACCCACTACGCACCGGCGCCCACGGGAACATCCAGCAGCGAAAATTTAGACTTAAATTTGTTCATTAGACTTTATTGCCCATTTTATCAATACATTTTAATTATTTGTAAACGTTCTTCGTTCGTGATGAAAATATTTTTACTGAAGGTTTTGACATTGACAGTTTTCTCATGGGTTTAAGGGTGTGTTCACAGTAAAAGCACGAAGTTGTCAAGTTCCAATTGGACAACCCGGTATTTTAGTGTCACACTTATGCTGACGTAGATCGTCAAAATTGGAGGATTAGAATGCAATGGGATGTACAGTATTAAAACAGCGATGTTGAGTGTAGGAGTCAAATCAATAAGGAACAACTTCAGGTGATCACGAAATAAATGTAAGTCAAAAGAAAAGCCAAAAGAATCCAGCACGAGGTGGGGACTGTGGCTGCAATGTAGGCTTAACAAGTTGCCACATTCATTATGGAAGCGACGCTAAGGAAGTAATAGGTCTGATTACATTTTAACAACCGATTCCTTCACACATGGAACGACCGCGCAGTACTGATTTTGGGTTCCCCATCCCTCATGTTTTGACTCGATTTCTATTCAAATACGATGTTGTACAACCAGGCAAGAACTTAAGAAGCACCCTGGATTCAGTCTTGCCATCTCCTACTTATGGGGCAAGGTCAATGCGGCAATATTCTCCCACTTCGGCCATCTATATATTGCTGACCCAAGATATCTCATCAGAAAATCATCCTGACGTTGTATTCATTTTAACAGCTTACCAACTTCCTTCATCCATTCGCGTCCTACGTTGTAGAGATGATAAAAGAGAAGGATTATGGAAGGTTTCCCCTTCAAGTCTGTTATATGCTTCTCAAGCACCACAAAAACCTTTTGTTTTCGTCTCAATGCAGTTTGTGAATTAGATTTCTCTCGAATGCAAGTGGTCTTCATTGCTCACATCTGTCTCAGAATTATTCCATAAGTTATGCGCACTCAATTTCAACCACAAAGCTCTCCGACATATGTCGTGGTCAGAATAAATAGCTGACCTTTGAAAGTTCACTTTTGAGGTGGGCCATTTTACAAGCACACTCTCCGCTTCTCAGAAGTGGAGCGATGTCGATGCGTATGAGTTTTCGTATGAAACTATTTTAAGCTGAGTTGTGGGCTGTATGAAGGAGCACATTAGAAATATATGCCATGCCCAAGGAAATTGCATTAGCATGCTACCATAAACTTAATGTTGGGATTGAACGAAACAATTAAAACTGAGCGCAAACGACTTCGACGAAAAAGAGAGAGATTTGAAGACGATACACGAAAGAGAGGGATTTGAAGACGATACACGAAAGAGAGGGATTTGAAGACGATACACACGAACCGAAGGAACCACAAAAACACAATCGTCGATTTCCCGAAATTGTTTGGGATTGTTTTTGAAAAGATTTTAATGGTTTTATTGCCGCACTGATGCCGACAGATTTAGGTCAAACAGTTACCGAAACAATAAAAAGAATTGATTGATGGATAAGTCGTAGGCATGGGTTTTCTTTAACGTAACCACGATGAGTGAGTTCGAATCAATTCATTGACCTATTGAGATCTCGGTTGGAATCAATGCCTTGCTTGCCTGCTTGCTGTACTCAAAAGTACGTCTGTATTTGTGGGAATCATCCAAAAATCATAAAGGGTCATTCATTAATCGCTTCTTATTTTTAAATTTAAATAAAACAAAGGGTGTGTGAGCTGCCATCGAGATTTTGTATTCGTTTGAAAGGTCTATCGATGGCATTACGGAATATGGGACAGATTATGGAAAACAGCATCGTTCAAATGTCCGCCGCGGCTTCTCTGGGTGGCGCGTATCCGAAATGTCAAATTTTCCATGACTCTGACGCATAAATCAGGCTTAATTTGACCGATGGGTTATGTTGTCTTTGGAGGGCGCTGTGGCTTGTGACATATTCGCATAGACCTGCGACTTCGGGTTTGAAGGCCTCTGTGGTTTGTGGACTATTCACAGGGACCTGCGATTTCAGAAAACCCTGCAAGAAAAAGTGTAAAGGGGTCAAACCGCATGATCTCGGTGACCAGCTAGGATCACTTTCACGTGAGATAACCATGCCCTCGAATCAGAGTCGCTCGTGCAGAATTTCCAATTTGGCGTGAGCTGTGTGGCAAGTTGCGCCGTCCAAATAAAACCATATGTCGTTGGTGTTCAAATCATCCAATTCGGGCCAAAAGAAGTTGGTAATTATCGATCTATATCTTGCCGTTGACGCTGATGGCCTGGCCAACGTCGTTCTCAAAGAAATATGGACCGATGACGCCACCAGCCCAAAATCCACACCAAACAGTGATTTTTTGAGGATGCATTGAACGCTCTTGGATGAACCATGAATTGGTATCATCACAAACTCCACAATTTTGTTTGTTGACGTGAAATGGAAATGGGCATCATCGCTGAAGATGATTTTTTGATGAAAATTAGGTTCAGTTTCCAACTGCTCCAGAGCCCATGCAATGAACACACGTGGTTGTCTATGGTCGTTTACCTTCAGGACCTGTGTCAGGAGCACTGGTACAGGCCCAAGTCATGACGCAAAATTCACTAAGTTGCGAAGTTGTTGTCGGCGAAAGGCTGAGTTCTTGTGAGCGACGCGAAATCGACTGCCTCGGATTCTCCTGCACATTCTCAAGGACAGCGGCGATGTTTTCGGCAGATCTTGCGATCAATCGACGTACGTTTGTTGGTTTATCGTTTACTGAACCAGTGGACACAAATCACTACGAATAGTCCTCTCGGAAGGACGATTATGACGACCGTAAAATGGGCGAAGAACGGAACGTAGCGCGAAGGGAACACCGATTCTGATAAAACAAATTTGAACGTGTTGTCCATGGTTGGTCCATTTATTTAGACAAACTGAATAAATGACAGTCAATTTGACAGATGTAGCTTCAACAATATGGCCGCTATCAACTGTCAAAGTTCGGATTGGATGACCCTTTGCAATCGTATGGAAGTTTTTCGGTTTCCTGTATTTCCTGTAGGTAGGTAGGTAAAAGTGGTGGTAGACATACAGATCTTGTTTGTCGCACCCAATTAGCGCCATGAAAGCGCCGTTTTGATGCCACATCCTCTGGGATACCTAATTTGCGAGAAGGGGGTGAAAAGGAGTGTGTATTCACTCAGATTTGCCTAAATTATTGTATTTCCTGTACGCATGTGCGGTTTGAAAAGCAATGGATGGTGACCATAGCTCTGTAAAGACTGCAGCTATGGAAAATTTATTTAGTTTGTAGTTCCATTCTCTTGCGTTTGACGTCTTTTTCTTCGAATGGCGCTACAGTTCGTGGTGGACCTGAGCCTCAACCAAGCTTTTCCAGCTGGCATGATCTTTAGCCAGCTGCCCCCAACTATGCACACCGAATTGGCTGAGGTCCTTCTCCACTCGTGTGGCCATCGGTTTCGGGGGAGTTCTTTATTGCATCGTCCCATGGGCGATTCTGAAAAAGACAGGAATATTGGAGAGAAATCGTGCGATTGGTTGGAGAGATGGATTGGATGCGCCTGAAATCCATTCCTTTCCAACTGTTCTGGAAACTTATACGCTGTCTCTTCGAAGCGTCTGCCTTCTTCCGCTCATTTAGGTTAGGTTAGGTTATGGGGCCTGCTAGTGAATTCACCAGCACACTTAGAACATGTTGGTCCATTGGGATTTTTTTTTCGGAGGATTTTTGAAACGCTACTATTGTAGCATTGTAGCAACCTACTCCAGTGCCGTTATTTTGATCCCAACGGTGACTGGAGCAAATTCGATTTCACTGGGATTCGAACCTGGGATCTCCCGAACTTAGGGCAGGCACTTAACCAACTGCGCCACCCAGTCGTTTGTCCATTGTGATACCCATAGTCAGACTACTGCCACTGATCGATCGCTCCGGTGATAGTGCCGTTAATTTGATACCAACGGCAAATGGTGACTGGACCAGATTTGAAAAACCGGATAAAAGTGTATTAGCTTTGCTTTCACTGGGATTCGAAACTGGGAACCCTCTAACTTAGGGCAAGCACTGAATCACCTGCTCCATCCACTCGTTTTCACTCATTTAAACACCGTCTTAGTTATGAACATTGTCAGTGACTCACGGAAGGTGATGCCCTTAAATGAAAAGTTGTCTTTCGCACCGTCGAATCGAATCGAATTCGAGTCGCGCAAAATTCAACACAATTAGTCACAACGGTACGGCGACAACAATCAGTTTATTAGCTTTTGATCTTAAAGAAATGTTGTGGCAGAATGTGTGGCTCACTTCCGCATAAATAATGAGAAGGCGGAAAACAACTCATGGAATTGACCTCTCAACCGAACACCAGGGCCAATTGGAGTGATTTGCGCAACTAGTACACATTTCGAGTGTTCATACCTTAAGTGACTGATGCGTACTGACTTAACGACGTTTGACGTTCCAGAAGGCGACAGCCCCAACACACCGTGCCACACGTCGTGCGACTTGGAGTGAACGCCGTGCTACATGTCGTGCGACTTTGTGTGAACGCCGTGCTACACGTCGTGCGATTTGGTGTGAACGCCGTGCTACACGTCGTGCGATTTGGTGTGAACGCCGTGCTACACGTCGTGCGACTTGGAACGACGCGCCTATTCGCAGAACTTTAAGTGTTTGAAAAAGTGGTACGCAAATGCGTAAACAAACGATATTAAAGCTCAAATAATAAAGCAGCAAGAGCACACTTTATTTTCTTTACGTTGAACGAAGAACTTTTTTTGACAAAACTCCCCTTAGCAGTCTCCATAAAATAACTTCGTTTGCGTTCCCATGAATGGTGAGACTAACCATGTGGTCTGTACATCATCCTCTTCCGTAGCTCGGGGAACGGAGAAAATAATGAAACCAATATCCAAAAGTAAACAAAAAAGGAAATGTCAATTTATCCCTTTAAACAAAATGCTTTCCGAAGTCCAAGGAAGCAGATAACTGTCTACAGAAACATCACTTCCGTTTTCTTTAATCAGACAGAAGGAAAAGGGAGTACAAAAAAAAAACAACGTGCCTCTGTGAAATTAAGTCAACAGTACTGTATTTGTTTTCCCCTTTTTCCACAACCCAGCAAAAAAATAAAGTATCTCGTTCAAACGACATTCTATAACAAAAATATATATATAGCAGCAGCAGCTGTAAAAACATCCCATGAAAAGACCGAGCGAAACAAATCCAAATAAGATCTAGTTACACATAAGCATTTCTCAAATATGAATACTGTGAGCATCATTCAAAAACGCAATTCTATACGGAGATGCACAGATATTCTTATTTACAAATTCCATTGCTCATTGTTCACCGCTAATTTCTTAAACGAGTCATACCCAACCGAAGTATGTACACCAACCAACCAACAAGTAAATATATACACGCATGCATGCCGGTATATGATTATATTCCCTTCAGGTTATTGACACCTTTCACTTGAGTCACTCTCTCACCCACTCAGAGTAAGAATTTTTGGTATAAAAATGAAAGATGAATTAACGTAAGTGCAAAAATTGAAGACAACGACCCTCTCACATTCGCAACTCGGAAAGAGCAAGACACAGAAAAGTAACTCACTACTAAAACTGAAATTGTTTACTCGCACATTGTTTACATTCGAAATTGGTCAAATCAAAACATTCTTTTGTTTACAAAATATTCAAAATAATTAATCATATACACATCATCAATTGTAGCGGAAGGCCATCACAAAAATCGAGTAGTTTATCAATGCTATTCGAATACATTGACGCGCACAGATATTTCGAGTGTAAACAATATGAACATTCATATACAACAACATTGAATTTACTCACAGATTCTTCCTCCTTTTCCATTCCACTGGGCATTTGAGGAACCGCTCGATTGATGGCTGAGTACTCCGGCAAGTCGGGCAATTCTTCGGCCAAGTAAATCGGCATTGGTTTGGCCGGATCCAGGGCTCGCGCCCGAAACGATAGTTTCGACATTTTCTTGTATCTTGTTATTTTCTTTTTCTCGTTTTATTTCTGTTGTTTTTGTTTTGCTTCTTCTACTTCTTCTTTAGTTAATAATTCTCTTAGATTGATATTAAATGTTGTAATTCCTTCTCCCCAACATATGATTGCTCCTGCTGCCCACAGTGTATTCCACACCACGTTCCGGTTGTCTCACCACGTTTTGATGACGCAGTTGTTGATATTTTTGCCGCCGAAATGACCGAACTAGCAGTCCTTGCTCCTACTCCTGCTTCTACTCCTACTCTTCCACCTACTACTCCTGCTGCTGCTCCCGCTACTGCTGCTAATGTTGTTATCCAAGAAGGCTTCTAAATTAGAAATTAAATTCCCAATTATAAACTCTTGCCACATTTCTCAGCAACCATAAACAAATCATAGATACTATTTGAAAAAAAAATACAAAAAAAAAAAAATGCGCACAAAAAAAGAAAACACTAAAAATTCGTTGACAGGTGTGTCGCCGGAACTCGCACACACAACATATTTTTGTGTTGTTTTTGTATGTGGCAGAGGCGCGTTCACAGAACAACAAAACATAACGTCACGCGGTGCATTTGCTGTTTTCATAAATTTTTCATTTTTATTTTTATTTTTATTTTTATGTCGTTTCTTCGCAGTATTTTCCCCGAACAAATCGCAAGCGAAAACACACGAAATGGAAAAAAAAAAAAAATAAAAGACAAGAAAAAGGAAAAAAAAAAAACGAATGAGGGGGAAAAAAACTCGAAAGAACGTACACACGCCTTCTTCGTTCGCAGGGAAAACGCAGCGAATTCACATCCCAACCATGTCGAGTCATTTCATTTTTTTACTCTGGTGGAACATGCAAAAATTGATTTTCTTTTCCATAAAACATACAATTTCACTTCATAGCAATCCACGTTTAAATACTGCATATGGTATCTTCAATGAATGACCCATTTTAAAACGATTTTAATGAAATTTTATGCCAGAAATTTCGTGACAAAACCGGGAACACGATTTTGTGGGAATAACATTTTTGCCGAATTTATCCCAAAAGCCATAATGGCGGCATCGCTGAAGAAGAGAATTCCCACTTTGCCCGAGTAAAAGAGATGCTGGATAACTCGTTGCGAGCGAGCGAGACCAGATGATATCCATTCGCACACGCGATTGATGTGTTTATCTCTTTTGCAACAATGCCGCTGGACTGGATGATACACACGTTTGCATATGTAGTAGGGTTACTTCTACAAAGATGTACAATACAAAAAAAAAAAAAAAAGAATCAAAATTCTGACACTCACTCTTGCTGTCACACAACTTCGAAAAACAGAAACAGCAATATATGAAAAACAAGCGAGAGGAAGTAAACAACTACCACCGTTCGTGTTCGAAAAATTCGCGCGATATTCGTTTTCGACGCGGTTTCGAACTAGCAGCGCGACAACACCGAAAACTGAGACAGGCTGAGACAACTGAACGTAACTGAAACAACAAATGCGCCACCCAGAGGGCTCTGCATTCGATGTAGCACACACATCACCAGAACGCCATATTTTATTTCACCCCACACAGCAAAAAATCAATGAACAACTAAATGCTCAATGGCTTTTTTCACAGCATATTTTTCGCAACAAATCTTATGATTTATTGCATTTTACTTGTGAAAATTATCAAACACGATATTAAATTATCTATTTTCACTATATTTTTGCAATTTCACGCACTAGATTGATAGAAATTTAATCGGATTGTGCAACGACACGAGTTTTTCACAGGGACACGTTCATCACTAAACGTAATGGCGGACTACGAAATGGATGTTCCGTTTACCTGTGCGACAAATGTGTTCGACTCGAGCATTTTGTTTTCATAGTTTATATTTAATGGCAATTGCTGGCACAGCATAGTAATTTAAAAATTCATTTTTCTATTTAATTTTTTAGCTATAACAAGCTGATAATTAATAAATTAATGCTGTTCAACAAAATTAAATGTTTTTATTTGACTTCGAAAATGGAAGCATGCAGGCGAGTAGAAAAACGTGAACAATACTGACGTTCTCTTTTCGAGTTGGGTGTGTTTGGTGATAATAAATGATGAGTTTCAACTGAAAATATGAATATTTTTTACAGTTATTTACAAATTGGATACAATTGTGTATATATGTTGTGTAAAATTAAGGGAAATTGTATTGAAATATGGGCAATAGTTTAAATCAATCATTTTGAACGGTTTTACAATTATCATTTACATATGTGTATTAATTATACCTGTCATAAAAAGACATTTTAAAAATAATTTTATTGTCTTTCAATAAGATAGGTTTACATTTTTAATCAGATAGGTCAATAAGATAGGTTTAAATTTAAATATTTAGAAGCCAAAATTCTAAAACCCCGTGTGTAAAAAGTTGTTTGATATTATTTTGTGTGGCATTCAACATTTTTGTTTTAAGAATCTGCTTACATAAAAGTGTTGACTCTACTATTAGTGACATCATATTTATAGCAGCTTCGCTTATTAGTTTATTGTTTTCTCACAGGCGTAGGATGATAAAACGAATAAGATGACGAGTTTTATGAATATGAGTAATTCTATCAGCTTTAGAAATTTGGCAGCACTGAAAAAGGAAATGCCTTAAGCCAAGGTTGCACTTGGGATTGTTTAAATCGTTACTTTCTTAAAAGGTTTAAAGAAAAATATTTTGGTAATAACCGCATGTAATTTCCTAACGGTTGTCTATTGATTCACAAAATACTATCGTTAACAAACTCGGTTCTACAAGAGAGAAATAATAGTTCTCCAGTTTGAACGAAATCACGGGTGCATTGATTCAATGGTTTTTTTAATTGATTAGTTATTGGACTCGGTTTTACCTTATTTTTGCTGAGAAGCTAGGCCCAGGTCCATCTCGGACTGGAGCGCCGCCATTACTATTCTTATTTGCCTTATTCCTCATACCAGCGGAACTGAATCAAGCTCAAGAATCATAAAAATAATTTTCGTCGCACGCTGAAATTAGAAATGTAATTCCATCTCCTCGCAATATAAGTCATTTTTTGGAATGCAAATGCTCCCGCTTATCTTCCACTGTCTGAAGACAATTTACCCAAGAAATTAACTGATTCAAGGTAAACACATTCAAATGTTATTGTAAACGTGTCGCTATCTAATCGTCTTTATTTCTTAAAAATCAGTTTCTCTCAATTGCTCTTTGTTTTTGTCCACTTTTCACTGACAGCCCACAGCCATTTGGCTAGGTCATCATTTTGAGCAGCTAATGCGACTTCCTTTGGCTGGCAATCACTGAAATATTGTCCGCTAACTTTGGTTAGTTCTGGATCAAGTGCTGCATAAATGCTGGTTTGTGCTCCCGATTTAGCTGTTTTCACGAATGGCCAAAAGAGAGGCTTCACGAATATGCTCGATAAGAAGCTATTGAAGATTCCCATGTGACGGACAATTTCTGTGTCCACAACTCCCGGATGCAATGCATTCACAGTAACTCCAGTTCCTAGAAAAAGCACGTACAGATGTAAATGAACAATTTCTGATCAACAGCAGGTCATACCTTCAAGTCGTTTGGCCAACTCCCTTGTGAAAAGAACATTCGCTAGCTTGCTCTGATTGTAGGCTCCACCTTCACTGTACGACTTCTCGCTGTTCAAATCAGTTACGTTAATGTCTCCTCGGGTGTGTGCCAAACTTGATACGACAACAATACGACTTGGAGCGCTTTTCTGCAAGAAAAACAACCATCAGACCAGCCCCAAAAGACATACACAAAAACCTTACAATCAACACATCTAACAGAAGATTGGTAAGTAAGAAGTGACCCATATGGTTGACTCCCAATTGCATTTCAATGCCATCTTTTGTCACCATGCGAGGACATCGCATCACACCGGCGTTGTTTATCAGCACATCCAACTTAGTTTGCTCCTGTTTGAACCTGAAATACAAACTTTTCATTATTCTTGATCGTTGATTCAATTCTCAACGAATAAACTGACAATTTGACGAAATTTCGAATGGACTCAAATGAAGCCAGATCACATTCACGGCAGTAGACGTTCTTGTTTTTCGTTTCAAGGACAATTTCTTCTCTAGCCTAACAAGGATAATACCCCCACCTAGTTATTGACATGTAGACATATTCATACGATCATAGGATTACCTCTTCACATTTCTTCATGTCCCTGCAGGCCATGTAAACATGAGCACCACGTTTGGCCAATTCACGAACAGTTTCTCTTCCGATGCCGGTGTTTGAGCCAGTAACGATGCACACCTTTCCATCAGCAGATACCTTTTTCCGGAATTGACCACCTTGCATTTGATCTCTGAAAATGTCACATACATTTATTCAAGACCACACCAAAAAATATCGCAAACTTACTTGATAAAGCAAGAAAAACCGATGATCGTGCCGGTTAAACTTACGTAAAATACAGTCTTATTTTTAAGAAATGCAAACAAGCCTTTCATGTTGTAAATTTTAACAAATTATACGTTTGACAGTGATTTGTTTATATTCTGGAACGATGTAGCTCGAAAATTAGTCTACAAAAAGGCATATGTGATAAGTTATCACATATATTTAAAAAAGTAAAATTCCCTAAACAGCTTTACGCCCGATGAAAAATTCCAATTAACTGATTCTACAAATAGAAATGTCATTTATCATATGGGATATGTTTTGAAGTTTGATAAGAACTGAAGTTTGTAAGTTCTCTGATTTGCTAGTGCATGATGAGGTAAGTTAGAGATGTGTTCAGTTGTTTTGTATGTATCTAGGCGCAGGAAAAATGGTTTCACGCCAAACTGTCAGCCCAAAAGTTTGGCAGAGTAAGTAGACGATTAAAAAGTCTACAAAAAATTCACGAGTGGTTGGTTATTAACAAATGTACGTGTTGCTGAAGGACTTAAGCCATATTCTGGGCGATAAATGTGCTAAACAAAACCTAGACAACACAGTGAAGATGGGTTCTTATTTGTTCAGTTTGAAATTACACTACAAAGTCGGTTTATTTTTGTCTAAAAAGCCTTTCCAGCACACCACTTTCGTGAAGAACGTCACTTCTGTCGCATGAACCTTGTGGAGGGGACCAGAAAACAACAATAGAAAACGAAATTTAAAGAAAAAAACATCAATGTAAGATATGAAATTGATTCTAGCTTTATTTAACAGCTTGCTGCCATGAATGTGCATTATGTATGAAGTTGCACATCATTCAAATGGCCGTCCCCTCTTCTTTGGCAGTGCTTCGAGCTTCGAGCTTTGACGACTCGGTCCAATATGTGCGGTGTTTTTTCGGCAATAGCGTCTGGAATATTGGCCTCGAGCTCGTCCAAAGTGTTTGGCTTGTTAGCCCAGACCAAGGATTTGGCGTAATCCCATAGAAAATATTGAGTGGTGTCCAGTCGCATGATCGGCCAATTGATAAACGGTCGCCTTGAGATGACCTGGCGGCCAATTAATAAACCCTCGACATAAGATGAACCAATCGCCAAAATTCTCCATGTTTTGTTGAGACCACAGCTCGGATAAACGATGTCGTCGAGCTCTAGTCACAGAAAGTCGGTTAAAATCGCTCTATACCTGAGATTATTGACGATAACGGTGTCTCCTTTCTTATTTTGAAAGAAATAAGGTCCGATGATGCCACCATTTCATAAACCGCACCAAACAGTCAATCTTTGTGGATGCATTGGTGCTTGCGGGTTTTTATCGCTCCAATAACGGTAATTTTACTTGTTGACTAATCACTGAGCCAAAAATGGGCCTTTTCCGAGAAGATGATTTTTCCGGATCACCGGCCAACATTTCCATCGCCCAATTAGGCAACTCACGGTGTTGTCTATGGTCGTCCGGTTTCAAGTCTTGCGTCAGCACAATCTTATATGGATGTAGGGCCAAATCCATATGCAAATAAGCCCGACTGACTCACCGGCGATGCTCAATTCAGCTGATGGGCGCCGTATCGACATTTCCGGGTTATCTTCGATACTGACCGCTACTGCGGCTATGTTTTCTTCCTTTCGCACCAATCTCTTTCTGATTGATGACTTAGGGTCCAAAAGAGCCTACTCACGCTTAAGCTTTTCCACGGTGCGACGAACTGTCTACACACTGAAGCCACGATGACGACCGACCTTACGACGTACTTAATGTCGTATTTACAACTGAGCCGGAATTTCGATGAAATTTTTAAATAATTTCCGCACGTTTGGCAAGCGTGAAAAAATTTCTGAACATTTTGACACCTGAATGTCACTTGGTGACTTTGACAGCTACTGAAACTTGACAAATGGAAAACTGTCATTGCCATCTGGTCACCCTTTATCAGTTGCAAGGCTATGAAATCAAATCTGGCTTCTTGTCGTTCTTCACGTTTCCCAGAAATAATCATTCTCCCACTCATGAGACTCACATAAGTTCAATAAATCCTCAGTTTGAATGAACATGAGCCTGGCTCGCAGTCATTCATAGCCAGACAGACACTATCTTGATCATGAAGCTCATTTCCACTTAAAACATCATTAAGATATAGAACTGATGTGATCCAAGCATATTCCGCGAACATCACCCCCCTCTTTGGTGCGCCTCAAGGTCAGTCCCAATTTAGTTTCTCTCATCATCCGCGCAAAAAAGAATTCGCATATTTACCAACACCTGATCGATTCTAATGTGTGCCGCATTGACGCCTCATATTTCTAAGCTCCAGCAGGGCTATTAATTATCGCCAGATAGGAATTTCTGTGGCTCCCAATAAGCGCCAATGAAACTACAAAGTAAGCGATCAAAACAACTTTGGCGTCTGTTTTTTTATTTAATTACCAGATGGCGTCGTCTGTTCGCATTTCAGATAAGCGTCACCATAAAACGCCGGCCCCGTCCTCTTTGTGTGGTGTGGCTGATGAGGGCCTTAGATCCGTGTTTCCTAAAAATTTGAATAATTAGCAATCTCAGATCATCCAACATTCTGTGTCAAGAATTTTGTCTAGAATTTGTCGTCAATTTCTGCGGCGTCATGTGCGCATTCCTCTTTGTTTATGCGTGAGATGCTTTCTTGTGTAAATTGAGTGGAAGGGTGCCCTAGGCATCTGCTGCCTTCACTTGTTCTGTAAGGAACATGCAAATGAATCGATTTACTTGATTACAGCGAGTCAATGAACTCTCGCGAGGTATTAAGTCATCATCGGGGGAGATCTTTACACCTCGACTTGTTTTTGCGGAATTATTCCGCATGCGTCTGGGTTTTGAAGGCACCTTCACGAATTATTCATGAAAACGGAATGTGATCCACCGCCTTGGCGTGGGCTTGCGATCAATCATGATCGAACTAATTCACACGTCGGCTTAAGGGATTTTTCACATAAACAAATTTTTTTGAATATCCGCAAGGCGGCGTGCTAAACGAAGAAACCTGCTGATCGGGAGTCTGACTCCGTCATTTGTTGCGTAAAGTTTTCAAGACGAAATGCTGAGACTGTGAGATGAGTAACACTGAGAGGGTATGTCTTTTGGAGATCATGATCATTTGTTCGATGAATGCATCCAGAATCTAATGACTCATTGGAGGAGGTAACATTAGTCGACTGGCGTTTATTCAGACTCAGTTTACTTCCGCACAGACAGAACCAGGTTCACTGAATAGACGCTGAATTTCGCTATTAATTAAGGAATTCTAGTTCAACTCAGCTTTACTTAGGGAACTCGTATGAACAGAGTTCATCAGGACAATCTGAAGCAGAAAGAAAAATGACACAGCCAAAATAATGATATCCAAACAGGAGGAGGAGGAAGTTGCTTGCTAAAGACCAATCCCTTTTCACCTAACTTCGACTTCAATTGCTGTGAAGAATACTGAAACCACAGACAAGGCGTATTTTGTGGTACAACCTGCTCCGAGTCGGCTAAGATAAGAATGTGGCTTGGGAACGCGGTGAGACACCTGGCGATTGGCAAACTGGGGTGATTGTCCCTCTCTTCAAAAAGGGGGACAAAAAAGAGTGCTCCAACTACAGGGGCATATCTCTTTTAAGTCTCCCCGGTAAAGTCTACGCTAAGGTGTTGAAGGCGCGTTCGAGAGCTATGGTCGAATCCAGGATGGGAGATGAGCAGTGCAGTTTTCGTCCCGGCAGAAGTACAACCGACCAGCTTTTCACTCTAAGAATGGTACTTGAGAAGACTTGGGAGTACGCCAAACCGATCTACAGTTGTTTTGTAGATTTGGAAAAGGCATACGACCGAGTTCCTCGAGGTAAACTCTGGAGTGTTCTGCAGGAGCATGGGATTGATGGGTCTTTGTTGAGGGCCATTCACTCTCTATACACAAACTGTAGCAGCTGTGTTCGGGTTAACGATAGTAAATCAACACCTTTCACCGTGGGCGTTGGACTTCGCCAAGGGTGCGTCTTATCACCTCTCCTTTTCATTATATACATATGGATTGGATGTGGCAGCGCAGTCGAGGCGAGGAATGTTTCACATTGGGAGAGTTGAGGGTAAGTCATCTTCCTTTTGCAGATGACTTAGTCATCCTCACATCCTCCCAGCGCGCGCTAGATAGGTTTGTAGCCGTATGTGCTGATGCTGGGATGAAGGTTAACGTGGGCAAATCCGAAGTTATGGTTATTTCCAGAACCCCTGTTCAATGCACTCTACATGTTAGTGGAGTCCCATTGAAACAGGTGGAGAAGTTCAAGTATCTCGGGGTCTTCTTCACGAGTGATGGGAGGAATAATGCTGAGCTTTCCTGTAGGATTGGTCAAGCTGGGTCAATTTTGAAACAGCTTGGTCGATCTGTAATCAGGAAGGCCGAGCTTGGTGTCAAAGCCAAGTTAGCGGTTTTTAACGCAGTATTTGTTCCAACTCTCACCTATGGTCATGAAATTTGGGTAATGACAGAAAGAATAAGATCGCGAATACAAGCTGCCGAGATGAGATTTCTTCGTGCTGTTGTGGGAATTACTCGCCGGGATATGGTGAGAAACACGACAGTGCGTGGGGAACTCAATGTTGGGCAGCTGCTTCTTCGTACGGAAAGGGCTGTACTTCGATGGTTTGGTCACGTGATACGAATGCCACCATCATCACGACTTCCGAGGCGTGCCTTGAATGCGATTCCATCAGGCAGGCGACCGCTTGGCAGATCTAGGACGAGATGGTTGGACCAAGTCCAAACACTCGCCTGGTTGCGCTTGGGCATAGCTCCTGATGAGTTAGAGTCGATGGCGGAGGATCGAGTGGCCTGGAGATCTCTCGTGCATGCATTGCCCCCGCGACCCCTTTAGTGGAACATGCGGGTCACTGAAAATGAGATGAGATAAGATGTATAACCGTCGTGGGATGTGTGGACTGTCTAGAGGTGGGTTAAGAGTTAGCCTGAGCCAGAGGCAAGGGTCCATGAAGCCATGATTCTTTGAGCGACCAATACATGCGTTTTCCTGATTGAAAAGCAGATGGAGCAGCGTAATGGAGCAGCAATAGCATTACCGTCAAACCCTAAGATGTTACCAATCTACTGACACATATTCTTCTGAATAGAAACTTGCCCTGTTCTCATGCGAACCTCCGCTTTGGAGATTCGAAAGGGGCAAAATATGATACCACCGAGGTTAATGACCACAACTTCCAGGTATTGTACGAATAAGGCAAGATCGAGAATGTCTAAGCGTGGTCTTGGCCCTGTTAGCTTGATTTTTTGATGCACCTTTCCGCTGTCAGACGATATTTTTGACCTCCTTTTATTTAAAAGGCCAAGGCTTTGATTAAAGAAGCATTTAAGTTAAACCCAACTCTGTTGGTTTTAGTTTTCAGTTTCTTACTTATCTGGTTCAAAACCCTGAGCGTAAGCAGGTCTATTTAAGATGTTTTGAAAGAATAATTTATAGAAGCAAAAGTGCAATGAAATGCCCAGCGACATTGTCCTAGACGTCTGTGGATCCGCAATTAAAAAGGGAGATGTTTTCTTCAAATCTGGTCCAGTCAGCATTTGCCGTTGGGATTAAATCAGTGCGAGTACTCTGACTGTGGGTATCACAATGGACCAACATGGTCTAAGTGTGCTGGAAATTCACTAGCAGCCCTCTAACCTAACCTAACCTAAAAGGGAGATCTTATAAACGGTAGCCAAATAGCAATGATAGTTTTTCAATCCTTATCTTTCAGCAGCCGTGGTCGTCTGGGTTTGTGCGTCAACTTATACGCACTAGTCTTTCACAGTCTAGGTTTAAATCACAGAACAAGCAAAAACCAAAATTGTTCGTGGCTCCAACTCAAAGAGTAAAACTGTCTAGAAAAAGCTTCTCAATCGCGCCGTTATAAGTCGGAATCCCCTTCACTCGTGAGAGAATAATAGCACGCACAACACGAGTGGTTGCTGAGAAGACGAGTGTTCATCAATTGGCCGTCACGATCATGCGAATTGACATCACCAGGCCCGGTCCCAGCTAAATTTTTACCAAATTTTATACCGGTCAAATTTTATGTGGGCGCCGTGGCCGTGTGGGTTCGTGCGTCGACCCATGCGCATTAGACTTTCACAGACTAGGTTCGAATTCAAGTTCAGACAAACAATTTTTCAAAAAAAATGTTCACGGCTCCACCTCTTTCGAGTCATTGATAATGCTCAAAGAGTATAACTGTCTAGAAAAAGCTTCTCAATGTCGCCGTACGGAGTCGGCATTAAACTGTAGGTTCCCTCAACTCGTGAGAGAACAATAGCACGCACAACACGAGTGGTTGCTGAGAAGCTAGGCCCAGGTCCACCTCGGACTGTAGCGCCGCCATTATTATTATTATTATTATACCGGTCTTCCAGATGAATCCCCTACGATCTGGCAGCACTGTCGACCATGTCGGTAATAACGCCGGGGGTTTTTCTGAAATTTTTCTTCCATAAATCCTTTTACCTGAACATCTTAAAAAGTCTTCCTTGCGCACAAGGTTTTAAATCAGTTAAGTCATAAACTGAGAGCAAAAATCGGCAAAATTGGGTTCACCACAAATGCCTGTTTAATTAAAGCAATGGGCTTTTAAGCTCCTTCTTGAAGTCAGCATTAATGGACTGAAGGTCAAAAATGTCGACTGACAGCGGCACTGAAACTCAATGATTGCAGCAGAATCGGCAAAGTGTACAGAAATTTAGTACCTCTCAAATATCGCTGTTCTTGGTTCTGATATTTTGTTTATCTAATTTCAATTGTTCTTCTAACGCCGTGAAAGCTTCTATAACGACACGCTGGGAACGCGCATCTATAGGCGATCTACGGTTTCGGAAGTTACATGTGCCGATAGGTGTACGTAAACATTCAACCAGTACGCTGGACGGGATCTTAGAGGCTAAATTGAACGGAACTTTACCATGAAAGAGATACGATCGCCTTTTCTACAGATGGAGCCCATTCATTTGTTTGATGCAAATTGTCTTGTCACGACGCCAGTGTTCAAAAATCAACATATTCAGTGGAACAAACTGCATTAAGACGTGAGGCACTACTTAGGATTCCTTACGTTTAAAAACCTACGGATGTAAAGCACGTATTGCGGTCGCTGAAGCTAAACATCTGCGATTCCTAGTACACTTTGCAAGTGATGGGTACTTCACGCGAGTTATTTTTAGCCCAGTTCTATGAAATTCACTTGTCGATTCGAATGCTTCTTTGAAATAATCAAGGTTATGATTTTCCAAGGCTTCGAAGTGTACCTATCTCTGTGCCTCTTCGCAACATCCTCGTGCATTGTGAAGTCCTCTCTCGTTCATGCTTCATCCACAGCTCTCCTCCTGAAGAGCTCCACAGATCACAAAGCCAATTGAATTTACACCCGACATCTGACCAATTCATCAAAGACAAACTAAACACTATTCCAAGCACGGAATGGTCAAAGCCAATGAATTGTGCTTCCCTTCCGAGGCGACTCGAATCCGCAGTCATTCGTTTGTCACATCGGCCCTCATCGCTTTAGCGTCCGGTTGCAAGTGCTCGTCGTTCAGGAAGCATTAATGAATATGCCCTCCTCCTGGGAACCATAAATTGCGCACTTTCTGATTCAGTCTCTGATTCAATGGAGAATCCATTCGCTACTTGCCAATTCTGAGCGTACACGTCTGATATGAACAAACTCTTCGGTCAGCAAGTTATGACCAGTCGTTGGGAGTCTCCTCACGCGTCGAGAATTAATTCAATGGCTGTGCAGTCTACGGATATGGAAAAATGGATCATCAATGTTTTGATTTTTGGGAATTACCTAGGTTGTGAGTCTTTTGAAAAGTGTCAATTGAAGCTACGAGGAACTGATTTTTTTTTTTTGCTTTAACTGATATTATCTTGTAGACATGACGTTAATTGTTTTTTCGGTCGTTAAACATGACTTCGATTGCATGGCGCAAAAATTCGATCAAACAGTTTCTGACGAAACTCACTCATTGCATAATCAAAGCCTGTTCAAATCCTCCTTTGTAATGAGGTGGAGGGTTATTTTCGGATCGAGGCCGAGAGAATATTGAAATGTAAGTTGAACTGCTTCAATCATAAATTTGGTATCGTCGCGAAAGTCGGAACTCCCTTAACAGGAGAAAGTCGGAACAGACCAAACAAACCTGAGCTTTGCAGAAACGTTTGAAATATCTGAAGTGCAAAAGCATTTTAATTATTCAACAACTTTTCAATCCTGAAGAAATTTACGTTGCAAACAATGCCCTTTTTTTTTTTTTCTTTTTGGAGGATTTTTAGAAACACTACTGGAGCACTCAGACTCAAAACTGGTCCATTGTACTGCCAGGTAGCAACCTACTCCAGTGCCGTTAATTTGATCCCAACGGCAAATGGTGACTGGACCAGACTCGATTTCAATGGGATTCGATCCTGAGACCCCTCTAACTTGGGGCAGGTACTTAACCAACTGCGCCATCCAGTCGTCTAAACAATGCCCTTAGTCAAAACTCTTTATTCTAGCATTCTGATTCTACGGCTAACTGAGTAGTAACAAGTAATCAAGGTCGAAGTCCAGATGATAGGTTATAGATACGAGTGGCACACTACTGAAGGCAGTCACTTTAAGGCCAGTTGTAGTACCACACGGATTGGACGATCTCCTACCTATTGGACCACCTTGAGTTAGGATTGAAGCGAATAAATTGGATGATGCTGGTGTTCTCCTTTTTCTTGTGGTGCTACAGTCCGTGGTGGGCCTCAACCAAAAAACCTCGAGCTAGCACGATCTTTTAGCTGGCTGTTGTCAATTGCTCACACCAAGTTCGTTAGGGTCCCTCTCCTCTTGGGTATGTCCCTTTAGACGTGGACGTCTTCTGTTGCGTTATCCCATTGGTTCAGACTCGAAGACTTTTCGAGCCGGAGTCAAGTTGTCCATGCGCTCTACGTGATCTAGCCATCTTAGGCGTTGATAGCGGCCATATTGTTGAAGCTACATCTGTCAAATTAGCTCTCATTTATTCAGTCTGTTTTGCCAAATCACCATGCACAGACATACATAGCATTCAACAACACGTGCAAATGATAAAATTGTTTTATCAAAATGGGTGTTCCGTTCCGGAACATTCCGCGCGCTCCGCCGATTTTACAGTCGCCATAATCGTCCTACCGAGAGGACTATTCGTAGTGTGGTGGATAGATTTGAGTCCATTGGTTCAGTTAATGATAAACCAACACCCGTACGTACACGAAACGCCAGATCTACCAAAAACATCGCCGCTGTCCGTGAGAGTGTACAGGAGAATCTGAGGCAGTCGATTTCGCGTCACTCACAAGAACTCGCCCTTTCACAGACCACAACTTGGCGAATTTTGCATCGTGAATTGGGTCTGCACTCGTACAAAATTCAACTGATCCACGAGCTGAAGGTAAACGATCACAGACAACGACGTTTGTTCGCTGAATGGGCTCTGAAGCAGTTGGAAACTGACCGTAATTTTCATCGAAAAATCATCTGCAGCGAGGAGGCCCCAAGAGGAGGCGACGCATACTGGTCGCTACGGTTGCAATGATTTTTTCATTTCACACCAATCTTTATCCGGTTGGTGGTAAGGTTCAAGATCAGAGATGAGAAAAGAGGAACAAAATTTTATTTATTCTGGTCTTTTGAAAACTTAGGCTTATGTCAAAAGCAAAGGAAAGTAACCAGAAGTTTCGTGAGATTTCAAAGTGCTCGTTACTTCTTATAGAAACTTGAGGAGAATTTTGATGTCAACTGACGTTTGCATACGTAGAGAGCGATTCATTTCGCCCACGCGTAAGTAGGCAAAAGAGAACGAACTTAACGAAACTGAGCGAAAGTGTCACAGTGTAATGTTTTCGTGTATTCGCTCGGCTTCTTCAATTCTCTTAAGTTTCCGTATGGCTATTATAGTTGGGCCTTGACTCATTTGTTAACTGCATTGACTATTTTTTTTCCGGAGTATTTTTGAGACACTACTCGAGCACTCAGACTCAAAACAGGTCTATTGTACAGCCAGGTAGCAACCTACTCCTGTGCCGTTAATTTGATCCCAACGGCAAAAAGGTGACTGGACCAGATTCGATTTCACTGGGATTCGAACCTGGGACCACTCTTACTTGGGGCATGCACTTAACCAACTGCGCCATCCAGTCGTGTAGTTAAAATTGACTATGGTTTCTCTTTGAAATGTCTCTGACCTTGGTTCACATAAAATCCGGATCTGGCTTAGAGAGTCTATAAATCCAAGCCTCTTGTTTAAAGAAGGGGGGGAGAAAGACCGAACTTCTGGCAAAAAAATCAAGTGGAAGCCGCAAGACAACTCGGATGAGACAACTGGAAACAGGGTCCGGTTACGCCGTCGAACTACATATTTCTGTTGACGCCGATAAAGTTGCGAATATAAAAGACAAATAAAAAAAAAAAAACATATTTTTTCGATTGAAATCTATCGGAGTGACTGTTACAAAAAAATTGATGGTTCAAATAAGCCACTTATGATAGTTACTTAATTCTCTGAATATCGTCAGTGATTGGTAAAAAGTAGTTTGTTCAATACCTCGAAATGAATTCAAATCATTCTATGCCACTTCTTCTTCTTCTTAGGGCGCTACAGTCCGAGGTGGACCTGGGCCTCACTCAACATGCCTCCCCAGCCAGCACGATCTTTCGCCAGCTGTCTCCAGTTTCGCACACCAAGCCGGCAGAGGTCCCCCTCGACTTGTGTGCGCCACCTTGTTCGTGGACGTCCTCTGTTGCGTTGTCCCACAGGCTCAGAGTCGAAGACTCTTCGGGCCGGAGCTAAGTTGTCCATACGCTCTACATGGCCTAGCCATCTTAGGCGTTGGATCCGTAGACGACTGGCTAGACTCATGTCGCTGTACAGCCCATACAGTTCGTGGTTGAATCTTCTCCTCCAAATGCCATCAACGCAAACGGGACCAAAGATCGCGCGCAGAACTTCGAAGCGTTAATACGCGAACCATGCAGACACAAGCGTCTGCACCTAGCCTCTATTAACGAACTCCTACTCTCACCTCCCCGTGGTGAAATCCGGGAGCCGAGTACCCTCGACAGAAGATGGGGTAACCAACCCTCGTGGGACGTCTGGGCGGCTGCAAACGAGAGAGGGGGGAGTGTGAGTCTACCAGGGCTCATCACTCTTTCTAGGATAGCGGCGGAGGAGCTGGTCAACTGATTGGCCAACGGCGGCATCCACAACTCCAGTCAGCAGGAGCTACCTGGTTTCCATGGTAAGGTCGGGACCTTGGAATAGAGATGGCGGCGGATGAGCCCTTCTTTTAGGGCCAACGGCGGCTCTCAGAGCCTGCAAGAGGCTACCGACACCGGATCCCTCCGGACCCCTTTGTCCGGGGGCTAAACAAATGGACCTGTCCTCCCAGTTGGAGGTTGTGCGTGGGGTTAACTTCCTCACCACGTAAAAAATATACGAGTTGAGAAGCAACATTCTATGCCACAGTAAACTGATATTTCGCTACATTGATCTGACATATATAAGTATTATATACAGTCCAAAGCATAGGCAAATGTCATTTAAAATAGTTCTCCAGCAACGTCTAATTATTCAAGAAAAATCGTAGATGCCATTAGCTATTTAAAACCTAAAGACAGAGCAGGTCTATTATTGTAAAATGAATCACAATTTCAATTTGAAGTTCAAAACAAATGGCTACGATACTTAATCTGTTGTATTCAGTGGCATATACCGCATTGCTTCTGTTATTTAATACTTTTGGCACGCCTCCCAAGACATTATCTGCCTCTGCTGTATAATCACATAGACATTGAGTCATACTTCCGATGATCATCTTCTGCGCTATGAGACACATGACATCTCATAGAAATCCATGAGACTTGCAAATTTATTGCATTTTTTTTTGTATGCGGAGTTACTCACAGTTTCCGACTGAATGTGCTGAGCACATGCAAACGTGATCATATCTAAGTTTCTGCTGCTTCTCATGACAACACTGATAATTTAATTCATGGTCAACTATCTGTCTGTCAGTAGTGCCATTTCACTTATTTATGGAAAAGCCTTCATTTAAAAATAGTCGGACGCAAAGTCCTTTAAAAAAAACCTGAAAATATGCAGTCCTTCCAGTCGAAATAAGATACTGAAAAGATATTGAACACTTTTGAAACAAAGTTCTGAATGAAGAAAATGCTATGTACTGCTACAAATTTAATTTCTTCCTAAAATGAAAAGCCATAAACAAATATTTGTAAGCAGGGTCTTTGTTTTTACCTGTTGAACTTTACTTTATTGGCTTGGAGCGACTGTAAATACACGGTGCGCCATCTTTTATGTCGGTATGAGAATATTGAATAACTTGAAAAGAAAAACAACCGATTTGCTGAGGTATTTTTATTTAATTTGACCCTTTACAATTTATTTGAACAGTTTTTGAATACAACATTAATCAAGTGATGTCTCCATTGACCAAAGCAAAACGTGCCGTTTTACTGCGTTGTCCATCACTTTTTCCAGCATTTCGGGTGGTATAGCGGTGATTTTGGCACGAATGTTTGCCTTGAGCTCGTCAAAGATCTGAGGCTTGCTGGCGAACACTTTGCTTCTTAAATAACTCCACAAAAAGAAGTCTGGAAGGATCAAATCTGGAGATCTGGGTTACCTGTGAATGTCGATATTTTTCACGGGAATTTTCCTTTCAGAAACAGCTTTGTTTGGCTTGCAGCGTGGCGTGGCACACAGTCTTGTTGAAACCATTAACTGTGCCAACATCCACCGATATCGATTCCCATCGATTGTTTCGCCTTCTCTGAAGAAAAATGGCCCAATGATGGTTCTTGGCCCAAGCATTCACTCTTTGGTGATGCAATAGTGTTTCATGGATATCGTATGGATTATGTGTTCCCCAAATGCGGCAATTTTTATTCTTAATGGCACCACAAAGAGTGAACTTGGCCTCGTTGGTCATCAACATTTGTTTTCAAAAAATCAGGTTCAGTGTCTACCATTGCATTTTATTGTTTGGCCGTTTTCCAAGCTACGTGGACGACCTATCGGCAATATTTTTAGAGTCAATTGTACTTTAGACGGTGAAATGCGCCGCAATGTGGTTCCACTGACGCCAAAATGTCGAGCGCGGTGACGATACAGCACATGTGGTTTCTCGCAAAACTCTCTCCTGCCTCTAAAACCAGTTCATTGGAATGTCTTGAGCGTTGAACGTCGATAATCTCCCACTATCCCGTGCTCAACAAAATTCAACAGCAAACGACGAATAGAGTTTTCAGACGGTACTTGTTGCGCACGATATTTCCGACGACAACTGAACGACTATTTTCAATGTAAAGCGTTACTAAGTATATCGGTGTGAACCGATTCATGACTAAATTGACGTTTCAAAAATATGTCTACACAAGTCAATCGGTCAAAGTTAGTCAATGTTTTAATACCTTTATAAAAGCGCACCCTGTTTAACTGTGAAGACAACATAGTGGATCTAACTAGGATCTAAAGGCCCAACTATAATAGTCGTAAGCGAACATGGATCACGGCTGAATTTAGCTGTGACAGTCATACAAATTTATAACTGTGAAAAAGAGCCTCCCAAACTTCTGCGTTCTACAAACTGTCCTCTTCATAACGATAACGATAGCGTGAACAACACGATTGGGATCTGGCAAAGCGAACAAGAAGACCGAACAAGAAGTGTCATCCTACCCTAAAGGATCGACTGAACAACCAACCTTAAATTCCAAACCTTGCCTGCAAAACAGGCAAACAGAAACAGAAAAAAACATTTTTTCTTTCGTAATAATTTATTTATTCGTTAAATTTATTTCAAAATCGTTCTTCATCACAATTACTCGTAACAATTAAATATAAAAGTTTTTTTTTTAAAGTTAAACATAAGGATTAGCTCTTAGCTGTAGTGCCTAACTGCTTACCACTAGAATACTTATGCAAAGCGAAACTAAAAATTATTCATAAATTCATTAATAACTTAGTGGATTATGCATACAGGTGCAGATACAACTACTCGTACGAATTGTTTCATAATAGATAAATTATTCCAAATTATCTGGAATGCGCTTGGGATTACCCGTTGAGAGGATAGAAGCGGACTTAGGCTAAGGAATTTCGATATTTCGTTATGCGCGATGTTGGAGGCGGTTTCCTGTTT
Organism: Myathropa florea; assembly: GCA_930367185.1. Classification (NCBI taxonomy): domain Eukaryota; kingdom Metazoa; phylum Arthropoda; class Insecta; order Diptera; family Syrphidae; genus Myathropa; species Myathropa florea. Next base: position 19,422,636 of record OV884003.1, read on the forward strand.
GACAGCAACGCCGGTTTTCTATTTCTAACGGTGTAGACAATCTTGATGGTTTATTGGTTATGTGTTGATCGGGCCCGATCACATGCTCTCGGATCATTCACTCTCAGAAGCACTCGCTCAGGCACTCGGTCTTCCATTCACACTTCGCATGCACTCAGTCGTATAGCTAGGGGACCCCGGAAAAGGTGAAGATGATGACAGCTCGTAAGCTCGGTGTGTCATTGTGACAACCAGGAAGCACAGTCGCCATCTGTGTGGGGGCTGGGGCCTTAACCTTTCGCGAAATCAGTGACTTACACCTGAACGAGCCGGCGACTGTAATAGGGGCCGCTTACAACCTGAAATGGTTTGCTGACGACCTTAGACTGACGTCTTGTGCGTTGCTGTGTGGAGACTGTGTGCGTTGACAGATGCTGAACAGCGAGACTGGCTAATCTCTTCTGCTTGTGAGTGCTGATGGTGGCGACTTTGTTTTGTTTGGCGATTTGAAACGCCTCAAGATCATCGTCACGAGGATAGGGCTTGTTTTTGTCCTCCTCGATGGGGGTGCCATCGGGACGGACTCGGAAGACGAATGGTCCACTCAGGTATGTTGTGGTGGTGGTGGTTGGTTGCTTGGATGAGGCGGATGTTGGATACAGAATTTCGCCGGATGATGATGGTGGTGGCGCATAACCATAGGCTATGTCCATGTCCATAGCGTAGGTATGTTTACGTTCGGGTTCGTCAAAAAGTGGGTTCTTTGGGTATGACGGCTTGTTGCTCGCATTTGTGTGGGTGAGAACGACCACGGAACTGGGTGTCTGGGTTGATTGTTGACGGCGGTTGGGCGTGTTGGCATTGCTGCTGATAGCCGGATGACCGCGCATTATGGTGCCCCAAACTGAAAGAGAAGAAAAAAGAGAAAATGTGGTTTAGTTTGAGGTGGACATTTTTGGGTTTTTGTGCTACAAGAGGACAGAAAATAAAAAGAGGAGACTTAATGTTGTTGAAGGCAGTGTTGCCAGTATTTTCACTTTCTTCCAAATTCGTTGACATTATTTCCTAAGCACAGATCCTAATGATCTGTCACGAAAAAGCATCCTTGCGAAATGTTAGAAAACGCAACTAAATGGGAAGATGGAATGGAATGGAAGGAATGGAATGAAATGGAAGGAATTTAGCCTGTTTTGTAAAATAAAGTGTTTTACAGTACGGACTTCCGAACTTTTGACAGTTGATAGCGGCCATATTGTTGAAGCAAAATCGGTCAAATTAGCTGTCATTTATTCAGTCTGTTTTGTTAAATCTGCGGACCAACCATTGACAACAATGGTGTTCAACAAGACGTTCAATTTTTTTCATCAAAATTGGTGTTCGGACTACCTTCCGCGCTTCGCCCATTTTACGGTCGCCATAATCGTCCTACCGAGAGGACTATTCGTAGTGAGTTGGATAAATTTGGGTCCACTGGTTCAGCAAACGATAAGCCAACAAACGTACGTCGATTGATCGCAAGACCTGACGAAAATATCGCCGTTGTCCATGCAGGAGAATCCGAGGCAGCCGACTCCGCATCGCTCACAAGAACTCGGTCTTTTGCAGACCACAACTTGGCGAATTTTGCGTCATAATTTGAGCCTGCACCCGTACAGAATTCAACTGATACGGGAGCTGAAGGTAAATGACCATAGACAACGACGCGTGTTCGCTGAATGGGCTCTGGAATAGTTGGAATAATAATAATAATGGCGGCGGTAAAGTCCGAGGTGGACCTGGGCCTAGCTTCTCAGCAACTACTCGTGTTGTGCGTGCTATTGTTCTCTCACGAGTAAAGGGGACCTACAGCTTAATGCCGACTCCGAACGGCGAGATTGAGAAGCTATTTCTAAACAGTTGTATTCTTTGAGCATTGTGAGTGACTCGAAAGAGGTGGAGCCGTGAAAAAATGTTTGATGTTTTTTTCGAGATTCGAACCGACGACCTCGATCGTAGGAGTCGACGCACCTACCCACTACGCCATGGCGCCCAGTTTATTCATCTACCGAACTTAATTCTAACAAGTAGTTGGAAACTGACACAAATTTCCATCGAAAAATCATCTTTGTGGACTATGGACTGGCGGGCGGAGCGCTATAGGTCGATGATAACCAATTTCTTTTGGCCTAAATTGGATAATATGGACACCAACGACATGTGGTTTCAATAGGACGGTGCTACGTGCGACACAGCTCGAGCCACATTGGACGTTTTACACAGGCGACTCCGATTCGAGGGGCCGGTCACCTCAAGTGGAGGTGATGTGAACTGGTCCCTGGACCGAGATCGTACGATTTGAACCCGTCAGACTTCTTCTTGTGGGGTTTTCTGTGTTCGCAGGTCTATGCAAATAAGCCACAAAACACAGCTGCCCTCAAAGCCAACATAGCCTATACAAACAGTAAAAATCAGTCTGATTTATGTACCAGAGTCATGGAAAATTGAACATTTCGGATGCGCGTCACCCAGAGAAATCACCGTGGACTATTGAACAATTTTATATTTCATACATAATGGCATCGACAGACCTTTCAAATGAATAGAAAATGTCGATGATATCTCACACACTCTTTATTTTATTTAAATTTAAAGATAGGAAACGCTTAATGGAAGACCCTTTACCTTTTCACCAAATGCGTGGAGTTAGCATTGAAAAGGTAATCTTGCCATTAACTGGCAGCACTGATTTAAGAAGAACTGGTGTTGACATTTTCTCACAGTAGAAGCACACAGCGCCAGCTGGTGGAGGGGCACTGACAGTGGAATAAAACGGGGTAAAGAATGGACGCCGTGGCCATGTGGGTTCGTGCGTCAACGCATAAGGCTTTCGCAGTCTTGGTTCGAATCCAAGCTCAGACAAACAATTTTTCAAAAAAAAAAAAATGGTTACCGACTCCAGCTCTTTCGAGGCACTGACAATGCTCAAAGAGTATGTCTAGTAAAAGCTTCTCAAAATCGCTGTTCGGAGTCGGCATTAAACTGTAGTTCCCCTCCACTCGTGAGAGAACAATAGCACGCACAACACGAGTGGTTGCTGAGAAGCTAGGCCCAGGTCCATCTCAGACTGTAGCGCCGCCATTATTATTATTATTATTAAAGAATAGGCCAGAGTGGGAATGTCGGACTCGAAAAATAATCAACTTTATTCGTTTCTTCTTCTTCAGCTTGGCCTGCAATCCGGGGTGGACCTGGACCTCAGCCAACATGCCTCTCCATCCAGCACGGTAACTGCTTTCAGTGACGTATGTTCAATTGATTGAAGTCCCTTCCCAGCTGTCACGCCAAAGTCTCCGACTACAACGCCAAAAAAGAACGTGGTAAAGGAAGACTTTATTCCCTTATTCCCTAGACAGTGCTAAGGTCTCTCTCTCTCTCACACACACAAGGGCTGCGTTCCAAAAAAGTTGCAAGCAAAAATTCAAAAATATTGTAATTTTTTGGATCCAAAAACTAAGACATTTTTGAGATTATTCTTCGTCCAAATTTGCAAGTAAGTAAAATCGTTTTTGAGAGTTTTCAAAAAAAGTGTGTTTAATCTAAAAATTACGAAATTGTTTCAAACTGTTCTCAAAACTCTTCTTGAAATTTGATCAAGAAAATGTTGGACAGAAAATATTCCTCATTGAACACAATAACTTGAAACTTTCCGTTCTGTTCTGTCGTAAGAACCGTAAAGAACAAGCAAGAGCTTCAACGAACGAAGATCCAAGGTAGATCAGGAGAATAATGGCGGCAGTTCATATGACAGTAGCGCATGAGGCATATTCTTCGCTAGATCAGAGAGAATTTCATTCATTACTTGGTTTTCGAATATAGCTAGAGAATGGATTCTTGAATGCGCACAAAATACCTCTTCAAAATTAAAAAATTCCGACCGAAGGACGCGTCACGGTCAAAAGAATAGCGAACTCGCTTAACGCCAGCATATTAACCAGCTCTTGACTTGAAGACTATTGAATGGTACATTCCTTTCAATACCGTGCGAGAATTTTCCTAAAACAGTACTTTGCATGCGGAATGTATTCAAACTGGTGAATGGCATTCGATTTTATTGCTAGAATGCTATGCGTCTCTAGCACCTGGCCGTGTGAACAAAAATTCAAAAAAACACCGACAGGCGATCACCCAGAAATTGTTTTTCAATTTCCAATGGTTTATCGCAAACCAATCAACTGTCAATGAACTTGATATGCCCAAAACCCCGCCACCGTTCACCATCCCGCTCAACTGTCAGAATCCACAACAAATTCCATGGTCTCTCATCAAATAGTAATTGTTCACCAAATCGCCTCTAAATAGTTTTACTTCCTCTAGACGCAAAGAATTTCAGAGTTTCGGCGTGACCACGTCTGTTTTTTTTCTTTCGTTTTTTGAAGTGAAAACGTGACAAGCACTCAAATCTCGCGCGGGTATGTTGGCAGAGCGGAGTCCAAATTGTTTTTCGATTTATGCTTCATCACTGTTTTCGAATTGTTAACGGGATGAAAAAGAAACAACAAATGAAAAGAGGAGAGAAAACGGCGAAAGAGAGAGAGAGACTCGAAAAGACTCAGAGGATTTAACGATGTTGATTTCCTGATCACTTTTATGTTCAGCTTCTTGTGGCTAATTATGCGCGAAGCGAAGAGGATTTATTTTAGCTTCGAATCTATTCTAGATTAAAGAGTTGAAGGTGGAATATTTATGCAATGGGATTTGTCGAGTCCACTATCGCAGCACAGGGAAAAACCGAAACATTTTAACATTCTTAATGAATTCGAGAGTAAGAGTGTTAAAGACGCTATGAATGAATAAACCATAAAGAGGTGTCGTAAAATAGATAAAAAGATAAGGTTGGATGGAACCAGCTAAGATCTGTAAGTGCTTATTTTTCTTTATTTGGAGCCGACTTTATTTCTGGAGGGAATTTCCGGACTTCTTCGGTAGCCTTGAACAGCGTCCAGCTGTTGCAGGAACTGCTTGAACTGCTATCTCTCGTATCCGTGAACTGGTACGGTGTGTTTTGTTTGAAGTGCATACATATGTATGAACTCGTGTATCTGCTGTGCATTTACATAATTCTGATTTCACTGTTTTCGTGGTTGAATCATCCTTTTTATGGGTTTTTGTGATTATGTGCTGTTTGTGTCTTTGAATATTCCACGTATGCCCTGATTGAGAAAATGCCTATAGCCTTGACAAAACATGATCTTCGTGAAGGTGATCGTGTTACCGTAGAAAAGTTCGACAGATTGCGGCTGTGACATGCGGAAGAAGTTGTGGCGTTTGAGGAACACCTTTATGTACATACTCGTACATTTGACACTGACAGTTTGGTCATTGGTTTAGGGGTGCGTTCACCGTGAAAGTTCAAAGTTGTCAAGTGTCAAGGAAAGCCCTCTATAAAAGTGTCGAATTGTGTTAAAAAAATGTGCACGCAGAAGATCTATCTTGATCGCTCCTCGTCGCAATCATAAACTCTCTGCTGCTGAATGAGCACACGAAGGTGTTCAAAAATGAGCATAATTGTTAGATAAGTGTCAAATAGTTTTTTTTTTTCTTTAAACTTTCGGCATAAATTTACTATGGAGAATTTCTGTTATTGTTAGTTGAAAATCTGAATCCGTTGGTTGAGACAGGCTTGTTTTAAAGCCAGCTGAATCCCATGGAGAGTCTTCTGTACAGCTTAGAGCAAGTAATTGACAAATGGAATAGCAGCCATCTTGTTTATACGATGGGTGCATCAAAGTGTTCAATCAAGCTCTCAGAATCACTAACGGGTGATCAGATAAAGTTGTTGTCGAACGTTGTCTTGACAATACCCAACGCTATTCTTATTCGACAATTTGGGTCGTTTTCTTTTAAGTGCATGTCGAAATCTGTGAGTTTTGACAGTATCTTCAGCGCAGTTTGTTGGAAAGTGGAATTTTGGCCACATTTAAACAGAAAATGTTCCCTTTGAGAAATGGTGCATCACAGATGTTCTTCTTCTTCTTTTTCTTCGGAAGGCGATACACAGTGGCGTGGTATTTGGGCAGACCTTTTACAGCAGTGCTGCCAAAACATTTGACACACTTAATTACTTCATCGAACTTCTTTTGTATTCACCATTGTTCGAAGAAACTTTTTTTTTCGGAGGATTTTTGAAACACTACTCGAGCACTCAGACTCAAAACTGGTCCATTGTACTTCGAAGAAACTTGGATGAATATCAAAATTGACAATTTCGACGTGACTGACTGAATGAATTGAACGCCTAAGGCGTGAAGATCACATCTATTGTGGACTTTGCCGGCCTAAAACTACACTAATAAGGACCTATCATACTGTAGACGCAAAGCTTTAGGCTGCCACCACGTGATGGGCGACGAGCGAATGAGCGATAGGTCCGACGAGCGATTGAGCGATAGAGCGATTGAGCGATAGAGCGATGCTCTTCGCTCATTGCGTGGCCGCAGCCTAAGGCCTTGCGTCTACAGTATGATAGGTCCTTATTAGTGTAGTTTTAGGCCAGTGAAGCCCACTGTAGATGAGACCTTCACACTACGGCAGATCCTGAAAAAGACCCAAGAAAGGCAGATCGATACACAACACCTATTCGTCGATTTCAAGCTCGCATAAGACAGCGTGTAGTCTCTTTTCACGCTGTCTTATTACCTATGCAACGCCATGTCTAGTTTTGACATTTTTTTCAAACTTGTCAGATTGAGCAGGATGACGATGTAGGCTTCTCGCATCTCGACGCACTGTCATGTAACTTTTTCAACATCGCCCTTGAGAAGATCGTGCAAAATTCACTGACCAATACTAGAGGCACGATCTTCCAGAAGTCCGTACAAATGCTAGCTTACGCGAATGACATTGACGTGATTGGTAGAACACAGCGAGCCATCAATGAGGCGCTGGTTGGCATTGAAAAGCAAACGGCTAAAGTGGGTCTTGCGGTAAGCGAGGCTAAAACGAAGTACAAGCTGTCATCGAGAAAGGACGCAAAACATCGACGAATTGGCCAGAACGTCATAATAAGCAGCTGTAACTTCGAGGTAGTGAAGGACTTCGTATACATCCGCTCCGCGATAAACTGTACAAGCAACAACAGAGTTATTCTGCGTTCGATCTCGGTACTGAGATTCACAGTGTCCAATTGAACGCAGAATAACTCTTGTCAACTGCCATTTTTTTTGAGCTCAAAAGGGAATTGATTCTCTCTCGAAAGACCAAGCCGTCTTTGTATAAGATCATCCCGTCCTGCTTTACGGCGCAGAGGCATAGACAATATCAAAACCAGATGAAGAAGCCCTTGGTCTTTTCCAGAGAAGAGTTTTGCGTGCGATTTGTGGTCTTGTTTGCCTAGGTGGCGATGACAGGAGAAGTTTCAAACACGAACTGTATGTACAGCGACCTGTGTCTAGCCAGGCATCTACGGACTCAACGTCTAAGATGGCTAGGCCATGTAGAGCGCTTGGATAGCATGGCACTGGCCTGAAAAATCTTCGACTCTAAACTAGTGTGACAACGCGACGGAGGACGTCCACGTCTAAGGTGGTGGACGCAGTTGATAGATACCTTCACTAAATTGGCGTTCACAATTGGCGACAGCTGGCAAAAGGTTGTGCTGCCTGGAGACCTTGTTGGTTGAGGACCAGGTCCATCCCGGAATGTAGCGCCACAAGAAGAAGAAGGCCAAATTTCGTTCAATTTTTCGGTTGAACAGCCAGAACGTGGCTTGAATTTTGACAAAACAATTGGCTGTGAATTCTGACAAACTTCTGGCACAGCAAATAGTACCATATTTGTTACAACTTTGAAAAGTCATCTCTCATCGGCCGTTGCAAACTGTTGTTAAAACTGTCATCATATTTCTTAATTTCCAAATGCATTGGTATGGCTCAGAGAGGTGTCTATAACGCCGAAAATACAATAATGCGTCGGTGCTACCGTCGAGTGACGTTTGATATTTCAACGCAAGCTTTACAATGGCACAGCCTGAAATACTATGTTGTGCCACCGATTTTACATTTGATAATAAATGACGGCAATGGTAGCAACTCAAACTCTTGTAACAGCGGACGTGAGAGAGTCTTTCAAAGTTGTGAAACTCAATATTTTTACGGCAAGTTCCAACCTGTTGAAACATTTGCATCCGTTTTGACACAATTAAATGTCAAAACACAAATAATAATAATGATAATGGCGGCGCTACAGTCCGAGGTGGACCTGGGCCTAGCTTCTCAGCAACCACTCGTGTTGTGCATGCTTTTGTTCTCTCATGAATGGAGGGGACCTACAGTTTAATGCCGACTCCGAACGGCGGGATTGAGAAGCTATTTCTAAACAGTTGTATTCTTTGAGCATTGTCAGTGACTCAAAAGAGGCGGAGCCGTGAAAAAATGTTTCATGTTTTTTTTTTCGAGATTCGAACTGGAAACCTCGAGCGTAGGAGTCGACGCACCTACCCACTACGCCATGGCGCCCACAAAACAAATTGCGTACACAAAAAAAGTCTCAATTTATATGAGAACTGTCAAAACGGATGCAAATCTATCAAAATGTCAACATTGACATTTCACAGTTAAATTTAAGAAAAATTGTTTGTCTGAACTTGGAATCGAACCTAGACTGTAAAAGTCTAATGCGCATGGGTCGACGCACGAACCCACACGGCCACGGCGCCCACTTAAGAAATGAAAACAGCTGATAAAGGTTGATTGTCATTTCGGAGTATGGATACTCTTGTTGTATGTATGCATACTTGTAGTTGGTGAGAAGCTAGGCCCAGGTCCACCTCGGACAGTAGTAGTAGAATGACTGAATTCGTAACGCGAAAACAGTAGCATCAACGCAGTATTGTGTTTCAAGAATAATTGTCATGACAGCTAGCTGTCAACTATCGCCAAAAAATGCTCCAAAATGATCTGCTTAATTGTCATGACAATAAGCTGGTAACTATCGCTAAAAAATTCTCCAGAATGTTTGCTTGTTGATCTGCTTTCGCCTCGAGGTTGTTATGCGCTAATCGGCTGCAACATCCAATAGTAATAGATGACGGCAAGTAGTTTAGACACCTGAAATCTGACCATTAACAATTTACAGACATGATCTTGATTAATTCAACGAATTAACTGCCAAGAACTTAGAACAGGGATAGATGACGATTTCAAAATTTTCCCCATTTCTCTTCACCAGATTATTGACAAGTTTTCGCCTCAAATGTTCTCCATTCACCGTCAGATATACCGTCATTTGTTTACGTCTAATTTAAATCACATTAGTCTACCTCAATAAATCCATTTCTAACAACAGAAGAGTCTCCTCAGAACGGCAACTCCCAACCAACCGGTTCAAATGTCATTCATGAGGGTCAATTAATTTCAGCTGCGCATGACATGTCAAACTTCCCATTAGCAGCGGTTTAGCTTAAGCCATTCTCAAGCTATGACTTCAGATTCCCCCACCCAACATGACTCATGAATATTCCCAAAAATTGTCTACGCAGTTGACACATTCGTTCTAACCTTGTTCTAGAAAAGTTAGAAAGTCCCAAAATTTGACTACTTACTTAATTCATTAGCACCTCGCTGATACGGATCCAGAGTGTCCAATTGAAGATCGGCGAACGTCTGCAGTTTGTCATAGCCGTAGTTGAGCAGATCACGTTTGCAATGGTTAACGGGCACCGTCCTAATATCTGAGTTCGCCTTACAATGATCGCTCACCAGCTTGGCAAATGTTGAATACAAATAAGACATCTGCAAGAGAGGAAAGAAAAAAGAAAGAAACAATAGAATCGTTGTAACAAACAATGGACTCGGGTTAAGTGTGCTAATGCGGTGTTATCTGGGCTGGCGTGCTTCCCCGGTGGGGTTTTTTGCATAATACAGAGCACCGCACCGTTGTTTGATCTACAAATCTACATTTTCTGGAACGCCGTCGAGGCACGGCATCCATTGCGGCAAATGGGTGTCTAATGATGATGTTTATGGTGATGAGTCAGCCCGAAAGATGGATGTGCATGGAAAACTGATTTGGAACCCATCCGCTTGGATGCGATACACGGGCCCACATGAGCTACAGCGGCGACGACCACTGTACCTATGTCTGGCTATCCGCGGTTGAGTGGATATTCTAATTCGAAATTGCTTGTGAAACAGAGCTCTGCGGGTTACGTGAGCGATGCGTGCTGGGTATCTGGATTGCATTGCAAAATCGGCGTTCTATCGGACTGTGGAGTGGCACTTCACCGCTACACTTCACATCTTTTCGAGGAGGAATCGAATGAAATTGCTGTTTGCGATTATTGAACCGGAAATGCTTGCTTTATGCGATTTTGTGCGAGAGACAGAGACATCGCTGGCTCAGACATTGTTTACATTTAACGATGCTCGGATGGGGGAGCCTTGGAATGTGTTTTGGCTCGAGCTGTGATTGGACCGGATTTCAATTTAGCGACAAACAGAAGCTATTTGCATAACTTGTTGACCAAAAAACCAGCAAAAAAACGATTGTGTAGTTTAACATTTAAAGCGCCGCCGTCGCGACGCGCATTTGATTTGTTTATAGAACCTAAAGTATTGGCGGGCCATGCTAAAATGAAGCTGTAAGCCGGTTGGCTTGAATATATGTCAGCGTGGGGTGGGGACAAGGTTCAATTTCTATGAGGACATAAATTTGATTGGAATTTTTTAGTGCTTTTAACGGTTGTAAATTTCAATGGCGTCTGATCTTTTGTTTTATTTTTCTAAGCCAAATTCTGCTGGATCACTCAGATCGTCATGTATGGGGTTTTGGCGTCTTAAATGACGCGATTATGCAATGTCTTGACTTTCGATGAAAGAATGATGAGGTAAGAGTTAAATTGAGTCACCATTTATGGTTATATTTCGTCTTACGCTTAAGAGCCTAGAGCAACCGTTGGAATCTGTGGAATATTCTTGCCACCGGTTTTTTTTGTCGAAGTTAGCATTCGTTTTGGTTAAATGTCGGTGAATATTAAGTAGCTCGAGAGGAATTGCTAAGCAGCATAAATAACCTTTTCTGCAAAAATGTCGTGCTGTGCAAGAAAAGATGATGAATGGAGAATACATATGATTAGCAAATTTTGAAAAAACCGTTGCGTTGTTAATGAGTGTTGGCAATTTTAGTCGAAAACATTTTTTTTTCGGAGTATTTTTGACACACTACTTGAGCACTCAGACTCAAAACTGGTCCATTGTACTGCCAGCCTACTCCAACGCCGTTAATTTGATCCCAACCGCAAATGGTGACTGGACCAGATTCGATTTCACTGGGATTCGAACCTGGGAGTCCTTCAACTTGGGACAGGCACTTAGCCAACTGCGCCATCCAGTCGTTTCGACGTCGAAAACATTTAACCAGTTGGTGCTTAAGCCAGAATGTTTGAGCGCAGGTTTGAGCAAGGATTGAGTGTTTGATGTAAATGTTGTTATCATTCTCAGGAGTGATCTGAAAGCCGAATACAGGGGGCGCCATTTTTCATGTCGGTAAACGACTGTTTGGCCGTATTACAAGCGACGTGGACGGTCTGTCGGCAATATTCTCTGAGTCAATTGCACTGCATACAGAAACAAATGCCAATTATCCTTCAAAATGCGCCACACGGTGACCACTGAAGCTAAAATGCTGAGCGCGGTGACGATACGACACATATGGGTTCTCGGCAACACTCTCTTACCGCTTCAACCAGTTTATTGGAACGGCTTGAGCATCTCGTCATAGATGATTTTTTTTTCGGAGGATTTTTGTAACACTTCTGGAGCACTCAGACTCAAAACTGGTCCATTGTACTGCCAGGTAGGAACCTACTCCAGTGCTGTTAATTTGATCCCAACGGCAAATGGTGACTGGACCAGATTTGATTTCACTGGGAGTCCAACTTGGGACCCTTGGAACTTGGGGCAAGCACTTAACCAACTGCGCCATCCAGTCGTTATAGATAATGGACGGCGGATAGATTTTTTCTGGACAACATATAATTCGCTTTGTCCTCATTTACCCTAAGACCAGCTAGTTTCGCCTTTTCTTCAATCGCGGTGAATGCTTCTACAACGACTCTCTGGAAACGCGTGACAATGTCGATGTCATTAGCGAAAACCAGCAGCTGGACTGTTTTGTAGAAGGGAGTGTCTTCCGTACCCAGACCAAAATTCCTACTAACCGCTGGTTTTTGGGTTCAACAGGTAGCCCTCTGTCAAAAGACCAATCTGAATTTGCACAAGACATTGAACGTCTCAGTACAGCTTTACGGCGTAAAGACATGGACAATATCGAAAGCGGACGCTCTTGGTCTTTTCGAGAGAAAAATTCTGCTTGGGATCTGTGGTTCTGTTTGAGTTGTTGGCAGGAGATGATGATTCAACCAGCAATATGGGCAGGAGATGAAGATTCAACTAGTCATATGGGCTCTATGGTGACATGAGTCCAACTGAACGTCTACGACTTAAGCGCCTAAGATGGCAAGGCAATGAAGAGCGGATAGATAACTTGACTCCAGCTCGGAGAGTCATCGACTCTAAACAAATGGAACAACGCAACAGAGGACGTCTACGTTTTAAGTGACGCACTCAAGTGGAAAGGGACTTCAATCAACTTGGTCTGCGCAATTAGCGATAGCTAGGAAAGGGATGATTGAAGTCCAGGTAATCCACGGACTGTAACACCACAAGAAGAAGAAGTGCCTTCCTTTTCGTTACACTTACCCTTCGCGCTATTTGCTTCAAAACTAGATTTAATAAGTCACACGATAGCGCATCTCGTGGCTGAAATCTTGTGCAGGTTTCAAACTGTTCGGAAATTCTAGAGTTCTAGCGTTTTTGTGCGTACCACAACTGGATAAATTTTCCCGGGATCCTGAACTCGGTCATAGCGTTGAACAATTGCTTGCGATGAATGTTGTCTTGTGCGACGTTGAAATCGATGAAGAAGTGGTGCGTATACGAGTAGTTTTGAAACTGGCTGGTCTTTTGCAGGATATGACGGAGTATAAGAATTTGATGTTGAGTCGATTGGACGGATGGAAGTGCAGTGCAAAAGGGCCCTAAATGTTCACACAGTACGACGTATAGGATCTTGTATGTTTTAAAGATAAAAATAAAAAAATGCATTCAAACTAAAAAATAGAATCTTGTAGTGATAGAGACGATGATTACATGAGCGGAAGAAGGCAAGACTTTCGGAGACAGAATGGATGGGAAGGAAATGGATTGGATGCGCCGAAAAGTGGCCTTCTTCTCCCGAAAATACATTTTCAAAGTGGATTCCCAGGTGAAGCATGCCTGTTTTCATCCTTTATCGTTCCGTTTTCGACATATTTTCCTCATTTTCTGATGATCGTTGATCGAGTAACTCCTCACGCATGCTGCATGGCATTTTTGGAAAATCGATCACAGGGACAATTTAAATGCAATTTCATTGTTTTTTCACTGCCTACATATTATTTTTTTTCAAATGCAAATGGTGACTGGATCAGATTCGATTTCACTGGGATTCGAACCTGGGACCCCTCGAACTTGGGGCAGGCACTCAACCAACTGCGCCATCCAGTCGCCTGCATACATATAGTACTACATGCAAGCATTGCTGCTACACCTCGAAAACCCTGTTTTTATCCGTCATTCATGAGAAATGCGAATTTAAAAGAGAGCATCTCAATTCAATTCAACTCAATTCTCCGCAGGACAGTAGTGAGTGAAAACGTGATGCAATTGAACCGATTCGGGTGTTCCACACGAAGAAAATCTTCCCTGCTCAGGAAGATTGCCCAGTCGTTTATAAACAGCCACAAAGGGTTTGTTTACTTGCTTTCAATAGAAACTAGTTCGATTAAAACGTTTTTCTGCACTTCCATTTTGAAAAGGAACTTAGAATGGGTGCTTTAAAGGCAATGGAACTTTCCCCATTTTTGGTTCAGCTGGCTTTTGACTTTAACCGTTAAAGAAGAAAAAGGAGACCAACATATTTTCTTAAAGAATTCTCCAAACAATTTATCCAATAAAGCCAAATCCAATTGAAGTATGTAAGTGTGCCAAAATTTCCAGTGATCACTCGAAAATCATGGAATCACCACACGCTTTGTTGCTCAAAAAAAAAAGAAGAAAAAAAAATCAGAAAGAAAAACAAAAGCAAACAAACGAAAACACCATCGATGGCACTAAATGCACACCTTGTTATTGCCATCAAGTATATTCGCAACGCCAACAAGTACAATACAAAACCGTTGCATTACACTCGAGCCAAACAATCAACTAATTGAAATGTATACAGCGCACGGCTTTCATGCCTATTATTGGTTTCGCAGCTGAAAACCTATAGTGAATCAATTTCAAAATTTCAAAAGTACCAACTTAAGTAATGAAGCCAACCAGCCAAGAGAGTCCTTGGCATTCTTTTTTTTTTGACTTCTTTTCTTTTCTTCGTCTTCCTCCACTCCCTTCTCCAGGTTACGGTCATGCTGCTGATTATTACCGATATCGCGTCAAGTGTAAGCGCTTTTTTCTCACTTCGCCACGCATATTTGTAGGTCTTATTTATTTTTGGCATTATTTTTGGGTAGGAAAAGTTTGAAATGAATTCGAATGCAAACACTCTTTTCGGTGGGGCACAGCATTTCGCAAGAAACTGAAAATAAAGGTGTAAACACACGCATTGAACGATCAAGTTGTAAGGCGATCACACTCAGTTGCTGTGCAGATTGAAGCAATCACCGCTAGGAGCAGAGTATGCACTTGTGTCTCTCGCCAAGAAAGCGATTGAGATGTTCGATAATAAGGGGAATTATGTAGTTTGGGCGCATGTAGGCCTCAGCGCATACTTGTAGATCAATATTTCTTTAATTTGCATTAAGTAGCAATTACTACACGTCCGTGGTGGCAAAGAAGAAGATCTCTGAGGAAGAGAAACGAAGAAGAAGAGCACTTGAGTGGGGTTTTGGAATTAGATGCAGATAACGGGCAATAGGTGGCAAATGAATGGCAACTTCACACCTGGTAGACTGAGTTTGTTTTGAAAATAAATACCGTTACGGTGAAGGTACTTCACGTATTTCAAAAGTGCTACTTCGGAGAGAGAATGATGAAGATGTGTGCTTTGGTGAGGAACTAACTGATTTTTTGGGTTGGTCTAGACACTCAGCAGATCTGACGATGAAGCAGTTAAGGCGCATCGACGTGATCAAGAATTGAAGATCATTTCTCCACGGTGATGTGGTGGAAAGTTTGGAGACATTCGGGAAGGAACAATGCCTTCTACTCCTTATTCGTGGACAGAAAACTCGAGCCAATTCGAGAAAAAATAAATAAGCAAAACTTGCGACATTTCAATCCATCACTCGGCATTGACCATTTTCAAAGAATTTCCATAAAATTACCGCTATCAACGCACCATTCAGAGTTGCCAAACGGTTTATTTTTTCTCCATCGCTGCTCACCCGCAATGAGGAGACGAATGCGCAAAATATCACTCAAGTCAAGCACCAATTCAATTCGTTTACGTAATTGACAGACGTTTCTTCATGTCGCACAATTTCTTCAGACAAAAAAATGTGAAAAAAAACGAAGACATCTCTGAACAATTGATATTTTTGTTGCCTGTGGAAAGGTTTTTTTTAGTTTTGGGAAAGACATGACTTTCAATTGTGTTTTCTTAAGTCAAATACTAGCCCACTTTGTCTTCACATTTTTTTGTTGGCTTTTTTCTGCTCGTGCTCGACCGTTAAGTGTTAAAGGTTTGAAGATGAGTTGGGTAATTGCTTGCGAAGATTGTGTCGACGATCTGTCTGTTCCCACGATTTTCAAGAAATGTCATTATAAGCGTAATGATGAAATGATCGGGTTTTTTTTTTTGCGTTTCCAAAATTGAGGACAAAACTTTTTTTGTCTATACGTATGCAGGGAACAGTTAAACAAATGATCTCTTACTTGGAAATGTCAAAATTAACAGAACGAATTAGCTGTCAGCTGTCATGTATCATGCCATCTTTAATGTCAAGTATTCTCGGGAATCGGCATCTCCTTGCGACAAGATTTGAGAAATTGGTAAAACTGGAGCAAATTACTTCTTAATTGGAAACCTTAAAATTTCAGTGACAGCCAGAAATTGACGGAACGAGAAGCAGTCTTCTTTTTGAGTCATGCATTCTCGGGAATGGGTATCTCCTTCAGTTGATTAGAAAGAGTTTAGAAATCAGAAAAACTGTAGCAAATTACCTCTTAATTGGAAACGTCAAAATTGACAGAACGAATTATCTGTCAGCTGTCATGTGTCATGCATGTATTTATGTCATTTATTCTTGGGAATTGGCATCTCCTTCAGTTGATTAGAAAAAGTTTAGAAATTGGAAAAAACTGTAGCAAATTACCTCTTAAATGGAAACGTCAAAATTGACAGAACGCATAAGCTGTCATGTGTCACGCATGTTTTCATTTCATGTACTCTGGGGAATAGGCCTCTCCTTAAGTTGATTATAAAGAGTGGAGAATTTGGGAAAACTGGAGCAAATGACTTCTTAATTGGAAACGTCAAAATTGACAGAACGATAAACTGTCAGATGTCATGTGTCATGCATGTATTCATGTCATCTACTCTCGGGAATCGGCATCTCTTTCAGTTGATTGGAAAGAGTTAAGAAATCCGAAAAAATGAGATCGGACTCATCTCAAGTCGTAAGACCGACTATAAGCGTTGCAAGGCAATATCGGGAAAAGAACCAAGAACCAATAAGTTTAAGAGGTTTATGGATATGACCAAAGATTTGGAGAATTTATTTTGACATTTAGTTTTTTTAAGTACGAAAAACACGGTTGTACCAACTTGGGTTTAACGATATCGGTTCAACTGTTGTATGAAACACAGGCATTTTACATTCTGCTTAGAATTTATGTACAATCGGGCATTTTATTTAGTCATTTTTCGCAAGTTGATTTGAAATTACTTAGCCTTAGCCCGAACCGGCCACTAAAACAGACGAAAAACACCTGTAATCAGCATAACAATTGTTAGAACACATCATACAGCTTCTATACAATCTGTTGCATGCGACAACAACTGTCGTACACTCAAGAGCATGTGACCATACAATATCGGTCCAACGCTATACAACATTAAATCTGTCCAACCATTGGTACAACGATTGTATCGACTATTTCGTGCTTTACGTATATTTTTTTGACATTTCTAGTAGCAACTTTTGACAGTTAAGCAATGAATGTCAAAAACACCCTCAAACCAATTAACTTTCTGTCACTTCATGAACCAGACGACACTTAAATCTATCCTATCTTGACCTGATCATCTATCTGTTGACAGCTAATACCGTTTTGTTGAATTGTCGACCCTGAAAACCGTTAAATATCCGTAGAAACGCGACAGTTTAGTTGAACAACAACAATTGACATGAATTTAAAGTAAATGGAATTTTTTTTCTCAATGTCCTAACCTCAGGCAATCACTATCTCGGCTGTCAAATGTTTATGACAAAATACAATGCAACAACAAATAAAATATCAAACATCTCTTTTGCCAGTGGCTACTGAAAGTGGTTGGCACATTGATTAGCCTTTTCAATGCAAAAGTTGATTTGCTCTTTTGTGTCCACTCCCAAATGTCTGCACATGCTTAACCGTTGACAGTTGACAGTGTCTAAGAAGCACAACACCTTGAACGTCCACACAATACACTCGCGCACACACACGGTGGGTATTTGACAATTTTCTTCGACTTGAATCGTAATGAAAGACTATTTCATAAGGTTATCTTTTCGGAGCGTTGGGTCGGACTATGCAAGTGTACGTGCTCCATGATTTGTGCTTCGTGATTCGAATTGATTTGAGTAGCAGCGGTTGAGCGTGTGTGATGATGGCAACAATGGAATGAATATGTTGACTCCAAGTGCTTTTTGACAGACCGATCAGCACCCTTTCTGCGGAGAGATCATAAGTTTGTTTTGCAAGCAAACAGATAGATTTGCACTGAACTGAAGCACGAGATCAGCTACCAGGCAGTTGGAGAATTGCTTCCAGAACTGGTTTGCATCTAGTGTCAAGTTCAATGCGAAAGCCATTCATTGCCCGATGATACAATCGCAAGCAGATCGTGGAGAGGACTGCTATGTTTGGCGGCGGCAGATTGAAGATTTCTGGATGAGAAATCGACTGATTTATTGCGCTTGTCAAAAGATCACTTAAGTGGGTTGCTTAATGATCTTTGTTGGGAGTAACCGAGGGTGTACTGCATTCATCATACCGCTTAGACAAAAAGATTTAAATTTGCTTCGGCGTCTGAGAACCCCTGAGAGAATCGTGATTTACCGATGAAACCCTGCCCACGCGGATGTGATCTTAAAATATGTTCTTAAAGCGATCTTCAGGTAATTACAGTGGCAAGCATAAATATTTTTTTTTGAGATCATATAAAGTAGTTGACAACCCGTTTCAGATGTTGATATTGAGTTTTGGCGTAGAGAAATGTTGATCTTGAGTTTTGATGCAGAGAATGGTGAGATCGGTGATCAATGAAAGAATGGAGGTCTCGCTCTTTAGAGGTACACGGTTGAATTGTAGCTCGTGGTTTGCAATCGATTATGAACGTACTTCAGTTTAGTCTAGTGGAACCGTGTCACGCTCTTGATTCGAAAAAGTCATATCTTTCGCTTCATGAGACTAATTCTGTAAATCGATCGTCAAAATATCTTTGTACGTCTATGTTCTGCTTCCATTTGTCTCCTATTTCGATGAAAGTCGGCTTAAGATAAAGAAGATAGTGAATTAGAAGAGATGTAGTGTCATTTTCCGACATATTTTCTCATGCGGGGACGCATCCGGTCATCATTGATCAGCGATCGATTGACAAACGGTGACGTTTATAGCTTCAGATAAGAACTGTCATCTGTTTCTATGAAAGTAACTCTAAAATAATTTCAGACCAGATCTAGAGGAAGACAGGGAATGTGAACCTCCCATTAGATTAAACAATGCCGGCAACGAGCTTAAAATATTTGTCGATGACGGACAATTCTGTGTTCTTTGGCTCAGGGGTTTGTTCGCAAAGCACGTTCTGTCAAATTAATCTGACAACAATTCATGGAACGCTTTTAGTGTCGGTTACAAGCTTGAAGAAGATGACAATGACAGATATTTTGTGCTCTTTTTATCGGGAACTTGTTCACGACACACGTCACAATTGCTCTGGCAACAATTAATTTCCATTAATTGTGTCCATTAATTTCGGTGTCAGTTGGTTGAGACCCTTTACACAAATGAGGGGCACATTAAATGCGGGCTTCTTATGTTGTTGTCTCACTGACTCGAAGTCGAATATTCTGGGACTATCTTAACTTTTTCTGAAAGTCAAAGAACGGTCGCCACTGTTTGAACATGGAAAATGTTCAAAATGTCCTGGGCCTCAAAAAGCTATTGACAAAATCTATTGAATCTAGTCCCAAGCAGTGTTTCAAGTCCACCTCGGACTGTAGCGTCACAGGAGAAGCAGTAAAACTAAAGAATGTTTGACATTGTTGGCTTTCTTAAAACTTCGAAGAAATTTAAGTCAAAAATGCTTTAAATAATTTTGTTTCTCTTCCCGCAAATCTCCATCCTACTTTCTCTTATTATGTTTTGAAGTTGACTACATTCATAACTTGACCAATGTCATTCACATTCTTTCCCGATGTCAAATGACATGCGTGACTGTCAACACAACAAGTGTTCCTCAATGCGTGTAAATGTCACATCAATTGTGTCACTCAATGTCGTGCACATGTCAAGTTTCACTTGTCATTTAAGTTCAAACTAAAGGCACCTACATACACAAACCCCCATGACAAACTGTCACGAAATCAACTCTTATCATCACAAAAACAAAACAGCGACACAACAAATTGATTACGAAGGAAAGGGGACTTTCACTTTCGCACGCATCTTGGCACCGATCTTGGGCTCAAGAAGAAAGTTTTGATGGCTTTGTGTTTATACATAAATTTAAAGTAGCAATTAATTTGTCATTTCTAAATGTTTAGTAATTCAGCGAATTCAGCAAAAGTGCGAGGGCTGGCAGACTGTTGACACGCTTATCTCGAAAGTACTCGTGTATCTGGCTGGAGAAAGATTAATTGTGTTGGAGGCGTTGGATGATGTAAAATTATGTTGTTCAAGCAAAAAATAATTGAAGCAGGTAGACTGCACGCTTTCCAAAGACAAAGCGATGAGGCTAATAGACGAGGGATCAGATAAGATTCTCAGTCTTGGAGATGTTAAGGTTTGTTGAACACGTTTTGTTAAAAGACAATTTAAGCCTTGTAATGGCAGATAAGATCGAATTAATTGGATTGTGTAATTGTTTGATAATGACTTTCACCGTGTGCCAACCAGAAAATTGTACACCTTCGCTTTAAAAATGTAATATAATTACTCTTTTAACGCTGCACTGAATTTAATTGTTGCCAGAGCAATTTGACAGAACGTGTTTTATGAACGCGCCCCTCAGTCAAAGAGCACAGAATATCTTTCCTTGGCAGCTTCTTTAAGTTTGTAATTGACACTGAAAGTGTTCCAATAATTGTTGCCAGAGAAATTCGATAGAACGTGTTTTATGAACGCGCCCCTCAGTCAAAGAGCACAGAATATCTTTCCTTGGCAGCTTCTTTAAGTTTGTAATTGACACTGAAAGTGTTCCAATAATTGGTGCCAGAGAAATTCGATAGAACGTGTTTTGTGAACAAGCCCCTTAGCCAACGAGCACAGAATATTCGTCATCGGCAGATATACATGAAGGATCTGACTGACATACTGATTGTAACTGATACTGAAAGTGTCCCGTTAATATTTGTCAGATCAATTTGACAGAATGTGTTTTGTGAACAAGCCCTTGAGTCAAAGAGCATAGACCGCTCCTTCTTTCAGTTTGTAACTCATACTCTGAAAGTTTTGTGACCGTGTTGAGTCTCACTTCCAGCTTGGACTGTAGCAGCACACAAAAAAGAAGAGGTTCTAGAATTTTCACGGGAAAGTGTACTGCACTCATTCAATATAACCTGAACCACTCAATTTAATGCACAGAACGCACAATATTGATCCACTGTATTTCCCCCGAATGGACAGATCTTTGATCATAATTTAGAGCATCCTTACGTCTACAGGGTTGTGGAAAATATTAAGAACACGCTTTAATCCCCAGTGATTTCGCATTTCTACAGTTTTTAAGCCCTAAAAAGGCTCCACCTCTTTCGAGTCATTGACAATGCTCAAAGAGTATAACTGTATAGAAAAGGCTTCTCAATCTCGCCGTTCGGAGTCGGTATTAAATTGTAGGTCCCCTCCGCTCGTTGTTGTGGAAAATATTAAGAACACGCTTTAATCCCCAGTGATTTCGCATTTCTACAGTTTTTAAGCCCTAAAAAGGCTCCACCTCTTTCGAGTCATTGACAATGCTCAAAGAGTATAACTGTATAGAAAAGGCTTCTCAATCTCGCCGTTCGGAGTCGGTATTAAATTGTAGGTCCCCTCCGCTCGTGACAGAACAATAGCATGCACAACACGAGTTGCTGAGAAGCTAGGCCCAGGTCCACCTCGGACTGTAGCGCCGCCATTATTATATTATTATTATTAAGCCCTAAAAGCAAAAGAATTTGTTTTAAGTTTTTGCTTTTAACGGTATCAACATAACAGCTGGTTTAACAGAATTTAAGTTATTTAGCAACTTTTGCAGCCGACAGGTAACGTCCCCTACTTCGGTGCCACGACATATGTTTATGTTTCTTAAAGTGACATAAAGCCAACTTTGTCACTTATCGTTATGTCATGGCATACTTCTCTGTTCTTATTTTAACACAGTCTTTACATTATAGGCCAAGACTGGGATGGAGAAGGTGTTATAGAGTCAATTTGCTCACAAAAGTTGTCTCTACACTAGTCTGAAGAGGATCTTCGCAACAAGATGCCAGTGTAGTGGATTAGTGCGTCGACTCTTACGCTGAAGGTTCATGATTTGATCCAGAACACGCCAACTTTCATTTTCAGGACACCACCTCATGCGGAGATGTTGAGAGAGCACAATTCTTCTGTCAAGTCAGTTAAACTGATCCATCTCTGAGCGCATTTCTTCTACACCCTGTTAAATGAAATTGCTCATTGCACAGAAATCGCCTCTACCCCGCTTCTCGAACGAAACGCCTTCCTCGGCATACCTTCTGCTGACCAATATGCACTGCAATTCCTCGTAGACATTGTGGAATATCCACACGATGTGCGGCGATGAGGTACTTTTTACTGCGTTCGTACACCTCAATTAAATGCTGAATGGACACAGTGGAAGCTCACGCCATCCATCGCCGCGGGAATGCGATGGAAAAAAAAAACTTCGAAAACTCCATTAAAATGCACATACGAGCAACTGCTTCAAACGATGAATAAAATTAATGACTCCATGTGTGAGATTCTATAGATATGATCCAAATGATGACTACGTGTGTCCTTAAACTGCAGCCAGTATGCCCCCGTGTACCACTTTGTGCCATCACGTTTCGCTGATCATCGGGATTCTATTTTTACCAAACCACGTATCTATGCTCATCGCATCGCAGATTGCAAACAATTGCCGTCAGAACTCGACTGTAATTTATAGGCAATTCGGCTGGGGGTGGTAAAGCGTGCTCAGCTCCAGCAACTTCCAAGTGGAATTCAATGTGAGGCTCACCGGTCTAGACGGCAAACATGGTCAATTCGCTTGGCATCCTGTAACTCGAAGGTGAGTGATTAGACCGATCGGCCACATGCCCTCGACTCGTGGGGCAGCGTATGTCTGTCGTAATGGCTTTTTAATTAATTCAGTTCATTGCACATTGGCCCACGGCAGCACGGCTGCTGTTGCTGCTGCTGCCTTGTGCTGGTCGATGAGTTTTGATTGATCTAGTGATTAAAGGTGTGGAAAAATTAGCTATTGATTTGCTGAGCTGAGCATTTAGCCCAGCCACAGAGTCATGAAATTTTGTGTAAATTAGATCGACACGGTGGCCAGCTTTCAGTTAGACAGCGGATTGATTGCCTGTACACTGCATGAGAGACGACACCGGATTTGCTGTTTGTTCAGTCTAGGGGACTAACGGTGTTAATTGATGCAAAGTGCAGTTAAAGCGAAGAAATTGAACATGTGACTGTGACTCATGACGTAATCGGAGATATTCTCACTTTCTTTTCGAGACGCCAGGAACGAGCGATCGCCCTGCTTCACGGTTTGAAACGACAGCTGTTTCAGTGCAACTTCCGATTGTCCGGAGTCAAACTGCAAACTGCCGCAGCGGAAGTCCACAACTGCAACCAACTTTTGCAGGAAATCATCGATTGTTTGTCCGTCAATAGATGGGTTGGCGTTTTCCTAGAGAAAGTTATTTGTCTCTCGGACAACTGCTCGCCCACAGGCAACCATCCACCCGTGACATAACCTGACTATCTGTCATGTGCGCTGAAAAAGGATGTCTGTCATGAGCCGGAGATCACCGCTTTGGTAGACGGAGGAATCGTGAAAGGAATAATTCATTAGAACCAATTCCCGCTGCGCACCAACTCCCTGCGCCATGTAAAGAGCCTCATCTTCGATTCATTCCCCGATCGAAACGTCGCCACCATTCAAAGCAAAGGATCATCATCGATTCAATAACAAATAACCTCATAAAATTTCAACGCGGACCTGTTATACTTTTGCAAAATATAAATTCGCATTGCGGTTGCGCGCTCACGCCCGATACATCGATACAAAACAACGGTAATATTAATATTTGCATTTACCAAAAAAACCCCATAAAATCGGTGAAGACCGAACAGAAATAACCACCGAAATACAAATTGCTTAACTTTCTAACCCATTAAATCGGGAGGCAGCAGCTCGGCGGCGGCGGCGGCGGCGGCAGCAGCATACCACCAAAATGTCGGGTAAATGAACTCCGAAATTTCGTTCGAGAAAAGCAGAAAGAAAGTGCAGGCCATTGACTTGGCTCGGACGCGCGTATCCATTATCATTAACACGTTGTTACACAAAAAGCGGTATCATCGGGCGAAGAGAAAGGAAGACATGATCGCAGAGATCATTGCGCAATGTCTTATGATTTTTCGACTGTCCGAAGGCGAAGGCGATGACGGAGTGGCCACCCGATGTGATTAAGATGTCATCAAGTACTCGTTAAAGGGATATGAGGTCTTGTTCAGTGCAAGTATCTTGCTAGTGAGTGTCAGAAGACTTGTGTAAACATCGAGTTTTATGATTACACTTGGGGGGATTGCAGAGAAATGTGAGGGTCTGAAAAACGAACGATGGAAAGATAAGTTAATTCACTCTCGGGATTTCGTAATGGAAAAGAAAGAGAGGTAATTTCTCCAAAAGCTGATGTCATCTTTGACGTTTTCTAGTTTCATTAGGCGCGTTCAAACTGCACTACAAGTCGTCCGACTTTGCTGGATGGACCAAATTTGTTTCAAGTCGTCTTTGCTTGATGGACCAAATTTGTTCTATGTCCTATAGTGTGAACGTTCGTACGAGAAGTTGTTCAGAATAGTCGTACGGTAGTTCAATTTCTTTAACTTTTTTCCTTGACCGGACGAATTAAACGAATTAAAACGAAAACAACGAATGTCGTTGTGTGTGAACACATGTCATACGACTTCAGAGCATTTATTCACTTTTCACTGTACGTACGACTTGCTCATTCGAATTTGCTTGACGCTCTTACGACGTTCAGAACGGTCGTATGGTAATTTAACTTTTTCAAATTTTCCCGTGGTCGGACGACTTGTCGTTGTGTGTGAACACATGTCGTCGTACGAGCATTTCAGAGAAATTTTTCACCCTTGTGTGTGATCTCCATGAGTCAACATCAGCACGGAAGAAAATAAACGACGTTCAATTGTCTAAATAAATTTACGGACAAGAATTAATTCCTTTTTTTATCGAAGGTCTAACCCATATTCGTTTTTTCCTTTACTCCTTTATCTTTTATCGAAAAACGATTGCCCTCAATTTTCATCCATATACACACTTCGAAGTTTCTGTCATAAATAAAGTCCATCAAGCACGTAGTACGGTGTGAACACAAGGCATATTTTGGTCGTAAGACCAAGTCGTACGACATGTAGTACAGTGTGAACGCCCTTAATAGCAAACTATCTTGCAAAGCCAGTTAACACGGTTTATCCCAAAATTTTACAATTTTCTTGGACGCTGGACGCTTGACAGTGATCTGACAAAAAGGTCAAGGCAAATATTGTCAGACGATATTGTAGGTTCACACGGTTGTAAGACTTTTAGGACCAATTTTTCACTGACAATTTTAACGTGAAGGTTTGACAGTGGTCGGAACAGAGCTTAAGGATAACATTGCTCCATCCATGACTAAAGGCCCAAGCATAATGGAAGTGCGAAAACTGAAGAGATCAAAAGTAACCGAGCGATTGCACAAAAATAATAACCACTTCGCTCAGTTTCGTTAAGTTCGTTCATTTTTGCCTACTTACCCCGGAGCGAAATGAATTGTTCTCCACGTATGCAAATATCATGCTTACACAAATATGACATATTGTGACTATAATGACGGCTTGTTTCCACTCAATTTCGTTAAGTTCCTTCACTTTTGCCAACTGAATTGGGAACGAAATGAATCGCCCATTAAATAGGCAAGTGTCATAAAAGTGACACACTACTATAATAATAGTATAATAATAATAGTATTATAATACTATAATAGTTCCTTCGCTAAGTTTCGTTAAGTTCGTTCACTTTTGCCAACTGAAGCGGGAACAAAATGAATCACCCTTTACGTAGGCAAATGTCAAAGGTGCACAAAAATGACACACTACGACTATAATAGCTGCTTCGCTTAGTTTCGTTAAGTTCGTTAACTTTTGCCTACTTATGCGAGAGCGTAGAATCGCTCTCTACGTATGCAAATGTCAGTTGCCGTCTGAATTCTCTCAAGTTTCTGTAAACAATTACGGATACTTGGAAGTCTAACGATCCTTCTTATTACTTTTCGTTTGGTTGTGACATAAGCTTAATTTTTTGTACGCTCATTATAAATAATAATAATAATGGCAGCGCTACAGTTCGAGGTGGACCTGGACCTAGCTTCTCACCAACCACTCGTGTTGTGCGTGCTACTGTTCTCTCACGAGTGGAGGGAACCTACAGTTTAATGCCAACTCCGAACGGCGAGATTGAGAAGCTTTTTCAGTTATACTTTTTGAGCATTGTCAGTGACTCGAAAGAGGTGGAGCCGTGAAAAAATGTTTGATGATTTTTTTTTTCGAGATTCGAACCGACGAACTCGAGCGTAGGAGTCGACGCACCTACCCACTACGCCACGGCGCCCACAAGGCCGTATATAGTCTATAATAAAATGTTGACGACTGGATGACGCAGTTGGTTAAGTGCCTGCCCTAAGTTAAAGGGGTTCCAGGTTCGAATCCCAGTGAAAACAAAGGTAATACGCTTTTATCTGTTTTTTTTCAAATCTGTTCCAGTCACCATTTGCAGTTGGGATCAAATTAACGGCACTATCACTGGAGCGGTCGATCAAGGTAGCCCTAAACTACGAGCATGCTCGCCGAACATGTTCGTGCTCACCGCATTTTCGTCGTGTCTGGGCCGGTTTGCGAGTCGCTCGCTGTTGGCGAAAAATTTTGATTTTGTCGTTGGCTTTGATGTTCGCCGTGTAAGGCCATGTTCGCGAGCGCCCTAACCTAACTTAACCTAGTCTATAATAAAGTCAGCAACGACTGATAAGCTTAATGCCTGGTTTTAATTTAATTCCTCTCCTTGACGTATTTCCAACTAACTGTATCTTCACCAAGACCAAAAACCTCTAATTTGACCTAAAACAGACGATTGACTTGAGAATCTAAAAATTTTATAACAAAAAATTAGTCAACCTTTTAAGGCAGTCTCCGACATTTGATTCTTCTGAAATCCACCTGACTCTTCATGAATTTCAAAAAAAATCTATAATCAATTAGTCGCGACTAACTCCAAATCAAGACTCTCGCATAAACTCGCACTTTCATTCAACAATCCGAATAAGGAACACCAGGCAGAGTCTATTTTGAAATTCAGTCGTCATCTTACTCATCTCGACGAGAAAACGAAAAAAAACTCAAAAATGAAAACTTGTCAAAGCCAATCCGTAGGTCACGCACTCATTTAGAGGTTAGCCAGTAAATATACATATGTTAATGCACATCAAACATCGTAAACAATACGTTTGTGTTGACCTAAGAATTTAATCGTCTGATCTCTAACCATCAGCGCCACCCTGTCCTTCAGCTGCAATGCAAATCATATTCATTGTAGGGTTCAGTCATACGCAGCTGTCAGACAATCGGATGCTCATTGCCGGCAGGCATGGGGAATGAACGCATTCAACACCCGCGTCCGTGCAATGCCAATGCAGTCTAAAATGTTCAAATCAAAAATAAATGAATAAACATCTGCAATCGCTTCGCAGAAATGTTTATCCATCCACACGATTCAGAGGAAAATCTTTCCGCGAGTACGATGCACGCCATACACACTCACGCAATAATTGAACGGTAACGAAGCCGCCTGACGTTTGCGACTATTTTGACGTTAGTTCTCGGCTGTCAGGTGTTGTTGATTCAAATTATTGTGCGAAGAATGCCAAAGCAGAAAAAGAAAAGTTGAAAATTCCGAAAGAAAAAAAAACGAACTCCTATTATTGTTGACTTTTGGAAAGGTCAATAGAAGTTTAGGCCGGTCTTGGTTTCGCGAGGTATTCGTTTGCATTTGCTTTTGAGATTAGTGGTGATTAGGAAAGTGGACTGTGTTTATGTTTGTTGGTAATTTTGGTTGTTTTTTCCGTTGGAATGTGTGCAGGTATTCGTGTAGTGATGAAATATAATATTTTGCATGTCAGCACGGATATCTGTGGAATGTTGGCGAGGGAAAAAGCGAAATGGGTATCCGGTTTGAGAGGCGATAAGAACATTTAGAAGATATTTCAGGAATTTTTTAACATTCGCATGGCACTTTGATGTTCATTTTTTTTTGGCAAGTTCGATGAACACGATCAGATTAGCAGATAATGAAGGCGAATCTCAAGGATCTTTGGAAAAAAATGTGTCAGCTGTCGTCACTTGAGGTTTGGAAAATTTCGAAAAGATGAGCTGGAGTTATGGGATGTGATTTATTTGGAGTAACCTATTTGCCGCGTTGACGTATGAAAGCTCACGATTCGGAACACGCAAACAACTCTGCGACCTTGAATTCATGTAAGATCTGTAGCACGTAGAGCACGAATGTAATTGATTGTGAACGTGCTTCCCGTGCTAAACGTCGTTTAGCTGGTTCTCACCCTGACATCTAAACTCTGGTTACAATTATGAGTATGATTTTCATCAGTGAGGAATCATTTTGAATTTTTCTATAATTTTTAGCAAATTTTATTGCTCGTAGGTTTTGGATGCTGTTTAAGGTCAATTCGAATGCTATCGGGTGTCATTGCCAGTGCCATGCGTTGAAAAGGTTGATAGAGGGCCTGGTCACATAAGATTTAAGACCTGATTTCGACCAGTCCGAAGAAGGCAGTTTTATGGCCAGAAGAATGGGGCATAAAACTCTCCGATTTGACTCAGTGGAATATTCAACCGAGGTCGATCACGACACACAATTGGACAGGGGCTTGTCACACGACACTGTGGACTGTTAGCAAACGATCGTGCGGCACTGTGGACAACTAGCAATGGATAGCTTGCCACTTAATAGGTAGAAATAGTTTTTGAATAGATTTCGGGCGAAATTAAGCTGAGACATGTGAAAGAATATGTGAATTTAGCAGCCAAGTGGTGACCCATAGTAAAAAGTCCTTCTAATTAATGAGAACTTTGGAGCTGTATCCCCATTTATGGCCGGAGATGACCTTAAGTCATCAATTGAACTCAGTGGTACATCGCATCGCTAAGAATATATTTTTTAAGAAATTTATTCGTCAACGTATTGGACACAAGAATAAGATTCATAGACATCGGTTGCCTGAAACCAAGGTAGTCTTTGAATTTTGGCTTGACGCGAACGTGTCCCAAACGCAATGTTTGACGTGACAGAGTACTAATGCAAGGATCAAATGCAGAATAACTCTTGCTAATACCTGCTTTCTTAAAGCTGAAAGGGTAATTGAATAGTAGGTCTCTATCTCGAAAGACCATGTTGGCCTTATATCAGACCTTGATCATTTTAGTCCTGTTCTTAGGTGCCGAGAAATGGAAAATATCAGTAACGGATGAAGACATATTTTAGACAAAACAATTCTGGTTAAAGGAGAAGATTTAACTACGAACTATTTGAGTTGTACAGTGACATACGCAGTTGTACAGTCTTGCGCAAAACTTCTGCGGATAGAAAGCATATGGCGATATAGGATATGATGAGCTCATGGACGACATATGTACATAGCTCTGGGCTGAAGAATTTCACTCGAGCTTATTGGAAAACGCATCTAACGATGAGTTTAAGGTGGCGTACAAAAGTAGACAAAAAAATTTACTTGGCAATTATACTTTAGGAGTTGAAATAAATGAAGACCCCTGTCGGGTTGTCGATCTCAGCATGAAATTTATGTGCGAAAATAATATTCTTTGACATTTTAAATTGTTGATATCTCGGAATTTGCACATAAGTCGATATTTTTATATTTATAATTTCTTAATGCTTACGCTGAGGTCTATAAAACTGCGTTGTAAGATCTTCAAAATTCGCATGCCGATGATTTACCGTTTTTGACCAAATAGTTTTGCAGACTATTAGAGCTATAATGCTCGGAATGGTTTTGAATGAAAGTACTCACAGAAGCCAAGTCTTTTGGATTTTTGAAAATGGGAGTGGGGATACGGTACCCTGGATCAAAAAGTGTTCAAGCAGACCTCCTCCTCATTTCTGTCGATATCATTATCAATGAATAGCATCAATCGGAAGGATATTCAAATGGTGGTGGTAGTCCTCACCGGACATTGTCTGATAAGAACCCATAGCAGGAGGCTAGTTATGTAGAGGTTGCAGGGACGAGGAGCAAACTGAGTCCGTCTGCAACCTCCTTTGCGATTGTTCAGCTCTACGGGGAAGGAGACTACCAATACTTTGCAGTAACTTCTTTGACGAGTTGGAGGATCTGAATAAAATAGAACTCAGGCGCCTCCTAATCAGCAGTGGTAATTTAGGTCTCACCTGGGTCTCTCCCATACCCAGGGCGCAATGAATCCAAACCGATCTAAGCGAGCCGCGACATTAGTGACAAGGGCAACCTTCAACCAAGATTAGGTTAGGTTAGGGGGCTGCTAGTGAACTCAGCAGTACACTTAGACCAAGTTGTTTCATTGTGATACCCACAGTCAGACTACTGCCACTGATCGACCACTCCAATGATACCAGCTTTGATTTGATTCCAACGGCAAATGGTGATTGGACCAGATTTGAAAAACCGGATAACTTTGCTTTCACTGGGGTTCGTACCTGGGACCCCTCCAACGTAGAGTCGGCACTTAAACAACTGCGCCATCCAGTTTTTAGGCTACGATCTAAGAAGGGTCGACTCCGCAGGGTGACGGCCTTTAAATCTGATCAATGGAATCTGTGCGCCGTGGCCTAGGGGGTAGGTGCGTCGACTCCTACGCTCGAGGTCGTCGGTTCGAATCTCGAAAAAAAAAATCATCAAACATTTTTTCACGGCTCCACCTCTTTCGAGTCACTGACAATGCTCAAAAAGTATAACTGTCTAGAAAAAGCTTCTCAATCTCGCCGTTCGGAGTCGGCATTAAACTGTAGGCCGCATCCACTCGTGAGAGAACATAAGCACGCACAACTAGTTGCTGAGAAGCTAGGCCCAGGCCCATCTCGGATTGTAGCGCCGCCATTTCATTTCTTAAATTTAACTGTGAAATGTCAATGTTGACATTTTGATAGATTTGCGTCCGTTTTGACAGTTCTCATACAAATTGAGACTTTTTTTGTGTACGCAATTTGTTTTGTGGGCGCCATGGCGTAGTGGGTAGGTGCGTCGACTCCTACGCTCGAGGTTTCCAGTTCGAATCTCGAAAAAAAAAACATGAAACATTTTTTCACGGCTCCGCCTCTTTTGATTCACTGACAATGTTCAAGCAGTATAACTGTCTAGAAAAATCTTCTCAATCTTGCTGTTCGGAGTCGGCATTAAACTGTAGGTCCCCTCCACTCATGAGAGAACAAAAGCACGCACAACACGAGTGGCTGCTGAGAAGCTAGGCCCAGGTCCACCTCGGACTGTAGCGCCGCCATTATTATTATTATTAATGGAATCTGAAATATAATTTCTAAGTAATTTCAAAGTCACGTCAACAATTCCAAGGTTCTTGTGTGGCCCAACAGAGTTAATCTTAAAATATACCCTTGAACCTAAAGCCTGAAACACAATACTGCGTTGCTGGTACCCTCAAGTGACGTTTAACTTCAAACTCAAGCTATACAATTGTACAGTCCAGAGTTGTGTTGCGTGAGTAGAAGAAGACAGAAATGTGGGAGGGAGAGCATATGATTTTCTAAACAGTTGGAAAGGGCGATCCAAACCATTTCTTTCCAACTTTTTTAGACAGAAATCTGTCTCTGACATTTCTGCCTTCTACCACCGTCAACACCGTCTTTGAGAACTTACGTTCGGTAAAAAATGAGGGCAATGGTAAAAAATACGTTGAAACATTTCCGTAGGTTTCAACACTTCCCGTACAAATTGAGAGTTGCTTTTCGTTTAAGAAAAGAAAACAGCTGATAGATTTGGACTGTCATTTCAAAGTATACCTGAAGGACTTTATATATACCAACGGCGGTATCGCCACCGTAGAGCTGTTTTCTCGCAATAATCCTTTGAAGTTTTGGATTCATCATTTAGACACTCAAAGAACGCTGTTACGGTCATTAGTCAGTAATTTATATAATTTATACTCGTTATTGTTAAGGGGAAGAAGGTAAAGGACTATGTTCTTTTATCTTCGTGTTTTAATTCAAATGAACCCCAGAAGGTAATAAAGTGTGTGATCATTCGTGGGTTGGGTCTTAATTGAATTGCACTGTAACTGTTTAAATTTCCCAAGAAAATCTCGAATGAGTTGCGAAACTCTTTTTCGGTTGACAAAAATCAAAGATGAGCAACATTTCAATACATAAAGAACATCAAGTGTTGAAGCAGTCACTCCGAAAATTAATAAAAATAATTGTTTCTTCTTCTTTCCACATGATGTATGAAAATTACGTTCAAAAATCAGAAAGAATGTCCTTATTTCCGGTCAAAAACTTAATCAGTCGAGAGAGAACAATAGCACGCACAACTCGAGTGGTTGCTGAAGAAGCTACGCACAAATCCATATCGGACTGCAGCGCCACAAGTCCATCTCGGACTGCAGCGCCACTATTGTTATACTTAATCAGTCAGCCTTAAGAGTCAACTACAATGGCCATAAAACATAAAAGAAAGGAATAGACAAAAACAATGCACTACTAACTTTTTCTTTCAGTTTCGTTAAGTTCGTTAAATGTTGCCTGCTTAAGCGGGAGCGAAATGCGAAATGCGAAATGAATCGCTCTCAACGCATGCATCATTGACATCAGAACTATCTTCTCAGGTTTCTATAAGCAATTACAGGCACTTTGAAATTCGACGACGCTTTTGGTAATTTTTCGTTTGCTTTTGACATAAGCTTACGTTTTCGAAAGACTATTATAGTTGACCCCTTACTCTTCTGCGATGAACCGACTTCGCAATGACGCTGCCGGGTCAAAAACGATCTATTCACCAAGTTTTCAACACGATCGTTTGTCAAGTGAAATTATCGTTTCCTCAAAGCCTTGCTCGGTCAATAAATTTGCCGCATTAAAGTCGAATATGTGTCATAAGACAGTTGTAAACTTTCATTGACGACGAACTACTAATCTTCAGATTCCAAAGCATGAAAGTTTGAAAGCGTTGATTGACTGATCAGCGTCAAACAATTTCACTTTCAGTATCGCGTGGGTTTACTAACTGCCTTCCACTCCCAGACTACCAATTGATCGTTCCCAAACTGACCACGATCGGTTTTCCAGAAAGCGCCACCCACTCTACAGACGCGTTTGACAGTAAATCAATTATCAATAGACTCAGTTTTGACAGCTCAACCAGCCATCGCGATCACCCACTCAAATCAATAAGCAAATGGAACCCAATCAAATCGAACTCACCTTCTCGTTACGTGTCAGAAACTCCCAAATCGGTATCGCTGAGCCGGAACTCATCTCCAGTGAGACCGTCAAAATTAGCAAAGTCGCAATTATCTTTATAGCCATCCTGCTTGCTTCTCGTAAACACCAACAAGGTAACAAACAAAAAAAAGCAAAAACAGAAAATTGTATCTCTTCACTTAACGCGAAATCTCAAAATCTAGTTCAAAATTAATTAACGACCAGGAGATCGTCGCACACCGCACTACTTCGACCGAAGTGACCGACAGACGACCGATCGAAGCGTAAAAGTTTCTCGAATCTCGAATCTCGAATGTGTTTGCCGTTCAGTGTATCTGTGCTTTTCGGCTGTATGCGCTCGTGATTTTCTTTTTGTTTTTGTTTTTCTTTTCACGGTAAATTAGTTTCACTTCGGCTGAACTTTCTTCTTGTCGCACCGGAGACACAGAAACAAGAGAAAAGAGTCAAATTCAACAACCGATCGCACTTGAATTTGATCAAATTAAAAGATACAGCGCGTCAGGCAGTGTGCTATGCAAATGCAAACTGGAATGCACAATTTGCCGAGCTGATGCTGGAGAAATGATCACTGGATAAGTAGCGCGTCTGTGACCTGTTGGAAACTTTCTTTGACTTTTCTCTTCTCGCGATTTTCGTTTTATTCGTTTTGTATCGTCACCAAGCAATTGCTGCGCACTTCACAGATTGTAGACGAGACGATTGCGATTGAGCGAGCTGTGAAGGTGAAGTCAGTTGCGAACTGTGTACGTTAACTCGAGTCGGCGGCTCAATGTGAAATGAGAAGACGATCGCAACGCTCTCTCCAATTTATAAAATTTCACGTTTCTCAATTGGGAGCGACTGTGACGTCACTGAGCTGGGAGTGACATCATCATTTCGGAAGATCATCACGATCACGGCGATGATCATCGGTCCGAACGGCGGTGTTTGTGTTTGGGTGGCTGGTGCGATGAGAGACGTGGGAAGGCGGGAAAGGGTTAGGCCGATCATCATCATCGGAACGAGTATCTCGCAGTTTTGCTCGAATGCAGGTAAACATGTACAGGTAGGCACGTCACGCACAATCGAATGGAATAGACGGCCGCCCGAAGCGCGCGATTCAATAAAAACAAACTGACGAGTGGCGTCAGCTTGAACTCTAGATCGGATTTTCAGTAATTTAGGGTCTCGGCCAAGTGTGGCACAGATGCTGGCGATACATGGCGGCAGAGTAGGGTAGAGTTCTTCGCCGCTCTCGCTTACCATGTGTGGATTAAGGTGAAGTGTTGACGATTGTCGTATGCTCGGTAAATTAAGACGTCTTACGTAACTGTTGGGGTGACCACATTAGGAAGCGATTTGACAGCTTAAATGACTAGACACCGGCATATGGAGGAGAGTTTTTTTTTTTCCAATAATGATGTTGTTTATGGACCGAGAAGCTTTGCGGTTGAAGTGGTGGTGTGTTTGGCGAGCAGCAATTGTGTACTTGAAAGAATGAGAAGGTTTGTTTAATGTCAGTTGTCGGCAGTTGTCTGGACTGGGGTGTAGGTTTTGCGATCCGGATGTGGTTGTGTTACCGAAAGGGCACGTAAATAATCGATTTAGGGAAATGAAGGACGCGATTGGGAGTGGCTAGAGGGCCTAAGTAGATCTGTGATACATAGAATTGTGCGGAACAGGGAACTCCCTAGCTTTAATGTGGCTAATGAATCTCCTTACCGATCGTGCTTTGAAAACTGATTTTTGGGCTCAGCTTTGTGACCTTGAGGCAGAATTGTAATTTAGAGAGACGACAACAAATTTGAGGAATAATCTGAAAAGGGTTGAGGTGACCTTGTGGTTGCCGGAGTACAAAATTCAACCAAGAGGGCGTTGACGTTGTATTCAATTTTAAATGGGCCTTAATTTAATGGGACATATTGTCTAAATTTCACTGCAACACACAGACGAATGACTTTAAACTGTTGCAGTGGCAGGAGAAGTCTTTTAGGCTTCTGATGCATTCTATGCATGCTATTATGTGCGGCGAGCACAATTTTCAGTAGATTGTACAGGGTGACCAAATAAGAACGATAGGAAAGTAAATTTAAATAAAACATCAACGGTGTGAGATACACTATTGATTTTGGCTTTATTTTGAAGCTACATTCATGCCATTATGTATGAAGTAGCATATCTTTCAAATGGTTGCCTCGGCTTCGCTGGCAGTTCTTCAAGTGCTTGGTCCAATTTTTGATGACTCGGTCCAATAAGTACGTCGTTATTCAGGTAATAGCGTTTCGAATGTTGGCTTCGAGGCTCGAGCTCGTTGAAAGTGGCTAGCTGGTTATAGTCAAGAGAGTCGACTGGATGACGCAGGTGGTTAAGTGCATGCCGCAAGTTAGAGAGGTCCCAGGTTCGAATCCCAGTGAAAGCAAAGTTAATACGCTTTTATCCGGTTTTTCAAATCTGGTCCAGTCACCATTTGCCGTTGGGATCAAATTAACGGCACTATCACTGAAGCGGTCGGTCAGTGGTAGTAGTCTGACTGTGGGTATCACAATGGACCTACATGTTCTAAGTGTGCTGGTGAATTTACAAGCAGCCCTCTAACCTAACCCAGAGTCAAGAGAAAGGACTTGACGGTGACGTTAAATGACGTCAAATTTCAGAATTTGGCTTTATTTCTCAATTTAAATCGAAATAACGTCAAATTCTTGCTGAGAAGCTAGGCCCAAGTCCATCTCGGACTGTAGCGCCGCCCTTATTATTATTATTAACGCCAAATTCTAAAACTCGGGTTTATTGCGCACGGTTTTATTTCACGGCTCCGGACTTCTTTCCTCAAAAAAAATGGTATAGTAGTAGAAAATAGTATAATAGTTTCCTCAAAGAAAACTATTGAGTGGCGTTTAGTCGCGTGGTCGCGGAGGCCTATTGCTGAACATTCGCTATGAGATGACCCAATCACCAATTTCTGCAATCATAACCTCGAGCGTTGCGCCGCTTGTATGGCATGTACCACTGTCTTGTTGGAAACACAGTTCGTATATGTCGATGTTGTCGAGCTCTGGCCACAGAAAAAATCACTCTATATCTTAGATCATTGACGGTAACGGTGTCTTCTTCCTCATTTCGAAAGGAAATGAAATAAGGTCCAATGATGCTGCCTTGGCTAGGCCATGTAGAGCGTATGGGCAACTTAGCTCGGGCCCGAAGAGTCTTCGACTCTGAGCCTGTGGGACAACGCAACAGAGGACGTCCACGAACAAGGTGGCGCACACAAGTCGAGAGGGACCTCGGCCGGCTTGTTGTGCGAAACTGGAAACAGCTGGCGACAGATCGTGCTGGCCAAAGAGGCATGTTGAGTGAGGTCCAAGTCCACCTCGGACTGTAAAGCCCTAAGAAGAAGAAGATGCTGCCTTGCCTTACACCGCACCAATAAATCATCAATTCTTGTGGATGCATCGATGTTTGGTCGAACACTTGTGGATTGTGTTCACTCTAATAATAGAAATTTTGTTTGTTGACATATCCGCTGAGTCAAAAATTATGATTTTTTGGCCAAAATCCGGATCTCCGGCCAACATTTCACCCAATTAGTGAACTCACAGCGTTGTCTATGTTCACCCGGCTTCAATTCTTACGTCAGCACAATCTTATACGGATATAGGCCAAAATCCAACCACAAAATAAGTTGTGTTTACTCTCTGGCAATCCTCAATTCATCTGATCGACGCCGAACCGGCATTTCTTCTATTCTTCTATATTGGCCGCTGCGACGGATATGTTTTCTTCATTTGGCACCCCATCTAGCTGGTGGCTTAAGGTCCAAAAGATTCGGCATTAAATTGTAGGTCACTTCTTCTCATGAGTGAGTAATAGCACGTACAACACGAGTTGCTCAGAAGCTAGGCTTAGCTTACAGAATCAGAGTTTACAAAAGTTTTTACTGCTGCTTAGACGGCAAGACTGCAGAGCTTGTTCAGTACATTCGAAAGAAAAATTAAGCTTCGTCCTGTCTGCTATGGAGGTGAATGTAATCGAAGGCACTACAACGAATTCTACGGGTTCACAAACAAGTGAAAGTAGTCTCAAAGGCAAAGATTTGTAGACTAAACGGTCTTTGCCGCATTAATTGCATGAAAATCAATTTTTTCGGCTATGGGAGTTTTACAATTGGAGCTTCGTGTCAAGGAGGAGAGGAATGCCGAACTTCGTGCATAAAATGTAGATCAATATGGCGGATAAAATACAAATAAAGGAAGCGTTACAGAGACCATCAAGGATGGAATGCAGCTTAAGGTTGAACTCATATCTTCCTTGAATTACTTACTTCTTCTTCTTCTTCTTAGGTCCTTACAGTCCGAGGTGGACCTGGGCCTCATCCACCATTATATTATATTAATAATAATAATGGCGGCGCTACAGTCCGAGGTGGACCTGGGCCTAGCTTCTCAGCAACCACTCGTGTTGTGCGTGCTATTGTTCTCTCACGAGTTGAGGGAACCTACAGTTTAATGCCGACTCCGTACGGCGACATTGAGAAGCTTTTTCTAGACAGTTATACTCTTTGAGCATTGTCAATGACTCGAAAGAGGTGGAGCTGCGATAAATTTTTTTTTTTTTGGAAAATTGTTTGTCTGAACTTGGATTCGAACCTTGGAACGAAGTCTAATGCGCATGGGTAGAAGCACGAACCCACACATCCACGGCGCCCGCCCCTTATTACTTACTAGTGGTCTCAAAATCATTATTTCTGTTTTTTTGCTTATATTTCCTCATCATCTAACCAAATCCCTATCTGAACTTCCTTTTTTATTTTTTAAACTCAGACTATGTGTCATTTCACTATCATTTTGACAGGTGACAAAGTGACACCTGTTTCGAAAACAGTACCGCCTAAGTGAATGTCCAACTAATGTGAGCCCTAAATGATACTTTAGCACTTTTAGTATCGTATCTTAATTTGAGTGCTTTTAGCAGATATTAAGACATTTTAGCACTTTTGCTAAGGATCGCGAGCAATTAACTCGTCATAAAAGCACTTGGGTGTTGTCATTAGAAACAAATGATATGCAACGTTCTCCATTCGCCCAAGTTAAGGGCATGACACATCCTCATGTCATCTCGCTTATTGAATTTTTATAACTCTGTTCTGGTCATTATTCAACAATTCAACAATTTTCAATGCAAATGTATGTGAGAAAATGTTAGAAACTGCGATTTGTTTCGGTATTCATTTGCTGCATGAACAATCCCTGGGCAGGGCTTGGTTGTGCATATCTAACACCGAACTTGCTGCGATCAGATGGGATTGTGTTCTCATTAAACATTCAACGTGTTGCCTTGCAATTAATTCGAAGAAGTATGCAATTAGTCGTTTCTTATCTTGGTATCTTCAAAACGTTAGGTGCATTATTGAAAGGACAGTGGGTGGTGTGCGTTGACGGTTTGAAAAGAATGACAACGCAACTTCTACAAGTGGTCGGTTATTTGATGATTGCAATCAATTTTAAGGTTAAGGCTCAGGTCCACTCCGGACTGTAGTGCCACGATAAGAAGAAGAATCAGCTTCAATCAGCTCATGCATACGTGTCATTGTTCTTATACTATTGCTACGTCTACAATAGTCGCTGTGGGAGATAACCAGCCTCCTGGCATGGGTGCCTATCGGACAATGTCCGGTAAGGACTCCCACCACCATTCGAACACCCTTGCGACCAATACTAGTCATTGATAATGATTTCTTCCTGTTCAGCACAGACTATAGGGGTCTTGTCGTTGACCCAATGTCCAGATCCAGCTATCGCTCATTTATTTTCTTAAAGACTTTGTCCTCTACTTTTTTCTTTAGGAAACGGCATGTTGGCATAAGGTAGTGCTAAAGATCTATTTAGGTTTGAGACCTCCCTTTCCAGGGGGTCCGCTCTCTCATTTTCTTGAACTCTTGTGTTTCCCGGTACACAGCAGAGTGTCCAGTGTCACACTGGAGATTTCGTTGACGTTAGGTGTGCATAGCTTGACTATTTTCGACTTTAATATCCGACGCTATAGCTCTTATCCCTCGGCGGGGCTATTCACCTTGTTGTGGTGCCGAGGCTTAAGTAGGTACGATGTACGACGACTTAATAATAATATAATAATAATAATGGCGGCGCTACAGTCCGAGGTGGACCTTGGCGTACCTTCTCAGCAACCACTCGTGTTGTGCGTGTTCTCTTACGAGTGGAGGGGACCTACAGTTTAATGCCGCCTCCGAACGGTGAGATTGAGAAGCTTTTTCTAGACAGACTCTTTGTCAGTGACTCGAAAAAGGTGGTGCAGCGAACAAATGTTTGATGTTTTTTTTTTCGAGATTCGAACCTGAGACCTCGAGCGTAGGAGTCGATGCACCTGCCCACTACGCCACGGCGCTCAGATAGGATAGGACGACTTATG
Source organism: Myathropa florea (assembly GCA_930367185.1). Classification (NCBI taxonomy): domain Eukaryota; kingdom Metazoa; phylum Arthropoda; class Insecta; order Diptera; family Syrphidae; genus Myathropa; species Myathropa florea. Next base: position 19,462,299 of record OV884003.1, read on the forward strand.
TAGGTCTAAATTGAGGTCCGAAAACCAAGAGATATCCAACCCGATTTCAAGGGTGGTGTGAGCAGATAGTAAACCGTGCCCAGGAATGCAAGGTTGGGGGTCAAACTAACCGCGAACGAGCTGCCTTAAGGTAGCCCTAAAAGACGAACATGCTCGCCGAATTTGCTCGTGCTCGCCGCGTCTTCGTCGTGTATGGGCTGGTTCGCAAGCTTCTCGCTGTTGGCGAAAAATTTCGATTTTGTCGTGTTCGTTGGCTTTGATTTTCGCCGTGTAGGGCCATATTCGCGAGCAAACCTCATTTTTGCTGTGAACGTCGACGAGTGCATATCGCGGGTTAAGCACAATGTCAACAGTCAGTCGCGATTTTATCGATGAATTCACCACTTGCGCTTCCCTATCACACATGTGGACGGTTTGAAGAAACAACACGAAATTAATGTTCACCAAGTGTGTTCGCCGTTATAGGCGATAACGCAAACGAGCAGTTCGAGCAAAAGTTCGGCGAGCATGTTCGTCGTTTAGGGCTACCTTTAGACGAGAGTATGTTGTATCGAGGCTTACCAGAGCATGGCGTCCTTGCTCGGGTGAACCCTCTTTTTTGCGGCCTTACTCGTGGGACAAACATCTCATCTCATCTCATCTCATTTTCAGCGACCCGCATGTTCCACTAAAGGGATCGCGGGGGCAATACATGCACACTAGGAATGCAGTAAATTAAAGACATTTTTTGAAAGCTGAAGAATTCGAAGCTGCGTGAGCCTTCGCAGATGAACAGATAATCGGAACGGGCTTGTCAATGAACTAAGCTCGGGAGAGGAGGTCGCTTTCAAAGGGGGTTTCAAGGCTTTCGACGATGACAACGTGTGAGAGTCTAGAGGGTTTTTGAACGGTTGTCAGTGATAATAATAATAAGATAATGGCGGCGTTACAGGGGTAGCGGGGGCAATGCATGCACGAGAAATCTCCAGGCCACTCGATCCTCCTTACTCGTGGGACCAACATCAAATGAAAAAAGTTAACCAATCAAAAAAAGAAACAACAACAAACACTCGAACACAAAAGGGACAACAAACGAACGCAAACACCTGCCTGGCTGTCGGAATACATAGTAATCATTTCTCAAGTCAAACTAAGTTCTTTTAGCGTGAGCGCCGCTGTCACCTCCGCTTGGAATACGCTACATTCGTCGATTAAATTCAGGGACACGACTGGATGGCGTAGTTGGTTAAGTGACTGCCCCAAGTTCGAGGGGTCCCAGGTTCGAATGCCAGTGAAATCGAATCTGGTCCAGTCACCATTTGCCGTTGGGATCAAATTAACGGCACTGGAGTAGGTTGCTACCTGGCAGTACAAAGGACCAGTTTTGAGTCTGAGTGCTCCAGTAGAGTTTCAAAAATCGACCGAAAAAAAAAATAAAAATCAGGGATCTTTCGAAGAGCTCACCGAAGACCTCTGCTGCTGTTCCTGCTCCTGTTTTCGACCCATCAGGAAAATCTCTTCTTCTTCTTAGCGCGCTACAGTCCGAGGTGGACGTGGGCCTCACTCAACATGCCTCTCCAGCCAGCACGATCTTTCGCCAGCTGTTTCCAGTTTCGCACACCAAGCCGGCCGAGGTCCCCCTCGACTTGTGTGCGCTACATTGTTCGTGGACGTCCTCTGTTGCGTTGTCCCACAGGCTCAGAGTCGAAGACTCTTCGGGCCGGAGCTAAGTTGTCCATACGCTCTACATGGCCTAGCCATCTTAGGCGTTGGATCCGTAGACGCCTGGCTAGACTCATGTCGCTCTACAGCTCATACAGTTCGTGGTTGAATCTTCTCCTCCAAATGCCATCAACGCAAACAGGACCAAAGATCGCGCGCAGAACTTTTCTCTCGAAAAGACCAAGACACTGTTTACTGTTCACAGGAAGATCTCTTTGCCGGCCCCAATAACATACTTTGTGCACAAATGCCTTTGAAATTTCAAATAATCGTTTGCATCTCCCCGTATTTTGCCATTTTGTCAATGATGGGCTTCAGAAAGAACTTGTATTTTGTAGCAAGCATTCAGAAGCTCAAGGATCTAGTCGCCTTCTGTGTGGTGCGCTGTAGGTGATTACGACATTGCTCTTCTAAACCTAAACCTTCTAAACCTATGTCTAAACATTTTCGCATACATTTTTGTACTCGCTTTGTTGCACTGCTAAAACTAAACATTTTTGGTTGAAATTGTCAAGCACTTTGCCTTGACATCTTAAGGAAGCGTACTAAATAATGTTATTTTGTGTTTTCTTAAACAGAGTAATCTTCATATGCAACCAATTTGATCGAAATTCCAGTGAAGTCATTCGTATCGTTCCCTTAGCTGCCAAGAAACCAACCACTACTCCAATTAAAGTGTCCCCAACGTATTACTCCGTGTACATCAATCAATATTTTGCTAGTTCATGACTTTTTTGACAGCTGTCATACAACAATTATGACGTTTCACCAAGAACCCCAAAGCCCATCCAGAACGATGATCGATAATGAAATTAAACACTGGAATGCAGTCAAAAATCACATATGCAAAGACGAGCGATAAAAAAAAGCGTGAAGTAATTAAAATATTGACTGACATAACAGCAACTTTCAAAACGTATCTCTTCAGCCTTCACTATGCAAATGACAATACGAATTTGAAATCTCTTCAAGATTCAGACAAGTTTGACGAAATAAGGAATTCCCACTGTCAACGGGCGATTTCAAACAAACCTGACAGACTCTGAAACGTATAAAAAAAAACTTCATTTCAACACTTACCCCATAAAGTTCACCACTAATCCCCTCGGAAAGAAATTCAGGTTCGTCCATCGAGAACAACAGAACCAACCAAACGATCCAGCGAAAGGAGAAAAAACCCACAAAAAAAAGGCACAAACCGACAAAGATTAATGAATCACGAAAAATACTTAATTCTAGGGAATTTCCAAAAATTCTTTGCTCAAATCCGTTTTATTTAAAAAGCAACTTAGCACATCAATACGAGTCTTCGGGCCGAAAGAAAAACTCGTCGGCCAAGCCGAGACGTCTTGCGCTGGGACGTCATCATTCGGTGCCGGTCTTTTGGCGCCAATAGACGCGCATTTTTAGATCTCCATCAGATGCTACTCCTCTCCGGGGCCGAGATGAAGATCGATTGGGGAACAGAAGATGCCAACAATTTGCTAATTAGCATTTTTACTGATTTTCAGACGCGACAGATAAGTTCCAGCGCGGGCACGGGCACGGGCACTGGCACGGGCTCCAAAGCGCAAAGTCTGTGCGCACACGTGACTTTTATGTTTTTGTTTGGCTGTAAAGCTTGACGCTTATAAATTTGGTTTGGATTCCCTTCGGCGACGGCGGCGGGGGACTTGGATGAGAAATGGACTTGATGCTCTGATTTTATTTCTCGGCCAAAAAAAAAAAAGAAAACGAATAAATTATCGACCATGTTGCTGTTAATGAGGTGATTTAAGAGAAATGCCAAGAGTCAGGACAAAGGTTTATGGGAGCCGATTTTATGGCAGGAGAATCCCTGCTGTATGCATAAAAATAGCACGCGCGAGCCGGAAGACGGATATAAATTCAAATACGAAGATTAATCCACATCAACTGACTAGGAATGCAGTAAATTAAAGGCATTTTTGAAAGCTGAAGAATTCGAAGCTGCGTGAGCCGCCCTCAGAGATGAACAGATAATCGGAACGGGCTTGTCAATGAACTAAACTCGGGAGAGAAGGTCGCTTTCAAAGGGGGTTTCAAGGCTTTCGACGACGACAACGTGTGAGAGTCTAGAGGGTTTTTGGAGGGTTGTCAGTGATATTGTGGTAAAAAATGTGATTGACACGCCCTCTTCTGTTGAAAGCCGTAAATTGTCTAACAAGCCAACTGTCATGGCGGTTTGACAGTGACATTTCTGAATTTTCTGGGAACACATGTATCCGACAAGTGGTGGTAGTATCTGTGTATCTGTCAAGTAGTGTAACCAGTTCTCACCATAAATATTCCGTTATCAACCTAATCGCACTCCTATGGAGGTTATCAAACACTAACTTGATTTTCATTTTGGAACTAAGGCCCAATGACGCATTATTGGCGTGCATGGACTTGATTTTCATCTACAACTGAGCCAGTTCTTTTGATTTTTTTAGTCTAATTTTAGAACATTGCTTTTGACATACATTTCCACTGTAAAAACGTAAAAAAAACTTGGCAACAGATACTCTATACGGGCACTGAGGCACAGTTGGAAGATTTTAATTTGATCCTCCTCCGAAATTCTGAAGCGCTTTTTGGTAACTTCTTGAGAGAAAATATTTAGAAAGGAGATTTTCTTTTGTCTAGGATATAAGCATAATGAATTAATGAATAAAAATGCATTGAAAACGAAAACGGGGATTTTTATTCCAATAAATTAAATTAAATAATTCCTTGCCAGTTTTAAGCGGCCCTTAAACAGTCAATCGATTGACATCAAGCTCTGCGCTTGTGTGGATTGACGCTACTTCCAAGATAGTTCAATCGACTGACGTCAAATTTTTAGTGTTTTATGAGTTTTCGTGGAGTGCGGATGTGAGATGTGTGAAGCGGATGATTAAATTGCAAACGTTGCACGTGACAGACATGTTTCTCCTTCCGCTGCAGAAAATACACACACATCAATCAGCATGACGTTCATCATCCACTTTAGTCATAAAAGACCTAGTATCTGAAAGATGTGTTAAATTATCAAACCCAGTGAGTAAGCATTTTTTTTTTTCGGATGATTTTTTTGAAGCCCTACTGGAGCACTTAGACTCAAAACTGGTCCATTGCCAGTACTGCCAGGTAGCAACCCAGTCCAGTGCCGTTAATTTGATCCCAACGGCAAATGGTGACTGGACCAAATTCGATTTCACTGGGATTCGAACCTGAGACCCCTCGAACTTGGGGGAGGCACTTAACCAACTGCGCCATCCAGTCGTGTGAGCATAGGTCAAACAAATCCTTTCACAATCAAGGTGGTCTAGCAGGAATAAACCTATGCAAGTTGTGCTCTTTCGACTAAGATTGAGAAACAAACAAAAATAAGAAATGATCATGATACAAAGATGAATACGTCAAAAAAGCAAAGGTAACAGATGAGAAAAACTAGAACTTGCTGCTGTAGAAAAACCCAAAACAGCAGGAGAACTTAATCAAATGAGAAAGATGGTCAAGACAGAAGAACATTAATTACCTGGAGTTTCGTTTAAGGCACATTTTTACAACCAAAATGGAAAAAACCCAGGTCATAGGGCAGTCGGTTGTTGTCCACATCAACTCGTGTATGACGTCGCTGTTTGTCAAAATATTTGGATTTTCGGAAGTTGTCTTCAGTGTCATTGAACTGAATCAAATTGTTAAAGGATGAGTGTCTCGTAAAATAAAAAAAATTGAATGTCTATCTTATAAAACGGGGCATATGTTATATATTACGGTTGCCGATTGTCGGTTAACGAACGACAATTGTAGTTAGTCAATTTGACGATGATTTCTTCAACATTAGTTAAAGAAGGCGGGAGTTTCAAAAAGAGACCGTGTGATTTTCCAAAAGGTTTGGAAAGTGAAAACATCTCTTTCCAACGCTTTCTTTTCGATACTTCTACCTTCTCCCGCTCATGTCTTAGGCTTTAATATTGTGAATGTCGATTTTGATCGATTCTTGTCGATTTCCTGAGCGACTTCTGTCGGGAAAAATTTCCTGATCGACAGTTGTCATGCGTCAGAAAATTCCTAAAATAAACAGTTTCTTCTGATACAAATATAATAATAATAATAATAATAATAATAATGGCGGCGCTACAGTCCGAGGTGGACCTGGGCCTAGCTTCTCAGCAACCACTCGTGTTGTGCGTGCTATTGTTCTGTCACGAATGGAGGGGACCTATAGTTTAATGCCGACTCCGAACGGCGACATTGAGAAGCTTTTTCTAGACAGTTATACTCTTTGAGCATTGTCAGTGACTCGAAAGAGGTGGAGCCGCGATAAAATGTTTGATGTTTTTTTCGAGCTTAGAACCGACGACCTCGAGCGTAGGAGTCGACACACCTACCCACTACGCCACGGCGCCCACAAATATAATCGTTGTATATTTTTTACAATTCTTTTGAAATTTTAATGTAGCCCAAAGATAATTACAAATAAAAAACACACCAAACTTCTTGTTAAATGTACGCATGAAATGTCAATTGCTAAAGTACATTGGAGTTGTTGGGAGCACCAGTTTACATGAACATGGAATGAAAATGTGACAAAAAAAGATCGTATGATTTTCCAAATGAAAGAATGAAATTGTTTGTATTGTATTCCAAGCCAAATGCATCAGCAGATCAAGGAATTTGGCGCTACAGTCCGGGATAGACTTGGATCTATCTTCTACAGCAATTACTGGTGTTGTGCAAGTCGCATGATCGCGATGACCAATTGATGACCGCTTGCTGTAAGATGAACTAGTCGCCAAATTTTTCCTTCACACCTCCAAACGTTGCGTTGTTTTTTTTACTCTTACTTGTTAGATAAAACCGCTTAAAATTAGCTAACTGACCTAATTATCTTATCCTAACTTACTGGCCCTATACGGGCGCTTTAAGTTACACATATTTTTCCTTAAAATTTGTCTTTCGACGTATTAATATTGACATTTCGAATAAAAATTAGAGAAAGATACTAAAGACTAAGAAAAATGATAAGAAAAACTTAGTCAGCCTATCCAAACGTTGCGTCCATTGTATGCAATGTAGCGCTGTCTTGTTGGATACATAGCTATTGCTATCTACAGCTTTATCTCAGTCGCTCTACACCTCAGACCATTGACGGTAACGGTAACTTCTTCCTTCCTCATTTCGAAAGAAATAAGGTCCAATGATACTGTTATGTCATAAACCGCTCCAAACAGTCAATCTTTGTGGATGCATTGATGTTTAGTCGAACTATTGTGGATTGTGTTCACTCAAATAACAGTAATTTTGTTTGATGACATAGCCGCTGAGCCAAAAATGGGCTTCGTCCGAGAAAATGAAAATGAAAATTAGCAATAATTCGGATCGCAGGTCAACATTTCCTGCGCCCAATTAGCGAACTCTTGGTGTTGTCTATGGTTGTTCGGCTTCAATTCTTGCATAAGCACAATCTTATACGAATGTAGGACTAAATGCGAGCGCAAAATAAGTCGAGTTGCTTCTCAGGCGATGCCCATTTCAGCTGATGAGCGTCGAATCGATATTTCTCGGTCTTCTTCGATACTGGTCGCTACGGCGACTATGTCTTACCTATTTCGCACCATAATTTCGTCCGGTTGGTGGATTAATGTCCTGCTGAGAATAAGGATCAAAGCAAATCCAAAAGATAAGAAATGAAATAACAAAGACCACACGAATAACCAGCAATTCAGATGCAGGGGCAACTCGGGCTGCACCGAACTTGCATTGCGCGTTGCTGCTTCAGAATCGATAAGAATCACCTCTAGTTAAGGCCAGCATTGACTTCAAGGATCGAAGTGTTTCTGGATTTCCATTGTTCTGGCTGTGTCTGAAAGATGATTCTAATACATGATGCAGTTAAGAATCACCTCAATTAGGCAAGTCGTATCCGACAGTCGAATTCGACTACAGTCGTATTTTGTTATTAGAAAGTCGATTTTTTCGAGCCCACTCGTACTCAATTTATAACAAAAATCGTGTATATGGCAAGGCTTACGACTCTTGTTTTTATTTGCTATAATGGTCGAGTTAATCTATCATTTTAATGTCGCATTTTGCTCTGTTGTACTCGCATACAAATTTGGCTACGACTTAGCGTATATTTTTGTTTTGTGCCTTCTTCGATTCTGACTTAAATACCCTGCGATCTTCTATTTATTTATTTAATAAAGCCTAGCCGTGACAAGACTAAGACCATTGGCATGATGATGATAATGATGAGCCCTTAAAAATGTTCTCCAAAAAACAAGAAAAGAATCATTGACATGAACTAGTTGTGAAGACTTGAGAATGTCTAAGAAGTTGATCTGGGATTCGAGCAGTCGGACCACAAACACTCTACTAGTTGTCTTAGATCTTACAACGATTGTACGAAATTTTCCAATAACTCCTAAGAAACCAAAAGAACACAAATGAAAGTGGAAACACAAGATTTTTTCATTTACTTGCCAGTTACGGCACACACTAAACTACAATTTACAAATATTGAAAATCTAGGCAAACGGGTTGCTTTGCTTTCGATCTCTCCATTTTACCTTTCAACTGTGCTTTGCTTTGTCATTTAAAGGGCAGAAAAACCACTTAAGCAAGTTAAAAATATAAAATCATCTTACTTTCTAGTCTACTGTCTACTTTTGAAGTTGTTTTGCTTTGTTTGTTGCTCTGTGCGGTTAATATCTCTCCAATACTGTCGGAACGATTATATCACAAAAAAACTCTATCAACTATTTCACTACAGGTCCATAAACTCTTCAATTACAAATTTACACCCAAAAAAACACGGTGGGCACTTAATCCGGACCAGTTTACTGGCGAATAATCTTAATTGCTTCACCTAACCTCAAAATCGAGAGAAAAAAAAGCCATGTGAGCAATTAGCCACTCTGAACCGTCCGATTAATCTAATTCTGACCGGATTCAATCCTCAAACATGTTATCCATCCGCCACCGTGGAATCTGAGAACAACATAACCCCAAAATAGATTTGACTTAACACCAAAATTGTTGACCCAACAATGGCCTAAACACGGGAAATAATTGGGCAATTAACGATCCTTTTGTGAGGTGCGTTAATTGTTTGTGGCAATGAAGTGGTTTATGAACCATGAAATTAGTGACTCACCCATCACTGGATCCTCTTAACCCGCAGAGAAGCCCTACATCAACGCCCGCTTCCTCCTTGTCGTGTGGCGGTTTTCACTGCAACCTCTCAACGGCCGAATCATGTTTTCCCGATTGATAATCACTTACACGGAAACCACTGAGAGCGTCGGAAGACCCAAAGAACAACAAACCCCAAGCCAACAACAGTCAGGTCAAAAAGAACATCTGAAACGAACAAAAGACACACAAGTGTAATTAATTTACACTTGTATCGTTCGAAATCAAAATATTTTTATAATGAGAGATCGTAATTATCTTGGAAGCTATTCATCTAACCACTTTCAGTGCCGCGCCGCACCGCCACAGTCGCCCCGGTCGCCGGTCTTGAGGATGAAACCGGATATTGTATTTCGGAGCTAAGCGGCACAGCACTTGTTTGTAATGTTTAGCAACTCGAGACGCTTTCGACTTGCGCGGACTGGACAGACGCAGTTGAGAATCTCTGATTTATCGCCCGATGATTTCGGTTTAATTTACTCGCTTGTTTATGGTTTTAACTGCACAAACTGTTTGGCAAGGTGCACTAAAACTCTGACCACAAAGCCATTGTTCAGGAGAGATTCTCGATTGTAGCCGTTAAATAAAAAGTCAAATAGGCGTTTGTGTTAATTCAAGTTGACGTCTAGAAGAGATTTGCCAGGTTTGGAGCAGTAAAAGATAATCTGAGGGGATGACATCAGATCTACATGCTGCGGAGTGACAGGACTGAATCTGAAATGGGTGTCACTTATCCAAAGACTCATGCTGTCAAATTAATTGTGGCGGCAAGTTGTTTATTGATGAGGATATTATTTTGCATAACAATGTAGGACGAGACGAATCAGACAGACGATTTAGTTCAACGACCAAACAAAGCTGCCGCTTCTTCTTTAGAAGCGAATCGTCGGAAGAGCGAATTTGATAGACGTCAATGAATCTCCAATGTCAAGTGTCTGAAGAACGCACGCGCTTTGAAAAAAGACTTTCGGGGTGGAAGCAACTCCAGACGACTCCGTCGTTTTATCCTCTGATGGTGACCCCATTCGAGACGTCTTTCAAGTCCATCGTTGACTTTTATTGCAAAATTAAGCAAAAATCGTCGAATATGGATTCCATTCATACTTTAATTTCGTCCGTTACTCCTACTGACAGCTGAAGAAAATCCACATGCAGTGGCCAAGTTGTCAGATTATTTTACGTGCCATCAGCGTCCCACGGAAAGTGCATTAATCATCAATCAAGAACGGCAAAGTGTTAAAGCCTCCGCTACCACTTAAGTGAAACGTCAAAACAAAAAGATGCTGATTGACATTCCGACTGTCCTTATGGCCTCGCCTAAAAAAGATTGAATATTCCCACTTAAATCCATTAGCTTCCACACCTTCACTTCAGAAAGAAGCTCATTCAACTTGTCTCTGTGGCAAACTGAAAGACACATCGCCATGAATCACAACACATCACAATGACAGCTCACATATGTCAAGTGACTACTTGTAGTCCTTACATCCGCTTCTCATCACACGCCTCTCCCATTACTCGATCATCAACATTTCAAATTAGCATACGAAATAGGCTCCGAGCACAATGGGATCGTTAAAAAAATTTGATAACCACCAATTATCCATTTTGACATTAGAAAGTGCATTGTCTCATCGCAAAAATGACCAAAATGGCGGTAATTTATCCTGAAATTTAATGCATTCCCATTGTTGGCCAAGACCGATGGTGACGTATTTAATGAATGGCCTTGCTTGGAGTAAGTGTTCCGAGAATGGAATCGAGTACTTGATTAAAAATGCCGTCGGGGGTTACTTGTCAAAAAAATTGATACTTATTAGAAGCTTGTTTTGGCCTTGACCTAAAAGTGTATTACTTGCTTATTTTCAAGTTAATTATCAACGGGTTTTGTAGCCTAATTTACATTTTCAGAACTTATTGCGTTGCGGCTCGCTAGTCTTTCTTGTGACTTTCAAAAGAGATGTATCACTCGAGAGATGTCGTTCTTGTTTTTTTTTTGTTTTGTTTTGAAGAAGCACCGATGCGAACAAAGGGTTAGAATTTTTTCTTCTTACGTGATGGATATTTAAAAAATTTGTGCTGAATATTTGATGATGTATTTAATGTCGTCTGCAGACGGTTTTTATTGGCACAATCAGTTCTAGGCGCCTCTAGCCGGAATCCCCTTTGCAAAGATCCGTCATTTAAGATTCATGAACAACATTAATGAAACCGCAACAAAACAAGGTAATTTATTCAATTTATGCAAAATGTAAAATAGTTCAGAAACATTTGCTCATTAACAGCTAATTAACATTTGGAACCTTGGACACATACTGTGTCTTAAATTGTTTTGACTTGTCTTGATACGATCCGAATCATGTGGGACGTCACTGACGAAAATGACAGATGTCAGGTGATTGTCATCACAAGTATAGTGTGTTTCTGAAAGGACTACATAGAAATATAGAAAATGAAACAACAGCCAATATCGGTTATAACGACCTTCAAGGAACTGACGAATTTGGGCGTTAAAAGTGATACGCCGTTATAACCGATGTAATTGTAAGTGATTTTGGCTGTAATTTATTGAAAGTCTGGGCTTCAAATGTTTACGGTCAGAATTTAGAGAAAAAATTTTTCAGATGCAGTTCAGAGTTTTTGGAACTTCATAAAGCCCTTAAGCCATAAGGCGAACTGCGAAATTCGCGAATTTTGACACCTCATTCACATGGATTTCGGTAGTCGCGAATTGTCAGTCTGAAATTGAATATTTCAAATGTACGGGCTCAAAGATTTCGCGAATTTTTCATTCGTGTATTTGTGGATCGCGAACGGCCAATTGTGGATCGTTTTTGAAAATTCGCGAAAAAATTATTGAATTTGCAGGAAAAAAATTCGAAATCGATAATTTTCCTATTTAAACAACATTTTTTTGAGTTTTTACTTAATGAAAAAAAAGCGATGAATCAAAACGCACCGTCTGGCATACCAACAAGTGTACATTTTGCTGATATTTCCTGATACTTTAAGTTCGCGCCTCATATGAAAAGCCCTTTAGGCACTTAAATGTTTCTGAAGAGCCCATCCAAACAAGGATCAACAGCATTTACGTTTTAAGACCAGGCACAAGTCTAAAACTTGTCTAAACAAGTCTAAAACTTGTGCCTGGTCTTAAGCTTACTTTCAATCCGTCTTCTTGCTGCCATAGTGAGTTCCACTTTTCTAAAGTGAATGTGGCCATTTTTTGCAAGTTTTACTCTTAAATTCACTGCACTGTAGAAGGAAAAAACTGCCTGTTTCCCATAAATTAATTTCAAATAATATTTACCGTCATACACACGTTTTTCCCACTGTCTTCAAAATCAGTCGATCGATTCGATTCGATTCGATCCACTTGTCCTAAGTTTGCACCCAATATCCGACCATTCAAGTGGATGACATAATTAAAGTGACCAACTTCACACACAGAACGAAATTGAAATCAATTTGTATGCCATGACCCGTTTTAATTGAACTCAATTGGAAAGTTTTGATGCCGCTTTTCGTTCCGCAGAGAATTGGATAAAACTCTTGAGTAGAATTCCGACAAACTCGTAATTGGACACTGAGATACGCTATAATTGATTGGCCAAGCGCTTCGTGTGTGTTCTACTCTGTAGCATTGTTCACAGTCACGTTCTACCTCTTGAGTGGGATCGCAAGAGCCTTCCTGTATTCTCAACACCGCTAGTCTTAAAAGCTGAGATTATTTTTTTGTGATCATGTGTTTGTGGTGCTTGAAAGGGTTCTGTCGTGACATTAGATCTCATTTACTGAAAGGGCTTACAGCGCTTTGATGGTCCAGGTGTGCTACTTCATTACGGTGGACTTAGTTGAAAATAGGAAGAATATTCTTTATCAGCTCTTCCTATTTGTGTTCTGTTTGGGTAAGCAAACTCGGTTAGGAATGTGTTTGAAGAGGAAATGGCAATGAACCCTCAAATATGGGAATAATGTGAACTAAAATTTCATTAGACGTCAGAATGTCTTCAAGTATATACCGTTCAAGTGTTTTCCATTCATTGTCTCAATTTTCTTTGAATTATTACCACAAATCACTGACAGGGTATGATTGATTTCTGGTTATAACCTAAACAAACAATTGGAGAGATGATCACATGAGGAACTTTGGCTGAGTATATTTCCTGTTTTAATGGCAGAGGAGCTGTTTAGTAAGGTGGCAGTAAAACTTTAACAAAAGCGTCATTGTTCATAGGAGACTCTTTTATGAACGTTAAATAATAAGGCAAATAGGCAGCGATGGTAATGTAAGCTGACGTTTGGAGTTTATTAAAGAATTTTTGTAACGATTGAGTGGATGACGGCTTCATAGTTCTCCAACGAAATGTTTGTTCATTTTTGTTGGATGAGCAGAATTTCATGACTTAACAATCCTGTGGTGCTGTGCGATTTGAAATGTTTCCATAAGACATTGCGCCAATTTTAGCTTAGTTCCGTTCTTCCGTTATCGCATTTTGGGTCCTGTTGTACCAAATGTTCATCCAGGACTCGAAAGACGGTATCATTTGAAATTGCTACAATATTAACTATCTCATACGCCTGGACCCGGTGATCATCAAGGACAATATTTTGGTTTTGGTTGACCATTTCTTTCATTGTGACGTCATTTGGAAGTTCTGCGCGCTCAGAATGTATCGTGCTCGTACTGCAACGAAATTTAGGGAAACTTGTACTTCAACTTGTAAACTGAAAACAGCTTAGTGCTCGACAGATCTATTTGATTTTGTTTGTCTATGTCCAAAAAGATACAAAGATGTCAGAAAAAAAACCTCTACGCAATCCGAGCGCCATTTTGCATCAAAGTCACTGACTTATCGAACAGTCCTCATATCTCATTCTCTTATAAAAAGAAATTGACTCTTTCTTACGTCAGAAAGCCGTTGTTGTTCCTACGTGGGTTATTTACTGACAACATTTTAATGATTTATTTAATTGACTTTTTGATTTTTTTTCGAGAAGATCGTGCGTTACTCAAACGTTAACACCACAAGCACGATCTTCCACAAATCTGTGCAACTGCTCGCATATCCCGATGATATTGACATCATCGGAAGGACACAGCGGACTGTCACTCCGGCTTTTGTGAGCATCGAGAAGAAAGTGGCTAAGATGGATCTTGCGGCGAATGAGGTTAAGACAAAGTATATGCTGTCCACGAGAAAAATCCACTAATACCAACAACTTGGATAAAACGTCTCTTTATGCAGCTACAGCTTTGTCTACCTAGGCTCTGAAATAAACTCAAGTACTTAAACCACCGCGGAGATAAAACGAAGGTTTACTCTTGCCAATCGCTGTGCCTGGTTATCTCTTTATAAGACCTTGATAGTCTCAGTCCTGCTGTATGGCGCAAAGCGGACAAGGACAAGCTTCTAGGTCGCTTCAAGAGGAAGGTCGCTGGAATTATCTTTTGGTCCCTTATCTTTTGGTATGCACTGATGGTGTTTGAAGGAGGAGATTGAACGACCAACTTTACGGACTGTACAGTTACATTGATCTGGTCGAACGAGTCCGAGTCTCCCGTGTCAGATGCCTAGGTCATGTAGAGCGAATAGATACTAACGTTCTGGTCCAGAAAGTCTCCGATTCTAACCCGCGGTAAGGGAAGACCACTCCTCAGGCGTACACAATTGGAAAGGGACCTCAATCAGCTGAACGTGCGTCGCTGGTGGCAGTTGGCACAAGACCGTATTGGACGACGTAATGGCTGAGGCCCAGCTCCCTCACGGACTGTCTCATTGACCATCGACAATGACCCCTCTACACTGCTTAAAAATATTCCATTGGAAACTATCCGTTTACGGCAATAGACTTGAAAGAAATTCCGAAAAATGAAAATGGTGAAGCAGAATCTTTCTTACACATAGGCTCCGCTACAATGTGGTATCTAAAAGGGATATGTACTGAAAGAAACATTTCATTCAAAGACAGCACTTATTTCTTAGTGAGTTGGCTAACAATCCAGTGTTCACCTGATTTGCGTCCAGAGGCACTGTGAGATAATAGGGAATTGCGAACGAATTCACATGACACTGACTCTCAATTCCTTCACGTAAAAAATCATCCGTGCAGGGCCCTAGCTAAAGCCAAACTTCAAATAAGGCTTCATGAGGTAATTACCACCAAAACTTGCCCGCAGTAAACATCAACAAGTTAGCCTGCATAATCAAATATGTAGGTCTGCAAAAATTACCACTCAAAGCTGTCATAGCATATAACGGCTTCTGTAGAAGATTTAGGTATAAAAACGGAGGAGACTACTATATTTTCAGTTGTTCTGCTCATGCAATCCCTTCTCAAAGTTACCTTGGTCATACCAATTTGGGGGATTTGAAGGGATACAGTACCAATCAACTTTTCGGTACATCATAAGTTCCGATTGGTTAAACGGATCAGAGAATTTTGATCACAATGCGTCTAATTTGGCCTAAGGGTGACTGCAAACTGAAGCTTCCACATTTAACCTGCATTGAGGCTCTCGTATTTCCGAGTGCTATGTGTTTGAAATAAGAAATTACCTGCAATCTATTGAACGTGTCCATTGCCCTTTTTTGCGTCAAACCTTTTTGGTATACTTCTAAGCACTAGACTTTCAGTATAGGTTCAAATCCCACCACAAACACAACTCCATCTCTTTCGAATCACTGAATTTAACAGTCTGGAATAGGTTTCTCAATCTCGCCTTTCGGAGGCGGCATTACATTTTAGTTTCCCTCCACTTGTGAGAGAACGACGAAAGAACAATATCATGCAGATTCATACCACTCGATTATTTTTTCTGCGGCTACATGAAGTCCTATGAACGCCAATGGAGATGCTATTGCCGGAATAACGCCGCACATATTGGACCAAGTCACCAAAAATTAGACTAAGCTCTTAAAGAAATTCCTGCGAAGTCAATATATAATAATAATATAATAGAATACTGTGCTATTTCATACTTATTCACATGAATGTAGCTTCAGAATAAAGCCAAAATCAATTTTATATCTCACGCGTTGTTGTTTTATTTAAATTTATTTTCCTATCGTTTTAATCTGGTCACCCTGTGGTCCGGAATTGCAGGGGTTCTGTCTTTGATTCCGAGAGATTTTCATCGATCATTGTTGCTTCTGGATAGAAATTGCAACGTTTAACGTTGCACAGAATTTACAATCACATTAAGGACGTGAAAATTTACTTGGCGCTTAACCTTTTCCGGGCTTATTTCGCGACTTTTATTCCCCCTAATTGCCACATCACGATGAGCCAGTGTGCTTTCTCATTTTCTTTCTCTCTATGAACGTGAATCGTGTCTTGGCAAGTGACTTGCGAGTCTCTGGGACAATGCAACAAAGGACGTCCGCGATTAGGGTGGAGCACCAAAGTCAATGCCCTCCCTCCAAAGATCTTCACAGTGTATGTGACTCACAAGAGAAGCTCTCACAAATTTCTCGACATTTGAATGAACTGACACACTTTTTAATCCCTTGTGATTCATTCCGTTTCGATTCAAGAGAAAGAACAGAACAATGGTGCAAACAAAAGACCGTCAAAACCGGCGACCTAGAATCATGCAGCACCTTCCAAACGTTCTGAGCTAATGATCGAGTTCCGAAAACCCATTAACCTCACCTCAGAGGCAGAAATGAAGACACAAAATGAATGAGCAAATCGAGGCGAGTTTTTTTTATCGATTGTGTAAACTTCCTGGAAATTAATTTACAAAATTTGCAATTTACGGTGTCAAAGGCTGACATTTTATCTCATACAAGCGGATCAGCACGGAGTAACGTAAGCGATGTGACTTAATTCCGCGATCACATCAAAAGTTCACCCAGAAGGCAACGAATTCTTTATGCATGTCGACGCTAAAAGGCTGAATGGGAATATAATTTTATTATCTTTATCTTTCCGGTGATTTAAGTGAGTTGTGATAAAAGGAAATGTGACATTTTCGATGCATTTGGAAGAGTGATTGTTGCGGGGTATCTGGGTCGAAATCTTAGGTTAGAGTGACAGCAGAGGGCTGGTAAGATGGAAATAGCAAGGGTGTTAAACTAGGCTAAGTAATTTTGGCTAGGATGTACAATTTATGGATTCTGTAAAGAAAAATGCATTTCAAATGGAAAATCTATGGAAAATTTTAAGAGGATCTTCGAAATGGTGGGCGCCGTGGCCGTGTGGGTTCGTGCGTCGACCCATGCGCATTCGACTTTCACAGTCTAGGCTCGAATCCAAGTTCAGACAAATAATTTTTCAAAAAAAAAAATTTATCGCGGCTCCACCTATTTCGAGTCATTAATAATGCTCAAAGAGTATAACTGTCTAGAAAAAGCTTCTCAATGTCGCCGTTCGTAGCCGGCATTAAACTGTAGGGTCGACGATTGGTGTACCAGAAATGGGCTTTCAGTCAACCCTCTTAAAACCGAGGTTGTCCTCTTTACGAGGAGGAGGAAATTGACTGGTTTGACTCAACTGGTACTAAAAGGTGTCACTATCCGCTTTTCCGATGAAGCTAAGTATCTGGGTGTCATTCTAGATAGGAAGCTTCTGTGGAAAAAACACATTGAAACGAAAATTGCGAAGGCACTGTCAGTTTTCTGGCAGTGTAAAGGAATTTTCGGCAAAACCTGGGGTCTATCACCAAAAAGATCCGTTTGGATCTACACGGCTATGATCAGACCCCTTCTCTCCTATGCATCGGTCGTTTGGTGGTATAAGCTTTCGCGTAAATACGTAACTGCTGCTCTCACCAAGCTTCAAAGAACGGTCTGTCTCGGCTGCATGGGGGCCTTCCCTAGCACGCCTGGCTCTGCTCTTGATGCCCTGCTGAATCTCCCCCCCCTAGATGTCCATATCATGGGGTGCACTCTCAAGGCCATCTTCCGTTTAAAAAGAAGTGGTTATTGGTACAACTCGCACTGGAGTTTCGATGACCTTGCGCACCGCATCTCCTTTGACCCCAGTCTTATGGATATGCCGTCTGACGCACGGACACCAGTACTCCAGCTGCGACGAACATACAAAGTCGACTTTCCGTGTACTCAGGACTGGCTCTGGCCAGAATCTGAGCCAGGAAAGGAATGTAGTCGAATTTTCACGGACGGCTCCAAGACCAGTGAAGGATCTGGTGCTGGTGCCTTCGTGGAGAGCGACAACTTTAGACTGCACACCTCGTTAGGCAAATTTGCGTCGGTTTTCCAAGCGGAAACCTATGCGATCCTAATGGCTACGAGCTATATTGTGAAGAATAGGTGGAAGGGGCGAAGTATCTGTGTCTGTAGCGACAGCCAAGCTGTGCTTAAGGCCTTGCTCAACCCTTTAACCACTTCCAGAATAGTTCAGGAATGCAAGTCTTCTCTGAATTTGATCGGTAGATTGAATTCGGTAAGACTTGTCTGGGTTCCCGGGCACCACGGGATCACGGGAAATGAGATCGCTGATGAACTTGCTAGGCGAGGATCAGATGAGGCTTTCTCAGGACCTGAACCTACGCTGGGACTGCCCGCGTCCTCGGTTAGGGCTTCCATCGATGGTTGGACTTTTCGAGAGCACAACCGCAGGTGGCATGACTCTCCAGGATGTAGACAGACCAAGCGCATGCTCCCCAACGTCTGTAAGAAATCCGCGGCTTTCTTGTTATCTCTTAACAGAAAAGACTGCAGACAACTTATTGGCGTCCTAACGGGGCACTACACTTTCGCCAAACACCTAAGTGTGCTTGGCCTAAGCGATGAAACCCTCTGCGACGCCTGTGGAGAAGACGATGACACTGCAGAGCACTTCCTCTGCCATTGTCCCGCCTTTGCTCGGATCAGGTGGCAGTTATTCGGCGCTGATGAGGTGAGAGCTGATGATGTAGGCTCCTCATCACAGAAGCGCCTGCTGGTCTTCCTTCGGAAGACAAGGAAATTTCAGTAAAAGTAGGTTGCTGCCTGGTAGTACAATGGACCAGTTTTGAGTCTGAGTGCTCCAGTGTAGTGTGACAAAAACCTACGACAAAAAAAAAAAAAACTGTAGGGTCCCCTCCACTCGTGAGAGAACAATAGCACGCACAACACGAGTGGTTGCTGAGAAGCTAGGCCCAGGTCCACCACGGATTGTAGCGCCGCCATTATTATTATTGTTATTATTATTATATCTTCAAAATGGTCTACGATTTTAGTCAGAAGTGAAAAGAAAAGAAAGACATAATTTGTTGATTAACAGTAATTTCAACTTTATGACGGGAAAGTCAACTGAAACTCGATGAAGGAAGAGGTGATTGAAGGTTCAAGATCACCCTAGACCGCAGCGTCATCTAAAAAGAAGAAAGGTCGGGTCTAAATAAAGACAGGACAGGCAAGAATCTTTGACTACGAGCCTGTTAAACAACTCAAAAGAGGACTGTAAATATTGAGGTTATTAATGTTGCTTAATGTAAAATTCAATAAAACACTACTGTTTTAATTTTAAATGTATTCATTTGAAACCGTTAAGCACACAATAGAGAGAGAGAGATTCTAAATTTGTTTTGCATTATTCTTCGGTTTTGAAGCAGAAAACGAATGAAATACACTGACAGATATAAAAATTCCGTTATCGGTGGAAGCGACGCTTGTAAAGAAATAGTTACAGTTCTTTTTTTTATCGTCTGACATCTTACTCTCGCCAAGTGGTGCCAAATCGCTGTTTATTTTTGATATTCCAGACGTCTCAACAAAGGTGACTCACACAAGTGATATCAAAGCTCAACTGACTTCAGCGTCTATGCACTTTTTATAACAGTTGACAAAACGTTTTAGGCGTAAACAAATGAGAGGGCTAAGGAAATAGGAAGGGACGCTATTGACACGACACGTAAACAAATAAGGGAATTGGGAGAAGACGCATAAACGACAACAAGTGCATCGACGCTTGTTACACACTGTGTAAACGTCCTGGCGGGACAGCTTTGCCCGGAGCCGAAGTCTAAATCCAATAATTGCAACGTCCTTAGCAATATTCCAAACGAAGCTTGCGCCAATATGCGCCCAATTGCGTCGGGAACGTTTATTATCTACGTATGAAAGCTTACAATATATTTTGAATACAAATGAATAATGACTTACTATTTTTTGACAGACTCGTGGCGGCAGCGTCGACTCCTGGGCAAAGAATAAACCCGGAAAAGGACAAGTTAAAAATGGCGTATATTTTATTGCAAAATGGCTGTCATTCCACTTAGTTTTGTTCGATTTGACTTAAAGGAGAAGCCATACGCTGCCGCCAGGGTCGTTACATTTTTGAAATACATTTATTTTGTTACATTTTCTAACAACGCTTATCAGTGAGCAGGGTTACCAACATGTAACTCGCGCAACACTGGAAATGTAGGTACAGATGCTTGTGACCACAGGTTCACTGTATTATTATTACGCCGACCTAAAAGAAAAGCAGAAAGAACCCCCAAAGTTTCCACGAAAATGCTTCTTCTGTTTGTGGCATTAACATATCAAAGCCTGGATAAAAACCACAGTACAGTAGTTGTATTCAACGACTTCAAGAAGACCTTTGACACTTTGAATTACAAACAAATCTTGTGACACTGGATAATAAAGCAATAAGCGGCCGCATGGTTTGGAAGATGCCTAAGTAACAGATTATTCCAGGTGAAAACTGGTGTCAGTGATGAAGAAAAGGTCGAGTATGGTGTCCCACAGGGGTCAACGCTAGATCCACTTCTTTTCATCATAAACCTCAATGATTTACTGTCGGTGCTAAAGTATAGTACGGGTTATGCCTATGCGGACGATACAGATCGTAGTTAGCCATAGGAGCGTTGACAAAGCTGCAAGATTGATGCAATTTGGTTTCAATAGAGTGGCTGCTTGGTGTCACGACCATGGATTAATATATCAAAGAACTTAAGACAAAGATAATGCACATTTTTTCGCCGCATATTCCCATAACAAAACTTAAGATTAAAATGCACGATGTAGATGGCTTGCACAGAAAAGGATGTGAAGAAAGAAAAGAAGAAGAAGATGACTGCGTCGGAAGTATAGACCTATCTAGGACTGACGGCAGACTAAAACTTTAATTAGAGCTACCATTAGGCAAATTGGAGAAAAAACTGAGTCAATCTGTGTACGCACTTTTTCACCTAAACAACCGCAGCACAGCAGCAGCAATCAAACAATGCTACTTCGGATTGGTGGAATTTAACCTAAGATACGAAATACTTGCTTGGGGAAAAGTTGTCACTACACCAAAAACATACAAAACTTAAAAAATATTGCAAAGAACTGGACGTAGCAGCTCTGACCAGCAGGGTGTCAACAAAAGCACCCTCTGATCACACTATTCTTCGTTTGGTGTCTAATATTGTTGAGCACGGTACAGTGGGAGATCGTCGACATGCCGTTCAGCAACGTCCAAGATGTTCCAATGAACTGGTTGAGGCGGTAGAAAAGGGTGTCGTCAAGAACCCAAATGTGACGTATCTTAACAGTGCTCAGCGTTTTGGCGTCAGAGCATTTTGAAGGACGATTTGCATTTTTTTCCGGCTAAAGTACACTTGATTCAAAGAAGATTGCCGACAAGTCGTATACATAGCTTGGAATACGGCCAAACAGTTGCTCGAAGGGTTGACACTGGACCTGGTTTTTGAACCGACGAGGCTCATTTCACACTCGGGTCCAGAGTGTGTTAACAAGCAAAACTGCCACATTTGGGGAACGCAGAATCTACACGTGATCCACAAAACACCATTGCATTAGTAAAAACTGACTGTTTGGGCGGCCGGTTACGCCAAAACTATAATTGAGCCATTTTTCTTCAAAGAAAGTGAAGTAGTCGATGGGAATCGATATCGGTGGATGCTGGCTAACTATGTCTGCCCACAAATGTGTGAAAGAGGTGTGGATTACCAGTATCGAAAAGTCAGTGCTCTATGCCACAATGCGAACCAATCAATGCAGTTTCTGCAACGAAATTTCATTGGACGTGTGCTGTCCAACATATTGCGACATTGACTGGCCACGGAGATCTCCAAATTTGACCCTTCCGAGCTTCTTTTGAAAGCAAAGTTTATGCCAATAATCCTTAGACCATTGACGAGCTTAAGGCAAACATTCGTCCCGAAATCATCGGTAGACCGCCCGAGATGCTCGAAAAAGCGATGGAAAGCGCAGCAAAAAGGGCACATTTTGCTTTGGTTAATTGAAGCGGCCACTTGATTAATGTCCACTTCACACTCTCATTTTACACACCATTGGCAAGCAAAATCGCCGCATTTGGGGAACACAGAAATCCATACTAGATTCATGAAACACCATTGCATGACTGACTGTTTGGGTCAGTGTTTACGCCAAGACCATCATTGGACCATTTTTCTTCAGAGAAGGCGAAACAGTCGATGGGAATCGATATCGATGAATGTTGGCTCTCTACGTCTGTCCACAAGTGTTTGAAAACGGTCCGGACAGCTACAGGCAGTTTCTGCAACGAAAATTCCCTAAACGTGAGCTGTCAAAAAATATCGTCATTGCCCACCGGGATCTCGAGATTTTTGTCCCATCCGGACTTATTTTGTGGGGTTATTTGAAAAGAAAAGTGTACGCCAGGAAGCCTCACACCATTGACGAGCTCAAAGTAAGCATTCGTGTTAAAATCATCGCTATATCGCCCGAGATCCTCGAAAAAGTGATAGAAAACAAAGCAAAAAGGGCACATTTTGCTTTGGTCCATGGAGGCGTCACTTGACTGATGTTGTATTCAAAACCTAGTTCAAATAAATTTTAAAGGAACAAATTAAATACAAATTCCTCGGCAAATCGGTTGTTTTTCTTTTCAAGTTATTCAATATTCACATATCGGGGCACCCTGTACACAGAGAATGTGAGTGGGAATTTGCGTTCTAGCAAATTCTTTCTTAGAAGCTAGATTAATCGCATTTACGGATGGCAGACAATCTTTATGGCAGCTGGTGGAGCCGTCTTACCAATTGATGTTTTGGAAGTTTTTCTTGGCAGCTGGCAAGAGGAAGATCAGTTCTTCTGTGCGCAGCTGGAGAAACTTTGTCTTATCTGGTCCTAAATGCGCAACTCAATCTCTATCGGTGCTGGTTTTTTGAGTGCAGTTGCTGCTTAGTGGGTTCGGAGGAAAATTTTATGAACTTTTCAAGCCTCTGGCAGGTTTCATCAGCAGACATGCAACTTAGATGACGTCCCCTTGCTGTGACGAAAATAGGCGCAGAAAAATAGACCCTTTGTGCGATCTTCCACATCAAAATCAATCAATCAATGCAATCAGAGCCTCAACTGCCATCGCAGACCCAAACTCTTACATCCAACATCAATACTTTGTCTGCCTTATTCCCACAGGCGAGTGTCTCACAAAGGACACAATCGGATATTTATTTCTGGAACTCTGCTCCTCCAGACCAGGAGGCTTATCGTCTTCTCTTTTGACCCCTCCCGTCGTTAATCAAGCCGAGACCGTGTTCCCAATCTTCCTATTCTTCCTCGCCATGCCGCTCATAAACAACGGACCGTACGCAATCCAATCCCATTTATGCAGAAGTCTCGATAAATCTCCCTTCATGAGCCTCTTAACCAACGTCGGTCGTACTCAAGTCTTTCTCCTTTTTTTCTTCTTCTCCTTTTTGGATCTTTGCCTTTTTTTGTTTTGTTTTTGTAGTCCCTCATAAATTCCTCCTGGATTCCATCATCGTTCACCATTTGTTTGCAATTCAGCATGCAAAGACCCACTCATTGGTATTCTGGGTGAGGTTTGAATTGATTGCAATCACGACCATCGACCACTGCGTCCGTGGTCACATGGTCTCAGTTCCCCCGGTGAAATGTTCACTTGATGGCAACGGCAGCCACTTTCCAAATTCATCTAGACCTCTCTTATTCCCCCCCTTTCTCACTCTCTCTCTCTCACAACACCGCCAAAGGTTCAGGAAATTCACAACACAGCCATAACCAACAACGGCGAAGAGTTCGACCACGGTCAGCCGAAAATAATCTTTACCAGCGAAGCGTTCCCCGAATGAAGTGGGGACTTGTTCGTGAAATTGCACTTAAACGACTACTGGGGGTGAACGAACCCGGTCTTGTCTTGGCTTCTGACCGCTTTTAAGAACTTTCAAAAAAAGATTGATGATTATTTACATTTCTCTTCACTTGAAAGCAGGATCAAACTGGGAGAGTGAATTTGTAGGAAGAAAAGAAAGAAAAAAAAGAATTTGGAGATGCCGGGGATCGAACCCGGGGCCTTTCACATGCAAAGCGAACGCTCTACCACTGAGCTACATCCCCTACATTAAGTTTAATGATTGACTATTCAAAAGAGATAATTTACTTTTTCTAGTTTGTAAACAACCATTTTCTGGAAAGTGATTAAAAACACAATCCCCCCAAAAGCACCGTTTGTCT
This sequence comes from Myathropa florea, assembly GCA_930367185.1. NCBI lineage: Eukaryota > Metazoa > Arthropoda > Insecta > Diptera > Syrphidae > Myathropa > Myathropa florea. The sequence continues at coordinate 19,486,610 of OV884003.1, forward strand.
TTTTGACTTTTATGTAATTTTTCTTTAACCAATAAATCCTTTTCTATCATAGGCAACAACCGAACTAACAAAGCACTACAAATGTCATATTTGTGTCTTAGGTCGACACCACATTGAGAGAAAATTGTGTTCTTTACTGTACTTGCACCTTGGGTTTCCTGAAGACGAATGACAACGAAAAGCGAAAGCGATGGCTTTTTATAAGGTTTTGGAATTTATGGATGTGAAAGGAAGTATTGGAACACATTTTTAACTCTTTTTGATGCACTACAGCGGGGCTAATAAGTATTGCGCAGGTATTCAGTTTTGTTTTCTACGTTTTACTTAGCCGATCACTGTTGAAAATTTCTTTTAGGTGATATGACGATGGTGATATGACATAATACCGCACACAAACACAGCGCAGCGGAAAGCGAACATCATGAAGCTGATGCACAGAAGTGGAGAAGGACTACAATCAAGTTTATCTGCGAAACTAGTAACAGCCAGTTAAAGATAGGTTTATTTTAAGAGTCTTGTCGTAAGAGCTCAGATACGTCTCGAATTGCCGCGCCACATAAGAAAAGGGAGGCGCTTTCTCATATTTTTGTGCAGCGTTGAGGATTCATTGCAGTGTTTGATGCAACTAATGGGGTATTAATGTTTGCTGCAACCCGCTTGAACGTTCAAAATGCTTAGAAGGTACAAACCGGACATCTGTACATTCTCTACCGTAAGCACAAAAAATACAGGGTGAGCCGTTTTGTCGGTATGTGAATATTGAATGATTTAAAAAAAAAACAAGCAATTTCCATATATGTATGGGGTATTTTTATTGAATTGGTCCTCTAAACGATATCAATTAAGTGGCCAGCTCGGTCGGCAGAATGGATCAACTCTGATCTAAATGCACTTCTCAGCCACTTTAACCTTTAAAATGGCCAGCTCTATTGACCAAAGCAAAATATGACATTTTTACTTCGTTTTCCATCACTTTTACGAGCATTTCTGGCAGTATAGCTATGATTTTGGCACGAATGTTTGCCTTGAGTTCTTCAATGGTTTGAGGTTTGCTGGCCTACACTTTGCTTTCAAATAATCTGTGAAAAGAAGTCCGGAGGGGTCAAATCTGAAGATCTCCGTGCCAGTAAATGTCGTTATTTTTCGGACAGCAATCGTCCATCGAGTTTTAGTTGCAAAAACTGAATTGAATGCTTGGCAGTGTTGCGTGGCGCATCGTCTTTTTGACACCAGTAACCGTCCACACCTTTTTCACACATTTGTGGCAGACAGCATCCAACGATAACGATTCCCATCGATTGTTTCGACTAGTCTGAAGAAAAATGTCCCAATGGTGGTTTTGGCACAAATGCTGGCTTAAACAGTTTTTGGTCGTAAACGTAAGGACATTTTTTTCTGTGTTAAACGTTTCTTGGTTAATTTTTTTTAAAAAACATGTCTACTTAAGTCAATCGGTTGACAAATGTCAAAGTTATTCAATGTTTCCAAACCAACATAAAAGATGGCTCGCCCAATACTTTTAAAATTAAGAATTTGGCTTCGTTTTCTCTTTTGTAGATGCTCATGTTTAAGGGCCAACCATTATGGCCGTACGGAAGCTTAAGCGAACTTAAGTTACCGAGCGATAAAATAATACGAAAATAATACATTGTGATTATAATAGCCGCTTCGCCCTGTTTCGGTAAGTTCGTCCACTTTTGCCTACTTACGCGAGAGCGAAATGATTCCCTCTCTATGTATGCAAATTTCAGTTGATAGCTGAATCCACCTGACGTTTTTGTAAGCAATTATGGACGCATTGAAATTGGATGATCCTTTTGGTAACTTTTCCTTCGACTGTGACACAAGCTTAATTTTTTGTATAGCCATTACGATTGGCCCTTTAATTTGGGACTCATTATGGTTACAAGTTCAAGAGGAGCGATTGGTAAAACACGTTCAAAATCAATATTAGGTGAATACTACCTCTGCTAACTAGCACGATGGGTCATGGATTCAGCAACAAAGGAGCAAATCATTGATTTCGGTCTAAGGTCTGTCAAAATATGAACTGTCATAGCAATGTTATAAAATAAACAGAACAACAAATTAAACATTATTTTATGGACTTTTAAGTGTTGCTATAATTTTTCCCGAATTCGTAGCTATTTCACATTTAATTTGTGCTGATAAATCCGTCTCAATCATATCAGAAAAACAATATGTCACGTCTCAATGTTTTAAGCCGAAGCAATCATTTCAACTTTAAAGTGTCCTCGTTTAGGCAATTATGAACAAAATATCTCCTTAATTGTTTTATTTTGTACACAAAATCAACGCATTTTAAAATATTCAGAGGTAGTAAAGTAAAAATGCAAATTTTGTTATGTAAATATGAAAAAAAGCAATACTTGAAAATTTACCTTCAAAAAAGTCACAAATTATTTTGCACATCTCAGACAATCACCGAAACTCACCAATCTACTACAATCTCCATCTGCCAACCATCTATCTCTCTTCACAAACACATGCTACCCTCCTTACTCCCATAATGCGCTAATTGGATATACAAACAAAATCAACTTGTCAAAGTCAAACAATCACTTCCATGTATGGGTAATTTTTGCACGTGCAAATTAACACAACTATAAATAGTTTGACATTTCATTTGCTTGGCTTTGATGGGGTGGAAGAGAAATTCTTGTCAAATGCCGCAGAAGATAACCCGGTAGCTGTTTCAAAGTTCAATCGTGAATTTGTAAATTAAATTAAATCTAGTTCGCGAATTGAGCAATTCATCGTGTTCCGTCATGTGGTTCCTTATAAGTGCGAATGTGTGCAAATTGCGCCAATTCAAAAGTTTGCCAATATCAGCACTTACTCCGCAAGTGTACCTGCGTTCGCCAAGATTGACCTTAATAACATCACCAAGATGCCGCCAGGAGGTAAGTGGGAGAAATTCATGATTCCAATTAGAAAACCAAGTCTCATTCCCTTCATTGTGCGGCAGGTATTGTGTAATGAAAAAATTTAGTACGGCTGCCCTTCAACGGAACTCAAAATGAGTAAAATCGAAACTAAACCAAACCACCATTGGCTACGTTCGTTTCTCTTTCAACCCTAAAGGTACCCATCGACGGTGGAAACGTGTTGGATCAATGAACCCAAGATATTTTCGTAAAGTTGTCAGTGTGTACACACTAGTAAAGCTTTACGTCCGCTGTCATCTGGTACGGATTTGAGCTAAGCTGACAGCGTCGCATGTGGCGATGAGGTTTGCGAATTGATTGACCCCACAGCCAGAGATGTGTGTGTGTGTGTGTTTGAATTAATTCAGACTGCCGGTTAACAATGATCACCAGCCACAAGTGTGGTCTGCATTTAGATACAATTAATAATTTGGGAAGTGGTGTCACATGGGGGGGTTTATTTATGAACATTTATGATTCTTTTGTAGTTATTCATGTCATGTCACATGATTTACTACGACCTTCAGTTGCATTCAAATAAATTGCATACAACCAATTGTGTTGAATCTTGTTTTCTGAACTTTCATGTCATTTGTGCAGTTTATGGCTTTGAAGTAAGACAGGTGGCCAGAGATCAACACATAAAAAAGCTTGTCAAGCGGAGCATATGAGGCTTGAGTTACTTATTTACTTACATATCAGGTCTGCGACCTATGGAGGGTCTGAGCCTGAACTTGAGGGTAGTGAGAATGTTTTGAGCTTAGCTTGAGTTACTGCCGTTGAAAACACAACAATAAACTTTAGTATAGGAAGTAAGATCGTTGATCCGTGGTAGAATTCGTTCGGAAGCTGGAAATTTATGGGAAACCAAATAATAGAACATTTAAAACTGTTTACGTAGTCAAAGAGACTGAACGAATTTAATTGCTCTTCTTGAATATGGTGCTGGAAAGTGTTCAATTACTTCCAGGTTAAAAAAATTATTTAATTCATCCACAGGTCTGATAAAGTAACCTCCTAATAATTGAGCAGAACTCAAGTCTTCCGAAACTCAATCCTGACTTTTGTCACGCAAAGATAAGCTTTATTTTTTTTTAAATCAAGGGGTTGTGACAAAATGGAAAAATGTAAAACAAATTGATGAATTAACAGAGCATTCTACCACCAACCATAAAGGGAGGCAATAACTTCGCAAGTTTAATTGACTCGCTCGAACGGCCTCGTAATGTCTCCTCGATTTTATTGTTTGATTATTTATTTTTAAATCAATGCAATACCAACCTGACTAGGATCAAGTTCAAGTTCTGAACCCATTAAGTGGTTCAAGTTTAACCATATCTTTGTAGTCCTGACACTGCTATCTAGAAAAAGCTTCATAATCACTCCGTTTAGAGTCGGCAATAATCTGTAACTCCCCTCCACTCGTGAAAGAATAATTGCACGCATAACACGAGCGGTTGCTATAGAAGCTAGGCCCACCTCAGACTGTAGCGCCACCATCATTATAGTTATCGCTGATGGCCCCGAGCAACCTGCTTCCAGTCACCAAGACCAAGTTGTATGGCGTCCGCCATCGCTTGGACTTCATAACAAAGATTCTGTCATCATTTTCTTCCCGAACCGGGAGATTCGGAGTAAAAGATCTTGGCTGAGGCATTGGTGTTCAATCTCCATAAGGCCGAACCACTTAAGTCTACTGATTTTTGCCTCCCAGACTATGTCCACAAGCTGGACACAAGTCCACTTGGGACTGTACCGCCAGCATTTTATTATTATTACTGTGCCCACATCCTTGTACAGCTCAAAAGAGTTCGCGGTCGTGTCTTCTCCTCCTGCATTCGCCTCCCTCGTAGGCAGGATCAAATATCCGACGTGGAATTTTTCTCTCGAAGGCACCACGCTCTGCAGTTCTGTTAATCTTCCATCTTTCGGCTCCATTTCGCAAGACTGGCAGGATTAGGGTTTTGTAGAGCCAGATTTTGGTCCTTCGAGTCAGAAGTTTTAACTCCAGTTGTAGCAACGGTTGCCAAGGGTGATTCTACATCGAATCTCCATCAAGATGTCGTTTGGTGGAGTTTACGTTTGTCCCGAGGTGGACACATTCCACAATTGCTTCAAAATTGTACCTGCAAATTGTGGTATTTTGTTCTAGATGATGAGTAGTGGATCGATTTTAGCTCGACAGCATGTATTGTACTTCGTCTTCTCCTCATTTACTCTAAGACGGTTAAGTATCGGAGAGAACGCATGATTTAACAAACGGTTGGAAAGAGTTGTCTTTCCAATTTTTTGGAACATCATTCGCCCTCTCTCTAATAGTCCTGCCTTCTTCCACTCATGCAAACACCGTCTTAGACTAGCTTGTATCGCCTGTTCTTCAGTCGTGGTGAATGTTTGTACAATGGCCAGCTGCGATCGCGGGAAAGTGCCAATGCTATCGGCGTAATCCCACAGCTTGACCGATTTGTAGAAGATGTAGCCCACTGTTTAATCCCAAATTCCATCAACAAACTTGAAGTAAGTGAATATTGAGAAATGGCATGCAGTTTCTTAAGTATTCCTTCTCGTAAAGACCACAATTATACCCTCATGCCCTTTTTAAAGTTAGGCTGACGTTTTTATAGTCGAATCAAACGAATCCTGTTTATCTACGTTGATTTCTTGACATGCTTCAATCTTTTCCCGGCTAGTACCTTTATGTACCACCAAAAGTATAAACATACATGAAAGTCAAAAATTGCATACTATTTTGTGGAAATCTGTACCACAACGTCTTTCAACGTTCCGTTAACGGTATACAAATGTGCATGCATCTGATACACACTTGTGCGTGTTTGGTTTTGCATGTTTCCGATGGCAGTGGAGTGTTGACGTTTCGGTTGATTTTTTCAGTGTTTTGAAAGTTTTTTGCGGTGAAATAAGCAGGATGTTATAATATCAATTGAATACATACAAATTTGTTTTATAACGTAAGCGTAAAACACAAGCTTTGTGCGCCAAAATCTGCTTTCTGCTGTTTCTTACCTACCATATGCTTAAGAGATTTTACAACAATTCGATTGTTTGCTTATTTTTAAAGTTGTGCAAAGTGCAACCTGACCTAAGCATCTTTAAAACCGTGAATAGGAAATCAAAGGATAATTTGTTGCAGCTCAAAATCTGACCAAATCAAGTGGTTTAAGAGTAACCGTGTCCTTGTAGCTCACTTCCTAATTTCTTATCAGGCCATCGACACTTGGTGAGTCTAAACGTGAGCAATTACCGCCTTCTATCGCGTCGTGGCATAGTGGGTATGTCCATTGACTCTTACGCACTTGATTTCAGTCTAGATTAAAACAGATTTTCAAAATTACGCCTTCACCTTAATTTTTTGTACGGCTGTTATGGTTGGTCCTTAAGTTGTCTTGCTTCCATGACCACTTGGTCTTTATACTGAAAATTTGTTTATCGTCTTTTTCTCTAACCAGGAGGCTCGTATTCGAAGGCTCTCTTTCTTTGCTGGAGGATTTGTGTTCATTTGTTCGATGTGGCCGAGCAAGTTTAGTCAACGGATTTCTGCCGTCTGGACTACATATATCATAGTTTGTGGTTGTTTTCTCCTCCATTCGCCTTCCTCGTCTACAAAACGCAGAATTAGTTCTTCAGTCCTGCCTATCATGTAGTACTCGACTCCATTTAGTCAAAAATTTGAGTCACCGTACTTAGTTTTCTCCTCATTTACCCTAAGGTCAGCTTATTTCGCCTGTTCTTCAATGACGGTGAATGCTTCTATTATGCCGCTGCGTAACCCAGCAGTTGGAGCGATTTGCAGAAGATGTGCCCCACTTTTATCGCTGGAAATATCTCAGGGTTTTAGCTTCAATTATCTTAATTAAAATTATAAAAACAGTAGAAACTCGAAAAACTGAACGTTTCTATAATTTGAGCAGTTCGGAAAGATGAACAATTGTCTTCCCATCTTTCCACCAGGCAAAGGGCTACTATAGAGCAGTTTTTTTTTACAAATAAGTATTTTCTTAGCTTTTATAAGGAATTTTCTTATTTTCTTATGTTTTTTTTAAATAAAATTAACTACAGTAGATTCACATTAGCGTAAACACCGGATAACGTTTTTTTTTTTACTTTGACATCTCTAAAATGTGAACAAATCATGAATGTTCCAAAACGTGAACAATAATTTTCGCACCAAGTTAACCAAGTAAAATTTGAACCGGCTGAACTGGCTTGGTTCTTACTGTATTTGGATATATGCAATTTTTTTTCGGCTAAACGTCTAAACTTTCTTCTTCAATTAAATTTCGCTGCTTGAAAAGATGAACTGGCCTGTGTTTTATCTGTCCATCTTTTCGAGATTCTACTGTCTTGTCTCCGCCCAAGACAATTTTTAGTTGTTCGATTATTTGTCAATCATCTCCGATTCCTAAATCACTTCCTTTTGTAACTCAGTTCAAAAGAACAGCCAAACAGCCTATTCTTCCGAATTAAACTTTAAAATGTATTGTAAAAGTCTTCTTAAGAAATGGCATGCGCAGGTGCATGAGTCTGCCAGTCCATCTCAATCCAAATACTCAACAGAGCGACACGATGAGCACTTGCAAGAAAGGACTACTTGCGCAAAATCCAAAGTCATAAACACAAATCACGGGAAAAAAAACGAAAAGAAATCTCAAAAGACAAGGAGAACAACTCTGTGGACATTTTCCCTTTTGCCATTCAACACCCTTTGCCTTTTGAGAACACGTCTTGACAGTAAACAAAACGCTTTCGCAGTGTCTCAGAACCACAATCAACCCTTGTTGTGAACCCCCCTGTGATGAGGTGATGGAGGGTAAGAGAGGAAAAGAAAAACATCCCCCACATGATGGGGTGCATACCGAGACTACTACACAGACTCGAAAGCATAAACTACGATATGTTGCTTCAACCACAGCCCATTGGCACCGTCACTGGCAAACACCAGTCTCTTGATGGCTGTTAAAAGCTCCACAACACAATTGCTGCCAGTTGTTCGTTCGGACGAACAATCCGTAGCACCGTCTGCTGCTTGTGCATTCCTCCCCTTTTAATGTAGAATTTTATTATTAAAACAAAACACAAACAAAATTAATTCATCCGTGGTGTGACAATTTGCAATCGGCGGAAGCGTGAGTGTGTGTGTGTGTTTAAATTGAATTCAGTGCTTGTCTTCCTGTTCACTTTTTTTGCTCGCTCAAACCTCAAAGGATTATCTGAAAATTCCACTTCAAATGCTGACACATATCTTCGAGAGGAAGAAAAAAATAAGCTTTTCCTTGCAAAACAAAGAGCCGATGTACACACACATACGTCGGTTTGTTTGTTTGATGAATACCACATAGGAAAAAGGAGCCACCAAACTCCGAGTACTTCTTGCTGCTTATGGCAACAAATCTGGCACAAGGGTGTATTGCATTTTCAAACTGCTTGAAACGGGAAAAATATTAAAACACCCATCGAATTCCGAAGTCCTTCCGATGTTGTGAAATAGAAAGAGAACGAGATTCCACTCCCCCCCCTTGGCCGGATTTTCAAAAAAGGATAACTGTGCGAAATTGAATTGTGTAGTTTTTGTTTTAGAAGGATACATGTTTTTTTTTGTGAAGAAAATGATTGAAATTGTGTGAACGATTGTCCTGTGAATTTGTTTTGTGTATTTTCTAATTTTTGTTTTTGAACATAATTTATTTTGTTTTTGGATACATCAACAATAACTACAACAACAACAACAACAACAACAAACAACAACAGTACAAAAACCATCAGGCGGCAATAATGGGCTACAATATCGATTGGATATTCCCACGTTTAAAGAATCCGTCAAATTTATGGTACATAGCAAGCACGATTGCCGTGGCAGCCGTTGGATTATTTAGTAAAATCATTTTAGGTACGTACTACAACAAAAAATACCGCTATTGTCTTTAAATCAGATTTTCCCTCATTTTGTTGGCTTTATTCCTAATGTTTTCCTTCTTTTTTTCCTGTTTTTTCCATCTCATTTTCATCTCATTCACCATGCTGCGCTGTTCATGTCGTCATCTTGTTATGTGGGCTCTGTGAATTTTTAACAAGAACACGAAGAGATACATTTTGAGAGTGTGTTATAAAAGTGCATATCATAGACAGATTATTATTATTGCCGAGGCCAATGCCAATGACACTGTCCTTGCGTGAAGGAAAACAAAAAAAAAATAGACGAAACCGAAGATTAATGTGCCACGGAGAGACAGTTTGCTTGTGTGTGTTTAGTTTATGCGCGCTTACAGTCTCTCTCAGATCGTCTCTTTGGGATGCCCTTGTTCTCACAACGTGCGCTGTGAAAGCTTTTCGTCCCCCCACCACCCCATTAGGGGAGGAAAGATGATTTGTCATTTAATCGGATCACTCGACAAATGTTTTTGAGGCGGCTCTTGGCTGCGGAATAGATGTACATTTTTGGCGCAATTTTCAGTGTATCTGGTTGGATGACGCCAAATTCTGTACATTCTCCTTCACTTTTACGACGTTAACATTTCGAGGGACCCTTAATTTGTGAAAAGAATCAGCTAGCAACACTTTTCATTGGTTTATGTGTCTTTGCCATCAATCCCTTCATGCATTTGTGAAACGCCATTTATATATACCGCTAAATCCCATTTTTTATCAATAGCATGAAGATAACAACTGTATTATACTCATTTCTGGAAGCAATCCTGCATGACTAGACGTCCCAAAACGCTATGTCGGATCAGAAAATTAAATTTTTCAAGGACTCTGCTGACAGAAAACATTTTAAAGCCAACATTGAAATGTATGTATCCTTCATTTATCAGCTCGTATCATCGTGGTTAAGAGGAATGCGTATGTACAGTGGCGTTGAAAATAATAAATGCGTTTTTTTTTAAATTAGAATAAATCCAAATTGTGGTCGTTGTGGCTATGTTCGTCGATACCTACGCACTAGACTCTTAGTCTAGTTTCAAATCCCAGTACAGACAAACAATTTTTGAAAAACAAATTGGTCATGCCTCCAACTCTTTCGAGTCAATTTTCAAGGAGTATAACTGCCTAGAAAAAGCTTCTCCATCTCGCCGCTCGTAGTCGGCACTAAATTGTAGGCACCCTCCACTCGTGAGAAAAGAATAGCACGCATAACACGAGTGGTTGCTGCAGGATCTAGGCTGCACCTCGGACTAAAGAGGACCCATTATTATTGGTCCAGGTCTGTTTTTATTCGAGTCGATGTGGCAGTTGACTCGTTTTTCACAAGCCTCAAAATTAGACCATCGGTGCTAGATGTTGTTTAACGTGGCCTGCCTCGCGTTTCTTCAGTTTTGTGCTATTTTAATGGCACAATAGTGCGTCAGCACTGGCGTTGTCTTTCAACGCACACAATTCAATGGTCATGCACGCAATATTGCGCCGATCTAAGTAAATGAAAAAGATGAGAGGATCGTAATAAAACGTAAAACGTAATCCCAACGCACGTCATTATCGAACATGTTGGATATTTTTTGACAGAGGGATGCGCTGTAAGAGCGAAATTGAGAAATGTTTCCCAAATTGAGAAATTTGTGTGACAACTGACAGTTGAGAAATGAAAACAGCTGACTAAAATTATTTTAACGACAAAACTAATTTGAATGAATACGTGCGTCAACGCACTCCCTCCGTAACATGAAGTCGGCTGGAGCAACGCCCTATTGTGTTTCAGCCATTAAAATAGCATAAGGCATTGTTTACCACGTTTTAAAAGCATCCATCCTTTTTCCACAATAAATCCTTGCGCATTTCCCTATTTTCGAAGTTCATTGATGATTTGTCGTACCACGACGCGTTTAACGACCAATTTGAACATCTCTGATAAAAGATAGACATCTATTCAAATTGGATAAACGAGCTAAAATATAAGTCTCAGAAAAAATTGCATCATTCTAGTGCGATCCAAAACAATTTTAGGACAATTTCATACAACGCACCTATTTTCGTTTTTTGCACACTTAAAAATCGCATGATAACAGGAGCGGAAAACCAAAATTGCGGCTGTTGCTTTTATATACATAACTACGGTGACCATCCGTCCTCTTTTTTTGAGGACAGTCCTCTTTTTCGGTATCGTGTCCTTTTTTTTGTTTTTTTTGAAGAGGACAATAATTTGTCCTCTTTTTATTAAAATGTCCTCTTAATGTCTTTTTTTTCTCTAAAAACTTTTTTCTATGATCTACACAGTAAAGTACTTTCTTCAGTACTAAATAAGTTCAACACAAAAAGTCGACAGCACTGATTTGAATAATTCACTTCTGTCATCTGGTTTTTGCTATTGTGAATGAATCGCAAACTGTAATCCAAGTCCATTCGATACATTTTTGTGACATTCTTTTCGCTTTTTGTTTGTTTCTTGGAAATGATAAGATTGTCATCTTTTTTGCATCTGGACAAATGGAAAATTCGTGGTACTGCATTTCATAAATTTGTTTGCCGCCCTTTGCAAGTTTTCAGAAAATGGAATGGCAGTTGTGAAGCAAAGGTTTTGCATCAATTATTTTGCACACCACTGTAGTAGCACACGCTTTGGTAGTCTGTAATTCAATAATGGACAAGCTTTGTGGTACGGTGGTCAAAATCAATTTTTCTAAAACAACTTTTCATCTCTTTGTTTGTTTTTATGTGTGTCTTCTGTGCCGGACTCTTGAGTTATTCGTATACTTTACTTGGTCTCTCTCGAGTGAACAGGAAAGCGGATTCCAGTCATATAGACCAAGTTGTCTTGCGTCCACGATCACTTTATCTTTATACCGGAGCGTTGGTTTCCTCACAAACTAGGAGACTCGCATTTGAAGGCTCTCTTAGCTGGAGTTTTGTGTTCATTCCTTTGATGTGGACAATCCAAATAATCGACAGATTTTTGACTTCCGTACTGTGTCCACATTCTTGTACCGGTCGTAAAGGTGCGGGTGTGTCTTCTCCTCCATTCGTCTTCTTGGCAGACAAGAACGCAGAATTTTTCTTTCGACCGCACCAAGAATCAGCCCTGGAGTCGTGCTTATCGTCCAGCTTTCGACTCCCCATATTATAGCAAGATTGGCATGATTAGGGTTTTGTAGATCAAGCTTTTGGTCATTCGAGTCAAGAGTTTTGACCCCAATTGTTTTGAAATAAACGAAGTAGCAGGCTTGTCACGAGCGATTCTACGTTGGATCTCCACCAAAATGTTGTTTGTGGAGTTCACGTTTACTACTTCTTGTGACGTTACAGTGGAACGTAAAGTGGAAAAAGGATAGGGTACGTAAATGGTCGAGGCTACAACTGGTCGAAAATGAGTTCATCTATGAGATTATAAGTTTATTCATCAGATTTCACGAAAGTTCGTCAAACCACTTGAGACTAATGGCTGAAACACAACAATGCGTCAGCGTCAGCGTTGTCTTTCAACGCACACAATTCAATGGACATTCACGAAATACTGCGTATTCTGCGTCAAAGAATAATACGTTCAATTCTTTGACCGGAATATTTTTTGATTTGACATTTCAGAAATGAAAACAGCTGACGGAATATTTTTCATTTGGTATTTGAGAGAGAGGTGGGCGCCGTAGCGTAGTGGGTAGGTGCGTGCGACTCCTACGCTCGAGGTCGTCGGTTCGAATGTCGAAAAAAAAATCATCAAACATTTTTTCACGGCTCCACCTCTTTCGAGTCACTGGCAATCCTCGAAGAGTACAACTGTCTAGAAATAGCTTCTCAATCTCGCCGTTCGGAGTCGGCATTAAACTGTAGGTCCCCTCCACTCGTGAGAGAACAATAGCACGCACAACACGAGTGGTCGCTGAGAAGCTAGGCCGAGGTCCACCCCGGACTGTAGCGCCGCCATTATTATTATTATTATTATTATTTGTTATTTGAGAGAGAGAGGGAACAGCTGATTAATGCAGTGCGTCAACGCACACCCTCCATAACATAAAGTCGGCTAGGCCAACGCACTATTGTGTTTCAGACATAATGCTAGAATTTGGCCTTATGTCGCTTGGCGTTATGTCCGGGCACCTCAGCCTCAGATTAATTACCTCATTGCCTCTACCGTCAACTGACTACATATACATTTTATCCTAGTCGTTTGAAATTGTTCACTTTCTTTACCTCAACTATTGTACGTGTGTCTCAAATGTTTCGCTTTAAATTCAAGGCTCTTTTCAATTGATCGCAGTATCCCACGTTCACAGGCTAACGATGTCAGCTGTAGATTTGATTAATAGACAAATGGATTCTCTATCAGGCCCACATGCCGCCGTTTCAGTAGAAGATTGCTGAGTTTCAGGGGATTGAGCAAAAATGTGTATATCTTTAAATTGAGTGGATAAATGAGGATGAAGTTAAGCCCACAAGAGATTTTTTTTGTATTTTTCTAAGAATTTTAATTGGAATTTGCGCTTATTTCTTTCTTTAATCAGTCACAAGACATTCCAAGAAAACTCTTGATTAAAAATGAACACATTTTTTAACTGTAACCGTACGATAGAATACTTATTATGTTTCCCCAGCTTATTGGACTCTCCTTGATCTATTTCCTCAGTTTATTTGACCTTGATTTACTTTTTGTATTATCTCAGCTTATTGGGCCTTTTTGATCCTCTCCTTTTGAGGCGACATCCTCTATGACCTGTCCCAACCCACCTACTAATTGTATTTCTCATCTCCTAAATTATACATATTTTGCCAAAAACATACTCCTACATATCATCTATTCAAACTCTGTTCAAAATGATCCATCGCACTGGTTGCCAACGGAGAGAATTCATCGTTTGCTCTTTTGCAATCTATCGTGTTTTTTTTTTTTCAGTCCGTTCTAAAATAATTCGCTTCAATTAGGCGGGCATTCTACATTACTTGAGCTTACTGTGTGCTGTTGACATGCTTCCATAATTGAAAATGGCACAGAAAAAAAAAACATAAAAAAACGCCATGATGTCGGTGATCAGAGCATCTTCTAGAAAGTGTTTTTGGTGGGGTGGATTTGCGAGTAGTGCACAAGCTTAGAACGGTGATACATACTAACGTGTAAATAAAAAACAGTAGGCAGGCTGCTGATTCTACATTTTATAGGCACAAGGCATAAATGGGTGAAATTCGATCGCTGCACTCTGGATCGATTACGTTTCTTGCACGTTTGTTTTTGATTTTTCACATTTTTGCGTAGTTATTTAGGTTTGCTTGTGCACATTCGCTAACATAAGCAACATGCTCTGTTTTGAAGTCAGAGAAGGTCGGTGGCATAATTAATTATGATATTTTTCTGGGCCTGTTTGTTTTTTTAATTGTGACGGAAAAACAAACGAAAAGAAATTAGCGTTCTTTGATTGATTCCGTTTACACAGAATTGGGGTCATGTTTGATTTTTAAAAATAGGTTGTAAGTACAGCTCTAAATTCGTGTTTCGTAATCATCGGCAGTTGACCATTTTACTACTTCAATTACATGAATTTATGCATTGGTTCTTGTTTCTTCTTCTTCTTCTCAGGGCGCTACAGTCGGGTGGTGGAGGTGGACCTGGGCCTCACTCAACATGCCTCTCCAGCCAGCACGATCTCTCGCCAGCTGTCTCCAGTTTCGCACACCAAGCCGACCGAGGTCCTCCTCGACTTGTGTGCGCCACCTTGTTCGTGGACTTCCTCTGTTGCGTTGTCCCACAGGCTCAGTCGAAAACTCTTCGGGGCGGGGCTAAGTTATCCATACGTTCTGCATGGCCTAGCCATCTTAGGCGTTGGATCCGTAGACACCTGGCTAGCCTCATGTCGCTGTACAGCCCATACAGTTCGTGGTTGAACCTTCTCCTCCAAGGCAAACAGGACCAAAGATCGCACGCAGAACTTTTCTCTCGAAAATACCAAAAGACTTTTTTTCCGTTTTTCGATATTGTCCATGCCTCTGCGCCGTAAAGCAGGACTGGGATTATCAAGATCTTATACAAAGTCAACTTGGTCTTCCAAGAGAGGGCTCTGTTACTCAATTGCCTATTGAATTCAAAGAAACAGTAGTTGCCGTTTGATCTCGGTACTGATGTTGCTTGTACTGTTTACCGCAGAGCCGGCGTAGACGAAGTCCTTAACTACCTCAAAGTTATGACGTTCGAGCCAAGGTGTCGATGTTGTGCGTCCTTATACTTGGTTTTGCCCACCTTTACCGCCAAACTTATTACCACCTTTGAAGTCCCATCCCATTTGCAGAGCCGATACAGTGCCTCACAAAAGTATTCGGAATTATTCTTTTTTCCTGGACTTCAGTATTGTTAAACAAGAAATAATGGTTATATTTATAATAAAAAAAAACAGTTTCAATTCAACATTTATTCTCTGTTAACAAAAAATCAGAAGGAATAATGCATGTTTTCTGTCTGCAACAACAACAAAATGCAACAAACTGGGATCCAGGAGAAAACATAATTCCGAATATTTTTGTGAGGCACTGTAGGTCTTCAATGCGGCGGTATACTTACTTATCGGGTCAACGACGTCTGGAAGGTCTGACCCTGATCAATAACTGCTTTCGCTGACAGTCCCGGGCACGCTGCTTCCAGTTTTCATGATGAAGTTGTCTTGCGTCAGTGCGTTCGGTCTTCCGGACTTTGACAGGGATTGGTATGCGTTTTATTGAATTCACGAGAATCTTATGTCAATGCACGAGCGCTCAGTTTTCCAAATCGAAATAGAACTCGCGCGTTTGACAAATAAAATATTTTAATATATATATTAAAAGCGATAAAGGCATACAAAGTACAATTTTTTTCTCAATAAGCTACAGTTTTTTAAAGGGATGTGTTCACTCACTTTTGACGCCTGTTTTTAGTCCCTTTTTTCGCTTGAACTAAATGAACTCCTTTAGTTTACTATTATTTTAAATGAAATATAACTTATTTTGAAGTATGATTTCAGAGCTTTTATTTGAGGTATCAACGTCAGACGTAGACCATTCCAATCAATTTTATTTTAGAGGAATACCTTTCAGCTAATGACTGTTTACTCACTTCTGAGGCTGACTGTAGGTGCAAGGTGGTCTGCTTAAAAATGTCTTCATGTCAATATTTCATATTTTGCATACATCGAACCACGCAGTTATCGCCAATTCCGAAGTGAAACTCAACCAACATGGTTTTCCAGCCAAGGCGTTCTTTTGCCACCTGTTTGAGAGCCCCATTCAAACTCTTGCATGCGACATCTTTATGCCCGGTGCCGACATCTGTGGTCGTTCCCTACTACGTTGTCTCACCGAGTTACATTCGAAGAATGACCTGACAGGAGCAGTTTTGCCTACTGCTCATGGTCTAGACACTTTTGTTATTGAATCTGTAGTCGAGCGGTCAAGCCAATGTCCCTGTACGGTCCTTACAGTTTCTGGTTGCATTTTCTCTTTCATCCACCGTCAAGCGGATTACTTTCTTGAGCCGAGAATGGATTTCCTTAAAATATTTTGAATTAAGCCAATTTTGTTCTGCAAGGGATGACTCTGTTTTTTGATCTTAAAGAGGAAGCTATTGGCACGAGTAATTCTCGTTACGATTGGATGGCGCAGTTGGTTAAGTGCCTGCCCCAAGTTCAAGGGTTCAAGGGTTCGAATCCCAGTGAAATCGAATCTGGTCCAGTTACCATATGCCGGTGGGATCAAATTTACGGTACTGGAGTCGGTTGCTACCTGGCAGTACAATGGACCAGTTTTGAGTTTGAGTGCTCCAGTAGTGTTCCGAAATCTTTCGAAAAAAAAAATTCTCGTTACGGGCATTCAATAATTTTCAGCAAATTTGGATTCTTTCATCGACCTGAAACTCTCTCAACGAGAAAAAATCCACATCTGACTGGAAATCTCACATTCTGACGCTGATTAGAACCAAGACTGAGGAGTAAGTGGTAAGTAAGTATCTTCTTGAAGAATTTCAATGTCAGTATAGCGCGTTCCTAACCATCATGTCTTCTTTTGACTTAAGTACAATGTGTTGTTCAGAAGTAACATAAAGTCAAATTCTGCTTAAAAACACCCATAAAATAGCACTTTAACCCCATGTGCGTGCCAGGGCACTGTGACATAGTAGGAAATTGCGAAGCCATCAAGACCGCCCGGCATGACACAATCTCCTCACTCCTTCTTTGTGAAGGACAAATGTCGTTGAATACAACTTAATACCGAATAAAATCTGTTGCGGCCAATACCACTGCGGGTGGTCTGAGGTCACAAGGTGCTTCGCTAACAAACAAATCTAATCCGTGGTTAACCTCAAGAAAACACTTTGCCTTATCAGCATGAGAAGGTCAGTACTTAGGACACTCATCGGCATCATTAAAGGACACTGTGCAATTGCAAGTTAATCGGATCGAAATCCTTTACAAGAACTTATGTAGAAGCTGCAGACATAAGAAGGGGGAAGAAATTATTACTCACCTTTTCTTCACATGTGGTGCCTTTTAGCCCAGAAGAATTTCCCAACTGGGGGTATAGTATGTCAACATTTTGAGCGAGCTGGAAAACGTCAGGGTTGGCAAACTTAACTGTTTTATCACAACCTCAGTGGGGACCGTGGCGTAGTGGGTAGGTGTGTCGACTCTTACGCTCGAGCTCTTCGGTTCGAATCTCGAAACAAAAAAAAAACATCAAACATTTTTTCACGGCTCCACCTCTTTCGAGTCACTGACAATGCTCAAAGAGTATAACTGTCTAGAAAAAGCTTCTCAATCTCGCCGTTCGGAGTCGGCATTAAACTGTAGGTCCCCTCCGCTCATGACAGAACATAGCACTCACAACACGAGTGGTTGCTGAGCAGCCAGGCCCAGGTTCGCCTCGGACTGTAGCGCCGCCATTATTATTATTGTTATTATCACAAGCTCAGAATGGTTAAGTGGGTAGGAGTGGATGTTCTACAGTCTGCCACTAGAACCTGACAAACCTAATCTAAGAGAGACTGAACGCAGAGTATTCTCTGTTCTTTTTTTTTTCGGGAAGCCGATTTAAATGAAATCCATGTCAACCTCGAAGTTGTAGCTGCTTATGTTGTCAATGGTGTGAGCCCATTCTTGATGACAGTATTCATTTCGTGCTACCCCCAGTTACCATCAAACACATTTCAGTTCCCTCCTCGATCGCTGTACGCCTGCAAGTTATTGCACAGACTTTTGATAGATTCTGGCTTTTGTGTTGACCAGAGACCTTTTCAAGCACACTGCACTCATTTAGAGGTTTTTCTTTAAAAAAAAACTGCTCTATTGTAGATTGTCGCCTCGAAGAAAGATGTTATCGTTAATCATTCCGATCCGTTTGGATCTACACGGCTATGATTAGGCCTCTTCTCTCCTATGCATCGGTCGTTTGGTGGAATAAGCTTTCGCGTTAATACGTAACTGCTGCTTTCACCAAACTTCAAAGAACGGTCTGTCTCGGCTACATAGGTGCCTTCCCTAGTACGCCTGACCCTGCTCTTGATGCGCTGCTGAATCTCCCCCTCTAGATATCCACATCATGGGGTGTACTCTCAAGGCCATCGTCCGTTTAAAAAGAAGTGGTTTTGGGTACAACTCGCACTGGAGTTTCGATGACCTTGCGCATCGCATTTCCTTTGACCCCAGTCTTATGGATATGCCGTCTGACGCACGGACACCTTGTACTCCAGTTGCGACGAACATACAAAGTCGATTTTCATTGCACTCAGGAATGTAATCGATTCTTTACCGACGGCTCCAAGACCAATGAAGGATCTGGTGCTGGTGCCTTCATGGAGAGCGACAACTTTAGACTGCACACCTCGTAAGATAAATTTGCATCGGTTTTCCAAGCGGAAACCTATGCGATCCTAATGGCTACGAGCTATATTGTTGAAGAATAGGTAGAAGGGGCGAAGTTTTTGCGTCTGTAGCGACAGCCAAGCTGTACTTAAGGCCTTGCTCAACCCTTTAACCACTTCCAGGATAGTTCAGGAATGGAAGTCTTCTCTGAATTTGATCGGTAGCTTAAATTCGCTAAGACTTGTCTGTCCCGGGGCACCACGGGATCACAGGAAATGAGACCGCCGATGAACTTGCTAGGCGAGGATCAGATGAGGCATTCTCAGGACCTGAACCTAAGCTGGGACTGCCTGCGTCCTTGGTTAGGGCTTCCATCGATGATTGGACTTCTCGAGAACACAACCGCAGGTGGAATGACTCTCCAGGATGTAGACAGACATGTATGCGCATGCTCCCCAACGTCTATAAGAAATCCGCGGTTTTCTTGTTATCTCTTAACAGAAAAGACTGCAGACAACTTACCGGCGTACTAACGGGGCACTACACCTTCGCCAAACACCTAAGTGTGCTTGGCCTAAGCGATGAAACCCTCTGCGACGCCTGTGGAGAAGACGATGACACTGCAGAGCACTTCCTCTGCCATTGTCCCGCCTTTGCTTGGATCAGGTGGCAGTTCTTCGGTGCTGATGAGGTGAGAGCTGATGATGTAGGCTTCTCATCTCATCACAGAAGCGCCTGCTTGATCATGAAATTCCATTAAAAGTAGGTTGCTGGCTGGCAGTACAATGGACCAGTTTTTGAGTCTGAGTGTAGTGTTACAAAAAAATTCGACAAAAAACAAAAAAAAAAGTCCGAGCCGTTGATGTTATATAGCCGTTCATATTTTCGAAACTCTACTGTATATGGCAAACCGATAAAGGGGTGGCATGTGTGAGTCTTTTCTTGTTGTCTACTGTAGATTCTTTCGTCCTGAAACCCCTCTAATATGGACCAGTCAGATTGTCCACGAAAGTTTTCTGACGTTCACACAATACGGCAGAAAAGATCGTATGTTCTTATTCCCCGGTAGCTTGCCCAGCCAAAGAGACTTTTGTTAAGTAGTCTGCATAAGCTCCCTCGTTGTCATTACCAACAATTGTTCTCCTGTAATTCGAATGCCTTCTTCCACTTGTCCTTTTTCAAATGATTTCTTTAAATCCACACTTGACCTCTTTCAACGACAAACTTTACAAGTTTTCAAGTTATTTTCAAAGTCTGCTCTTGTCTTTAATTGAAAATACCAGTGCAAGCACATACACATGACAAAAAATAAATAATTCCAAGGAAAAGTTTCCCTTTCTACAAAAGGCAGAGTGTATAATTGCAACCCCATTACAAAGAGCGGCATGCCTTCACACTCGACCCCATTCGCAAAATGACCCTTCTATTAAAAGTTTATTTTCCATTCCATACACTTCGCTTCACCGCTGAGTCATACTCCTCCGATCCTTAAAACAATGATGACACACACAAACGGGGAACAAACCAATTCCGCACAAATCCACAACAAAGATGATTCATTTCGATTCAAAACATGACTACAGAGGAATTTCCCTCTCTCTCCCTCCCTCCCTCTGATCCTTAAACGCCCCCCTGCGAGGCAAAGTTATCCCTAAAAAAACGACAAAAATAAAACACTTCCATTACGATGGAACGTGCCCCTAAAGAGCAAAGACCATATCATACCCCAGAGTCCAACAACTTCTTCCCAAAATGTCAATTCAACTTTGAAATGAGAGCACTAATTATTGCACGGGATTGTCCTTATAGACTTTTTCTCTGTTGAACAGGGGAGAGGGCTGAATGTCCTGTCCAAACAATGCATTCAAAATGCAAAAGGGTCGTCACAGTGGAGGCGGAGAAATGAAGACAAGTGCAATCAATATTCTCTTATGGCGTCATCAAATGCAGTGGAATAAATCTCGCTTGACTATCGCTTACGACATTAACCAATGTCACCTCGTGTCGCGTGATTGTTGTTTCCCCTGCTTCTGGTCTCGGGCCTCTCTGCCGGTGGTATGATTTCCCTTTGCATATGTATCCACTGAACGTAATCGAATTTAGTAAATAAAATGTCATCAGAGAGTGCTTTGAGTGTGCATGTGTGGGTGGGTTATCGACTAGCGTTGCTTTGTGTGGGGCGAAGTTTCAGCCGTTATGTGATGTGAGTGAACTAATGCACATTTGGGGGCGGTGTAGTCGATGACCGATATTTCGGTCTGCACAGAAAACCATGCACACATTGGTTATTATTTATGGTCCTTTGTGAACCGTTATGATGTGTACGTACTTGATCAAAATTTGTTACTCAAATCGGGGCCAATGCCTAGGTCCTTGAGGGATTTCCGTCTTCATTGTCGGAGAGTTGTGGATCTTTCTCTTGACTGGTGTATTCTTCGGGGGATATTACATCTTACAAAATAAATGTTGAGATAAATACAGGGTGAGCCGGAATCTATGTCGGTCTGTAAACGATGAATAACTTTGACATTTATCAACCGATTGACATGTTTTTGAAGCGATAATTCAGTAAAATTTTAATCAATTGCGTTGCACTGAAACAGCGCTCCGAAATAATGACGCTGGACATTGAAAATACAGTTGCGGTCAAAATAATAGCAGTGCTGCTTTCTGAAGTATATTTTTAGTATTATTTGAGTAATCTATTACTCAATAATTCAAGTAATTGCAAATCTTTTACCATTTTAAAATTATTTTTGGTAGTAGAAGACTATGTCCAAAGTTTCCAAGAAAAAAAATGTTCTCCCGCATAACGGTTTCTTTCCAAATGTCACTCAATGCATTTATAGTGTGTTTTTTGGCGGTCAAAATAATAGCAGTGCGAGCTAGTTTGAAGCAATCGGTTATATTTTCTTATCTTGTTTCTATCTGTATTCAAATAAATTTAATTCATTAGGTAAATAATTGAATCCCCATAGTTTGGATACAAATTTGATAGTATTTAGTTACAGTATGGGCCGCGGAAAACACTGCACTTCAGAGCAACGTAAAATTATACGTAGCCTTCTTACACAAGGAAAAACATATGGCGAAATTCAGGACATGCTTGGGATATCTGCAAAAATGATAGCCAATGCAAAAAATATGAAGAAAAACCGGAAACACGTGGAAGAAAAAAGGTTATTTCCGAAAAATTAAGCAAACGCATTATAAGGCAATCGAAGGCATCTCCCAATATGCCCGCCACTGAAATAAAGAAAGAGCTGAAATTAACCACGAGCGTAGAAACTGTTAGGAGAATACTACGCGAAAATAATCTCAATGCCAGAAGTCCACGCTAGGTTCCACTTTTAACAAAAAAGCACATGGCGAAAAGAATACAATTTGCAAAGGCTCATGTTGATAGGCCCCTAAGTGGGTGGCGAAATATATGATGGACGGACGAAAGCAAATTCGTCCTGTATGGCGGTTTTGGTTCCCGTGAGTATGTTCGACGTCCGCCAAATGCTGAATATCAACCCAGGTACACGCGCAAAACAGTTAAGCATGGTGGATCCAGCATAATGGTATGGGGTTGTTTCTCCTACTATGGTGTAGGCCCCATATTTCGCATAAATGGTGTTATGGATCAACATGCTTACGTGGATATACTGCAGGGAACTATGCTGCCTTACGCAGAGGAGGAAATGCCACTGAAATGGGTCTTTCAACAAGACAACGACCCCAAGCATACCAGCAAAAAATCTAAAGAATGGTTTCGGATCAATAACATTACCGTTATGGACTGGCCTTCCCAATCACCTGATCTCAATCCGATAGAGAATCTTTGGGCGGATGTAAAAAAAGTGGTTGCAGCTTCAAAGCCCCGGAATACTAATGAACTCTGGGTCATAGTGAAGGGAGCATGGCAAAACATACCCTTGGAGAGATGTCAGTCTTTGGTGGATTCTATGAAACGGCGATGTGAAGCAGTTCTAAAGAATAAAGGGTCTACAATAAAGTACTAACAAATTTCAGTACAAATTTTCTAAAAATATTCGTCTATTTTGCAATATTATTAAAAAAATACGAATACTGCTATTTTTTTGACCGCCCTTTTTTAGTACTTTAAAAATACCATTATCTTTCTAATTTATTTTTGTTAATTGAACTAAATCTCTTTGGCTTAAATTTTGTTTTTTTCGTCCACATAATCAATAAATACAAATATTTTAAAACGATTTATGGATTATATATATTTAAGATATTCAGTTGCTTCGTTTTTTCGTCATACTGCTATTATTTTGACCGCAGCTGTAATTAGTTGCGTTAACTCAACATGCTCAACATGTGAAATCCAAGAAGGACATCACCATCTGTTCAGACAGCCAGGCAGCAATCAAATCCCTGAACTCGGTCACTTTTCTCTCTAAGACCTTCCTAATAATTGCCGCCTATCTCTTAACAAGATGGCTGAGCATTTTAATATTCACCTCATGTGGGTGCCGGGACATAGTGACATTCCAGGGAATTGTGAAGCCGATGATCTCGCCAGGAGCGGTACGATCTCCACAAACCTCCCTAGTGGAGATCCTCCGCCTATGCCATTCGCTACAGCTAAACTTCTTTTAAAGAATTATACTGTTAAAAACACCAACGCAAGATGGTCAGATGGCAATTTGGCCTAAACTTGATCTAAAACGTTTACTCTATCTTCTTAGAATGAACAGGTCATCCCTAAGGAAGACTCGACTCCACTCGGCTGGGTTGGAGATCGGTGAGAGTACGACTCAAAGTGATCTTTCAGTTCTGTATTTGACTTCTCGCTGGATAGTCTGTTGAATGTGCGTCGGAACTTGTTTTGCCGGTTCAGGAAATTCGTGCGTTTTAAAGTACTCCCGTTTAACGTCTACTTGTCCGTCGTGCGCGCTATCGGGGAGGACCTCGACTCTCGACTCGACTTAGCTCGACCCTTTCATGAATTTATGCGGCCGTCATCGGTGTCCCGAAGGCGCTGCACAATTTTGCATTTTAAAGTTATTGCCACTCATTATCTGCGGCGAACAATCGCGGTCGAAACCTCGTTGTCGCGTCCTGCATTTCCTCGTTCAATAAGTTCACCGACGATTTGTGGTAGTTTGGCGTTCTGTTAGGCGACGACCGATTCGTTGCATGTCTGTGGATACATAAGCTGCCCGCGCACACGCGGATCCTCTTCAAATGTCGACAAGAACGTTGGCGTTACCACAGGACACTGTGCCATTGGCACTCACGCCTCAAGAATGGGACTCCCTCATAATGATTTCTGCAGAAGCTGCAGAGACGAAGAAGAAGAGGAAAGCATAATGCATCTCCTCTGCACTTGTAGCGCTCTCTCCTCTCGCAGGATGAAACACCTTGGAGCCTACTTCTTCAAAGACTTGAGCGAATTGCACAACGTCGGCATTAATCAATTAAAGAGCTTCGTTGAAAGCACTGAATGGTTTTTCGGATAGGTAACATCAGATCCGTGTGGTATCACAATGGGCCTAAATTGGCCTAAGTGTGACTGCTATCTACAGTCAGCCACTTCAACCTAACCTAACTCAACATGCATATCGTCGCAAATGTCGTGTTCGGCAAGCACCGTCTGACAACACTATAGATTGTTTGGTGTCGAATTTTGTTGAGCACGTGACAGTGGGAGATCGTCAACATGCCGTTCATCAACGCCCAAGATGTTCCAATGAACTGATTAAAGCGATAAGAGAGAGTCTTGCCGAGAACCCACATGTGTCGTATCGCCACAGTGCTCAGCATTTTGGCATCAGTGGAATCTTCTTGCGGTCATTTTGAGGGATGGCTAGCATTTGTTTCCATATAAAGAGCAATGGACAAAACGACTGGATGGATGGCGCAGAATCTGAGGGGTCCCAGGTTCGAATTCCACTGAAATCGAATCTGGTCCAGTTACCATTTGCCGTTGGGACCAAATTAACGGCACTGGAGTAGGTTGCTACCTGGCAGTACAATGGATTCAGTTTTGAGTCTGAGTGCTCCAGTAGTGTTTCAAAAATACTCCGAAAAGAAAAGAAAACAGAGCAATGGACTCAAAAAATATTGCCGATAGAGCGTCCACGTCGCTTGAAATACGGCCAAAAAGTGACATGCTGTCATAAAAGATGGCGCACCCTGTACTGGTGGTGGTGACATTTAGAAACAGCAAAAATTGAGACAACATTGCAATTATTCAGGTTAAAGGTTTGGATGTGCTTTTCGATTTTAAAGTTCACCTTTCAGGTCTCGTTTCAAACTCGAACCAGTGGCTCTATTAGTGCACAATGGATTTTGTTTTTTTATACAGACTTATGATGACGTATTACTTCCTGTTGACAACGTACTGATCAGAGCAACCTCATTGAACTGAATTAACTTTACTTTTATGTCCAAGCTGGATATTTCACTGTTAGCTTTGACCGAGTTCCTCGAGGTAAACTCTGGAGTGTTCTGCAGGAGTATGGGATTGATGGGTCTTTGTTGAGGGCCGTTCAGTCTCTATACACAAAATGTAGCAGCTGTGTTCGGGTTAACGGTAGTAAATCAACACCTTTCACCGTGGGCGTTGGACTTCGCCAAGGTTGCATCTTGTCACATCTCCTTTTCATTATATATATGGACCAATCCCTTTTCACCTAACTTCGACTTCAATTGCTGTGAAGAATACTGAAACCACCGACAAGGCGTATTTTGTGGTACAACGTGCTCCGAGTCGGTTAAGATAAGAATGTATAATGTATAAGGTGGCTTGGGAACGCGGTGAGACACCTGGCGATTGGCAAACTGGGGTGATTGTCCCTCTCTTCAAAAAGGGGGACAAAAAAGAGCGCTCCAACTACAGGGGCATATCTCTTTTAAGTCTCCCCGGTAAAGTCTACGCTAAGGTGTTGGAGGCGCGTTCTAGAGCTATGGTCGAATCCAGGATGGGAGATGAGCAGTGCGGTTTTCGTCCCGGCAGAAGTACAACCAACCAGCTTTTCACTCTAAGAATGGTACTCGAGAAGGCTTGGGAGTACGCTAAACCGATCTACAGTTGTTTTGTAGATTTGGAAAAGGCATACGACCAAGTTCCTCGAGGTAAACTCTGGAGTGTTCTGCAGGAGTATGGGATTGATGGGTCTTTGTTGAGGGCCGTTCAGTCTCTATACACAAAATGTAGCAGCTGTGTTCGGGTTAACGGTAGTAAATCAACACCTTTCACCGTGGGCGTTGGACTTCGCCAAGGGTGCATCTTGTCACATCTCCTTTTCATTATATATATGGGCTGGGTGTTGCAGCGCAGTCGAGGCGAGGAATGTTTCACATTGGGAGAGTTGAGGGTAAGCCATCTTCTTTTTGCAGATGACTTAGTCATCCTCACATCCTCCCAGATAGAACTCCAGCGCGCGCTAGATAGGTTTGTAGCCGTATGTGCTGATGCTGGGATGAAGGTTAACGTGGACAAATCCGAGGTAATGGTTATTTCCAGAACCCCTGTTCAGTGCACTCTACATGTTAGTGGAGTCCCATTGAAACAGGTGGAGAAGTTTAAGTATCTCGGGGTCTTCTTCACAAGTGATGGGAGGAACAATGCTGAGCTTTCCTGTAGGATTGGTCAAGCCGGGTCAATTTTGAAACAGCGTGGTCGTTCTGTAATCAGGAAGGACGAGCTTGGTGTCAAAGCCAAATTAGCGGTTTTGAACGCAGTATTTGTCCCAACTCTCACCTATGATCATGAAATTTGGGTAATGACCGAAAGAATAAGATCGCGAATACAAGCTGCCGGGATGAGATTTCTCCGTACTGTTGTGGGAATTACTCGCCGGGATAGGATGAGAAACACGACAGTGCCCGAGGAACTCAATGTTGGGCAGCTGCTTCTTCGAACGGAAAGGGCTGTACTTCGTTGCTTTGGTCACGTAGCGCGAATGTCCCCATCATCACTACTTCCGAGGCGTGCCTTGAATGCGATTCCATCAGGTAGGTAGGTAGATTCGTTTGGCAGACCCAGGACGAGATGGTTGGACCAAGTTAAAACACTCGCCTGGTTGCGTTTAGGCATAGCTGCTGATGAGTTAGAGTCGATGGCGGAGGATCGAGTGGCCTGGAGATCTTTCGTACATGCATTGCCCCCGCGACCCCTTTAGTGGAACATGCGGGTCACTGAAAATGAGATGAGATGAGATGAGCTTTGTATCTCATTATACAGAGTGGCGCATACGAAACGTTAAGATTTTTTTGATTAATATCATTTTGCTTTCTGATTTTATTTAAACTTCAAATTTATTAAAATTTAGATTATGGTTTGGAAATATGTGCATGACATCTTGGAATTAGGTACTTTAGGCCTAGTTATAATATTCTACGCATGCAAATTTAAAAAGTGGTGCCATTTGGGAGTGGCTCCCAAACATTTTTTTTTGCATTCTTTTTGAGTTTTTGATCCAGAGCACCGTTTGAGAAAAATGTCTGCTATTTCTAAATTAAAGTGTGTAATGATCATAATTTATTTTATTTATAATCTATTACATGTGTTTAAAAATCTGAAAATATCACCATCGGGTTACTCCAATTAGTACTCAAATTATTTCGAGCACTGTGGTGCTAATAGTTTTGGAGGTCTTGGCCAGAAACGGTAAAACATCGACATGCGAATTTTGAAGATCTGAAAATGAAGTTTTCTAGATCTGCCCGAAAGCATGAAGAAAGGATGAAACCCAAATCTTTCCCGCGCGATTAAAACTCTGACTTTCCCAGTTTATTTTTTTTAATTCACTGACCAAAGCGCAGTTAGATTAATACCATTAGTTCTAGTTGAGAATATCTGAAGATGTCGAGCATTTCTAGGGCTTGTGAAAAGTCCTCACTGCCGAGGCTTTGGATTTGAAGAATGTGTTTCATTATTTCAGCTTCAGCTTCATTCGCTCGATTTCTATTATCTCAATCTTCTGGTTTTATGTTTCTAAGTTTTAATGTTTTTGCGTGAAAGCATGTGAAGCTCATATGTGTTCGTTCCGTATTCAATTAAGACTTATTGACTGAGGTTGGACAAAAAAGGCGGTTCTCCCTTCTTTCCTTTTCACTCAATTATTTCTTCATTATTTTTTCTTTGGCCTGTAGTGACAAAAAAATGTTTGACTTTGGATTTTGTTCCCTCCTCCTTTGACCTTCGAGTTCAAATTTAATTTATTCCCCCTGTTGAAGTTAGCCATTGTGCGTCCAAGTTGACTTTGTATCAAGGACCAACACGAGGCGGTTTAGCCTAAAAATCACTCATCCTCTCACCACAAGCCGCACAAATTCTCGTCCGTTGTAAATGTAAACAAGTCAGCGCTAATCTTTAATCAATATCATTGAATTCATTTTGGGTAATTTTAGAATGATGAGGATATTCCGTGGTGTTGACTTTACCTTTTTATTCTCTTGTACTTTCAGTATTTTTAAATAGGACAAAAGTTTATAATAGAGAGAGACTGATCGAACTGGTAGCAAATCGACCAAAAGGAGTCCCCCTAGTGACTGTTTCAAATCATCATTCATGCTTCGATGACCCAGGAATGTGGGGTAAGTTATAATTTGATGTGGTATATACATACAGTGCCTCACAAAAGTATTCGGAATTATGTTTTTTTTTCTGGATTTTAGTATTGTTAAACAACAAATAATTATTATAATTATAATAAAAAAAACAGTTTCTATTCAACATGTTTCTCTGTTAACAAAAAATCAGAAAAAATTTGCACGTTTTGTGTCTGCAACAACAACAAAATGCAACAAACTAGGATCCAGGAAAAAACATAATTCCAAATATTTTTGTGAGGCACTGTATATATTAAAAACACCGTTATGCTCCACAGGCGTGCTAAAAAAGATTCACGCACAATATTCTGATAAATTTAAAGTTGAAGTTGAAGAGTTATGCTGTTAGGAATACCCTGAGGGTATAACTGAAGTTTCGACATACATTAAACTGCAGGTTCCTCCATTCCCACCATAAATAGTACCACATAAACGCAAGTACTTGCTTTAGCTAAGCAACGCAGTTCTTGCACTGCACTGGTCACAAAAAGAAGGGCAATTGTATTAAATTGTCAACGCTTCTTGAAGTGGTCACAAAAAGAAGGACATTTATATTAAATTGGCAAAGTTTCTTGGACTATTCCATGTTTTATATCGGGTGTGTCACTCAGAATAATGAACATAAGATACAAGAAATAAAAAAAAATCAATTTTATGGCACAACTGTTATGATATGATTTAATGGCTTATGGGAGCCGCAGCTGTCTTAATAAATAGCAATCCGGAAGTTAAATTTCTGACAATTTCTTGCGAGCAGTTGTTGCCACGGACGTGACAATCTCCATGATTCCGGACGGGGACAATCGCCATCTTTCACTGGCATTAAATCCCCCGAATAGAGGAGTTCGCACACAACGATTTGTCTGAATAAATTTTAACGTTCGGAAAACGGGTTTGAAACCATACGTCCACTCATGTCACAATAGTAGCACGCCTAGCACGATTGACTAGTGAAGAAGCTAGGCAAACGTCTCCGTACAGGGTGGGCCATCTAGTGGTTTCTTTTTAAATCATAGGCAATTTTGACACTGACAGCTGTTTCCCGCTTGAAATCTCGACAGAAAGTCTGTATCATACCTCCGTGGAACGAATCGACGCTTGAACAACGTTGGGAAATATTGAAAACTTATTTCCAAAGTGAGTGCTTTGTACCCCAAACAGAGCGTTTTTTGAATATAAGTTTTGGCCGAAATGAAGCACCCACTGTGACTGCTGTACGCAAGATTGTGCAAAAAGTTCGTGGAACTGGTATGCCAGTGGACAACACTCATGGTCCCCGTCATACTACGGTGCGCACAGATGAGAATGTGGCCGAGAGTGTGAGACTCAATTCACGAATATCAACTTGCCATCGATTTCAACAGCTCAGCACATTTCACGCACTAGCCTGAGGAGAATTCTGCACAAAGATCTCGAATTATTCACTTGCGAGGTCCACTTGACTCAGCAATTGAAGGCGAGCGACCATCCGCTTCGTTATCGCTTCGCAGTTTGGGCCTTAGAGCAGTTTAAATTGGACAACGATTTTGGGCTAAAAATCATCTTTTCTGACGAGGCGAGGAGCATTTTCATCTCGGCGGCTACGTTAATAAACAAAATTGCCGCATCTGGGGCTCGGAAAACCCGCAGGTTATTGTCGAGAAGCCAATGCATCTACAGACAGCAACAGTTTGGTCCGGATTGTGGAATGGTGGCATCATTGGACCATTTTTCTTCGAAAATTAGGCTGGGAACAACGTTTCGGTCAATGGTGGGCGTTACAGAGTCACGTTAACCGACTTTTTTTTACTCACATTGAAGGAATGGATTTGGACAGCCTCTGGTTCATGCAGGATGGCGCACCATTCCACACAACCCATGCCACAATCGGTGTTATGCGCACCAAATTCTCAAATCGTGTTATCAGCCGTCTTGGCGATGTCAATTGGCCGCCTCGGAGCTGCGATTTGATGCCTTTGGACTTTGTTTTGTGGGGAACCGTGAAGGAGCGATTTTATGCCAATAATCCGGAAACGATTTAAGCACTTACGGCCAATATCATCTAAGCAATCCGTGAGCTACAGCTCGAAACCATCAAGAAGATCTTGGAAAATTGGAGTGACAGAATGCGCTACTGCGGAGCCAGCCGAGGTAGCCAATTGAACGGCGTTGAAGTTTATAATTAATGGGAATGTTTGTTCTTACTAAGAAGGCCATAAGATATGGAAAAAAATAAATTTTGTTCATTTTATTGCATTTTTAAAAAGAAACTTGTATTTGGCTGACCTTGTATGGATCGATGACGCCGCCAGCTCAAAATCCACACCAAACAGTGATTTTTTCGGGATGCATTCAACGCTCTTAGATCTCATGTGAATTGGTATTGTTCCAAATTCGACAATTATGTTTGTTGACTTACGTATTCATCCTGAAATGAGCCTCATCGCTGAAGAGGATTTTTTGATGAAAATTGGGGTCAGTTTCCATCTGCTCCAGAGCCCATTCAGCGAGCACACGTCGTTGTCGGTTTACCTTCAGCTCCTGGATCAGTCGAAATGACAGTCAATGCCCACCTATATGTTTGCGGTCCGTAATATGCGGGCAACTCACATTCAAATAAGCAGTTTTCTTCTTTTTGTACCGCTACAAATCGGGACAGCGCGATCTTTCGCTAGCTGTCGCCAGCTGTGCTAACCAAGTTGGTTGAGATCCCTCTCCACTTGCGTTCGCACTTTAATCATGGACATCCTCTGTTGCGTTATCCTACAGCTTCAATGTGGAAGATTTTAGCAAATAGATCAACGCAAGATAAAATCCCGCCAAAGCCGTGATGTAACTAATTCTTTTCGTCTTACATGCACAAGTGCCTCGAGGAAATAATAATTTCATAAATTTCTTCATTCCAGGTGTTCTTCCACTTAAACACGGTTGTTCGAGAGTAAAACAACGATGGTCCTTAGCCGCCCACGATATATGCTTCACGAATAAATACCATTCGTTATTTTTTATGAGCGGTAAGTTTGCCTCTCAGCGCGTTATAATGCCAAAAATTGACTTGATTTATTTGTAAATTGCAGGAAAATGTATTCCAGTGGTGCGCGGTGCTGGAGTCTATCAGAGCGCAGTTGATATCTGCATACAGAAACTAAACCTAGGCGATTGGGTTCACATATTCCCTGAGGGAAAAGTGAACATGACCAAGGAAGTTATGCGCCTAAAATGGGGTGTCGGCCGAATGATTTACGAATCATCAGAGATCCCAATTGTCCTACCGGTATGGCATGAGGGTATGGATGATGTTCTTCCAAATGTTGAGCCATATATACTGAAAATAGGTAAACGGGTAACAATGAACGTGGGGCGACCGATTGACATGCACGACTTCGTTCAGGATCTGAAAAATCGGGGCGTGCCCGAACCAGAAGCCAGAAAATTGATTACCGACAGAATACAGGATGAATTGCAGGTAAACAAGATGACCTTTGACGCACAATTGAATGAAGATAAAATGTGCTCTCTTTGCTTTCAGATACTGCGCGTGGAAACAGAGAAATTACATAAACAATAGCCAATTTTTAGAGATCTATATTTAAACTAAAATCTAAGCTAGTTAACAATAGTGAACGACAATTATACAATTCTGCTCACAAGTGTGTACACCGAAAAGAGTCACCTACCTACTCCACATGTAATCGATTGAATATAACGCGTTTTAGTCACTGAACTGTACCACCTGATGAATTGTGTTTAACTTTATGAGTAGTTCTTCCGTTATAACCTTAACTTATACATTTAATAATATTTAAGCTTGCAAAACCCTACCATATTGGGAAAAGGTTTCTAATCGAAGACGCAATACCGTTGTAAGATATATTCGCCTGATATATTTGCCTACAAAACTAATAATAAGGGCACCGAGATTGATTACGTTTAGCCACTGTCCAGATGCTTTGCTTTTATTTCAATGCATTTCGTTTCTTTTTTTTTTTGAAGATTGTTTGATTTGTTGTCATTTTGATTTTGTGTTAACTTAACTCTTAGTGTATTTCCTTCTCGTACGCATGCGTGCGTACATTTTTAACGATAAAGTATTACTATCTCGTTGAGCTTGGAACTAGAACCTAAGTCAATAAAATGAAAGTGACTTTAAGAATAAATAGGACAATTATATTGTATTGTATAAGTGAGTGAAGTAGAATAATTATTTTCGTTTGTACCATTTGATTTTTTTCAAATGATATAGAAAAGATTAAATGAAAATATATTGTTGATAAGATTTGTTGAGTTTCTTTTTATGGATTTGTGTGGTTTACTCAATTTTCCGTGCTCTTCGACAATCGACCGCTGTATCAATACGACGCTTTGACTGTAAACGAATGAGATCTTTATTGTCTAGGATATTTTATTGTCTGTGGATTGACGAATTGGCTGTGTGAAAAGATGAATATTGTTGACGGCAATCTGATTCAAGATCAATATTTGTTCCCTCTTCCGTCTACGTATTTCCGGTCTGTTCTCGGGATCTCAACTTTTCTTTTTCCTTTCAGTATTAAAGTACAATTTAATTTTAGTACAGAAGACGGTGAGCACCAAGGACTAACAAATGACGCCACAACGGTTAAAAAATCTACGATATTGTGGTGGATGATCACAAGGTCAAGCTTGTACATAGCAATTTCAAATGATATCGGCAAGATGTGTACCGCGTTTGCTGACGGTTAACCAAAAGCGGATTCGGGTGAAGATTTCAAAACAGAATTTAAAACTATAAGCGCTATTAAAGTACATTTTTATGGAGTTTCGTAACAGTTGAAGAACCATGGATACACCGCTACATATCAGAAATGGCATAACAATCGAAGCAGTGAAATTTTTTAGATGATCGTACTCCCAAAAACAAAAAAAAACTGCTTTGATGAGTTTGAGAAATCATACAGTAAACGCTCGATATAGTGAACTAATAAAAACCGGGCTGGAGCGTTCACTGGAGCGAGATTGTTCATTGTAATGAGCGTGGGCTGCTTGGAGCAAATTTCATCAAAATGCGGATGTTTTGAAGTACAATTCATCAAAAATGGAGTATAGTTAAAATTTAGAAAAATAAGAAAGAATATTTTTTTTTAACAAAAATAACTCAACCGTAAAAAAAGTAAAACGTAACAAAAATAATACATTCCTTATACAAGCAACACGCACTTTGTGTTTGCTTCAAACAACCCCAAACTGTGTACCATACACATAACATAACTAATCGTGCAAGATTTTCACTCAACACGATGAGTATAAAATGTTGTGTGCTCATTATGTCGATGTTCACTATATCGAGCATCCACTGTATTTTTTTAAGTTTATTGCGCTTAAAGGAGAAAAATAAATAAAATTTTGAGAAAAAAGACAAGAAATATTAAATTTTAATGTTTTTGACTTATCGGTTCTTTGACAGTCCTCGTATTTACCACATACGATTTTGGTATAAATGTGGTATAAATAACTACTCATGAGAAGCCTCCGGCATACTCATTATATCTTAACAACGCCTTATTCACTTTTTACTTCTCAGTCCAGCAACCCATAAAGGATCTGAGGTAAAACCAATGGTGTCTTTAATGTTTGACGGGGACGCCTTCTTCCTCGTAGACAGAACTAAATATCCGAAGGAGAATCTTTCTTTCGAAGGCACCAAGAATGAGCTCTGCAGTCCTTCTTATCGTTCAGCTTTCAAGATTGGCAGAATTAGACTCTTGTAGAACAAGATTTTAGTCATTCGAGTCAGAAGTATTGACCCAAGTTGTTTGGACAAACAGAAGTAGCGAAGCGGTTACCAAGGGCGATTCTGCGTCGGATATCCACCAAGATGTCTTTTATTGAGTTCACGTTTCCCACGAGGTAGACAAAGTCTTTAACTACCTCAAAACTGTAGCTGTCGATTGTGACGATTTGTGGACAACATACACTTCATATTGTCTTCATATACCCTAAGATCAGCTTGTATCGTCTATACTTTTATCGTTGCAAATGCTTCTACAATGCCGATGTCGCTTGCGTAACCTAGCAGCTGCACCGATTTGTAGAAGATAGTTCCTTTCGTGTTTACACCTGCCTGCCGCACTTCTTCTCTAGAACCATATTGAAGAAATCACACGACACCGCATCTCCTTGTCGAAATCCGTTACAGGTTTTAAAATGGTTTGGATGTTTTAGAACCGTACTGCACAGTGCATCTCGTATTTTTTTAGCATAGTGCGACGTAACCTTAAAAATTTTCCCGAATAGATCCAATGAATGATGTCATATGCGGTTTTAAAATTTCTAATCAAATCCTTAGAATCTGTTACCTTTTTCTTTAAGCTGACGATTGTCACTCAATGAGATGTCCGACAACAATTCGGCATACTAACAGCCGAAGAACTCATCAGGCGCGGCAAGGCATTACGATAAAAATAAATCTTGCATGGCAATCGCTATAACAAAACTCTTATTAAAGCTCCAAGACACAGGATACAATCCCTTCTCTCCATTGTCCCTGTTTACAGGCAGGACTGATAATTAAACACTTTTTTGAAGTTTGAAGATCTACTTTAA
Organism: Myathropa florea; assembly: GCA_930367185.1. Lineage (NCBI taxonomy): Eukaryota > Metazoa > Arthropoda > Insecta > Diptera > Syrphidae > Myathropa > Myathropa florea. The sequence continues at coordinate 19,521,447 of OV884003.1, forward strand.
CCATCAACTAGCCGGTTTGGACAGTATAATCAATTAATGTGAAACCTGTCTTAAGTTTTGTGTGTAACCGTAGACTAATTGTAGACAACAGAAATCAATTATTAGTTGATTTCTGGTGCAACTAGTACCAATATTCACTGAATTATGACGGTTTTCCAACTTTAAAAACACCCTAAATTAGCCGGGTCCTCAGCGATGCGATCGAGTAAAAGCAATGAAATGAATGCCATCCCTGTTTATTGATCGTACACAAAACTATAAAGAACGGTTTTACTGTTTGCGAAAACGTCAACGGTACGTATAAATAAATAAACAAATCAAAATCAAATTTACACCAAAACCTTTATCCGAATTCACACTCTCTGTCAACGAAGTCAAAGGAAAGTATTCGTGAATATGGAATACATCAGTGTTCAAGAAAAATGCAGTCAATTATTGCTCGACACACCAAATCGAAATGAGATCCTCAAAGACGGTCCACCAGAGAATTCCCAAGTGAATATACTCGGTCGCGGATCATATGGTGTTGTGTTGAAGGCGGTCTACGGAGGTTTGAAATATTAAAAACCAAAAAGTTCAACAATCGATCACACAGTTCACTTTAGGAAGGCAAGTTGCGGTGAAAATAATCAAAAACTCCGACGGCAAAGAAAATGCAATCAACAATGAGGCCAACATAATCGGCTGGGGCCATCGAAACATCGTGCAGCTGCTGAAGGTGAGGGGGAAGCCAACTGTGCTAAAATGTGAACAAGTCTTCTTGTAGATTGAATCAACATCCAACTATGGCATCATCATAATGGAACGTTTTCCTGGACAATGCCTTCAGTTGATCTTGGACTCAATTGAACTTCCGCTTGAGCACAGAATACAGTAAGAATGTGTGATGTATTATGCAATTCTCCCGAGTCATTTCTCAATTTGCAGCGTTGCGTTGGATGTGACAAACGCACTTATTTACTGCCACAGTCAGCAGGTTCTGCATTTAGATGTGAAGCCACAGAATGTCTTGGTTGCCTTCACGAGGAGAGGGAGGAGAATGCAGACTCACGGCGAGCGCAGCTACATCTGCAAGCTTTGTGACTTCGGTTCGTCAAGAAAATTGCAGGAAAATGCTCATAATCGGGTTCACGTAAAGACTTTCTTAAAGACCACTTTGGATACGTTGCATGACGTAAATGTTTTTCCATCTCCTAGGGGACTGTTCGGTATATGTCGCCAGAAGCCCTTAAGGGGAATGCGCTCTCGTCAGCGGCTGACGTATATTCCTTGGGGGTAACTATGTGGCAGCTGAAAGCACGTCAACTCCCCTACGCATGGATCGAATGCAATGAGATTGTTGCATATCAGGTTGGGAAGAATCACTTACGCCCCGACAAGATGCCTCATGACCTCAGCAGTTCAAAAGACCATCTCGTAACCAGCAGCAAACATGAAAATTGCCTGTGCCAGCATTTTTCTTCGGAATTTTCATACAGGTCCTTGGATCAGATCCGGAGTATTCTGCAAAAAACAAAAACCCTCTCCCCATTTCAACCGAAAAGCACTGGGAACCACCGTCGACCTGAAAAACTAAAGAATCAGATCTCGAGGAATTTAATTGGAACGTTTAAAAATACATTTGTTGGTTTAAAGGAGAACCTTGTTGTGGATGATGTGTCCTGTGATATTAGGGATGATGAATGCGATGAAGATTTCGCATTGAAGAATGTCTTTGTGGAAATGAACACGTTAACTCTGCCAAATGCCGAAAAAGTGTTTGAGAAGCTCTTCATGTCGTGTTGGCAAAGTGATGCGTCTTCGCGGCCGGATATTCTGAACGTTCGACAAACACTGTTAAGCTGTTTCCCGGATGAAAATTGAAAATATAGAGTCGAGCAGTCTTTGGTTAAGACCAAATTTCTGTCAGGGAACACTTTGTGATTTTTGTTTTTAGGTTTTTATGTTAGGTTAAGTTTTCTTTTGTTTAGAAATACATTTTATTATATTTAAAATTATTTCTTGTTATCCTTGTGGCGTCCCAGAAACGGCGTTTAAACTAAATTTGAGAACTTGAGAATCAGAGCTTGAAAAAAAGGAAAGGCCTGAATGGTTTAAATGGTTTTGCATGTGGACATGCGAGATCTAGTGTTCTGGAAATTAAAGAGCTGTTCCACTTGCAGAGTGTGACTGAATTCAGTACTGTCGCGATTTTCAAACTATTATTTTGCTCGGTAAACTACGGCTAGTGTCGGCGAATCAATAGTTCTGAAACATAAAACAAGTAAATATTTTGTCAAATAATGTCTCAAACAAACATCATAGCATTGAAAAGCTATTTATGTATCGGAGTTATAAAGCCAAGCCAATAAAATCAATTAAGCTAGTCGCATACGTTTTTCGCACAACTTTCGTATAAGGAGTCGTATCACATTTAAATCCCGCCACTCGTTTGCGTCTTATAGTACGTTTACACCACACCCAAATTCAGCATTTCGGCTAGTTTCTGCATTTAAGCCCAAATGCATTGCATTTCGTCATATGTTGTCAATGTTTTTTTTGTTTATGTGAGCGGGCTGAAATGTCATTGTATGACGTGCTGAATGGTGCTGAATTTGTAAAGAGGATTGTTCGATTCATAAACATCGATGTTGACATCGATGTTTTGCTAACCGATACATCGCCGATACATCGACGGCAAAATTGTCAAACATCGACATCGTTCATTCATTTCGTTAAACATTCCCAAAATGTGTTATATGTTAAATGTGCTTGTATTCTTGTAATAATAATGGGGTGTAATCTTTTACACCTACACCTGCTAGAGATGCGCAATACAATGTAACTTTTTGCATATCTTAGCCTCTCCTTTTTAATATCCTACTCCGAACCTCCAAGTGGTTTACTTTGGGCATCGAGCAACCCTGAAGGAGACCTATGCAACTCCTATGGAACTGTGGGCTAATCGGAGAGGGCTCATGTTTCGTCATGTATTGGCTGGATGCGTAAGCATAGCAGACCTTGTGTCAACAGCCAAACTAGCGCCTGTTCACCAACGGGGTGCGGCTGGGAACGGGTGTCGGTCTTTGAGCAAGCGACTCGCTATATAAACGTGCATGAAGGGCCCGCTCGGGAGCCCAAATCCCGAATCGTAGAATCCTTCAACGTTACTTTGGGTTTTTCGTTGGCCCGATAAGCCACAAAGTAAAAATTCAATCATCAACGAAACGGAAGACGGAGAAGGTTTTTGGGTTGAAACTGGTACTGGTACTAGTATGTTTTGTTGTTTAGGTATAGTACATCGTAAATATAGCCAACAATTCGTGTGATGTAGAATATAAATAAAACATCGGAAAAACATCGATGTATCGTTGTTGATACCGATGTTTTTTTAACATCGATGTTTGTCCTGGAACTATCGATGTTTCAAACATCGATGTTTTTAAGAACGATGTTTGCATCCCTAAATGTATGGCGAAATGCAATGCATTTGGGCTGAAATGCAGAAACTAGCCGAAATGCTGAATTTGGGTGCAGTGTAAACGTACTATTACTATACAACTATGTGAAATTTAGATATTTGTTCACAAGTGTTCTTTCCATGTCCTCTTAAACATATACTGAGTCGTAGCCCAATTTGTAGTCGAGTAAAATACGACCATAAAATGAAAGATTGACTCCACCATAATAGCAGATAAAAACGAGAGTCGTACGATGCCAAACACACGACTGCTGTCAAAAATTGAGTACGAGTGGGCTCGAAAAATTCGACTTTCTAATAACAAAATGTGACTGTAGTCGAATTCGACAGTCGGATACGACTTACATAATTGGTGTGATTCTGAAATGCGCCGTGTATTAGAATCATACAGACGCAGCCAATACAATGGAACTCCAGAAACACATTGATCTTTGAAGTTAATGGCGACTTTTACTCGAGGCAATTCTTGGCGATTCTGAAACACCAACTCGAAATGCAAGTTCACCGGCGGGAGGTAAGACGACCTGTGTTTCCCTCGAAGTTGTGAAGGAGAAAGTACATACTCGTATAAAAGCAGCCATATGGGTAAGTCAAATAGAAGTAACTACCAATTTCACGCAGCAGGTCCATAGTTTACCTAGCAAGTATGTGCAAGGGCACACTAGATCTTAAAGGTAGCGGTGCAATATACCCTCAAATAATGTGCAAGATGGAGGTGTTTGAACCACAAAATATGATGCTGTTTGCCACAAAAAGTTGTAGATCATTGCTCTCTAAGAAGCCCCGTTTCTAATGTTTTAGCATCATTCTCGAAGAAATATAGCCCACTTTTTGCTTTTTCAGCCATAACATCGCACAAAACGATGTACTGTTTTGTGTATTGAATTAGATGTAACTGATGTTGGTGTGTTGCCCTTGGCTTTTCGAAACCCCGGAGTACCAAAATCGGGTACAAACCTTAGTATTAAAGCTGCAAACAGTTCACTTCGGTTTTAACTCTATTCAATGCCTATATAGTTGGAGTTTGACTCAAATTCTATATCTCATGAAACCCTCATGATTGCACATGCTTGTTGCTAAAATATTCAAAATCTGGTTTGATTACTCGTTCGATTTTGTTTTGGTCCTTTTTTTTTGGGTTGATGTTTGGCATGGGGCCCGGACATAACGCCAAGCGAAATAAGGCCAAATTCTAGCATTTGGCATTATGTCTCTTTCTCAAAGTGACATAAAGCCAAATTTTAAAATTTGGTCTTATGTCGCTCGACAAAGCGACATAACGCCAAATTTTTTTGAGACATAACACCAAATAATAATATTAATAAACATCAAGTGGGTCATAATTCCACAACTCTTAATAACATGTATATGTGTAATTAAAATGAAATTGAACAATGGAGTTAGTATGAGGGATTGGGTAAAAAGTGAAATATGACAGTTCATGCTGCCCCCTGCAACCCGTAGTTTGCCCGCAGATAAGATTTCGGATAGGTGCGAGGTTGGTGGTATCCAATGTATCCTTATTTTCATATTTAGAATGGATTTGGAAAAGTAACATATATCCAATTTTGCACCCACCCCAAATGCTATCTGTGGCCAAGCAGGGGGGTTGCAGGGGGGCAGCATGCCCCCCCATGCGTAGTTCACTTTTCACCCGTTCCCTTTTAAATGTCTCAGAATGTTTAATGGAAGGTATATTTTAATAAGGTAAGCAAAATCAGATAGACAGCGGAAAGTGACATAAAGCCAATTGGCCTTATGTCGCTTTGTGAAAGTGACATAAGGCCAAAGCAAAAATTTGGTCTTATGTCGCTTGGCGTTATGTCATGGCACCGTTTGGCATCTTTCTTTTAGACCGCTATATTTGCCTAGCGTTCTTTTTCTAGCTTTTGCAAGGGTTGGACAAGTGCCAAGGTAGTGTAGTGTCGTTTCTACTTCTTTCTCATTCTTACAGCTTCTATAGAAGTCATTGTTAGGGCCTCCCGTCTTTCTCGCGTGTACGCAATTGTTTGCCAGTGACATGCACACCTCCATTTTTGCTAGCTCGTCCGCTCTTTCTCTGCCTGGAATACCACTGTGCCCAAGGATCCAGCATAGGATAAGATTGCATCTATCTGCTATCTCCTTAGAAATGAATAGTAAAGTTTTACCATCTTTGATTTTATAGATATTGTGGCCAGAGCCTCTATGGCCGCCTGACAATATATGTCTATGGTGATAGATGAACGGTCTATTGGTAGCGTCCTGGATAGCTCTGACTTCTGCCTGGAATACTCTGCAGTAGTTTGGTAGTCCAGCACAAGGCTGAAGGAACAGGACTAGTAGACTTTGCGACATCGCCAGAGATTTCCCTCTTCCTGTCCTGTCTCTGGCGATGTTGCAAAGACTACTAGCCATCTTAGACCCATCTGTATACTGTATACTTCTAGAGTCGACCTATGGCGCTCGCAGTTCACGGTGATGGACCGGCCAACGTCATTCTCAAAGAAGTGTGGACAGATGACCCCGCCAGCCCAAAATCGACACCAAACAGTGATTTCAGAATGCATTGGACGCTCTTGGATCTTATGTGGATTGGAATTGTCTCAAATTTGACAATTTTTTTTGTTGACGCACCTATTCATCCAAGAATGGACCTCATCGCTAAAGAAGATTTTCCGATGAAAATTAGGGCCAATTTCCAACTGCTCCAGAGCCCATTTAGAGAGCACGCGTCGTTGTCTATGATCTGGTCGTTTACCTTTAGCTCCTGGGTCAGTTAAATTTTGTACGGGCGCAGGCCCAAGTCACGACGCAAATTTCGCAAAGTTGTGGTCTGCAAAAGGCCGAGTTCTTGTGAGCGCACACTCTCACGACATCGGCGATGTTTTCGGCAGATCTTACTTTTCGTCGACGTACGGTTTATTGTTTACTGAACCAGTGGACTCAAATTTATGCACCACACTGCGAATAGTCCTCTCGGTAGGACGATTATGGCGACCATAAAATGGGCCTAGCGCGCGGAACATTGCTCGAACAGAACACCCATTTTGATAAAACAATTTTATCATTTGCACGTCTTGTTGAACGCTATGTCCGTCTATTCATGGTGATTTGGCAAAATAGTCTGAACAAATGACAGGCAAATAGAGGAATGTAGCTTCAACAATATGGCCGCTATCAACTGTTAAAACTCGGAAGTCCCTATTGGAAGACCCTTTAGTTGTTGTTGGTGGTCTTGTGGTAGCAATTAGAGTTGTACCGAATAGTGATTTGGCCGGATACCGGATACCGAATATCCGGTCTGCAGCTAGGCCGGATAGCCGAATATTCGGCGGCCGGATATCTACCCAAATTAAAAGTATAATAGTTACTCAAATCAGACCGGTATAAGTAAAACCAACTTAAACATGCTTTGTTCCTTCTCCTCCACAAGATATTCTTACTTTCTACACAGCACAGTTTTTGGGACATTTTTGAAGAGGTTGCGGAAGGTAAGTCAGATTGAGTTTTCTACAAAAAATACCGCCAACGACCTTGACTTATATCTCAAAACAGTTTATTTTGAACGGAATGTGACCCTTGGGCTTGGTAGTCAGTAAATGTTTTTTTATTTTGTTGTTTTTTACTGAAAAACGACTATCCGGTATCCGGCCTGATATCAAAAGACTATTCGGCTCCGGCCGGATATTAGAAAAATAATACTTGCCGGATATCCGTCACACCTCTAGTAGCAATGTTTCCAAAAGCACAAGAATTATAACCTGCAAATAGAAAACAATTTTTTTTTTTTGCAAAAAAAAGGAAAGTTATTCGTGTTGTTCTTATTTGTCCCACCCTGTAGAGGGAACCCCAATTCCAACGGCATATCACTTTCAAATAAAACAACACTTTACATTCTTTGTTATTTAAAAAAAGGATCATCTTTGTTTATTTGCTTCTTTGTTTCCGTACAGAAAGAAAGACAATAAATTTGATATCAATACGTAACTAGTAATCCTATACCTCTAGCATCCCCGTCTCTCCCTTCTCACAATCTTTATACAATTTGAAATCTTTCTCTTTTTTGTGTTTCGCTTTAAACTGTTATTCATCTCATACTCTTTGTACTGGCTACTATAAAAATACAGATGTTCATATATTCAATATCTAAATATACTATATACATAGTACATCAAGTCGTGTTGTTCTTCTGTTGTTGTTGGTTTGTATTTGTGTCTGTGTGTGTAGGCTTATGAATTGTATAAATAAGTTTTTTACTTTTTTTTTTAATAATTAATTTATATCTCTTTAAGATATCTACTCAAATATAGTATATGTATGTATATAACGTTTAATAAATACTAAATACTAGTTAAATTATTATATTTTGTTCTCCTGGTTGTGTTGACATAATGGGTGTTCTGTGTGAGACAGTGGTTGGTGTTGCATGCATTGTTTTGTGTCTTTTTGTTTATTTGTCGCTTGAACGCAGAAACCACTTAAACTCGCCGTTTTTCGCGCTGCTGTAGGAAAATTCACATATTTTGTTTTTCATTTTATTGTTTCATTATCAAGGAATTCAATACCTACATAGAATATATAGCATTATTTTAATTAGTTGTTTTTTTCTGATTTTTTTTGTTTTTTTTTGTTTTTTTACGTGTTTAATACAATTTTTGTTTTTCGTTTGTGTAAAATTCTACAAGTCTTCTTTTTGAACATAATACCTATGTATACATATACATAAAATTAACGTTTTTTTCTCACTACTTCCTAAGGTGTTGATACTACAGTTTTTGTTTTTTTTTGATTTTTTTTCCTTTTTTGTTCAAGAAATTTACAGAGAAAAACTGTCTGCTTGCAGTTTGAATCTTTTTTTTTGTTTTTTATGCTTAAGTGGAAGACTGTGTTGTCGTCTTCGCTTTTAGTGTATTAACAACGGAAACATACTGTTATATCGTTACATATACATACATACAAATATATTTATTGCTACGAAATTGAAATGTCCTGCATTCCAGTTTTCTTTCGTTTCGTCTTTTTCTTCATCTCTTTCTCTTCTACATGCAACTGCCGGGATGGATACGGCTCCTACGCATGGGTCGTATGCGAGCAGGTCTATTCAAAAACTCAGTAACAAAATATAAGATCCCTAAAAATGTCAGATGAAAGAACTCGTGTGGTGCGGTGGCTCACTGTTGACAACAAGACATCTCTTTTGACGCATTTGTGGTAATCAATTAATGAACATGGACATAAATCTTTAGGACTTCTATTGTTCAAGTGGAAACAAGGACGAATGTCATTGCAGCGCGACAGAAGTGCAAGCAATCTCAGGGAACTCCAGGTGGTACTTTTATAAAGGGGAAGTGAGTTCGTAATCGCAACATTAGCGCAGTACTACAACGTCAAGCTTCTTAATTGCAAACACTTGGCAATGACGCTTTGCATCACGTTCTAAAATGCAACATGAACGCAACGATGCTCGAACAAAAGCAACTCGATTGTCTCTTTTTCTTGTCTAAAAGACATTGAAGTATGCTGGCATTGTAATTGCCAACTTTATTAACCAAATTATTTAAAAAAATGTCCCCAATTTCTTTGACATTTTTACAAAAAAAAAGAAACAATTGGCAAACAATAAGTCGTTCCGAAACGGCAACAAAATTAAAGCATCGTGATGCATCGCAACATCAAAAAATGGTTGCGTCGCATTGTCATGAAACGGATGAAACCAATTTTTGGTTAGGTGCAGCAGCAATGTTTGCTTGGAGTACTATATGTGTGCAGTGAAAAAAAACATTAAAATTGCATTTTAATCGTCCCTGTGATCAATTTTTCTAAAATGCCACGTAGCATGCGTGAGGTGTTACTCGACCAACGGTCACCAGAAAATGAGGAAAACGTGTTGAAAACGGATCGAAACTTTAACAGATGATAACAGCCATATTGTTGAAGCTACACCTGTCAAATTGGCTGTCATTTATTCAGTCTGTTTTGCTAAATCACCATGGACGGACATAGCCTTCAACAACACGTGCAAATGATAAAATTGTTTAATCAATATGAAGTTCAGACAAAGTACCGCGCACTTCACCCATTTTACGGTCGCCATAATCGTCCTACCGAGAGGACTATTCGCAGTGTGGTGTATAAATTAGAGTTCATTGGTTTAGTAAACGATAAACCAACACCCGTACGTCGACGAAACCCAAGATCTACGAAAATCATCGTCGCTGTCCATGGCAGTGTGCAGGAGAATCCGAGGCAGTTGATTTCGTGTCGCTCACAAGAACTCGGCCTTTCGCAGGCCATAACTTCGCAATTTGGCAAATTTTGCATCATGACTTGGGCCTGCATCCGTACAAAATTCAACTGACCCAGGAGCTGAAGGTAAACGACCATAGACAACGACGTGTGTTCTCTGAATTGGCTCTGGAGCAGTTGGAAACTGGCCTTAAAATTATCTTAGCGATGAGGCCCATTTTCATGGGTCGTAGGCCTGTTAAGTAAGTAAGTAAGATGAGGCCGACTTCTGGATGAATGAGTACGTCAAGAAACAAAATTGTCGAGTTTTCAAATTTGGGACGATACCAATCCACATGAGATCCAAGAGCGTCCAATGCATCCCGAAAAAATCACTGTTCGGTGTGGATTTTGGGCTCGGTTTATATTTCTTTGAAAACGACGTTGGCCAGGCCACCACGGTCAACGGCGAGTGCTATAGGTCGATGACTACCAACTTCTTTTAGCCTGAATTGGATAATATGGACACCAACGACAAGTGGTTTCAACAGAACGGGGCTACGTGGCAGACAGCTCACGTCACATTGAAAATTCTGAACGAGCGATTTGAAAGCATGGTCGTCTCACGTGAAGGTGATCTGAACTGCCCACCGAAATCGTGAGATTTAACCCCGTTCTTGTGAGGTTTTCTGAAGTCGCAGGCCTTCAAAGCCGAAGTCGCAGGTCTATGCGAAAAAGTCACAAACCACAGCGGCCCTCAATGCCAACATAACTCATGTCATCGGTGAAATTCATCCTGATTTATGCGCCAGAGTCATGGAAAATTTGACATTTCGAATGTGCGCCACCTACAGAAGACGCGGCAGACATTTTAAACGATGTTTTATTCCATACATAATTTCATACATAACCTCAATCAGCTGGGTGTACGAAACTGGTTCGCTTAGCCCAGACCGTGCTAGTTGGAAAGGCATTTGTTGACTGAGGGGCATTGTAGCGCCCGCTAAAGAAGAATTGCTTTCAGAAACTTTAGGAGAGTTACACTGTCAATTGACATTTGCATTTGTCGCTCCCTCATAAGGGAACTTACCAAAAGCGAGCACAGGGTTATTGTAGTCAGTGTGGTGACACTTTTGTGTAAGTATGACATTTTTACACACAAATCGCAATTTATTTCGTTCCCGCGTAGTAGGCAAAAGTGAACGAACTTAACGAAACTCAGTGAAACGGTTATTATATCATAGTTACAACGTGTCTAAACGTGAACTTAGCGAAACTGAGCGAAATGTAGCGATTCATTTCGCTGGTGCGTGCTTAGCAAAAGTGACAGAACTTAACGAAACTGAGAGAAACGCAGCGTGTCATTTCCCTCACGTGTAGGTACGCAAAAGTGAACGAACTAAACGAAACTGAGAGAAAGGCAGCGGTTGCTTTCCCTCCCGTGTAAGTAGCCAAAGGTGAAGGAACTTAACGATACTCAGCGAAACGGTTATTATATAATAGTTACAGCGTGTCATTTTTGTGTGCGTATAACATTTGTATACGTAGAGAGCGATTCACTTCCCTCCGGCGTAAGTACGCAAAAGTGAACGTGTCTAAACGTGAACTTAACGAAACTGAGCGAAATGTAGCGATTCATCATTAATTTTGCTGCGCGTTTGGCAAGTGACCGAACTTAACGAAGCGGCTCATTTTCCTCCCGTGTAAGTAGCCAAAAGTGAACGAACTTGACGAAAGTGAGCGACATTTTAGTCACAGTGCGTCATTTTATTCGCTTTGTTGCTTCATTTCTCTTACGTTTTCGTACGGCCACAATAATTTTAGACTAAGGACTCAAAACACATCGAGATTTATTAAAATTGTACCAGTCAATAGGGTGAAAGACAGACAGACAGACATCAGATCTCAAGCCCAGCCAGGCCAATCCGCTTCGTCCTCAGTGTTTCAAGTTTCCCACAATAGTCAATCCAATTTAGCCTGTCCCCTTCAGTAAATCCCACTTTGTGTCAAGTAATGATTGAACTCTCCGTTAGTCAAAAAGTTGAAAGAAATGATTGAGATACCCACAGTGTGCGACCGCACTTATTAGTGTTTATAATTCAAAAAGTATAATTATTAATTATTTTACAAATGTTACAACTAGTATACATACATAAGGTGAAAATTAAAAAGAAGAAAACTCAAAGGAAAATGATTATACTCTCGTATTAGATACAAGAACCTTCACAATATTCTGCTTTGTTCTTCCTTTACCTTCCTTCGCTTGGCTTAAATTAGTTTTGGAGAGAGAAAATGATCTATAAATACGTATATACAAATCTTAACAACAAATTAAATCCAATTTGATAAATGTTTCTCGTTTTCCACCACAGCTTAGACCATTCGGACGTGTCTATCGCGGACACCAATCACCAGTGGGGTGCTTTCTTACGATATGTAAGTGGCCACTGCTGTGTGCGTGTCAATGGTCTAAACCGGATTGTGTCCCTGCTATGTTGGTTGGTTGCTTTATCTGATTGCGGTCTGCTAGGCGCGTGGTAGGTTTTGATTTTGTCTTGCGTTCGCATCGGCAGTGAGTTTGTTGTTAGAGTTTTTGTTTCGATTTTTTCTTAGTAAAGATACATAATTATTTTTGTTTTGTTTTCTCATGTATATATATCACAATTAAGTCTTTTCCTTTATACAAAAAAATCCTTAGAATCTTATGTATGAAGAATATTAATGCTTATGGAGGAGTGCGTTTTTGTTTGTGTTTGCTTGCAAAATTGGATGAGTTTTGCCGGTTGCAAAACTTATTAACTTGCGTAGGAACGTCGGATTGGAACAGGAGGAGGTATTTTTGATTTTCTTATTGGCGATGATTGTTTACATGTTGGAATTCTACTTATTGGCGGTGTGGATGGTGACGAAGACGTTGGTGATGGTTTATCAGTTTTATTTTCCTGAAATGAAAAAGGGAAAGGAACTCATTAAATGGTGCTTTAAATGAGATAAACGGAGGTGCAGTGCTTTGTACAGTTTAGCCACAGAGAATCAAGCAGTCACACAGATTGTGTTCTTCACTTAACACGTTGAGTGCCACATGAGACCACTTTGGTCTCACACGAACTCGGGCTCGCTGTGCCGCGTGAGACCAGAGTGTATTCGAAGTGTCATTAAAAGAAAATCCGTGGCCTGTGGGGACAGTTTTTCGGATTGTATGGTGGCACTCAACGTGTTAAGGACGTCGCAGGAATATTCCCAAAATTTGTAGTTTATGCGGAAATCAATGAATGGAAGGGGGACCCCTTAAGTGGTCCCAAGTGGTTTGAAATTATCTTTTGAACATAGCTCAGCAGACATCGTGGTTCATTCGTGCCTTGAATCCCCAATAAATCAGCATTCGTCACCTCTCCTGTCATCCTCCTTCATGCAGACCAGATGGTTCCATGAGCTGAGGCTTTGCCCAGTTCAATTTAAATCCATTCCCCTTTCTTTTGCACCACAGAACAATGATCTACCTCCGACTGACTGTCTCTGGAAAGCCCCTATCAATGCACACTTTCTGAAAAACGAAAGTCAACTTACCTTCTTCGGAGATTCAAGGGAAGGCAATCGCTTCCAACCATTACTTCGTCGCCACGATGGACCGCTGCTGAGTGCGGTTGCTGTTGGTGAGGCAGTCGGTGTTGTAGTCGTCGTCACAGCCGCCATCGAGACTGGTGTCGCTGAGTTCGTGGGTGTTGTGGGATCGGTCTTATCGTCCTTTGACGATTCCCCATCCGACCGTTGATTGTTTCTTAGAATACACGCTGGCTCTTCGTAACTACAGCTGCTAACTAACTCCGGCAATTCTAATATACACCTCGTCTGCTCCTCAGACTCGCTCGAGGAGCAACTAGTAACTTGCGCTCGACCGGCTTCACTTGGTGTCGGGCTGGGACCTCTGGTCCGGCAGTTCTCCGACGTGGTATCATCCTCGTCGTCTGTCTCCGCATCCAGGTACGAGTACAGACTGCGTGTACTCCCCGATGGGATGTTGACGAGCTTATAAAAGTCCTTGGTGAAGTCCACACAAGCCACCTCCTCATCCTCGGAGTAGACAATCTGCGAGGGGAATTCAATTTATTTCATGCGGCCTCGAGGATCTCAAGTGACTTACCGTTTGCTGCAGTAGCTTCGATATGCCCTCGGATTGTGATGCAATCATCGTTGAGTTGAGAAAATCACTGGTATTCCATATCCAATCGTGTTCGTGCTCACGCTCGTGTTCGTGATCATTAACTTCATCGTCCAGGGTTATAACACCCAACTCATCTTGCGACATACTCCAGTCTTCCATTTCGGTCGAACACGGTTCGGCCGGTAGTAGCCACTGTTCGGGCTCCTCCGGCAAATCTTCCAGATGTCCATTCGATGGTTGCGGCTGACCACTGCTCATTGTGCAGTAGCCTTCATCCTTTCCTTTTGCCGGACTGGCAGATAAGGCTGCATTTTGTGCTTCCAATTCATAGACACGACTTTTTAACACGGAAACTTCCTGCCGCAGGCTGTCCTCCAACACAATGGCATCGACAACTTTTCGCATTACATCGTCCAGACAATGCTCGTACTGACGAATGCGAAGGGTAAGTGTTTTGTTCTCCTGCTGCATGTTGTGGAGGAGTGCCTCTTGACGTGCGAATCGTGCCTGCAATGAGAAGAGGGGGGAGAAATTAAGATTTTGGTAGTTTTTTGATTTAAATAAATTCGAGCAAGGGTGATTGATGTCATTGAGTGTGTGATGGGGTGTGACGAGTTATTCGTGGTCAGATGAGGCTCTTGCCTTATCTCTGACTCAGAATCAGTGAGGCAACGCAACATAGGATGTCCACGTCTAAGGTGGCGCACCCAAGTGGAGAGAGACCTCAACCAACCTGGTGTGCGCTATTGACGACAGCAACTAAAGCATCGTGCTAGCTGGCGAGGTTTGTTGGTTACGGCTCAGGTCTACCCCGGACTGTAGCGCCACAAGGCGAAGAAGAAAATAAGGCACCCTGTCCTAGGAGCGACACAGAGTTCTAAGCAGTCGAAAGAAGTCACGCTTTAATAAAGTGTAACCAGATAGTACCGATAATTCTTTCAATTGCTATGTTTCGGCAGCTGTGAAAATATTCAGCATGGTTTGCAATTTCATTATGCATAGGCTGACCAGACGCCCTCTTTTAAGAAGACATGTAATTTTTTTGTCTCATAAAAAAATGTCCGGTATCGTTTTGGAAGAACGTGCAAATTGTCCTTTTTTTTAAGGTTCCGTCTACAAAAACGTAACCTTTATAATTTCGGTATGTATGTCCGTCCGTCCGTCGCGTCTGTCACACATTTTATCTCCGAAGTTTATGAAGATATCGGCATGAAATTTTGGAATTAGGTACTTCAGGCCTAGGTGTCATTGCCCATGCACCCAAATTTAAAAAGTGGGGCCATTTGGGAGTGGCTACAGTACAGGTGAAGTTGCCATTAATTTTTAAACATTGTCGCACCCCGTCGAGATATATATCAATCGACAGATCTTTTGAAGAGGTTTGCGTCAACAGTTTTTGATCCAAAGTACCGTCTGAAAGATATGGAGCTCCAAAGTTTTTTTTAATGCATCCCCCCTGCCATTTCTAAATCAAAGAGTTTAAAAATCTGAAAAAATCACAAAAACTTCGCTTCATTGAGCCGTCACGGTCAATCATGGACATGCGAATTTGGAAAATCTGAAAACGCAGCTTTGAAGACCTCAACATAAGCATTAAGAAATGATAAATTTCAAAATGTCAATTCATGTTGAAATTTTGAGATATCTAAGATTTAAAATGATACCTATTTTCATTTTCACACATTTCATCATTAATTACAATTTTCGACATCACAAGACTACAACAAAACTTTTTTTTTTTTCAACATTAATTTAGAAATTTTCTGCATCTTTCTGGTGCGAACACGACCTAAAATATATAATGGGTTTAGCCATTCACTTCTGAACACAACGCCATCTTTTGTGTTTTTTTAAGAGTCGTCTGAACACACCCACTCATTTGACAGCTCATTTCATACCTATTTTTTTCTGTTTAAAAGTAAATACACCGTTTGTTTACCGTATTTGTGTGAGCTTTTCTAATGTAAAAAGAATTGATTCTTCAATTTTTATTTGAGACTATTGAAGGTGTCCTCTTTTTCACGCTCATGGATCTGGTCACCTTAATCATGCAACGTTTCACGCTTATCAAATGTGCGGAAATTATTAAAAAATATCGATATTCCGACTTAGTTGTACAAACGCAACGTGAGTTTTGTCGTGAGGTCGGTCGTCATCATGGTTTCAGTGTGTCAGCAAACCACGGAAAAGTTTGAGCGGGAGTACACTTTTTTGGATCGTAAGCCACCAACTATACAGAGATTGGTGTGAAATGAAGAAAACATAGCCGCCATAGCGGCCAGTATCGAAGAATATATCTTCTTTTTCTTCTTAGGGCGCTAGAGTCCGAGGTGGACCTGGGCCTCACTCAACATGCCTCTCCAGCCAGCACGATCTTTCGCCAGCTGTCTCCAGTTTCGCACACCAAGCCGGCAGAGGTCCCCCTCGACTTGTGTGCGCCACCTTGTTCGTGGACGTCCTCTGTTGCGTTGTCCCACAGGCTCAGAGTCGAAGACTCTTCGGGCCGGAGCTAAGTTGTCCATACGCTCAACATGGCCTAGCCATCTTAGGCGTTGGATCCGTAGACGCCTGGCTAGACTCATGTTGCTGTACAGCCCATACAGTTCGTGGTTGAATCTTCTCCTCCAAATGCCATCAACGCAAACAGGACCAAAGATCGCGCGCAGAACTTTTCTCTCGAAAAGACCAAGAGACTGTTCATCCGCTTGGGATATTGTCCATGCCTCTGCACCGTAAAGCAGGACTGGGATGATCAAGGTCTTATACAAAGTCAACTTGGTCTTCCGAGAGAGGGCTCTACTACTCAATTGCCTTTTGAGCCCATAAAAACAGCGGTTGGCAAGAGTAATTCTGCGTTTGATCTCGGTACTGATGTTGTTTGTACTGTTAACCGCGGAGCCAAGGTAGACGAAGTCCTTTACTACCTCAAAGTTATAGCTGCCTATGGTGACGTTCTGGCCAAGTCGTCGATGTTGTGCGTCCTTTCTCGATGACAGCATATACTTTGTTTTGCCCTCGTTTACCGCCAGACCCATTTTAGCCGCTTCCGTTTCAATGCCAGCAAACGCATCATTGACGGCTCGCTGTGTTCTCCCAATCACGTCAATGTCATCCACGTAAGCTAGCAGTTGAACGGACTTTTGGAAGATCGTGCCTCTTGTGTTGGCCAGTGAGTTTTGCACGATCTTCTCAAGAATGATGTTAAAGAAATCACATGACAGCGCGTCGCCTTGTCTAAAACCTTTTTTGACATTGAAGGTCTCGGTGAGTTCGTTACCGACCTTGATGGAGCAGCGAGAGTTCTCCATCGTCATCCTGCTCAGTCTGACGAGTTTAGCAGGAATGTCAAAACTAGACATGGCGCTGTATAGCTCGTCTCTATGCACGCTGTCATATGCGGCCTTGAAATCGACAAATAGATGGTGTGTGTCGATCTGCATTTCCTGGGTCTTCTCCAGGATCTGCCGCAGTGTGAAAATTTGATCGATGGTGGACTTCCCGGGCCTGAAACCACACTGATAAGGACCTATCAGTTTGTTCACGAATGGTTTCAGGCGTTCACACAAAACGGCAGAGAAGACCTTATAGGCGATGTTAAGGAGACTTATCCCTCGATAATTGGCGCAGTCAAAGGGGTCTCCTTTCTTGTGGATCGGGCAAACGATACTGAGATTCCACTCATCGGGCATGCTTTCCTCCGACCATATCTTACAGATGAGCTGGTGCATGCGCCCTACCAGATCACCTCCAGCTGCTTTAAACATTTCGGCGGGCAGACTATCTGCACCAGCAGCTTTATTAGACTTCAGTCTCGATATCGCTATCTTGACTTCGTCTAGGTCGGGGGGACGGTATTCTCTTCTATCATCGTCCGTTGTGTTGAGTGGAACATTCTGCCTGACAGCGGTATTTGTGTCCTCATCGCCGTTCAACAGTCTGCAGAAATGATTTTTCCAAATTCTCAGTATCGACTGCGAATCTACTACTAGCTGTCCATTTTCGTCCCGGCAAGCTTCTGTCCGAACTTTATATCCATTCGATAAAAGTTTTACCCTTTGGTAAAACTTTCGGACATCATTCCTGCCATAACACCTCTCCATCTCCTCGATCGCGCGCTTCTCGTGCTCTTTCTTTTCTTCCTGAGAAGCCGGTTCTCTTCCCTTCTTCTCTGTTCGCAGAGCTCACGAACAGCTCTCGTGGTTCGATGCAGCGTTGCCCGGTAGGCTTCTTGCTTTGCTGCATGTGCCTGCCTGCACTCGTTGTCAAACCAGGGGTTTTTTCTTGTTGGCGTTTTAAAACCCAGCACATCATCATATATACTAAGTAGTAGCCAAATATGTATCCAAGTAAAATACGACCATGAAAAGGCGGATTGACTCGACCATAACAGCAGATAAAAACGAGAGTCGTAAGCCCTGCCGTATACATGATTTCTGTCATAAATTTGCCCGAGTGTTAAAGCTGTCAACTGCAATCTTCTAAACCGTATGAAAAGATCTGCAAGGACCACACTATCCGCCGAACTGAACATTATCCTCTACCTCCTTTCACTCGACATGTTTGGAAAAACTTCTCTTCCAGCATTTCCTCCAGATCTGTCTACGAGTTTGATATTCAGACGCTGGACAGTCCTTTGCGTATCTTCATAGATGGATCCAAGACGGATAACAGATTAGGTGTCTACGCAAAGGATGCCAATCGCAGTATATCCCTCAATCTACCGGAACATTGTAGCGTTGGCTGAGACGATGGTTATAAAAGAAGCTCTGTCTTGGCTCAAGAACAATGTGATATCCAAGATAGATGTTCTTCATCTTTTCAGACAGCCAAGTAGCAATCAAATCCCTCAGCTCGATCACTTTAATCTAAGACGTCTCTGAATTGCCGCCGATCTCTTGACGAGATGGCTAAGCATTTTTATGTTCGTCGTATGTGGATGCGAGGACACAGTGACTTCGTCTTCTTCTTAGGGGGCTACAGTCTGAAGTGGACTTGGGTCTCACCCAACATGCCTATTCAGACGGCACGATCTCTCACCAGCTGTCTCAAGTTTCGCACTCCAAGCTGGCCTAAAAATAGGTTGTTATCTGGTAGTGTGAAACACAATGAAACAGTTTCTGAGTCTGAGTGCTCCACTGTTGTGTTTCAAACACCTCCGACAAAAAAAATAATAAAAAAAAAACCGACCGAGGTCCCCTCCGATTTGTGTACGTCCCTTGTATGTGGACGTCCTCTGTTGCTCAGAGTAGAAGATCATTCCGAACCACTTTGTCCGGGGGTTCGGACAGGTTGGCCTTGTTTCTCGAAAAGGCCAAGAGACTGTTCATCCGCTTGGGATATTGTCCATGCCTCTCCATGCTTTGTATAAAGTCAGCTAGGTCTTCCGAGAGAGGGCTCTACTACTCAATTGCCTTTTGAGCCCTAAAAACAGCGTTTGGCAAGAGTTATTCTGCGTTTGATCTCAGTACTGATGTTGTTTGTACTGTTTACTGCGAAACCAAGGTAGACGAAGTCCTTAACTACCTCAAAATTATAGCAGCCTATGGTGATATTCTGGCCAAGTCGTCGATGTTGTGCGTCCTTTCTCGATGACAGCATACGCTTGGTTTTGCCCTCGTTTACCGCCAGATCCATTTTAGCCGCTTCCGTTTCAATTTCAGCAAACGCATCATTGACGGCTCGTTTTGTTCGCCCAATCACGTCAATGTCATCCGCGTAAGCTAGCACCATACAATTAGAACCACAAATTTAAGGTGGTCGCTACGTGCCTCATCAATTCTGGCCAAAACTCAACTCAAAACAAACGTAGAGTGAACGATATCTTATCAGAATGAGCAGGTCATCTCTAAGGACTCATCATCATCAGCGTCATCGCAGGACACTGTGCCACTGGCACACAGCCTTCAAGATTGGGACTCTTTCACAACGAATTCTGCAGAAGCTGAAGAGACGTAGAAGAAGAAAAAAACATAACTCATTTCCTTTGCATCTGAAACGCTCTCTCCTGCCACAGGAAAGAATCCAAGGCATTCTACTTCTTCAACGACCTGCGTGATCTGGACCAAGTCGGCATCAGTCGGCTAAAACGCTTCGTAGCAAGCATCAAATGGTTTGATAGATAGGAGATACCCGATCCGCGTGGGCTTATGTTGGCCAAAGTGAGACTGCTATCCTGCAGACTGTTACCTCTATCTAACCTAACCCATCTAAACTCCAGCCTGGAGCTCCAGGGGTTCTGTCTTTGATTCCGATTCTGACACTTAGACTGTCACCGATCATTGTGTTGCTTCTGAATGGCAATGGCGACGTTCAACGAGACACGTAATCGACAATCACGTCAGGGATGGCGTGCAAAATGCACTTAGCCTTTTCCGGGCTTTCTTCGCGACATTTATTCGTCAAGATTGACACAACACGCCGAGCCAGTGTGCCTCAGGAAGGATATTTCCCATTTCTCTCCTTCGAATGACCACAATTCGTGACTTGGGAATCAGCACCAACAGCGAATCATTGACGTCGGTCCCTTCAAGCCAATCTTTCATTTTAAATTACTATCCGCACCTACAACTTGTGTCCGCACTTCATCCACCACCCTCGCTTCTTCCACATCATTTCTTCTCCACTTCTCAGCTCAAAAATGATCTCATTCAAAACCGTGCCTCCCAGACCAGGGAGTGTTGCCAAAAATTCTCAACCACCCACCACTTACTCCGTCCAATTCAATTTCGAACTCACGAACTAATCATTCAACTAGCCGCAACACGGTACACCCATTATTGGCTCATTCCACACCCTCCAAGCCATCCCTCATTCGGTGTGTATCTGACAAAAAAATTATTACGTCCCCATCGTACTTCAACTGCACATTTTATGAGTCTTGAGGTGCACAAGGTTAACCAAAAAATGTTCGTATCTTGTCGCAGCTCTCTTCCAGCGGCCCAGTCAACGAGTAATTAGAGTAATAAAATCGCCACACCCACTTTAACGCCCTCGGATTTTATTTTAACATCGCACCTCATAACTCTCGACTGCGGCTGGTACAATGTTGCTGGCTCTCAGCTCGCGGCTCGCAGCACGCTCTGTGAGGCTAGTATCGATTAAGAGCAGACCTATTGAATTACCCCGGTCGACGATGTCGAAAATCTCCAAACTGGCAAACAGCATTGAACCGCCCAAGTGGGCCCATGTTTGCCGCCACAGCCACCATCACCCTTCTGTAAGCAGCGCAAAAAAAAAGGCCATGAGCGCTTTGCATTGGTCTGCCCGTGGGGCCTGCGTTCTGGTCTCCAATTCAACCGCAAGCACCGAGATGACTTGCACTCGGTTCAGGCATCGAAGACCAATTGACTTCGGCTCGATCGATCACACACATGCCTCACTGGATTTGACACATCTGACAGGTGACAATATTCGAACACTTCAATGTTCACACTGATTGATGTAACAAGTGGTGTCGGCCAGTCATGCGTCTAAGTCTCCGTGGCTGGTTCTGTGTCCATTAGAGCCAGCGTGAGTAATTGATTACGAGGCACTGCGGTGGCGCCTTGGGGGGCATGAACTTTGGCATTCCGCAACGAACGAGTGCTGTGATTCTTTGCTTGTTTTTCATTTTGTGTTGCAATGGGGCAGACGGGAAGTGGGTCATTTGCTTTGGTTAGCGAAAACGTCAAGCGGGTGACGTTTATGGGGAAAGGCATGCCCAAATGAAGTTGTTTCGTTCGTTTGACCTTAGCGAAGTGCTTCACTTGACGGGTGTACAGCGTGGGATAATGATCTCGTTGAGTTTGATTACATCTTCAGTTAAGGGGCGTCTATTCTTGCTCTTTTTGCTGTCAAGGGGCGTCAAAAAAGTTTCAAATTTATTTAGGAGTAGTTCCAAATTCAAAGCAGCGAATTTATTTCTTGTTTTTGACAAATTTCCTTGAACTCGTTAATTTTGTGGTTCTTTGCGTTGACAGAATGGATTCATCGATCAAGAGGACAAAGCCAAGTGCAACTACACTCTTTCCTATTAAAATTCTGTTAAAAAATCAAACAAAATCGGTTTAGACCATCACTGAACACACCCCTTCATGTAAGTCAGTCCCAAAACTCAAATAAAATCTTCCTAGATCATAATTGAAGACATCTCTTCACCTTAGTCCATCATAATCGCCCTAGAGCATCACTGAACACATCCCTTCACGCAAGTCAATCGCCAAATTCAAACAAAATCAGCCTAGACCATCACTGAACACATCCCTTCATCTACGTCAATCGGAAAATGCAAATAATCAGCCTAGTCCATCACTGAACATATCCCTTCACCTAAGTCAATCGCAAAACTCAGACAAAATTGGCCTAGACCGTCACTGAACACATCCCTTCACCTAAGTTAGTCGCAAAATTCAAACAAAAGCGGCCTCGCCATCACTGAACACCTCCCTTCACTTAAGTTAGTCGCAAAATTCATCACTGAATATATCCCCTTCGCCTAAATAAGTCGGAAAATGTATACAAAATCGGCTTAGACCATTACTGAACACATCCTTTTACATAAAATAATCATAATCACCCCAGACCATTACGGAACACATCCCTTCACCTTGGTCAATCCAAAATTCTAACATACTTGCTGTAAACCCTTTGCCTAAGTCAATCGCAAAACTCAAACAAAACCGGCCTAGACCATCGCTGAACACACCCCTTCACCTAAGTCAATCGCCAAATTCAAATAAAATCGGCCTAGAACATCACTGAACGCATCCCTTCACGGAAGGCAATCGCAAAACTCAAACATAATCAGCCTAAATTATCACTGAACACATCCCTCCACTTAAATTAGTCGCAAAATTCATCACTGAATACATCCCCTTCGCCTAAATCAATTAGAAAATTCATACAAAATTGACCTAGAACATCACTAAACACATCCCTTCACCTAAGTTAGTCGCAAAATTAAAAAAAAAAAAGCGGCATGGCCATCACTGAACACATCCCCTTCGCCTAAATAAGTCGGAAAATTCATTCAAAATCGGCCTAGACCATCTTTAAAGACCATTACGGAACACATCCCTTCACTTTAGTCAATCGCAAAATTCGAACATAATTGCTGTAAACCATCACTGAACACATCCCTTCACCTAAGCCAATCGCCATTTTATACTAAACACCCCCCACACAGATGAGCCGACAGAAACGTTTTAAATTTTGTTCAAACAAACGCTTCAACGCCATCGATAACAAAGCCAAACAAACGCCAAAAATAAAATAATAAAATAAATTTCGATAACAGGGAAAAACAAAAACAACAGTAACGAATTCACGGTATCATTGTTCCCCGTGAGCGAATTTATAATCGACTTATCCGCCGGCGGCGGCGGTGGCGACAGCGGCAGAACTGGGATTCGATTCGATTATTCATCCTGTTTTCCCATTGTTCAGGCACTTACAGTCCGATATTGAGCGGCTATGGCTAAAGCTCGTTAGGTGAGCGATTTTATTGCCAAAACCAAAACAAAGTGTAGTCCTCAACCCGACCACGCTGAAAACTACTCAACCCAATTTCAAACGACCACGTTGAAGGGAGGGAAGGACTTCTGTTCAGAGTTGCCGGGCAATATGCAGCTAGACGATAAAAATTCATAACACTCATAAACATGCGATCTCACTCTCGCGTAACGGTCATAAAATAGGAGCACACCGATACACAACGAACACACGAACACGATTTAAACACGTGTGGAGAGGCGGGTTAGTGTAAACCTATTTTTAAGAATTTGATTCCGGAGACTGAGACAATTATAACGCAATATGTCCAGGTAATGCAAACAGTGAGGGTGAAAAGTTTGGGGGCGATTGAAAATGCGCACAATATTATTTAAGGAGCGGCGTGCCGTACTTTTTTTTTTGCCAGGGCAACTACTTATTACTTAGCAGGCCTACGACCCATGGAGGGTCTGAGCCTGAGCTATCGCTGCCTTCCATCGGTCTTGGGTACGCTGCTTGCAGTCGTCAAGACTAAGCTGTTTGCCAGGGCAACGTCTGAGAAAATTTGGGTAGGTCGAGGAGTGAGTTGAGATAAAATTATGAGACTGACCAGTCTGATTATTTGGTCAGATCTGTGTAACCTACAGTCGTATTGTGCAAGCTCATATGTCTTGATCACATCTGACTACTTTTTGGCTTAATGGCCAACTATAATAGCCGTACGAAAATTTAAGCTTATGTCAAAACTGAACGAAAATTAACCAGAAGCACCGTCAAATTTCAAAGTGACTGTCAAATCACATTTGCACACGTAGAGACCGTCTCATTTACTTCCCCGGAAATTGGCAAAAGTGTACGAACTTAACGAAACATACAGACTGCGGCAAGGAGGATCAAAATAACTCCGAGGGGGACGTGCTCACGAGTCACTGGGAATACCCGGAGTGTGCTAAGTCTGTTGGAGTGGTGGTTTTGTTCGATAAGTCTCGACGTATTCTCGAAACGCTCGGCTGACTTTGGCCGTCATGGGGGAAAAGGAACAGCAGACTGGCTCGGTAGCAATGCACGCGTGCAAATAGTCGTTAACATTGGACCGGACTGAAGGGGTTCCGATGCCAGTATACCACGGCTTTGCTGTGGTGGAACGAAGCCGAGGAATGGTGGAACAGGGTTTAAGTTTTTTGGCAGACCGCTTAATTGAACACTAATCGATTTCTTTCGGTTGCACGTGTCAATCGTTTTTGACGCGAATCGAATGTCAGTTCCAAGAAATTTCGACGAAAAGTGTTTGAGTCACTTGAAGAGCACCGGGGGTCTCAAATTGAACTCCTTCAATTCGCCGAAATAGAACGGAAATTAAGTTTAGTTTGACAAGAGGAGGGAGGGGTTTTCAGTGTAATTTCGTGTTTATTTAATTTGAAATCGAGACGAATTTCTGGATGGATGGAGAGAGGCTTGTTTAATGAGGCCCAGAAAGTCGAAGTGTATACAGGGGCATCATTGCTCATCATCCGAGGGGACTTCCAAAAAACTATTGAGGTGCTTGAGTCATTTAAGGTACATGACTAGTTCGGGAAAGTTTAAAGGGACCAACAATAACAGCTGTACGAAAATTTAATCTTATGTCAAAAGTAACCAAATATATCGTCAAGTTTCGAAATATCCATAATTGCTCAAAGAAATTTATGAAGAATTCAGCTGTGGACACATAGAGAGCAATTCATTTCGCTCCCGCGTAAATAGACAAAAGTAAACGAACTTAACGAAACTGGACGAAGCGATTATTATAGTCGCAGTGTGTCAGTTTTGTGTGCGTCTTACGTTTGCATTCATAGAAAGTGATTTATTTCGCTCCCGCGTAAGTTGACAAGAGTGAACAAACTTAACGAAACTGAGCAAATCGGCTACTATGGTCGCGGTGTATTCGTTTTTGTGTATTCGCTCGGTTGCTTCAGCTCTCTTAAGTGTTCGTACGTTGATTATAGTTGACCCTAAGGAATCAAGCTCAACGTTTTGGAGACACGTTGTGACTAAATCAGAAAAGTCAGAAAAGAAAGAACAACGGTCAAATTTCACTTTGGTACAAACACTACAGTTTGACATATATGTTCTTAAATTTCGGAAAGTTAGTCATGTTACAAAATCCAACTGCACAGGGATGCACGGATTAATTTAACACTTAAACGGGGATGATCATTTATGGGCTTTCTGGTGCGGTTGTGGAAGTCGGTGTTCTGGTTGACAACAGAAAGGAATTCATTAAATTTGTGAACGCCGATGTCCTGAGGTTCTGCTTTCTAGTAAGTCGTCGACGCGCTACTAAGTGGTCGAGTTCGAAGACTCAATGGGCTGAAGATGTTGAATTTATAGGCTATCCGTCTTGGGGCTCATTTGCCGGTTCGTCAAAAATCGACTTCAACACACATGGGTCCCATGATCAGACGGAGTACTTTTTTCTCGGACTTCAATATTAGAGAGAGAGAGAGTCTGGGCTTCCCTCTTCTCCTTTTCTCATTTTGGCCTAAAACTGTAAGCTTTCCGAAACACCAAAATTGGATTTCTAGCACATGTACAGGGTGCGCCATATTTTATGTCGGCATGTGAACATTAAATAACTTTGACATTTATTAACTGATTGACTTGAATGCACATGTTTTTGAAACGTCAATTCAGTGCAATTTTAACTATGTATCGGTTCATCGGGAACAACGTGCGGAAATAGTGACGCTGAAAATAGTAGTTCAGTTGTGTTAACTCAACGAAAATGTCGTCGAAAATACCGTGGCCAGCCAGCACCGTCTGACAACACTATTTGTCATTTGGTGACAAATTGATTATTTATTGAGCACGGGACAGTGTGAGATCGTTGATATGCCACGCGAATTTTGTTGAGGTGGGAGATAGTCGATATGCCGTTCAACAACGCCCAAGACGTTCCAATGAACTGGTTGAAGCGTTTGGAGAGTGTTGCCGAGAACTCACATGTATCGTATCGTCACCGTGCTCAGTGGAACCACCTTGCGGCGCATTTTGAACAATGATTAGCGTTTGTTTCCGTATAAAGTTGAATGAACTCAAAGAATATTGCGGTCAGACCGTCCACGTCGCTTCGAATACGTTCAAGCAGTCGTTTAAATGCATTGACACTCAACCAGATTTTTGGAAGCAAATTTTGTTGCCCGTAGAGGCATTTCACACTCTCTGGCGCCCTTAACACGCAAAATTGTCGCATTTGAGATAAGAGATCAATGAGACACTATTCCATGGCCAAAAGTGACTGTTTGGGCCGGCGTTTGCGCCAAAACCATCAATGGGTCACTTTCCTTCGGAGAAAGCGAAACAGTCAATGGGAATCGATATCGATTGATGTTGGCTCATTACGTCTGCCCACAAATGTGTGGAGAAGTTCCGGATGGTTACTGGTTTCAAAAGACTGTGCGCCTTGTCACGCTGCAAAGCAAACAATGCAGCTTCTGCACTGAAAATTCCCTGGATTTTGAAAAATGTCGACAACGACTGGCCACCAGATCTATAGATTTTACCCCCTCCGGCCTTTTTTTGTGAGGTCTTTTAGAAAGCAGATTGTACTCCAGCAAGCTTCAGACCATTGACGAGCTCAAGTCAAACATTCGTGCTGAAATCACTGCTATACCGCACAAAATGCTCGAAAAAGTGATGGAAAATGCAGCAAAAAGGGGACATTTTGTTCTAGTCAATTGAGGCGACTATTTGATTGGGGTTGTGTTCGAAAACGAGTCCAAATAAATTATAAAGGACCAAATATGCAAATCGGTTGCTTTTTTAAAAATTATTCAATATTCACATGTCGACATAAAACATGGCGCACACTGTAGTTTTGAAAGTGATACTTTTTTGATTTTTGACAAGTCCTAAGATTGTTGGCGGGCGCCGTGGCGTAGTGGGTAGGTGCGTCGACTCCTACGCTCGAGATCGTCGGTTCGAATCTCGAAAAAACACCTAACATTTTTTCACGACTCCACCTCTTTCGATTCACTGACAATGCTCAAAGAGTATAACTGTCTAGAAATAGCTTCTCAATCTCGCCGTTCGGAGTCGGCATTAATCTGTAGATCCCCTCGGTTCGAGAGAGAAGAATAGCACGCACAACACGAGTGGTTGTTGAGAAGCTAGGCCCAGGTCCACCTCGGACTGTAGCGCCGCCATTATTATTATTATTATGATTGTTGTCTCAATCCGGTCAAAATTTCCTAATTTGGGCCTCATTTGTAGTAAGCATCAAAAACATTGCTTATTGAAAAAATTTTGAACCAAATGATGACCGAAATTCTCTTCAAACTTGAAGTACCCATGACACCAGTCTCCGTTCGACTTCCGATCTCATGTGAACCCCAGAGAACGTCGACGACGAAGAAACTGAATACTCCGCCCAAGGTCTTTTGACTTTTCGAAAAACCAACATTAATATGTGTCAAAACGTAAAGCAAATAAGTGTCTCTATGTTGTCACGCCACACTGTAATAAATTTCTGCTTAGCCACTCGAATTATACACTTTTTTCCGTGCTGCAGTTGTTGAAATCGGTCGCAATTGAAGCAGCAACAGCAGCAGCGGCAGCAGCAGCAGTTGTGCTCTTAGCCTTGTTTATGACTCTCGTATGAATATGCAAATGGCAAATGTGCAATAAAAACTAGATTTATGCGATAGCTCGGCATAAACTGTGAAAATGTAAAAATAACCACGTAATCATATGGTTCGCGCTGAGAAGAGACGCGCTATGCGCCCGGTGCACCGGCACTCGCAGCCGCCTGGACTGAGGGGTTCGCATGAAAAAAAAAAGGTGCCAACGATCGCCATCGCCGTCAATGTGGCTGGAGACAAGGGAGTTTGTTCCAATGGGACGAGTGGACAAGGACACCGACTGGAGTGGCTTGGTGGAGGGATGTCGGCGGCGAGCAATTGTTTTTCACTTTGCCGCGGCCTGGCGAGGGTATCTAATTCAATGAAAACGAAAAAGTGCCGTAATTGACATTTTATTAGGTTTTCCAAAACAATCACACAGAGAGGGACTCTCTGAGTTTGCAACGGCCGCAGTCCCGGCGGTCGCGTGCCCAGTCGCATGGAAACGCCGCTTGTGTTTGAACTGCTCGCCAGAAACGGTTCTGCCATCGCAGCAGTGGAATGTGAACCGCTGCCTAATTGGGAGGTGATTAAGGTTCCATTACGTTGCATTCCATTTGAAGTGTTCGCTGGACAAGTTTGTTGTCGCCTTGAGGTTGTTGGATACAATTTAGTTCGGTGTACATTTTCCGGATTTCCATTGTCAGCTTTTGTTTCAACGGAGTTGATGGGAAAGGAGGAGGCAAGACATTTTCTGCTTTGGTTTACTTTGGCCGAGTGGGGGGAATTGATTGGAGCAGTGTCTCTGTTTCCATGTTGTCTCGGAAATGGACGTGGTTTGTTGGTGAGGAGATGACGCAGCAAACGTTTCTCTACTGGATGCTTAAGTGACTACTTTCAGTGGGATGCCGCAGGTTTGTCTGTTTCTTACTACACTATTCTTGAACATGGTTTCACTTTAAGCCTAGATATCGACTGACATGGACTTCGGAAGGAGGTCTTTATAATTTTAGGAGAATCGTTGAAACGGATTCGGACGCTTTGATGCGTAGTGTGATAGCAATTCACTGGCACTGCTGTTCAGTGATGTTAAGAGGGTGTACCACTTGATGATCATTTGAAGATCCGGATGAATTCTCTTCGAATGCTACACGGATTCTATTTCGTGTCCAGTTACCAAAGTAGAACTTGATTAATGGTGAAATTCTGCATGAATTTTGTGGGTAAGTGCCAAGACTAAATGGTGGCCAGATAACAATGATAGCTTTTCCAATTGTCATGTTTCAGCAGCTGTCAAAGTTGCCAATAATATCCGGCTGTCAAAATATTCAGCAGGGCTTGCCATTTCATCATGCATTGTTGCACGCTTGCCGAACGTGCGGAAGTTATTGAAAAATATCGAAATTCCGGCTCAGTTGTAAATACACAACGTGAATTTCGTCATGAGGTCGGTTGTTATAATGGCTTTAGTTCGTCGCAATGTGCAAAAGTTTGAGCGTGAGCACAATCTTTTCGACCTTAATCCACCAACCAGACAAAGATTGGTCTGAAATGAAGAAAACATTGCTTCCGTAGCAACCAGTATTGAAGAAGGCACAAAAATAAAATGTACACTAAGTCGTAGGTAAATTTGTATCCGAGTAAAATACGACCATGAAATGACGGATTTACTCGACCATAATAGCAGATAAAAACGAGAGTTGTAACCCTTGCCATACACACGGTTTCTGTCATAAATTGAGTACGAGTGCGCTCGAAAAATTCGACTTTCTAATGACAAAATACGACTGTAGTCGAATTCGACTGTCGGATACGAATTGCGTGATTCTGAAATACGCCATGTATTAGAATCAGCTTACAGATGCACGTCAGAACAATGGAAAACCAGAATGACTTCCATCCTTGAAGTCAATGGCGGCTTTTACTAGAGGCGATTCTCGGCGATTCTGAAGCAGCAACTCGCAATGCAATTTAACCGACGGGGAGTAGCTTGACTTGACTTGCATCTGAATTGGCGATTATTCGTGTGTTCTTTATTCTTATTTCGTATTTTTGAGATTTGCTTTCATCTTTATTCTCAGCAGTTGGAGCGTGAGAACACTCTTTCGGATCTTAAGCCACAAACCAGACGGAGATTGGTGCAAATTAAAGAAAACAATGAAGAAAACCTAGAAATGTAGATTTGGCACCGATTAGCTGAATTGGGCATCGCCAGAGAGTCAACCCGGCTTATTTTACGACTGGATTTGGGCCTTCATCCGTATAAGATTATGCTGTTTCGAGAATTGAGTCATGACGACCATAGACGACTCAATGAGTTCGCTGGTTGAGCACTGGAAATGTTTGCCGGACATCCGGATTTCGGCTAAAAAAACATCATTTCGGATGAGATTCGGCTCATTTAGCGATTCAATTTCGTTCTTAATTAACATCAGATTGTGCTGACGCAAGAATTGAAGTCGGACAACCATAGACAACGCCGTGAGTACGCTTTTTGGCTTAGGCGCTGGAAATGTTTGCCGGAGATTCGGATTTTGACTAAAAAATCATCATTTCGGAAGAGACTCGGCTCATTCTGCGATTGAATTTGGTCCTTAATTAACATCTGATTATCCTGACGCAAGAATTGAAGCCGAACAACCGAAGACAAAGCCATGAGTACGCTAATTGGCATGGACGCTAGAAATGTTGACCGGAGATCCGGATTTTGGCTAAAAAATCATCATTTCGGACGAGTCTCGGCTCATTCTCCGATTGAATTTGGTTCACATCAGATTGTGCTGAGGTAAGAATTGAAGCCGGACCCTCTTATTTTGCGGTTGGATTTGAGCCTTAATGCATGTGTGATTGTGCTAATGCATAAATTGAAGCGGGACGGCCATAAACAATGCCGTGGGTTGGTTAATTGGGTGCTGGAAATGTTGGCCAGATTTTGGTCAAAAAATCATCTTCTCCGGCCTTTTGCTGTTTAATTTTGGCCAACATCCGTATGAGATTATGCTGACATAAGAATTGAGATCGGACAACCATAGACAACGCCGTGAGTTCGCAAATTGGGCGCTGGAAATGTTTACCGAAGATCCGGATTTTGGCAAAAAGTAAAATTGCCGTTATTGGAGGGAACTCAATTCACAAGTGGTCGACCAAGCATCAATGCATCCACAAAGATTGACTGTTTGGTGCGGTTTATGGCATGACGACATCATCGGACTTATTTCTTTCGAAATGACGAAGGTGACACCATTGCCGTCAGGGGTCTGATGTATAGAGCGATGTTAACTGACTTCAAGGGGCTACAGCTCAACAACATCGTTAAATCCCAGCTGTGGTTCCAACAAGACGACACGGTGCGGGGCTACATGCCATACAAGCGACGCAACGTTCGAAGTTGTAAAGGAGAATTTTGGAGACCGCGTAATTTCACGGCGAGTCTTCATCAATTGGTCGCCCCGATTATGCGACTAGACACCACTCGGTTATATCATCAGGGGCTACGTCAAGATTTTAGTCTACACTTAGAACCCAACCCTTTTGAACGAGCTCGAGGGCAACATTTGAGACGCTATGTATGGAAAAACTACGCACATATTGGATCGAGTCACAAAAAATTGGACCGACTGCTTGAAGCACTGTCAGCGAAGCTGAAGCGACTATTTGAATGGTGTGCTTCTTCTTCTTCTTCTGATGCCTCTTCAGCTGTAACGATCTTTAGCCCGCTGTCTCTAATGACACACGCCAAGTTGGTTGACGCACTTCTCCACTTGTGTGTTCTATCGGTTTCGGAGCGTCCTCTATTGCGTTGACTCATGGGCGCGGAGTTGAAGACTCTTTGGACCGGAGCTGTGCTGATTAACTTGCTATTCCGTATATAATGGCATGAATGTAGCTTTAAAATAAACCCAGAATCAATTTTATATCTCACTCCGTTGCTGTTTCATTCAAATTTCTTTTCCTATCGTTGTTATCTGGTCACCCCCTAGTTTTGCAACAACTCCTTGGTTGTTTCGAAAATCTCATCAAATTCAGAACGAAATGATGTCAGATTTGATGAAATGCGTCCTTGTTCCATCTCTCACTTCCCTTGGGACTATGACCTACCTCATTCAGAAGCAAAGCCCCCACTCTAGACACTGTCCACCACCTTCACTCGTCACTCATTCAGAATCGCATTTCAATTGAAATGCATGCAAAATGGAAAATATCCCAAAGAGGCACAATGTCCTTGTCTCCATTCCTTCGCCTCATTTTCATTTCAATTCGACATTATACCGCAGACAGCTCGAGGCTGGATAATCTCCCTGTTTGAACAGCATTTAGGTTTCGTTACAGTTTTCTTGCTGCCATGTCCAATCAACATTTCATTGCGCCAGATACACCAGAATCGCATGCAACAATGCATAACTGATCAAAGACGTGTCTTGCCATGTGTATCCTTTCGATGTCGGCCGGGAGCGATGGTTTATTTAGATAGTTCGTCCAAACATGTCTGCCGATGAGGCGAAAACACAAGAAGTCTCGGAGTAAATAGAAACTCCCCGAAGTGTATCGAGGGTGAGAGGGCGTTGTGCCGCCTCACAGTCAAAGTGTCGTCGTTCAACTTTCGATAAATCCGTTCGCATGTTTGTCATATCTCTCTGTCAGGCTGGCGCGGCGGTTTTTTTGGGGGGGAAGGGGTGCAGCGCGCGTATCAAGTGCACCACGAAGAGGTGGTGTGTGCACTTGTATACATCGGCTCGAGGCAGGAGTAAATATTTGACAAGCAGTTCGTCAAACACAATCTTTCGTTGAATGAAAAATCAAATACCTCGGGTGGTACGATGATAGAGAGTTGCTTTTTGATGAATGTGCGCGCGTATCCGTTGGCTTGACTTTGACGTGAAACTTTGTTCAAGAAACTGCAGAGAATCTTGTGGAAACTGAACTGAGTGAATGGAGGAGGGGGAGAACTTGTGAACTTGTGGTTGCAATGCAACTTGAGGCGGTTTTTTGGTGTGTCTTTGGCAGTTCTTGGGCCAGAACTTTGCCAAGTGGTGGTAGAAAGCCACCCCTGAGGCGATGCGGACGATGTTTAGGAGTTTTGAGTTTGAAAAGTCGTCATTTTTGTTGATAGTTGAGTTGGGACATGGGAGTGGTCAAGAAGAGAGTGTTCGTCAAGAAATGGATTGTATCTGACGACGATTTCGAAGTAGCTCATGTCAGACCGATACATCATCAAAAGACTGTCCTAAAGCTTGGAATAGTGCAGTGCTTTTGATATAACAGCAGAATCAGGAAGACTTCTCCCAAAGTATGGAAAGGAACAGTAGATTCAAGAAGGCTGTCCCAAAGCCTGGAACTGTGAAGAGCTTTTAATGCTACAGCAGGGCCAAGAAGACTGTCCCAAAACTTGAACTTGTGGAGAGCTTTTAATTTTACAGCACGATCAAGAAGACTGTCCCAAAGCTTGGAACGTAACAGCAGAATCAAGAAGACTGTCTCAAAGCCTGTAACTGTGGAGAGCTTTTGATGCAACACCAGGATTAAGAAGACTGTCCAAAAGCTTGGAACGTAACAACAGAATCAAAGAAGACTGTCCTGTCCCAAAGCCTGTAACTGTGGAGAGCTTTTGATGCAACAGCAGGATCAAGAAGACTGTCCCAATGCTTGTAACGTAACAGCAGAATCAAAAAGTCTGTCCCAAAGCTCGGAATTGTAGAGAGCTCTTGAAGTAACAGCAGGATCAAGGAGACTGCCCCAAAGCCTGGAACTGTGGAGAGCTTTTGATGCAACAGCAGAATCAAGAAGATTGTCCCAAAGCTTGAAATTCCGAAGATCTTTTGATGTGACTACAAAATCGGGACAAAAAAGTGCAGGCCAAACAACACCAAACAACTGAATGACCCTTTTGAGGTTGATTCAAAATTTCCAATGAGTGTCAACAGAAAATTGAAGATAATGGAAAATATCCTCGATTATCCTTCCTGCAGCCACCGCATCAACGTCAAGTCATTGCTTCCACTTCAAAACCCAGGCACAAATCGTTTGCTGATTGCTTTTCTCAAGAACCCCGGAAGAATTTCCATAAAAAAAAAAGACCCCATGCGACTGTTTGCCACTTTGTCATAGAATTTTAATATAAATCCCACTTGCAAGCGACTCTATTTGAACTTACGTCGTCCCATCAAGAGTAGTGACGAGCCATTATGATGAGGCCCCAACCCATCAATGACAGCCCTCGTGCATGCTCCATCTATCCTCGTCTATCCGCTAAGGAGCACTTCCCCAACTAAATATTTATAAGGAAACTTCAATAACCGTCAATGACACACAGCACACACGCCCCATTTCGCTTGTGAAGGCTCCAGCTAGAACACGGCCTAAGGCCGTTCAGTCTTCAGACGCATACCAAGTCGCGCGCTGACAAAATCCATTATTACACTGTCAGCTGGCAATGTTTCTCCATACATCACATCCACCGTTCTGGCGTTCTGGCAGGAGCCAGCTCAGTCCAACAGCTCCCGGGGGTCAGATTGAATTTGGGACATGCATGTTTATGGGACGCCTCTACCCCACCCCCATCATTCACGGCGCAGCATCGATGTCGGCTCGCCCTCCTCCCCATCAGCCTCAGTCATTAATTCACGTTTATGGATCCGCCAACTCCTTGGTCCTTCCATTTCGCTCTCCTGCATGCTCTGCACTCCCCAGTCAACGAGTTCAATTGCCATTGAATTTTCAACAGCAGCGCGACAATCTTTCGGTTGGAAGCAGCTCTCGTAGCCATAAGGGGTAACAAAGCAGTTAACCCGGAGATTACATATCCCGTCGCAGAGTGCAGAGCCGGGGAAGGGGCAGAATGAGCTGACGGAGCAGACAGAACAGACTATTCTTGCAAATTGCGACGCGTATCTCCATCACCACACATGGGCACTTGGGTCGTGTCACCGTTCAATTAATTTCGTGGATTGCAAGCTGCTGGAAGGTGGGAAGAGCTGAAGAGTTGAAGTTGGTACTTCGCTTACCTGCAGCGCTTTGTTGTCTCTGCACGCCTGCACTGTCTTGCGGTCCTTCGACTTCATGGCGCGGTTCATGCTGAAATTGAACAGAAGGAAAGGTAGACACATTAATGATCGTTTATTGATTGTGGCGGTTAAGTTGTGGGAGGTAATCACTGTGGACTCCATCAAGAGGGAGCCATAGCCTACGTATGGGAATGTGGTTACATCGCTATAATGGTCAGGAGGACATTGGATACCATACGTTGTTGGATACCAGTTATTGGTCGGAGTGGGAACGTTTTTTAAAACAACGAATTACCAAGAGGCCTCAAGTTTAACCACACATTTGCGACTGTAATAAACGCTTCGTTCAGTTTCGTTCAGTTCGATCACTTTTGTCTGCTAACGCTGGAGCGAAATGATTCATTACCAACGCATGCAAATGCGTTGTGTCATACGGACACAAAAATGATATGATGTGACTATAATAACCGCTTCGTTCGGTTTCGTTAAGTTTGTTCACTTTCGCCTTCTTACGCGACAGCAAAATGAATGGCTCTCTACTTATGCAAATGTCACACTCACACTAAATTGATATATTGTGACTATAATAACCACTTCCTTTAGTTTCGTCAAGTTCGTTCACTTTTGTCTATTTACGGGAGAGCTTTATAAATTACTCCCTACACACGCAAATGTCATACGTACACAAAACTGACACCCTATGACTCTAATAGTTGCTTCACTCAGTTTCGTTAGGTTCGTGCATTTTTGTCTACTTATGCTGGATCACTGTGACTATAATAGCCCCTTCGTTAAGTTTCGTTAAGTTCGTTAACTTTGGTCTACTTACGCGGAAGCGAGATGAATCGCTCCCTTTGCATGCAAATGTCATGCGTACAAAAAATCACACTCTGTGACTATAATAACTGCTTCGTTTAGTTTCGTTAAGTTCGTTCACTTTGGCCCACTTACGCGGGAGCAAAATGAATCGCTCTCTACGCATGCGAATGTCATCCTCATACCAAAATGATACTCTGCGATACCCTACACATGCAAATGTCATACGTACACAAAACTGACACCCTATGACTCTAATAGTTGCTTCACTCAGTTTCGTTAGGTTCGTGCATTTTTGTCTACTTACGCTGGAGCGAAATCATTAGCTCCTTAAGCATGGAAATGTCATATGTACTCAAAGCTGACTTACTGTGACTATAATAGCCCCTTCGTTCAGTTTCGTTAAGTTCGTTAACTTTGGCCTACTTACGCGGAAGCGAGATGAATC
The DNA here is from genome assembly GCA_930367185.1 of Myathropa florea. NCBI lineage: Eukaryota > Metazoa > Arthropoda > Insecta > Diptera > Syrphidae > Myathropa > Myathropa florea. The sequence goes on from OV884003.1 coordinate 19,557,607, forward strand.
GCTCCCTTTGCATGGAAATGTCATGCGTACAAAAAAATTACACTCTGTGACTATAAAAACTGCTTCGTTTAGTTTCGTTAAGTTCGTTCACTTTGGCCCACTTACGCGGGAGCAAAATGAATCGCTCTCTACGCATGCGAATGTCATCCTCATACAAAAATGATAGTTTGCGACTATATTAACTGCTTCGGTAGGTTTCGTTAAGTTCGTTAACTTTTGCCAACTTAGGCGAGAACAAAATTAATCGTTGTCTACGCGTGCAAATGTCAATAGACAGTGAAATTCTCCTTAAGCTCCTATAAGAAATTATGGGTATTTTTCAATTTTACAATACTTCTGGTTACTTTTCGTTTGGTTTTGACATAGGCTTAAGTTAAGAATGGCGTCTAAGAGTCCATAGACGTTTTGAATGTGTATTGTTTATAGACGTTCCAAAATAAGAAAGCTGGTTAATCAGTCATGTTTGCATCTTGCCCCAGATATTTGTCGATTCAAAGACACAAGCAAATTTAATCATCGATAGCCATTCTCCTTCTCACATCCAATCACTCAAGCAAAGACCTTGCCAATGCCCCATGATCCGCTCAGTCATTACCAATTAGCGACACCCTTCAGTACGCCCCAGTCGTCGTAGCCTTGGAACGCATCTGTCTTAATTGAAACATCCAACCAAAGCCGTACAAGTGCACAAACACTTCAGATACATTCACTCAAATTCCATGGCAGATGCGATACACCGCCACCTCACTCGTAATTCCATTCAGCCTTCAACGAGCCAAACAGACTCTTTTTAAAGTTTCCCTCTGAAGAGTCTCCATCTCAAGCACTTATGCCAACTTCTCTGAATACGGCTAATCTCCGACAAAAAAAAAAATTAAGACACTCAAACTCAACATATTTTTGGGTGTAATCAGGAAATTCTATGCTTTTTCGACGGCCACGAAGATACACACACGCTCGGTGGTTTAGGGGGCCGGCACAGGGTGCATGTGGAGGGACTGCGTGTGTTTGCTTGGACGTGGGTAAGTAGGAAATCATTCCCAAAGATATCTGCTGTGTACCTCGTCGCGGGAAGATGGTAAACACAAGCGTTTTCTTAGAAAAATATTGAGATACTTGAGATGCGTGAGTGTGCGGCTTTGGCGGAACAGGAACACGGGTCAGAGGTGAGTGACGAGACATGTTCAGGTTGACTGGAGAGTGAGTCAGATTTGAAAGAAATTGAATTATCAAGGAAAAGTTAGTAAATATTTTGACGGCCATCTAAACAGTCATTCAAGAGGAGGATATCATTTTGAATTTTCGTCATTTCAGTGGTTGACTTTTTTAAAGATTTTATGCGTCAGCGCTCAAGGAATGTTTCTTCAAGATGAACTTTAGCAGTGGCTTATGATCTGTAATAACATCAAAGTGGCGACCGAAGACTTTTGGTCGAAAGTGTGTTGCTGCCAAGGCTGCCGCTAAGAAATTCATTGTCGATAGAAGACTAGCTCTTTAGCCGGAATCGCAGCACGGAATTGGGATATTGACTTCAAAAGTGTTATTATTGCGTTCTTGCGATCTTTGATCTACAGTTTTTTTTTTGAATTATAGGTTATTTTGACACTGACAACTGTTTCTCGCCGGAAATCTTGACAGAAAGTCAGTATCATACCTCCGCAAAACGGAATGAATCGCTTTACGCTTAAATTACGTGGGGAAACATTGAAAACTTATTTTCAAAGCGAGTGCTGTGTAGCCCAAACAGTGCGTTTTTTTGAAAAGTTTTGGCACAAATGAAGCACCCACCGCGACTGCTGTACGCAAGTTTGTGCAGAAAGTTCGTGGGACTGGTATGCTAGTGGACAACACTCATGGTCCCCGTCGTAGTACGGTGCTCAGAGATGAGAATGTGGCCGAGAGTGTGAGACTCAATTCACGAACATCAACTCGCCATCGATCTCTACAGCTCAGCACATTTCACGCATGATCCTGAGAGAATTCTGCACAAAGATCTCGGATTCTTCGCTTAGAAGGTCCAATTGACTCAGCAATAGAAAGCGCGCAACCATCCACTTCATTATCACTTCGCAGTTTGGGCCTTAGAGCAGCTTGAATTGGACAACGATTTTGGGCAACAAATCATCTTTTCTGACGAGGCGAGGCGCATTTCCATCTCGGCGGCTACGTTAACAAACAAAATTGCCGCATCTATAATAATAAGTGAAACGAATTTAATAATAATAATAATAATGGCGGCGCTACAGTCCGAGGTGGACCTGGGTCTAGCTTCTCAGCAACCACTCGTGTTGTGCGTGCTATTGTTCTCTCACGAGTGGAGAGGACCTACAGTTTAATGCCGACTCCGAACGGCGAGATTGAGAAGCTTTTTCTAGATAGTTATACTCTTTGAGCATTGTCAGTGACTCGAAAGAGGTGGAGCCGTGAACAATTTTTTTTTTTTTTTGAAAAATTGTTTGCCTGAACTTGGATTCGAACCTAGACTGTGAAAGTCAAGTGCGCATGGGTCGACGCACAAACCCACACGGCCACGGCGCCCATCTAGGGCTCGTAAAACCCGCAGGTTATTGTCGAGAAGCCAATGCATCCATAGAGAGAGAGACAGTTTGGTGCGCATTGTGGAGTGGTGGACCACTTTTCTTCACAAATGAGGCTTGTCGACGGTCGACGGTGGGCGTTACAGGACCATGTTAAGCGACTTTTTTTACTGAAATTGAAGACATGGATTTGGACGATCCCTGGGTCATGCAGGATGACGCGTCATGCCACACAGCCCATGCCACAATCGATCTTTTGCGCACCAAATTCCCAAATCGTGTTATCAGCCGTCGTGGTGACGTCAATAGACCGCCTTGGAGCTGCGACTTGACCCCTTTGGACTTTTTCTTGTGGGGAACCGTGAAGGAACGATGTTATGTCAACAATCCGGAAACGATTCAAGCACTTAAGGCCAATATCATCCAAGTAAATGTTTGTTCTTCCTTATAAATCCATAATACAAGAAAAACATTTAATTTTGTTAATTGTATTGCATTTTTAAAAATAAACTTGTGTTTGGACCACCCTGTAGAAGAGAGTCAACTATAATCAACGAACAGAAACTTAAGAGAACTGATGCAAATGAACGAATACACAGAAGTGATACACCGCGACTATAAAAACCGCTCCGCTCAATTTCGTTAAGTTCGTTCACTTTTCCTCACTTACGCTGGAGCGAATTAAATCATTTTCTACGCATACAAATGTTATACGTACACAAAAATGACATACTGTGACTATAATAACTGTTTCGATATGTTTCGTTAAGTTCGTTCACTTTTCCTCACTTACGCGGGAGCGAAATAAATCGTTTTCTACGCATGCAAATGTCATACGCATACAAAACTGGCACCCTTTGACTATAATAATTGCTTCACTCAATTTCGTTAGGTTCGTTCATTTTTGTCTACTTGCGATGGAGCGAAATCAATCGCTCCCTAAGCATGAAAATGTCATACTTACTCAAAACTGACATACTGTGACTATAATAACCCCTTCATTCAGTTTCGTTAAGCTCGTTAACTTTGGCCTACTCACACGGAAGCGAGACGATTCGCTCCTTTTGCATGGAAATGTCATGCGTACAAAAAAATTACACTCTGTGACTATAATAACTGCTTCGTTTGGTTTCGTTAAGTTCGTTCACTTTGGCCTACTTACGCGGGAACAAAATTAATCGCTCTCTATGTATGCAAATGTCAATTGACAGTAAAATTCTCCTTAAGTTCCTCTAAGTAATTATGGACACTTGAAATTTAACGATGCTTCTGGTTACTTTTCGATTGCTTTTGACATAATCTATGATGAGTATCCTTAAGTGGAGTGCAATAATTTGTTATTGGGCTTCCTTTTCCTTTCGGTGATAGAAGCCTTTCTGTCGCTGTGGACTGTTTCATGGTCTCCGACCACTGGCTACTGCATAAGCCCTCTCCATGGCGCTGATCTCATACAATTTCCTTGAAATCATGACTCTCATTTGGATACACACAAGAATCCCTAAATGGAACCTCATTTATGTCCTCTCCGACTCAATTTTGAGAAAGTCCTTAAAATTAAGGCGTCACTGATTTCCTTCGAGTCCTTAAACCCTCCGAAAGTTCCAACTCAAGTAAGAACCATTGAATCCACGTCTTATCCCAACTTAATCCCACACGAATTTATGATAATCACAGTTAAACTCAATTTTATGAGCCCGTTTAAGGTCGCAGGAACTTCCTACAAATTAACATTCCAATCGTCTCCGTACACATCCGCCGAACACCTCCGAAACCCATTCGGAGCCCCTACTCAAGGGCAACTTGCCAGCAATTGTGAGGCGTTTTCATTTCCAAATTGAACGAGTACGTACACGACGTCCTCCCACCGCCCACGCCAGCCAAACCAAACAAGGCACTCTGAGCCAACAACGAAGGACAGCCCCGAACATCAATCACACGGTGTCTGTTGTGTAATTGCCATAATTGTTAAATCCTTCTTGCTCCTCGTTCGTTTTTCCATCCCTAATGGGCCTGGGCAACTGATATGTAGGCAGGTATGTGTACGTCCGACACGATGCCAGACCGAATATGGCGGCGGTGGTGGCTGGGAGGGACTCTTTAGGGCTGAATCCAATTTTCACTCAACAGCCCGGCGGTTCGTGGCAGCAGCAGTCGACCCAAAAATAGGAAATTTTACCTTAAAGAGGCACAGCCGTGTAATTCCCTTCCAAGTTTTCAATGAGCCACTTAAAAGTGTTCAGCTGCAGGGTGTAGCTCTGGCCAAATGCAGCACACACACACACGCCCGGCGGAGCTGCCAAAGCCGACACTGCCACCGCCGACACAGTCGTCGTTGGTGTTGATGTTGATACGGCCGATTGTGTTCCTCTTCCTTGGTCGTGACTAGAAAAGTTCTGCTTACCCATGGAAATTTCCCAACTCTGTTTTCTGTGTTTTTTTTTTTTTTTTTGGGTTAACAATGCCGCCAATTCAGTCCACTACACCGCATCGATTTAGTCCTGGGCATTAACTTTAACGGCCGCAGTCGTGGGTCGTGGTCGGGGTCGGCGTCGGAGACGGCACAGAAAGGGGTCGAGTGATGGACTGAAGGTGTGCGGATTTTCAGCTCTGATCGCTGGCACGGTCATGCACGATGATGCCAGAAGTTCCCGCGCACTCTGGAGCACGGCAGGAGCGTGGCAATTACTTTTGGAATTCGGAATGAGTTCCGAGCCTGGCTCCTCTTCGAGCCGGTAATTGGTTTGGACCATAGATGGATGATTTTTTACAGAAGACACCGTCTTAATCTAGCAGCGGGCACACAATGGATCGGGATAAGTCTTGGAAGGGGATGGATACTCACTTTTCCAGTTGCTCCCTGAGATCCCTCTCGAAGGTTGGCGATCCGCATTGGCTCTGAAACGAGAAGAGAAGAAAACAAATCGCTTAGTTGGTGAACTTCTAGGGGGATAAGTACATAAAAAGGTCCCCACCCACAGGCTGACTAATTTGGGAGCGGGCTGAACGTACGAGGGAAGGGTGTGTGTGTGTAATGTGAAGGTATCTTTCACTTGAACGAGACACAAAAGTGGTCTTGTAATCGAATCCGCCCTTATCCGCGTGCTTCCCTTCATCACCGCAGGGCGGATGCGCCTGCCTCCTCATCTCTCCCCCTCACCCGATGACGACACTCTCTTCAGTTGGTCTGGCGGTTGGTGTAACAAATGATACAATTTATTGTGCACCGTTGCGGCTATAAATCACATGTCATCACATCGAAATAGGAAAATCATGTTTCTTCCCCTTTTCTGTTTGAAATGGTTTTGCGGGAAAAAGATGGGGAGGGCGGGGAGGTGATTGGATGTGTTATTAAAGAGAGAGGGAGAGGGAGAGAGCAGAGAACTAAATTCAGTCAAAATGTGGTGCAGGATTGTAGAGATTTTTCCTTAAGATGATGAATGTCAACAACGGGTTGCTCTTAGTGCGGCGACTTTGAGGACTTCGGCTTCTTTGATTCTTCCTTTTGCTTTGATCGATGTTTCTGTTTAAGGGATCAGATTTTGAAGAGCACTGTCTAGACTTTTATAATCACAAATTTAGAAATATGATTTGAAAGGCAACGAAAACTAAACCATAGGCACATTTAAAATACGCCAGCGTCAGAGACGTTTTTGAAAAACTGACATAATTCCAAAATTGTTCGAAGTCAAAGATTAAAGACTGTTAAACTTGTCTTAAGTGGGCGCCGCGGCGTAGTAGGTAGGTGCATCGACTCCTACACTCGAGGTCTAAGGTTCGAATCTCGAAAAAAAACACCTTTGATATTTTCATGGCTCCACGTCTTTTGAGCCACTGACAATGCTCAAAGAGTATAAATGTCTAGAAATGGCTTCTCAAAATCGCCGTTTAATTTTTTTTTCACTTTCTTTTGGCATTAACGTCTTAAGTCTAGCACAACTTCATTTCAGAGCTTATTTGCCATAATTTCTTTTTTTTCGAACACATTTAATCCCGATTTGCAAATAATAATCTATTTTCAATGTGGATTAACGAAGACCTTATTACCTAACGTCAAGTACGAAAAGTTTTGCATTTTTTCCTCGATCAGTACTCAACTCAAACCGTTTAATTGTTCAAAAATCAGGTGACCACAATTGTGTGATGTCCTTGTTCGTCTTTCGGTTCATGTGGTGTTCCATTTTTAACCACAATTCTTTTTTTAACGATATCCACATCAGCTTCATCGGTCAGAATAGTTCGAAGCAAAAGGTTATTAACAATGAGGACAAGCAACTATTTTTTGATGCAAAATTCAGATTTTGGAAGATAGTATGTGCCTGATTTTGAGCTGTCAGAAAAACCTTGTGAACTTCTGCAGAGTCAAGACACTGTATGATGTGATCTAGTGCCAGAAAAAAAAGAGAAAGATTCAGAGAGGGCGAAAGAGTTTTAACAGATTATATTTTGCAGTTGCGAAGTTTAGATGTGATATTATTGAAAAATATTTCGATAATCTGAAAGGTTTTTTTCTGAAAATGTTTTCAATCGCAATCAATTAAAAAAAAAAGTGTGTCATCAAAGCATGCACTTTATAGCTTGGTAAAAGATTTAAAAAAATAAGTCTGCAGAACATAAGTGGTTAGTACCGTTTGCCTGGTTTATAAGAAAAGAGATTCCACTCCAGGTCGCATATGACATGAATAGGGACGAGCTATACAGTGTCAAGTCTATGTTTGAGTCTACTTTGACAGAATAATTCTGGCCAACCGCTGTTTCTTTGGGAACTGACTTTATGTAAGTCTTTGGTCATTCCAATTCTGCTTTACGAAGGCATGGATACTGTCGGAAATGGATGAAGAAGCTGTTGGTGCCGTGAAATAACGCCGAGTATGGAAATTCCGAAAATGGAAAGTGAAATATAGCCGAATTCCGAAATTCAAATTAATAAATATAAATTTAAAATATAAAATATAAATTATAAAATAAAGCCGAATTCCGAAATTCTTTCGGCGTTATTGCACGGTACCGAAGCTGTTAGTCTTTTCGAGAGAAAAGTTCAACGAGTGGTGTTTGGCCTGCTTACGTTGATGGCGATTGAAGGATAATGGTCAAACACGAACTGGATGGGCTGTGACAAGAGCCTAGCCAGGCGTATACAGAATCAAGGCTGTAGCTGGTTAGGCTAGGTAAAGACAACACTGCTTCAACCCGAAGATGCTCCATCTCCGTGCCAATTGGACAACGTAATAGAGGGCACCCACAAACTGAAGGCGCACACTAGTGGAGAAGGGCTTCAGCCCACTTGGCGTGCGTAATTGGAGGCTACTGCTTAAAGATCATTTCAACTGTAAAGGCTTTTTGGATGAAACCCAGTTCCATCCTGGACTGTAGTGCCCTCAGAAGAGGAAGAAGAAAAAGCAGACAAAGTCCACCTACGTCTACAACATATGTACAGCTACATCTTCTAAGAAATACTGTTCGCTATTAACCGAGTGTTGAAAATAGTCCATCGACCTCAATATAACACCGTGCTCAAGAAATTCCTAGGACCAAGATTTTCATGGGGCAACGTAGGCCCATTGTGGCATACGGCCCACTTTTGCTAGGCGCCTAATGTAAATTCGGGACGACTGGATGGAGCAGTTGGTGAAGTTGGAGGGCTCCCAGGTTCGAGTCCCAGTGAAAGCACGGTTAATATGCTTTTATATTGTTTTCCAAATCTGTTCCAGTCACCAGTTGCCGTTAGGATCGAATTAACGGCACTCTCACTGGAGCGGTCGATCAGTAGTAGTAGTCTGACTGTGGGTATCACAATGGACCAATATGGTGTGCTGGTGAATTCACTAACAGCTCCAAAACCTAACTTAACCTAAGGCAAGCTCGGAACGTTTTGACTTAAAATCAATTTCGGCCAAAGGGTGTTTCTTAAGCGAGTTATTGGGGAATTATTATGCAGGTTGACACAGAGAATGTTCAGTTGCTTTGAATGCGCTAAGGTCACCCTTTATCTCCAAGCCAGATCTTTCAGATCAGACATCTTCGTGGCTCGTAAAATTTGTACACAAAACCATGACTTTCGAATCAGTCCATGAGTTCAACATCTCTCGCAACCGTCGTCTTCGTACGAGTGCATAAATTTGTATTGAAAGAATGCTCCTCACTGAGGACCACACTGCAAACACAGTGACATTCATTACGATTCAAGAAAATCCCACATCAGACGAACGAGTTCAATGTAACCATGTCAACAGCTCCGCACAGCACTATAAATCTCCAAACAAAACAAACTTAATTAAATACACCCCCCATCCCTCTCGCCAAACTCATGTGTATTCGTCTCTTTTAACTCAATTCAATCACCCACACCACACACGGCACTCCGCACACTCTGAGTCCTCTATCGTAATCGACTTTGAAATACGAATCGTTAAACGATTCCGAACAACCCTTTGATGTTTCAAAAACTCAATGAATCCTTAAATTCAATTCATGCCGCTGCCGCTGCTGCTCTGCACCAACAACAGCAACAACAAGGACGACTGTGCCTCATACAAACAAAAATAATTAACAGAAGAGAACACAGAGGAACTACCCTAGCCGGGCTTTGTGCGTCCACCCCTCCGTTCCAATCTCAAGGACTGATTCAATATTTCTGAAAAAAAAATATTCAAAAACATAGAAGGGGACCCCAAGTGAGTACATAACAGTCAAAGAAAAGGACGAAATCCATTATTCACTCGTTCCAAAGTGCATTTGTGCATTAATAAATTAGCCATCGTGTTCGCCATCCACCCCACGAACAAGGGATGAACGATGTAAGGCGGATGTGTACGCGGATTTTTGAGCGATTAACCCTCGATGATGACGACTGCCACGAGCCGCGACTGAGTCAAAAATCCAAACGAAACAAGAGAAAACCTTCACGTAAGGATTACGAATATGATTATTATTACTTTTGTTGTTGTTGTTGCCGCTGCTGTGGGTTATTCAATTACACATTTGTATTCATTCAGGACGACTGCACCGAGGATGGGGAATGGGAGTGAATGAAGTGGAAGTCGCAAGGGATATGAAAATCTCTTCGGAGCACATCTGCGAAAGGACTGTCGCAGGATGCGAGTGCATGTTCGCTCACCCTCCCTCCGAACCAGCTGTTGAGGCGAAATTTTTGGGCAAGAAACTACCCCGATCGGCTGATGGGGTAGAAAATCCCGTGGAAAAAAATGAAAGGAAACAGGACATTACTTGCGTGAGCTTGAAATGTTCATTTAAGGGTCCCATTAGTCGCCTAGAAGGACCGACATTTCCCTGCCAGAGCACGCAACAATAAACCGCCGAACACAATCGCAGACATCTCGCGGCAAGTCTCCCCCGGCCGCCATTGTTGAGCATTTCTCTCCTCGGGATCAACACAAAATTATTCATTAATTTTTCCTTCCGGCTGAACGCCACCGAACGCCGCCGAGCCTGAATGTTGAATGACGCGTGCTAAATTGTTATTATTGTTGCCTGGTTGACATTTGAATAATGACAGGATGTCGCCAGCAGAGGGCGGCGACACCAACTACAGCACCGGCCCCGTCGAGGGATTACGGTCGGAGATATGTGCTTGAGTGATGCATTGCACTCGACTGGTCCAGCGCCTGACTTGTGCATCCTGCAGGACGCTCCCACAGAACATCGTGCCGCATCCCATCCCCGGGGGCGATTACAACAAGAAGAGGGTCGCCTTGTCGTCTCCTCGTTGCAGGATGATGAGTTTGGTCATTTTATTCAATTCTCGCTACCGCAAGGACAACTGACAGAAAATGGGGATGAAATTGTTATTTTTCTCGCTTACTGCTGTCTGGGGTTCTTTTTTTTTGTCATCCCTCCACCGTCCGTCGGCGATTGGGGATGTCAAGGAGTTTGATTAAGTAAGGTCCTTTCTTTTGAGGAGTTGCCGGGACCACAAGAAGGTGAGGTGGACAAGGAGGGATGAGATAAGTGTTTGCTTTCTGTTTGGGTAAACGTAATAATTGGAAATAGTTGTCTACATAAATTCGAATGGAGCCTGGCCAGAGATCTGCGGAACGTTTGGGGAATGATTCTCGGATTTGTGATGAGATAAGCTAGTTTTTTCTGTCCTCCTTTGTTCGGTTTTCGCAGGTCCGGTGGAGCGGAGAATCGTCGGGAAATATTTGAACAGCTTCATCACTTTAATTTCTAAAGAGGATTTTCTCCAGACGAATTTAAGGCTTTAATGTGGTGAGGGACGTTTTTGTGGGTGTTTGTTGTGTGGATTGATGGTTCAAGGTGATGAACCAGGATATTGTCCTCTTTAAGTCGAGATTTTGACAGAGAAGATGCACCTTCGGGGAGTAGGGACAAAATTTGGACATCAGTGGGAGTGACTTCACAGGGTTCATAGGTTTTCAGCGTTGCATCAAATTTTTCAAAATGTTTGATCGGCGATAAGTGCTTATTCAGAAAAAGTAGTCTCTCTTCAGAAACGAGTATTTCAGACGTTAGACTGGACAACGTAACACATTTTTTAGCACATTTTTGACATTGAAAGTCATCAAGTTACCCAGGTTTTGACGCTGAAAGTCGTCAAGTTACCCAAGTCTTAATCTTCTGACGAAGTGATGCATGTTGGGACATGTAATTAAGTGTCGACAGCACACGACTGGATAGCGCAGTTGGTTAAGTGCCTGCCCTAAGTTCAAGCGGTTCCAGGTTCGAATCCCAGTGAAATCGAATCTGGTCCAGTCACCTTTTTGCCGTTTGGATGAAATTAACGGCACTGGAGTAGGGTGCTACCTGGCAGTACAATGGACCAGTTTTGAGTCTGAGTGCTCCAGTAGTGTTTCAAAAATCCTCCGAAAAAAAAGTGTCGACAGTGAATTTTTAGCTAAAATTTGTCAAAATTTGGTACTGGAAAAAGAGAAAAAATAAGGCCCAACGGGTACAGATAAGCACCCAAAAATGTTGAAGTAAATGGTGATTAGACAGCAATGATAGTTTTTAAAGAGTTCCATTTGGATCAGTAAAAAATATGATCTTGGAACTTAACCTCTTCCCGACATCCGAGGAGCATAGCAGGTTCTTCTTCCTCTTCTTAGGGCGCTACAGTCCGAGGTGGACCTGAGCTTCACTCAACATGCCCCTCCACCCAGCACGATCTTTCGCCAGCTGTCTCCAGTTTCGCACACCAAGCCGGCCGAGGTTCCCCTCGACTTGTGTGCGCCACCTTGTTCGTGGACGTCCTCTGTTGCGTTGTCCCACAGGCTCAGAGTCGAAGACTGTTCGGGCCGAAGCTAAGTTGTCCATACGCTCTACATGGCTTAGACATCTTAGGCGTTGGATCCGTAGACGCCTGGCCAGACTCATGTCGCGGTACAGCCCATACAGTTCGTGGTTGGACCTTCTCTTTCAAATGCCATCAACGCAAACAGGACCAAAGATCGCACGCAGAATTTTTCTCTCAAAAAGACCAAGAGACTGTTCATCCGCTTGGGATATTGTCCATGCCTCTGCGCCGTACAGCGCGCATGGCAGGTTAACTTGCTGTAAAGGGTGACCAGACCAGATGATAGTTTTTCCAATTCCTATGTTTCACCATCTGTCAAACTCACCAGTGACATCCAGCTGTCAAAATATTCAGCACGGTTTGCCATTTCATCATGCATTGTTTTATGCTTGACGAATGTGCGGAAATTATTAAAAAATACGAGTATTATCGGCTCAGTTGTAAACACGCAACGTGAATTCCATCGTGAGGTGTCTTAATCACTGTTTCAGTGCGTAGCCAGTTCATCGCACATTGGAAAGGTTTGAGCATGGGTACACTATTTTTGACCTTAAGCCACTAACCAGACAGAGATTGATGCGAAATGAAGAAAACATAGCCCCAGTAGCGAACAGCATCAAAGAAAGCACAGAAATAAAATATACACTGAGTAGTCAAATTTGTATGCGAGTAAAATACGACCATGAAATGATGGAATGACTCGACCATAATAGCAGATAAAAACGAGAGTCGTAAGCCTTGCCAGACACACGATTTCTGTCGTAAATTGAGTACGAGTGAGTTCGAAAAATTCGACATTTAATGACAAAATACGACTGTAGTCGAATTCGAGTGTCGGATGCGACTTGTGTAATGGGGTGATTCCCAAATATTATAATCAGCTTACAGATGTAGCCAGTCCTGAAAGACTTTGATCCTTGAAGTCAATGGCGGCTTTTGCTAGAGACGATTCTTGGTGGTTCTGAAGCAGCAATTTATGGGGTTTAGCCTGAGTTGTCCATGCTACCAACCAGACAGACAATGGTGCGAAATGTAGATCATAGCCCCTTCGATGGATCAGTATCGAAGAAGCATGAAGAATTGGAAATTGCCAGAAAGTAATATTTGGGCCTTCATCCGAATAAGATTGTGCTGACGCAAGAATTGAAGCCGGGAGATCATAGACAACGCCGTGAGTTCGCTAATTGAGCGCAAAATGTTTGGGGGAGATCCGGATTTGGCAAAAAATTAATCTTCTCGAATGAGGCTCAGCTCATTCTGCGGTTGAGTTTGCTGATTGTACTCTGGAAGTGTTAGCTGGAGATCCGAATTTTGACCAAAAAATATTTTCTCAGACCGACGAGGTTAATTTTTTGCTCAGCGGCTATACCAAAAACCAAATTGCCATTATTGGAGCAAACGCTATCCACAAGCGTTCGATAAAGCACCCACATGCATCCACAAAGATAGGTGCAATCAATGGCAGGGCGGCATTATTGGACCTTATTTCATTAGAAATGAGGAAGGAGACACCGTTACCGTTAATATAGCGATGTTTCTTTTGCTAGAGCTTGACAACATTGATATATCCGACATGTGGTTCCAACAAGATGGCGTGGCGCTACATGCCATATAAGCGACGCAGCATTCGAGGTTGTGAAGTAGAAGTTTGGCGATAGGGTTATCTTATGGGAACTGTTCATCAATTGGCCGCCGCGATTATGCGGCCTGACACGACTGGATTATTTTCTCTGGGTCAACGTAAAGTACTTAGTCTACCCAAACAAGCCAACCACTTTGGAAGAGCTCGAGGCTAACATCCGAGACGCTATTGTCGGAATAACGTCGCACATATTGGAACCAGTTATCAAAAATTGGACTGGCCGCTTGCAGCACTGCCAACAAAGCCGAGGCGTCCATTTGAATGATTTGATATTTTGTATATAAAGGCATAAATGTAGCTTCAAAATAAAGCCAGAATAAAGAGGATTTTATATCTCACATTGTTGTTGTCTTATTTAAATTCCTTTCCTTTTCCTTTCCTGTCCTTATCTGGTCTCCCTGTAATTTGAAATTTGACTCAAATGCGAAGTTGTTCATGACAGAGTAGAGTTCATTCAGAGTAGGAGCTTAAGGCTTCAAATAGGTTTTCTGTGGAGGTTTTGTGACAAGAAAAAGGAAGTACATTATATTGTAAGCTACAGGTGGACCCAAAAAGATGTTAGATTATTACAGACAGCAGAAGGAATTCTATCAGCAATTTTTGGATACGAAGTACGCAAGCATGTAGCATAACTGCAAATGTTCCTGAAGAGTTCCTACCTCATTTGGGATTGTCCTTCAGGCTTTTGCGGCTCTTTCGAAATATGACTTTTGTCTTCAACAGATAAAACTTTTGATCGGGGATGAAGTTTATCCATAAGATAAGTATTGACCTTAAATATGCACATAAATGCTTAGGAACTGTAGCATAACTAAATTCTCTGGTGGGAGAACACTAAGGAGATCTATATAGGAATTGTTATTAACTCAAAAGAAAATCATGTCGAGATACGAAAATTTAGAGCTCATTGAATAAAAAATCAAGTTAAGTCAATTTTTGATAAAAAAAAAAACAGCAGAAGACTTTGGTGAGTGATTGAACCTGATTATTGACAGTAATCAGCAGCAGTAATAAAAATAAATGCATGTGATCAGAATTGATGTTAAATTCGTTCAGAATTTCAGTGTTGACAGTTCAAAAAGGGTGTACCAAAAAGAAGAACAGAATGAACTACAATTATCAACTGCTTCCTGTTTCTTCAGCAGCTTCTGCTAGAACCTAATTGACCAGCAACTTGAACTTTCTTCAAACGTGTCACAGTCCCCCATTTGGATCGCCTTTGAACAAACTTTCTCTACACATACACAACGAGGAAAATCTAATTAAAGCACTATTCCCATCATTAACCGTCAATTGAAACTGCAGTACCTTTGACCAGATAAAACAACATAATCATCGACAATTTCCACATAATTGCCTCGTTCATGACATAACTTAAAGCATCGTAACTTAAACCGCGTCCACGTATCAGCGGAAGTCTGGTGATGTAATCCTATTAACCATCAGCGTCGGTGATGGAGTTTCATTTCACCATCATACCACGCTTGGGGCCTGCATAATGTTTAATTGAAAACCACAATTAACGGTAAAATGTCAATAAACTGACAGTTCATCCAATACAAACACAAACACAAGCACAGGCCCGACGCAACACCAGCAGCAGCGACCTCTCCGCAGTGAATCGAATTAATTTAGCGGTAATCCAGTGACAAAGACTCGGTAAAGCAACAATGGAGGTCTTGTAAAAACAAACAAACCCCGTGGCTTTACCATTTTTTCTCTCTGTTGGTTTTCGCTGCGAAATTTTGTGAAATGAAATCCAGTTCCGGGCTTACATCCTGGATGAGCCTTGTGGGCGATGTTGATGTTTTGGTTTTTTGCAGCCGTTGCTGGCCGCGATTAAATTAAACAGTCTGCAGCTTTAAGGAGGACGTCATCCGGTGAAATTCTGCCGCACTGTTTCAAGATCAATGTCATTTCAGCCCAAGGGTTCGATTACACCTCTCCCTCGGGTCGGGCACACTCACTCACACCTCGGCGGATGACACAACAACTCGCGAGAACTGGCGAATGCGAAAACCGCAGGAAAAACGAGAAAAGTGAAAGCTCACAGAGTGAGAGAGCACCGCGATGTGCCATAAAAAACCGCCGGCAGGATACTGAATTCGAGGAACAACCCTTGGTGGCGAACGAGCCAAACCGACGGAGAGTTTCCTAGTTTTCCGTACTCCTTCATAGTGCCTTGCCTATGGGCTGCATGCGGTATTCTCAGTTCTCTTCGACTGCCACCACCACAACTGCTCGTGCACGTGGGCAGCTGCCGGTGGTGGAGGTGGAGGGACGAGCACATCCGACATGGCGGCAGGAGATGCGAGAGAGACGCTGCGGCGAGGTGTGGGACGTCTAAACAAGGCGTTCACGGAGATAAGGGTAGTTACGGGGCGATCATCACTCAAGGCTGTAGTGGAAGTGGTGGTCGTTATGCAAGAATGCTTTCCACGGAAAAAAAAAGGAAAATAATCAACCCTCGGATGTCATGCTAAATCATAATGAACGGCGATGATGAGGACGCACACATGAGGGTGGGCATTCGAGAGCGAAAAAGAAGGACCCTCCAGTTTCGTGGAATGAACAAAGCACAGAAGGAATGAAAAAAAATGTTTTTTTTGAGGGTCATTTCGCATTTGCCTAGCATTTTGTGTGTCGAGGGTTAAACGTGTGAGTAGGAGTGGACGGGGAAATGACGGCGCGCTGGCATAATTTTGCAGGACTCTTGACAGGACGCGAAGGAGCGAGACACGAACGACACTTTCGTGCGGCAGTCCTAGATGCGTGTGTGTTTGTGGTTCAGGATGAGAGGGGAAAGGCTTGTGGGACTGTGCGCGTGATAGTGCTTGTGGTGATTACGCCATTCTGGGTTAAGGACGGTCAAGAAGTCGTGACTTCTCTCTGCACGGTGGAAATCGGTTGGATTTGAAGACACAGGAGTTCTTGAAACATGACCTGGAGTGGTGGGAGACTTGTGGTGGGGGCTTAACCACTATTTATAGTCAGTTTTGAAAGGAGAACGAAAGGACGGTTGCCGTGCGTTATTTGAGAAGAGGAACTTAGGTGATTTAAGTCCGCATGCCTCCTTCTGGATCCTTCAAAGGCGTCGTTTAAAAGTTTCCTCCTTGAGTGCTTGTGGAAAATTAGCACAGACTTGAGCTACTGTGGTTAGGATATCGGGGTTACAGACTAGACAAGCTTCTTTTTGAATCTCGCTAAGAATAAAACGCGCTACAGTAGAATCTCGAAAACATGAACAGTTTGGAAAGATTAATGAATTTTATAGAGAACAGTTTTTTTTTTAAAAACACGTCTAAATATGTGAGTCTGTTTCTTGACGATTTTTTTTACATTTTGATATTTCTTTTTTTTAATAAAATTGACTGGTATTTTGATATATGCAATGCTTTAATGCGCGGCTGTACTTTATTTTTTAACCAGAAGATGAACAATTCGAAAAGATGAGCGGGGCATGTTTAATATCTGTTTATCTTTTCGAAATTATATTGTATTTTAATGGCTAATAATAATAATAATAATGGCGGCGCTACAGTCCGAGGTGGACCGGAGCCTAGCTTCTCAGCAACCACTCGTGTTGTGCGTAATATTGTTCTTTCACGAGTGGAGGGGACCTACAGTTTAATGCCGACTCCGAACGGCGATTTTGAGAAGCTTTTTCTAGTCAGTTATACTCTCTGAGTATTGTCAGTGACTCGAAAGAAGTGAAACCGTGAAAAAATGTTAGATGTTTTTTTCGAGATTCGAACCTTAGACCTCGAGCGTAGTTGACGCATCTACTCACTACGCCGCGGCGCCGCCCAATAATTTTTAATGGCTAACTGAAGGAAAATAAACCTAAAAAATCTGACCTAGATCATACATATGTACAGGGTGGTGCATAAGAAACGTTAAGATTTAATTATTGAATATTTTTTTTTGTCGATATAAACTGAAAAACTTGGGAAATGTATGATGGAAAGATTCAGAACAAAGAACCAAAGTGGTTCAATTTTATTTTGAAAGTCGACATTCAATTATTCGAACACAAAGATTATATCGAAATTTCTTTCATATTCAAAATGCGCTCAGGCTCGAACAATTTACCGATTGGTCGATTTTGATCGAACTTCCGCATGCTGGAAGACCTCGCACAGTTCGAAATGATGTGAACATTGCTCGGGTGTAAGCAAGTACCGAGGAAAACCCCGAACCTTCCACCAGGAGACGTTCTCAGCAGTTGGTGATGTCTAGGCGGTCTTTGCAAAGAATTTGAAGGCAGTTACACCTTTTTCTATGAAGCTATAGCTCGTCCAAATATGGCTATCCTGAGGGAAATTTTTACTCAACGGCGTCAATTTTTTTTGGCGTCTGCCTAAAAAATAGGGTGTATGCCAATAAGCGAAGAACCATTAAACAGCTTAAGGCAAATATCCGAGAAGAAGTAAGAGCGCTGGGATGGATGGCGCAGTTGGTTAAGTGCCAGTGAAATCGAATCTGGTCCAGTCATCATTTGCCGTTGGGATCAAATTAACGCCACTGGAGTAGGTTGCTACCTGGCAGTACAATGGATCAGTTTTGAGTCTGAATGCTCCCGTAGAGTCTAAAAAATCCTCTGAAAAAAAGGCGCTGGGACCTAAAACTCTAAGAAAAGTAATGAAAAATGCTTGGAAAAAGCACATTAGGCCAAAGAAAACAATGGTCGCAATTTGAGAGACATTATCTTTAAAACATAATGTGAACATATTTCTTAACCATGATCTAAATTGTAATAAACGCCAAGAATAAATAAAATCCGAAAGAAAAATGTTATTCATCAAACAAATCTTAACATTTTTTATGCGCCACCCTGTATAATGGATACCATATTTTTAACATCATATTTTGATAACACCTGAAAGTACGGATACTCAGAATGCAATAAATAAAAGCTCACGTCAATACAACTTCTGGACTTATTTTCGTATTAAAAATATATTATTTTTTATTATTATTTAATAACAGGTGCTTAAAAGTAGCCTGGTAAAGATAAATATAAAGATTCTAGCTGCGAGGACTATAAGCTCTGAAAATATGGATTTGAAATAATGTGCAAATAATGAACCCTTTTTCAAATAAGAGGCGTAGTTCACCTCACTTGTTTGAGTGCGGATGGCTATCAGCTAGTTACAAAGTTCACGTGCATTCACAGGCACGGTTTTAAAAATTGCATTAAAATCACTGTCAAATTATATCAAAGGACAGGCGATGTAGAAGTTGAATATCTCTTTAATGTTTCTGACGTCAATTAAGGACTGAAGAATACCACGAAGGTGACAGTATACATTTTGTGCTGTCCATATTTACGTTATTTTGATCTATTTAAGTCATCTCTGTTTTAAAATTCGAAAGCGCCTCTAGAGGGCTTGCTAGTTCTATGCAAACGCGTTTATATCATCCGCATAGGAGCAGCTGTAAGCGTTTTAGAAGATTTATCTTTTTCATGAAGAGTTTTGTAGAAGACACCTGACAGCTCAACGCCTTGTCCGAAAAAAAAAGTCGATCAAAAATTTGTACACCGGGATAGATCTTTGAAAGAAAAGTTCTTAATTTACTTAATGTGGCGCTACAGTCTGGTGTGGACCTGGGCCTCAACCAACAAGTTGGTTTTTCAACTTTTTCGCTACTGAAAATAAGAATTACCTCGTTCAACAGAGAAGGTTTCTCCATTTTTATTCGGAAATTGACGACCTATGACAAAATTAGACGTGACGTCGTCTAGAATTTTTTCCAAATGGACATAAGACTGAAAAAAGTGGTGGTGTTGAACTTCCTAAAAGTTTCCAAAATCAGTTTCTTTACCAACGAGCCCTCGAGGGTCTGAGCCTGCTTTCCCGCTTTCCACTGCCGACAGTCCCGGAGCACGTTGCTTCCAGTTGTCTTGCATCTGCGATCACTTGGTCCTTATACCGGAGATTCCATCTTCCTCTCCTTCTCGAACGAGAAGGCTCGGATTCAAAGACACTCTTGGCTGGAGCATTGTTGTCCATACCATCGATGTGGTCGACCCAGTTTAGTCGAATGATTTTTGCTTTCCGGACTATGTTCCCATCCTTGTACAGGTCATAGAGTTCACGGTTGTTTCCTCTTCACCATTCGCGTTTCTCCTTAGTAGGACCATATATGTAACTGAGTCTGCATTTTTTCCGATGCAGAAAGTCGAATCCACCCCCGAGGGACGGCGCAGTAGAGGAAGACCTCGACTCAGGTGGCGCGCGCAATTGGAAAGCGACCTCAACCAACTGCGCGTGCGAAACTGGAGGCAGCTAGCGAAAGATCGAGCTGGCTAGAGACGCTTGTTGGTTGAGGCCCAGGTCCACCCCGGACTATAGCGCCAGATTAAGTAAGTTAAGAACTTTTCTTTCAAAGATCTATCACGGTGTACAAATTTTTGATCACATTTTTTAGCCCAAAATTGGACCAACGAAGATCTCGTTATAATAATAATAATGGCGGCGCTACAGTCCGAGGTGGACCTGGGCCTAGCTTCGCACCAACCACTCATGTGCGTGCTATAGTTCTATCACGAGTGAAGGGGACCGACTCCGAACGGCGATTTTGAGAAGCTTTTTCTCGACAGTTATACTCTTGGAGCATTGTCAGTTACTCGAAAGAGGTAAAAAAATGTTTAGGTGATTTTTTGGGAATCGAACCGACAACATCGAGCGTAGGAGTGGACGCACCTACGCACTACGCCGCGGCGCCCGCAGAAAATCTCGTTAGCGTTGGCTTTAAAAATTTGAACAAAATTTTGGGCTAAACTTGTTTGACGTTTGGCCCAAAATCTCGTTAATCTTGGCCTTCAAAATTTAGTTCAAATGTTGATCTTTCTTTCGAAATGTTCCGTTGCCTTGAACTAAATTTTAAATTGCAAATGTTTGACATTTTGCCAGAAATTAAACATAATTCCTATCAAAAATTTGGACCCATGACTGAAGATGATTGAGTCTTATCTCAGAATCTCGTTAATGTTGGTTTTCAAAATTTTAATCCAATTTTGAACTGCAGAAGTTTGACATTTGGCCATACCGCCTGTCAAAATTTGGATCCATGGTTATAACTTCAATTTCGACGGAACTAGTTTGCTGTGTACCAGGGTCTGATTCAACGCAAAAACTACCGGCTACTGGCAGATCAAAGAAAGCTGTCTACGTCCTTCGACATATTCTGAATTGATTCTTTGAAAAGTGATCGAAAATTTGACGACGCTGACAGCCGCGTTCTGATCAAAGTTGTTCGAACTTTTCTTAGAAGAATATAATTTGTCTTAAAATTAACCTTTAAGTGTTCTGTTTATATCCTTTGAACTTATATTATTCTAAAATTACTTAAGGCGTGTACTAAATCAACAAATTGATTTTTTTGAACTAAACATTTTCGACCGCTTCAAGTGGTTCCATTTAAGATCCTTTTCGTTTTAATTAAAGTCAGATTTTGTGAACTTTAAAGTCCGAATGGATACACACACCAATTCTATCTAAATCAAATTCAAATACGCTAGCCCCCAATAGAGTCAATCACCACCAACAAATTCTGAGTCAAAAATGTTTTCGTGTCTCTTAAATTCTGGCGTGGATTTTAACTTTAAGACCCTTATCTTCAAGTGTTTTCAGCCGGAGGCTGTTACCCCGAGAGGGGATTACTTCGCCGGCATATCATGTTGACATTGCCACGAATTTCAAATTCAATTTGTAGGAAACGCTTAATCGCGAAATTGCCTTTCATCATCGGCTTCCGTGTCTGTGTACAGATTAGCCCGCATCCTCGCGCAGCGGTTGTCGCTTTCATCGCCCATCCGCCGTTGAAACACTTCACTCAGCATTCACCTGCTCTGCATAACAATTGACTTGCAAGACTCCTCTTTCGTTTTCGTTTTGTCTCAATAATCACAAGTGGATACCCATTCCCACACTCGATCCACTCGGCCGCATTGTTTGACTTTCATTTTGCACCTTTTGTGTCCCCGGGATATAGGTCTTCGCTCTGTCTTCCAGCGGGCCCTACTCATTCTTCGCAGAGAACAGGAGAACAAAAGGACATTCCATTACAGTTGACTCTGATCCCTCTTTTGTTTTAACTTTTCCTTTCAAATCCCCTGGACAGGGCTCAGTCCCCGTGCATCCAGTGGAAAAGGGAACACGCCATTATATCACACCCGCTTTATTAGCTTTTCCTCAATTCCCGCCACAAAGCTTCGCTCTTCTTCAACTGCATCCTTGCGCTTCCTCTTCGGCGCCCTGCTGCCGTCGTCTAATTACCATTGCCACACGGGACACCGTGAATGGGGCACAGGAGGAAGTAAGTCGAGAGGACTGACTTGGTCGGGGGTGGGGGCTCTTTCAATTCGAGCCACCGCCCACGCCACCAGGAAAAGAACATTGCACACAAGCACCTCTCCTCGGCTGGCTCCGCGCACTCATCTTACGGGGAATTTATTTGTTATTGTCCTTCGCGATTCATTTCCAGGCACGGCGCAACCTGCACGACAGCGACGCTTCTGGAATCACACTCTGGCTAGACACTCGACACACCGAACCGGGTGCACGTGCTCGCCGATTCATTAGGGGAACACGACCGCCGACAGCGGCGGCAATGCACGACCTCCGCGTGCATGTGCGAAATGTGTTCCTTCGACAGGAGACACCCCGGCACTTGGGGACGAATCAATTTGCATTATTGAGGCACCGCGCACCAAGGGTGCACGCACAGATTCGTGCTAATCGCGAGATTTCATTTGGAAATCTCAAATTAGCAGCCGCCACCGGTGGTGTGGGTGTCCTTTGAACCCCATCCCACAGGCGCTCGCCCGCCTTCATCGCCCTGGTGACTGGAGTTCCGGGTACTAATTTACATAACCACCGCTTGGGGTCGGCCCTTTCATCGCTCCATTGCCGCCGACGCTACCGGCGGCGGTGGCGGTGGCGTCGTCAGCGGGCCAACGAAACTTTCTGACTAATCCCCGGCACATGGTGTTTGTGTATGTCCTTACGTCCTCAAGGCAACACGCGCATATGCGATAATGATGAATTGTTTACAAATCGTCCGCCGAGCGAGGGTGGCTTACTGCCTAAAGCACTGCTCGAACGGGCGCGGCAGCGCTGCCAAGGACAACGACTGTGGGGGAAGAGCGCAACAATTTGTGTGCGTTCGTCCTTAAATCAGATCCCTTTTCTTTTGTTGCTTGGTTTTTTGTGTTTTTTTTTTGTCTGTTGTGCTTCGTTTTTTCACAGTTCCTCGGTCGTGTCGTTTGATTCGGAAGAAGTATGTATTTTCGAAATTTGTGTCCTCCTGCGCGTGGGGCTGGGGTGTGCTTGGAAAATCTATTTACACACAGACTGCGGCAAGGAGGATCAAAATAACTCCGAAGGGGACGTGCTCACGAGTCACTGGGAATACCCGGAGTGTGCTAAGTCTGTTGGAGTGGTGGTTTTGTCCGACAAGTCTCGACGTATTCTCGAAACGCTCGGCTGACTTTGGCCGCCATGGGGGAAGGGAACAACAGACTGGCTCGGTAGCAATGCACGCGTGCAAATAGTCGTTAACGACGGACCGGACTGAAGGGGTTCCGATGCCAGCACACCACGGCTTTGCTGTGGCGGAATGAAACCGAAGAATGGTGGGACAGGGTTTAAGTTTTTTGGCAGAACGCTTAACTGAACACTCATCGATTTCTTTCGGTTGCACGTGTCAATCGTTTTCGACGCGAATCGAATGTCAGTTCCAAGAAATTTCGACGAAAAGTGTTTGAGTCACTTGAAGACCACCTGGGGTCTCAAATTGAACTCCTTCACTTCGCCGAAACTGAACGGAAATTAAGTTTCGTTTGATGAGAGGGAGGAAGAGTGTTCAGTGGTGTTTTGCGTTTATTTAATTTGAAATGGAGACGTTTACGAACCTTTTTGAAACCATCGGATGGGCATGGATGGACAAGGGCTTGTTGGTTAAAAACTAGGTTGCCCAGAAAGGCAGCGGTATGATTGCTCATCATCCGAGAAAGTGAGTTGAGGTGACAAGTCTATCTGTCGATAGATCCAAATAAACAAGGACTTCGGGTCCACAACGCAAAACTCGATATTTGCAAAGAACTCTTGTGTTCTAACAAGAGCGACAGAAATCCCGCTGAAACTTTAAAGGTATTGTAATAGCTGTACGAAAACTCAAACTTATGTCAAAGCAGTGAAAAAGTAACCAGCATCGTCAAATTTCAAAGTGGTCATAGAAACTTAAGGAGAATTCAGCTGTCAACTGACTACGCAAAAATGAACGAACTTAACGAAACTGACAGAAGGGGTTATTATAGTCTCAGCTTGTCACTTTCGTGTGCATCTGATGTTTACATACGTAAAGAGCGCGTTTTGGGTAAATATGCAAAAGTGGACGAACTTGACGAAACTGAACGAAGCAATTATTATAGTCTCAGTGTGAAGTTTTTTTGTACGTATGACTTTTGCATACATAGAGGCTGATTTATTTGGCTCCCATGTAAGTAGGCAAAAGTTACGAACTTAACGAAACTTAATGAAGTGGTTATTACTGTCACAGTGTGTTATTCTGGTGCACGTATGACATTTCAATGCGCAGAGAGGGATTCTTTTCGATCCCGCGTAAGTAGGCTAAAGTGAATGAACTTAACGAAACTGACCGAAGCGGTTACTACAGTCAAAACTAGTCTTTTTTGAGCACGTATGATATTTGCAAACGTAGAGGAGATTTTGCAAACGTAGAGGAGATTTTGCAAACGTAGAGACCAGTCCATTTCGCTCCTGCGTAAGTAGTCAAAAGTTATCGAACTTAACGAAACTTAATGAAGCGGTTATTATCGCCGCAGTGGGTCATTCTGGTGCACGTATGACTTAAGAAGGTTTGAGCAGTTAACGACATTTGCATACGTAGAGGGCGATTCATTTCATTCCCGCGTAAGTTGGCAAGAATGAACGAACTTGACGAAACTGAGCGAAGCGGTTATTATAGTCGCAGTGTGTCATTTTTGTGTATGTATGACTTTTGCTTATATAGAGGCTGATTCATTTTGCTCCCGCTCCCCGCTCCCGCGTAAGTAGGCAAAAGTGAATGAACTTAACGAAACTGAGCGAAGCTATTATTATAGTCCCATTGTATAATTTTTGTGTACGTATGACATTTGCATGCGTACAGAGCGATTCATTTCACTCCCCCGTAAGTAGACACAAAAGTTAACGAACGTGACGAAACTGAACGAAGTGGTTATTATAGTCGCAGTGTGTCAATTTTGTGTACGTATGACATTTGCATGCGTAGAGAGAGATTCACTTCGCTCCCGCGTAGGTGGGCAAAAGTGAACGAACTTGACGAAACTGAACGAGGTGGTCATTATAGTCACAGTGTGTCATTTTTGCGTAGGTATGATATTTCCATGTGTAGGGAGGGTTTATTTTCGCTCCCGCGTAAGTAGACAAAACTTAACGAATTTAATGAAACTTAATGAAGCTGTTATTATTGTTACAATGTGTCATTTTGGTGCACGTATGACATTCCCATGCGCAGGGAGGGACTCCTTTCGATCCCGCGTAAGTAGGCAGAAGTGAACGAACTTGACGAAACTGAACGAAGCGGATATTATTGTCACAGTGTATCATTTTTGTGTAGGTATGATATTGCCATGCGTAGGGAGGGTTTATTTTCGATCCCGCGTGAGTAGACAAAAGTTAACGAACTTAACAAAACTGATCGAAACGGTTACTACGGTGACACTGTGTTGTTTTTTGTATGATTTTCTGCGGATTCGTTCATGGTGGACAATTTTTAAATTTTTCACGGCCATGTCGGAAGACGTATCCCACTGACTACTCCCAAACATCCAAGTTTCCCTCCACGCACCTGATAATCTCAACAGCTCAGCACTTTCAATCGAAGTTCCCTGTCGTCTTAAATGAATTGAGTGAAAGTGCCCCACTGACAAGTGTGTCCAATTGATATTATCCCCAAAACTAATCACAGAACGAACCAGTTAAGCAAATTGAATTCCGTCTAATCAACTAAATCCACTGGCATATGCATGACATTACCATCATCCCCCACCACACGCACGCATCAAATCCTCTCTCTCTTAGCCTGGGGGATGTTTACAGCGGTGACCGGACCGATAATTTACATCTGAAAGTAAATTGACCGAAACACAATTTCTGGTCACGTCTCATGGTTCAAACGTTCGTCTCTCGTTCGCAGTTTCGTCCCTTCGGCCGAGGACGGGAACGATAATTGCTCTCATAAACAGATTGTTTCACTTTCATCCCCCTGAAAGCTGGCCGCCCCATCTTCGCCGTCGCTAAGGTCCTGCGAGAAGGACGAGAAGAAAGCACATTCATAACAGAACTCATTTGCACGGCTGCCATCATCATCGCCTCCTTCAACGACCGTCCTCCATGATTAACCAAATCGACTCTCGGGCTATGTGTGGTAGCTCTCCATTTGCCTAATGGACCCTGATACGCAATCGAAGCTCAGGTTTTTCAGGTTTTCCTCCCCCACTGAGCGAGTAAAAAAAAAAGAAACACAAAATTCATGCATACTGACCATAAATTACAAGAACAACAACATCCAGGACATCATCTGCGAACCGAGGGGGACGGCGTTCGAATGGCACCATGCAGCACCCTCCTGGTCGCCCATTAATGCAGTACATTTCCGGCCGTCATTAGGAACGAGAGGCGGCCGCTTCCCCCACCAGGACACGCCATCCATTCGTCTAGAAAGGACCAACTCCAGGTGCGGCCGGTTGCGGGTATTAGCGTCTTAAAATCTGCCAAAACGAGCCACCCCCTTGGAAATTTGGACAGCAACCACCCCTAATGACTGAAATGGTTCTGTCAGTCGTTAAGTCATTTTTAAGGACCGACAAGCGATGGATTGATGGATGGGGGAGCTCTGACAGGTATGACGCTTTCAGTCAAATGTGTCACCCTCCGCGCTTATCCCCTGAGCGAGACAGATGATGCCTGTGCTCTGCAGTTGTCCTGATTGGCATCACTTTGGGATTGTTTGCGGGAGCCTCATCAAAAGCTCATTAAAGTGCCTCCCCCCGTTTTCCAAAGTCCGGAAATGGATCTAAGTGCTTGCGTAGAGGGGAGTTCCGCGACAATTTACGACCGCAATCCCCAACATGTCTACAAATTGTTTCTGCGTTTGTTTTGACGATAAATCCAAGCTTCCTCCTGCGCCTGTGCACGGCGAGTGCAGTTTGATTACCATAAACCGAGCTCTGCCACAAAAAAAAAAACGAAAGAACACTCTCCTGGACAGTTGTACCCGTCGATGCTGGACAATAGATCATGCCATTGACACATTCACTGGAGGCGGTCGGATGCGAGTCGGGTTCGTGGTAATTTATTGGCCAACGAAATGGAAATTTTTTTTCGCCGGAATTCGCATAAAAACCTGTCGAAGGAGTGCCAGTGGCAGACAGCCGAAGATAATCCTTTGGCAGTGAGAGAAGGTGCCTTTTCAGTTTTTTTTTTTGTTTTTTTTTTGGCGTGCCTCTGCATGGGTCAGTGGTTTGCGATGAACTTTCTTGGGTTCCTTGGGAAATTTATGGGCCATTGTAAGCAATGAGAAGGCAACCGTCAGATAAAAGTTTTTCGGCAGAAAGATGGAAATCTTTGAGGGAATGGTGGGCTGAGGTGCGAGAGAATGGATGAGAAGGGTGCATGGTTTTTTAAGAAGGAACCGCACGAAGTTTTTTTTCTGCATTTCTTGTGGTCGGAGAGGCAATGTCTGGAGTGTTGAAAGTTCTGAATCAGTCACGTGCAATGAGTAGTATCGAGGGACAAGCATTTTGAATGGCCCCTTGGTATGGTCGTGTACTCCTTAGGCTTGTTTTCGTGAGCATGAGCGATCAGATCATTCTTCCCACTCAAGGCACCAGGTGTAGACAACATACGTCCAATTATGTTACCGAAGCCAGAGGATGCTATTGTTCCTTGGCTAAACAACATACACAAGGGGTGCCTTAGGCTAGGCTAAGGTTCCAATGAGGTGGCGAGTCACTGTTCGTCTCAACAGCGGGAAAACCAAGTTATACCACCGTCAAGAATTACAGGCCTATCAGCCTGTCGTCTATCCCTCTGAAGACAAAGAACTCATGGAACATGTCAGATCAATTCTTCTCTAGGTAAAACTTGCTATAAGAGGAATGTAAATAGAGAAAAGCCGCAAGGTGGGGTCCTCTCACCTCTTCTGAGGATCCTAGTAGTGGACGAGATCATCAAGACGTTGGAGAGGGATGGGCTTACTGCTTGTCACTGCAGATACAGACGATATCCTGATATCTGGGAAGTTTCTATCAACGCAAAACGAGCGCCTCAATCATGGATAGAGGCTGGTCAACAATTGGACTGCCACTCGAGGCTTGAAAGTCAACCCACAGAAAACCGAACTTATGTTCTCCACGAGAAAAAAGGAGATTTCCGGAGTTCACAAGCCCGGGTTGGAACTCAAATTCTCATGGACGGCTAAGTATCTGGGTATTACACTTGATTCCATCCAAACTGAAAAGAGAACATCGAGAAGCGCAGCAAGAAGGCGTGTGTAGCTTGCTGTATATGCAAGCGAGCCTTCGAAAATACCTGGGGTTTTAGACCACGTGTTTGTTTTTTTTTTCGTAGGATTTTTGAAACTCTACTGGTGGACTCAGACTCAAAACTGGTCCATTGTACTGCCAGGTAACGACCTACTCCAGTGCCGTTAATTTGATCTCAACGGCAAATGGTGACTGGGCCAGATTCGATTTCACTGGGATTTTAACCTGGGACCCCTCGAACTTGGGGCCGGCACTTAACCAACTGCGCCATCCATTCGTGTGGTATAATAGCTATACACAGCGGTAGTAAGATCCAGCTTAACTTACGGATCATCAGTCTGGCGGCAAGCACTGGAGAAGAAATACCTTCTTTCTAGCTTGGCGAAGGTCCAAAGATTGGCCTGCTTAGGAATCACGGGTGTCCTAAGGGCAA
This sequence comes from Myathropa florea, assembly GCA_930367185.1. Lineage (NCBI taxonomy): Eukaryota > Metazoa > Arthropoda > Insecta > Diptera > Syrphidae > Myathropa > Myathropa florea. The sequence continues at coordinate 19,586,068 of OV884003.1, forward strand.
CGCCGACGGCAGCGATCGAGGTCCTACTCTATCTTACCCCACTTGACATCTAGTAGGAGCAGAGCGGCAATAACCGCAAAGAGACTCAGGGCAGTCAAGATGTGGAAAGACAAGCCATATGGGCACGCGTCCATCCTCTCAAAATGGATAATATCATACAGATACAAAATGTCGAACTACCTGTCACCAAACTTGACTGTCACGACGAGTTCTCTACCCGAATTCCAGACAGGAGAGGTTGGGAAGAGCTGTCAGTGGATGGTGGCGAAGAGATCTCCCTACACCCTGATGGTTCGAAAACAGGTGCAGGAATGAGGGCAGAGGTCTTCTGCGATCCCTTTGAAAGATCCCTAAACCTAAGCGACGAATGTAGCGTTTTCCAAGCAGAAGTGGTAGCCAATAAATGATTCGGCACTTACGCTTAAAGAGGTTAATAAAAAAAATGGCGGCGCCAGACCTAGGCCTGGCTTCTCAGCAACCATTCGTGTTGTGCATGCTATTTATCTGTCACGAGCGGAGGGGACCTACAGTTTAATGCCGACTCCGAACGGCGAGATTGAGAAGATTTTTCTAGTCAGTTATACTCTTTGAGCATTGTCAGTGACTCGAAAGAGGTGGAGACGTGAAAAAAATGTTTAGGTGATTTTTCGGGAATCGAACCGACAACATCCAGCGTAGGAGTCGACGCACCTACCCACTACGCCACGGCGCCCACAAAGAGCTTAGTTTGACTGAAAAAAACGATAACCATATACTCCGATAGCCAAGCGGCTATAAAAGCCATAGCGTCGGATATTGTAAAGTCGAAACTAGTCAAGCTATGCAGACAAAATGTCAACGAAATCTCCAGGCTAAACACGGTGTCACTCTGCTGGGTACCGAGATATCCAGGAATTCAGCGAAACGAGACAGCGGACGTGGTAGCAAAGAAGGGCTCAGAATTAGACAGATCTCTATCACTACCTTATCTCAACATGCCGTTAAGTTTCCTAAAGAAAGAAATAGAGGACGAAGCCTGTGAAAGAGAAAATGAGAGATGGCTAAATCTGGACATTAGGTCAACGACGAGAGCCCTATGGCTGGTGTTAAACAGGAAGAAATCATTGTCCTAATCATTAACCTAAGTCGCAAGGATATACGGAAGGTGGTGGGAGTTCTCACCGGACATTGTCCGATATGCACCCATGCCAGAAGGTTAGGTTGTTGTGACGTTGCAGTGACGAGGAGGAAATAGATTCTGTTCGCCACCTGCTATGCGATTGTCCAGACCTAAGGGGAAGGAGACTGCTAACACTAGGCACTAGGCACTAGGCTGGAGGATCTGAATAAAATAGACCACCTCCTGAGATATAGACAGCAGTCTGGGTGATTCTAATCAGCAGTAAAAGTGTAGGTCTTATGGGGTACACCCCAATCCCAGGGCACACCCAACTGTTGGTCTCAGTGAAACGCGATCCAGTCGCAAGGACACCCTACTTACCTACTCCTTACATTAGATTCTGGAGACGATTCAAGGTTATGAAGAGCTCTTCATAACTTTGGATGCCGGACGACTGATTTCATAGGCAACTGTGGACGACAGTAGGTCGATTGTGATGGCTGTCACCCACAAACAGGAAACGCACTTAGAACAACAAAAGTCTACTACGTGGGTTTCCGCCAAGTTTCACATAATCACTCTATGAAAACCATTTGGGGTTTTCTCTGAACAATCTCTAATGGGTACTCTACAGAGGTCGGAGACATCGTCGAGGAAGAAGGCTCTCAAGTGTCAATGTCTGATAGGTCACCGTGCCGAACAAATACAGAGCAGGTTACGAACGTTCGCTTCTTCCTCCTCATACAAATAACTTTCATTCAATTCATTAGAGAATAGAACAAAGCTACTGCCATTTGGACCTACGAAGCAGTGTCCCGTGATGACATCCACAGAATGACAACTTCCGATCTCAAAAGGCGGGTTTTACACGAGAAAATCTTGAGCAATTCGGTTGTTTGGATTGCAAAAGCTGCAGAGGGTTGCCTGTCTTGGCCTAACATGTGCCATGTGTACCTGCCCCACAACAGCTCTAGAAGCTATCGTCGGGCTAACACCCTTACCCATCCCTTACCCAGGAAGATAGCTGCAAGTTATGCCATTAAACTGCAGCTAGAATAACAGTTCAAACCGGGCGACCTAGTGGGTCACCTCAGGTTTCTCAGTCAGTCCCTAATAGACAAATGCTCCGTACAATGTCGGACATTATGGGCAGGCAGCATTGTTTCGGCAGGTTATTTAATGTTGACTTATTGAAACATGAAGACTGGTCCAATGGTGTTCCAACACTAGATCCCAGAAGTCTGGTGCACAGACGGATTGAAAATGGATTCTGGAGTTGGAGCAGGAGTCTTTGGACCCAGCTCTGGAACCTCTTTACCTATGGGGTCAAGTCCTACTATTTTTCAAGCTGAAATCCACGCCATTAAGATCTGCGCCGTAAACATTCTCCTTAAGGGTATCAAATGGATTCCAAAACCATAAATGTTGCTACGATGCACTACTCACCAAATACAGGATAGTGAACAGCCCTTGACCCAGCTAGGGCTTGTTCGGAAACTGTGTTCATAGGTCGCATTGACGTACAACGCTGATTAACGAATGGGTATAAACTTCGCCTAGACTACTGGACCAATGTGTTGGGTCTTAGGCAATTCAAACGATTAATCAGGCGCTATTCTTACTGGGATATCCTTAGCCTGGATAAAAAGCCTGGATTCAAGCCGACTGCTGGAAGATCATCTGCGATTTAACTAACCTCGTCCGCTAAGTTCTGCCTCCCATTCAGTGCCAAAAATGCTTAAATTCCGTTCCCCATGTTGGTGCCAGCGTGACCACATCCCCTTCCCATTGTAATAAATTGAAAGGACAATACCCTGAGTGGCTACATAATTTTTCACAATCTCCGTCGAATATCGAACATTTCTCCCCGGTGGTCTTATATCTTAATTTGCTTGCCCCGAATGGTCGCCGCTGTTCGAAGACACATGACCACCCCCGACAGTGGCTCCCACATGAAACACGACCACTTGATAGCCCATAATTACACTGTCCCATACAAGGCCGTCAAATTGGGACCCCATCCGACCTCATTAACTCAACTTGTTTGCCTTCGTAAATTTCATCACGAAACATCCCTAAATTAACCTAATAACTGCAATTTCAAAAATCCAATTACGCCCGTCCCACTGGGCGTCCCCCCACCCCCACCCCCGACTGTCGCCACGAATTCCTCATTTTAATGCATAATAACCCCCGAAAATGAGTTAAAACCACCGTTCGTAAGGTGGGAGTGCTTATGCCACCGCACCATCGCTGGGGGAACGGGAAATTGCTGCAACCGCAACAACATCTCGCACAGGAACCCATCTCCCCGACCTTCATTTCGGTCTGAGATATTACATGTGGTTTTCAATTTCCTTTTCAGGCGCACACATGCAAGCAGGGATACACGCCAACCAGAGCCATCGTTGCCATGCGAAGCTTAGCGAAGCTCCCCGGGCCCACCCCAGGGCTCAGAAATTAATTCGACTCATAACGACTGAAACTACTTGAGATACAAGTAATTCGTCCTCGCACCGACGAGTAGGAATTCCGAAAGAAATTGTCTGTCACTTGGCCCCCTGGACACAGGCCCACAAAAAGCGCCTCGCCCGATGCAGGCCCGCACATAGTTCGTCGGCTCGTTCCCATATCAATTACACTTCCAGTGGGTGGCGGTCGTAACTACATTTAACGATCGACATCGACATTCCAGAGCAAAGCCTCCCCTAATAGATTTAAGCGGTTCGTCGCAGGCACACACAGGCACATGTGCACCAAAAATGAAGGGGGACAAACGACGCCATGCCATGTGGCCACGTCGGGATGAGCGGGGGTGTATCTGCAGCTATCCATCCGAAAAAAGGATATAATTGTCAGTCAGTCAGTTAGGATGTATTTTTTAACCGAAAAAGAGCGGATACACCCTCACGCAGGACTCGACTTTGTGCGGTTGTTGTTGTCTTTTCCCCGCCCCAGGCCGCACATGATACTAACAAGACAGACACTTTGTTTACGTTACGATGCCTGTGTGTCTGCACAACCACCCGGTCGACCGCCCATCAACCCATCCACCCATTCACCCACCCGGAGCGCCCTTGATGCGGCGACGTATACATTTCCTCTGCGTAATTGAATTGAATTCCAGTGAAGAAAGCGGATAGAGAGTAGTGTTACGACTAAGCAGGATAAGCAAACCACCCACACGCTCACACACGCGTTCGAGTGAAATTTATTTGAAACGAGACCTTGCGAGGAGTGGTCGGAGCAGTATATCCTTGTCAGCTGTGATTTTACCGAAGCCGATGGCTACAAACAGAGAAAAAAAAAAGGATACAATGGCACCCAAAGGGATTGGCAGCAGAGATAGCTCTCTCTCTCTCGGTATCCCTTCCCCACTCCAGAATAGGGTCACAGATAAACACTATGAAATGGATACTTTCATCGATGGCAGTGCGATACGCAACGGATAGCCGGCACGAGGACGAACTGCAGGGAAGGGGCGTTTTGCGCACGCATAACGCAGCAGTCATTGTGATTTGATTGAACATTACTTCCGGACATTTTGCTGTAAATAATGACGAGAGAAGTTTGAAGCGACCCTAGAGTGGGCTGGGGTGTGCGGGTGGGGGTGTGGGGGTGGAGATTGTTTCCATGTCATAAACGACACGAATAGATGGGTTTTTGATAAAAGAGAAGCGATCCTTGTAAAGGTTGATTTAAGGTTGTTTTGTTGACTTAATTGAATGGCAGCTGCGGGAGGCTCTCGGAGGAGGGTTTATCTTTTTGTCTCTCATCGGAATCTGTGTCTATGGGAGGATGGGAATGACATGGATCATAGCAGCGAGGAAACTATCAAGGAATCCTTAAATCAAATGTCCATCTAAGCGATTCAATTAAGTTTGTCGTTCTTTTTGGATATTCTCAGGCGGTCGTGGAGTGAGTCCTCTTGGGGGATTCATCTCCATAAAGATTACAGGCACTAGCCATCAGTGCGATGATCCACGTAATCGTACGTTTGACATCATTCTTGGACATTCTTGGACGTCACTTCACCTCTCCATGATTTTCCTTGATGGCAACCATTTTCTGATAAAGAACTTCTGTTGGCTTTGATTGAATGACTGCATCAAGATTCCATGCCGGAGCCTTGTCTTGAAGAGGGGCCCTAATTTCGTTGAAAGCGGCAGAAGCGGGTGAAGAAGCTTTTGGTCTTTTTGAGATAAAAGATCTTTGGTCCTATTTGCGTTGATGGCGATTGAAGAATAAGGTTCAATCTCCGATCAAAAACCGGTTCAAAAACCGTACAGGGCGGGCCATCTAGTGTATTTTTTTTAAATCACAGGTTATTTTGACACTAACAGCTGTTTCCCGCTCGAAATCTTGATAGAAAGTCAGTCTCATACCTCCGCGGAATGAAATGAGTCGCTTTACACTTAAACGGTGCCGTGACATTGTGCCAAATTGGCATAATGACGCTTTTAAAACTATAATTGGGCCGAAAATTAACATAACGTCGCTTTCAAAAGCGTCATAGGGCCAAATTAGTTTGCAACATTATGCCAAATTTGGCCCTATGACACTTTGCAGAAGTGACATTACGCCAAATAACGCAAGATCGTCTAAATTTGCAGCAAACTAATAAACAGTGGAATAGCTGCAACCCCCCTGCCCGGGTCCCTGTAGGATATGGAGTAGGTGCGAGGTTCTGCGCATTCAAAGTTTATTTTTAGACATGTTTTCCATTGACTTTACCAAAATATACACGCACAGAACCTACATGCTCCTCCATACCTATTCCGTCCAAAGTGACATAGTGAAAAATTGGCTCTATGACGCTTTACCAAAGCGACGTTATACCAAATGGAAAAATCCGGCCTAATGACACTTTCAAAAGCGTCTTTATACCAATTATTTCCATTTGGCACAATTTCACGGCACCGCTTAAACTATGTTGAGAAATATTGAAAACTTATTTCCAAAGTGTGTGCTGTGCATCCTAAACAGTGCGTTTTTTGAAAAGAAGTTTTGGCTGAAATGAAGCATCCACCGCGACTGCCGTATGAAAGTTTATGCAAGAAGTTCTTGAGACTGGTATGCTAGTGGACAACACTCATGGTCCCCGTCTTCGTACGGTGCACACAGATGAGAGTACGGCTGCTGGGGCCGAGAGTGTGAGAATCAATTCCCGAACATCAACTCGCCATCGATCTCAACAGCTCAACATTTCACGCACTAGCCCGAGAAGAATTCTGCACGAAGATCTCGGATTCTTCGCTTACAAGGTCCAATTGACTCAATAATTAAGGGCGCGCGACCATTCGCTTCTTTATCGCTTCGCAGTTTGATACGAGTTTAGTCTACGCTAAGATGTTGGAGGTGCGTTCTAGAGCCATGGTCGAATCCAGGATGGGAGATGAACAGTGCGGTTTTCGTCCCGGCAGAAGTACAACTCACCAGCTTTTCACTCTAAGAATGGTACTCGAGAAGGCTTTGGAGTACGCCAAACCGATCTACAGTTGCTTTGTAGATTTGGGAAAGGCTCGAGGTAAACTCTGGAGTGTTCTGCATGAGTATGGGATTGATGGGTCTTTGTTGAGGACCATTCAGTCTCTATACACAAACTGTAGCAGCTGTGTTCGAGTTAACAGTAGTAAATCAGCACCTTTCACCGTGGGCGTTGGACTTCGCCAAGGGTGCGTCTTGTCACCTCTCCTTTTCATTATATATATGGGCTGGGTGTTGCAGCGCAGTCGAGGCGAGGAATGTTTCACATTGGGAGAGTTGAGGGTAAGCCATCTTCTTTTTGCAGATGACTTTGTCATCCTCACATCCTCCCAGATAGAACTCCAGCGCGCTGGGTAGGTTTGTGTCCGTATGTGCTGATGCTGGGATGAGGGTTTACGTAGCCAAATATGAAGTTATGGTTATTTTCAGAACCCCTGTTCAATGCACTCTACATGCTAGTGGAGTCCCATTGAAACAGGTAAAAAAGTTTAAGTATCTCGGGGTCTTCTTCACGACTGATGGGAGGAATAAGGCTGAGCTTTCCCGTAGGATTGGTCAAGCTGGGTCAATTTTGAAACAGCTTGGTCGATCTGTAATCTGGAAGGCCGAGATTGGCTTGGTGTCAAAGCCAAGTTAGCGGTTTTTAACGCAGTATTTGTTCCAACAAAGAGTATAACTGTCTAGAAAAAGCTTCTCAAAATCGCCGTTCGGAGTCGGTATTAAACTGTAGGTCCCCTCCACTCGTGAGAGAACAATAGCACGCACAACACGAGTGGTTGCTGAGAAGCTAGGCCCAGGTCCACTTCGGACTGTAGCGCCGCCATTATTATTATTATCATTTGTTCCAACTCTCACCTATGATCATGAAATTTGTGTAATGACAGAAAGAATAAGATCGCGAATACAAGCTGCCGAGATGAGATTTCTTCGTGCTGTTGTGGGAATTACTCGCCGGGATAGGGTGAGAAACACGGCAGTGCGCGAGGAACTCAACGTTGGGCAGCTGCTTCTTCGTACGGAAAGGGCTATACTCCGTTGGTTTGGTCATGTGGCACGAATGTCCCCATCATCAGGACTTCCGAGGCGTGCCTTGAGTGGGATTCCATCAGGTAGGCGACCGCTTGACAGACCCAGGACGAGATGGTTGGGACCAGGTCTAAAAACTCGCCTGGTTGCGCTTGGGCATTGCTTCTGATGATTTAGAGTCGATGGCGGAGGATCGAGTGGCCTGGAGATCTCTCGTACATGCATTGCCTCCTCGACCCCTTTAGTGGAACATGCGGGTCACTGAAAATGATGATGATGATGAGTTTGACTTGGACAACGATTTTGGGTGAAAAATCATATTTCCTGACGAGGCGCATTTTCATCTCGGCGGCTACGTTAACAAACAAATTTGCCGCATCTGAGGCTTGGAAAACCCGCAAGTTATTGTCCAGAAGCCAATGCATCCACAGAGAGTGACAGTTTGGTGCGGATTGTGGAGTGGTGGCAGAATTTGATCCACTTTCCTTCGAAAATGAGGCTGGGAACAACGTTTCGGTCAACGGTGGGCGTTACAGAGTCATGTTAACCGACTTTTTTTTACTGAAATTGAAGACATGGATTTGGACGACCTCTGGTTCATTGAGGATGGCGCGCCATGCCACACAGCCCATTCCACAATCGATCTTTTGCGCACCAAATTCCCAAATCGTGTTATCAGCCGTCTTGAAGATGTCAATTGGCCGCCTCGGAGCTGCGATTTGACCCCTTTGGACGTTTTTTTTTTGTGGGAAACCGTGAAGGAGCGATATTGTGCCAACAATCCGGAAACGATTCAAACACTTAAGGCCAATATCATCCAAGCAATAGGAGAGCTACAGCCCGAAATCATCAACAAGGTCTTGGAAAATTGGGGTGACAGAATGCGCTACTGCGAAGCCAGCCGAGGCAGCCACTTGAACGGCATTGTATTTCATAATTAAAGGCAATGGTTGCTCTTACTGATGAAGCCATAATACATTGGAAAAAATTTAATTTTGTTCATTTTATTTCATTTATTAAAAAAAAACTTGTATTTGGCCCACCCTGTAGCGTCTTAGGTAGGTAGGTAGGTATGTGGGTAGACGGGCTTAAGCCACGTCTCACTTAGGTCCTTAGGGACCCATTGTGATGCCCAATTGGAGGATAGTGTCCCCTTTTTTACCCTTGTCGCACTCATGGTCCTTCGTTGCGCCGGAGCCATCCCGATTTCCTTATAAACCTGCAAAGAGATCTAAGAGGTATACTTGAGATTTCATGTAAGTCTTGGAAGAAGAATTCTCCCAGTGTTCTATGACGCAACTGACAAAGACTAGGGCAGTGACAGAGGTAGTGAGGAGTATCCTCACGTTCCTCCTCGTCACCACAACCTCTACAAATGTTGTCGTTGGAGAGTCCCATTTTCATGGTATGGTTTCTAAGATGATTATGGCCAGTGAGAGCTCCAACCACCATCGTTAGCAACTCTTTGTCGCACTGAAGGATCTTGTCGGTTTTTGCTCGGTCGTATCTGGGCCATAATGCTTTAGCAGTCGCACATGTAGACAGACCGCGCCATCTACTGTTTGCCATTTCAATGATCATAGTATCCACCTTTTTCCTCAGCTCTGAGAGTGGCGGTTTAATACCCTGAATTGCTTGTGACGCGTCGGTCACTGACCCTGTTCTGGCAAGTTCATCAGCTATCTCATTGCCGGCTATGTCCCTATGTCCTGGGACCCAGCACAGATTAATCGAGTGCTGTGAGCCAAGAGTCTTTAGATCTTCGCGACAGCTTGCGACTAGCTTGGACTTGACTTCTATTGCGGATATAGCTTTCATGGCCGCCTGACTGTCAATGAAAATGGTAATATCAGCTGGTGATATCGCCATCATTAATATCTTTTTGGCCGCTTCTTTGACCGCCAGGACCTCCGCTTGAAACACACTGCCATAATCAGGTAGTCTGATTGAGCAGTGCAAGTTTAGCTCGTTGGAGAAAATGCCCGCGCCTGTGCCTGCTTCCATCTTTGACCCGTCGGTATATACCTTTATTGACGAGTTGTTGATGGGTTCATTGGACGCCCACTCCTCTCTGGTGGGGTATTGGCATTTGAAGGGTCTCTCGAAGTCAAGGAATGGGAGCCTGTAGTCGCTCTCGACTTCTGATACTGCAAGTTTGTTAAGAATACTTGCATGTCCAGTGGTACCTGAGCGCCAGTTGCAAGATTGACTGATTCTCAGAGCACTTTTAGCGGCGATTGCCTGCATATGAAGGTCAAGCGGTAGCATGTGTAGGATCGTTTCCAGTCCAGCTGTTGGGGTAGAGCTGATTGCGCCAGTAACTCCCATACACGCAAGTCTTTGTATTTTCGTCAATGCCTTAAGATTAATGGCTTTCAATGCTGCCTGCCACCAGACTACGCTGCCATACGTAAGGATGGGTCTGACAATAGCGGTATACATCCATAGGATGGTCTTGGGGCTTGGTCCCCATTTTTTACCGACAATTTTTGCGCAGATATAAAAAGCGCATGTTGCCTTTTTGACCCTTTCAGAGACATTAACCTAGGTATCTAGCACTGTCGGATAGCGTCAGTGTGGATCTCTCGATAGATGGTAGCCTAAATTGCGGTATGACTCTTTTGTTGGAGAAGAGAACCAATTCAGTCTTACCTGGGTTAACACCCAGTCCGCAGTTTTTAGCCCATCTAGCTAGTGTGCTTATAGCGCTCTCAAGTACTTCACTTATGAAGCGTCTTTGAGCAATTGTTTGCTGAGGCTCATCAACAAGCAGTCGAAGAGACATCGATTATTTGGTTGATCATGGGATCATGAAGTTCTTCCTCTCGCAAAGGCACGAGATGTCCAAGTCTAGACATCCGGCAAAACTCGATAATATCAATAACAGACTTGTGCAAGCGCTGGGCATTTAAAAATACCCACAACAGATCTCGGAAATCTACCCCATCCAAGGCAGCAAAATCGACCATTTTGCTACCTCCCGCCTGACGTCAGAATAAACGAGACCAGAGTTGATAATCCCGCTTACAAGCTTTCGCCATTCGACTTCGCCCCAAAATGGATAACATTTTCAAGATTTCGACAGCAATCAGAAATCACTTACGGATGACACCATTTGCGGCACAGAAACCCTCGCCGGACTCTCTCAATTGAAGCCCACGACGTTGCCTAGTTTCCGAGCAATCAGTTTCCCCACAAGGCCTCGCCGCCAACCACAATGGACCACCCAGCCTTGGACACCGCTTGGCGTTCATTAGCGCCGATCCGATGGATTTATTGAGACATCAGTATCTTAAAATGAACTTCATGTACGACAAGATATTTTAAGCGCTCCACGTAAGTGCAGGAACCCTTAAGCGATCCATTACAGGTTGATAAGACCGCACCGCTACTTGCACAAGCACTTACCTCTTGCAGCCGCGCTAATGGTTTCTTGTTTCTTTTTTTTCTCTGTTCTCCATCCACCCGCCTAGACTTATCAACGTTTCACAGTGCTCCCTCCCCCCACCCCCACCATCGGTTTGCATTAATACCCTCATCGGTCAGCCCTCCAGACAGCAGCCATCCTCGCGCAGATACACAAGTGGGGGGACAGTGTGCCCGGTCAGTTCCTTGGCACTTTTAACTCGTTAATTGCTGCCGAGGCATCGAACAAGGGACTTAGACTTAAGGCGGCCTTATCGAATTACCAGTCTGACAAGGCTTTAGCCTTTCGTACGGCAATGCCAATGCAAATGGGATTACCGTCGACTGGAACCGAGCAGACACGCCGGTGTGTCGTCAATCGATCACGCTCCTCCCCGCTCCCATGGGATGCCAACGGAAAGCAAGCAAAGCGGAGTGCATAAATAACTGGGAAAGGAATGTGCAGAAGCTGATAAAAACTCGTGCGATGTGATAACAGAGCAGCGCCAAAACAAAACGAAAACCAAAAGCGAACATAACCGCAAACTGAAACAGGGAAAACCACAACAAAAGGGAAAAGGAAACAGAAAAAAACAAAAAAACTTTACTCACGTTGTTAACCTTTTCCTGCAAGCGTATGAGCGCCTCTTCAAGCTCGACAATCCGCTCTTCCAAGACCTCCTGCGGAGATAAGAAATTGCGTTTCGTTGATATCAGATGATAGCACATGTCATGAATGCCGATTGGTGGTGTGCGGGTGTGTGCGTGTGTGTGTGTGGTGTGTGGAAATGAAAATAAAGAAGAGAACAAGAAGAAGAAGACGAAATGAATAAAAACTCAAATCAAAGATAAATTAAATTAAATTGAATTCAAAGTGATGACTGTGGTGGTGGTGGTGGTGATGGCGGTGCGGACGCTGAGCACGTCCGTGTGAGAGGGTGACACAGAGAGAGGGAGGGAGATTTTCGATTAATGGCTGAGGCGGTGATCGGGTGAGTGTCCACTGATATGTCAAAAGTCAGCAAAAAAAAAATAGAGGAATTTATGAGATCGAAAGAAGCTGCTTATTGCGAGCGCATGCAAGTGGCGAGCGAGAAACGTCAAGTGGACAGTTTTTTGATTGAACGCAGTGGACGTGCGACGCAGAGTAACGAGTCTCCTCTGTGGGACGACTTTTTTGATTAGATTAAGTTTGAGGAACGTCTTATCACGAGGAAAGGGTGTTCTTTTTTTCGAGGTTTCATTTGCAATTTGACTGTTCGTTGTGACAGCCAATTTGACAGTTGAGAGTTGATTCGTTGTCATTAAGCTTTGCTACGACTGCACTCACGCTGGAGCAACGTTTGCAAAGTGTGGAAATTTATTTTAAAAATCGTGGTTCAGTTCGCGAAATTTACCGTGAGCTGCATACAGCCTTGGCCAAATGTATTAGGCACCCTTTAAGATTCGTTGTTCCTTCAGAAAGCAAACAAATTAATGAAATGAGAGGAAAAATCGTTGACTACCTCAGAGAGTGTCGCCGAAGATCATAAAATTCAAACTAATTACTTCCGATAAATGATGCAAAGACAAAAAGACAAGGGAGCCTAAACATTTGGCCAAGACTGTATGTCCAACAAGGGGAGCGATCACTTCCTCAATAAATAAAGTTGCTTTTTGCGGTCAAGTGGGTGCCGTTGCGTAGTGGGTAGGTGCGTCGACTCTTACGCTCTTATGGATATGCCGTTTGACGCACGGACACCTACACTCCAGCTGTGACGAACATGCAAAGTCGACTCTGGCCAGAATCTGAGCCAGGAAAGGAATGTAGTCGAATCTTCACGGACGGCTCCAAGACCAATGAAGGATCTGGTGCTGGTGCCTTCGTGGAGAGCGACAACTGCAGACTGCACACCTCGTTAGGTAAATTTGCGTCAGTTTTCCAAGCGGGAACGTGGAATGGGGTGGCGCCGTGACGTAGTGGGTAGGTGCGTCGACTCCTACGCTCGAGGTCTAAGGTTCGAATTTCGAAAAAACACCAAACATTTTTTAACGGCTCCACCACTTTCAAGTTACTGACAATGCTCAAAGAGTATAAATGTCTAGAACAAGCTTCTCAATCTCGCCGTTCGGAGTCGGCATTGAGCTGTAGGTCCCCTCCACTCGTGAGAGAACAATAGCACGCACAACACGAGTGGTTGCTGAGAAGCTAGGCCTAGGCCCACCACGGACTGTAGCGCCGCCATTATATAATTGACGAACTCACGGCATTATTTATGGCCGTCCTGCTTAAATTTTTGCGTTAGCACAATTATGTAAGGCGAAAATCGTCGGAGAAGATAATTTTTTGACCGAAATCCAGATCCTCGTCCAATATTTTCAACGCCGAATTAGCGAACTCACGGCATTGTCTATGATCACCCGGCATTAATTCTTGCGTCAGCACAAACTTATGCGGATGTAGACCCAAATCCAACCTTTGACTCTAGCGATGTCCAACTCAGCTGATCGGCGCTGAATCGACATTTCTTAGTCTTCTTCGACACTGGCCACTAAAACGGCTATGATCTACATATCGCACCAATCTCTGTTTCGTTTGTGGCTCAACGCCTAAAAGAGTGTACTCACGCTGGAACTGCTGAGAAAGCAAATCCCAAAAATTGCTTCAATATCGCCTCGAGTAAACGCCGTCATTGATTTCAAGTATCAAAATCGTGGCTGCATCTGTAAGCTGATTTTAATACATGGCACATTTCAGAGTCACGCCAATTACTCAAGTCGTATCCGACAGTCGAATACGACTAGAGTCGTATTTTGTCAGTAGAAAGTCGAATTTTTCGAGCTCACTCGTACTCAATTGATGACATAAATCGTGTGTCTGGCGCGGCTTACGACTCTCGTTTTTATCTGCTATTATGGACGAGTCAATCTGTCATTTCATGGTCGTATTTTACTCGCATACAAATTTGACTACGGCTTAGTGTTTAATTTATTTTTGTTTCTTCTTTGATACTGGCCGCTATGTCGACCATTTTTTCTTCATTTGGCATCAATCTCTGTCATGTTGGTGGTCCAAGTTCCAAAAGCGTGAACTCATGATCAAACTTTTCAAAAGGTAGTATGAATTGCCTACAGATTGAAGCCATGACAACGAAATTCACGTTGGGTATTTTTTTTTCCTGAGGTTTTGAAACACTACACTGAAACACTCAGACTCAAAACTGTACTGCCAGGTAGCAATCTATTCCAGCGCCGTTAATTTGATCCCAACAGCAAATGGTGACTGAGCCAGATTCGATTTCACTGGGATTCGAAGCTGGTACCACTCGAACTTGGGGCAGGCATTTAACCAACTGCGCCATCCAGTCGTATACGTTGGGTATTTACAATTGAAACGGAATTTCGATAACATTTTTTAATAATTTCCGCACGTTCGGCAAGCGTGAAATGATGCACGATGAAATGGCAGAACTTGCTGAATATTTTGACCGCTAGATGTCATTGGTGACTTTGACAGCTGCTGAAATATAGCAATTGGAAGAACAATCATTGCTATCTGGTCACCCTTTATTTCAATTAAATCACCACCAATCATAATAAAATAAAGATTTTGTTCCAATTCCATTCGAAGGTCCTAAGATTTCAAAACAGCCCTAAAGTTTAGTCCCTGTTGTCCAAGAAGTTTCTTGGAGACTGAAACGGCAGAATGACAGCCTGTCCTTCTTGGCCTTGATGACACTCCTCTTTGCTGCGAGGATAAATGGCAGCCCTGAAAAGAATCAGAGGCCATATGCAAGACACCACTTCATACTGCAGTGAAACAGATCCTCGTCTTTCACTTTTTTTCCTTAAAGAGAACAACAACTGCTTGGATGGATGGCGCTGAGGTTTTGACGAATTTTCAAACCTTCTCCTTAGCCCTTCTCTGACTTGCAAAGACAACCGAATCCTTTTGGATTTAAAGATCAGTCTCCCTAAAGCGCACTCATTACCCGCTTCCTCAGTCAGACCATCACGCGTGCACTCCGTCTGTCTGTGTTCTCCGTTTCAAGGCGAACCGAATAAATTCGCATCTTCCCGAAGCTCAAACGTATGGATTCGATTAGTCTCACTCACCCCCTTTGAGGGAATTTCGTCTGAAAACAGACAAAAGAACTCCCAAAAAAATCCACAACCGATGGAACTCGCCGCAACCAGCATAAGCAGCGGCATCCATCTGGTGCAATGCAAACTGAGCACAATGATGACAGAGTCTACGTCTAACAACGTCTCTGACGACGGCGACTACGACTGTTGGCTCTCAAGGAGATTGAATGCTCGCAGTTCATTGAACATCCAGCAGTCTGCGTGTTTGTGTGAGTTCCTAGAAGCGTTTTTCTGTGTACTCCATCTTCAGAATGCGCGCAAGGTGCAGAGAGGGTCTCTGCACGTTCTCATGGATATCTCTGTGTGTTGTGCCGTGGAGATTTGTCTGGATTGCAATTTGATTTCCGGAAAAGGAATCCACGACGGAGTGAGGGGAAGCGTACCAAGGGGTCGTCCGCCGGAGGGGAAGAGAATGAAAGCGAGACACACAACCAGTGGGAAATTTGAAACGAGGAAAACATAAACGAAACGAAACGAAGCTAGAAGAGGTTTTTAGGTTGATGCCGTCTCGGCGGACAGGTGCGCAAGAGAATAGATGAAAACTAATTAAGGAACCCAGTGACCGGTGTCTTCATTTCAGTTCATTCGACGGGAGAGGCATTTCGATGACCAAAGTGGAGAACACCCACGAGGGCGAGAGTGGGTCTGAGTGCGATGAACACAAATCTTTCGAAATAACTCAGTTTTCTGGAGAATTGAGCTCTTTATATGGATCACTCGTCGGTTGTCTGATGGCCGACAGTGAATAGATGACAGAGGCTGGCAGTTTGGGGGCTTTTCGAGAGGTACAGGGTGTTTTCTTTTAGAGGCACTGGACTTTTAAGTGGAATGGGACCCACAAAAATGGTTGAGAAGAGCCCATTTCTTGTTGGCTGATGATTTACGGCACATGAGCGTTGTTTGAACCCATTTCGAACCGTACGTTCGTTGAAAAACCAATTTCTAGCTAAAACACCCTGTTTTTGAAATTTTTACACTGCCCACTGGCGTTCAATGCGTGCCAGATGCCGAGATGGAATGATGCGGACCTGATAAGCTCAAATCTTGACCAGAATTTCTTGGTTTCTCAGTCCAAATTGGTCACAAAATCTCTCTCTTCAGTGACCCATCACTGGTGTCCCATTCAGGACTGATTTCCTCTTCCAATCCACCTCTGCATTTCTATCCCCTGAACACACGCAAAAAAACCCCAGCATCATGAGACGACCCATCCGAAGAAAGTTGAAAGTCCCTGTCAACTCTCCGAACTGAAGGAAGTCACTAATTTGATTGGCCTCCCGAACTCATCCGCTGCACACTGCACAGCACGCCTGCATCCAAGCGCAAGAGACTCACTCACTTTGCATATCGACATCCTCTCTCGTGCAAGGAGCACTTAAAATTCCATCAAGCACATCAATGAGTTTCATTTACATCAATTACCGAGGGAAACTCTGAACCGAAGGTGTCTCCTCCCCCGGTGCCGGGTGCACAGGACAAGGTCAACCCCGGAGTGATGTATGTATCTCTCTCACTGCGTGACGTAACTGCACTTTTGAGTACCAATTACCGGGACATGAGTGCTGCTCCTTCACTTGACAATCACTCGGGGAGATCACCAGAGTGGAACTCAGTTGCCATCGGAAGACGCAGACGACGACGAAGACGAAGACGAAGACGGAGGCGAATACAGAAGCCACAATTACGGAACGCCAACAAAGGAGATTGAAAACCAGCACAGCCGGAGTGTAACATTGTCCGAGAGCGGGAGCCGCTCGACCATGTCAGGAGGAGATTTGTGCGGTGCACTCGACGATGATGCAGAATCACTGTGCATGGGCCGTCCGTTTCAGTTGTTGGCTCTCATAAATGAAATTCGATTCTTGCTGGACGAGGAGCGGTCTTGTGCCGCCGAAAAGGAGTTGCTTCGTGCTTCGTGTCGTCTTGGATTGAATTTCGTTTAAAGCGTTGCGGTTTGCTGATCACCCTTTTGGTTTGGGACACACTGAGTGAGCGTCTATTACAGTCGGTGCTGTGGACTTTGTACTCGATATCAAGTTCAATGGATGCACTTGGTGCCGACGGCTTGCATGATGCACGCGATGCGATGCAAGTGCACTTGGATTGGCGTTTGCCCAGGCCTAGGGGTAGACTTCAAGCGTGTTGTACAAGATCGTTTTGATAGCGATGACTTGTGAGGTTTCAATTTGATTCCCGATTGGGAGACAAGGCATCTCTCACTGGTTGGGGAATGATGGCAACGGAAAGGATTTTCTTAAGTTTGGGTTACGTGCAGAGTTGGACTTTTAGTGGCCATGTTTCTAGGGTCATTTCAGAAGTGCTGGTAGACTACTGTGGTTCAGTCTTCCAGAGTCGCCAATTGTTATGTTTTAGCAGCTGTCAAAGTTAGCAACTGTCAAAATATCATAGTTAGCTGATTAAGCTGGCGACAGCTGGGACGTTTGACCGGGCTGCAACCCATGAACCTTGTCACACTCCGTTCTGTCGCGAACAGAGGTAGATCTACTGAACCGGAGATCATCCGCACTAACGCTTGCGACATCGCCCTCGTAGAGGAGTCGTCTATTCACTGTCCTTCGTACCACATGGTAGATCAATGGACATCTCTCTGCATCCTGGATTAAGCCAATCCGGTCAAGGTACAAAAAACGACTCCGGCAGAATGAATCCACTTCGGCGAGCGTTCTCATGATATGCTTCATTGGGGTAGTAAGCTCCAAATATCAGCTCGTTTTCCGAGGTCAGGGTTTGTCATTTAATTATGCATTCACGCCTGCCGAATGTGTGAAAATTATTAGAACATTTTTTTTTTTTTTTTTTTCTGAAATTAAATACGCAAAGTAAACGTGAATTTCGTCATGAAGTCGGCCGTCATCATGGCTTCAGTGCGCAGGCACCGTGGAAAAGTTTGAGAGTGAGTACACATTTTTGGACTTTAAGCCACCAACCAGACAGAGACTGATGGGAAATTAAAAAAACTTAGCCACCGCCGTAGCGGTCAGCATCGAAAAAGACACAGAAAGTCATATTCTGCACCGATCAGCTGAATTGAGCATCGTCAGAGAGTTAATCCGGCTTATTTTGCGGTTGGAATTGGGCCTTCATCCGTATAAGATTGTGCTGAGACAAGAATTGATTCATAGGACGATCATAGATATCGTCGTGAATTTGCTATGTTGGCCGGATATCCGGATTTTGGCAACAGAATCATCTTTTCGGACAAGGCTCTTCTCATTCTGGAGTTGAATTTGAATTTGAATTCATATCAGATTGTGCCAAAAACGAAAGAATTGAAGCCGGGCAACCATAAACAACTCTGTGAGTTCGGTAATTTTCCTGGGGGCTGGAAATGTTGGACGGAGATCCGGATTTTTGGCAAAAAAAATTATTTTCTCGTACGAGACCCATTTTTGGCTCAGCGTCTATATCAGCAAGCAAAACTGGAGCCATAATCAGAGGGGAAACAATTCACAAGGGGTCGACCAAGCATCATGCATCCACAAGGATTGACTGTTTGATGCGGTTTTTGGCACTGCAACATCATCGGACCTTATTTCTTTCGAAATGAACGACTTTTTGTGGCCAGAGCTCGACAAGATAGATATATCAGAGCTCTGGTTCCAAACAAGACTGCGCAGCGCTACATGCGATATAAGCGACGCAATGCATGAAGTTGTGCGGGAGATATTTGGCGACTGGATTATCCCACGGCGAGCCCTCATGCCATCGATTATTTTCTCAGGGGCTACGTCAAGTCCTTAGTTGACGCGAACAAGCCAACCCATGGGACGTCCTCGAGGCCAACATTCCTGACTCTATTGCCGGAATAACGTGGGCGCCGTGGCGTAGTGGGTAGGTGCGTCGACTCCTACGCTAGAAGTCGTCAGTTCAAATCTCGAAAAAAAACATCAAACATTTTTTCACGGCTCCACCTCTTTCGATTCACTGACAATGTTCAAAGAGTATAACTGTCTAGGAAAGCTTCTCAATCTCGCTGTTCGGAGTCGGCATAAAACTGTAAGTCCCCTCCACTCGTGAGAATAATAACGGCGGCGCTACAGTCCGGGGTGGACCTGGGCCTGTCTTCTCAGCAACCACTCGTGTTCTGCGTGCTATTGTTCTGTCACGAGCGAAGGGGACCTACAGTTTAATGCCGACACCGAACGGCGGGATTGAGAAGCTTTTTCTAGACAGACTCCTTGAGCATTGTCAGTGACTCCAAAGAGGTGTAGTCGTGAAAAAATGTTTGATATTTTTTTCGAGATTCGAACCTTAGACCTCGAGCGTAGGAGTCGACGCACCTACTCACTACGCCAGGGGTCCCACATCGCACATATTTGACCGATTCAAATATTGGACCGACCGCTTGAGGCTCTTCCAGCAAAGGAGAGTTGGCCATTTGTGCTATTCGGCACATAATGGCATGAATGTAGCTTCAAAATAAAGCCAGACTAAATGTTTTATCTCACGCCGTTGTTATTTTATTTAAATTTGTTTTCCTACCGCTCTTATCTAGTCACCTTGTTGATTCGCCAACAATTTTGTATAAATTCGTCTTGAATTCACGTAGGCATCATAAAGTTCGGTGACTACACTCCGGATGTTTTCTAAAATTCGACCAATCGTATGAACATTGGATTCTTTCCGATTTTTCGTAAGCATAAGTTAAAGGAGACAACAGTTTAATCGGCTATTAGATCACAATTCTGTGAAGAGCGTTGGAGTTTGCTACTCTTTCGAGAGTATGAGTGCCCTCTCGGCGAAAAGAGAACATCTTAGACCTCGAATGTATATCGATTACCACATGCTTTCTTGTCCGTTTACTTCTGAAAGAAGCTGATTTGAATTGTTTAGCTGCATGCAAAGAATGCACGAAGAATACTGTCCAAGAACCCTTGATGGATAGTCCTTAAGTCTTTGGAATAAGGTGTGACGCAACGTGAAACCTATGTGCCCCCTCAAAGTTGCCTTTTATTACACAAATTGATCGAGATCTCTGAAAGGAATGAACCACAAGAGTCAAGATGTAGTCTTAAACTTCAATTGTTCGAGCTGAGCAAAGGAATGCACTGGTGCCAAGTTGCATATCCACTTGACATGCTCTCGTAAAACATTGCTTATGTAGCAAGCGATTGTGCGATTTTGACGTTCCGACGCAAAGGGGCTCGAAAAGGGGATCTTCAAAAACTTTTCTTTTGTCACTCATTCCTAAAGCCGGATGCAAGATCGGCGACTTACGGTAACTCAATATAATTTTGGAATTTTTTTTTTGTGTTTCGTAGGATTTTTGAAACTCTACTAGAGCACTCAGACACAAAGCTGGTCCATTGTACTGCCAGGTAGCAACCTACTCCAGTGCCGTTAATTTGATCCCAACGGCAAATGGTGACTGGACCAGATTCGATTTCACTGGGATTCGAACCTGGAACCCCTCGAACTTGGGACTGGCACTTAACTAACTGCGCCATCCAGTCGTATTTCGAAGAAGTTACAGCCCAGTGTTAGCAGTCTCGTCGTAGGTAGGTCGATGATTACCAACTTCTCTTGGCCTGAATTGGATGATATGGACACTAATGACATGTGGTTTCAACACGACGGCGCTGCGTCCAACACAGCTCACCCCACACTGGAAATTCTACGCTAAGTGTCATGCAGCTCGAACGGGCGATTCGAGGGACTGGTCACCTCACGTGGAGGCGATGTGAACTGGCCACCGGACCGAGATCGTGCGATATGACCCCTTATAATTTTTCTTGTGGGGTTTTCTGGAGTCGCAGGTCTATGCGAATAAGCCACAAACCACAGCGGCCCTCAAAGCCAGCATAACCCATAATAATAATAATAATAATGGCGGCGCTACAGTCCGAGGTGGACCTGGGCCTAGCTTCTCAGCAACCACTCGTGTTGTGCGTACTATTGTTCTCTCACGAGTGGAGGGGACCTACAGTTTAATGCCGACTCCGAACGGCGGGATTGAGAAGCTTTTTCTGGACAGACTCTTTGAGCATTGTCAGTGACTCGAAAGAGGTGGAGCCGTGAAAAAATGTTTGATGTTCTTTTCGAGATTCGAACCGACGACCTCGAGCGTAGGAGTCGACGCACCTACCCACTACGCCACGGCGCCCACGATACCCATGCCATCGGTCAAATTCAGCCTGATTTATGCGCCGGAGTCATGGAAAATTGGACATTTCGAATGCGCATCACCCAGAGAAGCCGCGGCAGACATTTGAACGATGTTATATTCCAGACATAATGGCATCGATAGACCTTTCAAACGAATAAACAATTTCAATGATATTCTACACACACTTTGTTTTATTTAAATTCAAAGATAGGAAGCGTTTAATGAAAGATCCTTTATCTCCTGGTCCGCAGCACTGTTAATAATCTCTGATCCTATACGAGTTGCTCCCAATTCGACTTGCTCAGGGCTCCTAGCTGACGTTGTCTCCAGCTCCTGCTGATCTGCAGCTCTTTCAGGAAACTCTGACTCAGTTGCTCCCAATTTGACGTGCTCAGGGGACGGACGTTGGCTCCTGCTTTTCAAAACTGAAATCGGTTTCTCTTTTAGTGAAGCGATCTGGTGAGATCTGGATGAGTGTCAAAGAACCCGCGATCCCAAATCCGACCATTTCAAGTCAATTGTTGTCCATTCGTTCGATGTGGTGCAGAAGTTATTCTCTTCGCCTCCTTACACGTCGTCCACGTCTCGGACAGCTCAGATATTTCATGAATCTTATCCTCCCAACGCCTTCATCACACGCATCGACCTAAAAAACCGCACTACTTGCTCAGATTTTGTTTGAATTGTCCTCCGAAATAGCCTCGAGTGGCATAAATCATGGATTTACAGAGCAACACCCTGCTCCTTGGCATAGCCCACAACGGAAGTCGCTCTGATTTCTTAGGATTATTCTCCCCCGTATCTCCACCTGGGTGGAGCACCTCAAAAGTTGATCTAAGCACCATTGAATGTCACGGAATATTGCACGACTTATGACCACTAAAAGTCAGAATCATGGGGGGACCCCATCCACTCCCTTCGCTCTGCTGTACAAACAAAGACTAAAGACCCCTTTAAGCGACACAAAACCCCCTCCACCCAGCAATCGACAGAGTCAGCAGTCGCCTCGGGCCGCCGATCCAACTCCACCGGCACATCCCGGCACAGTGTTTTTACAATTTTTCAATTCATCCTTTGTTCGCGTCGTCACAGCGAAGGTGCGACGAGGGAGCTGGGCTTTGCCGGAGACGCTCGGGGCAAACTAACAATCCCACAACGGCAACAGTCCCCCGTCGATCATTCACTTGTGGGGGAAATATTTCTATTTGCCCGCAGAGTATCGCAGAGTACACCACCGCTCTCGTCATCCGTTGCAGTATCTCAACACCATCCGCCATCGACGACCACCATCATCTCACCAGACGACAACGACAATGCCAAGATGGCAGGCAGCACCGCCAGCAAACAACAAAGCGAGCAGCAGTAGTTCCCGTGCATGGGACTGTGTGTTGAGTTGAAAGAATAATGAACGGACAGGTGCAGGGTTCTCGAATAGTCGCTGTGCTCGCGGCCCAAAGACCGGCACAGGTAGGTACACATATGGAGCTGGGAAACGGGAAGAGCAAAAAAAGAAGGAAAAACGATACGAGCGTCTCCGGGAACGAGGAGGACCGAAGGAAGCAAGCATCCAAGTGAACACCAGCTCGCTGTAGTTAACATCGCAAGTACACCGCGGCTACACCTATCCCGTGTCCCGGGCTCCATCGCGACATTTCCAGAATTCAATGAACGATGCTCTGGTACGGTGGAGGAGGGGTGCGGTGTATCTGTTTTCACTGGCAGTACGTATCCAGATGCAATTGCCGGCCGAGCCGACTTGCTGGCTCTGTGTGCATTTCCATTTTAAGGATTTTTCCGTTCCTGTTTGCTTTGTTTCCTCGTGTTTTGCTTTTTGCGTGCTCGCAAGTGGAAGAAGATTTATGGAGGAGACTGGTTTGGTGAACGTTTTTCCCGGCGACTGCCATGGAATAGGGCACAACGACTTCGCTGAATTCAATCACTGGGACTGGGGAAGATTGCTGAGGTTTTTTCGAGGGCATTTATGCTTATGAAGTGTTCTCGTTTCGTCTTGACAGCTGTGGCCACGCACTCAGCGTGCATAAATGCAGATACCTCGTGATGGGGACGTTAAATGTCGGCCCATAGTTCTAAACTATTCAAAGGCTGAATGCACGTGAAGATAGTTAAGATTTTATGAGCGTCCTTCCGAGTAATGGCAGAATGGTTTTCAGAAAACTGGCGCCCAACTACGTTGTTATACATAGGTTCCAGAATAAATCCAAAATTATACGACTGGATGGCGCAGTTGGTTAAGTGCCTGCCCCAAGTTCGAGGGGTTCCAGGTTCGAATCCCAGTGAAATCGAACCTGGTCCAGTCACCATTTGCCGTTGGGATCAAATTAACGGCACTGGCACTACCTGGCAGTACAATGGACCAGTTTTGAGTCTGAGTGCTCCAGTAGTATTTAAAAAAAACTTCTTCGAAAAGTAGGAGGACCTGAACAAAATAGAGCTGAGGCGCCCCCCGAGATACATACAGTAATCTAGGTGGTTTTAATCAGCAGTGGTAATGTAGGACTTACGGCGTATACCCCATACCCAGGGCATAATGGACCCAAACTGTTTAAAAGTGAGCCGCGACACTAGTCGCAAGGGCACTCTTTTACAAACCTACCTACAAGACCTAGACTTCCCCCAAAATATTTGCCTTCCTTCATCAGGAAAATCATCTTCAAGGCTCGATTGCCAGATTCTGCATTTTTTGAACCTAGAGTATGACTTATTTCTTAAAATTATCAACAAGAAGCAATTCCCTCATTTGAAACAATTGAAACATGAGCAAACACGTAAAACATAGAAAAAGATTTCTCTTATCAGAAATGTCAGAATTCAATAATTTGTCTGTGCGCTTTAACGTGTCTTGAGAGAGACTCAAACCTTTTAAATTTTCCTTGAAATAACGCAGATCAGAATTTCTGACGACGAGTTTATGGTGTTTGCCAGAATATTTGACGTACAGCTCAGAGTTCTTAGATTCCTTTTGCTGATGGTTTTCGAAACAGCAACGATTTGCAATTTTCAAGTTCATCAAGTTTCAACCAAAATAAGCTAAAAAAAATGTATGATCGTTTTTGTTTCGGACTCAAAAATTATCTTTTGTCCAAAAAGTCAAAATTTAAGGCAGTTCTTCTGTGCGAATTGGTGACTCTTGCATGTGAATTTCTGACGACAGGGTTATGGTATCGGTCAGAATATTTGATGTTCATGCTGACATGGATGACGAATCAGAAAGGCAGTTAAAAATTCCAAGAGTTTCTGTTGATTGTCTTCGAAACAGCAACGATTTCCAATTTTTGATCAAGTTTCGACCAAAAAAAGAGTTGAAGATAAATTTTGACCGCCTTGTTGAATTGGATCCAAAAATTATAACGAGCTTCTTTTGAACACGGCCTATTCCCTGAGACCTAAAATTCTTCTTCTTGTTGCGCTAAATTCCGGGGTGGACCTTGGCCTGAATCAGCAAGCCTCTCGATTCAGCACGATCTTTTGCTAGCTGTCGCCCATTGCGCACGTCAAGTTGGTTGAGGGCTTTCTTCACTTGGGTGCGCCACAAATGGTGTAGTTGGGCCCAACTAAAGGGGTGCTCTTCTTTTTCTTCTTTTTAGGGCGCTACAGTCCGAGGTGAACTTGGGCCTCACTCAACATGCCTCTCCAGCCAGCGCGATCTCCCGCCAGCTGTCTCCAGTTTGGCACACCAAGCCGGCCGAGGTCCCCCTCGACTTGTGTGCGCCACCTTGAACGTGGACGTCCTCTGTTGCGTTGTCTCACTGGTTCAGAGTCGAAGATTCTCGGGCCTAGAATTCCCCCGAAATATTTGCCTGAAAAATCAATTTTAAGGCCAGATTGCCAGATTCTGCACTTTTGAATCCAGCTTATGAGTTATGGTCATGAACCTTCTATCATTCTACCCTTCTCTGGTCATGAACTTTCTACCCACCGATGTCTACATTTCCCTTAAGCCATTCACACAAACTCTGTCCCCATCGCCAGCACACATCTTTCGTCATTCTCAAATCGAAAGCAGATCGAAGCAATCACCTCAGTCACAGTCACTCCGTGTTGCAATGTGTTACTGTGACCAGATTATCGCCACAATCTAAAGACCTCTCACATTGTGGCCACGTAACGCCTAATGAATGCCTTCGAAAGTATGTTGTCAACATCAGTTTAACGTCGAAGCCCGTTGAAACCGATTCGATTACCGATAACAAGATCTTTTATCGCAGATCGTGTCATAAAAACCACCACACGTCCTTTCGCTGCAGCGGATATGGGGCCAACCTATCACCTGTAATGAGATGCGCGTCTCGTCAACCATCTGTGAGAAACCAATTACCAGTGATTTCTCACTCGGATCTCTCTAGTCGTGGATGCCTAATCTCCGGATATTACATGCTTGTGCGCATCCTGTTGAGTCCCAACACGCCCAGCCCAGCGCAGCGCAAGGCACGTCATTGAGCAAGTGACGCAGGAACACGACTGCAATTATATCGAATTACAAATGTATCCGCAACTTCCAGGTGCCATCAGTGGATTCGTTGAGTCTATTTAGAGAGCAGCTTCTTCGTGCGGAGAGATGTTGTTGTTCGGATGATGATGACGGAGCTCTAGTCGGGCATGTCTCGGCGGTATGATGGGCTGCGCGTGCAGAGTGGATGCGGATCTGGTCTTGCGTGTGGTTCAGTACTTGTGATCTCATAAGAGGATCTCGTTTCGATTTTATGACGTGCAGCGTACTTAAGCCGGAAGCCGATGCAATGCAAGTAGCCGCACTGATTCATGTCATTAAAGTGCTGCAATGGTATTTATTGCTTTTAGCTTGAAGGGGCAGTCAACAGTTCTGAGCAACTTTTAAGTGGAAATGGAGGCCAGTTTGAAACTTGAATCAGTCTTATGCAACATCATAAGTCGAAATAGTTCAAAATGTTGACCGTTTTTTGACAAGTCTTCGTTATTAGCGGACCCAAAGTTATTTGAATAAATTTAGTTTAAAAACGTTTTATAAAAAAAATGAGATTGAATTTGAAACTTGGTTCGAAGGTTTGGGGAAAGTAGAAGATTTTTGACAATTTGGACGAATTTTGGGACACATTGACGTCGAATCTTGCAAGACGTGGGGCGGTGAGACGACCGAATTGAAAGAATCGACGTACGGAGCCTTGGTTACAACTTGTGTTCGTTCTGAAGGAAAAAATTTGTAACCTCCAAAAAGCCAAGCTTCATTATCGTGCCTTATACAGGGTATTCCATGTATTATGGCTTTATTAGAAAGAACAAACCTTCCCATAAATTATGAAATACAACGTCGCTCATGTGGCTGCCTCGGCTTCGCAAAAGTGCATCCTGTCACCCCAATTTTCCAAGACCTTGTTGATGGTTTCGGGCTGTAGCTCTCGGATCGCTTGGATGATATTGGCCTTGAGTGCTTGAATCGTTTCCGAATTGTTGGCATAATATCGCTCCTTCACGGTTCCCCACGAAAAAAACGTCCAAGGAATCAACTCGGAGCTCCGAGGCGGCCAATTGACATCGCCAAGACGGCTGATAACACGATTTGAGAATTTGGTGCTCAAAAGATCGACTGTGGCATAAGGTAGCCCTAAACGACGTACATGCTCGCCGAACTTACTCGTTTGTGTTATCACGGCGAACACATTTGGCGAACATTCATTTCGTGTTGTTTCTTCAAACCGTCAACGTGTGTGATAGGGAAGCGCAAGTGGTGAATTCCTCGATAAAATCGCGGCTGAGTGTTGACATTGTGTTAATTCGCGATATGCACTCGGCGACGTTCACAGCAAAAATGAGGTTTGCTCGCGAACATGGCCCTACACGGCGAACATCAAAGCCAACGAACACGACAAAATCGACATTTTTCGCCAACAGCGAGCGGCTCGCGAACCAAACACGACGAAAATGCGACGAGCACGAGCATGTTCGTCGTTTAGGGCTACCTATAGGTTATACGGCACGGCGCGCCATCCTGCATGAACCAGACTTCGTCCAAATCCATGCCTTCAATTTCACTGAATAAAGTCGGTTAACATGGCTCTGTAACGACCACCGTTGACCGAAACGTTGTTCCCAGGCTCATTTTCGAAGAAAACTGGTCCAATGATGCCACCACTCCACAAGCTGCACCAAATTGTCACTCTCTGTGGATGCATTGGCCTCTCGACAATAACGTGCCGGTTTTCCGAGCCCCAGATGCGGCAATTTTGTTTGTTAACGTAGCCGCCGAGATGAAAATGCGCCTCGTCAGAAAAAATGATTTTTTCGCTCAAAATCGTTGTCCAATTCAAGCTGCTCTGAGACCCAAACTGCGAAGCGATGACGAAGCGGATGGTCGCGCGCCTTCAGTCGCTGAGTCAATTGGACCTTGTGAGCAAATAATCCGAGATCTTTGTGCAGATTTCTCCTCAGGCTAGTGCGTGTAATGTGCTGACCTGTTGAGATCGATGGCGAGTTGATGTTCGTCAGTTGAGTCTCACACTCTCAGTCAGATTCTCATCTGTGCGCACCGTACGACGACGGGGACCATGAGTGTTGTCCACTAGCATACCAGTCTCACGACGAGGACCATGAGTGTTGTCCACTAGCATACCGGTCTCACGAACTTTTTACACAAACTTGAGTACAGCAGTCGCGGTGGGTGCTTCATTTCGGCCAAAACTTCTTTTCAAAAAACGCACTGTTTGGGCTACACAGCACTCACTTTGGAAAAAAGTTTTCAATATTTCCCAACGTTGTTCAAGCGTCAAGCGACTTACTTCGTTCAGCGGAGGTATGATACGGAGTTTCTGTCAAGATTTCTAGCGGGAAACAGCTGCCAGTGTCAAAATATCCGATGATTTAAAAAAGAACCACTAGATGGCCCACCCTGTAAAAGGCCCTAACTTTCTGTTTATCCCTACACTCTTCGATATCGTCGAGGTGGGAGGTTGCGAGAAACCCTTTCTTTTGCCGCAGTAGCCTTTTCCCCTCCCGTCTTCTAGCCCGATACTCCTCTTGCGCTGTCCTGGTTTTTGGCTGCAGTGGTATTTTTGGTATGCCTCGACGGTTGCAACTTTTTTCTGCTCACACTCGCCATCATACCACGGGTTTCTTGTCAGTGGTGGAAGGTAGTTTAAGGTGTTTTCGGCTAATTCCTGTAGCCGGATTACAACCATTTTTGCTTCTTGCGTAGGCATGCCATGGAGTCTCTCGCTAAGTTGCTCTTCGTGGGCTCTGGCAATCTCCGGTTTATTCAGGCGTTCAATCTCGAAACTCCTTTTTGTTGACTGGCGCAGCTTGGTGCAAATGGCCCACCCTGCATATCAACAACCTTAGACATTACAAACCTGTTCAAAAAATGTCATCCTTCCTGGTCAAACCTCGAAGGTCAAGTCCAGACTAGAAAGCACACTTAATCTCTAACCAAAAAGGCCCTCAGTTCAGCAAGAAGATTTGTCTCAGATTACAAGGGTCTCACCGCGGACACGCTATTCCAGGGCAACACAAAAACTTGTGCCCATTGAATTCCTAATCAAACTTGAAACCAAAGCAACCTTCTAGGTACACCCCAAAAGTAGCTTAGCTCAAATCTCCCCCGCGAGTGAAATCTCTTAAATGCCCCAACAGATATGCCTTATCCCCCGCAGAGTGCTAAACAAAAACAGAAAAAAAATGAGAATAGCCCCCCACCCTCATCCCGGGGAAATTGAAATTTGTTTTTCTTTCAAAAATAATTTCAATTGCTTCGCGTTTCCGCTGGTCCCGCCGAACTTTCCATTTGGCCGCCCGCACCGCTCCCACTGGCAATAAAATCAAATTAAGTTTGAGACAATAGGTTGCGGGATTATTTGAATAAACATAAATTTCAGGGCAAACAATAAGCGGGCCTATTCCGCGCCGCGGAGGATGGCGCACCAGCAAATCAACAACAACAACAACAGCGACACAACGACCACCATCGGGAGGCAATAACAATAGAAAAGAATCCAGCAAATGGAAATGGAATCAAAGCAACTCCGGAGGAGCAGTCGGAGCAAGTTGGCAAATTCAATTTCGGCGAGAGCTCATCAAGGATTCAAGGACGAGGACGAGGGCGACGACGATGACGACGACGAGGCCGTGCGGTTTCATTGGCAGTCGTTGACGCGTATCGCGTAGCGGAAGTAAATGTTTTGAGTGCGAATCCAATCTCCCGATGCTGTGCATGTGTTCGGTCGGGAGCTCTGATTGACTGCTGAGTGGCAATGTGTCCTTGCGGAGACGGAGATGCCTCCCCCTCTCAGCCCTGGAATCCTCCGGTTTATCGATTTTACCCGCCGCCGACTCGGTGATGTTAGATGTTCGATGCCGATATCGATAATTTGTTCGACGACTTGGTAATGGTTTTGTTTTCGGTTTCTGATGAAAAGTTCAGCCCCTCGATGAGAGTGTCAATAAAAGCGAATGTTTCCGATGGGTTGGGGGATGTGTGAGATGATGGAGGAGTTCAGTGTGCGAAAGTTCTGATGGCCCTTCGAGTGTTGGGGCAGGAGGAGCGAGCGACTGTGAGGAGGAAGTTTGAACGAGTTCATGCAGGGAACACATTGGAAAAGTTGTTCATTGCCCGTCAGGTGTGTGTCTTTGAGGGTTGTCCAGACTCAAGTCAGACATCGCTTGATGGTCGAAAGATTGTCACGACATCTGCTGGGTCTGAGAGATGTCCTTAAACGGAGAAGTTCATGGAGAAAGTTCAATCTGTTGTCACGTCTCAGGGAATAATGAGTTGACGTTGGGCGTCCTCGAGTCTATTGAATTTCTGTCAGGAGATGACAAGAATTGACATGAGAAAGGCTCTCTTAATTCCCAGGGGGAAGTCAATTTAGTGGAAAAGGGAGCGTGTATCGTGGAGAGAAAGCGTTTACTTGAGTGAATCCTTTGAAAAGTTGTTTATGTCGTCAAATTGGATCCGCCTAAACTGAGGAATTGGTTAGGTTAAGGTGGATGGTGTATGCACTTAAACCAGTGTTGATCCATTGTGCTGCCTCGAGAAATAAGTAACTCTTGGTGATTCTTGAACTCTGCACTGTTGCTATGTTCGACTGTTCAATGACAGAAAGCTGCACCAGCCAACAAAAAGGAGCGTCGAAATTGAACGCCTGAGTAAGCCGGAGATTGCCGAAGTCTACGAAGAGCAAGTTAGCGAAAGACTAAATGGCATGCCTACGCAAACAGAAACGTGGTTGCATTGCCGGCTACAGGAATTACCCGAAAAGACCTTAAACTACCTTCCACCACTGATAAGAAACCCGTGGTATGATGGCGAGTGTGAGCAGAAAAAAGTTGCAACCGTCGAGGCATACCAGAAATACCACTGCAGCCAAAAACCAGGACAACGCAAGAGGAGTATCGGGCTAGAAGACGAGAGGGGAAAAGGCTACTGCGGCAAAAGAAAGGGTTTCTCGCAACCTCCCACCTCAACGATATCGAAGAGTGTAGGGATAAACAGAAAGTTAGGGCCTTTTACAGGGTGGGCCATCTAGTGGTTCTTTTTTAAATCATAAGTTATTTTGACATTGACAGCTGTTTCCCGCTCGAAATCTTGACAGAAACTCCGTATCATACCTCCGCTGAACGAAGTAAGTCGCTTGACGCTTGAACAACGTTGGGAAATATTGAAAACTTTTTTCCAAAGTGAGTGCTGTGTAGCCCAAACAGTGCGTTTTTTGAAAAGTTTTGGCCGAAATGAAGCACCCACCGCGACTGCTGTACGCAAGTTTGTGCAGAAAGTTCGTGAGACCGGTATGCTAGTGGACAACACTCATGGTCCCTGTCGTCGTACAGATGAGAATCTGACTGAGAGTGTGAGACTCAATTCACGAACATCAACTCGCCATCGATCTCAACAGCTCAACACATTTCACGCACTAGCCTGAGGAGAAATCTGCACAAGGATCTCGGATTATTCGCTCGCAAGGTCCAATTGACTCAGCGACTGAAGGCGCGCGAGCACCCGCTTCGTCATCGCTTCGCAGTTTGGGTCTCAGAGCAGCTTGAATTGGACAACGATTTTGAGCGAAAAATCATTTTTTCTGACGAGGCGCATTTTCATCTCGGCGGCTACGTTAACAAACAAAATTGCCGCATCTGGGGCTCGGAAAACCGGCACGTTATTGTCGAGAGGCCAATGCATCCACAGAGAGTGACAGTTTGGTGCAGCTTGTGGAGTGATGGCATCATTGGACCAGTTTTCTTCGAAAATGAGCCTGGGAACAACGTTTCGGTCAACGGTGGGCGTTACAGAGCCATGTTAACCGACTTCTTTTTTTTCATTGAAATTGAAGACATGGTCCTGGACGACAGCTGGTTCATACAGGATGCCACGCCATGCCACACAGCCTATAGGTAGCCCTAAACGACGAACATGCTCGCCGAACTTGCTCGTTCTCGCCGCATTTTCGTCGTGTTTGGGCTGGTTCGCGAGCCGCTCTCTGTTCGCGAAAAATGTCGATTTTGTCGTGTTCGTTGGATTTGAAGTTCGCCGTGTAGGGCCATGTTCGGGAGTAAGCCTCATTTTTGCTGTGAACGTCGCCGAGTGCATATCGCGGATTGAGCACAATGTCAACAGTCAGCCACGATCTTACCGAGGAATTCACCACTTGCGCTTCCCTATCACACATGTGGACGGTTTGAAGAAACAACACGAAATGAATGTTCGCCAAATGTGTTCACCATGTAGGGGGTAACGCAAGCGAGTAAGTTCAGCGAGCATGTACGTCGTTTAGGGCTACCTTATGCCACAGTCGATCTTTTGCGCACCAAATTCCCAAATCGTGTTATCAGCCGTCTTGGCGATGTCAATTGGCCGCCTCGGAGCTGCGATTTGACCCCTTTGGAGTTTTTTTTGTGGGGAACCGTGAAGGACCGATGTTACGCCAACAATCCGGAAAAGATTCAATCACTTAAGGTCAGTATCGTCCAAGCAATCCTTGAGCTTCAGCCCGAAACCATCAACAAGGTCTTGGAAAATTGGGGTGACGGAATGCCCCACTGCGAAGCCAGCTGAGGCAGTCACTTGAAAGGCGTTTATAATTAATGGGAATGTTTGTTCATACTAACGAAGCCATAACACATAGAAAACATTTAATTTTGTTAATTTTATTGCCTTTTTAAAAAGAAACTTGTATTTGGCCCGTCCTGTACAAGTCGACGAGCATTTTTGTGAATCGTGCTTTATTCACTCACAAGAAATTCCTCCATCAAGATAAGTTTGTTAAGCCGGAGATTCGTTTGGGTTTTCAGGAGTAACCGGCGGTAGTGTACCAGATGTATGCTTTCTGAATTTACATTCCTTTTCTTATGGACTTCTCTGCCAAAAGCGTACAGTCGGGAGATGAGTAGAGGTGCTTTTCTTGATGTCCTGTCTGGGAATTTTACATCGTCTCCAGCTGTCAGTTGACAGTGAGTTCTGGCCTTTCAGTTAGAAATGCAGCATCCCTCTGTCCAATACGAGGCAAAGACCACGGTTCATTTTGTCAAGACCCTTCAAAAAAAATCGATTTCATCATCGTTTCGATTCTGAAAAGAAGAAGCCCCGCTCCCAAAAGACCTGTTTCTGGTTTTAATTTCTTTCCAGAAATCGCGCCATCCTTCTGACAACAGTCACCCGCATTTTCGCATTCATTTTCAGAGAGTGACTAACGAAAGAGGTCGTAGAAAGCCATCGAATTGCGAGGCTGCTGGACAAGATCTTCGGATGACAAACATTAACGTCTATTTCTTGGCGGCGATAAAATGAGACTCCAATCAACTTACTGATTTTATAGTTTCATTGATCCCCTCGGATACTTGCCGTTCATGCGGAAGACGATGATCCCCATGGAGTGCCAATAAAACCGCTCAACTCTTCATTTAATCCCCATCAGCGAGCGTGTTCCTGCAGTTCTCCACCGATTATCGATGGCAATCAACCTTCATTACCATCGCCCGGAGTCATTTCGTTGGCTTCCACTTCCGTCAGCTACCAACAATTGCTCATAATTAACAGCCATTGCAGGCGGCTACCGACTTGTTTCACTCACCACCACCACTGCCACCGCCAGCAGAGCTCCCACTTGACCCCCAACTGGACACAAGTCCCCCTCGCACTCGATACCCACACCATGTCGCCTCGGATTCAAGTTCAGACCGCAATACTCTTCGCTTTATTAGCTGTTTACGACTTGGAGCGCAGATGTGCCGTGGGGCTGGTTCCCATACGGACCGCATTAAAATTGAGCGCTCGACTGTGGCTCTTAAGACGCCAGCCACACTTTAGCGAGCCGTGAATTCGCCATAAAACAAGTCCTACGCCATAAGTGCGCGTCGTGACGGCGATAAAGTTAAGCCCTTTATCCAGTTAGCTTTGATGCGGGCCCGTTGACACTAGCGGTTCATGAGAGCCTATGCAAATGGCTTAGTTATTTTTTTAAGCCCAATTTAATGGTCCACCTCTCGGGGTGATAACCCGTGTTGTGATCTTGTTTCGGTGCGCGTGAGATGGGCTCTTCGGTGAATTTTTTTTTTATTGTCGAACCTGCCGTGAGAAGCGTCAAATTTCGGACGGGAATTGTCCCACTTGGACGTGGCGGTTTGGGAGAAAGTGTCGACGTGAGTCGTAAACCGAGAGAAACCCCACTCGAATGACATGTGGTAAGTGGAGCCGCTGGTGAAGAATCCGAAAGGAAGCTATAAACAGATTGTCGCCACTTCCTGTGAAGGGGCCAAAAGGGATAGAGACTCCGCTCTGGTTTTGAGTTTCTTGTTTGGGTTGGAGAATGTGGAACAAGTGTGGGCGAGGCTTTAAGAATGCTCTGTTCTGGAATGGAAAGCTATTGGATTCGTTTTCATTTCGAAGCTTTTGATGGGTTTGACATTCTTTTTGGAAGACAAGAGCGGATAGTTTTTCTTGAGCTGAATGGAATTTTCCAGCAACGCTCAGGGTGGTGGACTCATTCATTCATACATCTTCAGTGGCCCACATGTTCCACTAAAGGGGTCGCGGGGGCAACGTACGCACGAGAGATCTCCAGACCACTCGATCCTCCACCATCGACTTTAACTCATCACGAGCTATGCCCAAGCGTAACCAGGAAAGTGTTTTGATTTTTTTGGATCTCGTCCTGGGTCTGTCAAGCGATCGTCTACCTGAGGGAATGGATGGATAGTGGAGTACGATCTCAAATTGATTTGAAGACAGGTCAAAGAAAGGGCTTCATCTAGTTGATTGTGTGTGAAGAGGTACATTTCTAGGTGAGGTACTTCTGTAGGACGGGTACATTTCAATCAGGAGATGGTGTAGTTGCGCTCATCTAAACGGACGATCAAGCCTCGATATTCCTTCTCGGACACAAGCCCACTTAGAAGCCAATCCCAGATTTGCTTATGAAGAACTTGATGGTTTCTTGGAAAACGTTGTGTTTCAAGCTTGCCAGTGCTAGCCTCGAGAAGTGACGTTTAACTAAAATGAGATTAACAGTTCGAAGTGGCGCCCGACGATGAGCTAATGAGAAGTGACAATAGAAAACATGACATGGCTGTGGCTGTGGCTGACATGGCTACCAGCGTAAAATTAAGTGCCCCATGTGGAACAACGCACCAGATAACCGTCCACGTTTAAGGTGAACCACCCAAGTGCAGAGGGCCCTCAACCAATTTGGTGTGTGCAGTTAAAGGCAGCTTGCGACAGATCGCGCTCGAAAGACTTGTTGGTTGAGACCCATGTGCACCCCGAATTGTAGCGCCACAAGGTTTGAATTGAAGATAATGGGGAGTGAATACAACTCTCGCCTGCAATGCGACCATAATAGGTCCATTGTGCTCCCACCTTAGTCCAGAACTTTGGCGCTATCCAGAAAAATTTGTTAACTTCCATAGAATGCTCTGAAAGTCCATTTCAGGGAAATGGAAGACCCTTCAAATGAAAGGAAGGTTGTGACATAGCTCGACTAAGAGACCCCTAGAAAGTGTATCGAGCTCAGGAGGTTTATTTGTGGGGAATCCATGGAAACTTCATCAGAAAGAGATCAGAAAAAAGTGAATTATAAGCCGGGTAATGGGGAATTTTGCTTTGAGTATCTGGCAACACTAACCAAGAGCATTTGGACAGAATAGCTCCTTTGGGAATTGACAGGAAGCAACATAGTTGAACTTATAGGCTGCACTATACCAAACAGAAGACAACATGGATGTGGAGTCATTTAAGCAAGACGCAAAATGGGCTGACAAGTTTAGTCGCATTGCTAGGCCGGATTAACGCCCAAAAACTTGTACATTTTCGAATCGATGCGCATAATGGAGCCTCCAATTAAACAACTGCAGCTACTTGAAGGGTCGAATAAGGGACGTGACGACCTGTTAGCTTTGACTATCTTTGAGCTGACACGACTGGATGGCGTAGTTAGTTAAGTGCCTGGCCCAAGTAAGAGGGGTCCCAGGTTCGAATCCCAGTAAAATCACTATTTGCCGTTGGGATCAAATGAACGGCACTGGAGTAGGTTGCTACCTGGCAGAACAATAAATCAGTTTTGAGTCTGAGTGCTCCAGTAGTGCTTCAAAAATCCTCCGAAAAAAAAAAATCTTTGAGCTGACTCTCTGGCTTACGCTCTTGCGCCGTTATTTAAACTGGCATTTTCAAGATTCAGGGTGCTTGTAACGACCTGTTGGGAATTAGGAGCCTTGAGCTGATAAAAATGAATTCACAGTGTTTTTGGCTAATTACATTTTCAGCAGCGTTCACCGTTGAGAACCTGTCAGTTAATTGTCTCTGTGTAATCCGCTTCTTGTGGTCTTTCTTTTTTTTCTTAAGAAGCCGGTTCTCTTCCCTTCGTGTCTGTTCGTAGAGCTTACGAATAGCTCTCGTAGTTCGATGCAGCCTTGCCTGGTAAGCTTCTTGCTTTACATCTTCCAGTCAGCATTACTTAATAAACAAAATTGAAGAACGGAAGACAAAGTCCGGCTTTCTAATCGCTGCGCTCTGCCCTTCCATGCCCCCATTCGCTCGCCCCGAACAAACCACTTAGCCTCGCCAAAATGATGATCTCCGTCAAGTGAGATCAAAAGTCACGGATATGCACACAATAGCATGGCGCTTGGAATTTCCCTTTTTTTTTTCACGGTCGATATCAAAGTGCTTTCATCGAAGAGTGACCCCCCAATAAATCAGAGCATCCACTTAGCAACTTAACGCGCCACGAAACAATGCACCAACCAGCGGACCGCATAAATCCCGCCCCACCGCCGAGAAGCAAGTCTCAATAAATTAACAATTCAACAAACAAGAAGAATTAATTTTCCACAGTTGCACGGGAATTTATAGCGAACCCTAATTGGTTCTCAAAGAGATGCGAACGCACACCGTCCCACAGCCCACACTGCGGACCGTCGGCCCTAATCTCCCCACTTTCGCTGTCGAATTAATAAATAACCGAACTAATCCACAGCAGCTTCCTCATGTCTCCGAACGCGTGCAGCAGCGCATTGTATCGATGAAATTCGAAAACACCACGACCTGGATCTCGCGCACACATCTCGTGCGCTGGTGTGGAGCCACTCCAGATGAACGGGTCAGCGGCGAACAGATACTCGGCTCTCTAGTGAAACTAATTGGACTTGCAGCCACTCAGCGGAAAATTAGGGAAAATTACTCGTGCAGCATGGAGAGCGGTGGAGGAACGGAATACCTCGATGCCTCGGCGTCTTGACTGGAGAGTCACGGCCTGTGGCGCGCGTGCAGTTTTGCCGTTTCCACTTGAGCATGCATTTTTGCTGATTATGCTCGGTCTTCACGTTCTTTGTCTTCTGCCAGGGTTTTGTTTGGTCTGTGCTGCCAATTTGCTCATCAATCTTCCACCGCCTCATCCTCATCCACCCCCCGGCCACCCGAAGGACTTCATCCTTTTTGTAATTACTGCACGATCTCGTCTGTTGATGGATACTTATCTGAATGGGAGAATGGAACTCTGGTCATCAATCAAATTGAAGTTCTCGATGCGTTCACTGGTGACGGTGGAGTGGAGTGGAGTGAGGGGGACTCGGGGGTTCGATGTCATCGGCATCAGGTGTAATTAATGGAAACCAAATGAAAAATGGAAACACCGCTTGAGATGCTTCTGTCTCCATTGATCTGGGGTTGTCTTTCAGCGAGCGCTTTGGAGCTCTTCAAGTCGAAGGGGATTGCCGCGTTTGACGGGATTTTCTGTATCAAATGAAGGTCCGTTAGATGAAGAAATAAATATTAAGCTGCCAACTCAGTGGCGACTGGATGGCGCAGTTGGTTAAGTGCCGGCCCCAAGTTAGAAGGGTCCCAGGTTCGATTCCCAGTAAAATCGAATCTGGTCCAGTCACCGTTTGCCGTTGAGATCAACTTAACGGCACTGGAGTAGGTTGCTACCTGGCAGTACAATGGACCAGTTTTGAGTCTGAGTGCTCCAGTGCAGAGCTTCAAAAAACTCCGAAAAAAGGGCTATGGAGTCTACGCAATCAGTTGCTCAAGCAATGGGTTCTAAGAAAGTCATAAGCGACCAGAAATCATACGGAAACCCTTTCTGACGAGATCCCGATGAGAGAGAAAACCAGATTCGCAGCGCAAGCATCATGATGTAGCGCCTGTCGAGGTCGTATGTCAGATCGACGAAAAATGACAAGAGGTTTCAAAACCAAATCTTTGATAAAACGGCTCTCCATGAGAATGGGCTACAATTTTGGTGAGTTCATTGGATATTCAGCGAAATAAGTTAGAGAGCGCTAGTGATGACACAGAGACAGTTAACTGACAGGTTCTCAATGATGAACGGCGATAAAAATGTAAATAGCCGAAAACACTCTGAATTTATTTTCCTCAGCTTAAGGCTCCTATTTCCCAACAGGCCGCTACAAGCACCCTGAATCTTGAAAATGCCAGTAGAAAAAACGACGCGAGAGCCAGATAGTCAGCTCAAAGATAGTCAACGCTAACAGGTCGCTGCGTACCTTATACGACCCTCCAAATAGCTTCAGTTGTTTAATTGAGGCTCCATTATGCGCATCGATTCGAAAATGTAAAAGTTGTTGGGCCTTCATCCGGCCTAGCAATGCGTCTAAGCTAGTCAACTCATTCGGCGTCTTGCTTAAATGTCACTTCACAAAGGAGCTATTCTGTCTAAATGCTCTTACTCAGTGTTGCCAGATGCTCGAAGCAAAATTCCCCATTACCGGGCTTCAAATTCCCCTTTTTTCTGCTTTCTTTCTGATGAAGTTTTCCATGGATTCCCCACAAATAAATCTCCTGAACTCGATACACTTTCTAGGGTTCTCTTTGTCGAGCTATGTCACAACCTTCCTTTCATTTGAAGGGTCTTCCATTTCCCTGAAATGGACTTTCAGAGCATTCTATGGAAGTTAACAAATTTTTCTGGATAGCGCCAAAGTTCTGGAGCACAATAGACCTATTATGGTCGCATTGCAGGCGAGAGTTGTATTCACTCCCCATTATCTTCAATTCAAACCTTGTGGCGCTACAATTCGGGGTGCACCTGGACCTCAATCAACAAGTCTTTATCGCAAGCTGCCTTTAACTGCACACACCAAATTGGTTGAGGGCCCCCTGCACTTGGGTGGTAAACCTTAAACGTGGACGTTATCTGGTGCATTGTTCCACATGGGGCACTTAATTTTACGCTGGTAGCCATGTCAGCCACAGCCACAGCCATGTCATGTTTTCTATTGTCACTTCTCATTAGCTCATCTTCGGTCGCCACTTCGAACTGTTGATCTCCTTTTAGTTATACGTCATTTCTGAAGACTATCACTGGCAAGCTTGAAACACGACGTTTTCCAAGAAAACACCAAGTTCTTCGTAAGCAAATCTGGCTTCTAAACATAATGAACTTGTGTCAAAACAAGGAATGTAGGTTTTGTCTTGAAGAAGACGAAACATCCCAGCACATTCTATGAGAATGTCCGGCACTACATTGGTTAAGGAAACGTATTCTCCATAGGGAAATACTGACTTCAGTGGAATTGAAAAACTCCACTACAAAAGATATACTATCTTTCATAAGGAAAGTCGTCGATACAATAGACCTTTTTAGGTCGCAGTGTCGCTGCCTTTATGGCAGGGTTGTACAAGAGGAAAAAAAAAGTGGGCTTGTGCCCGAGGAGGAATATCGTGATTTGAGCGCCCCTTGTGTGACCGCCGGAAACCTTTCGTCACCAATCTGACTAGCCCCTATCAGTGTGGTTTCAGGCCCGAGAAGTCCACCATCGATCAAATCTTCACACTGCGGCAGATCCTGGATAAGACCCAAGAAATGCAGATCGACACACACCACCTATTTCAAGGCCGCATATGACAGCGTGCATAGAGACGAGCTATACAGCGCCATGTCTAGTTTTGACATTCCTGCCAAACTCGTCAGACTGAGCAGGATGACGATGGAGAACTCTCGCTACTCCATCAAGGTCGGTAACGAACTCACCGAGACCTTCGATGTCAGGAAAGGTTTTAGACAAGACGACGCGCTGCCATCTGATTTCTTTAACATCATTCTTGAGAAGATCGTGCAAAACTCACTGGCCAACAGAAGAGGCACGATCTTCCAAAAGTCGGTTCAACTGCTGGCTCACGCGGATGAGCGTGGTTGGACGAACATAGCGAGCCGTCAGTGATGCGTTTGCTGGCATTGAAATGGAAGCGGCTAAAATGGGTCTGGCGGTGAACGAGGGCAAAACCAACTACGTCGCCTCCCTCTAAGTCGAACTCCCTCTTAGTCGAATTTCCCTCTAACTCGAATTTTTTCGCTATATTTATTTTGGCATTCCCCTCATTTTCCATACAAAAACCATCCTCTAACTCGAACTAATTTTGATATCACGTAAAAATTCGACTTAGAAGGAGTCGATTGTATTTGCTGTCATCGAGAAAGGACGCACAACATCGACGACTTGGCCATAATGTCACCATGGGCAGCTATAACTTTGAGGTAGTTAAGGACTTCGTCTACCTCGGCTCCGCAGTAAACAGTACGAACAACATCAGTACCGAGATCAAACGCAGAATAACTCTTGTCAACCGCTGTTTTTTTTTTGGCTCAAAAGGCAATTGAGTAGTAGAGCCCTCTCTCGGAAGACCAAGACCTTGATCATCCCAGTCCTGCTGTATGGCGCAGAGGCATGGACAATATCCCAAGCGGTTGAACAGTCTCTTGGTCTTTTCGAGAGAAAAGTTCTGCGCGCGATCTTTGGTCCTGTTTGCGTTGATGGCATTTGGAGGAGAAGATTCAACCACGAACTGTACGGGCTGTACAGCGACATGAGTCTAGCCAGGCGTCTACGGATCCAACGTCTAAGATGGCTAGACCATGTAGAGCGTATGGACAACTTAACTCCGGCCCGAAGAGTCATCGACTGGGACAACGCAACAGAGGACGTCCACGTACAAGGTGGCGCACACAAGTCGAGGGGGACCTTGGCCGGCTTGGTGTGCGAAACTGGAGACAGCTGGCGAGAGATGGTGCTGGCTGGAGAGGCATGTTGAGTGAGGCCCAGGTCCACCTCAGACTGTAGCGCCCTAAGAAGAAGAATAAGACTGGAATATGTGAAGCGGCGAATGATTCGATTACTGACAAGAACGAGCAACAGAAACGGCCAGCTGAAAACTTATTCTAAGGTATTTGTATTTTGCAAAGTAAAGCGACGAGAGAACGCAAGTAAAGTTCGGACAGAGGCCTACGGGCGAGGATCGCAGTCGCAGTTGATACTGAGAGCTTGGAAAAATCACTTCTACAGACTGTTAAACGGCGATGACGACACAAATACCGCTGTCAGGCAGACTTCTTCTTCTTTGTGCGGCGCTACAGTTCGGGGTGGAACTGGGCCTCAACCAAAAAACCTCTCCAGCTAGCACGGTCTTTCGCTAGTTTCCTCCAATTCCGTACACATAGTTGGGTGAGGTCCTTCTTTAAACTAAAAAGAGGACGTCCTCTGTTGCTCTGATTCAAAGACTCCTCGGGCCGGAGCTGCGTTTTCTATACGGTCTACACGCCATCTTAAGCAAGCAGACTGTTCCTCTCAATTTGGACGATGATAGTCGAAAATTCCGTCTCCCCGACCCAGAGGAAGTCAAGATTGCAATATCGAAACTCAATTCAAGGCAAACAAAGCTGTTGGGGCAGATGGTCTGTCTGCTGAAATGTTTAAAGCAGCTGAAGGGTGCCGTGAAATAACGCCGAATTTTGGATTTCGGCTTTATTTCACTCGGCGTTATTTCACGGCACCCAACTGGAGATGACCTGAAATGCTGCCCACCCCAAAAAAAAGAGACGTCGAAGGGGCGCCAGGGCCGGGAGATGTGTCTGGTGGTAGATGTGGTCATTCAAAGCTCTGAAGGCGAAAATCCCTGTGCAATATACAGTCAAAATCGCTTATAACGACATCGGTTATAACGACAAAATTCTTAGGTCCCGCCTGAGCTCCATTATAAGTAATCCAATAGCATAAGAAATCGTTTATAACGACATATCGCTTATAACGACCAAATTCGTCGATCCCTAGAAGGTCGTTATAACCGAATTTGACTGTACTATGCGACAGATTTGCGAGGGTCTGTGATCGCTTTCATCCTGTCGAACATTTCCGTACAAAATTGAAAGGTAGCCCTACCTAAGGTCGGCGAATTTAAGCTGAAGTCAAG
Source organism: Myathropa florea (assembly GCA_930367185.1). NCBI lineage: Eukaryota > Metazoa > Arthropoda > Insecta > Diptera > Syrphidae > Myathropa > Myathropa florea. The sequence continues at coordinate 19,628,014 of OV884003.1, forward strand.
TGTCTTTTTAGCAGGCCTCCATCGATCTCGATTTGCATCGCATTTCAATTCCATTCAACTATTTCCCCCTAGGTTCTGATTTCTGATTGAGTTCAACAAGCAAATGCGTCCAACTGACAGCTTTGTCATTCCAAATGTCAAACCAACACCGTCGCGAACACCCTTTCGTAGCCCCCCCCAAAAAAATACCACACACTTCTGCCTAATCCACGATCCAGAGCAGACCGTATGACGGCACAAAATCCACCACCACCACCATCAGCACTCATGTCAAAACCCGTTCGATTAGCGTTTCGCCTCAAACAAGTCGCATAGTTCCCATCGAACGTCATTGCCTTCGAAACCAGTTACCGTTTCTGCGCTGTGCCTGTGATGACGAAATTGGCCAAATCCGCAAACCAAAATAGAAGCGAACGCGCCGAAGGCGTATGAAACCTGTTCCATCGCCTCTCCGTCGCTCTCCGTCTCCCCGCTGACATGTCAATTGCTGCTTCGGTGACAGTACGTCTTCAAAATTTATTACGCTTCGTTCCATCAATCGAATTTTGTGGTGCCCCGTCCCCCAGGGGGCGGCGCATGTTGACAACAACAAACAACCGAAGCCCAGGCCAACTGCAGTCGTTAATTTGCTCAATTCCCCAAATTGACAGCGCCCCAATGAACGACCGGCGAGGCAGGGACATGAGCCGTTCCAGGTTTTACGATCACAAATTTAAATTTTACGATCCTCAACCCCTCATCCGGCGACACGCAACGCACAATCAGCAGCAACACTGTTACGCAACCCGTCGCCGTCGTCGCCGTCGTCGTCATTTTCGACGGGTCCAAGTGTTGTTTACACTTTATTAGAGACCTCTCCGATGAATCGGGCCTAAGTGGCATCGATTGTTCACTGACAGCTGCTGTCAACATAAATTCCCCATCGGCACCTGGGGGAGGGATGGCTTCAATCTCCCGTCGGTCGATCCTCAGAGCGCCGTCGCCGCCACCGCCCGTCTGTGGCGCTGAGTGCATTTCCAGGTTTAATGGGCGGCCCCACACGACTACCGGCTGGACAAGACCGTTTAGAGTTGCACTTCCCGACCAGATGATCACCGCGATAGGGGAAGGCCGTCATCTCTGCCATTATCATCACGAGCTAATTAGCCAGTGTTCGCATTCACCTTCCTCTCGCAGCCCGCACCGCCACGATCGGCCGATCGGCCGTTCCGCACCCGAATGTGTGCCAAGTGCTGGTGCTGAGTGAGTGGTGTGACTGCCTGCAGGAGAGAACGGTGGCCGTTTCTCCGGTGGGATGTGATAATTTTTTTGAAGTTTTACGATCCCCAATGACCCCGGGGGATCGTAAATTTTTACGCCCGACACAATGTTCCACTTCACTTGGGCGCTTGGGGTCTTGTGCGGCCGGCGGCAGCGGCAGGGATGCGACCGAACGCGCTCGTAATGAATGTCATTTCCTTGTTTGTTGTTGTTTTGACTTAGTGCGCGGATCGTGTCTGATTGGAGAGTTAATGGCGCGGTGAAGAGGTGAAGATTTGTGGCGCGAAAAAGGCCGAAAGAGACGAGCGATCATTGTTGTCTTTTGCCGGAATTAGGGTCTAGAGGTGGTGCTCTTTGGCTAATAAGCTAATAATGGGCCGCAATCAGGGTAGCAATCGTCGCTGTCTAATGGGATCAGCTAACGAGAGCTTTCGTGGAATTGAGGATTCGTGCGAAGTGGACGCCGACGAGTGTTTATTTTGTTTTCGGTTTTGTCTTAGCGGAATTTCAGGAAAGGCTCTTGTGTGTGACGAGATTGGCGACAGTAGCGGGTATTGTCAGCATCCGAAAATAAATCCGCCGAAGCATTCAAGCGGCATGAATGGCAGTTGACCTGCAAAACCGCTTTAAGAAGGATTGATGCGACGAAATGAAGAGTAAGGCAACGTTCTTTAGAAAGACATGCGAAGGCTCTGTTTGAAGAGGTCATTTAAGCATTTGTGACTAGGCCTTTCACTGGAATTTGTATAAGGACATCTCCTGTACTGACAGACAAGAATTCTCTTGTGAAAACTCAAAGAAGACCGACGGAGAGTAGCCAACATTTGCCGGGGACTGTACATGACAGTGTTAAGCAATGGGTCGTGCATATGTTCACGATCGCTCCAAAGAACTGTCAGCAGACCAGGATTGACTGCACTTGAGCTGTCAAAGAGAGACTCGGATGAAGGTCCGAAGTCAAGGTGGACTAAAAATTAGAAAATTAAAGAAGAAGTTCGATTTTTGTTGGGAACTAGGTCTGAATTTAACTGAATATCCAAAGTCAGAGTGCTGACCATGGATCCATTGCAGCGGATTCTTCGGATGATGATGAGGCTTGGGCAGGCGAAGTCAAGAATGATTCTTTCTTCCTCTCAGGGTTCCACTTAGCTCAATAAAAAAATACGATCTTGGTCAACTAAACATCCTTCCGGCAGCCAGAAATCCTTGGCAGCTTAGCTTGATGTAAAGTGTGACAAGATAACAATGATAGCTTTTCCAATTGGTGTGTTTCAGCAGCTGTCAAAGCTGCGCATGACATCCAGCTGTTAAGATATTCAGTAAGGTTTGCCATTTTATCATGCTTCGTTTTACGCTGGCCGGACGTGTGGAAATTTTCAAAAAATATCACAATTCCGGCTCAGTTGTAGATACGCAACGTGAGTTTCGACGTCAGGTTGGTCGTCGTTATGACTTTAGTGTGTATCCAATTCGTCAGATCGTGTACACTGAGCATGAGGACACTTTCTTGGACCTTAAGCTACAAACCATACAAAGATTGATGCGAAATGAAGAAAACATACCGGCCGTAGCGGCCAGCATCGAAGAAGGCACGAAAATAAAATATACACTAAGTCCGAGTAATATCCGAGTAGTATACGACTATGAAATGATTGATTGACTAGACCATAATAGCAGATATTAACGAGAGTCGTTCGACTTGCCAGACACACGATTGCTTTCAAAAATTGAGTACGAGTGGGTTCGAAAAATTCGACTTTCTAGTGACAAAATACGACTGTAGTCGAGTTCGACTGTCAGATACGACTTACGTTATTTGGGTGATTCTGAAATACGCCACGTATAAGAATGCAGCCGGGACAATGGAACGACAGAAACACAAATACGATCCTTGAAGTCAATGGAGGGCGATTACTCGAGGCGATTCTCGGCGATTCTGAAGCAGTAACTCGCAATGCAATTTAATTGGCATCTGAATTGGCGATATTTTTTGTGTTCTTTGTTGTGTCATTCCGTATTTTTGGAATTTATAATAGTAATAATGGCGGCGCTACAGTCCGAGGTGGACCTGGGCCTAGCTTCTCAGCAACCACTCGTGTTGTGCGTGCTATTGTTCTCTCACGAGTGAAGGGGACCTACAGTTTAATGCCGACTCCGAACGGTGAGATTGAAAAGCTTTTTCTAGACAGTTATACTCTTTGAGCATTGTCAGTAACTCGAAAGAGGTGGAGCCGTAAAAAAATTTGTTTTTGAAAAATTATTTATCTAAACTTGGATTCGAACCTAAACTGTGAAAGTCTAATGCGTATGGGTCGACGCACGAACCCACATTGGCACGGCGCCTCATTTTTGGAATTTGCTTTGATCTTTATTCTCAGCAGTTTGAGCGTGAGTACACTCTTTTCGACCTTAAGCCATCAACCCGACGGAGATTGGTGCAAATTGAAGAAAACATCGAAAAAAAACTCTGAAATCAGCTGAATTAGGCATCGAAAGAGACTCAACACGGCTTGTCTTGCATTTGGATTTGGGCCTACATCCGTGTAAGATTGTGCTGCCAAAAGAATTGAAGCCAGACAACCATATATAACGCCATGATTTGCCGTCTAATTGGGTGCTGAAAATGTCGGCCGGATATCCGGATTTTAGCAAAAAAAACTATCCTCTCGGACGAAGCCCATTTATGTCAACAAGAAAAATTGACGTTATTGGAGCGAGCACAGTCGTCAAGTGTTTGACCAACCGTCAATGCACCCACAAAGATTGACCGTTTGGTGCCGTTTATGACAAGGCGGCATCATCGGACCATATTTCTTTCGAAATGAGGAAGGTGATACCGTTACCGTCAATGGTCTCGGGTACAGAACAATGCCTTCTTCGATGCTGGCCGCTACTGCCGGTATGTTTCTTCATTTCGCATCAATTTTTGTTGAATTTCTATGGTCAGATCTCGAGAACATCCATATATCCGAGCTGTGGGTCCAACAAGACGTTGCTACATGCCATACAAGCGACGCAGCACTCGAAGTTGTGAAGGAGATATTTGGCAACTGGGTCATCTCACAGCGAGCGTTCTTGGGTATTTTCTCTGGGTCTACGTCAAGTCCTTAGTCTATGCTTACATGCTATCCACTTTGGACGCGCTCGAGGCAAATATTCGAGACAATATTGCCGGAATAACGCCGCACATACTGAATCAAGTCACTAACAATTTGACCGACCGCTTAAAGCACTCCCAGCGAAGCCTATGCGCCCATTTAAAAGATGTGGAATTCCACACAAAATGGCATGAATGTAGCTTCAAAATAAGGCCAGAATCAATTTTATATCCCACTCCGTTGTAGTTTCATTCAAATTTCTTTTCCTATTGTTCTTATCTGGTCACCCTGTACCAGTGGTTTCAAACACTTTTAGAGGGCATTGAGTCAAAACCAGGCATGAGCAATTCATAAGTGTATCACAAAATGACTTCCGTTATAACAACAGGTAGGAGGATGACACTTTGAGGTGAAATCCTAAGCTTAGACTAGTCTCAGAAGAGTGGCCAAAGCAGCAAAGTGTCGTTCATTACTGACACGCCATTGACATATTTTGACAGATGGGCAAATCATTTTACACCACGACAGTTCAAGAAGCAAATGAAATCCAAGTACGGGGTAGCAAGTCGCAGAGAGTTTTGGCTCTTCGACAAATATCCGGAGGGTACTCATAATCGAATTTAAAAGCAGTGGACCCTGATGACACGCCTGTGGTAAGCCGAAACTTTAGAGAGTTAAGTTCATGGGTCCGACAGTTGCCTTCGAGATCTCTTTTTGATGCAGCTGATCTGTGCAGTTGGTTTTTTCAAATATTTAAGTCTTCTGGTAGTAAGGTGTCATGCATGCCAGCTGAACAATCTTCTTTTCAAGCGCAAGGCTTAGGCCCGCACCCACGGGTATGATCACTATCGAGCGAGGATCTGACCTGGCTCGAAGCTGATTTGCTGGAGTCGATTGATGATGATCAGTGAGGGCATACGCTCTTGAGGCGTAATGTCAGACTTTCATAAAAGTCCAAGGGGTTTTTGTTCTCAGGTCCTGCATTATTTTCAATTCTTCCTCGAAAAGATCAACGAGCACCTTCCATTTTAATAGACCCAAAAACTTCTTTTCCGTAGACTCGAAAAATTGCTGGAGAACATCCTTCACTTCTTGCTTATGACCTGTACTCTTGATCTAAACAAGAGATTCCCCGGAAACCAACGCTTAACCACACACATTTGTTTTCCCATTCCCCCACAAGGGTATACACCACAAAATGTACAAAACATTGCCCTGCTCTTACCTTATCCTTGGTGACAGTCTCACATGACAGCGGCTGGACAAGCGATACTTTGCCCTCGGAAATCCTAATGTAACTTGGCGGCGGTGCCACATCTTGGAGTTCCTCCTTCTCGTCCTCCTCGGCTTTCATGTCAAGAATTTGTCTGCAAAAAAAGAAGAGGAGCGTGAAATTAGTCAAGGCATCCGAACACGGATTCAAAAGTGATTCAAAAGAGATCTCAAACGAGGAGCACACCACCACCATAACCGTCGTCATCGAACGCACCAGCAGAGGCGGCGAATTTGGGTCACTGTCTTATCGGTCTTAATCCCCGAGTGCTGCCCCGAAAAGTGCACGAGAGACGCAGACGCGAGTGAATTCATATTCATCCTGCGATCGTTGTGACGGAGTCTTTTTGCGCTGGCTTCTTAATGAAACGCTCATTCCGATGAATCGCGCAGCAGCAGAAGACGTCAAGTATTGTGGAAACCTTGCAAGTTGGCATGTGAACTGAATGAAGAATGAGAGGCGATTGGAGCTGTCCCCGCAGGCGGTGACAATGGGGCGGGCGAGAGGAGGAGATGGAAAAGGCGGCACTCATGCAGGCAGGCAGTCTGGCAGACTCAATAAATGAGAAAGTCTCGCACAGAGGTAGACAGGCGAGACGTGGATCTGAAGGCATCACCATCGAGCCAGATGGTGGAAGGAACGAACGCCTACGGACGGGCGACCCGAACCAACCGAGTGGCCGACTGTGAGATGCCGCAGGGCGAGTGTGATGCAGATTCGCGCTAGAGATGTGTCTCTCATTCGGCGTGTTGTCGTCAGTAGGTGTACCCCCCTGTCCCGGGACTAGCTGCGGGCCATGTGTTGTGAGACACCGCCTACGGTTGGAGCAGGAAACTGGAGTGGAATGCATGAATGAAATTGAAAATTTTTGATTTTAATTGAGACCGTGTTTCGAGGTGCTGCCACATCGGCGGGTGGTGAAGGCGGGCTTCAGTGAAGGAGGGGGAGGGGGGCAAAGGGATTGCTGGTGAATTCTGCCGTCTTTGATCGGCAAAAGAATGAGGAAACTGTGAGATAATTAAAGAGAAAGCGAAACAAAGACGAGGCCATGGAGGTGGTAGACGAGCTATTTCGGTCGTCAGGCGGGTGTAGCGAGAGATTCACATTCAGGCTGACGTGTCTTGGCGGTTAGGGCTTCAAGGCTGTAAGGGGTAAAGGGCGTTGAAGCAACAACTCCATTCATTTCGACTGCGTAAAGACGTGGCCAATATCTTAATCAAGCCTGGCTGGCGCAAGCTTATGGTGAAGATTGGGAGTATACTCAAAGAGGCGAACCCACAAGAGAATGTTTCAAAATCCAGGACAGCTTCATCTATATGGAAGACACCTCAAAATGGGTCCACTTTTTAAATTTGACTGCATAAAAAGTGAGGCCTAATGTACCAGAATGTCTTTATAATTGTAGGAGATTAAAATGTGTGACAGACTCGACAGGTGGACGGACACACCGGAATTAAAATGGTCCCGTTTTTGTAGATAATAACAATAATGGCGGCGCTACAGTCCGGGCTGGACTTGGGTCTAGCTTCTCAGCAACCACTCGTGTTGTGCGTGCTATTGTTCTCTCACGAGTGGAGGGGACCTACAGTTTAATGCCGACTCCGAACGGCGAGATTGAGAAGCTTTATCTGGACAGTTATACTCTTTGAGCATTGTCAGTGACTCGAAAGAGGTGGAGCCGTGCAAAAAATGTTTGATGTTTTTTTTCGAGATTCGAACCGACGACCTCGAGCGTAGGAGTCGATGCACCTACCCACTATGCCACGGCGCCCGTTTTTGTAGATGGAAACGAAATAAAAGCGCTAATCCCGAAACAGTCCGAAATATCTTTAGAAGATATCGACAGAAAACATGGTAAATTCACAATTATTTGATTGCAGGATGTAAGATGTACATATACAAGGTATATAAGAAAGGACTGAGTACAGAACCATGAGGTACTCCAGCAAATATAGAATAATCGTCAGAAAATCAATTATTTCCAGACATGATTTTTACGGAGTAGACAGTGAAATTAAATGTTATGAGTTTATGTGACTGTTCTAAGATAGAAGACTCATATTCGAGATTTTTTCCCTACGAGTCTTTATATGGCATGACGAAATTTCTTAAGAGATATGTCAACTGTGGCTAATCTTCTTCTTCTTCTTAGGACGCTACAGTCCGAGGTGGACCTGGGCCTCACTCAACATCCAGCACGATCTTTCGCCAGCTGTCTCCAGTTTCGCACACTAAGCCGGCCGAGGTCCCCCTCGACTTGTGTACCCCACCTTGTTCGTGGACGTCCTCTGTTGCGTTGTCCCACAGGCTCAGAGTCGAAGACTCTTCGGGCCGGAGCTAAGTTGTCCATACGATCTACATGGCCTAGCCATCTTAGGCGTTGGATCCGTAGACGCCTGGCTAGACTCATGTCGCTGTACAGCCCATACAGTTCGTGGTTGAACCTTCTCCTCCAAATGCCATCAACGCAAACAGGACCAAAGATCGCGCGCAGAACTTTTCTCTCGAAAAGACCAAGAGACTGTTCAACCGCTTGGGATATTGTCCATGCCTCTGCGCCATACAGCAGGACTGGGATGATTAAGGTCTTGGTCTTCCGAGAGAGGGCTCTACTACTCAATTGCCTTTTGAGCCCAAAAAAAAACAGATTTTGGCAAGAGTTATTCTGCGTTTGATCTCGGTACCGATGTTGTTCGTACTGTTTACTGCGGAGCCGAGGTAGACGAAGTCCTTAACTACCTCAAAGTTATAGCTGCCCATGGTGACATTATGGCCAAGTCGTCGATGTTGTGCGTCCTTTCTCGATGACAGCAAATACAATCGACTCCTTCTAAGTCGAATTTTTACGTGATATCAAAATTAGTTCGAGTTAGAGGATGGTTTTTGTATGGAAAATGAGGGGAATGCCAAAATAAATATGGCGAAAAAATTCGAGTTAGAGGGAAATTCGACTAAGAGGGAGTTCGACTTAGAGGGAGACAACGTAGTTGGTTTTGCCCTCGTTCACCGCCAGACCCATTTTAGCCGCTTCCGTTTCAATGCCAGCAAACGCATCACTGACGGCTCGCTGTGTTCGTCCAACCACGCTCATCCGCGTGAGCCAGCAGTTGAACCGACTTTTGGAAGATCGTGCCTCTTCTGTTGGCCAGTGAGTTTTGCACGATCTTCTCAAGAACGATGTTCAAGAAATCACATGACAGCGCGTCGCCTTGTCTAAAACCTTTTTTGACATTGAAGGTCTCGGTGAGTTCGTTACCGACCTTGATGGAGTAGCGAGAGTTCTCCATCGTCATCCTGCTCAGTCTGACGAGTTTGGCAGGAATGTCAAAACTAAACAAGGCGCTGTATGGCTCGTCTCTGGGCACGCTGTCATATGCGGCCCTGAAATCGACAAGTAGATGGTGTGTGTCGATCTGCATTTCTTGGGTCTTCTCCAGGATCTGCCGCAGTGTGAAAATTTGATCGATGGTGGACTTCCCTGGCCTGAAACCACACTGATAAGGACCTATCAGTTTGTTCACAAATGGCTTCAGACGTTCACACAAAACGGCAGAGGAGATCTTATAGGCGATGTTAAGGAGACTTATCCCTCCACAGTTGGCGCAGTCAAAGGGGTCTCCTTTCTTGTGGATCTGTGGCTAATAATGAAGTGAAATTGCTTGGATAAGCAGTCGGATCATATGCAATGTTGGCAGCAAAATTCCTCTTTCAATTCGGTTTTATGCAAATTTATCATTATTTTCGACTAAGTCTCCTTTGACCTCGATACTTCTTTGTCGTCTCCTTGTCGAGCGATGTGACATCGCTTTTGCTTGATGCGAAGTGCCTTCATTCGGTATGTTTCTAAATTCCCAATGCCAATACTCTGGCCCGGAAAGTCTTTGAATCCACCCCCGAGGGACGGCGCAGTAGAGGAAGACCGCGACTCAGGTGGCGCACGCAAGTGGAAAGGGACCTCAACCAACTGTGCGTGTGAAATTGGAGGCAGCTAGCTAAAGATCGAGTTGGCTGGAGACGCTTGTTGGTTGAGGCCTAGGTCCACCCCGGACTTTAGCGCCATCTTAAGTAAGTAAGTAAGTTCCAAATCCCTGGCACACCACAATGGAGTAACTTTGGACTAAGTGCACTCTTTTTAAGCAATTTGAACCTATGTAAGTCTCTGAAACCTAAATAAGTGGGCGCCGTGGCATAGTGGGTATATGCGTCGACTCCTACGCTCGAAGTCTGGGTTCGATTCCCGGAAAAACAACTTTGATATTTTACTGTTCCAGCTCTTTCAAGTCACTGTCAATGCTCAAAGGGTATCAATGTCTAGAACAAGCTTCTCAATATCGCCGTTCGGAGTCGGCATTAAACTGTAGGTCGCCTCCACTCGTGAGAGAACAATAGCACGCACAACACGAGTGGTTGCTGAGAAGCTGGCCCAGGTCCACCTCGGACTGTAGCGCCGCCATTATTATTTAACAAAATCATGATATTCTGTTTGTTACCGATTTGTTATTTATTTAGGAGTAAGTTAGATTTTATTTGATATTCCCCATATTTCAGACAATAGATCCCCCTCTCCCCCTTTTAAATTTAGACGGAAAATTTCCCACGAAAATGGGAATTCCCAACGATCTGGCAATACTGCTTGTATGTTGAAGGTATATGGTTCGATCCCGGACACATCAATATTTATTTTCACGACATCAATACTCTAGCGACTATGCTCGAAAAGTATAACTGTTAAGATAGGCTTTTGTCACTCGGAGACGTTATAAAAGTCTCTCCAGTCCTGGGGGACCAGGTACGTTTTGGCGTTGGTGGACAATTTCACCAAGTACACCATACTACGAGCAGTGAAGACCACCAATAGCAGAGGCGTTCTCACAGTCCTGAACGAAGCGGCCGGTTACTTCGGACTGCCACGAAGGGTGATAACAGATCGGGGAACCGCCTTCACGTCGGGGATGTTCAAGCAGTTTTGCGAGAAGAACGGTGTACAGCACATCAAGACCGCTGTCAGGGCAACCAGAGCAAACGGTCAGGTGGAAAGGTGCAACCGCACCATTCTCTCGTCCCTCAAGTGCATGCACTCGGGGGAAAGGGGAGACGACTGGGCAACTCACCTCCGGGCAATCCAATGGGGGCTGAACACCGTCCGAAACTGCACTACTAAGGCGAGCCCACACGAGCTCCTGTTCGCCTATACACCGAGGAGCATTTCGGGAGACAAGCTGTTGCTAGAGTTGGGAGCAAGGACCCGGATAGAGGCCGACGATCTGGCAAAGCGGCGAAGCGAAGCCTTGACCAACATAGAGGAGGTTCAGCGGCAACAGAAAACGAGGTACGACTCCAAGCGTCAACGACCAACATCGTACCAGGCAGAGGACCTTGTTCTCATAGAGATACCGGAGAATCGAGGAAGCTGGAGCCCTGGTATCGCGGGCCATATATGGTCACCAAGGTGCTGCCGAATGACAGATACGTGGTGGAAGACATTCCACACATGCCACGTAACCAAAGGAAATTGAATACCGTCATGGCGTCAGACAAACTCAAGCCCTGGTGTGAGCTCCCAGAAGGAGGTTTTGCCGGCGACGACAGCGAGGGGGGCAGCTCCGATCTCGAGGACGAGATCAATGATAGGATGGCCAAGCTGTAACGTTATCGTTGCAGCGTATAAAAGCCTGCGACAGGGACTGTGCGAGGGAGTCGCGATTACGTTACCACGAAATAAAGTCATTTAACTCCACCCACCGGTGTTTCATTCAATTTTTCTAATTTCGCTTATCACTAGGTACAGGACAAGTGGTTGTCGGAGAAGGTACCCTCAAGTTCGCGAGGGTTTGTAGCGCCACCTGAAGTAGGAGTAGAAGTAGAGTAGCAAAGTGGAATTAGTTGCCTTTAACTGGATCTAACGATAGAACACCATTGTATTCCGCCACGACGCGAGAGAGAGAAGCTAGGATCTAGCTTTGTCCATAGGACTGCTGCATCATGGAGCTACATTTTGTATGTGTAACTGGAGAAGAAGAACTGTATGGGCTGTACAGCGACATGAGTCTAGCCAGGCGTCTACGGATCCAACGCCTAAGATGGCTATGCCATGTAGAGCGTATGGACAACTTAGCTCCGGCCCGAAGAGTCTTCGACTCTGAGCCTGTGGGACAACGCTACAGAGGACGTCCACGTACAAGGTGGTGCACACAAATCGAGGGGGATTTGGCCGGCTTGGTGTGCAAAACTGGAGACAGCTGGCGAAAGATCGTGCTGGCTGGAGAGGCATTTTGAGTGAGGCTCAGGTCCACCTCGGACTGTAGCGTTCTAAGAAGAAGAAGAAGAAGAAGAACTGGAGAAGAAAACTCTGTCGAGAAAGTAAGAAAAAAGAAAATAATCTTGCTCGGCACTTTATAAGGACCATAAGAACGATAGTCAATCACCGAAAAATCTCAAAAGTCAACAAATTTTGCCTGGAAACCTATCCCATTCTTCGCACAGTTGGGTGACTTACTTGCTTCCGAACCTGTTCATCTCGTGATGAAAAAGTGAAACCCGATCCCGAACATCTCTGTTAAGCCTTAACGACATAAGCGCTTTTCAGTTCCCTGAGCGAGTCAAATTTTTCAGGATTTTCAGTTACTCCCCAGGGGATAGGTTTTAATTTCTCAATTGCAATATCAAAAACTTAATCCTTTTGGGTCAAAATTAATTACACATCTCCTAATGAAAGCCCTCTTCATTCAGACCACCCTCCCGCCCTCCACATCACCATCGCCCAGTCGCCAAATCAAAATAAAAAAAAAAGAAATTGTACGTGATTAACTTTCAAGGGTCAGCACAATAACCAGCCCTGTCCGCACACAGTTGTTGCAAAAAAAAAAAAAACTGTACGAGTACACAGAATGAGGGAAAATGTGAATGAATCCGTTTTGCAAACACACACACACACAGGCCCACCCGAATTCAGCACGACATTCTGGACAATAAAAGCGAAATAAAACAAAACCTAGAACGAAAGAGAAAAAATAAAAAGAAGGACTAAGCAAAAAAACAGGAAGGAGAATAATCCCGACAATTTGTGCGGCTCGTAGCGGAGGAAAGGTCCGGGAGTCAGTTACCCTTTTTCTGACATTGAACGGGAAAGGAGAATGTATAATTAAAAAACATTAAAAGGACCTTAGTCGCCCGAAAAGCGATGGAATCAAAAGTGATAAGGACGACGAACGCAGAGGGCGGAGGGAGGAATTCGGTAACATTTCCGGTCAGTGCTTGGCGAAGGTCGAAGTTGAGGGCAATTTTTTGACATCAGTGTTGGATGGCAGTCGGGTAATTTGACACATTTTTTGTGTTTTGACGACACGGCAGTCCGTCCACAAGTGAATCTGAACGAGGTCGTTAGGGAAAGTGCGTTTAAATAAAAATGGGTTTCGTTAAGTTCGTCATAAATTTAAGGGAGTTTTCGTTAAAGGCACTGGAGGATAGTGAATTTTGAAGTAGCATTTGTTAACAGTGCGTGTGCGATTGTCGGACGGACAGACTGGAGAATAAACCGAGTTCGACTTTGAAAACCTGACGGGGAACTACTTGTGCACAAAAACGGTTTCGATGAGTTCGTTATAAATTTAAAGTTTTTTTGAACTCGTACTTGACAGTGCGTGTGCGATTATGGAGGACAGATAGACTGGATAAGAAACGGAGTTCGACTTTAAAAACGTTGTGCTCAAAAAAGGTTTCGTTACGTTCGTCAAAAATTTAAAGGTTTTTTTCGTTAAAAGCGCTGTAGGACATTGAATTGAGAAAAAGCGCTTGACAGTGCGTCTGCGATGGAAGGTTGAAAGGACGGACAGACTGAACAAGAAAAGAAGTTCGGCTTTGAAAACCTGACGGGGACTTACATGTGGCTTTTTTCGTTAAAACCGCTGATGGACATTGAATTCAGAAAAAACGCCCGACAGTGCGTTAGACAAGAAAATTGAGGGGCTTTGAAAACCTGAGGGGGTCTACTTGTGCTCAAAAAGAGTTTCGTTGAGTTCGTTAAAAATTTAAAGATTTTTTTTCGTTAAAAGCGCTGTAGGACACTGAACTTAGAAAAAGCGCTTGTCAGTGAGTGTGCAATGAAGAGTTGAAAGGACAGACAGACTGGACTAGAAGACGAGTTCGGTTTTGAAAATCTGACGAAAAGGTATCATCTCCCGCAGCTGATCTAAGTCAAGCCATGATCGTGTTAAGTCTAAGCAAAATGACTTAAATCCTTATTAGGGGCCTGTCGAATTTCGTGACTCTCTCCCGTCACTTGTGTGACCAGTGCACGATGTTGACATAAGGAATAATCTAGAGAGCTTGTCGTAGAAGAAACATCTTTCGCGACGGCTTTGGGTCCTCTTTAGAGTAAGCGGCTTACTGTTTCTTCAAACGGGTATTTCTTGGCCCCGATGCTTTGTTCATTTGTTGCCACATTCCAGTGGACAGTTTTTTGCTGAGCGACCGGTGAACTCGACGAAGCGGAGTCAAATTTACGCTTACTTTGGCAACACCGTCTGCCTGAAGAAGATCCTGCTCAAAACTTCTTTAAAAAGCGCCTCATTTCGCCTAGCATCGTGGTCAATTTATGTCGTTCTTCTCATGCCCTAGAGTCACTTTGTTCGCCAACACATTTTCCACCGACTGTTGTGCATTCTCTTCAAAGCAGTCCTCGATCACCGTACGATCGATGGACCAACTCTCCAGCTCCCATGTAAAAACCTGCCCAAATGTCCGCTTTGAACGGCTTACAGTCAATGGAACGCCATAAATTCCATCGACACCTTGCAAAATTCTGTAAATCCATCTAGAAGCCAATTGCTTGCAAAATATTTCATCTGTCCTCGCCATAAATCAATTCCGTATCCGAAAAAGTATCTACACACTGGGCCGCAGCAGCAGCAGCAGCGGTGTGCAGCTGCCCGGACCCACTCACCCAATTCGCTTCGTGTCCGGCCCAGCCTCTCAGCGATAACACCTGCACAATGCCCATGTGTCCTGCCCCGTGTGACAACCGCGAGGAAACGGGAAAAAAATGATAAATTCTACTTAATTCCCTGTGACAGATACTATCACCAAACCTGTCACGACGGAACCGCACATATCAGCGCTGCACGTCAGCGGCTGTAATGCACGCATAAATCAGCCTCACAATCCGGTAACTCAACACCGGAATGCCGAACAAAAGACAGCCCAGCGCGAGTATCTGGTTCCGCAATTACACGTCTCTTGCGAAACTCATCCGTCAGACGAGCGGCGGCAGCGCGCACGAGTGCTGACTCACAAGCAGCCCGAAGCGGTTCGCAGATCAGCGCTCTCCTCTGCTGGCTGGAGCTGGGCCAAAAAGGGAACTCTGCCGTGGCCCTTCGAGCACTGCGCCGTCGATTGTCGAGTGTCAATCAGTGAGTCGTGCTGCAGTGAGAAATAACTCATCGGAGTACGGCTGTCTCTTGGGCGTGTGCAACTCGAGCGCCTTGACCTTTCCATTTGCCGTTCGGACGCTGCCCGTGCCGTGCGATACCATCGAATCCATTGTGCTGGCCAGCCGCTCTGCAGAGAAGGTAACAAATTGCAACAGCGCGCCGAGAGGCTTGGGTCAGCATCTGCGTGAACCGGTTCGCCATCGCCATCGAGCTTGGGTCGACTACAAATCAGATAATGGAACGCGTAGGTGGTAATTGTAGATACGGCGGCGGTATCTCAGAGTCTGCATGACATTTCGATTGTGGGGAGCGAGATGTGAGCAAGTGACGTGCTGCGGCCGTGAGTCAATTGCAAGCAAATTCTCAACGCGGCCGTCATGCTTGCCAGACTCCTCCACCGGGCGCGACAATCGTCGACGACGACGACGACGGCGGCGGCGGTGAAGCTGGCTTTGGTTTCTAATTAAACGCATGAGATAGTGGGTATGATTGTGACGACGACGGTTTAACGCCCAACTGCATGTGGTCGGGGCATGTGAACAAGATTCGAGGTTTCTAATGCGCCTTGTGGGGACAGTCTGTGCGAGAAGTAGGGGATGCTCTGGGGATTTTGAAAAACATCATTGAGTGGAACACACAATTTTATCCATTTTGGAGTTGAAGTGAGATTTTATGAATGGACCTGTCCACTCGTTAAAAAAACAGGGTGACAAAACAGCCCCAAAAAGAGAAGAACCTGGGCTTCTTAGAAAGTTCAGAAAAACAAGTCACTTTACGAGTGCAACAAACGACTCAATCTGAAAGGCGAAAGGAAAGAACGCAGCCCCTTCAGACTTCATCCAAAATTTGTGCTTAAATCTCAGCGACTCCAAACTTGTCGGTCACCCTGTTCACTTCATCGACACAATTTTGCAGAGGAAAGTGACTCTCTAGGGGAGGAAGTAAATCAACCCATTTGGCCGTCAAGTTGACTCCAATTCAAAGCAAAACTCCACGTAATCGAATTGTAAGTGGTGGGTAGGAAATCAGAATGGAAGCGGACGGATTTATTCCGAGAGACATCGAGCGCAGGGAGAAGAAGCCGTGCCTGGCGATGCCATTAGCACCGGGAAATCGATGGCGAAGTGAACTGAAGCGAGAGTTACTTGCGCGACGAGTTTCAGGCACACATTTGTTGTTTGGAATTCATTCGAATTCACCGACCTACGTGATCGGAATTGTGTTCCGAAGGAGAAGGCAACCCGAGTTGGTGTTTCGCCAAAGGGAGCACGAAGCGTCCTTCGTCTTCGTCTGTGGAACTGTGGGAGTGGCGGATGTTTGGGGGATCCTTAGGCATCTTCACACTTGTTGCATGTGGTTCTGGAAAAAAGGAGCGAAACGTGAAGGCATCCCCCCGACAGGGATGAAGGGGAAATTCAGAAACAATCCAGCCAGTCTGGACCACCTGTCTGTGAGTTTGTGTGTGCGGATGGCCCTCTCCTTGCGCCGTTTGTGTATCCATCTCACGCACGAAGGAGCGCCTCGTGACATGATATTATGGCGAAAACTTTTGACATTAACAACGGTAATAAATATAATTTTAATGCGCAATCGATTGTGTGTAGGGGATTCGATAAATTACTGTTGCCGTTGCCTGTCCTTCGGCCGAAGGGGGGAGATGAAATTTGTGTTCCCGGATTTGATCGCACCCAGAGTCTTAACGTGCCAAACTAGTCGTCGATTCTTTTAGGCACTTGCGGTCTGCCGGAGCAATAAATACTCTCCTTGTCACTTGGACGCGAGTGTGACGTGAAAGTATTCGATTGTGGCGGACGTTGGAATACTTGCAGCACGACATGGAGTCGATTTTGCCAGTTTGAAAGGCAGATGTTCTGAGGGGGAGCGTGGTCAAGTTTTGCGCTTGATTGAGTCGTTTTGCTTTGTTGGCAATCGGAGATGGACGTCTTATTTTCGCGACAGAGCCAAGGCGAAGGTTCTTTTCATCGTCAACCCAACGTTGCAAGTTTCTTCATCCGATTTTCAGATGTCTCAGTTTGAAAATCGATAGTCAACATGGCGCCCAACTGTAGAATTCGAATATGATTTCACCTTTAAATCATCGACAAGTGAAGACGAAATAGCTGGACATCGACTAGGGAGTTTGACTTATCCTCTTTTAAGTAGAGAGGTGTCAAATTGCCTCGCTCTTACCTATAGACCGTAAAATTTGCTGTTCATGAGAACACGTACTCGCATCAGCAGTTCACTGAACCAAAAATCTGTAGAAAAACATTCGAAATCGTTGTAAAGGGTGACCAGAAGTGGATATTGCTTAATTTCTGATTTATTTCAAATCACCGGCTGGCATTTTGAAGACCTCTATTTCCTTCCTTCGTCTTAATTTCAAGATCAACGTCCCTGAATATGTCTGCAGATGTCTGAAGGCGTATTTGGTCGTCTCAAGCATCTGCCAAGACAGTTCCTCACTTCGCAGGCCAAAACAAAGGGCCTAAGTGGTCCGTTATGATGACATTCCGCATCTAGACTTGACTTGCCAATATCTCGAAAATGGTGCGAAAACTAACGGAAAATGCAGTCAGGCACTGCGACTATTTGACCAGCTCCTCGGCCGGCGTCGACTGGAGCCCGCGGAGTTTCCTTGCAGTCAGGCACTGCGGCTATTTGACCAGCTCCTCGGCCGGCGTGGACTGGAGCCTGCGGAGTTTCCTTGCAGTCAGGCACTGCGGCTATTTGACCAGCTCCTCGGCCGGCGTGGACTGGAGTCCGCGGAGTTTCCTTGCAGTCAGGCACTGCGACTATTTGACCAGCTCCTCGGCCGGCGTGGACTGAAGTCCGCGAAGTTTCCTTGCAGTCAGGCACTGCGGCTATTTGACCAGCTCCTCGGCCGGCGTCGACTGGAGCCCGCGGAGTTTCCTTGCAGTCAGGCACTGCGGCTATTTGACCAGCTCCTCGGCCGGCGTGGACGGGAGTCCGCGAAGTTTCCTTGCAGTCAGGCACTGCGGCTATTTGACCAGCTCCTCGGCCGGCGTCGACTGGAGCCCGCGGAGTTTCCTTGCAGTCAGGCACTGCGACTATTTGACCAGCTCCTCGGCCGGCGTGGACTGGAGTCCGCGAAGTTTCCTTGCAGTCAGGCACTGCGGCTATTTGACCAGCTCCTCGGCCGGCGTGGACTGGAGTCCGCGGAGTTTCCTTGCAGTCAGGCACTGCGGCTATTTGACCAGCTCCTCGGCCGGCGTCGACTGGAGTCCGCGGAGTTTCCTTGCAGTCAGGCACTGCGGCTATTTGACCAGCTCCTCGGCCGGCGTGGACTGGAGTCCGCGGAGTTTCCTTGCAGTCAGGCACTGCGGCTATTTGACCAGCTCCTCGGCCGGCGTGGACTGGAGTCCGCGGAGTTTCCTTGCAGTCAGGCACTGCGGCTATTTGACCAGCTCCTCGGCCGGCGTGGACTGGAGTCCGCGGAGTTTCCTTGCAGTCAGACCAGCTCCTCGGCCGGCGTGGACTGGAGTCCGCGGAGTTTCCTTGCAGTCAGGCACTGCGACTATTTGACCAGCTCCTCGGCCGGCGTGGACTGGAGTCCGCGGAGTTTCCTTGCAGTCAGGCACTGCGGCTATTTGACCAGCTCCTCGGCCGGCGTGGACGGGAGTCCGCGAAGTTTCCTTGCAGTCAGGCACTGCGGCTATTTGACCAGCTCCTCGGCCGGCGTCGACTGGAGCCCGCGGAGTTTCCTTGCAGTCAGGCACTGCGGCTATTTGACCAGCTCCTCGGCCGGCGTGGACGGGAGTCCGCGAAGTTTCCTTGCAGTCAGGCACTGCGGCTATTTGACCAGCTCCTCGGCCGGCGTCGACTGGAGCCCGCGGAGTTTCCTTGCAGTCAGGCACTGCGGCTATTTGACCAGCTCCTCGGCCGGCGTGGACTGGAGTCCGCGGAGTTTCCTTGCAGTCAGGCACTGCGGCTATTTGACCAGCTCCTCGGCCGGCGTGGACTGGAGTCCGCGGAGTTTCCTTGCAGTCAGGCACTGCGGCTATTTGACCAGCTCCTCGGCCGGCGTGGACTGGAGTCCGCGGAGTTTCCTTGCAGTCAGGCACTGCGGCTATTTGACCAGCTCCTCGGCCGGCGTGGACTGGAGTCCGCGGAGTTTCCTTGCAGTCAGACCAGCTCCTCGGCCGGCGTGGACTGGAGTCCGCGGAGTTTCCTTGCAGTCAGGCACTGCGACTATTTGACCAGCTCCTCGGCCGGCGTCGACTGGAGTCCGCGGAGTTTCCTTGCAGTCAGGCACTGCGATTACTTGAGTAGCTCCTCGTCCGGAGTCGTCTCAGCACTTCCCAGTCAGCCACTGGGGCTATATAATCAGAGTCACTTGGGAATGGTTTCTGCTTGAAATCGCCCCCGATTTTCTTAAGATGTTGCCTACTCATGACCCTACCGTCCTGCAACCACTCAAGCCGCTGATGTTTGCTTCTTCAAGTGGCGCCCGGTCCGGGGTGTACTTGGACACGCTGCTCTACCCTCCTTAAGTTGGTTAAAGTGCCTTTCAGCCTCTGCCAAACACGGTATCTGCGGTCGCCCGCTCCCTTAGGATTCAATTGGAACAGAAGGAGACGCCAGGACTACCATAAATGTGGTCTGATCCACACGCATTCCACGTCTGTTCACTTAGCAGCGATCTTTTAGGACTCTTCCTCTTCAAGTAAGGGTCATCGGTGGTTCTTGAAGTTCTTACTGTAGCTCATGGGCCTAAGACGGGCTAGGGACAAATGAGAAGCAATATTTCCAAACTTTCGCCACAACAACCGCCACCACGTCCACAGTATCAAAGGCAGACATTAGCCCTTCTGTCAGTCTTTAGCAGCACTCACCGTCAATAAACGATCCCACTAAATTTCTCCTGACGAATCTCTCCGCTACGCATCGCCCTATGGTCACACCCACATGTCGCCCATAAATCCCACCGTTCGAAGTCGCCCAAAGGTTCCATTCACTTTAATTGTTAATTGAGGCTATTAGCCTCAAAAAACTTTTATTATGAGCACCTCAGCGCGACATGCACTGGGCTTTCAATTAGACGCTACGCTGGGAGCATTCCAAGCACAAAGTCAGTGGATAAAGACCATAATGAGAGCCCACATTCGGCGCACAAAGCCCATAAGTCAGTCGGCGACCCCACTTGCATGCATAATGAGCGGACTGCTCCAATTTCGAACGCAATTACACACGATGATGGCCACAAAAGGCCCTCCAAATGGGGCGCACCGAGCACACACAAGTGCTGGTTTGGCATTCGGGGCTCGTTTCGAAATGCCCCGCCGACGTCTTGGGCTGACAATGGAAACTAGCACACTTCCAGGTTTTGCCACACAAACGAGGGCTGACAACTGACGAATTTGGGCTGACAAGGGCTCTCTTGTCGCGATAAGCGAGAGGCGTGTGCGTACGGGAGTAAATATTTGCGATACCAAGCATCAGCGGCTTGAGTGGCTGCAAAACGGAAGCGTCATGAGGTTTCGTTTCGCCACTCTCAGGAAATCCGGCTCGATTTCAAACACAGACCACTCGCAAGTGGCTCTGATTAGATAGCCGCAGTGCCTGACTGCGGCACGCAGAGGAACTCCAGGAGCTGGTCAAGTCAATTTGAATCGCCCTTGTGAGTCAATTAATTGTGAGTTTATCTGATCGCGATGGTGATTCTCCAACCGTGCCCTTGTCTCCGCTCGACGTTGACTCCAGAGACTGGAGGAAGCGAGGGAGAGCGAGAGAGAGAGGGAGACTGAAAAAAATTGATATCTTCGGTCACGGAAGCCCTTTGTGGCTCCGTCAAGGAACGAGAACGAGAGCGAGTTTCGAAATGATAACGTCCCCATTGATAGCAGCAGCAGCAGGAGTGGATGGGGGAGTGGGTTGGGAAACTTCTGACATGCAACGCCGATGATGTAATTGTGATTGATGTCGACAATGGAGTAGGGATTCATTACACTAATTGCGAAGCACCGAGCGCACAGCACACAGCGCCGAGCACACAAAAGCAATCTCAAACGACTTCGATGTGAAGGAGTGCGCGCCAGCGAGCGTCGGAGTTCTTTAATCATTTTCGTCATGGAAGCAGCAGTCGTTGCTGTTGAAAGTGATGAGCATGCCACTTGGGGGTGGCACTGCAGAACGGGGTTCAATCAGAGCAGTCAGTCGAGTCTTGGTTGACACGCTAGGCGAACTGTTAGCTGATTGAAATCTTTGTGTCGACACTTCGCTAGACGCCGCATAAAATTTGTTGACTAACAGGTCGAGACGGAAACGGAGACGCATTGAAGGAGATTTTGAGAAGAACGGGAAGGAAAAGGCATCCACAGTGAACTTGGGTACATCAGTCATTTGACCTAGGCTCGTAAGAAGAACTTAGGATGACCGTAGACCACAAGATGGATTCAATTAACTTGACCAGCTCCTCATCTGGTGTCAACTGGAGTCCGCAGAGTTTTCTTGCGACTACTTAACCAACTCCTCGCCCAGTGGCGACTGGAGTCCGCGGAGTTTCCTTGCACTCAGGCACTGCGGCTACTTGACCAGCTCCTCGGCCGGCGTCGACTGGAGTCCGCGGAGTTTCCTTGCAGTTGGGCACTGCGGCTATTGGACCAGCTCCTCGGCCGGCGTCGACTGGAGTCCGCGGAGTTTCCTTGCACTCAGGCACTGCGACTAGTTGACTAGCTCCTTGCCCAGTGGCGACGGGAGTCCGGGGAGTTTTTCAGCATGTCCCAGTCAGGCACTGCGACTACCTAATCAGAGCAACTTGCGGGTGGTCTCTGTTTGAAATCGCGCCGAATTTTCTGAGGATGGCGAAACGAAACTCATTACACTTCCGTCCTGCAGCCACTTAAGCCGCTGATGCTTGCTTCTTCAAGTGGCGCCCGGTCCGGGGTGTACTTGGACATGCTTCTCCAGCCACCTTAAGTTGGCTGAAGTGCCTTTCAGCTTCTCTTGATACGGTATCTGTGATCACCCGCTTCCTCCGGATTCAATTGGAACAGAAGGAGACTCCAGGGCTCCAAAAAATGTGGTCTTATCCACACGCATTCCTCGTATGTTTAGCTAGACGCGATGCAGGGGTCACCGGTGGTGCCGTTTCCAAAGCCAGCCACTTCCTTTTGTCCCCCATTCCAGTCGCATGCCAAACTAATCCGATTTCCACCATAAATTCGCGTGCAACACAACTCCGTCTGAGGCCTGTCAGAGAACACCCCAGCTGCTGGTGAACAAACATCACGTCTCAATGCAACGTAACTCCTCACCAGTCATTGCACAACCGCTCGATGATCGGATAAATGGACAGCACGCAGGCCCGTGTGGGTGGGATGCAATCACACAAGACCTTAAACGGATCGCAGAGAGGAAATAAACGTCCAATCGGCATTCGGTACGACCACAGAGTCTGCAGCAGCACCCACGCATACAATCGCATTTCCGTTCGCTTTGCGGACTGTTTGCTGAGCTGTCCCTAGTGTCAACAAAGAACCGCCTCAACCTACCCTAAGGCGCCCCCCCCCCGCAGTCCTTTGCTGTCTGCCCCCACACTCGAACGATGGATATCTCAATCCGCTCATTCCCACTCGCCCACTCGAGGAGAGTGATGAAATGAGGCTGCGCGACAATCGCCAGAGACACCCGAAGACGGTAGGAGTCAACTCCATCCAAACGCACACTCGCGCGTCCCTCTTTAGCATAAGTATTATGACAGATTGCCGATTAAGTGACAGCAAAACGGGCAACGTTTGCCTTTCCGCTCGGGGATTGAATGACTCGTCAGCGACCGGACAGAAGTGAAGATCAAAGAGCAGCGTCTGAGTGCGACTGGTCTTGACTTTCCTATCACACCCATGCAGATACAGATCTCGTTTGCGGAACGCATTAATCAGTCGCGTAATGAATCAGATTGCTGCGGTTGTATCTGCATCTGAGATATGCTGGATGTTCGGCCGCCGCCGCGTCGACGTCCGCCCGTTCATGGAGTGCTGATCTCTGCGCTTGTAACAATTCGGATGCGTAGGACAAACTGGCTCTGGGAGATTGAGTGACAGTTACAGATACCGAGTAGAGACTCGTTCGCGAGCGAGTTCGTTGTGTGTGGTGAGAGATTGAAGAGATTGCAGGGAGTACACTCAGAGAAATTTGGATTTGTTGAGTCAGAAAATTTCAGGGACCAAGGTGGGTTACCTTTAGAGTGGTCCTGTGGCCCTGTGCATCCAGGGTAAAGTTGTTTATATCTCTCTACCTGGCAACGACCACTTTAAATACACTGGTCCAATTGACACACAGCTTCCTCGTGGTGCTTCTACAGCAACCGCTTAAAGGTGAACCAATGTATGCAGCGGCCCCTTTGTCCAAGGGCTTAAATGATGATCTCATCTCATCTCATCTCATCTCATTTTCAATGACCCGCATGTTCCACTAAAGAGGTCGCGGGGACAAGCATTGCCGAGAGACATCTCCAGGCCACTCGATCCTCCGCCATCGACTCTAACTCATCAGGAGCTATGCCCAAGCGCAACCAGGTGAGTTTTTGGACTTGGTCTTACCATCTCGTCCTGGGTCTGCCAAGCGGTCGCCTACCGGATGGAATCACATTCAAGGAACGCCTCGGTAGTCGTGGTGATGGGGACATTCGTGCCACGTGACCAAACCAACGAAGTACAGCCCTTTCCGTGCGAAGAAGCAGCTGCCCAACGTTGAGTTCCTCGCGCACTGTCGTGTTTCTCACCCTATCCCGGCGAGTAATTCCCACAACAGCACGAAGAAATCTCATCTCGGCAGCTTGTATTCGCGATCTTATTCTTTCGGTCATTACCCAAATTTCATGACCATAGGTGAGAGTCGGAACAAATACTGCGTTAAAAACCGCTAACTTGGCTTTGACACCAAGCTCGGCCTTCCTGATTACATGATGATCCATTCCTCCAAATTCGTGCGTTTCGCGAGGGTGTAACTTCTCTGTCGTGTAAAAGGTAACTAGTTGTGAAGCGACAACAATCCTCGGATACGGATGACTCTACTGCTGACGACCATGCACAGCGAAATAAGGACAACGATTTTGGGTTCTGCACGTGGAATGTGAAGTCCAATAAGAAACCACGTGCAGCCGATGAACTTGCGAAGACCCTAGAAGCCTACAAGGCAGACATCAATCCTGCGATGGGATGGGCCGGGCAAAAAGAGGAAAAACTGCGACATATACTGCGTCGATTGCTAAAGGAAGCGATGGCAGAGCTTGTTCTGATGCTGGTGTGTTGTTCGAGGCAGACTTAGGCAAGAAGTCTTAAGCTTTAAGTAAATGAGCGAGCGCCTCATAACAATCCGCATCAAGCCTGAATGCAGCAACATCAGCCTAATCTGTACCCTCGCCCCAACGGAGGAACAAGCTGAAGATAGCAAGGGTGGCTTCTATGATCTCCCAGAAAGAACATACAATCACTGCCTTCCGCTATGACACCAAGATCGTTCTATGAGATTCCAACGCAAAGCTGGGGAAGGCATCTTGGCTAAATTCATCGGAAAACACAGCCTATACAGGCGCCCAAAACCAGACTCAGGCTGATGGACCTTGTGACATGGCGAACCCTCTCTAAAGCCAATACACGGTTCCCTCACAAAGGGACCTGGCGGATCCCTGATCAATCAACTGTCCACCAGATTGACCACATTGCGATCGACGTCAGATACTCCTCCAGTATTCTTGATGTCCGAACGTTCCCAGGAGCCAACATTGGCTCGAATAATTTCCTTGTAAAACACAGCAGCGGACGTGATTGGTTAAAGCTGGCATTGATTCGGAGGCGGCCAAAATGGGTCGAACGGCGAATGAGGGCAAAATGAAGTCTGTCTTAAAAGAATCACACACCAGCTGGAGAAGCTTGTTAGTTGAGGCCCAACGACTTGATGGCGTAGTTGGTTAAGTTGCCCTAAGTTAGAGGGGTTTCAGGTTCGAATCCCAGCGAAAGCAAAGTTAATACGCTTTTATCCGGTTTTTCAAATCTGGTCCAGTCACCATTTGCCGCTGGGATCAAATTAACGGCACTATCACTGGAGCGGTCACTTAGTGAGGGCGCCGTGGCGTAGTGGGTAGGTGCGTCGACTCCTACGCTCGATGTTCTCGGTTCGATTCCCGAAAAATCACCTAAACATTTTTTCACGGTTCCACCTCTTTCGAGTCACTGACAATGCTCAAAGAGTCTGGTCAAACTGTCTAGAAAAAGCTTCTCAATCTCGCCGTTTGGAGTCGGCATTAAACTTCACTCGTGAGAGAACAATAGCACGCACAACGCGAGTGGTTGCTGAGAAGCTAGACCCAGGTCCACCTCGGACTATTATTACTATCACTGGAGCGGTCGATCAGTGGCAGTAGTCTGACTGTGGGTATCACAATGGATCAACCTGGTCTAAGTGTGCTGGTGCTGCTAGCAGCCCCCTAACCTAACCTAGTTGAGGTCCAGGCCCACTGCGGACTGCAGCGCCATCAGAAGAAGGAGAAAAAGAATGTGGTTGCCTTTAGGTCAAAATTTAGGCCCAACATTCCGGGACCTAAAAAATGTTTCTTAAAGTTCAGCTGTTTTTTTTACAGCGACAAGTTGTGTCCAAAAAAGCCAACATTGCACCAGAAAGTAAAAGAGTTACAAATTCTGACCTCACACATTTTTGACCAACTTTGACCAAAGCGAAAAAAAAATCACGGAATGCGGTCGTTCTGAAGGGGGTCACAGCAGCTGAGTTCCAGATTTCACGCAATTTGGACGTAATCAAAAATTTAGATTATCTGACCCAAAAAAGAAGAAGCATAACAAAGCGAGTGACGGATGGGAATAATTCTTAGGTCAACGACTGAAGAATGCCAGAAATGTTTTTTTGCAAGTTTTTTATGTTTTTTTTTGCGTAAAATTTATGGACTCGTTCTGAGCAATTTCAGACTCGAACGTTATTTACTTCCGTAGTGAATCACGATTGAGAGTGTTTCAAACGAAATGGACCTTAAAGAGGCGCTCTCTTTAGGACCTGCTTCTCTGCCCAGCGACGCATTGGGTCTCTAAACTTGAACCACTGCTGCCTTCCATTCTAGACGGTCCTGCCCACGCTGATTATGCTAAAGATTCGGCCTTTCATTGCTTCTCGAATCAGTCGGGATGCGGAGACACTCTTAGCTGACTCGTTGGTGGTCGTGGTCATTAGTGATCGTGGACATTGGTGATCATGACCATTGGTGATCGTGAGCTCAATCCTGCCGAGTATGGTCAATGGATTTTGACTTTGCCTTTCCGACTATGTCTGCATTCAAAGTAGCTGTTGCTAATCTCGTAACTCCTCAACTCCATCGGCACACTGGCCGCTAGGACCAGTCCATCCAAGCAGATGATCCTCGCGACCTCAGTACCAGCCAGTGTATGCCGATGGAGTAGAGGAGCTTCGAGATTAACAGCAGCTACTTCGAACTAGCTCCGTTTGGAAGGTTGCTTCCCTAAATGGCCACTCTCTTAAAGTCCAAGTCTCCAGCCTACAATCCTTCGTCATCATCACTTTCTTTCCGTGTACCATCACTGGGCATTCCTCGACGCGACGAAGATAACCCCGTCAATGTTATGACACAACCAGTGCGTGGTCAATGGCACACAGCACCACAATCCCATAGAAGACCAAAACAACTCAAACCCAAAGCCAAGCATCAACCAGAGAATCAACAAAAAAAAAACTCCACTCTCGCGCACACAATCGCCTCGTAAATTGAACGCATGTCTCTCGTTTGCTGCCTGTGGGCCGTGTTTGTCTGCCATTCTACGACCACGGCTACTCCCCTCCACCGAGCACAGTGCAGGTGCAGAGCTTGTTTCTTCTCGAACACGACTCGCTACAAAGCCCCATGGGATACGAATTAATTTGATTTAACATTCTCCCACTGATCCGACTGCAGCGGTCTGTCGGGCGCAGAGAAATGCACCGAAAACAGGTTCAGCAGATTTCGCGGGTGGCTGTTGCACGTTCGCCAGCCCACCAGACACCGCACACACATGATCCGCAAATCCGCGTGTCCACGAGTCTCATGATCACTTGCGTGCGCAGCCGAGAGTTCCTTAATTGAATTCCGAGACCAGCCGTCAAATCGATATCTCGACCGATCGCACCCGATCGATCACTCTCACTACTCCCGACGGGAGGGAGTGCCGCATTCTGCATCGCCTGTCCCGGCATTCCAGCATCTCTCTCTCTCTCTCGCTCGGCTCCGCAACTCCAATTCGATTCTAATTACTGCCCCTCTCCGGCCGATCGCAATCGGACGCCGATCTACGCGCGCAGATACAACCGCAAAGTGATCGTTTAGCGTGTGTTAGACATTCTCTGTCTGCCCGTGCAATTATGTGCTTCTCAGGTCGGGTAATTGAGGCTCCGCGTTGGTCGCGGGCTAATTTGAATAATTGTCAGCCATTGGCCAATTAATAGCGATCGGCAGCCAAACGTGCTGCGCGCGATCATTCCGACAGAAATAGACACCAATTCGTCTGGCAATCGGGCGATCTGTCGGCGTGCGCGCTTGAGGTCTTGCGAGATCGCTGATTTTACTTTCGTTCTGGCAAATCGATTGTGCTGGAGTGCTGATCGGTGTTAGATTTCTTTTTGCCTCCGAAAGGCTGGTGGTTCATTGGGGAGTCGGAGCACGCTGACGGTGGGGCCGATTGGGTGTTAACTAGTGTCGCCTGGTAATTGGGGATCTCTTCGACCCAAAAATGGGTTGTTAATGAAATTTGAGTTGATGGCGTTCTACCGGGCGCTTTCCTTCGAAGATAGCGTGAGTACATCGCGTAAGTGATGTCATACGAGTGTTATGACCGTTTTTGGGGTGGCGTGTGTTTGACGAGTTTGGCGGGGTACTTAGGGTTTTTCCTTGGCAGAGAGGAAGTTCGACTTTGGGCACTTCCTCTGGCATGACGGCATAGCGCACTCGAAGTGAACACTTTGTCGCCAGAAATATTTCGAAGTTGGCAACCAAGATAACTGCAAGGGATTATGATTTGGTCCTCTTGTGAAATACCGTGTGACTCACAATGTCGTGGCTGTGAAGTCAAAATTGTGTGTCATTCTTGAGAAAGACTGGGAACAAGATAAGAAAGACTGCAACGCGGTCATTTCAATCGAACAAAATCAAGCCTTTGTTTCTCGGGAACTACAAGAAAAACAGTGATAAGGACTTGAACAACGTTTTCTTGATGTTTTCCCCCAAAACAGTGCGATAAACAAGATGAATTCAAAAATAATGTACAGGCTGACCAGATCAAAACGATAGGAAAAGAAATTTAAATAAAACAACAACGATGTGAGATATAAAACTGATGTTGGCTTTATTTTGAAGCTACAATCATGCCATTATTCATGGAATAGCATATCATTCATATTCGGCTTCGTTGGCACTGCTTCAAGCGTTCAGTCCAATTTTTGAAAACTCGTTCCAATTTGTATCGCGTTATTCCGAGAATAACGGCTCGAATGTTGGCCTCGAGCTCGTCCAAAGTGGTTTGCTTGCTAGCGTAGACTAAGGATTTGACACTATCCGCTTTTCCGATGAAGTTAAATATCTGGGTGTCATTGTAGATAGGAAGCTTCTGTGGAAAAATCACATCGAAACGAAATTTGCGAAGGCACTGTCAGTTTTCTGGCAGTGTAAAGGAATTTTCGGCAAAACCTGGGGTCTATCACCAAAAAGATCCGTTTGGATCTACACGGCTATGATTAGACCCCTTCTCTCCTATGCATCGGTCGTTTGGTGGAATAAGCTTTCGCGTAAATACGTAACTGCTGCTCTCACCAAGCTTCAAAGAACGGTCTGTCTCGGCTGCATGGGGGCCTTCCCTAGCACGCCTGGCTCTGCTCTTGATGCCCTGCTGAATCTCCCCCCCCTAGATGTCCATATCATGGGGTGCACTCTCAAGGCCATCTTCCGTTTAAAAAGAAGTGGTTATTGGTACAACTCGCACTGGAGTTTCGATGACCTTGGGCATTGCATTTCCTTTGACCCTAGTCTTATGGATATGCCGTTTGACGCACGGACACCTATACTCCAGCTGCGACGAACATGCAAAGTCGACTCTGGCCAGAATCTGAGCCAGGAAAGGAATGTAGTCGAATCTTCAGGGACGGCTCCAAGACCAATGAAGGATCTGGTGGTGGTGCCTTCGTGGAGAGCGACAACTTTAGACTGCACACCTCGTTAGGTAAATTTACGTCAGTTTTCCAAGCGGAAACGTATGCGATCCTAATGGCTACGAGCTTTATTAACAAGGAAAGGTGGAAGGGGCGAAGTATTTGCGTCTGTAGCGACAGCCACGCTGTGCTTAGGGCCTTTTTTTCGGTGAATTTTGTAAACACTACACTGGAGCACTCAGACTCAAAACTGGTCCATTGTACTGCCAGGTAGCAACCTACTCCAGTGCCGTTAATTTGATCCCAACGGCAAATGGTGACTGAACCAGATTCGATTTCACTGGGATTCGAACCTGGGACCCCTCGAACTTGGGCCAGGCACTTAACTAATTGCGCCATCCAGTCGTTTAAAGGCCTTGCTGAACCCTTTAACCACTTTCAGGATAGTTCAGGAATGCAAGTCTTCTCTGAATTTGATCGGTAGCTTGAACTCGCTATTACTTGTCTGGGTTCCGGGGCACCACGGGATCACAGGAAATAAGATCGCCGATGAACTTGCTAGGCTCAGCATCAGGTGAGGCATTCTCATGACCCGAACCTACGCTGGGACTGCCTGCGTCCTTGGTTAGGGCTTCCATCATTTGTTGGACCTCTCGAGAGAACAACCGCAGATGGCAAAACTCTCCAGGATGTAGACAGACCAAGCGCACGCTCCCTAACGTCTGTAAGCAATTCGCGGTATTCTTGTTATCTCTTAACAGAAAAGGTAACAGACAACTTACCGGCGTACTAACGTGCGACTACACCTTCGCCAAACACCTAAGTGTGCTTGGCCTAAGCGATGAAACCCTCTGCGACGCCTGTGGAGAAGACAATGACACTGCAGAGCACTTCCTCTGCCACTGTCCCGACTTTGCTCGAATCAGGTGGCAGTTATTCGGTGCTGATGAGGTGTGAGTTGATGATGAAGGCTCCTTATCAGAGAAGCGCTTGCTGGAGTTCCTCCGGAAAACCAAGAAATTCCAGCAAACGCAGGTTGCTGCCTAGCAGCACAATGGACCAGTCTGAGTGCTCCAGTGTAGTGTTACAAAAGACTCAGAAAAAAAAAGCGGACTTAACGAAGCCCCAGAGAAAAGAATCGAGTGGTGTCAAGTCGCATGATTGCGACGGCCAACTGATGAACCTTTGAAACGTCCAATAAAAAAAAAAGCAGTCCGTCGCTCGTTCCATTGGCACCAATTGAGGAGAATCCACAAATTCTTGGTTTCGCCCTAACCTGCTGCTGACACATTCCGCGGCCTTCCACTGGTCCACTTGAGCCTTTACCTTAACAGGGTTCTGACAAGACAGATCAATTCATCACAAATTAGGGACAACGATGCTCTTCCTGTTCGACCTTTGTTTCTCCTCTAAGCAAACGAAACTTCCTCCGAGGATATTTCTCAGCCACGTCTCCTCCCCGCAATCACACTCCACCCCCCCTGACAAGTCCATAAATCAGCAACAAACCCCATAATGTTCGAATTTCGCACATAATTCATTCCACTCGTCGACATAATTCCTCTCGTTTCCTGATGTTTACGCAGAGAAGACCAAGTTCCCTCCCTCCCACCATCTTACACCGTAGCTAATCCCATTGCTTCCGGGATTTCGGTGGCAATTCGAAAGTGCCTTCCAACGGCCCTCCAACGACACAGTCTTCAAATTCGATTAACTCGCCTCCCGTGATCCGGAGTGTCCAGAAATAAATGCGCTCCCATGCCGCCGTCACCGGACGCACAGCAGCACAAACACGGCACGTTTGCCGAGCGTATAAAATCTTCAATTACCCGCCAGTGCACTGAGGAGAGCCGACGCAGGATCAGGGAGCAGCGCTGAGCCACTGGGCCACATTTCAACACGAAAATTCGATTCGTTAACGAGATCAAAGAGCGAAAGTGACAGAAAAACAATTTACGAGAGTCCTCCGGGGAGTTATGGCTCCAGAATTGGCGCTTTACAACCCCATGCGCACGTCGTAAACTGTGCGACGACTCACATGCGTTCCGGAGCGGGGCGCAAACGGAACAGTACGCGAGTACCTGACACACAAGTGATTGCATCCAGCTGCAGCAGCGAGGGACGGAGGCTCGTCGTCATCAAAAGGTGAGCAGCACCCGCATCTCGGGCGGCTTTATGGAAATCCATAATTTCCCCCGTGTCCGTGTGTGCGTAGCGGAATTTCGAGAAATCGAGATTCTGACGGGAACCACGGTGCATGGGTTCAGTGAACTGCGCCGCGCTGCAGCAACAAGCCGCCCCAAAACTTGGAAACGAGTGTGTGCCGCTGATTGACATGTCATTACCGACCGATGACGCGAAGCGGAACCGTTCAGACTGACGCAGGGAACGGTGGCGGTGGTTGAGTGCAATGTCAACTGACGTCAGACGATGTCAATATTCGTG
The DNA here is from genome assembly GCA_930367185.1 of Myathropa florea. Lineage (NCBI taxonomy): Eukaryota > Metazoa > Arthropoda > Insecta > Diptera > Syrphidae > Myathropa > Myathropa florea. Next base: position 19,659,678 of record OV884003.1, read on the forward strand.
TCGGAATGGCGTTTGATGTTCTCTTATTTTTAGGGGGGGTAATTTTAGACTCACCGAGGGTCCTTTAATTGACAGACGCTCCTAGAGCGCTGGTTGCACGCTGTGACGTATGCTGTTCGTCAAGTGAATGCCAGATGAAGTCGCTTTGATGCACGAAACTGCGACAGATGCGGGCGGGAGCAGTGAATGAGTGGCCTGTTGGCGAATGGGAGACCATTTTCAACGGGTTCCTTGACTTCTGAGGACAATTTGAGGCAGAGGCTGTGCTTGAAGAGCAAAAAGAGGCATCAAGCAAAATGCGTTTGGTGTCGACGGCAGCAGGAATAAGTGGAAGACTCCGAAGTGACTGGGTGGCAAACGTTGTTGACACTGTTTGCCGATGATGGTGGTCTGACAAAGCAAACTCCCAAAAGCTGCGTCAGCCGCTTTCAAAAACGAATCGAATCTCAAATTCATGCCCAAAATAGAACACGCTCCGTTCGCCAGTCGTGAACTCTCGCACTGTAACCTCCCATTGTTTGCCCAAAATCACTCATGCAGCCGTATCAAGCGAGTCTAATAATAGACCCCGTTCTCAGATAACACGTTAGATACGCCAAGAATGTGTGCCAAACATGTTATCGCCCACGGTCGCGAGTTCAACCCCACTCTGACGTAAATGGTAAACAAACAAAGGCCTCTCGACGCCCCATTCTCGAGCAGTCACACTGTGATGGATGATGTCGTCTCGGCCAGTACATCCATCTCTTGCGCAGAGATCCAAGGTTGGCTCGATTAAAAATGAAAATTTCCCCACAGATCGTTACACAATGGAGCGTCTTGGATAGTCCAACAAAAAGCGAAAACCCCCCCAGCACTTGGACACACTCGTTCACAGCTCATTGATAAGTAGCTCCGTCCACTGACCGGTGACCACTCAATCGTGCGATATGCTATCGGACCGAGAAGTGGCACACAGCAACGAGTGCATAGCGCCTTCGCTGTGGACCGCTCCAGGCCGCGCACTCCGCCCGAGATACTCGAGTTGATTATGCAAATGCTGTGTACCCGCCCAGGCCGGCTGAGCTGCGTGAGCTGCGACGAGAACGAATTGCTTGACATGGATTTGTTTGTATCCACGACTCGCCGGATGGTAATTAGTTTGGTAATCTCTTGGATCAGCGCGTTCTGGAGTCGATATTTGTCAACAGCACCTACTCGGCTGTCGGTTCTGATGCGGGATCTTCGTTGAATTTGAATAATGGCGATGGAATTGAATGGGCTTTGGGATCGGATGTCGGGTTTTCGACCATAAATTTCGAGGATTTTGTGTTCAGTGAAGGTTCAGATGCGATCTGCGATCGAATTGGTGGTGGGAGTTTTATGGTGGCTTTCATATGTTTCCTTTTGAATTTCGTTCCCATCATCAGTGGTGAATGATGAGCGTTATTTGACCCCATGTGGCGCGAAATTTGGACACCCACTTCATCAACGCATCGAAGAATGTCATCAAAGCATTCGGTCATCGCGGGAGTAGTGAGACAAAGACACCTCTGGAACCACCCGGAATGAGAACCTCGGAAATGGTGCCGAAATTGAAGAGGTTGGAGGTGGAGATCGCCAGTTGAGCAGGGAGGTCCACTAACCCGTCTCCAGCTGAGTCCGAAGCTAATTGTGGTCATTGCAGCGAAAGTCTTGATTTGGAATCGAAGTTTGTGTGGTCCATGTCGTTTCTGACGCCAGTGTATTGATCTACATCCATTTCCACTTCGCAAGATCGGATAAAATGCCCACGATCAGTTGATCTACGAAACGATTGAATAATTTCTGGTCGCTAAGAAAAGTGGAATCAACTTAGATCTTTGTTTCAACAACAGAACGGATTGAAAGATCATCCGGACGATCACAAGGACATACTCCAGCAAGCTTAGGTATAGTCGCCAAAGATCGTCGAGAGAGAGATGCGTCGTAGTTAAACCGACGGGACCGATCCATTTATCCTGAACATAGGAGAATTTCATCTACAGACAGCCAAGAAGTTTCTCTGTGATGTGACGCAGTCTTCGACTCTGAGCCTGTGGATCAACGCAACAGAGGACGTCCACGTATAAGGTGGCGAACACAAATCGAGGAGACCTCAGCCAGCTTGGTATGTGAAGGTGGAAACAACTAGCGAGAGATCGTGCCGATTGGAGAGGCATGATGGGTGAGGTCCAGGTCAACCTCAGATTGTAGTGCCCTAAATAGAAGAAGACTCAACAAAGACAGGCGTTAGATCGCAATAAGCAACAACCAGAGACAGAGATTTTAAGACTAAGCTAGATTTCTGGATATTCCCTACTGAAATTGTGTTGCACTACGATGATTCTGGTGAATTTTGCTCGATCACTTGACACTTTTTCCTATGTATTGAAGGTTATTTGACACTTGTTAGCACAAGTACTCTTTCGACTCAGTCCTTTGCAGATTTTGAAGACATAGTCACTTCTAATTAATTCACCCATTCGCTTATAAGTACACCTTTTTAACAGAGAAGTCCGATCGAAATTTGTATGCCCACATTTTTGACCAGTAGTCCACCTTCTTCTGATTTGATGAAGTCATTTGTAGGCAAGATCAAGGGTAACTTGAGAATAAAAAGAACGATCATGACTATCTATATCACTGGATGACACAGTTGGTTAAGTGCCTGCCCCAAGTTAAAAGGGTCCCAGGTTCGAATCCCAGTGAAATCGAAACTGGTCCAGTCACCATTTGCCGTTGGGATCAAATTAACGACACTGGAGCCGGTTGCTACCTGGCAGTACAATGGACCAGTTTTGAGCCTGAGTGCATCAGTGGAGTTTTAAAAATCAACGACAAAAAAAAACCTGCATCAAGATAGACAGCTTCTCAAATTTTTGTTAAGCCACTCGAATGCTTGGGATCTACTTCCGTCCCTACTTTTGGAACAAAATGGACGTGTGTCTGCTTGGAATCGGCTGAAAAAAAATTTAGGCATCATTTACGAAGTTTAAAATCCAGTGGATAGAGATAAATTTCGTTTCATACCAAAGACACATCGTTGAGGTGTAAAAGAAACAGAAGGAGTGTTTCCCTGAGGTATTCCACCTCAGCCACACAAGCATTTACATCCTTGTCCTTGCCACCAACATTCAACTGAGTGCTTTAGCAGTTAAAGAAACTTTGTTTCAGATACCGAGACTAGTGATCTCAGTATCGTTTAGCTTGTTCTAAGGAAAATAGACCCTCTAAACTGTACAGAGGGATCAGATTTCTAATATCGCAAAGATCTTATCTGCCGTCTTGTATAAACATCGGAAAAACTACGTCAACAGCCCGATTAATCAATATCAGCCGTTTCAAGCGGGTTCCAACAAAGTCCATCATCGACCAAATATTCACATTGCACCAGATCTTGGAAAAGCCTAGGAGTTTCAACCTCGCGCTCAGGGTCAAATTCATGACCAGGCTCAAATCCTTTAGTGATCGCAGGCCTGATATGTAAGTAAGTTTCACGTCGATACCCAATCAATTCTAAGCCCGCGTAAGACAGTATTTATAGAGAAGAGCTATACAGAACATTGTCTAGTTTTGGCATCTCTGCAAAACTCGTCCGTCTTTGCAGAGTGACGATGGAGAATGCCCGTTGCTCAGTCAGGGTTGGTAAAGGCTCAACCGATACCTTTGATGTCAAAAAATACTTTAGGCAATGCGACGCACTGTCATGCGATTTTTTTAAATATCACTCTCGAGAAGATCGTGCGTTACTCAAAAGAAACATTGACATCATCGGAAGGACACAGCGAGCTGGCAGTGGGGCTTTTGTTAGCATCAAGAAGGAAGCGGTTAAGATGGGTCTTGCGGTAAATGAGGGTAAGAAATAAGTTTATTCTGTCTAAATGTCTACTTGCACCGACGTCTTGAACAAAACGTCATTATAGACAGCTACAACCTTGAAATAGTGAAAGATTTCGTCTACCTGGGCTCCGAAGTAAACTCAAGCAATGGCGCCACCGTGGAGAAAAAACGAGGGACTACTCTTGCCAATCGCTGTGTCTTTGGGCTTGGAAGAGAATAAAGTTCGCTCTCGAAGAACAAAGATATCTCTATACATGATCTTGATAGTTCCAGTCCTGCTGTATGGAGCAGAAGCATGGACACCAACCAAAGCTGACGAGGAGATTTATGGTCGCTTCAAGTAGAAGGTTCGTATACAGTGATTGTGTTTGGAGGAGGACACTGAGCGACGAACATTACGGGGCCTTATAGCGACATCGATCTGGTTAAACGAGTTTTAGTCGAGTCTTCGACTCCGAGGGACAACGCGGTAAAGGAAGACCATGACTCCGTGGCGTACAGCTGCGGATTGAGCTGAGCGTACATCGCTGGAAGCAACTAACTCAGAAAGGTGCTGGATGGAGAGGAATGTTGACTGAGGCCTAAGTTCACTCTGGATCATAGCGCCAGCTTCTGAAGAAGGTTCCTAGTGACCTGCAGTCTGAGTGTATCAGAAGTTCAACTCAGCGAACTGGTCCACTATGAAGTTTTTTTTGCCGTCCGTCATGCTTTAAAGATGACTCATATATCATATCAGCAGCTATGACTAGACTCTGAATCAAAATCGATCAGAAACCGCCTTGATTCACATGCAGACACCTCATCCATAACCACCAAAACCCCCCGAGTGCGGGAAGTCCCCAAACTCTTCTCAGCCCCCTGGCTTAGCTCCGTTCAAACTGTCAACGAAAGGCAGAATTGCGTCATACGGCAACTGGTCGCCGCCTCAGTTCTTCAAGTGCCTCCACTAGAGTCTTTCTGCAAGAACTCTTACAGACAGGAAATCAAAGCTTAAGCTTCCCGCCCCCACCGGGCTATTGTTGCACAACACTTTCCCTTTGTCACTTCAGCTGTTGACTTTTATTGGTAGTGACGGCGACGCTTAATCCGTGACTGACAACCGCCGGCGTTTAATGCTCACACCGTCGATTCCGCTGCGCCCGTGTCGTCTGCTTAACAGTACCTTCACATGTTCTGTGCAGATCTCCAGGCGCTGGCAGCCTAGGACGGAACTGACAATAAAGAAGCTACTCCACCGCCTGCACAAACAATGCCAATCCGAAGACACAAAAACGAGTGCCAACGGCAAACGCAGCGCCATATGTGCACACGTACGAATGACAGTGCATTACTCAACTCACGTCGGCCAAGGCGGGCGGCACTTCAACGTCAACCAGCCCTAGGCGCACAAACATAACCGACTTCCATGTGGAAACAGCACAATTCACTTGCACACACATTAAAGGAAGTCAATTCACGTGCCCCGAGTGCATTAGAGCTCCTCGGCCGTCATGCGCCGCCGCCAGTCACACAACGTCACACATTCCGGTAGCCCGTAGCCAGTCATTAATATGACATCCAGATACTCTTGTATCCGGAGTCGTACCTTCGCTCGGCATAAGGTACCGGGCCTGAGCTGCATGCATTCCGACCGGAGATACGTCGCAGGTTTTGCACGTTCCTCGGGGCAGAACATGGCCTGGCATGTAAATCTGCGAGCTGCGCCGAACGTCCTCCCGGTGAATCGCCAGACAGTGGGTGGGCCCCGACTGGCGTTCGCATATTTTTCAGAATAATTTCCCATTTCCATTGTGAGCTGGACAGGGGAGGAGGATGCCTTACGTCATTGGCCTTGTTCTGGTCCTGCTCCTGCTCCTGGGCCTCGATTTGGCATTTAAATTGGATTCTGCTGCGACACAAAACAATCGAACCGTAGACGGAGCCCGAACCGGTCAACCACTTGCGTGGGTTTGTTGTTATTTATTGATAACGTTTGTCTTGTTGCATGACAATGGTCAGCCAGCCCCCCTCCCAGGTCGAGAGGAGTACTTGTTCGTGGTTTCCTCGTTGCCCATTATTCCGGACTAATGATTGTGTCCGTGTGGCATTGTGCACCGATTTGATTCGGTTGATTGAGTTTTTGGAAACGTTCCACAGCCTCGGCCACTGGACTCAGGTGGACGGCGGGGAGTGGGGTGGGGTCTCGGCAGTGGCTCCAATTTAAATTAATCACTTTTGAGCATGAAGCTGGTGCGGGTGGTGGATTGCGGCGGATTTGATCGGTTGGCCGCGATGAAATAATTTCGTTGTCCACCTAAACAGCGGCGAATGAGTGGGGTTTGGTTTGTTGAACAAGATTGACACCGATTGGCCTCGATTTGACCGTGGACCTATTGAGAGTTGATCGAATTGATTCGAGGGCAGAAAGAATTTTCTGCTGTCGTGCCAGTTGACAGCTTCGTGCCTGCTTTGGCGTGAACTCTGATTTCATCGGCTCGCGAATGCATTCGGCTGGGAGACACTTACTGGGATGTTCGTGTGGGGTGTTAGCTGAATGTGTCACACGATTTGACTCTGAATTTTTATGCAGAACCCCGACTTTTTCCACGTGAATAAATATAAAGGTCACACAGTGGGGTCAAACTCTTAAAAACTCAAAATCTCTTATTCTGCCAGTCCTGCTATATGGGCCCGAAGGCTGGACACTCAGCAGAACTGCAGAGCTGATTCTTGGTTCCTTCAAAATAAAAATTCTACGTCGGACATATGGTCCCGACTGCGAGGAAGGCGAATGGAGGAGAACACACAACCGCGAACCCTATGAGCTGTACCAGGATGTGGTTGTAGTCCGAAAGGCAAAAATCCGTCGACTGCACTGGCTCGGCCACATCGAGCGCATGGACAACAACGCTTCAGCTAAGAGGGTCTGCGAATCCGAGCCTCCTAGTTCGAGAAGGAGAGGAAGACCGAACCTCCGGTACAAAGACCAAGTCATCGCAGACGTTAGACAGCTTGGTTTTGATGATTGAAAGCAGCGTGTCCAGGACCGTCAACGAAGGAAGGCAGCAATAGCTCAGGCTCAGACCCTACATGGGTCGTAGGCCTGCTAAGTAAGTAAGTAAGTTAGTCAATTGATGAGTCCTCAACGTTTTTCTGACTCAAAGAATCAATTTCAGGCAACTCTTGTACTGTTCCCTTGGGTATCGTCTGCGAATAAATTCCAGATACTCATGATGTCTGCTTACTTTACCCAAGAAGATGCATTTTAGCTTCTAAACACTAGTGTGCATGAACTGATGCCCGAAACCCCCCGTCATGACCATGGGCAGCAAAGTAACCACTCCGCATTATCACAAGACTTTTCAAATTTAGCCTTAAGCCTTAAGACGCTTTCCTGCAACGCCCAAAATACTTATGCTCCTCATTTGACACTCGCCAGACACTCCGTTGAGTCCATTAAAAGTTCAGCTGATGGCACTCCCTTTCTAGCGATTCCATTTGAGTACAAAGCTAGACAACAGTCTCTCCGCTCAAGGAACCGCTTCAGTTTCTCCTTCCCTCGGATGCAAAACATGCGTACAATTTGCCCACAAATGACATGCATGCACCCCATAACGCCTGCGAATAGAGTTCCTTGCCCTGGAACAGCTTTAAAACATTCACTTCGTGACTAAACTCTTAACCATCGATTCGGTTAGTTCCCCTCATCGACCGCAGATGGGCATTCATTAGACCCAACCGTTCCATTGGGACTCGTTCAAGAGCAGCCCGCCCTATCTCTTGCCATCGGCTAGGCTTAACCGAGCGCGGAAAATAAATCATTTTTAGTGCATTTAGCGTCATTAAACAGAAAACGCCGACCATGTCGCATCGAACCCCTGACATTGGTCTCATATGCGGTCCGACGCCATCGACACGACTCACGCAACCACCGGTTCGTGGAATTGCCGGCAATGTGCTCGAGTGCGTCTGGGGACCAACTCCATGATTATTGCGAAATCCCCCACTGAATTACACACAAACACCTATCCCCCCCCCCCCCCTCCGCCCACGCACGCACACAGACAACGATCAATGAATCATACTCCACCAGCGCTTCCGCCGGAGTCCATATCACATCCGATTCCAGAGCCAGCGGGGTGGCACTTTATCTGTGGCCACGGCGAGCGGACACACATGCGTGTCCAGCGAATGAATTTATGAGCGATAACAAGCGAATAAAACATGCGGGCCCCTCCTGAGATTCGCATGCGGAGGACGTGTCAACCCTCGCCTGGACGCACACGCACACGCACACACTCCTGACGAGTTTATTATCCGGGGTCATGGTGGCGAAGTAGGTTGCCAAGGAACAGTGTCAGCCGTACCGACGGATGACCACTCAAAGGTTAAGAATCACGTTGTGGGTGATGTGTGTGTGTGTGGGGCGCGGTGAGGAGCACCAGATGTCATGGGGCAGCACTGCTCAGTTGGTTGGCGGTTGGGATCCAGTGGATGCCTGGGAAATTAAAATTTTAAGAGGATTCCTGTGGTCGCGGGCGTGGTGTGGCGGAGAGAAATGGCATTATGGGCATGGGATGCTCGTCATAAATCCATCTGAAGTCAATGAATGGGGTCGAATTTCGTTTCGTAACCGGGTGGTGGGGTGAAAGGAATTTATGGTCACTTCGTAAGGGGATCTAAAAGGAGCGGCTTTAAGAATCGGTGCTGCATTCATTTTTCATCCTTAAGGGGTTCAGCTCAGAAAGGAGTGGCTTTTCGAAATGAGGTCAGTTTGTTTTGGCTTTTTGATGCAGGGGCGTCTGCACTGCGTCGCTGAATGCAGTCGTTGATGGAATTTAGTGGAACTAACTGCCGCTTTGCGACTACAACGATTTCGGGTTTGGGTTAGAAATTTAAAAGAGTTACGTTGGCTCGTGAAGTCGATGGAAAAAGTCATTGAAAGTGTCCTTGATTGCTCTTCTCGACGAAGAGATCACTTAAACTTATCGCATTCATTGCGCGTCTTCACGCAGTTAGACTCCTATACATCATTTTGCTACTCATCAACCATGAACCTATATTCTCAGTCTTTAAGAAATCCATTGTATACTTGTTTTAAGTTTTAATGAATTTAGTACTGAGTACTAAATAATTTTAGTACAGAGTACTAAATAATTTTAGTACTGAGTACTACTTTGCTTTAGTCCTGATTACTCGTTAACGATTCTTAATGTTAGTACTGAGTACTAATTCACTTTAGTACTGAGTACTAAAAACGATAAATATCTTACTGTACATCCCTAATACTCAAATGAAATGAACTGAACCCAAACCATTAATTGAAACGATCAAAAATGCAGATCAGCCAATCTCCCAGAGCCTCACTCGGTTGAGTAAATGTCAAACGTGCACATCAGGTGAATCCCTTCCCTCCCAAACCATTGCAAAGAAGTCAACAGCAACTTCATGGATGCGACTAAAAATATCCGATTGCATGCCTCCAAATCCCTCTCATCTCTCACCCAGACCTTGAGGAGAACTCCGCAAGTTTTCGTCGTGCGAACTATTTCGCAATCAACGATGCAAGCAGCCAGAGTGTATCTCTCGGATACATATACTCGTACGAATGTTTATGGTATTTCAGGCGATTGCAGAAAACTATTTTAAAATTCTAAACACAGAGTCACGCGACGCGACTCCCCTACTGTGCGCTTGCACATTCATTCTCTCCGCGACGACTTCACCCGCCACCACCCGTGCTGTGCTGTCAACCCCCCTGCGCTGTTATTTTCGTTCTTCGCGTCGCGTAATCCGTCGCGTTTGAGGCACAAATCTGTGGAATTTTCGAGGAAAGCCAAACTTCCTCGCCCTTGCGCCGCTTGCGGAACCGAACGCATGCTAATGACTGACTGCCCATTTGATGGCTTTGCAGGCGTCTAATCGCCCTAAGCGGCTCAGGCAGACAATAAGCCACAAACACAATCAGACGCCATCACGACAAGTTCCGCTGAACTTCCGCCGCTGAGAAAGGCCAGAAGGCAGTTCCTTAACCTCACTTGGTCGGGGTCGTCGCAGTAGACACTTTTAATCTGACGTTTTGCACTTTCGCTGAGAGACGGCGCGCCGAATGACGTGCCAACCAAAGGAATTCCGGTCTGAGGCGGTGGGCGGTGGGGAATGTTTTTATTACACTCCCCCAATGGGATGGGGGGTGCTTTTATTGCAACAATAAAAGGAGAGCCTTCCTTTGGCTCACTCTCTGTCTGTGTCGTTTTTCCGGATAACTGTCACCCAAAGCCACTCGATTGAATCGGCAGCTTGGCCATGCTATCCACTGCTTGGCACTCGTAAACCATCGCCGGGCGGGAATCCTTCTAAGACCTCCCGGTTGTCGTGCAGAGATGAACAGCACTCTGGCTTCCCCTTCCACCTCCCTCCCGCTCTCGGATCGTCGCACTCGTATCGAGACTCTCGTATCTGCTGCGATGTCATGCAGCAACAACAAAACAAAACGAGAAACACTAGTAATTAAAATGTTTCGTTCGCCTCGGGCGGGGGTGTGGGTTCGTCGGCGGGTCTGGGAGACTGCTGGGAACCGGGCTCATGCCCCTGCGCTTCGGTACAGCTTTGTGTGTCTGTTTGGGTGTGTTTTTGTGTGTCGGGCATACCCAACTGAGGCTATAATTAGTCGGCATTATGGCCCGACTTTGTAGTGTGTCGTGTCAGATGAATAGTTTCTCGGGGATTGTCATTGACGGCGGAGGAGTGCTGATGGTGGCAGTGGAGTGGATAACCCAAAATGCGCATACGGCAGACACTTTGGTGGCACAATTGGAGTGAGTTGCGAGTGGAATTAGTGGCGATACGTTTTGGGTTCTTGTGGAGATGACAATCTGAAGAATTTTCACACATCTTGCTGCCATGGGAGTTGATTCCACTCGATGTGGTGATGGTGCAGGGGGGAGGGAGGGCGATGTAAACTAATCTCACTTGGCATTCATTTGACATGGGAAATGGGTGGCGGGGCTGGCTGATGTAGTGCATGTGTAGCTGAGCATGTAATAACCACGTTATAAGAGATTTGATTGTGCAGGGGATTTGTGAGATGAATCGGGCATCGAATTGATAAAGTGACAGAGGCAGGGGTGGGGGTTATTTACAAATTTGAAACAGAATCTCAATTTGCTTGACATGTCTCGGAACATTTTGAGTTTAATTGGATGGCATTAGTGGCGAATGGGGGATAATGTGCTGTTATCACTCGATGCGAGCGTCATCATCGTTATCAGTCTCACCACGAAATGTGATTGAAAATTTAGTCACTGAGGCGGTAAGATTATCTCGGACACACACAAACCTTCAGATCAGTCTTGAATGAGGACACGTTCGTGGCAGTCTGTCTGAGGAATCATATGTCACCGATGGAAGAAGATGAAATTTCTTCAGGTCATCACTCTTACAGTGCTCTTCGCGTGCGTATGAGAATCCGACATTTTTTGAGATCTATCAAGTGTGTCACGGAAAGCAGCAGCTCTAGTTGACAACTGAACTGCGTCTGTCTACTTCAAGGCGCTCTTTGCGCGTCTGAGTGCAGAAAAGTGTCAAATGTCTAAGCACCCCAACACAACTTTAGACAAAGCTAATCTGCTTGCTGCAGACTCTGAGCCTGTGGGACAACGCAACAGAGGACGTCCACGTACAAAGTGGCGCACACAAGTCGAGGGGGATCTCGGCCGGCTTGGTGTGCGAAACTGGAGGCAGCTGGCGAAAGATCGTGCTGGCTGGAGAGGCATGTTGAGTGAGGCCAGGGTCCACCTCGGACTGTAGCGCTCTAAGAAGAAGAAGAAGAATCTGCTTGCTGCGCATTTCGTCGCCACATCAATGCTGCCAGATTCCAGTTTGTCTCCTCTTGAAAAGGGTGTTTTTTTAGATGTTTGGTTTTCAAACTGCCAACACTGTGCCTTCTGATTGTCAATTTGACAGTTGAAAGTTGATTTATGGTACATTTTGCCATTTTACGAACAACGCGTGCAAATTGTGCAAACTTATTTTGAAAACCATTGTTCGGTTCGTCAAGCTTACAGGGTGGGCCATCTAGTGGTTCTTTTCAGATAATCGATTATTTTGACACTGACAGCTGTTTCCCGCTCAAAATCTTGACAGAAATTCAGTATCAAACCTCCGCGGAACGAAATGAGTCGCTTTACACTTGAACAACGTTGGGAAATATTGAAAACTTATATCCAAAGTGAGTGCTGTGTAGCCCAAACAGAGTGTTTTTTCAAAATAAGTTTTGGCCGAAATGAAGAACCCACCGCGACTGCTGTACGCAAGCTTGTGCAGGAAGTTCGTGAGACCGGTATGCTAGAGGACATTCAAAAAAACGTATATTTCGATGTGTTGAGACTCAAACAATTTACAACAAATCGCCTCCTAATTGGTGCAGATCGTGCAGGACCTCTAGAATTGATGCAATGCTCCAGGCTTGCGTCCGGCATGAATCCCTGCAGTACGCTCCATTTTCATTGATTAGCTCGGGTAGTCCACGCCAGTGGGAGGTTTGAATTTCTCTTAAGTAGGCTTGCAGAATTTTCCAGGTTTCAGCAATAGTTTCCGGTAAGAAGCCACATTTTTTGGCGAAAATCAATCTCGCACGCAGGTAGTAGCCGATAGGCCAGACTCACTCGGGTCCTTGATGATAGTTGGCTCCTTGTGCTGCGGTTGTATCTGTAGATTCATCACTGTTGTCGTAGTTGCCGCGGTAGTTCCAATCGTCTGGGTCCAAAGTCTTCATACCGAGAGGTCCCAAGAGGTTTTCACGTGCCAACTCGAGTGTATGGATTGAAGAGTTCCGGAGCGACAACCATGGCAATGGGGAAATTGCATCTCAGCTGGTAGTCAGTCCACTTCTGGGTGGCTCCGTAGGAATCTTTGTAGATCAGCTTCTTGTTGGCAAGCGGGGCCTTCTCCTCTTTCGTGACGAAGAAGTACTTCTCAAAGTTCGCTTGAATTCGATCAGCCCATTCAGCGTAGGTCCACGTAGTTTTCTGGCCATTTGGTGCAGTTCTTTCGACCGATCTGTAGGGTATCAAGGCGTCCTTGTTCAACTGATCCATATATCTCAAAACAGCCATTTGAAGGCCGACTAACTCGATAGCGGATCCATCACGAGGTGTGATTGGCCTGCCTCTGTTGTTGGCCTTTTCAGACGAACCCATCTTGTCCATCCATGTAATATAATAATAATAATAATGGCGGCGCTACAGTCCGGTGTGGACCTGGGCCTAGCTTCTCAGCAACCACTCGTGTTGTGCGTGCTATTGTTCTCTCACGAGTGGAGGGGACTTACAGTTGAATGCCGACTCCCAACGGCGAGATTGAGAAGCTTTTTCTAGACAGTTATACTCTTTGAGCATTGTCAGTGACTCGAAAGAGGTGGAGCCGCGAACAATTTTTTTTTTTATAAATTGTTTGCCTGAACTTGGATTCGAACCTAGACTGTGAAAGTCAAGTGCGCATGGGTCGACGCACGAACCCACACGGCCACGGCGCCCACTATCCATGTGCAGCAGTTAAATCCGTTTCCATCGAATACGAAACCAGTCTCTGGATGCACTCCGATCTGATTGTTGAAGCCCTTGTCCTTCATGTGTGCATCGATCTCATAGCCCGCATGACGTTCGCGGTACTCCAGACCCTGGAGTGCCTGTTCAGTGCTTCTTGCATCACATCATACAGGAACTGATCACACTCGACATTACTCATGGTCCCCTTCGTCGTACCGAGAATGTGGCTGCTGTGGCCGAGGGTGTGAGACTCACATTCACGAACATCAACTCGCCATCGATCTCAACAGCTCAACACATTTCACGCACTAGCCTGAGGAGAATTCTGCACAAAGATCTCGGATTATTCGCTCACAAGGTCCAATTGACTCAGCGACTGAAGGCGCGCGAGCACCCGCTTCGTCATCGCTTCGCAGTTTGGGTCTCAGAGCAGCTTGAATTGGACAACCATTTTGAGCGAAAAATCATTTTTTCTGACGAGGCGCATTTTCATCTCGGCGGCTACGTTAACAAACAAAATTGCCGCATCTGGGGCTCGGAAAACCGGCACGTTATTGTCGAGAGGCCAATGCATCCACAGAGAGTGACAGTTTAGTGCAGCTTGTGGAGTGATGGCATCATTGGACCAGTTTTCTTCGAAAATGAGCCTGGGAACAACGTTTCGGTCAACGGTGGGCGTTACAGAGCCATGTTAACCGACTTTATTCAGTGAAATTGAAGGCATGGATTTGGACGAAGTCTGGTTCATGCAGGATGGCGCGCCGTGCCGTATAACCTATAGGTAGCCCTAAGCGACGAACATGCTCGTGCTCGTCGCATTTTCGTCGTGTTTGGGCTGGTTCGCGAGCCGCTCGCTGTTGGCGAAAATTTTTTTTCGTGTTCGTTGGCTTTGATGTTCGCCGTGTAGGGCCATGTTCGGGAGTAAACCTAATTTTTGCTGTGAACGTCCCCGAGTGCATATCGCGGATTAAGCACAATGTCAGTCAGTCAGCCACGATTTTACAGAGGAATAAACCACTTGCGCTTCCCTATCACACATGTTGAAGGTTTGAAGAAACAACACGAAATAAATGTTCGCCGTGTAGGGGATAACGCAAACGAGCAAGTTCGGCGAGCATGTTCGTCGTTTAGGGCTGCCTTATGCCACAATCGCTCTTTGCGCACTAAATTCCCAAATCGTGTTATCAGCCGTCATGGCGATTTCAATTGGCCACCTCTGAGCTGCGATTTGACCCATTTGGACGTTTTTTTGTGGGGGACCATGAAGGATCGATGTTATGCTAACAATCCAGAAACGGTTCAAGCACTTAAGGTCAATATCATCCAAGCAATCTGTGAGCTGCAGCCCGAAACCATCAACAAGGTCTTGGAAAAGATATGACCTGTTCATTGATGAAAGTTTTAAGTTAAGTTTTGGCCAGACTTGTTTTGTGATGCCTTCTGATCTTAAATTTGTGGCTCTAATTGTGTGTTCGTCTTTTAGACGATGTTTTCATGTAACGAGTGGCATGGGCGGTGGTTCTTCACCGAGTAAGACTGAGGAAGCCGTCCCACGGCTGTCGAGTTCATCGGCTTCACAATTCGTTGGAACGTCATGTCCCGTCACCCACGTAAGGTGAATGTTAAAATGACGTAAAAACTTACCCTTCGGTGAATTCTTTGGAACAAAAGAAAGAAGAAGACTAGGTAAGGTTTTCGATGTCTTCTCCAAAGATAGAAAAACAGTCGTTACCCCAATTCAGCCAAAAGGTCTCGCTTCTCAGCCAGAGAAAGATGAAGGTCTCGAACGGGATGAAGGATAGACGGGGCAGAGTACAGCGACACATGACCCCACTGTGTGACTTACTTACTTACTTACTTAGCAGGCCTACGACCCATGTAGGGTCTGAGCCTGAGCTATTGCTGCCTTCCTTCGTTGACGGTCCTGGACACGCTGCTTTCAATCATCAAAACCAAGCTGTCTAACGTCTGCGATGACTTGGTCTTTGTACCGGAGGTTCGGTCTTCCTCTCCTTCTCGAACTAGGAGGCTCGGATTCGCAGACCCTCTTAGCTGAAGCGTTGTTGTCCATGCGCTCGATGTGGCCGAGCCAGTGCAGTCGACGGATTTTTGCCTTTCGGACTACAACCACATCCTGGTACAGCTCATAGGGTTCGCGGTTGTGTGTTCTCCTCCATTCGCCTTCCTCGCAGTCGGGACCATATGTCCGACGTAGAATTTTTATTTTGAAGGAACCAAGAATCAGCTCTGCAGTTCTGCTTAGTGTCCAACTTTCGACTCCATGTAGCAGGACTGGCAGAATTAGAGTTTGTGCAGCATGATTTTGGTCCGTCGAGTCAGGAGTTTTGACAAACTGAAGTAGCATCGGTTGCCAAGGGTCCTTCGAGTCAGGAGTTTTGAGCCCAGTTGTTTTGACAAACTGAATCGGTTGCCAAGGGGATTCTACATCGGATCTCCACTGTGATGTCGTTCGTTGAGTTCACGTTTGCCTCGAGGTAGACAAACTCCTTCACTACTCCTCAATTGACTCTAAGGCAAATTAGCTTTCCGTTCGACTGCCTACGGACCCCCTTCAAAGTCAAGAGAAAAAATCAAATCCTTTCACCATCCGGGACAAACAAAACCTCGTTCCCATCAAAGACAGAGCGCAAAGAATCAGCGACTTCAGTTAACGACCTAAGGCCCACTCGGTTTATTGCCCCGCAAACGAACATTGTAACTCTAGACCAGTTTCCCACGAGTCCAAGTGGTCCATGTTCCCAGCAGGATATGCACACAAAACGTCATCACAGCCAACAAAGTCCCCGTCCGTCCGTATCCCCACACAAAGTTGCCTTTTACGACTCTCCACCGGTTCACAGGCTCCGCCGCGGCTGCCTCCGTGCACCGGCAACTTGATTTGTCTCTAATTAAAAACTCGATCGGAATCTCAAACAGCAATTACGTGAAGTTTCCAACATGAGCAGCGGCGCAATAAAATCAAACTTTCCCATCCCCCAATCAGGGGCAGCCTGCCTTACATCATCCCGGTCCGGCCTCCATAAACCTTATCCCACCGCCGCATCGCTGCCCGTATCGTGCCGTTGGATAGGAGAACCTTTCATCTGCGATACGAATCGCTCCAGCGCGAGCCTAGGCGAAGTGACGAAACACCTTAATTGCACGTACTCACATGACGACGACCGACGACGATCCACTCTCGTTCGACTAATTAGCCAGACACCCTGCAGCTCGGCACCCTGACGACGGTGCCCATTAAGCACCTGATAAACATTTACCGAAATTCGTTTCCTCTCCACGTCCCCGCCGCCGTCGCCCCGGCTGTGAGTGGGAGCCGGTGAGTGCAGTGGCTGGAGAGGAGGCCGTAGGTGCGTCACAGCCAGCGAAGGTCATGAGAACATGATATTTGAATATCTGCGAGTCTCTCAAGTCGCCTGACACACGGCTCCAAACTGAATTAATTAGCCACACGGGCTGCACCCCCGTGCAGCGTGGTGGGTGTCGTCCTACGCCCGTCATGACAGTCACACATTTCGTGGCAATAAATCCGCAACTGCTGCTGCTCCTGTTCTGTTTGTTTGGGCCACAATTTGTTTTTCCACCCCCCCTCTCGGTGCCGTTCCCATGGCCTAACGACTCTTAATCACGTACAGCACGTGGGGCGGAGGGGGTGGTTGGATGTATGACTGCCGCTGGCCATAAAGTACGAAATTTTTGTGTGCGTTTCTGTGTGAATTTACATTCGGGCCGTTGTGAGTTATGAGCCTGATTATGGGCCTTAAATCGCGAATTTATCAAATTCCCCACAACGGGACTGGTTAGGCTCCCGTGGCTTGTTCGGCGGGTGATTCTCTGGTGCGGCTTCTAGTCCTAGTTGCGGTGGGGTTGTGTGGAGAGGGGGGGATGGACGCTTGCTTGGCGGAGAGAATTAATTTCGAATTAAAAACGAATTACGTGGTGGTTCTTGGTCGCTGTGAACCCAAAAAACCGGGTCAGACTCTGAACAGCGTGGTCTGAGTGCCCCTCCACAGCGGGCATATCTTATCGGCCAGGCACTCGTGGAATGTTGAGTTGTCGCCAAACGCTTGTGAGTGAGTGAAGTATTTTTTGCGACAACCGGGGGATTAGAGGGTAATCGAACAAAGTGCCAACAATTTGTTGATAAAACGGTCTGAAGGTGATTTTGTGAATTGATCACTGTCCAGTGGCGCATTGGAATTGGATCTCCGACGGGTGCGATGACAGGGGACTGGTGTGGTGCCACAAAATTGCCTCTTTAAGGGTTTCCAATGCTTTCGAGGTATCTCTTCAAAGGACCTGTGTCGCTAATCTGAGTGAATACACACTCCTTTTCACCCCCTTCTCACAAATTAGGTATCCCATAGGATGTGGTATCAAAACGGCGCTAATTGGGTGCGATAAACAAGATCTGTATGTCTACCGCCACTTTTACCTACCCTACCCTACTTGTGTCGCATTTGGTTGCCCCCAAGGGTCATTGCAGCGACATTTCGGCGCCAGCCGACGACGCGGTGAATGAACTCTACGTTCCGGAAACCGTTGTTGACGAAGATAGAATTGGATGGGCCATTGACTCATTTGCCCCATATAAGTCTCCTGGCTTAGACGGCATATATCCAATTATGCTGCAAAAGACTAAGGATATGATAATCCCTGTCCTGAGTAGGATATATAGATGCAGCTTAATAAACCCGCTACATACCGTCGACTTGGAGGGAAGTAAAGGTTGTCTTCATCCCTAAAGCCGGTAAAGCTAGCCACACAGCTGCAAAAGATTTCCGACCTATAAGCTTGACTTCCTTTGTTCTCAAAACCTTTGAGAAGGTAATCAATGCTTATATTCGCAGTAAGCTTTCTACCAACACAATCTCCACAGCACAACATGCCTACATTAAAGGCAGAGGTGTGGAGACCGCACTTCACAGCGTGGCTAATGTAATTGAAAGCACTCTCAAAGCCAAAGAATACGCACTCGCAGCCTTTCTGGATATTGAAGGCGCTTTCAATAAATGTGGAAACGAGAGCGATTAAGTCAGCCCTCGAGAGGGCCAATATTGAGCAATCAATAACATCAACCGTTGTTAGCCTGCACAGTAAAAGAACAATCTACGCGAACATGGGTGACAGGCTCGTGAAAGCCATTGCCTCTAGAGGCACACCGCAGGGAGGGGTAATTTCACCCCTGCTCTGGGTTCTTGTCATCGACGAAGTCTTAGAGAAGCTCAAATACTCGGGGGTGACAGTAGTTGCTTTTGTGTGAACGCCTGAAACCATTCGTGAACAAACTGATAGGTCCTTATCAGTGTGGTTTCAGGCCCGGGAAGTCCACCATCGATCAAATTTTCACACTGCGGCAGATCCTGGAGAAGACCCAGGAAATGCAGATCGACACACACCATCTATTTGTCGATCTCAGGGCCGCATATGACAGCGTGCCCAGAGACGAGCTATACAGCGCCTTGTTTAGTTTTGACATTCCTGCCAAACTCGTCAGACTGAGCAGGATGACGATGGAGAACTCTCGCTACTCCATCAAGGTCGGTAACGAACTCACCGAGACCTTCAATGTCAAAAAAGGTTTTAGACAAGGCGACGCGCTGTCATGTGATTTCTTTAACATCATTCTTGAGAAGATCGTGCAAAACTCACTGGCCAACACAAGAGGCACGATCTTCCAAAAGTCCGTTCAACTGCTAGCTTATGCGGATGACATTGACGTGATTGGGAGAACACAGCGAGCCGTCAATGATGCGTTTGCTGGCATTGAAACGGAAGCGGCTAAAATGGGTCTGGCGGTAAACGAGGGCAAAACAAAGTATATGCTGTCATCGAGAAAGGACGCACAACATCGACGACTTGGCCAGAACGTCACCATAGGCAGCTATAACTTTGAGGTAGTTAAGGACTTCGTCTATGTCTTGGCTTCGCAGTAAACAGTACGAACAACATCAGTGCCGAGATCAAACGTAGAATAACTCTTGCCAACCGCTGTTTTTATGGGCTCAAAAGGCAATTGAGTAGTAGAGCCCTCTCTCGGAAGACCAAGCTGACTTTATATAAGACCTTGATCATCCCAGTCCTGCTTTACGGCGCAGAGGCATGGACAATATCCCAAGCGGATGAGCAGTCTCTTGGTCTTTTCGAGAGAAAAGTTCTGCGCGCGATCTTTGGTCCTGTTTGCGTTGATGGCATTTGGAGGAAAAGGTTCAACCATGAACTATATGGGCTGTACAGCGACATGAGTCTAGCCAGGCGTCTACGGATCCAACGCCTAAGATGGCTAGGCCATGTAGATCGTATGGACAACTTAGCTCCGGCCCGAAGAGTCTTCGACTCTGAGCCTGTGGGACAACGCAACAGAGGACGTCCACGAACAAGGTGGCGCACACAAGTCGAGGGGGACCTCGGCCGGCTTGGTGTGCGAAACTGGAGACAGCTGGCGAAAGATCGTGCTGGCTGGAGAGGCATGTTGAGTGAGGCCCAGGTCCACCTCGGACTGTAGCGCCCTAAGAAGAAGAAGAAGAAGACAGTAGTTGCTTATGCAGACGACGTAGTGTTGATAGCTAGAGGCAAATTCCTCCCAACCATAAGTGAAGTACTTGAGAGCGCTATAAGCACACTAGCTAGATGGGCTAAAAACTGCGGACTGGGTGTTAACCCAGGTAAGACTGAATTGGTTCTCTTCTCCAACAAAAGAGTCATACCGCAATTTAGGCTACCATCTATCGAGAGATCCACACTGACGCTATCCGACAGTGCTAGATACCTAGGTATCATTCTTGACAGGAAACTAAATTGGAAACTTAATGTCTCTGAAAGGGTCAAAAAGGCAACATGCGCTTTTTATATCTGCGCAAAAATTGTCGGTAAAAAATGGGGACCAAGCCCCAAGACCATCCTATGGATGTATACCGCTATTGTCAGACCCATCCTTACGTATGGCAGCGTAGTCTGGTGGCAGGCAGCATTGAAAGCCATTAATCTTAAGGCATTGACGAAAATACAAAGACTTGCGTGTATGGGAGTTACTGGCGCAATCAGCTCTACCCCAACAGCTGGACTGGAAACGATCCTACACATGCTACCGCTTGACCTTCATATGCAGGCAATCGCCGCTAAAAGTGCTCTGAGAATCAGTCAATCTTGCAACTGGCGCTCAGGTACCACTGGACATGCAAGTATTCTTAACAAACTTGCAGTATCAGAAGTCGAGAGCGACTACAGGCTCCCATTCCTCGACTTCGAGAGACCCTTCAAATGCCAATACCCCACCAGAGAGGAGTGGGCGTCCAATGAACCCATCAACAACTCGTCAATAAAGGTATATACCGACGGGTCAAAGATGGAAGCAGGCACAGGCGCGGGCATTTTCTCCAACGAGCTAAACTTGCACTGCTCAATCAGACTACCTGATTATGGCAGTGTGTTTCAAGCGGAAGTCCTGGCGGTCAAAGAAGCGGCCAAAAAGATATTAATGATGACGATATCACCAGCTGATATTACCATTTTCATTGACAGTCAGGCGGCCATGAAAGCTATATCCGCAATAGAAGTCAAGTCCAAGCTAGTCGCAAGCTGTCGCGAAGATCTAAAGGCTCTTGGCTCACAGCACTCGATTAATCTGTGCTGGGTCCCAGGACATAGGGACATAGCCGGCAATGAGATAGCTGATGAACTTGCCAGAACAGGGTCAGTGACCGACGCGTCACAAGCAATTCAGGGTATTAAACCGCCACTCTCAGAGCTGAGGAAAAAGGTGGATACTATGATCATTGAAATGGCAAACAGTAGATGGCGCGGTCTGTCTACATGTGCGACTGCTAAAGCATTATGGCCCAGATACGACCGAGCAAAAACCGACAAGATCCTTCAGTGCGACAAAGAGTTGCTAACGATGGTGGTTGGAGCTCTCACTGGCCATAATCATCTTAGAAACCATACCATGAAAATGGGACTCTCCAACGACAACATTTGTAGAGGTTGTGGTGACGAGGAGTACCTCTGTCACTGCCCTAGTCTTTGTCAGTTGCGTCATAGAACACTGGGAGAATTCTTCTTCCAAGACTTACATGAAATCTCAAGTATACCTCTTAGATCTCTTTACAGGTTTATAAGGAAATCGGGATGGCTCCGGCGCAACGAAGGACCATGAGTGCGACAAGGGTTAAAAAAAAGGGGACACTATCCTCCAATTGGGCATCACAATGGGTCCCTAAGGACCTAAGTGAGACGTGGCTTAAGCCCGTCTACCCACATACCTACCTACCTACCTAAGGGTCATTGCGCTCAGCTTCTTCTGCACACAGGCTGTCAAGCAATCGCCCAAACTTCTCAGCAAACATTTGTCTTTTTGTACGAGAGCTGGCAGTCGTCCGGGCGAAGAATGTGCCACAGCTCGCTTACCAGCTTCATGGCACATGTGCCACAGCTCGCTCAGCAGCTTCGTGTCACATTCTCCACTCAGACGAGGTCGCTATTCCTAAGCAAAGGTTCATAAAGTGTCAGCCCTTTCTTCAAAAAAAAAAGTCAAAAACTAATCCCCCCTCCTAACCGGCTCTCCATTCGATCCGCAGTCATTTAGTCCCCATCACAACCCGCTTAAGACGTTCCACCAGCCACCTTGCCCACCTTCATCCATTCAATTCTCATTTAAGCCAAATTAATGTATCCAATCAGATCCACCGCATCTAAATCCATCACCTGTTGCTCTTTATTCTCGCCCAGAACGCCCAACCTAATCGCCGCAGCCGAGACGCCGAGACCTTGTGCTTCATTCTTCGATAAAAATAGACGAAAACGTCATGTTTTCTTCGATTGTTTTTGTTTTTGTATTCCACTGGGGAGCGAATATCGCTGTAGCTTGTCAAGTCGTCGTGTAAATTGTGTGATTAGCGTTAAGCCTGTTATGCAAATCTATCACCGACGTGAGACTAATTGCTGACAGAGTCAAAGGTTGTTCGTTTTTTCGAATGCAAGTGCCGTTCGCATTTGCATTTGAATTCACTTCATGAGGCTCAGTGGCGACAAATGACGAAGTCTATTGTGCGTGTCTAATTAGATAAACTGACTCATTTGGAGTCATGGATGTCAGGGATAGGGCGAGCGATGGGATGCATGTGCACGGAGTTGTTTGAGGAGGACCGGAATGGTTGGTGAATCGTTGTGAAGCTTCGCCGTGGTTTCTTTTTTGAACCAACAAAGAGATCGTTTTTAAGGTTTTAAGTCAGCTTAACCGATGTGGAAGCTCGCACAAGTTTCGTTCATTTAAGCTTCTTAAAAGCTGGGTCTTTAGCAACAAATCTCAGCATCAAATCTTCAGCAAGAAATCTTCAGCTAGCATGACCTAAGGCTTTACAGTTTCCCGTATCCTAAGACAACTTGGTTCAAGTTTGTTTTACCTTCAATCGTGGTCTTTTTTGGATTGTCCCACTCAACCAAACGACAACCTCACTCGCAGCCTGTCGTAGGTTAAGACTGACTAAATTGCAGCTAACAATGGCGATCAGTTGTTGGAGAAAGTAAGAAAAATTTGGTCAGCAAAATGTAGTACAACTAGACTTTTTTC
The DNA here is from genome assembly GCA_930367185.1 of Myathropa florea. Classification (NCBI taxonomy): domain Eukaryota; kingdom Metazoa; phylum Arthropoda; class Insecta; order Diptera; family Syrphidae; genus Myathropa; species Myathropa florea. The sequence continues at coordinate 19,682,631 of OV884003.1, forward strand.
AGATAAACAAAATTCTTGACAAATGGCGCCACAGTCCGCGAAACGTTGTATTGTTCTCGAGCGACTGGAGGGGATGTATGGCCTGGCCTCCATGACAGAAAAAAAGAAATACAAGAAAATCGAGAAAATGTGCTGATCATCAATGAGGTCAGGAGAATACCTCCACGGACAAGAGTTTTATACTTTTTCGGATGTAAAATAAAAATGATTTATCTCACGTTTATGTTGCAAGTAAAAAATCTCCTTTTCCTGATCTTTTGATCAACTACTCATAGAAGAAAACTCTACCGTGTACTTCTGGTTCGACAACAGATAGCAGCCAACTGACATCAGCCTCTTGGATCAGAGACTGTTAATCTCTAGACTAAGTCTCATCAATTTAGAACAAAGGCGATGTACCTTTGACATAAGAATCCTTCGAAGACAAATAAGAAGTTGGCAATGAAGGGATCAACTGAGACAGTGAAGGGCTTGAGATATTTGATTGATAGAGCTGGAGTTCTTCAAAATTTTACGGCAGCCATAATTTGAATAAAAATTCAAACGAAATTACTAGATCCTGGCCATACATTTGATAATTCACAAGAATGGTGACCTTTTAACCAAATAAAGGATTTTGACAAAACGACGTGCTGTCATGAGACTAATTCAATATCGTTCTTGAGAAGATCGTGCAAAATTCACTGGTCAACACAAGAGGCACGATTTTTCAAAAGTCCGTACAACTGCCAGCAAACGGGAATGACATTGTCGTGGTTAGGAGAATACATCGAGTCGTCAATGAGGCGTTTGCAGGTATTGAAACAGGAAAAGAGGACAAAACGATGCTTATGCTGTCATCGAGAAAGGATGCGAAACATCGTCGACTTGGCTAGAACGTCACCATAGGCAGCTATGACTTCGATGTAGTTAAGGGCACCCAAATAAAACCTGGAATACAATCGGTACTGAGATTCAACGCAGCCCTGCCAATCGCTGCTTCTTTGGGATCAAGAATCAATTGAGTTGACTTTGTACAGGGTGGGCCCTCTGAGGGCATTTTTTTTTTTTTCAAATCACAGGTTATTTTGACACTGACAGCTGTTTCGCGTTCGAAATCTTGGCAGAAAGTCAGTATCATACATCCGCGGAACTGAGTTCACGTTTGCCCCGAGGTAGACTACTTTAAAATTGTATCTGTAAACTTTTAGATACGTCTAGCAAGAAGCCGAGACGTTGGACAACTGATTTGGATGTCTTAAATATAGCCAAGAAGACTGGCATTAAGAGGTACAGGCATCTGACCGACACGTCAGGACACAATCAAGATATCTGGCTACTATCTGAGGCGACTAAACACGACTGGATGGCGCAGTTGGTTAAGTGCCTGCCTCAAGTTGGAGGGGTCCCAGGTTCGATTCCGAAATCGGTCTAGTTACCATTTGCCGTTGGGATCAAATTAACGGCACTGGAGTAGGTTGCTACATGGCAGTATAATGGACCAGTTTTGAGTCTAAGTGCTCCAGTAGTGTTTCTAAAATCCTCCAAAGAAAAAAAAAATCTGAGGCGACTAACAACTCGTTCAGATTTTATGTAGGTAGGTAAGAGAGTGCCTTTGCGACTGCTGGTGCGGCTCATTTAGACCAAACATTTTAAGAAAGTGACTGTAACATGACTATGTCTAGCTTTCGGCTTCAGAAGCAAGACTGGCCAAATTAGGGTTTTGTAGAGCATGTGATCTAAGCCCGATTAGATTTTTTGATCTCTTCCCAGACCCACGGTAATACACCTCAGTACAGTAAATAGACGAACTGAATGGAGGAAATTAACGTCGGAAATGTTCAGCTTTAACAGCTAATCAGCTTTAAACAATATTTCGTTCAGAAAGTTTAGTTCAAATTCTTAACTAGGGAATCGTCTTCTTCTTCTTCTTAGGGCGCTACAGTCCGAGGTGGACCTGGGCCTCACTCAACATGCCTCTCCAGCCAGTACGATCTTTCGTCAGCTGTCTCCAGTTTCGCACACCAAGCCGGCCGAGGTCCCCCTCGACTTGTGTGCGCCAACTTGTTCGTGGACGTCCTCTGTTGCGTTGTCCCACAGGCTCAGAGTCGAAGACTGTGCATTTAAGTAAGGAATGGATCTTTAGGTAGAGTTCGTCAATTAAGAGGCGATAGGAGAGTATATTTAAGTAAGAAAAGTATTTTAGGTTCCAATAAAGTTGACAAAAGAGAGGAAAATATTTGTGGATCTTTACTTAGCTCACGCAGTGTATTTTAAGGTTCCATTTGACTCGGTAAGTCTTTCAAGGCTCAGCTTAAAGGAGAGAATGACATGTTTAGACGAATTCTGTAGATGATACTTTAGAAGAAATCCGTTGATAGTTTTTGTGTTGTTCAGTGTGAGGCTCCGGAGAAATTGAAGCCCATTTGGATAGGAAGACATTATTGTCTTGCGGGCTATTGAAACAGTTCCAAACGATTACAGTAGCAACTTAAATTCACTTGTCAACAAAGAAGATCTCTCATGCACCGTTCCGAACTCAACGTTTTGCGATTGAAATTTGACAACAAGAGGTGATGAATATTTGTGAAAATTCTTTTGAAAAAAGTAACGAACTTGTGCTGCAGGATCGAAAAATAGCAAACAATTCGGTGCCTGTTTGGAGTTGAAATCTCTAAGACCAATTTTCTGGACATTTTGTTTACAGATATTTAGTTCTGTACAACGACATGTGTCTAGCCAGGCGCCTAAGATCGGTAGGCCATGTAGAGCACGTGGATAACTTGACTCCGGCTGTAGAATATTCGCTTCTGAACCAGTGGGACAGCGTTACAGAGGACGTGCAAGTCTGATGTGGCGCACCTAATTAGAGAGGGACCGCAACCAACCTAGCGTGCGCAATCATGCTAGCTGGAAAGGTTTGCTGGTTAAGGCTCAGGTTTACCTCGGACTGTAGCGAAGAAGACTGCATTTGATTAAAAATTCAAATTTGTTCAGTTAAACAAATCAATCTTTTCACTAAATGAGCTTAAAGAGAGGACTACAAAATTACTTGAGATAAAAGCTCACTGTTCAACCATCTGCATATGGAAACCATCATCCGTTCTCAGCATGGGAAATGGCAAGATCTGAATTCTTCAAAAAAGTAACAAGACTTGGAAAGTGTTGACTCTTTTTAAATCTATTGCATTTTCAAAATGAAACCTCCAACTGAATCAGACTTGGCATCTTCAGAACCTTCGTACGGCGTGAAAAAGTTAACGGCGATTCTCTAAAAGTTACTTGAAGTTTGGCCGGACTCAAAACAGTCTTATTTTTGAAATTAAGCCACAAATTAACATGGCAATAAATAAAAGTCAGCAAGGTAAACTTCAACAAAAATGCCCCCAAAAGCCTGCAAGAAAAAGCTCGGGCCTCAACTCGCTTCCCTGTGGCGCCTGATTACTATGGGTCTTGACTCAAATTTGTGTCAAATCTTATCAAAGCTTAAAAATAGAAGTTATTTTTTAAAAGATTTCAATACTTACTTCCGATTCCATCGCTTCCTTAGTACTCCGAGCATGATTTCCACTCACGATGAAAGCAGCAACAAAAGAAACGAACAACGGAACGGTGAGTGAGTGAGAGAAGGCGAGTGGCCGGGGGCGGGGCGGAGATGTGAAGATGGGAGAAAAAACAAACGAAAATAACTGAAAATTAATGATATTCACAACTGCGTCTTCTTCATTCCATTCTCAGAATCGCTCAACCGCTCGACGGACAGATTGACTTTTCGGCACCTTTCCTCGACACGTTTTTATTCTTTTTTCGCTGCCCCCTTCTTCTCTCACTTCCCGAAGAATGACAGAAATTTTTCACACCAAAAACTGACGGGAAAAGAAGCCCGGTTCAAAACGTTTTCACGGATACTTCGCCCGGACACACGAACACTCTTTTCGGACAGACTTCACGTCGGCGTTCACCTCTTCCGCTTAGAGGAAGATTGATGGGACGCTTTGTTTTGGGAGGGAAATGCGTTCACACTTTTTGTTTCCCGCGGGTTTTTTGTAATTAATTTTTATTTCGAGCACTTTTCCTCGGTCACAGACGCGTCATACCGCCGGCGGTGTGCGACAAACGAGACGGTATCCCTTAGATGGCCGGCAGAGTCCTCGCATCGTCTCACGGACTGTCATTCACTGCAGCTTCGGCCTCTTCTCGGAATAAATAAAGCCGGACGATGTTGCCAGATGATGGTGACGACGAAGATGGAGGGCAGGGAGTTGCCACTCTGTTAGGCGGTGTATCTGCAGTAGGTCGGCTGCGTCTGCTGCATCTGTAACGAGAGACCCGAAAAAGGGGAAATTAAAATTTATTGCATTTTTTTTATGGAATTTTAAGGTTATGTCGAAGACTGTACACTTTTCGGGGGCCCTTCGAGACAAATTGAAGTAAACGCGCCCGACTTGCCCGTCCGCAGACAAAACAGAAACATTTTCCAGTGAAAAACAAACAAAAGCCGGACCGGCAACGACGACGACGACGACGGCGGCGGAGAGAGGATGCTCACAGATTCACTTGCAATGTGGGGTGTGCTTGGCGTTGTGGAGGCTGGGGAGATGACTGAGGAGCGGGAATGTTTTGCGAGCACAGCACACCGTCGTCCTCATCATGATCGTAGCCGTCGTGGTTGTCCGACCCCAGAAGACGTAAACAACGAGCGTTCTAATGTTAGCCACACTTGTGAATGGGAGCCAACGGTGGACCCCGGCCGGTGGGTTGGCGAACGGGGGGGAGGGGGGCAAGTCTGGCCAGAGTTATGGTTATGATTACGATGAATTAATGTGTGACGCGATGGCGTACACTCGTGCATGTGTGGAGCACAAGTACACATCCACTTTTCTCGTTTTTGAGGGTTTTCCATGGTTGAAGTTCTTTTTGTCTCTTCCCCCACGGTCCCACTGGCGGTGGGGCTTGTGATGTGCGGGGGATAGAGTGGGGCGCATAGAAATGCAGGAGATACTTAGGAACAGAAGGGGCCATGCAGTGTTTGGCTGCACACCCAGACACGGCCATGTGCGGAGATGAAATCACGAACTCATCCGGCCGCATCTGCGAGGGGTTTGCTGGGGTCTTTTTTGTTTTTGTGATGCGGGACGGGGGAAATGCTCTGATGAGCTACATATATTTTGTTTTGTGCGCTCGCAGAGCGTGCGGGCGTATCGGGACACGTGAAAAAGTGGTTCTGAGATATTTCGAATTACAGATTAAGTGGTATTTCGTTGCGACGACGTATCGTCTTTCGGCAACGGATGGCGATGCAGGGAGCTACGAAATATTCTTTGGCTCGAGAATGTGTGCTTCGGATGGCAGTGGAATCGGGAGCGGGGGTATTTGCTCGTAGATATGAAAATTCCAGACTGGAGAGGAATGCGATTAAAAGGTTGGACGTTGTTTAGTCGCATTTTGAAAAACCTTTTCTTGAACGGAATGTCTGGGAAAAAGTGGAGAAGGAGGAGAACGGTGTGTTTTGTGAGTAGATTTTGGGAAAGGGAGCGGTTTAGTCGTTGCCGAAGATCAGATTTGGGCGGGGAAGCGTCCACAAGTCTGCAGACGAAAGACTAGAAAGCTAAAGGAGCCTCTATCAGCAGCCATTCAGAATATTTTCAACGAATCAGTAGAATTAAGACGGCAGGCGGTAGCAGGAGACAACTTTAAGGAAATCAAGCGACTGCAAGCCCGCTGACACTGCACAATGGATCAACTCTGGTCTAAGTGCACACCTTAGCCACTTCATACCTAAGCCCGCTGACGGGAGACTATGAGGCGAAGGAAGCGCAAGGTAGATTTTTTTTTTTTTTTTTTTGTGCGAGAGGAGGTGGAAACCTTGCATAGGCACCAAAGGTCCGACGTCCTTTGGTAGTGCCGGATTCTTACCGGCTAAAACCACCCCCAGTCAATCTTCCCGTTTGTTTGCTCCCTCGCGGAACTACCGCTAGGTATTACTTCACGAGGGACGGGTTCGAGCTATTTGCTTCGTCACTAGGTGTTTAGCGAATTCGCGTTCCGCTGTCGTTCTGCGTTCCTAAGATCGCACATTATTCGTATTGCTGCATCGTTGACTGCAGCCCAATAATCTTCGCTTTTTAACATATACTCGATTATGTTATCTGGCGTCGGCTGTTCACCAATTTTGTCATGTAAGATATCTCTTTCGCTATCATAACGGGGCCATTCAAAGAAAACATGCTCCACATTTTCTTCCGCGTGTAGGCATCGAGGACAGAAAGGACTTGAATCACGGTTCCGCTTGAACAGGTATTCACGGAAGCCACCGTGACCAGTCAAAAGCTGTGTAAGATAATAATTAACCTCGCCGTGTTTTCGATTTACCCAATTTTCAATCCTTGGGATTAGTCGGTACGTCCATCTTCCTTTTTGGGATACGTTCCATCGTTGTTGCCACATTTCTATGCTGCGACTTCTTTCTATTTTCTTCGCGTGGTTTACAGTGGGGCCCGATTTGCACGCGATGGTCATAAAGTCTTCTAGCTTCTAGAGCTAGAATATCGATGGGTACCATGGAGGATAGTACCAATATCGCGTCGTGGGATACCGTCCGAAATGCACTGCAAACTCTCAGTGCACATAAACTGTAGACAGATTTGGCGTCTTTCATGTGCGACTTTTTATTCGCGACGTCAGACCATATTTGTGCCCCGTACAGCTGTATGGATGTTACAACTCTCGCCAGCATTAAACGTTTACTTTGCCTCGGTCCGCCGACATTTGACATGAGTCTCGAAAGAGCGCTTATCGCTTTCGATCGATTTTCTCACAAGCGTACGCGAGATGATGCTTATAATTAAGGCGAGCATCAATCATCACTCCCAGGTATTTAATAACGGGGCTGGAAATAATGTTGTGCTCTCCGACTTTTATCGTTATCGTCTCCCGTACCTTTCTACTCGTGATTAGCACGGATTCCGTTTTATGATCCGCAAGGTCTAATCTCATGTGGCAAAGCCAGTTTTTTTTATCAAAGCTATTGCTTCGTTGCAATATAACTCGATTTCTTCTAGTCGTTTCGCTGCTACAACCACCGCAATATCGTCCGCGAAGCCTATGATAGAGGCTTCTCTTGGAACCGGGAGTCGTAGAATGTCGTCATACATTACATTCCATAGTAGAGGACCTAGCACTGAACCTTGAGGCACGCCACCTGTAATTTTATGCAACTTCGTTCCGTCGTCAGAATCATAGAGGAGCAACCTATCGGTAAAATAGCTCCTAATTAATCTTAATATGTACTTCGGTACATTTAATCGTTCGAGACGTTGTAAAATACGTGTCCAGTTCGCCGAATTAAACGCATTTTTCACGTCAAGTGTTACCACGGCGCAGTAGTTTTTACTGCCTCCTCTCCATCGTCTACCTTCTATGGCTGTCCGGGCTTTGTCCGTTACAACTTTGATCGCGTCAATTGTCGATCGGCCCTTTCTAAAGCCATACTGGTATTCCGCGAGTCCATCATTGGCTTCGATGATGGGCTGTAGTCTGTTACATACTATTCTTTCTAGTATTTTGCCCATAGTATCGAGCATACAAAGTGGTCGGTAAGATGAGGGCTCTTCCGGTGGTTTATTTCCTTTCGGTAATAATACCAACCGTTGGTATTTCCATTGCTGCAAAAAAATTCCCTCATTCAAGCATGCATTATACATGCTGACGAATATGTCTGGGCGGGCTTTTATAGCTACTTTTAATGCCCGATTGGGTATACCGTCGGGACCGGGAGCTTTGCGATCTTTTATTCTATTAATTGCCGCTGAGTGCTCGTCGTTTGTTACCGCAGGAATAGATTCGCTTTGTTCACAAGCGCAAGGTAGTATCTCTGGCCTGTAGGCAGGCGTGTCAAAGAAAGTCTCTGTAGCCCAGGCGATAGGTAACAGCAGGAGATCGATTTTCGGTGCAAAAGTGACTGCAAGTCAACATACGAAGAGTTGGGTCCAACGGAATTCGTCTGAGCAATCAAATGATGGGCTTAAGTGGGTCCCTTGGGGTACCTCAACCAAGAGAGGACTTATATTCGGCAAGGAAGGCCGAGAACAACAAGAGAAACAAAGTCTCTACCAAAAGTTGTTCAGACAATAGGACAAGGCTTCTACTCGCCGTCTAGAGAACTCAACTCTCTTCAGCCAACAGGCGACAGCAGATGCAATCCCAAGACAGCAGACGCCAACAGGCGACAGCAGACGACAGCAGACGATGGCAGCCGACAGCAGACGATGGCAGCCGACAGCAGCCGACAGCAGACGACTTCCGAAGACAGCAGATGACAGCAGACGACAGCAGCCGACAGCAGCTGACAGTAGTCGACAACAGGGCACCCTTTTAGGCAAACAAGGATGACCGCGAATTTCCTGTGAGGCCTTCAAAAATCGATCCAATCAAAGAAGGCTTTGAAATCAACGGCAAATCCAAACGCTTGTCAGAAACTCTGAAACAAAACCAGCAAATCTTTGAGACTCGACTAGAGTTCAAAAGAAACCAGCAAAAGGGCTGTATCAAGCTCTGTCGGCCTTAAGTGAGCCAAAATTCGCCTCTGCACCGACAAAGTCGAGTCTATCGAGCGGTATAGCGTTTACTTTAGCCCTACCTGACCCCAGTTGTTGCCTCCAACACCATTCCCAATGACTTCCAACAGCCTAAACATCTCATGCGTCGCTCACCGTCAAACGCACTCCACATCAAAGTCACCTCACGCCCAAAAACCTGAGCCCACGCTTCTTGGCGGAAGTCGACTCGCAGTGAACTCATAAAGCAAAGCTTATGCAAACTCAGTTCGGTATCTGCTCCATATGCTCACACCGAAATCCGTGTGTAAACTCCCGCATTAGTCTGGCTGTAATCTCCGTCTCTCAGCAGCCCACCGTTACAGTTACGTTCGACTGAGACACACCGTTGAGTTTGTTGAGACAAAGCGCAGTCATTCACTCTTATCTAGATACATTTTCAGATACGAATTCCCGATGTCTCCCACACGACAGGTGTTCGGAGTGTTTTTCGTCCGCTAATGGCCCACAGATACATTCGTATCTGATTCAAATTAGCCGCCTGTTTTGTTTAATTAACATAATTTCACAGCATGTTGGGTGTTGTTTTCGATTTTGGGCTTATCTGCTGCCGCCGCCACACGGGGTGGGCGCAACAGAAGTGAATGATGGCTTTTGTCGGCCATTTTTCTTGTTGCTTGTTGTTGACTTTGTTTGTCTTCACACTTAACAGGCGTGGATTGCTTGTCATGCGTGCAGTTTGTCTAAGGGGGTATCGGTATTTGCTTGGAAAATTGAAACAACGGCTTAGAGTGCTTTACGTCGGCCGGAGAGGAGTTTATGTTTCAAAAAGGCAGTCCATTGTCAAGTCTGGAGATAAGGAGACGAGGGTCTGAGAGATGCTTCCGGTAGCTTAACGTGGATGATGCAATCTGCCCGAGCGAAGTCCGCGAGAGACAGACACGAGAGTGTGCATGAAAATGGACACGAAAACCGATGCATTCTAGGAGAGAGCGATTGGGAAACTTTTTAAATCGAACTGCGGACACAAGAGAAGGAAACATGGGCAGAGACGGTCTAAACCTTCACCAGAAACGATTGATCAAGAGGATGAAGGTGAAGTCACATGAGGATAAGCGATTCGATTAGAGAGCCTGCTATCAAAAGGTCACTTAAAAAAAGAGATAGGGAAGAGACAGATCAGTGAAAATTAACCAAAGCGGACGAGGAGGTTCTTGGTCGCTTCGAGAGAAAGGTCCCTTGGATTATCATTGGTCCCGTATGCACTCATTGTGTTTGAAGGAGGAGACTGAACGACGGGCCGTACAGCAGCATGGTCAAACGAGTCCGTTTTTCCATCTCAAAAAGCTAGGAGCGAATGGACACCAACGACCCTTCGCCGAAAGTTATCGTTTCCAACCCCGAAGGACAAAATGGTAAAGAAAAACCACGCCTTCGGTGGCATACATAGAGGTCCTCAATCAGCTTAACGTGCATCGCTAGAAGCAACTTACAGAAAACCATGCTAAGTGGAAAGGAATGTTGACTGAGACCCTGGTCCATCCCGAACTATAGCGCCAGCTGAAGAAGAAGCCGTTGAAATACTCCGAAAGCGGTACGAACTTTTCGATTTCGCGATATATTCAGTAAATCAACATGGCGTACGAGTGTGACTCGATAAAAGACGAGTAACATCCTGGTTTTCATTTACAGCAAGTCTTCAAAATGGCAGTTGAAGACTGACAGTTCGAATATGGTGAGAACTTTAAAATGTCACCTCCTGTTGGGTGATCCCGTACTTGGGACTGTTTGATTGGTTAGAACAGAGAATCTGTTTGAAAAACCAAGCGTTAACTTCAGATTGTGTCGCAAGCATCAAATTGTACCTACAGCAAGATATAGAGGCGGTGGATACGTTAATAATAAATAATAATGGCGGCGCTACAGTCCGAGGTGGACCTGGGCCATGGGCCTCTTTCCATTGTCAGTGACTCGAAAGAGGTGGGGCCGCGAACAATTTTTTTTTTAAAATTGTTTGTCTGAACTTTGTTTCGAACCTAGACTGTGAAAGTCTAATGCGCATGGGTCGACGCACGAACCCACACGGCCACGGCGCCCACGTTATACGGATACGTGGATACGTGGATACGTTAGCATGTCGCTAAAGCATAAAAGCGGAGCTAAGCCTGGATAAAAAGTGAACTCAAGGAGAAAGAGTAATCCTAAGTCTGGATAAAGAGAAGACCTTAGAGTGAATTAAGGGTTTATTTTAGTAAGTCCGGATTAATTGTAGGTCTAAGCCGGAATAAAAAGTGGACCTAAGCCTGGCTACTCTTTCTCCAGGCTTAGGTCCACTAAGTCTTGGTAAAGAGAAGACCAAAGCCTGGATAAAGGGTAGACCAAAAACCTGAATGAAGTGAAGCCTGGATAAATAGTAGACCTCGACGTAATGCCATCACATTTCCCGCTGACTACTGTGCACAACGCTTCGGGATGAAAAAGACCAAACATTCCTAGATCCTAAACAATGCTCCATGAATGGGTCTCAATATGGCAAATAAGAGGCTGAGCGAAAATTCAGTCTTTGACTTTGAGCCTGTGGGACAACGCGACGAAGGGCATCCACGATTGAGGTAATCCACATAAGTTGAGAAGGACCTTAATCAACTTGGTGTGGGCAGATGGAGACAAGCCAGAGAGGCTTGTTGGTTCAGGCTCAGGTCCACCCCGAATCTTAGAGCTCATAAAAGAGGAAAGGGAGAGAAATTCTGAGGACAGACCAGAAAGGACTGTTCGAGTAACCCAAAAGGCTAAAGCGTAATAATGATAAAGAAAGACGAGGATTGGCGCAAATTAATGATTCGATTCGAATAATGTTACTGATTTCAAATGTGCAAGCAGTCCTCTATAGTTCATGTGTCTATGCTTTTTGATTCATAAAACCTTGCACCTTGCACCCTCTTCTTAGGTCTCAAGAGGCTGTGCGTTTATTTGGTCATGGACAACCTTGACAGACTTTGCTTCCATGATAAAGGGTGACCAACTAGCAATGATAGTTTTCCCAGTTATGTTTCAGCAGCTGTCACAGTTACCAATGCCATCCAGCTGACAAAATATTCAGTAGGTTTGCCGTTTCATCATGCATCGTTTCAAACTTGCAGAACGAAAATTATGAAAAAATATTTTTGGAAATCCGGCTCAAATATGCGAATTTCGTCGTGAGGGCGATCGTCTTCATGGCTTCAGAGCGCAGGCAATTCATCGCACCGGAGGCAAGTTTGAGCATGAATACACTCTTTTCAGCCACCAACCAGAAGGAGATTGCTACGAAATGAAAAAGACATAGACACCGTAGCGCCCAGTATCAAAAAAGACACAGAAATGTCGATTCGGCGCTGATCAGCTGAGCAGCCATTGTCGGAGAGTCAATTCGCCTTATTTTGCGGTGGGGTTTAAGCATACAGTCGCATAAGATTGAGCTGATGCAATAATTGAGGCCGACTGACCATAGGCAATGCCGTCAATTCGCTAATTGGGCGCTGAAAATATTGGATGGAGATCCGGATTTTGAACAGAAAATTATCTTCACGAGGCCCATTTTTGGCTCAACGGCTACATTAACGATGGAGTCGTCAAAAAATGGACCGACTGCTAGCGAAGCCGAGGTGGCCACTTGAATGAGGTGCTTCTTCTGATGGCGCTTGTGTCCGGTGTGGAATTGGGCCTCTACCAGTCTCACCAGCAGGCACAATCTTTAAGCCGCTGCACATAATTACACACGCCAAATTGGCTGAGCTCCTTCTCCACTTGTGTGTGCTATCGGTTTCGGTGCGTTGCGTTGTCTCAAGGACGCCACAGACTCTTCGGACTGGAGCGGTGTTGAATGATGTTCTATTCTATAAATAATGGCATGAATGAAGCTTCAAAATAAAACCAAGATCAGCTTTATATCTCACACCGTTGTTGCTTTATTTAAATTTCTTTTCCTGTCGTTAACATCTGGACACACTGTATAAGCAGAGGAAAATGGAGTGACTTCTTCTTCTTCTTCTTCTTAGGGCGCTACAATCCGAGGTGGACCCTGGCCTCACTCAACATGCCTCTCCAGCCAGCACGATCTTTCGCCAGCTGTCTCCAGTTTTGCACACCAAGCCGGCCGAGGTTCCCCTCGACTTGTGTGCGCCACCTTGTTCGTGGACGTCCTCTGTTGCGTTGTCCCACAGGCTCAGAGTCGAATACTCTTCGGGCCAGAACTAAGTTGTCTATACGCTCTACATGGCCTAGCCATCATAGGCGAAAATGGAGTGACTAAATATTTCAAAAGAAGCGGGGAGTTTCTGTCAGTCTGAATCCAGTCTTTTGCTCTTACAGCACTTCAGTCTGTGAGTCTATCCAGATTAAGACTTATTTTTAGCTCTGGAACGTGTGGCCTTTTGACTAAAGAATGCTGGAGATACGTTCATGCCCAAAAAAAATTGGACACAACCGCACGAAATCTTCTTAAGATGGAAAAGGAAAAATCAACTATATCCCAGTTTTTTAAACAATCTGCGGAAACTACTGTTTCTACCACTTCCTGCCTCGAACAAAGAAAACCGTTGCCATTCAAACAACCACCATCCATTCAGTTGATGTGCCATTTCTCACCTCTCAGCAAACTTCCAGTGGCATCGCTGCATGCATAAAACCGCCAACAGTCTCATGGGTCTCCCATTTGAATTCATTTCCCGAATCGCATGATAAACGCCAACCAACGCAACCCCATTCCCATCCCCCAACCGGCCCAAGAACAAAGCACACTTTCGTTCAGTGAAAGTTGACTCAAAATGCTTAACTTCTCGCAAACACTTTCCTGTTAATCTTTCCCTTAGCACTTAAATCTTCTTGCGGAAATCATGAATCTCCACCCACCCCCCACCGCCCCCTCATTAATATGAAAATGTTGCCTGAGAACGAAAGGAAGCAATCAAGGCAATTACATTTGTGTTTGCTGGGAAAAGGAGCATGAATGGAAAAACTGCAAAGCACAGAAATGCCGTCCGTCCTCGCATGCACACAAAGTAATAGACCCCGGTGCAGCCATCTTTCACTCAAAGGGAGTCCATCCAGAGCCATCCGTCAAAGCGATGATGGATGCCTTTATGTGTGTGCCCCCACGGTTCACATGTGAAAAGGACTCAGAGGACGGGGCGATATTACTTTGGTGAAAATTGCCCGATGTCCTGGATGCAGATATGAAAGGAAAGTCCTTTTGAAGCGGCCCCTCGTGGGGCGGGGGGTTCTTTGGATAATAGGGCAAGTGGGACGCCGCCGTCTAGACGGGCGTAATGGCAACACTATTTGGTGGTGGTTATCGTTATGCGATTGCGATTCGATTGGGGACGATGCAGGCGTGGAAAAGACGTCAAAGGATGCCGACTGTCATTTGTGCATGACCAGCTGGTCACAAGGCGAAGGCTGTCTTGGGCAATGACTGAGAAGCTTGATGTGGGGAATTGGCTGTCACGGTCTCAAGGCAACGTGTTGTTGTACATGCAAGTCCCGCTGTCTTGAAACAGAGGATATTTTTTGCTGTATCTCTCGAGACTCATTGCTCCCAAAATCCGTCAGGAATGTCAGCGAATAGAGGCTTCTTCATTTTCACCTTAAGGCCTGAATAAGCAGTCTCTAAGCAGTCTCCGAAGACTCTAAAACTAAAGACTGTAATTTGATCTGTGCTTTAAAAGCTCTTTGACTTTTGAGACTGGAGCCCGAATAAGCAGTCCTTACTTTGACGCCACCGAAAGTCAGAGACTCTAGGACTAAAGACTGTTGTTTGATCCGTGCTTTGAAAGCTCTTCAAAGACGTCAAAGACTCTAAGACTATAGACTATCATTTAATCTGTGCTTTGAAAGCTCTTTGACTTTTGAGACTGGGGCCCGAATAAGCAGTCTTTACTTTGACGCCACCGAAAGTCAGAGAGTCTAAGACTAAAGACTGTTGTTTGATCTGTGCTTTGAAAGCTCTTCAAAGACGTCAAAGACTCTAAGACTATAGACTATCATTTAATCTGTGCTTTGAAAGCTCTTTGACTTTTGAGACTGGGGCCCGAATAAGCAGTCTTTACTTTGACGCCACCGAAAGTCCGAGAGTCTAAGACTAAAGACTGTTGTTTGATCTGTGCTTTGAAAGCTCTTCAAAGACGTCAAAGACTCTAAGACTATAGACTATCATTTAATCTGTGCTTTGAAAGCTCTTTGACTTTTGAGACTGGGGCCCGAATAAGCAGTCTTTACTTTGACGCCACCGAAAGTCAGAGACTCTAGGACTAAAGACTGTTGTTTGATCCGTGCTTTGAAAGCTCTTCAAAGACGTCAAAGACTCTAAGACTATAGACTATCATTTAATCTGTGCTTTGAAAGCTCTTTGACTTTTGAGACTGGGGCCCGAATAAGCAGTCTTTACTTTGACGCCACCGAAAGTCAGAGAGTCTAAGACTAAAGACTGTTGTTTGATCTGTGCTTTGAAAGCTCTTCAAAGACGTCAAAGACTCTAAGACTATAGACTATCATTTAATCTGTGCTTTGAAAGCTCTTTGACTTTTGAGACTGGGGCCCGAATAAGCAGTCCTTACTTTGACGCCACCGAAAGTCAGAGACTCTAGGACTAAAGACTGTTGTTTGATCCGTGCTTTGAAAGCTCTTCAAAGACGTCAAAGACTCTAAGACTATAGACTATCATTTAATCTGTGCTTTGAAAGCTCTTTGACTTTTGAGACTGGGGCCCGAATAAGCAGTCTTTACTTTGACGCCACCGAAAGTCAGAGAGTCTAAGACTAAAGACTGTTGTTTGATCTGTGCTTTGAAAGCTCTTCAAAGACGTCAAAGACTCTAAGACTATAGACTATCATTTAATCTGTGCTTTGAAAGCTCTTTGACTTTTGAGACTGGGGCCCGAATAAGCAGTCTTTACTTTGACGCCACCGAAAGTCAGAGAGTCTAAGACTAAAGACTGTTGTTTGATCTGTGCTTTGAAAGCTCTTCAAAGACGTCAAAGACTCTAAGACTATAGACTATCATTTAATCTGTGCTTTGAAAGCTCTTTGACTTTTGAGACTGGGGCCCGAATAAGCAGTCTTTACTTTGACGCCACCGAAAGTCAGAGAGTCTAAGACTAAAGACTGTTGTTTGATCTGTGCTTTGAAAGCTCTTCAAAGACGTCAAAGACTCTAAGACTATAGACTATCATTTAATCTGTGCTTTGAAAGCTCTTTGACTTTTGAGACTGGGGCCCGAATAAGCAGTCTTTACTTTGACGCCACCGAAAGTCAGAGACTCTAGGACTAAAGACTGTCGTTTGATCTGTGCTTTGAAAGCTCTTTGGCGCCATCGAAAGTCAAAGACTTTAAGACTAAAGACTGTCATTCAATCTGTGCTTTGAAAGCTCTTTTTCTTTTCAGACTAGGGCCCGAAAAAGCAGTCGTTAATGTGGCGCCATCGAAAGCCAAAGACTTAAAGACTAAAGACTGTGCTTTAAAAGCTCTTTGACTAGATCCTTAGACCGACACAACTCCATAGAGTTAAGGAAGCCGTCCCCGTTCGTTAGAATCATCAGCTAAGTTCCTGTTAATGTTTTTATACCTCAAAGGCGCCCAAAAAGTTAGTCACCGCTTCGAATCTATGTCACGTCTGACTGCTGCCACCTGAAGATGATCCACTGCAAGGCGCGGCATTTGTCCCCCTTCACATGAACCAGGCCACTGTCCCTATTCCCCAGCGCAGTAGCACCACACCCAAGTACATGTTCTTGCGGCCTAAGAGCTACGCAAACAAAGCACCCTCCTTCTGGCTGCTCTCTAATTCATTTAGCACTTCAAATGCGCTCTTAATTTGAAGCCGAACTCCCGCACATCAGGTACCTCTGTCTCCGCATCCGACTCATTAGGGAATTGAACGTTGTTAATTACTTCAAGATACATTAGTCCCCCTCCGAGGGATCGAAGTGAAGTGCTCTGGCTCCGATTGCTCATCTGCGGCCTCGGTTTCGCTGATAAAGAACAGCGTTCCTCCCCTAAAACACGACTAAGTGGCGGTAATCGCTCCGACATCCTTAATAAACTCGAACCACCCCTCGTCTGGCTCCGACTCCGAAACCGAAAACAGTGCCTCTGCACTTAGGCTCCTCTAAGTGGATGCCAAAAATAGACACACACTCCTTGCTCGCCTAATGGCTCTCAATTGGCATATTCGACTCAGAAATAGTTGTGAGAGTACCTCCTCTGCTGGCTGTACACGCCCAGGAATCCGGGTCAAGCAAGTTCCCCCCGTTTTGAGCCGCACAACATTCCCCAGACTCACTTAAGCGGTTATCTCCCGGTTAATAATGCAGAGGCAGAGATTCCCCAAATCTGGGCCACCAACCAGACCAACCGAGCAGCTCGTAGCGCATCCCAAACGTCGTCGTGCATCTCGTGGGCGGCCGTGTGTGCGTCTGCACGGTGTTCCCAACTTCCTGCTAATGCCATCCGTAGCCCGAAACCAAATCTCTTAACCCCGTATCCGAGGCTGGTATCATGTTTCGGTTGAACGTTACATAAGTTCGTCATCTTGTATGTGCCGCGCGGCTGTTGCCACATCCGTTCGCGAACGCGTGTACCTGCATAATTTTCTTGGCTTCCAAAGGATTGGCGAAAAAAAAACAACCAAACAGACAGCAAAGCAAACACGGCGAATTCATCTGTGCAAGGTGGCTGCAAGCACTGGAAACGACATGAAACAGTGAAATGTTTGCGTTGCTTTTTGTGTGTCGTTTTG
This sequence comes from Myathropa florea, assembly GCA_930367185.1. Taxonomy (NCBI): domain Eukaryota; kingdom Metazoa; phylum Arthropoda; class Insecta; order Diptera; family Syrphidae; genus Myathropa; species Myathropa florea. The sequence continues at coordinate 19,699,937 of OV884003.1, forward strand.
GTGGGGTTTTGTTGGTCGCTTGGTATGCTGCAGTCGTGTCTGCCGCGGAGCTGTTGCAGAAAAGTAAACATTTTTTGAATTTTTATTGAAAACAAATGGGTTTTCGTTGTGATGCGAGAAAGAGGGATACCTGCGCGTTGACGAATACGAAATGTTGTGCTGACGTTCAGCGACGAGCGACCAGGCGACGACGTTGGGATTGTCTTCATTCAGTGCTCTGACTCTGGCATGTTGCATGATAATAGCCGACTTAAGTGAACTGTGTGCTCACATAATAGGTAGCAGAAGGCATGCCGTCACTGTCTCTGGTGAATGATCGTTTCCTGATCAATCGACAGTGGGGATGACGTGTTTTAATGATCCTCGGCTGTGGAGAGTGGAGGTAATCGTGTAAAGAGATCGGTTTTTCTAAAAAATTTACTTCTTCAAACTTTGCTTGGTTCAAATGCTTTTTTTCGAACGATCAATGATCTTAGAGTCGAGTTTCAGAACTGCCGTTTCCTCCTAAACGGCATTAGATCTTGCCAGGCTTTGCTTTTCCTCGCGATATTGTTAGAAGTTTCTTCTCCTCGCGATCTTGTCAGAAGTTGCTCCTTCTCGCGATCTTGTCAGACTTTGCTCCTCGTCGCGATCTTGTCAGGCTCTGCTTCTCCTCGCGATCTTGTCAGGCTCTGCTTCTCCTCGCGATCTTTTCAGGCTCTGCTTCTCCTCGCGATCTTGTCAGGCTTTGGTTCTCCTCGCGATCTCCTCAGAATTTGCTTCTCCTCGCGATCTTATCGGAATTTGGTCCTTCTCGCGATCTGTCTGAGAACGCTTTTCCTCGTGATCTTGTCAAAATTTGCTTCTCCTCGTGATCTCGTCAGAATCTTGTCTTGTCAGAATTTGCTTCTCCTCGCGGTCTTGTCAGGCTCTGCTTCTCCTCGCGATCTTTTCAGGCTCTGCTTCTCCTCGCGATCTTGTCAGGCTCTGCTTCTCCTCGCGATCTTTTCAGGCTCTGCTTCTCCTCGCGATCTTGTCAGGCTTTGGTTCTCCTCGCGATCTCCTCAGAATTTGCTTCTCCTCGCGATCTTATCGGAATTTGGTCCTTCTCGCGATCTGTCTGAGAACGCTTTTCCTCGTGATCTTGTCAAAATTTGCTTCTCCTCGTGATCTCGTCAGAATCTTGTCTTGTCAGAATTTGCTTCTCCTCGCGGTCTTGTCAGGCTCTGCTTCTCCTCGCGATCTTGTCAGGCTCTGCTTCTCCTCGCGATCTTTTCAGGCTCTGCTTCTCCTCGCGATCTTGTCAGGCTCTGCTTCTCCTAGCGATCTTGTCAGGCTTTGGTTCTCCTCGCGATCTCCTCAGAATTTGCTTCTCCTCGCGATCTTATCGGAATTTGGTCCTTCTCGCGATCTGTCTGAGAACGCTTTTCCTCGTGATCTTGTCAAAATTTGCTTCTCCTCGTGATCTCGTCAGAATCTTGTCTTGTCAGAATTTGCTTCTCCTCGCGGTCTTGTCAGGCTCTGCTTCTCCTCGCGATCTTGTCAGGCTCTGCTTCTCCTCGCGATCTTTTCAGGCTCTGCTTCTCCTCGCGATCTTGTCAGGCTCTGCTTCTCCTAGCGATCTTGTCAGGCTTTGGTTCTCCTCGCGATCTCCTCAGAATTTGCTTCTCCTCGCGATCTTATCGGAATTTGGTCCTTCTCGCGATCTGTCTGAGAACGCTTTTCCTCGTGATCTTGTCAAAATTTGCTTCTCCTCGTGATCTCGTCAGAATCTTGTCTTGTCAGAATTTGCTTCTCCTCGCGGTCTTGTCAGGCTCTGCTTCTCCTCGCGATCTTTTCCTTCTCCGCTTTTCCTCGTGATCTTGTCAAAATTTGCTTCTCCTCGTGATCTCGTCAGAATCTTGTCTTGTCAGAATTTGCTTCTCCTCGCGATCTTGTCAGGCTCTGCTTCTCCTCGCGATCTTGTCAGAATTTGCTTCTCCTCGCGATCTTGTCAGAATTTGCTTCTCCTCGCGATCTTGTCAGGCTCTGCTTCTCCTCGCGATCTTGTCAGAAGTTGGTTCTCCTCGCGATCTTTTCAGGCTCTGCTTCTCCTCGCAATCTCCTCAGAAGTTGCTTCTCCTCTTGTCAATCCTTTCTTAAATCTGTTATCGGTTCCCTTTACCCTCGTATGATCCATGATCTTGTCCCGTCTTCCAGCCTGTGCCTGTGTAATTTTTCAGTGGCGTCTGCCTTCTGGATCTTGTTCTGTGGCTTTTTATGACTGTGTCTAGCATTTGATCGAAGATCTACTTGCCATCCGTTGATTAATGAGTTTTTTGTCCGCTTCAAAACTGATATTGCAGCTGCCCTATTCCCTCGCCATCAACCTTCTCTTCATCAGCTTTTGAGTCAAAAATTCGATCTTATGCTCGATCTTGTGCTCTTCGAATTCTAATTTGTTTGATCCCCCAAAATTCGTTTTACATTCTGCTTCGGTTCATTTTACTATTGCCACGTTCTTGGCGACTTGTGCTGATCTTGTGAATGATCTCTCGTCTCCTCATTTCAATGCGGACTTGTCGTCGTTCGTTCTTATCTTGATTTGTGATTTAAGTGTGCTTCGTTGGTGGTTCTGAAAGAGTTATTTTCCTCAATTTGTATCTGGTCGATTTAATGACCATATAAGGTCTATGATCGGTGTCTTCTTCTTCTGTGATCTAGTCAAGTTTGTTTTTGCATGATTTCACAGAATCTTTGACCTTCTCTTTGCATTTTGGGAGTCGGATCATGATGATCTTGTTTTGCAAGATCCTCTAGTTCATTCGTTGGTCTCGATTGGTTGCTCTGAAATCCCGGATTATCGTGTAGTCATTAAGCCTATGACCTATTTCTCTTATCTCTTTGATCTTCTTTTTTCTCTCTTTTTCTAAGATTTAATTTTAACCATCCATTCGTCTCTGGTGATCTTGTGGCAGTGTGGTTATCTTTCAGTCCTTTCTCCCTGGCAAGATTTTTGCTTCGGGGTTGTCCGTCTCTTTGCTTGGCCTTAACTCCAAGACATATGTAGCTTCGTTTAATTTTTTCAATCTTTTGATCTTGTCCCATGAATTTGATGGCGTGATATTGTCAATTTCTAATGAACCCTCTTGAATCCTTTCCTTCCGACGTAGACATTTTTTTCTTTTCAAAGGTGACTTGGGCGATCGTGAATTGCTTTTCAATGGTCCCAATACTTCTTAATTCCTCTTCAGTAGGCGGTGCGATCTTGTGGTCTTGGCATTCTGATCTCCACTCAAATTTAAAGAATTAATTATATTATATATATATTAAAAAATAGGAGGAGCGATCTTGTTGATCTCTTCTGATATTCCTTTGATCATAGGCAAGATCAAAGATCTTTGGTTTTGTCTATAGATTTTCTTCACTGACACCCATTCGGTTGGTGATGAAGCTGCAATATCCTCTAACTCCTGATCAGAAGAGCATGTCTTGATCACAACTCCTTCTAGTGATCATTTTGACATGTTTCGGTTTGGGTATGTCGTAAGCAAATGCCAGATCAATGCTTGCATCGATCGCTTTTGCTCTTTTCACTTGGCCCTTAGACCATGTCCATGGAAACTTCAACATAGAAAACAGAATCCATGCACGGTCAAGGGATCCTGTTGTGTCTTTCTCTGATCTTCAGTTGGTCATAGGCAAGATTTGTGATTTTTAGTTTGGTCTAAGGATTTGCTTGATTGTGTCACGATACCCCTTCGATTCCTTCGGCACGCTCATGTGATCTTGCTGCATCGCGTTTTAAGCGTGACGAGTCCCCAATGTTCTATGAAGCTGATTTAACTGATCAGAAGAGCATGCCGTGACAGTCCGATCGTATCTTCCTTTAGTGATCATGTCGACATAATCGTTATAGGGCACAATGGACCCAACTGTTGGTCTCAGTGAGCCGCGATCCGTTCGCAAGGGCATCCTATCACCTACCTACCTATCGTTGGATTCGGGGATGTCGTTAGCAAATGGCTGTCGAGTTTCAACAAAAGTTAGAGCATGACTTGATAGTCTGATGAAAATTCCTTCTAGTGATCATATCAACAAGATCCTTCGGTTTGGCAATGTCATTAGCAAATTACCGTCGAATTTCAACGACATTTTGTGACTGATCGTAAGACTAACTTCCCTATTTGCCTTAGATTGAAGTGGCTGACTGTAGAAAACAGTCACACTTAGGCCAAATTAGGCCCATTGTGATACCACGCGGATCTTGTGTTCCCTTATCCGAAAAACCATTTAGTGCTTTCAACGAAGCTCTTTAATTGATTGATGCCGACGTTGTGCAATTCGCTCAAGTCGTTAAAGAAGTAGGCTCCAAGGTGTTTCATCCTGCGAGAGGAGAGAGCGCTACAAGTGCAGAGAAGATGCGTTATGCTTTCTTCTTCCTTTTCGTCTCTGCAGCTTCTGCAGAAATCATTATGAGAGAGACCCATTCTTGAGGCGTGAGTGCCAATGGCACAGTGTCCTGTGATAACGTCAATGAGAATCCTTAGGGATGATCTGTTCATTCTGAGAAGATAGAGTGAACGCTTTAGATCAAGTTTAGGCCAGATTTGCTTTGTGATGAGGCACGTAGTGCCATCTGACCATCTTGAGTTGGTGTTTTTAATAGTATACGAGTAATTCTTTAAAAGAAGTTTAGCATAGGAGGAGGATCTCCACTAGGAAGGTTTGTGGAGATCGTACGGATCCCGGCGAGATCATCGGCTTCACAATTCCCTGGAATGTCACTATGTCCCGGCACCCACATGAGGTGAATGTTAAAATGCTCAGCCATCTCGTTAAGAGATAGGCGGCAATTTAGGGAGGTCTTAGAGAGAAAAGTAACCTAGTTCACGGATTTGATTGCTGCCTGGGTGTCTGAATAGATGGTGTTGTCCTTCTTGGATATCACGTTGCCATTGTCTCAGCCTGGAAAACGCTACAATATTCTGGAAGGTGGAGGGATATACTAAAATTGAGATCCTTGGAGTAGACACCAATTCCTACTCCCTCGTCCGTCTTGGATCCATCTGTGAAAATACGCAGAGGACCGTCCAGCGTCTGAGTATCAGACTTCCAGTCTGACCTGGAGGGTATGCTGGTCGAGAAGTTTTTCTCAAAGACAAGATGAGGCAATAGGAGGTCGGTGTCGTGCGGTAGAAACTCGAGGTTATCTAGAATGGTGGAATGACCCGTATGGTGGTTAATCCACAGGTGTAGTGTTCTGAGTCTTACCGCTGTGCAGGCTGCTACTTGTCTGGCAAACAAGTCAAGTGGAGGGAGATACAGTAGAATATTTAATGCTTCGGATGGTGTCGTCCTTAGCACTCCACTGATGCATATACTTGCAGTTCTTTGCACGCGGTTAAGAAGGTTGCGGTTGACGGCTGTGCCAAGAGCTGTCCACCATACTGAGACTCCATAAAGTAGGATTGGTCTGACTACGGCTGTGTACAGCCAGTATGCTATTCTAGGCTGAAGGCCCCATTTACATCCGATTGCTTTTTTGCAGCAATAGAGCGCAGTGGTAGCTTTCTTGATACGCTCCATGATGTTGGACTTCCAGCTTAGTTTGCGATCTATGATGAGACCCAGGAATTTTGCCTTATCTGTGAGCGTAAGTTTTACGCCACACAATGAGGGAGGGTCAAAGGGGGGAATTATATATTTCCTCGTGAAGAGTATTAGTTCGGTTTTTTGCGGATTAACTCCAAGACCGCATGCACTGGTCCATGAGGTTAGTCTATGGAAGGCATGCTGCATGATGTCCCTAAGTGTCGAGACAAATTTTCCGGAAACTGCAATAGCAACATCATCCGCATAGGCAATCACCCTGCATCCTACCTCCTCTAAGTTCAGTAGCAGTTCATTGACCACAACATTCCATAGAAGAGGAGAGAGTACACCACCTTGCGGGGTCCCTCTACCCTATTTGCCTTTGTCCCTTTCGATTCTCTCTGCAGGATCAATTGATCGCCTGCGAGTTTTGAGAAAGACCTTCCACAGAATACCTCCCTTTCTGGTGATCATGACATGGTCTCTCGATCGTAAGTGCGTGATCAGCGTTTCTCCTCGCACGAATATGTCTGTTTCATTGATTCCTTCCGAACTACCAGATCGCGATCGCGCAACGATCTCCCTGAGATTCATCACAGAAAGTCCTAAGTCTCCCAGATTCCCAAAAAAAATTTGACTAGCACCGTCAAAAACTGCTTTCAAAACATGTTCCAATTAACAAACCTCGCAAATCTGACATCTCTGACAGACACACACGAAAATTCAGCTCAATGCCTTCGGTGCGGCCTAAAAACAACTCAAAAAAAAAAAAGAAAATCCCTCAGCTGTGCCCCAGCCCACAGTCAATATCCGCTGTCGGCCGCACATTGTTCCACGCCACCATCGTCGATTCTATTTCTGTACACAGCATGTTCGCTTACATTCTGACATTGAAACGTCAATGTGCAGCCACGTTACGGACAGCGCGCGTATAAATAATTTCCCAGCGCTCCGCAATTATGTCACGGAGCTGCGTCAAGCCACCGCAGCCGGCTGAGGAAACCCTAGATCAAGGCATTCGAATGCAAACATCACACGGTGGCGAAGACGAGAAAAGAACAAATTCCATCGCCGCCGCCGTTGTCAGAGTATCGATGACACTCGGGGGCAATAATTCATCTCCCGTCAGCCCGGATGAGCCATAAATCCGGGGAGTACCCCTCGATCGATGATCAATTTACCCGCAGACTATGCGCGAACCGTTGCAGAGGCCCGAGTGCTATCGGATTGCCATTGTCAGCGAGAAGCGATCATCAGTCTATCATAATCGTCACATGACCACAAATCAGCCGCACAACGGCGTGCTATCTGCAGTGCTTCTGTCGCCTTATCTCCTCCTCCGTGCCATGTCCCAATTGTAATCCAATAGTTTTCCCGTCCCAAGCGGAGACGTATCGAACTTCGGGAAGGAATGAAATGTTTTGAACTCTGTTGACCTAGTTGTCAGATATTTTGTTTTGATTCCCCGTCGGAGCACGGCCGCATGGGGGTAGGCCGCCCGAGGAACGCCGAGCGCTGTTTATCGTCGAATGCTGGAAAAAACTGGAGCGAGTGTGATTTGATTACGAGCGTGTTCGGGCACGGTTTGCTGCCTCTAATTGCCTCCGAATGGGGGGTTGACTCGAGTGCCTCGCAAATGACAGTTGTACTCGAACATTCGTGTGAACACATCCGCTTAGTGTCGAAATGCGGCTGCAATCAAGGCTGATCGACAACGACGATGGCGGCGACGGTGGTGGTGGTGTTGATGTCAAAATCGGTGTTGAATGCGCGTATCGCTTGCGGGTCTGTTCGCTTCGAAATGTATTCAGTTCATGGACGCCGATAAGATCGCCCAAACAATGCCTGTCGCGATGGGTATCCACCTACCTCACGTGACATATGCTGGCACTGGTGGCCTAGGGGGACAGGGTGCTGGCGGACGGTAAACGTTGACATTGGCACGGATAGGTCGGTGCTTGTGAATCTCTGTTATGAATATTCAACCGAGTGGATGAGCGGCAAAACGGATAAACGAAGTTGTTAGATCCACTTTTGAGATTGCGTCGACGTTAATCCGATGAAGAGATCAGCCGGAGGATGACCCTTGCCATTCACTTTTGCCTCGGGTGAGGAAGGGGATTTAATCGCGCATAGGCCTCTCGTCTATGATCCCAAATTTGATTATTGGAGGAGACGGATGGATGGACGGCATTGGAATGGAAATTGAAGGAGGAGACAAGGTGACGCGTCTTTCACTGTTCGCCTTCAAGTGAATATCTCAGTTCAGTACGGCACGTTCAACGTATTGTCAGTAGAGCAAAATTCTTCAGAAAATGCCGAATTCTAAGGCTGTGTCCACTTGGTCCTATACACGCAGCATGTGTCCATGGCAGATTTTGGCCCAAATACGCAACTGCATGGAAGGCAGAGGTGGATGACTGAGAAGAAATTGACGAGCTGTTGAGACAAATGAGTTCTTTTCACCTTTGGCGCCGTCTCATTCCAAAAAAATGGTTAAACGTTGACTCTGGCGCGAGTTCTACTGACTCTTAAATCATTTAACAGCCTAAATAACTGAAGGGTGGAATGTAGGTAAAGACCAGAGATCCCAAAGAGGGGACAGAAGCAAGACGTCACACGTGGCTCTCACTCAAAGTGAAGTGGGCAGTGGGCAAAAATTCTTTTAAACCATGGACTGGTCTGTCCACATTCAGGGCCTGACAGGTGTTAGGTCTCTCACACGGCGCATCGGGTCGAAGAAGTGTCCCTAGCCTAAATAACTCACGCCATGCACCATTGAATGTGATGAATGAACCTAGACTTCGACTTAGGCGTAGATCTAATCATGGCAGGCTTGAGATTTCCAAGTCTCTCTTCTTCAGTGGAACTATGCTTCTGCATTTTAGTTCAGTCCAGAGAGCGCTTAGTTTAGTTCAAATCTGTTTAATGAACTTCTTCGTTCTTCTAGTTCATTTAGTTCAATGTAGTTCACTGCTCAGGAAATTGAGTCTTGTGCGATTTTCGTCGGTTGTGAAAGAGAATAAGCAAAACTTAATCAGAAAGAAATCACCTTAATAGTTCATCCATTCAACGCGCCAGAAAGGACTCAATTTAGTTCAATCTAGTTCGATTTAGTTCAGTAATTCTTACTGAATTACATGAATGTAGAGTAAGGTATGCCTGAGTTTGTTGAACTACTGAGCTAAATGAACTAAAATAAAATGGCATTGTGAACTAGTTCACTTTTTAGTTGCTTTCTTTGAACTAGTTCATTCGTGAACTATACAGGGTGGGCTATAGTGTTTTGTTTTAAATCATAGGTTATTTCGACACTGACAGTTGTTTCCCGCTCGAAATCTTGACAGGAAGTCAGTTTCATACCTCCGCGGAACGAAATGACTCGTTTTAAGCTTGAACAACGTTGGGAAATATTGAGAATTTATTTCCAAAGTGTGTGCTGTGCTGCCCAAACTGTGCGTTTTTTGGAAAGGAAGTTTTCGCCGCACTGCAAGCGACTGATGTACGTAAGTTTGTGAAAAAAATTCATGAGACTGGCATGCTAGTGGTCAACACTCATGGTCCCCGTCGTCGTTCGCTGCGCACAGATGAGAATGTGGCTGCTGTGGCCGAGAGTGTGAGACTCAATTCACGAACATCAACTCCCCATCGATCTCAACAGCTCAACATATCACGCACTAGCCTGAGGAGAATTCTGCTCAAAGGTTTCGGATTCTTCGCTCACAAGGTCCAACTGACTCAGCAATTGAAGGTGCGCGACCATCCGCTTCGTCATCGCTACACAGTTTGGGCCTTAGAGCAGCAGAGAATTGGACAACGATTTTGGGTGAAAAATCATCTTTTCTGGCGAGGCGCAGGCGCATTTTCATCTCGGCGGCTACGTTAACAAACAAAATTGCCGAATCTGAGGCTCGGAAAGCCCGCATGTTATTGTCGAGAAGCCAAAGCATCCACAGAGAGTGACAGTTTGTTGCGGCTTGTGAAGTGGTGACATCATTGGATCAGTTTTCTTCGAAAATGAGGCTGGGAACAACGTTTCGGTCAACGGTGGGCGTTACAGAGCCATGTTAACCGACTTTCTTGTTACTGAAATTGAAGACATGGATTTGGACGACCTCTGGTTCATGGAGGATGGCGCGCCATGCCACACAGCCCATGCCACAATCGATTTTTTGCGCTCCAAATTCCCAAATCGCGTTATCAGCCGTGATGGCGAATTGGGCATCGCCAGAGTGTCAACCTGGCTTATTTTGCTATTGTGTCCACAAAGATTGACTATTTGGTGCGGTTTATGGCATGGCGGCATCATCGGACCTTATTTCTTTCAAAATGAGGAAGGAGACACCGAAACCGTCAATGGTCTCAGGTAGAGAGCGATGTTAACCGACTTTCTGTTGTCAGGACTCGACACAATCGATATATCCAAGCTGTAGTTCCAACAATGGGGCGCTACGTGCCATAAAAGCGACGTAACGCTCGAAGTTGTGAAGGAGAAATTTGGCCACTGGGTCATCTTATGGCGAACGTTCATCAATTAGCAGCCACGTTCATGCGACTTGACGTCTCTCGTTTATTTTCTCTGGGGCTACATCAAGTCCTTTGTCTACGCGAACAAGCCCAACACTTTGGACAAGCTCGAGGACAATATTCGAGACGCCTTTGCCGGAATAACGCCGAAAATGCTTAACCACAATTTTGAAAGGATGAACACAGATATTTTTGAGGCAGTTCGAGTTGTCTTGTCTCTTAAGGGAAATTAAGGAGAAATTTGGGCACTTGGTCATCTTACGGCGAACGTTCATCAATTGGCTGCCGCGTTCATGCGACTTGGCAGCACTCGATTTTCTTCTCTGACGCTACGTCAAGTCCTTAGTTTACTCTAAGAGACTTTGAACGAGTTCGGCGCCAACATTCGAGACGCTATTGCGGCAATAACGCCGCACATTTTGAACGCAGTCATCGAAAATTGGACCAGCCGCTTAGAGCACTGCCAGCGAAGCCGAGGCGGCCATTCGAATGATGTGCTATTCCATACAAATTGGCATAAATGTAGCTTCAAAACCAAGCCATAATCAATTTTATATCTCACACCGTTGTTGCTTTAATTAGATTCTATCTTGTCACCCTGAATTTGAAAACGATTCAGTTCACTTGGATGGAGAAGGAAAAACGTTGTTAACTACGATTTCGAGCCTCAAAAGCTTGTTTGGAATCATTGAACTGCCGAATAGCCCACAAGCGGTGGCTGTTTAAAAAAATCCTTCCCAATTGAGTATCTCATCTAATCATTTACGGAAACCGCTTTTAGGAAAATTATGCTATCCAAGGAGATCTGATAATTCCTCTTTCGACTAATGACAACCGGGATTTTGTGGCCAAGAGATTTGAACTCCCATTCGCCTCATCATCAGTTCACTGAACTAAAAATCTCCTCAAAAAACTTCCCAAAAAGTCTTGTATAAAGACACCAACTTACGGTCTCAAAGTTCTATTTTTCAAGAATGAATTCAACGCCCCTTTCCCCGTCCAAAACAGCTTTCTTTTTTGACCTCTTTGACAAGATTTTTCATTTCGATTGCGAAAGCGTTTGTCACTTCGACATTTAATCATCGTTCACTTTTTGTCATCGCAGAACTAAGGCGCTAGCACTCATCGATGCATCCTTCTCAAGTTCTCAAGTTTATCGAAATCACTGAAGGGAACGAGTGGACGCCAATATTTCTTTCCATGGCATTGCTCATCAATCACCTGACCCAGATTTTGATGCTCAAGCGAAGAAAAACCGTTCATACTCTCACTCGCGTCCATCCCAGCACAAAGACCCGCCGCCGCCTTGATGGCGCCCTATATCCAACGAAATGAAAAAAAAAAAGTGCCTGACACCTCATTTATTCCATCGCACTGCACTGCGCCCAAACTGCAAGCATCTCTGAGTGTCCTCAATGAAATTTGAAAAATGTATCTCGAACTATTGTTGGCGTCATTGCCAAAACTTCCAAGTCGTTGCGTTGACTGCATTCACACGTCACTCGTCCCTTATTTTTTTTTATGAGAAATCCTTTTGCCGTTGCCGCTGCTATTTCTGTTTCGCGATCCGATCGAAGCGGCCGACCTCCTTGTAGGGATGTGCACTAATTAGCTCTCAAGTTTGGCACTAATCGCGCGCTATTTTCAGTTGCGCCCCTCGCTTGGGTGGCTGCAATCATGATGATTCACAGATGCCATCCTCTGCGCTTCTCATCTGCGCCCCCTCCCCCCGTCGTCGTGGTCGTCGCTGATTGATGGAAACGGATGAGGAATTGAGGAATAAATGTCGGCATCGATGCAGTAAATATCCATTAAAGTCGGTCTTCAGTCAGTGCGAGGGAGTGTCGTCTGTCTGCGCTGCGGTGCACATGGAGTATTCCCCCACGGGGGGATGGAGTGGGACGAAGGAGGTGCGTCAACAACGCGCGGTCTAATTATAGTTTTTTGCAGAAAATTACTTCTTTCACTCTCCGCATGTGTGTGTGTGTGAAGTGAAAGGAATGCGCGCGGCTTTTATCTAACGCGGAGCACCGCGCGTTCACCACCGTCGCCACCACCATCGCCACCACCATCACCACCACCATCATCATCATCATCAGCAGGCAAGGATGGTGGGAGCCGTGTTCACTAGGATAGTTTAGTTGGATGGACTAAGCACGACAGGCGTGTGGAGGGGTCGGGTGGTTAGCGGAGGGGGTGGGGAGGTAAATTTTCAATTTGATACGGGGTGCGGATTTATAGCCTCGTCATCATCATCATCATCGTCGCAGTCGTTCGGCGTGATGTGAAATTGTTAAATTAGCCAAGACATCGCGTAGCGTGAATAATGGAACTTGGCCTTTCCAACAGTCGACCCCCCACTCCCCCACCGGCGGAGTTTGTCTCGTCTAAGTTTTTCCGTCTTCGTCTCCCTTCTTTTTTCATGAAGTGTCGCTTTAATTAAATAGCGGTAGTGTTGTGAAGAAATTTAATTTAACTTTTTTTTTTTTGTTGTTGTTTGCCTTTCGTCGGTGCGCTTCTCCCCGAACAGCGGGATGAATGAGGAATGGTGGGGATCAAACGTTTAGCCTGTTTGCTCTCCTTTGGGGGACCGAGGGTGTGCGTGCGTCTATGTCCTGTCAGAGAGGATGACGGGGAGGGGGTGGAGGGAGTTTGGTGAAAAGTAAATTCTGCGTTAACTGCCTAATTATTCATGATGTTTTACCCTCAATCCCGTTTAGTCTTCCCCCCACACAGGCGTTCTGTTTGAGCTGCCGTAGGCTAGGAGGACGCACCATCGTGGGACCTTTTCAAGGCTCGCTGTGTCACACAAGGTCTATGATATAATTCTTGGGGCGTGGATTTGGTGTTTGAATGAGTTCACCAGAGCTGCTGCTGGTTTTTAATTTTCTTTTTCCTTCACTGTGTGGGGCGTGTTGTGTCCTAATTTGAAGGCGCGAAGAATGGCTCCAGTCAAGGGGACAATACAATTTTGTTTCAAGTTTTTTTCCTTTCCTATTTGGGAGTGTGTGTGTGAGTGTTGGGACTGGCCTAGGGGAAGGTTAAGGATATTTGAAGTAACAAATTGAAAATGAGACGGAGAGCAGAAGGCAGAGTCGACTTCTTTTTGTTCCGTTGAATTGAAGTTGCGAAAGTTTTTTAATTGGAAACGGAAGCTGCTGACGCCGTCGGTAATTAAACACAAAAAAAAGGGAGGAGACGTTGTCACTTATTGGATTTTAGGGAGTTCTTTCGAAAGTGGTTGGGGATGGCAAAGGAAGTTGGGGGCATCCTTTCAATCACTTAAACGAGGATTGGGTGAGGGGCGGAGGTGTCAGGCTTTAAAATCTGGTCTTATTTCGGCATTTTAAAGTGAAATAAGGCCACACTTTAAAATAAGGACACATTTTGCTGTTTGGCCTAATTTCGTTTGGTCTTATTTCACCACACCGATTCAAACTGCCGGAGAGACGAGGTTGAGAACAAATCTGCGGCATTTTTAGCTCGTTCTTGTTCAATAATCTTACACGTCACTCCTCTTTTGGGGAGCCGTATGAATATCCATCTGACTTTGAAAGTGAAGTAAAAAAACACCACTTTTTTGCCATAAAGACATACCTTGCCATTTGGCCTTACCTCCATTGGTCTTATTTTGTTTGGCCCTATTTCGTTTGGTCTTGCTTCACGACACCGAGTCAACGTGCCAGAGAAATGGGACTGAGAACGGATCCGCGGAGCAAAGTTGCAGTTTGAACTCGTTCTTGTTCATTAGTCTTGCGAAGCACAAAATCTCACGAGAAACTTCATTTGCCACGTTCTTCGTCGAGTCACCGCTTTCGGGCCATCGTTTGAATATCCATCTGACATAGACAGTGACGTGAAATAAGGAAAAATTTAAACTTGGAGGATACCTTATGTCTTCAAATCAAAATAACGCCAAAACTGGGGTTTCGAAGTTCGTTTTTGAAAAAGAAATACAGTCAAAATCGCTTACAACGACATCGGTTATAAAGACGTATCGGTTATAACGGCAAAATTCTTAGGTTCCGCCTGAGCTCTATTATATATAATCCAATAGAATAAGAAATCGTTTACAACGACCTATCGTTTATAGCGAGCAAATTCGTCAGTTCCTTGAAAGTCGCTATAACCGATTTCGACTGTATTACTTTATTATTATTAATTGTTTTGAATTTGGCGTTATTTCATTTGGCCTTAATTCACGTTAACGATTTTGAAGTGCTGAAACCACTCAAACTGATCCAAGAACTCTAAGAGTTCTCGAGACTTGATGTCTGCGAAACTTTCCATAAAGTTGCAAGCTCTTAAAACCTGCTCTTCCACTGGAGATAATATATAATAATAATGGCGGCGCTACAGTCCGAAGAGGATCGGGCCTAGCTTCTCAGCAACCACTCGTGTTGTGCGTGCTATTGTTCTCCCACGAGTGGAGCGGACCTACAGTTTAATGCCGACTCCGAACGGCGAGATTGAGAAGCTTTTTCTAGACAGTTATACTCTTTGAGCATTGTCAGTGACTCGAAAGAGGTGGAGCCGTGAAAAAATGTTTAGGTGATTTTCCGGGAATCGAACCGACAACATCGAGCGTAGGAGTCGACGCACCTAGCCACAATGCCGCGGCGCCCATAAACTTAGAAGATCTTAAAATCTTGTCTTCCACTGAAAATAAAGGGTTCTCCAATAGGGACTTCCGAATTTTGACAATTGAAAGCGGCCATATTGTTGGAGCTACTTCTGTTAAATTGGCTGTCATTTATTCAGTCTGTTTTGCCAAAACACCATGGATAGACATAGCGTGCAACTAATAAAATTGTTTCATCTAAATGGATGTTCTGTACGGGCAACGTTCTGCTCGCTTCGCTCATTTTACGGTCGCCATAATCGTCTCACCGAGAGGGCTATTCGCAGTGCGGTGGATAAATTTGAGTCCTACTTACTTACGTAACAGGCCTACGACTCATGGAGCCTGAGATATCGCTCCCTTCCATCGTTGACGGTCCTGGGTCCACTGGTTCAGTGAACAATAAACCAACAGCCGCACGTCGTCGAAACGCAAGATCAGCCGAAAACATCGCCGCTGTCCGTGAGAGTGTGCAGGAGAATTCGAGGCAGACGATTTCGAGTCGCTCCCAAGAACTTGGCCTTTTGCAGACCACAACTTTGCAACTTGCCGAATTTTGCGTCCTAACTTGGGCCTGCACCCGTACAAAATTCAACTGACCCAGGAGCTGAAGGTAAACGATCAGACCATAGAAAACGACGTGTGTTCGCTGAATGGCCTCTAGAGCTATTGGAATCTGACGCCAATTTTCATCGAAAAATCATCTTCAGCGACGAGGCCCATTTTTGGATGAAATTGGGATGACACCAATCCACATGAGATCCAAGAGCGTCCAATGCATTCCAAAAAAGTCACTGTTTGGTGTGGATTTTCGGCTGGCGGCGTCATCGGTCTACATTTCTTTGAGAACGACGTTGGCCATCATCATCACCATCAACGGCGAGCACTAAAGGTCGATGATTACAGACTTCTTTTGACCTGAATTGGATGGGCATCAGCGACAGGTGGCTTCAACGGGAGGGCGCTACGTGTCACACAGCTCACGCGACTTTGGAAATTCTGTGAATGAGGGCATGGTCATCTTACGTGGAGGTGATGTGAACTGTCCACCGGATCGAGATCGTGTGATTTGGCCCCGTTAGACTTTTCCTTGTGGGATTTTCTGAAGTGGCAGGTTCATGTGAATAAGCCACAAACCACGATGGCCCTCAAAGCCAACATAACCCATGCCATCAGTCAAATTCAGCCTGGATTATGCGGCACAGTCATGGAGAATTGGACATTTTGGATGTGTGCCTCCCAGAGAAACCGCGCCGGGCATTTGAACGATGTTATATTCCATATATAATGGCATCGATAGGCCTTGTAAGCGAATAAAAAATTTCGATGATATCTCACACACACTTTGTTTTATTTAAATTCGAATATAGGAAGCGCTTAATGAATGACTCTTTAGTTCAAGAAGAGGTCTGCTCTCTGTTCATCCTAAAGACTGATGATCATTTGGGCGTGCCTGCTGGAGACTGTTTATATCCTTCTAGAGTTATGCTTCTTAAAGACAAAAAAAATGACTCATAAAGCCTCCAAAGTGAGCACCGTGGCGTAGTGTGTAGGTGCGTCGACTCCTACGCTCGAGGTCGTCGGTTCGAATCTCGAAAAAAAACATCAAACACTTTTTCACGGCTCGACCTCTTTCGAGTCACTGACAATGCTCAAAGAGTATAACTGTCTAGAAAAAAGCTTCTCAATCTCGCCGTTCGGAGGGGACCTGCAGTTTTTTGCCGTCTCCGAACGAACGAATTTGTGTGAACGCCTGAAACCATTCGTGAACAAACTGATAGGTCCTTATCAGTGTGGTTTCAGGCCCGGGAAGTCCACCATCGATCAAATCTTCACACTCTGGCAGATCCTGGAGAAGACCCAAGAAATGCAAATTGACACACACCATCTATTTGTCGATTTCAAAGCCGCATATGACAGCGTGCATAGAGACGAGCTATACAGCGCCATGTCTAGTTTTGACATTCCTGCCAAGCTCGTCAGACTGAGCAGGATGACGATGGAGAACTCTCGCTGCTCCATCAAGGTCGGTAACGAACTCATCGAGACCTTTAATGTCAAAAAAGGTTTTAGACAAGGCGACGCGCTGTCATGTGATTTCTTTAACATCGTTCTTGAGAAGATCGTGCAAGACTCACTGGCCAACACAAGAGGCACGATCTTCCAAAAGTCTGTTCAACTGCTGGCTCACGCGGATGAGCGTGGTTGGACGAACACAGCGAGCCGTCAGTGATGCGTTTGCTGGCATTGAAATGGAAGCGGCTAAAATGGGTCTGGCGGTGAACGAGGGCAAAACCAACTACGTTGCCTCCCTCTAAGTCGAACTCCCTCTTAGTCGAATTTCCCTCTAACTCGAATTTTTTCGCCATATTTATTTTGGCATTCCCCTCATTTTCCACAAAAAATCATCCTCTAACTCGAATTTATTTTGATATCCCGTAAAAATTCGACTTAGAGGGAGTCGGTTGTATTTGCTGTCATCGAGAAAGGACGCACAGCATCGACGACTTGGCCAGAACGTCACCATAGGCAGCTATGACTTTGAGGTAGTAAAGGACTTCGTCTACCTTGGCTCCGCGGTAAACAGTACAAACAACATCAGTACCGAGATCAAACGCAGAATAACTCTTGCCAACCGCTGTTTTTATGGGCTCAAAAGGCAATTGAGTAGTAGAGCCCTCTCTCGGAAGACCAAGCTGACTTTGTATAAGACCTTGATCATCCCAGTCCTGCTTTACGGTGCAGAGGCATGGACAATATCCCAAGCGGATGAGCAGTCTCTTGGTCTTTTCGAGAGAAAAGTTCTGCGCGCGATCTTTGGTCCTGTTTGCGTTGAGGGCATTTGGAGGAGAAGATTCAACCACGAACTGTACGGGCTGTACAGCGACATGAGTCTAGCCAGGCGTCTACGGATCCAACGCCTAAGATGGCTAGGCCATGTAGAGCGTATGGACAACTTAGCTCCAGCCCGAAGAGTCTTCGACTCTGAGCCTGTGGGACAACGCAACAGAGGACGTCCACGTACAAGGTGGCGCACACAAGTCGAGGGGGACCTCGGCCGGCTTGGTATGCGAAACTGGAGACAGCTGGCGAAAGATCGTGCTGGCTGGAGAGGCATGTTGAGTGAGGCCCAGGTCCACCTCGGACTCTAGCGCCCTAAGAAGAAGAAGAAGAAGAAGAAGAACGAACGAATTTTGAGAAGCTTTTCTTAACAGTTAAGCTCTCTGAGAATTGTAAGTAACTCGAGAGAGGTGGTACCATAAATATGAAAGTTGTTGTGTTCGAAATAGAAGCAAAACCGTCATCGTCAGAATCGACGCCGTCACTCACCAAGCCGGGCACCCATTGTCTACCTAGACTTTTCGAAACCACCTATACGCCCATTCACGACCCTGAAACAACTCCAAAAACAGCTCTAAAAAGGCAAAAGTGCCCTCCATTCCCCATTTTCGTTCACAACACCCAATCAGAAATTGCCTGCTCTCCACGCCTTCATCACCGAGTGCATTGTCCCCATCAAGGGCCTCTCAAAATCAGTTCAGTTCACTCCTGTTGACCAATCGCCCGAGCAAGAAAAGCCGTCTCAAATACCCGTTTAGACCTGATCACGACTACCAGTGAATTCACAAGCAAGACCAAGCTTACATCTCTGCCGACTACGAAATCATAAACCAGAACCGGCCTAATGACACATCACTACGGTATCCCATAAAAGTTGCAACATTCTCGACTTTATTGCGACAGATAACGTGCACAAAGCCATTCGTCTTGAGGTCACCTTTGACTGACCCCCCGTTCAAACACAAAACAAACGGCCGACAAACTCCAGACAAACCCCTCCGCACGGCCGCAATTAACTAGGCAGAACGTGTGTCACACAAGAATACGTGTCACAGGCCGGCGTTATCTCCGAAGACTTACACGCATCTGTCACTCCACGGAGACCAATAAAACATTCGCTCGCTCCGTCCCACTCCCGCTCCCGCTCCACCATGACTTGGCGATCTTATCAGCTGCGAACCCCATCCGCTCCTTTGTCCGTCACACGAACCCTTCACCAGCTCTCACATGGCCCCCGTCAGCTCCCGAAACAATCTCATATTTTCAACATCAAATGGATATGAATTAAGCAAACTACTCCGGCGGGGGGCAACGCAGAACCGTCCCAGAGCCGGCCCCGCCGAGCCAGTATAATGAAAAGTATCTAGTAGTTATGTACGAGTGTGTTATCTCATGGCACGCATGCATAAATCTTTTACGATTATGAATGCGAACGGGCATCGTAAATCTATTCGCTCCCAGCACACGACGGCTGACACACACTGGGTCGGCGGCGGCGGCGATGGGGCAGGTTGGGTCTGGTTAAATTTGAATAATTCTTCGACTCTTTCGCAGTTCGGGGGCAAGGACGTGTCGTCAACCTTGCCTCTCCCCGGCAGGATGGAACGCGCAGATACACGACATGCCCCCGCCACACCATCGAAACTTCAAATTGCTGGGTGCGCTCCCGCCGCCACTGCCACCGCCGCTCCGGTGGGTGGCTTCATTTTGGGGTTGGAAACTATGTGAGCGCGGGTAGTGGTTGGCATTTCGGGCTTTATTGGCTCTTGGTCGTTCATAAATTCATAAATTTTCGTCCTTTCATACCGCTGGGTGGGATAATGTCTGTGGCTTTGGTATTTTTGGCCCTGCCAGTCGGCTCATTGTCAACATGGACTCGCACGCCGCGTATGAGCGCGCTGGTGAATGGAGCCTGGTGTGTGCATGTGTGTGGTGGGAGCTAAAAATAAAGACATTCGACAATCAAAAATCAATTTTGCGTCACCGCGATGGCAATTTCGCGTTCCTTTCGGTCGTAAGGACGTGGAAAGGCTGGTTTCGGATTTCGTTCGTATTTTGTACCCGTTTTTAGGTCAATCGCTGGTTTGGGGCTGGGCTCTCGTCGCGGTGATATGTGGAACACATTTGACACCTCTGACGAAGTAGGGTACCGCACGGAATGTGGATATTATTGACGACGCGATGGATGGTTATGGTGGAACTCGGTGCGAAACAGTTTTGCTGGAAGGACTGCGAAAGTCTTCCTTTGGCAGGTGTTTCGAATCTTCTTCTCTCTTTTCTGGCAAAAGTTTTGCAACCACGTTGATTTATGAAACGTAGTTCCTTCATTCCCTTTCTGTATTAATGGAGGTTAACGTCGCTTGCAGACGTATTTTACACGTGAGAAGGACCAGAAATCAGACGAAAGGGAGATGTCAAAAAGAAAGGAGCTTAACAAAGTCGTAATTTACTGAAAAACTCTGTATACTATCTAAGAAGCTTTTTCTTTCGTAGGATTTTTGAAACACTACTGGACCACACACACTCAAAACTGGTCCATTGTACTGCCATGTAGCAACCTACTCCAGTGCCGTTAATTTGATCCCAACGACACATGGGGACTGGACCATATTCGGTTTCACTGGGATTCGAACCTGGGGCAGGCACCTAACCAACTGCGCCATCCAGTCTAAGAAGCTTAGTCCAGGGCATTCTTCATGATATCTGCTTTTGACCAACATTTAGACTCACATTAAACACAAAAAAAGTGTGTTGCAGAGGATGGCGTACTGTGATAAAGCTGTCAATTCTCAGATATCGAACTTCCAGCTGCTAACGTCTAGAACATCACAAAGCAACGTTAGAAAATGGTAGCGCCTTGATAAGACTTCTTCGTTAGCGTTGTACAGCCTGGTTCTGGGTTCACGCTCTTAAGGCGGTTATTGGTCTCGTTTCAGAACTCAATTTGTCCCGATTTCATATCATTTACTTCGTTACTGAAAGTCTGTTGAATCTTGTCAATCGTCTCCACTTGTTGATGTTCAAAATTGAGACAAAATTCAGTTGAGTTCAGTTTAGTTGTCCATTATTTCTGCACAACCAAAAATTCAACAGTGTTCACATTGAACTCACTCATCCGATGTGATGTGGTGACTGAATTTTGAATTTCCCTTAAGAGACAAGACAACTCGAACTGCCTAAAAAATATCTGTGTTCATCCTTTCAAAATTGTGGTTAAGCATTTTCGGCGTTATTCCGATAAAGGCGTCTCGAATATTGGCCTCGAGCTTGTCCAAAGTGGTTGGCTTATTAGCGCAGACAAAGGACTTAACGTAGCCCCAGAGAAAATAAACGAGAGGCATCAAGTCGCATGATAACGGCGTCCGATTGATGAACGCTCGTCATAAGATGACCTAGTCACCAAATTTCTCCTTCACAACTTCGAGCGATGAGTCGCTTGTATAGCAACTGATGAGCGCCATTTTGGGTCTTCTTCGATACTCCCCGCTACGGTGGCTATGTTTTCTTAATTTTGCACCAAACTCTGCCTGGTTGGTGGCTTAATGTCCAAAAGAGTATGCTCGAGCTCAAAACTTTTCCACGATGCGACGAATTGCCTGCATGAGCTGAAGCCATGATGACGACCGACCTCACGACGAAATTCACGTTTCGTATTTTCAACTGAGACGGAATTTCGATAATATTTTGAACAATTTTCGCATGTTTGGCAAGCGTGGAACGATGCGTGATGAAATGGCAGACCTTACTGAATATTTTGACAGCTGGATATCTTTGGTAACTTTGACAGCTGCTGAAACATAAGAATTGGAAAAACTATCATTGTTATCTGGTCACCCTTTACGAGGGTTTTTTGGGAAGTTTTTCTACAGATTTTTGGTTCAGTGAACTGCTGATAAGGCGAATGCGAGTGCTCACTTCGTGGCCACAAAGTGTTGCTTGTCTTTGGTTGAAAGTGGAATCATATGTTAAGTGCCTGCCCCAAGTTAGAAGGGTCTCAGGTTCGAATCCCAGTGAAATCGAATCTGGTCCAGTCCCCATTTGCCGTTCGGAACATCTTAACGGCACTGGAGTAGGTTGCCGCCTGGCAGTACAATGGACCAGTTATGAGTCTGAGTGGTCCAGTAGTGCTTCAAAAAGCCTAAAAAAAAGATGTGGAATCCCAAGATCTTCTTTGATAGCCTCATTTTCCGAAAGGTGACATTCGTGGAAGTGGAAGTTTGGAAACAGCGACCGCTTGAGCGGTAATGGGCAGCTCAACGGCGTCTGTGTGGACTTATTCGAAATTGTAGTAAACGAAGTAGACTTAATCTTTTTCAAATAGTAAAGAAGAATTTTAAAGACTTTTTTTTTCTGAAAAGAGCTACAAGCGGTTAGTTGTTGAGCTTACAGAAGTGGTGATTCAATTCGAGGTTACAACTTTGTTAGTAAATTGAACATCATGTCTTGAACCGAGCATATCATTTTTTGCTTCACTATGATTCTGAAGAGTGTACATTTAAAAGTACGTCACAAATCCTACGAATTGCACGATGGCTGTCATTTTATTAAGCTCTTTGTACGTTTCAACTAAAGTTCTGGGAATGTCATGACGTTTTTGTCGTCAGCCTACAGTCTCCAGGAATTTATAGTCTTGTCTGCCTTATTTGTTCCCCGAAGTACAAAACAAGACCGTGAAATTCGTGCTTTTAGTTGCCAATTTGATTGCGGTCCGAAAAAGAGGTTGCTCTCTCGGATACTTTCTGATCGATGTTTGGTTTGTCTCTTGCATTGTATGGAAGATGATATCATGTTTTGATCTATCTATCAGACATTAACATCATTTGAGGAGGTCTCTGAGCTCAGCTCTTTAAAAATTTCCCAACGCAGCTCCGTCTAGTCACGTTGGTACCTGAAAATCTTACATCATGGGTTGAATTTTTCAATGAATTTCCTGCTCTCTAATGTTTTTAATGAATTTCATTAAAAATTTTAAGAAGTCACTCAGACAAAAGTGAGTCTCATCGCCCACTACACTTTTGCTCAGCAACTTCTAGTCTCTTCTAGTGGTTTAAAGATCTCATCCAGTGACCCAATCTTCTTCATAAACTGCCCAAAATTAAAAATGTCATTCCTCCTTGTTTATGATTTGCACCACTTTGTGCCTCTTAACTTCTTCCGAACCACAAAAACCTCAAGTTCAAATTGCAACCTCCCTTTGAGCCACCCATTCAGATGACGTATCTTCCTCTCCCTCACTCCCATCTGACAAAACAGCAAAGCGTTCACTCCGCTCTTTAGATAGAATCCCTAATGATGAACAAATGAGCATCAAATACCTAATCACTTAGAAAGCAGAAGCCAGGACGCATCATCAATCCATCGGCTGTCACGTCCTTTTGGCCAGCCCAATATAAGGAGTTTTCCGGGATTCCACAGCAGACACATGTTCGCTTCCCGCCACTCATCCCAGTCTGTCAACTGTGCACACACCGTCCCCATCACTGACCCAAATCAGTCGAAGAGCCAAGCATCTTCCCCACTCTCAGGCGCAGTCAGTAAACAGGTTTCCGGAGTCACTTTGCAATCCATTCCGAGTGCTCCTCGACGAGACTGCACTTAACCCAATCATCTTCTAATTGAATTTCGTTCGCCCCTCCCACCCTCTTCCCACCCGATCGCATCCGGATTTGTTGACACCGAGTCAATCAATCACCAGCGCCGGAGCACACACGCTCTCTGCCTTCGGACAGAGATAGAAAGTTACGGGATATCGCCGCGCCAAGGCGAGCGAATTAGATTCAATTAAACGATTCCGATAGCACAACACGTCCGTCCAGCTCGGCCTTATCACTTTTTTGTCCGCGGATACGCCAGGAGTGACAACGAATTAAGTGATAGGCGCTCATTAGCCTGCTCGGCCCACAGCCTTTCTCGTCGGTCCGCGCGACGTCAAACGGTGCCAATCTGTCAGATGGTTCGACAGCCCAAGACACACACGCATGCGATGGATTCGCCTTCGTTGCACTTGCACTCGTCCCAGTGACGGCCTGCCGTGCGTCGTTTGCCTGCAAGCTCCGCTCTGACGTCCAATCAATTATAATCCGCGCCGTAATTGATTGCAAACAAACATTAATCAAAGAGAAACTTAATTATGCATCCCAGAGCGAGAGAAAGAGAGCGTGGCCACCGATGCCCGTCCGCATGCTCCAAATCGGGAGACTCCATGCGAGCGGACTGCCAATCGGGCACCGGCACCGTCACCGGCACCTTGAAGGCATCTTTGGATACTCCAGCGAATCCGGTGGAAATCTAGGACGGATGCACTTCACTCTGAGCCCAGCTACGACTGCAATGACGACGACGACGACGATGATGATGATGGTAATGGTGATGGCTTGCTCGGCTGACTTGAATTTAATTTCCCGAGATTGCATCATGTGCAGCGAATGGGGGGCAATTGAAGCGGCGGGAGAAGGCTGCGGCTTCGGCTTCGGAATGCCGACATGCTGAGTCGGAGATTTATGCATACGAAGGGGTGAAATCATTTTAATTACATCGAGCGCATCGAATATTGATGATTCCTGTGAAAATGCCCTCATAAATCGCCAACAGGAGACGGGATGCTCTTAGATGTGGTCGTTGGTTGCCTTTCCCAGGCGGGAGCACTGAACAGACAAATCGTTGACTGTTCACTTGGAGCGTGCTGTTTGAGAGGGTCAGATGGACTTGAGGACAGATGTCATGCAGGGGGAGTGAGGATGCACTTTAAGGGGATGTTGGAGTGTTGGGGACACCCTTGTGGGGTGAGAAATGTTCTCCGAGTACGGTAAAGCTCGTTGAAGGGACTTTTGTAGACAAAACCTAACAAAAAATTACTCGAGGCGTATTTTGTTGTTCCTCTATTAAGCTGAAATGACCGATTCGACAGGATCCGGGTGCTGTACGAATGGAATTTTGAAAAAATTTAGTGCTCTTGCTTGATCCCCTAGTCTTCTTTTTCTTTTGATAGCACTGCAGTTCGGAATGGACCTGGACCTCAACCTTTCGTTTGTAGTCAACTGAACGCAGTGAGCTGAACAACGTCGACATCAATCTTCTTAAGCGCTTCATAGCAAGCAACAAATAATACAATGGGTAGGAGCGACCAGATAACAATGACAGCTTTTCCAATTGATATGTTTTAGTATTTGTCAAAGTCACCAGTGACATCCAGTTATCAAAATATTCAGTAAGATTCGCCATTTCATCATGCATCGTTTTACGCTTGCCAAACGTGCAAGAAATTGTTAAATTTATTATTTAAATACGGGCTCAGTTGTAAATAGGTAACGTGCACTCCTCCATTCAATCGGTCGTCATTTAGGCTTCAGTGTGCGGGCAATTCGTCGCACCGTGAGATGACTTCAGAAGTTTGAGTGTGAGTCCACTCTTCTGGATCTTAACCAACCAACCAGGTAGAGATTGGTGCGAAATGAAAGAAGTAGTGGCCAGCATCGAAGAAGACCCAGAAATGTCGATTCGGCCCCGATCAATTGAATTGAGCGTCGCCACAGAGTCAACCCAGAGGGTTTGGGTCTACATCCGTATAAGATTGTGCTGACGAAAGAATTGAAGCCGGACGACCATAGACAACGTGAGTGAGTTCACTAAACGGACGCTGAAAATCTTACCGAAGATCAAGACGGACTTCTTGATGCGGTTTACGGCATGGCGGCATCATCGGACCTTATTTCTTTCAAAATGAGGAAGGAGACTCCGTTACCGTCAGTGGTCTCAGGTATAGGGCGATGTTAATCGACTTTCTGTGACCAGAGCTTGACAGCATCGATATATCCGAGCTGTGGTTCCAACAAGACGGCGCAGCGCTAAATGCTACACAAGCGACGCAACACTCGAAGTTGTGAAGGAGAAATTTGGCGACTGGATCATCCCACGGCGAGTGGTCATCAATTGGCCGCCGCGATCATGCGACTTGACACCACTCGATTATTTTCTCTGGCTTTATCTCAAGTCCTTAGTCTACGCGAACAAGCCAACCACTTTGGACGAGTTCGAGGCCAACATTCGAGACGCTATTGACGGAATAACGCCGCACATTTTGGATCGAGTCATCAAAAGTTGACTGACCGCTTGAAGGACAGCCACCGAAGCCGAGGCGGTCAGTTGAATGGTGTGCAGCTTAGTACAAAATGGCATGAATGAAGCTTCGAAATTAAGCTAGAATCAATTGTATATCTCACAACGTTGTTGCTTTATTTGAATTTACCTTCCTGTCGTTCTTAACTGGCCACCCTGTAATTTTTTTTTTTTTCTTTGGAGGATTTTAGAAACTCTACTGGAGCACTCAGACTCAAGACTGGTCCATTGTACTTCCAGGTAGCAACCTTCTCCACTGCCGTTAATTTGATCCTAACGGCAAATGGTGACTGGACCTATTTCGGAATCGAACCTGGGACCCCTCGAATTTGGAGGGCCACCCTGTCATTAGTTTGAATTCAGTGAATCTTGTGGACAAGTAGGTGGGCCGGAAACGAATATATATAGCTGGTCGAAATTAGAGTCCTTTGTTCATCTTCTTTTGCTCCGGAATTGAATGGGTTCTAGCTTCTGCAACAACCACTCGTATTATGCGTGTGAAGACTGTAGTTTGAATCCAACGTCACCTTTTACAAGAAACAAGTTCAAACGTCTTCACTCAAAGAGCGATAAGCTTCAAATCCACTTAAAGCCTAACTGCGCCATCTGTAAATTTTACTTTAAAATCTGTCTTTGAGGGAATCAAGCGAAAACTTGGGTCTGCATTAGACTCTGGACAGCCTTCAATGAAATGAGAAACTTGAAAAACACGATCTTCAGCATTTAACCAGTCCGTCTTGTGTTACCTTTGAGAAGTAATCCACCGTCTCCCTTCATGGCACATTTCACAGATGAGCGTTTGTCAGTCTCATTTTGAGAGGAGATTTTGTCCAGCAGAAGTAGAGCTCATTTACGCCTGAAACACTGCGTTGGAGGCTACCAATTTTGCGTTGAGTCAGTAGTCCTGTATGGCAATCCACTTTTATCGGCTGTCTTCTCAAATTTTACAAATGTCACATGGGAAGTGTCAAAACGGGGAGAGTTCGTTGATACGAGAGATAACGTTGCTCTCATCTGTTGGCAAATGTCAGTACAACACAGTCTTTTAAAGCTCTGCCAATGTACTGCTTGTGTCAGAAGTTAAACGTCACTCAACGGTAGCACCAACGCAGCATTGTGTTCCAGGCATTAGTTCCAAATCAAGATCACCCTCACAAATCCTCTACACATCATTCCTCACAACTCCCTGTGTCCCTTGAAAACTCCTTCAATCACTCAACTCAAAACCAAATTCAAAACATGTTCGTCCAAAAGTTACCCTTCGTTTTCGCCCAAAGCGCCGACATCGAATCAATTTAAAAGCCGTTCGTCTAAATTATACGCAGCAGGTCACCAATTTACCACCATAAACTCCTCATAAATTACGAACGTCCCACAGTCCCTACGCAAGCACGATATGCAAACAGCAGCAGCAACAACAAAAAAATCGATCTCAATAAACCGCATGGATCCTCCGTGACCATTTGTCCAAACTAACCTCTGGACCCACCATCGCCAGCGGACCTTCGAAATTTAATTCCATTTGACAGGTACCCCCGGGGCGTGCGGAGACGCAGAGAAAAACAGAAAAGCACAAAAACAGAGAGATATGGTGCCTAAATGTCACGGTCACCCCAATCAGCATATCGAACGCGTTGAACGGGCTGGGCCCGAAGAACAGGTAGTCGATATCGCGTTGAGTGGACACTCCAAGTTCAATTGAAACGTCAAACGCCAGTCGACTCATCTACTTCCTGTGCCCGTGCGTCCATCAATAAACGGCGCCGGTGGCGAGGCAGAAAGATAAGGCGTGGAATCTGCCCTCGAACAGCACCGGCGAGGTGTCAAACGTGTCAGAAACATTGGAAAACAATAAAACAGTTGTACATACGTAATCGGCTGTCAGCTGATAGCGGCTCACGAACCTCGGGCAATGACGACTGCCGCCGAACTCACTTCAATCAAAATTCACTTTCCGCATGCACCCGAACCCCGGACTCAGGGTGGATTCGTTTTGACAGTTTCGTTATTCAACTTTCGGGAGCACAAGGCACCACACCACTGCAACAACAACACAAACACTCCGCAGAGGGTTGAGCCAGAGAGGAACACACCGTCAGGGGAACAGAGAACACTGGTAATCCATTGGAACGAGGAGCAGCTACGTTTCGAGGGCACACCACCTGCCTGGCTGGGCCTCCTTTGTACACGCAACCGGAAGTCCGACAGACGACCGAATCTCCAAGTGAGACGCAAAAACAGCGCTTAACTCCGCCAAGGGCCGCTCCAATCGCACGAAAAACACCAATAAAACGAAAGAAAAAAAAAAAACTAAAAATGTATCGCGGCAAGGGCCCCCACCGAAAAAACTGCACTAAAATGGCGAACAAGACCAACGATTGTGATTGACGAAGACGAAACGCTGCGACGCACCGACACGGAACACACCTTTTAACAGTCACTCACGGTTTGATACTGAACGGTGCCGCTGAGCTGCGAGCTGAGACGTGAGCACCGGCTGTGCGATTCGCCGAAACAAAATCAGCTGACTGGGCTGAGTTGCTGTGTTGGTGGCGCGCTCTCTTTCGTTCAATTCCGTTTCAACCGGCGGCGGAGTTGCGGAATGCGAGTTCAGTCGAAGAGAGTCGACGGCGGCGCGCTTAAGAGCGAGGTGAATGGACACCGAACACTTGTTAGGCAGACAACAAAGAGACGCGCTAACAGTGGACTGTTATGTGCACGCTGCTGTATGGGGGTTGGATGGTTGGCGGTCGGGTTCGGAGAGTTCATCTGGTTCCTTGTTCCTTGTGTGCTCCTCGTGGATGTGGGGAAAGTGAAAGTCCATTCAACGGGCTCGGGCGGTGGTGTGGGAGAGAGTGCCTTTCGCTTGATCTTTGTGTTCGAATCGATGTCGTCTTCAATGCGACCGACGACGTGGAATCCTTGTCCGATGAGAAGGTGGGTTTTGTGGTGGGAGGAGGATGCTCATTGACATTTTCTTGCGTACCTCTGTGAGGTTGCTGAAGGGGTATTCTAAGAATGGTTCTGTTCAGGTTTGTAAACGATTTCTGTCGTATATGTGTGTCCGTAGTCGGTTGACAGGGTACGGCTCTGGTGGAAAGTGTTATGCAAAACATCTCTGCTTTGGTTTAGCGAAACAAATGCTTGCTTATACCAAAGAGATCCTTCGTTGGACGTGGAAGAAGTCAAGACAGTCGTCTAGAACTGCTCCGGCAGGGAAAGCTGATTAAATCAGCTGGAGACGACATGATTGGATGCATTAGGAGATCTGATACAAGGAGCAGAAAGAATTCTCGAGGATTGAAGTCATTTCAGAAGGAAAAGGGATCCTATTTTCAGATAAATCGGATTGCCCAACTTTTTCAAAACAACACATCGACTTAAGGGCCAACTATAATGGTCGTACAGAAACTTAGGAGAGCTTAAGCAATAGAAAGAAGGCACAAAACAATACACTGTGACGATACTAACCGCCTCGTTCAGTTTCGTTTAGTTCGTACACTTTTTCCAACTTTTTCCGGAGCGAAATTATTCGGTCTCTACGAATGCCACTGAAAAACGCACACAAAAATGACATCCTGTGACGATAACAACCGCTTGGCTCAGTTTCGTTAAGTTCGTTCATTTTTTGCGCACTTACGTCGGAACGAAATCAATCGCTCTCTTCGTATGCAATTGTCATACTTACACAAAAATTACTATAATGACTGCTTGTTTTCGCTCAGTTTCGTTAAGTTCGTTAACTTTTTCCAACTTACCCCGGAGTGAAATTAATCGGTCTTTACGTATGCAAATGTAATACGCACACAAAAATGACAGGCTGTGACTATAATAACCGCTTGGCTCAGTTTCGTTAAGTTCGTTCATTTGTGCGCACTTACGTCAGAAGGAAATGAATCGCTCTCTACGTATGCAATTGTCATACTTACACAAAAATGGTATATTGTCACTATAATGACCGCTTGTTTTCGCTCAGTTTCGTTAAGTTCGTTAACTTTTTCCAACTTACCCCGGAGTGAAATTAATCGGTCTTTACGTATGCAAATGTAATACGCACACAAAAATGACAGGCTGTGACTATAATAACCGCTTGGCTCAGTTTCGTTAAGTTCGTTCATTTGTGCGCACTTACGTCGGAAGGAAATGAATCGCTCTCTACGTATGCAATTGTCATACTTACACAAAAATGGTATATTGTCACTATAATGACCGCTTGTTTTCGCTCAGTTTCGTTAAGTTCGTTAACTTTTCCTTACTTACCTCAGTGTGAAATTAATCGGTCTCTACGTATGCAAATGTAATACGTACACCGAAAAAGACAGGCTGTGACTATAATAACCGCTTCGTTCAATTTCGTTAAGTTTGTTCACTTTTGCCAACATTCGCGGGAGCACAATGAATTGCTCTCTCCGTATGCAAACGTCAGTTGACAGCAGAATTCTCTTTAAGTTTCTACAAACAACTATGAACACTTTGAAATTTGACGATGATTCTGGTCACCTTTCGATTGCTTTTGACATAAGCCTAAGTTTTCGAACGGCTATTATAGTTGACCCTCTAGTAAGAAGCTTGAGGGAGACCGTAGAGTACGCCAGGCCTGGGGACGCCGCCGTGGTGTAGTGAGTTATTGCCTTAACTACAATGCTCGAAGTTCAGGTTTGGTTCCTGAAAAAAAAAACTCATATTTCCACCGCTCCAACTCTTTCGAGTGACTGGCAATGCACCAAGAGTATAACTCTCTGGAAATACCTTTTCAGTCCTCTCCGTTTCGGAGTCGGCATTAGACTGTTGGTCCCCCTCTCGTGAGAGAACATAAGCACGCAAAACTCGAGTGGCTGCTGTAGAAGCTAGGCTCAAGTCCATTCCGGATTGTAGCGCCACAATAAAATTATTGTGAACCACTGCAGGGTTCCTATGGGTAAACTAACTTTTAGTCCTGTGTCATTCCTCACCAATATTTGGGGAAACGCCACATTGAGTCCTAATCTTCCTACAACAGACTTACATCCTCACTTATTAGGCCAGCGACCCTGAGGTATTTTCGCCTCCCATCGCTGACGATCCTGGGCAGGCTGCTTCCATTCGTCAAGATCAAGTTGTTTTGTATCCGCGATCGCTTGGTCTTTGTACCGGAGGTTCGGACTTCCTCTCCTCCTCGAACCAGGGAACTCGGATTCGAAGACTCTCTTAGCTGGAGGATTTGTGTTGATGCGCTCGATGTGGACGAGCTAGTTTAGTAGACGGAGTTTTGCACTTTTTCATACAACACCACGTAGAAACAGCTTCAAAAATATTGGCACTACTTGGAAGTTATAGATGCCTTATGTGAGGTTCTGAGCAAGTCGTCGATGGTGTGCGTCCTTTCTCGATCTCGCCGTTCGGAGTCGGCATTAAACTGTAGGTCCCCTCCACTAGTGAGAGAACAACAGCACGCACAACACGAGTGATTGCTGAGAAGCTAGGCCTAGGTCCACCTCGGACTGTAGCACCGCCTTTATTATTATAAAAGTCTCATTTCCGGCTCGCTGTGTTCTACCAATCACGTCAATGTCGTCTGCGTATGCCAGGAGCTCAACGGACATTTGAAGATCGGTTGGCCAGTGAGTTTTGCACGATCTTCTCAAGAACGATGTCTAGATCCTTTTTTTTAAGGTCTGGTGACTCGGGGACTCCATTGCCGACATTGATGAACCAGCGAGAGTTCTTCATTGTTAACCTTTTCAGTCTGACGAGTTTGGCATTATATGCGGCCTTGAAATGGGCAAATACTCGTGTCGATCTGCATTTCTAGGGTCTTCTCCAGGATCTGCCGCAGTGCGAAGATTTGATCGATAGTGGACTTCCTTCGCCTGAAACTACACTGAAACGGCTCATCTTCAGCTGCTTTAAAGATTTCACCAAACTGTTCATCTGCCATAGCAGTTTTGTTAGACTTCAGTCTCGATATTGCTGTCTTGACTTCGTCTAGGTCTAGGAGACTCATCGGTAAAGTTGGTAGCAGTCTGCTGCGATTGTAGTTGTCCGACGTCAAACCGTGGTTTCTTCCTAGACTACATTGTTCTGTCAATATCCGTGTCCATACCTTGGCTACAACAAGGAAATGGTCCGAGTCGATCTTGGCGCCTCGGAACGTTCGGACATCAAGAATACTGTAGAAGTGTTTGACGTCGATCGCAACGTGATCACTTTGGTTCACGACTGACTGATCAGGGGACCGCCAGATCTCTTTGTGAATGTTGAGCTGAAGGAACCATGTGCTGGCTACAGCGAGGTTTCGCCTCGTAACAAGCCCACCAGCCTGAGTCCGTTTTCGGACGTGTTGTCCTATAGGCTGTGTTTTCCGATGGCTCTAGAAAAGATGTCTTCCTTTGCTAGCTTAGCGTTGAAATCTCCTAGACTGATCTTGATGTCATAGCTGGGGTATTGATTGTATGGTCTTTCTAGGAGATCATAAAAGCCATCCTTGCTATCGTCATCTTTGTCCTCCGTTGGGGCGTGGGCGTGCAGACTAGGCTGATGTTTCCAAAATTAGCCTTGATACGGATTGTTATGAGGCACTCGCTTATATCGCTAAAGCTTAAGACTTTTTGCCTACGTCTGCCTCGAACAGCAAGACCCCATCCGAATAAGCGCTGCATTGGCTATCAACAACTATCGATGTCTTTATTTTGTTGTGCATCGTCGTCAGCAATAGAATCATCCGTATCAGGGGCTTGTTGTCATTTAAACCCCTGAACAGTGGGGCCTTGCATACATTGGTTAACTGCTGTAGGTGGCTGCTGTAAGGGCTATACAGAGGATGCCACTAAAAGGATATATGTCAACTTGACACGTCCACTTAAAGGGATCTTTGCTGGCCAGGCTGAGAGTAATCCACAACTTTTCCACACGCATCCACTCATTTTTCCGAAGCATCACTCGTATCATCTTCGTTTTTTTGACTCAAGTATTAGCTCAACGCTCTTAGTCATTTCAAAATTTAAAATTTTTTAAATTTAGCTGGATATTTTATCACAATTTTAAGTTGGAGTCTTTTCCTTTGTTATTTTCCTTGCTCCAGGGTAGGTAGGTAGGTAAGGTGACTTCCCTCACAGGTGAAGGATTCATTTAGACCCAAAGAGTCCATTGTGATGCCACTGAGTCGGCTTCCAACCGCTAATCTTGAAATCATCTTGATTTCTGGGTGAACATCCAGATTCTCTTGTGGGCGCCGTGGCATAGTGGGTAGGTGCGTCGACTCCTACGCTCGAGGTCGTCGGTTCGAATCTCGAAAAAATCATCAATCTTTTTTTCACGGCTCCACCTCTTTCGAGTCACTGACAATGCTCAAAGAGTATAACTGTCTAGGAAAAGCTTCTTAAAAATCGCCGTTCGGAGTCGGCATTAAACTGTAGGTCCCCTCCACTCGTGAGAGAACAATAGCACGCACAACACGAGTGGTCGCTGAGAAGCTAGGCCCAAGTCCACCTCGGACTGTAGCGCCGCCATTATTATTATTATTATCCAGATTCTCTTAACGTCTATTTCAGCTATGTCCTATAGTTAATTTAAGTAGAAAACTCCTAGGGTTTCCTTCCTTGTGGAGACGATTTCAGGACAGTTGCAGAGAAAATGCGAGGGTGTTTCGTCCTCTTCTTCATCCATGCATCTGCTGCAGAAGTCGCTGTAAGGCAGGCCTAGTCTCGCGGCGTGTCTTCCTCCTGTGAATACTCCTACTAGGTTACCCAATTTGTTCCTATTAAGGCTGAAGATGGCTGTGGTTTTCCGAAGATCCGTCTTTGGCCATATTTGTCTCGCATGAGGGCAGGTGTTAAGATTTCTCCATCTCTCACAAGTCCTGCTGATTGCTAGCTCTGAGATGTTGGTTTTCAAGGTTTCTATCGGCACAGAAACGTTGATAATGGTGGGCTTAGTAATTATTGAAATTCCTTGCTCCTATCGCCGAGAATATTCTCGGGCAGAAGCATGATGATCCGCTGAAAATCCAATCACTTAAAAAATCAACGAAATTAATTACCTTTCGCTTAAGATTAGGTGATGATTTTCGCATTTTTCCCACAAAGCGACTGTTTTCTCCCGATAGACGTCAAATTTAAGCGATAAACTTCATCCCATGACCAAGGAAATAACCATTAATAGCGTGCACCAAAGCCATCACTCCTAGATCTTTTATCGCCTCTGCGCCTAGTCCCTTTCAAATGCACAGTTAAGTGACACAATTCCACCGAACTGCCTCTCACGGATAAATCTCAATAAAACGAGACCTCATTAGG
The DNA here is from genome assembly GCA_930367185.1 of Myathropa florea. Lineage (NCBI taxonomy): Eukaryota > Metazoa > Arthropoda > Insecta > Diptera > Syrphidae > Myathropa > Myathropa florea. Next base: position 19,733,867 of record OV884003.1, read on the forward strand.
CGCAATTAAAATTCATTGGATACCGAACCGAGCCGCAGCGAGCACCCAAAAACAAAGAAACCCCAACCCAAATCGATATATTCCTACGTCCGTGCGCGCACGACCCTAGGCCAAGCCCGATAAGCACACTCCCAAGTCGAGAGATCTCCTCCACGTTGACGAAGCCACTTTTCAAAAGTTCTCACATCTCACGCAATCGTTACATCTCCATTTCGGAATGTCCCCAGATAAGCCCCAGCCACCCCTCATCCGCGGTCGCACTCGTTGCCTAGAAAAATAAAAAAAAACTTAAAGTAAACTGTAAACTGCAATAAAACAAAACCGAGAGAAGAAAAAAAAACTGAAGGAAAGGCAAAAAAAAGAGAAGGAAATCTCACTTAACAAATGGCCGAGTGGGCACTCGCACAAATGTGTCTCACTTGACCATAAAATTTGGGGTCATAAAAATTATGGCTTTCAATCTCGTAAACCACACGCAGAGGGCACTCTGGGACGTGATCTCTGGTCGAGCGCATAAGTTCACATGTGCCAGTGCTTTACATCCCGTTTTCAATTAGCATTCCGGGCAGGGTCGAGGTGGATTTTGATTTCGGTTTTCGATTTTCTTCGCTTGCAGCTGGCCGAGGAGGAGGAACTTTGAGATTCAATCGACCGAGATGTAGCGCAGTGGATAGCCGAGAATGAGCTGCAACAACACCTGAGAACTGTTAGAAGCTAATTGGGCTGGTGGTGGAAGGGACAGGAGATGTGGCCATTCAGTGACGTTTGAGAGAAACGATCATCTGCTTCTGAACGGAGGACAGCAGACCCGATCGAAGTTCAACGATTGATCCTCTGTGGGGAGTGTCTGAGGTCGTTCTGGAAAAGACTGAATAGATGAAATTGGATGAAAGAGTAGAGCTTAAACTTGTTTTTCAGAACTTTTTTTCGGAGTATTTTTGACTGGAGCACTCAGACTCAAAACTGGTCCATTGTACTGTCAGGTAGCAACCTACTACTTACTTACTTACTTAAGGTGGCGCTACAGTCCGGGGTGGACCTGGGCCTCAACCAACAAGCGTCTCCAGCCAGCTCGATCTTTAGCTAGCTGCCTCCAGTTTCGCACGCACAGTTGGTTGAGGTCCCTTTCCACTTGCGTGCGCCACCTGAGTCGCGGTCTTCCTCTACTGCGCCGTCCCTCTGCGGTGGATTCGAAGACTTTCCGGGCCGGAGCATTGGTTTCCATTCGCTCTATATGACCTAGCCATCTCAATCGTTGTATCTTCATCCTTCTGACTAAGTCAATGTCGCTGAACAGCTCGTACAGTTCGTTGTTGTATCTTCTCCTCCACTCACCCTCTATGCAGACGGGACCGAAAATCACCCGAAGAATTTTCCTCTCGAAGCAACCAAGAGCAACCTCATCCGCTTTTGACAAAGTCCATGCTTCTGCGCCATATAGCAGGACTGGGACGATTAGGGTCTTGTACAGGGTTCCTTTGGTTGTTCGAGAGAGGGCTTTGTTTATCAATTGCTTTCTTAGCCCAAAGAAGCAGCGATTAGCAAGAGTTATTCTTCGTTTGATTTCAGCGCTGGTGTCGTTGTCTGAGTTAATAGCGGTGCCTAGGTAGACAAAGTCCTTGACTACCTCAAAGTTATAACTGTCAGCTGTGACGTTCTGTCCGAGACGTCGGTGTTGGGTGTCCTTTCTGGTTGACAGCATATACTTGGTCTTGCCCTCATTTACCGTTAAACCCATCTTCGCGGCCTCCGTCGCAATACTCACAAAAGTGCCATAGACATCACGCTGTGTTCTTCCGATTATGTCAATATCGTCGGCATATGCTAGTAATTGGACGGACTTCTGAAAGATTGTGCCTCTGGTGTTGGCGTGCGAGTTTTGCACAATTCTTTCAAGTATGATGTTGAAGAAGTCGCATGACAGCGCGTCGCCTTGTCTGAATCCTTTTTTGACATCAAAGGTCTCGGTTAGGTCTTTACCGACCTTGATGGAGCAGCGTGCATTCTCCATCGTCATCCTACACAAACGGACGAGTTTGGTAGGGATGCCAAAACTAGACATTGCTCTGTATAGCTCGTCTCTATAGATGCTGTCATACGCGGCCTTAAAATCGATGAAAAGGTGGTGGGTATCGATTTGTTGTTCCTGGGTTTTTTCCAAGATCTGCCGCAGCGTGAATATTTGGTCGATGGTGGATTTTCCAGGCCTAAAGCCACACTGGTATGGACCGACCAGGTTGTTGACGAATGGCTTTAGGCGTTCACACAACACGGCAGATAGGATCTTATAAGCGATATTTAGAAGACTGATGCCTCTATAGTTGGCGCAGTTTAGAGGGTCTCATTTTTTGTGGATCGGGCAAACAATGCTGAGGTTCCATTCATCGGGCATGCTTTCTTCCGACCATATTTTACAGATGAGTTGGTGCATGCTCCTTACCAAGTCATCGCCTGCTGCTTTGAAAAGCTGAGCAGCTAGGCCGTCAGCTCCAGCAGCTTTGTTGGACTTTAGTTTAGATATGGCTATCTTCACTTCGTCCAGATCGGGGGGACGGAATTGTTGATCTACGTCGTCCCTTTTATTCGGGTTGAATGGTTCAATCTGCCTGACAGCGGAATTCGGTTCTTCATCGCCGTTATACAGTCTGCAGAAGTGATTCTTCCATATCCTCAGCATCGACTGTGATTCTACTACGATGTTCCCTTGATCGTCCTTGCAGGCTTCGGTTCGGGCTTTATAACCCTGACAGGTTGACTTTACCCTTTGGTAAAACTTCCTTCCTGCAGTAGTAACTCTCTATTCCACCGATCGCGCGCTTCTCATGCTCCTTCTTTTTCCTCCTGAGAAGCCGGTGTTCGTCTCTCCTTTTCTGCTCGTAGAGCTCGGGAGCAGCTCTTGTCCTTCTTTGCAGTGCCGATTTGTAGCTGCATTCGCCTGCCGACACTCGTCGTCAAACCAGGGTTTTCGTTCTGGTGGCCGAGTGAAACCCAGCACATCAAAGGCGGCATCTCTGATAGCTTTTTGGCAATGTTGCCACTGGTCTTCAATACTTGGTGTCGGCGGCAAAGAACTTCTTCTGAGATAAAGGGAGACTCGATCGGAAAAGGATTTGGCGATCTCTTGCGATTGTAGCCTTCCGACGTCGAACTTCCTCACAGTATTTTCTTGTCTTGGCGGTGTTCGGGATATCCGCAGCCTTACCTTGGCTACAACAAGGTAGTGGTCCGAGTCGATGTTGGCTTCTCAAAACGTTCGGACATCCATAATACTGGAGGAGTGCCTTGCGTCGATCGCAATGTGATCAATCTGGTTGACGGTTGATTGATCAGGAGATCTCCATGTTCCTTTGTGAATATTGAGGTGTGGGAACCGTGTACTGGCTACTACAACATTTCGCCCCGCAGCAAAGTCGATCAGCCTAAATCCGTTATCGGAGGTGGACAACCTACTCCACTGCCGTTAATTTGATCCCAACGGCAAATGGTGACTGAACCAGATTCGATTTCACTCGGATTCGAACCTGAGACCATTCAAACTTGGGGCAGGCACTTAACCAACTGCGCCATCCAGTCGCTGTTTTCAGGACTTAGTGTGGGGATTTGGTCTATTTTTGATTTGCTATGTCCTCCGACTTGGCACTGGTAAACAGTAATCAGAGAGCGGTATAGGGTCTTGTAGGTGACAATCAGCAGGGATATGCCTCGGTTGTTGGACCAAGGAACAGTACGGGCCGATAGAGCTGAAATACTCGTACAATTCGTCGGACATTCTTTCGTCCTCCCAAAATTGAAAACGTTCCCTTCGCCGATATAACTTCATAGACTGTAGAACGACGGATGCAGCCCCGGCCCGTTTCGTGGAGGATTTGGTTCTCGTGGGAGCGATGGTCTTGGACGCGGTCGGGAGCGCGGTTGAGGCAAAGATCGTGGGTTCCAGTGACCAAATTGTGACGTTTGGTTCGCGAATGCCTGATCCAAACTATCGCAGAAGTCTTTCCGTACGCTTTGCCAGTCAAAAAGTGCGATTTCATTGATTTCTTACAGGACTTCAGCAATGCATCAAGAGCAGAGCCAGGCGTACTAGGGAAGACCCCTAAGCAGCCGAGACAGACCGTTCTTTGAAGCTTGGTGAAAGCAGCAGATACGAAAGCTTATTCCACCAAACGACCAATGAATAAGGGGGGAACCTAATCATAGTCGTGTGGATCCGAACGAATCTTTTTGGATTTGCCGAAAACTCCCTTACACTGCCAGAAAACTGACAGTGCCTTCGCCATTTTCGTTTCGATGTGTTTCTCCACAGAAGCTTCCTATCTAGAATGACACCAGATATTTAGCTCCATCAGAAAAGCGGATAGTGACACGTTCAAGTACTAGTTGGGTCAAACCAGTCAATTTCCTCCTCCTCGTGAAGAGGACAACCTCGGATTTAAGAGGGTTGACTGAAAGCCTATTTCTAGGGAAAGCCTAATCGTTGATCACGTCTAGAGCTGTCTGCGCTTTTGAACACACATCCGCTAGGCACGATCCGACAGACAGAACAGCTACATCATCCGCATAGGCCTGGGCGTAGATGTCAGAACTGTTGAGAGCATCGAGCAGAGAGTCAACCAGCATGCACCATAGCAGAGGAGACAAGACGCCACCCTACGGGCAGCCCCTTTTTATCCCCGCCATAACTTACTGGCCACAATCCGCGACCGCAATAATAGTTCTATTCATTAGCATTGCTTTAATCCACAGCACAGACTTAGCGCACTTTTCAATTTAATTTATTCATTTTCCGTAGGCCGCATTTTGCACTAAAGGGGTTGCGGGGCCAATGTACTCACGCGAGATCTCCAGGCCACTTGATCCTCTGCCATCGGCTCTTACCCATCAGGAGCTATACCCATGTGCAACCAGGCGAGTTTTTGGACTTGGTCCAACCATCTCGTCCTGGGTCTGCCAATCGGTCGCCTGCCTGAAGGAATCGCATTCAAGCGCATCTTTCTCAAGTCAAAAAAACCAGTGCTCGGCTGGGGAGTATATTAAATCAAAGTCCACCCTTAAGCCCCACCACGTTAGACCAAGTCTCTGTAGATTCTCCCAAAACTACATCCATCGCAGCTTTAAGAGCTTTCCTTTCGCCCAACCGCTTCATCACCTCGCCCAACAACAACCATGTTGCCTCTTAATTGACCTCTCCCTCCCCCCACCAGCCCCATCGCAACCTCAACATAACGGAACATGCCTCTTGCATAAACCAGTGCCAATTAATTGGGTGCGCGCACTCCTCGGTCACCTCGGTGACCCGCCGTGGCTCCGTGAATTAATGAGGCAGTAAAACTCAATAAGCCTCCACAGCCACGAAATCAGACCGAACCAGCGTGCAACCTCAAATGACGCTGTTGGCTGCTTTGTTGGCCGGCTCCAGATTTCTCGGTCACTTCAAGTGACTGCAATGAAAAGGCGATTACGGTTAAGTAAACTAATGAGACGGAGGCCAACCAGCAGGGCAACGCGCCACTTTGAAGCCTCCAGCGCTGCGACTGCCTGCCGTGACTGAATGTCACCGCATCTGCGGACTTAATCAAACGGACAGACGGAAAGCAATTTGAATAATTGCCTAATGCACAGCCCTGGCTCTGGACCGGCGGAGCACCCGTTTCGCACAGAGGCCCATAGCCCCGGGCGCGCGAGAGCTTCAATTAATTTATGGCGACCCATCGCCAAGTGCCGAGGGACGGAGCCGGTTAATCAATTTGCCGCGTGATTTGATTGTCCTCTTGTCTTGCGTTCGCCTGGTCATCGTCGTGTCTTCGCCGTCGCTTTGACTTCTGACCACTGAGTCGCCTGTGATTGAATGCGATGTAAAGTGGCGCCAGTGTAAATAAGTCAACCGGATGGGTTCAAGTGGGCGACGTGAGAGAGAACCTGTAGCTGGTGCCTGGAGAGGCTGAGTGCAGTGTTCACTTCCTTCCACTTCTTCTTCTTCTTCTTAGGGCGCTACAGTCCGAGGTGGACCTGGGCCTCACTCAGCATGCGCACGATCTTTCGCCAGCTGTCTCCAGTTTCGCACACCAAGCCGGCCGAGGTTCCCCTCGACTTGTGTGCGCCATCTTGTACGTGGACGTCCTCTGTTGCGTTGTCCCACAGGCTCAGAGTCGAAGACTTCCTTCCACTATCCATTCCAATTCAGGAACAAAACAACACCTGTTCACAGACAGGAACAAGGTCAACGCACACAGAAGCTCCCACACGTCAGATCCCGCCACTTCACGTCCGCCCAAAAGATTAGTTCGTCCTTGACTCACCCGCCCCGCATGACATTCGTCAACCTTCACCGGTGACGTGGAGTCCATCACAGTGAGTGGCAGGAGTGCATCTGTGAATACCTCAGTCATGAGCAGGATGCGCAAGTGTCATCGCTCTGGCACACAATGTGCCGGCAACCGCCCGAGACGAGACGAGACAAAGGAGAGGCACGTCCATTACAGCGAGCTGCCCTCCCCTGCAGCCACACAGCCCTGTGCTGTCTGGAGTGGTTTTTGTCGTTCCGCCTCCCTCCCTTCCGCTCTCCATGGGATATCGATCATAATTTGAATACTCCCCGTGGAGGGTGGGTGCTGGGTCCTTTCCCTTCATCTCCGAGCCATAAACAACCTTAAACTAGTTGTGTGGCAGTTCACAATTTAAAGTGGGCGCGTCCCGGCTTCCTCTGTGGGCCAGCCGGCGTGGCGGGGGACGGGGAAATCAAATATAAGCAAGGACGAGTGCAGCGGGAATGTGTATACAAAATTTACTCGTTGAGTTGAAAGTTCGTTTGACTCCGGGATAGTCGTAGATATCCTGGAACTTCGGCGGAGACATAAAGAGTCTGGATCGGTGAGTGGCTGGGGCTTTCTTGGCCCTCTGTCGAGTGTGCTTTCTGTGGGAGGTGGCTTCCATCCTCGGAGTGTGTTCCTTTAATATGCAAAATGCAATTTTTCGCCGGCGTTGTTGCGCAGCAGACGAGATGTTTATTGTTTGCTGCAGCAGCGCTGGCTGCCTCCTTCGGTTTGTTTGAGTTCTTGAATATTTATTGGTACAAGGTGCCCAGACTCGTTCATTTAATCATAAGGAGTTGCTGCGATTCTCCGTTTCTTTTCGGGTGGTGGTCCTCTTGTAGAGAGGAGGGGATCTCTTGGGAGCGAAGGACGAGTCAAGGTTGTGAAGAAGTGCAGTAGGAACCACTCCTGTCGTGGAGTCAGTAAGCAAGTTGTCTGGGGGTTTGGCAGATGTCACGAGGTCAACGGTGTGTCTGAGGTGGGAATCAATAGGGACTCTCTTGTGAGTGTTGAACATCAAAAGGTGACGTTTTGGTTTTTTAGTGAATTCAGGCCTCTAGGGCGTTGGATCATGGGTAAAGTTTGAATGAATGGCTAGAGATGATAACCAAAAGCCGGAGGGATCATAACTCTGCCTCCTGAACGAATGGCGAATCCTTGACATGATCCACGTCGCTAATCGAGACACTTCACCTTCTGTTCCTTTTCAAAGGTGCTTATACGCGCCAGTCTTATGAAGAGCCATGTCTAGCTTCTTCCTGTTATCTGCTTCTTCTTCTTGTAGCGCTACAGTCCGGGGACCTGGGTCTCAACCAATAAACCTCTGCACGATCTTTAGACAGCTGTCTCCAATTACGCACGTCAATTTGGCTGAGGTCTTTCTCAACTTGTGAGCGCGTAGTCTGTTGCGTTGCCCCACTGGTTCAGAATCGAGCTCCTTGTCAAATTCGTATTGCAGTAGTCTTGTTTCTACGTCAATGTTGGATGCAAAATCATCGCCGAGTCACTTAATTTAGGTAAAAGATAAGCCTGGGTGCTGTCCCATAGCCTCTTAAACATCGTGCTTGAAAAGAGCATTGGAGCTCACTGAAAGATCAGGTTTCCTCCATCTGTCACAGCAACATGGGACACCCTCTCTAAGTCCAGGAGCAAAGATCGTGCGCTATGAGTAGTCCTGCTTCATATGGAGACCATTCACGGGACAACGGAGCTCATTGTGGGTCCATTTGAAAGAATGACCCTCCGTCGGATGTTTGGTCTCTCTTTAAGCAAAAGCGAGGAGGAGGAGAAGACAAAATGTAATCTGAAAGGATCTCTCAGTTTGGACGAGAAGAAGAACAATAATACTCCCGCCAAAAGTTGTATCAGAATTTCAGCTTCCAGAACAAATCCAGATTCCAGAGAACAAATGGAAGACCGAAGCTCCGGTAAAGAGACCAAGTCATTGGATGCTTGCAGGATTCTTTCTCTGTTCAGTTAGCATGAATGTCAATGGGAGCCTTTTCCAGTGCAGAGTGAAGTGCCCCAGACCAGACAGTGACAGTATATAGGCGGACCAAGCTGAACACTAGGGAAAGCAGGACAATGCGAACATATTCTCGCCCGCCGATGTTCGTAAGCAATCGATGGAGTACCTGAGACCTGTCAAGAAAAATGCCTGTCCGTACCAAATAATTCTCCGAGGTACTTCAGTTACTCTTGGCTTGATCGTCTCGTTCTCCACTATGACCTGAGAGTTTGTGCCTTCTCCCTTCTTGCGTTTGGTTTTGAGGAGAGCTAACAGTCCAACAACACAACGGACGATGATAGAAGAGAATACCGTCCCCCCGACCTAGACGAAGTCAAGATAGCGATGTCGAGACTGAAGTCTAATAAAGCTGCTGGTGCAGGTAGTCTGCCCACTGAAATGTTTAAAGCAGCTGGAGGTGATCTGGTAGGGCGCATGCACCAGCTCATCTGTAAGATATGGTCGGAGGAAAGCATGCCCGATGAGTGGAATCTCAGTATCGTTTGCCCGATCCACAAGAAAGGAGACCCCTTTGACTGCGCCAACTATCGAGGGATAAGTCTCCTTAACATCACCTATAAGATCTTCTCTGCCGTTTTGTGTGAACGCCTGAAACCATTCGTTAACAAACTGATAGGTCCTTACCAGTGTGGTTTCAGGCCCGGGAAGTCCACCATCGATCAAATCTTCACACTGTGGCAGATCCTGGAGAAGACTCAAGACATGCAGATTGACACACACCATCTATTTGTCGATTTCAAGGCCGCATATGATAGCTTGCATGGAGACGAGCTATACAGCGCCGTATCTAGTTTTGACATTCCTGCCAAACTCGTCAGACTGAGCAGGATGACGATGGAGAACTCTCGCTGCTCCATCAAGGTCGGTAACGAACTCACCGAGACCTTCAATGTCAAAAAAGGTTTTAGACAAGGCGACGCGCTGTCATGTGTTTTCTTGAGAAGATCGTGCAGAACTCACTGGCCAATACAAGAGGCACGATCTTCCAAAAGTCCGTTCAACTGCTAGCCTACGCGGATGACATTGACGTGATTGGGCGAACACAGCGAGCCGTCAATGATGCGTTTGCTGGCATTGAAACGGAAACGGCTAAAATGGGTCTGGCGGTAAACGAGGGCAAAACCAACTACGTCGCCTCCCTCTAAGTCGAACTTCCTTTAAGTGGAATTTTCCTCTAACTCGAATTTTTTCGCCATATTTATTTTGGCATTCCCCTCATTTTCCATACAAAAACCAACCAAGTCGAACTCCCTCTAACTCGAACTAATTTTGATATCTCGTAAAAATTGGACTTAGAGAGAGTCATCGAGAGAAAGCTGTCATCGAGAAAGGACGCACAACATCGACGACTTGGCCAGAAGGTCACCATAGGCAGCTAAAACTTTGAGGTAGTTAAGGACTTCGTCTACCTCGGCTCCGCGGTAAACAGTACAATAGAAATGTAATAAATAGAAACGCAGAATAACTTTTGCCAACCGCTGTTTTTTTTGGGCTCAAAAGGCAATTGATTAGTAAAGCCCTCTCTCGGAAGACCAAGCTGACTTTATACAAGACCTTGATCATCCCAGTCCTGCTGTACGGCGCAGAGGAATGGACAATACCCCAAGCGGATGAACAGTCTCTCGGTCCTTTCGAGAGAAAAGTTCTGCGCGCGATCTTTGGTCCTGTTTGCGTTGCTGGCATTTGGAGGAGAAGGTTCAACCACGAACTGTATGGGCTGTACAGCGACATGAGTCTAGCCAGTCGTGTACGAATCCAACACCTAAGATGGCCATGTAGAGCGCATGAAAAACTTAGCTCCGGCCCGAAGAGTCTTTGTCTCTGAACCAGTGGGACAACGAAACAGAGGACGTCCACGTCCACGCACTCATGTGGAGAGGGACCCCAGCCAACTTGACGTGTGCAATTGACGCCAACCAGCAGGAGATCGTTCGGGGTCCCTCTCCACATGAGTGCGTGGACGTGGACGTCCTCTGTTTCGTTGTCTTTTGCCAACAAGGCCTCAACCAACAAGCCTCTTCAGGCTCTCCAGGCCCAGGTCCACCCCGAACTGTAGCGCCACAAGAAGAAGAAGAAGAATTTAGCCCATGGTACCGCCTTTGCATCTCCTTGCCTTAATGTCAATGGGACTCCTTTCGCTGATAGATTGAGTGTGCAGAGTGAAGTTCTCCGAATTCTGCAGTGACAGTGTATAGGCGTACCAAGCTAACTACTCGTGAAGGCGGGACATATTTGGACTTATTCGCACCTACCGATGTTCGGAAGCAGTCGATGAAGAAGTTGACACGCGTCAAGAAGCAAAGCATGTCCCTACCAAACATTTTTCCGAGGTATTTCAGTGACTGCTTGCATTTGATCGTTTCATCTTTTTTTCGGAGGATTTTTGAAACGCTACTGGAGCTTAAAACTGGTCCATTGTACTGCCAGGTAGCAACCTTCTTCAGTGTCGTTAATTTGATCCCAACGGCAAATAGTGACTGGATCAGATTCGATTTCACTGGGATTCGAACCTGGGGCCACTCGAATTTGGGGCAGAGACTTAACCAACTGCGCCATCCAGTCGTATCATCTCGTCTTACTCTTGAACCCGAGAGTTCGGTTCATCCACTTGATTGCGTCTGGTTCTGAGGGGATCCTCAGTTTGCTCAATGCTCAAAGAGTATAACTGTCTAGAAATAGCTTCTCAATCTCGCCGTTTGGAGTCGGCATTAAACTGTGGGTCCCCTCCACTCGTGAGAGTGGTTGCTGAGAAGTTAGGCCCAGGTCCGCCTCGGACTTTAGCGTCGCTATTATTATTATTATAGTTCAATGCCGTCATTTTCATTTCCGCGACAGTTGCCTTTGCAGCGGACCCCACTTCAGCATTCCTCTGCTTCCAGCAAGATTTTATGGTAATTGCCTCGAGTCAGGCACGTTTGAGGTCCCTTTCCCGCTGTGTACACCGCCGGTGGCGTAGTGTATCTTTACCCCTTCATCGATCGGGGTTCGAGTCGAAAACTCTCCGGGCCGGAGCATTGATGTCCGTTCGCTCTTCATGACCTTGCCATCTGAGATAGGAGACTCGGGCTCGTTTGATTGGATCAATGTCGCTGCGCAGCCCGTAAAGTTCGTTATTCAGTCTCCATGACCACCGAGTTTAGTGTATAGTCCTATAATACGTTATGTTCCATGGAAGTGATTCGAGGTGGTTCTTGTGGAACATCCTCTGTGACGCTCTGGCACTTATCGCAATCTACTGTAGTACATTTGCTTCCTGTTGTTAAAGTCCATGACTATCTTCAGCAAATTAAAGCATACGGTGGTCACAGAAGGACTCAAAAGAACCACTCCAGGCCATGTCCTCAAACCCACATCCTCAAGCTGCATCTGTATTTCCAACAAAGTAACCCCCCTCCCAAGCCTGTCAAATTACCAATGCAAACTCAATTCATTACCTCCAACCCCCTTGTTGCTGGCTTTTTCGCAAAACACTCCGCCTCCTGACCTTCGTTCGCTCTTCACCTCTTCAACTTCCCAATTGTCACCTCGCTGGCAAGCTGCGCACCCTCGTCCACTTCCAGCAATTAATTGGTGACAATTAAATCCCATTCGCAGACGGCACCAAATGCTCACAATTGTAAACAGATCAAGAAGCGTCCTCTCATCCCCGCCCGGCAAGCAACCACCAGCAGTGTAAGGGACCATCATTAATCCCCCAGAAACAGTGTTCCGTGACACACGGACGTGTCATCAAGCAACACACTGCCGTATGTCAGCCACACCACCTTGCACCACCACCACCAGCAGCAGCACCGTCGCCCCGTCTTAAGCCGAAGCGACGGCAGCTGCTCTCGTTTTAATGACTAATTACTTCCATTACAATGTCTGGGTGGTTTCTGGAACTGAATGCAACTGTCAATGGCAGGGGTGCTCCTTGTCACGGAAGCCCCTTCGACAGGGGTCACAGCGCCCATCAAAGGGTTGTCGACAGTCGATGTGCAACGACGAAACCCTCCACCCTCCACCCGAATTAAAAGAGCGATCTGTCACCAAATCCATACGTCAAACTATCTCCTGTCAGGCGGACAAAAGGACAAACCAAGGACTCGATGCGGTTCGCAGTCGCTGCGGGCGCTGTTTGATTAAATAACGAGACCACGCAAAGTGCACAGCCACACACAACTCACCCTTGACATTGCCGTCGGTGGGAGTCTGTGTGCTGTCCACTCGTTTGATGTCCACCCTCCGACTGCGGGGACATTCGGTCCATTCGTGCCCAAATCCCATTTCGTGTCAGCCCTGAAAGTGACAGCGGCATGGACAGTGTTTGTTATCGTTGTTGTGTCAGCAAATTCCGGAGTGGGCGGAGTGTGAATTATGCGAGACCGCAGCGAGGTGACAACGCAGGCGAATCGATGTCACACCCTTCCCGACTGACAGGACATCGAGTGAAGCAGGAACTAATCGAAAATCTATGGGAGCTGACGTTACCCACCGACTGACAGTTGCCGCGACGATAATCCATAATCCACGTGGGCGACGTTGCGGGGATTTGCCCGTGTTGTTGTTTATCTTTGGGGTCACAGCAAAGTTGAACATTTATTCCCGTCCAAACAACATCGCGTAGGAAGAGCGCAGCCACGTCGCTCTTAAGAGACGACTCCGCGTCCAGTTGAACGTCTCCCTCGGCGGTGGGGCTTGCAACTTCGGAGTCTGCGCAGAGCGAGGAGTCGTGTGTGTTTGCGTTCGAATGGGAGTTTGATGTCGTATCGCGGCGCACGAACGAACCTGGTTGGTCGTGTCGGAAGCGGAGACAGACGGGACGGGACTGGAAATCACGTGTAAAGTTCTGTTGACATGACAATCGACTGACGTGCGCTTGTGTGCATGGTCATTGCAACTTTTCAGCGGCACGTCAAACACCACGCAACTGAAATAAGATGGATTGTGGGGCAGGCCAGTGGACGTATTTTATTTCAAATTCATCTTTCTTCGTGCGCTGATGTGTCGTGACGGTGTCAGCATTTGACAGCAGAATGGGATGCGTTCGTTTGGTGACAGTTTAAGCAAACGGTTTTCAACTGGGTGACGGTGGAAGGTAGAGCGGGTGTGATAGATGGTTGGGAGGCTGTGGAAATAGGACATGAATTCTGAATTGTTTTCAGATCTCTTGACCGAAACATTTCGAATTAATCTCTGAAATTTGACAGAGGAAAATCAAACATCAATTCTGAGGGCAGTCAATGGTCGGTCGACGTAAGGGACAAGGGGTTTCTTCTTGACTCTAAACACTTGCTTCGCGACTGTCTTAATGAATGCGTCCTTTTAGGCGTTCCTTGGATGCAAAATTTTAGACCAATCTCTGGAGACATTTATTTGGAGAGTTCTTTGAACAGAGTTGCCTTTCCAAGATGGAAGACCAAGTTTCTGATCATTCTTGGGCTGGATGTATAGACCTAGGGAACAGACCCCCGTTTCTGAAGTTGGATGCCCCGATCTAGGGAACAGACCCCGTTCCTGATCATTCTTGGACCGGATGTCTCGACCTAGGGAACAGACCCCGTTTCTGATCATTCTTGGGCTGGATGTGTAGACCTAGGGAACAGACCCCGTTTCTGATCATTCTTGGGCTGGATGTCTCGACCTAGGGAACAGACCCCCGTTTCTGATCATTCTTGGACTGGATGTCTCGACCTGTGGAACAGATCCCCGTTCTGATCATTCTTGGGCTGGATGTGTGGACCTAGGGAACAGACCCCCGTTCCTGATCATTCTTGGGCTGGATGTGTAGACCTAGGGAACAGACCCCGTTTCTGATCATTCTTGGGCTGGATGTCTCGACCTAGGGAACAGACCCCCGTTTCTGATCATTCTTGGGCTGGATGTGTAGACCCAGGGAACAGACCCCCGTTTCTGATCATTCTTGGACTGGATGTCTCGACCTGTGGAACAGATCCCCGTTCTGATCATTCTTGGGCTGGATGTGTGGACCTAGGGAACAGACCCCCGTTCCTGATCATTCTTGGGCTGGATGTGTAGACCTAGGGAACAGACCCCGTTTCTGATCATTCTTGGGCTGGATGTCTCGACCTAGGGAACAGACCCCCGTTTCTGATCATTCTTGGACTGGATGTCTCGACCTGTGGAACAGATCCCCGTTCTGATCATTCTTGGGCTGGATGTGTAGACCTAGGGAACAGACCCCGTTTCTGATCATTCTTGGACTGGATGTGTAGACCTAGGGAACAGACCCCGTTTCTGATCATTCTTGGACTGGATGTCTCGACCTAGGGAACAGACCCCCGTTTCTGATGTTGGATGCCCCGACCTAGGGAACAGATCCCCGATTCTGATCGTTTTTGGCCTGGATGTAGAATCTGAGCCAGAAGAGGGTGATTGTTAAAGAGATTAGATCCAAGAGGGATTCAGGACAAAGGATGAATCTTAAAAGCATCTTTAGACGCCATCCAAATCCCCTCTCAACCCATCTTTTAATGCAACCGACATTCACCCGCATCCCTCGCTCTCCCTTCATCCCATCATTTCCCCAATCTCCTTCGAGGCCAGCGACCACAAGTGTCGACGGTGCAAAAACTAATACCGGAGCACCTGCAACAAGCACTAATCACCACTGCGATGGATGGATGCCCTTTCCTGCACGACGAATCCGCCATCAATCGTTTTCGCGTAATTAGCCCAGCCAGCCAGTCAGCCAGTCAGCCAGCGACCAAGTCATCCTCGATATCATCTGATTGCAGCTCCAAGGCTGCAAACATTTACACAATCGCCAAACAAGTCATTAGCACGGCGGACGATGTCGTGGAAGAAAACAATTTTCACCTCCACCTGCCGCAGCGCCATGCCACGCGAGGAGAGCGATCACCGTCGCCGCGCCGTGGTGGAGGAGGATGGAAACGATTTAATTAAAGATTCCACCTTGTGCCTGACTGCGGTGTCTCCTTCGTCCAGTTGGACTTCTTGGCTTCTTGGCGGCTTTAGCCAAAGCCATGCGTCATGGCTCACGCCGCATGGCCTCTCCGGCGTCGTCCACCTCTCTGTAATTAGTGTCCAGCCAAGTCTGGGATCGGTGTTTGCTCTCGCTTAACGGTTTAATATGTCGTAACTCCTTGGTTTCCTTTTCCCCGTCACAGATACACGCCTTCTCAGAAATGAACCCGCAAGTGATGTTTCCAGCGAGTGGAATTGTCATGGACTCCTCCACTCCACGTGAGTGGGAAAACGGAAAACCCACGATGGAGGGAGCACAGTGCCGAGTGCTAGTTTCAGAGATTTCCCCAGGGGGACCGAAACTGTGCACATTTAATGCCATTAGGCGGTGTGGCAGCGGCGGGGTGGAATTTATGTCGGTCTGCGTGCAGATTTAGAGCTTCCTTTGGGCGCGATGCACTGTTGCTCCATGCTCAGCAGTATTCTGCTGCTGCTGCTGGTGCTGGTGGTGCTTGCGCCTTCGTGTGGAGACATTGAACTTGACTTTCACTTCGACGATAATGTGACGTTGATGGCAGTTGAGCTTGTGTTCTGTCGGCGGTGGAGGGATGGTGGAGGCACGTTAACTAAGGTAGTTGCTGATGGGGATTTGCAGTTCTTCACCTGTAAGGAGAGACGACTCCACGGAGCGTTGTGCTCCGGCAGACGTGATGGGAGATGGGTAATAACGACGACTCTTCGTTTTAGACTCAATTTAGTTCTCGGAATTAATGAGGGGGTAACAAGGCATTTTGTGCTTGAGACGGCATGATGTGCTGGTATTTAAGTGGAAAAAGGGGGTTTGCAGGACCAAGAGGGGTTTTGGATTGTGGGGGAAATTCATTTCCTTTTCGCTTGATGCATCCTGGAAGGCTGAGGTACAAAAATGCATCGCCATCATCGTAGTCTTCAATTGCAGGAGGGCGTGAAGGAGATCTTGACTTAATGCCGCTAGTTGGGTCCTTCTGGGCAATCTTGCCTTTTGTTCGGGTTCCTGTACGCTGCTGCTTTGGATGAAATCACTGCATGAAACCGGAGTTCCAGGGACACCTAGGTTTTTGAGATTAACTTCGGGATCAGTGTCTTCCTGAGGCGGTTCAAATGCCTGCAATGTTTCAGTTTAATCACTCCCTTCGCCCCATCCCATCAAATCACGCACTCAAACGCAAACAAACGCCCTCCAAAAACAAAGTGGAACGAGCTAAAACGAATTCTCCTTCTCCACCGCCACGTCGGCAGCACATTTTCAATTGTAAACTGGACCACTCGAACCACCACTTCGCATCCGTCGATAGATTATAATTCAACTCCGTACACCACCGCACACAGAGCTTCCGAGAAACCGGACGACGACACGACGATGATGACGAGCGACGATCAAATCAAAACACAATACAATCCCACCCTTTGTGTGTCAGCGCGGACTGAATGGCCTCAGTTCTCCGCGTCTCGAACGCGGAACTGAGCAGAATGGAAAGCTGGTCAACAGACAATCGCCTAGCGCGCGGAGGAAGACCACTACAGTTGCTAGCTGCATGACCGGCACGTCGCCGCCATCGTTGTCGACGTGGGTGTACGAGTCGAGGGCATAGGGAAAAAATAATTAACGCCGGAGAAGGAGTCGTAACGGTTGTTTGGCGCATTAGCGTCCTTAATGGGGTGAGAATTGATTCCCTTTGATGGAGATGCAGACCCACATGCACAGCACACTGCACACTGCGGACGGTTGGTCGGACGGCGGCGCGATGTCGATGTTGTCGATGTCGTCATCGTCGTTGTGTTCCCGGATTCGTCTCACGTGCCCGCGATGATTGAATTTAGTCGCACTCTCCCCCGATGCATTTGTTCGTGTTTCCCTGGCACAGAGTGCCTCTAATTGATTTCGTGGGAATTTGACATGGCGACTATTTTCGGAAGATCATGCCTAGGGTCACACATAAGTTCCTGTTGCCCTTGTTTACATTTTCGACTTTGAGTGAGGTCATGTGCCGCCATATGACTGAAGTTGTTGTCTCTGAAGGGAGGTGACATTTCCCGTATCATGGTCATGATGCCTCAACGAAGAGGCCAGCTGAACAGAAATGCTTCCATGCTTTCGACTAATTACAAGATCCGCTGCGATAAACCGAAACCACACTCGTTGGGGTACTCGTACTCAAACTCCAGCACCGAACGCAGGAATGTCTGGAATGTTTTTGTTGAATTGCCAAGTGGAATGCATGGAGTGAGGGCTCTTCGAGATTAAGTGAATCGTTTCAGCGATAAGACAAGACGGGAATTTCACAAACGATGGCCTTGTCCTTTGGAATGTGCCCCGGAGAGTGGCGATGACATGATTTTTAGTTCAAATGCCGCAATGTGAGGAATGGAACTGGCCAGGGAGGCCAGTCACTCAAAGTTAACTGCTCTCGAAGGAGATTTCCTTCAATTGATGTGATAAATTTTCGACTGCTGTCGTCGGGTGAATTTATACGGTGTCGGTTGTCATGTGAATGAACCTGAGTCTGAGTGGAATAAGTAGTGGAACCTTTTTGTTCACGTTCAATGGTGCCTGCTGTCCCATGATATTGTCCAGAGTTTGAAAAGATGTTCGAGTAAAGTTCTATTTAATGACGTTTTTCACACTTCACAGTTCACGCTTCAAACTGGTTTCAAAATGATTTTACCTGACTGTATTATTCCATATTATTCCAGCACCAAAGCCTGAATTAAGCATTAAACGTTGACGCTAGCTATTCTTAAGACGATGGGACAACATTTCTGACAGTAATAAGATCGCTCTATTGTCAAACGCAAGCTGAACGATTAGATTGGTGCTGGGGCATAGCAGAAAATTTGAAAGAATTGATTTTTTTTTTCTGAGTATTTTTGAAACACTACTGGAGCACTCAGACTCAAAACTGAGTCCATTGCACTACCAACCTACACCAGTGCCAACGGCAAATGGTGACTGGACCAGATTCGATTTCACTGGGATTCGAATCTGGAACGCCTCGAACTTGGGGCAGGCACTTAAACAACTGCGCCATCCAGTCGCTTGAAAAAAAAAATTGATTAGTTCAAGGAAGTATTCAGTCACAAGAATTTGTTCCTAGGTTAGGTTAGGTTAGGCTAGCGGGCTGCTAGTGAATTTACCAGCACGCTTAGACCATGTTGGTCCATTGTGATACCCACAGTCAGACTACTACCACTGATCGACCGCTCCAGTGATAGTGCCGTAAATTTGATCACAACGGCAAATGGTGACTGGACCAGATTTGAAAAACCGGATAAAAGCGTATTAACTTTGATTTCACTGGGATTCGAACCTGTGACCGCTCTAACCAGACAGTAATACTCTTTGAGCATTGTCAGTGACTCGAGAGAGGTAGAGCGGCGAACAATTTTGTTCTGAGAAATTGTCGCTTGTGCTGGGACTGGTTGCTAAAAACTTAACTTTTTTGTTTCTGTGCTCACTAATCACTTCCATGTCATTCGCTTCCAATGCCGATCAGGTAACTTATCAGGATCCTTCCAAGCACGATCTTAAAGAAGTTCAATTCAATTCAATTACCTTGAGACTTCTATATCTTGCGATGTCTACCTCAGGTTGACGAGTTTGATTGGGATGTCAAACCTAGATTTAATGCTGTCTCGTTCGTCTCTAGGGGGGAGAGTGTAGCCTTGCATTTTTGGGTCTTTTTGGGGACATTTCGTACAAAATTCCCTGCTATAGAGTACATTGATAGAGATCACATTGTTGACGAAAGAATAATAATTTTTGTGTGTCATATACTCAGCTCAGTCATTGGAGCCTCCTTCCATTCAAATAGGACAAATTGTGCTCCATTTATCGGGTATCTTCTTCAGCTGGCAGTCCGGGGTGAACGTGGGCCTCAGTCAACATTCATTTCCAACCAGCACGGTCTTATGCTAGTTGCACCCAGCGACGCACGTTCAACTGGTTGAAGTCCCTTTCGAGCCAAGCGTGATCTTCCTTAACCGCGTTGTCCCTCAGGGACAACTCAGGATATACCGGATATACCGGACCGGGGCATTGGTTTCCATTCACTATACATGACATAGCCTTCTAAGACGGAAGACACGGACTCATTTGACCAGAT
Organism: Myathropa florea; assembly: GCA_930367185.1. Classification (NCBI taxonomy): domain Eukaryota; kingdom Metazoa; phylum Arthropoda; class Insecta; order Diptera; family Syrphidae; genus Myathropa; species Myathropa florea. Next base: position 19,753,273 of record OV884003.1, read on the forward strand.
CCATGTCGCTGTACAGCCCGGTAACCTTGTTGTTTAGTCTCCTCCTTCAGTGCATACGAGACCAAAGATAATCCGAAGGACCTTCGAAACGATCAAAAATTTCCTCGTCTACTTTTGTTAGTGTCCATGCTTCTGCATCATACAGCAGGACTGGGACTATCAAGGTCTTATGCCGAGATATCTTCGTTCTTCGAGAGCGAACTTCATTCCTCAATTGCCTTCTTAGTCCAACGACGATTGGCAAGATTAATTCGTCGTCTTATCTGCTCGGTGGTGTCATTGCTTGAGTTTGTCTCTGAGCCTAGGTAGCCAAAGTGTTTCACTATTTCAAAGCTGTAGCTGTCTTTAGTGACGTTTTGATTAAGATGTCGGTTTTGGTGGACAACATATAGCTTGCCTTGCCCTCTTTTACCTCATACAAGACCCACTTAGCCACTTTCTTTTCGATGCTCTGAAGTCTGCTGTGTTCTCCGGATGATGTCAATGTTGTCGGCATATGCGAGCACAGATTTGTGGAAGATCGTGCTTTAGATGTGGATGTTTGAGTTACGCTCAATTCTCTTGAGAATAATATCTAGAAAAATCGAAAAGACAGTGTGTTGCCTAAGCCTTGTTTCAGTGAAGTCCTTACCAATCTTGATGGAGCAACCGAGTATTCCTCATTGTCAGTCTATAAAGACGGACGAGTTTTGCAGGGATGACAAGCTGGACAATGCGGTATATAGCTCATCTCTATAAATAGTTGCATACGCGGGCCTAGAAATCGGTGGTCGGTACCGATTAGAGAGCTGCATGAATGCATTCATATGCTCTTTCTAAACTTGTGCAACACTGCAGTGTACACTATTCGTTGTAATTTTTCAACGATACTACCGATTTGACATTAACTTACTTACTTCTCAGGCCTGCGACCACTGGAGGGTCTGAGCCTAAGCTTGAGCTTGAGCCTGAGCCTGAGCTCGAGTTTGAGCCTAAGCCTAAGTTTGAGGTTAAGCCTGAGCTCGAACTTAATCCTGTCTTAACTTGAATCTCCTGAGTCTTTCCAAGATCTGCTATAATGTGAATATTTTGTCGGTAGTGAACTTCGCTGGCCTGAACCCGCACTTAAATTGACTATATTGGCTTGGTTCTTGTTCTTGTATGCGATATTTAGGGAACTGATCCCTCGTTTGTGGGACTTTGTGGGCGCCGTGGCCGTGTGATTTTGTGCGTCGACCCATACGCACTAGACTTTTCAGCCTAGGTTCGAATCCCAGTTAAGAAGAAAAAATATTAAAACAAAAAAGAAAATTGTTTAAGCCTCCACCACTTACGAGTCACTGGAAATGCTCAAAGAGTATTACTGTCAAGAAAAAGCGTTTCAATCTCAACGTTCGGAATCGGCATTAAACTGTAGGTCCCCTCCACTCGTGAGAGAACAATAGAGTTGTTGCTGAGAAGCTAGGCCCAGGTCCAACTCGGACCGTAGCGCCGCCATTATTATTACTATTAAATGGCAAACTATTTGACAGATGTAGCTTCAACAGTATGGCCGCTATCAACTGTCAAAGTTTGGAAGTCCCTATTAGAAGACCCTTTATAACCACGAAAAGTTCGGAAAGATGAACGATCGCATCAGATTTTTAAGAAAAACGTCAAAAAAAATGCAGACCAAGAACATAAAAGGGCCCAGTAGAAGAAGGATTGTATTGCTCATGGTTTGACCAACTTCTGATGTTCTGCTCTGACAATGCAACCTCCCCTTTCCTTTCGATGATGTCGACCTCATCTGCCTAACCAACCGTCTGATCAACTATCAAAACTTATTATTATTATAAATTTATTATTATATCCCTCTTTTGTTGGCAGAGTTTAGAGGGTCGCCTTTCTTTTGGATTAGACAAACGATGCTGAGATTCCACCCGTTGGGCATACTTTCATCCGACTAGATCTTTGTATATGCACCTCACCAAATCATCGCCAGCTGTTTTGAGAAGTTCGGCAGACAGTCCTTCAGCACAAATATCCTTGTTGGACTTTAATTTTATTACTTCATTGAGCTCGGGAAGGCGGAATTGCTGTCTATTAGCGCTTATGTTGGATGGATTATTCTGCCTGACAGCGGGATTTGGGTTGTCATCGCCGTTAAACAGTTTGCAGGAGAGGTCTTTCCATATTCTCTGCACCGTCTGTGATTGAACTACTGGGTTCTTATCCCTATCCTTGCGGGTTTTTTGAACTTTTAGAGCTCTTTGTAGAGCTTCCGAACATTATTTCTAAAGGAACACCTTTCAATTTCCTCGATCGCACGCTACTAAAGCTGCATCTTTTTCTTCCGGATAAGGCGGTGTTCTTCCCATCTTTTCAGCTTGTATGGCTCGCATGCAACCCTAGTCCTTCTTTGCAGCGCCGCCTTGTATGCTTCTTGTTTGACTACATCTGCTCGCCTACAATCATAATCGAACGAGGGGTTTCTTCTTGGTGGTGGAATGAAACCAAACACATCAGTTGCGGCTGTTCTGATAGATTCTTGGCAGTAATGCCGCTGGTCTTCTGCCTTTGATGTAAGCGGTAAAGGACTTTGTGAGGAGTTAAGGAGACTCGATCGGGTATGCTTTCCTCCAAGCGTATCTCACAGATGAGCCGGTCCATGAGTCCAAACTAATCTTCTCTTGGAATTTCAACATTTTTAAAAGTCGTCAGTTCTTTTTTGCGACTTTAGTCTCCAAGCATTGAACGAATTTTTTTTTTCTGTGGATTTTTTAAACACTACTGTAGCACTTGGACTCAATACTGGTCCATTGTACTGCCAGGTAGCAAACTACTCCAGGGCCGTTAATTTGATCCCAACGGCAAATGGTGACTGGACCGATTTAACTGGGATTCGAACCTGGGGCCCCTCTAACTTGGCGCAGGCACTTAACCAACTGCACCATCCAGTCGTCATTGAACGGATGGTCCCCAGGAGAATTTAGAGAAAAGAATTTGAGACTTTCCCTAACAAAATTGGCCTTCTGTGGGTCGTTTGTGAAAACACCATCATCGTCACGTCGTTTCGTGACGTTTTTTTAGGAGTGTTGTCTTTTGGTTTATGGTTTGGACAAGACAGACTGTTACGCAGGACTGACAAGCTTCTGTTCTGGTTTTTGCACTTTTGTCATTTTCGTTTTCGCGTTACGTTTCGTAACGTGACATTCATGCAACAGAACTCCCCGTTGAAGCATAATCTCCACTAAAGTATTCGGGGCTAGGTGTCATCTCGCATGTTGAGTTGTTCAATCAACTTCAGTTTCAAATCACGACGATGCGACGATTCGTCGATTTTATGCAGAGCGCACGAGTGTGATTCTATGTCAAGTTGCAACATTTCCTTTGAAAGCTGTCACCCAAGGTCTACAACTCGTCCGCTGCACACCTATTTAGCATCTCTTAATCCTTCACTCCCCAGTACCACCGTTGCACACGAAAATTGCCAGGCATGTCGTCCACAAGTCAAATACCATTCAAAGGAGCAATCAATTCCCACCGCCAAAGAGCCGTCGAAAGGCGTTTGTCAATGTTGTCGTCATTCTGCGACAAAAGTCTTAAGCCACGCGCCCAGTCTGTTGCGATTAGTTGCGTTGCCGTTGTTTCACATCAAAGCGAAATCCACCGGCACGACAGGAAGCCCTTCCCCCTTCCATTAGAGGGATCATCCAGACAACAGCGATGACATCCGATACCAGCAGACGTCTTGCACACACGCGTGTGAGAATTTAATTTGCTAGATGACATTTCGTTTCATCCTCTCATCGGGTATTAAGAGCAAACTCACGCGCCTGGGACGCATGGAACCCCTTTGGCTGAAGATGCTGACAGACACTTGTGCAATTTGCACGAGATCTTGATTGAAATTCATTTGCTTTGTGCAGGGGAATTTGTCATTTGGCATGAACTTCATGATGGTGAGTGACGGGATGCGTTTGAGTTCCTCAGCATTTGGTCACCACGACGATAAGATGATGGGGCTGCAGTCCGAGGTGGAATTGGATACCATGACCCATGTCCATCCACGAGCAATCCACACCAAATACATTCAAATCCCGCGACAGTGACTTTCCAAGAGTTGGCAATGATCTCCGTCTGCACCCACGTTCTTTGTCGACGCACTCCCGGCAGCCACTGCGACCTACTCGTAAGTCAGGGTCGATGCTCGAAATCGATTGCTTCCCTCAGCCGAAGCCGTCGCTTTCGAAAGTTGAAATGTGATTGTACTCGTCGCAGTGCTCGAAGCTCTTTTCCAGCTCAGCACAGAAAAGGAATCCTCAACAAAAGACCGTGGCAGAGAAAGGAAATCCACTTGCGAGCTACAAAGCGACTGAAGCGTTTGAGCCGATTTTCCGCCCTCACGAAGTGAAAATTCTTTAGAAATCCATCATCGGAACAATGCAACAGTTCGCTGGCTTTCGACGGAAAAAGAAGAAATATCGCACCTCTCCCCCCACGCGGCTGAGGGAGTCAAAGTGAAACTTCTTTTGAAGCGAAAACTGCGATAAGAATCGAATTCGCACGGTTGCAGTGGCAGTACAATGGACGTGCTTCCTGCCAGAACACCGCGCCACCACACCACTGATAGTCGAGCTGCATCTGAGCATCGGCGGCAACCTGTAAATGATGCAGAGTTCCACCTAAGTGCTTTCGCGGCGCATAAATAGAGCGTATCGCATGAGAAAGCCATCCCAAGATGCACAATTTAATGGCGGCGCATTTGCATGACACCGCCGAGCGGGCGACTGAGACGAGCCAGCATGGAATGCTTCCCACGCTAGACTCCGGTGATGTTCTCCGTCTGTTCGGCGTGCTCGTCTTCGGTGCCGCTGCTGTCATCCGTGCAACCGCAGCCGAAGACCACTCGGGTGTGAATAGAATTCGATTCCATTAGAACCAACGGTTTATGTGTTGTTCTTGCGATGTGTGTGCATCGATTGGATCTGGAACGAGAACAGTAGCAGCGGCGACGGCGGTGGTTTAGTTTATCGCACCCAGACGCTATTGTTACCGTGTTCTGTCAGCCGTAAATTCGACTGAATTCGAAGAAGCAGATCTCTTGCGGAGTTCTTGTGAATGAGTCCGTGGAGTGACATGGCAGATCCATGTACGAATGGGCTCTGGGATGCTTTGGTGGAGCCGAATGAGACGCGTCGGGATCTGGCAGAAGATTGCCGACACTCCAAGATTGAGGTTCAGGATACTCGTATGCACTCGGAAGTGACCTTGCCCCACGCTTGCTTTAGGAGACACTTCAAACGAGACATCACCTCCATCAGTCTTCGCAAATCTCACGCATGAAGCACAACCGAGGCGAGTGGGGACGTCAGTCACAAAGCCAGCGAGGCTCAAGGGAGCCGAATGAGACGCGTCAGGATCTGTCAGTTGATGGGCGACAATTCAAGGTTGGGGTGATTAGTGAAATGTGCACTTCGAAGTGTCCTTGCTTGCATCAGAAGACACACCAAACGCCACATCACCTCTACCAGTCTTGACAAACTTCACGCATGAAGCACAACCGAGGCGTGAGGGAACCTCAGCCACAAAGCCAGCGAGGCTCAAGGGGGTTCAAGAAGAAGAAAAAAATCCGGAATTGTTATGTAATCCTGGTCTGATCCGTGGTTGCAACAAACAGGCAGGGAGGAGAGGAGAGGAGAGAAACAGGCAAAGAGAGAGACGAACATAATTAAGCCGCTGAACTGACGCCGACGACAGCCCCAACAACAGCAACGCCAAACCCCAAACCCACCGCGGAAGATTGCATCTGCGGTCTCGAGTGCTGCCTGACTGAATGTGGTCAGGAGCAGTTCTTCGACTCAACATATCTTCATTGACTCCATCATCGGTGCAATGCACACCTTGGGGTGACATACGGCAGATCACGAGGGAAATGCGTTTACGTAACACCTCGAGACGGATGCGGCTGGTCGGGAATGGGAGATGGGAGCCATTTTGCCCGCGACGGGATTTCCTTGTTTCGCGGGTGTCGGACGCAATCAGCTTTCTGTGTGATTAGCTTGAATGAAAATTGAAACCCTGGGGGGTGTGAACTGATGGGATGGTTGGAGGAGCTGATTTCGGGCAGTCTTGTGGTTGGGTTGTGTTACTTGGATATGGCTTGTAATGGAGACGGGGGTTCTCTTGTTGTTCCTTTCCCTCTAAAGTGCTCAACGTCGCACGACGTATTTCCGTAAAGGCAACGAGAAGTGTAGCTGCCATTGATGCCGATCCTCAGGAGGTTTCCCTCTTAAGTCTTTCATTGACCATCGTTGACAAGAGGAAACTGAAGGAAAATTACATTTTTAGGAGTGAGAAGTCGGGCTTATGTGACACATTGTCTGAGTAGAACGGTCTCTCTTGGAAAAAAACGTGCCGAAGGTCCCTAAAGACAAGCTCATGTTCAATTTGAGGTGGCTGTGGACTAAGATCCGCCTTAAGGTCGGTAACTTGTACGGAGATTAAGGACTAGGTAGGTAGGTAGGGTGCCCTTGCGACTGGGTCACGGCTCACTGAGACCAACAGTTGGGTCCATTGTGCCCGGGGTGTGGGGGGAGGGAGTGTACCCCGTGAGACCTACACTTTTACTGCTGATTAGAATCACCCAGATTGTTGTATATATCTCAAGAGGCCTTCAGCTCTATTTTATTCAGACCCTAGCCTAATGCCTAGTGCCTAGTGTTAGAAGTCTCCTTCCCCGCCGTAGGGCTGGACAATCGCATAGCAGGTGACGGACGCACTCTCCAGATCTACACGCAACAATCATGGCCACATGCAGTGCACTTAGACTCAGAGAGTCAAACTGCTGGAACAGCAGAACTTATGGATATGGTAACATCCTTAGCTCACTACCACAACAGGCGATACTGAGTCATACTGACTACCTTATCCCAAAGCTAAATTTCAATAAAAACTATAAGGCATACTTTCCAACTAGAACTGAGTGGAAAAGCGATAGAGTCATCCAAAACCATGACATAGCCATCTTCACAGACGGTTCGAAGATGGACTCTGGTGTGGGCGCTGGAATCTTCTCCGAAGCCCTCAAGATATCAAAGTCACTCAAGCTACCAAGCTTTGCAAGCATTTTCCAGGCAGAAGTGCTTGCAATATATGATGCGTGTCTTGAAATTAACACATGAGACCACTTTGGTCTCACTCGAATTTGGGCTTGCTGTGCCGCATGAGACCGGAGTGTAATCGAAGTGTCAATTAAAAACAAATCCGTGGCCTGTGGGGACAGTTTTTCGGATTGTATGGTGACACTCAACGTGTTAAGAACAGAACAGAACCAGCACAGCGAATAGCAATCTTTTCAGATAGTCAAGCTGCTATTAAGGCTCTAACATCCATAACCACAACGTCAAAACTAGTGGATTGCTGCTGCAAGGAACTATCCATTATAGGTGAACGGAGCTCGGTCTCTTTGATCTGGGCTCCCGGGCACACGGGTATAAGAGGAAACGAAGCAGCAGACGACCTAGCCAGACAAGAATCCAAACTCGATAGTCTCGTTGTGGAACAAGTCCAGCCTCCACTAAGCTTCGTAAAAAACAACATCTACAATGGCTTCCTCAAGATCGCCAACGATAGATGGACCAAGCTGGAAACATGTGTCCTATCCAGAAGCTTATGGCCCAACTGTAACCAAAAGAGAACAAAAGACCTGCTCAACAAGAGTAGAAGAAACATATCCAGAATCACAGCGGTCTGTACTGGACACTGGGCTGTTGGCAGGCATGCTGAAAGACTAGGCATACTATTTAACTCGCACTGCCGCAGCTGCCGGGTGGAAAATGAGCCAGAAACCCCCGAGCACTTTCTGTGCAAATGTCCGGCTCTAGCTAGACTCAGCAACGCACTCTGGGCAAAGCCTTCTTCAACACCCCTAATAATCTCTCAGAAGCAAACATTCATAGTCTGCTAGCCTTCATAAACTCCACGAAGTGGTTTCAAAATTAGGCTAATTCTGAGTGAATACACACTCTTTTTCACCCGCATCTCACAAATTAGGTATCCCATTGGATGTGGTATCAAAACGGCGCTTTCATGGCGCTAATTGGGTGCGATAAACAAGATCTGTATGTCCACCGCCACTTTTACCTACCTACCGACGGACGCACTTCATTTCCTCCTCGTCCCTGCAACTTCTACAGTAGTCGCTATGGGGGATACCTAACCTACTGGCATGGGTGCCTATCGGACAATGCCCGGGGAGAACTCCCACCAACGTCCTTGTGACTTATGCTAATCATTGATAATGATTTCTTCCTGTTCAACACCCGCCATAGGGCTCTCGACGTTGACCCAATATCCAGATTCAGGCATCGGTCATTTGCTCTTTCTAAGGCTTCGTCCTCTATTTCATTCCTTAGGAAACTTATCGGCATATTGACATAAGGTAGTGCTTGAGATTTATCTAACTCTGAGCCCTCCTTTGCCAACACGTCCGCTCTCTCGTTTCCTTGAACTCCTGTGTGTCCCGGTACCCAGCAGAGAGTAACCGTGTTTAGACTCGAGATTTCGTTGACGTTCTGTCTGCACAGCGTGACTAAGTTCGACTTTACAATATCGTGCTCCGACAGCCAAGCGGCTATAAGAGCCATAGAGTCGGATATTGTAAAGTCGAAACGAGTCAAGCTATGCAGACAGAAGGTCAACGAAATCTTGAGTCTAAACACGGTGTCTCTCTGCTGGGTACCGGGACACACAGGAGTTCAAGGAAACGAGAGAGCGGACGTGTTAACAATGGCTCTAATAGCCGCTTGGCTGTCGGAGCATCGTTTTTTTCAGTCAAACTAAGCTTTTTAAGCATAAGTGCCGCCTCGTTGATTGCTACCACTTCTACTTGGAAAACGTTACATTCGTCGCTTAGGTTTAGGGATCTTTCAAAGAGATCGCAGAAGACTCCTGCTCCCGTTCCTGCACCTGTTTTCGAGGCACCAGTATATAGGGAGATATCTTTGCCACCATCCACTGATAGCTCTTCCCAACCTCTCCTCAGTCAGTATCTATATGATGCTGTCCATTTTGATAGGATGGATGCGTGCCTATATGGTTTGTCTTTCCACATCTTGACTTCCCTGAGTCTCATTGCGGTTATAGCCGCTCTGCTACTGCAAAAGATGTCAAGGGGGGTAAGATGGAGCAAAACCTCGAGCGCTGCTGTCGGCATTGTCCTTAAGGCACCCGTGGTGCCTAAGCAGGCTAACCTTCGTCAAGCTAGAAAGAAGGTATTTCTTCTCCAGTGCTTGCCATCAGACTGATGATCCGTAAGTTAAGATGGGTCTTACTACCGCTGTGTATAGGCAGTATACCGCACGTGGTCTAAGACCCCTGGTGTTTCCGAAGGCTCGGTTACATGTGTAGAAGCTACACACACTTTTTTGATCCGCTCCTCGATGTTCTCCTTCCAGTTTAGTTTGAAATGAAGTGTGATACCCAGATACTTAGCCGTCCTTGAGAGTTTATGTTCCACCCCGTTAAAATGCGGGCTTGTAAACTCCGGAATTCTCCTTTTTCTCGTGAAGAGCATCAGTTCTGTCTTCACTGGGTTAACATTCAAGCCTCGAGTGGCAGTACAATTGTTGACAAACCTCAGTCCATGACTGAGGCGCTCGCTTAGCGTTGATAGAAACTTCCTAGATACTCTGCATATGCAGACGATTAAGGACGATTAAGGACTTAGCTCTGACCTTGTTGGCAGTGCGACAAAGAAGATCATGGACCAAAGGTACTCCACCAAAAACCCCGCAGCCGCATCAAAAGGGATGCAAAGGCTCAGTCCAGATCCGCATCAAAACCGAACAAAACCAAAGGAAAGCAGACTCATTTTCAGTAGTTCCAGAGCTTCACCCAGAAACACATCGTGCATCGGGGGAAGATTAAGTGCCGTGAGTCCTTGATACTCCCAGGACACCAGGACAAAGGTTTGACCATGACAACAGCTGCTAATCTCTCTGTCTCCTGCTCTTTTTTGTCACTCTGTGGGGATGCCTCCCCCCCCGCCTGCAAGCAGCTGTCATGAGATGATTTTTCAAAAGTCCCCCTGTCGCCACAACAGGTCAATGGAGGGATTACTACTGCTCACATGTTTGTCCAGCGATAAGTCTTTTGTGAACCAAACCCTCCCGCAGAAGGAAATCACTCGGTTCACTAGACTTTGACTTCCTGTCAATGAACAGTGCCCAGGCCTGTCTAGGGGATTACGCCGGAATCGAACCATCCACTGCCCCCCCCCACACACACACTCGCACTCGCTCCTCACGGAAGTGAGGATTCCATTGATGCGTTATGCGGAAACCCCAAACCCAAACCCACCCACGAACGGGAGATGAACACGAACGCTGTCAGATTGTGTGTGATGGACTTTCGTCCTCCCTTGATGGCTTCCTCCCTTTGTGCTTCAATCAAATTCTTCGCGCAGCAACGGGCCAGAGGAAGGGAGTCCATAAAGCACACCCCAAGTGGAGGTGGGAATTTCCGATTCGTTTCTCCGAAGCCAAAAATTAAGATAAATGGAAAATCCTATAAACGCCTGGAAGGGGATTCGACGGGGGGCGTGCTGGGCGCAGGCTAGACCGATGCCCAGCTCTCCCGTTTATTAAATTTGAATAATCATTCCGCCTCTGTGAATTTAATTTAATAACTGTAATAAAGAGAGTCGTAAAAATATGAGCCACTGTCCTCGGCTGGTGGAAATTGGATGCGTACACTGCGGCCGGGTCCGCTCTCTCCTGCGGGAGAGTGGGCGGCGATGTTTAATTTATTAAGTTTCATTTTTTCTTCCCTCCACTCCGTGGGCCAAATCTGGCTTAGCCATCATATTTTGCTATCGATTGGGGATGGCGGGCTGGTCCTTTTGAAGTTTAAGACGCCCGAAGTGGGTTCGTCTCCACCGCCCTCCATATTTGGGGGACTTGAGCGCATATGGACTTCTTATGAATTCCATTCTCACAGTTGGCCGGGTGGAGTCAGCTCTTGACTTTGTATGAAGGAATTTACAAACACTCAGCGACTTCTAGTTTATCGCGTTCAGGGGACGACTTCTTCTTTATTCACCAAGCCAGCATTAAAGTGCCGAGAGTTTGCGACGTCACGACTGTTTGGGGAGGACCAAAGGAATACTTTTTATTTGATGTGAAGGACTGTGGATGATCTGGAATTTGGCAATGAAATGCAGTCAATTTGAGTCAGTAACCACTTTCGAGATAAGGAACGACGGAAGACGAATCTGGGGTAGAGTTATGATGGAGTTATGAGCCCTGAATGGTAGCCATGGAGCACTAGACTGTTCGTCATCGGAACTTGCCTCTTGTCGTCTTGATGAAGCAATTCCTTTCTCATTGCGACTAGGGCTTTTTGGTCCAGTTTTGACAGAACTCATGCAGTAAGGCAGGACAAAGATCATTTGAGATGAATTGGACAGACGTTCGGGGCTGTGCTTGAGTATTAAATAGTCAGTATTTAGTTAAGGGCTATCAAATTTCCCTTAACTAGACTCCAATAGGATGTCCTTGAGATGAATTGGGTGAAGTTAGTCTTTATTTCTTCAAAATGTTGGTGATCACCCGTTGTCAGCACAATTATCTGCAAAACTTGATCCAGACCCACTTTCTTCAGCTGGTAAGTGCCTTGTTTTTGACGAATAAGTCGAGAGGAAGCATGTTTTGGGTGACTGTTAGAGCATCTGCTCTGTACGGTGCTGTCTGGCACATTTCTAGTGCCTTAAAATTCTAGCCCTAGATTTATAGCCCTAAAATTCTAGCCCTAGATTTATAGCCCTAAAATTCTAGCCCTAGATTTATAGCCCTAGAATTCTAGCCCTAAAATTCTAGAACTCGAATTCTAGCCCTAGATTTATAGCCCTAAAATTCTAGCCCTAGATTTATAGCCCTAGAATTCTAGCCCTAGATTTATAGCCCTAGAATTCTAGCCCTAGATTTACAGCCCCAAAATTGTAGCCCTAAATTTATATCCCTAGAATTCTAGCCCTAGATTTATAGCCCTGAAATTCTAGCCCTAGAATTCTAGCCCTAGATTTATAGCCCTAAAATTCTAGCCCTAGAATTCTAGCCCTAGATTTATAGCCCTAAAATTCTAGCCCTAGAATTCTAGCCCTAGATTTGTAGAACTAAAATTCTAGCCCTAAATTTATAGCCCTGAAATTCTAGCCCTAGATTTATAGCCATGAAATTCTAGCCCTAGAATTCTAGCCCTAGATTTATAGCCCTGAAATTCTAGCCCTAAATTTATAGCCCTGAAATTCTAGCCCTAGATTTATAGCCCTAAAATTCCAGCCCTAGATTTATAACCCTAAAATTCCAGCCCTAGATTTATAGCCCTAAAATTCTAGCCCTAGATTTATAGCCCTAAAATTCTAGCCCTAGATTTATAGCCCTGAAATTCTAGCCCTAAAATTCTAGCCCCAGATTTATAGCAATAAAATTCTAACCCTAGAATTCTAGCCCTAGATTTATAGCCCTAAAATTCTAGCCCTAGATTTATAGCCCTAAAATTCTAGCCCTAGATTTATAGCCCTGAAATTCTAGCCCTAGATTTATAGCCCTGAAATTCTAGCCCTAGAATTCTAGCCCTAGATTTATAGCCCTAAAATTCTAGCCCTAGATTTATAGCCCTGAAATTCTAGCCCTAGATTTATAGCCCTAAAATTCCAGCCCTAGATTTATAGCCCTAAAATTCTAGCCCTAGATTTATAGCCCTAGAATTCTAGCCCTAGATTTATAGCCCTAGAATTCTAGCCCTAGATTTATAGCCCTGAAATTCTAGCCCTAGATTTATAGCCCTAAAATTCCAGCCCTAGATTTATAGCCCTAGAGATCTAGCCCTAAATTTATAGCCCTGAAATTCTAGCCCTAGATTTATAGCCCTAAAATTCCAGCCCTAGATTTATAACCCTAAAATTCCAGCCCTAGATTTATAGCCCTAAAATTCTAGCCCTAGATTTATAGCCCTAAAATTCTAGCCCTAGATTTATAGCCCTGAAATTCTAGCCCTAGATTTATAGCCCTAAAATTCTAGCCCTAGATTTATAGCCCTGAAATTCTAGCCCTAGATTTATAGCCCTAAAATTCTAGCCCTAGATTTATAGCCCTAAAATTCTAGCCCTAGAATTCCAGCCCTAAAATTCTAGCCCTAAATTTATAGCCCTAAAATTCTAGCCCTAGATTTATAGCCCTAAAATTATAGCCCTAGATTTATAGCCCTACAATTCTAGCAATAGAAATCTAGCCCTAGAATTATAGCCCTAAAGTTCTAGCCCTAGATTTATAGCCCTAAAATTCTAGCCCTAGATTTATAGCCATAAATTCTAGCCCTAGATTTATAGCCCTAAAATTCTAGCCCTAAAATTCTAGCCCTAGATTTATAGCCCTAAAATTCTAGCCCTAGATTTATAGCCATAAATTCTAGCCCTAGATTTATAGCCCTAAAATTCTAGCCCTAAAATTCTAGCCCTAGATTTATAGCCCTAAAATTCTAGCCCTAGATTTATAGCCCTAAAATTCTAGCCCTAAAATTCTAGCCCTAGATTTATAGCCCTAAAATTCTAGCCCTAGATTTATAGCCCTAGATTTATAGCCCTAAAATTCTAGCCCTAAAATTCTAGCCCTAGATTTATAGCCCTGAAATTCTAGCCCTAAAATTCTAGCCCTAGATTAATAGCCCTAAAATTCTAGCCCTAGATTTATAGCCCTAAAATTCTAGCCCTAAAATTCTAGCCCTAGATTTATAGCCCTGAAATTCTAGCCCTAAAATTCTAGCCCTAGATTAATAGCCCTAAAATTCTAGCCCTAGATTTATAGCCCTAAAATTCTAGCCCTAGATTTATAGCCCTAGATTTATAGCCCTAAAATTCTAGCCCTAGATTAATAGCCCTAAAATTCTAGCCCTAGATTTATAGCCCTAAAATTCTAGCCCTAGCTGGCTGGCTGGCTGGCTGGCTGGCTGGCTGGCTGGCTGGCTGGCTGGCTGGCTGGCTGGCTGGCTGGCTGGCTGGCTGGCTGGCTGGCTGGCTGGCTGGCTGGTATATTCTATAGTATAGCAATAGCAAAAGCTAGCCATCAGACAACATGCAGAACATTCATATACACATATATCCATACACTCATACATGCATATAAGTCAGGGGAAACTCTGGTCCTTTCCTTCATAAAAAAATCTATGTCGGTCGATTCTTAACAAACTATTCGTTTCTGACCCATAAACCTTCTTGAAGCTTCCTGCCATTTGTACCTGAGCAGGTGACGTCAGCCAGAAATTTTATGATCACGCAAGGTAATTCTCGAGGAATTGTGTCAACACTGTTCTTCTTTCGGTTGTCAACTCAACTGGAGAGTAAACTTTGGTCAAAGTTCGTAAAGAAAAACTCATTTCAGTCAAGGACAACGAATCCCTTTCACATGAAAGAGTCCTTAAATTCGCAAGCATCCCTTCGCCATAATTCAATTTCAAATAAATTCCACTGAAAGTGCCTACTATCCACACTCAAAGTTGTCCCTTTCGGGCCGATGTGCCACAAACTATCGCCTCATAAGCCATCGAAGAGTATTAGATGCCTAAACGTATGCCGAGAAGTGCCATCAGCATACATTTGATGGAAACATCTGCCACTACTTTTCGCCCTCAAGGTACACTCGATGACTCGATGACTGTGAGGGTGTGTGGGGGACAATGAAATGAATATGAATAAGCCAGCAGCGTGGTAGGCGGGGTCGAGGAGTAAATTGGTAACATATGGGCAGCGCGTGTAGGGACTGTCTGATGCAGACGTCTTCGTTTCCTCCCATCAATTGGCATCATTATCACGAGGCGTTAAGCTGCTGCGAAGCCAACCGTCTTCCGAAGGGATAGCGACTGCATTCGAAGTGTAAATTGGAAAAGTTTGCAAGTGAAAATTTTTAAATGAATTCCCAACCCCATTCGGTGGGGGTGGTTGGACTTCTTTGTTCGGTCCTGTAGTGGAATGTATCTCCTTCTGAGTGGAGTCATCGATGAAGATGAAGGGCATCGTCTGCAAAGTTTGCGGCAGTCCAACAAATGAATGGAAATACTTTTGTCTACATTTTGACGGGTGATATCCACTTTGCTGATTGCAAGAAGATGACTTCGTCCTTAATGCCGCGATCCCTATGAGTTCGAAAGTTCGCGGTTGCCAGTGGAGTTTGAGTCTTCGGCTTACAGAGAAACTGTTTGAATATCACGTACATTTTGTCCTCAATGTAGTGAGTGGATACTAAAGGTTGGTGGGTTGCGGATTACTGATTGGCGGTTGCAAGTTTGTGTATATCGCGGGTTGTATATCGCGGGTTTGGGGGCGCTGGACGCGGGTTGTGGGTTGAGGGTTGCGAGTTGCGGGTTGCGGTTTGCGGGTTGCGGGTTGCGGGTTGCGGGTTGCGGGTTGCGGGTTGAGGGTTGCGGGTTGCGGGTTGCCGGTTGCGGGTTTGCGGGTTGCGGGTTGCGGGTTGCGGGTTGCTGGTTGCGGGTTGCGGGTTGCGGGTTGCGGGTTGCGGGTTGCGGGTTGCGGGTTGCGGGTTGCGGGTTGCGGGTTGCGGGTTGCGGGTTGCGGGTTGCGGGTTGTGAGTTTCGGGTTGCGGGTTGCGGGTTGTGGGTTACGGGTTGCGGGTTGCGGGTTGCGGGTTGCGGGTTGCGGGTTGCGGGTTGCGGGTTGCGGGTTGCGGGTTGCGGGTTGCGGGTTGCGGGTTGCGGGTTGCGGGTTGTGAGTTTCGGGTTGCGGGTTGCGGGTTGTGGGTTACGGGTTGCGGGTTGCGGGTTGCGGGTTGCGGGTTGCGGATTGCGCGTTGCGAGTTGCGAGTTGCGAGTTGCGGGTTGCGGGTTGCGGGTTCCGGGTTGAGGGTTGCGGGTTGCGGGTTGCGGGTTGCGGGTTGCGGGTTGCGGGTTGCGGGTTGCGGGTTGCGGGTTGCGGGTTGCGGGTTGCGGGTTGCGGGTTGCGGGTTGCGGGTTGCGGGTTGCGGATTGCGCGTTGCGGATTGCGCGTTGCGAGTTGCGAGTTGCGAGTTGCGGGTTGCGGGTTGCGGGTTGCGGGTTGCGGGTTGCGGGTTGCGGGTTGCGGATTGCGCGTTGCGAGTTGCGAGTTGCGAGTTGCGGGTTGCGGGTTGCGGGTTCCGGGTTGAGGGTTGCGGGTTGCGGGTTGCGGGTTGCGGGTTGCGGGTTGCGGGTTGCGGGTTGCGGGTTGCGGGTTGCGGGTTGCGGGTTGCGGGTTGCGGGTTGCGGGTTGCGGGTTGCGGGTTGCGGGTTGCGGGTTGCGGGTTGTGAGTTGCGTGTTGCGGGTTGCGGGTTGCGGGTTGCGGGTTGCGGGTTGCGGATTGCGCGTTGCGAGTTGCGAGTTGCGAGTTGCGGGTTGCGGGTTGCGGGTTGCGGGTTGCGGGTTGCCGGTAGTTGATCATGTTTACCATCTAGCTTGTCTAAGGAGACTAACCGCTATGGGAACCTCTAAGTTTTTGGCCAATTTTTCTTGAAAGCCGTGCTGTTAACAAAGAAAGAAAAACTAATTTGGCAGATATGATCTAAGAAACACCTCCCGTTACCACGATACTCTTCATATTCAACTGGTTCGTGTTGCAGGACATCAAATTTCAGCTTGAAATCACTTGAATCAAAGATAGTTCGTATTCATCCTCCTCGGTGAGGGTACGAAAAACTGAAAGAATTGTAGATTTATCGTGTTTTTGGGAGCAACTTTCTTTACAAGAATCCTGAAAATAGTCGCTCAGAATCATTGCTATTACCCGCGTAGTAGTTTAAAGCCCAAGTCCAGGGGTCGACTAAAATTTCGGAGGCAGTAAGCTCATTCCACGCAGGCTTTAAAGAGGTTAATGAACGCCTGTCAGGCAGTCGACGAATATGCTCCCATTTTGTCACTACAATCCTCAATTATCCTTCCACAAAACGCATTCTTCCCTTCCACCCAAAGCAAGCGAAGTAAAATGCCGCCAAAGTGGAACACATAAGTCACTCGCCAGCAGTTCATTTCAGCAAAAGGACATAAAAAACAAACGATTCTCAGTTTTATTATGTCACACGTGTGATTTGAAAAAAGTTGGCAGTTGGCGCACCAGCGAGCGGACAATTCAAAGTTTAACCATGCGTGAGTGATTATTTCCTGTCTAATTGGGGACGTATCTGGCGGAGCTCAGTGATGGATTAAGGGCTCAGCATTGTGTGCACAGGCTGTCAAATGTGCACTTTGCGATGCGAAACAGAAGTGCATCCGCTAAATTCGCTCGCCTCATGCATTGAACGCCAGTCAGGTGGGTGATTTGAGCTCTTAACCAGGCCACACCTCGACTAAGTGTCCATGGGATTGTTTGGTCGCAGCAAAAAGTGCTGCATTTTGTTAGCGAATGCGAATAGTTGGCGCATTGGTCCGCAATTTTCCAACTGTTGTCCGTTGCCATGGATGAGGTGTAGTAACAGGTGCGTAGCTCGTCGCCGAATCGGGCCCCTTCGTCATTCTGAGGGGCGTGATGCAGTCATTTGAGGTGTAATTACCGTGAAAGTACTTTTCAAGTGAATGACTAAAATGTGTGACGGTGGATGTGGGGGAGATACAAGTCGGACTGTTTTAGGGGAGAGTACAATGGGCGTGGACTTGTTACGTTTTTTGTGTGGATAGCTTTCGGATGTGGATGGGAACAGTACCCTCTTGTGAATGAATGAGAGTGGAGATTGCTTTGGGGAACGGAGGTGTTTATGCCTCGATGAGCAGTGCTGAATTTTGGACAATGAGGAAGTGGAACAGATACTTTTGTGTTGGAAGTTTTGACCCAATATGAGAGAGATGGAGGCTCTTTCCAGGGCGCTGAGGTGGACAGACATTTAACTTGCTCCAAAACGGCAAGAAGCGGAGGCTAATAAGGCGCTTGAGGGATTTTATCGTATTTTGACTACCATTCAGTATTTAGCTTGTACTGTGTGCTGCACAGCTTCATCCGATAGATTCTTCCTGCCTAAAGGAAGAACAAGACAAGTTTCAGTTTTGAGTGCTCTAGAACGAAAGGCCAAATGTACGATCTTTCGTTGGTTTTTATCAAGTAAAGAAAATATTCTTGGAGGCGTAACCGCTGTGCAATAAAGTCTCAATAGAATAGGAAACAGTGAGGTGGAATGGTGATTAATAATTTTTTTTTTCAAGAATGTTCAGGTGTCGCCTTCTTTTGGGGGTCGGTTTGGGTTTGACTTTGGAAGTTCAACTTATGTTCGAAGTCGGGATTAAACTGAAGGTCCTATCATTTGCATAAGAACAGCAACACCCATAGCGCCAGTGGTTGCTGAAGAAGTTATAAATAGGGTCTAGACTGTAATCTCTGAAATGCGTGATGAGTTATTGAATTTCAAACCAGATTTTTGTTAAGAGGTCGCAGATTGCATACAAGAAATACAATCCAATCCAGCATTGGTGCCTGGTTTTGTCACTGAAATCTCTATGCCATCCTAAAGAACAGACCGATCAGAATCTTCACGCTTGAACAAACTAAATGAATGTTAACGCAACAACAAGCATCGGCTTATGGCATCAGGGAAGTGTCAAAGAGGCACTATCTCGGCGAAATCACAATGTGGTATGTAACAGGGATATCATATTTTGCACTGAGAGCCAGGCTGCAATCAAATACCTAGATTTTGTGGTCAAAGCCTACTAAGATGCTGTCTCTCAACAAGATGGTCGAACAGTTCAGGCATGCTGACATTCCGTTAAGGTATGAAGCCGACGAACTGCATCCCAATCTCTGGCATGCAAATCGCTACAGTTAAACTCTCTCTCTCTAACAAAGACTCAAGTTAAACATTTCCTCCAACTCTATGTGGTAAGAAGTTAATCCGTGCCTCATGCAAAAAAAATCTGCCCCCTTCCTAGACCTTGATTAGCATCAAAAAATTTTCCATAGAGGCCCTGAAAGGCATGGGATACTTCATTTGAAGATATGCCAACAGATTGAGTCTTAATGACGAACTATGACAAGTGATTGACTTGTCGTCGATCTTGGGCGTCCTTTCTCGATGACATCATGTCCTTCGTTTTGCCTTCGTCTACCGCTAGACCGCCACTTCTGTTTCAATGCCTACAAACGCCTCATTGACGGCTCGTTGACTATTTGATCAATCACGTCAATGTCAGCCGCGTATACTAGTAGTTGTACGTTTAGACGTTTGTATTGATCACTTATTTCGATGTCATGGAAAACCCAATTTCTGGTCGTCTAATCCCCAAAATTTTTGTAAAATTCCTAAAAACGGTCAAACTGTCCTGCTGAAGCTGCTTGGGATTAATGAGATAAATTATAAGACTTCTAGGAGATGAAAACTGTCGCATAAGAGTTGGTAACGTAAAAATTATGGAAAAGAACATTGAGCCTAAAAAGCTTTTGTGACGCCAGGACTGATGGAGTGAACGGTGATGCAGTTTGTGCACAATGGGATACATTCATATGGTCAGACGTTCAAGTTTTAACATTTTGTTAATAATTTCAGGGATTTCGTCAAGCAATTAAAGAAAACGGCCTGATTTAACCAAATTAAAGATATCCTTCACCACGACAATGCCCGACAACGTACATACTTTTTAATGCCCAACCAGAAGTCGAGATAGATTGCTTGGGAAGATTTGATGCACCCACGGAAGTCTGGTCGCAGCATCTATTGGTCATGACTTGTCCCCGGTCCCGGTCCTTGTAGATAACTGAAGGTATGTACATATAAATAAAGAATTGTTATAAGCTTCAACTAGAAGGCTTCCCTTAACCTGGTCTCTTTGAAAAGTATACAAGGCTGAAACCTATCAAAAAATGTAATGTTCCACAAGGTTGAATTCTTTGTCCACTTATTTTTCACTTTCTTTTATCAATGATGGTGCAACGTTCAAGTAAGTTTTTTTATTTTCTGATGATCGTGTACTTAGCTTCTAAGACCATCCGTGCTCCTCCTTTTCCTCTTCCTCTTCATCTGTTGAATCTAACGGCAGCTGTAAAAAATAGTTCGGTCCTCTACTTTAAGGTTGCTTTTTCTCTGTTTCCTGCATCAGCAAAAGGATATAAAAGGTCTTTCAATAGGGGCTTCTGATAGCGGCCATACTGTTGAAGCTACATTTGTCAAATTGGCTGTCATTTGTTCAGTCTGTTACTTAGCAAAATGGGTTTTCAGTTAAGGCAACTATACGCACGCTTCGCCAATTTTTCGGCCGCAATTAAAATGTTAAACCACCACCCGTGAGTCAACGAAAAACAAGATTCGCTGAAAAGATCGCCGCTGTCCGTGAGAGTGTGCAGAAGAATCCGAGGCAGTCGATTTCGAGTCGCTCACAAGAACTCGGCCTTTCTCAAACCACAACTTCGTAACATGGCGAATTTTGCGCCGTGACTTGGGCCTGCACCCTTACAAAACTCAACTGACCCAGAAACTGAAGGTAAGCTACCATAGACAACGACGTGTGTTCGCTGAATGGGCTCTGGAGCAGTTGGAAACTGACCCTAATTTCCACCGAAAAATCATCTCTAGCGATGAGGCCCCTTGGAAAAAAAATTCTCGAATTTGGGACGATACCAATCCACATGATATCCAAGAACGTCCAATGCATCCCGAAAAAATCACTGTGTATGGGTATGGATTTTCGGCTGGCAGCCATCGGTCTACATTTCTTTGAGAACGACGTTGGCCAGGCAATCAAAGTCAACGACGAGCGCTATAGGTCGATCGTCACCAACTTCTTTTGATGTGAATTATGTAGATGGTATGGACACCAACGACATGTGGTTTAAACAGGACTGCGCTACAGCTCACGCCACATTGGAAATTCTGCACCACCGATTCGAGGCCATGGTCATCTCAAGCGGAGATGATTTGAACTGGCCACCGAGATCGTGTGATTTGACCACATTAGACTTTTTCTTGTGGGGTTTTCGGAAGTAGCAGGTCTATGCGAAATCTACAGCGATCCTCAAAGCCAACATAACCCATGCCATCGGTCATGGAAAATTGGACATTTCGGATCCGCGTCACCCAGAAAAGCTTCGACTGACATTTGAACAGAATTATATTCCGTATATTATGGCAACCATAGGCCTTTCAAACGAATAAAAAATGTCGACGAAATCTTATACACACTTTGCTTTATTTAAATTTTAAGTTAGGAAGCGCTTAATGAGATGCCCTTTATGTACCCCTACTGAAACTTCAAGTCGTTGCCGCTCTGCTTCAGGGATTTATGGAAGCTAACTCTGAGCCACTCAGATATGTCTCCGATGAGTGGTCCACTTGGCTAAACAAACCTCAATTCGTATGTTTGCCTTGATGTGCGGCACAACACGACTCGAACTGGAAGCTCCTGTTTTGCATAGAAACTCTTGCCGCAATGGAAAGTTCTGCACCGCTGCCACTGATCCGTAACTTTCAGCCGGAATCGCGCTCACTCCCGTTCACTACCAGTGTTGCAACTTTCATCGGTGGCGCCTTGCTCTGCTTTCTTACGCATCTAGCGTCGCCAGAGCCTGTAATCATCAGGAACGCCCAATCGCGATGCACACCGAAACGAGCCCACATGACAAGCCCATCGATCGGGGCGATTTCGAGGCTCAATCTTGATGCATGATCAAAGCAGATCATTACGCCGATTGTCATAATGCGAGCTCCCCATGATGCATGGCTCCAGCCTCTAGGCCCCCAAGCCAACCGCAGTTCTTCGTGGTTCTGCATAAATTCTCCACCAGCCACCGATCGGATTCTGGTCCGGTCTTGCGAATCGTCCGCACCGCGAAGAAAGTCAATCGCCGGCCTGCCCCCGAAGAGCGTCTCAACCGCAGCACCGAGCATGCGCGACGGGACCCGAGATGATTGATGATGACGGCTGGACGTGGCAGTCGCTGGTGCAGCGTCTATTTGTGCCCAGATAGAGGAGCCGTGTTCGTGCCACATTACAGCCACGTATCCATGTTCCCCCAGAGATTCGGTTCTCGATAAAAGCCGAGTAATTCCATGGTAATCTATGCCGGTCCGGGGAACAGCGCGCACGAAGATAATCATTTCCCATTGTGCGCTCCTCCGAGTGATGCTGCCTTGTCTAGGCATCATGTAGGGCGTCGGATGATGGTGGTTCGCGGAAATTGATGCATTGCCTTCCCATTATAACGGCGAATTCGTCGTGGAGCCACGTAATCACACAAAAATTGAATAACAATCGAGCATTCCACGACCGCGAGCGTGCGCCGGAGAAGAGGTCAGCGGATGCCGACGACACGACGGGCTCAAGTGTCGTTGGCCTGGTTCGTGCGTGTGAGGTAAAGTCCTTTTGACCCAAATCCACAGACCGCACGGGCAACTGATTACTTCATTGCAGGCTGTCAGCGCGGAACAAGTTGAAACGAGCCAGAGACACGGTCGGGCCGACAGCGGAGACAGATGTTTATCGTCGTCTCTCTGGGTCGTGACAGTGCGGCGCGCTTGCGCTTGCGCCTGCAAGTCTTGCGCGTCTCTCCGTCTTGAAATTATGGCCAATTTGTTGTCCTTATCATGGGAGCGCATCGGCGTGCTGTTAGCACAGATGGGAGGCGGATCAATTTGTCGGCATTTTCGTGAGTAAGCGTGTGCGCTCTCGTGGCCATCGTGCAGGAAGTCCGATGTGACAGGTGCTTTGGGGTCGTAAATATTGCCGTGGCTAATGGAAGAGGCCATTGGAATGGCCGTAAATTTGTGTCTTCATGTGCAACGGGGTTGTCCTGTCACCGACATGTGCGGACGGGATTAAATTCAATTAGCCAAGTGATCTTGGGAAAGTCGTAAACACGCGTACTTACGACTGTATTCGGCTCTGGGAGCTGATGCGGTGCGCTATCTCTTTGTCTGATGTATGATTTCCTCTATGCAAATAGTGCTGGCATGTAGGTGTTGCGTCCGACAAGGTGTGAGTCGAGTCATCTATTTAATGCTTGCTGGAGAGGTGTTCTCCTTATCTGGGCTTTTTGCTTCTAAGTACATCTGCATGATTTTTAGACCGGCTTAGATTTTAGCGGCTTAGCTAAAGAGTCCTGGCTGCGGTTTGACGAGTTCTGTTGACTCATGGAGGTGCATGGGTGGGGCTGAACTAGTTGAAGCATTCGTTGGCACAGTAACCTCGAATCGATTGGATGGCCCAGTTGGTTAAGTGCCTGCTCCAAGTTAGAGGGGTCCCAGGTTCGAATCCCAGTGAAATCGAATCTGGTCCAGTCACCATTTGCCGTTGGGATCAAATTAACGGCACTGGAGTAGGTTGCCATCTGGCAGTACAATGGACCAGTTTTGAGTCTGAGTACCCCAGTAGAGTTTCAAAAATCCTTCGAAAAAAAAAAAACCTCCAAATCCAGTCTTGGCTTAGTTTCAATGTTTCTGAGAAGGTTGCGTTGTTGATCTTTTGTACATACACCTGTACTCGCATCGTACTCGTATACTCATTTTTGACTCGGAAGTGGAACTGGACCGCGTCCAACTTGTTATGCATCGTCAGTCAGACTCAGGTCCACCCCAGACTGTAGCGCCGCAAAAATAAGAAAAGACTGTCAGGAGAGAATTTGAAGATTGAGATTCAGTTATATCTCCGATTGCAGTGTAATGTGCTGCAAGACAGGCAGAGCCTTAGCTCAGTTGGTAGAGCATGGAAAACTTTATTTCAGGTTCGTGGGTTTTAGGTCGGAAGTCGAGCTGCACACTGCACGTCAGGCAATGCCACAGTGTCGGCGAACAAACTCAGCTGCAAAACAGGCCTAGAGCAGCGGATTAAGGAGGCGTGATTAAACTTCTTCTTCTTTCTTTACGGCGAGGTTATGGTCTGGAATAAATGGATCATAAGCCTCCCACTTTACTGCATCCCTACTGGTTGGTCTGTGAGGTTTGCCGGTTTGACCTCAGGAAGTAACGGCAGGCTTCTCAGTTTCGGATCACTTCATCACTGAGGCCGTGATTTAACATCTGGAAAAAAGTGGGGCCTATGACCAAACCTTGCGCGATGAACGTACAAAACTGTGATAATTTGGTAGCCGGTCCTTAAAATAAACCGGGCAAGTGAGAGTTGTACTCGCACGGGGAAGGTTCCGTCGCATAATATTGATGGATGATTTCTGAATATCAAACGACGTTTCAAAACTATTTCAGTTGAATTTTTTTCTAACTTCAACTCAAATCAACCATTTATTCACAAATTCATACATCCAAACAAACAAATGTTCATTCCCACATATACCTATATCTCTATCCAAGTTTATCCAACACAGAAAATCCCTTCCATCATACATACATACATACCTATCTAATCACTGCTCATGCCTGCGGTATGTGTGTGTTCATTTCTGTTGGGCATTTAGGGGTGAGATCGAAAAGATAACGGTCAGCAACGAATAGAGTGGCCGAACACAGCATGAAATTATGTGTGAAAATGAAAATCGTTCTCATTTTAAATCTTAGATATCTCAAAATTTCAACATGAGTCGATATTTTGAAATGTATCATTTCTTAATGCTTACATTGATGTCTTCAAAACTGCGTTTTCAGATCTTCAAAATTCGCATGTCGATGATTGACCGTTTTTGGCCAATATCTCCAAAACCATTAGGGCCAGAATGCTCGCAATGGTTTTAAATGAAAGTACTCAATGAAGCCAAGTTTTTGTGATTTTTTTAGATTTTTAAACACTTTGGTTTAGAAATGGCAGGGGGGGAACATTTTTGGAGCTCCATATTTTCCAAACGGTACTTTTGATAAAAAAAAGTTGAAAGAAACCTCCACCTCATTTCGAAAGATCTGTCGATTGATATATATATCGATGGGGTGCGACAATTTTTCAAAATTAGTGTCAACTTCGCCTGTACTGGAGCCACCCCCAAATGGCCCCACTTTTTAAAATCGCTGCATAGGAAATGACATCTAGGTCTGAAGTACCTAATTCCAAAATTTCATGCCGATATCTTCATAAACTTCGGAGATAAAAAAGTGTGACAGACACGACGGACGGACGGACGGACGGACACACCGAAATTATAAAGGTTCCGTTTTTGTAGACGAGTCACGACGCAAAATTCGCAAAGTTACGAAGTTGTGGTCTGCGAAAGACCGAATTCTTGTGAGCAACGCGAAATGAATTGCCTCGGATTCTCCTGCACACTCTTACGCACCTACCCACTACGCTACGGCTCCCACGTGATTCCTATCTGGTCACCCTTTAAATTATCACTCAGTTTACAACGGCAAATCTTTGACGAAAGGTGGGGGACACGGTCAAGTTAGGTTAGGTTAGGTTGAAGTGGCTGACTGTAGAAAACAGTCACACTTAGGCCAAATTAGGCCCATTGTGATACCACGCGGATCTTGTGTTCCCTTATCCGAAAAACCATTTAGTGCTTTCAACGAAGCTCTTTAATTGATTGATGCCGACGTTGTGCAATTCGCTCAAGTCGTTAAAGAAGTAGGCTCCAAGGTGTTTCATCCTGCGAGAGGAGAGAGCGCTACAAGTGCAGAGAAGATGCGTTATGCTTTCTTCTTCTTCTTCGTCTCTGCAGCTTCTGCAGAAATCATTATGAGGGAGTCCCATTCTTGAGGCGTGAGTGCCAATGGCACAGTGTCCTGTGATAACGTCAATGAGAATCCTTAGGGATGACCTGTTCATTCTGAGAAGATAGAGTGAACGTTTTAGATCAAATTTAGGCCAGAATTGCTTTGTGATGAGGAACGTAGTGCCATCTGACCATCTTGAGTTGGTGTTTTTAATGGTATGATTCTTTAAAAGAAGTTTAGCTGTAACGAATGGCATATGCGGAAGATCCCCACTAGGGAGGTTTGTGGAGACATGGTCAAGTCGTTGAAATGAATAGTGGTGGTTTTTTGTTGCATTGGTTTCAGACACGGAGGCTAGAATTGTTCAGGCCCAAGTTCTGCGCGGGATCTTTGGTCCTGTTTGCGTTGATGGCATTTGGAGGAGAAGATTCAACCACGAACTGTATGGGCTGTACAGCGACATGAGTCTAGCCAGGCGTCTGCGGATCCAACGCCTAAGATGGCTAGGCCATGTAGAGCGTATGGACAACTTAGCTGCGGCCCGAAGAGTCTTCGACTTCGACTCTGAGCCTGTGGGACAACGCAACAGAGGACGTCCACGTACAAGGTGGCGCACACAAGTCGAGGGGGACCTCGGCCGGCTTGGTGTGCGAAACTGGAGACAGCTGGCGAAAGATCGTGCTGGCTGGAGAGGCATGTTGAGTGAGGCCCAGGTCCACGAAGAAGAAGAAGGTCTGAGACTCTGAGACTGGGGAAAGTTGCAGCAGAGAACGTCCACGAATATAGCTGGTACAAAAGGAGAAGAAGGAATTATTGGTTTAAAATTAGAAACACCGTCAGACCAATATTCTGCTTACTATCGCTTATCTTAAAGGATACATGGTCTAGTTTTTGAAATTAGAACCTTAGCTTCTCATCGGTAACACAACGAACTGCTCACTGATGATTCTGGAAACAGAGCTCTTTGTCACTGTCTCGAGAGAAAAGAAGGCGCCACAAAAAAAAGGAATAGGACCTAGTACACATCCCTCTATCCCTTTAAATTGAAACCTGAGAAGATTAAATTTAAAGCACGACATGGCGAACAACACCCCAACCAGCAAAAATCCAGCATTGATCCCCCCCAACTTCGATGCATTCTAACATTTCCAACATTAGCCGCATTCCTTGCACGAGTGTTCCCAAAAGTGTCTTCAAAAAGTACTCAAAAACCAGCCCACCGTACTGTGCGCCAAACAGAAGACTTCAAGTGCACTCAATCCCAAAGATACTCGTCCAGACAGAAGAACATTAGCACAAAGTGGCTTTCCTGTCTTAAAGCATTCCCATCGAACTTTAATCGAAGATGCAACCCTCCAGCATCGCGCTGAATCACCAAAATCGATACGAATTCCAAAACTGACATCCCCAACAAAGTATCCCCTTGCTTCCGACTGCACATCAAACTGGAATTTCTTCCACCACCAACGCTGCAGGCAAATCAGACGTTCTTGAGAAGACAATAAGGACACAACCACACTTCCCCACCGAGCCTCCACTCAGCAGGGGCGAAAGGAAGAATAGGACGACAATCAAAGGAAATTACAGTCATCACAGAAACAGGCACTTAACGCTGAACGAAAGCTTTCTCTCAAGGACAACCACCTCTGTCCCTGCGTCTCACTTGAGTGACATGACGAGGATGCCTCTTATCCTTGTCGCACGCGCCATCTGTTTCCCCCTTCCTTTCGAAGCGTTAGCAAAACTTACCAGACAAAACGTCGCAGACCGAGACCGGCAACCGGAGCAAGAACAAAGGAACAAGAGCACAGCACCAAACCCTGACAAGGAAGTGAGACAGGACTACGTCAGTGTGCAACGTCGACGTGCCTGTCTCGGAGGCACTGCGAACGAATTTGTATTCCAAGCGATGCGCTTCAAGGATATCGGTGGCAGTCTTTGTCTCGACGCTTCTCCTGTTGCTGCCACCACCCCCATGCCGCAAAAGGACATTACACTCCATTATCGTTCCACAGGAAGTCAAGTTCAATGCCTCTCGCGTGAGCGGGCGAAAGTCCTTGCCCACGCCACCCGTGCTCGTCCATCATACAGCTGCCATTTGAGCATAAAACACTCTCGCCCGGGGGCGGTAAACGGCAGCCAAAATAATGGCACAGACGCGAGGAGGAGTAAATCAGGAGCAAGGACCACACTCAGACGGACCAAGTAAATCTTTGTTGATGAAGGCTTCATTTTTCTTATATCCCCAATTTGTGTGATATCCACACGCCCACTTGACCCGCACCGCCCCGCGTCGAGGAGTCCAGAAGTGAAATGCGAAAGAGTTCCGATTTCCGGACAGGACGGGCATCCTCCACCGACCGCAAGGCATTGTCCTTTGTGGGCAGGAACAAGCTTATCCCGTTACGCCCGAGATGCGAGAATAGTCAAAGTTTTAATCGTCTTTGTCGAAGTTTCGGGTTTTTCGCTTCTTCATTCGCCGCTCAGATTCGTGTACGTGTGCGGAATGAATTAGGACCGCTTGCCGGTCTTAATTGAATTTTATCGGTTCGTTAGGATCTGGTAGTGCAAATAATGGCGCGATAAGTTCGTTGCCTTGCCGCGGAAGGGGGGCAGTGTGCACACTCCGCTGGGGTGTCGGGGTGGGTGCGAACGCATGGGGCGTCGTCTGATGCTTCGAGGGTTGGGTCTCTTTTTCCCTTTTTTTGGGGATTCTGCTTGTCTGAATAACTGCCACCGAATAAAGTCTGATTACTTGGAAGCAGCTTTGGCGGAAGATTTTTTCGAACGGTCGAGGGGTGATTAGACCACGATTCGATTAGACGGTGAAGGGGGTTGGCTTCAGACTTCTTCAACATTATTTGCAGACATTGTGCTGGGAATCGCTTTAAGAATGCACTTAATCGCAAAGCTAACCGGAAAGTCTTTGTCAGAAAATGAAGATGTTTCTGTAAGCGGTCCTCGGAAGGGGTGTATGCAGTTTTGATGGGATCTGGTGGATGTTAATTTACTCAACCGTGATATTTGACATTCGATGTCGGGTACCCAGACTTCAGGGTCCCGTCGAAATCTCTTTCGTCATTCAGTTGCAAATTTGACAGGACCCTTTATCTTTTTTGGGTATACCTAAGTTTTGGTTCCCTTTTGATACCACAGTTCTGACATTGATTTTACTCTGATTTTAGAACCATTATGCGGCGATCAGAAACAGTGTCAATTCCTTGATGTTCCTTTTTGATATCTGCCCGAGAAGTTCTGTGAAGGGCTCGGCTAGAGTCCGTTGCTTTGCTCTAGCAAGCTCTGGACAAGTCCACAGGGAGTGAGTCAAGGTTCTTGGTTCTGCTGTGTCAAAACAGCTACGGCAGAGTGTGCTATGAGGAATTTCTAGTCTAGCCGATTGGGGATCACACAGTGGCCTGTACTTATTAAAAAGGGTCTTCCAATAGGGGCTTCCAAACTTTGACAGTTGATAGCCGCCATATTCTTGAAGCTAAATCTGTCAAATTTGCTGTCGTTTATTCAGTCTGATTTGCCAAACCTCTATGGGCGGACATAGCGTTCAACATCACGTCCAAATGATAAAATTGTTTCATCTAAATGGGTGTTCTGTTCGGGCAACGTTCCGCGAGCTGCTTCTATTTTACGGTCGCCATAATCGTACCCCCGAGAGGACTATTTGCAGTGCGGTGGATAAATTTGAGTCCTACTTACTTACTTAACAGGCCTACGACTCATGGAGCCCGAGATATCGCTGCCTTCCATCGTTGACGGTCCTGGGTCCACTGGTTCAGTATAAGATAAACCAACACCCGCACGTCGTCGAAACGCAAGATCTGCCGAAAACATCGCCGCTGTCCGAGAGAGTGTGCAGGAGAGTTCGAGGCAGTTGATTTCGCGTCGTTGAACTCGGCCTTTCGCCGACCACAACTTCGCAACTTGGCGCATTTTACGTCGTGACTTGGGCCGGCACCCGTACAAAATTCAACTGACCCAGAAGTTGAAGGTAGACGACCATAGACAGCGACGTGTGTTCGCTGAATGGGCTCTGGAGCAGTTGAGAACTGATCCTAATTTTCATCGAAAAATCATCTTCGGCGATGAGGCCCATTTCTGAATGAATTTGGGACGATGTCAATCCACATGAGAAATCCCTGAAATCGACGAATGGGTGGTGTGGGTCTTTTTCACAGTGTGAAGATCTGATGTACTGGGAACTTTCGTAGTCTGAAACCACACTGATACGCACATATCAGATTGGTGGGGAAAGGTTTCAAGCGTTCACACAAAACAGAAGAAGACCACGTATGCGTTGTTTATAATAATAATATTGGAGGCGCTACAGTCCGAGGCGGACCTGGGCCTAGCTTCTCAGCAACCACTCGTGTTGTGCGTGCTATTGTTCTCTCACGAGTGGAGGGGACCTACAGTTTAATGCCGACTCCGAACGGCGAGATTGAGAAGCTTTTTCAAGACTCGTTGAGCATTGTCAGTGACTCGAAAGAGGTGGAGCCGTGAAAAATTGTTTGTCTGAACTTGGATTCGAACCTAGACTGTGAGTCTAATGCGCATGGGTTGACGCACGAACCCACATAGCCACGGCGCCAACCAATGCGTCCAAAGCGTCCAATGAATCCCGAAAAATCACTATATGGTGTGGATTTTCGGCCGGCGGCATCATCGGTCCTTTGAGAACAACGTTGGCCAGGCCATCACAGTCAATGACGAGCGCTATACGTCGATGATTACCAACTTAACTTCTTTTGGCCTAAATTGGATGGACATCAGCGACAGGTGGCTTCAACGGGAGGGTGCTACGTGTCACACAGTTCATGCCACATTGGAAATTCTGCACAAACGATTCCGATTCGATGGCATGGTCATCTCACGTAGAGGTGATGTGAACTGGCCGCTGGACCGAGATCGTGCGACTTGACCCCTTTTAGACTCCTTCTTGTGGAGTTTTCGCAAATCGCAGTTGCATGCGAATTAGCCAAAAGCTATAGCGCCCCTCAAAGCCAACATAACCCATGCCATCGGTCAAATTCAGCCTGATTTATGCGCTATTCTCCATGACTCGAGAATTGGACATTTCGGTTGTGCGCCAAACAGAGCAGCCGCGGCGGACATTTGAACGATCAACGATAGGAAGCGCTTAATGAAAGACCCTTTAACTTTATTTAAATTGTTTGTCCTATAGTTCTTTTCTGGTCACCCGAATAAGGTAAAGAGTTGACCTTGGCTTGACAGCGTTTCTCGATTGAAAAAGCGTGGCAGGTTCAAAAGCCCATTACCAATAGGTTTTCGGTTCAGACATTTTACACACTTCTACCAAGACTGCGCTTCTAAGAGCAAGGCTAAGGCAAATTAGAAGTGAGTGTTGAGTTGGAGGTCCCCTTGAACTGTCAGTAACTGGAGTGTTACTGATGGTTTGACGACGTTGCTCATTAAGCTTTGAGAGGAAATAAACTCCTCAACTGATTTTAAGGTCATGCACGAGATAATCCTCTTCTCGATTGCCATAATCAAAGCATTATATGACGGCAGAGGTTTTTCACAAATACGTGACTATTGATGACGGGCGGAGACTGTTTGTCAGACAAATCAAATTGTTGCGGCACCCTGCTTACTTCACAGTTTTTGCCGTCAAGCCTGCCTTATCAAACTTTGCTCCTGTTCCTGTCAACCGCCTCCTCAGTGCTTCATAAAACTTAAAAATGTTGCCAAATGGTGCACCCACCCCACTACCATCATCCACCAGACCCCAATAAACCCTCACCCCGAAGTCATTCCCAAGCACCACTTCATCGTTTCATCGACACCTTGAACTACTTCAAACTCATCACGTCCGGTAGATGTTAATAGTTTCAGCCTCTTTATGACACCACTCTCCCCCTCCTCCTCGTTGTTGCAATAAACCCATTTGCAGAGCAGGTGCACTCAATAAATTAAGTCGCCCCTATGCACGGTGAGAAAGCCGCCTGCCGCCACCACCACCTCGGTTTACTAGCGAAAAAAAAACAATTTCCAGCCTAAGCGGAGCACATAACTTCGTCCAAATTGCCACATTTGCAATCAATTCGCGCCACGTAATTTGAATGGTAATGAGGTTGAAGCGCAGCCCAGGCGTCAGCCACCGGCGACGTTCATGTTTCCACTCCAATTATTCTCGACACGTTTCTGGATGCATCTCTCATCTCGCGGCGTTTTGGAGAGCCACCACCACCTCTGTGTGTGTGTGTGTGTGTGTGTTTGTGTCACGTATTGATGTGTGCTGCAAGATGTGTCCAAACAAGATATTACCCTTGGAAGACAACTTACAGCTGTCCGATGGTGGATCTGGGATGGATGTTTACAAAGCCGCCGGCATAAGTTATGGACTGGTTAACAGCGATCAAGGACGGTTTTGATGTCGTCCGTGGTGTGGAATGCGCTCATTCATCATCTGTGACTGTGAATATTTGAGGTTGATAGATGCGTGAGGTTAGCAGCGACTGATTGGAAGCCCAGTGGAGCAAGACGACTGATGTGAATTGAGAAAGGAAGGTCTTGCGTGCTCTTTGAGATCGATCGTTGAGGTAGACAAACAATGAAGTCCCTGAGCCTTTTTTAAAAGTTCAGTGCGTACAAAGAAGGCACAGGAATGCAGAGAAATTGGTGCGATCAAGATCCGGTTTTGATTGATTGAATTGTACTTTGTGCCCTCGTTTGGCTTTGTGGCACATGGCAGAGCAAAAATCTTTAGGATTGGCTGCCCGCCGGGTATGTGACAGAATAGGATCAAAAGATGGTCCTTGCAGTGCCCTTTTTTCAATCCTCGTAAGAAGCAAATACTACTCTTCCCCTAAGTGGCACGTAAGTCTAAAGTGAACATCGGCCTCGGTTGCTCTTTAGCTGTTTAAGGAAGATTTAAAGATCGATCTGTCTTGGAACATCTGGATCATTTAGATCAGCACCGACTGTAGCACTGGAGGGATTGCTGTCGTGCATCTATTCTTTCATGGTGGACAATACCGCACAAGAACAGGAAACCGGATTGTCCGTAACAAATCCTGGTCCCGGCGTGGAAGTTCTCTACCCGAATTTTGGATGGGAGCGAGTACAACAAATAAGAGCAAGACACAAGCAGCAAATGATGCCTTGAACAATAACGTTTCAAAAACTAGTGCAGGTCGAAGAGCAGAGGTTTTCTGCGAGGTCCTCAAAAGATCCATATGTTCTATATGATAACGCGATATCTTATCCTTCCTAAAACTAAATTTGGACATCGACTTTCATGGAAAAGCACCCCTTTCAAACTGCCTTCACTAAGTAGCTTAACAAGACCGTCAAAGCAAGACATTACGTCATTAATCACGTCCAAATTTGGGGTTGTCTTTGGGGTCCTCAAAGGCATACAGAAAGTTGGCGAAAACATTTCGCACCAGTTCTCCCACCCAGTATTGAAGAATTCGGCACAGCTACCAGAAAACAGAAGAACAGCCTCAGATGTCTTGCCATCAGGCTGGTGGCGATTTTCTAGTAGAGAACATTCACCAGATTATGTGTAGAATTGTAGAAGACGAAAGCATGCCCGACGACTGGAATATCAGGTCCATATGCCCCATTCACAAAAAGGGCGATCGTACCTCTTGCGGCTTTCATAGATGTATGTACTGTGTGAACGTCTAAACGCGTCTAGACATTTTCCAGTGCGGCTGCTGACCTGACAAATCGACTATAGACCACATTTTCGTACTCCGCAAAATCACGTGAAAGACCAGGGAGTTTTGAATCGATACACACCACCTCTTCGTAGATTTTAAAGCCGCATTCGACAGCATTCATCGCAGGAAACTATTTAACGCGGTGGGCGAATTTGATACAATTCTAGAACTTCCAAGCCGTTTCCAAGCAAGGAAATTCGCTGTCGTTTGATTCGATTCGATTGTTGTGGAGAAAATAATGCAGCAGGCAGGTATTAACACGGAAAGAGTTATCTTCTACAAATCGGTTCTAGATTAAGCAGATGACATCGACATTGTCACGCGTTCCCAGCGTGTTATAGTAAAAGCATTCACTGCCATTGGAGAACAGGCAAAAGAAACTAGCCTCAGGATAAATAAGGAGAAGATAAAATATGTGCTGTCGAGTAAAAATCGATCTGTGGATCGTGTGGAACATCGCTACTATTGATCACTTTGTCATACCAATTTATATTTCAAGACCAAGTCATGCATCCGTGCCGAAGTGCCGTCAAATTTCAAATTGTCAATTATTGCTTGTAGAAACTAAAGGAGAATTCGGCTGTCAGTTGACGTTTGCATTCGTGGAGAGTAATTCTTTTCGCTCCCGCGTAAGTAGGCAAAAGTGACGAAACTGAAAGAATTTAACGAAACTGAACGAACTTAACGAAACTGAACGAACTTAATGAAACTGAACGAACTTAACGTAAGTGAACGAACTTAATGAAACTGAACGAACTTAACGTAAGTGAACGAACTTAACGAAACTGAACGAGCTTAATGAAACTAAACGAACTTAACGAAACTGAACGAACTTAATGAAACTAAACTAACTTAACGAAACTGAACGAACTTAACGAAACTGAACGAACTTAACGAAACCAAACGAACTTAACGAAACTGAACGAGCTTAATGAAACTAAACGAACTTAACGAAACTGAACGAACTTAATGAAGCTAAACGAACTTAACGAAACTGAGCGAACTTAACGAAAGTGAACGAACATAACGAATCTGAACGAAATCAACGAAACTGAACGAACTTAACGAAATTGATCGAAGCGGTAACTATGGCCATAGCATATTGTTCTCATGTATTCGTTGGGCCGATATAGTTGGCCCTTAAGTTCCCTGTTCGTCCTCCACAAAAGTACATAGATGCCGCCGAAATCACTGCTTCAAGGAAAACACAGAGATCTGCTCTTATAATCTATTTCCCCCATATCACCATCCCTACTCAACTTATTCCACCACCCAAATCAACAAAGAGTCTGCTTCTTAACTCCAGTATCCCTCAGTGTGAATGTGGTGAAATTGGCGGACTGCACGTTTTATAGAACTCCTTGTGGTTGTTACAATCTTCGTCGTTCCTCCATATATTTGGCGTACAATTGAAAATGGTTTCCAACTTAATGCAGTTCATCAGAACACCCGCGCAGGCACTGCACTCAGCATAATTCCTCTGCATACCTGGTGGGGGGTGCATCGTCATCATTTCGCAGATCGCGTTGACTGAAATACGATCGAAACAAGCCTGCACAGATCCAGACTGGGAGTTGAATTAAACTTACTTTTCTGGGCACAGTTCGCGAAGGCGATCTGCACAATCGGCAGCATCTCGGGGTTTCTTATGAGGACAGTCGAGAGGTAGTTGTTCAGTTTGAATTCGTCCACATAGCCGCCTATCATGACTCCAGTCGCATTGAGGGCGCACTCCATCTGGCACTATACGAGCGAGAGAGGTCGTGAGGTTCTGCGAGGACAAGGATGCTTCGAGCTTACCGCGTTTGGTATGTGCATGTGACTGCTCTGTTGCGAACTGTGGGAATGCATGCACATATCGACAATTTCGTCTGAAATTAGGTTATCGTGAGGACAGCAGGCTTGTAGGTCCTGCAAGCATATTTTTATGCGTTACACTGATTTACTCCTGGAAGAGGTTTCACTCACGGTTCTCCTTGGTGAACTTGTGCAGTCGATTGCACTGACCCCCGAGACCTTTAACAACTTAAACGAAAAAACACAAATTTACACCAATGTGACGAGTCAAAATATGCACCGGGTGCAAGTAGATGCAACCTACCAGGCCGATCGCAACCAACAGATTGAATATTCCGAAACGATTCATGTTCGCGTATGAGCGCGAACTGAGTCCGACGACGACTTATATACTGGCCCGAATTTTCTACGGGTAATAAAATTAATTTCCCATGCCTTCGGGGTGACATGACTTATATTTGTGGGCTGTCTAATTTTCCGCAGATGCAATTGATTCGCTCCAGGTAATGTGAATGGTAATGAGGTTCAAAGTGTCAGACACTGACAACAAGTTTCTGAATGCATATCTCATCTTGTGTTGGTTGGATAGCCACCATAGCCTTCTGGTTAACAATGAGTCATGGTTTCATAGAGGCTTCAAAACTGATCAAACTTAGCAAGAGCCAATCAGGTTAAGAGAGTTGTGTCGCCGGACTAAAAAAAGCGAAACTCTCTGAGGAAAAGGAGGTTTAAGTGAGTAAGAAATGCCCAAATTCTTTAGGGTAAGTAGGTAAGTTGAAGTGCACTTATCCGTGCGCTGATTCATTGTACTGCCATGCAGATTGCCTATAGACTAACCCGCTTGTCCACTTATGGTATAATCAATTTGCAGCTTTCTATGAAGCGCAGTAGACTACTAATGAGTACCTCACTAAGGTCGCAAGCGTTGTCAAAAAAGAAGACTCCCAAATGAGTGCACGTCTAAGTGATGCTAAAGCCGAATATGTACAAAGAAGGTGAACATAGAAAATAGAACATATAATATGAAACATAGAACATAGAACATAGAACATAGAACATAGAACATAGAACATAGAACATAGAACATAGAACAAGAACGCAGACATTTACAACATCCTCGTCCCGACAGTCATAAAATAGAGCTCCAAGTTTTGCATGCTTACCTAGTAGACATTGTTTCGTGATGTTATAATGAAGATTTCTAATCTGTCACGAAAAATTAAATTTCTAAATCGTTAATCTAATAATAATAATAATGTTGGCGCTACAGTCCGAAGTGGACCTGGGCCTAGCTTCTCAGCATCCACTCGTGTTGTGTGTGCTATTGTTCTCTCACGAGTGGAGGGGACCCTACAGTTTAATGCCGACTCCGAACGGCGAAATCGAGAAGCTTTTTCTAGACAGTTATACTCTTTGATCATTGTCAGCATACGCCATGGCGGCCGTTTGAAGTTTGCCACGTGATTTTCGCCCACCTATTGAGTTGTAACATTTCGTAACAACAGCCTCCACGTAGTAAGTGGCATATCCACCACACAAGCTTCATCTGATAGTGCTTCTGTGGTTTACATGCATGACAAGTTCGTCCGTTTTGCAAGTAATTGCTGGGATGTCTCTATGGCCTGAAACCCCGCACGAACGAATGTTAAACTGTTCGGTTATCTTATCAAGAGATGAGCAGCAGATACCACTTTCGAGTTTATAGAGATTAGCTCCGGGGTTTTAATGAATGCCTGATAATCTGGGGAAATGCAAATATGGCAAGAGGATAATTGATTCCACTTGAGTCAGCACAGTTCTTCGCTGATTGCCATCATCTCTGCTGAAACATGCCACAATGATCAGGCAGGATAACTGAAATAGCGATCTTCAGTTCACTGGAGTAGACACCACTTCACACTCCATCCTCCGTTGTCGATCCGATTCTCCGATCAAAAGGTGCAAAGGTAAAGGTGTTTGTCTTCAAACTATAAGACATATGACCGCCGCTGTGTAGTTGATCAGTCCGTCGACCCTCACGCTGAAGGTTCGAGGTTCGAAACACTACTGGAGCACTCAGCCTCAAAACTGGTCCATTGTACTACCAGGTATAGCAACCTACTCCAGTGGCGTTAATTTGATCCCAACGGCAAATGGTGACTGGACCAGATTCGATTTCACTGGGATTCGAACCTGGGACACCTCCAACTTGGGGCAGGCACTTAACCAACTGCGCCATCCAGTCGTCTCGATCCCACTTACACCAACTTTCATTTTCAAGTCACCACCTTCTGAGTAGTGAGTAGCTCGTCTCCTCTCGCGAAAGTAGCAAAACACGAGTTGTTGCTACAGAAGCTACACCCAAGTCAACAGTGGACTGTGGCAATACTCAAAGAGGAAGAAGATGATATGCGTCCAAAGCTAGAGCACGACGCTCATATCTAGCCTCGATCTCCCAAGATTGTTTGGCATCTGCTAGACAAGATGAAACATCGGACAATAAACCTCCTACTCGCTGGATCGTCGTCGTTACAGCCCCTTCCTTTCACTCTTCTATCGCAATTTCAACAGGCGCCAAGTGAGGTGGCCAATTGGTCTTCTTTCCTTCAAGAATTCAATCGCAATGTCCATTTGGATAGAAATGCTCATCAGTTCACCCTTAAGCCAACCTTCTCCGGCAGCTATTTTCTCTCCCATCCTCTATACCGTCGCCCACCCTCTTTCCTTGTGACATTCAAAGCCACTGTTCGTGCGTTAAATGCAAATCACTCTATGAATTCCCTGATCCACCCTTCAAACAAGAGATACCCACCGCACTGCTTCAAGAGAAAACACAAAATTCTGCTCTTATTTTATATTTCCAAGACCGCGCATATCGACTTTACAGATTCCATAACTCAAACAAACAGGAATCATCGATTCAGAGCGACTTCAGACTGCGGCTTTACTTTGGTGGCCCTCTGTGTGGGTGTGGTGGCTTGCAGTTCTTGAAGAACTCCCTGTGGTTGTTGCACCCGTCGTCGTTCTTCCAGGCACTCGCCGGGCAATTCAACATGGTCTCCATCTCGACGCAGTGCATCAGCATGGCCGAGCAGGGCTTGCACATTTTACCATCCTTGTCCATGCCGGGTGGTGGCGGTGGTGGGGGGTTGTTCGCCATCATTGCACGGAAGTCTTTGCCTGAAATGCAACCACAACACGTCACCCCAGGACTCTGACTGCGAACTGAGTAGACTTACGTTTCTGGGCACACGTGCCGAAGGCGGTCTGCACGACGGGTATGAAGTCTGCGGTTCCACTGAGGACGGTCGACAGGTAGGCCTTCAGCTTGGCTTCGTCCAGATCATCGCCGTTCATGATTCCAGTTGCGTTAAGGACGCACTCCATGTAGCACTATACGAGCGAGGGAGGTGGTGAGTATCTGCGGGACAAGCACGCTTCGGGTTGTTGCTTACCGGGTTTGGATGATGCTTGTGACCCCTGGGTCCTGGACCGGGTGGTGGGTTGGTTTCCTCTGCAGAATCGAGGAAGCTCTTGCATTTATCCGCAACCTCCTTGGACACCAAGTCGTCGTGAGGGCAGCAGGCCTTCAGGTCCTGCAAAGAGTTTTGATTCGTTAGACTGATTCACTTCCCGGCGGGGTTTCACTCACGATTCTCTCGGGGGGGTTGTTGCAGTCGATGGCTGCGACCATGGCGACCTTAAACAAATAGAACAGAACACACAACTTTACACCAATTCAACGAATCAGAGCGCGCACCAGGTGCAGTCGATGACACCTACCAAGCCGATGGCGACCAACAGATTGAGTACTCCAAAACGATTCATGTTCAGCTGTCAGGCACTTGGGAGCTGCGAATGTGAACTGATTCCGTTGGGGATGCGGGTGCTGGGTTATATACTGATCCGAATCTTCGGCGGGTAATTAAATTAATTTCGCATGCTCCAGTGCGGATAGTGATCAAATATAATTCAGCGGCAATTGATTGCGCATCCACAAGTCGACAATGTCTGACGATAAATGTGTTGTTTTTGTAGGGAATTACGGCCGCCACGGAGACGTTACGCGTTACTACGCTTCAGCGAAAGTGACAATGGATCTGTAAACGCAAATTTGTGCTAAATTCGGGGGTATTTTGAATGTCATTCAGGCAATTATATGTGATCGACAGTTTCCCGCGTTTAATGGGAGTTGTCTGGTTCCGGTGTCGTTACTGGTACCACCACCGATCTTTGTTTGTCAACATTGATTATTCTTAATTGCCACTCTGGGCGCAGTGTGTAAATGAAGTGATGAGGTTTATCGGGTGGCTGGTAGTTAGAGGTTCGGTTTTTGTAGAGCACGCATTCCAGCAGATCTCTTGACGTTGAGAGTTTTTGATTTTGGGAGTGAATGCTCGGCATGTCCCAGATTCGAAAGAATTCGTTTTTATCGAGGACTAACTTAACACTTGTGAGATTTCTTCAGCCTACGGCAAACAGATAGACAAGTAGGACCCGTCCATTTTTTCGTATGGCAGTTGAGGAAAAGAACATCAACCATATACATTTTTCTGGATTTCCATGTTTGACCCAACAATAACTTCTTGTCATCGCTTGTCCCATTTTTTGAATAATAAATAGCAAGGGGCCAAGACGGCTACCTTGTGGGACGCCAGGAGGTACCTTTATTACCCGAGATGTACAATTATTGACCCTTACCAATTATCCTCTGTCACTTAAATAATTAGAAAACCACTCTAACATTGGAAACCCAATGATTTAAGCTTAGACAAAACCAAAGTATGATGCAGTCTATCACAAGCTTTCGTGCAATCAGTGTAGAGTACATCAACTTTCAAATGATTCCCCAAATTGGTAATATACACTTCGTAAGTAATGCCTTCGCAGTTAGTTAAGTACCTGTCCTAAGTTCGAGGGGTCCCATGTTCGAATCACAGTGAAAGCGAATCTGGTCCAGTCACCATTTGCCGTTGGGGTTGTGAACGTTTCGTTCCGATATATAAAAAGTTCAATAAAAATTATTTATTTAAAAAGGAGGAACTTTATTAAACGACTGCATGCAAGCACTACTTTACCCACATTACATTTTTCATCATTATTATTCTCTATTACAATGTGTATTACAATCTATTACAATTTGTTTTCTGCCACAGGGTCAAATTAACGGCACTGGAGTAGGTTGCTACCTGGCAGTACAATGGACCAGTTTTGAGTCTGAGTGCTTTCAGTTCTTTCTGGATCCAGGCAACCAGTCATTGGAAGATCCTTAGTGACGCCTTCTTGTTGGTATTGATTTCCTTTTTCTTCATTTGCCCGGAGTACCTTTCACGGAGTTGACTGAGAAACAGTCTTTATGGGAAGCTGAAGAAGTGAAAGTGAAATCCAAACGGCGGGATTGAGAAGCTTTTCTTAGACAATTATACTCTTTGAGCATTGTCAGTGACTCGAAAGAGGTGGAGCCGTCAAAAAATGTCAGGTTTTTTTTTTTGAGATTCGAACCTTAGACCTCGAGCGTAGGAGTCAACACACCTACCCACTGCGCCACGGCTGTCGCCAATTACGCACGTCAAATTGGTTGAGGTCCCCCTCGACTTGTGTGCGCCAACTTGTACGTGGACGTCCTCTTCTGTCCCACAGGTTCAGAGTCGAAGACACTTCGGGCCGGAGCTAAGTTGTTCATACGCTCTACATGGCCTAGCCATCTTAGGCGTTGGATCTGTAGACGCCTGGCTAGACTCATGTCGCTGTACAGACCATACAGTTCGTGGTTGAACCTTCTCCCCCAAATGCCCTCAACGCAAACAGGACCAAAGATCGCGCGCAGAACTTTTCTCTCGAAAATACCAAGAGACTGTTCATCCGGTTGGGATTTGTTCATGCCTCTGCACCGTACTGCAGGACTGGGATGATCAAGGTCTTGTATAGAATCAGCTTAGTCTTCCGAGAGAGGGCTCTACTACTCAATTGCCTTTTGAGCCCATAAAAACAGCGGTTGGCAAGAGTAATTCTGCGTTTGATCTCGGTACTGATGTTGTTTGTACTGTTAACCGCGGAGCCAAGGTGGACGAAGTCCTCAAAGTTATAGCTGCCTATGGTGACGTTCTGGCCAAGTCGTCGATGTTGTGCGTCCTTTCTCGATGACAGCATATACTTTGTTTTGCCCTCGTTTACCGCCAGACCCATTTTAGCCGCTTCCGTTTCAATGCCAGCAAACGTATCATTGACGGCTCGCTGTGTTGGCCCAATCACGTCAATGTCATCCGCTTAGGCTAGCAGTTGAACGGACTTTTGGAAGATCGTGCCTCTTGTGTTGGCCAGTGAGTTTTGCACGATCTTCTCAAGAACGATGTTAAAGAAATCACATGACAGCGCGTCGCCTTGTCTGAAACCGTTTTTGACATTAAAGTTCTCGGTGAATTCGTTACCGATCTTGATGGAGCAGCGAGAGTTCTCCATCGTCATCTTGCTCAGTCTGACGAGTTTGGCAGGAATGTCAAAACCAGACGTGGCGCTGTATAGCTCGTCTTTGTGGACGCTGTCATGTGCGGCATTGAAATTGACGAATAGGTGGTGAATGTCGGTGTGCATTTCATGGGTCTTATCCAAGATCTGCCATAGTGTGAATATCTGGTCGCTGGTGGACTTCCCCGGATTGGTGACGAAAGGTTTCAAGCGTTCACACAGATGTTCTACCGAACATTGTCTTACCTAAATTTCGGAAAAGGGACTGATGTGTTTGTTTGGGCACAAATCGTTTCATGACTTTCATTCTATAAAAGCCAATGGGTCCAAAGGGCCAAAGTGCACGTCGAACACAGAGCTCTTGGTATGTATTTGATTTTGATTACCGTATGCTCTTGGTACTCTTCATTGAGGCGATGTTTTTCGTCAAATAATCTCGAAGAACGTTCGATTCTCAACCAGTGCGTCAAGGCAACATAGGACGTTCACGTCTCAAGTGGCGCACACAGAACAAACAGAAGAAGGACCTCAACCAACTTGGCGTAAGCAAAGGAGACAACTAGGAAAAGAGTACATTAGCTGGAGAGGCGTGTTTGTTGAGACTCATGTCTGCCTTAGACTGCATCAAATTGTATTTCTTTCAAAATAGCTTCAAATCTACAGAATCAAAAAATGGCCCAAAGGATATGATGAGATCTCTCTTTTTCCTAAATCGACCTGCAAAGATTCTTGATTTTCACGAGCATTCACACAGAACGGGGGAGAAATCAAGGAACAACCCTAATGGCATACATAAGTCAGAGACTGTCTCTTATCTTCCATCCAATCATGACTTTCAGAATTTTGACGACTGTATGATTGTGAAGACCGTAGTATGATTGGATCCTAGCGAGACCGATCATTCCCTTGTTCGTCAGAATTCAACGAAAATCAGTCCCAAGAAGCCTTTTAAAAATGAACATATTTCTTGAGAAACTTGACCCTTCCTTAAAGAGAGAGATCGTTCCTTGTCTCAGTCCTTTTTTTTTTGGAGGATTTTTGAAACACTACTGGACCAAACAGACTCAAAACTGGTCCATTGTACTGCCAGGTAGCAACCTACTCCAGTGCCGTTCATTTGATCCCAACGGCAAATGGTGACTGGACCAGATTCGATTTCAGTGGGATTCGAACCTGGGACCCCTCTAACTTGAGGCAAACACTTCACCAACTGCGTCATCCAGTCGTCTCAGTTTTAATCCCTTATAACCTTTCAAACAACAGTCCCTGGTCACATTAAGTTTGTCACCGCTTAAAATAGATTCTGACTTATTTGTAAACGGGCCCTGTAACTCATGACTTCCCCTCTCGACTGACGTGACCACCCGTTAATTACCAGACAAAGGGCGTTTTAAAATGATGAGCTTTGTGTTCATGATAACAGCCATGAGGCGTCAATTAAACTCTCATCACTTAGCTCAAATAATGTGAATTTTTTTCAACCTGAATCATAAAAGTATTTCCCCACTGAACTCATTCGAAAAAAAGGCAACCACACCGGAGACAAGCTTTTTGTTGTAAAATGAAGACAATGTTGCAAAAACCCGCATTTCATTGATGCGTGATTTTGAACAATTTGTTATAAGCATCAGCGTCCAGTTGAAGGTGTCACCTACGTGATATGATGGCAGATAAACGTCCGCTCAATTCGTGGAGAATTGCATTTCAGATTTCTCGGTACTTGTTAATTTGCTCTTCAGTGATCGGCTGGTTTACGATCGTCGCCTTCTTGTGTTGCAAAATATCGCCCATTCAGTGGAGGGTTAAGCATTAACCAAGAAGTAAATTTCCCTAAAGGTAGCCCTAAACGACGTGGCCGTTTAAAAACAAATTGTTCACGGCTCCACCTCTTTCGAGTCGCTGAAAATGCTTTAAGAGTATAGCTGTTTAGAAAAGCTTCTCAAAATCGCAGTTCGGAGTCGGCATTAAACTGTAGGTCCCCTCCGCTCGTGAGAGAACAATAGCACGCACAACACGAGTGGTTGCTGACAAGCTAGGCCCAGGTCCACCTCGGACTGTAGCGCCGCCATTTATATTATTATTATAGCCCTAAACGACGAACATGCTCGCCGAACTTGCTC
This sequence comes from Myathropa florea, assembly GCA_930367185.1. NCBI lineage: Eukaryota > Metazoa > Arthropoda > Insecta > Diptera > Syrphidae > Myathropa > Myathropa florea. The sequence goes on from OV884003.1 coordinate 19,796,888, forward strand.
GTTTGCGTTATCCCCTACACAGCGAACAAATTTGGCGAACATTCCTTTCGTGTTGTTTCTTCAAACCGTCAACATGCGTGATAGGAAAGCGCAAGTGGTGAATTCCTCGATAAAATCGTGGCTGACTGTTGACATTGTGCTTGATCCGCGATATGCACTCGGCGACGTTCACAACAATAAACTGGGCAAATACGAGTTGTTCTCGCACGGCGAAGGTTCCGTCGCATAAATATTTGTTGATGGAAGCAGTTTTGAATATCGGGCGTAGAATTCAAGTTATTTGAGTCAAATTTTCTTCTAACTTGAAGCCAAATCAACCATTCATTACTACATTCGAGCATACAACCAAACAAACAGCCATCCTATACCCCTAAAAAAATGTATCTTAGACAGAAAATCCCTTCCATCATATCCAATCACTGCTCATGCCTGAGGTGTGTACATTACTGTTTTGCATTTAGGGGTTGAAATGAATGGAATGTGAGAGGTAACACTCATCATCGTTTTGAGTCGTCGATCTTTTTCTTCTTCTTGGGGCGCTACAGTCCGAGGTGGACCTGGGCCTCACTCAACATGAAACTTCAGCCAGCACGATTTTTCGCCGGCTGTCTCTAGTTTCTCACACCAAGCCGGCAGAGGTCCCCCTCGACTTGTGTGCACCGCCTTGTACGTGGACGTCCTTTGTTGAGTTGTCCCACAGGCTCAGAGTCGAAGACTCTTCGGGCCGGAGCTAAGTTGTCCATACGCTCTACATGGCCTAGCCATCTTAGGCGTTGGATCTGTAGACGCCTGGCTAGACTCATGTCGCTGTACAGCCCATATAGTTCGTGGTTGAACCTTCTCCTCCAAATGCCCTCAACGCAAACAGGACCAAAGATCGCGCGCAGAACTTTTTTGTCGAAAAGACCAAGAGACTGTTCATCCGCTTGGGATTTGTTCATGCCTCTGCACCGTACTGCAGGACTGGGATGATCAAGGTCTTGTATAGAATCAGCTTAGTCTTCCGAGAGAGGGCTCTACTACTCAATTGCCTTTTGAGCCAAAAAAAACAGTGGTTGGCAAGAGTTATTCTGCGTTTGATCTCGGTACTGATGTTGTTTATACTGTTTGCTGCAGAGCCGAGGTAGACGAAGTCCTTTACTACCTCAAAGTTATAGCTGCCTATGCTGACGTTCTGGCCAAGTCGTTGATGTTGTGCGTCCTTTCTCGATGACAGCATATACTTGGTTTTGCTCTCGTTTACCGCCAGACCCATTTTAGCCGCTTCCGTTTCAATGCCAGCAAACGCATCGCTGACGGCTCGCTGTGTTCGCCCAATCACGTCGATGTCGTCCACGTAGGTTAGCAGTTGAACAAACTTTTGAAAGATCGTGCCTCTTGTGTTGGCCAGTCAGTTTTGCACGGTCTTCTCAAGAACGATATTAAAGAAATCACATCGTCGATCACAGCATGGAATTGTCATTGGTCAACGTCAACGTAGCAACCCTCACGTCACCTCACGTTAAACTCACGTCACCTTACGTCACCCTCAAGTCACCTCACATCACCCTCACTACACCTCACGTCACTCTCACGTCAGCTCACATCACCCTCGTGTCACCTCACGTCACCCTCATGTCACCCTCACTACACCTCACGTCAATCTCACGTCACCCTCACGTCAGCTCACGTCACCCTCACGTTACCTCACGTTAAACTCACGTCACCTTACGTCACCCTCATGTCACCTCACGTCACCCTCATGTCACCCTCACTACACCTCACGTCACCTCACGTTAAACTCACGTCACCTCACGTCACGTCACGACACGTCACGTCACGTCATGTCACTTCATATCTCGTTATGTCACCTCATATCACGTCATATAATATCACATATTACGTATCATCACGCCATGTCACATAACTCCGCGCCAAATCACATCACGTAGGGTGGTTTAAGCGTTATATATGCATACACGAAAATTTCGAAGAGACCCTCCATATCAAAATTCGTCAATGAATTATTTGTTCTTAATTTTCTTTGGAACTAGAAGTGAAACCAACCAATTTCTTCAAATTCATTAAAGTTTGTTTTCAAAGGCATAACATCCTATATAAATTCTGAAAAGTCTATTTTTCTAGTTTACAAAAAATAACTAATTTTTGAAATCGTATACAAAATTTTGTACTTTGCGTAGATTTATAAATGTAACCTCTACTTGGTGCACGAAAAAACAATTGCAAGTTTCAATATAATTACATATAGTGGCAAATAATTGTCTTCAATGACTGTGTAAAACAGTTGGCATTAGTTCAATTTAAATACTAAATTAATTGAAAATTTAATGAATTAATTGTACGTATGAAGCTGATATTTCAATCGTTGGGTACGCTTTCGTTTTCACAAATTTTACAAATCTTTGACGTTAGGCAAAAAGGTCTTAAATCGGAAACTGCAGTTTTTCGAAAAACCAAATTGAAAATAGATTCATTATTTGCAAATCTGGGCAAGTACGAGTTGAACTCGCACGGGGAAGTTCGCATAATATTGATGGATGATTTCTGAATATCAAACGATGTTTCCAAACTATTTCAGTTGAATTTTCTTCTAACTTCAACCCAAATCAACCCTTCATTCATACATTCATAGATCCAATCAAACAATCATTCATCCATACACATACATATCTATACCTCTATCCAAGTTTATCCAACACAGAAAATCCCTTCCATCATACACATACCTAATCACTGCTCATGCCTGCGGTGTGCGTCTTCATTTCTGTTGGGCATTTAGGGGTGAGATCGAAAAGATAACGCTCATCAACGAATAGAGTGGCCGAACACAGCATGAAATTATGTGTGAAAATGAAAATCGTTCTCATTTTAAATCTTAGATATCTCAAAATTTCAACATAAGTCGATATTTTGAAATTTATCATTTCTTAATGCTTACATTGATGTCTTCAAAACTGCGTTTTCAGATCTTCAAAATTCGCATGTCGATGATTGACCGTTTTTGGCCAATATCTCCAAAACCATTAGGGCCAGAATACTCGAAATGGTTTTAAATGAAAGTACTCAATGAAGCCAAGTTTTTGTGATTTTTTCAGATTTTTAAATACTTTGGTTTAGAAATGGCAGGGGGGGACGCATTTAAAAAAAACTTTGGAGCTCCATATTTTCCAAACGGTATTTTGGATAAAAGAGTGTTGAAAGAAACCTCCACCTCATTTCGAAAGATCTGTCGATTGATATATATTTTGATGGGGTGCGACAATTTTTCAAATTTAATGGCAACTTCACCTGTACTGGAGCCACTCCCAAATGGCCCCACTTTTTAAAATCGCTGCATGGGCAATGACATCTAAGTCTGAAGTACCTAATTCCAAAACTTCATGCCGATATCTTCATAAACTTCGGAGATAAAAAAGTGTGACAGGCACGACGGACGGACGGACGGACACACCGAAATTATAAAGGTTCCGTTTTTGTAGACGGAACCTTAAAAATGAGATTTGCTCGCGAACATGGCCCTACACGGCGAACATCAAAGCCAACGAACACGACAAAATCGAAATTTTTCGCTAACAGCGAGTGGCTCGCGAACCAGTCCATACACGATTTGCGAGCACGAGCAAGTTCGGCGAGCATGTTCATCGATTAGGGCAGTGAATGAGGGTAGGACAAAGTACATGCTGTCGACGAACACGGCTACAACTTTGAAGTAGCGGAAGACTTTGTCTACATACACTCCGAAGTGGACTCAAGCATTGACACCACTGCAGAGATAAAACGAAGGATTGCTGTGTCTTTGGGCTTTTTTTTTTCGAAGGGTTTCTTGAGACACTACTGGAGGACTCAGACTCAAAACTGGCCCACTGTACTGCCAGGTAGCAATCTCCTCCAATGCCGTTAATTTGATCCCAACGGCAAATGATGACTGGACCAGATTCGATTTCACTGGGATTCGAACCTGGGACCCCTCGAACTTGAGGCAGGCACTTAACCAACTGCGCCATCCAACTGTCTTTGGACTTAGACGGCAACTGAGGCCCTCTCTCGACGAAACAATTTGTCTCTATATAAGATCTTGATAGTCTCAGTCCTGCTGTAGCATGGACACCAACCATAGCGGACGAGGAGATTCTTGGTCGCCTCGAGAGGAAGGTCCATCGGATTATGTTTGGTCCCGTATGCCTTGATGGTCTTTGGGTGAGATGACTGAACGACTAACTTGACGGACTCGGATCTGGTCAACCGCTCCCCTCTCAGATGGCTCGGTCGTGTAAAGTGAATGGACACCGACGCACCGGCCTGGTAAGTCTCCGATTCTAACTCCGACGGAAAATGCAGAAAAGGAAGACCACGCTTCCGATGGCATACACAACTGGAAAGGGACTGAACGTGCGTAACTGGAAGAAACTAGCACAAGACCATGCTGGATGGAGATTCGTGTTGGCTGAGGCCCAGGTCCACCGCGGACTGTAGCGCAGCTAAGGAAGAAGAAGAAAGTTCACAACGCGCCTTTTCCTTGTAACCATGGCTAAAGAACCCCCCAACAAAAAGACAAAATCCATTACAATTAACTGATTCATTTGAGACTTTATTTTGCTTCACACTCTCTTAGTAACGCCAATCGATTTCCATGATGGTCGAGATGGAATCAAACCCACCAACGAACTGATAGTTCAGAATCCACAAGTCCGTTGAGAACGCCAGTGCCTCGCCGGCCTTCAGGAGCACCTCCACGTCGAGGCATAACTTCGCACAAGGCGCCTTCGGCATCAAACGAATCCGCAGCTCCCCATTCACCTGCTGGACGAACACGAGTCCCTGGACGTACAGCTCCTTCTCCGCGCCCTTGTAGTTGCTCGACATCAGCACCCAGCTGGAGTAGAACGGCTCAAAGTGCAGCGGGTAGTAGTATGGACGGAGGATGAACTTCCTGGACGCCTTCACCGCCTTGAACTGGCAGTTCCTCAACTGAAGGAACCACTCGTCATCGAGAGCACTGAGGGCGATCTTCTCCAACGCCGCTCCGATGGTGAAGAACTTCTTCAGCACCAGGTTCGTCTCAATGTCGCACGGATTGCTGTCCAGGAACTGGTCCTGATTCGTCAGCATGAGTTGCAGCATCTCCTCCAACGCGCGCTTCGGATGGGAATCACTGATGAGCACTGGCAGGCCCTTCTCCAGGTAATGCTGCTCAATCAGCGAGTAGGACACGTTGGCCACGCTGGGGACGAGCTCTGAAAAGGAAGTCACTGTTCATTCATCGAATCCAATGAAGGGGGTTTCAATTCTTACCCAACTTCTCGCACAAGACACAGTTCGCCTGGTCGGTCTCGTACCTGCCCACACTCGACGTGACGACCGACTTCGGCTGCTCCTTGTCCACTAAGCACTTTGCATTGTACAGCGGAGTCCAGTTCCAAATCGGCAGCAACTCAATCAACAGCAAGCGGCCCACTGCACTGGATGACCACGAAATCACTTCCACGCCACTGCACAACCACCACACCAGCGCACCGACGGTCAGGGCCAGAGCCACGCGACTCCAAAACCTGCGACGACAGATGGCCGCCAGTGGCTTGCAAATCTGCTGCAGCTCACTGTGAGTGAAATTTTCCTTTTTACAGAGATCCAGGAAACCCTGGAAATCCTTCTCGAGTTCCTCACGTGTCGACGGCATTGCACTGGACGAGCGAAACTGTGACAATGAACTCCCGGGGACTGGTTGGAGTGGCACACACTTGTCGGCACGCCGCTGAGGGACATGCGCCGGGATTCAGCTGCTGTGTAACTGGGTTCCGGTGATAAGCGGGAAACCCAATTTTCTATCACATTAACTGCGAAAGGGAATGAAATGCTGATGATACGCATCTGAGCCCCCCTTGTGGGATGGCGACGTTGACGATGACGCATGAAATTAAAGTGACAGGCGGTGACGGAATTTAAAGTCGAATCTAGGAGAATTAGGTTCATGTGCGTCACGGGAGCTTACTTTGAGGACCTCCAAGACATTCTGGAGCGTCGTAAAGTGGCAGGGCACTCGGTCTCAATCCCGAAATGTTGTCCTGCTCCTTGAATGCCGAGGATGCTGGCAAAGGGTGAGCTTCGCCACTCTCCCTGACACGGATCCAAATCGCAGCGGAATAAGTCTTCTCGTGTCTCCAACGGAAGTTGCCAACAGTCCGGCAGACAAGCTCCAAACCTGAAACAAAAACGCCGACGAAAGCGTCAACAAAAACCCCGACAAACAGCTGTTTACATTCCGTCACCCCGTTCGACGATTAATTGATTGAACCTCACCAAACCCTGGGCTCCCACCTCACCCAAGGGGGTTGCATTTGGTCCGTTTTTGTGAACAGCGCTCTGCCTTGTATCCCCTTAATTCGCTTTGGGATTCACTTTCGACACCAGCGACGGTTGTGGTGGCGGACAGCGAGTCGAGGTAGATTGCTCCGGCATCGTTGACCGACTGCCACTTGTCCGGCATCGAGGAGACGAATTAGATCACGTTCAGCGGTTGTGCGTCGGTGGTCCGCGGTTGTCGGTCGGCTGGCCTGCGACGGGTCTGCGAATCAAATTGCAATTATCCATAATTTGCATAATTGAACCCCAGCGGCAGCTTCTACGAGTTCGTTCGGGGGCGCCATGCCATGATGGCAGAGAGTGCAGCCGGCGACCACGTTGACTGGTGAGTACAGGTTCTAGGCAACAGGATATCGATATCGGTGCAGGATGAGGGCAATTTGACGTTGGCGTTGTTTGTTCGCGGCTAACTCGATTTGACGGATGCCTTTGAGGATGCCGGTCGAGTGCTGGGGCGGCGGCGGGGTGTGGTATTGGTCGGCGGTTGTCTGTAAATGGCTGAGTTTTTGGTCTATGTTTGCAGAGGTTGTGGGCTCTGGCGGTGGGATGATAGCTTTCAATGGAGTGCTGCATCTCAGATAGGAGGTGGCCTTAATCGACGACTTCCCTGTTGAATGAGTTTAAAGACATAGTCGATGATGCAAGGATTTCCGCAGTCTTCCTGAAGGGAAACATGAAATTGGAGGATAAGTTGGGCACAATCAGCAAACATGACGCAGTGTCTTCAGATTGGCCGTTGGGTCCATTGCGGCGAGAAAGTGCACACCACGGTCAGTGTTTGGTCCGAACTATTTCACAGAAGCAAACATATTCAAGGGCTCCACACATCTGCCGCAGAAAAGTCGATTAGGTCACCAGATCGGCAACCAAGCAAACGTCTTGTAAGAGATGATCGTTCAAGGCAGACTACATAATTTTGCACCATAAACACCTGATGGGTGCTACCCCATTTTAGACAAAATCTACAGCAGACATGTTTCATTTTGGGCAATATTGCCGTACTGGGTGTTGGCATACAGAAGCTTATCAGAAAATTTAATGACGTGAAGCAAGACTTAAGAAAATCTTTGGACTTTCATAGCATTCGCATGTGTGGTGGATTATGCAGCATTCATCATTATCATCGAAGGTAGTAAGGCTGAAGTGGCTTATTAGTGCTCTTAGACCAGTGGTAGTTCATTGTGCTGCTACGCGGATTGCCTATAGGCTAACCCGTTGTCCACCTGTGGTATTTGCAGCTTTCTTTGAAGCGCAGTAGAATACTGATGAATACCTCACTAAGGTCACAAGCTTTGTCAAAAAGAAGACTCCCAAATGTTTTTGCGTCTAAGTGACGCTAGAGCTGAGCATCTACAGAGAAGGTGAACATAGAACATAGAACATAGAACATACAATAAACAACAGAACATAGAGCATAGAATCTAGAATATTGAACATAGAACAAACAGCACATAACATAGAACATAGAACAGCCTAGAACATAAAACATAGAATATAGAATATATAACACATAATATACAGCATAAAACATAGAATCTTGAACATAGAATCTAGAACATTGAACATAGAACATAGAGCACAGAACATAGAACATAGAACATAGAACAACCTAGAACATAGAACATAGAATATAGAATATAGAATATAGAACACATAATATACAGCATAAAACATAGAATCTAGAATCTAGAACATTGAACATAGAACATGGAGCACAGAACATAGAACATAGAATATAGAATGTAGAACATAGCATATAGAATATAGAACATAGAACTTAGAATATAGAACATAGAACATAGGAAGGTATGTGGTTAGACGGGCAGATGCCACGTCTCACTTAGGTCCTTAAGGACCCTTTCTGATGCCCAATTGAGGCATAGTATCCCCTTTTTCCCTTGCCGTATTCATAGCCCTTGCCTGTTCCGTATCCATCCCGATGTTCTTAAGCTCTTGCATTGGAGTCCGAGCTTTCCTAAAGTGTGTGGTGAGAGTTGGCGTCGCACCCCATGATGAGGTCGCAGTTCTTCTTTTTTGCATCCTCCACCAGGATCTTCATGTACTCCTCTAGTGGGCCGTATACAGCGTCATAAGGCATGTAGACAGATGCCTCTATAAGCGCAAAAAAAAAACGGATTGACTCTTTGGCGATGCCCAATTCAGCTGACCGGTGCCAAATTTACATTTCTTGTACTTCTTCGAACCTGGCCGCTACAGTGACTGTAGTTTCTTTATATCGCACTAATCTCCGTCTGCTTGGTGGCTTGAGGTCTAAAGAGAGTACTCATGATTAAGATTGCCACGGTGCGAAAAATTGCCTGCACCCTGAAGCCATAACGACCGACAGAACAACGAAATTCACACTGCCGTAGTTTCGTATTTTTGAATAATTTCCGCACCTTCAATGTCTCTGTGTCTTGGGACCCAGCATTGAAAACCATAGTAAAAAGGACCTATTTGGTTGCCTTGAGGAACTTCACTTCCTACGCTTTAAAGGATTGGATTCGTTTGAGTAAATTCCCTTGGATCCTTGGGAGATTTTTTTAAATGACTTGCAAGAGTTGATGGCACTTTCATTAATTCGTATGCAAATTTCTTTCATTTCCAGTTGATATGCGAATGAGCTCAATATTTTGCAGCAAAAGGGGCGTCAAAACTTCCTGCACTCCAGTGCTCATCTGAAAGAGGACCGTCCTGGTACGTGGCTTGTGAAAAAAATACCATATCTCACAATAACTGAACATCATTTTTAACCAGTTTCCCCCACATACATCATCCATTTCCTTGGCTTCGTTGACTTAAGACCGTGCTTTCCTCGAAAGAGCTACCCTGACGTTGTCCCTTGATGCTGCTCACGCAAAAGATTCCCTGTAGGCATCGCCACCCATTCCACATGAAACAGCCGTACATTTCTTTCTGTCACTCGTAATCGCAGTGTTTACATCACAGAATCACCCCCCGGCAAAAAAGGGGTGAGCCGCAAAGCACCACAGATCCTTGCATGCTCACAACCGACCTGATACCGCAAACATCGAAAACAATTCACAAGACAAAAGGCATACACGGGCACAGTGACAGGGGATATTACGTAAATCTACCATTGACCCAGTGCGCCACATCCGCCAGCATCACACTCAACCTCACTGTAATCGATCCGAAAGCACTCCGGCAAATACGAAACAACTACCGTCGAGTGGAGCCGTGCCAACAAAGTTGCCACGAGGACATGGCGCATAACATGGGACATTCCTGTTCCTCTCCTCACTTCTTTTGCCGCCTTTTTCCGTTCCCAGCTTCAGATTCCTGGTGGTCATAAATAAGCGGGGCGAACAACAACTTTCGGTCCTCTCAAGGCGAGCGGGCCACCAAGGACTCTGAGACTCTGAGACTGTGAGACTGTGCGACGATTAAAGTTGAAAATTCAATGCAATCGAGGATGACGGCACGCCCTTCCCCCATCGCCTCCGATTTTATGGGGTTCCTTGACTCGATGTCCTGATACCGAAAACGGTTTCAGATGGATTTTCATTTTTGGAAAACACTGATGGCGCCAGACAGCCAGGAGGCGGGCGATATGAACCAAAAATTGGAGCAAACATCCATACATTTTGCGCTCCTGCACAGTGTGTCCTTGCGGACGGGGTGTGTTGTGGGATGAAATTGATTGAAGCATAAATTCGCTGAAGGATATTGTTGTTTGAGGATTACGCTGTTGGCAGACAGACGACAAGGACGCTTCCGTGGTGGGTGCTGGGTCCGCAAATAAATGTTTTACGCTGTGTCGTAGGCAAGCTTAATGACTTATGTTCCGGCACTTTGAGCTTCGTCCTGGAGTCCATATGGAAATTTTTTATCTCCCCCGTCTTAGGATTATGGTGATGGATCTGATGGGAGCGCACGGTAGTGTGTGGTTGTGTAAATATTCAACTGGGCCTCGGCGGAGGGGTACACTCGTTCCGGAAGGACATTTGGGCTTGTTTCGAAAATGAAAACCGGAAGGAGTGAAGTTTGAACGGTTATTGTTGAAACTAGTGACTTGGAGCTGGGTCGGCATGCGGAGGAGCTGGGTGCGCCTGCAACCGGAAGTTGTTCGATTTCCGGGTGATGTTTCCTGTTTTGCTGTTCTTTCGGCTGGCGATGTGGATCACGGACTAACCGGAAGGATATGTGGGGCAGTTGTGGTTCTGCTTTGATTTGCTTCGACTTCTATCAGTAGATTTCAATAAATTTTTGGTCATGCAGAGTAGTGTATAGACCTGCCGTGGGATGGGCGTCATTTGAAAATGGTGCTTTGCAGTCTATGAGTGGATAAGTTGTGAATCGGAGGAGAACAGTGATTTGCATAGGGAGACACAGATTGTGGTGTCTTTCTGGAAGAAGATGGATACAATAACTTTGGGGACATTATTGGCAGCCGATATCTCACTTACTCTATTGAGAAAGTGTTGTATTGTATTTCCGAAAAGGGACTTTGCTTGGAACTTCGACTTTGACTCTGAAAACGTTTGGAGGGTCAAAATTTGTGGACATACATTAGCCGAAGTGATTTTTTCCCTTTCTGTTACAGTTTTCGAAGACACCATCCCTCCTTCGTTTTCAACATTGCCTCCTCAAAATCATCGTGACTCGAAGCACTTCTTCACAGAACTTTCACCATTCAAATTTAAACTCTTTTTCGAAAAGATGACTTAGAGGTCGGAAACTGTATTTCAAACACTGAGGCAAATTGTAGCCTTGCACGGTTAGATGGTGCATATTTTTGCTGGCTCAAAAATAAACTCTAGTCAGTGTCGCTTTGGGGACTGAAAATTGCTTCTTTTTGGAAATGAGTGCAGCTACTCGTACAAATGAGTGATTCGGTAGGATTAGAAGAATGTGGGTGAACGCCTGAAACTCTTCGTCAGCAATCTGATTGGTTCGTATCATTGTGGTTTCAGGCCAGAAAAGTCCACAGTTGATCAAATTTTCGCACTCCGGCAGATCCTGGAAAAGACTCAAGAAGTCTAAATCGATGCCCACCATCTGTTTGTCGATTTTGAGGCCGCATATGACAGCATTTATAGAGACAAGATGGCTCTATATCCATGTCTAATTTTGACATTCCTGCCAAACTCGTCCGTCTGTGCAGGATGATGATGAAGAACGTTGCTCCATTAAGTTCTGTAACAACAAGACCTTTGATGTCAAATGAGGACTTAGACAAGGCGACGCACTATCATGTGAACCCTTCAACATCATACTTGAACGAATTCAAAAGCCAATACCGAAAGCACAATGTTTCAAAAATCTGTGCAACTACTTCTCGGTCGTTTCGAGAGAAAAATCCTTCGTAAAACATACGTTCCCCGTTTGCGTTGACGGGTTTTGGAGGAGGTGATTCAGCGACGAACTATAAGAGGTGTACAGCGACATCGATTTGCGCATCATTCGCGTATGATGATACCAATGCTCCGGCCCGCAGACTCTTCGAATCTAACCCAGAGGGACGACGCAGTAGAGAAAGACCTCGCCTTTCGCAAACTTGTTAAATTTGCATTATTCATCGTTCATTGCGATAACATTCTTCTTCTTCCATATGTACAGCTACAGTTCGAGGGTGTGGGCCTCAACCAACAATTTCTTCAGCTGGCACAGTCTTTAGCCAGCCTTTAATTACTCATGCGAATTTGGCTAAGGTCCTTCTTCACTCGCTATCGGTTTCATGAGAGTCCTCTATTGCGTTGTCCCATGGGCGCGGATTCAAAGACAGCTCGCTGTGTTCGATCAATCACGCCAATGTCATCCGTCTATGCTATCAATTGTAGGGACTTTTGAAAGATCGTGCCTCTATTGTTGGCCAGTGAGTTTTGCACGATCTTCTCAAGAATGATGGTGAAAAAGTCACATGACCAAGCTTCACCTTGTCCGAATGCTTTTTCGACATTGGATGTCTCGGTGAGTTCATTACCGGTCTTGATAGAGCACCGAAAACTCCTCAACGTTATCCTGCAGAGTGGGCGCCGTGGCGTAGTGGGTAGGTGCATCGACTCCTATGCTCGAGGTCTCAGGTTTAAATCTCGAAAAAACATCTAACATTTTTTCACAACACCACCTCTTTCGAGTCACTGACAATGCTCAAAGAGTATAACTGTCTAGAAAAAAGCTTCTCAATCTCGCCGTTCGGAGTCGGCATTTAACTGTAGGTCCCCTCCACTCGTGAGAGAACAATAGCACGCACAACACGAGTGGTTGCTGAGAAGCTAGGCCCAGGTCCACTTCGGACTGTACTGCCGCCATTATTAGTATTATAATGTCGCTTCTAAAAGCGTCATAGGGCCAAATTAGTTTGCGACATTATGCCAAATTTTGCCCTATGACACTTGGACAGAAGTGACTCTATGCCAAATGGCGCAAGACCGTCTAAATTTGCAACAAACTAATAAACAGTGGAATAAGTATGGGGGACATGCAACCCCTGCCTGGGTCACAATAGGATTTGGAGTAGGTGCGAGGTTCTGTGCATTCAGAGTTTCTTTTTATACATGTTTTCCGCAGACTTTACCAAAATCTACACGCAAAGAACCACGCTCCAACTCCGAATCCTATAGTGATCCAGGCAGGGGGTTTGCAGGGGGCAGCAAGCGCCCCCATACCTATTCCATCCAAACTGACATAGTGCCAAATTGGCTCAATGACGCTTTACCAAACCGACATTATGCTAAATGGAAAAAATCGGCCTAATGGCACTTTCAAAATCGTCAATATACTACATTTTTTCACTTGGCACAATGTCGCGGCACCTCCATCCGAAGTTTCCTAAGTTTCACTGAAATTCCAATTGTTTCTGGATAAGTGAGTAAAGTTGAGCTGAACTACGCATGACAGCACAAACTTTAGCTCACTTACCGTGCATTCCCTTTTGAACGCATTCCTTGATTTATGGGAACAAACCCACCCTGCCACACCTTCCACGAGCCCACAGCTTTGAAGACCATCTGCTGCTCCTGAAAAATGTGAATCTGACATCATATCATCATCATCGCACAAAAACGATCATGAACTTCCACTCCCAAGTCCACAATCCACTGAAGCAAAAGGACCGTCTGTGAAAATTCCATCTTCACCAATTGTTCACTCCATGAAGCTGTGAATTACTTCCTACAGAAACCTTCTCATCCCTCCTCCGACCGTCGCCGCTGCCCTTCAAAGCCCACACCACCGCGCAGCAAATGGACCTCCATGACGGTCTTAAAACTACTTCCAGTACGTCAATCTCGAAATTGCTTACCCTTGAGCACTCAATCCCGAGCCGGCTATCGCCGAAATAAATTACAATCCCCACTCCCAGGTACACCTAGCCGCGAACATTGTTGCATCGACTCCGCTCGCTCGCGATGGTGACGGTGATGCCCTCAGCTCGAGATGCTTTCGCAAATCATACCTCGGCGTGTGTGGGGCCATTGTCTGCGAGGCGTTGTCGATGGCTGACTTCTTTATTCTTTCGCCGGCATCCCTCTGTGGTGCATGCATTTGCATGCGGGCTCTCTTATCAGTCGAAGAAATAAGATTATAACGAGCATGAGCTCTGCAGATCTCCTTCCCCGGCATTCCGGGGACGGAATTTACGAGCCCGGAGCTGTTAAGTGCGTCTGGATGAAATAAATTGAATAAGACTGTGTTCTCTGTGCAGACTCACTGACGGGGGTTTATCTAATTTACGGCGGGCTAAGGGAATGTGTTGCATTGCAGGAGAGACCTGCTTGGACGTCATCGTGTACGAGACTCGACGCGAGTTGTTATCAAATTGTGAAGCCTTTTGGGCATGGGTGAGCAGGGAGGATGTGGTTGTGAGTCAGTGGGCTGCATGGGTATGTCCACTCTGTCCATGTCGGTGAGTGACGGTGGACTGCACATGGATGGTGATGACAGCGAAACTTCTTTGTGCATGAGAAAGAATGGACTGGCGTCTTTGCAACGCATGGACGTAGGGACTACCGATTTCTGTTCTTGCACCCGGTTCAAGACAAGGATTTTTAGGAGAGAATCCAAAGTTTTACGAAATTAAGGCCATTTTGTGAGTTCTGTAGTCGGAGTAGCGTTCGATGTTCTGGTCGTTTCCAAATCGAAAGCGTAATCCAATCGAAGTATGCCACCTCAAGTGGGCCACTGAAGTACCTGCTCAGCACCAGGGGCAATAGATTCCTTGCTCTGTTCATTTCCTCTTCCGGAGACAAGGCCTTCAGAGACCAGCAATGGATTTGATGCTCTGTTTCCTGGTTTCTTCTGTTTCCAGAAACAAGACCTCGAGATGCGCCTGGCTTTAATTCATTCCCTTGGTCGCCTTGAATCTATTCCCACACGCCCTCCAGAAGCCCTTGATTGCACATTAATCCATTCGCAACAATTTATAGCTTCCAACAGGCGAATGCCTAGACCACAACACATCCCTTTTGCCTCCATTGACTAAAGACACACTTCTCCTTAAGCAAATTTATTCCCTTCCACGCGCTCCCTGTTCGAAGTCGAAAGAAACGACTTCCGTCCCATTTTTCGTTTCCAATAAATTCCATTGACCCACACCCTGGGCCACCAAGAGCACAACCCCTTCGTCGGATAAAGCTAAACACTCCATTGAGCGGTCATTCCACTTTTGGTTACCAAATACCTTCCAACAGAGCGAGCCCACACAGAGGCCCACGAGCGGCCAGACTGCTGCAGACAGTAATCTCCTAGTCTAGCTCCCTGGTCGTCCCGATCATCGTTCTCAGCCGTTGTCGTCGTCGTCCTCTTGGCTGATGTATGGTTTTTGGGGAATACCCTCGTAAAACATCCGCATGCTGTTGGGGACGACCGAGAGGCTATCGAACCTATGGCAGCACCATGTTGCTGGGACCAGCCAAAAACTGCTCTTGGATCGATTCCAAATGTGTCGCATAATAACTCAATAGAGCGTGGTGGTGGGTCCGGGGCTTTTTGTTGCTGAAAGGGACATCACTGCGCCCCATCGCTACAAGCAGCGCAACATCACTGACAACGGTGCTGGCCCAAAGGCCGACGACGGTCAGGTTTGCATTTGTTGTACATCCACTTAAAGTGTTCTTTGAATTTTTCGCTCCTTCCTCCGGTGAAGGGGTGAATAGGGGAGGAAGCAATAACAGTCAATGGCTACAACGCGGTTGTTTATTTTGAGTCCGAAAAGGGGGAGTCGGGAAAGACCATTCCCTTGAGAGGCACGGTGTCTGAAGGAGCACCCAATCGAGGCAATGAATGAGACAAGGTGCACCACCTCTTCCCTTGGATGGATGTGTGCCTCTTGCCAACCTTGCCAATTGTCCTTCGCGTCAATCGAGATAAGAAGCTCCTGCTGAACTGCCTCCAATCATCCCCCAAACTACGTCGTCATATCCGGCTTCCTCGTTTCACTTCCCCGTCGTCACACGAGCTCCTGGTCCTCTCTCATACGTCATCAATTCCTCGAGACTGGTGGAGCCAGCACAAAGTCGATGTCCTGATCAGAAGCCTCCGGTATCAATTTAATTCATATTTGACCTCGTTTACTTGGATTCCCCGGGCTAAAGCGAGCAGATAAGACAAACGCAACCATCCCTCGAAGCGCCATACAATCATCCTGCCCCCACCTCCCCCTCTCCCTCCCCTCCTCCGGCACAACTTTAGCAATATTAAGCAATAATACTCGTCATTCGCAAGCGGGTTTCTGCTGGAAAAGTGTCCCGATTCATCTTAACGATAACGGCGGTGGAAACTTATCGAAATTCTTGTCGTCATCAAATTTCCTCCTTCAAGACTGACGATCCCCGTTACTCCGCCAGGAGTAAGCCATTACAGGAGGCATTCATAAAAACCTTCCACAAGGACTAAGCCGCCAAAAGCCCGCTACTTGTGCAACTCAGCGCCGGGAAAATTTAAATAACCCATAAAGCACTCGGCAAGCGTTCCTTCCGCTGGGAGAGCGCCCGACTGGGTGACTGCATTGGGGTGGGGTGCGCAAGCCGGCTCCTAAATGAAATACACCCGAATGGCACAGTAATCCCTAATCCCTAGTTTCAGATCTACAGAAGCAATAATGATGAGCACGCGGAATGTTCATTACGAGGCACAACAGCGTGTTCATTAAGCAGCGTTCTTCTCGCCAGGATGTTACTGCTGCCTGCTTCTGTTGCTCCTGCTGGTGGTGCTCCTGGTGGTGCTCCTGCTGCTGCTGCTGTTGCCGCTGCTTCTCCTGCCCGTGGAGGTGGAGGCGATGGTGTGCTCCGTTGATTGTTTGTTTGCTCTGGCTCCTAAATGTTACGCGTTGCGCGAGCATTCATCTCATCTCTTCTGTGGCGTGTAATAAAAACCAACAAAAAAATAACAAAAAAACAACCAAAAAGCAATGAAAACACACAAAAAAAAGGACTTGAAGGAGCACAAGAAAAATACGTGTCGTCAGCGTTTGTGGGGGAGGCGCAGGGAAATCCCCGGAACTCCATCACGAGGGTGGAATGAACTCCTTGACATTGTCCCGGCTTAGGCCGATACACTCCCCTGCGGTATGAGAGTGTGTCAGCGAGATGGGTGGCGATGTCGGCCTGTCGGCCTGTCGGCCAACACGAAAAATCCCAATGAGCTGTTGGCGGAGGCGGAGGGAGACAATTTAAGCCTTTTCCGGACCAAGTAATGGCGGAGATTAGTCAATTTATGGGGCATCGTTCTTTTGGGCGGCTTCACATGGATGCCGAGGAGACTCGCTGGAGGCGGTTGTGTGTTTAGTTAGCGACGAGGGATGTAGGGCAGCAAGGGCATCGGCCGGAGTTGAGTGTGTACTTGCTGGAGGATTTAGAGACGAATGGAAATTCAGTGGGAAACGGTTTTAGGTGAGTGAATACTTATTGATGACGTGGGTAGAATGGTAATGGCTTGCGATAGGGATCCGCTTTTATTTTTAGGGGGCTGATTGATCTCTCACCCTGTGAACTGCGGATTAAAAAAAAAATAGTCCGTTTTTGAGCATCCTAGTTGACCGAAGACAAGGCTGCCTCCGAGGGAAGTCACTCAAGAGTTAGTGTTTCAAGGATCATTTTCAAGCGGGCATCAAATGGTAGGTAGCTGATAGGGTGCCCTTGCCACTGTGTCGCTGCTCACTAAGACCAACAGTTGGGTCCATTGTGCACTGGGTGTGGGGTCAGGTGTACCCCTTGAGACCTAGACTTTCATATCAAATGGTTAGCGTGGAATTGACAATCGTATGGTTTCTGAGGGTTTCGGTAATCAAATTAATGCGTCAGGGGATTTGCATAAAGGGCTACTTCTAAACTCGCGGTTTTGTGTTAAGAAAATATCAAATCAATAGGAAACTTATTCAAGACACTTAGTTGCGTAGTTTGGCACATCATCAGACAAAGGAAGCTCATACTCTGGCAAGAAATGGAAAAACAGTCTGCTCGGTGGCCCTACGTTCGTCAGTAAGTAGAAAAGGGTGGTATCACTCCGAATAAAAGAAAGTCTGAGTATCACTACGGTGTGCCATTTTGAGCCCGCTAGACTCATGTGGTGCTTAAATCAATCTGAAGGAGCAAGGACCAGATCCATCCTATCATTCCTTGCGTCATTGAAGTTATTAAGTAATATCATCGAAACTCCGGCTCTGTTGTAAATAATATAATAATAATAATGGCGGCGCTACAGTCCGAGGTAGGCCTGGACCTAGCTTATCAGCAACCACTCGTGTTGTGCGTGCTATTGTTCTGTCACGAGCGGAGGGGACCTACAGTTTAATGCCGACACCGAACGGCGAGATTGAGAAGCTATTTCTAGACTGTTATACTCTTTGAGCTCTGTTGTAAATATGCAACTTGAATTTGTTCGCGAGGTTGGCCGTCATCATGGCTTCAGTGCTTTAGTGCTAGCAATTCGTTCCACCATGAAAAAGTACACTCTTTGTCGGTGTTGGAGCGAAAACAATCCACAAGGATTCGACCAAGCATCAAAGAGTCCACAAAGATTGAGTATTTGGTGCGGTTTATGGCACGGCGGCATGATTGGACCTTATTTTTTCGAAATGAAGAGGGAGACACCGTTTACTCTCAATGGTCTCAGGTATACAGCGGTGTTAACAGATTTTCTGTGCCCAGAGCAAAAGCGAACAAAAGCGATGTTTCAAAACGACGGCACGGCGCTACATGCCACTCAAGCGAAACAACACTCGAAGTTATGAAAGAGAAATATGGCGACTGGGTCATCCCACGGCGACGCTCGCTCATCAATCGATCATGCGACTTGACAGCACTCGACTATTTTTACTCTGGGGCTACGTTAAGTCCTAAGTCTAAGATAACAAGGCAACCCCTTTTGTGCATAGCTCGAGGCCAACATTCGAGACATTATTGCAGGAATAACGCCGCACATATTGGACCAAGTCGTAAAAAATTGTTCCGATCCCTGGAAGCCCTGCCAGCAAAGCCAAGGCCATTTGAATGGTATGCTATTTCATACACAATAGCACGAATGTAGCTTTAATTTTATATCTCACACCGTTGTTGTTCGATTTTATTTTATTTTCCTATCGTTTTTATCTGGTCACCCTGTAGATCAAAAATCGGCATTCCTGTGGACACTGTTTACTTGGTGAACACGCGAGAATACTTTGATTTATATTTATTGACTTCTGTAGAAGCTGTCGAGACGAGGTGGCAGTTGTAATTGTTCTATATTCTATGTTTTATGTTCTATGTTCTATGCTTTATGCTCTATGCTCTATGCTCTATGCTCTATGTTATATGTTCTTTGTTCTATGTTCTATATTCTATGTTCTTTATTCTATGTTCAATGTTCAATGTTAGATGTTCTATGTTCTATTTTCTATGTTCTTTGTTATATTTCCTATGTTCTATGTTTTTTTTTTTGCTATATTTTCTATGTTCTATGTTCTGTGTTTTATTTTCTATGTTATATGTTCTATGTGATATGTACTATGTGCTACATTTTATGTTAAATGTTCTTTGTTCTATGTTCTATGTTTTATGTTCTACGTTCAATCTTCCATGGTCTATGGTCTATGGTCTATGGTCTATGGTCTATGGTCTATGTTCTAATGCCTATGTTCTATATTCACCTTCTCTGTCCATTTCTGGCTCTACCGTCACTTAGATGCTCTCACATTTTTGACAACGCTTGCGACCTTTTTGAGGTATCTATCAGTAGTGCAGGCAGTAACTCCAGAGAAAGCCCTAAACGGCTTACCACAAACGGGTTAACCTTCTTCCATCCCTTTTACAGATAGACAAATATCTCACTCTGCTATAAATCCTGACAAAGACTTAAGATATACGAAACCAGAAGCACCGCCCTTCACCGACTTCAAAGACGCCTATGACAGCCGGTAAAGAGATGAGATGTACAGAGTCATGTCTAGTCTATACATTTCTGTCAACCTCGTTGAGCTCTGCGCGATGACGATGGAGAACTTTCCCTTCTCCATCAGTATGACACTTACTCTAGCAGATCCCGTTTTTTGGCCACAATAGGTAATTATGATCCGAGGCAGTTTGTGTTTTCTAAACTCGTGAGTTTTTTACGTGGTGAGGCAGTTAATCCCACGCACAACCTCCACCTGGGAGGACAGGTCCATTTGTTTAGCTCCCCGACAAAGGGGTCCGGAAGGATCCAGTGTCGGTAACCTCTTACAGGCCGTGAGCACCGCCGTTGACCCTAAAAGAAGGGCTAATCCGCCGCTATCTCTATTCCAGGGTCCCGACCTTACCATGGAAACCAGGTAGCTTCTGCTGACTGGAGTTGTGGATGCCGCCGTTGGACAATCAGTTGATCAGCTCCTCCGCCGCCATCCTAAAAAGAGTGATGAGCCTTGGTAGACTCACACTCCCCCCTCTCTCGTTTGCAGCCCCCCAGACGTCCCACGAGGGTTGGTTACCCCATCTTCTGTCGAGGGTACTCGGCTCCCGAATTTCACCAAGGGGAGGTGAGAGAAGGAGTTCGTCAATAGAGTCTAGGTGCAGACGCTTGTGTCTGCATGGTTCGCCTGTTAACGCTTCGAAATCCCAAAAAAGAGAAGAAGAAGGTAATTATGATGGGGGTGCCTTGCTCGGTGGACTAAGTTGAATCATAATCATGTGTAAAGAGGTGGACAATCTATTAGTCGTTTAAAAAGATAAGTTCTTTGATCGACCTCTGGTCCAGTTTGGTTTGATTGTTGATGGGCTTGACCATGAAATCTTCCCCTATAAAGCGCTATGAGCCTAGTCATGCGTTTGCAGACACAGCACTCAAAGTGGCTAGACCATGAGGAACGTCTCGATAACACAAATTGGCGCCCGACACTGGAAATGGACACAGAAAACTTTTGCTTTTGTTGGTTGAACGAAGGCTCCCTTGCGTCTGTTTTCCTTTCGATTTGCCGGCAAAAACTCGCATGTTTTCCCCATTTATCATCCTTTTCAGTAAAGTAAAGTAAAGTGTAATTTCCATCCTTATCCATGTAGTTTAATGCAACGGCGTCATTGGGTGTAGGTCCACGATTCAATAGAAAATGCTCAAAAGCACCCATTGTTTTGTGAAGGCTTCAATTTGTACAACTCCCGTTAAACCAAGTTCCTACTAATAAGCACCGTTTTCTCAGTCAATTTCCCATGGTTGACTACTTTGCAAGCACTTCATTTTCTGAGACCAGCTACACACTAGCCCTTAGTGCGCAGTGGTTCAGTGCTTCGCTTGTCACTCAAAACACAAACCAACCACAAAATATTGAGCACAAAAGCACGGGATGGTTCACACCTCTGCTAAATCGGAAAATGTGTGCAGTCAATGTTGCCACCCATTCCATCGGCAATGCAGTTCGAATGTGAAACAACAGTGGTGGTCATCAAAGCACCCCCCATCACCACCACCATCATCCACGCAGATAATTATTTGAATGAATCGCATTTCCCTCCGTGGAAAACCCATTGTTCCGATAAGCACACCGATGTGGGCGCTATCCTCCCAAATCAGGATAAGACGATTAGAAACAGTCCCTCGGCCCTGTCATCGGGCGGGGATTCGAAAAAGAAACAAGAGCACCCTTGCGAGGTGCCCGGTGGGTGAAAGGGGTGAACAAGATAAATGGAAAATTTTCTTCGAATTAGTTATCCCCTGAGCCATTGCCGCTGGTCATTTACATCGACGACAGAGATAGGGAGCCAGGGACCGGGAGAAGGGTGCACGGGCCATTCTGATGGAGCCAGCATCGAAACGAGTTTATCTTGGGTCCAGATGAAATCTAGCCCCGAAGGTATATCGAGTGTAAATAATTAGTAACTGATATTCGACCTCATTTCCCGGACAAACAAACGGCAGTGAGCAGAGATGGCCACCCACCTGGGCGTGGGGTGGGGTGCGGTCCCAATTGGTTTCATCGGACGAGTGGTTCGGATGTGCGCCCAATTAGATTCAATCACGGCCGGGGGGTAGTCTGTAACCGAACAGGATGTCGGTTTCATTTGGACGGGGCCTGCTGCTGTTCTGCTGGCAGTTTGATTGGAAATTTAATTAGTTTGCGGGACGGGGCGGGTGAACGGCAAAACTATCATTTTTGCATTTGACTTTCATCACTCGAAAGCCATCTTCGGGAGTGATTGCTGCCAGTGGCGGTGGAAAGACGACTTCTTCGAAAGCGGAAAAGAAAATCCCCCCTCCCTTCGCGGTGGGCTTCCTTGAGCCACTTAGGAAATGCGGCAAAAGTTTCGCATACTCGCACACACCACATCCTCCGCCCCGAATCGCAACAAGTGAAGTGGCTGGTGTGCATGCACACCTCATCGCACGGCAGACAGCTGCAAGCTTCGGATTGACACAGATGCCCCCATCAGCGCCGGAGTGGAGGAGCGCTGCACTCGTCAGGGAAACTGGAAACCTCATTGCCTTTTGCCAATTAAAAAGTTTTCCATTACACGACCGGCGCTGTTTGAGTGTGCTGTTTGTGTCGCTTGCTGGCGCACTTTGGTGCGGCAGTTACTCTTGCGAATTGGGTTGCCGAAGTGTGTCACAACTCATGCAGTGGTCCTGTGTGTTTGGTTTGATCGGGTGGTGGTGGGAGGGGGCAGGCAGTTGCAGTCGTCGAACAGACGCATGCGACAGCGCTTTGAAGGAATGGGGCTTTTCTTGATTAAATTTCATTTCATAATTAAGTGAATGGGTAACGGTGTTGGCGATGGTTGAACGGCTGAAAGTTTTCAAATATTTCAGAAGAAACCTGATTCATTCGTCTATGGCGGGAGATAACGATGAAGTTAAGACACCAAAAAGCCTGTGTAAGGAGAGAGAGAGAGAGAATGTTTTAAGTGTATCTGGCTTGGAGTGGAGAGGGCTTGAGTTTCAGTGATGAATTTGGGGTTTGACGATGGGCGAGAGGTTTGTGGAAGTCCTTGGAGCTGAAAGGAAGCACATTTTGAAATCCTCGTCCTCGGAGATGATAGAGTTGTCAAAGAGAAGACCGCACTCATGGTGGCATACGATTTGAACAGCAATTTTTGCCCGTGGAAGGACCAGCTGAGGTCTTTATTACTCCTTGTCAGATTGGTTGGATGACTGGAAAATCAAGTGTTTTTTTTTTCGGAGGATTTTTGAAACACTGCTGGAGCACTCAGACTCAAAACTGGTCGATTGTACTGCCAGGTAGCAACCTACTCCAGTGCCATTAATTTGATCCCAACGGCAAATGGTGACTGGACCAGATTCGATTTCATTGGGATTCGAACCTGGGTCGCCTCTAACTTAGGGTAGGCACTTAAACAACTGCGCCATCCAGTCCTGACAGGACCTAGTTTTCAACGAACAGCCCTTTCGTTAGCTGCCACCTGGTTGAGATCGGCTTTCAAATTCTGTGCGCCACCAAATTTGTGATCGTCCTTGGATGCATTCTGTCCATAGATTGGAGTGAAAGATCTGTGCGTCACTACAGGGCCCAAACATCTTACTCTCACGCCTGCATACGGTCTGGTACAAATAGGGACACTTGTCTCCTTCAATCGATGAACCAAAGATTACGAAGCCAACCAACTTCTCCCTCAGACTTTGAGAGGCTATTCGTACAAAACAGAGGAGGACATCTTGTAGGCGATGGTAAAGAGACTACCGAAGTGGTCTCCTTCCTTATGGATCTGAGATTCCATTCAATACGACCCGGAATGCGATTCCATCAGGTAGACGACCGCTTGGCAGACCCAGGAGGAGATGGTTGGACCAAATCTAATAACTCGCCTGGTTGCGCTTGGGCATATCTCCTGATGAGTTAAAGTCGATGGTGGAGGACCGAGTGGTCTGGAGATCTCGCGTGAGAGCATTGCCCCCGCAACCCCTTTAGCAGAACATGCGGGCCACGGAAAGTGAATGAAAGAAAATGAGCGACCAAGACGACTATCTTCAGAAAAATTACACTCATTGGGCCTGGCTGGCCTTTAACGCCCTTCACACTCTTTCTCGTCCTCCTGCAAGGCACATCACTGTTGTCGTTTTCTTTGTGTAAAGTCCACGAAGAAGTCAACTCATTCGCTGAGTCTTGAAATGGAGCACGAATTGAGGCAAAATCCAGTCTCGTCTTATCACGAATTGCTCTGCCTATCATTCTCTCACATCCTTCTGCATAAAATCAACTCAAAAACTCTCATTCAATCCCATTCGTCATTCCAAATTCCCTACGCTGAGCACGCTCGTCTATTTGCCGCAGCCCTTGATAGCCCTTTAATGGCCTTCTCACTTCTGGCGCCTGGATTCCATCACTGGAAAAGTTTGCCCAACGAACAAAAACCACGCCCGACTTTCAAAAAACAGGAAAAACGAGCAACTAATTGCATCTGTTCCGCCGGCAATCGAGTCGTCGAAATTCAAATAAGAACCAAACCGTTTCACGTAACGTGCGCCCATTTCGGGCTTGACATTTCCCAGTTCCCTATCGCCGCTGCCAAGTTTGTGTGTACATAAATGGCCGCGGCCGGACGGTGGCGATTTATCACGCTCCCTAACAAAGGGATACACGCTGTGCCCCGTGATTTTTGTTCACTTCCACGGGGTTGTCGGGACGGCGTGGTGCACCCTCTGTCGCGCCACTAACTCGATTCGCTTCACATCGGAATCTCGCGGCGGAACACTCGTGCAGCATGCAATTTCTCAATCTGACTTGATTTTCGCTTCCACTCACGTGACTGTGGGAGGATACTGAACGGGTGATGGTGGGTGCTGCTGGGTGACGGTGAGAGTGTGTCCATTTGGATGGATTAGAATTTTTCACGTTATCGCTCGCCACTGCACGCTGATTTGTTTTCGGGGTTTTATTGGGAATTCGGACTCCCCCGCCAGTGTCCACTGCGGCAGTTAATTGATATTTACCGCACGGCCTGTGGGCGGGAAGTGGAGTGAGTGGGTGCATGTGAGCACTTGGATTTCGAACTGAGAGAGGCATGAATAATGTCAAAGCGAGTTCCTTCTGGAAGGTCCTATGCTCGCTCTCCCTCTCCCTCGGCATGCATGCCGCCCCTCTCGAGCCCACCACCAGTGAATGGTTTCATTTTGTGAGAAACTCACTTCCTGCTGCGATGATAATAGGGTGGAACTGAGGGCTGCTGTCATGTCATGGTAGTTTTGATAGTTCTCGGCCTACATTCGAGTGAATGATGTTGCCTCGGGGAAGCCGCATTGCGGACAGTGTGCCACTGTGTCTGCCAGTTAAAGTATTTCACAATTTTCTTGATGAATATGAAGACGGAATGAGGCAGGGCACAATTTTGTTCCGGGATAGCATGTCAGAGTATCGTTTACGGGGGGGAGACTTTGATTTAATTAGGAAACGGACAAGACGAAGGCAGAAGGAGAAATTGCGAACGGAGCGTGGCAGAGAGTATCTCTGTTTCATGCGAAACACTGCAGAGGAACTGCTTTGATTTTGCTTTTTTTGGAAGACTTTGAACCTTGAATGGTATCCGTGTCGCAAGGAGTTTCGATTGGTACGAATTCGTTTCGGTGTCCTGACCCCGGCTGTATGGAACTTGATGCGCTCATTCAAGCGAGGAAGCTTGTTTTTGAGCTCATATTTCATTTGTGACGCGAAACCAATGGTTACGTTGGCCTGCAAAGTTGATTGGAGTGAGCAGACCCGAAGTAAAAGGGAATGGCATTTTAGGCGAAGTGAAGGAATGATGACAGTCGTTGCGCGTTGGGTACGTGCGTCGACTCCTACGCAGAAGATCCCTTGTTCGAATCCAGATCGATTCACCAACTCCTCACAAATTAGGTAACCTATAGGATGTGGTATCAAAATGGCTCTTTCATGGCGCTAATTGGGTGCGACAAACAGGATCAGGATCTTTTACCTACCTACCTTACCACCGACTTCCATTGACAACGATCAGAGAGTATAACTGTCACGGAAAACTTCTCAAACTTCCACGTTCAGAATGGGCACAGGACTGCAGATCCTCTCCACTTACGAGAGAACAATAGCACACGCAACAAGAATGGTTGCTGCAAAAGCATCAACTCAGACTGATGCTCGAAGGAAAGGGCTTGTCCCGGAATGGATGAAGTTGAAAAATCATTCTGCGGCGTGAAATGTGAACCACTAGAACCTCACCCGATATTCTCGCTTATCTCCATCCCAGTAACGAATCATCATTTTTTTCACCATCAAGGCCGCCTATAACAGTATGCACGGGGGCGATTTATACAGGACTTCTCTGTTCAAAATCCAAGTGCTCACATGCACCCATTCATTCCTCTTCCTGCCCACAGGCCGTGCGGTAAATATCAATTAATTGCCGCAGTGGACATTATTTAGTTTTACACTTCTGTCAAACTCCTTAGGTTGTAAAGGATGACGGAGAATAACTCACGCTGCTGTCGCACAGGTTGAAAGAGAACGCAACATCAGAAATGTTTCCTAGACATGACGCTGTCTAATGATTGTTCAACATTTTGAAAGATCAGATCTTTCAGAGACCCACAAAATGACTAGCACGCACAGATGAGAAGAATAAGGTCTTCACGTACCACGGCAGCTACGTGGAGTTTGTACCTAGCTGAGGGCAAAACAAGCTTTGTGCTGCCATTAAGAAAGGAAACGAGTCTACTGCCTTCTTAAATTTCACAATTTTTGAGGTCGTCAATTTTGAGGTGGTCAAGGACTTCGCAATTTCTCCGCAGTCACTTTAAGGAGCACTAGCTAACTAGACCTAGGCAAGAAAACTCTTTTCAGTTAAAGTCTCAAAAAGGTACTCAGATGTCGTGAGGCACAGCGTGTATCCCTTTGTTAGGAATCGTGATAAATCGCAACCGTCCGGCCGCGGCCATTTATGTACACACAAACTTGGCAGCGGCGATAGGGAACTGGAAAATGTCAAGCCCGAAATGGGCGCACGTTACGTGAAACGGTTTGGTTCTTATTTGAATTTCGACGACTCGATTGCCGGCGGAACAGATGCAATTAGTTGCTCGTTTTTCCTGTTTTTTGAAAGTCGGGCATGGTTTTTGTTCGTTGGGCAAACTTTTCCAGTGATGGAATCCAGGCGCCAGAAGTGAGAAGGCCATTAAAGGGCTATCAAGGGCTGCGGCAAATAGACGAGCGTGCTCAGCGTAGGGAATTTGGAATGACGAATGGGATTGAATGGGAGTTTTCGAGTTGATTTTATGCAGAAGGGTGGGAAAGAATGACGGGCAGAGCATTCGCGAGAAAACTACGCTAGATTTTGCTCATTTTGGTCCTCCATTTCTAGACTCAGCGAATGAGTTGATTTCTTCGTGGACTTTACACAAAGAAAACGAGAACAGTGATGTGCCTTGCAGGAGGACGAGAAGGAGTGTGAAGTGCGTTAAAGGCCAGCCAGGCCCAATGAGTGTAATTTTTCTGAAGATAGTCGTCTTGGTCGCTCATTTTCTTTCATTCACTTTCCGTGGCCCGCATGTTCTGCTAAAGGGGTCGCGGGAGTAACGCACACACGACAAATCTCCAGGCCACTCGATCCTCCGCCATCGACCTTAACTCATCAGGAGCTATGCCCAAGCGCAACCAGGCGAGTTTTTGAACTTGGTCCAACCATCTCCTCCTGGGTCTGCCAAGCGGTCGTCTACCTGATGGAATCGCATTCAAGGCACGCCTTGGTCGTATTGAATGGCATCTCAGATCCATAAGAAAGGAGACCAGTTTGGCTGCGTCACTTATCGAGCAATCAGTCTCTTTACCATCGCCTACAAGATGTCCTCCTCTGTTTTGTACGAATAGCCTCTCAAAGTCTGAGGGAGAAGTTGGTTGGCTTCGTAATCGTTGGTTCATCGATTGAAGGAGACAAGTGTCCCTCTTGGTACCAGACCGTATGCAGGCGTAAGAGTAAGATGTTCGGGACATATAGTAACGCACAGTTCTTTAGCTATCTATCTTTCTTTAACAATCTATCGGCAGAATGCATCCAAGGACGATCACAAATTTGGTGGCGTACAGAATTTGAAAAAGAGCTGTTCGTTGAAAACTGGGTCCTGTCAGGACTGGATGGCGCAGTTGTTTAAGTGCCTGCCCCAAGTCAGAGGGGTCCCAGGTTCGAATCCCAGTGAAAGCAAAGTTAATACGCTTTTATACGGTTTTTGAAATCTGGTCCAGTCACCATTTGCCGTTGGGATCAAATTAACGGCACTATCACTGGAGCTGTTGATCAGTGGTAGCAGTCTAACTGTGGGTATCACAATGGGCCAACATGGTCTAAGTGTGCTGGTGAATTCACTAGCAGCCCCCTAACCTAACCAAACCGAGGTCCTGTCAGGAGAAAAGTCATTTAGGGAAAAACACTGCAAGCACAAGTTAAGCAAAAGTTTGGAGATGAACTCCGGGAAATCTCGAAAACTACCGCAGAAAATTGTGTTGCCAGCGCCACTGGCAGCAATTTCTCCCGAAGACGGCTTTCGAGTGATGAAAGTCAAATGCAAAAATGATAGTTTTGCCGTTCACCCGCCCCGTCCCACAAACTAATTCAATTTCCAATCAAACTGCCAGCAGAACAACAGCCCCCGTCCAAATGAAACCGAAAAATCTAGACCTCTTGAGGATATGAGAAGAATTGATGCAACTGAAGCTTCGCGGCGAGAACGAATGCAAGAGAGGTCAGCACCAGTCTATCGAACAGCAATTAAAAACCAACTTTTTGTCTTCTCAAGCCTCCAGTATGCTCCTGTGACAATTGTCTTCGAATATTTAACCTGCTCCATCTATTCAGGATGGATTCTTGTGATGGAGAAGATTGCTTAATTCTTGACTGACTTGATTTCCCGCACGACTGGATGGCGCAGTATGTTGAGTGCCTGCCCCAAGTTAGAAGGGTCCGAGGTTCGAATCCCAGTGAAATCGAATCTAGTCCAGTCACCTTTTGCCGTTGGGATCAAATTAACGGCACTGGAGTAGGACCAATGGACCAGTTTTGAGTCTGAGTGCTCCAGTGTAGAGTTTAAAAAATCAGCCCAGAGACACAGCGATCCTTTGTTTTATCTCTGCGGTGGTGTCAATGCTTGAGTTCACTTCGGAGTCTACTACTTCAAAGTTTTAGCTGCCTGTAGTGACGTTTTGCCACAAAACTCCACCGCATCTCAATTGGGTCGCATTTTACCCAACCTCCACGAGCCAACCTAACCCTCATTCAAAACTACCATCGAATAGCACTTCAATCAATCATTTCGTTGGTCCCCTTGACGACTTGAAAGTTTACAAAACTTGGGCAAGTTTATTGCCTAATTGCATGCCTCGTTGACGGTCGTTCCGTTAAGGTGTTTACCCTTTTTCAGCCCACTCAGGGGGTGGCAGGATGAAATGACAGGCAAACGAAACTTATTTTCTGCCACACTTAATCCGAAAACAATTCCCCACCCCCATCCTGTCCCACCGAAAGGACACCAGAAGTCATCGCACAGCGTAACAGGTAGCATCCGATACCAACTGAATTTTGAGTGAGGACGAAAGACAGAGAGAGAGAGAGGGGGAGGGAAAAAAAACTTCCATTTCAGGAGCCGCAAAGCCCAAAATCAAACAAACAATTCGCCGGAGGAGCAGCCGTTGTCTGGAACATGGCCAAAAGTAGCAGTACTTAACCACACAAACTGAAGCACATTTGACACAGGCGACAGCAACCACAAGGATGAACCGTGGGCGAAGGGTTGCTGTTGCTGTTGCTGGGACTGCACTCATTATGCTGTGTTAAGGGTTTGGTTTTTCACCCGCCCTTCGAGTGCAAATGAAAGCACCTGACTTGAGTGTTGTGTGCACT
The DNA here is from genome assembly GCA_930367185.1 of Myathropa florea. NCBI lineage: Eukaryota > Metazoa > Arthropoda > Insecta > Diptera > Syrphidae > Myathropa > Myathropa florea. The sequence goes on from OV884003.1 coordinate 19,826,509, forward strand.
CTCCCCTCCCACCCCTCCACACACACACACACAAACAAGGACTAGTTGCATAATTTGCATATTGCATCCAATAGATGGCGCCGAAGTGGGGACTCTCGAAAGATTCTCGTCCCATGCATTCATTCACGGGCCTCAATTATTCATGGGGATGAACTTTGCGGAATTATGCAGTTAACTCTGCACGGATTCATAACTTATTTAACAGTTTTGAAGCATTGGCACAACAGTTAGGCTTGGGGCCTCTTCAGTTTCGGGGTGAAGACGTGGGCACATTTGCATTTCGAAATTGTTTTCCTGGTGCCAGTCTGCCGTGGGGTGAGTTTGTGCGCCACGACAACCCACTCACTGTCTGTGAGGACTCACTGGAAGCATAACTACGCCCCCTGACTCAGTGTTGTTGACACACTGGCAGTAGCTTATCACAGCAGTGTTTACCGAGACATGTTTCGGCAGCCTCAAAACAGGTCCCGACCTCGTCATCCCGTAATGGAATTAAACGTCTTCTCCGACTTAAGATCACAAACTGCCATTGATTCCACCAAAAACGACCGGACAGAGGGCAGTAGACAAAACACAGACCAGCCGACTCCGTGTTTATGCGCCCGTTGCCGTCTGAAATCCTGTCAATCTGTCATAACCATCAACGGTAATCCACAGAAATCCACCCACCAAACCATTTTCAGTCTATCGCTGCCGTCACAGCACTCGTGTCGTCCCCTGAGACGAGGGCACAAAATCGTTCCTCGATAACACAGAGAAAAGGGTTTAATCGGATATCCGCATACACCGATATCACAAAAAGTTGGGTCCATTTGAGGAGCCGTACGTACGTCATCGGGCCAAGCAAATAAAGTGAACAATTGGAAAAGTTTCAACGTGCCAAAGTGACAGAGTGGAAGAGACGAGAAAGCGAGAAACTTCCTCCTTCGGTGTACAGTTACGTCATGATCAAGGATAAAAATTAGGATTTATGTCAGTGGATTAGTTGCCGGCAGAGTAATAGAAAGCCTTTGAGCGAGGAAATCAGAAACTTCGAAGGCACTAAAGCATGACTAAATTTTTGTCGGTACAGGGGGTGAGGCACCCCATCAATTCGTTAAAAGACAACAAGGAGTTTGAGTGAGGAAACTTTCGAAGAACGGTGTGGGGAAGCAATGAAAAGTGCTGAACTTGGCATCGTATGTGTGGGACTATCGGTGACATCAGGAGAAGGGTATTTTTATGCCGACGAAAAGAAAATGGAGGGAATGTTGATAAGCATCATTTCGTTGACGCGTCTTCGTGTTCCCCGAGGGGGATCCTTTAAGGATTCCAATGACTTTTGATATTTCAAAGTTGGTCTAAAACAGCTTTTGAATAAATACCAGAATCATGTTTTTAAAGAAACTAAACCAGTTCTCCGTTAGACTCGCTGTGACTGATGCGAGTGTTTCCATCAACACACGACGCAGTTGGGCTATCATCGCAAAAGAGGGTGTTGTCATGAAGTGCACGAGCACAAAACACGAAATGGAAGCGTTTGGAACAGAATATCAACTGTGAGAGCCGGAGTTTCGTTCCAAATTATTATCAATCACAGCAATCACAGAGATTTAGGGTGGGCGCCGTGGCGTAGTGGGTAGGTGCGTCGACTCCTACGCTCGAGGTCTTCGGTTCGAATCTCGAAAAAGCATCAAACATTTTTTCACGGCTCAACCTCTTTCGAGTCACTGACAATCCTCAAAGAGTATAACTGTCTAGAAAAAGCTTCTCAATCTCGTCGTTCGGAGTCGGCATTAAACTGTAGGTCCTCTCCACTCGTGAGAGAACAATAGCACGCACAACACGGGTAGTTGCTGTGAAGCTAGGCCCAGGTCCACCTCGGACTGTAGCGCCGCTATTGTTATTATATTATAGAGATTCAGGAAACCACAAGAGTTCTTCATGTTTTTCTGATGGCGCTATAATCCAGGTTGAACCTGGGGCTCAACCAATAAGCCTCTCCAGCTGGCACAACATTTAGGCAGCTGACGCCAATTGCGCACACCAAATTGGTTGAGTACGTGGTCGATCTGCATATCTTGCGTTTTCCAGAATCTGCCGTAGTGTGAAGATCTGATAGATACTGGACTTCCCTGACCTGAACTCACACTGATTTTTTTTGTCGGAGGTTTTTGTAACGCTACACTGGAGCACTCAGATTCAAAAACTGCTCAGAGCTCAGGGCTCAGGGCTCAGTGCTCAGGGCTCAGGGCTCAGGGCTCAGGGCTCAGGGCTCAGGGCTCAAGGCTCAAGGCTCAAGGCTCAAGGCTCAGGGCTCAGGGCTCAGGGCTCAGGGCTGAGGGCTCAGGGCTCAGGGCTCAAGGCTCAGGGCTCAGGGCTCAGGGCTCAGGGCTCAGGGCTCAGGGCTCAGGGCTCAGGGCTCAGGGCTCAGGGCTCAGGGCTCAGGGCTCAGGGCTCAGGGCTCAGGGCTTAGGGCTCAGGGCTCAGGGCTCAGGGCTCAGGGCTCAGGGCTCAGGGCTCAGGGCTCAGGGCTCAGGGCTCAGGGCTCAGGGCTCAGGGCTCAGGGCTCAGGGCTCAGGGCTCAGGGCTCAGGGCTCAGGGCTCAGGGCTCAGGGCTCAGGGCTCAGGGCTCAGGGCTCAGGGCTCAGGGCTCAGGGCTCAGGGCTCAGGGCTCAGGGCTCAGGGCTCAGGGCTGAGGGCTCAAGGCTCAGGGCTCAGGGCTCAGGGCTCAGGGCTCAGGGCTCAGGACTTAGGGCTCAGGGCTCCGGGCTCAGGTCTCACACTGGAGCACTCAGACTCAAAAACTGATCCATTGTACTGCCAGGCAGCAACCTACTTTTAATGGAAATTCATGGTCTTCCGAAGGAAGACCAGCAGGCGCTTCTGTGATGAGGAGCCTACATCATTAGCTCTCACCTCATCAGCACCGAATAACTGCCACCTGATCCGAGCAAAGGCGGGACAATGGCAGAGGAAGTGCTCTGCAGTGTCATCGTCTTCTCCACAGGCGTCGCAGAGGCTTCCATCGCTTAGGCCAAGCACACTTGGGTTTTTGGCGAAGGTGCAGTGGCCCATTAGTAGGTTGTTGACATATCCGCTGAGCCAAAAATGGGCATCGCCCGAAAAGCTGATTTTTTAGCCAAAATCCGGATCTTCGACAACATTTCCAGCGCCCAATTAGCGAACTTACGGCGCTGTCTGTGGTCATCCAACTTTAACTCCTGCGTCAGCACAATCTTATGCGAATGTAAGCACAAATCCAGCCGCAAAATACACCGGGTTGACTCTGTGGTGATGCCGAATTCAGCTGAACCGTGACGAATCGACATTTCTGAATCTTCTTTGATACCGGCCACAACAGCGGCTATGTTTTCTTCATTTCACAGCAACCTCCGTCTAGTTGGTGGCTTAAGGTCCAAAAGAGTGTACTCACGCTCAAACTATTTCAAAATGCGACGAATTGTCTAAACAGTGAAAACATGAGGACAACCGACCTCACGAAAAAATGCGAGTTGTCTTGCATATATACAACTGAGTTGATAATATTTTTTTAATGATTTCCACAAGTTCGGCAAGTATCAAACGATAAGTTATGAAATGGCAGGCCTTACTGAATATTTCGATGGCTGGATGTCATTGCTTACTGTGACAGCTGTTGAAGCATAACAATTGGAAGTCTATCATTGCTATCTGGTCACCCTTTAGAAAGTAGCCGACGTCTTTTACAAGCAGTCATCGCTCACGGGGTATCCAATGCTATGTTATCATTTGATAGCTGTCATGTGCTTCCCTCACGTCTGATGCTTTCGAGTTTTAACAACAAAAAGTTGACGCGCTTTCGAGCTGTTCCTCATTCAGGTGACATGATACGCATATAAAGTACAAGTCTATGAACAGTTAAGCTTTGTGCAAAAATGTCTCCGAATCCTAGACCAAAAAAGATCGAGCATAAAGGCTTGGTCTGGTTAAATTAAAGAAGATTGTCCTGAACCCTCAAGGTTGCAAGGTAGTCACAGCTCTGTCTTAGAACCCATAGTCTTAGACGACTGGATGGCGTAATTGGGATGGCGTAGTTGGTTAAGTGCCTGCCCCAGTTTAGAGGTTCCAATCCCAGTGAAAACAAAGTCAAAACGCTTTTATCCGGTTTTTCAAATCTGCTCCAGTCACCATTTGCCGTTGGGATCAAATTAACGGCATCATCACTGGAGCGGTCGATCGGTGGTAGCAGTCTGACTGTGGGTATCATAATGGACCAACATGATCTAAGTGTGCTGGTGAATTCACTGACAGCCCCCTAACCTAACCCTAACCTAACCCTAACCTAACCCTAACCTAACCTAGAACCCCCATAAGAACACAGATCACTGATTACGTCACTCACGATTACCACGCCATCGCCGGACAAAATCTTCACCTACGGAAAAATGCACTGAATCACGGTCGATTAAGCTTCAGAAATGCCCAACATGATCGCAAATCGAAGCTAATTCGCGTGCTTGGCGGCTGCCTTCTGCTTGCGTTGGCTGTGAATGGAGAAAAGGACTCAAACCCAGCATACCAATTGTTCAAATCTAACACAAGTATAACCCCAAGGGAAAACGCTGCAGAGGGTAAAGATATGGAGCTGCGCTTGCATTGACGCTGAGTGAAGATAAAAACTCAACTCATGCCCTTAAAATCCTTAAAACTAACCTGGATGGACAAAAGAGCAGAGGAGGATAACAGAAACGGAACTATGCACAGTGCACAGAACCTCAACCAACTTGAAGAGTGACGCAGGAGGCTGCTGACAAAGCACAGTGCTGGCTTAAAAGACTTGCCGGTTGATACCCATCTTCACGACGACCTGCGGTGTATTACGAGGGAAACTGTCATTGTCCCAGACTTCAAGTATTTTTTCATCCACCTGAATCCCAACTAACCAGCAACCCCAGTCTTGACAGCAAGTCTCCCTATTCAAGTCCTCAAAATCAATTTCCTCCATACTTCAAAAACGACATCGACTGCCCAAATCCGCTTGAGTTTATGATGCATGTCTTCATAAGGACATCCCCGCTGAATTCTCCTTGTCCATACCAATTCCCCCAGCCCTATTTATTCTCAGTCGTCTGCTCCCCATCTTGCCGCCCAAGCTGTTCGTTTAGGGAGCACAGCACAGTTTTGTTGCGCATTTATACGAGTATAGTCGCCTTGGCTATCAAAATTCATTGCCATCCACAGGGCCATTGGAAGCGCTATCACTTTCGATTTCGTTTTGCGACTTCATTACCCCCGACCACCCTCGTTCGCTTCGACGCCCCATTACCGATGACAAAGCTTCATGCGGGAGATGAAGATAAGGACCAGTCGGTCGTGTGCTGCTAATTCACACCGAAATTCGATTTGGGAACGGGTATTGCTTGATGATTATGACGTCCCCGACATCATGTCGTGACAGATGATGATTTCTGAAATGACTGCCGACTGGCGACTGTCGACTGCGATGGTAATGAATTGTGAATGATGAATGAGACTGTAGTGAGTGGTGGGAACGCTCGCATAGTTTATGGCTTCAACTGGACGTGGACCAGAGATATGGACCAGTTCGTCTTTGATTGTCTGAAATTAGTTCTGCTTTGGAGGAATGTTTTTATGAGATGTGACTGGAGTAGTTATGACGTCAAAGGGTGGTTTGGATGGTCATTTGGGGTGACTAGAGTGGAGGTGGGTGATTGTAGGGGAGGCTGGCTGAAATGGGTTCTCTAAGGAGATCAAAGGAAAAGAAGAGTCCTTAGGCTACATTTACAAGGGTTGATAGACGCTCATGAATTCTCTACACCCTCACCCTCACCATGAATCAAGTTGAGCTCGCACTGACACCCAGTCAAGATTTCCTGCTCTTACACGACTTCTCTGACAGTCCGAGGTGGACCTGGGCCTAGCTTCTCAGCAACCATTCGTGTTGTGCGTGCTATTGTTCTCTCACGAGTGGAGACGACCTACAGTTTAATGCCGACTCCGAACGGCGAGATTGAGAAGCTTTTTCTGGACAGTTATACTCTTTGAGCATTGTCAGTGGACTCGAAAGAGGTGGAGTCGCGAATAATTCTGTTTTGAAAAATTGTTGTTTGTGCTGGGATTTGAACCTAGACTGCGTATGGGTGGACGCACAAATCCACACGGCCACGGCGCTCCCTTCGCTTGCTTCGAGAGTCTAGTCCCACTGTGTTTGAAGCCGAAAACCATGCCATTGAGATCTGCGCTAGACATAATCTTGCTAAAGGTATCAAGGGCGCAACTATACAAATCTTTTCAGATAGCCAGGCAGCACTTAAGGCCTTATCGTCCAGTCAAATAGACTCCAAAGCCGTCAAATGTTGGCACGATGCTCTGCAATCCCTAGCCAAACACAACAAAGTGAAACTTGGCTGAAGAAAAAAAGAGGAAAAAAAAAATGAAGTAGTAGACTCAACCACGAACTGTATGGGCTTTACAGAGACATTTGTCTAGCCCGGGGTGTATGGATCCAACGCCTGAGATGACTGAGTAATGCAGAGCGAATGGACAACTTGTCTCTGTCCCGGGGAATATTCTGCTCTGAACCAGTGAGACAATGTAAGAGCGGATGTGGCGCACCTCTCCCATTTTTGACTGCCTTGTAGTGTCGGGAGAGCTTAAGAGTTAAAGATCCTCGGTTTCAAAGATCCCAGGTGAGACCTCGAACCAAAAGCCAGAGACGTCCCGAATTTGACGATAAAAAGGTAAAAAAAGTATGACGGACAAAAACAATATACATATATACGAGTAAGTACTCCAGGTGATACTCGCGATAGCGAGAATCTACCAGTAGTATTTTTGACTGCGGCCGGGGCAAGGATTCTGGAGGCCCTACACATCATACGGCGAGCGGTGATCACTCGGCCCGAAGAGACGCCAACATAGGTCGAAGGCGCAAGTTTTCAGAGTTGCCTCCCTTTGGTGGCGACAGCGAAAAGGAACCGCTCGACAGAGGTTACTTGAACCGAAACCTATCAATCTATAGAAACCAATGCTGCCTCTTTTTCAGCAAACTCGCACTCAACAGAATACCCTCTTCCTCTTGATTCTGTGTGCACCTGATCCCTCTGCTGATGGTTTTTCCCGCGCACGATGTCCGGATAACACTGGTGCTGCAACCCTTAAAGTTGTGATTCAGTTCTGGTGGACGGAGGATTGACAATGCGGGAAGATCCACCAACAGAAGCATCTCCACCTCTGATGGCGGTTATTCCTGCACGCAAGATCCGAATGAAACCGGTGCTACAACCAGTAAATGCTGCAGCTCTGGTGAACGCAAACTGACCGATGCAGGAAAGCCCGCTTAAAGAAAAAAAACCCGTGTGCAAAGAGCGAGAACTAATAATAATAATGGCGGCGCTAAAGTCCGAGGTGGACCTGGGCCTAGCTTCTCAGCAACCACCCGTGTTGTGCGTGCTATTGTTCTGTCACGAGCGGAGGGGACCTACAATTTAATGCCGACTCCGAACGGCGAGATTGAGAAGCTTTTTTCTAGACAGTCAGTCAGCATTGTCAGTGACTCGAAAGAGGTGGAGCCGTGAAAAAACGTTTGATGTTTTTTTCGAGATTCGAACCGAAGACCTCGAGCATAGGAGCCGCCGCACCTAGCCACTACGCCACGCCGCTCACTACGACTTCTCTGACGGAAAAGGAAAAAAACTGGCTCTTAAAAAATGAGCCCACTCCGCGTCATCTGATTGCAAGCATCTCAACTCAACTTTTGGGACGACAAGATAACAGTCCCTTGAGACTCCACCAAAGAACCTTAGCGCGTGACTGTCGTGAGTTATTGCATTTCTTGCATTGAAGCAAACGACGTAACTCTCTCGTTTCTCTCCTTATTTTCATCGCCATTTTGACGTTCGAATCGTTCGAAATCCTGTTCCCTAATGACAGACATTATTCAAGCACTTCCCCAGCAAATCAAGAGAAAGCTGACATCGCATGTAACAATCAAAAACTATCCCCTTACGCTTTTTCGAGTGATTCCGACGTTGGGGACACCCATGAACTCACATCCACGAAACCCTGCAACAGTGACATTGAACCACTCGCCAATGTTTTGGCAGACTCCGTTCCCGTCGCCGTTACCATCGCATTTAGCGCTCCAATTGCACTGAAAAATTGTTCTATTTTTGACCCGTTCCGCCTTTACATCACGAAACATGACACAAAGTTGGCAACAAGCCAGCTCCTTTCTCCAAATCAATGGATTCAGTTTCACGTACGTAAAGAGCTGTGGAGAGGGGGAGAGAAGTCCCTTAGCAGTTCGCAAATGAAAGCAAGGTTCAGCCGATGGAAGGTTGGGGGAAGTGATGGCTGGTCGCACAAAGACCGACTTTCGACTGGGAACTGCAGTCTTGGGAATGTTTTCATTTGCCGGCCGTCTTTGTTGGATTCAATTTAAACTTTTCGAATGATTTAACTTTAATCGAATGCTCGAGGAGTTTGTCTTTGAGTTGCTGGACGTAGTTTATCTGGGCTAAGCCCGCGCTGGATTTCGAGATGAAGGTGCAGTTGGTCGCTGAGTTTATTGTTGCAGTCCCAATGGCATCGACATTGGAGTTGCAATCACAATTTATTAAAGAGGGTATCTGGGTTACACGAGATTGGGAGAGACCATGGGAATGTTCTGATTAAATTAGGTTGATGAAGGAGGTAGTGAGATAGCGAATGAACAGATCGCACCTCCAATCAATAAAATAGTTCTCCCACCGGAGAATAGTTCTCCCCATAGGAGAAGTCGGCACAACTATAAAAAAATATGAAGAATTGCCATCACATCTCTTCAAGACCGGCGGCGATGTTCTGGTAAGGACCATGCACCAGATCATCGGTAGAATTTGGGAAGATGATCATCCACAAAGAGGCGGTTGTATCTCATATACAAATAAAGAGGTACATCCCGCTCAATGTCGCCTACAAGATCATCCAGGGTACACGACTATGATTAGGCCCCTTGTCTCCTATGCATCGGTCGTTTGGTGGAATAAGCTTTCGCGTAAATACGTAACTGCTGCTTTCACCAAGCTTCAAAGAACGGTTTGTCTCGGCTGCATAGGGGCCTTCCCTACTACGCCTGGCTCTGCTCTTGATGTACTGCTGAATCTCCCCACCCCCCTAGATATCCACATCATGGGGTGAGCTCTCAAGGCCATCTTCCGTTTAAAAAGAAGTGGTTTTTGGTACAACTCGCACTGGAGTTTCGATGACCTAGCGCACCGCATTTCCTTTGACCGCAGTCTTATGAATATGCCGTCTGACGCACGGACACCTGTACTCCAGCTGCGACGAACATACGAACTCGACTTTCCCTGCACTCAGAACTGGTCGAATCTTTACTAACGGCTCCAAGATTAATGAAGGATCTGGTGCTGGTGCCTTCTTGGAGAGCGACAACTGCAGACTGCACACCTCGTTAGGTAAATTTACGTCAGGTTTCCAAGCGGAAACGTATGTGATCGTAATGGCTACGAGCTATATTGTGAAGAATAGGTGGAAGGGGCGAAGTATTTGCGTCTGTAGCACAACCGCAGGTGGTCCTGAGTCCTGAGCCCTGAGCCCTGAGCCCTGAGCCCTGAGCCCTGAGCCCTGAGCCCTGAGCCCTGAGCCCTGAGCCCTGAGCCCTGAGCCCTGAGCCCTGAGCCCTGAGCCCTGAGCCCTGAGCCCTGAGCCCTGAGCTCTGAGCTCTGAGCTCTGAGCCCTGAGCCCTGAGCCCTGAGCCCTGAGCCCTGAGCCCTGAGCCCTGAGCCCTGAGCCCTGAGCCCTGAGCCCTGAGCCCTGAGCCCTGAGCCCTGAGCCCTGAGCCCTGAGCCCTGAGCCCTGAGCCCTGAGCCCTGAGCCCTGAGCCCTGAGCCCTGAGCCCTGAGCCCTGAGCCCTGAGCCCTGAGCCCTGAGCCCTGAGCCCTGAGCCCTGAGCCCTGAGCCCTGAGCCCTGAGCCCTGAGCCCTGAGCCCTGAGCCCTGAGCCCTGAGCCCTGAGCCCTGAGCCCTGAGCCCTGAGCCCTGAGCCCTGAGCCCTGAGCCCTGAGCCCTGAGCCCTGAGCCCTGAGCCCTGAGCCCTGAGCCCTGAGCCCTGAGCCCTGAGCCCTGAGCCTTGAGCCCTGAGCCCTGAGGCCTGAGCACTCAGCCCTGAGCCTTGAGCCCTGAACCTTATTTTTTTCGTAGGAGATACCGATACCGTCAATGGTCTCAGGTAGAGAGCGATGTTAACCGACTTTCTGTGGCCAGAGCTCAGAAACTTCCATATAACCGAGCTGTAGATCAAGGTGGTACGTCGCTACATGTCATACAAGCCACCCAACGCTCGAAGAAATTTGGCGACTGGGTCATCTCAAGGCGAGCGTTCATCATTTAGCCTTCACGATCAAGCGACTTGACACCACTCGATTGTTTTATCAGCAGCAGCGTCAAGTCCTTAGTCTACGCAATCAAGCCAACCACTTTAAATCAGCTCGAGACCAACATTCGGGCGGCTGTTGCCGGAATAACACCGAACATATTTGACCGATCATCAAAAAAATGAACCAACCGCTTGAAGCTCAGCCAACGAAGCCGAGGTGGCCATTTGAATGATGTGCTATTTTGTACATAATGGCATAAATGTAGCTTCAAAATAAAGCCAAAATCAATTTAATATCTCACTCATTTGTTGTTTTATTTGAATTCATTTTCCTATCCTTGTGTACCTTCACATTTTCCATGTAATCGGAAGAAGGAAAAAGAAGAAAAACGGGAAGAGCTGATTTGAGATATAACAGAGATATTCTAAAGGCGTCGGTAGTCTTCAAAAACTGCTCAAAAATAGATTACGCTTCTAAAGATGCTTCTACAAGGCCATCTGTAGCAACATCCAATCTGCAGTAGCAAATCTCCAGTTAAGATGGCACCTTAAAGCAAAATCAGCAGTTTAGATGTCCTCAGAGTAAAAGACAACAGCAAGCAAAGCGACTGGATGGCGCAGTTGGTTAAGTGCCTGCCCCAAGTTCGAGGGGTCCCAGGTTCGAATCCCAGTGAAATCAAATCTGGTCCAGTCACCATTTGCCGTTGGGATCAAATTAATGGCACTGGAGTAGGTTGCTACCTGGCAGTACAATGGACTAGTTTTGAGTCTAAGTGCAGTAGAGTTTCAAAAATCGTCCGAAAAAAAAGCAAAGGATCAACTGACAGCCTAACAGTTTGCATGAAAAACCTTCTGAATGGAACCAAATTGAGACTTGTTCCACGCGACCGATGAAATACAAAGAATTCACTGAGACATTCAAGCATGTCTCTCGTGAATTATTTGGAGATTATTCCTCTGTCTGGTTGTTTCAAGTAGGATCCAAAAAGATTTAGCGACAACTTGAGTTGAAAGTCCGGCAGACACGCCCGCGATATCGCTGAACTTACTTTATCTGGTTTTCAATCAAAATCATCTCACTTGAGCTGCCAAAAAAGTCGCACACTCACCAAAGACACACAGCATCCCCTCGGTCCTTGCTTTTGTGTCATTTCCTGCAACTCTGCTCTCATCATCGTCGCCCACTCATTTCTGCTCCAGTTCACCTCAACCGCTGTGTATCTCATGCACTCGTCGGACCTCCACAGAGTCTTAGCCGTCAGCTAGACGATTAGAGTGAGTGACGTGCCCAACCAGTGACTGGCGATGGCACACAAAGATACACACAAACATCTCCCCGACGGAATCGCATTCATTTTGAATAACTCTGCTGTCCACACTGCGTGACGACCATTGAACCCGTAATCTCTGCCTTGACAAGCGCACACGATAAGCCGTCAACAAATCTCTAAGTCAAATTGCCTTCCAATAGATGCTTCTCCCATTCCCTAGTCGACAGAAGCAAGTTGGCGCGTTCGCCTCGTTTTAAAGCGTTTCAGTGCGGGACATACAAGTGTAAATCAGAATCGAGTCACATACGCAATTGCGAGTGAGTACCGAGGGGGGGGAAGTGTCTGACAGCCTCCAGGATACGCAAGGACCACTCAACGTCTGTGCTAAACCCCCGCGACATTTTTGCAATTATTTCCGCATCTCATTCGCGTCTGCAATCCGAGGGACGGGGATATCGAATCAATCATCCGATTAATTACGCCCCCCACCGGTGAAATCCTTGCCATCTAGGCCTGAGATTGTATCCGTGAGTGGTTCATAAATAATTTTCGATCGATCATTCGAGTCGCAGGCGAAGCAACAAGGCCCTCGGTGGCTGGGAGGATTGCGTGAGTCGAGGAACTGGGGCGGGAGAAGGTGGATTTAAGTGGATTTATGTTGTTCCCTCTCGTAGACGTAGGAAATCGTATTTTTTCCTCGTTTTGCTCCCGCCAATCCAGATCTCTCGTTATCACAAAAACGGACGGGTGGTTCGAGGCGGATGGTGTCGCGAGGGGAGGCTTGTTTACACGATTTGGTGCCTCATTCGGAATACACATGCGAGTACGTTCGAGAGTTTTCAGTAAACACTCTCGCGCTTGTGTTGACACAGAAAGCATTTCGAGGCAGTTCATCTGATTTTCCTCTCTCAAAACAGATAAATCACTAGGCGGTGTTCTACTAGATGAAAGTGGGACGGTGGACATGTTCGACGTTAAGTTGTTTACCGCATCCAGCACTCGGCGTCGGTGTCTGTGAAAGATTTGTGTGTCCTTGACTTTTCAAAAATTAGCTTTGAAAGTTGGGTATTCGGGGTCTTGGAGGATTATGAGGCCTTTGCCACTTTTTCTTTTCCTTTGATCAGAAGATGGGTTTTGTCAGTTGAAAGAGACTCCAGATATGGGCAAGTTAAGGGGACGCCGGATGGGAGTGTGCCGCAAGTTCTCACGCGATGTGTGATTCAAAATGTTCGTTCAAAGTGGTTTCAACTGCGTTTCGTAGATAATGATGATTTTGTTTTCGTAGAAATGTGATGAAATGTGGAGCTGACCTTGAACGTCAAGTCGAGAGTAGCAGTGACGTAGTTTGGATGATTCTGGATTCGGATACGGTTAATTTCCTCTCTCTCTAGCCTCTATTTCCTGTGGTCTGTTCTCCTTTTTCTCCTTCTTCCTCCTCTTCTTGTTCTGATGGTACTAAATTCCGTAGTAGAAGTGGGCCTCAATCAACAAGCCCCACCAGTTGGTACGATCTTTAGCCAGCTGCCTCCAATTACACACGCCAAGTTGGCTGAGGTCCTTCTCCGCTTGTGAGTGCTATCGTGGAAAGTAGAAATCGTGGGTGTCATGACACATGGGCGTGGAGTCGAAGAGAGTGGTCAGTATTCATTAAATATTTTACCGGCCGATTTCGCTTATATCCGATCCGATGCAGTGTTCCTACGCTATTGTTCTGACGCACCGTTTGCTCGCATCTTATTTGAACTCCATGCCTGGCTGATTCACGCCGTAGTCTGTACGGGCTGACCCACACCGTAATTTGATTCGATTTCTATGCTAGTTTTTAAGCAATGGTGCTTAAGAGCAAGATTTAGTACTGTCAGCATACACTGCATAGGACTATGGTGCATCCTTCTGGTATTATCGAGAGATTCCTGGGTGAAGTGAGGTTACAATGGATCGGTTGTTGTTCTCCGGCAATTGTGCAGATTCTTCCTTGAATGGGCGTCTATTTAAAGCAAAGTTTGTTCGATAGACCGACAAGCTCAACTAAGACCATCTTTTTCAACTTTTTCCTTAATAAAGACTACGTTTGATATACGAATGTAGATCCCAATCACCCCGTAGGAGTGTCACCAGTATTGTAATAAATACTCATCCGAAGTGAAGTCAGTGGTTCGAGTCCGAGCTTAATCCGAGCCCCAACTGCTGAGCCCCGAACTCCGAGCCCTCAGCACTGAGCCCTAAGCCCTGAGCCCTGAGCCGTGAGCCGTGAGCCCCGAGACCCGAGACCCGAGACCCGAGACCCGAGACCCGAGACCCGAGACCCGAGACCCGAGACCCGAGACCCGAGACCCGAGATCCGAGACCCGAGACCCCAGACCCGAGACCCGAGACCCGAGACCCGAGACCCGAGACCCGAGACCCGAGACCCGAGACCCGAGACCCGAGACCCGAGACCCGAGACCCGAGACCCGAGACCCGAGACCCGAGACCCGAGACCCGAGACCCGAGACCCGAGACCCGAGACCCGAGACCCGAGACCCGAGACCCGAGACCCGAGACCCGAGACCCGAGACCCGAGACCCGAGACCCGAGACCCGAGACCCGAGACCCCAGACCCGAAACCCGAGACCCGAGACCCGAGACCCGAGACCCGAGACCCGAGACCCGAGACCCGACACCCGAGACCCGAGACCCGAGACCCGAGACCCGAGACCCGAGACCCGAGACCCGAGACCCGAGACCCGAGACCCGAGACCCGAGACCCGAGACCCGAGACCCGAGACCCGAGACCCGAGACCCGAGACCCGAGACCCGAGACCCGAGACCCGAGACCCGAGACCCGAGACCCGAGACCCGAGACCCGAGACCCGAGACCCGAGACCCGAGACCCGAGACCCGAGACCCGAGACCCGAGACCCGAGACCCGAGACCCGAGACCCGAGACCCGAGACCCGAGACCCGAGACCCGAGACCCGAGACCCGAGACCCGAGACCCGAGACCCGAGACCCGAGACCCGAGACCCGAGACCCGAGACCCGAGACCCGAGACCCGAGACCCAAGACCCGAGACCCGAGCCCAGAACACCTAGCACCGAGCCCGATTTTGCGCCACAATAGGTGACCACGATTATGGTCGTGTATGCACGTCCAGGGGGACCGAATTCTGCAGTGCGAAATTGAACACAATTGGTAGAGAGTCACTGCACAGGATAAATGAGTGTGGCTCAGGTTCTTTACGAAGAAGAAGCAGAGTTAATGATGAAAATACTAAGATTTCGACCGGCAACAATCCTTTTTCTTGAGCTCTCTGCCTGCGGAAGGAAATCATGCTCGCACCTGGTCTTTTTTTTGTACGAAAAGATCAGAAATAATCCAAAATCTGTCAGTTTCGCAGCAGATTAGTCATCTAAAGACGTTTGTTCTCGACTTACTTTGTCTCAGATGAGACTCACTTATGAGACTTACCGCGGTGTTCACGGGTGCGGATAAAGTGTCTACAAGACGACGTTCCGAAAGCTTGTCGGTTCCTAGATCAGATACCCGATGCAGAAGCATGGGCAACTCAAATAGCCGACAAGGAAGCCCTTGGTTCTTTCGAGAGAAAGTTGCCCTTGATCTTTGCCGTGTTGATGTTGATGGCGACGAGAGGAGATGATTCAGCCACGAACTATTCGAGGTGTACAGCGACATGCGTCCATAGACCCAATACCATAGGTGGACAGACCATGCTGAGTAAATGGACACCATAATTATGGCCCGGAGAATCTTCGGACTTAACCCCCGGGACAACACAGCAGATGACGATCACAAATGCGGGGCAGGCACTGGTTGGATATGTCATTAACCAACATGGTGTGCGCCATTGGATACTGCTGACAAAGGATCGCATCTGCCTGGAGAGGTAGTTAAGTGAGGCTCAGATCCTATCCAGACTGCGCGCAAACCGAGAAGACCAGTATCTGAAAACTGATTTGTTCTCTCACGTTGGGACACAAGTTGCATGTACCTTGTGCCCAGTTGCTTCGAACATTGAAAATTCAAACGATATACCGTCCTAGCATATTGCTCCCTTTGCCAGAGACGAGACTCCCCCTTTCAGAAATCAGATCCATCAGAATTTAAGGCCCTCTAGTGACATCTGTAGATCCAGTCGTGGGTTTGGTGGAGGAACATATCCAACATATTCCCGTTCTGTTAGAAGACTTGCCTCATCTTTAAAACTCCTACCATTTGGCTCCCTTAGCCTTTTATGACTTTCAATGATCCGAACCGTACGTAAGCCCATTACTTCTTAAATAAGCCTGTCCTCAGCCTCGTTCCTGCCTCTATAGCTTAAATTGAACTCCCTCTTTCTTCCTCTTGTCGGCTGTCGCAGGTCTTTTCCTTCTTTAGTTCCTGTAGCCCCTTGTGGGGCATATGTGCCATCGCGTTCTATTTCTGGAAATATGACTCAACTCTCCCCATTTTCTCCCCAGCTACCGCGCTTCATTCTCCACTGTTCTACGCCAAGTTTCTTTGGACATCTAGGTCTCCTGCCCTCTTGTATTAAGGGGTTCCATTGCATAGCTGTCATCCTTTCGTAGTGTGTGACCAATCCACTCCAACTTCAGTCATTGTATTGCGATGCCTATTGTTTCCTGACCCGTTCTCTCGTAAAGATGTTCTTTAGAGATACGATCGGGCCACAAAATTCGCACCTAGGCATTATCGCAGCTTAACGCTGATTGATTGTGACACCTTAAGTATACGTTTAGAAAGTCAGTGAATGTCTCATCACCCATGAGACTTCCTCAAACGCATAACTTTCCCCCTTAATTCCTGCCACACACAAAACAGATCTAATCTAGCCTCTTTCCCTTTCACAGATCACCCAAAAATGTGGACCATACGCTTCACCCTACTCCTCCTCTCGATCTCATTGGTCACTGCTGAGTCAATTACCTTCAACGCATCGTCATTTACAACGGAAACACCGTCGGACATCGACTACGAAACGATTGCTCTGAAGCTCGTTGAAAATGCCAACAGTCGGATGCAGGCCCATTGGATGCGTCTTCGGGATCTCTTCCTGACGGCAAACCGCAAGTTCAATCAAGTCAATCACGCGCCGGCCATAAATGACATCCAACTGTCATTTCGACGCTTCTCCAACCAACTGGCCTACAATTTGAGTGTGATTCCGATCCGAGAACTGCAAAGCGACATCCTCCGGAAGCAAGTGAAAATTCTGGGGAAACTGCAGCTGTCGGGACTGGAGGACGACGACTACGAGAAGGCGATGAACATACTCAGGACCATGAGAGGGTTCGGGACGAATCGACTGGTTTGCCACTACTCCACGGACGACTGCAGCATCATGGTGGCACAGGTCCCACACATCCAGGACGACACCGCAAAGACGCGCAACCTCGACGAGATGGAATACTACTGGACGTCGTGGCGGAAGGAGATCAGCGAAATAGCCAGGGTTTCCTTCATAGAGTACACCTACCTCTTCAGGAAGGCAGCTGCGTTCAATGGTAAGCGCGCTCGGGTATCCCAGATACAGGCCAGTGAATCTGTTCTCCCTCAGGTCATGTGACGCCATCGAAGACGTGGTATCTGTACTACGAGGAGGACAACTTCTTCAAGGAGCTGGAGGGAGCATATTTGGACATCATGCCGCTGTACAAGGAGATGCACGCCTTCATGAGGAATGTGCTGCGGAGGAAGTACGGTTGGGGCTTGATCGCTGATGACGGTCCCATCCCGCAGCATCTGATGGAGCAGGTGTTCTCCAATGCATGGAGAGCTAGGAGCGTCTTTTCACCACCCTTCACGAGCAAGAAGCTGCCGGATATCAAGCAGAAGATGGACGAGGGCGTCTTCACTCCGCTCAAGATCAACGAGCTGTCAGCAAAGTTCTTCGAGTCCCTGGGACTCAATCATCTCTCATCGTAAGTAGACCCCGTTCAGTGAATCTGTGAAAGACGCGTAACCCTCTTGCCCCTCGGCAGCAACTTCTGGAACAAGTACTCGCGCAAAATGTCCGACGAAGAGGCTGGAGCTGACTGCAAGGCTGTCGTCTTCTACTTCCCGCCGGACGTGGCACTCCGCTACTGCCCCAAAGTGGACTTCAAGAAATTCCTGCAGATGCACGGCCACATGAGCGAGCTGCAATACAACCTGTACAAGGCCAACCTCCAGTACGGGCTCGACCGGGAGGCCTGTCCCGGCTTCGGCAATGCCATCGGCGAAGCGGCCATCATCTCCGCCGGCAGTCCCAGGCATCTGGAGAAGATCGGTCTCATCGAGAACTACACGCTGGACAACGAGCTGACCATGAACCGGTTGTTCCGATTGGTGAGGTCCTTCAGGCGGTCTTGAGCCTCTGATTTGACAAGTTTCTCACTTCTCAGGGCGTCCATACTCTCATATCGATTCCGATGTACTTTGTGAACGAGAAGTTCATCGTGGACTCCATCGATTCCCGCTTCCATCCCAACGAGCTGAACTGCGGCTACTGGAAGATCCAACAGAAGTACGCCGGAGTTTCACCGCCGAACAAGCGCAGCGAGAAACAGTTCGACCCGAGCTACTCTCTTTACAAGGGATTGGACCCCAACAAGCCGAACACTGTGTAGGTGTTTCCCCAGCTAAGTCCATCACCAATCCCACTCAATTCTCTCCCGGTTTAGGAAGCTGCTGTCGGAAATTCTCGGCTATCAGATTTACAGAGCTCTGTGTCTCCAGAGCAAGCAGTACATCCCCGGAGACCCCAACTATCCCCTGCACAATTGTGACTTCTACGAGCAGGAGTCCGCTGGCAAGCTCATCAGGTGAGTGACTCATGTCCGTGATGGGGACTATTTTTACATTTCGAATGGGCGTTGATAGGGAACTGATGAAACTGGGATCGACGAAGCACTGGCGTGATGCCATGGAACTGCTCACCGGCGAGAGGAAACTGAGCGGAAAGGCCATCATGGAGTACTATGCGCCTCTGTACGACTGGCTGAAGGAGGAGAACAAGAAGAACCGCGTCCATATCGGATGGAATATGAATGCGAGAAGTGAGTTTGTGAATAACCCATAAGAGGGGCATTTTATGACGTTGATTTTTGTTCTAGTGTGTCAAAGTGACAACTAAAGGATCAGGCAGTGTTCCAGTCGCGAGGATCTGTTGGATTTAAGGGTTAAGGGCTTGGTGAATAAATGAAGAGGAGGCCGTCCATTCTATCGAAAGGACAGGCTAGCAGGACTGAAATTTTGTGTTTTTTTTGGCAAGGTTTTGTAAATTTCAGAATAAAGAGGTAAAAGGGTGTTTTCATGGTCTTTTAAATTTTGGAAGTAAGTTCTTTAAGTGGGCATTGCGTTGTGGAGCACTCCTTCGTAAGCAAATGTCTGTCAAATCCGGTCCAGAGCAACGGCCACTTGGTTGCTTTAACAGAAGAGTATAACGTTAGAATTCCCCTGCACTGTAGGACTAAGGCGGAATTTTCAATCAGTTAAGATCCAGAGTAAGGAAGAAAAGGGAAAAGCGACTGGATGGCGCAGTTGGTTAAGTGCCTGCCTCCTAGAGGAGTCCCAGGTTCGAATCCCAGTGAAATCGAATCTGGTCCAGTCACCATTTGCCGTTGGGATCAAATTAACGGCACTAGAGTAGGTTGCTGCCTGGCAGTACAATGGACCAGTTTTGAGTCTGAGTGCTCCAGTGCAGTGCTTCAAAAATCTACGGAAAACAAAAGAAAGGAAGGAATGGTAAGGCATATTCATCAGAAGACATTGGAGATGCATCTGATTACTCTTGTTAGGAGGAGTACCCTTGAACCAAGCCTTCATGACTGTAGCTCAATAGAAACTCCATCTTGAACTTGCATAAATCTTAAAATAAATATCAAAAGAACAGCTCTTATCTTTTAATCAGTTGTTTTCAGATCGTTCTGGTAAGTCGCTATAAAGAAGAAAATTGTCACATTTTTTGAGAAAATAATCTCGCACTTCGTTCACATCGGATCTTAGTGATTTTCGTCTGTGGGTTTTAATTGTGGCGCCACTGTCAGCCTGTAACCGTAAAGATAGGCAGTGACTATTTGATTTCAAACTCACGTTAAATCAAACTGAAGCCGGTATAACTTCAGTATCAAAGCAGAACTCGTCAAATTGGGACCAAAATCTGAAGACAGGTGTTGGCAGAGATGACACTTGAAATCGTCCGTCGATCAACAGGGATGATTAGCGTCGACTGAGTTATTTTTTTCCTGACGATACCCAGTCGTATGTCTTGGCCAACAAGCCCCAGATAATTGAAACCTTGAAAGCCAAGAGTATCGAATATATGCGGCATAATGCCGAGAACGATATTTCCCAATACATCATTGTGGACTGTGTCATTGCTTTTGAATAAATGTTATGCGTCGAAACACAATTAATTATTAACCTTCTTTTCCTCCTTTTGCAAGTCTTTCCATTCGTCCCTATGACCACTCGATGTCATCCAGTTTACCATCCCTAGACTCCGAACACTCTCATCAACTCCACATTCTCGCCAACACCATCCTGCGCCCTCAAGTTTTTCCCCGATATCGTGCACTGTAAATTTGGACCAGTGCTTATTCATGCTGGCTCCTCCTTATTCATACGAGCAAAATATGTGCCCAGTACTTATTCACTACATCTACCTCGAGTTAGATTGCTTACAATTTTACAATTTATGATTTTACCGTCTCTGGAATCGTTGTTCATCTCATATCGCCACTTCCTTCGCTATCGCCACTTTCTTTGCTAACGCCATCGCCACTTTTGCTGCTTTTTTTTTTACATAATTTGCGCTCGCAATATGGGTTACGAATACCCTTAAGTCTCTGGAATCAAGACACAGCACGGGCCGAAGGTAAAGAGGGAGAAATGGAGACGTGGTACCTGTGCACATTGGTCTTAAATATCTGCGGATTGTAGTGAGTGGGAAATATTGGGCTGGGAAGAGCAATGCATATTCGTGTGGTGCGGCTAAAAAACAACTCTCTAAACTTAACTGAACGTCCGAAAGCAGGCTTAAGGGTGAACTGATGAGCACTCCTGGCGAGACGAGTATTGTGGGTGAATTCATGGAGGGGAGGAATGCAATTGGCTAGCTCATTTGAGCATCGTTTGCTATTGCAACCTTTTTTGCTATCGCCATTTTCGTTCTTCGCTTCACTTTCACTACGATATCGCCACTTCCGTCGTTATTGCTATCTTCGTCACCATCGCCACTTTTATTGCTGTAATTACTATCGTCGCTATAGCCACCGTCGCCACTATCGGTGCTTTCAGAGCTATAATAACTTTCGTCGCTATCGCCACTTTCGTCGCTATCGCCACTTTCGTCGCTATCCCCACTTTCGTTAACATCGCCACTTTTGTTGCCATCGCCACTTTTGTTGCCATCGCCACTTTCGTCGCTATCGCCACTTTCGTCTCTATCGCCACTTTCGTCGCTATCGCCACTTTCGTCTCTATCGCCACTTTCGTCGCTATCGCCACTTTCGTCGCTATCGCCACTTTCGTCGCTATCCCCACTTTCGTTAACATCGCCACTTTTGTTGCCATCGCCACTTTCGTCGCTATCGCCACTTTCGTCTCTATCGCCACTTTCGTCGCTATCGCCACTTTCGTCTCTATCGCCACTTTCGTCGCTATAGCCACTTTCGTCTCTATCGCCACTTTCGTCGCTATCGCCACTTTCGTCTCTATCGCCACTTTCGTCGCTATCCCCACTTTCGTTAACATCGCCACTTTTGTTGCCATCGCCACTTTCGTCGCTATCGCCACTTTCGTCTCTATCGCCACTTTCGTCGCTATCGCCACTTTCGTCTCTATCGCCACTTTCGTCGCTATCGCCACTTTCGTCTCTATCGCCACTTTCGTCGCTATCGCCACTTTCGTCTCTATCGCCACTTTCGTCGCTATCCCCACTTTCGTTAACATCGCCACTTTTGTTGCCATCGCCACTTTCGTCGCTATCGCCACTTTCGTCTCTATCGCCACTTTCGTCTCTATCGCCACTTTTGTTGCCATCGCCACTTTCGTCGCTATCGCCACTTTCGTCTCTATCGCCACTTTCGTCTCTATCGCCACTTTCGTCGCTATCGCCACTTTCGTCTCTATCGCCACTTTCGTCGCTATCGCCACTTTCGTCTCTATCGCCACTTTCGTCGCTATCGCCACTTTCGTAACTATCACCACTTTCGAAGCTGTCGCCACTTTCGGATCCTAAACGGACTCTTCTCATCCAACCCAATGTATCAAACCATCACGCTCTGACTTAAGCAAGGTGAGCACATATCGACTAGGCTGGTTTTGTCAATACGAAGAACAGTCCCTATTGGGTGACCGACTGCCCCAAATTGATACACCAAAGTCCATTACAATGTATGTATGGAATATACTTATTTACTTACTTAGCGGACTCCCGACCCGTGAAGGGTCTCTGCCTGAGACACAGCGGCCTTCCATGCCCTGTGGTCCCGGGCACGCTGCCCTCTGTCATCCGCGATAGCTTGGTCCTTGAAACGGAGGTTCGGTCTTCCTTTTCTCCTCGAACCTGTGGGCTGTGATTCAATTTACTGGGGCGTTATTGTTCATTCGCTCGATGTGGCCGAGTCAGTGTAGTCGTCGTTTTTTGGCTTTTTGGACTACATTCACATCTTCGTACAGCTAGTAGAGTTCGCGGTTGTATTTCTCCTCCATTCGCCCTCCTCGCATACGGGACCAACAATTCGACGAAGGATTATCGTTTTGTAGAGCATGCATTTTGTCTTTCGAGTTAGGAGTATGGAATATAACATCGTTCAAATGTCCGCCGCTGATTCTCTAGGTGGCGCGCATTTAAAATGTCAAATTTTCCATGACGCATAAATCAGGCTGAATTTGACCGATGGTATGAGTTATGTTGGCTTTGAGGTCCGCTTTTGTTTGCGGCTTATTTGCAAAGACCTGTGACTTCAGAAAACCCCACAAGAAAAAGTCAAACGGGGTCAAATCGCATGATGTCGATCCAGCGGACAATTCACATCACCTCCATCTCCAGATGAGATGACCATGCCCTCGAATCGCTCGTGCAGAATTTCCAACGTGGCGTGGCGTAAGCTGTGTCGCAAGCCGGCCGTCATGTTGAAACCACATGTCAATGGTGTCCATAAAATCCAATTCAGTCCAAAAGAGGTTAGTAATCATGGACCTATAGCGCTCGCCGTTGACGTTGATGGCCTGGCCAACGTCGTTCTCAAAGAAATACGGACCGACGACGCCGCCAGCCCAAAATCCACACCAAACAGTAATTTTTTCGGGACTCATTGGACGCTCTTGGATCTCATGGGGATTGGTATCGTCCCAAATTCGACAATTTTTTTTTTGACGTAACCATTCAACCAGAAATGGGCTTCATCGCTGAAGATGAGTTTTTGATGAAAATTAGAGTCAGTTTCCAACTGCTGCAGTGCCCAATCAGCGAATAAGGTCGCTGTCTATGGTTTTTCACCTTCAACTGCTGGGTCATTTAAATTTTGTACGGGTACAGGCCCAAGTGGGCGCAGTGGCGTAATGGGTAGGTGCGTTGACTCCTACGCTCGATGTTCTCGGTTCGATTCCCGAAAAATCACCGAAAATTTGTTCACGGCTCCATCCCTTTCGAGTCACTGACAAAGCTCAAAGAGTATTAATGTCTTGATAAAGCTTCTCAATCTCGTCGTTAGGAGTCGGAAAGAATGGCCGATGAAAGTGGCCCAACTTGCCCCGTGGCCCAACTAGCCTCGCCCTACCCTACTACTCATGGTTTGACCAACTTCTGATGTTCTGCCCTGACAATGCAACCTTCCCCTTCCTTTCGATGATGTCGACCTCATCTGCCTAACCAACTGTCTGATCAACTATCAAAACTTGTTGCACATCAATTGGAAGTCACTAAATAGCTTACGTTTCACAAAAGCATAATTTACACCCCGATGGAGCTTGATACTATCTTGATTGGCAGCTAATCCCCTTCATCAGTCACCCACCCACAAAAAAATGAACAACTGATGAAAAACGGTTTCCACAACACGTCCGCTGATTCTAAATCCCCCATCCTAATCACCCACCCGTCAGGACGCGTTGAATCCATAATCATTCAGTCAATTCCGACCGCAAAGCGGCAATAAAATGTCACTCATTCCGTTTCATTAAAATTTTATCACAAACAAAGCACACATCAGCCAGCAGACATATGTCAAGCGAACTCAGCACCTTTTCCCCAAAAAAAAAAAAAAAAACCAAAACCATTCCAATCAGCCATCACCAGCCCAACCCCTCACCCGCCTCGCTCACAGACACACAACGATGGGGGAGGGAAGACAAATCATCCACCTGAGTGCTGACTATGCCGCGAAATGTAAACACTGGCTACCGACATTGTAAAGGTGTGTGACGAACATGTGCTCAATAAGTCACGGCAGGATTAGCGAAGTCGGCGGTGGGCAACGTGCGCACGACGAATTCAGTCCGAGTCAAAGAGAAGTTCCGGAAGATTGCTGGGAATTCGATTTGTGTATGCAAATCGTCTGCTGTCGTGTGGAGGGGAGCTCGTGATGGAGGAATGTGTCCTCGTTGAGAGAAAAGAAGGGAACTTTTCTCCTCAAAGGAAAACCTCACTCCTTCAGTCTTGTCATGGCTCGCAGGACATTTTTCCCCCGAAGAGGGAATACATCGTGTGGAAGGCCTGTTCAGAGAGGAAATGTAGAAAAACTGGGACATGTTACCGGAGTTCTGCTACAGTCGACGGAGGAGGGAAGTCCTTTGAGGGAAATTTCACGAGGGAATAAATTCCAACAACAGAAGGATATTCTTTGGAAATCGCTGTCCACGGGAGATTTTTCAGAAAATTTTCTTCCTGGGAAATTTTCACGAGAGAACAAATTTCAACAAAAGGATATTCTCTGGGAATCGCTGTTCACGGAGGATGTTTCAGAAAATTTCCCTTAAAAAAGGCCTCAGTCCTCACTTCGATGCCTTGAGAGGTCCTTTCTATTGAATCGAGGATATTTGTGCATCAAGAGGGAATTTTCGAACGAAGCAGATGCTTTAAAATCGGCCCATCATCCATCGAGTTGTGTCCACATGGGAAAAGTGGGTTACTGCAAATTCGAACAGGATTAAGGTGAGGAAACATCGACCACAGAGGGTGGCTGGGTGGTTGAGCGCCTTGCACTGATGGCTTTTTAAGTACACATTAATGGCATCTGCGGAAATGTTCTCCGAAGTCTCTGCGATTGAATGTGTCGACTTTCTCCGCTCGAGGTGGCTTCAGCTCACAGTTCTGCGGTGTGTGCGGCAACCCGGGGGACGTGGGTGGGTTCATTTTAAACGGGCGCGGAGTATGCTAATTTGATGAATTTAATTGTTTGTACAGCGGTATCCGGCATCGGCAAAGACATCTTAAAGCCGGTAAGCCTAATTGGCGAAACGTGTAGGACTCGGGCATACATATTCATGAGGCGTTCTCCGGTTAACAGTGGAAAAGTGGTTTATCGAATTATCGTTACCTATAAGCCGAATGGTTGGTGACGGTCGTTGAGCCGTTAAAGAGATGTCGTTTCCTTTTTTCTCTCGGGAGGATGAACTTGATGGGTGTTGGGTGGCTTAGGTGCTTGTAGCAGGCGTTCATTGGTAATTTATAAAGTGATTAGTTGGATGGAAGGGAGGGAGGGAGGGAGAGAGTATCTGTGATTTAGTCGGAAACGGTTGTAAGGGATTGAACTTCTGGAAGATTGTGCATGTTCTTGTCATTATTTCACGATTAGGCGAGTCGAGCGTAAATCACTTTATGATGCAGAGGAAGTGTTCTCAACTTAATGCAGGCTTAGAATATAATGCAGACACCTTCAATCCTTGGGAAGGTTCATTAAATTCGTTTCTTCACCGATTTTTCTTGTTCATTTAGGTGGGCTGTTGTACAATTGAAGTCAAGATTGATAACTTTGTTGAGCCATATGTTTTTTTCTGGAGACGAACAACAAAATCCTGTTGCTATGAATGATGCGCGCAATTTCTGACAGATCTCTACCAACAACGAAGCATGACTGACTCGTATATCGAAGGAAAGAAGTATCAATTTATTGCCAAAATCATGTCGTTTTACATTCCAACACAAGATGTTTGATTTAGAAGGGATATATAAGCCCGCGATACACACCGTTCGAAAACCAGGATCACGGTCATAGCCCACGAGAATATACAAGCGAATGCGCCAATCCTCTTCACTATTTTCACTAGTGAACTTATTGGCTCCATGCACCACTTGATCGCATACGTTGATGACTTGTTGGCATACAGGACAGCGCCGAAGGTTGAGGACATCAACATCCACATTTTGCGACGACTGGAAGTTGAGAATCAAAACCAGAAGTGTGAAACCATCCTTTTCCGAACTCCGTTATACAAGGCCTAAAGGGACACGAAAAAAAACTGGCCCAAGAGCCATTAGCAGTGGAAAGTTTAGTAAGGTACCTAGGCATTTGGCTGGATCAGTATCTATATTTCGACAGATATATAGCTACTACTCTGACGAAAGCGAGAAGGCCTTTGTTGTGGCAAGGGGGTTGTTTTATAGCAGTAGCCAACTTTTTTCTTTCGGAGGATTTTTGAAACACTTCTGGAGCACTCAGACTCAAAACTGGGCCGTTGTACTCCAGTACCGTTGATTTGATCCCAACGGCAAATGGTGACTGGGCCAGATTCGATTTCACTGGGATTCGAACCTGGGACCTCTCTAACTTGGGCAGGCACCTAACCAGCTGCGCCATCCAGTCGTTTAGCAGCCAACTTGATACCGGGGTGGGGGTAATCTGCTACATGGTCCTCATCCGGCCAGTCATGGCGTGCGGTTATCCAGTGTGGTTCAACGTGAGTCCTTCCCAGATGGAAAAGATGAGGCTGTTCGAGAGGCAGTTTCTCCGGGCTTGTCTCAAGAAGTACAGAACCCCAGAATCTGAGTACAAGAAATTCTATCCCAACGAGTTCTTGTGTAACGAAGCAAACGTGAACAGGGTGGATAATTTTATAATTAAGCTGATTCGAAAATACGAGATGACCTCGAAAAATGAGATGATATTTGGAGCATTTTTTTCGGAGGATTTTTGAAACAACACACACTGGAAGCACTCAGACTCAAAATTGGTCCATTGTATCGCCAGGTAGCAACCTACTCCAGTGCCGTTAATTTAATCCCAACGGCAAATGGTGACTAGACCAGATTCGATTTCTCTGGGATTCGAACCTGGGACCCCTCGAACTTGGGGCAGGCACTTAACCAACCAGAAGTCCTGGCTTGGACCGGTTCTGGGTATACCTCCTGGGAAGGCGATTTAAGGTTGTTACGAACTGTAAGGCTATAGTCGCAACCAGCACGAAGGCACGAAGGTTCAAACTCCAAGAATTTGACTCCGAGACGGTACACCAGTCAGGAAAGAGAGCGGCCTACGTCGATGCACTAAATTGGCAACCGGCGGAAGAAGAACGGGAGGTGGAGGAAGCCTCTGCCCAAATCCTAAACATCAACATCTCTGACAAGGAATGGGTGGCGACCTTGTAATGGCATGTCCCAGAGCTGCGAACGCCAGGACCGAGATGACACAGGCGAAGAAGCAACTACAGAAGGACTATGTCATACGAGGATGTCGCCTTTCCGTAAGGTGGACGATGCGGAGAGGTGGCTGGTCCCGAAGGTTATACCGAGGAGCATCCTCAAGCTGCGTCACGATAGACATAGGACGCAGGACTCTTTGGGGAACAAGAAGACACTTGACCAAGTGAAGCAGACTTCCTGGTTTCCAAAGTTGAAGGGCTTCATGAGGAGCTATATTAAATCATGTGTCAAGTGTGCGTATACGAAGAAGGTAGGAGGCAGGTCCGAGGGGGAACTCTACAACTTAGAACGCCTGCTGCTTCCCTTCGATACGGTGGACCTAGACCATTACGGACCATTTACGAAGGGGTAGGGTGGAACGAGGTATGTATGTCCTGGCCCTGGTGGAAAACTTTACCAAGCACACCGTACTACGGGCCGCAATGTCAACAGCGGAAGAGCTCTCGCGTGTGAACGAAGTTCATAAGCTATTTTGGTCTGCCTCGAAGAACACAGACCGGGAACGTATGCCTTCATCGCAAGGATTTTGATGCAGTTCTGCGAGAAGAATGTTGTGGAACACATCAAGACAGCAGTCAGGACATCCAGGGCGAACGGCCATGTCGAAGGATGTAACCGAACCTGCCTCTCGTTCCTCAAATGCATGCACTCGCAGAAAAGCAGGGCAACGCACCTTCGGATAGCAAAATGGGGACTGAACACTTCCCGGAATTGTACGACGAAGGCGTGCCCCCACGAGATACTGTTCGCTGACACGCCGAAGAATATTTCGGTTAATAAGCTGCTGATGATAATGGGCGCCGTGGCGTAGTGGGTAGGTGCGTCGACCCCTTTCGAGTCACTGACAATGCTCAAAGAGAATAACTGTCTTGAAATAGCTTCTCAATCTCGCCGTTCGGAGTCGGCATTAAACTGTAGGTCCCCTCCACTCGTGAGAGAATAATAGCACGCACAAAACGAGTGGTTGCTGAGAAGCTAGGCCCAAGTCAACCTCGGACATTATTAAGGTGCTGATGGTGATGATGCTGACGACTTGGAAAGGCGACGAAGCAAGGCCTTAACACGTTGAGTGCCACATGATACCACCTTGGTCTCGCACGAATTTGGGTTTGCTGTGCCGCGTGAGACCAGAGTGTAATCGAAGTATCAATAAAAAAAAAATCCGTGGCCTGTGGGTGACAGTTTTCGGATTGTATGGTGGCACTCATGAGATTTCTCCGTACTGTTGTGGGAATTACTCGCCGGGATAGGGTGAGAAACACGGCAGTGCGCGAGGGACTCAATGTTGAGCACTTGCTTCTTCGAACGGAAAGGGCTGTACTTCGTTGGTTTGGTTACGTGGCATGAATGTCGACTTCCGAGGCGTGCCTTGAATGCGATTCCATCAGGTTGGCGACTGATTGGCAGACCCAGGACGAGATGGTTGAACCAAGTCCAAGCCTTCTTCAAAGGGAAAGGTTGAATGTCCCCATCATCACGACTTCCAAGGCATGCCTTGAATGTGAATCCATCAGGTTGGCGACTGATTGGCAGACCCAGGATGAGATGGTTAAACCAAGTCCAACAACTCGCCTGGTTGCGCTTGCGCATACATCCTCCTGACGAGTTAGAGCCGATGGCGGAGGATCGAGTGGCCTGGAGATCTCTCGTGCATGCATTGTCCCCGCCACCCCTTTAGTGGGTCACTGAAAATGAATGAATGGTGGCACTCAACGTGTTAAACAAGGAGAAGACGCAGGTGCAACAGAAGGTAAGGTTCGACGCCCGGCATCACCGCCCAATCGGCAAGCACCAAACGTAATACTATCGTAGAAGTGGCGCAGGATATTTTCTGACTGTCTGTGCATTAATTCAATATCCTGTCACCCTGAAATTGTGGTATCTTCTTCTTAAAGTAGAAACACACTTCTTCTCGGCCTAAAATAGTTGAAAATTGTGATACAAACTGCATGTCCTCACTTCAAATCCACGCAATGAACAAAATTTACCACAACTTCACCTGTCCAGGACAACACCACGTCGAAATACCCAAAACAAATACATTTTCCGTGCAGAAAATGTCCCCATATTCCCTGAACTCACTGTCAACCGATGGGAAAACATCCTTCGCCTCGCCGTACAGGTCTGACTCCTGCGCAGAATAAACTTCCCCATCATTTCCCCCTCGCGGCTGAACCGATTCAACTTTGAACTTTTCCAACAGATTGCGCTCGTGTCTCAGTCACCACCTCCTACGTCGGCGGATGGGAAAATCGGGAAATTTTCACCTAGAACAAGGATTACGTCAATCCTACCAAATGTAGGTTTTAGTAGACGACAAACTTTTCACATGGGATGAAGTCCCTGTAGATTCTTGCGGTTTAACGGATACATACAAACAGTATATACACACACAACCACCCCCCCAAACCCACACCACATCGCAGTCTTCGAATTCAAATAATTTATTAATTCGACGGGAAATGTCTCGAGAATTGTTTTTCTTGCACAAAACCAGGGATCTCACCCGACCAAACAGTGAAGGTGATCGAAAGTGAACAACGATTCCCAGTGCGTGCGCGTGTGTGTGAGTGCGTCTGAGTGAGTTTCCTCCTTGGTTCCGAGAATTTACAACACAGTGCCTGTAAAGTAATTTTTTTTGCAAATCAAACCGAAGAACCTACCGAAGGGATTCAAAAGTTCAACTGAAGGAAAAAGGTGTCAACTCATTGCGAACGGTAGTGTACATGAAATATTCATATGTATCCAATGGCTAAGTCGGTCACAGACGTTCCATGGCAAATTGTTTCGTCGGCAGTTGAGTAGTGTTGTCGCATTTCAGTGTTTTTTTTTTTTTTTTTCATACGTTTCTTACGTTTTTCGTGCCCCTTTCTCGGCTTCCGGTTTTTGGGGTCATAAAACGACATGGTATCGTGTGAACAGCTACGCCGTCGTCGTGGTCGCCGGGTCAATGCGGTGGCTGGACGTGTGATATCCAACGCTCTGCATAGCTCATAAATTTTCATTCTGCAGACGAAAAAAAAAAAAACGACAAACGGTCGGTGGATTGTGCAGACGAGGAGACCTCTATCGCACTGCCTAACAGTTGCAGTTGTCCTTCGTCATCGCGAAGCCGGAAGTGTTTATCTCCAGCATCACTAGACCAAGAGATAATTCTCTGCCATCCACTTGTGTGTGCCCTTCTCTGGGATCCGTTTCGCTTTCGTTGTGTTTCGTCTTGCCCCCAGAGTGTGTGTGTAAAGCTCAATCACCCCGGAAAACGAATAAATATTTAAAAAGGGATTTCATTTTACTTCCCATCTGTCTATACTCGTGTGCATACGTATAGCTCGTGTATTCCATTCTGGTAGAGAAATACCCAAACCCCCCAACGCGGCTGTACATTTTATTCAGGGCATTCATAGCCTCTACCTGCAGCGGCGTGTTATTAAAACCAACACCATCCAAGCAACACCATCCCCCCAGCAGCACGACCACTAGCACCACCAACATCGTCATCATCACAATCCAAGACCTAGAGGATAATAAAAATGCATCAACACCGTGGTGGCGGCGGTGCACAACGTCGACGGTACACTGGCAGTAGGGAAAGGTTCGCTCAGGATGCAGGGTGGCCCAGCAACAGTGGCGGTGGCAATACCAGCGCTGGCATCACGACCATTACTAGTCATCCCTTAGGACCAGTGCCACCTTCGTCCTCATAATCAAGCACTAAACAAAAAATCTAACAAATATATGTGCAAACACGTGTATGTATACGATGCGCGAATTGCTCGTCCTGTCGTGTAACTGAAGTTGTATTCCAAAGAAAAGAACTAGAAAACGTGAAGCAAAAAAGTCAAGAAGAGGAACGACAAAAAAAAAAACAAAATTCAATAAAACAGAGTGAAGCGCATTAAAAGGAGCAAAACACACCCAAACACTCAGAGTTATCCTCGTGCAACTCTCTCTGCACCTCACCCTCTCCCTCTCCCTCTCACTCTCTCTCTCTCTCTCTCTCTCTCTCACACTCTCCGTGTCGCTCGGTGTGCTCGTGCCCTCGTCTTATCCCTAGATTGCCTCGTTCACGCGTGTGTATACAGAATAATCAAAAAGCTAATTAATGTTAATCTAAAACATAAAAAAAAAGAAAACACAAAACGGATCTCTTCGGAGTTTTGAGATAAAAATTCAACAAGCCTGTAAATACATAGTTTAACATAAGAATACAAAACTCCTTAAATAAAATCCCTTCGCTGTTAATAACGATCTTCCGCTTAACTATAGATTTTAAAATTTAAACTGTATTTCAAAATCCTAGCTAATTTTAGTGTAAAAAAATTTAAAATATTCTCAGTAAAAATCTAAGTGAAATCGTAGTGAGTTTCGAGTGTAGTTTAGTTTGATTAGATACAATTTCCATCGTTCCATTGTGAAAAAAAGAAATAATTGCTGTTTTTTTTTGGTTTTTTTAAAGAAAATCTTAAGTAAATTCATTCAAAATCTAGTGTAAAAATCAATTCTGTTGCGAGTGAAGTCAGATACAAGAGGAGTTTCTCAGTTTGAATTGATCTCAAGAGTGCGACTGTGGATAAGGTGAAAGTGGATTACATTAACCAGCGCTTTGAATTGTAAGTTTTTATGTGATTTTTTAACTTTAATTTTATTTACTTTTAAATCAAGTTAAGCTCTTTGCCATCTTAAACCTTCATGATTCTTTATGTATATTTGCTGTGATAAGTCTGGTCATTATTTTCATCATCGGGATGCTGGGTTTTTTCAAGAGACAAGATGTATAGATGCGATGAATTTGTTTGCTTCCTTTCACAACATGATCGATAAGGTTTGGCAATATGTTGACAAAATTCAAAACGGAAAAAGAATTTTTTGATTTTCATTCCAAGCTGAAGTCAAGGGTTAAATTGAAAAACAATAGAATTCGCTTCTACTGACTGTCTGAAACCGAACTAGTTCACATTGTCATTTTATTTTAGTTCATTTAGTTCAGTTTAAAAGACTTCGGTATACCTTACTCTGCATACATGTAATTCAGTAAGTTTAGTAGTACTGAACTAAAATGAACTAAACTGAACTAAATTGAGTGCTTTACTTTGTGCACATCAGTGAATACGGCATTGTGCACAGCAGGGTTGTTTTTTGTTTAACTACCGCAGTCGAGCATCGTTGCGTTGCCGTTGGTGTACGAGTATGTGAAGGGAATTTTTAAAAATATCACTCGCACTCGTACATCCAGTCAGGAACATTCAGTTTCATGCGATTTGAATTTTGAATAATAAACTTGACAGGTGGAGAAGTTCAAGTATCTCGGGGTCTTCTTCACGAGTGATGGGAGGAATAATGCTGAGCTTTCCTGTAGGATTGGTCAAGCTGGGTCAATTTTGAAACAACTTGGTCGATCTGTAATCAGGAAGGCCGAGCTTGGTGTCAAAGCCAAGTTAGCGGTTTTTAACGCAGTATTTGTTCCAACTCTCACCTATGGTCATGAAATTTGGGTAATGACCGAAAGAATAAGATCGCGAATACAAGCTGCCGAGATGGGATTCCATCGTGCTGTTGTGGGAATTACTCGCCGGGATAGGGTGAGAAACACGGCAGTGCGCGAGGAACTCAATGTTGGGCAGCTGCTTCTTCGAACGGAAAGGGCTGTACTTCGTTGGTTTGGTCACGTGGCACGAATGTCCCCATCATCACGACTTCCGAGGCGTGCCTTGAATGCGATTCCATCAGGTAGGCGACCGCTTGGCAGACCTAGGATGAGATGGTTGGACCAAGTCCAAACATTCGCCTGGTTGCGCTTGGGCATAGCTCCTGATGAGTTAGAGTCGATGGCGGAGGATCGAGTGGCCTGGAGATCTCTCGTGCATGCATGGCCCCCGCGACCCCTTTAGTGGAACATGCGGGTCATTGAAAATGAGATGAGAGATGAACCTTGATTGGAAGTGAAACATAAATGTTCGATCGGGTTAACATCTGGATGGTGAGGTGTTTCCATCACTTTGGGACAGTTGTATAATAACCACGTTCGCACTAACAAATACTTATGCAGGGGGTGAATGTCCTGGTAAAAATGGAGTGTTTTCTGTCCCCAATTTTTAAGCTCTATGAACTACTTTTTTTAAAAATTGCTAAATCAATAAATTCTATATTTTCAACTCCTTCATGGCTCATGGAGCCCCATACCATCATTGACTGACCACCATGCTTAGTACCCGTATGACTTGGCCAGAACGTCAGCATAGGCAACTATAACTTTGAGGTAGTTAAGGACTTCGTCTACCTTGGCTCCGCGGTAAACAGTACAAACAACATCAGTACCGAGATCAAACGCAGAATAACTCTTGCCAACCGCTGTTTTTTGGGTCCAAATGGCAATTGAGTAGTAGAGCCCACTCTCGGAAGACCAAGTTGACTTTGTATAAGACCTTGATCATCCCAGCCCTGCTGCACGGCGCAGAGGCATGGACAATATCCCAAGTGGATGAACAGTCTCTTGGTCTTTTCGAGAGAAAAGTTCTGCGCGCGATCTTTGGTCCTGTTTGCGTTGATGGCATTTGGAGGAGAAGATTCAACCACGAACTGTATGGGCTGTACAGCGACATGAGTCTAACCAGGCGTCTACGGATCCAACGCCTAAGATGGCTAGGCCATGTAGAGCGTATGGGCAACTTAGCTCCGACCCGAACAGTCTTCGACTCTGAGCATGTGGAACGACGCAACAGAGGACGTCCACGAACAAGGTGGCGCACACTAGTCGACGGGGACCTCGGCCGGCTTGGTGTGCGAAACTGGAGACAGCTGGCGAAAGATCGTGCTGGCTGGAGAGGCATGTTGGGTCCACCTCGGACTGTAGCGCCCTAAGAAGAAGAAGGAAAAGATAAAATCCTTCCATATGAAACCTCGTTGAGTTTTACAAGGACGCACATTGCTTCAGCACAGAAAGTGATGTCTTTCAATCGTTCCGGAGATTAAAATGTAAGCCAAGTTCTTCGCCATCAAGTGTTTCTATTCCAATGTCCATATCTCGGAGATATTGTGGGCAGACCAGAGAATTTTCAGTGACTATTCCCAGTCTTTCGGCGGTGACTGTGTAAGAATATTTATGAAGATAGGTTAAATGAATGATTAAAGATTTTTTTTTTGCGAGGGTGGGTGAAATTCTTCAAGAGACACTCATAACGATTTTTACCCAGTAAAAACACCTTGTTTCATAATAAAAAACGTGTATTTAAAAATATTATTCCACGAATTCAGTTTATTAATGACTTAAAATTAAACTAAAATCTCATTTTACATCATCGCGTATGATCAGCGCTTATCATAAGCCGTGCTGTCTGAAAGGGAGAAACTGAGTAACTGCCCGAGTCAAAAGAAGTACAAAAGGGTATTCGGTTATTGGTCCTATTCCAAATTGTTGACAGCTCGCTTTTCACGATCAAATCTTGATCACACCTCCCTTCAAATAAAACATATTTATACTATAACTAAGTTAGTCACTTACCCAGCAGTTTACATTTCGTAATTTAGAGACATTTAGCAGGTGACTCTCCACTGAAAGTTCCTGCTTACACCGCAAATACACGCGGGTTGTTTTCACCGTGCTAGATCAAGGGGTTTAGTCCTTTGAAGACGGCGAAAAACATTACTTCCATTAAGAAGCGGAAGAACTACAAGGTTAATGTGCTCGTCTACTCGGCGCTTATGCTTACGAGCAAAAGTCTTAATTTCATCTTGGACTGTTATAGTTCCAAGATCTCTGTGGACATCGTCGTTTCTTACATACCGAGGTGCGTTGACTATTTTTCTTAGAACTTTGTTCTGGGAAGTCTGTAGTATGTTTAATAATTAAAGATGAACACAATTAAATCTGCTTCTCATTTCATGCGCATCAATTTTAACATAGTTGCCCTCTGTTGCATTTCCTTTTCAGTCTAGATTCGAAGAGCTTGTTTTATCCCCTTTGTTCCTATAGGTTTCGTTGCTTAATTTTTTTCTCCATTACCACATCACCGGCCACAAAGTGACATTCAAGGCAATTGAAGGCATTTCCATTCGATTATGTTCTTTCTCATTCTCAGTAGAACAGGAACTTCTGGTCGCTTGTCTACTTTTCACCAGTTTATGTTTTTCGTTCAGTATTCATACCTATTTTTGCCCTAAGGCTCATGGTGTTAAGCTTATTCTGACGTTCCTTTTTAAAAGCCGCACTGCAGCCAGTACGTAATGACTGTGGTTTAGCCAAAAAAAACATCTTCATTTAGGAAGATTTTTTGGTAGTTGGCTGATTTTTTTGGACCAAGTCACTCGCCTGTGATCTGTGATCTTACACTGTCTCCGAGAAGAAAATGATTCCGG
This sequence comes from Myathropa florea, assembly GCA_930367185.1. NCBI lineage: Eukaryota > Metazoa > Arthropoda > Insecta > Diptera > Syrphidae > Myathropa > Myathropa florea. Next base: position 19,862,116 of record OV884003.1, read on the forward strand.
CTGAATCAAGAAATCTTCAGCTGTCCATCGTTTGATTTGTGCTCTTTGCTCCACTCACCTGATAAGTCGCTTCTAAGCGTACGCATACATCAAACCTTACCCTTATCCATCAAAATCTTGGCGTTCAAGTGGCTTCCTATCTAAAGTTCCAGTTTCGTTACTGCCTCTGGCCCCAAACTCTCAGTTAACTCCAGTTCATGTGCGCATCTGGACGAACGAAATCGAAAAGAAACTCCTGCTGAGAGTAGCAACACTCGCACACATCTGGAGGAGTTCACACGTGAGTCCAGAAATTAGATTCCATTTATGCGGTGCCCTCAACAGCCCAAGTACCTGCAAATCCAAATTAGAACCCGAGTCACAAAGTTCTGCAGCGGAACGAGAACGAAAACGAAAAGTTTTAGTCAATGCTAATGGGGATTACTTCCTTCAGCCTGTTGAACCCAAATTCCGTCCGCAAATACATCTGCCCATCAGCAGCCGCCTCCGCATGCATCCGAAGGCCCATGCTCGAAATGTTTTGAAGCACTCCTCCACCGCCGTCGTCGTCGCCCGACAGCCGATCCACAATCTAAACGTTTACCGCATACGAGCGAAGCACTCCTTCAGCCGGCGTAAATCGTCCTTGGTGTAATTGTGCCCCACATGTGTCTCCCTTGTAAAGGGGGGAGGGAGGGGAGCATATTTGCATATCTTATGCAAAATAAAACTCATGACGTTCCACACGGGAGATATAAATCCCCACTTCACATGTGCACCGCAAAATCCTCGCCAGCAACTTTTCCGGCCACATCATGTTGTCATAGAGTCGTAAAACGAGACGGTGGAAGGGGGGGTGGGGGGGGGGCTTATTCAATCTCTGCCATCCACTGGCCCCTGGGCTGCCCCGTCTGGGAAGTGGCGAGGGATCAGGCAACGTATCTCCGATAAATCCGCTGGATGAGTTTTCGAGTTGATGTGCCTGTCTTTCGAGATACCGCATGCCGGTGTGGAGTGGGACTGTATTAAATAACGGCAGTGTTTCCGACCTTTCCAACGCAACTATGCACACGGACGACACGCACGTGCCTACGACATGGACACCAAGCGAAGCAGCAAATCCATGTGGAAGCTCACAAGTGAGCCCGAGGATAACGTAAACTCCTTGGATACCCTAAAGCCGCTGCCATCGATCAAATGGTCGTATTGATTTTCCCGTTCGTCACTCGCGCTAACGTGCGGCTGCCAACATGTGATTTAGATATTAAACCCTTCTGTTGATTTACTAATCGATACCATTTGACACGAATAAAGGCACAGGGCCAGGTCACACAGCCGAGTGAATGCGGCGTTCCTCTGGCTGACCGCCTGTGGTTCGCTCACCGTGGTGGTGACGTCAGTGATTTTGCCCCTGAGTGGTGGATTAGGGATAAACTCACCACGGGTGCTGTGGTGGAATTTGTCATTCTTTTTTGGGACATTGCTCAGACGGCTACTGTTGCTTGCTCGTTCGCATGCCGCCGTTCGTTGTTGCTCCGGGCCAAATTTGAAGTGCTGCTCATTAGTCAAGAATTGATTAGCTGTCATGCTTGGCCGGAGTTGTGATGGAATCGGACTGAAGAAATGTCAAGTAATCGATTTGCGGTGCGTGTTTCTGCGGATCGGACTGAGTGAGCACTTGAGTCTTGAGTCTTGAGTTTATTGTTTGAGTTTGAGTGCGAAATTATTGACCACAGAGATGTCCCCACGAGGACTTGGTGATGTCGAGCAGTGTGTGTACAGGGCGGACCAAAAACAAGTTTCTTTTTAAAAATGCAATAAAATTAACAAAATCATACTTTTCCCCATTTATTATGGCTCCATCAGTAAGAACAAACATTCCCATTAACTATGAAATAGAAAGTTGTTCAAGCGACTGGAGTCACGGTAGCGCATTCTGTCACCCCAACTTTCAAAGAGCTTGTTGATAATTTCGGGCTGTAGCTCACGGATTATGAAAATAATAATGGCGGCGCTACAGCCCGAGGTGGACCTGAGCCCAGCTTCTCCGCAACCGCTTGTGTTGTGCGTGCTATTGTTCTCTCACGAGTGGAGGGGACCTACAGTTTAATGCCTACTCCGAACAGCGAGATTGAGAAGCTTTATGAAGACAGTTATGCTCGTTGAGCATTGTCAGTGACTCGAAAGAGATGGAGTCGAATACAATTTTGTTTTGAAAAATTGTTGCTTATGCTAGGATTTGAACCTAGACTGTGAAATTCAAGTGAGTATGGGTCGACGCACAAACCCACACGGCCACGGCGACCAGCTCACGGATTACTTTGATGATATTGGCCTTAAGTGCTTGACGACTGGATGGCGCAGTTGGTCAAACGCCTGTCCCAAGTTGGAGGTGTCCCAGGTTCGAATCCCAGTGAAAACGAATCTGGTCCAGTCACCATTTGCCGTTGGGATCAAATTAACGGCACTGGAGTAGGTTGCTACCTGGCAGTACAATGGACCAGTTTTGAGTCTGAGTGCTCCAAAAGTGCTTCAAAAATCCTCCGAAAAATAAAAAAAAAGTGCCTGAATCGTTTCCCGATTGTTGGTATAACATCGGTCCTTCATGGCTCCCCACAAAAAAAGTCCTTTCGTTCCGGAATCGCAGCTCCGAGGCGGCCAATTGACATCGCCAGGACTGCTGATAACGCGATTTGGGGATTTGGTGTGGAAAAGATCGATTTTGGCATGGGCTGTGTGGCATGGCGTGCCATCCTGCATGAACAGGAGGTCGTCCAAATCCACGTCTTCAATTTCAGTATAAGAAAAAGTCGCTCGGCATGGCTCTGTAATGCCCACCGTTGACCAAAAGGTTGTTCCCAGCCACATTTTCGAAGAAACATGGACCAATGATGCCACCACTCCATAATCCGCATGAAACTGTCACTCTCTGTGGATGCATTGGCTTCTCGACAATAACGTGCGGGTTTTCTGAGTTTCCGAGCTCCAGATGCGGCAATTTTGTTTGTTGACTTAGCCGCCGAGTTAAAAATTCGCTTCGTCAGAAGCGGTGACTTTTTGTCCAAAATCGTTCTCCAAATTCAAGCCGTAAAATAACACCGAGTGAAATAACTCCGAATTCCAAATTTGGCGTTATTTAGGCGAAAATAACGCCGAATTCCAAAAGTTGGCGTTATTTGGGCGAAAAATCATCGGCGTTATTTCACGGCACCCCCAAACTTGACAGCTTGAATTGAAGAACGGTTTTGGGCGAAATTTGGGCCCTGACTTGCAAAAGTCTGCGTTATTTCACTCGGTGTTATTTCACGGCACCAGTTTGGGCCCTAAACCCTAAACACAGGCCTTCAGTTGGTGAGTCAATTGGACCTTATATAATAATAATGGCGGCGCTACAATCCGAGGTGGACTTGAGTCTAGCTTCTCAGTAACCACTCGTGTTGTGCGTGCTATTGTTCTGTCAAGAGCAGAGGGGACCTTCAGTTTAATGCCGGCTCCGAACGGTGATTTTGAGAAGCTTTTTCTAGACATTTATACTCTTTGAGCACTGTCAATGACTCGAAAGAGGTAGAGTCGTGAAAAAATGTTAGGTGTTTTTTCCGGGAATCGAACCGACAACATCAAGCGTAGGAGTCGACGCACCTACCAACATCGCCATGGTGTCCTTGTGAAAAAGAAAATGGTAGGCGTTTTTTTTCGAGATTCAAACCTTAGGCCTCAAGTGTAAGAGTCGATGCATCTACCCACTACGCCACGACGCACACAATTGGACCACAATTGGACCTTGTAAGCGAATAATCCGAGATATTTGTGCAAAATTCTCCTCACGCTAGTCCGCGAAATGTTGAGCTGTTGTGATCGATGGCGAGTTGATGATCGTGAATTGAGTCTCACACTCTCGGCCAAATTCTCATTTGTGCACACCGTACAACGACGGGAACCCTAAGTGTTGTCCACCCAGCACAGCAGTCTCACAAACTTTTGGCACAAACTTGCGTACAGCAGTCGCGGTGGGTGCTTCTTCTTCTTCTTCTTAGGGCGCTACAGTCCGAGGTGGACCTGGGCCTCACTCAATGTGACTCTCTAGCCAGCACGATCTTTCGCCAGCTGTCTCCAGTTTCGCACACCAAGCCGGCCGAGGTCCCCGTCGACTTGTGTGTGACACCTTGTTCGTGGACGTCCTCTGTTGCGTTGTCCCACAGGCTCAGAGTCGAAGACTGTTCGGGCCGGAGCTAAGTTGCCCATACGCTCTACATGGCCTAGCCTTCTTAGGGATTGGATCCGTAGACGCTTGGCTGTACAGTCCACACAGTTCGTGGTTGAACCTTCTCCTCCAAATGCCATCAACGCAAACAGGACCAAAGATCGCGCTCAGAACTTTTCTCTCGAAAAGACCAAGAAATGAAGCGGTGGGTGCTTCATTTCGGCCAAAACTTCTTTTAAAAAAACCCACTGTTTGGGCTACACAGCACTCACTTTGGAAATAAGTTTTCAATATTTCCCAACGTTGTTCAAGCGTAGAGCGACTCATTTCGTTCTCCGGTGGTATGATACTGACTTTCTGTCATGATTTCGAGCGGGAAACAGCTGTCAGTGTGAAAATAAACTATGATTTAAAAAAAGATGGCCCACCCTGTAAAAAAACCCTTACTTTCTGTTTATCCCTACACTCTTCGATATCGTTGAGGTGGGAGGTTGCGAGAAAACCTATCTTTTGCCGCAGTAGCCTTTTCGCGTGCATGCATTGCCCCCGCGACCCCTTTAGTGGAACATGCGGGTCATTGAAAATGAGAAATGAGATGAGCCTTTTCGCCTCCCGTCAGAGTATCGGGATCCTCTTGCTCTGTTCTGGTTTTTGACTGCAGTGGTATTTTTGGTATGCCTCGACGATTGCAACTCTTTTCTGCTCACACTCGCCATCATACCACGGGTTTCTTGTCAGCGGTGGGAGGTAGTTTAAGGTGTTTTCGGCTAATTCCTGTAGCCGGCAATGCAACCACGTTTGTGTCTTGCGTAGGCATGCCATGGAGTCTCTCGCTAAGTTACCTGCTTCGTAGACTCCGGCAATCTCCGGCTTACTCAGGCGTTCAATCTCGAAACTCCTTTTTTTGTTGGCTGTTGCAGCTTTCTGACTTTGGACAGTCAAACATAGAAACAGTGCAGAGTTCAAAAATCTCCAAGCGTCACCAATTCCTCGAGACAGCACAATGGATCAACACTGGTCTATGTGCATACACCATCCACCAATTCCTCAGTTAAGGTGGATCCAATTTGACGACATAAACAACTTTTCAAGGAGTTCAGTCCAGAAAACATTTACCCACCACGATAATATAATAATAATAATAATAATAATGGCGGCGCTACAGTCCGAGGTGGACCTGGGCCTAGCTTCTCAGCAACAACTCGTGTTGTGCGTGCTATTGTTCCCTCACGAGTGGAGGCGACCTACAGTTTAATGCCGACTCCGAGCGGCGAGATTGAGAAGCTTTTTGTAGACAGTTATACTCTTTGAGCATTGTCAGTGACTCGAAAGAGGTGGAGCCGTGAAAAAATGTTTGATGTTTTTTTTTTCGAGATTCGAACCTTAGACCTCGAGCGTAGGGATCAACGCTCCTACCCACTACGCCACGGCACCCCACACGATGGACGGTCCTTTTTCCCCCAAATTGACTTCCCCTGGGAATTAAGAGAGCCTTTCTCATGTCAATTCTTGTCCATTCAGTATGTCATCTCCTAACAGAAATTCAATAGACTCTCAACGTCAGCTCAATATTCCATGAGACGTAACAACAAATTGAACTTTCTCCATGATTTTCTCCATTCAAAGACATCTCTCAGCTGGAGTTGGAGCTGGAAACAGCTGTCAGTGGCAAAATAACTTATGATTTAAAAAGAAACCACTAGATGGCCCACTCTGTATGTTTGAAAACTGTCCATCTCATCTGATCTTCAATGACCAGCATGTCTTACTAAAGTCGTCGCGGGGGCAATGCACGCACGAGAGATCTCCAGGCCACTCGATCCTCCGCCATCGACTCTAACTCATCAGGGGCTATACCCAAGCGCAACCAGGCGAGTTTTTGGACTTGGTTTAACCATCTCATCCTGGGTCTGCCAATCAGTCGCCAACCTGATGGATTCACATTCAAGGCATGCCTTGGAAGTCGTGATGATGGGGACATTCAACCTTTCCCTTTGAAGAAGGCTTGGACTTGGTTCAACCATCTCGTCCTGGGTCTGCCGAGCGGTCGTCTACCTGATGGAATCGCATTCAAGGCACCCCTCGGAAGTCGTGATAATGCCACGTGCCACTGTCTATCTTGAAACTGTACTTACTTACTTAGCAGGCCCACGACCCATGTAGGGTCTGAGCCTGAGCTATCGCTGCCTTCCATCGTTGACAGTCGTGGGCACTCTGCTTCCAGTCATCAAGACCAAGCTGTCCTACGTCCGTGATGGCTTGGTCTTTGTACCGGTGGTTCGGTCTTCCTTTCCTTCTCGAAGGCTCGGATTTGAAGACCCTCTTAGCTGAAGCCTTGTTGTCCATGCTCTCGATGTGCCCGAGCCAGCGCAGTCGACGGACTGCATCCACATCCTAGTACAGCTCATAGAGTTCGCGGTTGTGTCTTCTTCTCCATTCGCCTTCCTCGCCTCCCGTGAAACTTCGATTTCCCTATTTTTGTCACCTCAAGCCACCAGCCTAATTTGGTCAGAAAAGTTTGCACCGCACGTGGAAAGGTTTCACTGTATGCGTGAAAACAATATAAACTTCCACAGGAAATCAACCGTAAATAACTCACTGCATGCATGTATTCCTCGAGAAAGTTTCCGCGGAGAACGAAGAAAAAGGGACACAAATAAATCAGCAAACAAGACCGATGTTAACTTACTTTCCCGTGAGCCGGGGCTTGTAATTTTTCAAACTCATCCCTCGGTAACTTAAAATTTCATTATGATTTGACAAGTTCTTCGAGTTGCTTCGTTCGTAATGGAAGCTTCTACCTTCGCACACGCGTCTTACGACTCAATCATTAATCATTTCAACCGACAGCAGTCCTTTATCTTAACGACGACCACATATTTCCAAGTCGCGTCCTCGTCCTTCTTCGCCTTTTGGTTGCGACAAAATAAAGGGCATTTTTCAGGTCATGTTCAGGAAGTTCGTGTGTTTTGTAACATATTTTTTCGCCCGCCCCTTGTTAGCAACTTTAAGTGGCTTAAATTTTTCATGGTCCTTGACCCGGTGGAAGTCGGCCTACTCACCTTCACTTTGTGGACTAAACGAAATGCCATCGAACGCACATGTGTGTGCAGAAAGTTTGCCCACATCCCGGGAAACGATGACTTCCTGTTGCTACTCGTAGACCATTGAATTCCATTAGCACTTGTGGCGAGCCGACATCTCTCTTTCGCAGTCAATCAATCACACAGCCGGCCCATCGGGATCGGACTACACGATATTTCACTGCTGCCGATGATAATGGATATCGATGGCTATCTGATGAGGACACAATTTCCTTTTCGTTGTCCTTGATGTGGTGGACTTTTCTATTTTTGATCTCTGCGTGCCTCGATGGAGGACTTGATTAGTTGGGGTTATTTCCTTTTGTGAGTTTGCGGTTGACACTTGACTACCCGCAGTGGTCGACTGATTGGGAGTCCGTTGAATGGATTCCGCACGCCTACACAGTTGTCAAGAGTTGAACAGTGTTCAGCGGGACATAAGGAGCAAATTTGTGAAGATCCTGTACAGTGATAGAGCACGCAACAGGACATTGTACATTCAGTCATGAGCTTCGTAAGGGACGCCTTTGGTCAACCCACGCACTGCCACATAGAGGATGCGACAGAATAGTGGGCGTCTTTACTCAAATCATTCACAGTGCTGGAGGGTTTCAGAAATCATAGCCACAGCCAACGGATTGGCAAAACATGTCGAGGAGACGAAAAGAAAGTTCACTCTAAGGAAAAGTAGGTTTCCCATATCCAGGGTTAAGCTGAAGGACATTGGGAGCACAAGAATCATTGGTGACGAGGGCTTAATTTAGAGTGACGGCGAAGAAGATGTTGAGTGATTGATTCGGAAATGAAAACGTCCGCAGCTTCTGAAAGCAGATTTACAGGGTGACCAGATAAGAACGATAGGAAAATAAATTTAAAGAAAAAAACAAATGAGTGAGATGTCAAATTGAATTTGGGCCCATTTTAAAGCTTCATTTATGGTATTATGCACGAAATAGCAAGTCATTCAAATAGATTTTCTGGAATCACAGCTCGATTATGTCGATGTCGTCGAGCTCTGGCCACAGAAGATCGCTTAACATCGCTCTAGACCTGAGAGCATTGACGGTATCGGTGTCTCCTTCCTCATTTCGAAAGAAATAAGGCTCGGTCCAATATGTGCGGTCCGGCAATAACATCACGAATATTGACCTCGAGCTCGTCCAAAGTGTTTGGCTTGTTAGCGCAGACTACGGACTTGACGTAGCCGCTGAGAAAACAATCGAATGCTGTCAAGGCGCATGATCGCGGCAGCCAATTGATGAACGCTCGCCGTGAGATGAACCAGTAGCCAAATTGCTCCTTCACAACTTCGAGCGATGCGTCACTTGCTTGGTACCTCAACCTCTCGTTGAAATCAGATCCATGATATATCGATGCTGTCGATCTCTGTCGCCGAAACGATTGACGGTAACGATGTTCCCTTTCCAAAGAAATAAGGTTTAATGATGCCGCCGTGCCATAAACCGCCATAAATCACCAAAAATCACACCAACTAGTCAATCTTTGTAGAGATATCGATGCTTGGTCGAACACTTGTGGATTGTGTTCGCTCCAATAACGGAAATGTTTCTTGTTGACATAACCGCTGAGCTTAAAATGGGTCTCGTCCGAGAATGTTATTTTATGCCAAAATCCGGATTTCCGGCCAACGTTTCTAGTGCCCCATTAGCGAACTCACATCACATGTAGCGTTGTTTTCCTGGAACCACACCTCGGTTATGTCGATGTCGTCGATCCCTGGCCACAGAAGATCGCTTAACATCGCTCTATACCAGAGACCATTGACGGTATCGGTGTCTCCTTGCTCACATCGAATTAAATAAGGTCCGATGATGCCGCCTTGCCATAAACCGCACCAAAACTGTACATTTTTATGGATGCATTGACGCGTGATCAAGAACTGGTGGGTTGTTTTCGCTCAATTACGGAAATTTTGCTTGTTGACATAGCCGTTGATCCAAAAATGGGTCTAGTTCGAGAAGTTGATTTTTTTTTTACTAATATCCGACTAATATCGACCCGTGAAGGGTCTCTACCTGAGATACGGCGGCCTTCCATGCCCTGCAATCTTGGGCACGCTGCTTCCAGTTATCCAGACCAAGCGCTCTGGCATCCGCGATAGCTTGGTCCTTGAAACGGAGGTTCGGTCTTCCTTTTCTTCTCGAACCTGTGGGCTGTGATTCGAAGATCCTCTTTGCAGGAGCGTTATTGTCCATTCGCCCTATGTGACCGAGCCATTGTAGTCGTCGTTTTTTGGCTTTTTGGACTACATCCACATCTTTGTACAGCTCGTAGAGTTCGCGGTTGTATCTTCTTCTCCATTCGAGTCATACTGACTACCTTATCTCAAAGCAAAATTTCAATAAAAACTATAGGGCATACTTTTCAACTAGAACTGAGTGCAATAGAGTCATCCAAACCCATGACATAGGCATCTTCACAGACGGTTCGAAGATGAACTCTGGTGTGGGCGCTGGAATCTTCTCCGAAGTCCTCAAGATATCAAAGTCACTCAAGCTGCCAAGCTTTGCAAGCATTTTCCAAGCAGAAGTGCTAGCAATATATGATGCGTGTCTCGAAATTAAGAACTAGCACAGCGGATAACAATTTTTTCAGACAGTCAAGCTGCTATCAAAGCTCTAACATCCATAACCACAACGTCAAAACTAGTGGATTGCTGCTGCAAGGAACTATCCATTATAGGTGAACGGAGCCCGGTCTCTTTGATCTGGGTTCCCGGGCACACGGGTATAATAGGAAACGAAGCAGCAGACGAGCTAGCCAGACAAGGATCCAAACTCGATAGTCTCGTTGTGGAACAAGTCCAGGCTCCACAAGGCTGCGTAAAAAATAATATCTACAATCACTTCCTCAAGATCGCCAACGAAAGATGGACCAAGCTGGACCAAGAAACATGTGTCCTATCCAGAAGCTTATGGCCCAACTACAACCAAAAGAAAACAAAAGATCTGCTCAACAACAGTAGAAGAAACATATCCAGAATTATAGCGGTCTGTACTGGACACTGGGCTGTTGGCAGGCATGCTGAAAGACTAGGCATACCATTTAACTCGCACTGCCGCAGCTGCCGGGTGGGAATCGAGCCAGAAATCCTCGTGCACTTTCTGTGCAAATGTCCGGCTCTAGCTAGAGTCAGACAACGCACTCTGGGCAAAGCCTTCTTTAACACCACTAAAAACCTCTCGGAGGCAAACATTCATAGTCTGCTAGCTTTCATAAACTCCACAAAGTGGTTTTAAAAAAATTTAGGCAAATCTGAGTGCAAACACACTCCTTTTTACCCCCTTCTCACAAATCAGGCATCCCATAGGATGTGGTATCAAAACGGCGCTTTCAAGGCGCTAATTGGGTGCGACAAACAGGATCTGTATGTCCACCACCACTTTTACCTGCCTAACCACCTACAAGTTTGAAGAAGTTCAACGACAGCGCATCTCCTTCCCGAAATCCGGTGCGTAATTTGTAATAGTTCGGAGAAACTGTTCCCAAGTTGCACACTGCACCGCGTGTTTTCCAGCGTGACACGGCCAGCGTTGGATCAGTTTTCCCGGAATCCCGAATTCGGCCATCGCCTTGTAGACCTCAAGACAAGGGATGTTGTCGTATGCGGCATTGAAGTCGATGAATAGGTGATGAGTGTCGACATGAAATTCGTTGGTCTTTAACAGGATTTGTCTCAGTGTGTCGTTGTCGATCTGCCGGAAACCCATACTGGTACACGCCGATGAGTGTGCTGCAGAAATGTTTCCGACGACTGGATGGCGCAGTTGGTTAAGCGCCTGCCCCAAGTTAGAGGGGTCCCAGGTTCGAATCCCGGTGAAATCGAATCTGGTCCAGTCACCATTTGCCGTTGTGATCCAATTAACTGCACTGGTGTAGGTTGCTACCTGACAGTACAATGGATCAGTTCTGAGTCTGAGTGCTCTAGTAGAGTTTCAAAAATCCTCCGAAAAAAAAAAAGGTTTCAGACGTTCACACAGTACGTTGGATAGAATCTTGCAGCAGAGCTGTGCCTCGCTTCATGCTAAGTTAGTTGAAGTATCCTTTTAGTTGTAAACTCCATCTTAGCTAAAACAGAGGGAGCCAAATGAGTTGCTCCTCAAAAACTCGTCCATCTTCAAATCGAAGGATCTTTCTAAATCATTGTCAGCCTCAGTAGAAACTCCACTCTGAGCTGCCTGCTACAACGAATGCGACAAACTTCGGTAAAATATTCTGAGAGGCTCCAGATAATGGCTCTCAATTCATAACCGGCCTAGGGAGAGATGTGTCGCTGTGCTCTTCGGTGAGCAATCACTGCAAAAGTTGTATATCATAACTTATGCTCCCATTCGGTCGCCCATAAATCCCCCCTTAATCTGATTGGCCTCTGGAACTCACTGAGTGTAAATAACGAGCCAAATATCGTCCCTGTTCGTTCGGTGATACAGCCTAAGTGACACCTATTTCCTCAGCGTCATGCCCCATTGTGCTTCATCCACTGTGACCATGTGTGGAATCGTGTGTGAGAGCAGGACACATTCATCATGTGGAATCACTTTTTCACTTCACAGATAAGCAGCACGTTCATCATCCGTTTGTTATTGTAAATGGCATCTCGAACTACGGGACATAACCCGGAACAAATGTAGCGAACCTCATCCATTCAGCCGGTAATCTTGCAAAGGGCTCTGATGACATCACTCGTACATGCACATCCCGAGATACTTTCGCAGTTCAGTCACGGAAAGTTCATCGTACAACCCCACGAACATCGGAAAGCCGTGCACAGGTAACTCTGGCGACAGGGAGGGAATAACTATCGCTTAGCAAAGCCGGGAATAAGCTGATTTGGCACCCCCGCGGCATATTAAATGACAACAGGCGCGCCCTCCCACAAACACCCCATCCACCAGTGGGGGACATTTTTGCCCTTCGCAAATGAGCCCTCACAGCGGAAGCACAAGCGATAGGCACAGTCTCACTGATGGATACATACACACGCCGGCAGTGGTTTGGGAAGTGGAGAACTTTTCACGAAAAATGCATAAAATCATGGAAAACGAGTCTTTCCTTGAACTCTCCTCCATTCACGCTTCACCGACGGGGGAGGCTGCCGTCTACAAAGGGCCGAACCGTACACAAGACCCGGGTTCCCTTCAACCGTGATTCTTGTTCCTCGGCAGAGAATTCGCATTCGAATGTGTATTTCGCCCGAACGAGGTGTAGATACAATCAAGCGATGCGCAGCGATGCGAACCTCTGCCCATCCTCGGCGATGTTGTGTCAAACAAAAAATTTCACTCGTCCTTGATGTCGGCCACCCCTCCGCGGCGTCTCACCCCCCGGGGAGAATCTAATTCATTCATTTATTCGCCCGATCCTTGTGTGCGTTGCGCCAAAAAAAACATAAGCCATCCGAGAACACGCCGTTGAGGATATGACGGAGGTTAGCTTCACGCAAGAGTTGTCGAGTTAACCTTGACGGCGAGTCAGCGGCCGAAAACGACGCCACCAGAGAGGAGAATGGAAAAAATCACCACGTCCCACAAAGCAACCCTAGCCGCCCCTCCGCCGCTTTGCTTGGATTATCCTTTCGCCATCAATCGAATTAATAATTTAGGACGAGCGTGGGGAGACCCTTTCGCCTAATGGGTGATGTGAAAGTGTGTACGTGCATCATCGGGGACTTACACTCGGGAAGGTTCATCTGGTCCCTCATTTGGCAGGTGCGTGGCAGTGAGAAACTGTTGCTCCCCACAGCTGGGGATTAATCGCTGGGAGAGGATTACGGCTAATACCCAATCGAGAGGGCGTCCCGGCCGGCCGAAGGTGATGATACAATATTCACAAAACAATGCAAACCAAATGAGCTGTGGGCTGAGCGCATTAATTAGAAGCCGGCTTAATTGCTTTCGATGTGTTCTGGCCCGTGTGTGTGTGCCACCCGTGACGGGGATCGATGGGATGGGTGCAAATCAATTCCGAAAGAGTGCCCGTCCGATGAAGTGGAGCTGTGGTCCGTCTTAATTCGGAGGGAATTGTTATTGCGACAGGAATGATTGGCAGCAGGATTTTATGTGCCAGTCATTTGATGGCGAATTGTTTGAGGACGATTGGACACGTGAAATATTGAAGGCGAGTGTTGGAAGGAATTGCTTCCGAAACGTGACGCAATCTCAATTACGTCTGTGAAACTATGTGCCAAACTAATGGCGGCTTACGACGATGGAGCCATTTTTAGTGTGGGTGTACACGCTACAAAAAGAAAAGGACAGCAGATTTCTGAGGATCGATCCACAAGTTTTCTTTAGCGGGACTGAATATGGAAATGCCTGGTTCTTGATCTGCTTCTTCTTCTTCGGCCGCTGGCGCTACAGTCCGGGGTGGACCTCTCAGTCAACATTGCTCTCCAACCAGCATGGTTTCATGCCAGGTGCTTCCAGTTAGGCACGTTCACCTTACTGAGGTCCCATTCACTGTACGCGACGTGGTCCTCCTTTATCGCGTTGTCCCTCGAGGCTGGAGTCGAAGACTTTCCGGCCCGAAGCGTTGAGGTCCGTTCGGTCTACGTGACCTGGCCATCTGAGACAGGAGACTCGAATTCGATTGACCAAGTCGATGTCGCTGTAAAGTTCGTCGTTCGGTCTCCTCTTCCACCCACCATCACCGCGTACGGGAACAAAGATAATCCGTGAGACGACTGGATGACGCAGTTGGTTAAGTGCCTCCCCCAAGTTCAAGGGGTCCCAGGTTCGAATCCCAGTGAAATCGAATCTGGTCCAGTCACCATTTGCCGTTGGGATCAAATTAACGCCACAAGAGTAGGTTGCTACCTACCTGGCAGTACAATGGACCAGTTTTAAGTCTGAGTGCTCCAGTAGTGTTTCAAAAATACTCCGAAAAAAAAGATAATCCGTAAGAAGTGCCGAAGAGTCTCCCCATTCGCTTTGAATAATATCAATGCTTTGCGCCATACAGGGACTTGGACTATCAAGGTCTTGATTCTTGGCTCTTCGAGAGAGGGCTTTGTTCCTCTATCGTCTTCGAAGCCCAAAGATACAGCCATTGGCAAAACTAACTCTTATCTCCACGGTGGTGTCAATGTCTGAATTTACTCCGGAGCCTAGGTTGGTAGGTAGGTATGTAGGAAAGAGGGTGCCCTTGCGACTATTGTTGCGACGCACTTAGACCGGCAGTTGGATCCATTGTGCCTTGGGTATGTGGTGAACCCCGTGAGACCAGATTGTTGTATGCATCTCAGGAGGCGCTTCAGCTCTATTTTGTTCAAATCCTCTAGCTCGTTGACAATTGAAATTTTTCTTTTAGACAATTTAATTAATTTTATTTCCGAAAAACTTTTAACACTGGCTATATGTTTCTGCAAAGCCCTATAAAGGCTTTTCTGCAGAAGATTGTGTTTCAAAGTTCGTTAAAGTTAATTTAAGATGAAGTAAGCTTATTTACATTTTTTCAATTCATTAGTTTAACAGTTAAAAAAAGAAAAAAATACGTTTTAGAAATTAGTTGTTTAAATTATTGTTTAGGAAAAAATGTATGTGCATCATCTTGATTTTAGATGCACTGATCATTGGGCCATGATCACGACACCATTTCACAGCGTTCCCGAACTCTTCTTGCATAATTTCTGTTGACGTATGCAAGGACCTATGACGCACCACTATCGCCGTATGATTTGCATATGCAAATGGTATTGCATTTTTGAAGACTCTTAGCAGTTCGTTGGCATACAGAATAAATAGGATTGGTTCCAGCTTTGATCCTTGAGGGACCCCATACTTAATGTTCTCCTTTCGACTAAAATTCTGACGCTAAAAAGTCTGTTTCTTAGATATTCGCTTAGCCAATGTTTCAGTGATTCATTTTCAGTAACCCGCATGTTCCACTAAAGGGGTCGCGGGGGCAATGCATGCACGAGAGATCTCCAGACCACTCGATCCTCCGCCATCGACTCTAACTCATCAGGAGCTATGCCCAAGCGCAACCAGGCTAGTTTTTGGACTTGGTCCAACCATCTCGTCCTAGGTCTGCCAAGCGGTCGCCTACCTGATGGAATCGCATTCAAGGCAAGCCTCTAAAGTCGTGATGATAGGGACATTCTAGCGAAGAAGCAGCTGCCCAACATTGAGTTCCTCGCACACTGTCGTGTTTTTCACCCTATCCCGGTGAGTAATTCCCACAACAGCGCGAATAAATCTCATCTCGGCAGCTTGTATTCGCGATCTTATTCTTTCGGTCATTACCCAAATTTCAGGACCATAGTCCTCTTATTCCAATATGTTCTAGTGCTTAGATTAGCTTATCGTGGTTCAGTGTATCAAAAGCCTTACTGAAGTCAACGAATATCACTTAGACATGGTGGCTTTTATTTAGGCTCTCATTGATACAATTAACGAATTCCCCTAACAACTTACCAGTACTTTTATTTTTCTGGAATCACCCGTACTGGCTTGTGTTTATCAGAGAATTTTTGCCGATAAAATCCTGTAGCCTGTTTGTCATGACTTCTCCGAGGGACTTTTCTACTACAGTCAATATTGAAATTAGCCTGTAATGGTTGAGTTCCCTTTTGGTTCCTTCTTTATAAATCGGCCTAACTACGGCAGTTTTCAAGGTTTCAGGGATCTTTGCTTAATTAATGTTCAAGTTTACGAATTTGCACAGAATTGGGACAAACCTATTGACGTGTCTTTTTATATCTCTGGCTCTTATACCATTAAAGCCCGGCGACTTGCTATCGCTTAGCGAATTTATTATTTTTCTTATTTCTGGGAAACTTGTTTCTCTTACGAACATTGATCTAGCTAACGTTGAGCTTATGTGTGTCGAAGTAACAGCAACAGACAAATTTTTCCAGAGAAGTTCTTTGTGATAGTTTCATCAACTCCACGTTTTTCCTTCCCATCTCGTATCTCGTTTATTAAGCTCCAGGTTTTGCGGGGATCAGATTTGATTTGGTTGAACTTGGTTTTATAAAAAAAGGATTTTTGTTATTTCCTTGTTCAGCTTGTTTCCAGTTCAAAGCTATTATTCAATCTGTTGTTTTTCCATCTTCTGTAAAGATCGTCCCTTTTTTTTACATTTGGCGATCAACTGAAGAATTTACTGCCTAGTGTTAGCAGTCTCCTTCGTCGTAGAGCAGGTGGCAGCCGAAATCTGTGTTGGCGGACTTTAGCTGACCTAAGCGACGCCTTTCCTCGGATCTTTTGGCAATTATTTGGTGCTGATAAGGTGAGAGCTGATGATGTTGGCTTCTCATCACAGAAGCGTCTACTGGGCTTTCTTTCGAAGACCAAGAAATTTCAGCCAAAGTAGGTTGCTGCCGGTAGTAGAATGGACCAGTTTTTGAGTCTGAGTGCTCCAAGGCAGTGCAAAATATAACGTCCTTCAAATTATCTTTGCTCTCCAGAACTCCACAATCTTTCCTCCACACCGAAATCGAGACTAGCCACATTTCCTGTCAACTGATAACTTCCCGCCTCAACCCCATCAAGTTAAACCATCAAGCCACATCCAAAATCATTATCTGCCAGGGTTGTTATAAACACAAATTTTAATTTTTCGCCATGAAAACCATGCTCTGGTGAATAAAACCGTCGGAACCTTGAGCGATTTATGCGACAGTCCTGTGCGATAGATAACTTTTATAAGCAATTTGAAATATTTCGGTGAACCGGCATAAAATTTTAGATTAATTGCAATCATGTTCAGTGCGGGAGACACAAAACAGACAAAAAAATCTGTCACTTCACTTGGTAAATGGAAGGGAAAAATTTTGTTCATTAGGTGTGGGCCATTCCCCATGACGCGGATGCCACGAAATGACAGCGCATAAATTTTACGACATTTTAAAAATTATTATTTCAGTCGCCAAGTTTGCTTATTTATGTATCCCGCTTGGCGTTTAGTGCTATTTCATGGGCGCAGGCGGTTGAAGTTTTTGATTGGCTTGCGTGGAAGTGCGTTCACACAGATTGTGTGAGCGAACGGCAACTGAGTGGGAAGCCGAGATCGAAGGATGTCTGGAATATGAATGAAATACGTGTCAGAAAACAAGGGACGGCACAAATTTAGATTTGGATTCTGCTACGTTTAATTACTGCAAGGTGACGCTGAAGTCAATATCCTCTCGGAACGTGTTCACAGTTGTTGCATCAAATTTCATCGTGACATTTGCGAAATGAAAAGCTTTTATTTCAGACGGTGTTTCTCTGTGCCACAAAAAAGGAAACCCTCTGAAATGCGCCAACTATAGAGGCATCAGACTATTGGAAGATCATGCCTCTTGTGTTGGCCAGTGAGTTTTGCACGATCTTCTCAAGAACGATGTTACATGACAGCGTCGTCGTCAAACATCCATGCAGTGCGTATTCATCCGTATATACATTTTTTGCACCTAAGCTAACCAGGCATAATCCTACTAGGTTCAAATTATTACCTCCTATTGAATCACCCTTCACAAGGACCGTACAAACATCGGTATCTGAGGCAATATAAAATTGAACAGAAGTATACACCATTCGAAGCATAAGTTCAGTAAACAATTTATCACCAAATACCCAAGATAGTCACAACCCGTCTCGTCTTAAATAATCCATTTAATTTGATTGTCCCCCAGGAACACTTTACGCAACCATATCTACTCGGGTACATGATCCCAAAAAAACAAGCTCACGTACCTCAAAACTATTTCTCTATCCATAACGAAAAGCCATCGAATGAATTACCGCAACCCTCATTACTCCGTTTAAGTGCATCGTTCAAATCAGTACTGAGATTCTGTGAAAATAGAACGATATCCATCGTCAACGCCCTCAAAAGACCGCAAATCACAAGTGTGATCCAAAGAGAAGATAACCGAAAGAGCTCATTACGGTTTGATGGACCACTCAAGTGTTCAAAGCGTACATTCTATTCGGGGTGGCCTTGCGGGACACCCCAAAAAAGTTCATCCCCCAAAGTCGCCTGTCACCGACTGTGGGGTACAGTGAAATGCGAGCTACGCGCGCTCCTGGCACACAGCAAGAGACCTCAGCTCCCACTTTGTGCATTTGATCATATTTGGGCAGCCCCATGTATCACTGTCATGCACCGGAGTGGCCGAGGATGCCGACGAAAAAGTGAAAATGGATGACGAACATGGCACTTTAGACAGACGCTGTGTTTTATAAGCAAAAAGTAGCTGTTTTTTTGTTCAGCATGACAGATAAGGGGATAGCTCGGGTGGATTTTATCGGGGACCGGGGATGAGTGTTTGTGTGCGGAAAGTTTTTCGTCGTCGGACTCCTTTGGGAAGTTTAACGTACATTTTATAGCATCAACAGACGAGGGGCGAGCGGCGAGTGTCACGGAGGTGGATGTGACATGCTCAACGTGGACGTGAAAAGAATCAGAAGACCCGACCAGTTTTGTTAACCAAAAAAAAAAGGGAGACTGAACAATGACGATGCCAACTAGAGGATAGGTGGCTTTAAGTTTTTGATTTATACTTTTTCCATGGGGGAGAGGAGTGTGCAGCCGATGGCACGATGGTTGGTGTTGATTGGGGTGTGTTTAGTTTAGTTTTCGATCTGGCTGAAGGCACATCGCTGTTCCAAGATATCATCCTCATCCTCATCCTCATCCTCATCCTCATCCTCATCCTCATCCTCATCCTCATCCTCATCCTCATCCTCATCCTCATCCTCATCCTCATCCTCATCCTCATCCTCATCCTCATCCTCATCCTCATCCTCATCCTCATCCTCATCCTCATCCTCATCCTCATCCTCATCCTCATCCTCATCCTCATCCTCATCCTCATCCTCATCCTCATCCTCATCCTCATCCTCATCCTCATCCTCATCCTCATCCTCATCCTCATCCTCATCCTCATCCTCATCCTCATCCTCATCCTCATCCTCATCCTCATCCTCATCCTCATCCTCATCCTCATCCTCATCCTCATCCTCATCCTCATCCTCATCCTCATCCTCATCCTCATCCTCATCCTCATCCTCATCCTCATCCTCATCCTCATCCTCATCCTCATCCTCATCCTCATCCTCATCCTCATCCTCATCCTCATCCTCATCCTCATCCTCATCCTCATCCTCATCCTCATCCTCATCCTCATCCTCATCCTCATCCTCATCCTCATCCTCATCCTCATCCTCATCCTCATCCTCATCCTCATCCTCATCCTCATCCTCATCCTCATCCTCATCCTCATCCTCATCCTCATCCTCATACTCATCCTGAAACTTTATGTAGGTTCTCTACTAAAATTCATCTAAAATTTCAAAGGAAGAGGGGTCATTTGAGCTGACCTTTGACAGCTTCAGAACCCAAAGCTAACAAGGAAACACTGCTGCTCTCAAGACGACAACCTATCCACTAAACTCAATTAACAAGTGGTTTGAAAGCATGACTTTGTTCTTGATTGGATCCTGCCCACGCGACCGGGAAATTCATCCAAAAGCTTTGCACACTTCAAAGGTTTTCTGCAAAAGCCGGAAGGATTTAAGTTTCGCTTAATTACTTTCCCATGAGCGTATTCCGTGTATTTAACTATCCAAGCATGTCGGCGTCGCGAGGATTGCTAGGTTACAGCACAATTTCGTCGAAAATAATTCCTTTGACGCTTCAAGGAACGACGATGGGCGATGTGGGAATGAATTTCGATTGGCGGAGTTTGCATGAAAGTTCGAAAATGTATTTTACATTTCATTGAAGTTTTCCAAGAGATGGGTGGGAGTGGGGGATCTTCATGTTGATTACTGGGAATAGGTCTGGGATGCCAACAATCAATTGAAGTCAATTAGGAGCGTTTGAGGTGAGGTTTTCAGTTCGGAAAGAAATCGATTAAATGGGGATTAAAAGGGTTTTTCATTAGGCGCTTCATATCTTTGAATTCAAATAAATCAAAGTGTATTCGAGTTATTGACAAAATTTTGTATTCACTTGAAACGCCCATCGATGCCATTATGTGTGAGATATAATGTCGTTCAAATGTCAGCCATGGCTACTCTGGATGGCGCTCTTCCAAAATGTCCAATTTCCAATCAACTGAAAGCCTTCTAAATGTGACAGGGTTTTAGTTTTTGCAAATCCCATCTCCAAGGCTGACTTCGAAAACCATACAAAAAGTGGAACATTTAGTCGTCCTGTCTGAAGCCGTCTCCCGGTTTTTCACAACTTCAACCAAAGATGTGCGACTGTTGAAAACAGTGCGACGAAAAAGAACCCGAGACAATCCACAAAATCTCCCCAAAAAAGCCCACAACCAAAGTCAACGTCATTAAGCAAAGAAAATCATTTCCCGGGGTTTCCTTCCTTAATTTGATTCAACAAGGTTCTCATTTCTTTCCTGTTTTTGGGATCCCATCCAAAAGGAACTACGGCTACGGCTTCGCCGACATAATGAGATGAAAAGTAATCGAAATATCATGCAAATTACTTGCGAAGTCCTGATAACATTCATGCTTGTGTAAGTCAAATCCCTACAAAAATATCTCGTTACCCGGGCCCCACTCCATCGGCGGCGCCATCGATACCAGCGAAAGTAAAAAGAGCCGAAAAGGTATGCAAACTTAGGCCCATCTTGATCTCCCTCGGGAAATAGTCATACATTCACTCGTGCTTCGTGAATCCCTCTTCGAACACATCGCTCCCATCGTCCGATGGAGTGATTAAAGGGGTGAAGCCACCCACACCCCGGCCACACATGCCATCAATTTTCTATCGAAGGGAATTCAATCACGCACACGGCCACGAAAGAGGGCCGGAGTGGAGAGGCAAAGCGCATTCCAAACTCGATTTCAGTCGCGGACCATTGATGTCCTGCGGCAGGCCAAGTCCATAGCGTGGCATCCACATCGATCGGATGACTCGTATCGGCGGTGCACGGGGTGGATATAATTGAAATGCGAAGCCATTAAAAATTAATAAACCAGAAAGAGGCCCTAACATCTGATGACTGAGAGAGCTGCCATCATGGCCACGGCCGTTGTCGTCGGAGGTGTCGGTGGGAGGAATTCACTTACTGCCGTCAGAAAACAAGGCTTAGAGGAGATGTGCCGACGATGGCACACCTTGTCGCTCAGTGCGATGGATTCGTTCGTACGCAGGCAGCGGTGTCCTGCGAGGAGGACTAATCGATACGAAGGTGCCTGCCCGTGCTTCCATCATCCACCAGCGAGTATTGCCGGCCCATTTGCTGCTGCCGTAGCAAAGTGCTCGCTATTAATGGACTCACTCGCCCAACCCCTCGAGCAGCCACAGGTGGACGGGCTCTAACCCGTCGGGTTGGCGCATATGCGCCGACCAGGGTGATAGGTTTTAATTAGACCCCGAGACTGCATCGCAATGCAGTTGCTTTCGAATAAAATTAAATGGAGCACATTGGCACTTTGTCGGGGGGAGGGATGTGGGGGGTGGTGGTACTCAACCCCGTTATTTCCGGGAGCGAGTTCCTGTGAAATTGGTTAGAGGTGTTTTTGTATCTGACAGCGAGTTGGGTCCTGTAACCGAATTGGGAAGTGGAGCGAGCGCCTTTAGAAGGATTTCATGGATTGTTGGTTTCCCAGGAACTGAGCAGATGTCGATGGGTTGCGAGGATTACTTATCACACATGTAGTGATGACGATTTCCTGCGGTTCCCGTGCACACGGAACTGGGGTTTTCAAATACCGTTGCACTGCAACCACGAACAGGCCACGAGTTTTCCAATTACCGCTCGTGCTCACGAGGCACCCTCTCTCATGCAACTGGAGAGGGAGACGTGTGTTGTGTTATTTTATTTCAGTTCTGTTCCGCGCCGAAAGATGGGGGAAGCATAGGGCAGCAGTCTGCAAATTCAGGGCGCAATAGGAGAGGAAATGTTCATTCACTGTGAACGAGGGCGGAGGGTGGTCCTTTCGTCTTTTCTGCTCTAGATGTGTATCTAAAATGGTACACTTGGGCCTTAAGCTCTTAAAGTGATTAGGTTCGTGGTGAGATTTGATGCAGTTCGGGATTAATTTTTGTTCACCTATCGCCGGGTTGGTATCTTTCTTGGCAGTATCATCAAGACGTGACTTAAGTCAGCAGACTCAAGAGCCGCTATTGTCGGGCGCAGGAGTTTTCACAGCGGATGACAGCGGATGTCAGTCAAACTTTTTGATATTTTTTTGAGAAATTTCAACAAAAGTGGTTTAGAAGTTGGCTTGTCCACAACAATAGAAACAGAGGCAATATTAATCGGGTCCTAGCAAGTAATCTTGTACCTTATTCTTCATCGGGTGGCGTTACAGAAGGAGGTGTCCTTTTTTTCGGAGGATTTCTTTTTTTTTCTCAGACTCAAAACTGGTCCATTGTACTGCCAGGTAGCAACCTACTCCAGTGCCGTTAATTTGATTTCAGTGGCAAATGGTGACGGGACCAGATTCGATTTCACTGGGATTCGAACCTGGGACCCCTCTAACTGGTGGCAGGCACTTAACCAACTGCGCCATCCAATCGCCTTGGGGGCGGCCTTAGGCCTAGGTTTTGCAGCAACCACTCGTGTTGTGCACGTTATTGTTCCCTCATTTGTCCTTCACTTCAACGTTTTATGCCGACTCCAAACGGTTAACTTTGAGAATATTTCTCTTGACCCTCTGAGCATTGGCAGTGACTCGAGAGAGGTGGTGTACTGAAAATGAAAGTTGGTGTGTCTGGGATCGAACCATGAACCCTCAGAGTAGAATTCAACGGTCCTACACACTAAAGTCGACCTTTTCAGTGATGAACTCTTTTCCTCCAAGCCTATGTATAGAGGACGACTACAGATTCGACGGCGTACAAAATTTGAAAGGAACCTCATTCAAATTGCAATGCAGCACTGGAGACTGCTGACGAAGAATGGCACTGGCTGGAGCAGCATGTTGGGAGAAGTCCGCGTGTACACCAGACTGTGGCGTGAAGTTCAGACTGAGGCGTGAAGTTGGGTGAAGTTCGCGTTATTCCCAGACTGTGGTGCCACAAAAAGAAGTCATCGATTAACTGGCTTCTGTTTATTAAAAACTGACTCAATAGAATTATGTCAAGCAACATTTCTTTCTTACAATACGCTGAGCCTCTTAGCTATAGGATGACCAGATAAGAACGATAGGAAAATAAATTCCAATAAAGCAACAACGGTATGAGATATAAAATGAATTCTAATTTTATTTTGAAGCTACATTCATGCAATTATGCATGAAATAGCACATTATTCAAATAGCCCCCTCGGGTTCGCTGGCGCTGCTTCAAGCGCTCAATACAGTTTTTGGCGACTCGGTCTTATACATACTCCTATGTAAGGCGTTATTCCGGCAAAAGCGTCACGAATGTTGATCTCGAGCTCGACCAAAGTGGTTGGCTTGTTAGCGTAGACTAAAGACTTCATGTAGACACAGAGGAAATCATCGAGTGGTGTCAAGTCGCTTGATCGCGGCGGTCAATAGATGAACACTCGTCGTGAAATAACCCGGTCGCCAAGTTTTCTTTTCACAACTTCGAGCGTTATGTCACTCGTATGGCACCTAGTTCCCTCTTGTTGGAACCACAGCTCGGATATATCGAAGTTTTCGAGCTCTGAACACAAAAAGTCGACTAACCTGAAACGCTCTATACCTGAAACGATTGACGGTAACGGTGTCCCCTTCCTCATTTCGAAAGAAATAAGGTCCGATGATGCAGCCATGCCATAAACCGCACCAAACTGTCAATCTTTGTGGATGCATTGATGCTTGGTGGACCACTTGTGGATTGTGTTCGCGTGTTGGACCAGTTTTGAGTCTGAGTGCTCCAGTAGTGCTTCAAAAACGCTCCGAGGAAAAAAAAAAAAAAAAAAGCTCAGCACCAAAAGGGATGAATCCATGGTCCATGGACTGAGCAGCAGCACTGTAAAATGGTATACAGATGGATGAAGAACTGATGAATGAACTGGAGCAGGAGTTTTTAAACCCAGGACAATATACTTCGAATACATGGATAAATATACCAGCATCTTTCAAGCGGAAATTTATGCCATAGACAGATGCGTTCAGATCAATCTTGAAATCTTGAATTGTTCCAACTGCAACATAGCAATAATGTCGGACAGTCGAGCAGCTATTATGGCACTAGACTCCTACATCATCAAATCCAAGCTTGTATGGGAATGCCTGCAGAAGCTGAAAGACTTGAGTAAGAGAAAACGAGTAAAACTCTGCTGGATACCTGGCCAGATCGTGCTGGCTGGAGTGAGGCCCAGGTCCACCTCGGACTGTAGCGGCCTAAGAAGAAAGAAGGATATCTGGCCATTCTGGGATAGAAGGCAACGAAATTGCCGACTCTCTGGTAAGGAAAGGAGCATCAGAATGCTTCATAGGCCCTGAACCATTCTGTAACCAACTCCTCAGAGAAGAATTCAGTTCAGGGAACTAGGGAGAAGGAACCGGGTAGAAACCTGGAATAACGCTCGTGGAATGAAGCAGGCCAAGAAACTTCCAGGGCAATTTAACCGAAAGAGGTTCGAGGCATGCATCAAAATGAGCAAGAATAACCTTCGTATCCTAACAAGCTTCCTAACGGGGCACTGTAGACTCAGGGAGCATCAAAGGAAACTAGGGGTATCAGAAGAAGGTCTCTGCAGATTTTGTGAAGAATTTATTAAAATTCCAGAACATATACTGGGATTTTGTGAGGCACTAGCCCACAAAAGAAAAAAGATGTCTGGGCAAGTAGCTACCACCAGAAGAAGATCCAACGATTAGAACCATCTCTCATTCTCAGATTCCTGAAGCAAACTGGTTTAGAGAGAAAACTCTAGACCAGATTTCTTCACCTATGTACAACAGGAGTCCAAATTCTTAAAAGAACTGTATTTGAGGGAAACTCGTAATTGTGCTAAGGTATTGAAAGGGGGCACAATAGATCTTAAAGGTCGCGGTGCAATATACCCTCAACCATAATAATAAAACATTGTGGCACGAATGTCTCCTTCATCATTCAACGCGTGCCTTAAATGCGATTCCATCAGTTAGGCAACAGTTTGGCAGACCCAGGACGAGACGGTTGGACCAAGTTCAAAAACTAGCCTGGTTGAGCTTGGGCATAGCTCCTGATGAGTTAGAGTCGATGGCGAAGGATCGAGTGGCCTGGAGATCTTTCGTGCATGCATTGCTCCCGCGACCTCTTTAGTGGAACATGCGGGTCACTGAAAATGATGATGATGATGATGACGCCAAAATTGTCACCAGAAGTCGCTAAGTCGCTGTATTTTAGAAACTACTAAACCAGCGAATGTCTGATAAGTTTTCCTACACGAAAAACACCTACCTTGCACATACTCTTGTGAGCCACTACGCAACCATCTTTCCAACGAAATCCAAGTTCAACTATAGTACTACCAAATGGCGCCCAACGCTTGACACATTTTTAACGATTTTTTCTTTCTGCGAACAAGAGGAGTAAATGGTGCTTCAGGAAGAGAACACTTGCGTCAAAAAAAAGAAAACGTTACTTCAACCAAAAGGACTCCATGCTATCCATTGACAAGAGTCGAAATAAAGACTGTTTAAAAGTCCCAATCTAAGTGTGTACACTTCCAAATTCTTATTCTGGCCTATGTCTTGGGAGAACTGATAGGAAGCATCTCTAAACATTCCTGCTTTTCTGCTTATGCAACAAGGGATCGGTCTCAAAACTCGATTACGCAGCCTTTCACAATTTCATTGATTCCTCTCCGAAGCGACGACACAGAAGAACACAATCTGTGCTCCTCTCAAAAGGCCAAGCAAAGACAAGCCGTTCAAATGCAAACAAATCAAGGGGAAATGAGAACCATTTATGTCAAACGATAAGCAAACAATCCTCGCACACACACACGCGCATTCGGGCTAGAGCCCATAAAATTACACACAAACACACGCTGTTGGTGTTTATCCATGCAATTTGAGACTTAATTGCTCCCAATATCCGGGCTGTAGGCCTTCCACAAGCAAGCAGCTCGTCTAGCTCGTCGATGATAGTGTGTATCGTTGACGCCGAAACAGGCGTGCACACCAGTCCATCGGCTGGGGGGACCTTGCGACGATGGCGGTGCGGTTCCTCAACGAAGGAGTCGATAAATCAGTTGTAATTTTTGTGAGTGCTCCACGCAACCCCCAACGGGAACGACGGAGGTGTATCGTGTATCGTGATCGACGATAGGTGACATAAGTCTTCGCATCATAAAATTAATATTTTTTCCTTCGGCTCTGTCAGAAGCAGGAGGCCCCATCGATGACAGCGTTAACCACTCGGCAGCATGTCAGGGGCCATCTAATGCTCATTAGGGAGTCCGGGAAGTTAAGTTGACGTCGATTGCTTAGGCGGAAGAGGCTTCAGCGCACGTTATCTTAGGAAGGAGATCATTCGAGTACAGCCGGCACTCAATGCATTCGTTAGGCCCGCCGTCAAGGGCATGAGTCGTGTGCCTCTGACAACCTCACAGAGGCACATGTGCCTTTGATCATACTTGATGACATGTGTCATCATGAAACTCGGGACAGCACAATCAAGGGGGAAACGTCATTAAAAGCAAGCATCTGGCACAGCAGCGGTTGCACTCGGGCCCCGGGGGCGGCAATCCTCTGACCCAGTTTCGCTGTGCGCCTCTGCTTCTCTGCTTCTTTTGCCGGGAGATTGGAATTCAATTGAGTAACAAAGCGATAAAGTGCGGGACGGAGGAATAGAAAATGTATCTCTGCATGTCCTGGAATGGAGTCTGCAGGGCTCGGGAAGAGAGCCGCCTCGGCATTCGAATGAACATGTGGGCCCCTTAATGTGCCGAGGTTGGATAACATGCTTTTTATTCGTTCGTTCGTTCCGCTCCTTCGCGCGGGTGGTGGCGGGAACGGTTTATTCCCGTAATAATTTATGACTTTCGTGGGTGGGGTTATTGCATTCAAGTTAATCATCCGATGGATAGGGGAGGCGGGGGTGAACTGGTTTATGAGAGCTACTCGGCGTAAAGTGCGCACTTGTGGCCCTCGCTGCGGTTGTCATCGATGAAATTGTTTTACCATTTTCTTACTTGATTTATCGTCAAAATATTGCCGCATGTGATGCTGTGAAGTTATTTTGCCATCAAGGGCTCCCCTTACCGACGTTGATTGCATTTTGAGGTCGCAATGAGGGTGCTGTTGGTTCCCCCAGTTGTGTCACAAGATGTTCGATGAGTCAATTAGGGTGACGGTGGTTCTCACCCCTAATCAATTTCGTGTGACTTGTGAGATTCATTTGTGAGTCAAATTAATTTGCGGAAATCAAAGGAAAAAATACAAACTATTTGGAAACTCTGCAAGTAAAATGTACCAAAGCCTGCATATAAACCATAGTTCTCGACGTCATTGAAATACGTAGTCACATTTTAGGATGGTTTTGAAGTTGTCTAAGTAACAGAACATTCCGAGTAAAAATTGGTGATGACATGTTGGTGATGAAGAAAAGGTAGAGTTCGGTGTACCGCAGGGATCAAAGTTATGCCCACTTCTCATTATAAAAAGTCTTTCATTAAGCACATCTTAACTCGAAATTTAAATAAAACAAAGTGTGCGTAAGGTGTCATCGAAATTTTCTATTCGTTTGAAAGGTCTATCAATGCCATTATCTCTGAAACATAATATCGCTCAAATATTCGCTGCGGCTTCTCTGGGTGACGCGCATCTGAAATATCCAATTTTCCATGAGTCTGGCGCATAAATCTGACTGAATTTGACCGATGCCATGATTTATGTTGGCTTCGAGGGTCGCTGTAGTTTTCGGCTTGTTCGCATGGACTTGTGGCTTTAGAAAATCCCACAAGAAAAAGTCAAACGGGGTCAAATCGCACGATCTCGGTCCGGTGGACACTTCACATCACATCCACGTGAGATGGCCTGAGCTCTGTTGCATATAACGCCGTCATTCTGTTGAAACCAAATGTCGCTAGTGTCCATATCACCAAATTCAGGCCAAAAAAAAATTTGGTGAATATAGCGCTCGCCGTCGACAGTGATTTTGTTGTCAAAGAAATGTGAACCGATGCCGCCGCCAGCCCAAAATCCACACCAAACAGTGATTTTTTCGAGACGCATTGGACTCCTTTGGATCTCATGTGGATCGGTATCGTTCCAAATTTTACACTTTTGCCATTCATCCAGAAATGCGCTTCATCGCTGAAGATGATCTTCCGATGAAAATTAGGGTCAGTTTCCAACTGCTCTATGGGCACCGTGGCGTAGTGGGTAGGTGCGTCGACTCCTACGCTCGATGTTGTCGGTTCGATTCCCGAAAAAACACCTAACATTTTTTCACGGCTCTACCTCTTTCGAGTCACTGACAATGCTCAAAGAGTATAACTGTCTAGAAAAAGCTTCTCAAAATCGCCGTTCGGAGTCGGCATTAAATTGTAGGTCCCCTCCGCTCGTGACAGAACAATAGCACGCACAACACGAGTGGCTGCTGAGAAGCTGGGCCCAAGTCCACTTCGGACTATAGCGCCGCCATTATTATTATTATTATTATTATTATTCCAACTGCGTGGTCTGCGAAAGGCCGAGTTCTTGTGAACGACGCGAAATCGACTGCCTCGGACTCTCCAGCACACTCTCACTGACAGCGGCGATGTTTTCGGTAGATCTTGCGTTTCGTCGACGTGCGGGTGTTGGTTTATCGTTTACTGAACCAGCCGACTCAAATTTATCCACCACTCTGCTAATAGCCCTCTCGGAAGGACGATTATGGCGACCAGAAAGTGGGCGAAGCACCCAGAAAGTTGCCCGAACAGAACACCCATTTTGATGAAACAATTTTGTCATTTGCACATGTTGTTGAATGATATGTCCATCCGTGGTGATTTTGCAAACAGAATGAATAAATAACAGCCAATTTGACAGATGTAGCTTCAACCATATGGCCGCTATCAATTGTCAAAGTTCGGAATTCCCTGTTGGAAGACCCTTATTAAACCGTCTTCCGAATTAATCGACACTAACCGGGTAGCTTCTCGGATAGCGTTGACTTCTTCCTGGACTGCACTGCAGTGGAAAGCAGTCGAGGGGACAGGGAGAGGGAAATCTCTGGCGATGTCGCAAAGATCCCTGGTCCTGTTCATTCAGCCGGGTTATACCCATCTGTGTATACCTCCGGGGTGGCAGATGTGCTGACTAAAGCCTTTGTCCAATCTACTCTGTCTGGAATCAATATTTTGTAGCCATATTCGAGGTCCTCGAAGGTAGTCCATTTGTCTCAGGATCTTGGCATTCTTGATTGATTCCATATGCCCTAAGATGTGTGTTTTGCTCCATCGGGTACACTCTCTCAAACTAATCGCCGCCGCCTAGGCAGCCACCAGCTTCTCGGGAAGCAGATTCAGCATTGTTTCCATGGCGGTTGAAGGTGTGAAATAAAGTGCTCCCGTGATGCAGATGCAAGCAGACCTCTGAATCTTACTTATCTTCTTAAGATTTTCTTTGTTCTTTAATGCGGTCCAACGAACAAGGATTCTGTATATTAGAATGGGTCTGACGATTGCTGTATACATCCAGTGTATCATACTCGGGTGCATATGGGATCGAGAGCCCTCCACCACATCGATATCGCCCCTTTTCTTATACGGTCCTGAATAGGCCTGTGCATTTTAGTTCAGTTCAGATAGTTCAGTTTAGTTTAAATGTGATTATTGAACTAGTTCATTTAGTTCAATGTAGTTCACTGCTCAGAAAATTGAGTCTTGTGCGATTTTCACCGGTTGGTCGTTACATTATGGTCGCTTATATTCATATATTCGTGTACATATATCGCAAAAAAACAAAAACAACCCTGATGTTCACAATGCCCAAACAACCACAAAGCAAAACACTCAATTCAGTTCGATTTAGTTCAGTTATTCTTGCTGAATTAAATGTGTGCACGGCCGAAAGATATACCTGAGTTTATTGCACTACTGAACTAAATGAACTGAGATGAAATGGCATTGAGAACTAGTTCATCTAGTTCAGTTGTTATAATAATAATAATAATGGCGGCGCTACAGTCCGAGGTAGACCTGTGCCTCACTTGCACAGGGCTCGTTTTTTTTAGTGGATCGTTCGTGACTTCCACAAACCTAGTCCTGAATGTTTGGTTTCCAGCTTAATTTACTGCCAAGTAGTATTTGGCATGTCCCGTGAAGCTTCGTCGGTTTGGAGCTATCTTATATCTTGTGAGCAGTACGAGCTCTGTTGGGTTTACGCCGGCAGACCGGCTTTGTCTGTCCATTTGGCTGACTTATTTAGCGAATTTTCCATTGCATCTCAAATATGTAATAAAATATGTGAAGTATGTGAAGAAACTGGCTTGTTACGGTTAAGGCTTTGGCATCTGCGTAGGCTTTTGGCCTGCAGTCGACACGGCTAAGTTCCATGGGAGTTTCACCCGACACCCGAGAAGAGAGAAATGTACACCTTCCTGTGGGGTTCCTCTAAATACTCTCCTTGCTGTACAGTGGTATCCTAGTTCCGACTGTATAGTTCTTTGGGGTAAGATATTCTTTATCCAGTCCAGAATGCTGACTTATATTTTAAGTCCGACTAAAGCGTTATTTATCGCTTCGAACTTGACATTATTAAAAGCACCCCCTATGTCGAGGAACACAACCATTGTATATTCTTTGTTGTCAAAGCATATCTCAATGGTGCTGGCTAGGAAGTGAAGTGCCGTCTCTGTCGAGTAACCTTTGTGACAACCCAACATGGGTTGATGAGAAGGTTTTGAGGTGTACACATTCCCCTAAGTGAAAATCCACCAATCTCTCCAACGCTTACAAAAGAAATGAAGAGAGGGTGATGGACTCGTCTTGTATATCTTCGAAATTTCAGAGGCATTTCCTGTGTTCTTCAGCTAAAACACTAAGATGACTCGTACATACTCGTAATTGCAGCTCGAGCACAGCAGCTCCTGGCTTTTAATGAACCACTTGTGCCTCTTGCCTTCGCTCTGTCTTCCTCGAGCGACTGAGAATCTGTAATATCCTTGACAAGAACGCCCATCTCTCTGCTTTCACTGAACTCAGTGTCAATTTGCCAAAGATCGATCGATTTGAAAGCATCCCCCTGTTGAAAGTCACTCGTGCCGTAAGTGAATAATCTCACCACTGCCATCCTTACAGTCATCTGCAATTAACTTAATTGAAGTGTCGTGTTCAATGTCCCCCCCCCCCCCCTCCCCACTCCGCAGAGCAAACATTCATTTAATAGACAAACACCCTCAAGGCTCTCGAAATGGACGACTACAGCCAAAAACGGATGGAATAACATCCATCTGCTCCAAGCCAAACATGCCACCAATTCAATCTCAAATATCTAACGCCCACACTTTTCCTCTTCTTTCATTCTCTTCCAGGTTAACAATGTAGCTAAGCAGACAAAATACAACAACAACAAGAAAAAAATACAAACCCAACCACAGAACAAAACCATGAACCCTTGAGAAGTAAAAACGCAAACAAGGAGATAAAGACGAACTCAAGAGTCTACAGATACCAGAATTTACTTTTAAGAAAAACCGACAAAACACACACAATCTTAAAGATACAATCAAACCGAAAGGACGACCAAGAGGAATGTAATCACAATGCCAACGAAGAAGAGATACCAACGGATCGCATTTGAATTGACGAACAGACTATAACGAGTGAGAGGCTAAGCACAGAGCGCGGTACGGGCAGCAGATATCCTTTCAAGATGACTGATGATCAAACGCCCAACGATGACAAAGGTAAGTCCCAAATCAATTTTCTTCCTTCAATCCTTTACAATATGCCACCCCCATGAGTGGGGGTGCCGGGGGTGGGTAGCCGACGCGGCGCCTGCAACAGAATGTGCAGTGGGTGGGGTCGTGCAATTATCCTTTTGAATTTTGTTCGATTGATTCGCACACAATCACTGCCGCATCCATGACCGGATGGGGTATAAATCAACCGCACAGAGCTGGCTCTCGTATCCACCAGATGGGGTATGCCCCTTTCCTTCCAGAGCAGAGCGGACGCTGTGAAAGGACATTCCGGTTCAACTCCCATTCTGTGGTCGTGTGATAGGTTAATGGCAGCGAACTTATGTATTGCCGCAGGGATTAGGAAGTTCCCGGCTCCTCCGCTGCACGTTCGGTGGAAGTTTCGAGCAGGGATTTCGATGAATGCTTGCATTGTTCACCTGCTAATCCTGGCTATAAATTCCGTTCGCTAGAAAGTCAATAAAGTTCTGAATGTGCGCAGTAAATGCTGGGGATTCGTGTGACCATAGAGATACGTGTGCCAGTTGGGGGTGCACTGGAGCTGTGTGGCGGTGGCTACATTCGCTGGGTACTTCGAAAACAATTTTTTGGTTCAAGGCGCATCAATTAACTGGGCAGTGTAGTCTAAAATTGAATATTCCACTGCCACTTCTTTCTCAAGCAGAAATCTAGAACCGTCACTGTTGCTTCATCGAAAACTATGGCATAATTGACACTCCGAAGCCAATTTTCAGAGATTCCCTTACACAAAACTATTAGATCGTCTGACATGCAAACATGCGAATTTCTGCTCCAACAGTTTGTCATTGTCAGACCCGGAGTCATTGTGAACGTTGAAAAAATGGAAAATGATGAACTGACTAGAGCTAGGGTCATAATGGTGACAGTACATCGGTTGAATCGAATAAAACGGCGCCTGGGTATCCTATTTTCGAGCAATCGAGGACATGCTCATACATGTCAGTATGGTTATGCAACAAGAGGTGTCATTTTAAATTAATGGGAAAATGCACAATTTTCATGAAAACTGGAGATATTTTGATTTTTGTCTAAAGTGAAAACTAGGAGATTAATAATAATTTTTTTTTTACGATCCACCGTTGATGGAATACTGGTGGGGACCTTATCTTTACCATGGCATCAATCCTCGAAATTTGTCGCGCAAAAGAGCCATTTCCGGCACGTGACGTCGTCCGGTTTAAAATAAACATCACCTACCTCCATAACATTCATTTTCGAAAAAAAAGAGTCTGTTGAAATCAATTTCCGAAAAATATGGTCCCAATGAAGTTCTCAGCCTGAACACCACGCTAAAACTTTCACTCGTTGGAATCAAAGGGCGACGGTACAGAGTTACCAGTTAAGAATGAGATGAAACAAAATCAAATAAAACAACAACGGTGTGAGATATAAAATTGATTCCATCTTCATTTTGAAGCTACATCCATGCCATTTTGTATGGAATAGCATTTTATTCAAATAACTGTCTCGGCTTCGCTGGCAGTGCTTCAAGCGGTTGGTCAAACTTTTGATGAATCGTTTTAAATATGTGCAGCATTGTTCCGACAATAGTGTCTCGAATGTTGGCCTCGTCCTCGAGCTCGTTCAAAGTGGTTTTCTTCTTAGCGTAGACTAAGTATTTGATGTAGCCCCGAAGAAGATAATCGAATGGTGCCAAGTCACATGATCGTGGCGGCCAATTGATGAACGCTCGTCTTGGGATGACCCCGTCGTCAGATTTCTCCTTCGCAACTTCGAGCGCTGCGTAGCTTGTATGGCATGTAGCGCTATCTTGTTGGAACCACAGGGCGGATATAGCGATATTGTCGAGCTCTTCCCACAGAAAGTTTGTTAACATCGCTGTTTACCCGAAACAGTTGACGGTAACGCTGTCTCCTTCCTCATTTCGAAAGAAATAAGGTCTGATGATGACGCCATGCCATAAACCGTCATAAATCGCCGAAAACCGCACCAAATAGTCAATCTCTTTGGATGCATTGAAGCTTTGTTCGCTCCGATAACGGCAATTTTGCTTGTTGACAAAACCGTTGATCCAAAATTGGGCCTCGTCCGAAAATATGATTTTTTTGTCAAAATCCGGAATTACGGCCAATATTTCCAGCGCTAAATTAGCAAACTCACAGCATTGTTTATGGTTTTCTAGTCTCAATTTTTGCGTCAGCACAATCGTAGGCCAAAATCCAACCGCAAAATAAATCGGGTATCTAAATCTCTGGTGACGCCCAATTTACCTGATCGAAACTCAGGAAAGTTTGAAAATATAATGTCTGTCAAATATCTACCAACAATCATGCTTTTGAAAAAAAAAAATGTATCACGTTTTGGCATAACTGCCATTGAACTGAGTGAATAGCAGATCTGATGTCTTCTTTTGGGCAAAATGCACTAGCACTAGCATCGTTTGTAAAAAAATATGGTTCCAATGATGTTACCAGCCCAAAAATCGCACTAAACTGATTTTCGTTGTGTATAGAGAGTTCTTTTTTTTTTAATTTTCAGCCTGTAGGACAGTTTTTTGAACGCTGCTGGAGCACTCAGACTCAAAACTGGTCCATTGTACTGCCAGGTAGCAACCTACTCCAGTGCCGTTAATTTGATCCCAACGGCAAATGGTGACTGGACCAGATTCGATTTCACTGGGATTCGAACCTGGGACCTCCCAAACTTGTGGCCGGCACCTAACCAACTGCGCCATCCAGCCGTCCACGACTTAGTTCAAATCATAAGTGAAGAAGGACTTGTAAACGACTACTTGTGCGATGGATAATGAGAACTAGAGAGGCTTGTTGCTTGAGGCCATAGTCCACCCTGGGCAGTAGGGCCATTCTAAAAAGAAGAAGATAAGGCAGTTTCGTTTTTTACATAACGGGACAAATTGAAGTGAGCCTCATCACTCAGAATTATTTTCCGTAGAAAATCATGATCGTGTTGCTTCGCATCCAGCTCCCAATCAGCGAAAGTTCGTCGTTGAGCACGGTCTACTTGGTTCGATTCTTGTGTCAACTGGGTCTTATAAGCATGCAAGCCAAGATATTTGTGTAAAAAGCGCTTCAAAGTGGTTCTTGATGGAATTCGTGTGATCGTCCTCAAAATGGAAACATCAGGATTTTAGTCACTCTCTTAGTTACGACAGAAAGCGAGTAGGATCTTTCAGGTACCTGACGGCTTCTATAGCTGCACAGTCTGTATAGAACGTGGCTGAACTTTTTTTTTGGTTGCGTTCAAGAATGTGGCAATTTTCTAAAGATACTAATATTCCGGGCTATCAGCCTGTACAATTCACAAACCTAAGCACTCGATTTCGGGAATACGCCTACGTACTAACCAACACCCTGCACTTTTCTACCACTCTCTCTGCGGATCTGCCGTTAGGTATTACTTCGCGTAGCTAGTTCGCTGATCGCGCTATCTAGCGATTTGGCTCGTCTTAGGTACTCTTTCGAGCCCTCTTAGCTCTTTCTGCACGCTCGTTATAAAAGTGCAGGTCTTCAACAGTTTGTTAGCTGACTCTGCTGACTAGAACCTTGGGTGTTGGTAGATTCGTTCTTGCCTCTGCGGAACGCTTGCAATGAAATATTTCGTGCTTTAATTCGGCAAAGCCGATGACCCTAACTCCTTGTGGTAGTGTCAATCGCAGCACTCGGTCCTCATTCTGCTCTACAGGAGAGGTCCCAAGACTGATCCCTGGGGGACGCCAGCTGAAACTTCACTTTTTTTTTTTTTGATGATTTTGGAAACATTACTGGAGCACTCAGACTCAAAACTGGTCAATTGTATTGCCAGGTAGCAACGCACCTCACTGCCGTTAATTTGATCCCAACGACAAATGGTGACTGGACCAGATTCGATTTCACTGGGATTCGAACCTGGGACCCTTCGAACTGGGGGCAGATACTTAATCAACTGCCCCATCCAGTCGTGTTTTGAAACTTCGTGGTACTTCGGGCCATCGTCTGTCTGATATCTATCAACAGTCTGCAATTTATCTACGTTAGAATTTAGATTAAAGAGTTTTCCTTTCGGAAAATAGTCCTCCCGTCCTTTTCTTTCCTCTCCGACTGTTTTCAATCACAAGACGCATCGAAACCAAATGTTGGCACTGAAGTCCTCCCTGCAAAAGATTGGTTCCTTACAGAACACAACTAAGGCCCTCTCATCACTCGACGAACATCAACCCATTCTCAGCTTGATAAGGACTAATGACCAAGGAAACAGCGGACACATCATGCCCAGGGTCATAACGACGAAAAACCAAGTCAATTCTGATTTGCGCAAATCAACTATGAATGATTCATGCGACGGTAATTAATGTGTCCTTCTATCTCAATCGCATATCTCCCCGAAGGACACGGCGATTATTGATAGTCAGGCTGTCCGAGGAGATGACATTAGGCCCACTTGTTATCAGCTCGCCTTCCCCTCCAGGAATTGTTTCTGCTTTTCTGGGGGTTTC
Source organism: Myathropa florea (assembly GCA_930367185.1). Taxonomy (NCBI): domain Eukaryota; kingdom Metazoa; phylum Arthropoda; class Insecta; order Diptera; family Syrphidae; genus Myathropa; species Myathropa florea. The sequence continues at coordinate 19,898,633 of OV884003.1, forward strand.
CACTTCCTCTTCCTAACCAGTGTCCACCAGTCGCCCCCAACAGTTATCCATCATCATTGCCAACGGCAACCACTGATTCTTCTGCCTAATGACAGCGAAATTATAATTAATTACGCTGTAACCTGTGTCGCTGTGGTCGTTGCTAAACCCCCCCGCACAGTCGCACGACAACAGGACGACAGCCAAATGTTTGATGACCCAGTAACACATTATTTGCCTGCCAACTGTGAATGCAGTAAACCTTTCCGCATACAAAACAAAGCATTCCTCCCGCCCCCAACCGCCACACATCGCATTAATCCCACCGACAGTGTGTTGAAGTTAATACCAAGGACGCAGCACACACTGACGCGATGAACCCCTCGTTTTCTTTGTTTATTCCCCGTGTACATAATTTCATCCACACGGTGTCTCCCCCGTCACCCGTGTGCGAGTACACCACCTGTCGTTGCCGCATGGTGGCCGTGGTCGTGGTGGTGGTGATGGCGATGGTGATGGTGTGCCTTGTGTACCCGTACGTGCCCATGCTCCCCTGCTTCGCTCAGGTATTAAGTTGATAAAAAATGTAATGACTCATGTGAACACCGCTCCGCGGTTATTATTGCTGCCAACTTGGCATCAATGGTGATGAACACCGTGCACCAGTTGGTGGGAATTAACGCTTTTTTATTGCGCTCGCACGCCAGCAAAGCCCGTCGGTCTTGCGAAACGCGATGCGGCACCAGTGCTTCGTTGTCAGACTGACTTTCGCTTGCCATCCACGAGCACGAATGCCGAGGAGAAAGCTCAGATTCAAAGCTCGGCAATACATTGTGTCGAATTGGTTGCTCGTTCGGGGACGAGGTAAACAGCCAGTCCAGAGCTGTACCTGCATTCGAAGGATAATAACATTATTTTTTCACAAAATAAATGTGCTCGGTACGAAGTTCCCTCTGACCGTGAGCATCTCGTGCGGGTGCTGGTGGGACTGAATCGGAAGAAAAACAGAGGAAAACATTCTCCTCGAACGTGTTCCACGCGCTGGCTGTTTACTTTGTGCTGCCTGCCGACTCTGCGGACGATTGTTGCATGAAAAATTAATTTTCAATTTTAAGCATTGCGATGGCCATAAAGCAGGGGAGGATGCTGATTGGTTACGAAGATGGCACTGAGCGCGGCAATGTCTTGGGCTCCGCGCGCCGTTGCCATGGCGGCAGTCATACCCTTGGGTTTGCCTTGGAGATGTTTTTGTTTTTTTTCGGTTTCTTTTTTTGGCTCTGTTTGTTTTCCGCTGTTTCGGCCACACCGTTGGGAAGAATTTTAAGTGGAGTTAAGTAAGCATTCGCATTTCGAGCTTACAGTTCTTTAATTTTTAGCAAAACCTGGGTGGGATGGACTTTCAGGGAATGTATATTTTAATGTACACGACTGGGGACAGGCGATAACACCAGTCATTCCTAATTAAACAAAGTTCGCTTCGAATGGTGGTTTTTCTTACGTGCATGCGGCTCAGAAAAGCAGATTTCCCATTAGTGACTTCCAGTGAATCAACAAGGTGACGTAATAGGTAAATAAGTCGAAGTTGAAGGTCCATGGTTCGATCCCAGCCACACCAACTTTCATTTTCACGTCACCACCACTCTCATGCCACTGCTGCTCAGAGAGTAAATCTCTCAACGACCGGATGGCGCAGTTGGTTAAGTGCCAGCCCCAAGTTCGAGGTGTCCCAGGTTCGAATCCCAGTGAAATCGAATCTGGTCCATTTGCCGTTGGGATCAAAATAACGGCACTGGAGAAGGTTGCTACCTGGCAGTACAATGGACTCAGTTTTGAGTCTGAGTCCTCCAGTAGTGCTTCAAAAATGCTCCGAAAAAAAGTAAAAAAAAAATAACTCTCAAGAATGGCTGCTAAAATGTTAACGTTCGGAATATGCATTTAACTGCAGGTTTCTTCCATCATTTAGAGAATAAAAGCAAGCACAACCCGAGTGGTTGCTGCAGAAGCTAGGCCCAAAGAAGGAAAATCGGTTGGGTGAAATAAATTTACATTTTTTTATAGGCAACTTCCAATAAATTAGGACTGTGCGGTAAGAACAAGGAATGCTCAAAAAGTGCTCGATCAAACATTTGAAGACGGCGACTCTCACCAACATCTCATTAGCACCAACGTCTCATCGGTACCAACGATTTTCCGGCATCAAAGTCCCTCCAGCACCAAATTCTCTTCGATTCCAACGTCTCTCCGGCACCAACGTTACTCCGGCACCAAGGCCTCTCCGGGACCAATGTTAGCAAAATGGTCTTCAAACTGGACAGACATCTAAGCAAACATTTAAGGAAATTTAGATATTCGCAGACGAAACATCAGCCCTAAAATTTCAATTTTCTCTTAAGTAGGGCTTGGCTCTATATCCACTCTGGTATACTGGACGCATGCTATTCCCGCCGTCTCGAATGACAGAGCAGTAGCAACCATCTCTTGGAAGGTCTTTCTTGGTGACGACAATATTGTTCATTTCGTCTTCTGATCACTTATTCCATCTACGAACACATCAGTCTTCGTGTTTTCGATGCGCTCCAATGTTGAGCGTGCCAATCGTTCAACCTCTGCTGCGAATTCTTGAAGCGACTCACCGTTGCGTTGTTTTCGGCCCTTCAACTCCATCTTTAATACTTGCTTGCTTTGTTTACATCTATACTTGAGCTGCAGAGAGCTCATGATTACATCGAAGTTCATCTGGAGATCCTCTGAACTCGTCTGAAGCACATCAGCAGTATCACACTTCTGCCGCCGTCTTGTCTTCTTCGCCCTGCGGACAAATGTTTTGAGAGCTGAAAACGTTGAAGCCTGTAATTCCGTCGTATTTCGGTGGCTTGAACTGATTGTTGTTGCTGATTACTGGTTCCTTCATGTTCGGAGCACAGATGTCCTTCTCCATCCGCTGAACCTTCTCGTTGACCGATGTTTGCAGACCTTCCACCGTCGTCTCTTTTTCACTTCACTATTCACCTCCAGAAGTTTTTATTCTATGCGGTTCTCTTGCTCCTCTAAAGCTTTCTTTATTTTGTGATTTTGGCCCTCTATTGTTGGATGGCATTTTCTTCCAACGGTCGAAAGGCTTCTCTGTGCCAGCTCCTTCTTAAGCTGCTCCATTTTCAATATTCTTGAATACCTTAGTCAAGTCTGGTCTCCCTATCAAAACAGATTTGTTGCCTAAAAAAATCGCAAATCACTCATGTGATTTCATGTGTTTTAATTTTTTTACGTCGCTCTTTCCCTCGCCGTTCAATCGCTCGTCTCTCATTGTTTGGCCACAGCCTTAGACTTAGTCATCCTCTGTTGCACTGTTCCACAGGATCAGAGGCGAGGATTTAAATTTTCACTTCTCAATTTTAATTTCTAGCACAGCAATTTGAAAAAAATTGGCCATCAAGTCATAAAAGTCTGAAACACCTCTAAGACCACTGCGAAACCTCATCGTAATTATGAGAATGTTAAGAGGGCACTGTATGCTTGCTTACAGTAACGCCAGTTGAAAATGAGAAAGAATGAAGAAAATCCGCCAAGCGACCTTAACACAGACGCCAGTATAGTGCGGTAAGTCTGTGCAGTTTGCCAATTCAAATGCAAATCGTATGATAATGCCAAACAGACGACCATAATGACTTCCTTCCAAACACTGTCATCCCTTTTGTTGACGTTTGCTCATCTCCACACAAGTTAAACAACGTTTATGACGCGTGAGTGTGAATTTGCTTGCCTTTTGAATATTTGTGAAAAAATAACGACATCTTCCGTCAAGTACTCCTCGAAAGTGGTCTATAGAAACTTCAAAAGCCAACAATCGTTAGTAAAGCAATGTCCTGCGGCTGGTAAATAATCTTTTCTTTTCAATATTTAACTGCTCATTCGACTGAAGGTAATTAGCCAGCACCCTACAGCCATTTGAATAAATGAATAAACGTTGCATCTCATGTGTCTTACTCAAACGTTCAAGAGGAAGTTAAGCAGCATTTTTTTTTCTCCTTTGGAGTGGTTCGTCTGTTATTTACTTTACGGATTGCATTTTATATGGATTCCGCAAACAACCGTGGTGGATGCGTTTCAATGCTTTTGAGACTTCTAAAGGACTGCCATTGACTGCTGGTCAAAAAATAACAGTCATCCAACAAAAAGTGTCAGTTAAAATCTTTATTTCCTAAATTTTCTAAAATCATATTTCCCTTAAATTCCTACAGTTTTTTTTTCGGAGGATTTTTGAAATATTTCTGGAGCAATCGACTTAAAACTGGTTTATTGTACTGCCAGGTAGCAACCTACTCCAGTGCCGTTAATTTGATATCAACGGCAAAGGGTGACTTGACCAGATTCGATTTCACTGAAATTCGAACCGGGGACCCCTCTAATTTGGGGCGAGCACCTAACCAACTGCGCCATCCAGTTATATTACCTACACCGCCGACTCCGAATGGCGAGATTGAGAAGCTTTTTCTAGACAGTCACACTCTTTGAGCATTGTCAGTGACTCGAAAGAGGTAAGGGAGTGAATAATTTGTTTTGAAAAATTGTTTGTCTGAACTGGGTTTTGAACCTAAACTTGGAAGTCTTGTGCGTGACGCAGGCCACAGCCAATAGGCCACGGCACCCACAGTATGCTCTTCTTTGATTCATCAGAAAATAAAACTATTCCGAAGGAGTAGGTTAGATAATGTTAAAGTGACTGTCAGCGCTGAATCACCTTTGATCCACTTAGATCCTGAATACATCCATGGTGCTGTCACTGTCCGGTAAATAATCCAAATCTAACCAAAAGACTATCTCACACCTGAAGGTAGCTACTAGTGGTCCAGTTGTATATTCTGTGATGATCCATTCTCTTGTTTACTTAAAGTTTATCAAGTCTTGAATTTTGATGTCTAACATCTTTTCTGGACCACTCAACGAGTACTTGCCTAGGATTGCTTTTTTTGCTTTTCCAAGGGCTGCCGAGGTAGTCCAGTGTTTTTTCTACTTCTTCCTAGTTCCTTCAGCTTCTACAGAAGTCGTCTTATGGGGTTTCCGTCCTCCCTGCGTGTACGCTCACCAGACAGCGACCGGTAATCAACTCAACTACGAGTGTACTGCTTATTTCTTTCTTGTTTGTTTTTAGGAGTATACTTGTTCCTATTGGATTTAGAGAAGGGCGTAGTTGCGACGATCCTGCAAGCTTCTAATTCCATTCATCCCTAATTGGTGATATTGATGGCCTCTGTAAAAGGTGTTGTAAGAGTGGTGAGAGGGTATTTATGACCTGAAGTCCCAATTCTTGCTAGCACCTGGAATACCACTATTCCCAGGGTAAGATCAGCTCCTTAAGAGATAGACGGCAACGTTTTACCATTTTTAAGGTTCCGTCTACAAAAACGGAACCTTTATAATTTCGGTGTGTCCGTCCGTCCGTCCGTCCGTCCGTCGTGTCTGTCACACTTTTTTATCTCCGAAGTTTATGAAGATATCGGCATGAAATTTTGGAATTAGGTACTTCAGACCTAGATGTCAATTCCTATGCAGCGATTTTAAAAAGTGGGGCCATTTGGGGGTGGCTCCAGTACATGTGAAGTTGACATTAATTTTGAAAAATTGTCGCACCCCATCGATATATATATCAATCGACAGATCTTTCGAAATGAGGTGGAGGTTTCTATCAGCACTTTTTTATAAAAAGTACCGTTTGGAAAATATGGAGCTCCAAAGATTTCCCCCCCTGCCATTTCTAAACCAAAGTGTTTAAAAATCTAAAAAAATCACAAAAACTTGGCTTCATTGAGTACTTTCATTTAAAAGCATTGCGAGCATTCTGGCCCTAATGGTTTTGGAGATATTGGCCAAAAACGGTCAATCATCGACATGCGAATTTTTAAGATCTGAAAACGCAGTTTTGAAGACATCAATGTAAGCATTAAGAAATGATACATTTCAAAATATCGATTTATGTTGAAATTTTGAAATATCTAAGATTTAAAACAAGAAAAAATTTTCATTTTCACACATAATTTCATGCTGTGTTCGGCCACTCTATTCGTTGCTGAGCGTTATCTTTTCGATCTCACCCCTAAATGCCCAACAGAAATGAATACACACACACCGCAGGCATGAGCAGTGATTGGGTATGTGTATGATGGAGGGGATTTTCTGTGTTGGATAAACTTCGATAGAGATATAGGTATATGTAGGGATGAACATTTGTTTGTTTGGATGTATGAATTTGTGAATAAATGGTTGATTTGAGTTGAAGTTAGAAGAAAATTCAACTGAAATAGTTTTGAAACGTCGTTTGATATTCAGAAATCATCCATCAATATTATGCGACGGAACCTTCCCCGTGCGAGTACAACACGCACTTGCCCGGTTTATTTATTTTATAAAAGACTTTACGGCCGCCTGACTATCAATGTATATAGCGATAGTTAAACCCTCTTTCGAGTCCTTCCCAGATGGAAAATATGAGGCTACTCGAGAGGCAATGTCTCCGGGCTTGTCTCAAGAAGTACAGAACCCTAGAATCTGGGTACAAGAAATTCTATTCCAACGAGTTCTTGTATAACGAAGCAAATGTAAACAGGGTGGATAATTTTATTATTAAGCTGATTCGAAGGCACGTTGCACGAGCCATGACCTCGGAAAACGAGCTGATATTTGGAGCTTATTATGAGAACGCTCGCCGAAGCGGATTCATTCCGCCGGAGGCATTCTTGTACCTTGACCGGATTGGCTTAATCCAGGATGCAGAGGGATATCCATTAATCAATAACGTGGTGCGAAGGACGGTGGATAGGCGACTCCTCTACGAGGGCGATGTCCCAAGCGTTAGTCCGGATTGATCTCCGATTCAGTAGATCCCTCTCTGTTCTCGACAGAACTGAGAGTAAAAAGTTTCGGGGGTTCTGTTGGTGGTTGCAGCCCCATCAGACGCACCAGTTTTTATCAGTTTAATCAGCAAATTGTTGGTCCCTTACGGACAACTTACATTTAGGTCAGGGCATTAGATTAGGGTAATTTTAAGAGAAAAATGAAGAAAAAACGACTGCTGTGGTCAGGCAGTCGAAGGCACATGAAAAGGGAAATCTTTGGCGACGTCGTGAAGACTCCTAGTCCTATTCCTTCAGCCGTCTTAGACACATATGTGTAAGTTGCAAAGGAACAGACCAAGCAACTACTCGATAAAAAATTTCAGTAACTGGCATCAAAGTCAAGTGCTAATTGAGTTCATTTGCGGACCTGGACTTCCACTCATCAATTTATTCCTTAAATTTTCGTGCGTGTAACTTAAGATGACGACGTGCTGTATTGTCTGTAAGTCATTTTGTGACAAAGGAAGACCACTTTCAGCGTTTCTCAAAGGAGGAGGTTGTCAGTCTTCGATGCTCCATTGTGAGCCTTGGTTTGATATGATGTACCAATTGACCAATTGACGCACTCCGTACTCGGAGTGGTCAGCAGTATCCACTCCTAGCGCATTAGAAAATTCGTCAACTCTAGCGTATACGTAACATTTCTTTGAAGCTATCTTTTTCTTACCATGTTGCGGTCACCATCATCAGTTGTGGGTTAAGGAATCTCTTACCCGACTACAATATAATCCCATCCCTCGACAACAAACGCGGATGACTGATTTCCGTCCAGGTGCCATATCTCGAAAGCGATTCTTTCCACACATCGTCACGATTATAAACTCGAAAAGTGCCGACTAAGAGTCATAAGCCACTTGCAACAGCAGACATAATCCCAGATTATACTTACCACATCCCCCCACCCCCTTTCTCTCCTGAGAAATGGGCCATCAAACCCCGAGGATTACCTTATTACTCACCCCACAGGAGAATTGACTTTGAATACGGTCGAAAAATAAAGAATAGATGGAACCCCTTTTGCTCACAAAGCCCTCCCCTAATGGATATTCCTTCGACCAACATCAGGGTCTATGCAAAACATCACTGCTGACCCAATGGAAGGGAGGCAGGCCCAAAAAAATTGGGGGAAAATAAAAATTGTTTACTCATCCTGATTAATGGCCATGAAATCCGCTCGCCAGCCCCCGGCCCATATGTCTTTCAGAGCAGAGTGTAAACCTCTCTCTCTCTCAACTTGAGCATACAACCAACTCCATAAGAGCAGCCGGACTTAGGGGGCTTAAGATTAAAGGCTCTGCGCCAAAACTTTGGTTTTTCCTTCGCCGTCCTCTTCGTTGGCATGACACAATGGTGGCCAACCAGAACCCGTACAAAGGCGATTTCTTCACAAAGCAACTGCCCTTACCATCGACCTTTCCTTATCAAGGACTGCCCACACCCGGGCGCACGTTCACGTGAAAAGTGCAAATTAAAATGCTGCCACCGAAATGAACTCCAGATGGGGGTGGGGACTCCGTCTCCTCTTTGACCAGAGGCGACGAACACTTAGCAACCGAAAAAGGCCTTTCAACTGGCCACTTTGTTCCTCTGCCAAGCCGGACTCTGCTGGTGGTTGGCATTCCGAAAAACTCCCTGTTGCTGCTGCGGAGGCCACCTGAGTGTGGCTCGTAATGTTTTCGGGGGTGACCTCTTTCCCCAGCGACGTTGTGTGTCATCGCCGTTGTCGTCGATTTGCCTGCAACGAATGGTGCCTTTCTGTTATGACGTGACGAGGGCAATTATAAACCGCGGACCCACATTCCTTTACCCGTGGTGGCACCAACCAGGAGACGTCGGGGAGGAGGGGCTCAACAATGGCACGACACATGGCATTGCCGCATATGCTGACGTGTCAAAAGTTTTGGCTCTTTTTTTGTTCCCATCGCTTGCGCTCTGCGCATACCCTACGGCTATCGTGGGGTCAAATCTCGATACACTAGCGAAATCACTAGCCGTTCCGTCTGTGGCAGCGACAACTGGCGCGATATTCTGTCGTGGCTCGGGGGGAACGCTGAGGTATCCAATTCTCCCGAATGTTGGACCAATTGTCGTGCCGGAGCGCAGGCTGGATTGACAAGCGGCTTCTGGGGCAACCCTTTGCCATAAGCCTCAACGTGTCGTGTGCATATGTGTGAGAGTTTGTTTGGCTCCCCGTGGGGCGGGTGGGCTGGATTAGGCGAAGGGACATTTGTCATGTCTGTACGTACGTGTTGTGGCCTTTTATGGGTTAATGATGGTGTTTGCGTTGTTGCTAGTGTTGCTGGGCTGCGGTGTCCCGTGGTCGTTGTACGCAGGCGGTTATTGGAATATTAATGAACGAAATCAGGGAAAGCGCTCATTGCTATGGTATGTGAACCTTGATTAAATTCGAGGCCATTAGCGGAGAATCAATTTGCTGGAATTTGATTTGTTTCGCATTTCATTTCAATTGGGTACTTGAAATATTTTTGATGGTGCTGCTGGTGACGTTCTGTTGTCGGCATGTGCAATAGTGTTAGACGGTCTAGGTGGCATCTTTCTCTACCTACACGTTTGACTATGTCCACTGTAGGGGACTATGTCCAATTGAGGTGATACTTTATACTTACTCCCATGTCAACGAGCAGTGGAGGACCAAACCGAGTCGACCGTGGACTAGTTAGCAATTTTGCCATATCGTTTCTCCAACCCGGTTTGATACAATATAACCCGGTTCATCTCGGTTTAGATGTCACTCGGTTTGACGCGGTTTATGAACTCGATTTGACACATCACTAGAAACGACTCTGTATAGCTCATTCCTATGCCCGCTGTCATATGCGACAGGTCCGACATCAAGATGAGTACAAACACCTTTGCCGTTGTCTTATTACAACTGATCAAAGTTCAATGCAATTACGAACCCCATCACCCAAAGAATTTACAGAAAACTTAAAAAGTTTTCCATCTCCTTCCTGCAAGTCAACAATTTGAAGTGAAATTAAATGCAACCCTGGTTAATGTTCCACAACCGACAGGACGAATTGAATGTTGACCACTTGTGTCCAATTAAATCGGTCGCTTATTTGTGTCAGACGAGTGCAACCAGTTTGCCTGCAATTTGCGGTGAACTTTCTGTTTTGTTCTGACAAGTGTACGAACTAATGAATGATTGTTGGCCAGCTGCCAGAGCAACCGATGCACAAGAGCCGTTGCCGTGGGAGGACGGCTGAACATTTTCGGTTTTTAAGTGATAAATTGCTTTGGTTTTCCACATGGAATGCTCATTAAGACTGAACCTGTCAAGGTAAATGGGATCAATCCGATCAACACCGCCGGGCCATTCATTGGGCGCTGGGCGAAAATTTGCATGGAAAATGGGTGATTTATTGAACGAGATTGATGAACCGCCCATTAGCATGTTGTGAACGAATTTGGAGGGATTTGTTTGGCTTTGAGTTTTATTTGCGGTTCCTTGCTTCCTTAATCATCAAGATTTATGCGATTTATTTCGTTTCCCTTCTAAATTCGTGGCGATAACTTTTTTTTTTTATGAAAAACAAGCTTAATCGTGGGGACGTGAGGCCTGCTGGTCGTAGGCTTGTTTCTCGTTTTCCAATGAAATCGGGCTGAATAGAGATGTTTTCAAAATAATGACCTTGAGGCGATAAATGGAATTAAACGTAAGTTCGATGGACTGTATTTTAGTGCCACCCAGATTAAGGTCTCTTGGCTAATCCACAAACAGTCGACTGATTGGTTGATTCATCGGGTCAGGAATTATAATGTAGATTGTCTAAAGTCTGTATGGCATCGATTTTTGAAGATAGATCTTCAAGAAAAAGCATAGTTATCATTTTAGCTGCAGTCAAGCTGAAATTAACGGTGTAATCTATGTACCGGCTGCTCTCCTTGAATGTTCACAAAATTGTTTGGTTGACAGACAGTCGGTAAACATTGCTTAGTTACTAAAATATTTTGTTCTCTCATTTTCTACAAAGGTGGAGGGCAGGGGACTCGAGAGAGAACAATAGCATGCACAACACGAGTGGTTGCTGAGAAGCTAGGCCCAGGTCCACCTCGGACTGTAGCGCAGCCATTATTATTATTTTCTACAAAATTATTCAAAAACAAAAAGTAGTAACCGTCCCGGAGACACCCTTTAATGTTCATTCTTTCTGAATCTGCGGACTTTCTTGTCCATGAAAACCTTGGTTGTCCTAACTGATATACCCCAAGACCAACTGCAGCTTGACCTAACGCTTTTGCTGAAGTTAAAACCAAGGGGGCTTCTTTGCGTAATACACCACCGTGATATACCCCATCTACAAAAAGGGCGACCCTAACTTATGCACCAAAAGCGACTGGATAGCGGAGTGGGTTAAATGCCTGCCCCAAATTAGAGGGGTCCCAAGTTCAAATCCCAGTGAAATCGAATCTGGTCCAGTCACCATTTGTCGTTGGGATCAAATTGACGGCACTGGAGTAGCATCCTGGTAGTACAATTGACTAGTTTTGAGTCTGAGTGCTCCAGTAGCGTTCAAAAATCTCCGAAAAAAAACTGCAACACCTAAAGACGTATATCCCTGCTCAAACGTTACCTACAAGATCCTATCCAATATACCATTGCGCACGTCTGAAGCCATTTTGCACCGCACCAATCAGCACGTACGAGTGCAGCTTTCGGTCGGGCAAATCGACTAGAGACCAAATTTTTACACTTCGTCAAATACTGAAGAAAACCAGCGAGTTTCAAAACGACATCCACCTCCATCGAGCCATTACCACCTTCAAAGCCCCACACGACATTCATCGCAAGGAACCATTTTGACGCTTTGGCCGAATTAGGGATTCCGGGAAAATTGATCTGATTGAGTCGCACCAAGCTAAAAAAATGCACCGTCCCGTACGGATCTAGAACTTTTTGAACCATTTGAAACCAACACCGGATTTCGGTAAGGAAATGCGCTGTCGTGTGATTTCTTCAATTAAGTTCTGGAGAAGATAGTGCAGCGGGCAGGTATAAACACGGAAGACACTGTTTTCTATAAATCGATTCAGCTGCTGGGTTACCCAGATGGCATCGCCATTGTAGCACGTTCCCAGCGAGCCGTAGTGGAAGTATTTACGGCAATTGGAAAGCACACGAAACAAGCTCGTCTTAGGGTAAATAAGGAGAAGACAAGGTATATGCTGTCGAGTAAAAATCGAACCGTCGCCCACCATCTAAGTCAAAACGTCACGTCATCACCATCAGCTACAAGTTTGAGGTTAGGTTAAGGAGTTTGTCTACCTCGGGGCAAACGTGAACTCCAGAAATGACATCTTGGTGGAGATCTGACGTTGAATCGGTCTTGGCAATCGCTGCTTCTTAGGTTTGCCGATACAACTTGGGTCAAGTCTCCTGACTCGAAGGACCAAAGTCTTGCTTTACGAATCCCTATTCCAGGCAGTCTTGCTATATGAAGCCGAAAGCTGGACTGCAGAGCCGATTTTTGCTGCCGTCGAAAGAAAAATTTTACGTCGGATATATGCTCCTGTCTCCGAGGAAGGCGAACGGAGGAGAAGACACAATCGCAAACTCTACGAGCTGAAGAAGGATGTGGACGTAGTCCGAAAGGTAAAAATCCGTAGATTAAACTTGCTCGGCCATATCGAGCCAATGATCCACCCGAGACAGTCTGCGAATCCGAGCCTCCTAGTTCGAGAAGGAGAGGAAAATCAATCTTTGGGTATAAAGGCAAAGTGATCAGTGATACTAGACAATTTGGTCTTGATGACTGGAAGCCGCCAATGATAGAAGTCTTCAACAGATCAGGCTCAGACCCTCCAAATGTCGCAGGTCGATAAGTAAGGAAGTACAGTAAAAATCGCTTAAATCGACATCGGGTATAACGACAAAATTCTTAGGTCCCGCCGGAGCTCCATTATATGTAATCCAATAGCATAATAAATCCTTTACAACGACCAAATTCGTCAGTCCCTTGAATGTCAGTCCCTTGATTTTGACTAGAGTACGTCATCGATGGAATTATCTCTCCCTGGACTTAGATTTGACTCGGAAGAACATAGAAAAGATTTATTTCTCGTCAAAGCCATAGACAGCCCCTCAAACTCTTGAAATTTGGTATAGGGCCACAATGGGGTTGGGCGCCGTGGCGTAGTGAGTAAGTGCGTCGACTCCTACGCTCGAGGTCGTCGGTTCGAATCTCGAAAAAACACCTAACATTTTTTTCACGACTCCACCTCTTTCTTGAAAAAGCTTCTCAATATCGCCGTTTGGAGTCGGCATTAAACTGTAGGTCCCCTCCACTCGTGAGGGAACAATAGAACGCACAATACGAGTGGTTGCTGAGAAGTTTGGCCCAGGTCCACCTGGGCCATTATTATTATTATTGTTATAGGGTCACAATAAAACTGTTTCCTGTCCATTCGTGTGAGATCGAATAACACGAGAGGTTGCTGTAGAAGCTAGGCTCAAGTCCATTCGTCGCTGTAACTTGTAGGTCAAATCAATGCTGCAACAATATTGGATGCATTTGGCTTATATTTATATATTATATGATTGACTTGTACTTCTTCCATTTAAGCATGAGATCTCCGAGTCTAACCTCTTCTCTGTTTAAGGACATTCAGTAGACTCTAGAAATTCAAGGATCTACCCCTATTTAGTTGCAGTGGCCATTTAAGTGCTTGACTGCTGTTTCGTGCTTCCGAAATTCATTGTCTAGCGAGAAATAAGAACGCCAAAGTATTAGGCATTCCACGCCTTCTGAGACTGGCAAAGGATAACAAAAGATTCTACCAGCTTAAAAGGCGTTGTTAAGACACATAGTAATAATATAATAATAATGGCGGCGCTACAGTCCGAGGTGGATCTGGGCCTAGCTTCTCAGCCAAACACTCCTGTTATGCGTGCTTTTGTTCTCTCACGAATGGGGGGACCTACAGTTTAATGCCGACTCCGAACGGCGAGATTGAGAAGCTTTTTCTAGACAGTTACACTTTTTGAGCATTGTCAGTGACTCGAAAGAGGTGGAGCCGTGAAAAAATGTTAGGTGTAATCGAACCGACAACATCGAGCGTAGGAGTCGACGCACCTACCCATTACGCCACGGCGCCCAAGGCACATATTCACCACAAATAGTCGGAGTGAGCTTTGTAAGTACAGCTCCTCCAGTTATTTTACGGTTTCTTTTGCTCGTGGAGACATAGACCACGAACTTCTTTTCTGAACTTTCCCGTCTCGACTTTTTCTATTTTGCCCATTCCTACTTCTCTATTCGATAGATTGCAACACGATTTTTGCTGCAAGCAAGTGGTGTACAAGTACTCTCTGTTTGACGATCAACGTGGTGCCATCCCGCAGATGCATTGGATGCAATTTATGTAAAACTGAACACTTTTTCTGCAAGAGGCACACTTGGTTCGTTGTCATCCAAGCCAACTTACTGGTGTCGCCTTGCAAGCTACAATTCCGTCAGTTTCGAGGCCTTTTGTTGCTTCGTAACTTCATTTTTTTGATGTGGCCGGGTTGTTACCCCGACGGCACAACCCCCAACTTGGAGGACCAGCTCCTTTTTTGTTACCCTTAAGAGAAGAGGTCGCACTTATAAGTTAAGCAGGTTGAGTTCGGGTGAACTACAACCATTACCCGATGGCTACCACTTGGAGGTAAAATAAGCACAATTGATGTGTAGGAAAATTTACAACACTGGGCATCGCTGGTTGGCGCCAATCAGTGCCTACCCGATTCCTACAACATCCAGCCAACACAAGCTACAATGGATGCTTAAATTAAAATATTGAGCTTCTTGAGCCAGTGCCCCTCCATGCATGTGGAGTGAATCCCTAAAACCCCAGACAAAGCCTTGAATCCCATTCAATTTACAATAAAAATTAGGTACATTTGCATAGTGAATCTTTGAGTTGTGCAAAGGTTGGTTACAATAGAGGATGATCATAAATATATATATTAATGGCGGCGCTACAGTTTAATGCCATCTCCGAACGGCGAGATTGGGAAGCTATTTATAGACAGTCGTACTCTTTGAGCATTGTCAGTGACTCGAAATGGATGACCAATAGCTAGACCATAAGCTAAACAAAAATGCAACCAATTTCATCCGCAACACCAGAGAGCTAACTGTGGACGATGTTCAAAGCGTACAATCTGCTCACTAGACGTTAACCGGTTAAGGGTGTTCCCTTAGAAAATAACTTCCATTTATAGGCTCAGGTTAATGAAACTTTTTCATCCAAGGAAAGCATCCTGTTCCGTCACAAATGTTAATTTCTACAGTCCCCGTCTCTCATCTCTCAGTCTCTCTGCAAGAGCCTTCCTTCTCTCCTCCTTCAACAGTGACAATAACTTCCCCCCTCGTCCAAAACTCACTTGTTGGTGTCATTGTGTCTAACGTATCTACCTGAAAAAGACGCTATCCGAAGAGCCATTCAGGCCTGTAATGAAGGACATTCAAATAAACAAAACGAACACAAGATCCTTAATCCACGTCTTTGCACAGCACTCTTAATTATCTCGTACTTGAGGCCGTCTTACGTACGAAAATACAATAAACCATCCTCAATCCGCATGTTTATACTCGCATATTCAAGGCACACCGAGCGCTTTAATGTCCATTACCGTCTGCCGGAATATCAGAGTATCCCCCGTGAACGCTGTTCAAACAGCAACCAGCAAACTACCTGTTTCTTAGTTCACTTGCCAAGAATAAGATACACATCACCTCCACTTAATTAAGAGTATACACAGAGCACCTCACCACACCGCACCGCTCGAGTCCTCCGTGCGGCCATTCAATGCGGCCTCCCCGCCCTAACCGCCAACCACGTCCCGGAGTCTTCTGGGATTCTTATCTCAAATAAAATTAAGCATCATGTCGTCCCTTCACAGGCAACCGCAAGGATTTATTTCGACAAATTTTCAAGTGCTATCTCAACAGCGCTGCCTTGTAGTGCACACCATCTCGAGGATCCAAATTGTAAATGCTTAAGGTCTTGGCTACATGTTTGGCTGCTGCTTGTGGGACAAGTTGGACGTACATATGTACATCTCTGCTCAGGAGGTGGTGCAGAGGAAAAACCTGGAGTCCTCACAAATACATAGTCGCTTGTCAAGAAATGTGCGGGAGGCCGGAGAGGGAGGTTTGAAAAGTTCACAACACTTGAGACTAGCCTGCGGACGAACACGGCAGTCCAACGAAATGCCCGATTTTACTCCACGAGATGAGTGAAGAGTGGGAGTTGCCAAAAGGTTGGCTTCAGTTTCGCGGAAACCAAGAGTGCATCTGTTTGGGGATGAATAGTGGACTTGTTTTGTTTCTCTCCACAACTCTGCAGGCGACATGACAATTACTCGTTAAGTTTTTCTTAGTGCTGGAGCGTAGTTTATTATTCAAGGTTTGAGATCCGTCATGAGGATTCCCTCATCTGCTTGCATGTTTGGATTGGAATCACCCACTGAGTTGGATTTGATAAACAGAGTTTGTAACTAGCTTCAGCTTTCAGAGATACTCAGAGTTTGATGACTTTTATTCTGTACTGGTGAATTAAGGCAAAACCTGATCTCCAGCCGTAATGGGGTTTTCACAAATAAATTGTCTTCCTTGTCTTTCAGGAATGATAGGTAGGTAGGTAGGGTGCCCTTGCGACTGGGTCGCGGCTCACTGAGACCAACAGTTGGGCCCATTGTGCCCTGTGTGTGGGGGGTGGTGTACCCGTGAGACCTACACTTTTACTGCTGATTAGAACCACCCAGATTGTTGTATATATCTCAAGAGGTGCTTCAGCTCTATTTTATTCAGATCCTCCAGCTCGTAGAAGAAGTTACTGCCTAGTGTTAGCAGTCTCCTTCCCCGTAGGTCTGGACAATCGCATAGCAGGTGTCGGACGGACTCTATTTCCTCCTCGTCCCTGCAACTTCTGCAGTAGTCGCTATGGGGGATACCTAACCTTCTGGCATGGGTGCCTATCGGACAATGCTCGGTGAGAACTTCCACCACCGTCCGTATACCCTTGCGACTTATGCCAATCATTGATAATGATTTCCTCGTGTTTAACACCGGCCATAGGTCTCTCGACGTTGACCCAATATCCAGATTCAGCCATCGCGCATTTGCTCTTTCTAAGGCTTCCTCCTCTATTTCTTTCCTTAGGAAACTTAACGGCGTGTAGACATAAGGCAGTGCTAGAGATTTATCTAACTCTGAGCCCTCCTTCGCTAACACGTCCGCTCTCTCTTTTCCTTGAACTCATGTGTATCCCGGTACCCAGCAGAGAGTCACCGTGTTTAGACTGGACATTTCGTTGACGTTCTGTCTGCATTGCTTGATCAGTTTCGACTTTACAATATCCGACTCAATGGATGGCTCTTATATCCGCTTGCATGTCGGAGTATCGTTTTTTCATTCAGACTAAGCTCTTTAAGCGTAAGTGCCGCCTCATTTATTGCTATCACTTCTGCTTGGAAAACGCTACATTCGTCGCTTAGGTTTAGGGATCTTTCAAAGAGATCGCAGAAGACCCTCGCCCCCGCTTCTGCACCTGTTTTTGAGCCATCAGTATATAGAGAGATATCTTCGCCGCCATTTGCTGATAGCTCTTCCCAACCTCTCCTGTCCGGAATTCGGGTAGAGAACTTCCTCGTGGTAGTCAGGGTTGGCGGCGGATAATCCGACGTTTTGTGTCCATATGATGTTGTCCATTTTATGCCCGTATGGTTTGTCTTTCCACATCTTGACTTCCCTGAGTCTCATTGCTACTACTACTCTGCTACTACAGAAGATGTCAAGAGGGATAAGATGTAGTAGGACCTCGAGCGCTGCTGTCGGCGTTCTCCTTAGGGCACCCGTGATTCCTAAGCAGGCTTCAGAAATGATAACGGAATGATAACGAAAGAATTGCATTACCATCTCTGGAATGGTCGCAGTGTTTTAAAAATACCGAACGTCGGCTTCTGTTAAGACTGCCTTATAAATTTCCATCAAATGAGCCAACGTAACTTATGAACACAACCCAACACACACAAAAGAGAGCTTTGGCCAACAACGCTATCACCAATAAAGGGACTCATTAACCGTACATATCGAAGGTAGAACTTTTAACGATCTTCGAATCACTGAAAAAGAAGAAATCAGTGAAAAATAACGGAATATTGAACATTGTGAGAAATAGGGCCCTTATGGAAATAAGCTGCTAGGTATTAAAAAGGCACACTTGGCCCGAAAGAGACCGCAGAGATATCTGATGAGGACTCGATTAAGTGGAGCAGTTTGCCCTGCACCGTCTGGACTGAATAATAGCGTTGGCTTTAAGTCAGACATTTAATGAACGGTTGACTTCAGGGTACTTATTAGGCCTGCTACCCCAAGAGGATCCTAATACTGAGCTATTATCGCCTTCTCTCGGTGACGGTCTTGGCCACGCGGCTCCATTCGGCTCCATCGAGAACAAGTTGTTTTGCATCAGGGATGACTTGGTCTTCCTAAAAGAGGTTCTGTCTTCGCCCCCTTCCCGAACCAAGAGGCTCGGATTTGAAGACTTCTCTTGAATGGAGCCAGTCAGAAAAGCCAGTTTAGTTTACAGATTTTTACCTTTTTGCCTATGTTCACATATAAAAAGGTAAAAATCTGTAAACTATACTGGCTTGGCTGACCGGCTCCAATCAGCTCATAGAGCCCGCGGTTGTGTCTTCTCCTCCACTCGCCTTCTTTGCAGACAGGACTAAATGTCTGACGTAGAATTTCGAGGCACCAAAAATCAGCTATGCAGTCCTACTTAATCGTCTAGCTTTCGGGTTCATACAGTCAGGATTAGAGTTTACCAGAGAATGCTATTGTTTTGGACAAACCGAAGTTGCAGCGGTTATCAATAGCGATTCCACGTCAGATCTCCACCAAGACGTACCTTATGGCGTTCACATTTGCCCCGATGTAGACAAACTCCTTAATCTAGCCTCTAAATTGTAGCTGTTGATGATGACGTGACGTTTTCACTTAGGTGGTGGGCGACGGATAGATTTTTACTCGACAGAATATCCATTGTCTTCTCCTCATTTACTCTAAGACGAAATTGTTTCGCCTGTTCTTCGATCACCGTGAATGCGTTCACTATACATACCTCGCTGGTGAACCCTTCTTCTATGGCTCGTTGGGAACGGACGACAATGTCGATGTCATCTACCTAACCCAGCAGCTGAACCGATTAGTAGAAGATAGGGCCTTCCGTGTTTACACCCGCCCGCCGCACTGTCTTCTCCAGAACTAGTTCGAAGAAATCACACGACACGACATCTCCTTACCGAGATCCGGTGCAGGTTTCAAACGGTTCGGAAGTTCTACAACCATACTGTTCGGTGCACCGCATGGTTTTTTTGCGTGACGCGACACAATCAATTTTCATGTCGAATAGGCGTCGAATGCGAATAGGCGAATGCGACGAATTCTGTCACATGCTGCTTTGAAATCGACGAAAGGGCGGTGCGTATCGGCTTGAGACTTGGTGGTCTTATGTAAGATGTGACGGAGTGTGAAAATTTGACCTGTACTCGATTTGCCGAGCTGGTGCGTTCCAGATTCTTCTTCTTCTTCTTAAGGCGCTACAGTCCGAGGTGAACCTGGGCCTAGCTTCTCAGCAACCACTCGTGTTGTGCGTGGTATTATGGAGAGAGGGGACCTACAGCTTAATGCCGGCTCCGAACGGCGAGATTGAGAAGCTTTTTCTAGACAGTTATAGTCTTTGAGCATTGTCAGTGACTCGAAAGAGGTGGAGCCGTGAAAAAATGATAAGTGTTTTTGTCGGGAATCAAACCGAGAACATCGAGCATAGGAGTCGATGCACCCACCCACTACGCCACGGCGCCCACGTGTTCCAGATTAGTGCAGTACAAAAGTGCTTTAGACGTTCACACACGTCTGTTGCCCACAAGATCTTATCCAGCGTAGTGAGCAGGGATATATCTCCATAGTTGCTGCATGAGGTAGGTCCGCCCTTTTTGTGGATGGGGTGCAAGTCTCAAATTGTTTTGGAAGTTGTAAGACCGTACTGCACGGTGCACCGCGTATTTGCTTAGCGTTTCCCGGGATCCCGATTTTGCCCATCATATCGCGTTGCTGAGAAGCTAGGCCCAGGTCCCCCTCGGACTGTAGCGCCGCCATTATTATTATTATCGCGTTGAATAGTTTCTTACGAGTAATGCTCTCGCATGCTGCCTTGAAACTGACGAAAGAGTGGTGCTCATCGACTTAAAACTCTCTGGCCTTCTCCAGGACTTGACGGAGTGTGAAAATTTGGTCGATAGTCGATTTACTGAGCCGATACGTGCCAGTTTACATAAAAAAATAGCAACGGCGGTGCTACAATCCGGGGTGGCCTTGGGCCTCAACGAATTTTGTCGTATCGCCTCTGGGTATTGTACATAAACACAATCGCCACATGTCCTGCCCAAAAAAAAAGTGATGTTCGTCTAAAGCTTGTCCGCCCACTGTATTTGATACCCAATTCAGTTAAGGACGGTATAGATGACCTCAATAAAGTCCGTATCCAAGTGTATCACAACGCCTTTAAACAGTCAACAAAATTTAATTGAAATCCACAACACATCACTGTCCGCCCTTGAAGCACACTCCGCAGATAGAATCAATGGATACGACTGCGTCTGAACAGGATACCCATAAAAGAGATACGATTTCATCATCCAACAAACAGGAGACAACAGAAAAATCTGTTGACAATCACAACAAAATGAAATAGATCTTCTTCGTCATTGATTCAATTGTGTGCCTCGGTAACATGCACACGCCACTGAGGACCCAGATTAATTTCAACAACCGGATCACAATCAAACTATCCCCCCCGAACATCCCCCTCGTTCGTTTTCAAGGTGATTCCGAGAAATCCATTCCAATGGGACTAGCAAAGTTCAGCCATTCCGCAGCCATAACAAACAATTTCCGTTTACTCGCATGCCTCCTCCGGACAAAAGATAATCTATCTGTGTACATGACAACGTGTGTATCTCTATCACATCTCCTTCATCCGAATAGGACTTAGCTGCCGCCATCACACCGCTCCTCTCCTCTCTGCGCCCGGGATGTGTGGTAGTCAAAGATTCACCCAAAAAGGTTTCACAACTACTTGTCCCGCAACACATCAGGATAATGTTCCAATTTTATTCGAAGTACTTAAAAAGGATACAAAGCAGGATACTGTGGCTTGAACGGACAGGGAGGGGAGGGAGGGGGGAGGACATCGAGTCAATGGGGAAATCCTTGTGGTGGGGGGGATAAAATTACCCTCACATGGTTCGGACTAGAGATGAGAGGAGAACCGACCAGATGATCTAATTTTCTTCATGAATGCGAATTTTGGGGTCAATGAGGGCGCCGTGATCCTTTCAAATTTTCAACTGAGGTCAGGAGCAAACACATTTTGCTGCAGTGGCAGCCGGGGGAACGTGTGGAATGGTGTAATGGCGATATGACGTACAAAGTGTCAGCTAATCGGATCAAAAAGTCAATATTTGCTCAGTTTCGTCTTGTACTCTTCCTTGGTGTCCTTTTTTGGGCAGGGGCTTGCCTCTCCCCCTCCTCCATCCGGCTCTCCGTCGTGGACAAATCTCCTCGCCAGCGTGTGCAGACCATATACACAAGGCACACCTAAGGAAGAGAGCAAAAACGAGTAGGGACTCAATCTGCCGTGGGTGTGCGTGTCGGAGTGCTTGTGTGCGTGGTGGCATCAATGTAAATTGAGTTTATGTTTAGTCACAGATAACGGAGGAGAGGCAGAACACTGCCGCTAAAGGTCAAAAGTTGAACTCATAATGATGATGGGCTTTTATCAAAGGATCTGAAGCCAATGTGTGTCCTTGTGAACAACATTCCGGTACAGAGGTGCCCCCATCACCCCGAACACAAAGCACACAGATGAGCTCTGCCATCAGAGCGAGAGGCCAGGACACCGAACGTCCATTGTGGACTGTTTTATGCTCGGTGCTTAATCCTACTTTACGCTCAATAGAAATTTACACCTCACATAGATAAATTGCGGAGGATAACACCAGCACACACACACACACGCGCTCTCGCTCACACAGCTCATCCCCAAATCGAGCACCCCTCCGTCGGATCGAAGATAATGGGAATGCAAAGTTAAGCCCCAGCTAGGCTGGTGGTTGTAAAATAAAGTCTTCTTGTCCACATAAGGCTTAGCCAAACGGTGGATGGAGACACTTTGATGACTGGTCCGTGGGCATAGGGCGCCTGCCAGGCCACTCGAGATCTCATCAAATTTATCGGAATTTTATTAACAGATTACCGTGATTATGGGTGGTTTAAGGCTACAGCGGATGCGGGGTTGGTCGATACTGGAAAGTGCTTGTTGTCGTGACGTGTTTGCTTCTAATTTAACGAAGTAAACCAATTTGAAAGTTTGTTCTCTCGACAAGTTGTCATCCCATGGGCACTGAGTGATGCTGAACCGATGTGGGCTGAGTTTATCCGGTAAACAACTGATTTTGAGTGTTGGCAGGCAGTTTTGATGACACTCAAGTTCAGACGGGATGAAATTAGGCCTTAATCGACAAGTCAATTTAATTGCCGGACCTTCTTATGCCGCAACATTCTAGAAACCGTGGAAATTTTCTTTAGCTTTAGTTTCTAACAGGAGCTTAAGAGCTTTTGAGGAACATTACGTCACCCGTGGTCCAAATTTAAACACCGACCTGCAAGAATATTTCGAATTTCTTTATCAAATTCGTCTCGAGCGTTCAAGGCAACGCCCATTTTATGAGAAACTCAAAAAAAACTGACGCAGGAAACCGCTGCTGATGATTGTCAGGTCATAAGAAGAATACGTGGCCGCTTTTTTGAGGTTCCAAACTCTGTCTCCAGTCTTCAGTCTTCAGTCTTCAGTCTTCAGTCTTCAGTCTTCAGTCTTCAGTCTTCAGTCTTCAGTCTTCAGTCTTCAGTCTTCATTCCTCAGTCTTCCGTCTTCAGTTTTCAGTCTTCAGTTTTCAGTATTCAGTCTTCAGTCTTCAGTCTTCAGTCTTCAGTCTTCAGTCTTCAGTCTTCAGTCTTCAGTCTTCAGTCCTCAGTCCTCAGTCTTCAGTCTTCAGTCTTCAGTCTTCAGTCTTCAGTTTTCAGCCTTCAGTCTTCAGTCTTCAGTCTTCAGTCTTCAGCCTTCAGCCTTCAGTCTTCAGTCTTCAGCCTTCAGCCTTCAGTCTTCAGTCTTCAGTCTTCAGTCTTCAGTCTTCAGCCTTCAGCCTTCAGTCTTCAGTCTTCAGCCTTCAGCCTTCAGTCTTCAGTCTTCAGTCTTCAGTCTTCAGCCTTCAGCCTTCAGTCTTCAGTCTTCAGCCTTCAGCCTTCAGCCTTCAGCCTTCAGTCTTCAGTCTTCAGCCTTCAGCCTTCAGTCTTCAGTCTTCAGTCTTCAGTCTTCAGCCTTCAGCCTTCAGTCTTCAGTCTTCAGCCTTCAGTCTTCAGTCTTCAGTCTTCAGTCTTCAGTCTTCAGTCTTCAGTCTTCAGTCTTCAGTCTTCAGTCTTCAGTCTTCAGTCTTCAGTCTTCAGTCCTCTGCCTTCAGTTTTCAGTTTTCAGTTTTCAGTCTTCAGTCTTCAGTCTTCAGTCTTCATTCCTCAGTCTTCAGTCTTCAGTTTTCAGTCTTCCGTTTTCAGTCTTCAGTCTTCCGTTTTCAGTCTTCAGTCTTCAGTCTTCAGTCTTCAGTCTTCAGTCTTCAGTCTTCAGTCTTCAGTCTTCAGTCTTCAGTCTTCAGTCTTCAGTCTTCAGTCTTCAGTCCTCTACCTTCAGTCTTCAGTCTTCAGTCCTCTACCTTCAGTCTTCAGTCATCAGTCTTCTTTCATCTGTCTTCTGTGTTTTCACTCAGAAATCAATCGTCTTCTTCGTAGTATTAGGGTCGTATCAAAGTCTCAATTGAATCGTTTTAAGCGCGCAAAGACCAAGTGTCATCGTTGACTATTTCTGGCATTCCAGTCCTTGGGCTATCGCCTATGAACAGAAAGACAAAAGTAACTACACAGCGACTTTATTCGTAAATTATTTTGAAAACATCAAAATATACAACTCAAAATTTCAGTTCCTATAACGATTTCTTCAAAACTTCCCCTTACTTCAAAAATAAAGTCCTCGTGATATTTTTTCAACGAAAAATCTTCAACATTGCTTCGAGGGTAAACAAGAACAAAGCAATAATTATCCTGTCCCCAAGGGGAAAGTGAAATTCTGGACAACCTCTCTCTTTCTCAATTAACCCTTTGACACAGTCCCAGTGGGTCCCGTCGTAACCAAAACTTATGGTCGACCATTTGCATAAACAACTCTTCAAGCGCAATTTCCTTCCGCTGTCATAATTTACATCCCAAATTAGTTATTCAATTATTCTAAAAACACATTTACACGGTCCTCGTTAGATCACCCTCCAACCATTTCAGCAGGAAATTCACTCCGCCTTCGGATTGTTTTTTTTTTTGGAAAATCGAATGAAAAACGGTCTTTGAAGAAAATTCTTCACGTCTTCATTTCGCCTAGGGAAATGTCTTCTTGTTTGTCCAAGGGGCCTTCCTGATTTCCAATTAACTCTTCATTTCGAAAACTGGTTCAGTTTACGTCTCAGTTCAGACGATGGAACATTGGGTTCAGTTGATCTTGGTTAGAAAGTTTTAAACAACGCGGGCCACAAGTTTTTAATTTTATTTATTTTCTTTCAGCTCTAAATTTAAAAATAAAGGACTACAGTCAGTATCGAAAGTAAAAGACTATCATATGGTTTCGTATTTGAATAAAATGTACAGAAATCACATTGAATTCAGGCAATTTAGTACCTTAAAAAAGTGAAAAATGGGAAATTCGTTGACCCTATTTGGGACCAGCACACATGTGAAACTAGGCACTTTGTACAAAGAATGTCTAAAAAAATTAGGACGAACATTTTGAAAGAACACACTATGTACATAAAAATACAAACAACATTTACTCTTAAGTCAAAAAACCATTTGAAGCAAATTTCGAATAAATCGGAAAGTTACAGGGTGCGTTAAAAAAAATATTTCTGCGTAACTTTAAAATTTTAATTGACTTGAGTCGACATGTTTTTGAAGCGACATTTCAATACAATTTTACTGAGGAAACGCTACAGACCGAAACAACGCGTAGAGTGACGCTGTAGATTGATTTTTTTTTGAGCATTTTTGGGGACACTTTTGGAGCACTCAGACTCAACCACAAATCAATCACATATAGATATCCAACTCCTACTTCTCTTGCCCCTTAATTTCATCTGACAGCGTTTTTTATAACATTTTCACCGACACGATTCACCGAGAATACGTGTGAGCTATGCCGAACAGCTGATAGACTTTCCCTCCAAGCTGATGTAGTGAAATGGGCATGGACAGTGTTTACATGAACGGAAGAAGGCAGGAGCATCGAAAATAAAGTATTTGATTTTCCACAACAACTCTCTGAAAGTTTGACGTCGCCTGCACTAACAATAGACGAAGAATGGAAACGTTGTCATCAGAGAAGCCGCTACTGATGTGCTGGGTCTTAAAACGCCAACAAGAAAAACCCCTGGTTTGACAACGAGTGCAGGCAGGCACATGCAGCAAAGCAAGAAGCCTACCGGGCAACGCTGCGTCGAACCACGAGAGCTGTTCGTGAGCTCTACGAACAGAGAAGAAGGGAAGAGAACCGGCTTCTCAGGAAGAAAAAGAAAGAGCACGAGAAGCGCGCGATCGAGGATATGGAGAGGTGCTGTGGCAGGAATGATGTCCGAAAGTTTTACCAAAGGGTAAAACTTTTATCGAATGGATATAAAGTTCGGACAGAAGCTTGCCGGGACGAGAATGGACAGCTAGTAGTAGATTCGCAGTCGATACTGAGAATTTGGAAAAATCATTTCTGCAGACTGTTGAACGGCGATGAGGACACAAATACCGCTGTCAGGCAGAATGTTCCACTCAACACACCCCCCGACCTAGACGAAGTCAAGATAACGATATCGAGACTGAAGTCTAATAAAGCTGCTGGTGCAGATAGTCTGCCCGCCGAAATGTTTAAAGCAGCTGGAGGTGATCTGGTAGGGCGCATGCACCAGCTCATCTGTAAGATATGGTCGGAGGAAAGCATGCCCGATGAGTGGAATCTCCCCGATCCACAAGAAAGGAGATCCCTTTGACTGCGTCAACTATTTTTATCACCAACAACATTGACCTAATTTTATTGTTTATAAGGGAACTTAAGTCTTTAAAGAATGTCCGAAACCTTTGCAAACCTAACTGGTTTCAATATTTGTCCATTTTCAAACGTATTTCTCAGAAGTTTCCAGTATTGTTTCCAATAAATGTTTCAGACCATAAATATTAGAAAAATAGTGCTTAGCGAATACATTTTGTGAACACTAACTTCATTGTTTAGCTCCTCCTATTTTTTGTTTTGAAAATTGTCATGACAACATTTGAAAAAAAAAATAACAAACTTATGAGTGTTTAGATGACTGAGAATGTCGCATATGCATGAAATGTTTTCTGAGAAAAATATGTCGAAGAGGGAACTATATGGGATAAAAATGGAACAGCTTCACCGAAAAATCTAATTTGAAGTAAGATTTTCGCCAAACCTTCACTATTTCATTCCCCAGTGAGTTTTGCACGATCTTCTCAAGAACGATGTTAAAGAAAGCACAAGACAGCGCGGCGTCTTGTCTAAAACCTTTTTTGACATTGAAGGTCTCGGTGAGTTCGTTACCGACCTTGATGGAGCAGCGAGAGTTCTCCATCATCATCCTGCTCAGTCTGACGAGATTGGCAGGAATGTCAAGACTAGACATGGCGCTGTATACCTCGTCTCTATACACGCTGTCATATGCGACCTTAGAAATCGACAAATAGGCGGTGTGTGTCGATCTGCATTTCTTGGGTCTTCTCCAGAATCTGCCGCAGTGTGAAGATCTGATCTATAGTGGACTTCCCGGGCCTGAAACCACACTGATAAGGACCTATCAGTTTGTTCACGAATGGTTTCAGGCGTTCACACAAAACGGCAGAGAAGACCTTATAGGCGATGTTAAGGAGACTTATCCCTCGATAGTTGGCGCAGTCAAAGGGGTCTCCTTTCTTGTGGATCGGGCAAACGATACTGAGATTCCACTCATCGGGCATGCTTTCCTCCGACCATATCTTACAGATGAGCTGGTGCATGCGCCCTACCA
Source organism: Myathropa florea (assembly GCA_930367185.1). Classification (NCBI taxonomy): domain Eukaryota; kingdom Metazoa; phylum Arthropoda; class Insecta; order Diptera; family Syrphidae; genus Myathropa; species Myathropa florea. The sequence goes on from OV884003.1 coordinate 19,925,735, forward strand.
GATCACCTCCAGCTGCTTTAAACATTTCGGCGGGCAGACTATCTGCACCAGCAGCTTTATTAGACTTCAGTCTCGATATCGTTATCTTGACTTCGTCTAGGTCGGGGGGTGTGTTGAGTGGAACATTCTGCCTGACAGCGGTATTTGTGTCCTCATCGCCGTTCAACAGTCTGCAGAAATGATTTTTCCAAATTCTCAGTATCGACTGCGAATCTACTACTAGCTGTCCATTCTCGTCCCGGCAAGCTTCTGTCCGAACTTTATATCCATTCGATAAAAGTTTTACCCTTTGGTAAAACTTTCGGACATCATTCCTGCCACAGCACCTCTCCATATCCTCGATCGCGCGCTTCTCGTGCTCTTTCTTTTTCTTCCTGAGAAGCCGGTTCTCTTTTCTTCTCTGTTCGTAGAGCTCACGAACAGCTCTCGTGGTTCGACGCAGCGTTGCCCGGTAGGCTTCTTGTTTTGCTGCATGTGCCTGCCTGCACTCGTTGTCAAACCAGGGGTTTTTCCTAGGTGGTGTTTTGAAACCCAGCACATCAGTAGCGGCTTCTCTGATGGCTCTTTGACAACGTTTCCATTCTTCGTCTATTGTTAGTGCAGGCGGCGTCTAACTTTCGGCGAGTTTCAGGGAGACTCGATCGGCAAAGTTCCTGGCAGTCTGTTGCGATTGTAGCTTTTCGACGTCAAACCGTGGTTGGCTTCCTCGACTCCGTTCTTCTCTCGATATCCGTGTCCTTACCTTGGCTACAACAAGGAAATGGTCCGAGTCGATGTTGGCGCCTCGGAACGTTCGGACATCAAGAATACTGGAGGAGTGTCTGACGTCGATCGCAACGTGATCAATCTGGTTGACGGTTGAATGATCAGGGGACCGCCAGGTCCCTTTATGGATGTTGAGGTGTGGGAACCGCGTGCTAGCTACAGAGAGGTTTCGCCCCGTAACAAAGTCCACCGGCCTGAGTCCGTTTTCGGACGTGGTGTCGTGCAGGCTGTGTTTACCGATGACTCTAGCAAAGATGTCCTCTTTACCCAGCTTAGCGTTGAAATCTCCTAGAACGATCTTGGTGTCGTAGCTGGGGCATTGATCGTACGTTCTTTCTAGGAGATCATAGAAGTCATCCTTGCTATCGTCATCTTTGTCCTCCGTTGGGGCGTGGGCGCAGATTAGGCTGATGTTGCCGAATTTAGCCTTGATGCGGATTGTTATGAGGCGCTCGCTTATGTACTTAAAGCCTAAGACTTTTTGCCTAAGTCTGCCTGGAGCAACAAATCCACATCCAAATAATCGCTGCCTTCGCTCTCTGTAACAATCGCCGTAGTAGATATCGCAGTTTTTCATCCTCTTTTTGCCCGGCCCATCCCAACGCACTTCCTGGATTGCGGTAACGTCTGCTTTATAGCAGTCTAGGGCCTCCGCGAGTTCATCGGCTGCACGTGGTCTGTTCAGGGACCTCACATTCCACGTGCAGAACCGAAAATCATTGTCCTTATTCCGTTTGCTGGGGTCGTCAACAGTAAATCCGTCCATATCCGAGGCAGTTTGTGCTTTCTGAACTCGTTCATTTTTACGTGGTGAGGAAGTTAACCCCACGCACAACCTCCAACTGGGAGGACAGGTCCATTTGTTTAGCCCCCGGACAAAGGGGTCCGGAGGGGTCCGGTATCGGTAGCCTCTTGCAGGCTGTGAGCGCCACCGTTGGCCCTAAAAGAAGGGCTCATCCGCCGCCATCTCTATTCCAGGGTCCCGACCTTACCATGGAAACCAGGTAGCTCCTGCTGACTGGAGTTGTGGATGCCGCCGTTGGCCAATCAGTTGACCAGCTCCTCCGCCGCCATCCTAACAAGAGTGATGAGCCCTGGTAGACTCACACTCCCCCCTCTCTCGTTTGCAGCCGCCCAGACGTCCCACGAGGGTTGGTTACCCCATCTTCTGTCAAGGGTACTCGGCTCCCGGATTTCACCACGGGGAGGTGAGAGTAGGAGTTCGTTAACAGAGGCTAGGTGCAGACGCTTGTGCCTGCATGGTTCGCATATTAACGCTTCGAAATCCAAATTCACGAATTAGTGAATTTTTTGCGGGCAATTCATGAATTTGTGACGTTACCATGGGCAACCATTCACGAATGTGCCGCCATTTTCGTGGGGTAATGATGAGTCCAAATTAGTGTGAGTGAAAATGACGAAATATTTGTGCATTCATCATCAACCGTCAAATTTATTGGAAGATTCATCAATAACTGTCAAATTTATTAAATTATTGGAAGCTTCATGACATGACAACTGTCAAATTTTTGAATGGGCTAGGGGTTTTCCATCTGGAAAGTTACGCATCTTTATATGACTGATTTGTGGTAGCAACCTACTCCAGTGCGGTTAATTTGATCCCAACGGCAATTGGTGACTGGACCAGATTCGATTTCACTGGGATTCGAACCTGGGACCCCTCAAACTTGGGGCAGCCACTTAACTAACCGCGTTCACTTCTCGTCGAAAATATCGTGGCTAACGAGCACCGTCTGACAACACTATTCGTCGTTAAGTGTCGAATTTTGTTGAGCACGAGGCAGTGGGAGATTGTCGAAATGTCGTTCATCAACACCTAAGACGTTCCAATGGACTGGTTGAAGCGGTAAGAGAGGATGCAGCCGAGAACCCACATGTGACGTATCGTCACCGCGCTCAGCACTTCGGCATCAGTGTAACCACGTTGCGGCGCAATTTGAAGTATGATTTACATTTCTGTATAAAGTGCAATTGACTCCAGGAGTGTCACCGACAGACTGTCCACGTCGATTGGAATACGGTCAAATAGTCGCATTCTTACTTACTCACTTATCAGGCCTGCTACCCTTCGATGGTCTGAGCCTGAGCAACTACCGCCTTTCATCGGTGATGGTCCCGGGGCCGGCTGGTTTCATTCATCAAGACCAAGTTGCCTAGCACCCGCGATCTTGGTCTTGGTCTTTATACCGGATGTTCAGTCTTCCTCTCCTTCTGGAACCAGGAGGCTCGGATTCGAAGGCACTCTTTTAGCTGGAGCATTGGTGTTCATTCGCTTGAGTTAGCCGACTCGTGGTTGTGTCTTCCCCTTCATTCGCCCTCATCGCAGGCAGAATCAAATATAATAATGGCAGCACTGCAGTCCGTGGTGGACCTTGGCCTAGCTTCTCAGCAACCAAATATCCGACATGGAATATTTCCTTCGAAGGGACCAAGAATCACCTCCGCAGTCCTACTGGTCGATAGCTGGTCGATAGCAGCTAAAAACAGGAAGACTGACTGGATTAGAGTTTCGAAAAGCAAGATTCTGGTCCTTCGAGTCAGGATTGTAATGGCAGCGGTTGTCAAAGACGATTCTACGTCGGATCTCCACCAAGACGTCGTTTGTGGAGTTCACGTTTGCCCCGAAATAGACAAACTCCTTAACCTAACCTTAAAATTGTAGCTGTCAATAACGACGTAACGTTTTGACCTAGATGATGGGCGATGGATCGATCTTTACTCGACAGCATATACCTTGATCCTTCGAGTCAGAAGTGTTGACTCAAGTTGTTTCCATAAACCGAAGAAGCAACGGTTGCCAAGGCCGTTTCTGCGTCGGATCTCCATCAAGACGTCGAGTGGAGATCACGTTTACCACGAGGTAGACAAACTCCTTAACCTAACCTCAAAATTGTAGCTGTCGGTTTTGACGTTTTGTTCTACGTGATAAACGGGGGATCGATTTTTATATCCGCATTAACCTTGAGACCAGCTTGCTTCGCCTGTTCATCAGTCGCCGTGAATGCTTCTACTACGGCTTGCTGGGAACACGCAACAATGTCGATGTCATCTTCTTCTTCTTCTTCTTCTTAGGGCGCTACAGTCCGAGGTGGACCTGGGCCTCACTCAACATGCCTCTCCAGCCAGCACGATCTTTCGCCAGCTGTCTCCAGTTTCGCACACCAAGCCGGCCGAGGTCCTCCTCGACTTGTGTGCGCCACCTTGTTCGTGGACGTCCTCTGTTGCGTTGTCCCACAGGCTCAGAGTCGAAGATGTCGTCGATGTCATCTGCGTAACCAAAATCCCATCCCGAATTCGTTAATCGCGCCGAACAGTACCTTACGATGAATGCTCTCGCATGCTGCTTGAAATCGATGAAAGGCTGGTGCGTATCGATTTGAAATGCGCTGGTTTTTCCGGAATTCAACCGAGTGTGAAAATTTGGTCTATAGTCGATTTGGCGGGGACGGAAGCCGCAATGGAAGGTTCCGATTCGTGCGGCGCAAAAAGGCTTCAGTATGGATGATTTTATAGGTGACATTGAGCAGGGATATACCTGTTTAGTTGTGTATGAGGTACCATTGCCTCTTTGTGGATGGGCAGTACCGCAGTCGTAGGGTATACTTTCATCTTCCCAAATTTTACAGATGATCTTTGCATGTTCCATACCAGCACATCGCCGCCATCCTTGAAGAGCTCTGATGGCAAACCATCTAAGCCTGAGGCTTTGTTGTTCTTCAGCTTTTTTGCTAGCTGTGCCGACTTCTTCAGGTGGGAGGTGGGATTCCTTCATTCCTTATCACTCTCCCCTGGTTGTGCTCAGGGGGACGGCGAAAGTTTTTGATTATACCTTAGCTGACGGGATGCCAGCAACGATCCCTGTAAATGCTCAGGTCGATTTTACATACAGCCTCTTTGCGGTGTCTTCTGGTTAGCCTCTACAGCAACCGCTAGGAGGTGAACCCATGTAAGCAGCGGGCGTCTTAGGCAAATGGACGTAATTGTATCCCGATCAGACTGACGGTTGTGCAGAGGGCTAACAACCCGCCCACAAAAGGTAACATCGTTATGGAAGAGCAATTTGCCTCGGATATACGGACGGACAACCAACAAAGACATAGCGCAAAAAGGACACTAATTGGCCAGTGTGCTCCTGTAATGTAAGAACGCTATAAACTTCCGGAGCAGCTTACAAATTGAAAAATATCCTAACGCAGTGTAGTCGTATTCCCGGTCCCGGGGCACCATGGGATCACAGGAAATGAAATCGTCGATGAACTTGCTAGGCGAGGATCAGATGAGGCATTCTCAGGACCTGAACGTGCGCTGGGACTGCCTGCGTCCTTGGATAGGGCTTCAATCGATGGTTGGACCTCTCGAGAGCACAACTGCAGATGGCATGACTCTCCAGGATGTAGACAGACCAAGCGCATGCTTCCTAACGTCTGTAAGAAATCCGCGGCTTTCCTGTTATCTCTTGACAGAAAAGACTGCAGACGACTTACCGGCGTACTAACGGGGCACTACATCTTCGCCAAACACCTGAGTGTGCTTAGCCTAAGCGATGAAACCCTCTGCGACGCTTGTGGAGAAGACGATGGCACTGCAGAGTACTTCCTCTGCCATTGTCTCGTCTTTGGTCGAATCAGGTGGCAGTTAATCGGTGCTGATGAGGTCAGAGCTGATGATGTGGGCTCACATGCAGACATGCAAAAATATACGCATACCGACATAAAAGTTGGCGCACCCTTTAGAAAAATCGCAATTCAGGTTTTGCAACATTGCTTACCCTTTTCACTGTACTTACGTTTCCGAATTTAGTTCACCAAACATTTTTAACTTTTCCCCACAACATCAAAACTCCTTTAGACTGGTTATGCTTTGAATTAATAATTTATTTAAACTAGATAACATTTCTACAAGCATACCGCTACATCTTAACACAAAGACAACTATTTAACTAGCTCTGTTCATTTACAAAATTTACATGTTCACTTACTCTTGACGAATGAAATATGAAGTTCAGGAAATGTCTGCGATTGTTTTGTTCTGGTTTGGCCTAAATTTTGACTCTTGTTCCAAATGAACTTTGCCAATAAGTGGTGTTTGGTCATTCTTCAAGGACTTATGAACGAAAGTACTTATTTTTGATGTTCACTGCAGAGATGACGGACGGGTTTTCTAATCAGTCCAACAGCAACTGCTTCATCTTTTCGTACACGGCAAAGTAGAAGCCGGTTGAAACACCAGCCTTGAGGAGAGTGGGCACGATTCCCTTGTAGAACCCTCGAATTCCCTCGTGCTTCAGCGTGTACTTGGTGCAATTGATCATTCCGTCGCAGACGATATTCTGGCCAAAGGACTTTCGGTGCTCCTGAAATCCCTGAATCTGCAGTCGTCTCTTGATGAAGTCCATTGGGTAGACAAGAACCTTTGCGATCATTCCAGATGTTCCACCGGTGACCAGCAGAAACCACGTCGGAAGTTCTTTCACTCGCTGCACATTGAACAACTTGAAGCCAAAGTCATTCAGCATCCCGTAGAAGAGGAAGTTGGCTCCAACCAATGGACCGATTTGAATCAGAGCCGGTCCCATCCCTCGATACAGACCGTACACGCCTTCGTCCTTCAGCATTTGTGGCAGGCCTGCGGTGGCATTCTTGTACCCCTTCTGGGGATCTTGACATATCAGTCGCGTTCGAACCACATCCAGGGGCATCGACACAAATGTTGCAACGGCACCCGACAGAGCACCGCTGATGAATCGATTGAGGTTTGGCCGGTCTTGTGTGAATGGGACTTGTGTGAACTCGAGGTGAATTTGTTCGTAGGCCCACCACTGGGCGGTTCCGTAGGACAGACTCAGCAGTTGACCGGCGTTGTGACCCTTCCACAAGCCCCTCAAGCCTTCTTCTTTGTAAATCAATCGCACCGCCTGATGCAGTGAGGTGTACTTGGATTTTTTATTCGAGTCCTGCGCCAACGGCTCCATTTGCACTTGAAAACGGATTTTCAGGACCTCCAGGGGTTGGCAGGAGAACCGCATCACTGCCGACGAGATTGCGCCGCAGAAGACTTGCGTCAGTTGTGCCCTCCAGTCGTAGGTCTTGTGTGGTGTCATCTCGTGATCTGTAAATGGAATTTCATTATTTGCTTAGTTTTTATGGCTTTGACAAGAGACAACCTGTGAGGGTGGCTAATGACAGCACTTAAGGAATAACTGAGAACTGCTCTGCACAGGACCTTTCTCGGGGTTTAGGCATGAAACATTGGATTTTAGGAAATTTTAGGCAACCTAATGAACAATATTTGTCAGTTTGACAGTTGAAGTTAAGGGCTGTAATTTGGTTTTGAAAGTAGAGTGAGATTGATGAGTTGAGCAAACCCGATGGATAGGGAAAGAGTTTGATAGAGAGAGAGGCAGTTGAGAGTCTGAATGGTTCGGATTGAGTGAAGAGTTTAGGTTAATTTTGATTCTCTGAAAACTTCCGCCGATGACATGGAGAACGGTCTTTTTCCTCTTTCTCTAGGTGGCGCTGCAGTCTGGGGTAAATTTGGTTCTAGATTATGCAACAACCACTCCTTTTGTCCGCCCAATAGTTCTTTCACGAGTAAAGGGGACGTTTAACGACTGGATGGTGCAGTTGGTTAAGTGCCTGTCTCAAGTTAGAGGGATCACAGTTATACTCTTTGAGCTTTGTCAGTGACTCGATAGAGGCGGCGCCGTGAAAATGAGAGTTGGTGTGGTTGCGATCGATCCATGGACTTTCAGTCGACATACTCACCCACCACGCCTCGACGGCCACATGATGGATTTTCGATACTGGGAATTTGAGTGGACACATACCGCTGGGTCTGACAGTCCAAATCTCCCAGGTGAAATCGAAGAACAATGGAAACGTTATTAATGCCACCGCGGAAGCTGTCTCTGTTGTGTTGGGGCTTAAAGCGCCAAACAGAAAAAACCCTGGTTTGACAACGAGTGCTCTTCCATAGGAAGAGCATCGGCTCAAAAGGAAAAGGAAAGAGCAGGAGAAGCGAGCGAGCGAGAAAATGGAGAGAGATTTGATGGCAGGAATGACGTCCGTGGGCGCCGTGGCCGTGTGGGTTCGTCCGTTGACCCATACGCATTAGACTTTCACAGTCTAGGTTCGAACCCAAGATGAGACAAACAATTTTTCAAAAAAAAAATTGTTCACGGCTCCACCTCTTTCGAGTCACTGACAGTGCTCAAAGAGTAGAACTGTCTAGAAAAAGATTCTCAATCTCGCCGTTTGGAGTCGGCATTAAACTGTAGGTCCCTCCACTCGTGAGAGAACAATAGCACGCACAACACGAGTGGTTGCTGAGAAGCTAGGCCTAGGTCTACCTCGGTCTGTAGCGCCGCCATTATTATTATATTATTATTATTATTAATGACGTCCGAAAGTTATTAACCAAAGAATTAACCAACTAAACCTCGGACAGAGGCCTGTCGAGACAAGAAAACTTGAAGTAGAGTCGTAGTTGATACTGAGAATCTGGAAAGATCAATTCTTAAGATGTCAAACGGCGATGAAGGCACCATTACCGTCAACACGTAGAATATTGCACTCAGCCAACGGACGATAATGCACGAGTTCAGCTGTAAGATTGTAAATGCTTTGCAAGCATTTTCCAGGCAGAAGTGCTAGCAATATATGATGCGTGTCTTGATATTAAAAACAAAACAGAACCAGCACAGCGGATAGCAATCTTTTCAGATAGTCAAGCTGCTATCAAGGCTCTAACATCCATAACCACAACGTCAAAACTAGTGGATTGCTGCTGCAAGGAACTATCCATTAGAGGTGAACGGAGCCCGGTCTCTTTGATCTGGGTTCCCGGGCACACAGGTGTAATAGGAAACGAAGCAGCAGACGAGCTAGCCAGACAGGGATCCAAACTCGATAGCCTCGTTGTGGAACAAATCCAGGCTCCACTAGGCTTCGTAAAAAACAACATCTACAATCGCTTCCTCAAGATCGCCAATGAAAGATGGACCAAGCTGGAAACATGTGTCCTATTCAGAAGCTTATGGCCCAACTACAACCAAAAGAAAACAAAAGACCTGCTTAACAACAGTAGAAGAAATATATCCAGAATCACAGCGGTCTGCACTGGACACTCGGCTGTTGGCAGGCATGCTGAAAGACTAGGCATACCATTTAACTCACACTGCCGTAGCTGCCGAGTGGAAACTGAGCCAGAAACACCCGAGCACTTTCTGTGCAAATGTCCGGCTCTAGCTAGAATCAGACAACGCACTCTGGGCAAAGCCTTCTTCAATACCCCTAATAATGTCTCAGAAGCAAACATTCACAGTCTGCTAGCCTTCATAAACTCCACGAAGTGGTTTCAAAATTAGGCTAATTCTGAGTGAATACACACTCTTTTTCACCCCCATCTCACAAATTAGGTATCCCATAGGATGTGGTATCAAAACGGCGCTTTCATGGCGCTAATTGGGTGCGAAAACAGGATCTGTATGTCCACCGCCACTTTTACCTACCTACCTACCTCAGCTGTAAGATATGCTCGGAGAAAATCATGCCCGAACAGTAGAATCTCAGTATCGTTTGCCCGATCTACAAGAAAGGAGACCCCTTTGACTGTGTCAACTGTCAAGGGTAAGTCTCCTTAACATCAAGTAACATGTGAAGTGCCAAACTGAAAGTTTTTAAAACCGAGTCATCCCGGATTGGGAGTTAGACAAACCGTCTACAAAAACGGAACCTTTATAGTTTCGGTGTGTCCGTCCATCCGTTCGTCCGTCAGACAGTGACAGTGTGACAGACACAACACACTTTTTTATCTCCGAAGTTTATGAAGATATCGGCATGAAATTTTGGAATTAGGTACTTCAAGCCTAGGTGTCTTTGTCCATGCACCCACATTTAAAAATTGGGGCCATTTGGGGGTGGCTCCAGTACAGGCGAAGTTGCCATTAATTTTGAAACATTGTCGCACGCCCTCGAGTGGTATATCAATCGACAGGTCCTTTGAAATGAGGTGGAGGTTTGCTTCAACACTCTTTGATCTAAAGCCCCATTTGAAAAATATGGAGCTCCAAAGTTTTTTTAATGCGTCCCCCCCTGCCATTTCTAAACCAATGAGTTTAAAAATCTGAAAAAATCACAAAAACTTGGCTTCATTGAGTACTTTCATTTAAAACCATTGCGAGCATTCTGGCCCTAATGGTTTTGGAGATATTGGCCGAAAACGGTCAATCATCGACATGCGAATTTTGAAGATCTGAAAACGCAGTTTTGAAGACATCAATGTAAGCATTAAGAAATGATAAATTTCAAAATATCGATTTATGTTGAAATTTTGATATATCGAAGAATTGAAGTGATAACTATTTTCATTTTCACACATAAATTTCATGCTGTGTTCATGCGTTGATGAGTGTTATTTTTTTATAATTTGCGCGCGCAAAAGGGGTTAAATACCCTTAAGTGTCCGGAAACAAGACACATCACGGGCCGAAGGTATCGCTTAGATCGATCTCAACCCAACATGTTTTCTGTGATGGATAAACTTGGATAGAGATATGGGTATATGTATGGATGAATTTTTGTTTGTTTGTTTGGATGTATGAATGTATGAATGCATAGTTGATTTGGGTTGAAGTTAGAAGAAAATTCAACTGAAATAGTTTAGAAACGTCGTCTGGTATTCAGAAATCATCCATCAATATCATGCGACGGAACCTTCCCCGTGCGAATACAACTAGCACTTGAGCAGTTTATTATAAATTATCTCCTGTGCGCTACTTCTAATCCAATCCACTTCGTCGCTGATGTCAGTACTCACAGTTTTACATATTCATTCCAAGCCTCACGAACCGGTCCTTCGGCCAGAGAATTGGAATGGCAGCCTATGTTAAGCGCTTGGAACTCTGACCTTGACACCACAATCAATTGGGATAAGTGGGAAGAGTGGAATTCAATGCTTCCAAAACTCAATGCTGTCAACTATCACTAAGGCGAACACTTAATACTCAGCCATTATTCATGAACGGCGCTTGTGTTGATGATCTCATATCGCCAAAAACGCTGCGAAATGTCTAGGTTTCCTCAAACGATGCAAGAAATATTTCACGCCACTGATCTGGCTTCAATATATACAATGAACCAGTATTTGAGTCTGAGTGCTCCAGTGTAGCGTTTTAAAAACTCGCGACAAAAAAATCAATCTCTATTCTAACAAACGATGCTCAAGTGAGCTAGACAATTGCATGCCTCCCATTGATAAATTCACCCGCAATACTGGTCTCGCCCATCAGTTCACCCATAAGACTACTTTCAGAAGTACAGTTAAGTTTAGAGACTCGTTTCTAGTCGCACCACACGAATATGGTGCGATATTTCCCACTCACTCCACTGGCATTTAAGACCAAAGTGCACAAGTACCTCCATACCCTTTCTCCCTCTATACCTTCGGCCTGTGCTGTGTCTTCGTAACCGTAAAATAGAAGGTAATTTAAGGCCCTCTTCGAAAACTGCTGAAAACTTTATCATAGTTTTCTTGCCTTCAGACGAACTGCATGCTTGTTGTAGTAGACATCGCAAAGCTCGGTTTGAATGAACTCAGAACTAGTACACAAAAAGCACTTTGATGTGTAATTGGGATTGTTGTCTTGAAACTCAGTTCCAGATTGGGCCCCTGTGTTTTCAAGATGTAAGCTTAGACCATAAAAACTGAGTGATAAACAGCAGTCCCGTTCATTTTCCTTATGAATCTCCCAAATATCCGGATAAGCGTATGGGACAGTTTTTCGATATTGGCCCTTGAATTGATAAATCGATGTAGTTGATTAGGCTATCAGGACCGTATTGCTCATAACCATTTCCTTGATTGGTTCCAATTTCAAATGAATTCGAAAACCCTCGCATAAGTCAGTATTGAACCGCTGCTGGCCACGGGACAAGCCTTGGTAACATGCCGGACTCCGGTGTTTTGGCTTTACTGTATTTTCAGAAAACTTGTTTGTTCTGTTGGCTAAAAACTAGCACACTCTGTTCCTGTCCGTATTTCAACTTTGATTGGAAAAACAAGCGATTTGAGAAGCTAAGCTTTATTGACCGCGCCCTGACGTGTACCTTTCTCACTGTTTCATTGTTAATGTTGTTTTTTGGTGTGGGCGACGAAGACGATCAAGGGGTGTTTATGTGCGGAATGATTATCCCCTATCCCATGACCTTGCTCTACAAGCTCATCACTCAGCAACAGCGCACGATACATCACCTAAACCGACTACTCAAGTGCATCCGCGACACACAGAAGCTAACTAGAAGATACGTAATCTTTCCAATACCCATATACCTCACGGTCCTGTCGAAAGTGTTGAGCTGGTTTGTATATTTTATTTGCAATGGCAGCTTTGTTAAGGATGTGCAAGCAATGGCAGTTCCTGAAATAATTCTAATGTTTTTGGTCCTCGTCCTTTTAATGCAACCGTTTATGAGAGCTTATGCGTATGCACAGCTCGTGTGTGTCGAAGTGTTTTGCCTGCGGACGATGATGGTGTTTTTGAACGACGACTTGAGCGAGTGGATGCAGGATTTTAACTTTTACCAGCAACTAAGGATGGTCGGGATATTCAAGCCAAAACTCCGAGCTTTGGCCCGGACATACAAGCGATTAGTGCGGAACCTTATTTCTTTCGACCAAATCTTTGGAGCTGATCTGGCGGGATTAGTCTTTATGATATGCTTGGGAGTTGTATATGCCCTAGACGTCCTGATCCATGCAGCCGCCACTAATGTGCGTCTTTGGCTCGTGATGTATGTTACTTGCTTGTCGGATGTCATTTTTGGATATGTGTGCTATCGAAGGATTCAATTTGAACTAAATCGAACACAGGCACTCATCGAAAAGATTAAGTTCAGGGCAGAGTATCGGGCGGACCTGGAACGGCATGTAAGTTAAGGCTCTATTCGGAAAGTGCGCACTTCATCTGGGTTTGCTTACTTTCAGACGAACTGCATACTGGTGGCGGTGGACATCGTTCAACTCTGTTTGGATATACTCAGAGCGAGGACACAAAAGGCACTCCGGTGTGTTATCGGGGTTGTTCTGCTGAAACTCGCTTACACTTTGGGCCAATGTGCACTTTTACGATGTAAGCGTCAAGCTTAAGCCGCAAAAATTTAGTGAAAATAAATCTGGTTTAAAAGTGTTTAGTTGTTTTGGAATTCACAATTTTTACATTTCAAGCATTGGTGCGGAGGAGGAATGTGAACTTCTCGAGTCACTTGACTCGAAAAAAAAAACCCAAAACTGGGTCTGAAAGGGGTTAAAATGGGACCTGTATAAGTCGGAGTAACAACAAATTAAGTGGCCAGACAACTTTTGCAGATGCATCTCCACTGTTTCTTGTACTGTCTGGCTTTGGGTGGGACCATTAAGATTCACAGTCTTGGCGTTGAAACTATCGACAAGATCAAAACAGCAGTTAACATTCTGCTGGAACTAAAGAGTCTTCCAATAGGGACTTCCGAACTTTGACAGTTGATAGCCGCCATATTACCATAGACCCAAGAAATGCAAATCGACACACACCATCTATTTGTCGATTTCAAGGCCGCACATGACAGCGTGTATAGAGACGAGCTATACAGCGCCATGTCTAGTTTTGACATTCCTGCCAAGCTCGTCAGACTGAGCAGGACTCTCGCTGCTCCATCAAGGTCGGTAACGAACTCACGGAGACCTTTAATGTCAAAAAAGGTTTTAGACAAGGCGACGCGCTGTCATGTGATTTCTTTAACATCGTTCTTGAGAAAATCGTGCAAATCTCACTGGCCAACACAAGAGGCACGATCTTCCAAAAGTCCGTTCAACTGCTAGCCTACGCGGATGACATTGACGTGATGGGGCGAACACAGCGAGTCGTCAGCGATGCATTTGCTGGCATTGAAACGGAAGCGGCTAAAATGGGTCTGGCGGTAAACGAGGGCAAAACCAAGTATGTGCTGTCATCGAGACAGGACGCACAACATCGACGACTTGGCCAGAACGTCACCATAGGCAGCTATAACTTTGAGGTAGTTAAGGACTTCGTCTACCTTAGCTCCGCAGTAAACAGTACAAACAACATCAGTACCGAGATCAAACGCAGAATAACCGCTGGGCTCAAAAGGCAATTGAGTAGTAGAGCCCTCTCTCGGAAGACCAAGCTGACTTTATATAAGACCTTGATCATCCCAGTCCTGCTGTACGGCGCAGAGGCATGGACAAGATCCCAAGCGGATGAACAGTGTCTTTGTCTTTTTGAGAGAAAAGTTCTGGGCGCGAGCTTTGGTCCTGTTTGCGTTGATGGCATTTGTAGGAGAAGGTTCAACCACGAACTGTATGGGCTGTACAATAACATGAGTCTAGCCAGGCGTCTACGGATCCAACGCCTACGATGGCTACGCCATGCAGAGCATATGGACAACTTAGCTCCGGCCCGAAGAATCTTCGACTATGGGTCAACGCAACAGAGGACGTTCATGAACAAGGTGGCGCACACAAGTCGAGGGGGACCTCTGCCGGCTTAGTGTGCGAGACTGGAGACAGCTGGCGAAAGATCGTGCTGGTTGGAGAGACATGTTGAGTGAGGCCCAGGTCCACCTCGGACTGTTGCGCCCTAAGAAGAAGAAGACTTGGGCCTGCACCCGTACAAAATTAAACTGACCCAAGAGCTGAAGGCAGAGGACCATAGACAACGTCGTGTGTCGAGATCGTGCAATTTGAGCATGTTTGGCTCTTTTTGTGGGGTTTTCTGAAGTCACAGGTCTATGAGAACAATCCACAAACCACAGCAGCCCTCAAAGCCAACATAACCCATGCCATCGGTCAAATTCAGTCTGATTTATGCGACAGAGTTATGGACATTGGATATTTCGGATGCGCAGCACCTGGGGAAGTCGCGGTGGACATTTGAACGATGTTACATTCATAATGGCACTAATAGGCCTTTCAAACGAAACAAAATGTCGATAATATCTCACATACTCTTTGTTGTATTTAAATTTAAAAATAGGAAGAGCTTAATGAAATACCCTTTACATGCTCTGCAATCCACCAACATTTCCATTGTTCCGTGCAAAATTAAAAATTATCAGATGTCCTTTGAGGGGATAACTGACATTTCACACGCGGCCACAACTGTGGAGATGCATAATTCATGGACTAGGGGCCTCTTGAAAAAAGTTGCATGTGACTTCCTCTTGAAATTCCTTGAACGACGCATCCTCGAGGACGACTTGAGAAGAATTCTAATAGTTTCGAACAAAAAGTCACACCCACTTCCTTCAAATGAGATTCAGTCATTGCAAGTCAACTCAATGAAAGCCCTTCATTAGCACCCAGATGACATGACCAAAAACTTGTCAATCTATAGCGACTTTTCGACCAGACACAGGTCCCTGGAATCCATTTAAATAACTACACAACACAGATCCATGTTCCATGCTTGTGGAACCACAAGCAGGTCAAAGCGATACACCACTTCTCGCCCAACTGGTTAGCCACAATCAATTATTCACGAAGCCACAAAATTAAATCCGAAATAATGCATTTAACCCGCCCGTCCGTGTTCCGATTAAGTGAACAGATTCCCAGCTATCTGCGTGGACTAGTTAATGAAACGATTCCAGGAACCTCGTCGACCACTGATTCAGTGGAAATTAGTTTCCCATTTCGATGCAATAACACCGCATTGAGGGGGGTTTTGTTTAAATTACAAATCAACGTTAAAAACGAAAATTTAAATACCCCCTTGTTATCCTTGTGAGCGCTCCCATAAGTACAATCATTGGCGGCATTAAGGTGAATCATCGGCGGCTCTCAAAAGAGCATCTTATTCGCGATTTATTTCACGGCAATCAATACGAAATGGAAATGGAAATGATATCCGTCGAAGCATGTTTTATGGAACAGGCACTTTCGCTCTGCTCTTGAGATGTACATACGCCTGCGGCAAGTGAAGTGGAGGGCGATGGCGAAGACATCCTTGTGCCGCGTGCCTTAGTGACGACGCATGCCGTTAAATTCTTCTTATTTCTTTCGTTGGCATGCTTGAATGGATGAAATTTCATGAATATTTGTGCCTGTGGGGTGAGGGGTGGAGGCTGTGTTTTCAGATGGGAGCTGATTAAAGCATTGTTAAATTATTGACAATTGTCAAGCAATGAAGGGGGACTTAGTTCTGTTTCTTTTGCTTTCTAATGAGGGTCTGGGCTTGAATTGTATGTCTTAGGTCCTTAGGGGCGACTTAAATTAATCTGTGAACTGTGCCAACATAAATTTCTTACGAATTCCCTTAAGTATTTTATTTTCCAGCATTTGTCTTAAGCTGTCATTGAATGATGTCATGCGTCAAGACATTTTTAAGCAATTTTTTTAAATTGGAAAAAGTTGGGACTGAAAGTATTGATTCCAAAAAAGGTCTGGCGGCGCTACAGCTCGAGGTGGACCTGGGCCTAGCTTCTCAGCAACCCCTCGTGTTGTGCGTGCTACTGTTCTCTCACGATTGGAGGCGACCTACAGTTCAATGCTGACTTCGAACGGCGATTTTGAGAAGCTTATTCTAGACAGTTATGCTCTTTAAGCATTGTCAGTGACTCGAAAGAGGTGGAGCCGTGAAAAAATTCTCGGTGTTTTTATATGGAATCGAACTGACAACGTCGAGCGTAGGAGTTGACGCACCTACCCACTACGCGACGGCGTCCACATTCCAGATTCTAAAAAAGGTCCCAGTAGATGGCGCTGAATCGAAAAAAATCAGAATACCTGCTTGCATCCAAAACTGGTAACTTTCGTTTGAAGGATTAAAATTCAAGCCTTATTTGTGTGCATGGGGTAGTAACAGCTCCTTCGGGAACATTTTATTTTTGTTCAGAGGAATAACTCGGGCCTTCAAGCGTTTGCTGGTATTGTATCGGAAACGGACAAAATGCGGTGAATAAGAAGTACAGTCGACTCCCTCTAAGTCGAATTTTCACGAGATATCAAAATTAGTTAGAGTTAGAGGGAGTTCGACTTGGAGGATGGTTTTTTCGTGGAAAATGTGGGGAATGCCAAAAATAAATATGGCGAAAAAATTCGAGTTAGAGGGAAATTCGACTTAGAGGGAGTTCGAATTAGAGGGACTGTATTTGCTATCTTCAAGGGAAGACCCACAACACCGATGACTTGGCCACAACGTCCCCATGTGCAGATACACTCTCTAGAAAATGAAGGACTTTGTTTACATCGGTTCCCAAGTAAACAGTAGGAATACCGTCAGCATCAAGATAAAACGCAGAATAACCTTTGTCAACCGCTGTTTCTTTCGGCTCAAGCGGCAACTAAGTCGAAGAGCCCTCTCTCGAGGGACCAAGCTGACTTAAAGAACAACTTGATCATCTCAGTCCCAACTGTATGGCGGGGAGATATGGGCAATCTCAAGAAGTTCTTGGTCTTTTTGAGAGAAAAGTTTGGTCTTGTTTGCGTTGATGGCATTCTTAGAGTAAGATTCAACCATAAACTGTATTGGCTAGACATCGACGTGAGTCTAGTCAACGGATCGAATGCAACTACCGAGGCACAAGCACAAGCATATCAAGCAACAATGTTGCGCAACAATAGCCGGTGGTGTATGTGAAGGGAATTTTGAAAATATATGTGCACGAATTTGGGCGTCGCGCCGTGGCCATGGAGGTTTGTGTGCCGACCCATATGCACTAGACTTTCACAGTCTAGGTTCAAATGCCAGCACAAGTAACAATTTTTCAAAAACAAAACTGTTCGCGGCTTAAAAATTTGAACTGACTGTGCGTGCGAAACTGGAGGCAGCTAGCTAGAGTTCGAGCTGGCTCGAGTCGCTTGTTGCCGACTCCGAACGGCGAGATTGAGAAGCTTTTTCTACACAGTTATACTCTTTGAGCATTGTCAGTGACACGAAAGAGGTGGAGCCGTGAAAAAATGTTTGGTGTTTTTTCCGGGAATCGAACCGACAACTTCGAGCATAGGAGTCGACGCACCTACCCACTACGCCACGGCGCCCACAGTGTTTTAATTCCCTAAAATGCGAAGCTTTACAAGGAGCTACATAAAATCGTGCGTCGAGTGTGCGTACGCAAAGAGGATAGGAGGCAGATCCGAGAGGAAACTGCATGGCATCGAGAGCGTCTCGCTAGCCTTCGACACCCTGTACCTGAACCAACTCGGACTTTCAGAAAGAGGAAGCGCGGAACCAGGTTCTGCTTGAGCCGGGTAGACAACTTCACCAAAAAAAACCATCCTATGAACTGTGAAGACAACCAACAGCAGAGGGGTCCTCACCGTTTTGAACGAAGTGACCAGTTACATCGGACTGCCACGAAGGATCGCTACAGACAGAGGGACCGCCTTCACATCGGGCTGTTCGAGCAATTTTGAGAGGAAAATGGGATGCAGCCAATCAAAACCGCGGACAGAACACCCAGGGCGAACGATCAGGTGGAAAATTGCAACCGAACCTCGAACCTCTCTCGTCCCTCAAATGCATGCACACAGGCGAAAAAGGGGAGAACTGGTCCAATGGGGGCCGAAACTGCACCACGAAGGCGAGTCCAAGCGAACTCGTGTCCGCCTACACGCTGCTGATGGAGGTGGGAGAAAAGACACGGGTAGATGCCGACGAAATGGGAAGACGACGAAGCGAAGTCTTAGCCAACATTGAGGAAGCCCAGGGCCAACATAAGCGGAGATTCGACACTAGGCGCCAACAGCCAACGTTTTACCAATCAGGGGACCTCATGCTCATTGAGAACGAGCCTGCTGTCACCGGTGAATCAAAAAAAAGGTACACTTTTCTTTACTTTAACCTACCGACCACACCGAGATATTGGTCGAAATGAAAGAAACTTAGCCCAGTAGCGGCCAGTTTCCAGTTTAGAATTGAACCCGACGCGCATACGCCGTGAGTTCGTTAATTGGGCGTTGGAAATGTTGGCCGGAGATGAGGATTTTGACCAAGAAATCTTCTCGGACGAGACAGATTTTTGACTCAGCGGCTCGGAGTGAACACAATCCACAAGTGTTCGATCAAGCAACAATGGATCGGCTAAGATTGAATGTTTGGTGCGGTGTACGAAATGGCGGCATCCACGGATCTTTTTTCTTTCGAAACGAGGAAGGAGATACCGCTATTGTCAATGGTCTTTGGTATAGAGTGATTTTTACCGATTTTCTGCGGCCAGAGCTCGACAACATCGATCTGTGGTTCCAACAAGACGGTACGCGCTACATGCCATTCAAGCGAACCAACGTTCGAAATTGTGAAGCTCATATTTGGCAACTCGGTCAGCGAGCGTTCATCAATTGGCCGCCGCGATCATGCGACTTGACAACACTCGATTTTTTAACGTTCCGTCTACAAAAACGAAACCTTTCTAATTTCGGTGTGTCCGTCCGTCCGTCCGTCTTGTCTGACACACTTTTTTATCTCCGTCGTTTATAAAGATATTTGCATAGAATTTTAGAATCAGGTACTTCAGGCCTAGATGTCATTGCCCATGCACCCAAATTTAAAAAGTGGGGCCATTTGGGGGTGGCTCCAGTACAGGTGAAGTTGCCATGAATTTTGAAACATTGTCGCTCCACATCGGGTTATATATCAATCGACAGATCTTTTGAAATGAGGTAGAGGTTCCCTTCAGCAGTTTCTGATCCAAAGTTCCATTTGAAAAATATGGAGCTCCAAAGTTTTTTTTAATGCGTCCCCCACTGCCATTTCTAAACCAGAGTGTTTAAAAATTTGAAAAAATCACGTAGTATTCCGGCCCTAATAGTTTTCGAGATATTGGCCAAAAGCGTTCAGCCATCGAATTCATTTGAATCGGATCTCAACGCTAGTGCTGGAATAATGCCGCACATGTAGGAAAGAGTCATCGAAAATTGGATTGACCGCTTGAAGCACTGTCAAGGAAGCCGAGGCAACTCTTTGAATGATGTGCTACATTGAACATAATGGCATGAACGTAGCTTCCAAATAAAGCTAAAATCAATTGTATATCCCACACCGTTGTTGATTTGTTTAAATTTCTTTTTCTATCGTTCTTATCTGGTCACCCTACACAACCTCCGCAGCAACTTCGGACCATCTTCCTGTCATACTACAGAACTTTTGTTGCAACTTTCCTGTTTCTGTGTGTATTCCCTCACGTTCTTCTGTTATGTTTTCTACAAAATTGCGAAAGCAGCATTTTCCGGTAGCTGCTACCACGTCCGAGGACATCGCGAACGTGTCCTGATTAAAAATTTGAATCGAATCTCAAACCAGTCTCGGTAATCGAAATGCGATGAACTTCTCCAGAATTCATACTCGGCGTTCGTTTAAACGCTGATGACAAGGCATTTGACTCCTAACTGCCCCTCAATGACGCATTCCCAGGAGACGCCGGCCGTTCATCTTATCGGCCCGTTTCGCCGTGCCATCGGATGCAATTCCATTAATTGGCCAATAATCGAAAGTGAGTCCTAAAATGAATATTCCACCGTTTGCCAAGTGCATGTCCATCCGAGAAACGTGGAAGCGTATCGCTTTATTGCTACATCTCTGGATACGCCTCACCAAAGACCAGATATAATTCCCAAAATGAACCATTCCCTCGTGCAATACCCAGAGAGCCATCAAATACATCCGGAATCAAACCGGGGCCGTAAAACCCCGTCATATTTCGGCAGTAAAACACGTTTTTTTATGGCAAACGCCGATGTGGGGATTTTGTTATTTTTGTCTGCCATCGGTGGGGGAGAATGGATGGAGCGAGGTCATCTGCAGATACTCCCACTCTCCCATTGACTCACCCCGAACTTATTTACTTGGCCCATCTGTTCCCCGATCAGGGGGGAATAATAACATCAAATTATTTATCTTCATTTCAAGATGAAGTCTTTGTTTTCTTTGTTTTCTAAGCATATCCCCTGCTCTTCTATTTACAGTTGCCAAACAGCAAGTTGTTGCCTACACTCAAAAATCTCAGATCAAGCACGAAAATCGCCACATCCAACTGGTACGTGAGTATGGATTCCATCCAAGGACGAAGGCCACTGTGGAGGACGGCGATGTCCTGCCAAAGAAATTCGAGCCGTTTCCGGAGAACATGTACGGGAAACCGTTGGAGGAAATCGACACTTTCATCTACGAGGAGGTAAGTGAACAACAACACAACCCCCACATGTACATACATCAAAACACTGGCGCACAAGCCAGAGGGTTGGGGGGGGGGGGGCGTATCCATTGGCAGACGTTATTACAGTTTCCTTGACGGTCTCTCCCTTTTCTTTCTCATTGCCTTTGAGATTGAAATCAATTCCGAAGCAAGAATTGAAAAATAGACATCTTGGACACCTTCCACCACCCCTCGACGTGTGTGGGTCGATGGGCAGTGGAAGCAGATTCCTTGCATCAATCACGACTGAGAATGCCGCCGAGGGTACACGTAAAAGCAGTCCGAATCCGAAGAAGGGAGAGAATCTTGCGCTGGGAATATGTTTTAAAGTGCTTCGGACGTACGTGGTGCGGTTGCTGCATGGTCGGTGGGGGTCATTATGGCAAATTGAATTCAATTTGTTATCGCCTGTTGAGTGAGAATGAGGATGAGTGCCTCTCTAATGGACGTAAGTCAGAGAATGGTTTTATTTTGAAGAACAAATTATCAATGTGCTCGAGGTTCGTGTTCTCGATTCAAGTGATTGCCGGCTGGTAGGTGTGAACTCGAGGGGCTAGAGTGGATTGGATGGACAAGTGACGGAAATTGATTAGGTTGTCATTCCTGGGCGAACACCGGATGGTGGTCATGTTTGACGGAGACTTATGCAACCCGGTCAAGAACCCTATCTGTCTTGCGCTGCCAAAGAAGAACCAAAGAAGAATGCGTGAAATGACACACAAATGATATGACGGTTGTCGAACGAAACTTTGATTGATCTACATTTTCACAACTTCTTTCGGACATGAGTGGATCACCAAATATCAGGCTGTGGGTGAGTGTATTGCCACGGGTTTTCGGAGCACACTTCAATAGACTTCATTGAGCTGCGACTTCCCAACTTTGCTTCAAATTTCAATGAATTTCTGTGTCTAAAGTTGTGTTTCGACTGATATTTGCCCTAATTTCAGCCAAGAGCAAGAGAAGCGAAGCAATTCCTCATTTTCGCCACAAATTTTTGAAACCACTAGGTAATGAGGTCTATCATCATCATCATCATTTTCCGTGGCCCGCATATTCCACTTAAGGGGTTGCGGGGGCAATGCATGCACGAGGGATCTCCAGACCACTCGATCCTCCGTCATCGACTCTAACTCAACAGGAGCTATGCCCAAACGCAACCAGGAGAGTGTTAGGACTTGGTCCAACCGTCTCGTCCTGGGTCTGCCAAGCGGTGGTCTACCTGATAGAATCGCATTCAAGGCACGCCACAAACTTAATAAAATTCAAAGGCTAGCGTGCATTTGCACTATCGGTGCAATGAGAACGACTCCAACTGCAGGAATGCTATAAAGGCTGAAGCTGCAAAACAAGCCTTAACAGTACAAAGAAACTATAAATACAAAGAAGGAGAACTTGTGGGGCACATCTAGAGATTCTCAAAAAAGTAGATAATATCTGGGAGTTGACACGAGTGAGTGATCTGATGCCCCCAAAGTTGAATTTCGAAATACACTACAAAGTACTCATACCAAGCAGAGAAGAATGAAACAACAACCCCCCGTGGATGAATGATGGAGCCCAAAAATGGTACACAGACGGGTCGAAATCTGAAAACAAGGCAGGGGCTGGAGTGATATGACCAAGATGCAGCCTACACATTCCTCTCTGTAATGAGTCAACAATATTTCAAGCCGAGCTGTTCGCAATCAATGAAGCAGCACACCGCATTAACGACAGAAAACCCACAAGTACCAAAATATACATATTCTCAGACAGTCAAGCGGTTCTTAAAGCGCTAAAGGGCTACACATTCAACTTTAAGGCTGTCTGGGAATGTCACAAAATACTAAACAAAGTGGCAGGTAACAACAGGTTAAAGCTGATCTGGGTGCCAGGCCATGAAAACCATGAAGGGAATGAAAAGGCTGACATACAAGCCAAAAAGGGTGCTCAGGTGCCTTTTACGGGGCCTTCGCTCCTTTACGGCTTTAACAATATGGACACAAACTTACATCTATACAAATGGATCATAAAACAAAGGTATCAGTTCTGGAACAGCTAAGAGGATATTAAACACTCAAGAATGTTCATGGAACAAAATTACAATCCCAAACGAGCCAAAGAACCTCTATAACTTAATAAAGCAGACCTAAGAGTGCTATGTGAAGCACTAACAAGACATGGGGCATGCAACCTTCACAAATTGGGTCTTAGCAGCACAGAAATCTGTAGGCGATGTGGACAGGCCAAAGAAACTATGGAACACATACTGACTGTATTTCTAAGTCTTGCCCGAGAAAGATTTAAAATGTCACACCAAACGAACGTAACAGGGAAAGACTTTCAAGAAATCCCATCTAGAGAAGTTGTCAAATTTTTGAAGGCAGCACTAAAATCCTAGATTAAAAGAAGGGGGTACAATAGATCTTTATGGTCGCAGTACTAGTGTTACATACATGACACACCCCGAGTTCTTCAATACAATTCAATTCAAGGCACGCCTCGGAACTCGTGACGATGGGGACATTCGTGCCCCGTGACCAAACCATCAAACCATAGAATCAACCCCAACGCTTCATTCCTAACTCTTCTTCTTGTGGTGCTACAGTCCGGAGTCAACCTGAGTCTCAATCAACAGCTAGCACGATCTTTTGCTAGCTATCGCCAATTGCGTACACTTAGTTGGTTGAGGTTCGTCTTCACTTGGGTGTGCCAAGTTAGACGTGGACGCCCTTTGATGCATTGTCCCACTGGGTCAGAGTTGACCATTCTCTAGGCCGGAGCCAAGTTGCCCATGTACTTTACATGGCCTAACCATCTTAGACGATAGATCCGCCGAACCTGCAGGACCGGATTCTCATTTAAACCCCTGGGCAGAGTGGCCGCTGCACCCATTGGTTCACCTCTAAGCGGTTGCGGTAGAGGCTATCCAGAGAGCGCTACAAGGAGACTGTATGTCAACTTGAATTGAACAGAATCTACGGGGATCGCTGCTGCCATCTCGCCAGATTGAGAGCAATCAACAACTTTACCTTGGATACAAAGACTCGTGTTCTCGCAAGTCCACATTGCTAAAGCAAGGTTGTTCAATGTGTTGTCTAAAAACCAACAAAGCACCAGGAGCAGACTACATAAGACCGATAGATCTTAAGTTAAATGCCACACATGTAGCCCCAATAATTAAGACGATTATCAATCGAAGTATACGACAATGTTGTATTCCGAGGTTACTAAAAACTTCAATAATCCGACCAATTTACAAAGGAGGTGTAAAAAGCCTTATTGAAAACTACAGACCAATTGCGATCTTACCAACTGTAGAGAAGTGTCTTGAGGAAATTATAGTGCGAAGAATAACCCATTTCATAGAAAAAAGCAGAGTTCTACAACCAAACCAATATGGATTTCAAAAAAAAAGAGCACTGGAGTGCTATTGGGAGAACTCTCGAATACAATAAACACTGGGCTAAACATAAACCACCACGTTCTTGTCTTATTTTTAGATTTTAGCAAGGCTTTCGACACTTTAAGTAACACAAAGATCATCGATAGTCTCAATAGAATTGGTATAAGAGGCATCTTAGCAAAGTGGATGGCAAATTATCTGTCAGATAGAACACTAAGGGTAAAAATAAAACACTTAGCGAAGAAAAGCCGACGCTACTTGAGGTACCACAAGGTTCCAAACTGGGGCCCATCCTGTTTATTTTATTCACTAATGAACTTCTTTGTGTTCTCAAAAAACGCACAGCATTTGCCTACGCAGATGAAGTAGCAATTATTGTTAAGCACAAATGCCTTGCAACTGCAGTAGCGACAATGAAAGAAGAATTTAACAACATTTCAAGATGGTGCCACGACTAAGGTCTGGTTATAAACGCGATTAAAACGAAGATGATGAACATACGCATGCCACGACAACCCGAAGCGTCTATCAGCATATATCACGAAAATGAAGATTGCCCAATGACAACATGTCATGCTATTGAAGTTTTGAAAACTATAAAGAATCTGGGAAGAATAATTGATGAACACTTCGTGTGGCATGAACACACCAATCGGCTACGGATGCAGCTAAAGAGTGCACTCCTTGCGATGGGGTACCTCAAAAGATATACCATCATTGAAGTGCAGAAGCAGGTGCTCCTCTCACTAGCTGAATCCCGCCTACGATATGGGATATTAGCGTGGAGAAACGCATCCAAAACCCACGTGGGTAAGATATTAAATCTCCAGCATCGACTACTTAATCACCATCAGAACACAAGAAGACGTGCTCAAGGTTGTCTGGAAATTCCAGAAACCTTCAACATCTACGGAAGAAGACATCCAAACTACCTCATACCCACAATCATGAACTTACTATGAACTCGGCCTTTCGCAGACTACAACTTTCGGCGTGACTTGGGCCTGCTTAGTTACTTACTTAAGGTGGCGCTACAGTCTGGGGTGAACCTGGGCCTCAACCAAAACGCGTCTCCAGCCAGCTCGATCTTTACCTAGCTGCCTCTAGTTTCGCACGCACAGTTGGTTGAGGTCCCTTTCCACTTGCGTGCTCCACCTGAATTGCGGTCTTCCTCTACTGCGCCGTTCCTCGGGGGTGGATTCGAAGACTTTCCGAGCCGGAGCATTGGTTTCCATTGGCTCTATATAACTTGGGCCTGCACCCGTTCAAAATTCAACTGACCCAGGAGCTGAAGGTAATCGACCAGACCATAGACAACGACGTGTGTTCCCGGAATGGGCTCTGGAGCAGTTGGAAACTGACCCTCGAAAAATCATCTTCAGCGTTGAGACCAGAAATGGATGGATTTGGGAATTTGGGACGATTGGTACCACATGAGATCCAAGAGCTTCCAATGAAGCTCGAAAATATCACTGTTTGATGTGGATTTTGGGCTGACAGCGTTATCGGTCCATATTTTTTTGAGAAAGACACGACGTTGGCCAGATCATCACCGTCAACGGAGAGCGCAATAATTTGGCCTCAATTGAGTGATATGGACACCAACGACAAGACGGCGCTAGATGCGACACAACTCACGCCAAATTGAAAATTCTGCACGAGCGACTCGAGGGCCACCACTGGCCGCCGGATCGAGATCGAGTGATTTGATCCCGTTAGACTTTTTTGTGGGGATTTCTGAAGTCGCAAATCTATGCGAGTAAGCCACAAACCACAGCGGCCCTCAAAGCCAAACACATAACCCATGTCATCGGTCAAAATCAACCTGATTTATGCGACAGAATCATGGACATTGGATATTTCGTCTGCTCGCCACCTAGGGAAGTCACGGTGGACATTGAAACGATCTTATATTCCACACATAATGGCATTGATAGGCCCTTCAAACGGAGGAAAAGTTTCGATGTTAGCTCACACACACTTTGTTTTATTTAAATTTGAAGATGGGAAGCGCCTTATGAAAGACGACTTAACATTCTGCAACAATGTGTTGGTCTTGTCAATCGTTTATACGGCAAAACTGAAGGTTTTAATGACTCCAGCTTGACCCAGACAGTATAAGAAACAATGTGGATTCTTCTGAAAAATGTTCTGGCCGCTTAATCTGTCATTACGCCGATTTGTACAGGCCCAAAAAGTTTCCCTTTCAGACTCAGTTTTAGGGTCTTTTTTTAAGTCAGGTGACTCTACGGCAGCCTATGGAGGCAGCTAGCTAAAGATCAAGCTGGCTGGAGATGCTTGTTGGTTGAGGCCCAGGTCCACCCCGGACTGTAGCTCCACCTTAAGTAAGTAAGACTCTACGGCCAAGCCGCAGAAGTTGGCATTGAGATTAACCTTATTCAGACTCACATTCCTTCTCCGAACTAATGGTTGGAATGTAAAAAGTGTGAATTCCAAAACAACTAAACACACTTAAACCGGATTTATTTTTACTAAATTTCTGCGGTCTAAGTTTGATGCTTACACCATGAAATGGTACATCGGCTCAAGCTGTAAGCGAGCTTCAGCCAAACAATCCCAATCACAGAGCAGAGTGCCTTTTGTGTCCACGCTCTGGGTACATCCAAACCGAGTTGAGCCATGTCCAGCGCCACCAGTATGCAGTTCGTCTGAAAGTAAGCAAACCCAGATAAAGTGGGCACATTCCGAACCGAGCCTTAACTTACATGCCGGTCCAGCCGATACTCTGGCCTGAACTCAATCCTTTCGATGAGTTTCTGTGTCCGTGTTAGTTCAAATTGAATCCTTCGATAGGACATATATCCAAAAATGATGTCGCACAGGCAAGTTACATATATCACGAGCCAAAGACGCATATCATTGCGGGTCTGATCCATCAGGATGTCGAGGAAATATACAACTGCTAGGCATATCATAAAGATTAACCCCGCCAGATCAGCTCCCAGGATTTGGTTGAAAGTAATAAGGTTCCGCACTAATCGCTTGTATATCCGGGCCAACGCTCGAAGTTTTGGCTTGAATATCCCGACCATCCTTAGTTGCTGGTAAAAGTTAAAATCCTGCATCCACTCGCTCAAGTCGTCGTTCAAAAACACCATCATCGTCCGCAGGCAAAACACTTCGACACACACGAGCTGTGCACACGCATAAACTCCGATAAACGATTGCATTAAAACGAAGAGGAACAAGGCCAGAAAAATCCATTCGGGAACTACCATGGATTCCTCATCCCCCAAGCCGGCATTCAAGACAAAATATGCAAACAAACTCAACACTTTCGACAAGACTGTAAGGTACAAGGTTATTGGGAAGATGACGTATCTTCCAGTTAGCTCCTGTGTGTCGCGGATGCACTTGAGTAGTCGGTTTAGGTGATGTATCGTGCGCTGTTGCTGAGTGACGAGCTTGTAGAACAAGTTCACGGGATAGGGAACAATTATTCCGTACAGAAGCACCGATTGAAAATGATCGGGACCATGGGCCGCAAAAAAGAACGTTATCACCAATGAAACAGTGAGAAAAATGCACCTCGCGAGGAGGCCATTGTAACTTAGCTTCTCGAATCGGTTGTTCTTCCAATCGAAGTTAAAGTACGGACAGGTACAGAGTGTGCTAATTTTAAGCCAACAAAACAAACAAACTTCCTGAAAATACACTAAAGCCAAGACACCGGAGTCCGGCATGTTATCCAATCTTGTCCCGCGGTTCGATACTGACAAAAGCGAGGAGTTTCGAATTCATTTGAAATTGGAACCAATCAAGGAAATGGTTACGGCGCTGATAGCCTCATCAACTCCATCGATTTATCATTCCAAGGGCCAATATAGAAAAACTGTCCCATACGGACATCCGGGTTATTGGGAGATTCACAAGGAAAACGAAATGCTTATACGACAACGGGACTTGTTGTTCATCACTCAGTTGTTGTGCTCTAAGCTAACTCTAGGAAAATACCCCGGGTCCCAATCTGGAACTGAGTTTCAAGACAACAATCCCAGTTACACATCAAAGTGCTTTTCTGTCCAAGTTCTGAGTACATTCACGACCAGCTTTGCTTCACAGCAGGCATGCAGTTCGCCTGAAAACAAGTAGACCAAAGAAAGGAGCACAGGTTAAGAAGAACATTCGATAAGAATAAGGAAACATTTCATCAGAAGTTTCCCAAGTATTTACTCAGCTCTATATGCCCCATCCACAAAAAGGCGAACCTATCTCATGCAGCAACTATGGAGGTATATCCCTGTTCACTACGCTGGATAGGATCTTGTGGGCAACAGACGTGTGCGAACGTCTAAGGCACTTTTGCACTGCACTAATATGGAACGCGTGGTCGCCGTGGCGTAGTGGGTAGGTGCGTCGACTCCTACGCACGATGCTCTCGGTTCGATTCCCGACAAAAACACTTAACTTTTTTCACGGCTCCACCTCTTTCGAGTCACTGACAATGCTCAGCGAGTATAAATGTCTAGAAAAAGCTTCCCAATCTCGCCGTTCGGAGTCGGCATTAAACTGTAGGTTCCCTCCACTCGTGAGAGAACAATACCGCGCACAACACGAGTGGTTGCTGAGAAGCTAGGCCCAGGTCCACCTTGGATTGTAAGGCCGCCATTTTTAAGGTTCCGTCTACGAAAACGGAACCTTTGTAATTTCGGTGTGTCCGTCCGTCCGTCCGTCCGTCCGTCGTGTCTGTCACACTTTTTTATCTCCGAAGTTTATGAAGATATCGGCATGAAATTTTGGAATTAGGTACTTCAGACTTAGATGTCATTGCCTATGCAGCGATTTTAAAAAGTGGGGCCATTTGGGGGTGGCTCCAGTACAGGTGAAGTTGACATTAATTTTGAAAAATTGTCGCACTCCATCGAAATATATATCAATCGACAGGTCTTTCGAAATGAGGTGGAGGTTTCTTTCAACACTTTTTTATCCAAAATGCCGTTTGGAAAATATGGAGCTCCAAAATTTTAAATGCGTCCCCCCTGCCATTTCTAAACCAAAGTGTTTAAAAATCTGAAAAAATCACAAAAACTTGGCTTCATTGAGTACTTTCATTTAAAACCATTGCGAGCATTCTGGCCCTAATGGTTTTGGAGATATTGCCAAAAACGGTCAATCATCGACATGCGAATTTTGAAGATCTGAAAACGCAGTTTTGAAGACATCAATGTAAGCATTAAGAAATGATAAATTTCAAAATATCGATTTATGTTGAAATTTTGAGATATCTAAGATTAAAAATGAGAACACTTTTCATTTTCACACATAATTTCATGCTGTGTTCGGCCACTCTATTCGTTGATGAGTGTTATCTTTTCGATCTCACCCCTAAATGCCCAACAGAAATGAACACACACACACAGCAGGCATGAGCAGTGATTGGGTATGTGTATGATGGAAGGGATTTTCTGTGTTGGATAAACTTCGATAGAGATATAGGTACGAGTATATGTAGGGATGAATATTTGTTAAAACATCTTTAACCCACCCTTCCAGAGCCGTACAAAGTTGGGTCATAATGGCCTCATGTAGAAATAGTCTTGGCCCACGAAGTCTTCCAAATGAATGGGCTGATGACCAAGAAGACGCAATGCAGCCCTTGGGACAGCTGGTAAAGCCTTCTGTCTGAATATCAATCAGAAAGGTGCAGGGGATTCATGTTGCTGTACAACGCTTTGCGGTTGAATCATCTCCTCGAAATGTCATCAACGTAAACAAATCGGATGCAAAAATTTCTCCCGAATAAACCAAGGGATTCTTCAAGATATTGTCCATGACTCTGCAGTGTAAACGACGATTGGGAAGATTTATGTCTTACATAAAGTCAGCTTGGTATTCGAGAGATGACTCTTTTACTCAATCGCTTAGAAATGACTACGTGCACTGTATTGCCATCATCTCAGTAAGGATCGCTGTCCATTGACTTGTGGAGTTGTATGCTATAAAGTCGTTCAAAATTGTGATTCTCTCAAGCCGTACTTATCCTAAGTTGTGATTAAGCAGTTCACGGGAACAACATGTGCACATTCCAAAGGATCCTTGCACAACATAATTTTCAAAAAAATAAGAAAAAGATGTTCAACGCACAACATGATACCAAACAAATAATTTAAAGTCAATCCCCCATTGATCTCTGATCCCATTTGAATCCAGTCACTGACTTCCCATCTCTTCTGCTCCACTTGTGATCTACATTCTCATTTCCCTGCGACATCCGCTGCCAGAAAAGCAATCAACAAGAACCCGTGAAAACAAAACCCAAAGCACCCTCGTGCACACGCTGCCCATTCTAGATACATTTAATTCCCAGCCATGGCTCGTTTTTCCTGTGCACACCCAAACGGAAATCCTTTAAGTCTGTGCGGCAGTGTGTGCGTAGGCCCCTCTCCCGTGAGTGGTTACGCGAGGCGAAATGATTGCCCCAGTTAAGCCCGCACTTAACCAGTTCCCCCTGTCGCCGGGCTCTCTCACTCGCCAATTCATCGAATTTCGAGTTTCAATATTTCCAGGTCGACTGCTTCACACAAATGCTCACTAGCTGCGGAGGTGGGGAGGCAAATAGTGGAGCAGCGGATTCCTTTCTCCATTTAACGTATCATTGAGACAACAAGGACACAAAATAGAGGCATTAGAGTGTGCGGGCAAGTTCTGACAATCACACGAGTGTCCTTGTGCGCTTATTGACGTGTGATAAGATCCTGCTTCGCTATTCACTGATGGCTCTCATCATCATTTCCATGCGAAATGCTAAGTCATTGCCTACTGAATCGTTCACGAAATAACGCCCAACCTGAGTGTCCCTGTGTGTGTGTGTGTGTGAGCCTTGAAAGGATTCGAGTACTTTCGTTATCCATTAAAACAAATTTTCTTCTTCAGAGGCCCAACGTATGCACACTCCGGTGGGATGATGGAATCTCCTTCTGACTAAACCATTTGATAGCGCAATCTTCGTCCTGAGCTTGGGTACATGGGAACGAATGTATTACCGTTGCTTCAGTTCATGGAGCACTTTTTTCCTTGTTTCAACGGCTTCTTTGCGGTTGAGCCAAGGCTATTAGAGCCTTTATTGCCATCCCTTTACGCACCACACCCACTCTTATCTGCGAATCCATTGGGGGAATACCGCACTCTCCCTCCCTCTCCCTCTCTATCTCGCTGGAGATGGGATAGATAGCGCAAGATAACTCCGCATCGCAGGATGTGTTTTATCGAGATTTCCCCCGCTCAGTCACAGCGGAACGGATAAATTGAAGGTGTTCGCTGTGAGTGTGCGGAGATACTTATCACGCGTGCGTGGATACATTTGCGAAAAATAATCGACTTTGTAATCACAACAGCCACGGTGTTGGTAATGGCAAGAGTATTAACGTTTCGTATCGCTGCCAGGGTAATTAACATAATTTTCCGAACGAGCACGACGGATCGTTACGGTTGACGGAAGAGCAGCATAAAATATTTCAAAAGCAATCCGCGATAAAGTTCGGCATGATGGGGAATGATTGTTAGACATTAACATCAAGGAATGTCTTGGCAGTTGTCAACGAGGGTGCTGAGGCGTATACTTAACATTTTTCGTCGCTGATCAGCAGCAATTAGCCGCGGGGGATATTTCGAGGCAAAGTCAAAGTGTTTACTGTAAGATTTTGTGCGATTTTTGTTTTAATTAGAGTTGAGGACTTTCTGTGTTTTCGTTGGTTGAAAGGATGAACAAGAGCTGACATTTCTTTGATGTTTTTGATTTCTCATGCGCGTAGTGTGAAAACGAAGCTCTTCTACGAAATTTGTACAGAAATGTAGGCAACCTATCTATAGCTAAGACGAAGTAGAGGAGAAAGACGGTTGGGCGTAGGTGAAGAGGACTCTTTGAAAACGAAGCTGATGAAGAGAAGCCCCAACATCAGGCGGAGGTGGATTATAAGTGGGTTCCTACTCAGAACCATGCCAAGCCTCTCAATCTCGCCGTTCGGAGTCGGCATTAAACTGTAGGGGACCCTCCGCTCGTGACAGAACAATAGCACGCACAACACGAGTGGTTGTTGAGAAGCTAGGCCCAGGTCCACCTCGGACTTTAGCGCCGCCATTATTATTATTATTATCCTACGCAGAACCACCAACGATGCCTGCACCAACAACTTCTCAAACAGCTGCGGTCTAGTTAGGTTCGGTTATTTTAAAATAGGGGGCTGCTTGTGAGTTCACCAGTTCGTCAATTTTAAAGCACCATGCGAGAGCATTACTCGTAAGAAACTATTCAGCGCAATACGATGGGAGAAATCGGGATCCCCGGAAACTCTAAGAAAATACTCGGTGTACCGTGCAGTACGGTCGTTGAACTTCCAAACAATTTGAAACTTGCACCGAATTTCGGCAAGGAAATATCC
Source organism: Myathropa florea (assembly GCA_930367185.1). NCBI lineage: Eukaryota > Metazoa > Arthropoda > Insecta > Diptera > Syrphidae > Myathropa > Myathropa florea. The sequence goes on from OV884003.1 coordinate 19,958,497, forward strand.
TGTCGTGTGATTTCTTCCATCTGGTTTGGAGAAGATAGTGCAGTTCACCAGCACTTACAACCACTTAGACCATGTTGGCCCATCTTGATACCCACAGTCAGACTACTACCACTGATCGTCTGCTCCAGTGATAGTGCCCCTAACTTGATCCCAACGGCAAGTTTTGGCTGGACCAGATTTGAAAAACCGGATTAAAGCGAATTAACTTTGCTTTCACTGGGGCTCGAACCTGGAACCCGTCTAACTTAGGGCAGGCACTTAACCAACTGCGCCATCCAGTCGTCATATGAGCTGGTAACAGCTTTAGATTCCTACATGATACAGTCCATGCCCCTTTGCGACTGTCTCCTTCCGTTTGTGACTGTCTCCCACAGCTGGATAAACATACCAAAACCAACGTGGTCACCATAGCATTGATCGTTGGCTACCTAGGTTTTGAAGGCAACCAAAGGTCCTTTTTTCTTGCAAACCATCGTTTTGTTGGGCCAGATCCATTCCATAAGGAAGCAATAAGGTGTTGGACAATGGCTTCCGGACTAAGACGGCGAAGAACTCTCTATCCCCCTGCACCGTAACAAGTAGTCCAAAAAAAAAAACTTCTTGAATTGGGATGAGAAGAGCTACAAACTCCAAGAGGCACCCCTGGCATCTGGGATTTCAAGAATCATCTAAAGAACCTAGTTCTACCAAAAGGAGATTTCTTCAAGCTCTGATGCACTCTGATCGGAACACATTCTTCGTCACTGTCTCCCCTATGACCAGAGGCAGACTTCCCAAATTGAACAGGGACATTGTGCACCCAACTAAAATTTGTATTTGATTCCATTATGTATGGAACATAACATCGTTCAAATGTACACCGCGGCTTTTCGGCGCGCTTACGAAATGTCAAATTTTCCATGAGTCTGGCGCATAAATCAGGCTGAATTTGACCGATGGCATGGGTTGTGTTGCCTTTGAGGGGTGCTGTGGTCTGCGGCTTATTCGCATAGACCTGCGACTTCAGAACCGTACGTAAAGGTGTTACCGCACGATCTCGGTGGCCAGTTCACATCGCCTCCACGTGAGATGGCCATGCCCTCGAATCACTGATGCTGAATTTCCAATGTGGCGTGAGCTGTGTGGCACTTAGCACCCTCCTGTTGAAATCACATGTCGTTGGTGTCCACATAATCCAATTCAGGCTAAAAGAAGTTTGTTATCATCGACCTACAGCGGTCTCCGTTGGCGGTGATGTCCTGGCCAATGTCGTTCTCGAAAAAATGTGGACCGATGACACCGCTAGCCCAAAATCCTCACCAAACAGTGATTTTTTCGGAATGCATTGGACGCTCTTGGATCTCATGTGGATTGATATCGTCCCAATTTCGAGAATTTTGTTTGCTGAAGATGAAATCAGAGTCAGTTTCCAACTGCTCCAGATCCCATTCAGCTAACACATGTCCTTGTTTATGGTCGAGTCGTTTACCTTCAGCTCCTGGGTCAGTTGAATTTTGTACAGGTGCAGGCCCAAATTGTGCTCTGCGAAAGGCCGAGTTCTTGTGACCGACGCGAAATCGATTGTCTCGGATTCTTCTGCACACTCTCAGGGACAGCGGCAATGTTTTCGGCAGATCTTGCGTTTCGTCGACGTACGGGTGTTTCTTATTTTTATGTCAGTTTTTGAAACACTACATTGGAGCACTCAGACTCAAAAACTGGTCCATTGTTCTGTCAAGCAACAACTTACTTTTAATGGAATTTCATGGTCTTCCGAAGGGTGTTAATACGGGTGTTGGCTTATCGTTCACTAAACCAGTGGACTCAAATTTATCCACCGCACTGCGAATAGTCCTCTCGGCAAAACGATTATGGCGACCGACAAATGGGCGAAGCGCGCGGAACTTTGCCCGAACATTTTGATAAAACAGTTTCGTCATTTGCACGACTTGTTGAACGCTAAGTCCTTTCATGGTGATTTGGCAGAACAGACTGAATAAATGACAGCCAATTTGACAGATGTAGCTTCAACAATATGGCCGCTGTCAACTGTCAAAGTTCGGAAGTCATTATTGGAAGACTCCTTTTTTTTACTACTCCAGTGCTGCTAGTTTGATCCCAACGGCAAATGGTGACTGGACCAGATTCGATTTCACTGGGATTCGAACCTAGGACCCTTCTAACTTGGAGCAGGCACTTAACCAACTGCGCCATCCAGTCGTTGGAAGACTCTTAAGTATCGCAAAATCAGTCGGGTTGATGCTCTGGCGATACCCAATTCAGCTGATACGCGCCGAATTGACATGCCTGGGTCATTTTCAATTTTGGCCGCTACGGAGGCTATGTTTTCTTCATTTCACACCAATCTCCATCTGGTTGGTGGCTTAAAGTCCAAAGAGAGCACACACGCCTGGTTGCTCTTGGGCATAGCTCCTGATGAGTTGGAGTCGATGGCGGAGGATCAAGTGGCCTGGAGATCTCTCGTGCATGCATTGCCCCCGCGACCCCTTTTGTGGAACATGCGAGTCACTGAAAATGATGACGATGATGATTATAAAAGCACCCACGCTTAAACTTTTTTGCCTGAATTGCCTTCAAACTAAAGTCATGATGACGACCGATCTGAGGACGAAAATCACGTTGCGTATTTGCAACTGATCCGGAACTTCGATATTTTAAAATTCTTTCTGCACGTTTGGCACCAGTGAAACCATCCGTTATGAAATGGTAAGCCTTTCTAAATATTTTAACAGCGGGATGTCATTGGTAACTTTGACAGTAGCTGAAACATAATAATAATAATGGCGGCGCTACAGTCCGAAGTGGACCTGGGCCTAGCTTTTCAGCAGCCACTCGTGTTGTGCGTGCTATTGTTCTCTCCCGAGTGGAGGGGACCTAGAGTTTAATGCCGACTCCGAACGGCGAGATTGAGAAGCCTTTTCTAGACATTTATACTCGCTGAGCATTGTCAGTGACTTGAAAGAGGTGGAGCCTTGAAAAAATATTTGATGTTTTTTTCGAGATTCGAACCTTAGACCTCGAGCGTAGGAGTCGACGCACCTACCCACTACGCCCAGTGAAACACGCTGAAACATAAGAATTGAAAGAACTGTCATTGCTCTCTGGTCACCCTTTAATCGCTCGCAGTACCCCACTGACACATTTTCTAAAAATAAGTGAGCGCCCTAATTATCCCACACCAAAATGTGTACCCAGCTGTTATACACTCAAAGTCAGACATCATTTATCAAATCATGATCAACGATACTCGTGAAATTGGCAACAGGTTTCGAACCCCCTTCACCAGACCAGGTCCTCACTCTCGTTCCTCTTACCGATTGCATTGGAAACTCCACGCTCGTTTCAGAAATTCCGTGTCCATATTTTAATTAGGCTAACACGCATCGAATCAATCATCACCTGCCACTAATACACCGCCCCAATCCCATAGAATGTTAATCAGCCTCCTCGATGATACCCATGCCCAGCACGCCACACTCAATGTTTGCCAGTATCCACTCTGCGACAAGCATCAATCATTCATGCACACTGATCGGGCGGAGGCGTTCACCCCCTCTCCAGAGCATAACTCGAAACTCAGACAATTGCCAAATGAGATGCAAAATAAATGAATATCCTCCATATCCTGAATCATTCCCCCTGCCCGGCCGTCACTTGACACAAATCCATTCGCTACACACATCCTGCCCGCCTGGCACAGTAGAGCTCCGATAATTTCGATATGCACGCCAGCAACAAATATTTATTTTCATGTGAATAGGCTCATGTGGCGTACGTTATTCCATTTATGCGAAGGGATTGCTGGGAATTCGAGAAATAAATGAAGCGGATGCTGGTTTCGAAAAAATTCACATGCGGTTGAACTAGTTCATTCGACTAGGCCACCACCTCCGAGCTGCTCCGTGCTCCCTCGTGTTGCCCAACAGATGCGTGTGGTTAAACGCAAATAATCGATTTGTCAAGGATAAGCTGTGGCTCCCTACCGGAGATGAGAGCGATGAGACTGATTTTAAAAGACTATTTGCTCTTATCATTCGAAATTCGTGTTTTTGGAAAACGAAACTGATCCATGGAGGGACATGAAGTGAACGACTGAAGCAGATGAAGCAGCAATAACAGCATGTACAGCAGTGCATCTCCTTTGGACCGGTTGTTGTGTTGCTGAAGGGTATCGATGGGGAATTCTTTTATTCGATTTCCCGATTTCATTCAAATTTTGATTTGCTTCAACTCTCCATGGGACTGGACGGGGGAAAAGTAAGAAATTTCGAAATGAGATCTAATTTCCAGAGTTAATAGGGTTTTGCCTTGCTAAGACTGCGAGAAATTCAGTACCTTCAGCATCAACTGTATCTCCGGAGACAGATGGCACCAACTCTACAGGGTGCGCCATCTTTTATGTCAGGATGTAAGCATTGAATCACTGTGACACTTATCAACCGATTCACTTTAGTAGATATGTTTTTGAACTGTCAAATCAGTATAATTTTACCCAGTTTCACACCAAAACCTAAGCAAGCAATGACGCTGTACATTGAGTTAAAATTTTACCCAGATGACGTTTCAAAAACATGTCTACAGTCGTTCAGCTGTGTTAACTCAGCGCGCATATCATCGAAAATATCGTGGCCAATATGCACCGTCTGCCTATTCGTCTTTTGATGTCGGCTTTTGTTGAGCACAATACAGTGAGAGATCGTCTACATTTGAAGCGGTAAGAGAGATTGATGCCGAGAGACCACATGTGTCGTGTCATCATCGCGCTCAGGATTTTGGCGTCAGTGGAATATCCTTGCGGAGCATTTTGAAGGATGATCTCCATTTGTTTCCATATAAAGTGCAATTGGCACAAAGAATATAGCCGACTGACCGTCCACGTCGCTTGGAATACGGGCAAACAGTCGTCCGAGTGATTGACAACGAATCTGATTTTTGAACCGACGGGGCCCATTTCACACTCTCGGACGCCGTTAACAAGCAAAATTGTCACATTTGGGGCACGCAGAATTCACAAGAGATCCATGAAACACCAGTTCAGGACCAAAAAGTGATGGTTGGGGCCGGCGTTTGTGCCAAAACCATAATTGGGCCATTTCCCTTCAGAGAAAGTGAAGCATTCGATGGGAATCGATATCGGCGGATGTTGTCTAACTATATCTGCCCAAAAAAAGGGGCAAAAGGTCTGAACAAGACAACAAGAGTGTAAGCCAAGCAATACTGCAAAATAAAACAATACAGTTAATGCAGTGGGCGCCGCCGCAGCGTAGTGGGTAGGTGGGTCGACTCCTACGCTCGAGGTTGTCCGTTCGAATCTCGAAAAAAACGTCAAACATTTTTTTTTCCTTCTTTCGAGTCACTGACAATGCTCAAAGAGTATAACTGTCTAGAAAAAGCTTCTCAATCTCGCCGTCCGGAGTCGGGATTAAACTGTAGGTCCCCTCCACTCGTGGAGGAACAATAGCACGCAGAACACGAGTGCTTGCTGTCCACCTCGGACTTTAGCGCCGCCATTATTATTATTATTAGTTCCTGCAACGAAAAGTCAAAAATTGACTGGCCACCCAGTTCTTCAGATTTGATCCCTCCGGACTTCTTTTAGTGGTGTTGTTTGAGAGGCAGGGCACAAGTCAGCAAACCTCAGACCATTGAATAGCTCAAGCCAAACATTCGTGCCAAAATCATCGCTATACCGCCCGAGATGGTCGACAAAGTGATGGAAAACGCAGCAAAAAGGGCATATTTTGCTTTAGTCAGTATAGGCGGCCACTTTTTTTTCGGGGGATTTTTGAAACAGTACACACTGGAGCACTCAGACTCAAAACTGGTCCATTGTACTGCCAGGTAGCAACCTACTCCAGTGCCGTGAATTTGATTCCAACGTCAAATGGTGACTGGACCAGATTCGATTTCACTGATTCGAACCTGGGACCCCTCGAAATTGGGGCGGGCACTTAAACAACTGCGCCGACTTGATAAATGTTGTATTCAAAAACTAGTCCAAATCAATTGAAAAGGACTAAATTAAATAAAAATACCTCATAAATGGAAATCGGTTATTCTCCTTTTAAGTCATTCAGTATTCACATACCGATATAAAAGATGGCGCACCCTATATAACTACCAAGTAAAAGCTTCTTAAACTTCGTCGCTTAGAGACGGCTTTCAACTAGGCTCCAGTCATCGATGCTGCTGATTCAAATATGTCTGGAGGTCCAATTGTCCGCTACTTTTTTTCTGTAATCGATGCCGAATTTCGACAATAATATGATAAATCTTAGCTTTCAAGTGATTGATCGCCGTAGACAACCCCCTTTTCATACAATAAAGTGTGATATCACATGATCTTCGAGGCTATTTCATGGGCCCCATTCCGCGAGATGAGTTCATCATAGATTTGCTTCAACAAATTGATTCTGTTGTACATTCTGCGGCATGTGACGCCGCCCTTTTGTATTCTGAGCTCTTCCTCGATAAGACTTTTCATTCAGGGAACAAATAGAAACAGTGATCAGTAATACTCCAGATGGCCTCACCTTTAGTAAAAAGTATGGACCAAAGATTCCAACAGCCCACAAAGCGTAACAAACTGCGAGTTTTTGTGGGTGTAGCGGGGTCTCAAAAACGAATGGGTTTCACTCCAAACCCGACAGTTTTCTCAGCTGGCATAGCTGTTCAACCAGAAGCGAGCCTCGTTGCTGATGGACGTAAAAAAAGCATAGTTTTGCAAGTTAATCGGCATAATTACAAGCGTTTCTCCGACATGATTATATTCTTGGTAAAATGAAAAGGGTAATTGAATGTCACACATGGACAGTGCTGCCAAGTTGAGAATCATCAACCTTTCAAAAATAGTACCCTTTACATCTACGTTCTATACTTCTCTAGAAACGAAGGCTGCATTCATTGCTACTGATCACAGATAAAAGTAGGGAATATGGCGGCTCTGTAGATAGTTGAAAAAGAAAGATTTGTGCCATCTGAGCCTGCTATATGTAAAAAGGAGGGAACTTCATTGAATTTATTGACATAGTTGACAATGTTGAAATGGATGGGATTCGAAGATTATCTTTGCTCGTGGGTTCGACGGTCGTCGGATTTGTGCCTTTCGTATTAGGTCCACATGCGCCGTGGCGTAGAGGATATGTACGTCGATTCCTACGTGCTAAAGTTTCAGCCTAGGTTCTACTCTCAGCACATATCCACAACGCCACGACTCCTAGGATAACCTTTTTTTTCGGAGGATTTTTGAAGCAATACTGGAGCACTCAGACTTAAAACTAGTCCACTGTACTGCCAGATAGCAACCTACTCCAGTGCCGTTAATTTGATCCCAATGACATATGGTGACTGGAGCAGATTCGATTTTACTGAGATTTGAACCTGGGACCCCTCGGACTTGGGGCGGACACTTAACCAAATGCGCCATCCAGTCGTCCACTAGGATAAATTTCCCACATTTCTAAAAATTCCTTAAGAAATAAATTTAAAATTAAAATTAAAATTGAATTAGTTGGAGTTAAGCCAAAAAAAACAAAAGAAAGCTGCCCGAAAAAATGGGCAAATTCATTTCCCTAACACAATCAAAACATCCACTTATCTCGGAACAGAACAATCACTGGATCATCTTTAGCTTAAAAACTGTTTTCAAAAAGAAACCATCAAGAAATTCATGTTTTCCATATCACCCGCACGGATTTCCACTAAACGGAAGCAACAGTCAAATGCTGGTCTAAGAATTCCTTTTCCTTACTTTCCCCAGTCTTCTTCACACGTTTCGAGGTCACCCTGTTCTCCAAATTTCAGTCAAAACATAATTACAAATATATTTCATTTCGACCAAAACACCAAAGGCTTTGTCTCATTCTCCGCTGCCCTGTGCGGGTCTATCTTTGTGGGGGAAAGGTATTTTCATCCCCAAAGTCGTCAGGATAATTGAAATTCTTGTTCCATCCAAGGGATTACGTTGAGCTTTCACGTGTTTGCAAAGTGAGAAAAGTTTTCAAGGAAACACGTCGGCAGAAAAAAAGAAACAAGCAACCCCCCTGCATGCAGTACATCAGGCGGTGTGGCTTTGTGAAATCTCAGTAAGCCGTTTGCTATTTATGTACATTTTCTTTGCGTTTTCACTTTGGGGGGAGGTGTATACTCATTCGCACGAGTATATTTCTTACTTTAAACAAGAATTATAGATTTAATGGACGATTTCAGACGAGGACGTGATTTTTTTTTTTTTTTTTTTTTGAAATGATGTCGAATTTTTGCTGAGTTGAAAAGAGTTGCGTCGTCTTTATGAACCAAGCACGAGTGACTGCGATTGGATTTTTAAAGACATCAAGAGGATTTTTCACACCAAACACATCAGCAATATCTTGGGAAGAAATTGCCAGCTTAGATAAGGAAACTACCACCTCTCACCCGCAAGGGCTTTAAACGAACTAAGCCATTGGCTACTAAGCATCTCCAGCAATTCGGCACAATTCCACTTCCCTGATTGTCTGTTTACAATGGATCTCCGCCGGAATAAGTGGGCTGCTTAGTCGCATTCACCACCATCCACAATCAACCGCTCGAATTTTGAAATAATTGCTCATCAAAAAGACGTCTTTATCACATCCCGCCGCCACCCAGAGACTCGAGCTGCTTATAGAATGAATTATGATTCTGTTTATGAGCCGGTTAAACCCCCTCATTTATGAAAGCCCATTCTCAAGTGAACCTCATTAAGCCCTTTTCAGTTTCAAAAAATCATCAAAACCCTTCAAAGAAAAGAAAATAAATAAGTAAATGGACAACCCGCAGCGCTGAATGTGCCTTAAAACAAAGGATTACTTCCCAATTATACCGTTGTACTAGTGAACTCATAAAATTGTAACATTGTCCCCAGGCGGTGAAAGGCCAAACGGTCAAAATGCCAAAAGTACATAATATCTGTCATTAAAGTCTCTGGCCGTCATAAAACTCTTCTCTCCTTTTGACTCATAAACCCATTCATTCACCGCCACCCTCACCTGGCCTCGTGCGAATCTCATTTCAGTGGTTTTCTATTTGTGCAAAGTCCACTTCACTCACATTAGCCCATCGTGTTGGGGTAAATAATGCGAAAAACTACCTACCATGCCCTCAGGTGCCTTAACCTTTTACACCGACCGCACAGGAGAACTTAAACCTAATAAAGCCGGCAATAACCGGGTTTTGATGGTCCGTCCGTTTTCTGGTTTTGGTAAGTGAAATGGCAGGCAATATGTCACTTTATGGGAACACATTCACCTCGTGTCGATACCGAGGCTTATCAGGACTTCACCTTTCGACCGGATGATGCATACGTCTGATGTTCACTGCCGAATAAAAAAGATACACAGTTTCGGGCTCGGGGGCGAATGGATATCTTTTCTTGTTCATTTTTATAGACATCTCTTTTCTAATCTTTTGTGCTTTTGTGTTTATCTAGAAAAATCTGAGTTTTGAAGGGTGGTTTAAATTTGAAATCCTTGAACTGATGGCAAATAAAACCTTTGGAAATATTGATTCTTCGGGTGGCGCTACAATTCGAGGTGTACTTGGACCTCCCCCTCCACCCCTTGCACGGGTGATTCAAGTTTGAGAAGCTTTCATTGACAATAATATGTACGCCAACCGACAAATAGTATAGTCAGACGGTGCTTGTTGGCCACACAATTGAACACCTGTAGACATGTATTGAAACGTCAACTCGGTAAATTTTTAACTCAATGTACAGAGTCACTACTTCGGCGTGCTGTTTCAATGCTTAAATCCTGATATAAAAGATGGCGCACCCTGTGCTCTGAGCATTGTCAATGACTCGAAAAACATTTGAGCCGTGAAACGTGAAAATTCTTGTTTCTCTTGAGAATTGAGCCCAGACTTAAAGCTTGCACACTACGCTGCCACTCAAAACATGATGACTAAACTTCCATTCGAATAAAGCTGCTACCTTGGTCACAATCATGATATTTTGCGTTATCCCGAATTTCTATACTTCTAAACAAACTGTAAACATATAATTCCGGATAACCAATTCGGTTTTAAGGCGGGGCATGACACTATTAATACCGCATCGAAACTGGTGTCGGATATCCAATGGAACAAGAGCAGGAAACAATGCACGGGTGCCATGCTGATTGACTTGGCAAACTCAAGAGGCTAGGCATCAACAAATCACTACTGTACCTGCTGTGTAATATGCTTACAGGCAGACGGTTCGTCGTCAAAAATGACAACGTAACTTCTGCTGGTATTTTTCAAATAAAACAAGGTGCTGTTAATTCTCCGGTCCTAATCAGCATTTTCACAAATGATCTAGTAAGTTCACTTTGTCATGCAATATTGTACGCAGATGACTTGGTTGCATACAGATCAGGTTCAAAAATCGAGGAAATTTTCACCCTCCTGCAGCATGACTTCGATTTGATTCAGAGATTTTGTGATAACTGGAAGTTGTTTATCAATTACCAGAAGTCAGAAACCATTCTATTCAGGACGCAGTTGTCCAGGGCTTCGGCGGATACAAAAAGGAATTGGCGCAAGTTCTCAGTTGTTGGGCCACATGGACAACCACTGGCGAACCGAAATGTAGTCAAATACCTGGGGATCTGGCTAGATCAGTATTTGTATTTTAACAAACATATTGACGCTGCTCTGGCCAGAGCCCGAGGAGCTTCTTTTTACTTTTACAGCCCTTACAGCCAACAGTCAACTCATGCGACTTCACCCTCGCATGTAATTTGTTACATGGCCCTGATCCGGCCAATGATCGTTTATGTCTGTCCCGTGTGGTTCAACGTGGGAGCACGCTTAATGGAAAAGATTTGGTTGTTCGAGAGGGCTTGCATTCGCCTTTATAGAACTCCAGGGTCCCAGTACAAAAAATTCTACTCCAATGAAGTCCAATACAACAGGCCGAACATGATCAGAGTGGATAATTTCTTGATAAAGTTGAGTCGAGGGCATACAGCAAGAGCGATTTCCGGGGCATTCTACCCCAACCCTCAGTACCACGAGAGGTTACGGCACAATGGCTTCGTCCCCCCAGAGGCATTCATCTATTTAGATAGAAATGGCTTGACACAGGATAGAAAAGCGGTTCCGCTGATATTCCACTTCGCCCGCTCGACTGTGGATGGGCGGCTCAACTACGACCGAAACGTCGCACAGAGCGCTGAGGAGCGTCTCCGTTTCAGCAAATGTTGAAGATGCTAAAAAGCAGCATCAACGATTCTGGTGATTAGGGAGAAGAACTCCATCGTCAAACCCTGTGGTTATAGACCCGGGGTATTTCTTCTTCTTCTTCTTCTTCTTCTTCTTAGGGCGCTACAGTCCGAGGTGGACCTGGGCCTCACTCAACATGCCTCTCCAGCCAGCACGATCTTTCGCCAGCTGTCTCCAGTTTCGCACACCAAGCCGGCCGAGGTCCTCCTCGACTTGTGTGCGCCACCTTGTTCGTGGACGTCCTCTGTTGCGTTGTCCCACAGGCTCAGAGTCGAAGACTCTTCGGGCCGGAGCTAAGTTGTCCATACGCTGTACATGGCCTAGCCATCTTAGGCGTTGGATCCGTAGACGCCTGGCTAGACTCATGTCGCTGTACAGCCCATACAGTTCGTGGTTGAATCTTCTCCTTCAAATGCCATCAACGCAAACAGGACCAAAGATCGCGCTCAGAACTTTTCTCTCGAAAAGACCAAGAGACTGTTCATCCGCTTGGGATATTGTCCATGCCTCTGCGCCGTAAAGCAGGACTGGGATGATCAAGGTCTTGGTCTTCCGAGAGAGGGCTCTACTACTCAATTGCTTTTTGAGCTCAAACAAACAGCGGTTGGCAAGAGTTATTCTGCGTTTGATCTCGGTACTGATGTTTTTTGTACTGTTTACCGCGGAGCCAAGGTAGACGAAGTCCTTTACTACCTTAAAGTTATAGCTGCCTATGGTGACGTTCTGGACAAGTCGTCGATGTTGTGCGTCCTTTCTCGATGACAGCACATACTTGGTTTTTCCCTCGTTTACCGCCAGACCCATTTTAGCCGCTTCCGTTTCAATGCCAGCAAACGCATCATTGACGGCTCGCTGTGTTCGCCCAATCACGTCAATGTCATCCGCGTAGGCTAGCAGTTGAACGGACTTTTGGAAGATCGTGCCTCTTGTGTTGGCCAGTGAGTTTTGCACGATCTTCTCAAAAACGATGTTAAAGAAATTACATGACAGCGCGTCGCCTTGTCTAAAACCTTTTTTGACATTGAAGGTCTCGGTGAGTTCGTTACCGACCTTGATGGAGCAGCGAGTGTTCTCCATCGTCATCCTGCTCAGTCTGACGAGTTTAGCAGGAATGTCAAAACTAGACATGGCACTGTATAGCTCGTCTCTATGCACGCTGTCATATGCGGCCTTGAAATCGACAAATAGATGGTGTGTGTCAATTTGCATTTCTTGGGTCTTCTCCAGGATCTGGCGCAGTGTGAAGATTTAATCGATGTTGGACCCGGGGTAGTTATATTCCCAAAAAGGGAAATTCGGTCCTCTGTCTTGCGGTAGATCGGGCGCTTGTCCCAGGACGCACGCAATGGCCGACTTACATACTAGGTTAAGTGTAGTATAGGTGCAGTTGTAAGTTTTATATAAAAAAAATTGTATGAAAAGTACAAAAAAAAAAGAATTGGATTGTATATAAGGTACAATATTTTTGCTGCTGATGTTGTGTGGTTAAGTTAGTTAAGATAGTATGTAAGTTAGTGTTTAGTGTTTTTAAGAAAAACGTGCAGCCACTAAGTGTTTTCAGAATATTTTCATAGTAACGAATAGTTATACAATAATTATTGTTTTAGTTAAAATAAGTAATTCGGTTAGGTTAGGTCGAAAGACATTAAGATTAGTCTGAGATTAGCTTAGAGTGCCTGTGAAGGGCCAGTAGGTTATAATTCAAACATCTGTTCACATTATAAACCTGTTTAAGCATTTTTGTTCCTAGTATTTAAGATAGATAAAAACAAAAAAATGCAAAAAAAAAAAACAAACTGTATTGTATTAGAAAGACACAGTGCTCAATTTGTAGATCCTGCAAATAATCACGGTGTCAAGAACACCATTAGTTTTCAAAGTTGCTTCCTCCCAAACTAAACTTCATATTTCTCACCCAGAGTCACCAGAAAGAGTCACAAAAAGTTCGAAAAACATTTTTTCACACAGCGCCGCACACTTGGTTCGATTTATGGCTCTTCCTCAGAAGTCCAAGTTTTCATTTCACTCGTAAGTGCACATAAAGTCAACAAAAACATGAAAACATTTCAAAAATTTGTTGGTCAGAACTCAGTAGTATTGGCCATTTACTTTATTTCGTGCAACCGTAAAAAGACAACATCCCCACCGTGCCTTTTTTTTCGAAAAAAAACTTCACCTGAAAATGAGAACATTGAGCGCACGAAACGTTATGACCACACTGAAATACCTGTAGCATGACGTCGTCGTTAAATGCATTTAATGGTCACGAAGGCCGATGGTGAACTTCTGAAGCCGCAACAATAGATGCGGGGGAACTTCCAGTTGGACTTTCTGTGACGGAGAAATGTCTCGTATAAAATGTTTTACGGTGTCATTTTCAATTAGGTGGGAACTCCTTTAAAATGGCGCTTAGCTGTTCGCGGAGAAATGCCAGCATTTAGCGGGTGAACTAAGCATCAAAGCACATTTGCTAAGCTTTCATATGCCGCCACTGGGCTGGTCTTGTCACCGGCCTACGCAGTCTTCTCCGATGGGTTATCACACACGTGAGCAATTCATTTGGATACGTACTTACGTACGTGCACTCGTAAAGAACACACAAATCCTTTCCCCCTCCTCGGTCCCCGCCAAGTCGAGGGTATTTACGACTTCGCTTTATTGCAGTTGCAGGCATGAGGACAAATTAAAACCGGAAAGTAAACGAAAGAGGAAAAAAATACGAAAGTAAATAAACGAAACTGCTCATCCAACACACATCGTGATTCATTTTTATAGGTTTCGACTATTTTTTATGAGCAATGATTTTCGTTATTTGAACTATTACTCGTCCCGAATGGGGATACGTTACGTACATCCCACGTGGGTGCACTTGTGCTTATCCCGGGTAGTTCCTTACACTCCTGGGAGATAATATTTATTAAAGCCGCCCGAACTCACACACGGGGGAGAGTCTCACGCTGGAACGAGGGAAGTGAAAAAAAGGTCGACGAGTCCTTCCGCTTATCCTGAGTTGGCCATGTATGTAAATTAGTTATGAAGGTGCATATTTTATGCGAGCTCCGGGGATGCTTTGAACTTGGAAGCAAAAATTGCAGGAAGAGTTGTGTGAATTAAATATTTAAAGAATGAGAGTTGGGGTATTTAAAGTTGGATGTCGGGGTTTGTTTAGCAAACGCAAAGATTGACAATTAAGAAAGTTAATTAAGAGCTTGAGACAGTAGAGATCCGGAGCTTTGGTGAAATAGGGGAGGTTCTTTGAAACAGGCTGGAAAGAAATATGGTTTCAGCAGCCCAACAGCCACTCAACACAACGGACGATGATAGAAGAGAATACCGTCCCCCCGACCTAGACGAAGTCAAGATAGCGATATCGAGACTGAAGTCTAATAAAGCTGCTGGTGGAGATAGTCTGCCCGCTGAAATGTTTAAAGCAGCTGGAGATGACCTGGTTGGGCGAATGCACCGGCTCATCTGTAAGATACGGTCGGAGGAAAGCATGCCTGATGAGTGGAATCTCAGTATCGTTTGCCCGATCCACAAGAAAGGAGACCCCTTTGACTGCGCCAACTATCGAGGGATAAGTCTGCTTAACATCGCCTATAAGATCTTTTCTGTCATTCTGTTTGAACGCATGAAACCTTTCGTCACCAAACTGATCCTGATCCTGGTCCCTATCAGTGTGGTTTCAGGCCAGGGAAGTCCACCATCGATCAAATCTTCACACTGTGGCAGATCCTGGAGAAGACCCAAGAAATACAGATCGACCCACACCACCTATTTGTCGATTTCAAGGCCGCATATGACAGCGTGCATAGAGACGAGCTATCCAGCGCCATGTCTAGTTTTGACATTCCTGCCAAGCTCATCAGACTGAGCAGGATGACGATGGAGAACTCTCGCTGCTCCATCAAGGTCGGTAACGAACTCACCGAGACCTTCAATGTCGAAAAAGGTTTTAGACAAGGCGACGCGCTGTCATGTGATTTCTTTAACATCGTTCTTGAGAAGATCGTGCAAAACTCACTGGCCAACACAAGAGGCACGATCTTCCAAAAGTCCGTTCAACTGCTAGCCTACGCGGATGACATTGACGTGATTGGGCCAACACAGCGAGCCGTCAATGATGCGTTTGCTGGCATTGAAACGGAAGCGGCTAAAATGGGTCTGGCGGTAAACGAGGGCAAAACATGCTGTCATCAAGAAAGGACGCACAACATCGACGACTTGGCCAGAACGTCAGCATAGGCAGATATAACTTTGAGGTAGTAAAGGACTTCGTCTACCTTGGCTCCGCGGTTAACAGTACAAACAACATCAGTACCGAGATCAAACGCAGAATTACTCTTGCCAACCGCTGTTTTTATGGGCTCAAAAGGCAATTGAGTAGTAGAGCCCTCTCTCGGAAGACCAAGTTGACTTTGTATAAGACCTTGATCATCCCATTCCTGCTTTACGGTGCAGAGGCATGGACAATATCCCAAGCGGATGAACAGTCTCTTGGTCTTTTCGAGAGAAAAGTTCTGCGCGCGATCTTTGGTCCTGTTTGCGTTGATGGCATTTGGAGGAGAAGATTCAACCACGAACTGTATGGGCTGTACAGCGACACGAGTCTAGGCAGGCGTCTACGGATCCAACGCCTAAGATGGCTAGGCCATGTAGAGCGTATGGACAACTTAGCTCCGGCCCGAAGAGTCTTCGACTCCGAGCCTGTGGGACAACGCAACAGAGGACGTCCACGAACAAGGTGGCGCACACAAGTCGAGGGGGACCTCTGCCGGCTTGGTGTGCGAAACTGGAGACAGCTGGCGAAAGATCGTGTTGGCTGGAGAGGCATGTTGAGTGAGGCCCAGGTCCACCTCGGACTGTTGCGCCCTAAGAAGAAGAAGAAGCAGCCTAGCAGCCACAATCGATTATATATCTCCCATTATCGAGCACAAAATTACCCTATTCACTGACGGATCAAAAATGGACACAGGTACAAAGGCCAGAACCTACTCGGATACCCTGCATAGACATGATTCATTTAGACTTCCTAACATGTGCAGTGTCTTCCAAATAGAAATTCTGATGATTAAAAAAGCAACATTCAATCGGTTATAATAACTTTTGCAGACAGCCAAAGAGCACTGAAGTCAATAGGATCCTGAATGAAATCAAAGGCTTCCGCGACTCACTGAAGTCATCACATCAATCATCACAAAATCAAAGTATGGTGGTCCCGGGCCACAGCTTAAGCGCAGCGAACAAGAGAGTAGACGAATTGGCTAGGCAAAGGTCTGAAATGGGCATCAAAAAGAAGCCAACAGGACGTGTTGGGAAAGCTATCATTGCTGTCTGGTCATCTTTTATTAATGATCGACCTTCATTTGACCGTCTTAACGAAAAAGGCAATGCAGAGGAATTTTGTGTAGACTAGAGGTCCCTTTTGATGTAGCAGGATTCAAATACCCTCGCAGTAAACTCAGAATTTGGATTTCTTTGGGCCTATTTAACACTGATCCCTTATCTTCGTCTTACGTAGCTCATATTCAACTTAGCAACTTTCTAAAAACTAAAAACGATCTACGATATGAACCGCTAGAGTATTCTTGATTGCTTCTCCCTTCTGTGCGATCATGTCTTTCTTTGCTTCTCTCTCCCTTGGGTTTGAGTTTAAAAATTCTTCAGACGGCATGCACTTTATCGGTGCCACGACATAACGCCAAGCGACATGAGGCCAAATTTTAAAATTTTAAATTTTATTAAAATTAAATATTTATTTAAAATTTTAACTTAATTTATTTATTAAAATTTTATTTAAATTTAAAATTTTTAAATTTGGCCTTATGTCAATTTTTTGCAGCCAAATTTTTGCTTTGGCCTTATGTCACTTTCACAAAGCGGCATAAGGCGAATTGGCTTTATGCTAGAATTTGGCCTTATGTCCGGGACCCCACTTTATGCATACGTTGTGTAAAACTGGATCCTTTATTCCAAGTCGATGTCGCACCTGCACTCCCCCCTGCAGATGGAGCCAAAGACCGTACGTAAAACTTTTGTTTCGAAGCTACCAATGGTTCGATCCCAGACACGCCAACTTTCATTCAGCACCAGCTCTCTTGAGGTGCTGACAATGCCTAGGGAGCTAAAACGTCAAGAAAAGCTTCTCAGTCGCTCACACAAAACCGAAAAGAGAATCCTGTGCAGTAAGTTTATAGGTTTCCCTCATTCTGCGACTTTCGTATCCACGTTTCCGTTCACAAAAAAGCAGCCGCGTTGACAGTTCTGAAAAAAAAACAAAACGCTTCAAAGGAATCCAACACAAAGCCATTCATCTGCGTAGGCCTTGCAAGAGAACATTGTTTGTTTTTCAAGCGAATCACTTGGCCCAACGCGTTGAGAGCCATGCTATTGACGTTGATCCACTGAAAGTCTAAGACACAACGACTAATTGTACATTTGCCTTGACATAGCCCACTAAGCCCTCTTGAGACAATGCTTCTCAGCTGAATGCAGCCGCCACAATCACATAACGTCATTGTCAATGACTGAAGAGCGCATGAAACCCAAGAAAGCCCACTCTATTGGTACGCTTACACCTGCACCAGCCCCTAATGTGCCCCAGGCGATTGTGTGCACCCAGCGAAGTAATGAGGCAACCTCCCACTGCACGTTAATTAAAATTTATTCAATCCCTAGTCGTGCATGCAGCATTCTCTCAGCCATTTGTCCTCTTTCGCCACCCCCTCCATGCTGAGTGCACGATGCGTTCCGGGATAATTACATACGTAGCCACAGCACAAGGGTCCTTTATCTTCATTTCAACTGCAGTGAAAATTATTAATTTTTAGCCCACATTCCTCGATCTCCCGTGGAGCACCGCTCTCGAATGTGCGCGTCCCTCCCCCAGCAGCCGGCATCCATCCATCAGCCCCCCCACAGGGATGATAATGATTATCATCGTATCCCTGATCTGGGATGCAGCGCTGGAAAAAGAAACGATTTCAGATGCAATCGCACACAGTTGTGTACTTCTGTAGTGCACGGTAAGTGGCCATTTCCATTTCACGTGCCATCTAAGCGCCGCACAGAGGGACGAGGAAATTAATGAAAAATGCAGAAAAAAAAAGAGAATTTCAGAGCTCCTTAAAATGGAGCGGAAATGAATCCTTCTCTGATATGAAAGGAGTTTCAAGCTTGAATTGAGGTGCTTCATAAATGGGAAATAGTTTCGGAACGGTTGGATGGGCTGCACTCAAAGCGGAGTGCAGTTGCAACTGAATTGACTGCAAGATACGATATTTAGGATAAGTGAAATGAACTCGTTTAATCTCTGCCCTAAATGAATGGACTACGGGCGGGACGGGGAAGGCGTGACTTTAGGGTGGTGGGCTGGAATATGATTGCTTTCGTGACACGTAACTTTTTGAGATATAGGGTATCGGGTTTCGCCACAGTCCGGGGGCTTGCATCTTTGTAGGTTCGTGAACAACTTGAGCAATGATGTGGTTAAAGGGAAAAAAATGACATGGACTGATGATGGACACTTTTCGGTTCTCGGGTCCGAGTCTGTGAGACAACACAGCAGAGGACGTTTGCGTTTAAGATTTAAAGAGTTTTTCACTAAGCGCTTCCTATCTTTAGATTTAAATGAAACAAAGTGTGTGCGAGATACCATCGAAATGTTTTATTCATTTGAAAGGCCAATCGATGCCATTATGAAACCATTCAAAAATCCGCCGCGGCACCACCGCGCATTCGAAATGTTCAATCTTCCATTACTGTGGCGCATAAATCAGGCCGATGGCATGGGTCATGTTTAGGTTGACCAGATTCATGAGCATGCAAAAGAGGACATCTTTAACAGTCTCAAATAAAAATTGAAGACTCACTTCTTTTTACATTAGAAAAGCACACACGAATACGGCAAAGAAACGGTATATTTACTTTTAAAAACCTGTCAAATGAGTGGGTGTGTTCAGATGACTGTTAAAAAAAAACACAAAAGATGGCGTTGTGTTCAGAAGCCAATGAGTATAGGTACAAATATATTTTAGGTCGTGTTCGCACCAGAAAAATGCAGAAAATTTCGAAATTAGTGTTGAAAAAAAAGTTTTGTTGTAGTTTTGTGATGTCGAAAGATTTAGTTAACTGAGAAAACCTGAGAAAACTGAGAAAACAAATTGCATGTTTTCTCAAAAAGATACCAGACATTTTTTTATGAGACAAAAAGAGGGAATGTCCTCTTAAAAGAGAACGTCTAGTCATTTCTTTCGATTTGTAAAGAAAATAGAACACGAAAAAAAAAAAAAACAGGCGGTTTGGTTCAATGACATTTATTGTTCGCTTGTGTATTCTCGTGGGCAATGACCGTGATGCTGGTTTTCGAACGGTGTGTGCCGCTGGCTTATATACCCTTCAAAACCAAAGATCTTGTGTTTGAATGTAAAACGACATGATTTTGGCAATGAATTGATGCTTCTTTTCTTCGGTATACGTTGCTGGTAGAGATCTGATATGTCAAAAATTGCGAGCATCATTGATAGCAGCATTTTGTTAGCCTGCAGAAAACAACATAAGGCCCAACAAAGTTGCCAATCTTGACTTCAATTGTGCAACTGCCCACCTAAATGATCAAGAAAAATCGGGGAAGAAACGAATTTAATGAACCTCCCCAAGGATTGACGGTGTCTGCATTATATTCTAAGCCTGCATTAAGTTGAGAACACTTCCTCTGCATCATAAAGTGATTTGTGCTCGCTTCCTAATCGTGAAATAATGACAAGAACATACACAATCTTCCAGAAGTTCAATCCCTTACAACCGTCTCCGACATATTTGAGGGCCTCCGTGATTTGTGGCATAGACCTGCGACTTCAAAAAACCCCACAAGAAAAAATCGAACGGAGTCAAATCGCACAATCTTGGTGACCAGTTCACATCACATTAACGTCCGATGCCCTCGAATAGCTCGTGCAGAATTTCCAATTTGGCGTGAGCTGTGGGGCACGTAGTGCCGTCCTGTCGTTGATGTTCATTTCATCCAACTCAGGCCAAAGGAAGTCGGTAATCATCGACGTATGGCTTTCGCCGCTTACAGTGATGGAGTGGGCAACGTCGTTCTCAAAGAGATATGGACCGATGACGACGCCAGCCGAAAATCCACACCGAACAGTGATTCTTTCGGGATGCATTGAACGCTCTTGGATCTCATGTGGATTGCTATAGTCCCAAATTCCAAAATGTTGTTTGTTGACGTACCCATTCATCCAGAAATAGGCCTCATCGCTAATGATTTTTCGATGAAAATTGTGGTCTGTTTCCAACTTCACCAGAGCCCATTCAGCGAACACACGTCGTTGGCTATGGTCGTTTACCGTCAGTTCCTGGGTCAATTGAATTTTGAACGGGTGCAGGCCCAAGTCACGACGCAAAATTTGCCAAGTTGTGAAGTTGTGGAGTGTGAAAGGTCGAGTTCTTGTGAGTGACGCAAAATCGACAGCCTCGGATTCTCCTGCACATTCTCACGGACTGCGGCGATGTTTTCAGCAGATCTTGCGTTTCGTCCACGTTCGGGTGTAGATTTATCGTTTACTGAACCAGTGGCTTCAAATTAATCCACCGCACTGTGAATAGTCCTCTCGGTACGACGATTATGGCGACCATAAAAAGGGCGAAACGTTTCGAACGGAGCACCCATTTTGATAAAACAATTTTATTATTTCCAAGTGTTGTTGAACACTATGTCCGTCCATGGTATTTTGGCAAAGCAGACTGAATAAATGACAGCCAATTGGACAGATGTTGCTTCAACAATATGGCCGCTATCAACTGACAAAGTTCGGAAGTCCTTATTGAAAGACTCTTTAAAAGAATAGGCCTAATGAAGACTGAATCGTGGCGGCCGTTGTGTGGTGTGTAAATGCGTCGACTCATACGCTCGATGTTCTCGGTTCGATTCCAGAAAAATCACCAAAAATTTGTTTATGGCTCCACCTCTTTCGAGTCACTGATAATGCTCAAAGAGTATAACTGTCTAGAAAAAGCTTCTCAATCTCGCCGTTCGGAGTCGGCATTAAACTGTAGGTCCCCTCCACTCGTGTGAGAGCAATAGCACGCACAACACGATTGATTGGTGAGAAGCTAGGCCCAGGTTCATCTCGGACCTCGGACGAGGTAGGTTGCTACCTCGCCGTACAATGGACCAGTTTTGAGTCTGAGTGCTCCAGTGTAGTGTCTCAAAAACCCTCCGAAAAAAAAAAAGTTCTAAGCCTAGTTTAAGCCAACAAATTTCATTGAGTTTCTGCTCATAAACACACTTTTTTTGATTCAAAATCACTGAGAGGCAGCTGTGTCTTCAACTGGCGATCACAAATAAACAACATCGCAAAGTACTGTTCTTAAACTCCACTCAGTAGGACTATACAGCAAAATCTAAATCTGACAGGAAGAAAAGTCTGACAAGCACTCGGTGTAGACATTTAGTTCAGCTGCCACGTCTCAAGGGATTTTCAAAGTCACCCCCTTCAACTGAGCCCACGCGTCACTATCAGTCCTTCGCCAGGAACGACTTAATGAGTCCCCACCGAAGTTGCATCCTTCCCAAAAGGGGAATACTCTTCAGCCACGAATCCCAACATAAATCATCAAACTGTTGGATGTCTGAAAAAACTTAAAAAACTTTTCATCTCATAGCACGCGCTATTTCGGCCATCAGATTCTGTTTGCTCGTGTTTCTGGCAAGCAGAATTTTAATCAGTTCCCCGACAATAACAAGAGCAACCCTTTGTTCCCCCCCAACCACCCGTACGTGCGCCGGGTCCTGTCGTCTATTTTGCACAGTTTGACAAAAGTTTTCCCAAGAAATTTATTGCATTAATCTTCTGTTGCGGGGCTCTCCATTCGAGGCGTTCGAAGAACTAATAAATTACGCGACTGTATCCCTGCGATGTTCAACTTTCGAAACTTGGTGGGAGGGTGTCTTTGAGTGGTCTGTACATTGTCACGATGCATAACTTTGCTTTGAATTCGATTTTCCCAGCGCAAATAACTCACAGGGTTAAATAGGGCGGAAAAAGTTTTCCCCGAGTCTTCTCCGCACACCTTGAGCTCACCCACTGAGTGTGGGGATTTTTAATCAGGCTTCGTGGTCCGAAGAAGTTGCTCTTTCGTTGCGCTTTCAGATGCTAAAGTGGGGAGTGATTTAAAATTGGGCAGGCGAAAGCTTGCAGCAACGAAACTTTTAACAATGAATTTTCAATTAGATTGAAACGTTCCTCTGATTTGTTGAAATTTGCTTGGCCAAGAATGACGTATTTCCTTGGAAAGTTTCTGACCATTGGTTTGTGTGCAGATCCGGGTAGTTTGGACTTCAGTTGGATGATGTGTCTGTCAGCGAAACTAGGTCATTCGGTTAGAAATACACGATGGGTCTTGCTTATGAGTACACACAAATCCTGGTGACAGTTGCGGACTTTCATGTGGCTTTGTTGAGCTAGCCCCTATTCTCGTATGAACGATGTTAGGAAGGACGGAGGTTACACGACTTGAATCTAAAATATAGTTAGCAGTAGTCACCGCACTCACAAAAAGCGACACTCATTTGTAAACAAGAATAAGAATAGTCTTCCTTTTACTGTATTTATGGCAAGAAGATGTAGATTCGTAAAAAATGAAGGCCCGCAAACCACTGCGTTGAGCTCGACAAAAGGAAGAAAGGACGACACTATCATCGGCCGTGTCCGTCTGTGGAAGGCTCAACAAAGTGGTTTCTGAGCACGTCCCGGGAGACTTAATTACAAAATAATCACGCAATCAGAGTTTTGTGTCACTGCCAAATTGGCTGCTGGATTCCATCCGAATTTCATTCAGTTTATCCTTGAGCCAATCACACGATTCTGTGGCGTTGGACTTCGCCAAGGGTTCGTTTTGTTACCTCTCCTTTTCATCTTCTTATCTATTTATACAAAAAAATTGTTGCAAGAGCATTGTGGCTTTATAACTCACGAACGGCCAAACCAAATCCGATACAATTTTTAGGGTTTGTTCGTATGGTCGTGTAGATGGTTTATCTAAAGTTTGGCGACGCGTTCGTGAGTTATGACTTTTTATGTCAACATCTGATTCTGCTTATATAAAAAAAACAACGACAAATACGTTGGTGTCCATAAGCGTGTACTGATGTCATACACACCGCAAATACACGTTGTAGCGCATCCGCGCAAAAACATTGACAGCTGTCAGTGAGTGATCATGTTGAGGTTCCTTTTCATCGAACTTGCATTGTGGACGGATGTAATCGGTAAGAGTCGCATTTGATTCGTAAATTTGTTTTTTTTTTCAAACTTGCAGCTAAACACCATCAAACAATTAGTTTATTTTTTTTATTATTTAAACGCAAACCTACATGTGCACATTTTATTCGCGCTTGCCGGTAAGTGTTGTTGTTTTCTTGTTTTTGGTATACGAATAATTGAATGATTGAGGCAATGATGTTTAATATAGAGTGTATGCAAATCTAAAGTCGTAGTGTCTGTCTGTCTGATTGTCCGGGCTAATCTCCGAAACGGCTGGCCCGATTTCAATGAAACTTTGCGGGTATGAAGATGAGGTTGTCAAGAGTGTCTTCGGGAAATCTATGTTAATAAAATCATAGTGTCTGCCTGTCTGATTGTTCGAGCTAATCTCCGAAACGGCTGATCCGATTTCAATGAAACTTTGCGGGCATGAAGATAAGGTTGTCAAGAGAGTCTTGGGCAAATCTTTGTTAATAAAATCGTATTGTCTGTCTGTCTAATTGTTCGGGCTAATCTCCGAAACTGCTGGCCCGATTTCAATAAAATTTTGCAGGCATGAAGATGAGGTTGTCAAGAGTGTCTTGGGCAAATCTATGTTAATAAAGTCGTGGTTTCTGTCTATTTGATTGTTCGGGCTAATCTCCGAAACGTGTCTTAGGCTTTTTCATGCGTTTTTGGTTTATAAGAACTTGGGATATGCCATTATTCAGAGCTTTATATTCATCATGCTTAAGCGAAAATAGACGACACACAGTTACCTGAAGTCACGAATTTGCAGGTTCTAAGAGAGGACGTGAGCCAATCTCAATTTTTACTTATTATTTTATCATTTGTGTCTATAAATATAACATTGAAGGTTCATTTGTATGTATGGGATAAATTTCTAAACCGATAATTATGCAATTTTTGACACTGTTAGCACCGATCGATCAGGAATCGGTCATAGGCTATAGGAAAAACAGAAATTCGCATCTCTCAGCAAACGTTCGACGGAGAATTACGAAATTTTGTACACATGTATGGAACACCGGGAAAAATTAGATCCCCTGGAAAAGGAAGGTCCTCTCCGGTGGGCGTAGCGAAGAACGTTGGATACTCTAGTGAGTCTATAAAGACGTCAACGAATCCAACGCTAAAAGATTGGTAGGCCACGGACATCTTAGCCGCAGCCCGAGGAGTCAACAGAAGACGCCCAGAAAACCCATAGCCCAAACTATAAAATGTATTTCTTTACACAACTGTTTAGTACAATCTCTGTGGTGGTCCCATTGATGACTTGATGTGGAGGGAGCGTACGTTTTGCCAATGCTTCTTCAGCAGCGAGACCAAGAAATTGATTGACAAGTGACTGTTCTGCACCAAATTATCGGACTTCATGTCGACGTGACCAACAGCAACGGACAGACACAAGATCTTCTTCATCTGGAACTTGATGGTTGCCTTGATTTCATCGATCTTGCCCATTATGGACTCCTAGTGGGAGAGGAGACCAGGAAACTTGCCGACCTTGTTCAAGCCAGGACCCAACAGACGTGGGATCTGTTTGATCAAGGATTTCGAAGCGAGGAAAGCGGCGTATGACGCCTTCCAACAACGCCCATTTTAGAGGTGGTTTACATAAATTTGTGTCTTCAAAGTAGTTCAGCGACAGGGTGGTGCAGTTTGTTAAGTGCCTGCCCCAAGTTAGGGGGGTCCCAGGTTCGAATCCCAATGAAATCGAATCTGGTCCAGTAACCATTTGCCGTTGGGATCAAATTAACGGCACTAGTTAGTTAGTAGCTAGAATGCGAATTTGTTGATGACCGCCATTTTCAAACAAAACGACAATCGATTTGGAAGGCAAAGAAAAAGATTGCTCAACAGACAACAGGATCGTTCAACAACAAGTCTTCTGCGCAAGCAAACTTCCATCATTGGTCCTGCGAAACTTTGTTTTAAAAAAGGTAGTCGGTGGAAGGCTTCAATTCTTCCTTCAATTTCAATCCTTCCACCGTTCAACTCGCAAGTAATTCTCCTCATTTTAGAGGTTGTTGCCTTATAATCCTGTCCATTGTCAAACCAGAAACTTCTTATTTATGGCAGGTCGAAGGCCAGCCTAATGACCTAATGGCAGTTTGTAAAGAATGTTCTCTCACCCCGAAACATGCCTTCGAAATTTGAAGTTAAGTGAGACATCATTCCCATTTCCAAACAAACCCCCCACGCAGGCTTCCACAGAAGCGCCAAACGGAGTGACCTTTTTCTATCGACACTTCGAAATTAAATAAGAGATCCTTCGCAGCCTAAGTGCCTCTTTGTCATGGACATCACGTTGAGCAATATTTCACAGGAAATTTCGTTTTAAATTCCAACAGCTGTGCGCTGGCACCGTGGTACAAGTGAATCCTTTTTTCGAAATAAAAATTCACCTCCCATCTCTTAAAGCACTTAAGGACGACTAACGGTGTTGCGGGTGCCCAACAGCAAATGTAAACAAATGGGCAGAGTACACCAGGCCCCCCCTCGAACCCTTGCCAAAAGAAATATCGATTTCAAAGCCTCGCTGTGAATTATGGCTCATAGTAGTGGCTTTTCTGGGTGTTTTTGGCTTTTTTTCTTGTTCGCAGACATTTCGGCTGGACACCCAAAGGAAAAGTGGTGGTCCCTGAACAAGAAAAAATGCTTATTACAAGCGTCACGATAAGAGAATCCTTTGAACCCCCCGTTTCTTAAAGTTCCTACACACGGTTATCCTCCGCAATGCTCACACACATGCACAGCATTCACATTCAAACACACATGTGGAGGCAAAAGCAAGTATTTCATGGGAAGTTTTGCGTGCAGCACGCATATTTATCAATAAGGATATGGTGCCCCTTTTTTTTCTCGTGCTCGTTGCTCTCGCTCCCATTTGTCGGCAGCCCTTTGGGTGTAACACGCCACGCTGGAGTTCCGTCTCAATGAAATCGAGCTCTTTTATGTGGGCCAACACACACAAGGGAAAAGATCTTTGTACATGAACTACAACGGTGACGATATAAGAAGGAACGCACTGCAGTGTAGCCATTTAAATAGGAGGGTCAGCCGCAATGTGGAGCATATGCACCTACATACGGAGTCCATGGCTATTTCTGGCCTAAGGACACATTCGTTTCGAGCCCAGATATGACTTTCGGAATTGTGCTGGCTGGACGTATTATGTAAATGGAGAGGCGAATCGTCGGGGCTTTACTTGAGTGCTCTCTCTGTTAGGGAATAGATGTCCTCTGGTGCTGGAGGGCGTGTGTGAGTGTAAGGAATAGGCACGCACTTGTTTTATCGATTGGAGGTGGTCCTTCCGTATGAGGGATATGACTTGATAAAAATTGATTTAATTTTCTCGTTACCTCCGCTTTGAGGCAAAGGAAAGAAATTTCTTCTAGAAGTCTTAAGTGGCTATATTTCTCAGGCACTTTTAGTTTGATCACTTGGGCGAAAGACGAAAGCTATGATTGAGTGGCAATCAAACTCTTGTCAGTTAGTTAATTGCCATTTTTGCTGCAAAAGGCTGTCCGGGTCAATAAGCCAGCTTCGGTGACGGTGGGCAGGACGGTGGCAGGTTTGCGGATGCACGGTTTAGCTCTTCGGACAGGCGGTTCTTGTCCGCACAAAAAAAATTCCCGTGGTGTTATCTAGAGACAGTTGAAGATGAAAAGGAAGAAGAAAGCCTATTACCCTAACAGGCCACGGATGGACAACTAAAAGATAGAAAGAGAAGAGAAAGAAGAGACATAAAAGAAGAAAACAAAGTGTTCATGATATATGCCTGATATATATCTCAACCAACAAGCGTCTCCAGCCAGCTGGATCTTTAGCTAGCTGCCTCCAGTTTCGCACGCACAGTTGGTTGAGATCCCTGAAGCCCCTATGTGGCTTTTTTATACGTTTTTGATTTATAAGAATTCGAGCTATCTCGTACAGTTCGTTGTTATATCGTCTCCTCCACTCACCCTCTATGCAGAGGGGGCCGAAAATCACCCGAAGAATTTCCCTCTTATAGCAGCCAAGAGCAACCTCATCCGCTTTTGACAAAGTCCATGCTTCTGCGCCATATTGCAGGACTGGGACGATTAAGGTCTTATACAGGGTTACCTTGGTTGTTCGAGAGAGGACTTTGTTTATCAATTGCTCTCTTAGCCCAAAGAAGCAGCGATTAGCAAGAGTTTGATTTCAGCGCTGATGTCATTGTCTGAGTTGATAGCGGTTCCTAGGTACACAAAGTCTTTGACTACCTCAAAGTTATATTTGTCTGCTGTGACGTTCTGTCCGATACGTTGGTGTTGAGTGTCCTTTCTGGTTGACAGCATATACTTGGTCTTGCCCTCATTTTCCGTTAACCTTTTCCGGGCCACTTCAAGAAAATAAATAAAATTGCGCCATTTTATTGCATAAAGAGAGTCATCTGAAATTACGCAATTTTTCCATATATACGTTTCAATCTTAGATTAAATGCATTTTTTTTTTCAAATTAGCTTCCATTTGTATAGAAATGTGGTATAGAAACATTCCATTGCATATTAAAGTATAGACAAATGTGGATATGTGGTACGTTTTTCATACCACCGGCCCTGAAGTGGTTAAACCCATCGTCGCGGCCTACGTCTCAATACTCACTCGATCACTGCTCCTGCTCCTTATTTTTTTCCTTTTGACAAGTTGGTGCTCTTCTGCACTTTTCAGTTTATAGCTCACGAGCAGCTTTCGTCCTTCTATGGAGCGTGGGCTTATAAGCGGCTTGCTTTACTGAATGTGCCCGCCTGCACTTGTTGTCAAACCAGAGTTTTTTTGGGCGCCGTTTTTAGACCCAGCAGTGAGCGCCATGGTGTTATGGGTAGATGCGTCGACTCCTACGCTCGAACCCCTGACACTTTTTAACAACAACGTCTCCACTGTTCTCTGATTGTTAGACCCTCTAAGAGCTTCCGGAAGACTCGATCGGGAAAGTTCTTGGTGCTGAAGTGCGATTGAAGCTTTGCGACGTCAAAGTGTTGTGATCTTACTCTATTTCGTTTTCCTATCAATATCCGTGTTCTAACCTTGACTAGGGCACAATGGGCCCAAACTATTGGTCTAAGTTAGCCGCGACCATAGGCATCGGCATCCTTCCACCTACCCTACCTTGACTACAACAACCTTGTGATTCGAATCAATGTTGGCTCCTCGGAAGGTTCGGACATTGAGAATTTTTTTTTTTTCGGAGCACGCAGATTCAAAACCGGTCCATTGTACTGCCAGGTAGCAACCTACTCCAGTGCCGGCAAATGGTGACTGGACCAGATTCGATTTCACTGTGACTCGAACCTGTGACCACTTAACCAACTGCGCCATCCAGTCACTTATGCGACTTGATACCACTCGATTATTTTCTCTGGGGCTACGTTAAGTCCATAGTCTCGCTTACAAGCCAACCACGAGAAAGGCCAACATTTGAGACGCTATTGTCGGAATAAAGTCGTAGATTTTGAACCGAGTCATCATAAATTAGATCGGCCGCTTGAAGTACTGTCAGTGAAGCCAAGGCGGCTGTTTGAATGATGTGCTAGGTTAGGTTAGGTTAGGGGGTGGTGAGTCACACCATTTTCCACCCTAAGTGTTGACCATCGTAAATAATGGCATGACCGTAGCTTCAAAGAAAAGGCCAGAATCAACCGTTGTTCTTTTATTTAAATTTATTTTCCTATTGTTCTTATCTGGTCAACATGTACAACAAATTTTGAGCTTTGGTGACATCAACCCTAAGCGTCTGATAGTTTTTTTTGTATTTTTTGTTCAGAGTTGTACTTAATTTCAATAGCAAATGCCAGTTTCGATCCTCAACAAAACGGTAGTGTTCATCGATCAACTTTTCTCCGGCTCCAATTGAATCACTCGTTACCCAAGTGAAGGGGTATCTGGTTCGTTCATCGCCTTCCACTAGCAGTTCATCGCAGTTAACATCTCCCATCATTTCTCCATCATCACGTTAGGTCTATGCTGCCTATAATGATGCAAGTTTATTAAGGTTCCTTTTTGGTTGTGTGACCACATGATGTTTTCGGCCAAGTGCTGATTAGAATTCGTGGCTTTCATTCCTTAACAATGGCGTTGGAGGCGTGCTACTTTTTGTGCAGCAAATCCTTTCGACTCCTCACACAGGGATTAAAAACCTGAAGGCATGTTGGCATTTAGTAGAGAATCGTTGGTCCAAAATCCTTGACCCAAATTATTTCACTAGTTCGAGAGGCTGACCAAAACGCATACAGGGCTCTCACCACAACTGGCATCTAACATTCGTTTACTAATCATTGTAAAATTCATGCTAAAGGGACCCGAAAACTGCCCCTATTCATCATGACCCCTGCCCAGCAGATCCGACGAATGCGGCTCAGCACCCAGCGTGCGTTAGTGAATACCCTCATTGTTCGTGGAATGAATTTGGAATTCAAAATAATGCATAACACTCGGGTGCCTATGCAATGAGAGGGCGGCGAAAAACATATCGACAGCGCTTTGGTGAAGTGAAGGCACTTGGCCTGCCAGGTCATCAGATTCTAGCCAGAAACCGAGGCGGGTTTTAATCCTAATGCGATCAGAATGCTTGTGGTTGACGGGAAACATGTGCATTTGTGGGGAGAGTGGCATTCACAGACGAATAATCGGATTACGCTTTTGATCGACAGGCACACAGGCCCTTGATATCCCTGAAATTTGCCTTTTGACTGCTCGATGAGGTGACTGTTCACTGTATCGTTGCTGCTGCTGCCGTCTCCACCCTCATAATTGTATCTGAAGAACTTCCTGGCAACGACATCGGTGTGCACACACACTTGAACGGTAAGATTTTCTTACCTGCAATCGGGTTAAGGAGACTGGTGTGGGGTGCAGCTGGATTATGCACTTTCCAGAGTTCACACTCAGACGCCCTAAATGCCTTCACTTCACATCTTGAAAGTGAACAACTCTGAATGCGGCTGAGTGTAACGTTTCCGTCTTCGGAAGGATCTGTCCCTCCGATTGCACCTAAACTAAACTCACACGTTTCCTCTGTGATGCCGAACGAAATCCTGTACGAATCACATGTTTACACGTTCAGAATCAGATGTAGGCCGTAGTTAAATAATGTGCAAAGATGTGTGTCCCGAAATGAAATTTCCATGCGGAAACGTTTTGCCAGACAGGCGGAAGCATAGGGAAGCTATGAATTTGAATATGTTACGCTGCAGGGCATAAGGAAATAGTTTTGCATAAAGTTTGCATAAGCAGCACGCATTTTGTGGTTGAATGAAGTCCTTAAGTAAATTTACTCAGTTCTCTTTACGACCCTCTTGGCAGGGGAGTGATGGCTTATAATGAGATCAACTAACGTGATGAGCTCTTTGATGGGGGGGAATATTATTATTTGCCGATGGATATGACGGGGAATACTAGTTTTTTTTGTGAAGACGATAAGTGGCATCGACAGATGTCCATTGGGAGAGGGATGAAAGGGGTCCTGGTGGTGTGGTCTAGTTCGACATCATTTGAAAACTTTGTACATGCTGGGCGTGGAAGGTCTGACAGAACGAGTGTCTGCTTCTATACACTACGGTCATAGGCGCGTTACTTCCACTTGAAGATCTGGCGCTCGACTAAATGACACTCAGCATTCGCTTGTGCTGGGTTCGGAGTCGTATAAACATTTTAGGTAATGAACGATCTTGTGAATGACTGGACGGCGCAGTTGTTTAAGTGCCTGCCCCAAGTTCGAGGGGTCCCAGGTTCGAATCCCAGTGAAATCGAGTATGGTCCAGTCTCCATTTGCCGTTGGGATCAAATTAACGACACTGGAGTACAATGGACCAGTTTTGAGTCTGAGTGCTCTGAAGCCACTTTCAAGTAGCCTGTTTCCCCAAAACAGGAAGATACGAATTCTGTCTCTCGAACGACTGATTGGAATGCGAAATAAGTGATAAGGCTCTGAACTCGGGGGAATTGTAACGATGAATAGAACAAACAGCTTTTATCTTCACATTCCTTACTCAATTCTCATCAACAGACGGTCAACGAAAACGAAGGAACGAATACCTTCTCAATATGCTGGCGATTCTCATCACATCCCGATTTGATTGCCGTCAAACTGTCAGGGGATCATTCACCACAATCCACCATCCAATTCCAAAACCCAATCACGCGGCAGTAATTGCCTCCTGCCTGCAAAATCAGTTCATAATCAGAGCTTAACAAAAAATGTGCCACCACCGCATTTCACCGGCAAGAGCTTACGCTTAAGTCAATTAACAATCCCCGACTTACTCACGCTCAGCAGTTATTCGCCTTGGCATTCCATTCCCTCCCCACCACAAGTCCTAGGTCGGGTATTAATTATAAAGTTAATCATTTCCTGGATCTTGTATTTTTTGGGAAGACATACACAAAGCTTATAATTACACTCATTTCGGGTGACACCACCCCAAGCATAACCATAAAACAGTTTACGTAATCGCCGTCGTTAACATGTCCTACCCCGGACCGCAAAAGGACATCGCAACGTAATCGAACGGCAATTTACAATCAATGACGGCGAAGGACGAACAGCAATTAACAATGCGATGGGCGTGAAATGTGTCGCTAATAAAAGGAAATACCATTCAATCGTAAACAAAGGCAAGGCAGGACGAGTGTACGACAAGTTGTGTCGACGTCAATGAAATGCGCATCCATTGTGAAGCATAAGTATCGTTTCGCTACCACCGCGAGATAAATAAATGCGGAGACGTGGGTCGATACTGATTTAATTATTCATATTTATTGAGGGATGGTAATAAGGAACTGAGAGGTGCAGCGAAGGACTTGGAGATTAAGATGCTTGTCATGTCAATTCGCGAGTATAAGAGGATTTTTTGTGGCTTCAAATTGGCTTATGAACGGATTTCTGTGAGCGTTTGGGGTCTGGATCGTAGGCGCCATCGCGTAGGGATTAAATCCATCTTCTTCTTAGAGCGCTACAGTCCGAGGTGGACCTGGACCTCACTCAACATCCCTCTCCAGCCAGCCCGATCTTTCGCCAGCTATCTCCAGTTTCGCACACCAAGGCGGCCGAGGTCCGCCTCGACTTGTGTGCGCCACCTTGTTCGTGGACGTCCTCTGTTGCGTTAAATCCATCGACGATCCATAAATCAAGTCCCGAGCAAAACACCAACTCTCATCTTCACAGAACCACCTCTCTCGAGTCACTCACGGAGCTCAGAGAGGAGCCTCCAAAATTTGGGAGCTGATTGAAGACGCCACATTGACGTAGTTTGTAAATGCGGCGTAAGTCAAATCCGAAGCTACAAACCAACTCTCATTTTCACAGCACCAACTCTCTCGAGTCACTCACGGAGCTCAGAGAGGAGCCTCTAAACTTTCGAATCTGATTTAAGCCGCCACGATGACGTAGTGAGTGAATACGTCGTAAATCAAATCCCAGCGACTAGATGGCGCAGTTGGTTAAGTGCCTGCCCCAAGCTAGAGGGGTCCCAGGTTCGAGTCCCAGTGAAATCGAATCTGGTCTAGTTACCATTTGCCGTTGGGATCAAATTAACGGCACTGGAGTAGGATGCTACCTGGCAGTACAATGGACCAGTTTTGAGTCTGAGTGCTCCAGTAGAGCTTCAAAAACACTCCGAGAAAAAAAGAAAAATTCAAATCCCAAGCTACACACCTACTCTCATTTTCACAGCACCACCTCTCTCGAGTGACCCATAAAGCTCAGAGAAGAAATTTGAAGCTTTGGGATGGGTAGCCGCTCTGCTACTGCAGAAGATGTCAAAAGGGGTAAGCTGCAGTAGGACCTCGAGCGCTGCTGTCGGTGTTGTCCTTAGAGCGCCAGTTACTCCGAAGCAGACCGATCTTTGGAGCTTCGTCAAGCTTGAAAGAAGGTATTTTCTCTCAGTACTTGCCACCAGACTGCTGATTCGTAAGTTAAGATGGCAGTTGGCTAAAGATCGTCCCAGCTGGTGAGGCTTGTTGGGTGAGGCTCAGGTCCATCGCGGACTGTAGCGCCATCGGAAGAAGAAGCAGAAGATGTGATCAGGTTGACAGAAAAGAATCTTTCGGCCACAAAGTCAATGGCCAGTCAGTCAGAACAAATTCTTTCTTTCAACTCATTGACTTGAGACGAATATTCACTTTTGCCATGAACAACTTTCTCCGCGATGTACGTGTTGTGCTCCAAGTAAACAAACACCATCCACGCTAGCTCCAACCTAGTCTACGTCTTCACCATAAATTCAATTATCAACTTAAACAGACGACGAACACATCAAGTGCCCTCACTTCAGGGTTATCTCTCAGTGTATACCCCTCAGCATTGGCTAAGCCGCAAATAAAAAAAACTGAAACAACCTCCATGACGTCAGGGAGGTTCTTTCCGCACCAAAACAATCAGGGATCCCCCGACCGAATCACAGAAAGTCCCCTTCAGCAAAAGTTGAGCAACACCCCCTCTTTGTCATCTTGTGTTCTTTTTCTGCGACTACAACAGAAATCTCAACACACACTCCCAAGGCAATCGCTCCACAATCAGTTCACGTCTTCCGCTGGAAGTGACTCACGTCAACGTATAAAAGTGGATCGTCTTGCCCCTGCTGTCAGTCAGTGAAAGAGAAAATGTCAAAGTGTGTTGTGCTATTAATCGCGCTCTGCTGTGCAGCCGTCAGTGCTCGAGATGGAATCATCGACGGCATTCCAATTTCTAGTATGGATCAGTTTCCTCACCACGTCACCATCCGGACCACTGAATACAGTGGATACACACACTATTGCGCTGGATCGATACTGAACGCCTTTTGGATCTTGACGTCAACCAGATGCGTCTACAACGGCGACAACTACGAGCTGATATTCAACCGGACCGACCTAAACGACACGCACTCAAACTCGTTCTCGATCAACGTGGACAACAGTTCATTGTACCAGAACCCGTACGCGTACGCTGCTCTGTTCCAACTGCCGGTACAACTCAAATTCTCCAGATACATTCAACCAGTCTCTGTGATGTATGACAGCCAATTGGATTTGACCGATCGCGTGGCAGTTATGCCGGGCAAGGGAAATGGAACATCGTCCCTCACGTACGGGGTCTTCAACATCATTTCGCAGAACGACTGCGCGGAGGTGTATCCGGATGTCGGAAATGAGATCTGCACCCAGGGGCACGATAATGGTACTCATGTCCCGTGTTGGAACAACGAGGGAGGCGGTCTGCTCATCGACTGGCCGGCCAATCCCACTCTGGTTGGAGTCTTTCATACGCCGTTGTCGTGCCTGAGTCGCATCCCAGCGCAGTACATTCGACTGACGGATCTTGTTCGGTGGATTAGATCAGTGGTCAACAATGCCAATTAGGGCTTAAGTTGTTTTTTTATAAGTCTGAGTTCTTCTTAACGAAATTTGCCAATAAAATCTGTTTTAATGCCAACCCGTAAAGTTTTATTTTTGCGACGCTCTCAAATTTTGTTCATTAGCTGTTTGAGTCAGACGATACGTCTTAATAACTTTAAGCAGCAGATATTGAAGGACGTCGCTTCAGGTTTTCAGACACAGTCACCGTCCACAACCTTCCTCTTTCGGACTCGGAACAAACTGTAGGTACACTTCCCCCCTAAGAGTAGATCAGTACTACGTTGGTTGTTGCAGAAACTAAGACCAAGTCCATCCCGGGTGAAGCACTACAACACGGAAAAAAAGGCAAAACTAGTCACGAGCCAAGAGCAGGCAGTCAGCGGTCCGCTGCTGGTAATCAGCCGCTAGAAAACAGCAGTCAGGCTAGTAGCCAGTAGCCAAAAGCTAGGAACCGGTAACCAGTAGCCAGTAGTTAATAGTCAGTTGCCAGGAGCCAGCAGCCAGGAGCCAAGAGGCAAGAGGCAAGAGGCAAGAGGCAAGAGGCAAGAGGCAAGAGGCAAGAGGCAAGAGGCAAGAGGCAAGAGGCAAGAGGCAAGAGGCAAGAGGCAAGAGGCAAGAGGCAAGAGGCAAGAGGCAAGAGGCAAGAGGCAAGAGGCAAGAGGCAAGAGGCAAGAGGCAAGAGGCAAGAGGCAAGAGGCAAGAGGCAAGAGGCAAGAGGCAAGAGGCAAGAGGCAAGAGGCAAGAGGCAAGAGGCAAGAGGCAAGAGGCAAGAGGCAAGAGGCAAGAGGCAAGAGGCAAGAGGCAAGAGGCAAGAGGCAAGAGGCAAGAGGCAAGAGGCAAGAGGCAAGAGGCAAGAGGCAAGAGGCAAGAGGCAAGAGGCAAGAGGCAAGAGGCAAGAGGCAGGAGCCAGGAGCCAGTAGACAGGAGCCAGGAGCCACGAACCATGAGCCACGAGCCAGCAACCAGTTACCAGTAGCCAGTATCCCGTAGCCAATAGTCATCAGTAGCCATCAGGCAGTATACATCAGACAATACCCAGTAGGCAGTTGCTTGTAACCAGTAGCCAATAATCAGCATCCAGTAGCCGGCAACCAGCAGACAGTAGCGAGCAGACAGTAGCCAGCAAACAGTAACCAACAGTCAGAACCCTGTAGCCAGTAGCCAGTAACCAGCAGCAAGCATCCAGTAGCTAGTAGTCAGTACTCAGTAGCCAGTACCCAGTAGCCACTTGCCAGTCAACAGTAACCAGTAGCCAGTTGCCGGTCGCCAGTAACCAGTAACCAGTAGCCAGCAAACTGTAGCCAATAGACACTCGCTAGCAGACAGCAGCAAGTAGCCAGTAGCTAGCATGCAGTAGCCAGCAGACAGTACCTAGCAGACAGTAGCTAGCAGACAGTAGCAAGTAGACAGTGTAGACAATAGCCAGGTTAGTAGACCAGTAGTCAGTAGGCAGGAGCCAGTAGCCAGTTGCCAGAGTTGCCAGTAGCAAGTAGCAAGTAGCCAGGGGCCAATAGCCAGCATCCAGTAGCCGGCAGCCAGCAGATAGTAACAGTAGCCAGAAGCCAGTAGCCAGTAACTAGTTGCCAGTAGCCAGTAGCCAGTAGCCAGTGTTCAGTAGCCAGTGGTCAGTAGTCAATTGCTAGTGGCCACTACTAGCAAGTAGCCAGTAGCCAGCAGCCAGTAACTAGTTGCCAGTAACTAGTTGCCAGTAGCCAGTAGCCAGTAGCCAGTAGCCAGAAGCCAGTAGCCAGTGGCCGATAGCCAGTTGCCAGTAACCAGTAGCCAGTAATCAGTTGCCAGCAGCCAGTAGCCGATAGCGAGCAGTCAGTAGCAGATAATAGCAACCAACAGATAGTCGACAACCATAAGTCAGCAACTAGCACCCAATAGCTAGCGATTAGCTGCGACTATCTGCCGGCTATTAGGCATTATCCAAGAGCCTCTTATCCGAAGTCCAGTCAAGAGCAAGCATCATACAAACAACCTCTGGGTTCCCGCAACCGAACTGGAAGAGACCACCCACTAGCCACGAGGTAGCCCAACAAATGCAATCCATTCGCCAACCCCGACAAAGAATCCCCCCCACTCGGCTATTAGCAAATGGAATCGATAACGTCTTCTCTGTTATCTGTCAAGAACAACCTCGTCTGCCAGTTGAGAGTGGCAGCTTTTTTTTCCAAATGACATGAAACCTTAGCCAAGCTCTGAAGCGACACGATACACCAGCCAATCTTTCACTGGAGATGTGCGCTGGATAAATTTAAAATGAAGGAGACATTCAAACGACGTGTTAGAGCTTCACGCCCAAGTGAAATTCGAAACCAATGGATCGCTGGATCTCACCCCCGCGGGGCTCTACGTGCACTCATTCAACTAGACACCCTCGTAGGTGCACTTAACCTTACTCTCTCTCCCCCTCCATTGTGGCATGCACATATGGCACTAGAAATATTTTTTGTCATCTGCTGTACAGAATTGATTTCCTAACATGTGCCAGCGCCACCCACCCTTCCCATTGAATCCAGTCCCCTGCCCGCTGCCGTGTGTGCTTGTATCTGTGTAATTTAAAAATCGATATCGCATTCGTCTGACATGCACAGAATTCAATTCGAGTTATAAATCTTCTGCTGGTGACGTGGAGCGTAAAGGACCGTCAGTCCTTCGGGGGCCCTAAAGGTGAAGGGTGGTTTATTTTTCATCCGATTCTCGGTAAGGAGCATCCTGATGTTGAAATGAAATGAAAAAACGAGTGCCCTCGTGACTTCTAAAATCCGTCACACATCAGTTCCGAGGCCAGGTATCCTCGGGGTGGCTTGCAAATTAATCGACTTTGCCCTCAGCTCCTTGATTGAGCACTACAATCGAAGGGAATATGATTAAGCCCAAGAATCGGACCGAAAACCTATCAACCATTACTACTGAATGTAATTACTATCATGTCCTCTGAGGGAATGGCCCCGTGTCGCTTGGACATTTATGCGGCTCCTGACGTTGGCTCGGGTCTTGCGGGTCACATGTGCAAAGGACATGAAAACCGTGTGTAAAATTGCCGCATTCCAGGCCCTCGGTGGGAGGGAACGGGTTTTGTGTGTTTTTCCGAAGGGGGCCAGGACATGCAAACTGCAGGATATCCTTGCGACTATGGAATTAGTGCAATCAAGTTGACATGGTAATTATGAAATTCCTCCCACAGGAGGCTATTTTGGATGCAATTTGCGAGTTTTGTGGCGCGGTAATAGGCCACTGTGTGTGTTTGTTGTTGATGCTAAAACGTTACGTATACGTCAGAGTGCACGGCATTTGATATGAGATACGACTGTGATGGCTTTTGTTTGATAATCGTCGTGAATCCTGTAATCTGTGTGCAGGGATATCTATTAAATGATGCCAACTGAGTTAATTTGACGGAGATAATTCTTACGTTTCGCTGCACTTGCGCGTATTTCGTCCTTTCAAATGGAGTTCCTGTAGAATTTAGCTTATGATGGCTCCGTGAACACGGAAATACTGTCGCCTGCCGGCCAGAACAAGAAGACCTTCAAGTTTCACGTGAAGTTAAGAGGACATAGCCTAGAAATTTGCCAATTTTTGAAGAGCTACAAACACTAATGTCTGGTGCCAGTTATGAAATACCCTCAAAATCTGACCTTTAAGACCTTTTTCCTACTTTTTTTTTGTTCGGAGAATTTTTGAAACATTACTGGAGCACTCAGTCTCAAAGCTGGTCCATTGTACTACCAGGTAGAAACCTACTCCACTGCCCTTAATTTGATCCCAACGGCAAATGGAGACTGGAACAACTGCGCCATCCTGTCGTTTTTAAGACCTTTAAGGGACTGACGAATTTGATCGTTGTAAGCTATATGTCGTTGTAAACGATTTGTTATGCTACTGGATTACATATAAATGAGCTCAAGCAGGACCTAAGAATTTAAACGATTTTGACTGTACAGGGCGACTAGATAAGAACAAAAGGAGAAGACATTTAAATAAACAATAACAGTGTGATACATACACAGAATTGATTCTGACTTCATTTTAAAGCTATGTGAATGCCATTTTGTATGGAATACAACACCATTCATTGACTATAACGGTATCTTCTTCCTCACTTCAAAAGAAATAAGGTCCGATGATGCCACCATGTCATACACCACAGAAACCAGTCAATCTTTGTGGACGCATTGGTGGTTGGGCGATCACTTGTGGATTGTGTTTGCTCCAATAACGAAATCCACCGCCCAATTATCGAACTCACGACGTTGTCTATGGTCGCCCAGCTTCAATTCTTATGTCAGCACAATCTTACACGAACGTAGGCCTTTTTCCGGCCTCAATATAAGCCGAGTTGACTCTCTGGCGATGCTCAATTCAGTTGATCGGCGCTGAATCGAGATTTCTGGGACTTCTTCGATACTGACTCCTACGGGGTCTATGTTTTCTTTATTTCGCACCAATCTCTGTCTGGCTGGTAGCTTAAGGCCCAAAAGAGTGTACTCATGCTCAAAATTCTCCACAGTGACACGAATTGTCTGCGCATTGAAGCCATGATGACGACAAAACTCACGTTACATATTTTTTTTTGTCGTATATTTTTTTCGCACCACACTGGAGCACTCAGACTCAAAAACTGGTCCATTGTACTATCAAGCAGCAAGCTACCTTTGCTGAAATTTCCATCAGAAGACGCGCAAGCCCTTCTGTAATGAGGAGCCTACATCATCAGCTCTCACTCTCACCTCATCAGCACCGAATAACTGCCACCTGATCCGAGCAAAGGCGGGACAATGGCAGAGGAAGTGCTCTGCAGTGTAATCATGTTTTTCACAGGCGTCGCAGAGGGTTTCATCGCTTAGGCCAAGCGCACTTAGGTGTTTGGCGAAGGTGTAGTGCCCCGTTAGTACGCCGGTAAGTTGTCTGCAATCTTTTCTGTTAAGAGATAACAAGAAAGCCGCGGATTTCTTACAGACGTTGGGGAGCATGCCCACATCCTGGAGAGTCATGCCACCTGCGGTTGTGCTCTCGAGAAGTTCAACCATCGATGCAATACCTAACCAAGGACGCAGGCAGTCCCAACGTAGGTTCAGGTCCTGAGAATGCCTCATCTGATCCTCCCCTAGCAAGTTCATGGGCGATCTCATTTTTGATCCCGTGGTGCCCCGGGACCCAGACAAGTCTTAGCGAATTCAAGCTACAGATCGAATTCAGAGAAGACTTGCATTCCTGAACTATCCTGGAAGTGGTTAAAGGGTTGAGCAAAGCCTTAAGCACAGCTTGGCTGTCGCTACAGACGCAAATACTTCGCCCCTTCCACCTATTCTTCACAATATAGCTCGTTGCCATTAGGATCGCATAGGTTTCCGCTTGGAAAACCGACGCAAATTTACCTAACGAGGTGTGCAGTCTAAAGTTGTCGCTATCCACGAAGGCACCAGCACCAGATCCTTCATTGGTCTTGGAACCGCCTGTGAATACTCGACTACATTCCTTTCCTGGCTCAGATACTGGCCAGAGCCTGTCATGAGTGCAGAAAAAGTCGACTTTGTATGTTCGTCGCATCTGGAGTACAGTTGTCCGTGCGTCAGACGGCATATCCATAAGACCGGGGTCAAAAGAAATGCATCGAAAGTCCAGTGCGAGTTTTACCAAAAACCACTTCTTTTTAAACGGAAGTTGGCCTTGTGAGTACACCCCATGATGTGGATATCTAGCGGGGAGATTCAGCAGTGCATCAAGAGCAGAGCTAGGCGTACTGGGGAAGGCCCCTATGCAGCCGAGGCAGACCATTCTTTGAAGCTTGGTGAAAGCAGCAGTTACGTAATTACGCGAAAGCATATTCCACCAAACGACCGATGCATAGCAGAGAAGGGGCCTAATCATAGCCGTGTATATCCAAACGGATCTTTTTGGCGATAGACCCCAGGATTTGCCGAAAATTCCCTTACACTGCCTTCGATGTGCTTTTTCCACAGAAGCTTCCTAGTTTCATCGGAAAAGCGGATAGTGACACCTTGCAGTACTAGTTGACGTTCCATATTTATATTTCAACATCATTTTTTTTTTAATTTATGCCCTTTCGGCAAGCTTGAAATGATGCATGATGAAATGGTAGACTTTAGCAAATATTGTGACATCTAGATGTCATTGGTAGCTTTGGCATGTGCTGAAGCATAGCAATTAAAAAAACTATCATTGCTATTTGGTCTTGTTTTAGTAAGCATAGCTTGAAAGATGGTGGACGCTGTCACTCCCAAATGCAAGTCAATCTTCCCTCGGACATACAACCTTGTCACTCGAAATCGAAACAGTTTAAGATCT
This sequence comes from Myathropa florea, assembly GCA_930367185.1. Taxonomy (NCBI): domain Eukaryota; kingdom Metazoa; phylum Arthropoda; class Insecta; order Diptera; family Syrphidae; genus Myathropa; species Myathropa florea. The sequence goes on from OV884003.1 coordinate 19,999,677, forward strand.
ACTATGATTTAAATGGACACAGGGTGTACATCCAGAGAGTTTACTGCTTTGTTTGTGTAAAACTTTATGAATAAATAAATGCAACTGGTAACATGCTGATGGATGCGCCAGAAAATGCAAGAAATTGAGTGCAAAGGATACCATTTAAATATCTTCGCTGCTTGTACCAAAAATGCGGGCTCATTTCAGTTGATATTTTGAACACCCTGGTGCACATTTTAGTCGGGATGTCAGCAACTTTCATACGTTCGTTTTTTTAAATTGCTCAAGTGACTCTCAAAATTAGGTGTTCATAAAACCATCGACCAAATCAAGTAGCAAACACCCTGTATTTCAAAATGTAACTTTCTACGAGAGGCAATGCCATGCATTTGAATCTTATTCTGGAGTTATTTACCAACAAATGACTGAAGTGATGAGAATTTCTTCCGCCAACCTGATCAAACTCACATCCTGCTCAACGAAATCCCGCCCCCAGTTAAATTAAGTACAGCCTGATGTCATAAGCATAAAAATATCAATAAAGGATATTCCTCCGCTTTGATAGGTCCTTTAGTCCGACTCAGATGAACCATCCGGCAATGAAGTCAATCCAGTCGTGAAATTAATTCAAAATCGCTGCAGAACTCCTCCGTCATCGCATTCGTTCTCCTCCGAATTGCCTTAATTTTCCATCCTATTAACTTTTAATTTTTCAGCGTTCCTCAGTTCAAATGTGAACGCGGTAACATCAATCAATCATCATCCCCCTGATGTGCGCAGATGATTGGTGCGTTCGCCCCTTTCCAAGTCCCAAGCGCCTCGCGGGCACGCGTTGGATCCTGATCCTTTGTACCGAGCACAGCCCAGTGCTTGGCGCGACCTTGAACATATTTTTTATTACACAATCAGATACGCAACATTTCAGTGGAAAGATACTCCTTTTCCGTCGTAAAAAGACGCCCCCTCCTCCGGTTGGCACATCATCTCACACTTGAGTGAAGTTAATTCAACAACAGCGACCACAACTCAGTGGCATTTTCGTCGTTGATTATGCCACCAACCTTTCAAATTATTGAAAATTAACCCCCGGGCTATTAGCCTATATTTCCGCTTGAATGGAGTTTGTATCTTTCGCCCTCGACGTCCTCTCGTTCCCCATTCAAATGCGAGTGTGTATCTGCCACGCTGCTGGAGACAACTTGCACCGAAAATTTCTTTTTATCTTCTTCACAATAATTGTTCGGTGAAAGAATAATGAAAAAAAAAATGAAGGAAAACGAAGGAGAAGCGAACTCGACAGCGAATTCCGCTTCATGGATACTTGTTCTGAAAAGAACACAAGTTAGGCTGAGGATTTGCTGGAAGCTGCAAGGCATGGGAATAATGCCTTCTGAGGATTAAGGTTGATGTGGTTTTGTTGTCTTTTGTGAGCGAATGGATTCTAGGACATTATGTGAACATTAGCGGTATGGAGTGGTGGACTTTTACAAATTTCATTACGAAATGTCTGCGAATAAGTGACGTGGCCAAGGATTCTTCGGAATGATTGCTTTGCTTTAGCTGTCACGGACATTATGGCCGGGTTTGATTAAACCTCGAATTGAGGGTGAAAATAACAGCGCAGTCCAGTTCATTTCCTCAACAATAGGAAGCCTAGTTAGGTCTTGGGAATGGAGAAATTTGTGTTCCGTAACTGAAACAAATTGAACCGGAAAATCGCTAGAATTGATTCTCATTTAGCCCATTACCTGAACAGCCACGATTTCATAGACGAATTGTCCGATGATGCCTCCAGTTCACCATCCCCGTAGAGTGACACGTTGTGAATACATTTGAATCACTCGTGGATATCCTTTTTGCATTTCTTTAAACGGCTTGAATCTTAAATTAGCAACAATCTAGTTAGTGTCACAAATTCTATTCTGACATCCTTACCAACGGGTCATGAAGGAGACCTTTTCCAGCGAGAGGGTTAACGACATAACACGACATCGCATTTCATTACTGAAATTCGGTACAAGTTGGCAATTGTTCGAAAGTACTTTCACGTCGTATCGCGTGTTTACAAATGTCGCGTGTCGCTGTCAGATCAACGATTTTAAGCTCTCAAAATGTCAAAGGCGAATGGGTCTTGAGAGTTTCTTAAAGTCAACAACGGGTTTGTCGAATTTTTCGGTCTGAAGTTGGAATGTTATTGAAAAACTCGGGGAACAGAAGATTCAAACAGGAATTTGGGGAGAGGATATTGAATTTCATTGACCTCAATGAAGCAACAGCAGCAATCGACAAACTAAAGTTCAGCAAGGCTGATGATGCAGATGAAGTGCCTGCCAATCTTTTCTAAACAGTTGGCGATGATTAGTTAAGGTACATACCCCAGCTCATCTGTGTGATCTTGATAGATAATATAAACACGTCTCATCGGCCTAAGCGACTTTTTACGACTCGTGTCAAAAGTGGTTCGAAAAAGTGTGTCGCATGTACGATAAACCAGACACTCGTCGTGGGAACACCGAAAATATTTTCATCACACGCTCTGTGTGACTTGCAAAGTTCTCACGACGAGAAAATGCAAGCGACGCCTTTGTCTGCGTATCGAAAAGCGTTGACACCTTACACCACAATCTGGGCGGATGAAAATATGCCCGACAAATGGAATCTCAGCATCGTTTGCCCGAAAGAAGATTCTCGTGCTAACTAAAGATGTATTTCCTAAACAGAGCATCTTCCGCCTTGTTTAAGCATCTGAAACCCTTAGGTTAGGTTAGGTTAGGTTTTGGAAGGGGAGTGTGATGGTTAAGGCATCACTTCCACTCGGAGGCCATGGGGCCCATTGTGAATCCCTTCAAATGCGGAGTATGTAATCTAATAACCTATCCTGTCACGAGATGGCTGGAACCACCCCGTGCTCTTTATGAATTTTAGCAGATCCGATATGTCTGCATTCGCTAAGTCCGCAGTCTCTGTGAAGAATCTCTGGCCCAACGAAGCCAGGCGCCGATTCTGGAGAGCTGGGCAGTGGCAAAGCAGATGTTGGATCGTCTCGGTCTCTTCCTCGTCGCCGCAGCTCCTGAAACCCTTTGTCAACAGCCCGATTGGTCATTATCAGTGCGGGTTTAGGCTAGCGAAGTCCGCCATCGACCAAATATTCACATTGCGACCAAACTTAGCAAATACCCAGAAGTTTCAAGTCGATACCTACCTGCCGCGTACAACAGTATTTATAGAGCCGACCTATACAGCGAATTGTGTTGATTTGGCATCCCCGCAAAACTTGTGCATATTTACAGAATGACGATGGAGAATGCACGTTTCTGCGTCAAGGTCGGTAAGGGCTTCACAGAGACCTTGATGTCTAAAAAGGGTTTATGCGAGGCCACGCAATGTCATGCGACTTTTTTAGAATCACTCTCGAAAAGATCGTGCGTCACTCAAACGTCAACACTAGGAGCACGGTCTTCCACAAATCTGTGAATTTGCTCCTACTTCTTCTTCTTCTTAGGGCGCTACAGTCCAAGCTGGACATGGGCCTCACTCAACATGCCTCCTCAGCCGGCAGAATCTTTCGCCAGCTGTCTTCAATTTCGCACACCAAGCCGGCCGAGGTCCCCCTCAACTTGTGTGCGCCACCTTGTTCGTGGGCGTCCTCTGTTGCGTTGTTCCACATTCTCAGAGTCGAAGACTCTTCGGGCCGGAACTAAGTTGTCCATACGCTCTACATGGCCTAGCCATCTTAGGCGTTGGATCCGTAGACGCCTGGCTAGACTCATGTCGCCGTACAGCCCATACAGTTCGTGGTTGAACCTTCTCCTCCAAATGCCATCAACGCAAACAGGACCAAAGATCGTTTTGCTCCTACAGTCGATCAAAAAAGAACTTACCTTGGTACACAGCCACCACCATCTTATACCGTAGCTTTTAATTGTTTCAACTCTTTATTTGCCACACGCATGTTTGACCATGGAATCTAAATAAACTAAATTTACTCTCAGCCGAGAATAAGACATGATTCCAAAAGTCAAAAAATCATATGTAAGTGTCCGAGTTCTTTATTGATCCACTGTATATGCCAATGACATTAACATCATCGGAAGGCCTCTAGGTTTATGTGGATAAGATAAAAGGATGAGTCTTCCGGTAAATGAAGGTAAGACCTGTCTACGAAAAAGGTCCATCATCACCAATGTCTTGGACAAAACGTCACTACAGACAGCAACAACTTCGAGGTAGTGAAAGACTTAGTCTACCTAGACTCCCAAGTAACATCAAGCATTGAGACCGCTGTGGAGATAAGGCAATGAATTACTCTTCCAAATCGCTGTGTCCTTCGGGTAAGAAGACAATGAAGGAATAAAGCCCTCTCTCGATGAACTGAGATATCTCAATATAAGACCTTGATAGTCCCATAAACATTATCCAAAGCGGATGAGGAGATTTGACAGGAAATTCATTCGGATTCTCTTCGGTGCCGTTTATACTTATGATTTGAAAACTGAGACTCAGATACGAGCGTTACGAGCTGTACAGCGACCTGGACCTAGTCGAACGAATTTGAGTCGCTCCTATTTGGCTAGGAAATGTAGAGCGATTGAACACCAATGCTCCAACCGGGAAGTCTTCAACTCCAACGCGGTAGAGAAAGACTACGCTTCCGTTGAAGTACACAGCTGGAAGGGGACCTCAGCAGCGAACACAATACCGTCCTGGAGGAAGGGACATGTTGATTGAGGCCCAGATCCACCCCGAACTGTAGCGCCAGCCGTAGAAGAGGATATTGAATTTAAATTGGCGAGATATGCTAGAATGGATGACCAAGTAGAAATGATAGTTTTTCCAATTGTTATGATTCAGCAGCTGTCAAAACTACCAATGATATCCAGTTGTCAAAATAATTAGTTAGTTTTGCCATTTGATCATGCATCGTTTCAAACTTGCATAACGTGCGGAAATTGTTAAGCAATGTTATCGAAATTCCTGCTCAGTTGTATATACTGAACGTGACTTTCGTTTTGAGGTCGGTTGTCATCATGGCTTCAGTGTGCAGCCAATTCGTTGTACCCGGAAGAGTTTGAACCTAAGTACACTCTTTTGGATCATAAGGGACCAACTAGAGAGAGATTAACCTAAAACGAAGAGAACATAGGCTCCGTAGCGGTTAGTATCGAAGAGGACCCAGGCATGTCGATTCGGCTGAAGTGGGGATCGCCAGAGAGTCAACTCGACTTATTTTGAGGTTGGATTTGGGCCTATATTCGTGTAATTCCGTCGACTGCACTGACTCGGCCACATCGAGTGCATGGACAACAACGCTCCAGCTAAGAGGGTCTTCGAATCCGAGCCTCCTGGTTCGAGAAGGAGAGGAAGACCGAACCTCCGGTACGAAGACCAAGTCATCGCGGACGTAAGACAGCTTGGTCTTGATGACTGAAAGCAGCGTGCCCAGGACCGTCAACGATGGAAGGCAGCGATAGCTCAGGCTCAGACCCTACATGGGTCGTAGGCCTGCTAAGTAAGTAAGTAAGTTTTCGTGTAAGATTGTGGACCATAGACAAAGCCACAAGTTCACAGATTGGTCGCTGGAAACATTGGCCGGGGATCTGGATTTAAACCAAAAAACATCTTTTTAGACGAGGCCCATTTTTGGCTCAGCGGCAATATCAACAAGCTAAATTACCATTATTGGAGCAAACAAAATCTATAAGAGGACGCAACCACAGAGACTGACTGTTTGGTGTGGTTTATAACATGAGGGCATCATCGGACCTTATTTCTTTCGAAATGAGAAAAGAAACACCGTTACCGTCAATGGTCTCATGTTTAGAGCGAAGTTAACCAACTTTCTGTGGCCACAAGATCGATATATCCGAACTGTGGTTCCAAGAAGCCGGCGCTACATGACGTGCAAGCGACGCAACTCTCGAAGTTGTGAAGGAGAAATTTGCGGACTGTGTCATCTCACGGTGAGCGTTCATCAATTGGCCACTGCGATTATGCGACTTTACACAACTCGCTTATTTTCTCTGGGGCTATGTAAATATGTCTACGCCAATAAGCTTACCACTTTGGACGAGCTCGAGGCCAACATTCGAGACGCTTTTGCCAGAATAACATCGCACATATTGGGCCGCGTTATCAAATATTGGACCGGCCGCTTGAAGCACTGCCAGTGAAGCTGGGATGAAGATTTGAACTAAGTGCTTTTCTATATAAAATGGCATGGATGTAGCTTCAAAATAAGGACAAAATCAATGTTTTGTCTCACATCATTGTTGTCTTATTTAAATGTATTTTCCTTTCGTTTTTAACTGGTTTATCCTGTAGCACATCCATCACTTCAAGGTCATAGACAAATGAAGGAGTAAACCTTCTCAATGGACACCCTGTGTTTATGATTATGATAGAACATAAATTGTTTTGATTGAGAGTAACAATGTTGTGTATATCTGAAACTGATTAAGCCGTTTCTGCGTCATTATTCTAACGCCGCAACGGACATGTAGCCGCATTTTGGAACCATATCCTGCTAGTCTTTTTTTTCGGAGGATTTTTGAGCACTCAGACTCAAAACTGATCCATTGTACTGTCAGGTAGCAACCTACTCCAGTGCCGTTAATTTGATCCCAACAAAATTTTCCAATTTCACTGGGATTCGAACCTGTGACCCCACTAACTTGGGGCAGGCACTTAACCAACTGCGCCATCCAGTCGTTGAAAATGTCGTTTAAATTGACTAATAAATTTCTGCGGCAATAAACTGAACTCACCAGATACCATGTTGCAACTCCTGACAGATATTTTCTTTAAAAAGAAGCAATCGCTGGGATATTCTAAAGAAATTAGTTTTCATAGTATCCTCAAAAGAAGAACCCAATCGAGTCAAAACACAATCCACCCCCCACACAACACCCACCAAAGCAACGCTCCAATTATATTACCTCAACCAATTTGTTTCAATTCTTTTTGTAGCAAAAATTAACATTTCCCGTACATAAAAGTTGGTCCAGCTTCGGTCCTATCCGGCGCACTTACCACCTCAACGTTGCCATCAAAAGAGCTCTGCTGCTGCTACGTGTTAACAAATGAATGGGGTTAGACAAATGAAAGCATCCACCCAACTGCACACAGAAGGGTCCACCCATCCTGAATTCTCAATTCATTGTCCCGTGCAGTTGCAGTTCTCTTTTCCCCAGTTAACTTTCGACTGGATTTGAAAGCATCCTGATAAAATATTCCACCCACTGCAACTCTCTCATTTACGAAACTATGCCATCAGGAAAAATACGGAATTAATTAATGAGGGATGCGGGCTGGCGATGGATGGGGCTTGATATGTGTCAGGTCTGTAGAGTCATTGAAAGCACATGAAGCTGGCATATATCTCCCATGCGCATCCATTGTATTCCGCCATTGAACATGTGGTCAGTTAAAATATTCAAATCCAGGAGATACTTAGGTGGGACCATTAGGAGAGAACTAATTTCTGGCGGAGCGGAGTGCGAGGAAGCTGAAAGTGTTGTTATAAAGGAATCCTTTTAGCGGAGGATTTAAATTGAAATTTGTAAAGAAGCATTCAAGGTTTTCGAGGAATATTCAAATGATTCTCTTGGAGTGGAGTAGAAATGAATCTATTTCAATCATTCTCCATTGATGTTAAAAGCGCATAGCTGTTGGGGATAAAAATGCGTTTTGAGGGTTTTTATTTATGTGATTTATTCATATTAATTGGTACAATGTATTGTCCAGCGTTAGCTACGACTTTCACCTTCTTTCTATCAGAATAAGAATTAAATTTTTTGGCAAAACAGGCTGAATACATGTCAGCCAATTTGACAGATGTAGTTTCAACAACTGTCAAAGTTCGAAAATGCATATTGGAAGTGCCTTTAGTTTTTGCTATAGCCACACATTTCATGCTTGCGCAAGCCAGTGTCATACTGATGCGGTACTGGTTCTGAAAACGCTTCTAAATACATTTCAGTGCTCGAAGAAGAATCAACCATTTTCAAAATATTTCAGCACTAGATATGAATTAAAAATAAGGAACTTTCTACGACTTTAACTTACAAGGTAAACACGAACTTGGAACAGCACAGGATGCTCTTAAAGCAACGTCTTGTCATGTGCTGCTTTACATGTTTGTTCTAAGATTAAGGGGATAACTCACGTAATGAAGATAATTAATTTCAAGAGAATTTGCGTCAAGCGAAATATGTTTACTTCTTGAATAAACTCATTTGCTGCAAGCAGGCTGAATAAATGACAGCCAATTTGACAGCTGTGACTTGAACAATATGGCCACTATCGTCTGTCAAAGTTCAGAAGTCCCTGTTGAAATACCCTTTATTTATGATCAGCTATCTAATAATACGATTAATAATAATATTAATCCATCCCGGGGTGGTCTTGGGCCTAGATTCTACAGCAACTACTTGTTCTCATGACAGTAGGGACATACAGTTTAATGTCGACTTCGAACTGCGAGTTTGGGAAGCTTTTCTTGGACAGTCTTCGTAGCATTGTCAGTGATTCAAAAGAGGTGAAGCAGCGAATATATGAAAGATGTTTTTCAGAAATCGAACCTAAACTTCGAGTGCAGGAGTCGACGCACCTGCCCACAATGCCTCATCGCCTCGTCTTTTGAATGGGGCATTGTCAATGTAGAAGGAAAGCTAAAAACCGAAAAGACATAAAATAAAGAAAATCAAATTATTCAACAATAATGATAAGAATATGAAGTACCGCCAGTGGTCCATAAAGTTTCTGAATTAAGCCCAAAAAAACAATGCAGGGATGTAAACCTCGACGACAGTATGACTCCAAATTGTATTAATCTCAAAATGGCCAAAAGCCTTCTTTAAATGGTTTGTACAGAACCAAGTCATGGCGCCCGCTGAGAAACACTATGACAAAAGCTTCAAGACAGCTTGGTGATCAAAAGACGGTTCATTAAAAGTAATTTTAAACCACTTTAGCAAGCTGAAGCACCTTCCCAAGACCATCTATCGCATTTATTTCACAACGAATGGATGCTAAAGCAAATAATCACAGCCAACAACTCACAAGAAGTGTGTCCCCCTAGTGAACGTTAATCTCTCCAAGAATTCCTTGTTTCGTCTCTTCAGTCACACCTTGAGACAAAGATCTTAATGACTTAATTTGTTAGCGTTAGATACACAAGAGGACACACCCGACTCAACTGCGCTCATGTTTACATTGCACGAGTGCGTCCACCCACTTTGAACCTCCAGCACAATGAACACATTGCTCACTATCACTTACCAGCAGTCCGGCAATAAAACACAATCTAAAGTACTTTTCCCTTAATTACTTATCTCAGGGAACCGGAAACTACGTCTCAAAGCAGGACGAAAGCAGATCCACTGATGCCAAAATATTCCAGCTGCACTTCCGCCATCAGCGAACAAAGCCAATGACTTTTCAGTTAGCAACAATACGAGCAATGATTCTCTAGGATTCCGCAGAAGGAGGTCCCCACATCGCCCCCTCTCCGGCGTCTTGTGTCATTTGAAAGAAAGAAAAGGCATCTCCACCTCCTAGAGTCTGTGCACTTAATCCCAGCTACGCTCCCCTATTTCTATTGTGTGCATAATCCTCTGCTGCTGGCGTCACAGCTTTACACGTGTTTCCTTTGTTTTCTCTCCGCATTCCCCCAGTAAGGGCCCTGGCAGGTAGCATACCCTGGCAGTGCTTGTTTTCTTTCAATTGGTCTTCCCTTTGCAGCCATCGCATCGTACTCCGTGGAATCCCTTTCATTCCAAGCGAATTATTGTTTTCGTTCAGCTCCTTCTAAGCCCCTTTCTGGTTTTTGTACTCTTGCTTCTGGATTAAGTTCTGGCAAAAGACTTGAAGGATTGACTGAGTGTCATTGTGCACATGCAGTTCCTTACTTATTTGGGTCATGTGATGAGCTCCCCCCGTTCCTCTCGGTCCATTCAATATTTAATTGTTAATGTGTGGCGTTCGTGTGAGTGCTGTCATCAGAGAAACCAAAAACACGATGACAATGCTTTAAACATTCACAATGCTCGCTGAATCGTGATGCTTGCGCCTGGTTGTCGCTGGGATCGCAGGCGTCGTTGCCGCCGTTGTTGTCGCTGTTGTTTCGCAAACCCATTTAAGTTAATGCGGCTTACAATTCTCCGCGACTAGCATCAACATTTGCTGGGATATTCATTGTGATTTATGTGCACAATCATCGCATCGAAGAGCACCTCGGTTTGTTTGTTCATTCACAGGAAGTGCACAGCTTCACGCTTGACGAAATGTTGATGAATGTCCTTTTTAATTTTGCTGAATAATTCGAGACCTCACGACGGAATGCTTTAATTTTGAATTAATTGCAATTAAAAAATTGCGGTGATTCTTCGCGGCTGATGGAAGACTTTTTTAAGCGGTAGAAAACTTTGGTTTCACTGCAGAACCTTTGTCAAAAATATATAACCCAAAGCGAAGCTTTTTTATGAATTTTCAAAATGTTGACCAATCTTGGAGTTTATCACTTTCTCCTTCTAAACGATTTCCCAAAACATGGTGTAAGAAAAACAAGCTTTACTTTTGACAGCCTGTCAAAATTATGATCTTATCCTGGGCAATTTTTGATTTGTCTTTTAAGCTTTCTTCGCAGTTTCGGGTGGAAAAGGTGGAAATTTAAGAAAGTGACGCACCCGCAACCTCATCTTAAACGAACATGACAAACTATACGGTAAAAGTTTGCAAAAGCTGGAATGTGTGTGCAAATTTTGAAGAAATTTACAAAAGAATTACGTAAAAAGTGTAAACAATTACTGCTTTTAGTATTTCTTTTTACATCTTCCTAAACAGGACGATGTCACGCACGCCTCAGGTAATCATGCCTTGATTATCTTACACCGTGGTCTCAAAATTCATCCAAAATTTAAATTTGCGTCATTTGTCAACGAAGGAGAAAAGTCATGACACCACTCGAATATAAGAAACAGTAACACTTCAGGGTTGTATGATAGAACAACTGAAAGAGAGTTCGGTGAACAATAAAAAGTGATTTTTTCAACAAAATAACCTTCAGCGATGAAGCTCATTTTCATCTTGATAACTTGATCGTCATTTTAACAAGACCGCGACAACTGCCATAAATCCCAAAAACACGTGTTACTCTCGAGTCCAGCAATTTTGTGACAAGATTTTCCGCCGTTGGACTTTTTTCTTTGGAATTTTTTGAAGTCTATAGCTTATGGAATCGAATCGAGATCAACACACGCATGAAATGAATAAACTCAACGCTGTATTAAGGTAGCCCTAAACGACGAACATGCTCGCCGAACTTGCTCGTGCTCGCCGCATTTTCGTCGTGTATGGGCTGGTTCGCGAGCCGCTCGCTGTTGGCGAAAAATTTCGATTTTTTCGTGTTCGTTGGCTTTGATGTTCGCCGTGTAGGACCATGTTCGCGGGCAAACCTCATTTTTGTTGTGATCGTCGCCGAGTGCATATCGCGGATTAAGCACAGTGACAACAGTCAGCCACGACTTTATCGAGGAATTCACCACTTGCGCTTCCCTATCACGCATGTTGACGGTTTGAAGAAACAACACGGAATGAATGTTCGCCAAATGTGTTCGCCGTGTAGGGGATAACGCAAACGAGCAAGTTCGGCGAGCATGTTCTTCGTTTAGGGCTACCTTTAACGAAATTCGGCCACATTTATACAAAATGATCCGGCGAAATCGTACGCATGTGCAGCAAAATCGTGGAGTCTGTTGACCCGATATGCTATTCCATATGTATATACCCCATGCTTAGAGTGACCAGATCCATGAGCATGAAAAAGAGGACACCTTCAACAGTCTCAAATAAGAATTGAAGACTCACTTCTTTTTGCATTAGAAAAACACCCACGAATACGGTAAACAAACGGTGTATGTATATACTTTTAAACAGAAAAAAAGGTAGGAAATGAACTGTCAAATAAGTGGGTGTGTTCAGACGTCTGTTAAAAAAAACATAAAAAATGGCGTTGTGTTCAGAAGCGAATGAGTTTAGGTACAAATATATTTTAGGTTGCGATCGCACCAGAAAGATGGAGAAAATGTCTAAATTAATGTTGAAAAAAAAGTTTTGTGATGTCGAAAAATTTAGTTAACTGAGAAAATCTAAAAAGAGGACAAATTGCATGTTTTTCCAAAAAGATGCCGGCCGTTTTTTTATGAGACAAAAAGAGAACGTCTGATCGGCCTACCCATGCTGTGTAGTTTATGAATCAATGAACAAACTTTACTTAAAGCCTGTGAGCGCCGTGGCATGTGGGTATGTGCGTCGACTCCTGTGTACTTGACTGTGTGTGACAGTCTAGGTTCAAATCCCAGCTCTGATCTGTTGAAGAAATTTCAGAGATGATTGATTGTGGAGTCAAACCCAAAATTGTAAACATCTATTCAGAAGTTTAAGGCAGACTTAACGAAGGGAGATATTCATTTCGACGCGTATCCACACGTGTCCAGACTCCTCCTCAATGGTTTTGGAAAAAGCAATCCCTGAGTCGCCCACTTTACCAAGCAACCACATCATTATCAGATCAAGCTTAGTTTTGGTATAATGATACACTCACTTCGTGGGAAGTTTACACCATCTGTACCAGATAGAGCATGCGGCACAAATACATATAAAGCTCAACATAAAATAGCGACAGTCGTATAATTTCCCAGTCAAAGGAAAGAAGAAGTCTAGATGGTCTTACAACTTCGTAGCTTAATCTGAGGTAAGGAAGGCCGTCCTAAAATCAGGTGTGTCCCATAATTTTATAGCCAAAGTAAGTTAAGGTAAGAGGAAGGTTGCAGTGAAATTTGAAAGGTTTAATTATCTTATAGCTAATTTGAGTTCAGGCAAGCGGGTAACTACCCTAAAATTAGGACGGTCCTATAAGTTTTTATAGTCAAAGCGCACAATGGCAAAAAGAACAGAGGTTATTGTCAGAAACTAGAGCGCTAATAGAGGAAATACAAAGTCTATCGATAAAAACTGTGCCAGCCGTTGTTGTCTAAAACATTCATTAGTCAGAAAAGTTTAAAAGTATTGCATGCCATCAAGGAAAATTCAACTAAACCAAATTTTGTAGACGAAATCCTAAGACATTTAATCTTCCCTACAGCCCTTAAGTGTTCAAGAACAAATATTGATTTACGTTGAATAACGTTCTGAGCTTCCAATGAAGCCAATGGACTGTAGTGTTATGTGTACTTCAAAATCTCTTACCGAAAGTAGTTTACAGAAACTTATTTGACAAGTTTCCAGCAAATGAGTTTATTCGAGAAGTAAACGTATTTCGCTTTTGAAGTGAGTTCTTGACGCAAATTCTCTTGAAATTAATTATGTTCATTACGTGAGTTATCCCCTTAGTCTTAGAACTCACATGTAAAGCAGCACAAAACATTGTCTTAAGAGCATCCTGTGCAGTTCCAAGTTCGTGTTTACCTTGTAGTTAAAGCCGTAGAAAGTTCCTTATTTTGATTCATATCTAGTGCTGAAATATTTTGAAAATGGTTGATTCCTCTTCGAGCACTGAAATGTATTTAGAAGCGATTTCAGAATCAGTACCGCATCGTATGACATTGGCTTGCGCAAGCATGAAATCTGTGGCTATAGCAAAAACTAAATGCTCTTCCATTATGGATTTTCAAACTTTGACAGTTGATAGCGGCCATATTGTTGAAACTACATCTGTCAAATTGGCTGACATGTATGCAGCCTGTTTTGCCAAATCACCATGGATGGAGATAGCATTCAACAGTACGTACAAATAATAAAATTGTTTTATCAAAATAAGTGTTCTGTTCGGGAAACGTTCTGCGCGCTTCATCTATTTTACGGTCACCATAATCGTCCTACCGAGAGGACTATTCGCAGTTTGGTGGATAAATTTGAGTACACTGACTCAGTAAAGGATAAACCAACAGCCGTATGTCGACGAAACGCAAGATCTGCCAAAATATCGCCACTGTCCGGTCCGTGAGGGTGTACAGGGGAATCCGAGGCAGTCGACTTCGTGTCGCTCACAAGAACTCGGCCCTTCGCAGACCACAATTTCGCAACTAGGCGAATTTTGGTTTGTGACTTGGGCCTGTACATGTACAAAATTCAATTGAAGGTAAACGACCATAGACAACGACGTGTGTTCGTTGAATGGGTTCTGGAGCAGTTTGAAACTGACTCTAATTTTCATCGAAAAGTCATCTTCAGCGATGAGGCCCATTTCTGGATGAATGGGTACGTCAACAAACAAAATTCTCGAATTTGGGAGGATGCCAATCCCCAGTCGAATCTCGGTCCAATGCATCTCGAAAAAATTTCTGTTTGGTGTGGATTTTGGGATGGCGGCGTCATTAGTCCACATTTCTTTGAGAATGACATTGGCTAGGCGCTATGGTTACCAACTTCTTTTGACCTGAATTGGATGATGTGGACACAAACGACATGTGGTCTTAACAGGACGGCGCCACGTGCCACACAGCCCACGCAACATTAGAAATTCTGCACGATCGATTTGAGGGCAAGTTCGTCTCACGTGGAGGCAATGTGAACTGGCCACCAGATCACCAGATCGTGCGATTTGACTCTGTTAGACTTTTTGTTGTGGAGTTTTTTGAAGTCGCAGGTTTTCCGACTACGCCACGGCGATAATTACTAACTTCTTTTGGCTTGAATTGGGTAATATAGGCACTAACGGCATGTGGTTTCAAGAGGACGGCGCTAGGTGCCACACAGCTCAGGCCACATTGGAAATTCTGTACGACCGATTGGAGGGCATGGTCGTGAGATGACCAGGAGGAGGAGGTGGATGTAAACTGGCCACCAAGACGTGCGATTTGACGTCGTTAGGCTTTTCTTGCCGGATTTTCTTAAGTCGCGTGTCTTTGCGAATTAACCGCAAACCACAGCGGCCCTCAAAGCTAACGTAATCCATGCCGCCGGTCAAGTTCAGCCTGATTTTTGCGCTAGACTCATGGAAAATTGGAAACTTCTGATGCGCGTCACCCAGAGAAGCTGCGGAGGATATTAGAACGATGTTATATTCCATTTATAATGGCATCAATAGGCCTTTCAAACGAATGAAAAATTTCGATGATATCTAACATGCACTTTATTTTAAGTAAATTTAAAGATAGGAAGCGGCAAATGAGAGACCCTTTACTTTGTGTATTCTTGAGTCGAGAGCTGCACGCAAAATTTTCGATTTCATCGAAGGAAGTGGGTGAATTTTCAAAACTATTCCTGCTTCATACGCCTCCAGACGCTTCTTCGTGACAAAATACAGAAGTCGTCACTTTGGCTACTCAAGTGATTTTGGTAACAGTTTGCGTTCATGGATCTCAATTCATCCTTCTCCAAACCTAGCCGATGTGCATTAATTTGTTCACAACTTTACGGACAAGCTGTGCGATGAAGATGCTCTATTAGTCTTCAAGCGTTTGAAAAATTGTGCTTTAAATAATTTAAAGAATAAAAAATCACCCAAGCAATCTCTCAAACACACGAGCACACAAAGCAGCCAAGAAAGCGGGAGAAAACATCGATGTGTGCTGTGGGCGATGATCCAATCTACGGACACGATTCCCCCTCATGTCTCAGAGTTCAGAATTTTGATTCCATAAAGATAAAACTACAAAACCGCTTCTTTTCAAAATATCGAATGACATCATAAAATAATGTTCATACTTTATGGATGAGTTCTGACTCCGAAGCTCACCTTCAGTTCATGGTCCCACGTTCAGTGACACCTTCACCCCTCGTCCCTGGTCGAAATAAAAAGCACGTGAGCACGTTTGAGCGATAAAATCACTTATCCAAACGAACTGATGCTCTGACCATCCACCCACCCAGTGGAAGTGACTCCATATCCATCCGCTCGACGACATGTCGGTGGACATCTTCTGTTTGTGCGATTCACTCGAGCGTATACGTATTATGTTGTGCCAGAATTTCACAGATCGTCGTTGCAGCAGGATAGAGGACTCACCGTGCCAGGCCGTAAACACATCCACACAAAGCCCGGAAGTGCCGGAACACAAATCCCGTATTCGCATCTCGGAGCCAACCTCAATGAGATGGGGGACCTGGAGAGGTTTCCCTTACCCCCGGCATTGAGGCGTGATGCATTTGGCGTAACGTTCCTTGGAAACTTCAAAATAATTCACGACAATATTTGCACAGAGAGCTATGCGGCAAAGCGTGAAGGAAAGATACCTCAGAGCTCTCAGAGGAACGAGTGTGTGGTTGTGTTTTGCGGCCGCACAGAGCTACTGAAAGTGTGCATTCGTGGCGACGACGCTACGACATAACATTTAATTCTGCTGCGCTACGACTAGGAGCAGAAAATCCTTTCTAGTCGTGAGACTCATGCCGCACTCGAGGCTCGCAATGTAATCGGCTTTTCGTCTGTGGCATGCAATCCCAACCGAAGCGGCGCGGCAGTGAACTACGTGCTGGGATCGAATAGAATTTACGAGCACGCTCGTCGGGGTAAAACGTAATCCTTCCATCTGCCTGCATCATTATCTCCTTCATTGGAATCCAATGGCACAATGCGGAGGCTTTAGCAGACCTGTCCTACCCTCCAACAACGTGGCACTTTACAGCACCCGAGCACCTGAGTCTCGGGGCTTCCGCAAAAGGTTCGGGTAAACAAGCGAAGGAATTTCTTTGGGGCCCTGGATTTTAATGGATGATGAGGAAAGGCAGCCACAAATACCAAAGTGCGTCCTGATAAAAGTTTACCTCTTGCCACAAAAGTTTCATGAAGCAATATCATTTTGTTAAGTTATTTTAAATGAGTGTTAGTGCGGTCCTCTCCGGGATTAACAAAGAAACAGACGGGGGAGGACGAGGAGGAGGACATGGCGAGGTATAAAAGGAATTCTTTGACGGGCGGGCTCTGCTGTGCGACAAGTTTCCGCGTTCCACATAATTAGAAGCGGTGGTTTGGGGGATGTGCAGGAATTCCCGCTGAATCCTTGATGGACTCATAACCATTTAACTTGGGTTCTTGGCGTTGTTTCACCTGAATTGGGGAAGCAATCATGTGGATCCTTGTGGAAGTGTTTTTTTTTTTGCTGATTATTGCTCCCATCCCTCCCGCCTGCGTGGATTCAAAACACGGCGGCGATAACGATCCGAGCGATGGTGTGCTTAGAAAGTTTTAAGGCTCGATAAGACACAATTGAATTTAAGCCAGCCGTGGAGACTGAGTCCATTAAAGGGAATGGAATCCATGAATGCTTTAAATAGTTAGGTAAGATATTCCGGTATCAGGTGTGATAGAATTTAATGGGGGAAGGGGCCTTGAGAAAGGAATGAATTGTGTCAACAGAGTGACAAGTTTTAAGGGTTTTAAAGGTCTGACTAGTCGACTTTGGTACCACAAGCCAACTTTTAAATGTTTCGAACTCACCATTGAGTAATTTAACGTTTCACCGGATGTTTCGAGTAGAGAATTTTCAATTCGATAACTTTGACGAGTCGATCAGAAAAGTTGCAGCTGATGATATACAGTCAGCGTTGAAAGAGAGTGAACACTCCATCATCTCGTGAAAGTTTATCCACCAAAATTAAATTCACCAGAATGAGATAGGATAAACATGGATACATCAAATTAAAGATGCAAAGTCATGCTTTAGTGGGCGCCATGGCGTCGTGGGTAGGTGCGTCGACTCCTACGCTCGATGTTCTCAGTTCGCTTCCCGAAAAATCACCTAACATTTTTTCACGGCTCCACCGAGTCACTGACAATGCTCAAAGAGTAGAACTGTCTAGAAGAAGCTTCTCAATCCTGCCACTCGGAGTCGGCATTAAACTGTAGGTAATCTCCGCTCGTGACAGAACAATAGCACGCACAACACGAGTGGTTGCTGAGAAGCTAGGCCCAGGTCCACCTCGGACTGTAGCGCCTTAAGAAGAAGAAGAAGAATCTGGACCGCACCAGCTCGGCAAATCGAGTACAGGTCAAATCTTACATAAGACCACCAAGTCTCAAGCCGATATGCACCGGCCTTTCGGCGATTTCGGCGACAGCATTCGTCGCAAGGAACTATTCGCCGCCTATTCGACCTGAAATTTGATTGTGTCGCGTCACGCAAAAAACCAGGTCCACCTCGGACTTTAGCGCCCTAAGAAGAAGAAGACGCTTGTTTTTAACACTTTTTTGATTTAAATTAACTTCTTAACACGACTGGATGGTGCAGTTGGTTAAGTGCTTGCTCCAAGTTCTAGGGGTCCCAGGTTCGAATCCCAGTAAAATCGAATCTGTTCCAGTCACCATTTGCCGTTGGGATAAAATTAACGGCACTGGAGGATGTAGGATGTAACCTGGCAGTACATTGGACCAGTTTTGAGTCTGAGTGCCCCAGTAAGGTTTCAAAAATCCTCAAAAAAAAAAAAAGAACTAGTTCAAAAAAGAGATCTAACAAGTGAACAAGGGAACTAGTTCAAAATGTAATTTTTTTTTAGTTCAGTAGTTCGACAATCTCAGGTATACCTAATTCAGTAAGAATAACTGAACTAAATCGAACTAAACTGAACGATATTGAGTGCGTTATGCACATCAGGCTTGTTTTTGTTTAACTGCGAAAGCACAATCACATTGAGCATCGTTGCGTTGCCGGCAGTGTATGCGAAGGGAATTCAAAAAATGAATGTTTTTATATGGTTTTCTAGGGCGTTGAATTAAGGAACTATTAAGGGGATTTCTATATGAGTCGTTTTACTTGATTTTGTTTCTTCCTTCAGTTAAGAAGAGATAGCGCTGTTATTTATAACAATAATCTGACAACCAAGACCATCAGCGAAAATAGCACAAAACTCAATTTCGTGAGCGATGAATTACATTGAACTAAATGAACCAGAAAAATGATAAACAAATTTGAACTAAACTGAGTGCTCTGAACTAGAATGCATAAGGCTAATACATATCGATGGCTTAGTTCCAAAGGGCAACAATTCGAAGATAATTTTGAAAAAATGCCATTTAAACTTCTTACTAAAACATACCTACGACTTAAAAGCATTGAATTAAATTGAAGAGAATGGGGAGTGACTGTAGCACATAGCACTGCGACCACAATAGATCTATTGTGCCCCCTTTTGTTTCTGTAGGACTTCAGAGCTACCTTGAGAAATTTTATTATCTCTTTGGATGGAATGTCCCGGTAGTCTGTTCCTGTTAATGTGAATCTGCTGGTTATTTTACATCTGCTTGGTGTCAGATTTGGACACTCGACTAATAGGTGTTCCATGGTCTCCTTTGATTCTCCGCAGTGTCTATAGTTTTCTGTTCTGATGTGCCCCCTTTTGTGTGGGTGATAGTTACATAGGAAGTGGCCAGTAAGTGCACCACATAGTATTCTGAGGTCAGGTTTGTGAAGATTTAGAGCCTCTTTGGTTCTTCTGGGATCATCCCTCATGCATTTTTTGGAGTACGTAAGTCCCACCTGCTTGTTCCATAGTTGGATACGGCATTTGTGTGTCCAGTTGTTTATATGTTTGTATATGGTTTCCGAATCCATACAGAGGGAAAGGCGCAATATTTTCAGCTCCTTTCTTTCCTAGGATGTCGGCCTTTTCATTACCCTCGTGGTTTTCATGTCCTGGCACCCATATCAGTTTTATTCTGTTTTTATCTGCCAGTGGCTTGAGTATTTTGTGACATTCCCAGAGAGTCTTTGAGTTGAATGTGAAGCTGTTTAGGGCTTTGAGTACTGCCTGGCTATCTGGGAGTATCGATATTTTTGAATTTGTTGCATTTCTGTTGCCGATACAGTGTGCGGCTTCATTTATAGCAAAGAGTTCAGCCTTGAATATTGTGGACTCTTTGGGGAGAGGCATGTGTAGATTACATCTGGGTCCTACGATGCCAGCTCCGACTCCACTTTTCGACTTCGACCCATCTGTGTACCATCTTTGGGCGTCATCAGTCGTCCAGGGAGGGCTATAGACCCATTCTTCTCTCTTAGGTATAACGATTTTGTATTGTTTGTTGAAGTCTAAGATTGGGATCATAAAATCACTGACCTTAGTTAGTTCATTAACGTGATCAACCTTTCTTAGAATCTCTAGGTGTCCCGTTAGGTTACCATTTTTAAAATTATAGGTTCTTTGCAGGGCTACAGCTTGTCTCGCAGCTTCAGCCTGAACAGCAACAAGAAGCTGAGGTAGGCTTAGTAACATTTCCAAGCTTATAGTTGAAGTGGTTCTCAACGCACCTGCCGTGCAAATGCACGCTAGCCTTTGTATTTTGTTTAGTTTGTTAATGGTCTGTCTCTGTTCACATTTCTTCCACCAGATAACAGCACCATAGAGTATGGTGGGTTTGACCATTTGGTTGTATATCCATAAGCTCATTTTTGGGTTTAGGCCCCAGGTTTTTTTCCACTAGTTGTTTTAGGGCCCAGAGCGCTTTAGTAGCTTTTTAAGGTTCCGTCTACAAAAACGGAACCTTTATAATTTCGGTGTGTCCGTCCGTCCGTCCGTCCGTCGTGTTTGTCACACTTTTTTATCTCCGAAGTTTATGAAGATATCGGCATGAAATTTTGGAATTAGGTACTTCAGACCTAGATGTCAATTCCTATGCAGCGATTTTAAAAAGTGGGGCCATTTGGGGGTGGCTCCAGTACAGGTGAAGTTGACATTAATTTTGAAAAATTGTCGCACCCCATCGAAATATATATCAATCGACAGGTCTTTCGAAATGAGGTGGAGGTTTCGTTCAACACTTTTTTATCCAAAATACCGTTTGGAAAATATGGAGCTCCAAAGTTTTAAATGCGTCCCCCCCTGCCATTTCTAAACCAAAGTGTTTAAAAATCTGAAAAAATCACAAAAACTTGGCTTCATTGAGTACTTCCATTTAAAACCATTGCGAGCATTCTGGCCTTAATGGTTTTGGAGATATTGGCCAAAAACGGTCAATCATCGACATGCGAATTTTGAAGATCTGAAAACGCAGTTTTGAAGACATCAATGTAAGCATTAAGAAATGATACATTTCAAAATATCGATTTATGTTGAAATTTTGAGATATCTAAGATTTAAGATGAGAACAATTTTCATTTTCACACATAATTTCATGCTGTGTTCGGCCACTCTATTCGTTGATGAGTGTTATCTTTTCGACCTCACCCCTAAATGCCCAACAGAAATGAACACACACACACCGCAGGCATGAGCAGTGATTGGGTATGTGTATGATGGAAGGGATTTTCTGTGTTGGATAAACTTCGATAGAGATATAGGTATATGTAGGGATGAACGTTTGTTTTTTTCGGATGTATAAATGTATGAATGAATAGTTGATTTAGGTTGAAGTTAGAAGAAAATTCAACTGAAATAGTTTCGAAACGTCGTTTGATCTTCAGAAATCATCCATCAATATTATGCGACGGAACCTTACCCGTGCGAGTACAACGCTCACTTGCCCAGTTTTTTACATATATTATTGATGTGAGCATTCCAGGAGAGTTTTTGGTCAAATGTGACACCTTAGAATTTTACCTCTTCCTTTAGCATGATGGGCGTTTCTTTAATTTTGAGAGTCGGGAGACTATTTGTTCTTCTTTTAATGAAACGGATGATGTTGGTCTTGTTGGGATTAAAAGCATAATTCTAGTTAAAAATATTATGAAAAAAAAAATTTCCCAACGGTTTCATTATTTTTCATAGGTCACCGACAGATGGAGCCGACCTTTGAAAACAAAGCTTAACTAACATCCAGTTAAAAGTCAAAACAAAAAGCCCGTGATAAATATTTCATGGAAACTTCTAAGAAAAACCAAAGTTCAAATGTCCCAGGGGGCTGCCAGATATCCCCGCATTAATGACAAACATTTCCATATGTGACGTTCGAGTTCGAGGTTCGAAATGTCATCGACTTCCCTATCGACCGATAAATGCGCCATCACGAAAATAAAATATTTAAATGAGAAGCGAATAACCAAAATGTCCAAGCAAATTGCTATTCCCAGACCCAAACCACCGGGCAAACATGCATACTCCCCAGTCAAAATCCATCCAAAGAAAGGCCACTTCACACAATTTCCATTCGACATGGCAAACTGGCAGCCACAATGGCACTCTGTTTGGTTTTGTGTTGAAGTGTTTTCGACTGTATTGCGAATATGTATCTGCATGGTTGAAGAATTTCCATCGTGCCACTGATGGACATGCAAGAAAGCAGAGTGTCAAAAGACCGAGAACTCTTGTGAGTGGTGGTGCACTTATCTAGTCATCTGGGGACGATTGCCAAGGGGTTTCAACTCTAAACTAGGAACTCACAATCCCATCTTATCTTGAGAAAGTTTTCCGATTCGAATATCCCTCCCTGACGAGGAACCGCAACCGTTTCGGACGAAAGTGTTCATGTGCAGATGCACATGTGGCATTAGTTGGGCAATAAATCTTTAAACTGGACACTGTCTGGGACGTGATTTAAAGTCCAACAATTTTAATTAAAATCCTTTCTGACCCCATTCTTAGGGCGGGTAATAATACGGCGGGATCCTTTAATTGGAGTGTCTACCCTAGGAGCAAGATTTATATGCACATTTGCGCAGCAGGAAAAGGACTCGGCTAACGTGCAAAAAAAGAAAAAAAAATGTTCTCGCTAATGTCACGGATACGTTTTACGTGACTCCGTTTTCGTTGTTTGTTGTGTTCCGACTTCATTCTTCCGCTCCCGTTGTTGTTGCCAACTGCTGGGGCGGGTAATTTAATAAATTACATGCATTTCAATCGCTTCAAAGTGAATAATGTTTCCCTTTTTTTGATTTTCTTTCAGGTAAGTGCCTTCAAATTGACGAAAACATTGTGAGCACACAGCCACTCACACACAATGACGGGTGAGCACAACAAGATGGAGGTGGAGGATGTCCCCTCCTTGTATGCATGCATGTATCCTTAAGTAACTAATAACTGATGTTAATTGCTGATGAGTCCAACTTTAGGACTGATTTCCCACACAATAATTAAACCCTTTTGTCCTGCTCAACCAACAGACGGTAACTTCCTTAATCGGACCTTCGACTGTGGAAGAGTCACTGAAACAGAAATGATCCGCCACCCCAATTTGATCCAATTTTCTCAGATCAACCGCAAAGCCTTTTAAGGTTTACTTAATGGAGCCGCATCAACGACGGGAATTTTCCATTTAATAATTCACTCGCCCGAGATGGAGGCAATCCAGTGGAGGCGGCTTTTATTGGCTTTATCCTAATAACGTCTGCAAAGTTCGCGGTTGAATAACGGTGACATAAAAATCGCCATCACGTAGAATGCTTCAACGTGGAATTCGTAATTCAGTTCATTTCTAGGGTTTGTCTGAAGATGGGGAATTGAACTTTTGGACTCGGGAAAAAAGGAAATTGTTTCCAACCGAATGACGGAAGTGGTTTTAAAGCTTGGACTTAGTTGAATGTACGAAAAGAAGGGGTGGATTTTAACTGTGAGGAGTGACCAACATTTTAAATTCTTTTTAAAGGCCGCCGAGAGTAAATTGTTTTCCCAAAGAAAAGTTAGGTTAGTGGGGAGGTTTACACGCAACAACGCATTGCAACTCACGACTTTGTAGAGAGAACAGTTCGTGCTACTCGGGTGTAGTTCATCGACTAGTGCCGTCTACAACTCGCAACGAGTAATGCCATGCAGCCCATCAAACTTAAGGCCCAACCATAATATCCCTTTGAAAACGTTAGATTATGTCAAAAACCAAAAACTAGAATCAGAGTCAAATTTTAAAGCATTCATAGTTAAGGAGAATTTGGCTGTCAACTGGCATTTGCATACGTAGAGAGCAATTCATCTCACTCCCGCCTAAAGGCCCAACTAAAATAGGCATAAGCACGCATGAGCTAATGTCAAACGCGCATGAGTAAGTGAGCGAATACACGCCTACCCGTAAGAGCGACTACAATGGAGCTCACGAACAATTCGAAACATTTCGTTAAGCATGTACGAATTCAACAAGTGGCACACAAGCAAACAAATGTTTCGTTAAGCATGAGCTAGTGCGCTCTGAACAGCACCGCGCATATGCGAATTTGACAGAAGGCACACAAACGCATAATAATAATAATAATGGCGGCGCTACAATCCAAGGTGGAGCTGGGCCTAGCTTCTCAGCAACCACTCGTGTTGTGCGTGCTATTGTTCTGTCACGAGCGGAGGGGACCTACAATTTAATGCCGAATCCGAACGACGAGATTGAGAAGCTTGTTCTAAACAGTTTTAGTCGTTGACTATTATCAGTGACTCGAAAGAGGTGGAGCCGTGAAAAAATGTTTGGTGTTTTTTTCGGGAATCGAACCGACATCATCTAATTATTCATGATTTGATAGTAAATAATAGCAAAAACCCTTGTCTATATGATAAGAGGCACATCTTATATTGTAGTAAACATAAAATTAATTTGTTGTGCGTGCGTTTTATGCAAACATGACGAAACATTTCGTTAAAATTTGACACCAGCTCATGCTCACTCATGCCTATTATAGTTGGGCCTTAAGAAGTGAACGAACTTAACGAACTTGACGAAAATGAGCGGAACAGTTACTATGGTCACAGTGAATTGTTTTTGTGTATTCTCTCTTCAGGGTCGAAATTGGGAAATGAATCAGGGAACTTGCCAGGGGCCGCATTTATTGTCAGACTACAGAATGCAGTCATATTTAAGCCAACTTAGGCCCATAATGATGCCACAAGGATTAGGCCATTCCCTGCCCATTCAATCCTTCCGAGCTCGCAATGAGGCAAATTAATTGCCTGTTGCTAATGGCATTGAAACAGAAGTGGTTTAAATGGATGTAGCGACAAGCGAAGACTAAGCAACGTACAGTACCTCACAAAATTGAGCATACACCCAAAGCAAGGAAATATTTTTGATTTTTTCTTCTTGAAAAAAGTAATTTATTAAAAAAACAAAAATATAGTTTCAATAACACATATTTAATTTTAAAAAACAAATTATAAATGCAGTGAAATATTAAACAAAACAGACTGTTTTTTAGCGAAATATAAAAAAGTACTTACTCGTAATTTAAAGGGACAAAATTGAGCATACACTGAAAAAAACTAAAAGTTGATCGAAGTTATCGATTAAACACTAAATAAAAAACGACAAAAAATTTAATTTCACTATCGGGTGAATCACTTCTCCAGCATCTATTACAACTTTTAACCACCAGGTTATGGGTTTTATAAGTTGTTCCGTAAAAGATGACAATATGCTTTCCCAAGCTGTTTGGATTTGTAATTTTAGCTTTAGCTTATTAGAGAAGAGACTTTCTTTTAGCAGCAGTTTTATCTCAGGCCATGGGTGTTCAATCGGGCCTAGATCAATCGATTTTGGAGGTGTTTTACTCGTAAGTTGCACTTGAGGCAATATAAAGCAGCTATTCGCGTACTTAGTACGAGGTGTGCTTCGGATCATTGTCTTTTTAAAAGCAACAATCCTAATGAATGCTTAATTTTTTCTGAAACTGCGTAGAATTTCACTTGAAAATATTCAAATACCCAATTTTGTCCATGGTATTCTCTGTGAATTCTTGAAGCCAATGCCCGCAGACAACATCACACAACCTGCTCCGCTTTATTTTAGCGCTGTGTTTAGTCCTTTCCAAACAACTTGCATATTGATCGAAAGTGGTTAATTGTTGTTCCATTTGAAAACTTTCTGGGTGATTTACTATTACCAGAACGTCACAATAGGCAGCTATTTATGAAGAAATCGAGGACGTCATCTACTCGTACCTCGGCTCCACAGTAAACAGTCTATAAACCATCAGTACCGAAATCGAACGCAGAATACTTCTTGCCAATCACAGTTGGCTTTCAACTCAAAAGACAAATGAATTATAGATTCTTCCTGACTTTCTATAAGACCTTTATCATTCCAGTCCTACTCTATAGCGCAATATCCCAAGCGGATGAAGAGTCTCTTGATCTTTTCAAGAGAAGAGCTCTGCGCGCGATTTTTGGTCCTGTTTGCGTTGACGGCATTTCGAGGAGAAGGTTTAACCACGAGCTGTACAGCGACATGAGAGCGTATGGATAACTTAACACCTAAAGAAAGATTTTGTTAGCTGGAGAGGCTTGGTGGCTAATATTCAGGTCTATCCTAGACTGTAGCACCATACTGATATTCTTTAGCTTTCCAAAATGTTTGAAGTAGATACCAGTGTTGGGTTTTCCTCTGGATTGAGAGGACATTTCATGTACAGTGTAATGGTTTCCTTCTCATCTCCATCTCTACAACTTCCACAGATTTCTAAGTTACACATATTTTACTGGGATTCTTGCCACAATGTCCTGCAACAACTGCACAGTGTCCTGTAAAGTGTGCTAAGTTCTGACCTCAAGCTTCACTGATTAGGCAGAGCGAGCGTTTGATGTTATGCTCGTGTCAGATGTGGTCAATAGTGAGGAACGTTGTGTCTAAAAACTTTATTAAACCAAAAAGCTAGGAGGTAGGAGTTAAGAAGTAGGAGCTAGAAGCTAGGAGCCAGTAGTTGTAGCTAGGACCTAAGAACAAGGAGTTAGAAGCTAGGAGCTAGGAGCGAGGAGTTAGGAACTAAAAGCCGGAAGCTAGAAGCTAGGAGCTAAGAGCCAGGAGTTAGGAGCTAAAAGCTAGGAGCTAGGAGCTAGGAGCTAAGAGCTAGGAGCCAGGAGTTAGGAGCCAAAAGCTAGAAGTTGGGATCTAGGAACTAAAAGCCGGAAGCTAGAAGCTAGGAGCTAAGAGCCAGGAGTTAGAAGCCAAAAGCTAGGAGCTAGGAGCTAAGAGGTAGGAGCTAAAAGGTAGGAGCTAGAAGCTAGGAGCTAAGAGCCAGGAGTTAGAAGCCAAAAGCTAGGAGCTAGGAGCTAAGAGGTAGGAGCTAAAAGCTAGGAGCTAGAAGCTAGGAGCTAAGAGCCAGGAGTTAGAAGCCAAAAGCTAGGAGCTAGGAGCTAAGAGGTAGGAGCTAAAAGGTAGGAGCTAGAAGCTAGAAACTAGGAGTTAGTAGCCATGGGTTAGGAGCTAGAAGCTAGGAGGTAGGAGCTCGCTTTTGGAAAGTCAGGAAAAGACTGCCATATCTACAAAATTCGTTAGCTTCGCAATTTCCGGTTAAATTACACCCCACCGGCACCCACATGAAGTGTACATTGAAATGCTTGGCCATCTCACTGAGAAACAGCGAGTCATTGAAGGGCTGTCCTTGAATGAAAACCGACATAATCCAGGGATTTAAGTGCAGCCTTGCTTATCCATACAAATGATGATGTTCCTTCTGAATATCACATATTACTTAAGCTATGACAAGGGTTCCTGATTGAGGTAATTTTAAACTAATGATAAGATCTTTTGAGAAATCCCATAAACCTCCCCCACGCACCCTTATCGGATCCATCTGTTAAAAATCGCAGAGAACCACCCAGCTCTAGACGGTCAGTCTTGTAGCCAAGGATTGGTGGTTGTGAAGAAGTTCTTCTCCACAAGTCGAGGGAGTGTGAGGTCGGCATATTGAGGAAGGAATGTATTGAGAATATTAGAGTACTCGGTAGGGCGACCGCTTCAGAGTGACTTTAGTCGGGCGGTGAAGTGAATACACACTCCTTTTCACCCCCTTCTCACAAATTAGGCATCCCATTGGATGTGGTATGAAAACGGCGCTTTCATGGCGCTAATTGGGTGCGACAAACAGGATCTGTATGTCCACCGCCATTTTTACCTACCTACTTTTACCTTAGTCGGACGACTGTTTAGACGGCCACTTGACCGTAAATGTTCATCGAATTCGTGAACAATGTTTGTGACTTTAGTCGGACGGCCATTTGACCGTAAATGTCTAGAGAATTTGTGTACAATGTTTGTTCCTTTGGAGTACTCAACGGTGGCAAGCACAGCCGAAGACAAACCATAATTGAATAGCATTGCTGGCTGCGAAGCTCAGAGTGGATTCAAACAGTAGTAACCACTGCTCTATCATTGCTGACTCGCTGGAATTCACATTGCGGGTGAATTTGTGATATTCTACTGTTTAGACGTAGTATGTTTGCTTCTTCTTTAGAAAAGTAGTAAACAATTCATTTCCTGAATCATTTAAACTTGCTGCCAATTCTCTTGTGTGGAGGCTTTAAGAGCACGTCGTATTTGGCGGTTTAAAATAGAACAACTAACTTCACGCATATTGACGGCTAAATTATACACAATCACGTCGCAAATGATAAAAAGTGAAGTCTTGCTGTATTGTGAGACTATTTCCCAAGATCTTGTTAAAATCTTCCCAAACAATTGACAGTCGACGCTTCACGTGCACCACGTCGAAACATTCAATTTATGCATTTGCCAGACACGGGTCTTCCTGCAAAACGCCCAATAAAGTGTGAAATTAACAATCTCATAAGATTTTCCTTTGCCAAAACACAAATACTCGCTGACGCCAAAATTCCGACGCTTCGTTAAAAGCAATGCTTGCCACTTCATTCGAACGGGCAATCGCGAAATTGATTTCTGTAAGTGCTTGCACGTCTTCTGGATATCTCGTCGCTTCATAAACCTTTCCCACGTAATCCCCCACCAACTTACACGCGCTACCACAACAAAAATAATTCTTGAAAAGGAAGTCAATTGTCACTCTCTGATCGGAAAGCATTATATCACTACACGTTACTTAAGGTTAAGTTTTTTTTTTCAGTCAAGGCACATTTGAATGCTTAAAAAGACCCCATTCCCGACTGTTCAAAGTTATTCCCTTAGCATGCTGATAACCATTATTGTTGCACCGACTCACCTGTGGAAGTATGAGGCATCGTAACTTTGAATTTTCCAACCAGCAACCTGTCACACTGTTTTCGAAATACGGATCGATTAAAAACAAACAGATTGACTTGTGTATTTTTAGAGACTGAAGATAAACAAGATGTACCGGCTGATAGACACGTCTGACCACTCATCTGGTTGTCTTTTTTTTAAGCAGGAAAAAGCTCTTTGTTTGTTTTTTTGGGGGCATTTATGTACGCCTCAGTTAGAGCAGAAGAGTATCCGAATGTGTTTGAACCAGTTTGAACTTAGGGTACTTTTCGTTGCTATCGGCATCAATAATTACTCGATATTTGCATTAAAAGTGATTCCGAAAAGGGAAACCCTGTGTTCCCTTTAAAACTTCCACGGTTTCTGATTGCCAATTCCACTTATTTGAACAGCCCTCCAGCTATTCATGGGAAATGCGGGAGGAATTGATTGTGAAAGCATTTGTATGAATTTAAATTGAAACTTTTTTGGAGTTCGCTTTCTACAGGAAATAGGGGGAGTTTGGTCCTTGGTTTGGGAAGACCGACAGTTTTTTTTAAATTCATGGATAAACCAAACTCTTCAAGAACAACGCTTTACATCAAGAAATTAAGTTTATCCCTTCGAAAATTCGATTTGTCCATACAATCCTGGAAATACCTCGCGTCACCCTGGGATAAATTCTTTGACGTTAGGCAAAAAGGTCTTAAGTCAAAAAACATTTCAGGTTTTTGATTGGGTTTAATTCAATTTTTTTTCACTTTTGTTTGGTATTAGCGTCTTAAGTCTAGCACAACTTCATTTCAGAGCTTATTTGCCATCATTTCTTTTTTTTTTAACACATTTAATCCCGATTTGCAAATAATAATCTATTTTCAACTTGGGTTAACGAAAACTGCAATTTCCGACCTAACGTCAAAGAATTTTGATTCCATTTCTGTTTAAATTCGGCAATTTCTTCCACTAGAAATTCACCAGCACACTTAGACTATGTTGGTCTTACTTTAAATTTCTTGCCCACGCTAGGTAAACTTTTCCTTTGGAAAGTGAGTAGAGGGACATTCCATAATCCCTTTTTTATTGAAAAGCATTTTGTTGTGAAGTAAACGATGAAGCCGAAACGTGAAAAAGGATCAACTTAAGGAATCATGTGTCGCATCCTATCCGGAAAACTATTTTTACAAACTTTCTACCACATTTCTACATACAGTGGTGGAAAAAAGTTTTCACACAAAGTAGTATTCAAAGAAAACGAAGCGTTTAAAGAAAACCTGCGTGAAAAGCGCCTATTTATTATTATTATGGTCGAGGGTATATTGCACCGCGACCTTTAAGATCTTAGCACAATTACGAGTTCCCCTCAAATACAGTTCTTTTCAGAGTTGTATTGAGGGTAATGGACTCCTATTGCGCATAGGTGAAGAGTATTCTCTCTAAGCCAGTTTCCTTCAGGAATCTGAGAATGAGAGATGGTTCTAGTGATTGCATTTCTTCTTCTGATAGTAGGTACTTGCCCAGACTTCTTTTTCTTTTGTGGGCTAGTGCCTCACAAAATCACTGGGATATGTTCTGGAATTTCATTAAATTCTCCACAAAATCTGCAGAGACCTTCTTCTGATACCCCCAGTTTCCTTAGATGCTCCCTGAGTCTACAGTGCCCCGTTAGGAAGCCTGTTAGGATACGGAGGTTGTTCTTGCTCATTTTGATGCATGCCTCGAATCTCTTTCGGTAATATTGCCCTAGGAGTTTCTTGGCCTGCTTCATTCCACGAGCGTTATTCCAGGTTTCAATCCGATTCCTTCTTTCCAGTTCCCTGAATTCTTCTCTGAGGAGATGGTCTCCTACAGCGCAGAATGGTTCAGGGCCTATGAAGGGTTACGATGCTCCTTTCCTTGCCATGGAGTCGACCATTTCATTGCCTTCTCTATTCTGGCCCGCATGGCCAGGTATCCAGCAGAGTTTTACTCGGTTTCTCCTACTCAACTCTTTGAACTTTTGCAAGCATTCCCATACAAGTTTGGATTTGATGATGTAGCGGCTAAGTTCGTAAATGTCAACAAAATGCGCATAGCGTAAGCATCACTGCCTATGTGATGCGACATAAAAATTGTGTCTTCTCAAAAAATCTATGATGAACTGGTTGCTTTTATTTGCGTAGCGGTTGCTTTAATGTTACATTCTAGAACGCGATGCAAGTAGAGTCAAACCGAGTATTCGACTTCGGCTTCGGCTAAAAATATCACCTTCGGCAAAACATTCGGCTTCGGCCAAATGAGACCGAAGCTTTTGCCGAAGCCGAATGTTGAATTTTTTGTTTTTTTTGTAAAAATAGAAGTTGCAAAGAACGATGTGTTTTTTGTTTTTTTATTATCGGATACTTTGCATTTTAAAAATGCGATTGTTTTGATTTTAAAAAGATTTTGCAGTTGCAAGTTGGTAAACTGTTAAGTGGTCTGTATAAAAGCATGCAATTTATTTGTACTGGTAGAAAGAACATCAAAAATGGTAGCTAAAAATTCAATTTGGGGTCATTTCGTAAAAATGATGCGAAAGCAACTTGCAAAATATGTTCCAAATAGAGTCCGACCGAATATTCGGCTTCGGCTGAAAAACTGACCTTCAGTCGGACTCTAGATGCAAGTTATCATTCCCAAATGTTTGCAATTAAGAACGCTTGACGTTGCAGTACTGCGCTAATACTGCGATCACGAAGTCACCCACCTAATTGTTATTGTTTTTGAGTGAAAGCATTTTTTAAGATCCCGCCTAAAAAAACGGGAGCTTCCGTCCGTCCTTCCAACCTTCCGTTCGTCCATCCGTCTGTTTGTCACACTTTCTTAACTCCTACATTTATGAGAATATGAATACGATATCTTCATCGGCATGAAATTTGGAATTATGTACTTTAGGCCCAGAAATAATTGTTTATGCACGCAAATTTAAAAAGTGGGGCCATTTGGGAATGACTCCCGTATTGGTGAAGTTGCCATGCATTTTGAAACTGTGACGCACCCCATCGAGTGATTATCAATCAACAGATCATTTAAAATGAGGTTGAGGTTTGCTTACACATTTTTGATTCAGAGAACCGTTTGGAAAATATGGAGCTCCAAATTTGGTTTTAATGCGCCCTATCCTTCCAATTTCTAAACCAGTGCTTATGAATTTGAAAAAAAATCGCTAAATCGCTTGGTTTCAATGCATACTCGTACTTTCATTTATAATAATTTCGAGCACTTTGACCGAAATTGTTTTGAAAATATTGACCAAAAACGGTAAAACATCGACATGCGTATTGTGAATATCTGAAAACGCAGTTTTGTAGACTTCAGCGTAAGCATTAGGAAATGATAAATATCAATATATCAATTAATGTGCAAATTCTGAGATAAAACATTTAAAATATTGAAGATTTCACATATAAATTCCATGCTGAGATCGACCACTCGACACGATGATCACTGTTTTCTCTCATATTCATATGGACATTTGTTTGTTCGCATGTAAGAATATTATAATGAATAGGTGATTTGGATTAAAGTTAGAAGAAAATTTAACAGAAAGAGTTTGAATTTGTCGCTTGATGTTCAAAAAAGTTTCCATCAAAAATTGTTTATATGACAAAACCTTCCCCGTACGAGTACAACTTGCACTTGCTCCTCAATTTATTTTAAGATTTGTTATGATACTAAATTGCTTCATATTTATTACATTTTTCTAAAGGACTTAACTTAGTTTTGAACTATTCATTCTCTTTGAAATGTATGTTAACATTTGTCCACCACTGTAGGTATCTCCTTTTTCTCCTCTTTCTTTTCAAGCTTACCCGCCTCTCGTTAATCAAAATTGGGGACAAAGGAGTCTCTTAATATGATTCATGCAGGCAATTGAGAAATGTTACCTGGTCGTTGACTTGTAGTAAATTCTTGCTTAATGTTGAGAGCACTTGAAATACCTAAAAGGTAATGACATTTCTGAATATCACTTCAGTTTATGATGCCTTCAATTATGAGGAGGTGAAATACTAGGTCTGTTCCTGTATCTGTACAAAATAGTAGAATCAACAAAAAAAAAATACCCAAAACTACGAAATTAGTTCCAGTTCTCGAATATGTTGTTGCTTTTCACGACAGAGTTTAAATTTGTCCATTCTGTAGCCCAGGAAATTTCTTTCGGCTGTTTGTTTCTTCTTATTCTTGTGACGCTATAGTCCGGGGTGAACCAGGGCCTCAGCCAATAAACCTCTCCAACTAGCACGATCTTCTGTTAGCTGTCACCAATTGCGCACACCAAGTTGGTTGAGGTCTTGGGTACGCCACCTTAGACGTGGTCGTCCTCCGTTGCTTTGTCCCAAAAGCTTAGTCAAAGATTCTTCGGACGTAGCCATGTGTCCATGCGCTCTACATAGCCTATCCTCCTTAGGCATTGGATCCGAAGACTCCTGGGTAGACCCATGTCGCTGTGCAGCCCATGCAGTTCGTTGTTGAACCTTCTTCTTCAAATAGCTTCAACGAAAACAGGACCAAAGATCCCACATAGAATTTTTCCCCTGATAAGGCTCAGATTTTCTATATCCACTTTGGGTACCCTCCATGCGCCGTACTGCAGAACTGGACTAGCAATGTCTCATACAAAGTCAGCTTTGTCCTTCGAGAAAGGGCTCTATTACTCAATTACTTAAATTGAACTCAAAGAAACAGCGGTTAATAATAATAATAATGGCAGCGCAACAGTCCGAGATGAACCTGGACCTAGCTTCTCAGCAACCACTCGTGTTGTGCGTGCTATTGTTCTTTTACGAGTGGAAGGGACCTCCGAACGACGGGATTGAGAAGCTATTTCTAGACAGCTATACTCTTTGAGCAATGTCAATGACACGAAAGAGGTGGAGTCGTGAAAAATGTAAAGGTCCTTTTTCGGGAATCGATTAAAGAATTTCGAGCGTAGGAGTCGACGCACCTACCCACTACTCCACGGCGCCCACAAATCAACAATTTAATGATATGCTAATAAAAACTGTTTGTACGAGTTTTGTCCGAGTTACTAACGTTTATGACAAAGTCTCTGAAATCAACAGTCTTCCTGTGCCGAGAATTATATGTAAAACAAAATAGTCTGTCTTCTTCGGTGACCAGCACCCACGACTCCACTCTGTCGTAGTAACCTTAACAGAAACGGGTTTTAAGATTTCCTATTTGACGAATTTTTGGAATAATTTAATTTGTACTCTTCCCTTCGACTGGTATTGGTGGCTGCTGAATCAATCGTCTCTAGAAAAAACAATTTCCCCTGCAGTTATTCCTATAAGCCACATGTTAGGAAGCTGTCCAACGTGCACATGGTATCGTACAGCTAAATTTGGCATCAGTGTTCTTCACATTGTCTTTTCTGAAGACTTGGACCTATAGGCGCTTAATCAAGTCTTCGACACTGAACCTGTGAACACTTAGTAAAGCTGCCTCAACCAAGTTTGTGTGGAAAACTAGACACATGCCGAAAAATATTTAGCTGACTGTAGCGGCCTCCAAGATTTGGTTGAGATCGAATGCGAGAGTTGTCTCTATTGATTTTATAAAAACCTAATTGATACTGGAGACCACTGACACCAAAGGAATGGAATGAAAGAACAGATTGTTATCTAAAAGCGAACACGGCACAAGTGATTCCATGCTCCGAAGAGATTGCTTCTATACACAAGCCCTCCTCAAATGGCATCCATTGTTGTTTGTGAAAGGCCACCACTAGAGCTTGCACCTATCCAAGAACAAGTTTATGCTCGCATGTTGTATGAAAGTAGACATATGAAAATATCGCTGCTGGTTCAAATTTGGGTTCCATCCCACATAAATCGTGAAGATCGCTGTTAGCGAGTTTATACCAGACTATTGCGATACAAATAAGTATGATGCGAAGCACTAAAATCCGTAGCTCTGCAGAACAAAAGCAGTGCCCGAGACACAAGGAATTGAAGCAAAGAGAAATTGAAACTGACTGATTTTTGGTATGGGCGCTAAAACATGTGGGAGACAACTTGAACACATTTTTCTTCTGCCGTCATGTGACGTACGTCTTTGCGTGTTTATTCAACAAATTAATTAACGTTTCGGTGCCCTATGCTGTAACCCGTACCTAACAAAGCCTAATAATGCGTAAAACGTCCCAGAAATAAATCGAAAGTTTTTTTTTTACAAAAAAAAGAATAGGTACCACGTTGTGTGGACTGAAGAGAAAGCACCACGTCCTCTTAAAGCAAGAAACACCGAATTTTGAACTAGGTTTCACTCGAAGGAATCTTCCGCTTCAATTCTCTTATAAGATGCTATTCCCAGGGTCAAAGAGAATGCGTTTCGTTAATGGAAAGCATTCTATTGAATGAAAATTTAGAACGTGGGTTGTTTTGCCTCAATTTCTCGTCCTCCTTTCAACACAATCGATTTAAAAGCGCAACAAACAATTGCAGCAATCTCGTGTTTCTCCATGCACATTTGAGGTGATTGGAATTGACGGAGCTGGAAGCAGAAACCAGTCAAGTCAGTCAAATAGTTGATTTCTGGTTGGAAGTCCAATGAATCGTTTGTAATCGTTCTTAGATTTGAAGTAGCAAAGAATAACGAACACTGATTCTTGTTGAACATGCAACATTTCTCTGGACACGTCGAAATGACGTTGATTCACTTCACAACACAGCAACTATTCAGCGTTTTAAATGCGAAACTCAAATTCATATCTCATCGACCTCCTTCTGCTAAAACTTCACCTTGACACCGCGCCATGTGACTCTCATTACCATACTCGTAGCAATTTAATAACGCCACTGCCGGTGTTTTCCGCTTACCCACAATCTGCAAAACAATTAAAACACAAAATCTGCTGAAGAAGTTGATATTCAAATAGAGGAAAACAGTCCACGATAAAAGCTCTTCTTTTACAAAATGGAACCACTCGCACTTCCTGTGAAAGCTCGGCCATCCAAAGAAAACGTGGTCTGCCATCCACTTCAAGCGCCGGCATTCGTTTTTGTCACCAGCAAGTTGAAAAATAGACCTCAACACATACACAGCTGAAGGACTACGCCCCCGTGGACACACGCGAAGAAATCGATAAAAGAAAAATGAATGGAAACACGTTTTTTTTAATATTTTCCTTATCCACTTCGGGATTCTTTCAATTTTATTGAAAAAAAAAAGAATATCTTTTTAGTCGCAATTATTAAAAGACGGCTCGAAGCAATAGCGTTTCATTTGTACAGATATTATTGGAATCCATAGATCCTGCAATAAGAAAATACACAGAAAGTTAGGAAAAAGGTGCTCCGGCGGTCGGGTGGATGAGATCACTTACAATTGCCTGGTTTACTTGGACCTTGCACGCATCTTTCTGCGTTTACGCTTCAACCTACGCATACGCTTCTTACGCCACTGAAAGAAAACAAATAAAATTCATTATTTATTAACTTTTCACAACACGGGAGACACGTTTCAATAAGAAAATTTATGAACTCCATCAAACACATTCATGGCGGACACGTGTTTCTTTTTCAATTTTCAACAAAAACCGCTTAGGAATCGGCAAATTTTAATTTAATTCACTTTAAACACTGTTTCGATGATGAATTTGATGGAAAACACTTTAAGACTACTAATAAGAGTTGATTTTCTCACCTTAGCTCTCATTTTACTTTTGAATCAAAGGAGGAATTGCAGAGCAACTCTTCACTTGTCGACAGATTGAGAACGAAAGACAGATGAACGGAAATCATTCTTTATTTCGCTTGGTTTTGGTGAAAATTTTCGTGGCAGTCATACCAACTGCGCGTGCGCTAAATAAGTGGTGAAGTGTTCGACGATAGGTGGCGCCATGTGATGGTAGAAGGATATATTGTTTGCAAACTTACCCTTAATGGCGTGAAAATATTTTATTGGAAATATTGCAATTGGGTCTTTATTTGCGACAAAACAAAGAAGAAATTAACACTGACATGTGCATTGTTTTAATTGGATGGAACGATTCACAGAAAGCAGCATGAGGTGTGATTCAAAGTTGAACTGGGTGATTGAGCTGTTTTTCAGTGCTGCCAAGTCGTGGTAAATTTACTTTTTTTGTGAACAATTTCAACTCCCATTCCACGCATTTGGTAAAAGGGTATTTTTATACAAAATTGGGTGAATTCGTTCTGAAAAACTTCCTTCCATAGAGTTGTGTTGTCTAACCATTCGCGGGGAGGGTTTTTCGTGACAGATTATTAGGATCTGTGTTTAGGAAATAATGCCAGTGAACTTGGAGGAAAGTAAAGGAACAATTTCTTTCGCATTGGATGACATATCCTTAGTTCATGGGTTTTTTGAAACCGGTGGTAAATGGTAAATGTAGCCCACAACAGTTTCCATATTTATTTTGAAGTGGTAAATCTTGTGTGTCTTAATATTGATTTTTATTTCTTAATGTGGGCGCCGTGACGTAGTGGGTAGGTGCGTCGACTCCTACGCTCGAGGTCGTCAGTTCGAATCTCGAAAAAAAACATCAAACATTATTTCACGGCTCCACCTCTTTCGAGTCACTGACAATGCTCAAAGAGTATAACTGTCTAGAAAAAGCTTCTCAATCTCGCCGTTCGGAGTCGGAATTAAACTGTAGGTCCTCTCCGCTCGTGAGAGGACAATAGCACGCACAACACGAGTGGTTGCTGAGAAGCTAGGCCCAGGTCCACCTCGGACTGTAGCGCCGCCATTATTATTATTATATTATTTCTTAATGTGATGATGAAATAAAACTGAAGAAAGTTAGGGTAGAAAGTGGATCGAAAACGACTGGCGTTATAAGCATTATAATAAAGCCTAAAAAGTCACTCGACAGAAAAAGTGAGAAGTGTCGTTCAATAAAAACGACTATCGCAATAATGGGCCACTAGACAAGTGCTGAAGTTATACTCATCAAAGGTCATCCTTAAGAGCCAACCATAATGTCCCAAACCATAACGTCGAGGCAAAACATAATGGCCGTACAGAAACCTAAGAGAACTGAAGCAATCAAGCGAATACAGAAAAATAATGCAATGCGACCGTAGTAACTGCTCCACTCAATTTCGTCAAGTTCGTTAAGTTCGGTCACTTTTGCCTACTTATGCGGGAGCTAAATGAATCACTCTCTGCGTAAGCAAATGTCAGTTGAAAGCTAATTTATCCTTAAGTTTCTTATGGACACTATGAAGTTAAACGAAATTACTTCCGGTTATTTTTCGTTTGGTTATGACATAAGCTTAATTTTAAAGGGTCATTATGGTTGGCCCTTTAGCGTCGTCTATTATTTTAAATCGAAAACTGCAAAAGACATTCTATACTGCAAGCCGATCTTATGACAAGTCATAGTGCTCACTCATCCATGCGCGTTTGACATTAGATCATGCTCGCTCATGCTTATTATAGTTGGTCCTTAATTTTAAACCCATATTCCTTTGTTTCCTTGACTCTTTTCTCTGATTTTCCTCGATTTTCTGTTACGAATGAAGTCTTTCAAGCAAAACCAAGTCGTTTGGTGTGTACTATAGCGTAAACGGGTCGCTTGTCACATCCCGCGTTGCTTACATGCAAATCATTCCAAA
Organism: Myathropa florea; assembly: GCA_930367185.1. Lineage (NCBI taxonomy): Eukaryota > Metazoa > Arthropoda > Insecta > Diptera > Syrphidae > Myathropa > Myathropa florea. Next base: position 20,038,050 of record OV884003.1, read on the forward strand.
ACGCGATCCGTTTCCGAAGGTCGTTAATTCGAGCCCGGACATAGCAGCTATAATTTTCGCGGTACCAAATCCTCTAGCCATGGATAATGTTCAGAATGCTTAAGGGGTTATTCACATGAGCGGCGAACTGCGAACTGCGAAATTCGCGAATTTTGACACTTCTTTGACATGAAATTCGCCGGCACCCGAAACTTGTCAAGTTTCTCGTGGAGGAACAATAGGACGTGCATGCTGTGAAAACAAGGTCCAAGTCAACAACGGACTGTTGCACCACCAAATACCAATTTTATGTATGCAGTGTCTATAAGTTGCGAAACTAAATGTCTGATCACCTTTATGTCATTTTGCGAGATAAGCACTCCATTGTTCTCGTAATAAAAGCAGAAACAACAAATGGATTCCACTTTGCTCTTAACGTAAACCCAATCATCAAGCCATTGACACAATCAGTCTCCCTTAAATAATCTGCTGCCGAAATCGCCCACAGAAGAGCGAATTAAAAGCATTCCACGTAATCATTAATTTCCCATTGAATGTGTCTTCTAATTGAATTTCAGCACCCGCCTGATGATGGTTTACCCTTTTTCTTTCACAGACCTTTTGTGTGGTGTCAAAGCGATTCCGAAAGAACTACATTCATCGGTTTACCGGAACGAAAAGCCTTTTCCTGTTTCACCCTTGGAGTCCAGCGCGACGGATATGTGTGTACATAGCGACGAATCAATACTTCGATTACTGTGTTATGGCCACGATACTGTTTAACTGTATTTTTTTAGCCATGACCGAAACATTCGAAGAAGCTGAGTAAGTATGCAATGAAAATGAATGTGTATTCTATACCAACAGATGGCGTTGATAACAATTCTGTTTTTTCCGTTTAGATACATCTTCTTGGCCATCTACTCACTGGAGATGTTCATCAAAATCATCGCTAAAGGCTTCCTACTGAACAAGTACACATACCTGAGGAATCCCTGGAATTGGCTGGATTTCGTGGTAATAACCAGCGGCTATGCCACCATTGGAATGGAGGTCGGCAATTTAGCCGGCTTGAGAACATTTCGTGTACTGAGAGCATTAAAGACTGTTTCCATAATGCCGGGTAAGACTAACCTCAAAGCAGAAATGCGTTCGGGGAATGAATTTAAGGGATTTTTTGTTTCAGGCCTTAAGACCATCATAAATGCGTTACTGCATTCCTTTCGACAATTGGCCGAAGTTATGACACTTACGATATTTTGTTTAATGGTTTTTGCACTCTTCGCCTTGCAGGTGAGACAATGAACGCGAATCACATCCATGCATGGGTGCATACTTTTTGTTTTTGTTGCAGGTATACATGGGTGAACTTAGGAATAAGTGCGTTAAAAATCTTCCAGACGATTGGGTCAATCTAACAAGTTCGGAGTGGAAAAGGTATGTGATCTTAAAGAAGTGTTACCGACGTGATTTCTAAGAGTGACCGGAATCAGCGAAGAAATACTCATGATGCGTTGCACACGAAAAAAGAAGTTTTGTAGTTTAAGCTTTATTTAAAAAAAAACATGACAAATGACAAAGTTTTCTTTTCCTGATGTCGTCCGACCAGCTTCAGCGTCTCTGAGAGAAGAAGGAATCAAAGGAAAGGGACTGGACGATTGAGGATCTGCAAGAAGTTGGCTGCGATCCCCGACCGTCCAGTTCATTTAATTGAGTAATGGCTGAAACACAATAGTGCGTCAGCGTCAGCGCTGTCTTTTAACGCACACAATTCAATGGACATGCACGAAATACTGCAGCAACCTACGTAAATGAAAAATGAGAGAGATGAGAGGATCGTAATCCCAACGCACGTCATTATTCAACATGTTGGATATTTTTTTTGACAGAAGGATGCGCTGTGAGAGCGAAATTGAGAAATGCTTCCCAAATTGAGAGTTTTTTCCCAAATTGAGAACATTTTGTGGCAACTGACATTTGAGAAATGAAAACAGCTGACTAACGCCAAATTAGCAACAAGAATCACTTTTTTAATTTTTTTTTAAGTTTCTTGGCATTCATTTTCCGCAATTAATTTCTTTAACGTTGAATTGTTTGACCAGAATATTTTTTGATTTGACATTTCAAAAATTAAAACAGCTGAGGGAATATTTTTTTGAGAGAGAGAGGGAGGAGCTTGTTAACGCAGTGCGTCAACGCACACCCTCCGTAACATGAAGTCGACTAGCGCAACGCACTACTGTGTTTCAGCCATAAGACACAGAGGGCGCTCATCCGGGTGGGTTCAGCCAATTAGTAATAGCTTACAGTAGAGAAAACAATAATTTCTATACGAACGCTAAAACTTGTACTCTTCTGTTCTGAATTGTCCAGAAAAACCTCTTTGAACAAAGTAAGTTTCTGAACACAGTCTATGTCTCTGCTGAAGGCAGCTTCTCCATTGTCATCGTTCGCTCTGAAATAATCACGTTTGGGACATAATGGGTGGCCCAAAATTGACAAAAAGAAAAATGTTGATGGAAAACACAACACAACATTTTTTTTTATGACAATTATTTTCACGTCATGTCACGATTTTAATTTAGTGTTGGCAATATATGCGAAATATGAGGGAAATGGAATGATATGGGATTAAAACATGCTTCACCCGAAAATCTGCTTTGAAAGTAGAAAAGAAAGAAGCCTACTTTTCGGCGCATCGACTATATTTCATGGGTACATACCATCCCATGGACCAACTATAATGAGCGTACAGAAACATAAGATCACTAAAGCAACCGAGCGAATACACAAAAATGATATACTGTGACCATAGGAACTGCTCGTTCGATTTCGATAAGTTCGTTAAATTTTTCCTACTTATACGAGAGCGAATCGCACTCTACGTATGAAAATGTCAGTTGACAGCTGAATTCTTCTTAAGTTTCTACAAGCAATTATGGACACTTTGGAATTTAACGATGCTTCTGGCTACTTTCCGTTAATTTTTGACATAAGCTTAAGTTTTTGTATGGCCGTTGGCCTTAAAGGCAGTTTTTACATGAGTGGAGAAAGGCAGGAGTGTTGAAGAAAGAGCGAATGATTTGCCAATTAGTTGGAAGGACATGTACAGGGTTTTTCAAGAGGGACTTGACAAATTAGAATTTTCATTGTGAACGCACACTTAAACCAATGAAATGCCAATGTTAAAGTATTCAGTAAAAAGAACATTTTTATCATACTGACGTCCATGAATGAAAAACGTTTACAAATAATTACAATTTATTACCGAAATTCTGAGTTGGTGACGGCAACTTTAAGAGCGTTACCGTCAATTTTTGCTCATAATTCTCGTCCCAGAAGATGTTCATAATAATAATAATAATGGCGGCGCTACAGTCCGAGGTGGACCTAGGCCCAGCTTCTCAGCAACCACTCGTGTTGCGCGTGCTATTGTTCTTTCACGAGTGGAGGGGACCTGCAGTTTAATGCCGATTCCGAACGGCGAGATTGAGAAGCTTTTCCTAGACAGTTATACTCTTTGAGCATTGTCAGTGACAGTGAGAAGATGTTCATAGTCTAGTGAATAAATTTGAGTCAAAATGTTCGCTGCTGGATGGTCCCAGCATTCTTTTTTTTTGAAGAATATTGCTGCCGTTCAAACGTCTGTCGAAAACAAACAAAAACAATCGACGGCGATTTCGAGAACTGGGCATCACTAAAGGTAGCCCTAAACGACGAACATACTCGCCGAACTTGCTCGTTTACGTTATCCCCTATACGGCGAACACATTTGCCGAACATTCATTTCGTGTCGTTTCTTCAAACCGTCAACATGTGCGATAGGGAAGCGCAAGTGGTGAATTCCTCGATAAAATCGTGGCCGACTGTTGACATTGTGCTTAATCTGCGATATGCACTCGGTGACGTTCGCAGAAAAAATGAGGTTTGCTCGCGGACATGGTCCTAAACGGCGAACATCAAAGCCAACGAACACGACAAAATCGAAATTTTTCGCCAACAGCGAGCGGCTCGCGAACCAGCCCATACACGACAAAATTGCGGCGAGCACGAGCAAGTTCGGCGACCATGTTCAGCGTTTAGGGCTACCTTAAGACCAAACTATAGCGAATTTTGCGAAAGGATTTAAATTTAATTTAAGATGAAATTAATTCGAGAACTTAAGCTACTCGATGATATGAAGCGACGTTCTTTCTCGAATTCTTCTTCTCCTTTGGCGGGTGCAACAGTCCAGGGTGGACCTGAGCCTCAGTCAACATGTCTTTCCAACTAGCATGGTCTTGTTGTAGGCGCCTTCAGTTTCGTACATCCAGTTGATTGAAGTCTCCTTCCAGCTGGAAACGCCATGGGAGGCGATGTTTTCCTCCACCACGTTGTCCCTAGTTGACAACGCTCCGAACCGAAACGTTTGGGTCCATTCGCTCTACATGACTTAGCCACCTGAATCGAGACATTCGAACTCGTTTAACTGAGTCAATGTCGCTGTACAGCTAGTAGAGTACGTCGTGCAGTCTTCTCCTCCAAGCTCCTTCTGCGCAAACGAGACCGAATATGTTATTATATACAGACAGCTTGGTTCTTCGAGAGAGGGCTTTGCTTTTCAATTTCCGTCTAAGCACAAAGATACAGCAATTGGCAAGAGTTATCCTTCGCTTAATCTCTGCGGTCGTTTCATTTCCGGAGTCTATTGTGGAGCCAAGGTAGACAAAGTCCTTTGCTACCTCGAGGTTGTATCTGTCTATTATGACGTTTTGTCCAAGACGTCTCGTCTGTTTGTAGACAGCATGTACTTCGTCTTACTCTCATTCACCGCAAGAGCCATCTTAGCCGCTTCCTTCACGATGCTCCCAAATGCCCCACTGACAGCCCGTTGAGTCCTTCCGATGATATCAATGTCTAATGACTAGTTAAAGTAAAACGTCGTATAGATTAGTTCGAGATCGATGCCAATACACCTTTTCGACTCAGATTTGGGCAACAGACAGCAGCTTTAGTATTTCCGCGTCACTCTTAAGAGATTCAAAATGTTTCAAAATATTGCTTCAAGGTGCTAGCGGTTATGTTTGATCTTATCTTTTCAGTTGGGTAAATGACACAGATAATTGGCTGTACGACGTTGAAGAGTTGCCAATGCTCTGCGGGAATCTCACAGGAGCCAGGCACTGCCCAACAGGTTCGCACACGCTCCAAACCCAAAGAAACCGCTTTCTGAATGCTTCTCTTTTCTAGGATACACGTGCCTTTGTGTGGGTGAAAATCCAAATCACGGATACACAAACTTCGACAACTTTATGTGGTCCATGCTCACGACCTTCCAACTGATCACCCTGGACTATTGGGAGAACGTCTACAACATGGTAAACAAATCGTCTGCTTAATCCAGCTCCGCATTCACTCTGCCGTCTTCCTTAGGTACTCGCCACATCAGGACCCATGAGTGTCTCATTTTTTACAGTGGTTGTGTTTTTTGGCTCATTTTATTTGATTAATTTGATGTTAGCCGTAGTCGCGTTAAGTTACGAGGAAGAAGCCGAAATAACAAACGAAGTAAGCGCATCCCCCTAGCCTGATGGACTCACTGAGTATCTGTCTCGATTTCAGGAACGAAAAAAAGACTTATTGGATCACCGTGAAGATTCAACCTTTAGCTTCGACCCGTCCATATTAAATGTAAAAAAATTAAACAAAAACTACAAGAAGAAGATCGACTCACGCAAGGGGGTTCTGTTGGCGTCGTACAGCAAAAAGAAGACGCGTCGGAAAAAGAAGGGCAAAGACGGTGCTCCAAATGAAAACGGAAATGGCCAAGTAAGCCCATCAAACCACCCCTTTTCATTGCAAAGTGATGAATGTTCTCTTTTTTTTTCAGAGTAAAAGCCGATCGGTGACACCCAGTCCGAGTCCAAGTCCTCGGCACAGCACCGATCGGCCGCAAGCGTTGAACATTGCAAATCAACGACCACGAGGTATCTCATTTCAGGATGCGCAAAACAAGAATCCAAACATGTTATACCCTTCAGGTGAGTCCTAGTCCATGGAGTGCCTTGCAGGCAATCACTTAAGAATGAATCTCTCATTTTGACACCGACACAGACTACAAAGGTCAATTAATGCCTGGCAGCCGACAGGCCAGTTCGAATGCCAGCGAAGGCGGCGGAATGAATCGAGAGTCCTCATTGGATGATTCCGGTGTGGTGGACGATCATGAGGAACAGGACACAGGTAATGAAATGGTGAACACATCAGCGGTGGAGTTACAATCTGATTTAACTCCGGTTACACTTGCCTTATCACCGCGCGAGGTTCGTTTAATTAAGTGCAATGGAAATATTGCACGCATTAAGAAGCATAACATTTATGCTTTGCATCAAGAATTTTCCTCGGAAATTGTTGTTATAGGTACATAGTATATAGAAAAATTTAATTAAATACATTTCCTTTCAATTCATTCTCCTTGAGTGCTCGGAAATTGTTTATTTTGCGAATCTTGTCTTTTGTTAGATGATCTTCCCGATCGAAATTGTGATAGATGTGTTCAATGTTGCGTTGACTATGAGGGTTGGCTGCAATTTCAAAATTGTTTGTATAAAGTAAGTTGATTGGTTTTATTGTTTTGGACTCCAAATCTCACAGGGTGACAAAAAAAAATAAGCTAACCGTTTTGTAAACAAATTTTGAAGGCAATACGGAGCATATTTTTTGATGAATTTGACATTTCACCGCCATCTTAAACAGCTGTCAATTTTTTAAAGACAAACACTGATAAGGTAACTAGATACAGAAATTTAAAAACAATTGTCTGATACATTTGAGCCTTTTACAGGAGGAATTTCAACGGTTTTTAGCGACGTCCTACTCTCTAATTTTTCAAACACAGTATCTCGAAATCTTATACGGTTCTAAGAGGTATTTCATTAAGCGTTTCCTATCATTAAATTTAAATGAAACAAAGTGTGTCTGAGATATTATCGAAATTATATATTCGTTTGAAAGACATATCGAAGCCATTATATTCGGAATATAACATCGTACAAATATTCACCGCGACTGCTCTGGGTGGCGCTCATCCGAAATGTCCAATGTTGTATGACTCTTGCTCATAAATCATGCTGAATTTGACCAATGGCATGGATTATATTGGGTTTGAGGGCCGCTGTGGTTTGTGGCTTACTCGCATCGACCTGTGACTTCAGAAAACTCACATGTTGTTCATATCACCCAATCAGACCAAAAGAAGTTGGTAACCATCGACCTATTGTGCTCGCCGTTGACGGTCAACGTTGGACTGCCCAACGTCGTTTTCAAAGAAATATGGACCGATGACGCCGCCAGCCCAAAATCCACACCAAAGAGTGATTTTTTCGGGATGCATTGGACGCTCTTGGATCTCATGTAGTGTTCCAAATTCGACAATTTTGTTTGTTGATGTACCCATTTATCCAGAAATGGGCCATATCGCTGAAGATGATTTTTCGATGAAGCGCAAGGAACTTTGCCCGAACATAACACCCATTTTGTTAAAACAATTTTATCATTTGCACGTGTTTTTGGTAAAACAGATTAAATAAGTGGGCGCCGTGGCCGTGTGGGTTCGTGCGTCGACCCATACGCATAAGGCTTTCACAGTCTAGGTTCGAAACCACGTTCAGACAAACAATTTTTAAAAAAAAAATTGTTCGCGGCTACACCTCTTTCGAGTCACTGACAATGCTCAAAGAGTATAACTGTCTAGAAAAAGCTTCTCAAACTCGCCGTTCGGAGTCGGCATTAAACTGTAGGTCCCCTCCACTCGTGAGAGAACAATAGCACGCACAACACGAGTTGGTTGCTGAGAAGCTAGGCCCAGGTCCACCTCGGACTGTAGCGCCGCCATTATTATTATTATAGATTAAATAAATGACAGTCAATTTGCCAGATATAGCTTCAACAATATGGCCACTGTCAACGATCAAAGTTCGAAAGTCCCTCTTGGAAGACCCTTTATAACATGAAGAGTTCGGAAAGGTGAACGACTTTTTTCAGCAATAGTCTACTATTTCTACAGATTAAACGCCTAAAAAGTCTGTTTTTTTTTAATTTTGTTTGCTTTTTGTTTGTTTCTTGTTTTTTGATATATGCAACGTTTTTGAGTATGGCTATATGTTATTCTTCAACTAAATTTAGATGCTTGAAGATGAACAATTTGACAAACAGTTCATCTTTTCAAGACTCTACTGTACATTCAACTAAACTGCCTTAATTATTCAACTTGGACTTGGTAAAAGCTCTAAATGTGGTCGTTGCGATGGATTGCATTGGTGGGTATATTGCTTGAAACACAATAACGCGTTGGCACTACTGTCGATTAACGTTATACTTCCAACACAAGATATACAATGGCACAGGCCGAAATACAGCGTCATGCTAGCGATCTTCATGTCCCTTTGATGGCGCTACAGTCCGGGGTGGATTTGGGCCCCAACCAACAAGCCTCTCCAGCTAGCACAATTTTTAACCAGTTGCCTCCAATTACGCACGCCAAGCTGGTTGTGTGCGACATCGGTTTCATTGGCATCTTCTATTGCGTTGTCCCACGGTCGTGGAGTCAAAAGCTCCTCGAGCTGAAGCAGCGTTGTCCATGCCCTCTACATGGCTTAGCCATCTTAGGCGTTAAATTCGCCTGACTTAGACGGCTGGCTAGGCTCATGTCGCTGTACAGCCTATACATTGCGTGGTTGAATCTTTTACTTCAAATGCCATCAACACAAACAGGACCATAGATAGAACGCACAACTTTGCTGTCGAGAAGACCAAGGGCTTCTTCATCTGCTCTTGAGATTGTCCATGTCTTCACGCCATATAACGGGACAGGGATGATTAAGGTGTTATACAAAGCCAGCTTGGTTCTTCCCAAAGGGGCTTCACTACTGAATTGACTATTGAGCCCAAAGAAACAGCGACTAACAAGAGTTATTCTGCGTTTAGTCTCTTACTGGTACTGTACTGTTTACTTGGCTGCTGAGGTATATGCAGGCCTTGACCACCTCGAGAATCTATCTGCCTATGTTGACGTTGTGGGCGCCGTGGCGTAGTGGGTAGGTGCGTCAACTCCTACGCTCGAGGTCGTCGGTTCGAATCTCGAAAAAAACATCAAACATTTTTTCACGGCTCCACCTCTTTCGAGTCACTGACAATGCTCAAAGAGTATAACTGTCTAGAAAAAGCTTCTCAATCTCGCCGTTCGGAGTCGGAAGTAAACTGTAGGTTCCCTCCACTCGTGAGAGAACAATAGCACGCACAACACGAGTGGTTGCTGAGAAGCTAGGCCCAGGTCCACCTCGGACTGTAGCGCCGCCATTATAATTATTATTATTATGTTGACGTTGTGGCCTCCCTTTCTTCGACAAATCACGTATACCACGGATATATGTGTTGGTTAGTGAGTTGTGCACGGTCTTCTTAAATATGATGTTGAAAAAGTCACACAACAGCGAGTCACCTTGTCTAAATCCGTTTTTGACATTGAAGATCTCAGCGATTTCATTACCGACCTCAATGGAGTACCGAGAATTCTACATCGTGATCCTACAGAATCAGAGTTTAACAGGAATGTCAAAACTAGAGATGGCGCTGTATAGCATGTCTCTATTCGCGCTCTCATATGCGGCCTTGAAATTGACAACCCAGATTGTACTGATCTGTACCGCTAAAAACCATTGACAACTTGACTTCATTTAAAAAAGTTCACATTTGAACAATGAGCCAATTTTTGTTGACAAAATGGTTTCACTATGAAGCATCGAATTCCCTGTGAGATTTGGAAGAATCGCCTTTAAACAAAACATGCACCCTATTTGATTTAAATATTTCTGTCTTATAGATTGTTAGAGATCCATTATTTGAATTAGCAATAACTTTGTGTATAGTATTGAATACCATGTTTCTAGCCATGGAACATCACGGTATGAGTGAGAGCTTTCGACAAGCATTAGATATAGGAAATAAGGTAATTCCACTTCAACCCCCGCTCACACTCGAATGTCTCACTCATTCTCATCCATTTTTTAAAGGTTTTTACTTCGATATTTACTTTTGAGTGTATCGTTAAGCTGCTGGCGTTGTCAAAAGACTTTTTTCTCTGCGGTTGGAATATTTTCGATTTAATTATTGTATCTGCCAGTCTGTTAGACATCATCTTCGAGCTGGTTGATGGTCTGAGTGTGCTCAGGGGGCTGCGATTGGTAAGTGTTGGTTTGTGGGAGAGATTGAATTGGAGAGTGTATTTTTTTTTTCTGTCCAGTTGCGAGTCTTGAAGCTCGCTCAGTCGTGGACGACTATGAAGGTCCTGCTGAGCATCATCATATCGACAATTGGCGCACTGGGAAATCTAACGCTGATTTTAGTTATAGTTATTTATATATTCGCTGTGATCGGGATGCAATTATTCTCGAAGGACTACACACCGGAGAAATTCGATCCAGATCCTGTGCCAAGGTGAGGTCCATCTAAAATCAGCTCCTGACCTGTTCATAAGCTTGTCCGTTTTTAGGTGGAATTTCAATGATTTTTTTCACTCGTTTATGATGATTTTTCGAATTTTATGCGGTGAATGGATTGAACCTCTGTGGGATTGCATGCGAGCTGAAGAGGAGGTAAGAATGAGTGGGATTTTGAATCCCTTGTGACAGCCTTTGCAGAACTCTCTGCTCTTGGCAATTCGTCTTCCTGCAGTGTGCCCTAAGTTACAGTAATTTTTGAATTCATTTCCAGCAAGGAGCATCATCGTGCTTTGCAATATTTCTTCCAACACTGGTGATGGGCAATTTCATGGTGCTCAACTTGTTCTTGGCCTTGTTGCTCAATAGTTTTAATTCAGAAGAGTTGAAATCCAAAAAAGAGGTAAATTCTAATCACCTTCTATATCACTCACTGTCATTTCATTTATTTCGATATGTTAGTGTGTGTTTTATAAAAAAAGAAAAAAAAAACTAAAAAAAAAAGCAAAAAGAAATTAGAAACTTATTGGATGTTTTGATATAAAATGTGTTACAATTTATTTTCGCTGTCAATTTGAAATAGATGTTCAGTGTGCCCGTGGGTTACACTACAAAACAAATTTCATTTATTTTCTTAGCCAAAAAAGCAAAAAAAAAAACAAGATAATCATTTTTTTTTTCTTAATAAAAAATTTAAAAAACCTAAAACCTAAATATTTCCAACAAATCTTTCTCAAAACACTCACAATAAACACCACTATTTAAAATAGAAAAATATTGACATTTAAAAAAAATACTCTTAAATTTTAGCGTAGCATGTACATTGAGCTACATTTATATTTGATGATATACTAATTTTTTTAAATGTTGTTTGTGGATATTTTATACTGTTTTTATATGTGTTTTTATGGTCTGCCTTAAAAAATGTGTGTGTATCTAACCAAAAAAAAAACTCTATAAAAAAAACCAAAACGCAAACTAATTCGCACTAAATTAAAAAAAAAAACAAATTTAAAAAAAAATACAATGTTTGCTACTGATTCACCTTCTAAATGTGCACCGTGTATCTCAACTGTCTCTCTCGAACAGATTTTCAAGAAAAAGGTAATTTTGCAATAAATGTATGTATAGCTCTGTACCTATTTTTTTTCAATTTTCTTTTCGAAAAAATCTCAAAACCGATCATAATTGTTGCTTTAATTGTTTATATTTTGATGTTTGTAAATTTAGCTTGAGTCCTAAGCTCAATTATGTCTAGCTTATTGCTATTCGGCCGCTTATTTATTTTTTATCCGACCTTTAGCCTAGATAGTGTTTTGTAGATAGTAGATGTGTACATATATTATGACTTAAATAAATACTTCACGATTTTCACATAAAATGAATTGATTCATCAATTGGTTCGCAAAGCGATGGAGAGAAGTGTTTGATTCGTTCACTGACTAATGAATTTTCCAAATTGCAGTTTATGTGAATTTTAAATATTCCTATTTTGCCTAAAATTAACAAAAAAAATAAAACAAAAATGCAAAAATTTGTTTATTAATCCGCTGTCAACTGTATTCGTTAGGAAGTGGGAGAGGAGTCGAAACTGGCGCGAAGTATAGAACGCGTTAGGGATTTGATACGAAGGAAGCGGCAAGCTCGCAAGGAGAAAAAGGAACTGAAGTATGCAACGAAATTCGAACACGTTGTGAGAGAGGCTCAAACAGCTGCCATAAAGCAAACTGAATCCGAAACAAAGTTTCATCGATTAAGTTATCAGGTAAGTTTGTTTTTTTCTTTCATTTGATTTTGAAAATTTGTTTAAAAAAATGTTCACGACATTGTGCATCACTTAAAATTGAACAAGACACAAAACTTCCACTCCCCATCTTAAAACAGGAACAAGTGTTCCCTTACTAAGACTTGTTAAGTCCTTTCCAACAATTGGTGAAAAAAATTGAAGACACCTGCTTAGTAACCTATCTCATTTCAAAATTGACTACGATTGTATCTGCTAAGATTTAGAATACCGCATTTTCCCATTCTCAAGACGATGCGTTCTTAGTTTCAATTTAATTGGCGACATTTTACTATTCATCTAATCTGTGATTTTTTCAAGGGAGTAGTAATTTGGCAGATTATTTGACCAGAATTTATAAGCAATTAGTTAGTGTTTTTAATCGGTACAAAGTTCCACTTTATAAATTCCACCGAAGGTACACAGGAGCGTCACTCATGCCTCATTGCAAAAAAAAATATGGACTTTCCTGAAGCATAAATGCACACTCTGCTGGATCAGAATAAGAAGATCAGTAACAAGTTCCCTGACATGTGTCATTATGGGAGTTTGTATCATTGAAGCCCAAATCGCAACAGCGCGTTCGGTCGCTCGGACTTTGACAGCGATTGGTACGCGTTTAATCGAGAATCTTATGTCAAAGCAGGAGCACTCAGTTTTCCAAATCGAAATAGAACTCGCGCGTTTGAAAAATAAAATATCTTCCTCAAAGCTATCCACTTTCTAAAATACATTTTACAAGAAAAAAATGCAATTGGTATAGATAAAAACCCTACAAAAAATTATTTGCTTAGACAAATAATTGCCTTTGCCCGCCAAAACTAAAATAATTGTTTTTTTTCTGTCAAAAAGCCCGACCGAGTAGAGAGTAGCTCTACTCCAAACTTTCTGGTCGGACTTACGATATTACGGTCTGTGAAATGTCAACGCCCGACCGCGCTATTCCGACTTGAATAATGATTTACGTGTATTCTACAGAAAATGTCAAAGCCCGACCGCGCGAACGCGCTGTTGCGATTTGGGTATGGAAGACACGCCAATAAATTAGGTCATCCTTTCTACGACTTTTGCCGCCAGTAGGCAAATGTAGAAACGAGGAAACAATTTCCCGCCTTTTCTACTCAGGAAGTGCTTCACAGAAGTATACAACATTGATAATCTTAGCGAGTTGAGCAAAGTTACAAATCAGTTGAAGAAAGATATGAAGAGAAAGTCCCATAAGGTCTCCGCAAGTTGTTCGGCTGCACGTAGTCTGACCTCATCGCAGAACAAGCTGAATCATGTTTTCGGCCCATTCAACGAAACTACGACGCGTATAATGGTCACGCGGTTTTAATTCTTGCACAAGCTAGATCTTAAAACTCATAGGCCAAGATCTTTCCGTAAAATCTTCCACAAAACGGATGGGCATCCAATTGCCGTGCACGATGGCGAATGAACTTATTCGGATTCATCTGAATACTGCGCGGCAATAACATCTTCTGTTCGCACTCTTTGTCGCCCTGTCATCCTTACGAATGCGTATTATCCACTAGAGCTCTTTCGAGTCCCTAACAATGCTCAAAGAGCATAACTAGAAAAAGCTTCTCAATCTCGCCATTCGGAGTCGGCATTAAACTGAAGGTCCCCTTCACTCGTGGGAGAACAATAGCACGCACAACACGAATGGTTGCTGAGAAGCTAGGCCCAGGTCCACCTCGGACTGTAGCGCCGCCATTATTATTATTATTATCCACTAGAGTGTAAGTGCAAAAACTATTCATCGTGTTCCGAATAACTTGCTCAGATGGACGATTATTTCGACCGTAAAATGAACGTAGCGGACGATAAGTTTGACGAACCGAACCATGGTTTTCAAAATAAGTTTGCACAATTTGCAAGCGTTGTTCTGGCGTTAATCTATTCGTCGTAAAACGTACTATTTACAAATCAACTTTCAACTGTCAAATTGACAATCTGTAGAAACAGTGTTGCCAGCTTAAAAACGAAACCTCGTCAGAAGTCTGAAATGTATTTTCCTGAAGGCTAAAGGTAGCCGTAAACGACGAACATGCTCGTGCTCACCGCATTTTCGTCGTGTATGGGCTTGTTCGCGAGCCGCTTGCTGTTGGCGAAAAATTTCGATTTTGTCATGTTCGTTGGCTTTGACGTTCGCCGTGTAGGGCCATGTTCGCGAGCAAACCTCAATTTTGCTGCGAACGTCGCCGAGTGCACATCGCGGATTAAGCACAATGTCAACAGACAGCCACGACTTTATCAAGGAACTCACTAGTTGCTCCTTCCTTATCACACATGTTGACGGTTTGAAGAAACAACACGGAATGAATGTTCGTCAAATTTGTTCGCCGTGTAGGGGATAACGCAAACGAGCAAGTTCGGCGAGCATGTTCGTCGTTTAGGGCTACCTTAGCCGATGCATTTTTCTTTACAAATTGTCAGCTGACACATATGTAAATGGACATGATTCCAAGTCCATCGGGGCGACTTTTGTCATGGATTCTCTGTCAATTAATCTTCTTCCGATGCGTATTAGCGAGAACTTCGTCTCGGTCAGCAGAATTCGTGATCAGTAGGACAGTCGATCAGTCGCTTACTTCGTCAGTCTAGCTATCAACTTGGGATCAGTCATTGAACACAGGATCAGTCGTTTTGCTTCCATAGAGCAAGCGTACAAATTCCTGTTCAGCCTTTCACGATTTGCAACTCGACGAAAAGTCCAAGAGAACGAATTTCTAATTAAACACATTTGTTTTTCTAAATGTTTTCTTAATTTTTTTTTTAGGAATCGATGAATCGGCCTGTTTCGGGGTCAGATTTCGGGTTTCAAATTCCGCTTAAGGAAGGTCTACACACAATCATCGATGGCGGCGAATATGAAGAAGAATACAAGGACCACGAAGAGAGTATCTGCCTAAATGACAATAATCAAAAGTAGCCCCATCCCATCTCAAATCTAACCTCAAATGTTCTAATTTTCGAATTGTTTTCAGAAACGATTACACCCTTTATCCTCAAGTAGAAAGAAAGTTACTACATCAAGTGTCTTCCGGTTTTGGTACCCAACAGAATGACAGCCGTGACGAGCCAACATTCACCGAATCGATTGAGCTGCGTCTGATGGGCCAGTACAACTCAACAGATACCGATCCAGGTGATCAGCAGAGTGTTATACTCCAAAGAGCCGATTCGTTGCGTCAGCATGATGAAGCGTATCTGCAGTATCAAAAGTCTCTGCTAACCCGATCACCAAGCTATCGGAAATCTCTTGATCGCCTCTCACAGTCAAGTGAGACATCCCAGAGATCACTGATCCCGTCGAGGAGCAAGTCTGAGGATGAGAACATTCAGAACTTCGATTGTATGACCATCAAGCGGGTGTCCAGTGGGCACTCGTTGAACACCATATCGATCGAGCAGGACGAGTTCATGCATCAGGGGAACTTGCGCGACGAGCTCCTCAACTGTGATCAGAAAGAGCTATTTCAATTCTTGCAAGACGATGTCGACAATAGCAACAATTACTTCAGTGAGACTGTTGGCTATGGCAGCGCAGTGATCGAGGCTGAGACCGACAGCCTCATACTGGACGCCAAGAAGGATGCGGGCATATTTTCGCCGCCGCGGAAAACATCTTCGAGCAGCCTCAAGTCCAATTTGAGCTACTTGTCGAACTCAATTTTGCACCAAATCGAGCAAAGGCGCAATGGAAGCATCTGCGACTCCATTGAGAAGGTATTTGGTCGATCGGAGTCTCAGGGAATTTTCAATGGCAGCAGCAACGGCGACGATTCGCACGATCAAATGCCTCTGGTGGGCAACTCCGAGTTCGACAACATCATTCAAAGCTTCGAGAAGGAACTGGAGGAGATCAAGAAGTCCACGACGTCTCTCGAGCGACGACTGTCGAACTTGTCCGAACCATCGCCCGCGGCGGATGAATGCAACAAGGACATCCTCGATCACATCGCTGCCATAGAAGCTGATCATGCAAACTATGAAGTACCCTTCGTTCAGCGGCGACATCACACCGCCTCAAGTGTTGACCGCAACTCTGTGAAGATCAAGCGGCGCAGCCTTGAGAAGCAACGAAAGATAGACGAAGACTTTAGCGTCTCGAATGAGATTCGCAAGATTTGCGACCAGATGCATGCGCCGTTTGGCGACGTTGGGAGCACGTCACCGTTCCTTCGGCGAAAGAACGACCTCTTCAGCGCCCAACTGGATCGGTTCAAGAGGCTCAGTCTCATCGAACGAGTGGACGAGTTGCCCGAAGACGAAAAGTCTGCTATCCGAGTGGAGAGCGAAAAACTTCCCCGCAAATGCCTGACGGCCGACCTCAAGGTCGACAGTCTTTCACTTAAGAGCACCAACAGCTACGAGAACCTTCTCATACAGAAGCAACGAAATCAGCAGCAATCAGAAGTCCCCGAACCACAGCAGGAGCACCGTCACCATCATCGCCCCCATCCACAGCACCATCCACAGCACCATCAACAGCACCATCAACAGCACCATCAACAGCACCATCAACAGCACCATCAACAGCACCATCAACAGCACCATCAACAGCCCCAGCATCATCACCAGAAACAGCCCCAGAGAGTCGTGCCGCCAACTCCACCGCAATCACTGAAGTCGATAACACCGCAACCAACACTGAAAACGACCCTCCCAAAGGCTGGCGACTCCAGACTAGAAGGTTTCAAAGTGCATCCACAACCCTTTGACAAAGCCCCCTCATTCAGCCTAAGCACACAATGCGACTACACATCGGGCGCCAACGACGACGACAAGGCTTCAACCGTCACGGGGCAAAAGTCAACCTTCACCAGACTCACTGAGAAACCATGGCATTGTCTGGTCTCCTACGTGGACGATCTTACCGTTGGTGGGAGACGTAACTCGCAGGGAGCATACAATGATCCCATGTCCTTTCCGAGTTTTGGCCACAACAAGCCGCCGAAAGTGCCACAGGACTGCTTCCCCCAGAAGTGCTACGATCAGTAAGCAGCCCCCCATTGATCATGTCATGAAATCCGATCATCTCTGTTTTGTTTTCTTCTCGTTCTCTTTTTCAGCTTCTACTTCAGATGTCCCTGCTTTATGTCTTGTATGGACACGAAATGGGCAAAGAACTGGACCCAGGTGAGGACGGCAGTCTTGACGGTTGTAGATACCCCAGCCTTTGAGTGGTTTGTTCTGGTGCTGATCTTTGCGTCTAGCATTACATTATGCTTCGAAGATATCTACTTGGATAACAATAAGGCCTTAAAGCGCGTCCTCTACTGGACAAACTTTTCGTTCTGCATAATCTTCGTCATTGAAATGGTGTTGAAGTGGTTGGCACTGGGCTTCTCAAAATATTTCACTAGTTTCTGGACGATATTGGACTTTATTATTGTTTTCGTAAGTAAATCAAATGTTCTTTCCTTTCTTTTTTTTTATGAAGACACACACACATTAGGAGTTGACGAGGAAAAGGACTGCACCGCCAGCTAAATAGTCAGTTGAATTAACAAACGGCGTTTCAATGTAGCAAAAAAGTCTTTTGATAGGTGCCTCATTGAGGTCGCACTGGAGGTCTACAAGACGTCAGAGACGGACAGGTACAATCATTCCTAGGACTGGACTTGTGGCATGGGATGCTATGATAAAGTGTCCGGTAATGATTTTGGACCTTTTGATAGAGAGTTGGTTATCTGGCTTTGATCCAGCTTAGAGCAGTCAAATAAGTCCGTATGTCTTCTGAAAGAATCAGTGTAGAAGTTGCTAAAGGCATTCCCATGTTGGTATTTCTAGAATGCACGTCAGAAGGCATCTAGCTAACTAATGGCCATGAGCTACACTTTGACAGAGACTCCTGGGATGGTGAAATTTGTTCACTTTCTGTCGCCATATACATCCATATATCATAAATGCTTCAACCATTGGCAATTTCTGTACTCTTTGCTGTTTTTCGTCAAGACCGACAACCGTTTGTCAAGAATCTTATAGATCCTAATCAGTGTGGTTTCAGGGCAGGGAAGTCAACAGAACAGGTACTTGACACTGCAGCAAATCCTGAAAAAAACCCAAGAAACGCATATCGATACTCACGCCATATTTCTCTGTTTCAAGGCCACTTATAACAGCTTGTATAGATACGAAGATAAAGCGCCATCTTCAGTTTAGTCATTCATGCCAAACTTATCAAAATAACGATGGAGAAGTCTTACTACTCCACCAAAGTCGGTAACGAACTCAGTTTAATGTCAAAAAAGGTTTTAGGCAGGTCTACACAATGTCATATGATTTTACAAAACCGTCCTTGAGAAGATCGTGTGAAGTCTAGACGCAAGATTTTTCAAAAGTCCGTATAACTGCCAGTGTTCGCGGATGACATTCACGTTTGCTGGCATTAAAACAAAAGAGTCTAAAATGGGTATAGCGGTAGACTAGAGCAAAACGAAGAACATGCTGTCATCGAGAAAGGACGCACAGCATCGACGACTTAGCCATCGACGACTTGGTAGCTATAACATACATCCTCGATGTTATTATAAAGGATTGCGTCTACCTCGGCTCCGCGGTTAACAGTACAAACAGCTACAGAAGGGAGATCAAACGCAAAAAACATTTGTAAATCGTTCTTTCTTTGGGCTCAAGATACCATTGAGTAACAAAGGGTCTTTCATTAACCGCTTCCTATCTCTAAATCTAAATAAATCAAAGCATGCGTGAGATGCCACTAACATTTTCTATTCGTTTGAAAGTCTTATCAGTGCCATTATGTACGGAATATAACGTACTTCAAATGTCCACCGCAGCTTCTCTGGGTGGCGCGCACCGGGAATGTTCAATTTTCCTTGACGCGCATAAATCAGGCTGAATTTTATGGCGGCTTTGAGCGCCGCTGTGGTTTGTAGCTATTCACACGGTCCTGTGACTTCAAGAAAAGGTCTAACGAGGTCAAATCGCACGGTCTCGGTGGCCACTTCACCTCTACGTGAGATGACCATGCCCTCAGATCGCTCGTGCTGCATGTCCAATGTGGCGTGAGCTGTGCGGCACGTAGCGCCATCCTGTTGAAACCACTTGTCGTTGGTGTCCATATCATCCAACTCAGGCCAAAAGAAGTTGGTAATCATCGACCTATAGCCCTCGTCGTTGACGGTGATGGCCTGGCCAACGTCGTTCGTGATTGTGAACCAATGAAGCCGCCAGGCCAAAATCCACACTAAATAGTAATTTTTTCGGGATGCACTGGATGTTCCTGGATCTCATGTGGATTGGTATCGTCCCAAATTCGACAATTTTGTTAGTTAACTTACCCATTCATCATGAAAATGTGGTCCAGTTTCCAGCTTCCATTCAGCGAACGCACGTCGTCGTCTAGAGTCGTTTACCTATAGCTCCTAGAGTTTTATACGGGTGCAGGCCCAACTCAAGATGCAAAATTCGTCAATTTGCGAAGTTGTGGTCTGCGAACGGCCGAGCTGCTGTGTGCGATGTAAAATCGACTGCCTCGGATTCTCCTGCACACTTTCACGGACAGCGGCGATGTTTTTGGCAGATCTTGCGTTTCGTCGACGTACGTGTGTTGGTTTATCGTTTACTGAACCAGTGAACTCAGATCTATCCACCACACTGCGAATAGTACTTTCGGTGGGACGATTCTGGCGAGCTAAAGCAATTTATCATTTGCACGTGTTGTTTAACGCTATGTACGTCCATTGTGATTTGGCAAAACAGACTCAATAAATGACAGCCAATTTGACAGAAGTAGCCTCAACCATTGGAAGACCTATTGGAAGACCCTTTAGTTGACTAAAGGCCGAGAGCTACATTTTAGGAGAGACTCTAAGAAACGAAATGATTGTTCACTTTCTGACGCTGTTTATCACAGATGACTAAACTATTGGCTATTTTTGTATTGAAACCAACTTAACCCCTGTTCAATGCACTCTACATGTTAGTGGAGTCCCATTGAAACAGGTGGAGAAGTTCAAGTTTCTCGGGGTCTTCTTCACGAGTGATGGGAGGAATAATGCTGAGCTTTCCTGTAGGATTGGTCAAGCAGGCTCAATTTTGAAACAGCTTGGTCGATCTGTAATCAGGAAGGCCGAGCTTGGTGTCAAAGCCAAGTTAGCGGTTTTAACGCAGTATTTGTTCCAACTCTCACCTATGGTCATGAAAATTGGGTAATGACCGAAAGAATAAGATCGCGAGTACAAGCTGCCGAGATGAGATTTCTTCGTGCTGTTGTGGGAATTACTCGCCGGGATAGGGTGAGAAACACGGCTGTGCGCGAGAAACTCAATGTTGGGCAGCTGCTTCTTCGAACGGAAAGGGCTGTACTTCGTTGGTTTGGTCACGTGGCACGAATGTCCCCATCGTCACGATTTCTGAGACGTGCCTTGAATGCGATTCCATCAGGTAGGCGACCGCTTGGCAGAGCCAGTACGAGATGGTTGGACCAAGTCCAAACACTCGCCTGGTTGCGCTTGGGCATAGCTCCTGATGAGTTAGAGTCGATGGCGGAGGATCGAGTGGCCTGGAGATCTCTCGTGCATGCATTGCCCCCGCGACCCCTTTAGTGGAACATGCGGGTCATTGAAAATGAGATGAGATGAGATGAACCAACTTAATTGATAGCAATCGCGTATTGGTACCATTCCTTTCAGTAACAGTGTTTTGTCGTGAATTGTAAACTTCACTTCACCACTTTCAAATAAAGTACACATACATGCATAGTGGGTGCCGTGGCTCGATGGTGTCGGTTCGATTCCCAAAAAAACACCAAACATTTTTTCACGGTTCCACCTCTTTCGAGTCACTGACAATGCTCAAAGAGTATAACTGTCTAGAAAAAGCTTCTCAAAATCGCCGTTTGGAATCGGCATTAGGTCCCTCCACTCGTGAGAGAACAATAGCACGCACAACACGAGTGGTTGCTGAGAAGCTAGGCCCAGGTCCACCTCGGGCTGTAGCTCTTCTTCTTCTTCTTAGGGCGCTACAGTCCGAGGTGGACCTGGGCCTCACTCAACATGCCTCTCCAGCCAGCACGATCTTTCGCCAGCTGTCTCCAGTTTCGCACACCAAGCCGGCAGAGGTCCCCCTCGACTTGTGTGCGCCACCTTGTTCGTGGACGTCCTCTGTTGCGTTGTCCCACAGGCTCAGAGTCGAAGACTCTTTGGGCCGGAGCTAAGTTGTCCATACGCTCTACATGGCTATGGCCTAGCCATCCTAGGCGTTGGATCCGTAGACGCCTGGCGACTCATGTCGCTGTACAGCCCATACAGTTCGTGGTTGAATCTTCTCCTCCAAATGCCATCAACGCAAACAGGACCAAAGATCGCGCGCAGAACTTTTCTCTCGAAAAGACCAAGAGACTGTTCATCCGCTTGGGATATTGTCCATGCCTCTGCACCGTAAAGCAGGAATGGGATGATCAAGGTCTTATACAAAGTCAACTTGGTCTTCCGAGAGAGAGCTCTACTACTCAATTGCCTTTTGAGCCCATAAAAACAGCGGTTGGCAAGAGTAATTCTGCGTTTGATCTCGGTACTGATGTTTTTTGTACTGTTTACCGCATAGCCGAGGTAGACGAAGTCCTTCACTACCTCAAAGTTATAGCTGCCTATGGTGACGTTCTGGCCAAGTCGTCGATGTTGTGCGTCCTTTCTTGATGACAGTAAATACTTTGTTTTGCCCTCGTTCACCGCCAGACCCATTTTAGCCGCTTCCGTTTCAATGCCAGCAAACGCATCATTGACGGCTCGCTGTGTTGGCCCAATCACGTCAATGTCATCCGCGTAGGCTATCAGTTGAACGGACTTTTGGAAGATCGTCCCTCTTGTGTTGGCCAGTGAGTTTTGCACCATCTTCTCAAGAACGATGTTAAAGAAATCACATGAGAGCGCGTCGCCTTGTCTAAAACCTTTTTTGACATTGAAGGTCTCGGTGAGTTCGTTACCGACCTTGATGGAGCAGCGAGAGTTCTCCATCTTCATCCTGCTCAGTCTGACGAGTTTAGCAGGAATGTCAAAACTAGACATGGCGCTGTATAGCTCGTCTCTATACACGCTGTCATATGCGGCCTTGAAATCGACAAATAGATGGTGTGTGTCGATTTGCATTTCTTGGGTCTTCTCCAGGATCTGCCGCAGTGTGAAAATTTGATCGATGGTGGACTTCCCGGGCCTGAAACCACACTGATAAGGACCTATCAGTTTGTTCACGAATGGTTTCAGGCGTTCACACAAAACGGCAGAGAAGATCTTATAGGCAATGTTAAGGAAACTTATCCCTCAATAGTTGGCGCAGTCAAAGGGGTCTCCTTTCTTGTGGATCAGGCAAACGATACTGTGATCCCACTCATCGGGCATGCTTTCCTCCGACCATATCTTACAGATGAGCTGGTACATGTGCCCTACCAGATCATCTCCAGCTGCTTTAAACATTTCAGCGGGCAGACTATCTGCACCAGCAGCTTTATTAGACTTCAGTCTCGATATCGCTATCTTGACTTCGTCTAGGTCGGGGGGACGGTATTCTCTTCTATCATCGTCCGTTGTGTTGAGTGGAACATTCTGCCTGACAGCGGTATTTGTGTCCTCATCGCCGTTCAACAGTCTGCAGAAATGATTTTTCCAAATTCTCAGTATCGACTGCGAACCTACTACTAGCTGTCTATTCTCGCCCCGGCAGGTTTCTGTCCGAACTTTATACCCATTTGATAAAAGTTTTTCCCTTTGGTAAAATTTTCGGACATCATTCCTGCCACAGCACCTCTCCATCTCCTCGATCGCGCGCTTCTCGTGCTCTTTCTTTTTCTTCCTGAGAAGCCGGTTCTCTTCCCTTCTTCTCTGTTCGTAGAGCTCACGAACAGCTCTCGTGGTTCGATGCAGCGTTGCCCGGTAGGCTTCTTGTTTTGCTGCATGTGCCTGCCTGCACTCGTTGTCAAACCAGGGGTTTTTCCTAGGTGGTGTTTTGAAACCCAGCAAATCAGTAGCGGCTTCTCTGATGGCTCTTTGACAACGTTTCCATTCTTCGTCTATTGTTAGTGCAGGCGACGTCGAACTTTCGGAGAGTTTCAGGGAGACTCGATCGGCAAAGTTCCTGGCAGTCTGTTGCGATTGTAGCTTTTCGACGTCAAACCGTGGTTGTCTTCCTCGACTCCGTTGTTCTATCGATATCCGTGTCCTTACCTTGGCTACAACAAGGAAATGGTCCGAGTCGATATTGGCGCCTCGGAACGTTCGGACATCAAGAATACTGGAGGAGTGTCTGACGTCGATCGCAACGTGATCAATCTGGTTGACGGTTGAATGATCAGGGGACCGCCAGGTCCCTTTATGGATGTTGAGGTGTGGGAACCGCGTGCTAGCTGCAGAGAGGTTTCGCCCCGTAACAAAGTCCACCAGCCTGAGTCCGTTTTCGGACGTGGTGTCGTGCAGGCTGTGTTTACCGATGACTCTAGCAAAGATGTCCTCTTTACCCAGCTTAGCGTTAAAATCTCCTAGAACGATCTTGGTGTCGTAGCTGGGGCATTGATCGTACGTTCTTTCTAGGAGATCATAGAAGTCATCTTTGCTATCGTCATCTTTGTCCTCTGTTGGGGCGTGGGCGCAGATTAGGCTGATGTTGCCGAATTTAGCCTTGATGCGGATTGTTATGAGGCGCTCGCTTATGTACTTAAAGCCTAAGACTTTTTGCCTAAGTCTCCCTCGAACAACAAATCCACATCCAAATAATCGCTGCCTTCGCTCTCTGTAACAATCGCCGTAGTAGATATCGCAGCTTTTCATCCTCTTTTTGCCCGGCCCATCCCATCGCACTTCCTGGATTGCGGTAACGTCTGCTTTATAGCAGTCTAGGGCCTCCGCGAGTTCATCGGCTGCACGTGGTCTGTTCAGGGAACTCACATTCCACGTGCAGAACCGAAAGTCATTGTCCTTATTCCGTTTGCTAGGGTCGTCAACAGTAAATCCGTCCATATCCGAGGCAGTTTGTGTTTTCTGAACTCGTTCATTTTTACGTGGTGAGGAAGTTAACCCCACGCACAACCTCCAACTGGAAGGACAGGTCCATTTGTTTAGCCCCCGGACAAAGGGGTCCGGAGGGATCCGGTGTTGGTAGCCTCTTGCAGGCTGTGAGCGCCGCCGTTGGCCCTAAAAGAAGGGCTCATCCGCCGCCATCTCTATTCCAGGGTCCCGACCTTACCATGGAAACCAGGTAGCTCCTGCTGACTGGAGTTGTGGATGCCGCCGTTGGCCAATCAGTTGACCAGCTCCTCCGCCGCCATCCTAACAAGAGTGATGAGCCCTGGTAGACTCACACTCCCCCCTCTCTCGTTTTCAGCCGCCCAGACTCGTCAAGGGTACTCGGCTCCCGGATTTCACCACGGGGAGGTGAGAGTAGGAGTTCGTTAATAGAGGCTAGGTGCAGACGCTTGTGCCTGCATGGTTCGCATATTAACGCTTCGAAATCCCGGGCTGTAGCTCGCCATTACTATTATTATTACATCCATAAAGGTACATACTTACTATGTCTCAAAAGTTGCACTCATAATCATAGCCAGTTTCAATAATATTTGATATCAGAACTATTTTCTCTGCCATCAAATAACTCCACAGTTTTAGTGACAAATAGTAACTTTTTTCTAAAATTTAATGTTTCGTTTAACGTTTGAAGAATATTTTCTAAAACATCATAACGCCTTAAATCAGTCATCACACCTATCATAAATTCTGAAAAGTCGTCATAAATTAAGATAATTTCTCGGACAAACGATTTCAGCACCATCTGGACATCGTTTCTTTATATACTCAATCTGCAGTTTATCGACATTTTTGGTGTTGCTGATATTTTGTGTGTGTTGCTGAAAATCTTCTCTGCCGTTTTGTGTGAACGCCTGAAACCATTCGTGAACAAACTGATAGGTCCCTATCAGTGTGGTTTCAGGCCCGGGAAGTCCACCATCGATCAAATTTTCACACTGCGGCAGATCCTGGAGAAGACCCAGGAAATGCAGATCGACACACACCGCCTATTTGTCGATTTCAAGGCCGCATATGACAGCGTGTATAGAGACGAGCTATACCGCACCATGTCTAGTCTTGACATTCCTGCTAATCTCGTCAGACTGAGCAGGATGACGATGGAGAACTCTCGCTGCTCCATCAAGGTCGGTAACGAACTCACCGAGACCTTTAATGTCAAAAAAGGTTTTAGACAAGGCGACGCGCTCTCATGTGATTTCTTTAACATCGTTCTTGAGAAGAACGTGCAAAACTCACTGGCCAACACAAGAGGCACGATCTTTCAAAAGTCCGTTCGACTGCTAGCTTACGCGGATGACATTGACGTAAATGGGCGAACACAGCAAGCCGTCAATGGTGCGTTTGCTGGCGTTGAAACGGAAGCGGCTAAAATGGGTCTGGCGGTAAACGAGGGCAAATCAAAGTAAATGCTGTCGTCGAGAAAGGACGCACAACATCGACGACTTGGCCAGAACGTCACCATAGGCAGCTATAACTTTGAGGTAGCGTAGGACTTCGTCTACCTTGGCTCCGCGGTAAACAGTACAAACAACATCAGTACCGAGATCAAACGCAGAATAACTCTTGCCAACCGCTGTTTTTATGGGCTCAAAAGGCAATTGAGTAGTAGAGCCCTCTCTCGGAAGACCAAGCTGACTTTATATAAGACCTTGATCATCCCAGTCCTGCTGTACGGCGCAGAGGCATGGACAATATCCCAAGCGGATGAACAGTCTCTTGGTCTTTTCGAGAGAAAAGTTCTGCGCGCGATCTTTGGTCCTGTTTGCGTTGATGGCATTTGGAGGAGAAGATTCAACCACGAACTGTATGGGCTGTACAGCTACATGAGTCTAGCCAGGCGTCTACGGATCCAACGCCTAAGGTGGCTAGGCCATGTAGAGCGTATGGACAACTTAGCTCCGGCCCGAAGAGTCGTCGACTCTGAGACTGTGGGACAACGCAACAGAGGACGTCCACGCACATGGTGGCGCACACAAGTCGAGGGGGACCTCGGCCGGCTTGGTGTGCGAAACTGGAGACAGCTGGCGAAAGATCGTGCTGGCTGGAGAGGCATGCTGAGTGAGGCCCAGGTCCACCTCGGACTGTAGCGCCCTAAGAAGAAGAAGAAAGATATTTTGTGTGTAAAACTTTACTTAGCTGGTTACACAATTGTGAATAAAGCGTGTCTTGTGTGACCATGTCCGATGTGTTTCCAACGGATGGCTGTTTAGTTAGTTTAAGTTTCAGATTTTTGAAGTAATTTTCCGCTCAAGAGGTAATCTCTCTAGAATCAAGAATTTAGAAGTTTCCTTTTCCAAATTTACAACACATATTCTAAGTTTAATTAATTAATTTCTTCTGCTTCTTCTGAACAACTAATGAATCTTTTGTTTTTTTTGTTCCAGGTTTCTGTGTTTTCCTTGCTAATTGAGGAAAATGAAAATCTAAAAGTCTTAAGATCACTTCGGACACTGCGAGCTCTGAGACCACTCAGAGCGATATCAAGGTAATTTCCTGATTCCAAAACTGTTTGAAATGCTTTTGAAATAATGCCGATCTTTGAATGACTCTATGTGCACTTAATGTTTTTCAATCCGAATTTGCATTTAACAGCGAAACGAATATATGTCATTTATTAATGTTTATTCAACTCTTTTTGTGTGTATGAAAAGAAGGTCTGCAGGTACATAGCTGATACATCGGTTGGAGTTGTACGCCATTTATCAGCATTTTGTAATATTTTGCATTTGCTTTCTTTTCGTTGCATGTTAAATTGCTTTGTTTGCTTTCGAGTATTTCTATCTATTTTGTAGATATTTCAATTGCTTAACTTTTCTATCAAACATGACATTATCTAAACAAACAAGATCAAAGATTTCCCCTTCTTCTGAAAGAGTATGTCTATATTAGAGTGCATGACGTACTACAAAACAGCAGCGCCTTTTTAAAATCCACTTTCTAAAATACTCTTAACTGTCAGTCTATAAATTGTCTTATTGCAAGAAGTTGTGTATGCTTCAAAATTTTGTCGTCTGTTAAAGTAACGAGGTTTGTCATACATAACCTGTGAATTTTGGCGATCAGTGCTAATATCGGTCTTGAGTAAGTTGTAATTTAGACTCATAAGTGAAACTTTCTTCGAATTTGTATGAGCAATTTTTTCGTTTTCCCTGTTGTGGATGAAATGTCTCTTGAATGAATTACCATTTGTAGATGATGAATGCCGTGCATGTCTGCCCGACATGTCCTATATGGACTCCTTTCTTCTTCTTCTTCACGTGGCGCTACAGTTCAGGTGGACCTTGGCTTCAGCTAACAAGCCTCTGCAGCTATCACATTCTTTTGCAAGTGACCTTAAGCCATGAACACCCAGTTGGTTGACGTCATCAAACGATTGTGTTTGATACCTTTAACGTGGACGAAGATTCTTCCAGCCGAAGCTAAGTCTCCATAAGCACTTCATGGTCTAGACATCTTAGACGCTGTATCTATGCGTCTCTATGTATGCTGTCAATTCAATTAGACTCAAATGATAAATTTTGACGCCACTGAGTCGCCTTCCGACCGTTGCTCTTGAAACCATCTTGTTTTCTGGATGAACATCCAGATTTTCTTGACATTTATTTCTGATATGTCAGTTAAATTATTTAAGTAGGAAGCTCCTAGAGTTCCTTTCCTTGTGGAGGCGATTGCAAGACAGTTGCAGAGAAAGTGCGAGGGTGTTTCCACTTCTTCTTCATCCATACAACTGATGCCGAAGTCGTTGTACGGCAATCGTAGTCTCACAGCATGTCTTCCTGCAATGTCTTGTGAAGACTCCTACTAGGTTGCCCAATTTATTCCTTCTTAGGCTGATGATGGATGTGGTTTTTCTACGCTTCATTTTTGGCAACGTTTTTTTTTTCGGAGGATTTTTGATACACTACTGGAGCACTCAGACTCAAAACTGGTCCATTGTACTGCCAGGTAGCATCCTACTCCAGCGCCGTTAATTTGATCCCAACGGCAAATGGTGACTGGACCAGATTCGATTTCACTGAGATTCGAACCTGGGACCCCCTCTAACTTTTGACAACGTTTGTCTCGCATGTAGGCAGGTGCTAAGATTTCTCCGTCTTTTCCATTGCTAGCTCTAAGATCTTGGTTTTCAAGGTTCGTATCGGCACAGAAAAATTCACAATTGTGGGGTTGATAATTATTGTACCCTTCCTGGTTAGTTCGTCTGCTTCACAGTTTCCTGGAATATCTCTGTGTCCAGGAACCCAGCACACCATAAGGCTGCAATGTCTCCATTTCTCGTTAAGAGGCATACGAGAGTCTTATCAATCTAGATCTAAATCTGTGATTCGAGTGCTTGATGCTTGACGATGCTCTCACCCGATATCGTTCTTATCGATAGCCATTCAGCGGCTTCACGAATAGTCGTAATTTCCGCCTGGAAAACACCGAGTAAATTCTCGCGCCTAGATGTTTGGCATAGTCCGAGAAGGTTAGGGGGGTTCCGCTGAGTATCGTATCGGAGGTATCGTATTTTTTCTCGAAAATAGTACCAGCTCGGTTTTTTTTAACGACTGGATGGCGCAATTGGTTAAGTGCCTGTCCCAGGTTCGAATCCCAGTGAAATCGAATCTGGCCCAGTCACTATTTGCCGTTGGGATCAAATTAACGGCACACGGCACTGGAGTATAAAAATGAATTTCGTGGGTTTATTTTTCGTTATCTGCTGTAGTGTGACGATTTGGTTTATTGTGGACTTCTCTGTTCAGAAACCACAGTGACGCGGAGAGCCTACCAGATTGTTGACAACCAGTTTCAAGTGTTCATCCAAAACGGTAGAGAAAATTCTGAAAATGATTTCAAAAAGACCTATCATTTGATGTTCTGGCTCTGGCCAGAATCTGAGCCAGGAAAGGAATGTAGTCGAATTTTCACGGACGGCTCCAAGAGCAGTGAAGGATCTGGTGCTGGTGCCTTCGTGGAGAGCGACAACTTTAGACTGCACACCTCGTTAGGCAAATTTGCGTCGGTTTTCCAAGCGGAAACCTATGCGATCCTAATGGCTACGAGCTATATTGTGAAGAATAGGTGGAAGGAACGAAGTATTTGCGTCTGTAGCGACAGCCAAGCTGTGCTTAAGGCCTTGCTCAACCCTTTAACCACTTCCAGAATAGTTCAGGAATGCAAGTCTTCTCTGAATTTGATCGGTAGCTTAAATTCGGTAAGACTTGTCTGGGTTCCCGGGCACCACGGGATCACGGGAAATGAGATCGCTGATGAACTTGCTAGGCGAGGATCAGATGAGGCTTTCTCAGGACCTGAACCTACGCTGGGACTGACCGCGTCCTTTGTTAGGGCTTCCATCAATGGTTGGACTTTTCGAGAGCACAACCGCAGGTGGCATGACTCTCCAGGATGTAGACAGACCAAGCGCATGCTCCCCAACGTCTGTAAGAAATCCGCGGCTTTCTTGTTATCTCTTAACAGAAAAGACTGCAGACAACTTATTGGCGTACTAACGGGGCACTACACTTTCGCCAAACACCTAAGTGTGCTTGGCCTAAGTGACGAAACCCTCTGTGACGCCTGTGGAGAAGACGATGACACTGCAGAGCACTTCCTCTGCCATTGTCCCGCCTTTGCTCGGATCAGGTGGCAGTTATTCGGCGCTGATGAGGTGAGAGCTGATGATGTAGGCTCCTCATCACAGAAGCGTCTGCTGGTCTTCCTTCGGAAGACCAGGAAATTTCAGTAAGAGTAGGTTGCTGCCTGGTAGTACAATGGACCAGTTTTGAGTCTGAGTGCTCCAGAGTAGTGTGACAAAAACCTACGACAAAAAAAAAAAAAAATCATTTGATGACTGGCGCTGTTAAAGTGGTCTCTTTGCTCATGGTTCGGGCGAACGAAAATTAGAACATCTCGAACAGCTGCTCCAGTTTGTACGCACTAGCAGCTTTGTTCGATCCTCGCGAATCCCTTCAAACAAGAGTTAGAAACTTTTCCCGCAAAATTGATGTTCTGGGCATAAATGTCTCTGTTCTCCAGACAAAGCTCTAAGTATGGAAAACAGTCATGACGGCAGCCGCATTTACGAATAAAACCAAACTAGAAAATAACGTAATTCAAGGCACCAATGTCGTCCCGATCAGTGAATGGTATCCCTATTGTTCTCTCTTCACTCTTTTGTTGGCTTTGAATATCTACGAGTATTAGTGAATATTTCCTACTCCCACAGCAACATCTAAGAAACTGTCTTTCCGTTCAACAAACTGTACCTTCAGTCTTCAGTTAAACAGATTTTTTTGTTCAGCTTTCTATTCATTGCTTTTTCTAAAGTTCTTTACAGTTTTTTGTTGTAAATTTCTAAACTCAAGTTAAACTTATTTTTGAATGAAGCATGTTTACTGGTCTATCTCAGTTGTACATACCACAACCACACACAAGTTACGTATCGCATACAGAGTGATGTGCCCCAAAGGTTCTCCATCAAATAAACCCCACATCGGATCAACGTCGGAACCACGGCAGATCCTTTTCGGGTACAATCACAGAGCTATTTCGTTACACTTTGCTTTCTAACGCTTAAAAAGAACACAAAGACACACTTGTTCGTGATTTTCTTGATCAAATCTTTGTCTTGCTTAACTTTTTTTTTTTATTTCGTCCGTAAAAATTAAAAAACAACCGAAAAGATATTATTTGGGCGAAACTTCTGTGAAGAAATTGACGCCACCAAACCCCAAGCACCTTCTCCAGACAATATTATCTATCAGCTCATTATTCTTTGACATTTTCCAGGTGGCAAGGAATGCGAATTGTAGTAAATGCTCTAATGTATGCCATTCCATCAATTTTCAATGTCCTCTTAGTTTGTTTAGTTTTTTGGCTCATATTCTCCATAATGGGTGTACAGTTTTTTGGTGGTAAATTTTTCAAATGCATCGACGATGACGGTGAGCTGCTGGCGGTATCGGTTAGTATTTGCCTCTGAGGAGTCTGAGCAATGTCCTGCGACAGTCTGATAATTGCCTTTCATTTACAGGAAGTCAATGACAAGTGGGACTGCATTGAGCAGAACTTCTCGTGGATCAACTCGAAGATCACCTTCGATCACGTGGGCATGGGTTATCTGGCCCTTCTGCAGGTGGCCACGTTTGAAGGTTGGATGGAAGTGATGGCCGACGCGGTCGACGCCAGAGGTGTGGATCTACAGCCACAGCGGGAGGCAAATCTGTACGCGTACATTTACTTTGTGATCTTCATCGTCTGCGGATCGTTCTTCACGCTCAATCTCTTCATCGGAGTCATCATCGACAACTTCAACATGCTGAAGAAGAAGGTTTGTATTCGCTGCCATCATAGTCATCGAATGACGTCAATTCTGTATCCCCTCAGTACGAAGGTGGAGTGCTTGAGATGTTTCTCACCGAGTCCCAGAAGCACTACTACACCGCCATGAAGAAACTCGGACGGAAGAAGCCACAGAAGGTGATCAAGCGGCCGATCAATCATTTTTTAGCCATGTTCTACGACCTCTCGAACTCCAGAAGGTAACGAAGATCGCCCTAAATTTCCCCCTCCCGTTCAAAAACAACGGAAATTTGTGACTCTTCCAGATTCGAGATCGCGATCTTCGTGTTGATCTTCCTGAACATGCTAACCATGGGTATTGAGCACTACAACCAGCCTCATGCCGTGTTTTTCATTCTCGAAGTTAGCAATGCGTTCTTCACAACCGTCTTCGGATTGGGTAAGTCGCGCTGATCCATCCTCAATCCGTCCTCCTTTACGAGTTTCCTTCCAGAGGCCATAGTGAAGATTATCGGACTGCGTTATCACTACTTCACCGTGCCGTGGAACGTGTTCGATTTCCTCCTCGTTTTAGCCTCCATATTCGGGATACTGATGGAAGACATCATGATTGATCTGCCGATCAGCCCAACTCTGTTGCGGGTCGTTCGGGTCTTTCGAATCGGACGCATTCTGCGTCTCATCAAGGCTGCCAAAGGTATACGTAAGTTGCTCTTCGCGTTGGTTGTCTCACTGCCGGCGCTGTTTAACATCGGCGCCCTCCTGGGCTTGATCACCTTCATTTACGCGATCCTGGGAATGTCCCTCTTCGGACATGTGAAACTGCAAGGTGCCCTCGACGACATGGTGAATTTCCAGACATTCGGCCGCAGCATGCAGCTGCTGTTCCGCCTGATGACCTCGGCGGGGTGGAACGACGTCCTCGAGTCGCTCATGATCCAGCCCCCGGACTGCGACCCGAACTTCAACCGCCAGACAAACGGCGACTGCGGACACCCCCTGCTGGCCATAACCTACTTCACCAGCTTCATCATAATCAGTTATATGATTGTGATCAACATGTACATAGCCATCATCCTGGAGAACTTCAACCAGGCGCATCAGGAGGAGGAAATCGGAATTGTTGAGGACGATCTGGAAATGTTCTATATCCGGTGGTCGAAGTTTGTATCCATCGGAACTCTGTGTGATCACCTCGGACCGATGATACTAATCCGTGTGCTTTCTCTTTCAGATACGATCCGCATGCCACACAATTCATCCATTTCTCCCAGCTCTCTGATTTCATCGCCTCCTTAGATCCACCACTGGGAATCTCAAAGCCAAACACTGTAGCATTAGTATCATTCAATTTGCCAATCTCGAAGGGTAACAAGATTCACTGCTTGGATATACTACATGCTTTGGTGAAGCACGTCCTGGGTCATGTTGAGGAGACCGATAACTTCAAACAGCTTCAGGAGCAAATGGATGTCAAGTTCAAGAAACAATTCCCCACACGTAAGGAATTGGAAATTGTGTCGTCAACGAGAATCTGGAAGAGACAAGAGAAGGCTGCCAAGCTAATTCAAACTACCTGGAGGGACTATCAAAGGTTTTTTGGAATTCTTTTGCTGTTTTCTTTTTCAAATTTTTCTTGAGTAATGAATCATTTGTTCACGGGAATTTTTGTTGTAGGATGAAGAAGGAAAAGGAACGCTCCGTAAACTCTGGAGATGATGATGGTACACAGTCTTCCAGTCCAGGTGGATGGCACGCAAAACTCTCGGCCTTGAATTTCTTCCATCTGCAGGTATAAAGTGGTTTCACGGGGATTCATGGTGGCAATGCTTCAGCAATTTGTATTTTTTTTTTGTTCTTGTGGAGGGTTTTCTTCGATAATCTCTTGAAAATTTTGAAAAGCTGTTACTTCCAGTGTCACAATGGACCCAACTGTTGGTCTCAGTGAGCCGCGACCCGGTCGCAAGGGCACCCTATCACCTATCTACCTACTTCCAGTGTCGTAATACTTACATAGCTGCCCACTTTCGTTGCAGACTTCCTTCTTCTTCTTCTTAGGGCGCTACAGTCCGAGGTGGACCTGGGCCTCACTAAACTTGCCTCTCGAGCCAGCATGATCTCTCGCCAGTTCCACACAACAAGCCGGTCGAAGTCCCCTTCTACTTCCTTGAATATCCTTAAATATCCCCTACGCTGACTAGTCAATGATGGGCTTGTTTTATTGTTGTCTGTTGTCTTCCTGCATTCAATTTTCACTAATTTCTGAAGAGGGCAGCGATAGTTTGCTCAGTTAAATCGGAGATGTAAAGGGTAATTCATTAAGCTCTTCCAATCTTTAAATTCGGATAATCAAAGTGTGTGTGGGATATGATGCAAACTTTTCATTCTTTTAAAAGATCTATCGATGCCATTGCGTATGAAATATAACATCACGCTGTTCCACTCATAATCCGTCCCTTTTACGAATTTCCTTCCAGAGGTCATAGTGAAGATTATCGGACTGCGTTATCACTACTTCACCGTGCCGTGGAACGTGTTCGATTTCCTCCTCGTGTTAGCCTCCATATTCGTTCAAATGTCAACCGCAGCTTCTCTGGCTGGCGTGCATCCAAAATGTTCAATTCTCAATCACTCTGGCGCATAAATCAGTCCGAATTTGACCTAGAGCATGGGTTATGTTGGCTTTGAGGGCCGCTGTGGTTTGTGGCTTACTCGCATAGATCTGCAACTTCAGAAAACCCCACGGGAAAAAGTCTAACTGGGTCAAATCGCACGATCTGGTGATCTGGTGGCCAGTTCACATCACCTCCACGTGAGATGAGCAGGCTCTCGAATCGCTCGCACAGAATTTTCAATGTGGCGTGAGCTGCGTGTCACGTAGCGCCGTTCTGTTGAAACCACATGTCGTTGGTGTCCATAACATTCAATCATCCAATGTCCATATCATACAATTCAGGCCAAAAGAAGTTGGAAATCATCGACCTATACCGCTCGCCGTTGACGGTGATGCCCTGGCAACGTCGTTCTCAAAGGATATGGACCGATGACGCTGCCAGCTGAAAATCCACACCAAACAGTGATTTTTTCGGGATCCATCGAACGCTCTTGGATCTCATGTGGATTGGGATCGTCCCAAGTTGACAGTCTTGTTTTTTGACGTACCATCCATTTCATCCATTTCATCCAGAAATGGGCCTCATCGCTGAAGATGATTTCATCTCATCTCATTTTCAGTGACCCGCATGTTCCACTAAAGGGGTCGCGGGGGCAATGCATACGCGAGAGATCTCCAGATCACTCGATCCTCCGCCATCGACTCTAATTCATCAGGAGCTATGCCCAAGCGCAACCAGGTGAGTGTTTCGACTTGGTCCACCCTGGGTTTGCCAAGCGGTCGCCTACCTGATGGAATCGCATTCAAGACACCCCTCGAAAGTCGTGATTATGGGGACATTCGTGCCGCGTGACCAAACCATCGAAGTACAGCCCTTTCCGTTCGAAGAAGCAGCTGCCCAACATTGAGTTTCTCGCGCACAGCCGTGTTTCTCACCCTATCCCGGCGAGTAATTCCCACAACAGCACGAAGAAATCTCATCTCGGCAGCTTGTACTCGCAGAGGCATGGACAATATCCCAAGCGGATGAACAGTCTCTTGGTCTTTTCGAGAGAAAAGTTCTGCGCGCGATCTTTGGTCCTGTTTGCGTTGATGGCATTTGGAGGAGAAGATTCAACCACGAAATGTACGGGCTGTACAGCGACATGAGTCTAGCCAGGCGTCTACGGATCTAACGCCTAAGATGGCTAGGCCATGTAGAGCGTATGGACAACTTAGCTCCAGCCCGAAGAGTCTTCGACTCTGAGCCTGTGGGACAACGCAACAGAGGACGCCCACGTACAAGGTGGCGGGATCTCGGCCGGCTTGGTGTGCGAAACTGGAGACAGCTGGCGAAAGATCGTGCTGGCTGGAGAGGCATGTTGAGTGAGGCCCAGGTCCACCTCGGACTGTAGCGCCCTAAGAAGAAGAAGAAGAAGCTTGTACTCGCGATCTTATTCTTTCGGTCATTACCCAATTTTCATGACCATAGGTGAGAGTTGGAACAAATACTGCGTTAAAACCGTTAACTTGGCTGAAGATGATTTTTCGATGAGAATTAGGATCAGTTTCCAACTGCTCTAGAGCTCGTTTACCGAATACACGTCGTTGTCTATAATCGTTTACCTTCAGCTCCTGGGTCAGTTGAATTTTGTACGGGTGCTGGAGCAGGCCCAAGTCACGACGCAAAATTCGCCAAGTTCTGGTCTGCGAAAGGCCGAATTACGAAACAATAATAATGATGACTCCGTCTAACATGTGGGGAATTATTAAGACAGTAGCGTCCAAAAATTGGCCTTGAACTGGTCTAAAGTATTTGGCTTGTTAGCGTAGACTAAAAACTTGACGTAACCACAAAGAAAATAATCGAGTGGTGCAAAGTCGATGATCGCGAGTAATATAATATGTACATCACCAAACACAGTCGACATCAGGAATTTGTCAGAAAGCTGACGTAGTGTTTGGTCCCACGGTTGCCTTGTAAGAAACTGTGGGATCAGGTGCACGTGCGTCGTCCAACACAATTCCCATGTCTGCTATGCGCGATGATATTTTGAAAGTAAAATAAAGATCAGTTCTATCGCAGAACCTCAAAGAAACTGGTGCTTTACTTTACTCGCGTCAGTCAATTGATGAACGCTCGCCGTGAGATGACCCAGTCGTCGAATTTTTCCTTCGAGTGTTACGTCGTTTCTTTGACATATAGCGCCGCACCATCTTTTTGGAAACTCAGTTCGGATATTTGCATGTTGTCGAACCCTGGCCACAAAAAGACGCTTAACATCACTTTGTATCGGAGACCATTGACGACAGTGGTGTCTCCTTCCTCATTTCAAAAGAAATAAGGTCCGATGATGCCGCTTTGCCATACCGCCAACAGCATTAAACACTCAATTGTCGGGCGGGTAGGGCGTACTTTGGACGGGCGTTATTGCAAATATTGAATGATCGTTGACCAGTTGGTACAATATATCTCTCTCGAAATTGTTTGGTGTCGTGCAGCATTGCTGTTGAAAATCGCCTTCCCCTTTGTGTGGTACCTTCTTGACAATTTCACTTTCGCCTACTTTGGCACCACCTTCATCTTGAAGAACCAACACTGGATTTTTGCTCGAACAGTTTTTGACAATATGTCCCCAATTGCCACACTTAAAACAAGTAAACTCTTTCCTCCAATTCGAAGCAGAAGCAGATGTAGCGTTTGCAGGTTGTTCGCTAGGGTGATCCTTTGTCTTTTACAGATTTCCTAGATTTCTGCCTCGGTGATAAGCCTGAGATGTACTTGGCCTGAATGTTAACTGTCACGACTGTTTTGTTTGCATTTTTCGTACTTTCGTAACGCACGCTTTACCTGCTCGATGTTGTTGGCGCTGTAAAGTATTCTTTTGGTGGCCTCGCTGTCGGGAATGCCTTTGATAATAAATTGTATCAAATCCACCTCTTCCACAGGGTTGCGTGACGCTATTTTCTGCATCGACAGTACGTACTGCTGTACTGTTTCATCACGTCGTTTTCTCCTCGCATTGAGTTCACTGAAAATATCTGCCTTTGTTACCACACACTGAAACTCACCTATAAGAGCATCTTTGAGTTCAATTCAATTGCGCAATTTCAAAGGTCGTACGAACAATCGTACTGTGCCACTGAGGAGTCTCTTCGCAAATATGTTTTTTGACCGATCATCCGATCATGAAGAACTTCGGCGTACTTACTGAAGTGATCAATCCAATGGTCTATTGGGAAATTATGATCCCCACTAAATGGTTGCAACATGTCCTCAATATCTCTAAAATTGTGCATAACTTGCGACCTTTGACTGTGGTTTGAGTCTTCCATCTGCAATGTCTTTAATGTGCTCACAGTTGGCACTTCCATAAATTGTTCAAACACTTGAGAAATGTTATTAACAAAAATTTCCGAATTATAGATAAAAAAAAATCCAACAAAACACGTAACATGCAGAAACTCGAATAGCGGATGGTTCAATTCCACTTCTGAAAACTGTGGAGGGGTAGGGCGTACTTTGGACGGGCTGACAGCTGGATGTTATTTGTAGCTTTATCAGTAGCTGAAACATGACAATTGGAAAGGCTATCATTGCTAGATTTTCATAAATTTTCATGACCCCGGGTATGCCTGGAAATGCAGTTTTTTTCCCATAGTCTTTCAACTGCCACAGTGCCCGATTAAGGGCCAGCTATGACTTGTATACAAGTTTTTTTTTATGTTTTCTTGCGTGTAACCTTTATTTTAACTCACTGTCATCTTTTTGAGTCACAAAAACAGAAAAAGTAGCGCCCCATTTCAAATCAGGCGCATCTGACAATGTTAATAAAATTAATTGATGGTTACATTTCGACTTGCAATTTTTGCATCTTCCTAAAGTTTTTCATTCCTTCTTTTATTTTTCGGAGAATTTTTGGAACACTACTTGACCACTCAGACTCAAAACTGGTCCATTGTACTGCCAGGTAGCAACCTACTCCAGTGCCGTTAATTAGATCCCAACGGCAAATGGTGACTGGACCAGATTCGATTTCACTGGGATTCGAACCTGGGACCCCTCGAACTTGGAGCCGGCTCTTAACCAACTGCGCCATCCAATCGTATAAAAATGTCCTTAAGTACGCACCGTATTTTATTTTCTAGCATTTGTCTTAAGCTGTCATTGCATGATGTCATCCGTCAAGCAACTTTTCGAATTCTGTTGAGAACAGTGGGGAGGGAAAATATTGAATCTGAAAATAAAATCATACTTTCCCAATAGATGGCGTTGAATGACTAAATGACTCAGAACACACGCTTACATCCAGTCGTTTTTTTCTTAACCACTGCTCGTATATCAATTTCTGAAAAAAAATTCAGTTCGTCAGGAAACACCGTCATTTGCTTTCACTCGTGCTGTTGCCGGATTGAATTTTGTGGTCACTTTTTTACGGTTTTGATACAAATTCGAAATCTTCTCTGAGTGGCTGCGTCAAAGACTTAATTTATTCGGCTTGCTGCAAATTCGCAAAAAAAAAAACAACAACACGTGACAAAAGTCTCAATAACACAACGAATTGTTTTTTTTTTGTTTTCCATGTTTTTAGGTCAGTCGCCGTGGCACACAATGCTCCAGTCGGGCATCATCACGCAAATCATCTCGCGCATCGGACGCCTCTGACATAAGCGAACTGGCAGGCCCCTGGTTGAATCTCCCACTGATGCTGGTATCGGGTGCCGACGACGTCGTCAAGGACATCAAACAGCAAAACGATGACCTCGGAAAGCGGTATAACACGACTACGAAAATACATGCAATTTTAAATGTTCTTGTAGTTTTTCACGAAATCTTTTGCTTTTGTTTACAAACTTGAATTTTATCCTTTTAACAAAAAAAACACATTTGAAGCCTTTCTAGGATATCATTGTCCTGCGAGTGGTTGCTTGAAGAAATGATGTCATCGATGTTCGTTGAGGACCGAATCGAAATTCCCATTTTTGCCACAAAACATTTTACTAATCTTTTAGACCCAGGTAATGAAGGGGAACGATTAAACGTAGTGTATGTTTGTACATATTTAGCGCAATGCTCTTGGATCACGTCAGCGACATGACATGCTATAGAGCGGTACTGTAAGACTTGCTGTAGAGGTAACTATTAGAAAACTCGCAACACGGAGCTCACGAACACCGTAGACGGCTATTCCTTTGCACTTGAACACTTATTCTTTTTTGTCACTAGAGACCCGAAATGACGTGTGACGATGGAGAGATGGTCAGATCGAAGCAGCCCTTGGAATTTAAGGAGATCCGATCTTTGTGACGAAATTATCATCAATTGCAACAATTGACACGCGCACATGAAGGTGTTCATTGAATATTTCATAGAGCTTTGTAGACGATTGTACATTATGTGCACACATCAACGTAGGTTGGCTAGATTTTGCTGAGCCTTTTCAAATAAATTCCGCGATATTCTGAAGAAGGTTCATTTTCGAACAATTTTTGATTCAAGCGAAAAGTGCATATTTAGGAAATCAAGTTTTACATACTCTTCTGAGGTCAAACGAAACGCACTATTTTGTGGAAATATAAAATGCGTTTGGGCGTCGTCAATATGACGTGACGAACTCCGCTTTGTCTGTTGAAAAAATGAGTAAGGATAGGATCAGCCTTAGAGTTAACTTCTTTACATGCAAATGTTTGGCCTTCAGCTGGAGAACTTAAGGATCGCGTACCAAAATACGAATACCTCAGAAATTCTTAGTTCGAATGCGAGGAACAACCTAGAATTCATTTTTTTAAAGTAAGTTAAATAGGTTAGGCTGGTGGACACATGTAGTGGTTTCCTTTTGCCGTTATGATGCTATTAAAAGCGGTTATATAGGGTGTTGTTTTAGGGGTTAAATTTTCGACTTTGGCAGCACTGTTCGTAATGAAAGCCAATTTGACAATTAAAAGTTGATATGCTGTCAGGATAAAGTGCCAAAATGATTCACGCCGGAACAACAATTCGAAAGAACAGCTTCACGAAAGCCTCGTTTTTTGTTTAGTTTTGGCCAGAGCCGGACAAAAGCAGAGAGATTCCAATTTTTACTAATCGCTGAATCGTTGCAGTTCCTACACATATCGGTGGAGACTAAGCCAATTTTACGAGCATGGTAGCTCATCGAACAGTGGTCTGTAAAGATAACAACCAGTGTGCTGCAGTGAACTCTGGGTAACGAGATTAACTGCTTGGTTTTGTGAATGTTGTAGTCAGGCCAGTAGTTTTTATGTGACTCAGCATTTATTTCAATGAAAAACAGCTGATTTGGAGCTACAATGTTTACTGATTCTGTTGGGATTAGGACTCCTTGCTTTGCAAGTTTGTCAGCTGAAATATTCCCTAAAATTCTTTCGTGGGGAGCCCATTTCTTCCAGGGGCTCCTTACAGGGAGACTGTGTTGTTTCCACAAAGTATTTGTAGTGAGTTCTAGCAGTGGTATAAGGTTTTAGATTTTGAATAGCCTGTACATTCTAGGGCAGTAGTCTATAGATCTGTTGAGAAAGTTTGCCGTTTAAGGTTTGTCGTAACTATGAAAAATCTGTCTTCAAATGACACAATTTGCCAAACTGTGTCACTTGGACAGTTATAGAAAATATTGATGGTCATGGCTCCAAACTGGGTTAGTTGTACCAAGAGCTGGCTGTCATTGGTTCAACAGTATAAATGATGCAGTTGTCGTTTTTATGGCCCGATGATAACAACACGATAGGCGTTAGCCATTTTTCCGAATTCATAACACCAACAATTGCAGCTGCAGATGAATTCACTTGAATCAGTCAATTTAACTTACCCACAAATTGGAACAAATCTACAGAAAAAAACAGGTCAAAAGCAGAGAATCTTACCAAAAGTAAATTCATTTTTTGAAAACTTTGTTTTCTTTTTTCAAATTTTTTTCAATACATTTTGTTTCAAATAAATCATGTTTAGTCGTATGTCTTGTGCTAGAATTTGTTATTGAATGTTTCTTGGAATGCATAATTGTACAAAAAGTTCTCTACCAAAGCAAGGAGTTTTTTTTTTCCTCAGATTGGTAGATAATTTTAAATGTTGTGAATCCTATCGAAAACCTGGTGTCCCTTGAATGTTAGCTAATAAGATTGGATTATGCGGAATGATCAGTGTTGGATGTTTACATACAGTGGTGGAAAGAAAAATAATAACACGTAATAAAGTTACATTGTTACAAAAGTTATATGAACAAATTGTTTAAAGCAAAAAAATAAATACGTTTTATATATTTTAAATAAAAATTAAAAATGTGATAAAACATGTTTATACATATTTTTTAGAATGCTGTGTTTGGTCAAAACAGCTTCTGGTTTTTAGTAAATTTAAATTGTAAATTCTTAGACCTCGTGAAGAATAAAAATCCTGATCAAGTTTTAAGTACTGATAAAAAACATGGAACATAATACTTTTCTAGAATTTATCGTGTTGTATAAGACCTTAAAGTTATAACACGTAGTACAAAAAATAAATCCTTTTTTTTTGAATAATTTTATTTTATTAAACACGTAACCTAGTTTTAATTAATAATACCGAATGAAATTGAAAAATTGAATTATATTTGAATATTTCCCCAACTGTAGCCGTGTAGAAAGAGTAACGTGTTAAAAAAGGGAATTCGCAAATTTTTCACTGACTCCAATGACGGCAGAAATTAATTTAATCTGGCTTATATTGCACAAAAAATAACCCTACAATATTTCGTCGGTCTCATCCGAAGACATGACAAGAGAAGTTCAATCAGGATTCAGCGTAAAACGCAAAAACATATTCCTTTCTCACATCAGTCCAGTCGAAAACTACGAATTCCAACTTGGATCCAATTTTTCCTAATTCTTCTCCTCTACGTTCGAAACAACTTCGAAATTCGTCGAAAACATGTCAAAAACAACATGTGTCTTCTTCTTCTTCTTCTTCTTAGGGCGCTACAGTCCGAGGTGGACCTGGGCCTCACTCAACATGCCTCTCCAGCCAGCACGATCTTTTGCCAGCTGTCTCCAGTTTCGAAATTCGTCCACATCCGAGGCAGGTTGTTCTTTCTGAACTCTTTTCTTTTTACGTGGTGAGGAAGTTAACCCCAAGCACAACCTCCAACTGGGAGGACAGGTCCATTTGTTTAGCTCCCGGGCAAAGGGGTCCGGAAGGATCCGGTGTCGGTAGCCTCTTACAGACTGTGAGCGCCGCCGTTGGCCCTAAGAGAAGGGCTCATCCGCCGCCGTCTCTATTCCAGGGTCCCGACCTTACCATAAAACATGTGTCTATCCACCAAAATACTTTCTAGACAAACATAAATGTTAGAAATATAAGCACGAAAAAATTAACTTCACTCTGCGTTAAGTGTTAATATCAATACGTTCAGTATTGAGTGCATAGGATATTTTTATTTTATATCAAAACTTCTTAAAAACATTAAAAGTTCATCTTAAAAAATCAATTAAGAACGTGAAATATAGATAAATAAGTCATTTAGTGTTTTTATTTCTCCTCCACCACTGTATATACGTGTAAAATGTTTTTTTTCCTAGAAATATATGTAAGATTTCGTGAAAAATTGCAAGAAAAAAAGAATAAAAATCCAAATTGTCTTACTACAAAATTTATTAATCATTCAAAAACAAAGTGGTAGCATATTTGTGGAAGCACCGCGTGCCAATCGTCGCCGAAGTTTCTATAATTTCTTTTTACGCCATCAAGATGCCGTCGATGATAGTTTAACCTCACCATCCGTGCATAGAAAAAGTAAATATTTTCAATAAATTTTTATTTAATATCTTTTCAAATTTCATAAATGCCAGTTAGCATTTAATTGTTTTTTCTTTTCCTTAAATAATTACATTTACAAAGTAAATAAGCACAAAGTTTGATTTGTTTTTCAAAATTAATTCACATTTTTTGAAAAGAATTTAAAATAAAATTCACAAATTAAATCTAAAAACTACAAAAAACAAAAAACAAACAAAAACTAAACTAAATCACAGGCATTACACCGACAATGAGCGACGATAGAACAATTGTAGCGCCAACGCCAACTCGGAAACGTGCAACGAGCTTCATTCGCAAAAAACCACCGTTAGAAAGAGGTTTGTCAGCACAAAGCGCTTTAAGAGTTAACAAAAATGCTTTTGTCTGTATGTGTGTCCAAACTTTTAAATTAATTGACATTGATTACACAATTTTTGTTTTTCTTCTCTTTTTTTGCTCTTTGAAATATTTCATCACATCGCCGGATATGGAAAAAAATATGAAAAAAAAATATATAGCCGATGGACCATCGGAAGTGAGTATTTTGGTAACGAAACCATCGCCGGAGGCACCAACGGGACCATCACTAAGGCCGGACAACTCGACACTGGTACATGTGCTGGTGCACAGAGAGAGCGAGGAGTATAAGACAGAAACTGATGACGAGGAACAACCATCGACGTTGGGTAAGACAGTTCGGGAGTTTTGATATTTTTAAAGATTTTTTAA
Organism: Myathropa florea; assembly: GCA_930367185.1. Taxonomy (NCBI): domain Eukaryota; kingdom Metazoa; phylum Arthropoda; class Insecta; order Diptera; family Syrphidae; genus Myathropa; species Myathropa florea. Next base: position 20,081,725 of record OV884003.1, read on the forward strand.
CAGTTCCAATGGGCGCCGTGGCGTAGTGGGTAGGTGCGTCGACTCCTACGCTCGAGGTCGTCGGTTCGAATCTCGAAAAAAACATCAAACATTTTTTCACGGCTCCACCTCTTTCGGGTCACTGACAATGCTCAAAAAGTATAAATGTCTAGAAAAAGCTTCTCAATCTCGCCGTTCGGAGTCGGCATTAAACTGTAGGTCCCCTCCACTCGTGAGAGAACAATAACACGCACAACACGAGTGGTTGCTGAGAAGCTTGGCCCAGGTCCACCTCGGAGTGTAGCGCCGCCATTATTATTATTATGTCACAACAGTGAGAGGGACTACATTGTAAGGTTGATTTATTTATTAAGAGAATTTATTTAAGACAAGCTGTTTTGACGCAATTACCGTCCCAAAATTTACTATTCCTGATACCTGAGCAAGTGGAATATTTGGACCCACATTCTGTTGGAACCTTCTGTACCGGCAAGATTAGATAATGTGTTGAGCCCAATCTTACCTAATGACAGTCAAAGATTCATGTTTCAACTTTAATTACGGCGGGATGAAAACGGTAGGGACATGGAAAGAATAGGAATAGGTCCTATATTTTTGTGAGCTTAAACGAAGACTGATTTTTGAATCTTTCTCGGGGAAGGCTGATGGTCAGTATATGCTCCATAGTTTCTTTGGTCTGGCCATATCCCCGACAGGTTTCTGTGCTGTTAAGACCGAATTTATATTTACTTACTTCCTTAGTAGGCCTACAACCCATGTAGGGTCTGAGCCTGATATATCGCTGCCTTCCATCGTTGACGGTCCTGGGCACGCTGCTTCCAATCATCAAGACCAAGCTGTCTTACGTCCGCGATGACTTGATCTTTGTACTGGAGGTTCGGTCTTTCTCTCCTTCTCGAACCTGGACGGATTCGGCTGGGATTCGAAGACCTTCTTAGCTGGAGCGTTGTTGTCCATGCGCTCGATGTGGCCGAGCCAGTGCAGTCGACGGATTTTTTCCTTCCGGACTACATCCACATACCGGTACAGACAGGACCATATATCCGACGTAGAATTTTTCTTTCGAAGGCACCAAGAATCAGCTCCGCAGTTCTGCTTAGTGTCCAACTTTCTGCTCCATATAGCAGGACTAGCAGAATAAGAGTTTTGTATAGCATGATTTTAGTCCTTCGAGTCAGGAGTTTTGAGCCCAGTTGTTTTGACAAACCGAAGTATCATCGGTTGATACGGGCGATTCTACGTCGGATCTCCACTCTGATGTCGTTCGTGGAGTTCACGTTGGCACCGAGGTAGACAAACTCCTTCACTTCCTCAAAATTGTAGCTGTCGAATGTGACGTTTTGCCCTAGGTGGTGTGAAGCGGAACGTTTCTTGCTCGACAGCATATATTTTGTCTTATCCTCATTGACCTTAAGACCAGCCCGTTTCGCCTGTTCTTCAATCGCCGTGAAAGCTTCCACTACGGCGCGTTGGGAACGCGCAACGTTGTCGATGTCATCTGCGTATCCCTGACAGACTTGTAGAACCCAATTTATGAAGATGATAATTACATGCCCCATGTCCTGTTAGTGCTTCAGATAGCGCTCTTACGTCTGTTTTGTTTAAAGTGCTTTGGCTCGTTCGAGATTGTCGTTTTGTTCCATCAACGTTCTTGAGTGTTTTATACCCTAATAGCTGTTCTAAGCCTGGTTCCATTGTTTGACGATCCATTTGTGTAGATGTACATTTGTGTCCGTGTCGTTGAAACCATAAAGGGGTGAAGGCCCCGTGAAGGTATCTGAGCACTTGTCAGCGCTTTCATTGCCTTCGTGGTTTTCATGGCCTGGCACCCAAATCAGTTTTAGTCTGTTGTTTTCTGCCAGTTTGTATTCTGTGATATTCCCAGACAGCGTTAGAGTTGAACGTGTAGTTCTTTAGCACCTTAAGAACCGCTTGGCTATCTAAGAATACAGGGTGGGCCAAATACAAGTTTCTTTTTAAAAATACAATGAAATGCAAAAAAAATAATGTTTTTCCATATATTATGGCTTTCTTAGTAAGAACAAACATTCCCATTAATTATGAAATACAACGCCGTTCAAGTGGCTGCCTCGACTGGCTTTGCAGTAGCGCCTTCTGTCACCCCAAATTTTCCAAGACCTTGTTAATGGTTTCGGGGTGTAACTCACGCATTGCTTGTATGATATTGTCCTTAAGTGCTTGAATCGTTTCCTGATTGTTGCCATAACATCGGTCCTTCATGGTTCCCCCAAAAAAAAGTCCAAAGGAGTTAAATCGCAGCTCCGAGGCGGCCAATCGACATCGCCAAGACTGCTGACAACGTGATTTGGGAATTTGGCGCGCAAAAGATCGATTGTGGCATGGGCTGTGTGGCATGGTCCGCTAACTTGGATGAACCAGAGGTCGTCTAAATCCTTGTCTTCAATTTCAGTGAAAAAAAAAAGTCGGCTAATATGGCTCTGTAACGCCCACCGTCGACCGAAAAGTTGTTCTCAGCCTCATTTTCGAAAAAAATGGTCCCACTGTCTGTGGATGCATTGGCTTCTCGACAATAATGTGCGGGTTTTCCGAGCCCCAAATGCGGCAATTTTGTTTGTTAACGTAGCCGCCGATATGAAAATGCGCCTCGCCGCAGAAAAAAAGATTTTTCGCCCAAAATCGTTGTTCAATTCAAGGTGCTCTAAGGCCCAAAGTGACTGTATAGCCACTCCCCATTTTCATCAATTCAATTCAAGGCCCAAACTGCGAAGCGATCACGAAGCGGATGGTCGCGCTCCTTCAATTGCTGAGTCAATTGGACCTTGTAAGTGAATAATCCGAGATCTTTGTGCAGAATTCTCCTCAGGCTAGTGCGTGAAATGTTGAACTGTTGAGATCGATGGCGAGTTGATGTTCGTGAATTAAGTCTCACTCTCTCGGCCAGAGCAGCCACATTCTCATCTGTGCGCACCGAACGACGACGGGGACCATGAGTGTTGTCCGCTCATGAGACTATACCAGTTTCACGAACTTTTTGCGTACAGCAGTTGCTGTGGGTGCTTCATTTCGGCCAAAACTTCTTTTCAAAAAACCCACTGTTTGGGCTACACAGCACAGCACTCACTTTGGAAATAAGTTTTCAATATTTTGCAAGGTTGTTCAAGCGTAATGCGACTCATTTCGTTTCGCGGAGGTATGACACTAGGTGAGTTCGTAATCGCAACATTAGCGCAGTGCTGCAACGTCAAGCGTTCGTGTCTCTTTTTCTTGTCTAAAATATATTGAAGTATGCTGGCATTGTAATTGCCAACATTTTTAACCAAATTATTTAAAAAATTGTCCCCAATTTCTTTGATATTTTTACAAAAAGAAAAGAAACAATTGAAACACCGTTTCGAAACGCCAACAAAATTAAAGCATCGTGATGCATTGCAACATATCATCACATAGGCAGTGATACTTACGTGATGTGCATTTTGTTGACGTTTACGAACTCAGCCACTGCCAGTGTCAGAGCTGTCAGTGTCAAAATAACCTCTGATTTGAAAAAAAAAAAAACACTAGATGGCCCACCCTGTGTGTGCAGTTGAGTAATGAAAGTTGTGCCCTACTGTCACCCAATTACTAGCATTTTAACAACTTTAAATCATTTTAGATCACCGTAGAATAATCCAGGTCACCAGATCCTTATCAAACTCCTGTTGATAACTAAATTAAATTTTCTTTTCAGATAAACTCCATAAGCCACCGCAAATAAAAATCAGTCCCGGCTCCGATGACTTCCCAATGGATGATGATCTCATTCAAAGCGGTCATCCGATGGTTCAAATCAAAGTCGAAAGCCCAAAGGATCCACCACAAGGAGATTTTAGTGCTCAATTTTCAACAGCATTAGACCCTCAATCCACTGCTCAATATCAATCCACAACCGATGACGTGATTATTGATGTCAGCGAACCAATCGATGTCAATATTCAGGGTGATACCTCTCAGATATTTTACGATTACAAAGATGAAACTGACCAACAAGAATCACCGCTACAAGACTACAATGCAGTAAGATGTCAGAGTCCCCAAGGCGATGAGATTCTTATTTTAGAAGATAGTGATGAAAAATCCTCCACCACCAATAGGTGACCATCAGTGAATATCGACGAACCGAATGCGACGGACGATGATTACGTTGAAAGTAGTTGACAATCTTTAACTTGAGTATTGCACTCGCACAAGGCCAAGGCAATACAACACGGTTTACTTACAAATAATAACAAAAACAACAACAATACCAATTATCGAAACCAATTTACTAGTTTACACGTGTATCTTAAGTACTTACAGTAGCCTATTTGATTTACAAGAAACAAGATATGAAAGATAAATCTGTCACAAGTGTCACAAAAACTCATTGGATTCGCTCAAATTGTCAATTATTACATTTGATTTTGCCAATCTTTAGTCCTGTATGTAGCGGTAGCAATGAGATCGGAACATTTGTCAATATGTAACTGTACAGAGGTTTGTTTGAAATTTTCCTCCATCCGCAATGACAGGTGGTGGCAATAAAAAATGTTTTTGCTTTCGCTGGGTCCCAATCAGTCTTTCTGCGGAGAAGTATGCATTTTGTGGGCATTGTTGGGCACCTTGCGGATGTCACAGAGTTAGATGCTTGCATTAAAAGATTCGTGTCCATTGAAGGCGTAGATGACTACCACTTGGTGAATAAAAAAAAACGACTAAAATTTTTTCAATTCACGAAAAACGGAATCCCATCAATTTCCCGGTCGAAGCTGCTTCACAAGCAACAACTACTCGTCCCCAATCCATTTTCTAAAACGGTTAAGGGGATGTCCTTCACTTCACTTCTCTTGTCTCAATGAATTTGGGTGCCACTTTGATTTGGAGGTAAGTCTGGTACTCTCTATTGTGGATTACCCTTGACGGGTTTGTCACTAAAAAATTGTTTTTCACTCCAAAGAGTTGATTAAGAGAGTTGATTGTGGCAGCGATAGCTCAGGCTCAGACCCTACATGGATCGTAGGCTTGTTAAATAAGTAAGAAGCATTGGTTATGGTGGCTTTGAGGTCCGCCGTGGTTGGTGGTTTTTTCGCATAGACCTGCGACTTCAGAAAACCCCACACAAAAGACTAACGAGGCCAAATCGCACGATCTCGGCGGCCAGTTCACATCACCTCCACGTGAGGTGACCGTGCCCTCGAATCGCTCGTGCAGAATGTCCAATGTGGCGTGAGCTGCGTGGCACGTAGCGTCGTCCTGCTGAAACCACATGTCGTTGGTGTCCATATCATCCAATTCTAGCCAAAAGAAGTTGGTAATCATCGACCTATAGAGCTCGCCGTTGACGGCGATGGCCTTTCCAACGTCGCGTCGTTCTCAAAGAAATATGGACCCATGATGCCGCCAGCTCAAAATCCCCAACCAACAGTGATTTTTTCGGGATGCATTGGACGCTCCTAGATCTCGTGTGGATTGGGATGGGCCCAAGTGGACACTTCTCTTTTCTGACGTACCCGTTCATCCCGAAATGAGCTTCATCGCTGAAGATGATTTTTCGATGAAAATTAGGGTCAGTTTCCAACTGCTCCAGAACCCATTCAGCGAACACACGTCGTTCATGGTCCCGTACAACGACAGGAACCATGAGTGTTGCCCACTAGAATACCAGTCTTACGAGCTTTTTGCACAAACTTGCGTACAGCAATCATCGCGACTGCGGTGATTCATTTGCGGGTGCTTCATTTCGGCCAAAACTTATTTTCAAAAAACGCACTGTTTGAGCTGCACAGCACTCACTTTGGAACTAAGTTTTCAATAGTAGTTCACCTTCAGTTCCTGGGATAGTTGAATTTTGTACGGGTGCAGATCCAAGTAACGACGCAAAATTCGTCAATTTGTGGTCTGCGAAAGGCGGAGTTCTCGTGAACGACTCGAAGTCGACTGTCTCGGATTCCCCTGCACACTCTCACGTACAGCGGCGTTGTTTTCGACAGATCTTGGGTTTCGTCGACGTACAAGTATTGGTTCATCGTTTACTGAACCAGTGGACTCAAATTTATCCACCACACTGCGAATAATCCTCTCGGTAGGACGATTATGGCGACCGTAAAATGGACGAACCGCGCGGACCATTCCCCAAGCAGAGCACTCATTTTGATGAAACAATTTCATTAGTTGGGCGTGTTGTTGAACACAAAGCCCATCCACGGTGATTTGGCAAAATTAACTGAATAAAAGACTGCCAATTTGACAGATGTGGCTTTCACAATATTTCAACTGGAAGTCCGATTTGGAAGACCCTTTAATACAAAGTTAATCCCGAAACAGATGCGCAGCAATACTGCATGCATTGATGCGTCATGAAATGCATCGCATTAGTTTGCTGTCATTGTGAAAAGTGGAAATTGATAATTTGAAAGAAATTATCTTTGCCATGGATTTGGAAAGGCGTAATAAGTTAAAGAAAGTGATTATTTGGTTATTATTGGCAGTCGACTTCGAATTGAAAACATTCACTTACATGAAATATCAAACCCCCAAATTGTACTAAATCTTACTTTCTTGCTGATCTACTACAAGTAGTTTGCAGCAAATAGACACAACTTGCATCGATACGCGACCTTGTTGTAAATACGTGTGTCAACTCACATAGAAAGTCATGGTTTTCTTCTTCCTCTCCTTTTTTTACGGCGAGGTTATGGTCCGGAATAAAAGGAACATAACCCTCCCACTTTACTGCATCCCTTCTGGTCCGCCTGTGGGGTTTGACGTTTTGACCTCAGGAAGTAACAACAGGCTTCCTGCTTCAAGCTCTTTAGTTTTACTGCGTGCATTTTAATGCATGTCTGTTGGAGGTTCAAATTGCCGAAAAGTTATATTTTGAAATAAAACTATAAATATCCACCACAAATCTGTCTGCGTTGTTCTCCTGGCAATGGTTCGTTTTCATTGTTACCAAAATTCGTATTGCAACATTCATTTCACATAACTCTCACAAATTTATTTTTAAATCAATTCCAAAAAAAAAAAACATTCGATAGAAAAAAAATTATGTAACTATTCAGTGAATAGCTAAGTATTTATGCCAAGGTGTGCATATATGTACATATAACCGGTTTTCTTTTATTTTTCCAAAAATAATTCTCACTTCCAAGCCTTCTCTTGGCACTAACTTCCCACAAACATTGTAAATAAACACTCCATTTGAGTTTCAATTAACCATTCATTTTTGTACATGTACGAATGTATTATTAAGTTTCTTGTTTAGATTCTGTTCACAATTTATCTTAAATAGTTCTTAACAACAAACAAATAAATAGAGTATTGACGAAACCATTAAATAGCAATCATTTTAGGGCAATAAATATTTTTAATTAAATTAGTTTTAGTTTTTAATTACATATAAATATACATAAATCCGATAAAAAACAAGAAACAAAAAAATAATGAGCATAACGGGATAAAACAAATTTCAAGAAAAAGATAAATTCATTTATTTATTTAGCGGGGAATACAAATGAATTTGTACAGTTAAATAAAATTTGTTTCCAACTACGCTGTAAAATAACGCCAAAAATGTTAGTGAAATTTAAAACAAAACTAGAAATGGTAAATTAATTAAAAAAATCAAAAAAAAAAATATATATTGAAGTAATGAAAATAACAGTGTTATCAGACTTAAATTTTTTTACATACATATAAATTAATTATATTGTTAATTATATACAGATTGTAGATAGTAGGTACGAACATTTTTTTGATTAATTTAGAGTAATTCAAGGATACACGCGAAAGGATTTCAGATTCTGAAAAATGATGTATTTGTTAGAACATTTCAAGCACACAAAAACACACACAGAGATTCAAATGACATGTAACTGGTTCGTTATTGAAAGTGTCACGGCGTGGAATCGAAGTTGTCAATTCGATATAATATGAAATCGAAGCAGTTTTTTTTATTTGCCTAAATCTATTTTAAGGGCGCGTGGCGTAATGGGTTTGTGCGTCTACTCCTTCGCACTAGACTTTCCGTCTCGGTTCAGTTCCCAGTGGACAAAAATCTTTCGAAAACAAAATTGTTCATGGCTTCTCGTTCGAGTCACTGACAATTTTTGTTTTTTTTTTTTTGTGTATATTTTTTGAAACACTACTGGAGCACTCAGACTCAAAACGGAGTCCATTGTACTGCCAGGTAGCAACCTACCCCAGTGCCGCAATTTGATCCTAACGGCAAATGATGACTGGACCAGATTCGATTTCACTGGGATTTGAACCTGGGACCCTTCGAATTTGGGGCAGGTACTTAACCAACTGCGCTGTCCAGTCGCTTCGGGTCACTGACAATGCTCAAAGAGTATAACTGTCTACAAAAGGATTCTCATCTCGTCGTTCGCAGACGACATTAAACTGTAGGTCCGCTCTACTCGTGAGAGAACAATAGCACCTTTTAGCTAGAAAGGGCTCCTCTAGAAATTCCAGCGGTCCTGAACCCTTCTCTGGTGTTCCCAAATGTAGCCTTTACACTCTTCTAGACAACTGAGGAAAATCACAACATTCATCCCATTGGAACAGACTTTAACGTATTCGCCAAGCAAAGAAAACGATTCGACCCTTGAAAAAGTTCTCTTAAAATATCCTTAACTTTAAAAGGGACGCTATCGGAAGACTTGTAGGCGCCGTGGCGTAGTGGGTAGATGCGTCGACTCCTACGCTCGATGTTGTCAGTTCGATTCCCGAAAAAATACCAAACATTTGTTCACGGCTCCATCTCTTTCGAATCACTGACAATGCTCAAAGAGTATAAATGTCTAGAAAAAGCTCCTCAATCTCACCGTTCGGAGTCGGCATTAAACTGTAGGTCCCCTCCACTCGTGACAGAACACTAGCACGCACAACACGACTGGTTGCTGAGAAGCTAGTCCCAGGTCCACCTCGGACCATTATTATTATCAGAAGACCTGTTAGCTTTCAAGTCACTGCGGCTTAAAGGGATAAAATGAATCTTTCTCCTGAAGCTGAATGTAGGCTCTGTCTTGAAGATGACGAAACTGCAGAGCACATGCTATGTGAACGTATTGCTATCTGCAATTTCTCTACTCTTTGCCATCTCAAAAGTATCTTTCTCAGAGAAATTATAACTCCTGAGAAAATTGCTTCTCTTTCGAGAAGATCTGTGAGATCAATCCTAAGTTTCATTAGGAAGGTTGAGGTTTTCCTTACATAATTGGCTTTTCGGCACGAAAGATCTTCATTGGTCGCAGTACCCTCTTCCTGGGTTCCTTTAAAAACAAATGAAATCAAGTGAATCAAGTCTACTTGCAGTTGCATCGGCTTTGCACTCGGCTTGCAACTCGGATTTCAACTCGATTTGCAACTCGGATTGCAATTCGGTCAGCAACTCGGATTTCAACTCGGTTTGCGATTCAGGTGTCAACTCGATTTGTAACTCGGATTGCAACTCGGATTGCAACTCAGATTGCGACTCGATTTGCAACTCTTCTTTCTTCTTCGTAGTGCGTTACAGTCTGAGGTGGACCTGGGCCTCACTCAACATGCCTCTCCAGCCAGCACGATCTTTCGCCAGCTGTCTCCTTTTCGCACACCAAGCCGGCCGAGGTCCCCCTCGACTTGTGTGCACCACCTTGTTCGTGGACGTCCTCTGTTGCGTTGTCCCACAGGCTCAGAGTCAAAGACTCTTCGGGCCGGAGCTAAGTAATCCATACGCTCTACATGGCCTTGCCATATTAGGCGTTGGATCCGTAGACGCCTGGCTAGACTCATGTCGCTGTACAGCCCATACAGTTCGTGGTTGAACCTTCTTCTCCAAATGCCATCAACGCAAACAGGACCAAAGATCGCGCGCAGAATTTTTCTCTCGAAAAGACCAAGAGACCGTTCATCCGCTTGGGATATTGTTCATGCCTCTGCGCCGTACAGCAGGACTGGGATGATCAAGGTCTTATACAAAGTCAACTTGGTCTTCCGAGAGAGGGCTCTACTACTCAATTGCCTTTTGAGACCATAAAAACAGCGGTTGGCAAGAGTTATTCTGCGTTTGATCTCGGTACTGATGTTGTTTGTACTATTTACCGCGGAGCCGAGGTAGACGAAGTCCTTAACTACCTCAAAGTTATAGCTGCCTATGGTGACGTTCTGGCCAAGTCGTCGATGTTGTGCGTCCTTTCTCGATGACAGCATATACTTTGATTTGCCCTCGTTTACCGCCAGACCCACTTTAGCCGCTTCCGTTTCAATGCCAGCAAACGATTTGCAACTCGCTTCGCCTAAATTTTAACTCGGGTTTAAAAAACTTACGGTTTTCTCTAAACCAAACCTAAAATAAGTCTCTCTAAAGTGGCATGTTTCCAAAATATTCAACTCTTGTCATTTAATTAAATTTATGCAAAATGAACGAAGATTCGATAGCTTTTTCGTTTAGAACGGCAGCTTAGTTTTTGCCGAAACGCGGTGCTCTACAATGTGAGCGAGATGGCAACCTTCTTGCGCTTGTGACACTACTAAATAACGACCACCTTCATGTTTGAATCTCACATTTACTCTAGAAAATTATTTGCTTCCATAAATAGTTAGAAATATATTTAGATGTGTTCTTCACGTTGTTTTACATTAAATTACCTTTAATTCTCTTTAGATGAATTCATATTAACAATTTAATGAACAATTTACTGCCGATTAACGTTTAATCTATTCCAGCTATTTGAATTCGTTTTGCGCCAGCTAATGCTCAGTTCTTTCAGACTGATTTTTATTATCCGAAAATGCTTGCCTAATCTTAAATGACTAAGTTCGGACTTTTTAAAGAAAATAAAATGTATGCAAGACGGGAAAGATGAAATGCAGAAAATACTGTGCAAGAATATTCCCTCTGCAACGTAAAAATTTGTTTGAGTTTTTAACGATACAACAGAGTTTTGGTTTGTTCTTCTTTTCTTTTTCAAAACACCTCGACAAGTCTGAGATTGATAATTTCATTAAATTAAAGACATATTCTTCCAGACACACGGTGAATACTGATATGATCGCAAAATAAAATCTGAAAGATGCGTTAACAAACTTACAAAGCCAAACTATTGAACGTGTTGAATACTTAATCGAATATATTCTTTTATTAAATAGGCACACATTTATTTCATAATAGACAATCATGAACACAAAACTGACCCCGAGTTGACACCAGAACCTCCTCAATCTTGTACTTAGACTTTAGATACAAGAGTATTTTAAACGTAAATGCTTTTCGCGTTAATCGCATTCAATTGTAGCAAAGCTGAAAGCACAAATTCTCTTAGATTCGATTTTATGTTGCAGCTTTGATTTTTGTTTTTACACAAAAATCTTCAAAACATTTACCTTCCAAAAAGATCTCTAGCAATAAAATCACTTCACACTCTTTCTGCCCTCAATTCATTCTTCTTCAAATCAAAGCAATTCCAAAATCGCAAAAAACTTATCAATAAATAGGAATGAACAGAATAATCAAACAGAATATAACCAACATACACTCGTCAATTAAGTGATATTTTTTCTATATAAAAACAAAGTAAATTAAATAAAATCAAAGCAACTCAAAAATCAAAGGAAAATTAATAACAAAAATCGCTTAGATAAACGAATGAAACCAAAAAGAAAACAAAAAGATATTAATTACCGCTATTTGTTAAAATACAAATAAAAATTAACAAAAATTAGGTTTAGGTTTGCTTGTTTTTATCACAAAAAAATAAAGCAATCAATGAAAAAGAAAACTCTAGCAGAAGAACAAAAAAAAATGATGATTGATTTTGAAAAGGGCAAGTCAATCAATTCACTATCGACAATAATTACATTTTTGTGTGGCAAGCAGATTTACTTGTTAAGCATACCCGCGCTTACTTTTATTCAAATTTTTTTGAATTTTTGTCTTTCTCTTATTTTCTGTTTGCTTCTGCAAATTGTTGTTTGGCCGGTTGGTAAGTGGTGAATGGGAGATTACAAAGTACAGTGATTTTAAATAGTCCTGATCGATCCTTTGCGCGCTGCTGTGTATTTGGTCGTGATACTCAAATTGGAGCGTCGAGAGCGTTGCACTCGCACGGGGAAGTTTTCGTCGGGTGGCATTGATGGATGATTTCTGAATATCAGACGACGTTTTCAACCTAATTCAGTTGAATTTTCTTCTAACTTCTTCTTAGAACATTCATACTTACAAGCAAACAAACATCCATCCGTACATATACCGATACGTCTACCGAAATTGATCTGACACGGAAAATCGTCTCCATCATGCCCAATCACTGCTCATGCCTGCAGTGTGTGTCGATGGCAGCATGGAATTTGTTTGTAAAAATGATAAACTTTGAAATCTTTGATATCTCGAAATTTGCACATAAATCATTTGACGTATATAAGACGAATAAGGTCTTACGAGTAAGTCGGAAATTGCAGTTTTCGTTAATCCAAATTGAAAATAGATTATTACTTGCAAATCGGGATGAAATGTGTTCGAAAAAAAAAGAAATGATGGCAAATAAGCTCTGAAATGAAGTTGTGCTAGACTTAAGTATTCGGGATATGGTATTAACGTACCAAACGAAAGTGAACAAAAAATTTAATTAAACCCGAAATGTTTTTTGACTTAAGACCTTTTTGGCCTAATGACAAAGAATTGAATTTATGTATCATTTCTTTATGCATTTGATTAGAGCTGCAAAACTGCGTTTTCAGTTCTTCAAAATGAGCACGTCGATGGTTGATAGTTTTTGGCCAAAATCTCGAGAACTATTGAGGCCAGAATGCTTGAAATTATTTTAAACGAAAATACTCAATGAGGCCAAGTTTTTTAAACACTTTAGTTAAGAAATGGCAGGAGGAACGCTTTGAAAACAACTTTGGAGGTCCATATTTTTCAAATCCAACTTTGGATCAAAAACTGTTGATGCAAACCTCCACCTCATTTCAAAAGATCTGTCGATTGATATATCACTCGAGGCGATGCGTCTAAAAATCAATGGCAACTTCTTCTCTACGGGAGCTATCTCAAAATGGCCCCACTTTTTAAATTTGGGTGCATGAGCAATGGTAAATAGGCCTGAAGAACGTAATTCCAAAATTTCATGCCGATGTCTTTACAAACATCGGAGATAAGAAAGTGTGACAGGCACGACAAGGGGACGGACACACCGAAATTAAAAAGGTTCCGTTTTTGTAGACGAAACCTTAAAAAGTGGAAAGATGTCGCTTGTAATTTTACAAATTTGTTTCAAAAACAATGGAGTCCTGACCCAATAAAGCCAACTACAACACACTATAAAAAAAATTTTAATACAGTAGACTCGCGATAACGCGACCAATTAAAAACCAAGCCAGCTCACGTTTGCGAAAGAGTTAATGTTTGCGAAGGTTGAATTTTAACAAAAAAAATAATAATAGAATAATCTCGCGGTGGATATTCTTTTAAAAATGTGTTCCATTTCACAAATTAAAAATAATTAGTTTTAACTATTACGTAACTGTGTTTTTAATTTTTTTTATTTTTAACAAAAATTTATGACATATGTGCGCATATAATGAAAAAAACGACGAAGAGCAGACCAAGAAGACACGAATCTTGTATCAAGAACGACAAATTCCAAATTAAAAAGCAGCTCGTTCAAATATTGTTCACGTTTTGGAGCGTGCATGATTTGTTCACGTTTTAGAGATGTCAATGTAAAAATAAATCTGTTCACGTTATCCGGTATTCACGCTAACGTGAGTCTACTGTAATTTCATAAGTCACGATTATTTAACCTCGAGGCTTTTTTTGTCGAAGGTTTGTACACTACACTGGAGTACTCAGACTCAAAAACTGGTCCATTGTACTATCAGACATTAACCTACCTTTGATGGAATTCCTTAGTCTTCCCGAGGAAGACCGGCAGGCGCTTCTCTGATGAGGAGCCTGCAACATCAGCTCTCACCTCATCAGCACCGAATAACTGCCACCTGATTCGATCAAAGGCGAGACAGTAGCAGAGAAAGTACTCTTCAGTGTCGTCCATCGCATTACAGAGGGTTTCATCGAGCACATTTAGGTGTTTGGCGAAGGTGTAGTGACCCGTCAGTACGCCGATAAGTTGTCTGTCAAGACGTTACAAGAGCGCCGTTATATAGGTAAATGTTCTGTCAAGAGATAACAAGAATGCAGCGAATTTCTTACAGACATTAGGCAGCAAGCGCTTGGTCAGTCTACATCCTGGAGAGTGATGCCATCTCCGGTTATGCTCGGCTTGCTTTTGCAGCGTTTTTCCCTTTTTTTTTAGTGGGCACCGTGGCGTAGTGGGTAGGGGCGTCGACTCCTACGCTCGATGTAGTCGGTTCGATTCCCGAAAAAACACATTTTTCACGGCTCCACCTCTTTCGAGTCACTGACAATGCTCAAAGAGTATAACTGACTAGAGAAAGCTTCTCAATCTCGCCGTTCGGAGTCGGCATTAAACTGTAGGTCCCCTCCACTCGTGAGAGAACAATAGCATGTATAACACGAGTGGTTGCTGAGAAGCTAGGCCCAGGTCCACCTCGGACTGTAGCGCCGCCATTATTATTATTATATTATTACAATCAGATTAGTGTTTCCAGATATATAGACACCAACACCATCTATTGACAAAAACCGCGGAGATTTTTTATATGACCCAATATTATGTGGGTAGTTTTACTTCATTTTGTTTTTTTCTGCAGCTTAGAAGTGATTGGCGCTGTTGTTTTTCACGATAATATGACGACCAACCGGCTAACATTAAGCTTCTTCTCCTTCTTCTTCTTAGGGCGCTACAGTCCGAGATAGACCTGGGCCTCACTCAACATGCCTCTTCACCCAGCACGATCTCTCGCCAGCTGTCTCCAGTTTCTCAGACCAAGCCAGCCGAGGTCCCCCTCGACTTGTTTGCGCCACCTTGTACATGGACGTCATCTGTTGTGTTGTCCCACAGGCTCAGAGTCAAAGACTCTTTGCGCCGGAGCTAAGTTATCCATGCGCTCTACATGACCTAGCCATCTAAGGCGTTGGATCCGTAGACGCCTGGCTGGACTCATGTCGCTGTACAGCCCATACAGTTCGTGGTTGAACCTTCACCTCCAAATGCCATTAACGCAAACAGGACCAAAGATCGCGCGCAGAACTTTTCTCTCGAAAAGGCCAAGAGACTGTTCATCCGCTTGGGATATTGTCCATGCCTCTGCGCCGTACAGCAGGACTGGGCTGATCAAGGTCTTGTATAGAGTCAGCTTGGTCTTCCGAGAGAGGGCTCTACTACTCAATTGCCTTTTGAGCCCAAAAAAATAGCGGTTGGCAAGAGTTATTCTGCGTTTGATCTCGGTACTGATGTTTGTACTGTTTACCGCGGAGCCAAGGTAGACGAAGTCCTTAACTACCTCAAAGTTATAGCTGCCTATGGTGACGTTCTGGCCAAGTCGTCGATGTTGTGCGTCCTTTCTCGATGACAGCATATACTTGGTTTTGCCCTGGTTTACCGCCAGACCTATTTCATCCGCTTCCGTTTCAATGCCAGCAGACGCATCATTGACGGCTCGCTGTGTTCGCCCAATCACATCAATGTTATCCGCGTAAGCTAGCAGTTGAACGGAAGATCGAGCATTGAGCTATATTGAACTAAATGAACTAGAAAAACGGACTAGTTCAATAAACCAAGTGCTCTCTGGACTGAACTAAAATACAAAGGCTTAAGTATACCCGTATGTGTCTCCTAGAATGCGCTGCTTACGTTTGTTTACGGCAATAACATTTTGATTGGTTCATAACAAATTTCAAACTCTGGAGACTTCCATTGTCCATTTGGACTGGTTCACCCCCTTGTTTCGGTTGGGTTAGGTGCTGCTAGTGAATTCTCTTAGACCATGTTGGTCCATTGTGATACCCATAGTACCACTGATCGGTCGCTCCAGTGATAGTGCCGTTAACTTCATCCCAACGGCAAATGGTGACTGGACCAGATTTGAAAAACCGGATAAAAGCGTATTAACTTTGCTTTCACTGGGATTCGAACCTGGGACCCCTCTAACTTAGTGCAGGCACTTAACCAACTGCGCCATCCAGTCACCCCCTAACTCCAGTGCACCAAAAGGGTCTCTCTCAACCGCATAAGCACATATTTACTACTTTAAATAATACTGAGATCTAAACTGCTATATGCGACTATTGGATCTCCCGTTGTGGAAAGACGAATTCAATGATGGCTTGAAATTTTATAGATGGAGCAATGGATGATTGTCTCTCGTACAGTCTCCAACGGCATACGTTTTCTCTTGCTAACAACTTCTCCTTTACATACGAGCCATCTAGTTCAAACTCCTGGAACAGATATATGTACTATTCGCATCCTTGAACCAGAAACGGGTGTCTGTTTAAGTTGTTTTACCCTGTGCCATCTTGAGTCAACCCTGCGTTGTGACTTTTACAGATCTTTTGTTTATTACTTAATTTTTTACCTAAAATTTCCCAAATCATTCAAACTTGATACTATGAACATTTCGGCATGAAACTGTCGGTTCTGCAATCGTGCATTGCAAGGGCTGCTCCTGGAAGATGGCTGAACAAATTGACTGCTTTTATGTAAGATTTGGTAGGGAGCCAAAAAATATCCTCTTTGATTGCAGTTTAGTTACGAGTATATACCCAAAATTCCCATCATCAAAACTCTCGCTCACTACCTCACCAGCCAAACAAAACGCTGCGCTTTAATATAACACCTTTCATTCAGTCATAGTTCTAAGCCATTCTCATGTAAATAGTAAATAAAAAAAAAATAAAATATTTCCAAAATCAATAGGAGGAGAAAAGTTTATCTCGTATTTTCTTCAAACATTCAAAAGTGAAATGAACAATTTTATAAAAAAAATTTCAAATCTACATGTTAAGCCAGATAACAAAAAAAAACACAACAAATCATTACCCAAATCATATCAGTAAAGTGTTACACATCCCGATGCATGCCGGCTGGCAACGTTGAGATACTTTCAAAATTTTCATTAAGGGAAACATTATGTATAGTACAAAACAAATCGTACATATGAAACAAAAACCAAAAGATTTAAGATTAAAAAACCAAAGAGATAATTAAATTATTCTGTTAAATAAATTAGAAGGAGTTTGTGGAATAAAACCAAAAAAAAAAGTCAAAAAATCAACAAAAAAAAAACACTATATTCATTCCGGTTGATCATTGTTATATTTTACGATGTTAAATGAAAGTTTCAAGTAAATATATGATCGCTGTTCTTTAAGTCATTTAAAGTAAATTTATTTAAACTTGTTAACTTGTATAATCTATTCATTGAAAAAAAATACAAAAATCAAACGAAAAAAGAAATGAAATTGTACATATATATGAAGTAAATGTTATTTAAAATAAATGAAAGAAAATATATATAAACATTTTTAAACAAATGAATAAGAAAAAAAAAGAAACATATTTACTATGAATTATTTATTTTTAGGATTAATTAATGTAAAATTTAAAAGAGAAAAAAAAAATAGAAACAAATATTTATAAATGAAAGATCATCGAAAATATTTAGTATTTTCATTTCAGCTATTTATTGAAAAGAAAAAACAAAACAAAAATAAAGTATATTATATAAAATGTAATTATTTAAAATTCATATTACATTTTAACAAGTGAAAAAGACACAAAAAAATAAATAAAAATCGTTCTATAATCAAAATGTTGTCTCATTTAGTTTTGCTTTGTCTTCTTTGGTGATGCTGTAGAGTTTGGTTACCCTGATACACGCCTGGCGTTGTTCAAGTCGAAACTGGAGTATTTTGGTAAAAATAAGATAGGAAAATAGTTTCTGTTGCCGGTTAAGTTAAGCAGCAGAAAGAATTTCGAAGGAATTCAAGCCACGCAGATTAAGTTATAGATTACAAGCTCATTGTTTACGACTCATGTCGCTTTCGAACTGTAGCGCCACATAATTAAAAAGAAATTCTAATGCATTGAGGATGATATTAAAATTGATAGAAAACGAACTATCAGCACTAGGCATTAGAGTCTTGAAATCTGAAAGTGGTTGCGTAAACATCATAGAAATGATTTTGAATCCAATATTCGCAAAACAGTAACGAAACTAGATGATTGCAAACGGAATGACTGAACGAACACAAATTGTTACTACCGCGACGCTATAGATTAAACCTAATGATGCTGCTGCAATTACCGGTCGTGGTAGGCACTTCGTGAGAGTTGAGCAAATATTAGGCCTATTCGAGTAATTTTTTAGCAATTTCTCACATTTCTGGCATTCTCTCAAATTCTCCTAAAACGGGACGAAATTGTTCAAAAGTTGAATACAAAAGACTAGACTTGAATAACAGAAGAAAAGTGAAAGAAGATGGGAAGGAATTTGGTTCTTATGCCGCACGCCGATTTGACAGTTATGAAAACTATAAACAGTTCGTAAAAATACACAAAATTAAAAATATTAGGATGGAAATTACCTACGTTTTCTTTGCCGAATTGAAGTGAAATATACAGTCAATGGCAAAATTATTTACACATTATGATTCTTACGTCTTGAATAGCATTCAAAGCTACAGAACTTTTAAAATAACGACAAGTAATCCATAATTTTTTCCAGTGTTAATCTTTGTTGTTTTATTTAAACAGTAAGCAAAAAAAAAATAATACAAATCCAACACGTAACTGTTAAAATGATAAAAAAATAAGTGGCACAATTATTTACACATCCATTGAACGATGGCAAAATTATTTACACAAGTGTAATTAACTGCATTTGGAGAGTAACGGTTCTTAAAAAAATAAAAAATTATAAAGTTAAAGTAAATAGTTGTTAAAAGCAGCAATACTTAATAACTTGTGTTTCCTCCTTTTGCTGCAATAACTTCTGCAATGCGTCTGGGCATGGAATCTATTAATCGTTGGACTTGCTCCAATGGAACTGCACTCCAAGTCGCAATAAAATCCTTCCAAGTCTGATCTGCAGTTGTACCAATAATTTCAGACACTTTTGATTTTACTAAATGCCAAAGATTTTTTATGACATTCAGATCTGGACTTTGCGGAGGCCATTTTAAAACTTCTTAGCCCATTTCTGACAAAAACTTTTTAATGTTCCAGGCTGTATGACTGGGCGCATTATCCTGCTGTAGCACAAAGTCACTCCCGATGAATATTGAACCTGCAACCAGTGCAACGTCATTTAAAATATCCAAATAATGTGACTGGGTCATGTTGCCGGTGCATCTGACAAGTGGACCCACACCACTATATGATATGCAACCCCATATCATGATTTTACCACCCTTGGAATGCCTTGTGGGTTGCGTGACGGGTTGTTTTGTCTTTCTTTTAACATCAGAGTAGTAATACTTGCGTCCATAAGTACCGTTCAAGGAACAAGCAGTTTCGTCTGTCCGTAGAATATTCCTCCAAAATGCAGGTGGCTTTGTTATATTGTCTTTAGCAAACTGCAATCTAACAAGTTTGTTTTTAGGCGTTATATGAGGCTTTTTCTGGATGGTATAGGCTTTTATTTTATTTTCTTTTAGCCTTCGCCGCAATGTTCTTTCGCTAATACACTATTCCCGGTTTTGGTTTATGTTTGCGAGCACACTTTGGACCCTTCACATGGGTTTCTTCTGAAGTTTCGAACAATTTCTGCGTCATCCCTTTTTGATGTTACCCTTTCTGGGCATGGAATCTACTATTCCACTTTTATTTTGTAGATTTCCTTAAATTTTGAGACTTGGTTGTAAATTGTCTTCCGGGTGCAACCGTATTTTTGCGCAAGTTCTGTGGCCGAAGCACCTCTCTGAAACTCTGCCACAATTGCAGCTCTTTTTTCGATGGGAAGTTCGACAGTTTTTGGCATTTCGTACCTTTCTCAAGAAAAAACCTTGCTGTAGTGGCCGCAACAACTGAACACTACGTAGAACATCAATTTACCAAACAATATTAAAACCATTACTCTCCAAATGCAGTTAATTACACTTGTGTAAATAATTTTGCCATCGTTCAATGGATGTGTAAATAATTGTGCCACTTATTTTTTTATCATTTTAACAGTTACGTGTTGGATTTGTATTATTTTTTTTTTTTGCTTACTGTTTAAATAAAACAACAAAGATTAACACTGGAAAAAATTATGGATTACTTGTCGTTATTTTAAAAGTTCTGTAGCTTTGAATGCTATTCAGGACGTAAGAATCATAATGTGTAAATAATTTTGCCATTGACTGTAGTAAGAAATGATTGTGTGACACAAAAAGATTGAAAGTAAGCAGCTACCTTTAGAGGGTTTTCTAATTGAGGCTTGACAACTTCCAACTTTCACACAGACATAAAATCAATTCGCCACCTACTGTGTGATTGTCCTGCACTAGCCGTTAGGAGAAAGATTCTTCTTTTCACCACAAAATCATCTTCAGTGATGAAGCGCAGTTTTGGCTAAATGACTTCATCAACAGACAGAATATGTGTTATTGTTTTGGTGAGAATCCTCTGCTTCAAGAAACAACACTTCATCAATAAAAAATAACTGTATGGTGTGGTGGTGACCGTTTTTTTTTGTTGATGAAAATTAACGTCACGTTACAGTCAATGGAGATTGCTTCAGAGACATGGTGCAACGCTATTTCTTTGGTCAATTATCTGGATTCGATATTAGTGATATGTGGTTTCAACAAGACGGTGCCTCAAGCCACACAGCGGTTGTAATAATCGACTTATTAAACCTCAATTCGATGAACGTGTTACGAGTACATCGAGTTATGGTCATGTCAATTGCCCGCTTAGATCGTGTGATTTATCACCTCTAGACTTTTTTGCTTATGGGGCTACGTTAAATCATTGGTCTATGCCAACAAACCAGGGTCTTAAGAGGAGCACAGAACCAATATTGAATACGAGAGGAGGCAGATCCGAGGGGAACTCTACAACTTAGAGCGCCTGCTGCTTCCCTTCCATACCGTGCACCTAGGCTATCACGGACCATTTACGAAGGGGAAGGGTGGAACGAGGTATGTATGTCCTGGCCTTGGTGGAAAACTTTACCAAGTACACCGTACTACGGGCTGTAATGTCAACAGCAGAAGAGCTCTCGCATGTTGAACGAAGTACATAGCCGGCTATTTTGGTCTGCTTCGAAGAATCGTTACAGACTGGAGAACGGCCTTCACCGCAAGGATGTTCGAGCAATTCTGCTAGAAGAATGGTTAAAACACATCAAGACAGCGGCCGTTTCCGTCGAAATGTATGGACGAGTCGTCAAAAACATGGTTCAACGAATCGACCGCTGCAAACGTGCCCGTGCTGGACATATGAATGACGTCGAACTTCATACATAAATGTTTTGGTTGTACTTTAGACTAATAGTACAATTTTCGAGATATCTCGACATGTGTGCACCACCTTGTTCGTGGACGTCCTCTGTTACGTTGTCCCACAGGCTCAGAGTCGAAGACTCTTTGGGCTGGAGCTAAGTTATCCATACGCTCTACATGGCCTAGCCATCTTAGGCGTTGGAACCGTAGACGCCTGGCTAGACTCATGTCGCTGTACAGCCCATACAGTTCGTGGTTGAACCTTCACCTCCAAATGCCATCAACGCAAACAGGACCAAAGATCGCGCGCAGAACTTTTCTCTCGAAACGGTCAAGAGACTGTTCATCCGCTTGGGATATTGTCCATGCCTCTGCGCCGTACCGCAGGACTGGGCTGATCAAGGTCTTGTATAGAGTCAGCTTGGTCTTCCGAGAGAGGGCTCTACTACTCAATTGCCTTTTTAGCCCAAAAAAACAGCGGTTGGCAAGAGTTATTCTGCGCTTGATGTCGGTACTGATTTTGTTTGTACTATTGACTGCGGAGCCGAGATAGAAGTCCTTTACTATCTCGAAGTTATAGCTGTCAAGTGTGAGGTTCTGGCCAAGACGTTGATGTTGATGTCCTTTCTCGATGACAGCATGTACATGGTTTTTCCGTCATTCACAGCCAGACCCATTTTTGCCGCTTCCATTTCAACGCCAGCAAACGCATCAAAAACCCAAAATGAGTTCAGTTATTGCGAACTATAGTATTGTACACGAGCTATAAAACAAAACAAAACAAATTTTTTTTGCTTCAGTGTATTATCCACCGAAGCACAAATATTTTCTCCAAAATGAATAGTTAAAATATTCAATATTGGAGCTACAGAAATTAAACGATGCCAACCAAAACAACGTTAATATTTAATTACCAGGCCGCATGCAATCAAAGTCACGCTAAAGTATTACAATAACTAAATTGAGTGTTCTTTTGAACACCCACTGTGAACGCCTTTTCTCAGCACGCGACAATTTGTTCCCTGCATGTTTAAGCTGTTCATCTGAAGCAAGAACAGGAAGTAATAAATATGAAAAGTAAAAGAGAATTTGATTGATATTTATACGAAAAAGTTTTTAAAAAGTTGCTTATGATGATTTGACACTGACACACACCTTTAATACCATGTACATAGGTTAAGTTAGAAGACTTTTTTTTCGGGGGTTTTTTGAGACACTACTGGAGCACTCAGACTCAAAACTGGTCCATTGTACTGCCAGATAGTAACCTACTTCAGTGCCGTTAATTTGATCCCAACGGCAAATGGTGACTGGACCAGATTCGATTTCACTGGGACTCGAACCTGGGACCCCTTTAACTTGGGGCAGGCACTTAACCAACTGCGCCATCCAGTCATCATAGGTTAGGTTAATTTCGGGTGGTTGAGAGCAGGTCAGCAGTCCCACTTGGGCTACCAAAGGCCCATTGTGGTACCACAAGGATTGCGTCTCTCCTATCCATTAAACCATTTGGTGCTAACTATAAAGCGCTAAGCTGACTGATGCCGACGTTTCTCAGCTCGCTCAAATCATCTTCTAGGCCCGTTTTCCTGCGGGTGGAAAAGGTGCTACAAGTGGAGAGGGAATTTGTTATAGCCTCCTCCTTTGTTCATTTCCGCAGCTTCTGCAGAATTCGTTGTGAGTTAGTCTCAATCTCTCGCTCTCTGACGACTGCAGTTGATTAAGTGCCTGCCCTAAGTTAGAGCTATTTTACGATCATCACGATCAAAACAACGATTTCCCGATCTCGATTTGTAGGAGAGTGTTGCATAAGAGTCTTCGACACAGCGCCCGTGGAACAACGCAATAGAGGACGCTGACGAAAGCGATGGCGCACACAAGTGGAGAAGGACCTAAGCCAACCTTGGCGTGTGTAGTTCGAAGCAACTGGCTAAAGATCATGTCAGCTGGAGAGGATTGTTGGTTGAGACTTAGGTCCACCCCGGACTGTAACGCCAGAAGAAGAAGAAGGAGTTAGACCTTCTTTAGACGACTGGATGGTGCAGTTGGTTACGTGCCTGCCCTAAGTTAAATGAAAGCAAAGTTAATACGCTTTTATCGGGTTTTTCAAATCTGGTCCAGTCTCCATTTGCCTTTGGGCTCAAATTAACGGCACTATCACTGAAGTGGTCGATCGGTGGTAGCAGTCTGACTGTGGGTATCACAATGGACCAACATGGTCTAAGTGTGCTGGTGAATGCAGCCTCCTAACCTAACCTAACCTAACCTAGTCTCAATCTCGAGTCTTGTGTGTCGATGACAGGTTTAAACAAACTCGAAAGGTTATCCACGACGAAGACAGACAGCAGATAGTTTAGCAAGAAGCTCTCCTAATCCTTTTATATCAAAAACGGTGTTAGGGGATTCTGCAGGACTTACTGGTCATCTTTCAAATTTATATTACGTTCCCATCAAACGAAATCGCGAGGTTCCGTCAAATTTTTCCAAACCTCCGAGGTTTCGCCATACATGCAGTTTCATGCGGTTTTGGCGAAATCTCGTTGAAACCCCCTTGAGTTCATCTGCCCATGGGAGGTTGTCAAACCGAACAAGGCTACAGCGTGAACTTGAGTTTATTTTGGTGTTCATTTTTTTATGTCAAAACAATAGTTACAATCCGACAAAAAAATATAGAAATATTTCTAAATATTTATACAACAACGTGTGTTGTTATAAATTGATTTTTTTGTACCTCAAAATCACTTATATCCGCTGCAATAACTTTCGTTTTAATTATTTGTTTATTCGGGGCACTTCCAAATTGACAGCTTTTGAGAACACTTCAACTCGGTGGTAACGGCCTATTGAAGTTTCAGTAAAAGTTCATCTAAACTACGCGACTTCGGTCCGGTGGGAAATTTTTTTTTTTCCGAAATAGATCTTCAGATTGTTGACCATTCAAGTAGAAATTGAAAATTTAGCCATTGCCCATCTTAACAGCTAACACGCGCAGATTGGACTTATTATCCCTGCCACGCGCCTTGATTTTTGTTCCCATTAAGTGTCATCACATGTTGTATTGACAATCGACAATTAAAACTAATTACAGCTTGCGGCTATACCAAATTCGTCATTTACTTTAACACAAGTGTCGTCCCAATTTCAATTTCCTTACTACAACCATTTCAGAAGTGTAACGCCGTTTATTCGCTATGGACGATGAAAAATTCTTCAAGTTCTCACAGACCGTCTTTCAATACTTCGGTTTATGGAGCCGCAATCACGAGAAGAATCAAACCTTCAGAGTGCGCTTCATCAGATACGGAGTACAGTTCTCTATAATTCTTCTTTCATAAATCCACCGCATTGTTATTTTCTCATTTTCTAGGTGGTATTCCTCATCGGTGGCATCGTTCCCATTTTGTCAGCGTCCGACGTAATTGCTGCTGCACAAACGGAAAGTTTCTCCTCGGCTCTTATTAAGGCTCTATATGGATTCGCGTTCTTAATGTGCTTTCATAAAGTATTTGCCGCTGGCCATAACAGCGATGAGATCTTCTCGTGCATTGGAAAATTGGAAAAGATAGCCCACAAGTTTAAGGATCTCACAGATTTCAAAGCATGCCTGAGGGGTTACAGTAAAATGGCAAAAGTTGACTCTGGATCAGTGAATTTCTGTATAGTGTCCTATATGGCAGCTCCACTTATCGCCAGGGAATTCGCATATAATCCCCATTTGCCTAATTTGGATTTTACCAAGTCGCCAAACTACGAACTCATGTACATTTATCAAACTATTGCTGTGGCAGCTGTTGGCAATGTAATGGTTGCCTATGACACGGTGAGACAGTCGTTCTTTAAAGAGTTAAAATTTAGTTATTTAATTTCAAAGTTTATGACAGTGAATTGGTGGATTTCCTTCGAATGCTTTCGAACTCAGCAAACGTAGACAAACTCAAAATGATTTAGAAAACGCTGGATTGGAAAAAATATAATATAAAACGGATATTCTATAGCAGCAGTTTTATGTGAACCTTGGACAAATTAAATTTGTTTAGTTTGGCTTGTCCTTCACCCGCACTTGTCCGAACCATCCAAAATTAGAGTTCTTTCAGTAAATATTTATTTTCTTTTATTTTCCCCATCGCCCGAATAACTTAAAGTAACTCTGTGGCTCATCCCAATTAATTCTTTTTCTTCCTTACTTTCTCTTCATTCTTACTATTCCGGACAATTTAATAAATAGTGCTTCATTTAGCATTTCCTATCATTAAATTTAAATAAAACAAAGTGCTTGTTAGAAATCATCAGAACTTTTTATTCGTTTGAAAGGCGTATCAATGCCATTATGTATGAAATATAAAATCGTTCAAATGTCGGTCGCAGTTTCTCTGATTTGTGCGCATCCGAAATGTCCAATTTCCCATGACATGACTGGCGCAAAAATCAGACTGAATTTGACCGATGGCATGGATTATGTTAACTTTGAGCGCCGCTATGGTTTGTGGCTTATTCCCATAGACTTGCGACTTCAGAAAACCCCACAAGAAAAAGTCTAACGAGGTCAAATCGCACGATCTCGGTGGTCAGTTCACATCACCTCCACGTGAGATGACTATGCCCTCGAATCGCTCGTGCAGAATTTCCAATGTGGCGTGAGCTGCGGGGCACCGTAGCGCCGTCCTGTTGTAACCACATGAAGAAGAAGTTGATAATCATCGACCTATGTATAGCGCTCGCCGTTGACGGTGATTTCGTTCGCAAAGAAATATGAACCGATGACGCCGTCAGCCCAAAATCCACACCAAACAGTGATTTATTCGGGATGCATTGGATTTTTTTTTTCGGAGAATTTTTGAAGCCCTACTGGAGTACTCAAACTCAATACTGGTCCGTTTTACTTAGGGATGAAAACGATACATCGATGTTTGCAAAACATCAATGTTTCGTTCATGAACATCGATGTTTTGATAATCGATACATCGCCGATACATCGACATCGTTCATTCATTTCGTTAAACATTTCCAAGATGTGTTATATATATAAAAAGTGCTTATATTTGTGTAATACGAATCGGGCGTAAAAGAGCTAGAGATGCGCAATACAATGTAACTTTGTTATATCTTAGCCTCTCCTAGTCTAACATTCTACACCGAACCTCCAAGTGGTACACCCTGGGCATCGAGCAACCCTCAAGGTCGCTAATCGGGTTAATGTTTCGGCATGAATTGGCTGGATGCATAAGGTCTGCTATACCTTGTGTCAACAGCCAAATTAGTGCCTATTCACCAAAGGGCTGCGGCTTGGAGCGGGTGTCTAGGAACAAGCGTATCGCTGTATAAACGTGCATGATGGGCCCGCTCGGGAACCCTAATCCCGAACCGTAGGATCCTTCAACGTCACTTTGGGTTTTTCGTTGGTCTAATAAGCCACAAGGTAAAAATCAAATCATCAACAAAACGGAATACAGTGAAGGTTTTTGGGTTGAAACTGGTAAGACTAGTATATTTTGTTGTTTAGAAACAGTACATCGTTAATATAGCCAAAAAATTGTGTGATGGAGAAGATAAATAAAACATCGGAAAAACATCGATGTATCGTTGTTAATATCGATGTTTTTTAACATCAATGTTTGTCGCGGAACCATCGATGTTTTCAAACATAGATGTTTTTAAGCACGATGTTGCATCCCTAGTTGTACTGCCAGGTAGCAACCTAGTTGTACTGCCAGGTAGCAACCTACTCCAGTGCCGTTAATTTGATCCCTAGTTGTACTGCCAGGTAGCAACCTAGTTGTACTGCCAGGTAGCAACCTACTCCAGTGCCGTTAATTTGATCCCAACGGCAAATGGTGACTGGACCAGATTCGATTTAACTGGGATCCCTCTAACTTGGGGCAGGCACCCAACCAACTGCGCCATCCAGATGCATTGGATGCTCTTGGATCTCATGTGGATTGAGATCGTCCCAAGTCGACACTTCTGTTTTTTCACGTACCCATTCACCCAGAAATGGGCCTCATCGCTGAAGATGATTTTTCGATGAAAATTGTGGTCGATTTCCATCTGCTCCAGAGCCCATTCAGCGAACACACGTCGTTGTCTATGGTCGTTTACCTTCAGTTGAAATTTTGTACGGGTACAGGTCCAAGTCACGACGCAAAATTCGTCAATTTGTGGTCTGCGAAATGCGGAGTTCGCGTGAGCGACTCGAAGTCGACTGCCTCGGATTCTCCTGCACACTCTCACGTACAGCGGCGTTGTTTTCGACAGATCTTGCGTTTCGTCAACGTACGGGTATTGGTTCATCGTTTACTGAACCCGTGGACTAAAATTTATCCACCACACTGCCAATAGCCCTCTCGGTAGGTCGATGATGGCGACGAAAATGGGGGAAGCGCGCGGAATGTTGCCCGAACAGAACACCCATTTTGATAAAACAATTTCATCATTTTCACGTGTTGCTGAACGCTATGTCTATTCATGGTGATTTGGCACGCCAGATTGAATAAATAGCAGTCAATCAGATAGATGTAGCTTCAACAATATGGCCGCTATCAACTATCAAAGTTCGGAAGTCTTTATTGGAAGACTTCTTACCACCGTAGCTTGTTTTAGGTTGAAAAAATACGGTGCGGTCCGCGCTTAATTTTTTCTTTATACAAGCTGTGAACCCATAACTGCTCAATTGGAACCAACAAAAAAAGAAGTACAGTCAGGAATATTCAGTTTCACACGGGTACTAAGCATGGTGGTCAGTCAATGATGGCATGGAGTTCCATGAGCCATGAAGGAGTTGAAAATTTGGAATTTATTGATGGAAATATAAACAAAGAAATGTATTTGGCAATTTAAAAAAAAATAGTTCATAGTGCTCAAAAATTGGGGACAGAAAACACTTTCCATATTTACCAGGACATTCACGCCATGCATAAGTCTTTGCTAGTGCGAACGTGGTTATTATACAACTGTCCCAAAGTGATGGAAAGACCTCACAGTCGAGATATTAACCCGATCGAACATTTATGGGAGTATCTGGACTAACAAGTTTGTTCGAATAACCAAACACGGACCAAAAACCAATTATGTCATATGAAATTGGATGTTCCTATATTTTTTTTTATTTTATTGTAATTACGCATTTTTTTTTATTTAGTATCTAAATATTTCAAGAAGTAAATTTTAAATCAAATTTATTATTCAAAATTGCAATCATATGAAACTGAATGTTCCTGACTGTACGTGATCACTTAAGCAGACAAATTTGCGTACTCAATCTGGCAATTCTAGCAATTCCCAATCGCACTCTGTATTCTTTTGAAGGAATACAACACTGTCTATGAATCTACAACCAAACTATGAGTATGCTCGATGCTGGGCATGTATAGATCGAATGAATTTTGAATCCCTTGAAACCTTGCGCCATGTTGTTGCCCACATTCCTTATTCCCTGTAAAGTATCACATTGCTTTTGCTTATTTTCCAGATATTTTGTGGCTTCATGTATTTATGTTGCGGCGTTTTATCCAGCATAAGGCGTGAAGTACGTCAACTGGACGTAGGCGGGGACAATCAAAAAGCCACAGAAGATGCCCTTAAAGAGATTATCGAAAAAATCGTTGAAACTTCAAAGTAAATAATTCAAGAAGGGGACATTCTTTTTTACCGTTGAAACTAACGAAACAACTTCTTCCACATTTAGTATAATTACTCAGATTTCGGATATCTTTTCACTAACAACAATGACCAGCATCCTGTACAACTGCATTTTGATGGCTTTTGGCCTATTCATAGTTTCGTACCTACCGTTAAACGACTTGTCATGCATTGCAATGATGTTTGTCATAATGTTTGTGACATTTCAAATGTGGATTTACTGTTATTTTGGACAAATGGTTGTCAATGAGGTAACTTCCAGATCCTTTTTAAGCACTTAATGACTTACCTATGAAGTGAGTTTCACAGAAGCAACTACTTCAAACAGAACTGTACTGCACTAATTGGTACAATGGATCGAAGAACTTCAAGACAATGATATACTTAACCATTTTTGAAGCACAGAAAGACCGCTACATCAAAGCAGGAAACATTCTACCACTTTCGTTGGATACTTTAACAGCGGTAACTTTGAAATATACATTTAAACTGAAATTAAAAATCCTGAATTCATCTTCACTAGGTTCTGAAGAAGGCGTACGCTTTTTACGCGTTCTTTAAACGAGTCACGGTAGAAAGACATTGAATTGAAACATCATCAACGTAAATTAATTTAATATGTGTAAAATCATTTATGGATATACAGCTGCGGTCAAAATAATAGCAGTACGACACAAAAAACGAAGCAACTGAATAACATAAATATATACCATCCATAAATCGTTTAAAAATATTTTTATTTATTGATTAAATTTAATAATATTGAAATTGTGGACGAAGAAATCTAAATTTAAGCTAAAGAGATTTATTTCAATTAACAAAAATAAATAAGAAAGATGATGATATTTTCAATGTACTGAAAAAGGGCGGTCAAAAAAATAGCAGTATTCATATTTTTTAAATAATATTACAAAATGAACGAATGATTTTAGAAAATGTGTACTAAAATTAGTTAGTATTTTGTTGTAGACCCTTTATTCTTTAGAACTGCTTCACATCGCCGTTTCATAGAAGCCACCAAAGCCTGACATCTCTCGAAGGGTATGTTTTGCCATGCTCTCTTTATTGTGACCCAAAGTTCATTACTATTCCGGGGCTTTGAAGCTGCAACCACTTTTTTTACATTCGCTCAAACATTCTCTATTGTATTGAGATCAGGTGATTGGGAAGACCAGTCAATAACGTTAATGTTGTTGATCCGAAACCATTCCTTAGCTTTTTTTGCTGGTATGCTTGGGGTCGTTGTCTTGTTGAAAGACCCATTTCACAGGCATTTCCTCCTCTGCGCAAGGTAGCATAGTTCCCTGCAGTATATTCACGTAAGCATGTTGATCCATCAGACTATTTGTGCGAAATATGGGACCTACACCATAGTAGGAGAAGCCCATACCATTATGCTGGATCCACCACGCTATGAATGCATTGAGTGACATTTGGAAAGAAACCGTTATATGAGAGAACATTTTTTTTCTTGGGAACTTGGACATAATCTTCCACTACCAAAAATAATTTTAAAATGGTGAAGATTTGAAATTACTTGAATTAATGAGTAATAGATTACTCACATTATACTCAAAAATATACAGCAGCACTGCTATTATTTTGACCGCAACTGTAGTTATTTGCAAAATTTGTATACCCAGAAGCATATAAGAAAACATGGTATTTATTTTGTTTTTGTGATTATTAGTTGAATATACATATGTTTAAGAAAATGATTGATAACTTAGATTTTTAATCAGCTTTGAGGTCATTGAAGAACAAAAATCAAACGAATGGTAACGAAATGTGCATATGCATATGATGTTAACATTATTTGAATAAATGATACAAAATTATATTAAAAAAATAAATAAAAAAGCAAACAAATTAAAAAAGAAACATATTTGCTTATTTTTAAGATTAATTAATGTAAGTTTAATTAAAATATTTATAAATGAGAGGTCATCGGAAGTATTCAATAACAAAGAATTATTATTATATGAAACGTATTTATTTAAAATTCATATTCAATTATAACAAATGTTAAAAACACAGAAAGAACGTAAGTATAAATCATTCCACGAGTATAATCAAAACCTTATTTTATTTAGATTTGTTTCGTCCTCTTAGGTGCCGTTTCAAACAGTGGTGAACTTGAGTCGATCATTGAAGTGATGCTTAACACGATTGGAATCGGTGATTCTCGAGACCGGAGATGCGTTGTACCTACACTGTCAAATCACTTGAAAGCAAGGTTCTTTCACGAGCATAGCGATGTGGCGAAGGTATAGATCCCTGACCTAAGGAAATTTCTAATTAGAACGGGGTGGTTTTGGTAATTGTGTTAATTGTCGGTAAGCATGCAATCCTTACAGGGCACACAAAATGGACCTTCACGGCCTCAGGGTGTAATTGCTGGCAACAGCATAAAGCCCTCCTAACCTAACCTAACCTACACTGTCAAATACATGATATCAGATGAATAGATGACTTAAAGGGCTCAATAGTTGCAACAAGTAACCTTCTTTAATTTTTTTTTTTTTTTTTTGAATAGACGACTCAACTGCTCAAGAAGACAGATTGAATCGTTCACTTACTAAAGCAAAACTGTTCGAGAGTTTTTTTTGGATGCCGCTTTTGAATGCGAGTTAATATATTTCAGAACGCCACCAGAAGCTGTATTTTGCTAGCACGGGAAGTCATGTTTTTTTTTAACTTGACCTACATAAGTGATGTTCGGCTCATTGTGATTGTCGTCGCGGCGGCTATGGCTAAAATCATTTCTGGAGATGGAAAACTTGGCAGTTGACGTAAACCGTGTTATATGCTACATTAAAATCGTATGTACTAATTGTTTCATCCGTAGTGTGCGAATTGGACCATAGAATGAATGACAAGTTGGTGAAGCTACTACTCAAAGAGAAGCAGAAGTACTGAAAAAGCAGATCCTCTTTGTGAAAGTGACATAAGGCCAAAGCAAAAATTTGGTCTTATGTCACTTTGATAAAACGACATACTCGTAAGGCCAAGTTCTAAAATTTGGCCTTATGTCGCTTGGCGATATGTCATGACACCTCCGCTGGTGTCTCCAGCTCAAATTTCACACCAAACAGTAACTCACTCTAGAAAAATCTTCGAAGTGGCTAATTCTTGACCACAGTGCTTCATTGATGTTTCAGGAAACTTAGGAACTCTCATATGAATTGTTTTGATGTGTTGTGCTGAGCAACCTGTTAAAAGGGCCAGCGAGAGCCAGCTAGAGCAGCTGTACGAAAATTTTAGCTTACGTATGCCAAAAGCAAATGAAAAGTAATTATAAGCAATTTAAAATTTCAGCATGCCCACAATTGCTTATAGAAACTTAAACAAAAACCAGTAGGAACTAATATTTGCATACGTAGAGTGTGATTCATTTCGCTCCGGCGTAAGTAGACAAAAGTGAACGAACTTAACGAAACTGAGCGAAGGGGAGTAGTCACAGCGTACCATTTTGGGTACATATGAAATTTGCGTACATAGAGAGGGATTCACCTTTCACCGTGGGCGTTGGACTTCGCCAAGGGTGCGTTTTGTCACCTCTCCTTTTCATTATATACATACATATATGGACTGGATGTTACAGAGCAGTCGAGGCGAGAAATGTATCACATTGGGAGAGTTGAGGGTAAGTCATCTTTTTTTTGCAGTCATCCTCACATCCTCCCAGATAGAACTCCAGCGCCTGCTAGATAGGTTTGTGGCCGTATGTGCTGATGCTGGGATGAAGGTTAATGTGGACAAATTCGAGGTTATGCCTATTTCTAGAACCCCTGTTCAATGCACTCTACATGTTAGTGGAGTCCCATTGAGGTGGAGAAGTTTAAGTATTTTGCGGTCTTCTTCACGAGTAATGGGAGGAATAATGCTGAGATTTCCTGTAGGATTGGATTTGAAACAACTTTTTCGATCTGTAATCAGGAAGGTCGAGCTTGGTGTTAAAGCAAAGTTAGTGTTTTTTAACGCAGTATTTGTTCCAACTCTCACTTATGGTCATGAAAATTGGGTAATGACCGAAAGAATAAGATCGCGAATACAAGCTGCCGAGATGGGACTCCTTCGTGCTGTTGTGGGAATTACACGCCGGAATAGGGTGAGAAACACGGCAGTGCGCGAGGAACCCACTGCTAGGCAGCTGCTTCTTCGAACGGAAAGGGCTGTACTTCGTTGGTTTGGTCACGTGGCACGAATGTCCCCATCGTCACGTGTTCTGAGACGTGCCTTGAATGCAATTCTATCAGGTAGGCGGCCGCTTGACAGACTCAGGACGAGATGGTTGGACCAAGACCAAGCACTCGCCTGGTTGCACTTGGGCATAGCTCCTGATGAGTTAGAGTCAATGGCGGAGGATCGAGTGGCCTTTAGATCTCTCGTGCATTCATTGCCCCCGTAACCCCTTTAGTGGAACATGCGGGTCACTGAAAACGAGATGAGATGAGGTGAGGGAGGCATTCATTCCCCTCAGAGCATTCATTCCGAAAGAAAACAAAAGTGAACGAAATTAACAAACTGAAGGAAGCGGTTATTATAGTCATAGTGTCTCATTTTTGTGTCCGTATGACATTTGCATACATACAGAGCGATTCATTTCGTAAGTAGGTGAAAGTTAACGAACTTAACGAAACTGAGCGAAGCGCTTACTATGGTCACCGTGTATTGTTTCTGTGTATTCGCTCGGTTATCTCAGTTCTCTGTAGATTTCGTACGGCCAGAATTGTTGGCCTTTAAGGACTCCCCGAGTGTCCAAGATAATCCTCTCTATCCTCTCTGAATTTTTTAATTAATCCTCCACGTTTTAGCACATGAAATGCTAGAATTTTTTGTTACCCTTTAGTTTCCTTAACCTAAATTGCTGTCGGAATATCATCATTTATGTTAGTTCCAAAAACACCTTTCGTTTTCGAAATTTTGTCGCATACATAGCTCCACATGCACTTACCGGGCAATGTTCCAAAACTGTCTCTTACCAGTTTCAAATGGCAAAAATATTCTAATTTAAATGGTCTATCTTCAGATTGTTAATCTTTGATAGAAAAAAACCCATTGGAAGTTCAGACCCTGTCTACCACAGCAGTTGACATGCTTCGAAAGAATTAATTATTCCCGTCTGTAAACCATCTCGCGCCTCACTTTTGTCTAAATACACTCAACTCTCCCTACCACACGTTATGACATGTTCTGTTACCAAAACAATTGGTAATTAAAACTAATTACAGCTTAAGGGTCCACCCTATTCTTAGTGGGCGACATTTCAATTTACTTTTACACCAGCGTTGTTCCCATTTAATCCTTCGTCTGAAATCATTTCAGAAGTGTAGCGCTGTTTGTTTAGTATGGACGATGGAAAATTCTTTCAGTTTTCACAGAACGTGTTTAAAATTTTTGGTCTATGGAGCCGCAATCAGGAAAAAAATCAAACCTTCACGGCGCGCTTCATCAGATACTCAGTACAATTCTCTATCATCGTTGCCCGACATAAATTTATCACATTATTCTTCTCTTATTTTCTAGATGATATTCCTCATCGGTGGCATCGTTCCCATTCTGTCAGCGTTGGACACACTTGCTGTCGCACGAACAGAAACTCTCTTGTTCGTACTCAAGAAGGCTCTGTATGGATTCGCTTTCATAATGTGCTGTCATAAAGTTTATGCTGCTGGTCAGGACCGCGATGAGATCTTCTCGTGCATTAAACAGTTAGAAATGATAGCCCATAGGTTTCGGGATCAAACAGATTTCAAAGCATGCCGGAGGGGTTATAGCAGAATTACAAAAATTGGATGTGTTTCAATGACATTTAGTGCATTGTCCCACATGGCCGCTCCACTTCTCACCAGAGAACTGCCCTACAATCCCCATTTGCCTAATTTGGATCTTACAAAGTCGCCGAACTACGAAATCATGTTCATTTATGAAACTTTTGCTGTGGCTGCTCTTGCTAACGTAGTCATTGCCTACGACACGGTGAGATAGACGTTCATTTTCAAGCTAAGATTTGGTTGTTGAATATTTTTTAATTTTTTTGTGAACGCTTACATTCTCTTTGAAACAAATTTCTTGAGAAAGCTTCTCCCCGTCTACGAATTTTCTTACCAATGGGATGTTGGAAACGTATTTTTCAACGACAACCTTAAACAGTTCATTCCTTGCAGCATTCTTAATAGTTAATACTTTCTTGTGCAGATGTTTTGTGGCCTAATGTATACCTGCTGCGGCGCTATATCCAGCATCAGACGTGAAATAAGTCAGTTGGACATAGGGGGAGACAATCAAAAAGTTACGGAAGATACTCTCAAGGAAATTATCGAAAAAATCATCGAATCTTCAAAGTATGACGTGTTTTTACAGTCTGAGCTAACTAAACATTTTCTCCCTCATTCAGTATAATTAACAATATATCAGAAGTCTTCTCATTAACAACAATGACCAGCGTCCTATACATCAGCGTTCTGATGGCTTTTAGCCTACTAATGGTTTCATATCTACCGTTAACCGACATGTCATGCATAGCAATGATGTTCGTCACGACTTTTGTGACATTTCAAATGTGGATATACTGTTATTTCGGACAAATGGTCGTCACTGAGGTAACTCCCAAACCACTTTCAATTACTTGATTAATTTAGGAAGTCAAATTTCGTAGAAAGAACTACTTCAAACGGAGTTGTACTGCACCACCTGGTACAATGCTTCGAAGAACTTCAAGTCTATGATACTCTTAACCATTTTGGAGGCACAAAAAG
Organism: Myathropa florea; assembly: GCA_930367185.1. Classification (NCBI taxonomy): domain Eukaryota; kingdom Metazoa; phylum Arthropoda; class Insecta; order Diptera; family Syrphidae; genus Myathropa; species Myathropa florea. The sequence continues at coordinate 20,117,455 of OV884003.1, forward strand.
AGCGTTACGTCAAAGCCGGCAACATTCTACCGCTATCCTTAAGAACATTCGCAGAGGTAAGTCAGACCGACATTCAAACTGAAAATGATATTAAATTCATCTTCACTAGGTTCTAAAGAAGGCATACGGCTTCTACGCTTTTTTCAAACAAGTCGCTGTAGAAAGGCACTAAATCAAAACACCACAGAGGATTTGATTCAATTTATGAAAAGCTATAGACAAATATTTGTTATTTAATTTTACTTTATGAATAAAATAATGGAATTAATAATGTGCAAGCAGAGTTTAGTCAGAAGTTTTCTGAACTAAAGAAAATATGTAGTTTTGATCAGTGTTCGGTTTTTAAGATGATGTACACGTACATATATACTGGCAGCATCAAAAGTGAGTAAACAGTCCGTCGCCTGCTGAAAGTCTATCCACTAAATTAAAATTCACTGGACTGAACTCCAAAACTATATTTAAGAATATAACCTCTTTTATTTAACATTAAAACACAAAACAATCATACAAAATGTCACAGCGTATCACAGCGACATCTTCAAGTCAAGTAGACAACTATTTTATTTATGCCCTTCTGGCAGCACTCACTTTTATTTTGTTATGTTTGAAACCTAGTTACAATAAATTTTCAATTTGAATTCATTCCTCAACGAGAACAGACGTGATTTCCTGAAAAGATACAAGATATTCGTTTTCAGCCACAGTTCTCACTTACACAAAATAATTACAGTCGCTTCGAGCCAAATTCGACCACTTAAAAAAATAAACTGGGGAAGTGCGAGTTGTACTCACACGGGGAAGGTTCCGTCGCATAATATTGATGGATGATTTCTGAATATCAAACGACGTTTCCAAACTATTTCAGTTGAATTTTCTTCTAACTTCAACACAAATTAACCATTTATTCATAAATTCATACATCCAAACAAACAAATATTCATCCCTACATATGTATACCTATATCTCTATCCAAGTTTATCCAACACAGAAAATCCCTTCCATCATACACATACCCAATCACTGCTCATGCCTGCGGTGTGTGTGTGTTCATTTCTGTTGGGCATTTAGGGGTGAGATCGAAAAGATAACACTCATCAACGAATAGAGTGGCCGAACACAGCATGAAATTATGTGTGAAAATGAAAATCGTTCTCATTTTAAATCTTAGATATCTCAAAATTTCAACATAAATCGATATTTTGAAATTTACCATTTCTTAATGCTTACATTGATGCCTTCAAAACTGCGTTTTCAGATCTTCAAAATTCGCATGTCGATGATTGACCGTTTTTGGCCAATATCTCCAAAACCATTAGGGCCAGAATGCTCGCAATGGTTTTAAATGAAAGTACTCAATGAAGCCAAGTTTTTGTGATATTTTCAGATTTTTAAACACTCTGGTTTAGAAATGGCAGGAGGGGACGCATTTAAAAACACTTTGGAGCTCCATATTTTCCAAACGGTATTTTGGATAAAAAAGTGTTGAAAGAAACATCCACCTCATTTCGAAAGATCTGTCGATTGATATATATGGGGTGCGACAATTTTTCAAAATTAGTGTCAACTTCACCTGTACTGGAGCCACCCCCAAATGGCCCCACTTTTTAAAATCGCTGCATAGGTAATGACATCTAGGTCTGAAGTACCTAATTCCAAAATTTCATGCCGATATCTTCATAAACTTCGGAGATAAAAAAGTGTGACAGACACGACGGACGGACGGACGGACACACCGAAATTATAAAGGTTCCGTTTTTGTAGACGGAACCTTAAAAATCATAGGTCCAGTGCAGTACAAATAGCGCAAGACGTTACTCAAGAGAGTGGAAATTCAGTAAGTGCCTCAACAATTTGCAGAATCTTGAATGATAGTGGATTACACGGAAGAATGCCGCCAAAGAAACCATGCATTTCTACCTGAACCTGACGTTCGCAAAAAGCCACTCAAACACCGCTCAAACGTTTTGGGATACCAAGAGAGCAAGTTTGAAATATTTGGTACATAGCGCAGCACTAAAGTCTGGAGAACACCAAATAGCGAGCTTCTGCCCAGAAACCTCACTTCAACCGTAAAGTATGGTGGAGGTTCACTGATGGTTTGGGGTTATGTGTCGGCTGTGGGAACGGGAAACCTTGTGTTTATTGAATCAACAATAAATAGCAAGGACTACATAGCCATAATAAAGGACAATCTACTCCCTAGTGTGCAAAATGTACAAAAATTGGGTCTCACATCGCCTTGGGTTCTCCAACAAGGCAATGACCCAAAGCATACAGCAAAGGTTGTCAAAGAATAGTTGCTGTACTATGTTCCCCAACAGCTTAACTCTCCTTTCTCTCTCTCTAACAGTTTTGGACAAATACTCGTATATCAGGAAACGGGCCATAATATCTAAACAAGGCCTTCGGACGGCATTGAGTGAAGAATGGGCAAAAATCTCTGCTGAAGTTATAAAAAACCTTGTTACGTCGGTTCCTAGAAGATTGACTGCAGTTATCAAGGCTCGAGGAGGTCCGACGAAGTATAAACGCTCAGCATTTTTATGCCTAAGTAAGACAACAAGTGTTTTTTCGGAAGTGTATACTAATTTTTGACTGCATTTTTCAAATGATTTTTTTGTCAACGGTGAATAATTTTTAATACCTTTTTTTCTGAATGGTGCTATAAATAATGAACTCACTGTACATGATACAAATAACCCCACAATTGAACGAATGCGAAGTTTATTGAATATTCCAATTTTTTTCTTATTTATTTCTTATGACATAATTAAAACGACTAATTTTAAAAAACAAAATAAAGACCATTTTCCCTCAATAAATCAGATTGATTAAAAAATCTTAGCCTTAAATGCCCTGTGATATTTCCGTGCAGTTTCTTTATACAGCGACTTGTTTGAAAAATGCGTAGAAAGTATATGCCTTCTTGACAACCTAGTGAAGATGAATTCAGTGACAATTTCAGTGTAAATGGCAAACATACCTCTGCGAATGTGTTCAAGGATAACGGCAGAATGTTGCCAGCTTTGATATAACGCTCTTTTTGTGCCTCAAAAATGGTTAAGAGTATCATCTTCCTGAAGTTCTTCGAACCATTGTACCAATTGGTGCAGTACAATTCCGTTTGAAGTAGATCTTTCTAAGAAATTTGACTTTCTAAATTATTAAATGGTTGAGAGTGGTTTGGTAATTACATACCTCATTTACAACCATTTGTCCGAAATAACAGTAAATCCACATTTGAAATGTCACGAAAATGATGATAAATATCATTCCAATGCAAGACATGTCAGTTAACGGTAAATATGAAACCATTAGCAGACTAAAAGCCATCAAAACGCTGACGTTTAGGACACTGGTCATTGTTGTTAATGAAAATACATCCGATATATTATTAATTATACTGAATGAAGAGAGAAAAATATTTATTAAGTCTAGACTGTACGAGAACTTCAAACGAATACTTTGAAGATTCGATGATTTTTTCGATAATCTCCTCAAGAGTATCTTCCGTCACTTTTTGATTGTCTTCCCTTATGTCCAACTGACTTACTTCACGCCTTATGCTGGATAAAGCACCGCAACTGGTATACATTAGGCCACAAAACATCTGCAAAATATGTACCAAAGCCTAAGGAGTGATTTTTGAAGCATTTGGTTTTTAATTGTCAAAAAAAAACAGGCTGGGTAGATTGAGAACTTGACAACTTCAGACAATTTTTATGGGGAAACATCAAATTACTCGTCTATGCCGACAATCCAGTCTCAATTGCAGCCTTGGAAGACAACATTGCACGTCTTATTAGAGAGATACCGACCATTAACCTCGAAAAAGTGACTCATAATTGCACTCTCTGTATGGAGGACTTAAATTGTAGTTGTGTTCAGTACTTACACCAAATATTCTTTTAAAAAAAGGATTGATTTATCTATTCAATTGGAATTTTTTGAAAAATCACTCTTTACAATGCTGCAACAACATGACCAGCAAACAGCTGTTGTTAGAACAATAAACACAAACAAAATAACGACTATCTCACCGTGTCATAGGCAATAACCACGTAACCAAGAGCTGCCAAAGCAACAGTTTGATAAATGAACATTATCTCGTAGTTCGGCGACTTGGTGAAGTCAAAGTAAGGCAAAGACGAGTTATAAGGGAATTCTCCGCCAACTAATGGAGTCGCCATACGTGTCAATGTACAAAGAGTCATGGAAACAAATCCAATTGCTGCCATTTTGCTATAGTTCCTTAGGCATGCTTTGAAGTCTGTGAGGTCCCGAAACTTATGGGACATCATTTCCAATTTCCTGATGCACAAGAAGATCTCATCGCAGCTGTGAGCAGCGGCAAATACTTTGTGAAAACACAGTATAAAAGCGAATCCATACAGAGCCGTCGTAAGTGCGTACAGAACTGTTTTTGTTCGTACGGCAGCAATTATGTCGGACGCGGACAAAATGGGAATGATGCCACCGATGAGATATACCACCTGGAAAATAGGAAAGAATAATGTGAAAAGTACGTGTCGGGAAAGAGAGATAATGAGGAATTATTGAGAATTGTACTCCGTATCTGATGAAGCGCGCCCTGAAAGTTTGATTTTTCTCAAAATTGCGGTTCCATAAGCCGAAGTATTGAAATACGTTCTTTGAGAACTTGAAAAAACTTCCATCGTCCATAGTGAATGAACAGCGTTACACTTCTGAAGGCGTTTAGGACAATAAATGAAATGCCAGTGAACGCGTATAAAGCGAAGTGGAAAAATCACCTGCCAACGATTGGCTATAACCATCCGCTGTAATTACTTATAATTGCCGATTAATTTGCTGACAGCACATGTCACAGCAGTTTATGTGAAGAAGAGAGAAATATATGCAAATATATATGTAAGAGCAACAAGGCAGTTTACATCCATGAATAATTGACTTCTTTTTGACGGCGGTAGATGTGAAAGTGTTTCTTCTGAATTTTCAATTATCTGACATAAAAAAATAAGTGAAAAAAAACATTTGGCATCTTCTGTAAATCGGGTAAAGGGTCTTGTTTAGTAATAAAGGGTCTTGTTTAAAAATAAAGTAATATAGTTCATTTTCAAAGCCGAAGTCTTTGTTTTCTTGCCGTTACAAAGTTTTAAAATTTATTCTTGGCCATCCTTGGTTGTTAAAATGAACGTCGAAGACAAAACCGCCACGACGCCTGCAGACGACGCCAATAGTTCACGAGTAATGAACACTTTAATCGCACAGTTAAACGCACTACACAAGATAGTTGGATAGCTGCAGAGAGACACAAACGAAAGCCAAAAGGAAACTCAACGACTACGAGAATCCATCGAACGTCGTAATATCGAAATTTCTGGAACATCAAAACGTCGTCCATTGGACGAAGTGCCAGGAACATCAGAACGTCGCCCATTGGAGGAAATTCCAGCAACGTGAACTAGTGAAGCAGTATCATCTCTTCTAATTCATCCGAGGAACGTTCGAGATGTCATCGAGGAACTTTCTTTCCGATTTGGTCGTCCAGAAATATTAATCCGAATCCAACTCGCCCAAATTCAACAATGGCCTACAATTAACGACAGCCGGATCGATTTAATAATACCCTTTTCGATCAAGGTAAGAAATATGATTGCCGATCTCGAATCGTCGAACAGCACACTGCATCTCAACAACCCGATGCTTTTGGAGGATATGCTTTACAAACTGCCTTTATCCAAACGATTGGAATGGACAAGACATGCGTATAAAATCAAGCCGTACGCTACGTTAAAGGACTTCGCCAGTTGGCTGAGTGATTTAGCCAAAGTAGTTCAACTCCTTCCTCAGCCCAACATTGCAACAACATCTAAAACATCTTCGCAACAACCAAGGAGAATGTTTCACACCAACGAAGGGATGGAAGCCACATCAACGAATCCTGTTAGGAGCGTCATTCTTTGCGTTTGCTGTGGCGGTTGCGATCATCAAGTTGGTAAGTGCGATTCATTTAAAAATTCCTCCATAGATGAAAGTTGGCAAATAGTCAAAAGCAAACATCTGTGCTTCTCGTGCCTGAAGCGAAACCATGGCGCCGCCACATGCCGAAATAGAAAGCAATGCGGTACGAATGGTTGTCGCAGAGTCCACCACAAATTCCTTCATGAGAGTGCGCAGCCAATGCCGTATATTCCCACTAGCCAGACAACGCCAGAACGCATCCACAACTGTCGTACGCCATCCAACAACGACTTTCTATTCCGTATGTTACCAGTAGTTTTGTCGGGACCCAAAGGTGAGCTTACTGTTTTTGCAATGTTTGATGAAGGGTCGTCAATATCAATTCTCGAAGACGATGTAGCCAAAAGATTGGGACTCGGAGGAAAAACACAACAGTTAACCCTGCAGTGGTATGGTGACAAGGTTGTTAGAGGGCCGTCTCCAAGTGTAACCCTTGAAATTAAAGGAAAACAGAAAGGAGCACAATCTTACGAAATGCGGAACGTTAAAACAGTGCAAAAGTTAAGTTTGCCAAAACAAACCTTCCGTAAGTAAAGTGTAAGCCACCTGAGACAAGTTCCCATCGAGAATTATAGAGACGTACAACCAGCCCTGCTTATTGGTCTAGCCAACTGCCACTTGGGTATAGCCATCGAAACGGTAGAGGGAGAACTGAATGAACCCGTCGGAGCCCAGGGGCCTTATTTTGTATTGCTATAGTATCGGAAATCTATTCGAAAATCGGAAGTTGGTATTTTGTACCTCTATAGCAAATACACACAATCCGCATTCGAAAACAAAAAGTTATGCCAACTCGTTTACGGAAATTTGGTATTTTGTATTCCGAAAGCGGATGTCAAAACCGTCCTCACTTACGGATTTTCATTCGATAACTATTTTGCTATCGGATTGTGTGTGCTAAAGTTGTTTTAATTAATTTATTAATTTTTTTTCACGCAAAATAGAAACATATTAAGACATTAATAATAAATTTGAGCATCGCCCCGCCAATGCGGAAAATAAAAGGCTTTGGGAGGTCCAAGTAAATACGGGCAGCTTATGCCACTGGAAGAAAAGTGATATTAGAGATATTACATCTAACTTTTGCAATAAGTGACACTCCAAATGAACCATCGTTTGGATTATCACCCGCCCAACCACATAAATCCTTGAAGTATACTGGCGAATCGAAAATTTTAACTTAGCAATGTGAGACAATGAAGAATCATCCTTCAGTGTTTGGACTTGGTCCAACCATCTCATCCTAGGTCTGCCAAGCGGTCGCCTACCTGATGGAATCGCATTCAAGGCACGCCTCGGAAGTCGTGATGATGGGGACATTCGTGCCACGTGACCAAACCCAAGTACAGCCCTTTCTGTTCGAAGAAGCAGCTGCCCAACATTGAGTTCCTAGCGCACTGCCGTGTTTCTCACCCTATCCCGGCTGCTGTGCAATCTTTATATGTGTCTCGTCTAGGCACTTTATAACACCTGGGGTCCTTGATTTTTCATAAAAATACATTTTTGCCTCCTTTTTCTTTTCCTCTTGTACAACCCTGCCGTAAAGGCTGCGACACTGCGACCTATGAAGGTCTATTGTATCGACGGGTTGGAGTTAATCCAAAAGATTTACCACTTTCCTTATGAAAGATAGTATATCTTTTGTAGTGGAGTTTTTCAATTCCACTGAAGTATGTATTTCCCTATGGAGAATACGTTTCCTTAACCAATGTAGTGCCGGACATTCACATAAAATGTGCTGGGATGTTTCGTCTTCTTCAAGACAAAACCTACATTCCGTGTTTTGACATAAGTTTATTTTGTTAAGGTGGTAATACAAGCCGCAGTGGCCAGTAAGAAAGCCCGTTAGCTTTCTTATGCTCTCCTTATCTAAGCTATATAAGGAGAGATTTCGTTATAAGAATAGGGTTTGATTAATCGCTTGGATTGCCTGAGACCTGACCCATTGGTCCAATGATCTAGGCGAAGTTTGTTTTTCCCATTCGTTAATCAGCGCTGCAACCGTCGTCCAATTGACACAGCAGTACGGTTCAGGACCTATGAACGCAGTACTTGAACCCACTCTAGCGAGTTCGTCTGCGGATTCGTTACCTGCAATCCCTTTGTGTCCAGGTTAATGGTTAAATTAACTCACTTTGCACATAAATATTCCACTAATATATTAAAAACTTCGGAAAGAACTACTAAAACTGGTGGTTATGCCATTCCAATATCAAAGTCCTTGTTCGTAACGGTCTGATATAGTCTGAACTATTGGACGAACGTATGGAAGGCGCAGTTGGTTAAATGCCTGCCCTAAGTAAGAGGGGTCCCAGGTTCGAATCCCAGTGAAAGCAAAGTTAATACGCTTTTATCCGGTTTTTCAAATCTGTTCCAGTCACCATTTGCCGTTGGGATCAAATTAACGGCACTATCACTGGAGCGGTCGATCAGTGATAGTAGTCTGACTGACATGGTCTAAGTGTGATGGTGAATTTCACTAGCAGCCCCCTAACCTAACGGTCTAATATCCATCCTCAGCCAGGAACCTCTAACATGCCTCCAGCTTAAATTCCTGAGGCAATGATGTAGTTCTAACCACTGTTTATCTTTTAATATCTTCAAAACATATTTGAATACTGTTTTATTTATAATAATAACTAGCTGTATCCGGTGCGCGTTTCTAATAATGATAATAATAATAACAATAATGGCGGCGCTACAGTCCGAGGCGGACCTGGGCCAAACTTCTCAACAACCACTCGTGTTGTGCGTGCTATTGTTCTGTTACGAGCGGATGGGACCTACAGTTTAATGCTTTTTCCAGCCAGTTATTTTATGACAGTGCCGATGTCATATTGATAGCAATTATTACCAAACAAAACTCGATTCTGGGCACTCATTGTCTTTGTTACAGTCTTGTTATAACTACAATAACAAATCAAACTTATTAAAGAAACATTTTTCATTTTTTATAAGAGACGCCTAAACACACTCCATTACTTCGATCCGGTTGCAAAAAATAAACAAACTCTTAAGTTCGTTTTAACGAACGATAAGCTTTTCAGTGAATTCAAATCCATTAAACAATTTGTACCATTCAACGATACCCTCAGTAGTTTATTGCATATTTCAACGCTGCACTAGATACATACCCTCCGCTCCACTCCAACATTGAGTCTCTTTTATCACTAACGATCGCATCGCTCATCAGCCCCGATTGTATATGTTTATGAATCAGAGGTTGTGGACAAGAAGTTCCGGTTAAATCGATTAAGTCACGAAGTGTGAAGCTACAAGATTTACTGGCAAGAACGTTCGAACCTACTCACACCTAATCACCTACTTCTTATCGCTATTGTAGCGGCAAAAATAAAAGTTGGCAAGCAGTTTTGGTCATTCAAAGACAGTTAGTCTGTGTTCGGCTGTCATGGCTAGCGGGAGTGTCTTTAGTTAGAGTTAGTTTGGTTATCTCAAAGCAGTTACTTTTTAAATTGAAGTGAAGTGAAGTGAAGTTCATTTTTGATTAATTTTTGTAGTTGACATTATTTTGACATACTAATACGTTGTTGTGAGGTGAATTCGTGAATTGGTAGGTAAGGATAATGCGTGAAACACCATACTTCCATTTGGGCGTTAAGGTAGTCCTAAACGACGAACATGCTCACCGAACTTGCTCGTTTGTGTTATCCCCTACACGGCGAACACATTTGGCGAACATTCATTTCGTGTTGTTTCTTCAAACCGTCCACATGTGTGATAGGAAAGCGTAAGTGGTGAATTCTTCGATAAAGTCGTGGTTGACATTGTGCTTAACCCGCGATATGCACTCGGCGACGTTCACGTCAATAAACCGGGCAAGTGCGAGTTGTACTCGCACGGGGAAGGTTCCGTCGCATAATATTGATGGATGATTTGTGAATATCAAACGACGTTTCCAAACTATTTCAGTTGAATTTTCTTCTAACTTCAACCCAAATCAACCCTTCATTCATACATTCATTCCTACATCCAACCAAACAAACATTCATCCATACATATACCTATATCTCTATCCAAGTCTATCCAACACAGAAAATCCCTTCCATCACACACATACCCAATCACTGCTCATGCCTGCGGTGTGTGTGTGTTCATTTCTGTTGGGCATTTAGGGGTGAGATCGAAAAGATAACACTCATCAACGAATAGAGTGGTCGAACGCAGCATGAAATTTATGTGTGAAAATGAAAATTGTTCTCATTTTAAATTTTCGATATCTCAAAATTTCAACATAAATCGATATTTTGACATTTATCATTTCTTAATGCTTACGCTGAAGTCTTCAAAACTGCGTTTTCAGATCTTCAAAATTCGCATGTCGATGGTTGACGGTTTTTGGCCAATACCTCGAAAACTATTAAGGCCAGAATGCTTGAAATTATTTTAAATGAAATTACTCAATGAAGCCAAGTTTTTGTGATTTTTTCAGATTTTTGAACACTTTGGTTTAGAAATGTGAGGGGGGGACGTATTAAAAAAAAAACTTTGGAGCTCCATATTTTCCAAACGGTACTTTGGATCAAAAACTGTTGAAGCAAACCTCTACTTCATTTCAAAAGATCTGTCGATTGATATATATTTCGATGGGGTGCGACAATGTTTCAAAATTAATGGCAACTTCACTTATACTGGAGCCTCCCCCAAATGACCCAAATTTTTAAATTTGAGTGGATGGGCAATGACATCTAGGCCTGAAGTACCTAATTTCAAAATTTCATGCCGATATCTTTATAAACTTCGGAGATAAAAAAGTGTGACAGACACGACGGACGGACGGACGGACACACCGAAATTATAAAGGTTCCGTTTTTGTAGACGGAACCTTAAAAATGAGTTTTGCTCGCGAACATGGCCCTACACCGCGAACATCAAAGCCAACGAACACGAAAAAATCGACATTTTTCGAGCGGCTCGAAAAACTAGCCCATCGGCTAGCACGAGCAAGTTCGGCGAGCATGTTCGTCGTTTAGGGCTACCTTTACGTAGATAGTCCTTCAGGCATACTTTGAACTGAAAATCCAAATTGATCAGTTGTTTACATTTCTCAAACACACAAAAAACTGTCAATTTGTACAGGAAGTGTCTAATCGTAATTTTTGTTACTGGATTGATTAGACCGTATTGTGGTTCCCCGACAGCACCAACGCAGTTTTGTGTTTCAAGCATAAATGATTAGAGCCCTTTGTCTAGAATTTTACGCTAATTCATGTTCAATTCATCAATTTTACTGAGTATTGTAACGGCGAAAAGATACCCCGACGAAGAAGGAGAACAGAAGGGCATTCGAAGTATAGCAGTCGACGAAGACAGACGTACAAGTTGTATTGTATTGTTTTGAGTATACTAAATAAAGATTAAATATTATTAAACATACAGTTCGTTATAGTATAAAATTGCATTAGTTTTTTTTTATCGCTGATTTGATAGTTGAACATTTATCTCGGTTTTTTCTGGAATATATTAAAAGTTCGATTTTTTCTTTCTTGCTCTACAGTTCCGGAAATTTTGCTTCGTAAGAAACACATTTTTTCACCGCAGAAATGGAAAAACATTTTCAAAATTTAATGCATACCCTAAATGCTGCTAAAACAAAGGAAAACATCGAATTACAGAAACTGGCGCGGGATCTCATCATCGGCGGTCTGCGCAGAGATGAAAATTTTGAGATGATATTTTGTAAAGACCTATTTCCTGGTATGTATTCGTGAGGAGTTAGCTACATTATGTATTGGTAAGAAAGTATTTTCAGGATCCGTATCATATACGGAACCTTTATGATTTTAGTTTTTCCGTCCGTCTTAGTTATCTCGAACATTTAAAGAGTGTTTCATTAATCGCTTCCTATCTTTAAATTCAAATGAAACAAAGTGTTTGTGAGATATTAGCAAAAATGTTTAATATGTTTGAAAGGTCTATCGATGCCATTATGTATGAAATAGAATATAACATCGTTCACATCATCGCGGCTTCTCTTCGTGATGCGCATACGAAACGTTCAATTTTCCATGGCTCTGGTGCATAAATCAGGCAGAAATGGACCAATGGCATGGGTCTGTTGGCTGTTGGCTTTGAGGGCCGCTACGGTTTGTGGCTTATTCGCATAGACCTGCGACTTCAGAAAACTTCAAAACAAAAAGTCCAACGGGGTCAAATCGCACGATCTGGTGATCTGCTGGCCAGTTCACAACAGTTCAGCTCGTATCGCTCGTGCAAAATTTCCAATGTGACGTGCGTAGCGTCGTCCTATTGAAACCACATGTCTTTGGTGTCCATTTCATACAATTCAGATCAAAAGAAGTTGGTAATCATCGGTTTGTAGTCCACGCCGTTGACGATGATGGCCTGACCAACGTCATTGGCAAAGGAAGTATTGACCGATGACGCCACCAGCCCAAAATCCACACCAAAAAGTGATTTTTTCGGGATACATTGGACGCTCTTGGAGCTCATGTGGATTGGAATCGTCCCTAATTCGACAATTTTGTTTGGCGACGTACCCATTCATCCAGAAATCGGTCTCATCGCTGATGAAAATTAGCGTCAGTTTCCAACTCTGGAGCAGTATCAGCGAAAACACGTCGTTGTCTGTGGACGTTTACGCTGCCTTGACATAACGCCAAGCGACATAAAGCCAAGTTTTAGCATTTGGCCTTATGTCGCTTATGAGGCCAAATTGGTCTTACGTCACTTTGATAAAGCGACATAAGGCCAAATGCTAAAATCTGGCTTTATGTCGCTTGGCGTTATGTCTGGGCCCCGACGTTTACCTTCAGCTCCTGTGTGAGTTGAATTTTTGTACTGGTGCAAATCTAAGACACGACGCAAAATTCGCCAATATGTGTTCTGCGAAAGGCCGAGCTCTTGTTAGCGACGTAATATCGACTGTCTCGGATTCTCCTGCTGCTGGGAACGACTTTGGCAACTTGGGTGCTGTGTTTCACAACAGCAATCTTCCGTTGGACTGGCCTAGGAGTACATAAATCAATCGTTTGTCTCTGCAGGAATGTCAGTTGCCTTATTATCTCCCAGTCTCATACCATCTGATCACGTAGACAGTGCAGATAGGCTTGCGTTAATCGGGGTTAGATTATGTGTCATTATACAAGCATGCTTATCAAATAAATCGAACGCAACTAGATTCGATGGTGTCGATCGTAGATTTGTGGGCACTTAACATATTCTCTTTGTTTGTCCACTTTTCCTGAGTTTTTGGAAAAAAGTTAAAATTATTCTGATTTCAAAAACAAATTGTCGTAGAGCCAGTTGCTATCTTGCCGTATCTGTCAAAAGTTTTCTACTATGTCCCAACCAATCAGAATTCCGATCTAACAGAAGCTGCATTAAGACACTTCTATCGGTTGTAGACGAAGTTGATACATCGCTAGACAAAAATGACCCGTCATTTCTGACTTTGTTAAATTTGGCATTTGACAACTTCTTCTTCTTCTTAGGGCGCTACAGTCCGAGGTGGACCTGGGCCTCACTCAACATGCCTCTCCAGCCAGCACGATCTTTCGCCAGCTGTCTCCAGTTTCGCACACCAAGCCGGCCGAGATCCCCCTCGACTTGTGTGTGAACCTTGTACGTGGACGTCCTCTGTTGCGTTGTCCCACAGGCTCAGTGTCGAAGACTCTTCGGGCCGGAGCTAAGTTGTCCATACGCTCTACATGGCCTAGCCATCTTAGGCGTTGGATCCGTAGACGCCTGACTAGACTCATGTCGCTGTACAGCCCATACAGTTCGTGGTTGAACCTTCTCCTTCAAATGCCATTAACGCAAACAGGACCAAAGATCGCACGCAGAACTTTTCTCTCGAAAAGGCCAAGAGACTGTTCATCCGCTTGGGATATTGTCCATGCCTCTGCGCCGTACAGCAGGACTGAGCTGATCAAGGTCTTGTATAGAGTTACCTTGGTCTTCCGAGAGAGGGCTCTACTACTCAATTGCCTTTTTAGCCAAAAAAACAGCGGTTGGCAAGAGTTTTTCTGCTTTTGATCTCGGTACTGATGTTGTTTGAACTGTTTACCGCGGAGCCAAGGTAGACGAAGTCCTTAACTACCTCAAAGTTATATCTGCCTATGCTGACGTTCTGGCCAAGTCGTCGATGTTGTGCGTCCTTTCTCGATGACAGCATAGACCTGGTTTTGCCCTCGTTTACCGCCGGACCCATTTTAGCCGCTTCCGTTTCAACGCCAGCAAACGCACCATTGACGGCTTGCTGTGTTCGCCCATTTACGTCAATGTCATCCGCGTAAGCTAGCAGTCGAACGGACTTTTGGAAGATCGTGCCTCTTGTGTTGGCCAGTGAGTTTTGCACGATCTTCTCAAGAACGATGTTAAGGAAATCGCATGACAGCGCGCCGCCTTGTCTAAACGCCTTGACATTGAAGGTCTCGGTGAGTTCGTTAGCGACCTTGATGGAGCAGCGAGAGTTCTCCATCGTCATCCTGCTCAGTCTGACGAGATTGGCAGGAATGTCAAGACTAGACATGGCGCTGTATACCTCGTCTCTACACACGCTGTCATATGCGACCTTAAAAATCGACAAATACGCGGTGTGTGTCGATCTGCATTTCTTGGGTCTTCTCCAGGATCTGCCGCAGTGTGAAGATCTGGTCTATGGTGGACTTCCCTGGCCTGAAACCACACTGATAAGAACCTTTCAGTTTGTTCACAAATGGTTTCAGGCGTTCACACAAAACGGCAGAGAAGATCTTATATGCAATGTTAAGAAGACTTATCCCCCGATAGTTGACGCAGTCAAAGGGATCTCCTTTCTTGTGGATCGGGGAGATTCCACTCATCGGGCATGCTTTTCTCCAACCATATCTTACAGACGAGCTGGTGCATGCGCCCTACCAAATCACCTCCAGCTGCTTTAAACATTTCGGCGGGCAGACTATCTGTACCAGCAGCTTTATTAGACTTCAGTGTCGATATCGCCATCTTGACTTCGTCTAGGTCGGGGGGACGGTACTCTCTTCTATCATCGTCCGTTGTTTTGAGTGGAACATTCTGCCTCACAGCGGTATTTGTGTCCTTATCGCCGTTTAACAGTCTGCAGAAATGATTTTTCCAAATTCTCAGTATCGACTGCGAATCTACTACTAGCTGTCTATTCTCGCCCCGGCAGGTTTCTGTCCGAACTTTATACCCATTTGATAAAAGTTTTTCCCTTTGGTAAAACTTTCGGACATCATTCCTGCCATTACACCTCTCCATCTCCTCGATCGCGCGCTTCTCGTGCTCTTTCTTTTTCTTCCTGAGAAGCCGGTTCTCTTCCCTTCTTCTCTGTTCGTAGAGCTCACGAACAGCTCTCGTGTAGGCTTCTTGCTTTGCTGCATGTGCCTGCCTGCACTCGTTGTCAAACCAGGGGTTTTTCTTGTTGGCGTTTTAAGACCCAGCACATCAGTAGCGGCTTCTCTGATGACAACGTTTCCATTCTTCGTCTATTGTTAGTGCAGGCGACGTCAAACTTTCAGAGAGTTTCAGGGAGACTCGATCGGCAAAATTCCTATCAGTCTGTTGCGATTGGTCTGTTCAGGGACCTCACATTCCACTTGCAGAACCGAATGTCATTGTCCTTGTCCTGGGGTTGTCAACAATAAATTTGTGCTTTCTGAACTCGATTGTTTTTTAAGTGGCGAGGAAGTTAACCCCAAGCAAAACCTAAAACTGGGAGGACAGATCCATTTGTTTAGCCCCCGGACAAAGGGGTCCGGAAGGATTCGGTGTCGGTAGCGTCTTGCAGGTTGTGAGCACCGCCATTTCGGCCAAAACTTTTTTTCAAAAAACGCATTATTTGGGTTACACAGCACTTACTTTGAAAATACGTTTTCAATATTTCCCAACGTTGTTCAATCGTAAAGGGATTCATGCCGCCGACTTTCTGTCAGGAATTCGAGCGGGAAACAGCTGTCAGTGTCAAAATAACCTATGATTTACAAAAAAATCACTAAATGGCCCACCCTGTACAAAGTGAGAGTGAGATTGGGTGGGTAAGCGCCGCCAGAAATCTTGGGGTAGTACGTAAGTCAACTCTAAGATGGAGTATTCATCTAACCTCTGCTATCGTTAAGGCATATGGTGCACTCTGGGGTTCACACAAATTTCTACCCGTCAGGGTTTCAAATAATACTGGTATTCCCCTCACCCAACTTCTGTACGCCTGTGAGATATTTTGCAAAGTTGATTATTAAAGTCAAAGGAAAATGAACATAGTTTTCAAACAACATCATTCGCTTCGTGTACTCGTTAAAAAACTCAAATCGTTGCTCTAGTTATGCCAAAAAAATCAAAGATTGTTCAATAAATAAAGACTCACTCTGTTACATAAAATACTTTCTTCTAAGCTTCACGCCAGTTTAAGCAATCCTCCCTAACCTCAAATCCCTCTAACCCCACTTTTCTTTATTTTCTAGATTACCAAAAAGGTTTAGAAGTAAACTCCCACCATTTCGTGTGCGCTATCACGTTAGAATTGCCCTTCAATGATTTAGTTGAAATATCTGCAGATCCAGACAACAAAGGGAACGTGTTAATAAATTTGTCACGAGTGATGGAGCACTTAGTTAAAAAAAAAGAATTTCGAAAAAAGCAAGTTCTGGAGCAAATGCTGAATGAAAATGGATATCTTCTGGAAAATAAGGTTCAAAGTTGGCTTCAAGGACGTATCAGTTCATTCATGACGAGTATAAACAACGAATTGGAACTAAGCAACGGAGAAAAACTGAAATTAAAGTACATCAAGCAGGGACCAGCTCACAGGATTGACATCACATACGGAGAAGTTAAGTTTTCCATCAAATTTTTACCCTTCTTTCTTTTCAGCGCCGATATGGCGGTTACGAAGAAGACTGCGACTTCAAAACACTGGGAAGCAATCCCAAAGCCAATGGGCTACATTAACAATCCATCTTTCAGAACGTCATACATAATGTCAGAAAACGGGATTTTTAAAAACAAAAATAATTTCAAACATGTACTGCAATTTATGCTTAAGTTTAGGAACTTACGACCGAACATGACAAACTTAAAGAGTTATCATTTGAAATCGATTTTCCTGGCCGTGGACGAGGAGTTGGGTTCCAGCATCTGGGATAAACAAGGTTTTGACATCTTGCGAGAGGTGAGTATCGATTTTATTGATTGAAAGTTCAAAAATGTTCGCACTCACGTTCGAAGTTAGCTCCGTGGGCGTAGTCTAGGTTCAAATCTATGACAAAAAAAAGGTGTGATTGGGAGGAACGGTGATCCTCATCAAAACATGAACGGAGAGAAGATGTTGGATTTTTGCTGTGCAAATGGCATGTCCATTATGAACACCTTCTTTCCACACAAAGACATCCAAAATACAGATGGTACCGTCGGAGTCTTCAACAGAAATCGTTGATAGATTTCTTTGTGGTACCATCGTGTGTGAAACGGATGGTTTGTGACGTTCGTGTGTTGAGAGGGGCTGAACTGTCAATTGATCATCACCTGGTGTTGTGTACGCTGTATCTTTCTGATAAAGTACCTCTTCTGCGAAGGCGGAAACCAAGAGTGGTTACACGCATACGGTGGGAGAAACTACAGAACAGTGAGGTGCAGCAACATTTTGCACGGCGCATATCCGAAGGGTTTGAGCAAATTCCAACTGTTCCATCGCATGTAGAGGACGAATGGCGACTGTTTTCAACAGCTGTCATTGCTTCTGCACGTGATGTTTGTGGGGTGAAGCGGCTTGGTGTGGCGGCTGGTGGTGAGAAAAGAACTGCGTGGTTTAAAACACCCGGAGTTCAAGAAGCCATCAGAGAGAAGAAGAAGACCTACAGAGACTGGATTCTCTTGGGGAACTCTGATTCTCGTGACCGGTACACTGAGGCGCGAAGAACTTTCAAATTGGCTGTGCGAGCAGCTAAAGAGCAGACTTGGAAGGAGTTCGGCGAGAAGTTGGAAAGCGACCATAGATCTGCGAAAAAGGTGTTCTGGCAAACCATTCGCCGGCTCAGAGGAAGGAAATACAACACCATCGAAGGAGTCAAATCCAAAGATGGCGTGTTACTTTCCAATGAGGTGGACATCTTGCGCAGATGGAGCGAGCACTTTTCGGAGCTGCTCAATCCCGAACAGGGCACTGAGGGTGACAGACATGTAGACTTGAGTAGGGCGGAGAATAGTCCAACGGTGGAGGAAGTCATTTTGGCAATTGAATCGCTAAAAGTTGGCAAATCCGCCGGTGTGGATGAAATCCGGCCAGAAATGCTTAGGGCTATGGGTAAAGAGGGAGTTTTATGGCTCTCTCGTGTCATTAAGGTGGCTTGGGAACGCGGTGAAACACCTGGTGATTGGCAGACTGGGGTGATTGTCCCTCTCTTCAAAAAGGGGGACAAGAAAGAGTGCTCCAACTACAGGGGCATATCTCTTTTAAGTCTCCCAGGTAAAGTCTACGCTAAGGTGTTGGAGGCGCGTTCTAGAGCTATGGTCGAATCCAGGATGGGAGATGAGCAGTGCGGTTTTCGTCCCGGCAGAAGTACAACCGACCAGCTTTTCACTCTAAGAATGGTACTTGAGAATGCTTGGGAGTACCCCAAACCGATCTACAGTTGTTTTGTATATTTGGAAAAGGCATACGACCGAGTTCCTCGAGGTAAACTCTGGAGTGTACTGCAGGAGTATGGGATTGATGGTTCTTTGTTGAGGGCCATTCAGTCTATACACAAACTGTAGTAGCTGTGTTCGGTTAACGGTTTGTGGCCGTATGTGCTGATGCTGGGATGAGGGTTAACGTGGACAAATCCGAGGTTATGGTTATTTCCAGAACTCCTGTTCAATGCACTCTACATGTTAGTGGAGTCCTATTGAAACAGGTGGAGAAGTTCAAGTATCTCGGGGTCTTCTTCACGAGTGATGGGAGGAATAATGCTGAGCTTTCCTGCAGGATTGGTCAAGCTGGGTCAATTTTGAATCAGCTTGGTCGATCTGTAATCAGGAAGGCCGAGCTTGGTGTCAAAGCCAAGTTAGCGGTTTTTAACGCAGTATTTGTTCCAACTCTCACCTATGGTCATGAAATTTGGGTAATGACCGAAAGAATAAGATCGCGAATACAAGCTGCCGAGATGAGATTTCTTCGTGCTGTTGTGGGAATTATTCGCCGGAATAGGGTGAGAAACACGACAGTGCGCGGGGAACTCAATGTTGGGCAGCTGCGTCTTCGAACGGAAAGGGCTGTACTTCGTTGGTTTAGTCACGTGGCACGAATGTCGCCATCATTACGACTTCCGAGGTGTGCCTTGAATGCGATTCCATCAGGTAGGCGACCGCTTGGCAGACCTAGGATGAGATGGTTGGACCAAGTCCAAACACTCGCCTGGTTGCGCTTGGGCATAGCTCCTGATGAGTCAGAGTCGATGGCGGAGAATCGAGTGGCCTGGAGATCTCTCGTGCATGCATGGCCTCCGCGACCCCTTTAGTGGAACATGCGGGTCATTGAAAATGAGATGAGATGAGATGAGAAAAAAAAGTTCACGGCTTCGAGTTACTGACAAGAAAGGCTTTTTGATACCCAAATCGCATCAGCACGTTCGCGCGGACTCTCTCGGCGATTTGGCTTTAAATGTCAAATCTTAACATATTCTCTTTGTTTGTCCACTTTTCCAGAGGTTTTGGAAAAAAGTAAAA
Organism: Myathropa florea; assembly: GCA_930367185.1. Taxonomy (NCBI): domain Eukaryota; kingdom Metazoa; phylum Arthropoda; class Insecta; order Diptera; family Syrphidae; genus Myathropa; species Myathropa florea. The sequence continues at coordinate 20,137,144 of OV884003.1, forward strand.
ATTATTCTGATTTCAAAAACAATTTGTCGTAGAATCCCCCAGCCAGTTGCTATTCTGCCGTATCTGCCAAAAGTTTTCAAAAACCTTTCAGCTCTTTAGGTTAAAAGATATCTGCAAGTCTACTATGTCCCAACTAGAGTCCGACCGAAGGTCAGCTTTTCGGTCGAAGCCGAAGCCGAATGTTCGGTTGGACTCTAGTCCCAACCAATCAGAATCCCGATCTAACAGAAGCTCTTTCGCCAGCTATCTCCAGTTTCGCACACCAAGCCGGCCGAGATCCCCCTCGACTTGTGTGTGAACCTTGTACGTGGACGTCCTCTGTTGCGTTGTCCCACAGGCTCAGTGTCGAAGACTCTTCGGGCCGGAGCTAAGTTGTCCATACGCTCTACATGGCCTAGCCATCTTAGGCGTTGGATCCGTAGACGCCTGGCTAGACTCATGTCGCTGTACAGCCCATACAGTTTGTGGTTGAACCTTCTTCTCCAAATGCCATCAACGCAAACAGGACCAAAGATCGCGCGCAGAACTTTTCTCTCGAAAAGGCCAAGAGACTGTTCATCCGCTTGGGATATTGTCCATGCCTCTGCGCCATACAGCAGGACTGGGATGATCAAGGTCTTGTATAGAGTTACCTTGGTCTTCCGAGAGAGGGCTCTACTACTCAATTGCCTTTTGAGCCCAAAAAGCAGCGGTTCGCAAGAGTTATTCTGCTTTTGATCTTGGTACTGATGTTGTTTGAACTGTTTACCGCGGAGCCGAGGTAGCCGAAGTCCTTCACTACCTCAAGGTTATAGCTGCCTATGGTGACGTTCTGGCCAAGTCGTCGATGTTGTGCGTCCTTTCTCGACGACAGCATTTACTTTGATTTACCCTCGTTTACCGCCCGACCCATTTTAGCCGCTTCCGTTTCAACGCCAGCAAACGCACCATTGACGGCTTGCTGTGTTCGCCCATTTACGTCAATGTCATCCGCGTAAGCTAGCAGTCGAACGGACTTTTGGAAGATCGTGCCTCTTGTGTTGGCCAGTGAGTTTTGCACGATCTTCTCAAGAACGATGTTAAGGAAATCGCATGACAGCGCGCCGCCTTGTCTAAACGCCTTGACATTGAAGGTCTCGGTGAGTTCGTTACCGACCTTGATGGAGCAGCGAGAGTTCTCCATCGTCATCCTGCTCAGTCTGATGAGCTTGGCAGGAATGTCAAAACCAGACAGCTCTGTATAGATGCTGTCATACGCGGCCATAAAATCGATGAAAAGGTGGTGGGTATCGATTTGTTGTTCTTGGGTTTTTTTCCAAGATCTGCTGCAGTATGAACTCAATTATAACCTGCAGAAAGAAAATAAAAGAAAATAACAGTCGCCTCCCTCTTAGTCGAATTTGCCTTTAACTCGATTATTTATAGCATTCCCATCAATTTTCCATTCAAGAAACCATCCTCTAAGTCGAACTAATTTTGATACCCCGTAGAAATTCGACTTAGAGGTAGACGACTGTACATTGGAAAATGGTAAACTTACTCATGTTTAACATTGATTGGTCTAATTTGACACACCCTGTTTATAGTTCCATACTTATGTAAATTTTCTCTGTTATATCCTTTTGAAGCTCTTTAAAAGGCTTCAAATAGCGTTGGAAAAAAAGGAAATCAAATTCTTTTGGGACCCTGAACTGAACTTACTCAGCGACTTGACTATATCGAAAATCGAGAGTATGAACGAAGAGGTTAAAGCCGCGTTGAGTATTCTAACGCAGCCGTGCCAAAATGTTTACAGCATATTCCGTGAGTATGATTCAAACTGGAAAATGACTGTGTTTATCTTTGTGTTCGTATTTTAGTGACGCTAGATGAACAAATGGAACATTTGGATTTAAGTGTTGACAAAGTTGAGGTAAGTAATTGCATTGTTGGAGAACCCACATTTGAACATCGCATTCTGGTTTTGTTTGTGATGTGCACTTTTTGTCTTGTCACCATTTAACACATTCAGTTTTAATTTAAATAAAAAATAAACATAATTTTGTGCCGCTTTCTTGCTTTTATTCTAAGCGTCATATTCAACAGGCCTTGCAGGATTCCTTGTACGACTGTCTCCATTGCATCAGCTTGATTGAAGTCTCTTGTTATTTATGTCCGTTACAACCGAGCTGGCAGTGACGTTTTTTCGAATCCACCGCCGAGGGACGGCACAGTAGAGGAAGCCCGCGACTCAGGTGGTGCACGCAAGTGGAAAGGGACCTCAACTAACTGTGCGTGCGTGAAACTGGAGGCAGCTAGCGAAAGATCGAGCTGGCTGGAGAGGCTTCTTGGTTGAGGACCAGGTACACCCCGGACGGTAGCGCCGCCTTAAAAAAAATCCTAGATAGAAAACTTTTCTGGAAAAAAGGCGCTGTTAGTTTTTTGGCAGTATGAGGGAACTTTCGGCAAGTTTTGGAGTCACCAGCAAGATCCATTTGGATCTACACGTCTTTGATTAGGACTTCTATCGATGGTTGAAACTCTCGAGAGCTCAACCGGAGGTGGCTTGACTTTCCAAAATGCAGACAGACCAAGTGCATGTTCCCTAACATCTGTAAGAAATCCGCGGCATTCTTGTTATCTCTTGAGAGAAAAGACTGCAGACAACTTACCGGGGCACTACCCGTTCGCCAAACACCTAAATGTGGTTGGCCTAAGCTATGAAACCCTCTGCGACGCCTATGGAATAGACGACGACATTGCAGAGCACTTCCTCTGCTACTGTCGCGCGTTTGTTCCTATCATCCGGCAGTTATTCGGTTCTGATGACAGCTGACGATGTCGGCTCCTCAACACAGAAGCGCCTGCAAATCTTTTCTCGGAAGTTCAAGAAATTCCAGCAAAGTAGGTTGCTGCCTGGTAGTAGAATGGGCCAGTTTTTGAGTCTGAATACTCCAGTGGAGCGGTTAAAAACCTCCGACACAAAAAATGTGTTCAACTTACCTATGTCCAGAATGTTATGGTTCACTCATTTGACTTTCTCCTCAGGAAAACGTCTCTTCGCAACTATCTCCAGACCGGTTCTTTTCCTCCTTAGCCCTGTCTGTTCCAAATCATTTCTCCCTAGCGAATAAGTTAAGCACTGTCTAAGTTCCGTGCTTGCATTAAGCTTAATAAATGGGGTTGTTGTCCCCAATAAGCTAAACCAAATTGACTGTGATCTGCGGTGTCGCTTAGGAACGGACAACACAGCTTAGGCCCGAATAATCTTTCCTGGACTTTAGCCAGTGGAATTTAAAATCACAGAATATCCACCAATAAAGGTAGCCCCAAACGACAAACATGCTCGCCGAACTTACCCGTACTCGCCGAACTTGCTCGTGCTCGCCGAACTTGCTCGTGCTCGCTGAACTTGCTCGTGCTCGCCGAACTTGCTCGTGCTCGCCGAACTTGCTCGTGCTCGCCGAACTTATTCGTGCTCGCCGCTCGCCGTTGGCGAAAAATTTCGATTTTTTCGTGTTCGTTGGCTTTGATGTTCGCCGTGTAGGGCCATGTTTGCGAGCAAACCTCATTTTTGCTATAAACGTCGCCGAATGCATATCGCGGATTAAGCACAATGTCAACAGTCTACCACGATTTTATCGAGGAATTCACCACTTGCGCTTTCCTATCACATCGGTTGAAGGTTTGAAGAAACAACACGAAATGAATGTTCGCCAAATGTTCGTCGTTTAGGGCTACCTTAACATGGTGTGTTGAATTAAAAATGGACGCAAGCTAACTTGGAGTGTGACATAGCGATTGATCGTGATAACCACTTGGAATGAAGAAAATGCCTAAAATTCTTCAATTCCTTGTTTTTGAAGCAAGTTCTTTGAACAAGGAACAACGCGTTGATTTAATTGAATTGCCGAAGACTTACGGATTTGCAGTCACATAATTTGCTTTCCATTAATTTTTGCTTAGTTGCTGTTGATTTGTTGCTTATAAGTGTGTTTTTGCTACGGCTCCTATTTGATATTCGAAATAAATTGTTTGATTGGTGTGCGTATCTTTTGTAGGTCGACAAAATATTTCAAGTTATAAGCAGTATAATCAACATCGATAAAAACCGTGAAAGGTACACTAAAATGTATGATTTTGTGAAAACTTCATTTATTAGAGGACTCAAGGAAGACGAAAACTTTAAATCTCTATTTGCTGACCTAAAATTAGCGGGTATGTTCAGATGGTGCATTTTTGGCTAAGACTTAAACACAGTAGCAGACATTTTGATTTATTTTTGAACTGTTACTTCTCAAATTTTATTGCGGTGCTCGAGTTCAGAATGTAGTGCTAAATGTCTTTATTAGAAAAGAGAGGTTGGTATTTTCGATTCAGATCTGCGGAGGAATAGGGTGGAATCTATTTATTGAGCAGCACGGTGAATAGCATGGTTTAGGATCTGCTTAATGAACTATTTTCTGGCAGCCAATCGATAAAATTAACGACTTTCCACATTTTGTTACGGAAAGTAATGCTTGTCTACATCAGAGAACGAAGAAATTACAAACAAATAACGTAGCAGCTTTATACCATGTTCCCATCGAACCCAAATCGCGTGATTTGGATGAAATTTTACTGAAAGCTTAACGCTTTCCTAACGGCTACTAGAAATAATAAGAAAATATAACTTTTTGCATTAAAATCTTTTAAAATGGTATAAAAGGAACAACATATATTTTTTTTTAGATTTTTATTGGAGTTCTAAGTACACTTTCCAAAACCCAGACTTTTTGGCACAGCCAGGAAATGTTTGTACCAAAAAGTCTATATTTTACAAAATAAGGGTCTTCTTGAACTTTTTATGAACATTTATCTACTATCTAACCGACGCCGTCACGACTGGATGGTGCAGTTGGTTAAGTGCCTGCCCCAAGTTCGAGGGCTCCCAGGTTCGAGTCCAAGTGAAATCAAATCTGGTCCAGTCACCATTTGCCGTTGGGATCAAATTAACGGCACTGGAGTAGGTTGCTACCTGGCAGTACAATGGACTTTTGAGTTTGCGTGCGCTGTTTCAAAAATCCTCCGAAAAAAAAAAAAAACCGACGCTGTGGTATTCTGAAAAACAGTTCTTAATGAATTTTCTATTTTTGATATGTTTTTGAAATGTTCGCACTCCACTAGATCCACCGTTTATTCAAGTCTCAACTTACAAGCTGCACAGATTGTTTATTTTTCGCCAGAATTCAAATAAGGTGCTGTCATTTGCTTACCAAACGGCACACTTCAGGATCGACAATGATAATTGTCCCTTACGCTGTCGGGTATTTGAAATATTTGGCGGAAAAGTAGGCGGTACTAGTTAGTACCGTCAGATAGGATAGGAAAGGCCGTTCCCACCTAGTTGAAGTGTTTTCAAATGTCATTAGCGGTCAATTTTGAAGTGCCCGGCAAAAGAAATAATAGTTTTGAGAATGACATTAAAAAGAAAGTTACTGCAGCAGTTATTACTGATTTCACGGTACAAAGAAATCAATTTATAACAACACATGCTGTATAAATATTTGGAAATATTTCTATACTTCTTATATCATTTATTGTGGCATAAAGTGTACAATACTTCTTCGACTCTGAGCCTGTGGGACAACGCAACAGAGGACGTCCACGAACAAGGTGGCGCACACAAGTCGAGGGGGACCTCTGCCGGCTTGGTGTGCGAAACTGGAGACAGCTGGCGAAAGATCGTGCTGGCTGGAGAGGCATGTTGAGTGAGGCCCAGGTCCACCTCGGACTGTAGCGCCCTAAGAAGAAGAAGAAAGTGTACAATACATACAATTCTAAATTATTGTTTTACAGAGATATGGTAAAAGTGCCTTATTACTATAATATAAATACAATTGGTTAAAATAATATCACATGAGTTTTCAAAAATCTTCATTAAAACAAGAAATATTTTTATATTCCCTCGTCCGATTGTCACAATTGAACATGTCGAAATCGTGAGGTTTTGAAACCCCAAAATTGCATGGCAAAACCTCGGAGATTTGGAGAAATTTAATGAAACCTCACGATTTCGTTTGGTCAGAACATAGCATTAGACTCGGTGCACACTATTATTATTATTGCATATTGCACCGAGACCTTTAAGATCTATTGTGCCCCCTTTCAATACCTTAGCACAATTACGAGCCAGCTTCCTTTAGGAATCTGAGAATGAGAGATGGTTCTAGTGATTGCATTTCTTCTTCTGATTGTAGGTACTTGCCCAGACTTTTTTTTTCTTTTGTGGGATAGTGCCTCACAAAATCACTGGGATATGTTCTGGAATTTCATTAAATTCTCCACAAAATCTGCAGAGACCTTCTTCTGATACCCCTAGTTTCCTTAGATGCTCCCTGAGTCTACAGTGCTCCGTTAGGAAGCCTGTTAGGATACGGAGGTTATTCCTGCTCATTTTGATGCATGCCTCGAATCTCTTCCGGTTATATTGCCCTAGGAGTTTCTTGGCCTTCTTCATTCCACGAGCGTTATTCCAGGTTTCTTTTCCGATTTCTTCTTTTCAGTTCCCTGAATTCTTCTCTGAGGAGATGGTCTCCTACAGCGCAGAATGGTTCAGGACCTGTGAAGGGTTCTGATGCTCCTTTCCTTGCCAGGGAGTCGGCCATTTCGTTGCCTTCTAACCCCGTATGGCCAAGTATCCAGTAGAGTTTTACTCGGTTTCTCCTACTCAACTCTTTGAGCTTTTGCAAGCATTCCCATACAAGTTTGGATTTGATGGTGTAGGAGCCCAGTGCCATAATAGCGGCTCGACTGTCCGACATTATTGCTATGTCGCAGTTGGTATAATTCGTTTCAAGATTGATCTGAACGCATCTGTCTATGGCATAAATTTCCGCTTGAAAGATGCTGGTACATTTGCCCATGGATTCGAAGTATTTTATCCTGGGTCCAAAAACTCCTGCTCCAGTTCCTTCATCAGTTCTTGATCCATCTGTATACCATTTTACCGTGTTGCTGCTCAGTCTGTGGACCATAGATTCATTGCTCCAGTCCCTTTTGGTGCTGAGCTTGCTGGTAAATTTCTTTTGGAAATTGAATTTCCTAATCACGCCATCCATGGCCAGGAGTGGCAGCTTTTTGACTAGTGCGTCGAATTGCCTCGATGTAATGCACCTGTCTTTACCTATCCCTTCTTTTGCCATTCTCATGATTATTTTGTTTGCACACTCTGCTACCACTAGATGCAAAGGAGTCAGCTCCAGTAGCACCTCCATGGCCGCAGTTGGGCAAGTTCTCATGGCTCCTGTAATACAGAGGCATGCCAACCTTTGAACTTTGCTGAGTGTCTCCTCTCCCAGATTGCTTCTCTTGGGCCATGCTGTTGCACCATAGATTATTGTAGGTCGAACAGTAGAGATGTACATCCATCTTAGAATACTTGGACTGCATCCCCAGGATTTGTCCGCCAAGCTTCGACAAATCATCAGAGCACGCGTCGCTTTCCTGGTTATCTCTTCTGTATGTTTTTTCCAGATGAGCTTGCTGTCCAAGATTGCTCCCAGATATCTAACTTCTTTTACCGGAGTCGGTGTTGTACCCGACAGACTTATTGGTTTTAGTCGTTCCAGTTTCCGTTTTCTTGTGAAAGGTACTATGGTGGTTTTTGCCAGATTTAGGCTTAGCCCAGCCGACAGGCACCACAGGTGCACACTAGCAGTCTACATATAATACCACGATACTGCTGCGGCAAAATCCTGCGTCAAAAAATGGATGTGCAAAAACAAAACAGTTGAGGAAACGCTTGTGCGTGATAGATTGCTCACAGTAGTGCAGTTGCAGTGCCAAGCATCAGATTTAAGTCTCAAAATCTGCACGGCAATGGTGCGGCGCAGCTTGTCTTTTTATCGTTGTATTTGATTTTCCCAAAAAGGACAACAACTGACATTTTTTTAAAAATAAAACGCAAGCGTGTGAAGTGCACTCAAGGCATTTATACCCAAATCGCAAAAGCGCGTTCGCGCGGTTGGGCGTTGACATTTCACAGACCGTAATATCGTAAGTCGTAGTAATATCGTAGGCCCAGGTCCACCTCGGACTGTAGCGCCCTAAGAAGAAGAAGAATATCGTAAGTCCGAGCAGAAAGTTTAGAGTAGAGCTACTCTCTACTCACTCGAGGTGGACCTGGGACTAGCTTCTCAGCAACCACTCGTGTTGTGCGTGTCATTTTTCTCTCACGAGTGGAGGGGAACTACAGTTTAATGCCGACTCCGAACGGCGAGATTGAGAAGCTTTTTTCTAGATAGTTATACTCTCGCATTGTCAGTGACTCGAAAGAGGTGGAGCCGTGAAAAAATGTTTGATGTTTTTTTCGAAATTCGAACCGACAACCTTGAGCGTAGGAGTCGACGCACCTACCCACTACGCCACGGCGCCCAAAAAAAAAAGTCAAAAATTACCCAGAATGAGGTCATAAATTAATAGATGGATAGTATTGCCAGACTGTGGGCGCCGTGGCCGTGTGGGTTCGTGCGTCGACCCATGCGCATTAGACTTTCACAGTCTAGGTTCGAATCCAAGTTCAGACAAACAATTTTTCAAAAAAAAAAATTGTTCGCGGCTCCACCTCTTTCGAGTCACTGACAATGCTCAAAGAGTATAACTGTCTAGAAAAAGACTCTCAATCTTGCCGTTCGGAGTCGGCATTAAACTGTAGGGCCCCTCCACTCGTGAGAGAACAATAGCACGCACAACGCGAGTGGTTGCGGAGAAGCTAGGCCCAGGTCCGCCTCGGACTGTAGCGCCGCCATTATTATTATTATTATTAGTATTGCCAGACTATCAAGACTTCTGTGGACCATGAAACCTTTCTACATTTCAAATACCTTAATGAAAACAGCCAAACTCTGACAAGATTGTTATTTTCAATTTTTCAGGAAGCTATGCGGATAATCTGAAAATATCAAAACCTGACGAATTCGATGTTATTATAAGTCTTAAACTTGCATACAATGAACTGGTTGAAATATCACCGGACAACGCAAACAGAGGCAATGTCTTCATCAACGTGTCCCGTGTCTTGGATCGTTTGCTCTCTGATAATAAAATTAAATCGTTCCAATTTCTAAAAAAAATGGTTAATAAAGAAAATTTTTTATTGCAGGATATGCTTCACAGTTGGGTGGAAGGATTGGTCAGCGTGTACATTGACAGCATAAATCATGAATTGATATATGAGGACGGCTCGATATTGCACATCAAATACAGCAAGCAAGGACCAGCCCATACAATTACCGTTGTATGTGGTGATTGTAAATTTTCCATTGACTTTGTACCCGCATTTCAGTTTGACGAGAAGAAGTCGATTTCAAACAGACCACTGACAAGATCATCTGCTACATGGGATGCTGTTCCAAAGCCAATGGGTATTAAGAGCAACCCATCGTTTCGAACATCTTTTTCAGACTTTGAAAGGATCAGTATCCTGAAGAAAGATCAACTCAAAAACGTATTGCGTTTGATGAAAAAATATCGAGATACGAATGCGAAATTGAAGCATCTCAAGAGTTACTTCATAAAAACACTGTTCTTGTGGCGTAATGAGAAGTGTGATGCTGGCTTTTGGCGCAAGCCAACTTTGGATATTGTAAAGGAAGTAAGTATTCATTTGATTTTTTTTTATACAAAACGGTTTAGAGAAGTGAGCAGATTTATGGTTTTACTTTCTCTGTGATGTACTTAGGACAGCCTCAAGCCTCCTGGTCTTGAAGTGCCTTAAAAGCAGGTTGGTGTTTATCTTTAACCTCTTTAACCCACGCACTCTAACTGAGTAGTGGAAATATCTTTCTTTCGAACTACTAACCTAAGATTTAAATCGTAGCCTCACCATATGTAACTGACAAATTCTTTTCTCCTTTTCAGATGTTCGATGTAGTTGAGAATGCCTTGAAAAGGCGGGAAATTAAGTTCTTCTGGGACGAGGAGCTGAACATGTTAGACAAATTTTCGTTTGAACAGATCGATAGCATGTACTACGAAGTTAAAGCTGCAATCAAATGTTTGCGTAGCGCCGAATCTCCAACAGACATTCTACGAATATTTCGTATGTATCCTATGTTGTTAGGGGAAGTATTCCTTATTTTAACCGCATTTTATTCTTTCTCCTAGTAACCGCAGAAGAGTTGCAAGAAAATGCGGATTTGATCGCGACAGTTCAATAAACTGTATTCGAAGCAGGTTTCTTGGAAAAATTCTGTTTATTCTAGATTTTGAGGTAAGTTTGACTTAAAGCAGTGCACCGGCACCTAGGGTTTTTAGGAACAACTTTTATTGTCGAGTCTAACTGACAATGCTCAGAGTGTATCAATATAAAGAAATTGTGAGGGTAATCTAGTTACTGACCCGCAGGGAATAGTGGATGTGTTTAAGCAGCACTTCCTGTTGAGAATGTGTGTGTAGGCAAAAGTAACAATGATATACATATGTGCACACGTGTTATGGCGCCGCGCAACCGTACTTCCTGATAATTAGGGAGTGTTAGATAAGATAAGAAAAGGAAACGGGACTTTCCGTTTTTATGGTTATCTTCCTTCTGCTCCTTTTTGTGTTTGCATATATACGTATTCAATATTAGTTAGTTATTTGATTAGCTGGTCTGGGATAATACTTCAATGTATTATATTTAAATCATTGTTTCAACACTTCCAACAGCTGCTTAGCGGGCCGGAGCAGGAGAGAGTGATAGGGAATGAAGAAATCCCAACTCCAGTCGATGTTGTAGTCATCCTACTGAGCTTTGAAGAAGTCGGCACAGCCATTAAAAAGCTGAAGACCAATAAAGCCGCAGGCTCAGATGGCTTCCCATCAGAGCTCTTCAAGGCCGGTGGCAATGTTCTGGCAGGGAGCATGCACCAGATCATTTGTAGAATTTGGGAAGACGAAAGTATGTCCGATGACTGGAATATCAGCTCCATATGCCCCATCCACAAAAAGGCGATCCTACCTCTTACAACAGCTATAGAGGTATATCCCTGCTCAACGTCGCCACAAGATCCTGTCCTAAGTCCTGTCTAAAGCCGTTTTGCTCCGTACTAATCGGCACGTACCAGTGCAGCCGTATAGGCCTGGCAAATCGACTATAGACCAAATCCTCACAAACGATTGGATGGCGCAGTTGGTTAAGTGCCTGCTCCAAGTTAGAGGGGTCCCAGGTTCGAGCCCCTGAGAGGTTGTTACCTGACAGTACAATGGACCAGTTTTGAGTCTGACTGCTCAAGTGCAGTGTTTCAAAAATCATCAGAAAAAAAAATCCTCACATTCCACAAAATCCTGGAGAAGACCAGCGAGTTTCAAATCGATCTTTTTATCGATTTTAAAGCCGCATACAACAGCATTCATCGCAAGGAACTATTCGAAATGATGACCGAATTCGGGATCCCGGGAAAACTGATCCGGTTGTGTCGCACCACGCTAACACATACGCGATGCACCGTGCAGTTCGGCTCGAGGACCTCCGAGCCGTTTGAAACCTGCACCGCATTTCGGCAAGGAGATGCGCTGTCGTGTGATTTCTTCAATTTGGTACTGGAGAAGATAGTGCGGCGGGCTGCTGTAAACACGGAAGGCACTATCTTCTACAAGTCAGTCCAACTGTTCCAACTGGGATACGCAGATGACATCGACATCGTTGCGCGTTCCCAACGCGCCGTAGTGGAACCTTTCACGGCGATTGAAGAACAGGCGAAATGAGCTGGTCTTAAGGTCAATGAGGATAATAATGGTGGCGCTACAGTCCGAGCTGAACCTGGGCCTAGCTTCTTAGCAACCACTCGTGTTGTGCATGCTATTGTTCTTTCGCGAGTGGAGGGGACCTACAGATTAATGCTGATGAGGATAAGACAAAATATATGCTGTCGAGCAAGAAACGATCAGCCGCACACCACCTAGGGCAAAACATTTCTATCGAAAACCACAATTTTGAGGTAGTGAAGGAGTTTGTCTACGTCGGGGCAAACGTGAACTCCACGAACGACATCACAGTGAAGATCCGACGTAGAATCGCCCTTGACAACCGATGCTACTTCGGTTTGTCAAAACAACTGGGCTCAAAACTCCTGACTCGAAGGACCAAAATCATGCTCTACAAAACTCTTCTCCTGCCAGTCCTGCTATACGGAGCTGAAAGCTGGACACTAAACTACGTCGGATATATGGTCCCGTCTGTGAGGAAGGCGAATGGAGGAGAAGACACAACCGCGAACTCTATGAGCTGCACCAGGATGTGGATGTAGTCCGGAGGGCAAAAATTCGTCGACTGCACTGGATCGGCCACATCGAGCGCATGGACAACAACGCTCCAGCTAAGAGGGTTTTCGAATCCGAGCCTCCTGGTTCGAAAAGGAGAAGAAGACCGAACCTCCGGTACAAAAACCAAGTCATCGCGGACGTAAGACAGTTTGGTCTTGATGACTGGAAGCAGCGTGCCCAGGACCGTCAACGATGGAAGGCAGCGATATATCAGGCTCAGACCCTACATGGGTCGTAGGCCTGCTAAGTAAGTAAGTAAGTATAAATATAAAGAAAAGATTCTCAAACTTCGCATTCCGAGACGGGCTCAGTTTAGGTCCTCTCCACTTGTTGCTGGAGGAGTTGGGCTCAAGTCATTCGGGGTGGACAGTACCCCCCGCTGAATATCAAGAAGTCAATTTAAAATTAAATCTTTCCGACTTTTTCGTAATTTGAAGTCAATTTTGTTGGAGAGAGAAATGTTTCTTAAATCGCAGGCTTGACAGCTTGTCAAAACTCGCCATCTGTGAGTTTATGACCTCACTCTGGGAAATTTTTGACCTGATTTTTAATTAATTTAAGATATCTAAAATATTTTAAAAATTAATTTTAAATATTCACAGGGTGTGCTATCTTCTATGTCGGTATTTACTCGTAAATGCTGACATTTATCAACCGATTGATGAACATTTTTTTTGAAACGTCAATTCAGTACAAGTCACACCAACACCACGCCCAAATAGTGACGCTGTATATTGAAAATAGTTGAGTTAACTCAAAGTGCATATCGTCGAAAATATCGCAGCCAACTAACACCGTCTGCAAAACGACTGGATGGTGCAGTTGGTTAAGTGCCTGCCCCAAGTTCGAGGGCTCCCAGGTTCGAATCCAAGTGAAATCGAATTTGGTTCAGTCACCATTTGCCGTTGGGATCAAATTGACGGCACTGTAGTAAGTTTCTACCTGGCAGTACAATGGACCAGTTTCGAGTCTGAGCGCTCCAGTAGAGTTTCAAAAATCCTCAAAAAAAAAAAAGCACCGTCTGCAAGCACTGTTTCAATGTGCATTCCGTCGAAACTATTGTAGCCAACTAGCACCGTCTGACAACACTATTCGCCATTTGGTATCGAATTTTGTTGAGCACGGGACAGTGGCAGATTGTCGACATGCCGTTCATCAACACCCAAGTCGTTCCAATAAATTGGATGAAGCGGTAAGAGAGAGTGTTGCCGAGAAGCCACATATGTCGTGTCACCGCCCTCAGCATTTTCGTGTCTGTGGAACCACCTTGGGGCGCATTTTGAAGAATGATTTGCATTTTGTTTCCGTATAAAGTGCAATTTATTTAAAGAATATTGCCGACAAATCGTCCACGTCGGTTGGAAATAGTCGCTCGAATGGTTGACACTGAACCCAATTTTTGAAAGCAAATTTTGAGTGCCGGCGAGGCTCACTTCACACTCTCTGGTGCCATTAACAAGTAAAATCGCTGTATTTGGGGAACGTATAGTCCACACGAGGCTCATGAAACACCATCAAAGTGTCACCAAAGTGACAATTTGGGCCGACGTTTGCGCCAAAACCGTAATTTTTCTTCAGAAGAGGCGAAGCAGTCGATGGGAATCAATATAGGTGGATGTGACACACAAATGTGTTGAAAAGGTTTCGACTGTTACTGGTTTCAACCAGATGGTGCGTCATGCCGAACTGCAGATCGAACAATGGCGTTCCTGCAACGACAATTGCCTGGAAGTTTACAGTCAAAAAATGGCAGCTGACAACACAGATCTCCAGATTTGACACCTACCTCCGCAGATTGTACAGCAAATGGACCTTCCTGACATGGAAATCACCTTTTTTTCGAGCGTAGGAGTCGACGCACCTACCCTCTACGCCACAGCACCCACTCCTAACCTAAAAGCAGCGTGTACGCCAGCAAGCTTAAGGCCAGTTTAAGACAAACATTCGTGCCGAAATCATTGCTATACCGCTCGAGATGCTCTAAAAAGCTAAGGAAAACGCAGTAAGAATGGCACATTTTGCTTTGGTCAATAGAGGCGGCCACTTGATTCTTCTTCTTCTTCTTATTTGCCCGAAGTAGACCTGGGTCCCACCCAACTTGCCTCTCCAGTCAGCACTATCTCTCGCCAGCTGTCTCCAGTTTCGAACACCAAGCCAGCCGAGGTGCCCCTCGACTTGGGTACGCCACCTTGTCCCTGGACGCCTTTTGTTTCGTTGTTCCACAGTCGAAGACCACTTGATCATGTCGGTCTTATTCAAAAACGAGTCCAAATAAATTATAAAGGAACGAATGAAATAAAAATACCTCATACGAGTATATGGAAAACGCCTGATTTTTTTTAAGTTGTTCAATATTCACATATCGCCATAAGAGAAGGCGCAACATGTCCTTTGATTGCTTTGATAATTTCTTTGTTTTCTGGGAGAGAATACTAAGTTTTTATTTATTTTAATTTCAGAGCTCCTTGATGCTGGATGTACAAATGTACTTATGGCAGTTTTAATATTAATTTATTTGTATTTTTGTTTCACTGCTTTTTTGTTCATTGCTTGCTTTATTTTTTTTATACTTTATTTATATTTTTTTATAGAAATGTATACAAAAAGTAAGTTTAAGGTAAACGTTAACGATTAAGAAAAAATAGATATAAGCTACAAAGTAACTTTTAATTCATCGTACAGTTCACGGAGACGGAGACGATTGGAACGTCAGAGAAAGTTCACATAAGGCTCCTAATATAATGAAGGTTTAGTTAAGGTAAAATAGAGCCTTGGCCAAATGTATTAGGCACTCTTTAAGATTCGGTATATCTTCAAAAAAAATTAATGAAATAAGAAGAAAAAATATAAATCGTTTACTCAGATAGTGTCGCCGAAAATCATAAAATTCAAACTAATTACTTCCAATATGTGGTTTGGTGGACGCCGTGGCCGGGTTCGTGGATCGACCCATGCGCATTAGACTATCACAGTCTTGTTTCGAATCCAAGTTCATACAAACAATTTTTCAAAAAATAATTGTTCACGTCTCCACCTCTTTCAAGTCACTGGCAATACTCAAAGACTATAATTGTCTAGAAAAAGCTTCTCAATCTCGCCGTTCGGAGTTGGCGTTAAACTGTTGGTCCCCTTCACTCATGAGAGAACAATGGCACGCACAACCCGAGTGGTTGCTGAGAAGCTAGGCCCAGGTCTACCTCGGACTGCAGCGCCGACGTTATTATTATTTTTGTGGTTCTTGAATGGATGTTATGTGAGGTATTAGCCTCACAAACTCCACATCGGACTGTAACGCCGCCTTTATTATTATTATTAAGTGATTTGGCAACACGACTGGATGGCGCAGTTGGTTAAGTGCCTGCCCCAAGTTCGAGGGCTCCCAGGTTCGATTCCGAAATCGGTCCAGTCACCATTTGCCGTTGGGATCAAGTTAACGGCACTGGAGTAGGTTGCTACCTGGCAGTACAATGAACCAGTTTTGAGTCTGAGTGCTCCAGTAGTCTTTCTAAAAATCATCCAAAGAAAAAAAAAAGAAAAGTGATTTGGCAGCAAAGACAAAAAGATAAGGGTGCCTAATACATTTGGCCAAGGCTGTATATTTTATTTGATGATTTTTTCATTCAAATGTACAAGAAATAAATAAAAATTAAATGTTAAGTTCTTCATGTCCACGTTTGCTGTGTTGGAGATGAATTGTTGCAAAAAGCAAAAGATTTATACTGTTAGTGACAAAATATTTGGGGCTTACTACCGCAATGAAGCATATCATGAGAACGCTCGCCGAAGTGGATTCATTCCGCCGGAAGCGTTTTTGTACCTTGACCGGATTGGCTTAATCCAGGATGCGGAGGGATGTCCATTGATCTACCACGTGGTGCGAAGAACGGCGACTCCTCTACGAGAGCCATGTCGCAAGAGTTAGTCCGGATAATCTCCGGTTCAGTAGATCGACCTCTGTTCGCGACAGAACGGAGTGTGACAACGTTCGGGGGTTCTATTGATCAGTTGTCAGTTTAATAGCTAATTGTTGATCCCTTACGCCCAACTTACATTTAGGTTAGGGCATAAAATTTGGTAATTTTAAGAAAAAAAAAATGTAAAAAATCCAAAAGAAATATACAAAAACTGTAAAAACAAAAATGTTAGATATGTAGGTTAGTTTAAGTTAGTGTTAAGTTGGGTTAAGAATATAAATAATAAAGAAAAATGTTTAGATTACTATGTTTTCAATTAATTTAATTTATTATTATAACGACAAAATTCTTAGGTCCCGCCTGAGCTCCATTGTATGTAATAATCCAAAAGCATAAGAAATCGTTCATAACGAAATATCGCTTATAACTACCAAATTCGTCGGTCCCTTGAAGGTCGTTATAACCGATTTTGACTGAAAAAATATATGTTAAATACACAAAGGAAGCCGAAAGGCAAAGTTAATTATTATATATTTATAGATAAACTTAGAGTGCGCGCATAGGGCCAGTAAGATAGTATGAGAACCCATTAATGTATATTTAGTTTAAGTATTTTTTTTCTAGAAAATAAAAGATAAAAAATAAAAAATGCATTAAAACTAACTATCTGTGTTTCGAAGTAAAATTAAAATCAAATATATAAAGAAAAGAAAAGAAAAGAAAAGAAAAGACAAATCCTCAGGAAAAAAGCAGATATTTAGAATCTTCTGTATAATTTTTGAATCTGTTTTTTTGTAGTATTTTTTGGAAGTTCCCATAGGTCGTGTGAATCATCTTTTTCAGTTCTTAACAAAGCTTTAGTACACAAAAGGAACAATCTTATACATCCTGGAAGAAATAGAACCACCAGTTTGCAGTTTTTATATTTTTTTTTTCAGGAAAACAATTTTATTTAAAAGGTTCAATAAGCCAAGTTAGCGGTTTTTAACGCAGTATTTGTTCCAACTCTCACCTATGGTCATGGAATTTGGGTAATGACCGAAAAAATAAGATCGCGAATACAAGCTGCCGAGATGAGATTTCTTCGTGCTGTTGTGGAAATTACTCGCCGGAATAGGGTGAGAAACACGACAGTGCGCGAGGAACTCAATGTTGGGCAGCTGCTTCTTCGAACGGAAAGGGCTGTACTTCGTTGGTTTGATCACGTGGCACGAATGTCCCCATCGTCACGAATTCTGAGACGTGCCTTGAATGCGATTCCATCAGGTAGGCGACCGCTTGGCAGACCTAGAATGAGATGGTTGGACCAAGTTCAAACACTCGCCTGGTTGCGCTTGGGCATAGCTCATGATGAGTTAGAGCCGATGGCGGAGGATCGAGTGGTCTGGAGATCTCTTGTGCATGCATTGCCCCCGCGACCCTTTAGTGGAACATGCGGGTCATTGAAAATGAGAAAAAAAGATGAAATTAGGTTCAATAAGAATAACAAAATGAACAGTTCCTTGCAAATCAGGATTTAACTTCATAAAATCCACAGAGGTACCATCCCGTCTTAAATTTTCGTGTTTCCCCCTAAAATGACAAAATAGTAAAAAAGATGGGCAGCAGCTTATTCTTATTTTTTTCTGTTTGATGATTTTTTGGTTGTCCGTGAAAATGCAAATAAGAAAATGAGCGGATATTGATGTCTACTTAACCCACAACTTACATAACTTACACAACTGTTTGAAAAACTAAGATGGGCAGAACAAGAAGAACTCACAGAGCAGTTTTAATTTCGTTTCACCGGCAGAAAGTTCGTTGTGAAAAACGGCTGGTACTTTTATGATCAAAAATGGTCTGCAATAAGCTGCTGGTCAATTCAATATTTACACGGCTGATCTGATAGATTCCTTTCAGCACGCGATAGCATACGCGAACGATTTGATCGCGTACAGATCAGGGCCCAAAATTGAAGATATTGTTACACTCCTGCAGTGTGACTACAATGAAATCCAGCGTTTTTGCGACGACTGGAAGTTGAACATCAACTTAGATAAATCGGAAACCATTCTTTTCAGAACACCGTTGAGTAGAGCTTCAGCGGTTACTAAAAAGAATTGGTGAAAGTTCTGTTGTTGAACAAAACGGACAGCCACTGGCGAATCGAAGTGTAGTCAGATACCTGGGGATCTGTTTGTTATGTTTAACAAACATGTAAATGCTGCTCTGGCCAGAGCTCGAGGTGCTTTTGCTCTTAAAAAGAGACTGTTGCACAACAGCCAACTCGATGTGAGGTCGAAGGTTATCTGCTACATGGCCCTTATCCGGCCAATGCTTACCTATGGGTGTCCCGTGTGGTTCAACGTGGGAGCAAGCTTTATGGAAAAGATGAGAGTGGTCGAGAGGGCTTGTGTTAGGACTTGCCTTCGCCTCTATCGAACGCCACAGTCCCAGTACAAATAATTCTACTCCAATGCGGTCCTATTTAATAGGGCGAATATGATAAGAGTGGACAATTTCCTGATTAAATTAATTCGTAGGCACATTGCAAGAGCAATGACTTCGACGAATAACCTGATCTTCTGAGCTTACTAGCCGAGTTATAGATACCACGAGTTGGTTCGCCTAAACGGCATCGTCCCACCAGAGTCATTTCTACATCTCGATCAGGCAGGTCTGTTACAGGATAGATCAGCAGTACCGTTAATCTTCCACGTAGCCCATACATCTGTGGATAGGCGACTTAACTACGACCGAGACGTCGCACAGAGCACTGAGGAGCTTCTCAGGTTCAGTAGGTCGGTACCTACCCGAGACATTAAAGATGTAGGCAAACAGCGCGCCAAATTTTGGTGGCTAACAGAAAGAGCTCCCTCGTCGATCCCTTATATTTATTTTTCTTTATTTTTCTTTGTAACGATTTACATATTTTAAAGTAGAAGTAAAATAAGGGCATACTTTTAAGTATATTTAATCTCAAGTTCAACAGCACTTCTAAGTAAAAATAAGTTTCAAAATTATTTATGATTATAAATATAAAGCACCATTAATTAACAAATATTGATTTCTTGTATGATTTTTTTATAACGCATTAGGTGCTCTGTGATGCTTCAATTTACTGTCTATCAACAGCGACTTGTTTGAAAAAAGCGTAGAAAGTATATGCCTTCTTCAGAACCAAGGAAAGACAAATTCAGTAACAGTTTCAGTTTGAATGTCATTCTGACTTATAACAAAAATAATACTAAAGGTGGCGCTACTATCCGAGGTGATCTTGGGCCTAGCTTCTCAGCACCCAGTCTTACTTACCTCTGCGAAGGTGTTCAATGAAAGTGGTAGAATGTTGCCAGCTTTGATGTAGCGGTCTTTTTGTGCTTCAAAAATTATCAAGAGTATCATTGTCCTGAAGTTCTTCGAACCATTGTACCAGTTGGTGCAATACAGTTCCGTTTGAAGTAGTTGCTTCTGCGAAGCACACTTCATAAATTATTAAGTGGTTGAGACTGGTCTGATAGTTACCTCATCGACTACCATTTGTCCAAAATAACAGTAAATCCACATCTGAAATGTCACAAAAGTTGTGACGAATATCATTGCAATGCAAGACATGTCGGTTAACGGTAAATATGAAACCATAAGTAGGCTAAAAGCCATCAAAACGCTGATGTATATGACGCTGGTCATTGTTGTAAATGAAAATACATCCGAGATATTGTTAATTATACTGCATGAGGGAAAAGACATTTAGTTGGTCTAGACTGTAAAAACACGTTATACTTTGAAGATTCGATAATTTTTTCGATGATCTCCTTGAGAGTATCGTCTGTGTCTTTTTGATTGTCTCTGGATATATCCAATTGACTTACTTCACGTCTTATGCTGGATAAAACTCCGCAACAGGTGTACATTAAGCCACAAAATAACTGCAAATAAAGGCATTAGCTATGTAGGTTGCTGATTAACTGTTTCCAATTTGTTTTCGAAAAAAATGCGTTTCGAACATCCCATTGGCAAGAAAACACGTAGAAACAGCAAACCGAAGATGCGCTCTCAAAGAAAGTGAAAATCTTCACAAAAATGTATACAAATTCAAATCTTAACTTCAAAATGAACGACCATCTCACCGTGTCATAGGCAATAACTACGTTAGCAAGAGCAGCCACAGCAAAAGTTTCATACATGAACATGAGTTCGTATTTCGGCGACTTCATAAGATCCAAATTAGGTAAATGAGGATTATAGGGCAATTCTCCGGCGACAAGTGGAGCCGCCATATGGGATAATGCGCTAAAAGTCGTTGATACACATGAAATTTTTGTCATTTTGCTATAACCGCTTAGACATGTTTTGAAGTCTGTTTGATCCCGAAACCTATGGGACATCATTTCCACTTGTCTAATGCACAAGAAGATCTCTTCGCAGTTGCGAGCAGCGGCAATCACTTTATGAGAACACAGTACAAAAGCGAATCCATACAGAGCCTTCTTCAGTACGAACAAAAGAGGTTCTGTTCGTGCGACAGCAAGTGTGTCTAACGCTGACAGAATGGGTACGATGCCACCGATGAGGAATACCATCTGCAAAAAAGAAAAGAATGTGACAAATATGTGCCGGGCAAAGATTTTAGAGAATTCTACCACGTATCTGATGATGCGCGCCCGAAAAGTATTCTTCTTCTCGTAATTGCGACTCCATAAACCAAGAATTTTAAATACGGCCTGTGAGAAATTGAAGAAACTTTTGTCGTCCATAGTGAATAGACAGCGTTACACTTCCGAAGGCGTTTAAGACAATAAATGAAATGCCAGTGGACGGTCGCGCTATAAAGCGAAGTGAAAAAATCACCTGCCAACGAATGGTATAACCATCCGCTGTAATTAGTTCTAATTGTAGCTTATTTTGCTGACAGCACATGTCACGACCGTTGATGTGAAGAAAAAAGTAAATATTGGCATATGCAAGTGCAACAAACTAGTTTACAACAATGAATAATTAACCCCCGTGAAGGGCGGTAACTGTGAAACTTATCTACGAGCTAAATTTTCAATAATCTGAAATGAAAACAAAGACCTATCCGAATTACGAAAAATGTGGCACTTTGTCCGATCTGCCCATTCTGTGAATCTGGAGACTGAGGACTAAGGGGCTGGAGATGAAGACAAGTTGGTTGAGATCCTTCTGCACTTTTGTGCTTCAACTCAATCGTAGACGTCCTTGCAGTCGATGAATTTTTGGGGTCGGAGCTAAGGTTTTCATGCGCTCCACGTGACCTGGCTATCTGAGGCAATGAATGCGAAGACGCCTGGCTGAAGACATATCGCTGTTCATTCCATACATTGCGCGATTATATCGTCTTCTCTTCAAAGGACCAAAGATCACACGCGAAACCTTTCTCTCGAAAAGACCAAGAATTTCTTCATCCGCTTTTGATATGGTCCATGCCTCCGGGGTTTTGCTACTCGACTCGAACAGACTGGAACCACAGGCGACAATGCAGGGCGGGGCCGCCTCCGGACTGGTCGTTTGGCCGAGAATATCGCGGCTGTGACTGCCGATGACGCTGAGAATGAAGAAATATCAACTAGACGACGGGCGACGCAATTGGACACCACCAGACGGACCCTACAGCGAATTTTAGTGAAAGACTTACACATGTTCCCATACAAAGTGCAAACAGTGCATCAGTTAATGCCTCCTGACCGCCAGTCGCGTGTGAGTTACTATCAAGCCATCCTCAATCCCAACAACGGAGAGGGCGATTTTATGGGCGACTGAAAGTCCACGTCGGATGCACGAAGAGCCATTACATACCCTCAAAGTCACTTTGTGGTGCGGTGTTCACTCGGGAGGAGTGATTGGGCCATATGTTTTGGAAGACGCCATCGGCATTACTGTCACTGTTACTGGCGAACGCTACAGGGCCATGATAAATGACTTCTTACTGCCGGAATTGTATGAGTGGTGCTTGGTGAACATGACGGTGCAACCGCACACACAGCACGAGTCACAATAGCAAAATCGACCCAATTTTGAAACCCTTTTTTTAAAACTGCCCGAAGGAACCGGCCACAGGAATCAAACATTTCACATTCCCAAATCTGTTTGAACAAATAGGGGCCTTTACACTGTACTGGACGAAATTTGTTCTATGTCGCACGACAAATCGTTCAGATCGGTCTTTAGGTGGAAAAAAACATACGACGTTCAATTGTAAAAAAAATTGCGGAAATAAATGAGCTCCTGGAGCTATGGTTTAACCCATATTCATTTTTTCTTTACTTTTTTACTCATTTTCCTCGATTTTCAAACATATTCCCTCGAAATTTTAGAGTGCTACACTGTCATTATGTTCTGCAATTAAAAATACTTATTATAACGATTGTTATAACATTTTAAACAAAAACAAAAAAATGTTTAAAGCTGACTCCGAAAATGTGAAAAGTGGTGTCGATCATGTAATGTGTTTGCAATTTTTGCAATTTTTTAGTGCAATGTGTATACAATGTAAAAACATTAAAATTGCATTTAAATCGTCCCTGTGATAATAAAATGCCACGCATCATACTTTTACTCTATCAACGAACACCAGCATGTAGTCGAATTTTCACGGACGGTTCCAAGACCAGTGAAGGATCTGGTGCTGGTGCCTTCGTGGAGAGCGACAACTTTAGACTGCACACCTCGTTAGGTAAATTTGCGTCGGTTTTCCAAGCGGAAACCTATGCGATCCTAATGGCTACGAGCTATATTGTGAAGAATAGGTGGAAGGGGCGAAGTATTTGTGTCTGTAGCGACAGCCAAGCTGTGCTTTAGGCCTTGCTCAACCCTTTAACCACTTCCAGAATGGTTCAGGAATGCAAGTCTTCTCTGAATTTGATCGGTAGCTTGAATTCGCTAAGACTTGTCTGGGTTCCCGGGCACCACGGGATCACGGGAAATGAGATCGCTGATGAACTTGCTAGGCGAGGATCAGATGAGGCTTTCTCAGGACCTGAACCTACGCTGGGACTGCCCGCGTCCTTTGTTAGGGCTTCCATCAATGGTTGGACTTTTCGAGAGCACAACCGCAGGTGGCATGACTCTCCAGGATGTAGACAGACCAAGCGCATGCTCCCCAACGTCTGTAAGAAATCCGCGGCTTTCTTGTTATCTCTTAACAGAAAAGACTGCAGACAACTTATTGGCGTACTAACGGGGCACTACACCTTCGCCAAACACCTAAGTGTGCTTGGCCTAAGTGACGAAACCCTCTGTGACGCCTGTGGAGAAGACGATGACACTGCAGAGCACTTCCTCTGCCATTGTCCCGCCTTTGCTCGGATCAGGTGGCAGTTATTCGGCGCTGATGAGGTGAGAGCTGATGATGTAGGCTCCTCATCACAGAAGCGCCTGCTGGTCTTCCTTCGGAAGACCATAAAATTTCAGTAAAAGTGGGTTGCTGCCTGGTAGTACAATAGACCAGTCTTGAGTCTGAGTGCTCCAGTGTAGTGTGACAAAAACCTACGACAAAAAAAAAAAGAAAACGAACACCAGAAAATGAGGAAAATATATCGAAAACAGAACGATAAGGAATTAAAACAAGCCTGCTTCACCCGAGAATCCAGTTTCAAAGTGGATTTTCGTCCGGTTTTTAAGGAAATCGTCCGTTTTTAAGGAAAGTTCAGATGAAACGTTAGCAACCTGAAGAAATGTGAACAGTTTTCAGAAATAAAAAATATGCATACTTTATGAAGAATTAAAGTAAGAAAAAAAAAATAAAAATAAAACTTCACGCATATCACAAAAAATGTGCTTATTTTGCGCAATGTCCTTCAATAATTACCGCAACAAAATGTCTTTTGTCCGAAATTATATCGCTGATCTCTTTTTCTATAAAATGGCAAATACCTACAGTGTCTCACAAAAGTATTCGGAATTATCTTTTTTTTTCTGGGTATTGTTAAACAACAAATAATTATTATAATTAAAATAAAAAAAAACAGTTTCTATTCAACATTTATTCTCTGCTAACAAAAAATCAGAAAATATAATGCATGTTTTCTGTCTGCAACAACAACAAAATGCAACAAACTAGGATCCAGGAAAAAACAAAAAACATAAAACATTTTTGTGAGGCACTGTATATCCTACAAAATTTAAAGCTATTAAACTGCTCAGTTCTTATTCTTTCCAACATCAGGATCAAAGATTTTCAAATTTAAATTTCTTTTTCTTTTAACTATCAGAACTGTCATTTAAAATTGTGTATGGTTTCTCAAACTGTTATATTTTGGGTGTGTTTGATGAAATAATGTTGTAAGTTCATTTTAAAGTGGATACTAGTTGCAGGCAGGTTATAAAGTGTTTATAATACAATGAGAAATAAATATAGATTTTGAAGTAAGTGTGAGATTAATTGGCGCGTACTAAGCTCCTTTAACAGTGATAGCTAAAATTTTGCGTAAAATGTCATATGATGGCAGAAGGATTCCCTCAGCGTATTTTCCAAATTTAACATGACATCTGTTAGTCGGAAGTTAAAATTGTGAAGTTGCCTTAAATTAGGCGAATATTTCGCACAAACGATTTCAGCGCCCCCTAGGTAGGTAGGTAGGTATGTGGGTAGACGGGCTTAAGCCACGTCTCACTTAGGTCCTTAGGGACCCATTGTGATGCCCAATTGGAGGATAGTGTCCCCTTTTTTTTAACCCTTGTCGCACTCATGGTCCTTCGTTGCGCCGGAGCCATACCGATTTCCTTATAAACCTGTAAAGAGATCTAAGAGGTATACTTGAGATTTCATGTAAGACTTGGAAGAAGAATTCTCCCAGTGTTCTATGACGCAACTGACAAAGACTAGGGCAGTGACAGAGGTAGTGAGGAGTATCCTCACGTTCCTCCTCGTCACCACAACCTCTACAAATTTTGTCGTTGGAGAGTCCCATTTTCATGGTATGGTTTCTAAGATGATTATGGCCAGTGAGAGCTCCAACCACCATCGTTAGCAACTCTTTGTCGCACTGAAGGATCTTGTCGGTTTTTGCTCGGTCGTATCTGGGCCATAATGCTTTAGTAGTCGCACATGTAGACAGACCGCGCCATCTACTGTTTGCCATTTCAATGATCATAGTATCCACCCTTTTCCTCAGCTCTGAGAGTGGCGGTTTAATACCCTGAATTGCTTGTGACGCGTCGGTCACTGACCCTGTTCTGGCAAGTTCATCAGCTAACTCATTGCCGGCTATATCCCTATGTCCTGGGACCCAGCACAGATTAATCGAGTGCTGTGAGCCAAGAGCCTTTAGATCTTCGCGACAGCTTGCGACTAGCTTGGACTTGACTTCTATTGCGGATATAGCTTTCATGGCCGCCTGACTGTCAATGAAAATGGTAATATCAGCTGGTGATATCGCCATCATTAATATCTTTTTGGCCGCTTCTTTGACCGCCAGGACCTCCGCTTGAAACACACTGCCATAATCAGGTAGTCTGATTGAGCAGTGCAAGTTTAGCTCGTTGGAGAAAATGCCCGCGCCTGTGCCTGCTTCCATCTTTGACCCATCGGTATATACCTTTATTGACGAGTTGTTGATGGGTTCATTGGACGCCCACTCCTCTCTGATGAAGGGTCTCTCGAAGTCGAGGAATGGGAGCCTGTAGTCGCTCTCGACTTCTGATACTGCAAGTTTGTTAAGAATACTTGCATGTCCAGTGGTACCCGAGCGCCAGTTGCAAGATTGACTGATTCTCAGAGCACTTTTAGCGGCGATTGCCTGCATATGAAGGTCAAGCGGTAGCATGTGTAGGATCGTTTCCAGTCCAGCTGTTGGGGTAGAGCTGATTGCGCCAGTAACTCCCATACACGCAAGTCTTTGTATTTTCGTCAATGCCTTAAGATTAATGGCTTTCAATGCTGCCTGCCACCAGACTACGCTGCCATACGTAAGGATGGGTCTGACAATAGCGGTATACATCCATAGGATGGTCTTGGGGCTTGGTCCCCATTTTTTACCGACAATTTTTGCGCAGATATAAAAAGCGCATGTTGCCTTTTTGACCCTTTCAGAGACATTAAGTTTCCAATTTAGTTTCCTGTCAAGAATGATACCTAGGTATCTAGCACTG
The DNA here is from genome assembly GCA_930367185.1 of Myathropa florea. Taxonomy (NCBI): domain Eukaryota; kingdom Metazoa; phylum Arthropoda; class Insecta; order Diptera; family Syrphidae; genus Myathropa; species Myathropa florea. The sequence goes on from OV884003.1 coordinate 20,163,387, forward strand.
TCGGATAGCGTCAGTGTGGATCTCTCGATAGATGGTAGCCTAAATTGCGGTATGACTCTTTTGTTGGAGAAGAGAACCAATTCAGTCTTACCTGGGTTAACACCCAGTCCGCAATTTTTAGCCCATCTAGCTAGTGTGCTTATAGCGCTCTCAAGTACTTCACTTATGGTTGGGAGGAATTTGCCTCTAGCTATCAACACTACGTCGTCTGCATAAGCAACTACTGTCACCCCCGAGTATTTGAGCTTCTCTAAGACTTCGTCGATGACAAGAACCCAGAGCAGGGGTGAAATTACCCCTCCCTGCGGTGTGCCTCTAGAGGCAATGGCTTTCACGAGCCTGTCACCCATGTTCGCGTAGACTGTTCTTTTACTCTTGTTCAGCGCCCCCTAGGTTTCGGCTTTTGACACATTCAACCCTTGCCTTAGTTTACTCAAGAATTTTTTTTATCACTTTTGCTGTTGGTTTTGTTTTGCGTGCAAAAGTTTACTTATATGGCTACATAATTGTGAATACAACACGCATATGTATATATTTTACTAGGTACCCCAGACGGTACATTATTTTTCGACAATAATATTGTGGAATGGCAAGTAGTTAGTAATCATCTAGGGGCAGCTGAAAAAAGATGATCACCCCTATCATAGGATCCGTCGGAGAAAACCTTCGGACTCATTTCTCCGTTCCGAATACGAATGAAAAGGTATCATAGGATCCGTCGTAAGATCTTTAATTTTCGGTTGGTTGGTAACATTATGTTCGAATTCGAACTTGAACTCCTGTCACTTTTGAATTGTTAAATTGGATTGTCATTATTCATTCGTAGTTTTTTGAAACTGAAGTGATTAATTAAAAGAAATATTACAATGTATACGATAGCCCCAGCAATTTTTGGTCTTGAAAAAGAATACGAATTGCTCCTAAAGGTCACAAGAAAAAAAATTGCGAGACCACTCAAACCCGTTGGAAATGGAGAATAAAGCTTAAGTTTTGGTGAAATGCTATGTTGGTATGTTTATATTCTACTCTCAAAGTATTTACATACAAGATATTTTATAAAAATGTTTTTTATTTTAGATTTGTGACAATAACATGCGAATCCGAGCAGTTGATTCTCGATATCCGGGTTATATTGTTTGTATATTTTGTTCTTCCAGTTGCTGTGCTGTTTTTTTGTATTCCTTGTTCTAATATAAAACGAAAATACAAACTTTTATTGTGGTTTGCATACAATTTAATATTAAACTATTTTTGCTGTACTTTACCCGTGTTTTAATAGTATTTTTGCAACAAATTCACAGACTTAACTTATTTTATCAATAGTTCCGACAACAATTTTCCTTCGGAGGATAATTTAATTTTATCTGTCAGATTTCCGATTCATTCGGATCCTATGATAGCTTTGTTACGAATTTCGAAATTTTCGTACGTCAAAGCTACGAACCTTCGTTCCGATGGAATTCTATGATACCGATATCCGAATTCCGAACGCGATCGAGGTTGCGACATATTTTTGGAAAAGTCTAGCAAAATGACAACGCCTACATTCCGTCACAAAAGTCAGTACAATTTCTTAAAGTTTCTATTAGCAAGAAGGTATCTTCTTTCCTATAAAATTTTTGTAAAATCAAGTACAAGTACCAGTACCCGGAATTGTACTTTCCAGGTACTGGTACTGGTACTTGTACTTCAGTACCTTGGTACTTTATTTGAATCAAATACAAGTCCTTTTTAAGGTTCCGTCTACAAAAACGGAACCTTTATAATTTCGGTGTGTCCGTCCGTCCGTCCGTCGTGTCTGTCACACTTTTTTATCTCCGAAGTTTATGAAGATATCGGCATGAAATTTTGGAATTAGATACTTCAGACCTAGATGTCATTTCCTATACAGCGATTTTAAAAAGTGGGGCCATTTGGGGGTGGCTCCAGTACAGGTGAAGTTGCCATTCATTTTCAAAAATTGTCGCACCCCATCGAAATATATATCAATCGACAGATCTTTCGAAATGAGGTGGATGTTTCTTTCAACACTTTTTTATCCAAAATACCGTTTGGAAAATATGGAGCTCCAAAGTGTTTTTAAATGCGTCCCCTCCTGCCATTTCTAAACCAGAGTGTTTAAAAATCTGAAAATATCACAAAAACTTGGCTTCATTGAGTACTTTCATTTAAAACCATTGCGAGCATTCTGGCCTTAATGGTTTTGGAGATATTGGCCAAAAACGGTCAATCATCGACATGCGAATTTTGAAGATCTGAAAACGCAGTTTTGAAGACATCAATGTAAGCATTAAGAAATGATAAATTTCAAAATATCGATTTATGTTGAAATTTTGAGATATCTAAGATTTAAAATGAGAACGATTTTCATTTTCACACATAATTTCATGCTGTGTTCGGCCACTCTATTCGTTGATGAGTGTTATCTTTTCGATCTCACCCCTAAATGCCCAACAGAAATGAACACACACACACCGCAGGCATGAGCAGTGATTGGGTATGTGTATGATGGAAGGGATTTTCTCTGCAGTACTTTCAAGCACGTGAGCAGTTTTCCTTTCAGCGTCTCAAAACACATAACTGTGTATAGATCGAAGTTGATAAGGCAAGCTTATATTGCTAGTTCTTATGACTAAATTCTTTTAAAAAAAAATGCTTTCCAATATTTGACATAATTTAAAGTACTTATAAGATCCAGAATTTTGGGCTTAACTATCAATATCTCGCATAGCTTAGCATCACATATAAGCATTGTCTATTTGATGGGCGGCGTGATGTTGTGGGTATGCGCGTCGACCCATGCGCACTGGACTTTCGCAATCAAGGTTTAAATCCCAACACAAGGAAACATTTTTCAAAAAAAAAACTGGCTCTACTTCCAAAAACGGCTACACCTCTTTCGAGTCACTGACAATGCTCAAAAGTGTAACTGTCTAGAAAAAGCTTCTCAATCTTACCGTTCGGAGTCGGGATTAAACTGTAGGTCGGAAGATTTTTGAAGCTTTACGCTGGAGCACTCAGACTTAAAACTGGTCCATTGTACTGCCAGGTAGCAACCTAAACCTAACCCAACGGCAAATGGTGACTGGACCAGATTCGATTTCACTGGGATTCGAACCTGGGAAAGATTCCCTCTAACTTGGGGCAGGCACTTAACCAACTGCGCCATCCAGTCGTATACGTCCACGCATTCTTGACAGAACAAAGCATACACAACACGGCTGGCTGCTGAGAAGCTAGGCCCAGGTCCGCCCTGAACTATAGTGCCGTTATTATTATTATTATTATTATTTATTACAAATTATCCCACAATTTTATTTCTTATAACAATTTCAAGAGACTAATTTAAAAAAATAAAATAAAGACCACTTTCCCTTAAACTTCAGGAGCATGGCTAAACTTAGTTTGCACATTACTAATTCTAGTACTTTATTTATAAAGCAGATTGATTTAAAAATCTTAACTTTTTACCCATCGAATTAAATGGTCTGTGATATTTCCGTGCAGTTTCTTTATACAGCGACTTGTTTGAAAAAAGCGTAGAAAGTATATGCTTTCTTGACAACCTAGTGAAGATGAATTCAGTGACAATTTCAGTGTAAATGGCAAACATACCTCTGCGAATGTGCTCAAGGATAACGGCAGAATGTTGCCAGCTTTGATATAGCGCTCCTTTTGTGCTTCAAAAATGGTTAAGAGCATCATATTCCTGAAGTTCTTCGAACCAATTAGTGCAGTACAATTCCGTTTGAAGTAGTTGCTTCTGTGAAATTCACTCCATAAATTACTAAATGGTTGAGAGCGGTTTGGTAATTACCTCATTCACGACCAATTGTCCGAAATAACAGTATATCCACATTTGAAATGTCACGAAAATGATGATAAATATCATTGCAATGCAAGACATGTCGCTTAACGGTAAATATGAAACCATTAGCAGACTAAAAGCCATCAAAACGCTGATGTATAGGACGCTAGTCAATGTTGTTAATGAAAAGACGTCGGATATATTATTGATTATACTGAATGAGGGAAAAGATGTTTAGTTAGTCTAGGCTGTAAAAATTGTCTTATACTTTGAAGATTCGATGATTTTTTCGATAATCTCCTTGAGAGTATCTTCCGTAGCTCTTTGATTGTCATCGTCTATGTCCAACTGACTTACTTCACGCCTTATGCTGGATAAAACGCCGCAGCAAGTATACATTAGCCCACAAAACATCTGCAAAAATAAGTACTACTCGTATGTACATTACATAAGACTATGTAATAAAAATAATAATGGCGGCACTACAGTCCAAGGTGGACCTGGTCCTAACTTCTCAGCAACTATGTAATGACTGATTTTTGAAGCATTTGGTTTTTAATTGTCAAATAAACAGGAGTATATACAATATTTCTTTTTTCGACTGGCTAGATTGTGCAAATCGATGACTTCAGACATGGGAAACATAAAATTTCTCGTCCATGCCGATAATGCAGTCTCAATTACAGCCTTGGAAGAATCTTCATAAATGTTGGTGATAAAAAAGTGTGACAGACGGACGGACACACCGAAATTATAAAGGTTCCGCTTTTGTAGACGGAGCCTTAAAAAATGGCAAACAATGATTTATCAACTTAAGTAAAAACTGTGTACACTTTTGCAATTTTACTGTTTTTCTTTTGACATTTAAAAACCAAACGCTTGGAATGCTGCAGGGAATGAACTGTTCAACGTTTTTGTTTCGCGACTATCTCACCGTGTCATAGCCAATAACCACGTAACTAAGAACTGACACAGCAACAGTTTGATAAATGAACATGATTTCGTAGTTCGGCGACTTGGTGAAGTTAAAATAAGGCAAATATGAATTATAGGGGAGTTCCCCGGCGACGAGTGGAGTAGCTACATGGGTTAATAGACAGAGGGTAATTGATACACATCCGATTGTTGTCATTTTGCTATAGCTCCTCAAGCATGCTTTGAAATCTGTTTGATCGCGAAACTTATGGGACATCATTTCCAATTTTCTGATGCACAAGAATATCTCATCGCAGTTGCGAGCGGCGGCAAACACTTTGTGGAAACACATTATGAAAGCAAATCCATACAGAGCCTTCATAAGTGCGTACAGAACAGTTCCTGTTCGTGCGGCAGCAATTATGTCGGAAGCTGAAAAAATGGGTATGATGCCACCGATGAAATATAGCACCTGGAACATAAGAAAAGAATGATGTGATAAGTACGTGTCGGGAATGATACTCAAGGATAATGAGGAATTAGGAATTATTATAATGATAATTGTACTCCGTATCTGATGAGGCGCGTCTTGAAAGTTTGATTTTTCTCAAAATTGCGGTTCCATAAACCAAAAAATTTAAATACGGTCTGTGAGAACTTAAAGAAACGGCCATCGTCCATAGTAAATAAACAACGTTACACTTCTGAAGGCGTTTAAGACAATAAGTGAAATGGCAGCGGACGGGCGACTATAAAGCGAAGTGAACAAATCACCTGCCAACGAGTGGTATAACCATCCGCTGTAATTAGTTCTAATTGTATATTATTTTGATGACAGCACATGTCGCGACCGTTGAGGTGAAGAAGAAAAGTAAATAATTGCATATGTAAGAGCAACAAGGCAGTTTATATCAATGAATAATTGACCTTCTGGAAGGGCAGTAACTGCGAAAACCTATCTACGAAAATTCTGAAATGAAAAAGCCATATCCATCCGAAAGAAATTTGGCACCTTTGCCAATCTGCTCGTTCTGTGAATCTGATAATGGGCAAGTTAGTTGAGGTCCTTCTGGACTTGTGTGCTTCAACTCAGTCGCGGACGTCCTTCTTGTTGAATATTCTTATGGACGGAGCAAAGTTTTTTATGCGCTTCACATGGCCTTGCGTTAGATGAGTAGACGCCTGGTTGGTAACATGTGGCTGTACAGTCCGTACATTCGAATGAATCTTCTTTTCCAATTACCGTCAACATGCCAGCAGTTGTATGGACTTTTGGGAGATCGTGCCTCTAGTTTTGCTCAGTAAGTTTTGCACAATTTTCGAGAACGATGTTGAAAATAATAATTTGACAGCATCGCTTTGTCTAAAATCATTTTTGACATGAGCGGACACGCGATTAGGCGACGAGCGATTGGGCGACGAGCGATAGAGCGACCAGCAATAGAGCGACGAGCGATAGAGCGACGAGCGATAGAGCGTCGAGCGATTGGGCATCGAGCGATAGAGCGTCGAGCGATTAGGCGACGAGCGATTGGGCGACGAGCGATAGAGCGACCAGCAATAGAGCGACGAGCGATAGAGCGACGAGCGATAGAGCGTCGAGCGATTGGGCATCGAGCGATTGGGCATCGAGCGATAGAGCGTCGAGCGATTGAGCGACGAGCGATAGAGCGACGAGCGATTGGGCGACGAGCGATTAGGCGACGAGCGATTGGGCGACGAGCGATTAGGCGACGAGCGATTGGGTGATGAGCGATAGAGCGACGAGCGATAGAGCGTCGAGCGATTGGGCATCGAGCGATAGAGCGTCGAGCGATTGGGCGACGAGCGATTAGGCGACGAGCGATTGGGGGACGAGCGATTGGGCGACGAGCGATTGAGCGACGAGCGATAGAGCGACGAGCGATAGAGCGTCGAGCGATTGGGCATCGAGCGATAGAGCGTCGAGCGATTGGGCGACGAGCGATTGGGCGACGAGCGATTGGGCGACGAGCGATTAGGCGACGAGCGATAGAGCAACGAGCGATAGAGCGAGATGTTCGGAAATACAACAATTCCAAAGCAACGACTTGGTCGTCCAACTTTGATTTGTTCTATGTCGTACAGTGTGAAAGCTCTTATGACAAGTCGTCCGGGTCGGACTTTTTCAACTATATATTTCCCTGGAACATACGGCTTTTAGTTGCTTATGAACACTTGTCGTCCAACTCCAGAGCAGTTTTTCACCTTTAAATGTGATTTCGATGTGTCAACATCAACGCGGACGAAAAAATGACGTTCAATTGTCTTAATAAATTTACGGAAAAATATGGATTGATTTTTTCGCAGCAACGCATTCTGTCATTCCAATTTTCCAAGACCTTGTTGATGGTTTCGGGCTGTAGCTTACGGATTGCTTGGATGATATTGGCCTTAAGTGCCTGAATCGTTTCCGGATTGTTGGCATAGGTAGGGAGGTAGATAGGGTCACGGCTCACTGGGACCAACAGTTGGGTACATTGTGCCCTATGTATGGGGGTGTACCCCGTGAGACCTACACTTTTGCTGCTTATTAGAACCACCCAGATTGTTGTATATATCTCAGGAGGAGCTTCAGCTCTATTTTATTCAGATCTTCCAGCTCGTCGAAGAAGTTACTGCCTAGTGTTAGCAGTCTCCTTCCCGGTAGGGCTAGACAATTGCATAGCAGGTGGCGGACGGACTCTATTTCCTCCAAGTCCCTGCAATTTCTACAGTAACCTACTGGCATGGGTGCCTATCGGTGCCTATCGGACAATGTCCGGTGAGAACTCCCACCACCCTTCGTATATCCTTGCGACCTATGCTAATCATTGATAATGATTTCCTCCTGTTCAACACCGGCCATAGGGCTCTAGTCGTTGACCCAATGTCCAGATTCAGCCTTCGCGCATTTGCTCTTTCTAAGGCTTTGTTCTCTATTTCCTTCCTTAGGAAACTTAACGGCATGCAGATATAAGGTAGTGCTAGAGATTTATCTAACTCTGAGCCTTCCTTTGCCAACACGTCCGCTCTCTCGTCTCCTTGAACTCCTGTGTGTCCTGTGTCCTGTGTCCCAGCAGAAAGTCACCGTGTCTACATTGGAGATTTCGTTGACGTTCTGTCGAAACTGCATAGCTTGACTAGTTTCGACTTTACAATATCCGACGCTATGGCTCTTATAGCCGCTTGGCTGTCGGAGTATATGGTTATCATTTTTTAGTCACTCTAAGCTCTTTAAGCATAAGTGCTGCTTGGAAAACGCTACATTCGTCACTTAGGTTTAGGGTTCTTTCAAAGAGATCGCAGAAGACCCCTGCCCCCGTTCCTATTGTTGGCATAACATAAGTCCTTCACGGTTCTCCACAAAAAAAATCCAAAGGGGTAAAAACGCAGCTCCGAGGCGGCCAAAACGGTTGAAAACACGATTTGGGAATTTGGTGCGCAAAAGATCGATTGTGACATGGGCTGTGTGACATAGTGCGCCCTCCTGCATGAACCAGAGGTCGTTCAAATCCATGTTTTCAATTTCAGTAAAAAAAGTCGGTTAACATGACACTGTAACGCCCACCGTTGACCAAAACGTTGTACTCAACCTCGTTTTCGAGGAAAAATTCTCCGTCGAATGTTTGCTGAAAAATGCGAATTTCTGCTTTTCCTATAGCCTATGACCGATTAACAGTGTCAAAACTTGCATAAAGATCGATGCAATTGTTTAGAAATTTATCCCATCCATACAAACGAACCTTCAATGTTATATTTATAGATACAAATGGTAAAATAATAATTAAAAATTGAGGTTGGCTCACGTCGTCTTTGACCTTGCACATTCGTGACTTAAGGTGACTGGGTGTTGTCTACTTTCGCTTTGGCATTATGATGAATATGAAACTCTGAATAATGACATAGGTTGCATAGCTCGAATTCTTATAAAACAAAAACGCCCAAGACACTCTTGACAACCTCCTCTTCATGCCTGCAAAATTTCATTGAAATCTGTCTATCCGTTTCGGAAATTAGCCCGAACAATTAGACAAACACTACGATTTTATTAACATAGATTTGCAAACGCACTTCATTAAGTTCATTAAACATTATTGCCTCAATCATTCAATTAGTCGCAAACCGAAAAGAACAAAACAACAACACTTGCCAGCAAACGCGAATAATATGTGCACATGTACGTTTGTGTCTAAGCGTTAAAAAATTAAGCTAATTGTTCGATGATGTTTAGCTGCAAATTTGAAAGAAAATAATCAAATGCGACTCTTACTGATTGCATGCGTTGACAATGCGAGTTTGATGAAAAAGAACCTTAGCACGATCACTCACTGACAGCTGTCAATGTGTATGTGTGTATGCGCTACAACGTGTACTTGCCGTGTATGACATCAGCAAACGGTACAGTATACATACAGCACACGCCTACGCATTTTTTGTTGTTTTAAATGGGCAAAATCAGATGTTGACATAAAACGTCATAACTTGCGAACTCGTCGACCAACTTTGTGCAAATTTTAGACAAACCATCTAAACGACCATATGAACAAACCCTAAAAATGTTATCGAAATCGGTTTCACCATTCGTGTGTTATAAAGTCACAATGCACTTGAAACAATTTTTTATATATATAGAAGATAACACAATTTAAATTTAAAAAAAACTTTTAAATAAATACAATTTTTTTAATAGTTCAAGACCATTTCTGGATAAACTCAGTGTGCACATTGCTAATACTTATAAAGCAGATTATTTAAAAAAGTAAACGCCCTGTGATATTTTCGTGCAGTTTCTTTATACAGCGACTTGTTCGAAAAAAGCGTAGAAACCATATGCCTTCTTGACAACCTAGCGAAGATAAATTTAGAAACAATTTCAGTCTAAACCGCGAACAAACCTCTGCGAATGAGTTCAGCGATAGTGGTAGAATGTTGCCAGCTTTGACGAAACGCTCTTTCTGTGCCTCAAAAATGGTTAACAGCATCATCATCCTGAAGTTCTTCGAACCATTGTACCAATTGGTGCAGTACAATTCCGTTTGAAGGAGTTGTTTCTGCGAAATTCACTTCATAAGTTATTTAGAATTTGAAAGCAGTTTGGTGGTCACCTCATTCACGACCATTTGTCCGAAATAACAGTAAATCCACATTTGAAATGTCACGAAAATAATTACAAATATCATTGCAATGCAAGACATGTCAGTTAACGGTAAATATGAAACCATTACCAGACTAAAAGCCATCAAAACGCTGATGTATAGGACGCTGGTCAATGTTGTTAATGAAAAGACGTCGGATATATTATTGATTATACTGAATGAGGGAAAAGATGTTTAGTTAGTCTAGACTGTAAAAATTGTCTTATACTTTGAAGATTCGATGATTTTTTCGATAATCTCCTTAAGAGTATCTTCTGTAACTTTTTGATTGTCACCGTCTATGTCCAGTTGGCTTACTTCACGCCTTATGCTGGATAAAACGCCGCTACAAGTATACATAAGACCACAAAACATCTGCAAAAATAGATACAATAAGCAATACAATACAATAACAATATAAAGGGTGATTTTTCAAGCGTTCGATTTTTAATTACGACGACACACGATTTATTACGCCAATAAACCATCATATAAACACAAGAACACGTGCCCAAGCTAAGTTAGAAGTACCGCGATACTACAATAATTATGGAAAAAAACAGCTTAAATGCAGCGTGCCTGAAGTACTAAACACACTCCCTCAAGAGTTAAGAAATATAACAAATTTTAAAACTAGGAAAAAAAAACATAAAACAGTTTTTTCTAAATTTGAATTCAAACAGCTAAATCTATTTTCTATTTCTATTTTTCTATTTTCTATCTATCAATTTTAAATTTAACTCTCTATCATTAAAAGTATATTAAATGTATCAAAAACTAAGCTCACTTGTCTGAAATTAATTTATAACCTTGAGATACAACCTTCTGCAGATAAGCCGCCAAGGCTTCGCGGAAAAGTATAACCATTGTTAAGTTTTATTGAAAATAAAAATTGAATTGAATTGAATTGAATTGTCAAATAAAATAAAACAGGAAAATTGGTGAATATACAATTCTTATTTTTATTATTTTATTTGGCCGCCTAAATCGTACGCCTTTAGATTTTTTTTGGGAAATTTCAGAATTCCCCTCTAATTCGATAATCTAGCGTCAACTGGAGCCTTGGAAGACAGCATTACAGGTGTTATTAGCGAGATACCAACCATTAAGCCCGAAAAACTGACTCTTAATTGGACTCTCTTAAAACGTACTCTACCTAAAAAGTAGTCGTGGCCAACATTTGCGTGGTGTGTTCAGAAAATAAAGAGAATTTATTTATTGGTCTACATTAATTTTATCGCCTTCAAAATAGTCTCCATTAGATATTACGAAACGCTTCTCAAACTCGTTCTTTGTGATAGTCTTTAGCTCTTTCATCGATGCGCCTTAAATGCCACCTGTGCTTGTAAAACGACGGCTCTTCTAGGTTCTCTTTGCTTTTGGAAATAAGAAAAAGTCAGGAGTCAAAAGGAGCTATGTCTGCCGAATATGGAAGCTGGGGCATTGTTACAGGATTGTTTTTGGCCAAAAATTCACGAGAAAGCAACATCCACACGCCGTTGTTTTTGTTCAAAATTAAACAATTTTGCTGTCACGCGTTTCATGCCCAAAACATTCGAAAAAATTGCATAGCCTGAGCCAATCGATATGCCAGCATCATCAGCGACTTCTCTGATTGTGATTCGGCGATCGTTCATTACCATTTCGTCATTTTTTACACGTTTTCATCGAGTGATGATGTGCTGGGGCGTCCGAGGCGTTCATCATCTTCAATATCGTCACGGTCATCTTGGAAACGCTTATACCGCTCGTTAACTCTTGTTTTACTTATAGCAGACTCTCCATGGGCCTTTGCTAACATTTCACACACATTTTTACCCTTTATTTCATTTTTTTAACTTGATAATTTGATAAATTTGGCGCGGTGGCGTAGTGGGTGGGTTCGATTCCCGAAAAAAAAAACACCTAACATTTTTTCACGGCTCCACCTCTTTCGAATCTCTGACAATGCTCAAAGGGTTTAACTGTCTAGAAAAAGCTTCCCAATCTCGCCGTTTGGAGTCGGCATTAAACTGTAGGTCCCCTCCCCTCGTGAGAGAACAATAGCACGCACAACACGAGTGGTTGCTGAGAAGCTAGACCCAGGTCCACCTTGGACTGTAGCGCCGCCATTATTATTATTATTATTATTAATTTGATAAAATTGGATACAAATTCTTTGATCCATTTTTTTAACAAGCGAAAATCGTGGAGCTTGTAAAAGCACGTCTAACCTTAGTAGCTGCCAAAAACAAAGGAAACAACGAATTCAAGGGCATATATACCAGATTGTTGATAATCTCCAAACCCGCGAAATTTAAAAATTCCCGTTATTTTGTGAACACACCTCGCACACCAAATATTCCTTAAAAAGTAAATGACAAGCATTGAATCACCAATTCAAATAAAAATTGTATACTCTCTTGCAATTTTACTGTTGTTTTTTTTGACAATTAGAAACCAAACGCTTAAAAAACACTCATTAGAATGGTGCAAGGAACGAGCTGTTCAAAGTTTTTGTTGCGCGACTATCTCACCGTGTCATAGGCAATTACAACATAACTAAGAGTTGACACAGCAACAGTTTGATACATGAACATGATCTCGTAGTTCGGCGATTTGGTGAAGTTAAAGTAAGGCAAGTAAGAGTTATAAGGGAGTTCTCGGGCGACAAGGGGACCCGCAAAATGGGACACTATACAGAGGGTCATTGAAAAAAATCCGATTGTTGTCATTTTGCTATAGCTCCTTAGGCATGCTTTGAAATCTGTTTGATCCCGAAACTTATGGGACATCATTTCCAATTTCCTGATGCACAAGAAGATCTCATCGCAGTTGCGAGCGGCGGCAAATACTTTGTGAAAGCACATTATGAAAGCGAATCCATACAGAGCCTTCATAAGTGCGTACAGAACAGTTCCCGTTCGTACGGCAGCAATTATGTCGGACGCTGACAAAATGGGAATGATGCCACCGATGAGGTATACCACCTGGAAAAAAATAAAATAAAAACGCGGTGGATTAATGAAAGAAGAATTGTAAAGAATTGTACTCCGTATCTGATGAAGCGCGCCCTGAAAGTTTGATTTTTCTTCACATTGCGGTTCCATAAACCAAAAAATCTGAATACAATCTGTGAGAACTTGAAGAAGCTTCCATCGTCCATAGTGAACGAACAGCGTTACACTTCTAAAGGCGTTTAAGACAATAAATGAAATGCCAGTGGACGAGCGCCTATAAAGCGAAGTGAAAAAATCACCTGCCAACGATTGGCTATAACCATGTAATTGCTTATAATTGGCTATTAATTTGCTGACAGCACATGTCACGGGCGTTTATGTGAAGAAGAAAAATAAATATTTGCACATGTAAGAGCAACGAGGCAGTTTACATCCATGAATAATTAACTCGATTTGACGGCGGTAGATGTGAAAGTGTTTCTTCTGAATTTTCAATGATCTGAAATAAAAAAGAAAGTGAAAACATTCGGCATCTTCTGTAAATCGGGTCAAGGGTCTGATGGAAATTAAGCTTTCAAAAACTCTAGACTGTCCTAGGAAACATACTGTAGCAGTCCGTATACTCAATTCGAGCACTCTTTTAAGAAAAGGCAGAAAGGGAAAAAAAGAAGAAAAAAGCGTAGCCCAAATCGCAACAGCGCGTTCGGTCGCTCGGACTTTGACAGGGATTGGTACGTGTTTTAACGAATTTACGAGAATCTTATGTCAAAGCACGAGCACTCAGTTTTCCAAATCCAATTTTCCAAGGAAAATATCTTCCCCGAAGCTATCCACTTTCTAAAATACATTTTAAAAAAATTGGGTTTTTTTCTGTCAAAAAACCCGAGTGAGTAGAGAGCAGCTCTACTCCAAACTTTCTGCTCGGACTTACGATATTACCGTTTGTGAAATGTTCACGCCCGACCGCGCTATTCCGACTTGATTCATGATTTACGTGTATTCTACAGAAAATGTCAAAGCCTAGACTGCGCGAACGCGCTGTTGCGATTTGGGTATTATGTAAAAAAGGAAACTTGTGTATAAGCAGATACTGAGAAAAGAAGACTCATTCGTTAATAGTCACCAAAGAATAGTTACATACATAGAAATAAATAAAGTGGTTCCCATGGTGCTGGTTTCTCTTTTAAGGCCTCATTGGTCCTACTTCAAGTGGGACTGTAAGCCGCAAGGGCACTCGATTATCCACATTCCTTATCTACAGTTTGATTGATCCTGACTTCATTTTGGAGCTACATTCATGCTTGGCTTCGCTACCAGCCCAGCGGTCGGTAAAATTTTTTATTCGATTCACATGTGTGGCGTTATTCCAAGAATGGCATCTCGAATGTTGGCTTCGAGCTCGCCCAACATGGTTCGATTATTAACGTAGCCTAAGGACTTAACGTGGCTCCAGAGAAAATAACCGAGTGGTATCAAGTCGCTTCATCAATTCTAATTTGATGAAGGCAAAAAAAATCATACTTTGTATGCCTTTACCACTGTATCCAGTTTTCGCATCTGGTATCTGTTATCGGGTCTAAATGTTTTTACAAATGTTTAATGCAAACCGAGCCGCTACGTCTTACATTCATTAACCCAACCAAATGTTCACCCACTTTTGACTAAAGTTTTTAGCAATTTTCTCTTCCAGATTTTATTACAGTCGCTGAAAGCAAAGGCTTACATGTTCAACACTGTCAAGTTTGATAGATGTTATAGGAAACGAAGGACCTGCTTTTCTATATTGTTTTTGCATTAATTAAGGAATAACATTTATAGAAATACACAAACAGTTTTTTCTGTATTTTGTTTCAGAAATGTTCAGGCTTTTTAAGGTTCCGTCTACAAAAACGGAACCTTTATAATTTCGGTGTGTCCGTCCGTCCGTCCGTCCGTCCGTCCGTCGTGTCTGTCACACTTTTTTATCTCCGGAGTTTATGAAGATATCGGCATGAAATTTTGGAATTAGGTACTTCAGACCTAGATGTCATTACCTATGCAGCGATTTTAAAAAGTGGAGCCATTTGGGGGTGGCTCCAGTACAGGTGAAGTTGCCATTCATTTTCAAAAATTGTCGCACCCTATCGAAATATATATCAATCGACAGATCTTTCGAAATGAGGTGGATGTTTTTTTCAACACTTTTTTATCCAAAATACCGTTTGGAAAATATGGAGCTCCAAAGTGTTTTTAAATGCGTCCCCTCCTGCCATTTCTAAACCACAGTGTTTAAAAATCTGAAAATATCACAAAAACTTGGCTTCATTGAGTACTTTCATTTAAAACCATTGCGAGCATTCTGGCCTTAATGGTTTTGGAGATATTGGCCAAAAACGGTCAATCATCGACATGCGAATTTTGAAGATCTGAAAACGCAGTTTTGAAGACATCAATGTAAGCATTAAGAAATGATAAATTTCAAAATATCGATTTATGTTGAAATTTTGAGATATCTAAGATTTAAAATGAGAACGATTTTCATTTTCACACATAATTTCATGCTGTGTTCGGCCACTCTATTCGTTGATGAGCGTTATCTTTTCGATCTCACCCCTAAATGCCCAACAGAAATGAACACACACACACCGCAGGCATGAGCAGTGATTGGGTATGTGTGTGATGGAAGGGATTTTCTGTGTTGGATAGACTTGGATAGAGATATAGGTATATGTATGGATGAATGTTTGTTTGTTTGGATGTAGGAATGAATGTATGAATGAAGGGTTGATTTGGGTTGAAGTTAGAAGAAAATTCAACTGAAATAGTTTGGAAACGTCGTTTGATATTCAGAAATCATCCATCAATATTATGCGACGGAACCTTCCCCGTGCGAGTCCAACTCGCACTTCCCCAGTTTATTTCTTACTTGCCTCACTATTTTCCGTACTTCGGTGTCGGTCATAATGTGAAGGCGACCAGAACGCTGCACCGTATCCGTACAGTGGCACGACTTTTTTTTACGATGTTAGCAATTTCCGCCAGGTATTTTCCTTCTCTCCGATGCTGAACGATTAAATTTCTCATCTCTACCGGTAAAGCCTTTCCTCGCGCCATTAGGATTGCAGAACTTTACTTTTTATACGGAAATTTCAAAAACTAACCACGCACTAGGTGGGCGTAGTGGGTAGGTGCGTCGACTCCTACGCTCGAGGTCTAAAGTTCGAATCTCGAAAAAAACATCAAACATTTTTTCACGGCTCCACCTCTTTCGTATCACTGACAATGCTCAAAGAGTATAACTGTCTAGAAAAACTTCTCAATCTCGCCGTTCGGAGTCGTCATTAAACTGTAGGTCCCCTCCACTCGTGAAAGAACAATAACACGCACAACACGAGTGGTTGCTGAGAAGTCAGGCCCAGGTCCACCTCGGACTGTAGCGCCGCCATTATTATATTATTATTTTTATTATTAACCACGCACTAGGACGACTTGCGACAGAATAGTTGCAAGGATTGCAAAACATCGGAATATTACATTCTAACGGTATCTATCAACTCATGAATCGTGAAATAAATTGGGCTGTATACTAATTTTTGACAGCATTTTTCAGATAATTTTTGCTTCTGTCGTGAATAATTTCTAAACTATTTTTTTGTCTAACTATTTTGTAGTGAAAAATAAAAAAAAATGAGTTGTGAACTATATTTGGTGTTAAAATTAGTTTTTACTCACTTGCAACATAGCGTATTTTAAGTTCTGTACTAGTAGGCGCTGGTTGTATACAAATTGTTGACTCTCACTGTATATAATACTACATCGATTACTGCTGGTTAATCCCCAAGTACTGGGACTGACATGTGAGATTTTACGAACATTTTATAGAAAAGAAGGAATTCTCATGCCAATGAAAACCAGAACCATGGGATGGTCTTTTTGAAAGCTTAAGTACCATTTTCGTCGACAATTCTGTCAAAACAATTTCCATCAGACTCTTTACCCGATTTACAGAAGATGCCAAATGTTTTCACTTTTTTTTTTATTTCAAATAATTGAAAATTCAGAAGAAACACTTTCGCATCTAACGCCGTCAAATCGAGTTAATTATTCATGGATGTAAACTGCCTTGTTGCTCTTACATACATGTGTAAAAATGTATTTTGCTTTTTCACATAAACTGCCGTGACATGTGCTGTCAGCAAATTAATCGATAATTATAAGTAATTACAGTGGATGGTTATAGCCAATCGTTGGCAGGTGATTTTTCCACTTCGCTTTATACGCGTTCACTGGCATTTCATTTATTGTCCTAAACGCCTTCAGAAGTGTAACGCTGTTCATTCACTATGGACGATGGAAGTTTCTTCAAGTTCTCAAAGAACGTATTTCAATACTTCGGCTTATGGAACCGCAATTTTGAGAAAAATCAAACTTTCAGGGCGCGCTTCATCAGATACGGAGTACAATTCTCAATAATTCCTCATTATCTCTCTTTCCCGACCCGTACTTTTCACATTATTCTTTCCTATTTTCCAGGTGGTATATCTCATCGGTGGCATCATTCCAATTTTGTCAGCTTCCGACATAATTGCTGCCGTACGAACAAAAACAGTTCTGTACGCACTTTCGACGGCTCTGTATGGATTCGCTTTTATACTGTGTTTTCACAAAGTATTTGCCGCTGCTCACAGCTGCGATGAGATCTTCTTGTGCATCAGGAAATTGGAAATGATGCCCCATAGGTTTCGGGACCTCACAGACTTCAAAGCATGCCTAAGGAACTATAGCAAAATGGCAGCAATTGGATTTGTATCCATGACTCTTTGTACATTGACACGTATGGCGACTCCATTAGTTGGCGGAGAATTCCCTTATAACTCGTCTTTGCCTTACTTTGACTTCACCAAGTCGCCGAACTACGAGATAATGTTCATTTATCAAACTGTTGCTTTGGCAGCTCTTGGTTACGTGGTTATTGCCTATGACACGGTGAGATAGTCGTTATTTTGTTTGTGTTTATTGTTCTAACAACAGCTGTTTGCTGGTCATGTTGTTGCAGCATTGTAAAGAGTGATTTTTCAAGCCTTTGGTTTTTAATTGTCAAAAGAAAAATAGTAAAATTCCAATTGAATAGATAAATCAATCCTTTTTTTAAAAGAATATTTGGTGTAAGTACTGAACACAACTACAATTTAAGTCCTCCATACAGAGAGTGCAATTATGAGTCACTTTTTCGAGGTTAATGTTCGGTATCTCTCTAATAAGACGTGCAATGTTGTCTTCCAAGGCTGCAATTGAGACTGGATTGTCGGCATAGACGAGTAATTTGATGTTTCCCCATAAAAATTGTCTGAAGTTGTCAATTTGCACGATCTACCCAGCCTGTTTTTTTTTGACAATTAAAAACCAAATGCTTCAAAAATCACTCCTTAGGCTTTGGTACATATTTTGCAGATGTTTTGTGGCCTAATGTATACCAGTTGCGGTGCTTTATCCAGCATAAGGCGTGAAGTAAGTCAGTTGGACATAAGGGAAGACAATCAAAAATTAACGGAAGATACTCTTGAGGAGATTATCGAAAAAATCATCGAATCTTCAAAGTATTCGTTTGAAGTTCTCGTACAGTCTAGACTTAATAAATATTTTTCTCTCTTCATTCAGTATAATTAATAATATATCGGATGTATTTTCATTAACAACAATGACCAGTGTCCTAAACGTCAGCGTTTTGATGGCTTTTAGTCTGCTAATGGTTTCATATTTACCGTTAAGCGACATGTCTTGCATTGGAATGATATTTATCATCATTTTCGTGACATTTCAAATGTGGATTTACTGTTATTTCGGACAAATGGTTGTAAATGAGGTATGTAATTACCAAACCACTCTCAACCATTTAATAATTTAGAAAGTCAAATTTCTTAGAAAGAACTACTTCAAACGGAATTGTACTGCACCAATTGGTACAATGGTTCGAAGAACTTCAGGAAGATGATACTCTTAACCATTTTTGAGGCACAAAAAGAGCGTTATATCAAAGCTGGCAACATTCTGCCGTTATCCTTGAGCACATTCGCAGAGGTATGTTTGCCATTTACACTGAAATTGTCACTGAATTCATCTTCACTAGGTTGTCAAGAAGGCATATACTTTCTACGCATTTTTCAAACAAGTCGCTGTATAAAGAAACTGCACGGAAATATCACAGGGCATTTAATTCAATGTACGAGTAGACAAAGCTAAGATTTTTTAAACAATTTGCTTTATTGAGGGAAAATGGTCTTTATTTTGTTTTTAAAATTAGTCGCTTGAATTATGTCGTAAGAAGTAAATAAGAAGAAAATTTGAAATATTCAATAAACTTCGCATTCGTTTAATTGTGGGATTATCTGTATCATGTATATAATACTTCACCGATTGCAAGGTACTGCTGGTTAATCCCCAAGTGCTGGGACTGACACATGAGATTTTACGAACATTTTATAGAAAAGAAGAAACCCTTTTGAAACACTACACTGGAGCACTTAGACTCAAAACTGGTCCATTGTACTGCCAGGTAGCAACCTACTCTAGCGCCGTTAATTTGATCCCAACGGCAAATGGTGACTGAAGCAGATTCGGTTTCACTGGGATTCGAATCTGGGACCCCTCTAACTTGAGGCAGGCACTTAACCAACTGCGCCATCCAGTTGTTGCCATTGTTATTACTATTATTATTATTATTATGCAAATACTCGTAACTGCCTTTCTTTGCAGACTACTAACGAATGACTCTTCTTTCTCTATATCTGATCATACACCAGTATCTGCTTTTTAACTCATTTTTTTCCTCTCTGCCTTTTCTTAAAAGAGCGTTCGAATTCAGTATATGGACTGCTCAGTATGTATCCTAGGAGGTTTTCCAGCTTGGTGTTTTGGGCACACCAGAACCATGGGATGGTCTAGAGTTTTTGAAAGCTTAAGTACCACTTTCATCGACAATTCCGGCAAAACAATTTCCATCAGACTCTTTACCCGATTAACAGAAGATGCCAAATGTTTTCATTTATTTTTTTTATTTCAGATCATTGAAAATTCAGAAGAAACACTTTCACATCTACCGCCGTCAAATCGAGTTAATTATTCATGGATGTAAACTGCCTTGTTGCTCTTACATGTGCATATATTTATTTTGCTTCTTCACATAAACTGCCGTGACATGTGCTGTCAGCAAATTAATCGGCAATTATAAGCAATTACAGCGGATGGTTATAGCCAATCGTTGGCGGGTGATTTTTCCACTTCGCTTTGTACGCGTCCACTGGCATTCTATTTATTGTCTTAAACGCCTTCAAAAGTGTAACGTTGTTCATTCACTATGGACGATGAAAGTTTCTTCAAGTTCTCACAAATCATATTCAGATTTTTTGGATTATGGAACCGCAATTTTGAGAAAAATCAAACTTTCAGAGCCCGCTTCATCAGATACGGAGTACAGTTGTCGATATTTCTTAATCGACATTAATCCATCGCATTATTCTTTTCTTTGTTTCCAGGTGGTATACCTCATCGGTGGCATCATTCCCATTTTGTCAGCGTCCGACATAATTGCTGCCGTACGAACGGGAACTGTTCTGTACGCACTTATGAAGGCTCTGTATGGATTCGCTTTCATAATGTGCTTTCACAAAGTATTTGCCGCCGCTCGCAACTGCGATGAGATCTTCTTGTGCATCAGGAAATTGGAAATGATGTCCCATAAGTTTCGGGATCAAACAGATTTCAAAGCATGCCTAAGGAGCTATAGCAAAATGACAACAATCGGATTTTTTTCAATGACCCTCTGTATAGTGTCCCATTTTGCGGGTCCCCTTGTCGCCCGAGAACTCCCTTATAACTCTTACTTGCCTTACTTTAACTTCACCAAATCGCCGAACTACGAGATCATGTTCATGTATCAAACTGTTGCTGTGTCAACTCTTAGTTATGTTGTAATTGCCTATGACACGGTGAGATAGTCGCGCAACAAAAACTTTGAACAGCTCGTTCCTTGCACCATTCTAATGAGTGTTTTTTAAGCGTTTGGTTTCTAATTGTCAAAAAAAACAACAGTAAAATTGCAAGAGAGTATACAATTTTTATTTGAATTGGTGATTCAATGCTTGTCATTTACTTTTTAAGGAATATTTGGTGTGCGAGGTGTGTTCACAAAATAACGGGAATTTTTAAATTTCGCGGGTTTGGAGATTATCAACAATCTGGTATATATGCCCTTGAATTCGTTGTTTCCTTTGTTTTTGGCAGCTACTAAGGTTAGACGTGCTTTTACAAGCTCCACGATTTTCGCTTGTTAAAAAAATGGATCAAAGAATTTGTATCCAATTTTATCAAATTAATAATAATAATAATAATAATGGCGGCGCTACAGTCCAAGGTGGACCTGGGTCTAGCTTCTCAGCAACCACTCGTGTTGTGCGTGCTATTGTTCTCTCACGAGGGGAGGGGACCTACAGTTTAATGCCGACTCCAAACGGCGAGATTGGGAAGCTTTTTCTAGACAGTTAAACCCTTTGAGCATTGTCAGAGATTCGAAAGAGGTGGAGCCGTGAAAAAATGTTAGGTGTTTTTTTTTTCGGGAATCGAACCCACCCACTACGCCACCGCGCCAAATTTATCAAATTATCAAGTTAAAAAAATGAAATAAAGGGTAAAAATGTGTGTGAAATGTTAACAAAGGCCCATGGAGAGTCTGCTATAAGTAAAACAAGAGTTAACGAGCGGTATAAGCGTTTCCAAGATGACCGTGACGATATTGAATATGATGAACGCCTCGGACGCCCCAGCACATCATCACTCGATGAAAACGTGTAAAAAATGACGAAATGGTAATGAACGATCGCCGAATCACAATCAGAGAAGTCGCTGATGATGCTGGCATATCGATTGGCTCAGGCTATGCAATTTTTTCGAATGTTTTGGGCATGAAACGCGTGACAGCAAAATTGTTTAATTTTGAACAAAAACAACGGCGTGTGGATGTTGCTTTCTCGTGAATTTTTGGCCAAAAACAATCCTGTAACAATGCCCCAGCTTCCATATTCGGCAGACATAGCTCCTTTTGACTCCTGACTTTTTCTTATTTCCAAAAGCAAAGAGAACCTAGAAGAGCCGTCGTTTTACAAGCACAGGTGGCATTTAAGGCGCATCGATGAAAGAGCTAAAGACTATCACAAAGAACGAGTTTGAGAAGCGTTTCGTAATATCTAATGGAGACTATCTTGAAGGCGATAAAATTAATGTAGACCAATAAATAAATTCTCTTTATTTTCTGAACACACCACGCAAATGTTGGCCACGACTACTTTTTAGGTAGAGTGCGTTTTAAGAGAGTCCAATTAAGAGTCAGTTTTTCGGGCTTAATGGTTGGTATCTCGCTAATAACACCTGTAATGCTGTCTTCCAAGGCTCCAGTTGACGCTAGATTATCGAATTAGAGGGGAATTCTGAAATTTCTCAAAAAAAATCTAAAGGCGTACGATTTAGGCGGCCAAATAAAACAATAAAAATAAGAATTGTATATTCACCAA
This sequence comes from Myathropa florea, assembly GCA_930367185.1. NCBI lineage: Eukaryota > Metazoa > Arthropoda > Insecta > Diptera > Syrphidae > Myathropa > Myathropa florea. The sequence goes on from OV884003.1 coordinate 20,185,726, forward strand.
TTTTCCTGTTTTATTTTATTTGACAATTCAATTCAATTCAATTCAATTTTTATTTTCAATAAAACTTAACAATGGTTATACTTTTCCGCGAAGCCTTGGCGGCTTATCTGCAGAAGGTTGTATCTCAAGGTTATAAATTAATTTCAGACAAGTGAGCTTAGTTTTTGATACATTTAATATACTTTTAATGATAGAGAGTTAAATTTAAAATTGATAGATAGAAAATAGAAAAATAGAAATAGAAAATAGATTTAGCCGTTTGAATTCAAATTTAGAAAAAACTGTTTTATGTTTTTTTTTCCTAGTTTTAAAATTTGTTATATTTCTTAACTCTTGAGGGAGTGTGTTTAGTACTTCAGGCACGCTGCATTTAAGCTGTTTTTTTCCATAATTATTGTAGTATCGCGGTACTTCTAACTTAGCTTGGGCACGTGTTCTTGTGTTTATATGATGGTTGATTGGCGTAATAAATCGTGTGTCGTCGTAATTAAAAATCGAACGCTTGAAAAATCACCCTTTATATTGTTATTGTATTGTATTGCTTATTGTATCTATTTTTGCAGATGTTTTGTGGTCTTATGTATACTTGTAGCGGCGTTTTATCCAGCATAAGGCGTGAAGTAAGCCAACTGGACATAGACGGTGACAATCAAAAAGTTACAGAAGATACTCTTAAGGAGATTATCGAAAAAATCATCGAATCTTCAAAGTATAAGACTCTTTTTACAGTCTAGACTAACTAAACATCTTTTCCCTCATTCAGTATAATCAATAATATATCGGATGTCTTTTCATTAACAACATTGACCAGCGTCCTATACATCAGCGTTTTGATGGCTTTTAGTCTGCTAATGGTTTCATATTTACCGTTAACTGACATGTCTTGCATTGCAATGATATTTGTAATTATTTTCGTGACATTTCAAATGTGGATTTACTGTTATTTCGGACAAATGGTCGTGAATGAGGTGACCACTAAACTGCCTTCAAATTCTAAATAACTTATGAAGTGAATTTCGCAGAAACAACTCCTTCAAACGGAATTGTACTGCACCAATTGGTACAATGGTTCGAAGAACTTCAGGATGATGATGCTGTTAACCATTTTTGAGGCACAGAAAGAGCGTTTCGTCAAAGCTGGCAATATTCTACCACTATCGCTGAACTCATTCGCAGAGGTTTGTTCGCGGTTTAGACTGAAATTGTTTCTAAATTTATCTTCACTAGGTTGTTAAGAAGGCATACGGATTCTACGCTTTTTTCGAACAAGTCGCTGTATAAGGAAACTGCACGGAAATATCACAGGGCAGTTAATTTTTAATTAATTAATCTGCTTTATAAGTATTAGCAATGTGCACACTGAGTTTAGCCAGAAATGGTCTTGAGCTATGAAAAAAAATTGTACTTAATTTTAATTTTTTTTTTTAATTTGAATTATGTTATCTTCTATATATATAAAAAATTGTTTCAAGTACATTGTGACTTTATAACACACGAACGGTGAAACCGATTTCGATAACATTTTTAGGGTTTGTTCATATGGTCGTTTAGATGGTTTGTCTAAAATTTGCACAAAGTTGGTCGACGAGTTCGCAAGTTATGACGTTTTATGTCAACATCTGATTTTGCCCATTGTCAACGCATGCAATCAGTAAGAGTCGCATTTGATTATTTTCTTTCAAATTTGCAGCTAAACATCATCGAACAATTAGCTTAATTTTTTAACGCTTAGACACAAACGTACATGTGCACATATTATTCGCGCTTGCTGGCAAGTGTTGTTGTTTTGTTCTTTTTGGTTTGCGACTAATTGAATGATTGAGGCAATAATGTTTAATGAACTTAATGAAGTGCGTTTGCAAATCTATGTTAATAAAATCGTAGTGTTTGTCTAATTGTTTGGGCTAATTTCCGAAACGGATAGACAGATTTCAATGAAATTTTGCAGGCATGAAGAGGAGGTTGTCAAGAGTGTCTTGGGCGTTTTTGTTTTATAAGAATTCGAGCTATGCAACCTATGTCATTATTCAGAGTTTCATATTCATCATAATGCCAAAGCGAAAGTAGACAACACCCAGTCACCTTAAGTCACGAATGTGCAAGGTCAAAGACGACGTGAGCCAACCTCAATTTTTAATTATTATTTTACCATTTGTATCTATAAATATAACATTTAAGGTTCGTTTGTATGGATGGGATAAATTTCTAAACAATTGCATCGATCTTTATGCAAGTTTTGACACTGTTAATCGGTCATAGGCTATAGGAAAGCAGAAATTCGCATCTTTCAGCAAACATTCAACGGAGAATTTTTCCTCGAAAACGAGGTTGAGTACAACGTTTTGGTCAACGGTGGGCGTTACAGTGTCATGTTAACCGACTTTTTTTTACTGAAATTGAAAACATGGATTTGAACGACCTCTGGTTCATGCAGGAGGGCGCACTATGTCACACAGCCCATGTCACAATCGATCTTTTGCGCACCAAATTCCCAAATCGTGTTTTCAACCGTTTGGCCGCCTCGGAGCTGCGTTTTTACCCCTTTGGATTTTTTTTGTGGAGAACCGTGAAGGACTTATGTTATGCCAACAATAGGAACGGGGGCAGGGTTCTTCTGCGATCTCTTTGAAAGAACCCTAAACCTAAGTGACGAATGTAGCGTTTTCCAAGCAGAAGTGGTAGCATTAAATTAGGCGGCACTTATGCTTAAAGAGCTTAGAGTGACTAAAAAATGATAACCATATACTCCGACAGCCAAGCGGCTATAAGAGCCATAGCGTCGGATATTGTAAAGTCGAAACTAGTCAAGCTATGCAGTTTCGACAGAACGTCAACGAAATCTCCAATGTAGACACGGTGACTTTCTGCTGGGACACAGGACACAGGACACACAGGAGTTCAAGGAGACGAGAGAGCGGACGTGTTGGCAAAGGAAGGCTCAGAGTTAGATAAATCTCTAGCACTACCTTATATCTGCATGCCGTTAAGTTTCCTAAGGAAGGAAATAGAGAACAAAGCCTTAGAAAGAGCAAATGCGCGAAGGCTGAATCTGGACATTGGGTCAACGACTAGAGCCCTATGGCCGGTGTTGAACAGGAGGAAATCATTATCAATGATTAGCATAAGTCGCAAGGATATACGAAGGGTGGTGGAAGTACTCACCGGACATAGGCACCGATAGGCACCCATGCCAGTAGGTTACTGTAGAAATTGCAGGGACGTGGAGGAAATAGAGTCCGTCCGCCACCTGCTATGCGATTGTCTAGCCCTACCGGGAAGGAGACTGCTAACACTAGGCAGTAACTTCTTCGACGAGCTGGAAGATCTGAATAAAATAGAGCTGAAGCTCCTCCTGAGATATATACAACAATCTGGGTGGTTCTAATAAGCAGCAAAAGTGTAGGTCTCACGGAGTACACCCCCATACATAGGGCACAATGTACCCAACTGTCGCAAGGGCACGCTATCTACCTCTCTACCTATGCCAACAATCCGGAAACGATTCAGGCACTTAAGGCCAATATCATCCAAGCAATCCGTAAGCTACAGCCCGAAACCATCAACAAGGTCTTGGAAAATTGGAATGACAGAATGCGTTGCTGCGAAAAAATCAATCCATATTTTGCCGTAAATTTATTAAGACAATTGAACGTCATATGTTTTCGTCCGCGTTGATGTTGACACATCGAAATCACATTTAAAGGTGAAAAACTGCTCTGGAGTTGGACGACAAGTGTTCATAAGCAACTAAAAGCCGTATGTTCCAGGGAAATATATAGTTGAAAAAGTCCGACGCGAACCACTTGTCATAAGAGCTTTCACCCTGTACGACATTGAACAAATGTAAGTTGGACGACCAAGTCGTTGCTTTGGAATTGTTGTATTTCCGAACATCTCGCTCTATCGCTCGTTGCTCTATCGCTCGTCGCCTAATCGCTCGTCGCCCAATCGCTCGTCGCCCAATCGCTCGTCGCTCAATCGCTCGACGCTCTATCGCTCGATGCCCAATCGCTCGACGCTCTATCGCTCGTCGCTCTATCGCTCGTCGCTCAATCGCTCGTCGCCCAATCGCTCGTCCCCCAATCGCTCGTCGCCTAATCGCTCGTCGCCCAATCGCTCGACGCTCTATCGCTCGATGCCCAATCGCTCGACGCTCTATCGCTCGTCGCTCTATCGCTCATCACCCAATCGCTCGTCGCCTAATCGCTCGTCGCCGAATCGCTCGTCGCCTAATCGCTCGTCGCCCAATCGCTCGTCGCTCAATCGCTCGACGCTCTATCGCTCGATGCCCAATCGCTCGACGCTCTATCGCTCGTCGCTCTATCGCTCGTCGCCCAATCGCTCGTCGCCCAATCGCTCGACGCTCTATCGCTCGTCGCTCTATCGCTCGTCGCTCAATCGCTCGTCGCCCAATCGCTCGTCCCCCAATCGCTCGTCGCCTAATCGCTCGTCGCCCAATCGCTCGACGCTCTATCGCTCGTCGCCCAATCGCTCGTCGCCCAATCGCTCGTCGCCCAATCGCTCGTCGCTCTATCGCTCGTCGCTCTATTGCTGGTCGCTCTATCGCTCGTCGCCCAATCGCTCGTCGCCTAATCGCGTGTCCGCTCATGTCAAAAATGATTTTAGACAAAGCGATGCTGTCAAATTATTATTTTCAACATCGTTCTCGAAAATTGTGCAAAACTTACTGAGCAAAACTAGAGGCACGATCTCCCAAAAGTCCATACAACTGCTGGCATGTTGACGGTAATTGGAAAAGAAGATTCATTCGAATGTACGGACTGTACAGCCACATGTTACCAACCAGGCGTCTACTCATCTAACGCAAGGCAATGTGAAGCGCATAAAAAACTTTGCTCCGTCCATAAGAATATTCAACAAGAAGGACGTCCGCGACTGAGTTGAAGCACACAAGTCCAGAAGGACCTCAACTAACTTGCCCATTATCAGATTCACAGAACGAGCAGATTGGCAAAGGTGCCAAATTTCTTTCGGATGGTTATGGTTTTTTTCATTTCAGAATTGTCGTAGATAGGTTTTCGCAGTTACTGCCCTTCCAGAAGGTCAATTATTCATTGATATAAACTGCCTTGTTGCTCTTTATGTCATATGAAAATATCCAAATCAGAATTAAAGAAGATGATAAGTATAAGTATGTAATAGGGATATATAGACCACCAGGCTACAGCCGAAAAGCGTTTATCGAAGAATTTGGAAATAACATTGGACAACTGGGAAAAAAGGACGAATTAATGGTAATGGGTGATATAAACATCAATGTGAATGATCTGGATGTGTATGGCGTTAAAGAATATCTGGAAATGCTGGCGTCGCTGGGATTGATTAATGTGATAACGGAGTTCACCAGGGTAGACCCGAACACAGGATCAAAATCAACGATTGACCACATATTAACTAACGCTATGTATGGCCAAATCAATTCAGCTGTAATTGAAAGTTGTATCACTGATCACTACCCAATCATATACTTCCCACCAATGAGAAAATCTGCTGTTAAAGAAAACACAGTCAGCTTGTCCTATATATCTAATAATAAGGTTAACGAACTAATTGCAGATGCAAACTGGGATGAAGTTCTGAATGAAAGTGATGCTGTCTCACTCTACCAGAAGCTTCATGATAAAATGACAAACATTTACGAAAAATCAATGTATGTCAAACAAATAAGAACCAGAAGAAAGGAAAACCCATGGATGTCTACTGATTTAATTGCTAAATGTAAAAATAGGGACGAACTTTACAGAAGGTGGAAAAACAACAGGCTGAACAAAACTTATGAACTGGAGTATAAGGCTTTCAGAAACAAACTGAATAAAGAAATAACCGCTCAAAAGTCAATATTCTACAGAACTAAGTTTAATCAAATCAGATCCGACCCCCGTAAAACATGGAGTCTTATAAACGAAATACTGGGAAGGAAAAAGCCTGGACTTGATGAAACAATTACAAAGAACTTCTCTGGCAAAATGTGTGTGAATAACCTAGTTAGTGCATTCGCAAACAATTTTAGCACTCAGGTTAAAAACATTATTCACCAATGTGACGCCGTCACATCGACACATACGGTTTCAACATTGGCCAATACAATTTTCTTACAAGAAACAGATTTAACGGAGATGAGAAGAATAATTCTTTCGCTCAGCGATAGCAAGTCGCCAGGTTTTGACAGAATAAGAGCCGGGGATATAAAAAGACATGCGGACATTTTCACCCCAATATTGTGCAAATTCATAAACCTTAGCATAAGCCAAGCGAAAATCCCTGCAAATTTGAAAACCGCTGTAGTCAGGCCCATATACAAAGGAGGTACCAAAAGCGATATTAATAACTACAGGCCAATATCAATATTGCCAGTAGTTGAAAAGTGCCTTGAAGAGGTCGTTACAAAGAGGCTTCAAGACTTTATTACGAAACATTCGGTAATACATGCAAGTCAGTACGGATTTCAAAAAAATAAGAGTACTGGTAAACTGTTGGGGGAATTTGCGAATTGTATTAACGAAGGCCTAAACAAAAGCTACCATGTTCTAGTGCTATTCGTGGATTTCAGCAAGGCCTTTGACACGCTTAACCACGCAAAATTAATAGAAGTACTGGAATATATTGGCATAAGAGGTTTAATGGCAGATTGGCTGAAAGAATATTTAATAAACAGGCAATTTTGTGTTAAAATCAACCAGTCATATAGCCAAAAAGAACGCGTGCAATATGGAGTCCCTCAAGGATCAAAATTGGGTCCAATCCTTTTCATCCTTTACACCAACGAGCTGCTAAATGTTTTCAAGCAGGCCATACCATTCGCGTATGCAGACGACACGGCGATAGTGGTGCGCCACAGATCTTTAAGTACGGCAACAGCAAGAATGCAGGAGGAGTTTGACAATGCGGTTAAATGGTGCCATGACCACGGTCTAACGATTAATGCATCAAAAACTAAGATGATGCACATTCGAAGTCCGCAGTTCAAGGCTACTCAACAACAAATCTATTTCAGAAATGATTCCTGTAATAGTTCAATCAGTTGTCCGATTGAGATAGTGGAGAGATACAAATATCTTGGAGTCACTATTGACAGCAATTTTCTGTGGGATACGCATATCGGTGAGTTGCGTGTAAGCCTTAAAAAAGCTTTATACGCACTCACTCACCTAAAGTTCCATGCCACAACGTCCGTTTTAAGGCAAGTTTACTATGCCTTAGTAGAATCAAAATTGAGGTATGGAATACTTGCATGGGGCAATGCATCTGCAACGCACATACAAAAACTTGCAAAATTGCAAAACACAGCGTTGAAAAAGATACGTGTTGATAATCGAAATGTTCCTGAAGAAGACCGATTTAAAGTTCTTCCAGTAGAAGACATATTTAAGATGACTCTAATCCTCGAGTATTACGAAGACACGCGTTTCATCACACCAATCCAACATGAGATTAACACGAGAAGGCGGGCGCAAGGTATGCTTCAAGAACCCCGATTCTTCAACAATTACGGGAGAAGACAGCTTAGATGCAGTGTACCAGAAGTCCTCAATACACTTCCACCAGAAATCAAAACCATCCCAAACATAAGAAATAGGAAAAAACACATTAAGAACTTTTTTCTAAATCCAAATTCAAATATGTAACGATCTTTTAAATTTAATGCTTTAAATTTTTCTTATAATTTTCTGAATTGTACAATTAATGAATTTAAGACTTACTCATCTAAAATCAATATTAAAATTTCTGAAACACAATCTTCTGCAGAAAAGCCTTTATAAGGCTTCGCGGAAACAAATAACTACTGTAACTGTTTTATGAAAATAAAAATGAATTAAATTGTCAAAAAAAAAAAAAAAAAAAAAAAAAAATGCCCAATCGCTCGACGCTCTATCGCTCGTCGCTCTATCGCTTGTCGCTCTATTGCTGGTCGCTCTATCGCTCGTCGCTCTATCGCTCGTCGCCCAATCGCTCGTCCCCCAATCGCTCGTCGCCTAATCGCTCGTCGCCCAATCGCTCGACGCTCTATCGCTCGATGCCCAATCGCTCGACGCTCTATCGCTCGTCGCTCTATCGCTCATCACCCAATCGCTCGTCGCCTAATCGCTCGTCGCCCAATCGCTCGTCGCTCTATCGCTCGTCGCTCAATCGCTCGACGCTCTATCGCTCGATGCCCAATCGCTCGACGCTCTATCGCTCGTCGCTCTATCGCTCGTCGCTCTATTGCTGGTCGCTCTATCGCTCGTCGCTCTATCGCTCGTCGCCCAATCGCTCGTCCCCCAATCGCTCGTCGCCTAATCGCTCGTCGCCCAATCGCTCGACGCTCTATCGGTCGATGCCCAATCGCTCGACGCTCTATCGCTCGTCGCTCTATCGCTCGTCGCTCTATCGCTCGTCGCCCAATCGCTCGTCGCCTAATCGCGTGTCCGCTCATGTCAAAAATGATTTTAGACAAAGCGATGCTGTCAAATTATTATTTTCAACATCGTTCTTGAAAATTGTGCAAAACTTACTGAGCTTACATCTCACGAGAGTAAGCTTAATGTGAACGGATGTGTTTAATATCGATACTTTATAATTAATATTCTTGCCAAAGTTGAGTTTAAATCTTGTTTAAATTATAGTTTAACAACCCAAAAACAGTGACTTTAATTCCTTACAGAAAAGACAGACAATTTCTCTATAAAATCACATAACTAGTGTTTTTTTTTTTTTTTTTTATTTGTTGTCTTTTGGTCTTTATAAAATTAAAATTATCTGTTTAACATGCATGTGTGCGGGCATTGCGGTGAAAATCTACTTGTAGAAGATGAGTTTGCTGAATGTTCGGCCTGCAAGCGAAAGCTCCATTTCGGCTGCACCACGGTAAGTGAAAAATCGTGGAGAACCATGGGCACTAGAAGAGAAGCCTGGAAGTGCCAGTCATGTCGGTTTAACACAGATAGCCAGACTACCGGTTCAGCCATCAATACGGAGGTAGATGTTCCTCATACATCGACAGAACAGCCTTCTAAGAGAATGAGAGAACATAACAGCCCCTTCGCCTCAACTAACACCATCGCAACAGGCAACCCAGCTGTTTTAACTGAAATTCGTCTGCTCAGAGAGGAACTGAAGGACATCGTTGCAAGCTGTAATTTCTTATCAGCAAAGTACGATGACCTATCTGCACACATGAAGAAAAACAATGACCTTATTGAAAACATAACAAAAGAACTAAATGAAATTAAGACAAGTAATCTGCAAAAAGACATTGTAATAGAAAATCTCCAAACACAAGTCAACACCATGGAGCAGCAATTGATCAAAAATAATATTGAGATCAAAAATATTCCCCCCACTCCGCAAGAAAACCTCATAGAAGTAGTGAAGGGAATTGGCAAAACGATCACCTATGCAATTAACGACTGCGATATTTCGGATATATACCGAACAAAAACCAAAAACCCAGCAAATTCGACGATCATTGCAACATTTGCATCCAACATAAAAAAACGAGAATTTCTCCACAAAACACGCTCTGTTCGCCCCATCAAAACGAAGACTGTGATGCAAAACAGTAATGTCAACTCAAATGCGAGATCCAATTTGCCAGACACTACGGTTTTTGTGAACAATCAGCTGACAAAACAAAATAAACACTTGATGTGGATGGCTAAGGAGAGAGCGAGACAGGAGAACTGGAGATTTGTGTGGGAGAGCGCTGGAAGATTGCTCGCTAGAAAAAATGAGAGTACCCAGCCCATCTTCATAAACACAGTTAATGATGTGAGCAAAATCGTACGCTCTTAATAGCAGCTCTGTTTGTAAACAAAACGATACACAAACATTTTTTATGTCAAAAATGGATGACAATGAAGTAGTAGTCGATTTAAATTGTAGGGTAATATTTGGTTTTAGCAGCAGTGAATTAAATGAACTGAAGGAAAAAGAAAATGGTTATCTATGTTTTAACATAAGATCATTAAAGAAGAATTGGAATGACTTTTGCATAAATGTTAGCCATTGCATCAATTCTTTAAATGTTATTGTTTAAGTGGAAACCAATATTGAAGAAGAAAACATTGATCACTTCAATTTAGATGGTTTCCAGGCGGAATTCCTGAATCGAGACAAACGTAGAGGAGGTGGAATTCTGATGTTTATACGAAATGAAGTGCAGTATGAACGTGTAACATCAGAAAGTAGTTCATATGAAAACATTAAGATAAAAATTAAAGAAGAAAATAAATACATGTATATTATGGGCATATATAGGCCACCAGGTTTCAGCAAAAAAACGTTTATTAAAGAGTTTGCGAATAATATTGGACAATTGGGGAGAAAGGAAGAAGTGGTGATAATGGGTGATATGAATATTAATGTGAATGATTTGAATTTGTATGGCGTCAAGGAATATCTTGAAATGTTGGCATCATCAGGATTGCTAAATGTGATTACTGAATTTACCAGGATAGACCCACACACTGGATCAAAAACTACGATAGATCACATTCTGACAAACGCCTTGCATAAACAAATCAATTCTGCCGTTATAGAAAGTAGTATCACCGATCATTATCCGATCATATACTTCCGTCCAACGCAGAGATCTACAATTGAAGAAAGTCCAGTTAGACTATCTTATATATCCAGCGTGAAGGTCAATGAATTAATAAGAGATACAAATTGGGATGATATCTTAAATAATAATGACACTGTTTCACTTTATCAAGCACTTTCTGATAAAATGAAGTATATATATGAAACATCGACTGCAGTGAAGCAAATAAAAAACAAAAGAAAGAGTAATCCTTGGTTGACTCCTGACTTAGTTGCTAAATGCAAAAAAAGGGACGAGATTTATAGAAGATGGAAAAACAACAGGCTAAATAAGACTTATGAATTGGAGTATAAGACATATAGAAACAAGCTTAATAAAGAGATAATCGCCCAAAAATCTTTCTTCTACAAGACCAAATTCAGTCAATTAAGATCTGATTCACGCAAAACGTGGAGTCTTATAAATGAGATACTTGGGAGGAAAAAACCTGGAGTTGACGAAACTCTCTTAAAGAATTTCTCTGACAAAGTATGTCTTAATAGTCTAGCCAATGTATTTGCATCAAATTTTACCACTCAAATACGAGATATTGTTCACCAATGTGGCGTGGTCACTTCCACACACACAAATTCAACCTTTGACAGATCAATATTTATACAAGAAGCCAGCTATTCTGAAATACGAAGCATAATCCTGTCGCTGAACGATACGAAGTCACCAGGCATCGATAGAATAAGAGCTGGGGATATAATAAGACATGTGAACATATTCACTCCTATTCTGTGCAAATTGGTAAACTTGAGTATTAGCGAATCAAAGATACCTGCTGGTCTAAAAACCGCTGTAGTTCGGCCTATATACAAAGGTGGTAAGAAAGACGAGGTCAGCAATTACAGACCTATATCTATATTACCAATAATAGAAAAATGCCTTGAAGAGGTTGTAGCAAAAAGACTGCAAGATTTTATTATGAAGAATTCTCTTATACACCCAAGTCAGTATGGGTTTCAGAAAAATAAAAGCACTGGCAAGCTATTAGGAGAATTTGCAAACTGCGTCAACGAAAGCTTAAACAAAAGCTATCATGTCTTAGTGTTGTTCGTAGATTTCAGCAAGGCGTTTGATACCCTAAACCATGATATGCTAATTAAAGCAATAGAGCGTGCTGGGATAAGAGGTTTGGCAGCAAATTGGTTTAAGGATTATCTGCACAACAGGCTCTTCTGTGTAAAAATAAACCATACGTTGAGTAAAAACGAACGTGTGCAGTATGGAGTCCCGCAAGGGTCAAAATTGGGACCAATACTTTTTATTTTATACACAAACGAGCTCCTAAGAGTATTTAAGCAGGCAATACCATTTGCTTTTGCAGACGATACGGCGATTGTGGTGCGTCATAGATCCCTGCAAACGGCAACCAAAATAATGCAGGAGGAGTTCGACAATGCAGTTAAATGGTGTCATGATCACGGACTTGTGATCAACGCAACAAAAACCAAGATGATGCACATACGAAGTCCACAGTTCAAGGCCACTCAAGAGAAAATACTTTACAGAATCATCAACTGTAGTAATTCAGTAGGATGTCCGATAGAAATTGTTGAAACATACAAATATCTTGGTGTCACAATTGACAGCAATTTTCTGTGGGATACGCATATTGATAAGTTGCGTGCAAGCCTTAAAAAAGCTTTGTACGCACTTTCACATTTAAAATTCCATGCCATAGCACCAGTACTAAAACAAGTTTATTATGCCTTGGTGGAATCCAAACTGAGGTATGGCATTCTTGCGTGGGGCAGTGCATCTGCCACTCATATTAATAAACTCATAAAACTTCAAACTACGGCATTGAAAAAGATAGAACCATATCGTCAGCGCAGTACCTCAGAGCAATCAAGTTTTCAAGTTCTTTCTGTAAACGACATCTTTAAGATGACCCTAATCCTGGAGTACTATGATGACAACCGGTTTATAGTACCTATTCAACATGAGCGTAATACCAGAAGGCGGGCACAAGATATGCTCCATGAACCCCGTTTCCGCAACAATTACGGCAAGAGACAGCTGAAACGCAGTATACCAGAAGTCTTCAATAGTTTACCTCGAGATTTGAGAAATATTTCAAATGTTAAAACAAGAAAATCTCTTTTAAAGAATCATTTCCTTAACAATTCAAATATCTAAAACTTTAAAGTCAATGTTTAAATAATCTTTAAATCTTATGTAAATTAAATAAGTGTAAATTTATAATGAACTGTACAACTATTGGATTTTAAGCTTACTATATTATATTTACAATATTTGAAATACGATCTCCTGCAGAAAAGCCTTTATACGGCTTCGCAGGAACATATAACCTTTGTAAACTTATTATCTGAACAATAAATACCAAATACCAAAAAAAAAAAAAAAAAAAAGCAAAACTAGAGGCACGATCTCCCAAAAGTCCATACAACTGCTGGCATGTTGACGGTAATTGGAAAAGAAGATTCATTCAAATGTACGGACTGTACAGCCACATGTTACCAACCAGGCGTCTACTCATCCAACGCAAGGCCATGTGAAGCGCATAAAAAACTTAACAACTTAACATAAACTCAACAAGAAGGACGTCTGCGACTGAGTTGAAGCACACAAGTCCAGAAGGACCTCAACTAACTTGCCCATTATCAGATTCACAGAACGAGCAGATAGGCAAAGGTGCCAAATTTCTTTCGGATGGTTATGGTTTTTTTCATTTCAGAATTGTCGTAGATAGGTTTTCGCAGTTACTGCCCTTCCAGAAGGTCAATTATTCATTGATATAAACTGCCTTGTTGCTCTTACATATGCAATTATTTACTTTTCTTCTTCACCTCAACGGTCGCGACATGTGCTGTCATCAAAATAATATACAATTAGAACTAATTACAGCGGATGGTTATACCACTCGTTGGCAGGTGATTTGTTCACTTCGCTTTATAGTCGCCCGTCCGCTGCCATTTCACTTATTGTCTTAAACGCCTTCAGAAGTGTAACGTTGTTTATTTACTATGGACGATGGCCGTTTCTTTAAGTTCTCACAGACCGTATTTAAATTTTTTGGTTTATGGAACCGCAATTTTGAGAAAAATCAAACTTTCAAGACGCGCCTCATCAGATACGGAGTACAATTATCATTATAATAATTCCTAATTCCTCATTATCCTTGAGTATCATTCCCGACACGTACTTATCACATCATTCTTTTCTTATGTTCCAGGTGCTATATTTCATCGGTGGCATCATACCCATTTTTTCAGCTTCCGACATAATTGCTGCCGCACGGACAGAAACTGTTCTGTACGCACTTATGAAGGCTCTGTATGGATTTGCTTTCATAATGTGTTTCCACAAAGTGTTTGCCGCCGCTCGCAACTGCGATGAGATATTCTTGTGCATCAGAAAATTGGAAATGATGTCCCATAAGTTTCGCGATCAAACAGATTTCAAAGCATGCTTGAGGAGCTATAGCAAAATGACAACAATCGGATGTGTATCAATTACCCTCTGTCTATTAACCCATGTAGCTACTCCACTTGTCGCCGGGGAACTCCCCTATAATTCATATTTGCCTTATTTTAACTTCACCAAGTCGCCGAACTACGAAATCATGTTCATTTATCAAACTGTTGCTGTGTCAGTTCTTAGTTACGTGGTTATTGGCTATGACACGGTGAGATAGTCGCGAAACAAAAACGTTGAACAGTTCATTCCCTGCAGCATTCCAAGCGTTTGGTTTTTAAATGTCAAAAGAAAAACAGTAAAATTGCAAAAGTGTACACAGTTTTTACTTAAGTTGATAAATCATTGTTTGCCATTTTTTAAGGCTCCGTCTACAAAAGCGGAACCTTTATAATTTCAGTGTGTCCGCCCGTCTGTCTATCGTGTCTGTCACACTTTTTTATCACCAACATTTATGAAGATTCTTCCAAGGCTGTAATTGAGACTGCATTATCGGCATGGACGAGAAATTTTATGTTTCCCATGTCTGAAGTCATCGATTTGCACAATCTAGCCAGTCGAAAAAAGAAATATTGTATATACTCCTGTTTATTTGACAATTAAAAACCAAATGCTTCAAAAATCAGTCATTACATAGTTGCTGAGAAGTTAGGACCAGGTCCACCTTGGACTGTAGTGCCGCCATTATTATTTTTATTACATAGTCTTATGTAATGTACATACGAGTAGTACTTATTTTTGCAGATGTTTTGTGGGCTAATGTATACTTGCTGCGGCGTTTTATCCAGCATAAGGCGTGAAGTAAGTCAGTTGGACATAGACGATGACAATCAAAGAGCTACGGAAGATACTCTCAAGGAGATTATCGAAAAAATCATCGAATCTTCAAAGTATAAGACAATTTTTACAGTCTAGACTAACTAAACATCTTTTCCCTCATTCAGTATAATCAATAATATATCCGACGTCTTTTCATTAACAACATTGACTAGCGTCCTATACATCAGCGTTTTGATGGCTTTTAGTCTGCTAATGGTTTCATATTTACCGTTAAGCGACATGTCTTGCATTGCAATGATATTTATCATCATTTTCGTGACATTTCAAATGTAGATTTACTGTTATTTCGGACAATTAGTCGTGAATGAGGTGACTACCAAATTACTTTCAAATTCTTATTAACTTATGAAGTGAATTTCGCAGAAACAACTACTTCAAACGGAATTGTACTGCACCAATTGGTACAATGGTTCGAAGAATTTCAGAATGATGATGCTCTTAACAATTTTTGAAGCGCAAAAGGAGCGTTATATCAAAGCTGGCAACATTCTGCCGTTATCCTTGAACACATTCGCGGAGGTATGTTTGCCATTTACACTGAAATTGTCACTGAATTCATCTTCACTAGGTTGTCAAGAAGGCATATGGTTTTTACGCTTTTTTCAAACAAGTCGCTGTATAAAGAAACTGCACGGAAATATCACAGACCATTTAATTCGATGAGTAAAAAGTTAAGATTTTTAAATCAATCTGCTTTATAAATAAAGTACTAGAATTAGTAATGTGCAAACTAAGTTTAGCCATGCTCCTGAAGTTTAAGGGAAAGTGGTCTTTATTTTATTTTTTTAAATTAGTCTCTTGAAATTGTTATAAGAAATAAAATTGTGGGATAATTTGTAATAAATAATAATAATAATAATAATAGCGGCACTATAGTTCAGGGTGGACCTGGGCCTAGCTTCTCAGCAGCCAGCCGTGTTGTGTATGCTTTGTTCTGTCAATGCGTGGACCTATACGACTGGATGGCGCAGTTGGTTAAGTGCCTGCCCCAAGTTAGAGGGAATCTTTCCCAGGTTCGAATCCCAGTGAAATCGAATCTGGTCCAGTCACCATTTGCCGTTGGTTTAGGTTTAGGTTGCTACCTGGCAGTACAATGGACCAGTTTTAAGTCTGAGTGCTCCAGCGTAAAGCTTCAAAAATCTTCCGACCTACAGTTTAATGCCGACTCCGAACGGTAAGATTGAGAAGCTTTTTCTAGACAGTTACACTTTTGAGCATTGTCAGTGACTCGAAAGGAGTGTAGCCGTTTTTGGAAGTAGAGCCAGTTTTTTTTTTGAAAAATGTTTCCTTGTGTTGGGATTTAAACCTTGATTGCGAAAGTCCAGTGCGCATGGGTCGAGGCGCATACCCACAACATCACGCCGCCCATCAAATAGACAATGCTTATATGTGATGCTAAGCTATGCGAGATATTGATAGTTAAGCCCAAAATTCTGGATCTTATAAGTACTTTCAAGTACTTTAAATTATGTCAAATATTGGAAAGCATTTTTTTTTAAAAGAATTTAGTCATAAGAACTAGCAATATAAGCTTGCCTTATCAACTTCGATCTATACACAGTTATGTGTTTTGAGACGCTGAAAGGAAAACTGCTCACGTGCTTGAAAGTACTGCAGAGAAAATCCCTTCCATCACACACATACCCAATCACTGCTCATGCCTGCGGTGTGTGTGTGTTCATTTCTGTTGGGCATTTAGGGGTGAGATCGAAAAGATAACGCTCATCAACGAATAGAGTGGCCGAACACAGCATGAAATTATGTGTGAAAATGAAAATCGTTCTCATTTTAAATCTTAGATATCTCAAAATTTCAACATAAATCGATATTTTGAAATTTATCATTTCTTAATGCTTACATTGATGTCTTCAAAACTGCGTTTTCAGATCTTCAAAATTCGCATGTCGATGATTGACCGTTTTTGGCCAATATCTCCAAAACCATTAGGGCCAGAATGCTCGCAATGGTTTTAAATGAAAGTACTCAATGAAGCCAAGTTTTTGTGATATTTTCAGATTTTTAAACACTCTGGTTTAGAAATGGCAGGAGGGGACGCATTTAAAAACACTTTGGAGCTCCATATTTTCCAAACGGTATTTTGGATAAAAAAGTGTTGAAAGAAACATCCACCTCATTTCGAAAGATCTGTCGATTGATGTACATATCGATGGGGTGCGACAATTTTTCAAAATTAGTGTCAACTTCACCTGTACTGGAGCCACCCCCAAATGGCCCCACTTTTTAAAATCGCTGCATAGAAAATGACATCTAGGTCTGAAGTACCTAATTCCAAAATTTCATGCCGATATCTTCATAAACTTCGGAGATAAAAAAGTGTGACAGACACGACGGACGGACGGACGGACACACCGAAATTATAAAGGTTCCGTTTTTGTAGACGGAACCTTAAAAAGGACTTGTATTTGATTCAAATAAAGTACCAAGGTACTGAAGTACAAGTACCAGTACCAGTACCTGGAAAGTACAACTCCAGGTACTGGTACTGGTACTTATACTTGTACTTGATTTTACAAACATTTTATAGAAAAGAAGATACCTTCTTGCTAATAGAAACTTTAAGAAATTGTACTGACTTTTGTGACGGAATGTAGGCGTTGTCATTTTGCTAGACTTTTCCAAAAATATGTCGCAACCTCGATCGCGTTCGGAATTCGGATATCGGTATCATAGAATTCCATCGGAACGAAGGTTCGTAGCTTTGACGTACGAAAATTTCGAAATTCGTAACAAAGCTATCATAGGATCCGAATGAATCGGAAATCTGACAGATAAAATTAAATTATCCTCCGAAGGAAAATTGTTGTCGGAACTATTGATAAAATAAGTTAAGTCTGTGAATTTGTTGCAAAAATAGTTTAATATTAAATTGTATGCAAACCACAATAAAAGTTTGTATTTTCGTTTTATATTAGAACAAGGAATACAAAAAAACAGCACCGCAACTGGAAGAACAAAATATACAAACAATATAACCCGGATATCGAGAATCAACTGCTCGGATTCGCATGTTATTGTCACAAATCTAAAATAAAAAACATTTTTATAAAATATCTTGTATGTAAATACTTTGAGAGTAGAATATAAACATACCAACATAGCATTTCACCAAAACTTAAACTTTATTCTCCATTTCCAACGGGTTTAAGTGGTCTCGCAATTTTTTTCTTGTGACCTTTAGGAGCAATTCGTATTCTTCTTCAAGACCAAAAATTGCTGGGGCTATCGTATACATTGTAATATTTCTTTTAATTAATCACTTCAGTTTCAAAAAACTACGAATGAATAATGACAATCCAATTTAACAATTCAAAAGTGACAGGAGTTCAAGTTCGAATTCGAACATAATGTTACCAACCAACCGAAAATTAAAGATCTTACGACGGATCCTATGATACCTTTTCATTCGTATTCGGAACGGAGAAATGAGTCCGAAGGTTTTCTCCGACGGATCCTATGATAGGGGTGATCATCTTTTTTCAGCTGCCCCTAGATGATTACTAACTACTTGCCATTCCACAATATTATTGTCGAAAAATAATGTACCGTCTGGGGTACCTAGTAAAATATATACATATGCGTGTTGTATTCACAATTATGTAGCCATATAAGTAAACTTTTGCACGCAAAACAAAACCAACAGCAAAAGTGATAAAAAAAATTCTTGAGTAAACTAAGGCAAGGGTTGAATGTGTCAAAAGCCGAAACCTAGGGTGCGCTGAAATCGTTTGTGCGAAATATTCGCCTAATTTGAGGCGACTTCACAATTTTAACTTCCGACTAACAGATGTCATGTTAAATTTGGAAAATACGCTGAGGGAATCCTTCTGCCATCATATGACATTTTACGCAAAATTATAGCTATCACTATTAAAGGAGCTTAGTACGCGCCAATTAATCTCACACTTACTTCAAAATCTATATTTATTTCTCATTGTATTATAAACACTTTATAACCTGCCTGCAACTAGTATCCACTCTACAGTGAACTTACAACATTTTTTCATCAAACACACCCAAAATATAACAGTTTGAGAAACCATACACAATTTTAAATGACAGTTCTGTTTGTTAAAAGAAAAAGAAATTTAAATTTGAAAATCTTTGATCCTGATGTTGGAAAGAATAAGAACTGAAAAGTTTAATAGCTTTAAATTTTGTACGATATACAGTGCCTCACAAAAATGTTTTATATTTTATGTGTTTTGTTTTTTGTTTTTTCCTGGATCCTAGTTTGTTGCATTTTGTTGTTGTTGCAGACAGAAAACATGCATTATTTTTTCTGATTTTTTGTTAGCAGAGAATAAATGTTGAATAGAAACTGTTTTTTTTTATTATAATTGTAATAATTATTTGTTGTTTAACAATACTAAAGTCCAGAAAAAAAAAGATAATTCCGAATACTTTTGTGAGACACTGTAGGTATTTGCCATTTTATAGAAAAAGAGACCAGCGATATAATTTCGGACAAAAGACATTTTGTTACGGTAATTGATTGAAGGACATAAGCACATTTTTTGTGATATGCATGAAGTTTTATTTTTATTTTTTTTTTTCTTACTTTAATTCTTCATAAAGTATGCATATTTTTCATTTCTGAAAACTGTTCACATTTCTTCAGGTTGCTACCGTTTCATCTGAACTTTCCTTAAAAACGGACGATTTCCTTAAAAACCGGACGAAAATCCACTTTGAAACTGGATTCTCGGGTGAAGCAGGCATGTTTTAATTCCTTATCGTTCTGTTTTCGATATATATTTCTCATTTTCTGGTGTTCGTTGATAGAGTAAAAGTATGATGCGTGGCATTTTATTATCACAGGGACGATTTAAATGCAATTTTAATGTTTTTACATTGTATACACATTGCACTAAAAAATTGCAAAAATTGCAAATACATTACATGATCGACACCACTTTTCACATTTTCGGAGTCAGCTTTAAACGTTTTTTTGTTTTTGTTTAAAATGTTATAACAATCGTTATAATAAGTATTTTTAATTGCAGAACATAATAGACAGTGTAGCACTCTAAAATTTCGAGGGAATATGTTTGAAAATCGAGGAAAATGAGTAAAAAAGTAAAGAAAAAAACGAATATGGGTTAAACCATAGCTCCAGGAGCTCATTTATTTCCGCAATTTTTTTTTACAATCGAACGTAGTATGTTTTTTTCCACCTAAAGACCGATCTGAACGATTTGTCGTGCGACATAGAACAAATTTCGTCCAGTACAGTGTAAAGGCCCCTATTTAGTTCAAACAGATTTGGGAATGTGAAATGTTTGATTCCTGTGGCCGGTTCCTTCGGACAGTTTTAAAAAAAGGGTTTCAAAATTGGGTCGATTTTGCTATTGTGACTCGTGCTGTGTGTGCGGTTGCACCGTCATGTTCACCAAGCACCGCTCATACAATTCCGGCAGTAAGAAGTCATTTATCATGGCCCTGTAGCGTTCGCCAGTAACAGTGACAGTAATGCCGATGGCGTCTTCCAAAACATATGGCCCAATCACTCCTCCCGAGTGAACACCGCACCACAAAGTGACTTTGAGGGTATGTAATGGCTCTGCGTGCATCCCACGTGGACTTTCAGTTGCCCATAAAATCGTCCTCTCCGTTGTTGGGATTGAGGATGGCTTGATGGTAACTCACACGCGACTGGCGGTCAGGAGGCATTAACTGATGCACTGTTTGCACTTTGTATGGGAACATGTGTAAGTCTTTCACTAAAATTCGCTGTAGGGTCCGTCTGGTGGTGTCCAATTGCGTCGCCCGTCGTCTGGTTGATATTTCTTCATTCTCAGCGTCATCGGCAGTCACAGCCGCGATATTCTCGGCCAAACGACCAGTCCGGAGGCGGCCCCGCCCTGCATTGTCGCCTGTGCTTCCAGTCTGTTCGAGTCGAGTAGCAAAGCCCCGGAGGCATGGACCATATCAAAAGCAGATGAAGAAATTCTTGGTCTTTTCGAGAGAAAGGTTTCGCGTGTGATCTTTGGTCCTTTGATGAGAAGAAGATATTATCGCGCAATATATGGAATGAACAGCGATCTGTCTCCAGCCAGGCGTCTTCGCATTCATTGCCTCAGATAGCCAGGTCACGTGGAGCGCATGAAAACCTTAGCTCCGACCCCAAAAATTCATCGACTGCAAGGACGTCTACGATTGAGTTGAAGCACAAAAGTGCAGAAGGATCTCAACCAACTTGTCTTCATCTCCAGCCCCTTAGTCCTCAGTCTCCAGATTCACAGAATGGGCAGATCGGACAAAGTGCCACATTTTTCGTAATTCGGATAGGTCTTTGTTTTCATTTCAGATTATTGAAAATTTTGCTCGTAGATAAGTTTTTACAGTTACCGCCCTTCACGAGGGTTAATTATTCATTGATGTAAACTAGTTTGTTGCTCTTGCATATGCCAATATTTACTTTTTTCTTCACATCAACGGTCGTGACATGTGCTGTCAGCAAAATAAGCTACAATTAGAACTAATTACAGCGGATGGTTATACCATTCGTTGGCAGGTGATTTTTTCACTTCGTTTTATAGCGCGACCGTCCACTGGCATTTCATTTATTGTCTTAAACGCCTTCGGAAGTGTAACGCTGTCTATTCACTATGGACGACAAAAGTTTCTTCAATTTCTCACAGGCCGTATTTAAAATTCTTGGTTTATGGAGTCGCAATTACGAGAAGAAGAATACTTTTCGGGCGCGCATCATCAGATACGCCGTAGAATTCTCTAAAATCTTTGCCCGGCACATATTTGTCACATTCTTTTCTTTTTTGCAGATGGTATTCCTCATCGGTGGCATCGTACCCATTCTGTCAGCGTTAGACACACTTGCTGTCGCACGAACAGAACCTCTTTTGTTCGTACTGAAGAAGGCTCTGTATGGATTCGCTTTTGTACTGTGTTCTCATAAAGTGATTGCCGCTGCTCGCAACTGCGAAGAGATCTTCTTGTGCATTAGACAAGTGGAAATGATGTCCCATAGGTTTCGGGATCAAACAGACTTCAAAACATGTCTAAGCGGTTATAGCAAAATGACAAAAATTTCATGTGTATCAACGACTTTTAGCGCATTGTCCCATATGGCGGCTCCACTTGTCGCCGGAGAATTGCCCTACAATCCCCATTTACCTAATTTGGATCTTATGAAGTCGCCGAAATACGAACTCATGTTCATTTATGAAACTTTTGCTGTGGCTGCTCTTGCTAACGTAGTTATTGCCTATGACACGGTGAGATGGTCGTTCATTGTGAAGTTAAGATTTGAATTTGTATACATTTTTGTGAAGATTTTCACTTTCTTTGAGAGCGCATCTTCGGTTTGCTGTTTCTACGTGTTTTCTTGCCAATGGGATGTTCGAAACGCATTTTTTTCGAAAACAAATTGGAAACAGTTAATCAGCAACCTACATAGCTAATGCCTTTATTTGCAGTTATTTTGTGGCTTAATGTACACCTGTTGCGGAGTTTTATCCAGCATAAGACGTGAAGTAAGTCAATTGGATATAGGCAGAGACAATCAAAAAGACACAGACGATACTCTCAAGGAGATCATCGAAAAAATTATCGAATCTTCAAAGTATAACGTGTTTTTACAGTCTAGACCAACTAAATGTCTTTTCCCTCATGCAGTATAATTAACAATATCTCGGATGTATTTTCATTTACAACAATGACCAGCGTCATATACATCAGCGTTTTGATGGCTTTTAGCCTACTTATGGTTTCATATTTACCGTTAACCGACATGTCTTGCATTGCAATGATATTCGTCACAACTTTTGTGACATTTCAGATGTGGATTTACTGTTATTTTGGACAAATGGTAGTCGATGAGGTAACTATCAGACCAGTCTCAACCACTTAATAATTTATGAAGTGTGTTTCGCAGAAGCAACTACTTCAAACGGAACTGTATTGCACCAACTGGTACAATGGTTCGAAGAACTTCAGGACAATGATACTCTTGATCATTTTTGAAGCACAAAAAGACCGCTACATCAAAGCTGGCAACATTCTACCACTTTCATTGAACACCTTCGCAGAGGTAAGTAAGACTGGGTGCTGAGAAGCTAGGCCCAAGACCACCTCGGATAGTAGCGCCACCCTTAGTATTATTTTTGTTATTAGTCAGAATGACATTCAAACTGAAACTGTTACTGAATTTGTCTTTCCTAGGTTCTGAAGAAGGCATATACTTTCTACGCTTTTTTCAAACAAGTCGCTGTTGATAGACAGTAAATTGAAGCATCACAGAGCACCTAATGCGTTATAAAAAAATCATACAAGAAATCAATATCTGTTAATTAAGGGTGCTTTATATTTATAATCATAAATAATTTTGAAACTTATTTTTACTTAGAAGTGCTGTTGAACTTGAGATTAAATATACTTAAAAGTATGCCCTTATTTTACTTCTACTTTAAAATATGTAAATCGTTACAAAGAAAAATAAAGAAAAATAAATATAAGGGATCGACGAGAGAGCTCTTTCTGTTAGCCACCAAAATTTGGCGCGCTGTTTGCCTACATCTTTAATGTCTCGGGTAGATACCGACCTACTGAACCTGAGAAGCTCCTCAGTGCTCTGTGAGACGTCTCGGTCGTAGTTAAGTCGCCTATCCACAGATGTATGGGCTACGTGGAAGATTAGCGGTATTGCTGATCTATCCTGTATCAGACCTGCCTGATCGAGATGTAGGAATGACTCTGCCGTTTAGGCGAACCAACTCGTGGTATCTATAATTCGGGTAGTAAGCCCCGAAGATCAGGTTATTCGTCGAAGTCATTGCTCTTGCAATGTGCCTACGAATTAATTTAATCAGGAAATTGTCCACTCTTATCATGTTCGCCCTATTATATAGGACCGCATTGGAGTAGAATTATTTGTACTGGGACTGTGGCGTTCGATAGAGGCGAAGGCAAGTCCTAAGACAAGCCCTCTCGACCACTCTCATCTTTTCCATAAACTTTGCTCCCACGTTGAACGACACGGGACACCCATAGGAAAGCATTGGCCGGATAAGGGCCATGTAGCAGATAACCTTCGACCTCACATCGAGTTGGCTGTTGTGCAACAGTCTCTTTTTAAGAGCAAAAGCACCTCGAGCTCTGGCCAGAGCAGCATTTACATATTTGTTAAACATAACAAACAGATCCCCAAGTATCTGACTACACTTCGATTCGCCAGTGGCTGTCCGTTTTGTTCAACAACTGAGAACTTTCACCAATTCTTTTTAGGATCCGCTGAAGCCCTACTCAACGGTGTTCTGAAAAGAATGGTTTCCGATTTATCTAAATTGATGTTCAACTTCCAGTCGTCGCAAAAACGCTGGATTTCATTGTAGTCACACTGCAGGAGTGTAACAATATCTTCAATTTTGGGCCCTGATCTGTACGCGATCAAATCGTTCGCGTATGCTATCGCGTGCTGAAAGGAATATATCAGATCAGCCGTGTAAATATTGAATTGACCAGCAGCTTATTGCAGACCATTTTTGATCATAAAAGTACCAGCCGTTTTTCACAACGAACGGTGAAACGAAATTAAAACTGCTCTGTGAGTTCTTCTTGTTCTGCCCATCTTAGTTTTTCAAACAGTTGTGTAAGTTATGTAAGTTGTGGGTTAAGTAGACATCAATATCCGCTCATTTTCTTATTTGCATTTTCACGGACAACCAAAAAATCATCAAACAGAAAAAAATAAGAATAAGCTGCTTCCCATCTTTTTTACTATTTTGTCATTTTAGGGGGAAACACGAAAATTTAAGACGGGATGGTACCTCTGAGGATTTTATGAAGTTATATCCTGATTTGCAAGGAACTCTTCATTTTGTTATTCTTATTGAACCTAATTTCATCTTTTTTTCTCATTTTCAATGACCCGCATGTTCCACTAAAGGGTCGCGGGGGCAATGCATGCACAAGAGATCTCCAGACCACTCGATTCTCCGCCATCGGCTCTAACTCATCATGAGCTATGCCCAAGCGCAACCAGGCGAGTGTTTGAACTTGGTCCAACCATCTCATTCTAGGTCTGCCAAGCGGTCGCCTACCTGATGGAATCGCATTCAAGGCACACCTCGGAAGTCGTAATGATGGCGACATTCGTGCCACGTGACTAAACCAACGAAGTACAGCCCTTTCCGTTCGAAGAAGCAGCTGCCCAACATTGAGTTCCCCGCGCACTGTCGTGTTTCTCACCCTATTCCGGCGAGTAATTTCCACAACAGCACGAAGAAATCTCATCTCGGCAGCTTGTATTCGCGATCTTATTCTTTCGGTCATTACCCAAATTTCATGGCCATAGGTGAGAGTTGGAACAAATACTGCGTTAAAAACCGCTAACTTGGCGTATTGAACCTTTTAAATAAAATTGTTTTCCTGAAAAAAAATATAAAAACTGCAAACTGGTGGTTCTATTTCTTCCAGGATGTATGAGATTGTTCCTTTTGTGTACTAAAGCTTTGTTAAGAACTGAAAAAGATGATTCAAACGACCTATAGGAACTTCCAAAAAATACTACAAAAAAACAGATTCAAAAATTATACAGAAGATTCTAAATATCTGCTTTTTTCCTGAGGATTTGTCTTTTCTTTTCTTTTCTTTTCTTTATGTATTTGATTTTAATTTTACTTCGAAACACAGATAGTTAGTTTTAATGCATTTTTTTTATTTTTATCTTTTATTTTCTAGAAAAAAAATACTTAAACTAAATATACATTAAGGGGTTCTTATACTATCTTACTGGCCCTATGCGAGCACTCTAAGTTTATCTATAAATATATAATAATTAACTTTGCCTTTCGGCTTCCTTTGTGTATTTAACATATATTTTTTCAGTAAAAATCGTTTATAACGACCTTCAAGGGACCGACAAATTTGGTTGTTATAAACGATATTTCGTTATAAACGATTTCTTATGCTTTTGGATTATTACATACAATGGAGCTCAGGCGGGACCTAAGAATTTTGTCGTTATAATAATAAATTAAATTAATTGAAAACATAGTAATCTAAACATTTTTCTTTATTATTTATATTCTTAACCCAATTTAACACTAACTTAAACTAACCTAAACTAACCTACATATCCAACATTTTTGTTTTTACAGTTTTTGTATATTTGTTTTGGATTTTTTACATTTTTTTTTCTTAAAATTACCCAATTTTATGCCCTAACCTAAATGTAAGTTGGGCGTAAGGGATCAACAATTAGCTATTAAACTGACAACTGATCAATAGAACCCCCGAACGTTGTCACACTCCGTTCTGTCGCGAACAGAGATCGATCTACTGAACCGGAGATTATCCGGACTAACTCTTGCGACATGGCTCTCGTAGAGGAGTCGCCGTTCTTCGCACCACGTGGTAGATCAATGGACATCCCTCCGCATCCTGGATTAAGCCAATCCGGTCAAGGTACAAAAACGCTTCCGGCGGAATGAATCCACTTCGGCGAGCGTTCTCATGATATGCTTCATTGCGGTAGTCAGCCCCAAATATTTTGTCACTAAGAGTATAAATCTTTTGCTTTTTGCAACAATTCATCTCTAACACAGCAAACGTGGACATGAAGAACTTAACATTTAATTTTTATTTATTTCTTGTACATTTGAATGAAAAAATCATCAAATAAAATATACAGCCTTGGCCAAATGTATTAGGCACCCTTATCTTTTTGTCTTTGCTGCCAAATCACTTTTCTTTTTTTTTTCTTTGGAGGATTTTTAGAAAGACTACTGGAGCACTCAGACTCAAAACTGGTTCATTGTACTGCCAGGTAGCAACCTACTCCAGTGCCGTTAACTTGATCCCAACGGCAAATGGTGACTGGACCGATTTCGGAATCGAACCTGGGAGCCCTCGAACTTGGGGCAGGCACTTAACCAACTGCGCCATCCAGTCGTGTTGCCAAATCACTTAATAATAATAATAAAGGCGGCGCTACAGTCCGATGTGGAGTTTGTGAGGCTAATACCTCACATAACATCCATTCAAGAACCACAAAAATAATAATAACGTCGGCGCTGCAGTCCGAGGTAGACCTGGGCCTAGCTTCTCAGCAACCACTCGGGTTGTGCGTGCCATTGTTCTCTCATGAGTGAAGGGGACCAACAGTTTAACGCCAACTCCGAACGGCGAGATTGAGAAGCTTTTTCTAGACAATTATAGTCTTTGAGTATTGCCAGTGACTTGAAAGAGGTGGAGACGTGAACAATTATTTTTTGAAAAATTGTTTGTATGAACTTGGATTCGAAACAAGACTGTGATAGTCTAATGCGCATGGGTCGATCCACGAACCCGGCCACGGCGTCCACCAAACCACATATTGGAAGTAATTAGTTTGAATTTTATGATTTTCGGTGACACTTTTTGAGGTTGTAAGCGATTTTTATTTTTTCTTCTTATTTCATTTATTTTTTTGAAGATATACCGAATCGTAAAGGGTGCCTAATACATTTGGGCAAGGTTGTATTTTACCTTAAGTAACTTATATTAGCAGCTTTATGTGAACTTTGAGAAAAATAAGTTTCTTTTGATCTTGATCTATCCTTGGGGTCTCTACTTGTCCACACCATTTTAAATGACAGTTCTCCCTATGAACTTACATTTCTCTGACGTTCCAATCGTCTCCGTCTCCGTGAACTGTACGATGAATTAAAAGTTACTTTGTAGCTTATATCTATTTTTTCTTAATCGTTAACGTTTACCTTAAACTTACTTTTTGTATACATTTCTATAAAAAAATATAAATAAAGTATAAAAAAAATAAAGCAAGCAATGAACAAAAAAGCAGTGAAACAAAAATACAAATAAATTAATATTAAAACTGCCATAAGTACATTTGTACATCCAGCATCAAGGAGCTCTGAAATTAAAATAAATAAAAACTTAGTATTCTCTCCCAGAAAACAAAGAAATTATCAAAGCAATCAAAGGACATGTTGCGCCTTCTCTTATGGCGATATGTGAATATTGAACAACTTAAAAAAAATCAGGCGTTTTCCATATACTCGTATGAGGTATTTTTATTTCATTCGTTCCTTTATAATTTGTTTGGACTCGTTTTTGAATAAGACCGACATGATCAAGTGGTCTTCGACTGTGGAACAACGAAACAAAAGGCGTCCAGGGACAAGGTGGCGCACCCAAGTCGAGGGGGACCTCGGCTGGCTTGGTGTTCGAAACTGGAGACAGCTGGCGAGAGATCGTGCTGACTGGAGAGGCAAGTTGGGTGAGCCCCAGGTCTACTTCGGGCAAATAAGAAGAAGAAGAAGAATCAAGTGGCCGCCTCTATTGACCAAAGCAAAATGTGCCATTCTTACTGCGTTTTCCTTAGCTTTTTAGAGCATCTCGAGCGGTATAGCAATGATTTCGGCACGAATGTTTGTCTTAAACTGGCCTTAAGTTTGCTGGCGTACACGCTGCTGGTGCTGGTAGGTGCGTCGACTCCTACGCTCGAGGTCGTCGGTTCAAATCTCGAAAAAAAGGTGATTTCCATGTCAGGAAGGTCCATTTGCTGTACAATCTGCGGAGCGTACTCAACACGTTGCTTTTAAATAACCCTTCAAACGTAGGTGTCAAATCTGGAGATCTGTGTTGTCAGCTGCCATTTTTTGACTGTAAACTTCCAGGCAATTGTCGTTGCAGGAACGCCATTGTTCGATCTGCAGTTCGGCATGACGCACCATCTGGTTGAAACCATTAACAGTCGAAACCTTTTCAACACATTTGTGTGTCACATCCACCTATATCGATTCCCATCGACTGCTTCGCCTCTTCTGAAGAAAAATTACGGTTTTGGCGCAAACGTCGGCCCAAATAGTCACTTTGGTGACACTTTGATGGTGTTTCATGAGCCTCGTGTGGACTATACGTTCCCCAAATACAGCGATTTTACTTGTTAATGGCACCAGAGAGTGTGAAGTGAGCCTCGCCGGCACTCAAAATTTGCTTTCAAAAATTGGGTTCAGTGTCAACCATTCGAGCGACTATTTCCAACCGACGTGGACGATTTGTCGGCAATATTCTTTAAATAAATTGCACTTTATACGGAAACAAAATGCAAATCATTCTTCAAAATGCGCCCCAAGGTGGTTCCACAGACACGAAAATGCTGAGGGCGGTGACACGACATATGTGGCTTCTCGGCAACACTCTCTCTTACCGCTTCATCCAATTTATTGGAACGACTTGGGTGTTGATGAACGGCATGTCGACGATCTCCCACTGTCCCGTGCTCAACAAAATTCGATACCAAATGGCGAATAGTGTTGTCAGACGGTGCTAGTTGGCTACAATAATTTCGACGGAATGCACATTGAAACAGTGCTTGCAGACGGTGCTTTTTTTTTTTGAGGATTTTTGAAACTCTACTGGAGCGCTCAGACTCGAAACTGGTCCATTGTACTGCCAGGTAGAAACTTACTACAGTGCCGTCAATTTGATCCCAACGGCAAATGGTGACTGAACCAAATTCGATTTCACTTGGATTCGAACCTGGGAGCCCTCGAACTTGGGGCAGGCACTTAACCAACTGCACCATCCAGTCGTTTTGCAGACGGTGTTAGTTGGCTGCGATATTTTCGACGATATGCACTTTGAGTTAACTCAACTATTTTCAATATACAGCGTCACTATTTCGGCGTGGTGTTGGTGTGACTTGTACTGAATTGACGTTTCAAAAAAAATGTTCATCAATCGGTTGATAAATGTCAGCATTTACGAGTAAATACCGACATAGAAGATAGCACACCCTGTGAATATTTAAAATTAATTTTTAAAATATTTTAGATATCTTAAATTAATTAAAAATCAGGTCAAAAATTTCCCAAACTCACAGATGGCGAGTTTTGACAAGCTGTCAAGCCTGCGATTTAAGAAACATTTCTCTCTCCAACAAAATTGACTTCAAATTACGAAAAAGTCGGAAAGATTTAATTTTAAATTGACTTCTTGATATTCAGCGGGGGGTACTGTCCACCCCGAATGACTTGAGCCCAACTCCTCCAGCAACAAGTGGAGAGGACCTAAACTGAGCCCGTCTCGGAATGCGAAGTTTGAGAATCTTTTCTTTATATTTATACTTACTTACTTACTTAGCAGGCCTACGACCCATGTAGGGTCTGAGCCTGATATATCGCTGCCTTCCATCGTTGACGGTCCTGGGCACGCTGCTTCCAGTCATCAAGACCAAACTGTCTTACGTCCGCGATGACTTGGTTTTTGTACCGGAGGTTCGGTCTTCTTCTCCTTTTCGAACCAGGAGGCTCGGATTCGAAAACCCTCTTAGCTGGAGCGTTGTTGTCCATGCGGTCGATGTGGCCGATCCAGTGCAGTCGACGAATTTTTGCCCTCCGGACTACATCCACATCCTGGTGCAGCTCATAGAGTTCGCGGTTGTGTCTTCTCCTCCATTCGCCTTCCTCACAGACGGGACCATATATCCGACGTAGTTTAGTGTCCAGCTTTCAGCTCCGTATAGCAGGACTGGCAGGAGAAGAGTTTTGTAGAGCATGATTTTGGTCCTTCGAGTCAGGAGTTTTGAGCCCAGTTGTTTTGACAAACCGAAGTAGCATCGGTTGTCAAGGGCGATTCTACGTCGGATCTTCACTGTGATGTCGTTCGTGGAGTTCACGTTTGCCCCGACGTAGACAAACTCCTTCACTACCTCAAAATTGTGGCTTTCGATAGAAATGTTTTGCCCTAGGTGGTGTGCGGCTGATCGTTTCTTGCTCGACAGCATATATTTTGTCTTATCCTCATCGGCATTAATCTGTAGGTCCCCTCCACTCGCGAAAGAACAATAGCATGCACAACACGAGTGGTTGCTAAGAAGCTAGGCCTAGGTTCAGCTCGGACTGTAGCGCCACCATTATTATCCTCATTGACCTTAAGACCAGCTCATTTCGCCTGTTCTTCAATCGCCGTGAAAGGTTCCACTACGGCGCGTTGGGAACGCGCAACGATGTCGATGTCATCTGCGTATCCCAGTTGGAACAGTTGGACTGACTTGTAGAAGATAGTGCCTTCCGTGTTTACAGCAGCCCGCCGCACTATCTTCTCCAGTACCAAATTGAAGAAATCACACGACAGCGCATCTCCTTGCCGAAATGCGGTGCAGGTTTCAAACGGCTCGGAGGTCCTCGAGCCGAACTGCACGGTGCATCGCGTATGTGTTAGCGTGGTGCGACACAACCGGATCAGTTTTCCCGGGATCCCGAATTCGGCCATCACTTCGAATAGTTCCTTGCGATGAATGCTGTTGTATGCGGCTTTAAAATCGATAAAAAGATGGTGCGTATCGATTTGAAACTCGCTGGTCTTCTCCAGGATTTTTTTTTCTGATGATTTTTGAAACACTGCACTGGAGCAGTCAGACTCAAAACTGGTCCATTGTACTGTCAGGTAACAGCCTCTCAGGGGCTCGAACCTGGGACCCCTCTAACTTGGAGCAGGCACTTAACCAACTGCGCCATCTAATCGTTTGTGAGGATTTGGTCTATAGTCGATTTGCCAGGCCTATACGGCTGCACTGGTACGTGCCGATTAGTACGGAGCAAAACGGCTTTAGACGTTCACACAGTATGCTGGACAGGATCTTGTGGCGACGTTGAGCAGGGATATACCTCTATAGTTGTTGTAAGAGGTAGGATCGCCTTTTTGTGGATGGGGCATATGGAGCTGATATTCCAGTCATCGGACATGCTTTCTTCTTCCCAAATTCTACAAATGATCTGGTGCATGCTCCCTGCCAGAACATTGCCACCGGCCTTGAAGAGCTCTGATGGGAAGCCATCTGAGCCTGCGGCTTTATTGGTCTTCAGCTTTTTAATGGCTGTGCCGACTTCTTCAAAGCTCAGTAGGATGACTACAACATCGACTGGAGTTGGGATTTCTTCATTCCCTATCACTCTCTCCTGCTCCGGCCCGCTAAGCAGCTGTTGGAAGTGTTGAAACAATGATTTAAATATAATACATTGAAGTATTATCCCAGACCAGCTAATCAAATATTACAAAATAATCAAACGCAGTTGTTTTAGTTTCACTTCTTTTATTAATGAACCGCATGCACTCGTCGTCAAGAAACAACTAACACGTATATATGCAAACACAAAAAGGAGCAGAAGGAAGATAACCATAAAAACGGAAAGTCCCGTTTCCTTTTCTTATCTTATCTAATACTCCCTAATTATCAGGAAGTACGGTTGCGCGGCGCCATAACACGTGTGCACGTATGTATATCATTGTTACTTTTGCCTACACACAGATTCTCAACAGGAAGTGCTGCTTAAACACATCCACTATTCCCTGCGGGTCAGTAACTAGATTACCCTCACAATTTCTTTATATTCATACACTCTGAGCATTGTCAGTTAGACTCGACAATAAAAGTTGTTCCTAAAAACCTTAGGTGCCGGTGCACTGCTTTAAGTCAAACTTACCTCAAAATCTAGAATAAACAGAATTTTTCCAAGAAACCTGCTTCGAACACAGTTTATTGAACTGTCGCGATCAAATCCGCATTTTCTTGCAACTCTTCTTCGGTTACTAGGAGAAAGAATAAAATGCGGTTAAAATAAGGAATACTTCCCCTAACAACATAGGATACATACGAAATATTCGTAGAATGTCTGTTGGAGATTCGGCGCTACGCAAACATTTGTTTGCAGCTTTAACTTCGTAGTACATGCTATCGATCTGTTCAAACGAAAATTTGTCTAACATGTTCAGCTCCTCGTCCCAGAAGAACTTAATTTCCCGCCTTTTCAAGGCATTCTCAACTACATCGAACATCTGAAAAGGAGAAAAGAATTTGTCAGTTACATATGGTGAGGCTACGATTTAAATCTTAGGTTTGTAGTTCGAAAGAAAGATATTCCCACTACTCAGTTAGAGTGCGTGGGTTAAAGAGGTTAAAGATAAACACCAACCTGCTTTTAAGGCACTTCAAGACCAGGAGGCTTGAGGCTGTCCTAAGTACCTCACAGAGAAAGTAAAACCATAAATCTGCTCACTTCTCTAAACCGTTTTGTATAAAAAAATCAAATGAATACTTACTTCCTTTAAAATATCCAAAGGTGGCTTGCGCCAAAAGCCAGCATCACATTTCTCATTATGCCACAAGAACAGTGTTTTTATGAAGTAACTCTTGAGATGCTTCAATTTCGCATTCGTATCTCGATATTTTTTCATCAAACGCAATACGTTTTTGAGTTGATCTTTCTTCTGGATTCTGATCCTTTCAAAGTCTGAAAAAGATGTTCGAAACGATAGGTTGCTCTTAATACCCATGGGCTTTGGAACAGCATCCCATGTAGCAGATGATCTTGTCAGTGGTCTTTTTGAAATCGACTTCTTCTCGTCAAACTGAAATGCGGGTACAAAGTCAATGGAAAATTTACAATCACCACATACAACGGTAATTGTATGGGCTGGTCCTTGCTTGCTGTATTTTATGTGCAATATCGAGCCGTCCTCATATATCAATTCATGATTTATGCTGTCAATGTACACGCTGAACAATCCTTCCACCCAACTGTGAATCATATCTTTCAATAAAAAATTTTCTTTATTAACCATTTTTTTTAGGAATTGGAACGATTTAATTTTATTATCAGAGAGCAAACGATCCAAGACACGGGACACGTTGATGAAGACATTGCCTCTGTTTGCGTTGTCCGGTGATATTTCAACCAGTTCATTGTATGCAAGTTTAAGACTTATAAGAACATCGAATTCGTCAGGTTTTGATATTTTCAGATTATCCGCATAGCTTCCTGAAAAATTGAAAATAACAATCTTGTCAGAGTTTGGCTGTTTTCATTAAGGTATTTAAAATGTAGAAAGGTTTCATGGTCCACAGAAGTCTTGATAGTCTGGCAATACTATTAATTTATGACCTCATTCTGGGTAATTTTTGACTTTTTTTTTTGGGCGCCGTGGCGTAGTGGGTAGGTGCGTCGACTCCTACGCTCAAGGTTGTCGGTTCGAATCTCGAAAAAAACATCAAACATTTTTTCACGGCTCCACCTCTTTCGAGTCACTGACAATGCAAGAGTATAACTGTCTAGAAAAAAGCTTCTCAATCTCGCCGTTCGGAGTCGGCATTAAACTGTAGTTCCCCTCCACTCATGAGAGAACAATGACACGCACAACACGAGTGGTTGCTGAGAAGCTAGTCCCAGGTCCACCTCGAGTGAGTAGAGAGTAGCTCTACTCTAAACTTTCTGCTCGGACTTACGATATTCTTCTTCTTCTTAGGGCGCTACAGTCCGAGGTGGACCTGGGCCTACGGTATTACTACGACTTACGATATTACGGTCTGTGAAATGTCAACGCCCAACCGCGCGAACGCGCTTTTGCGATTTGGGTATAAATGCCTTGAGTGTACTTCACACGCTTGCGTTTTATTTTTAAAAAAATGTCAGTTGTTGTCCTTTTTGGGAAAATCAAATACAACGATAAAAAGACAAGCTGCGCCGCACCATTGCCGTGCAGATTTTGAGACTTAAATCTGATGCTTGGCACTGCAACTGCACTACTGTGAGCAATCTTTAACGCACAAGCGTTTCCTCAACTGTTTTGTTTTTGCACATCCATTTTTTGACGCAGGATTTTGCCGCAGCAGTATCGTGGTATTATATGTAGACTGCTAGTGTGCACCTGTGGTGCCTGTCGGCTGGGCTAAGCCTAAATCTGGCAAAAACCACCATAGAACCTTTCACAAGAAAACGGAAACTGGAACGACTAAAACCAATAAGTCTGTCGGGTACAACACCGACTCCGGTAAAAGAAGTTAAATATCTGGGAGCAATCTTGGACAGCAAGCTCATCTGGAAAAAACATACAGAAGAGATAACCAGGAAAGCGACGCGTGCTCTGATGATTTGTCGAAGCTTGGCGGACAAATCCTGGGGATGCAGTCCAAATACTGTTCGACCTACAATAATCTATGGTGCAATAGCATGGACCAAGAGAAGCAATCTGGGAGAGGAGACACTCAGCAAAGTTCAAAGGTTGGCATGCCTCTGTATTACAGGAGCCATGAGAACTTGCCCAACTGCGGCCATGGAGGTGCTACTGGGGCTGACTCCTTTGCATCTAGTGGTAGCAGAGTGTGCAAACAAAATAATCATGAGAATGGCAAAAGAAGGGATAGGTAAAGACAGGTGCATTACATCGAGGCAATTCGACACACTAGTCAAAAAGCTGCCACTCCTGGCCATGGATGGCGTGATTAGGAAATTCAATTTCCAAAAGAAATTTACCAGCAAGCTCAGCACCAAAAGGGACTGGAGCAATGAATCCATGGTCCACAGACTGAGCAGCAACACGGTAAAATGGTATACAGACGGATCAAGAACTGATGAAGGAACTGGAGCAGGAGTTTTTGGACCCAGGACAAAATACTTCGAATCCATGGGCAAATTTACCAGCATCTTTCAAGCGGAAATTTATGCCACAAACAGATGCGTTAAGATCAATCTTGAAAGGAACTATACCAACTGCGACAAAGCAATAATGTCGGGCTCCTACACCATCAAATCCAAACTTGTATGGGAATGCTTGCAAAAGCTCAAAGAGTTGAGTAGGAGAAACCGAGTAAAACTCTGCTGGATACCTGGCCATACGGGGTTAGAAGGCAACGAAATGGCCGACTCCCTGGCAAGGAAAGGAGCATCAGAACCCTTCACAGGTCCTGAACCATTCTGCGCTGTAGGAGACCATCTCCTCAGAGAAGAATTCAGGGAACTGAAAAGAAGAAATCGGAAAAGAAACCTGGAATAACGCTCGTGGAATGAAGAAGGCCAAGAAACTCCTAGGGCAATATAACCGGAAGAGATTCGAGGCATGCATCAAAATGAGCAGGAACAACCTCCGTATCCTAACAGGCTTCCTAACGGAGCACTGTAGACTCAGGGAGCATCTAAGGAAACTAGGGGTATCAGAAGAAGGTCTCTGCAGATTTTGTGGAGAATTTAATGAAATTCCAGAACATATCCCAGTGATTTTGTGAGGCACTATCCCACAAAAGAAAAAAAAAGTCTGGGCAAGTACCTACAATCAGAAGAAGAAATGCAATCACTAGAACCATCTCTCATTCTCAGATTCCTAAAGGAAGCTGGCTCGTAATTGTGCTAAGGTATTGAAAGGGGGCACAATAGATCTTAAAGGTCTCGGTGCAATATGCAATAATAATAATAGTGTGCACCGAGTCTAATGCTATGTTCTCACCAAACGAAATCGTGAGGTTTCATTAAATTTCTCCAAATCTCCGAGGTTTTGCCATGCAATTTTGGGGTTTCAAAACCTCACGATTTCGACATGTTCAATTGTGACAATCGGACGAGGGAATATAGAAATATTTCTTGTTTTAATGAAGATTTTTGAAAACTCATGTGATATTATTTTAACCAATTGTATTTATATTATAGTAATAAGGCACTTTTACCATATCTCTGTAAAACAATAATTTAGAATTGTATGTATTGTACACTTTCTTCTTCTTCTTAGGGCGCTACAGTCCGAGGTGGACCTGGGCCTCACTCAACATGCCTCTCCAGCCAGCACGATCTTTCGCCAGCTGTCTCCAGTTTCGCACACCAAGCCGGCAGAGGTCCCCCTCGACTTGTGTGCGCCACCTTGTTCGTGGACATCCTCTGTTGCGTTGTCCCACAGGCTCAGAGTCGAAGAAGTATTGTACACTTTATGCCACAATAAATGATATAAGAAGTATAGAAATATTTCCAAATATTTATACAACATGTGTTGTTATAAATTGATTTCTTTGTACCGTGAAATCAGTAATAACTGCTGCAGTAACTTTCTTTTTAATGTCATTGTCAAAACTATTATTTCTTTTGCCGGGCACTTCAAAATTGACCGCTAATGACATTTGAAAACACTTCAACTAGGTGGGAACGGCCTTTCCTATCCTATCTGACGGTACTAATTAGTACCGCTTACTTTTCCGCCAAATATTTCAAATACCCGACCGCGTAATTGACAATTATCATTGTCGATCCTGAAGTGTGCCGTTTGGTAAGCAAATGACAGCACCTTATTTGAATTCTGGCGAAAAATAAACAATCTGTGCAGCTTGCAAGTTGACACTTGAATAAACGGTGGATCAAGTGGAGTGCGAACATTTCAAAAACATATCAAAATTAGAAAATTCATTAAGAACTGTTTTTCAGAATACCACGGCGTCGGTTTTTTTTTTTTCGGAGGATTTTTGAAACAGAGCACGCAAACTCAAAACTGGTCCATTGTACTGCCAGGTAGCAAACTACTCCAGTGCCGTTAATTTGATCCCAACGGCAAATGGTGACTGGACCAGATTTGATTTCACTTGGACTCGAACCTGAGAGCCCTCGAACTTGGGGCAGGCACTTAACCAACTGCACCATCCAGTCGTGACGGCGTCGGTTAGATAGTAGATAAATGTTCATAAAAAGTTCAAGAAGACCCTTATTTTGTAAAATATAGACTTTTTGGTACAAACATTTCCTGGCTGTGCCAAAAAGTCTGGGTTTTGGAAAGTGTACTTAGAACTCCAATAAAAATCTAAAAAAAAATATATGTTGTTCCTTTTATACCATTTTAAAAGATTTTAATGCAAAAAGTTATATTTTCTTATTATTTCTAGTAGCCGTTAGGAAAGGGTTAAGCTTTCAGTAAAATTTCATCCAAACCACGCGATTTGGGTTCGATGGGAACATGGTATAAAGCTGCTACGTTATTTGTTTGTTATTTCTTCGTTCTCTGATGTAGACAAGCATTACTTTCCGTAACAAAATGTGGAAAGTCGTTAATTTTATCGATTGGCTGCCAGAAAATAGTTCATTAAGCAGATCCTAAACCATGCTATTCACCGTGCTGCTCAATAAATAGATTCCACCCTATTCCTCCGCAGATCTGAATCGAAAATACCAACCTCTCTTTTCTAATAAAGACATTTAGCACTACATTCTGAACTCGAGCACCGCAATAAAATTCGAGAAGTAACAGTTCAAAAATACTACTGTGTTTAAGTCTTAGCCAAAAATGCACCATCTGAACATACCCGCTAATTTTAGGTCAGCAAATAGAGATTTAAAGTTTTCGTCTTCCTTGAGTCCTCTAATAAATGAAGTTTTCACAAAATCATACATTTTAGTGTACCTTTCACGGTTTTTATCGATGTTGATTATACTGCTTATAACTTGAAATATTTTGTCGACCTACAAAAGATACGCACACCAATCAAACAATTTATTTCGAATATCAAATAGGAGCGGTAGCAAAAACACACTTATAAGCAACAAATCAACAGCAACTAAGCAAAAATTAATGGAAAGCAAATTATGTGACTGCAAATCCGTAAGTCTTCGGCAATTCAATTAAATCAACGCGTTGTTCCTTGTTCAAAGAACTTGCTTCAAAAACAAGGAATTGAAGAATTTTAGGCATTTTCTTCATTCCAAGTGGTTATCACGATCAATCGCTATGTCACACTCCAAGTTAGCTTGCGTCCATTTTTAATTCAACACACCATGTTAAGGTAGCCCTAAACGACGAACATTTGGCGAACATTCATTTCGTGTTGTTTCTTCAAACCGTCAACCGATGTGATAGGAAAGCGCAAGTGGTGAATTCCTCGATAAAATCGTGGTAGACTGTTGACATTGTGCTTAATCCGCGATATGCATTCGGCGACGTTTATAGCAAAAATGAGGTTTGCTCGCAAACATGGCCCTACACGGCGAACATCAAAGCCAACGAACACGAAAAAATCGAAATTTTTCGCCAACGGCGAGCGGCGAGCACGAATAAGTTCGGCGAGCACGAGCAAGTTCGGCGAGCACGAGCAAGTTCGGCGAGCACGAGCAAGTTCGGCGAGCACGAGCAAGTTCAGCGAGCACGAGCAAGTTCGGCGAGCACGAGCAAGTTCAGCGAGCACGAGCAAGTTCGGCGAGCACGAGCAAGTTCGGCGAGCACGAGCAAGTTCAGCGAGCACGAGCAAGTTCGGCGAGCACGAGCAAGTTCGGCGAGCACGAGCAAGTTCGGCGAGCACGAGCAAGTTCAGCGAGTACGGGTAAGTTCGGCGAGCATGTTTGTCGTTTGGGGCTACCTTTATTGGTGGATATTCTGTGATTTTAAATTCCACTGGCTAAAGTCCAGGAAAGATTATTCGGGCCTAAGCTGTGTTGTCCGTTCCTAAGCGACACCGCAGATCACAGTCAATTTGGTTTAGCTTATTGGGGACAACAACCCCATTTATTAAGCTTAATGCAAGCACGGAACTTAGACAGTGCTTAACTTATTCGCTAGGGAGAAATGATTTGGAACAGACAGGGCTAAGGAGGAAAAGAACCGGTCTGGAGATAGTTGCGAAGAGACGTTTTCCTGAGGAGAAAGTCAAATGAGTGATCCATAACATTCTGGACATAGGTAAGTTGAACACATTTTTTGTGTCGGAGGTTTTTAACCGCTCCACTGGAGTATTCAGACTCAAAAACTGGCCCATTCTACTACCAGGCAGCAACCTACTTTGCTGGAATTTATTGAACTTCCGAGAAAAGATTTGCAGGCGCTTCTGTGTTGAGGAGCCGACATCGTCAGCTGTCATCAGAACCGAATAACTGCCGGATGATAGGAACAAACGCGCGACAGTAGCAGAGGAAGTGCTCTGCAATGTCGTCGTCTATTCCATAGGCGTCGCAGAGGGTTTCATAGCTTAGGCCAACCACATTTAGGTGTTTGGCGAACGGGTAGTGCCCCGGTAAGTTGTCTGCAGTCTTTTCTGTCAAGAGATAACAAGAATGCCACGGATTTCTTACAGATGTTAGGGAACATGCACTTGGTCTGTCTGCATTCTGGAAAGTCAAGCCACCTCCGGTTGAGCTCTCGAGAGTTTCAACCATCGATAGAAGTCCTAATCAAAGACGTGTAGATCCAAATGGATCTTGCTGGTGACTCCAAAACTTGCCGAAAGTTCCCTCATACTGCCAAAAAACTAACAGCGCCTTTTTTTCAGAAATGTTTTCCATCTAGGATTTTTTTTAAGGCGGCGCTACAGTCCGGGGTGGACCAGGTCCTCAACCAACAAGCCTCTCCAGCCAGCTCGATCTTTCGCTAGCTGCATCCAGTTTCACGCACGCACAGTTAGTTGAGGTCCCTTTCCACTTGCGTGCACCACCTGAGTCGCGGTCTTCCTCTACTGTGCCGTCCCTCGGCGGTGGATTCGAAAAAACGTCACTGCCAGCTCGGTTGTAACGGACATAAATAACAAGAGACTTCAATCAAGCTGATGCAATGGAGACAGTCGTACAAGGAATCCTGCAAGGCCTGTTGAATATGACGCTTAGAATAAAAGCAAGAAAGCGGCACAAAATTATGTTTATTTTTTATTTAAATTAAAACTGAATGTGTTAAATGGTGACAAGACAAAAAGTGCACATCACAAACAAAACCAGAATGCGATGTTCAAATGTGGGTTCTCCAACAATGCAATTACTTACCTCAACTTTGTCAACACTTAAATCCAAATGTTCCATTTGTTCATCTAGCGTCACTAAAATACGAACACAAAGGTAAACACAGTCATTTTCCTGTTTGAATCATACTCACGGAATATGTTGTAAACATTTTGGCACGGCTGCGTTAGAATACTCAACGCGGCTTTAACTTCTTCGTTCATACTCTCGATTTTCGATATAGTCAAGTCGCTGAGTAAGTTCAGTTCAGGGTCCCAAAAGAATTTGATTTCCTTTTTTTCCAACGCTATTTGAAGCCTTTTAAAGAGCTTCAAAAGGATATAACAGAGAAAATTTACATAAGTATGGAACTATAAACAGGGTGTGTCAAATTAGACCAATCAATGTTAAACATGAATAAGTTTACCATTTTCCAATGTACAGTCGTCTACCTCTAAGTCGAATTTCTACGGGGTATCAAAATTAGTTCGACTTAGAGGATGGTTTCTTGAATGGAAAATTGATGGGAATGCTATAAATAATCGAGTTAAAGGCAAATTCGACTAAGAGGGAGGCGACTGTTATTTTCTTTTATTTTCTTTCTGCAGGTTATAATTGAGTTCATACTGCAGCAGATCTTGGAAAAAAACCCAGGAACAACAAATCGATACCCACCACCTTTTCATCGATTTTATGGCCGCGTATGACAGCATCTATACAGAGCTGTCTGGTTTTGACATTCCTGCCAAGCTCATCAGACTGAGCAGGATGACGTTGGAGAACTCTCGCTGCTCCATCAAGGTCGGTAACGAACTCACTGAGACCTTCAATGTCAAGGCGTTTAGACAAGGCGGCGCGCTGTCATGCGATTTCTTTAACATCGTTCTTGAGAAGATCGTGCAAAACTGACTGGCCAACACAAGAGGCGCGATCTTTCAAAAGTTTGTTCAACTGCTAACCTACGTGGATGACATCGACGTGATTGGCCGAACACAGCCAGCCGTCAATGATGCGTTTGCTGGCATTGAAACGGAAGCGGCTAAAATGGGTCTGGCGTTAAACGAGGGCAAAACCAAGTATATGCTGTCATCGAGAAAGGACGCACAACATCAACGACTTAGCCAGAACGTCAGCATAGGCAGCGAACACTTTGAGGTAGTTAAGGACTTCGCCTACCTTGGCTCCGCGGTAAACAGTTCAAACAACATCAGTACCGAGATCAAAAGCAGAATAACTCTTGCCAACCGCTGCTTTTTGGGCTCAAAAGGCAATTGAGTAGTAGAGCCCTCTCTCGGAAGACCAAGCTGACTCTATACAAGACCTTGATCATCCCAGTCCTGCTGTACGGCGCAGAGGCATGGACAATATCCCAAGCGGATGAACAGTCTCTTGGCCTTTTCGAGAGAAAAGTTCTGCTCGCGGCCTTTGGTCCTGTTTGCGTTAATGGCATTTGAAGGAGAAGGTTCAACCACGAACTGTATGGGCTGTACAGCGACATGAGTCTAGTCAGGCGTCTACGGATCCAACGCCTAAGATGGCTAGGCCATGTAGAGCGTATGGATAACTTAGCTCCGACCCGAAGAGTCTTTCAGTCTGAGCCTGTGGGACAACGCAACAGAGGACGTCCACAAGTCGCGCACACAAGTCGAGGGGGACCTCGGCCGGCTTGGTGTGTAAAACTGGAGACAGCTGGCGAAAGATCGTGCTGGCTGGAGAGGCATGTTGAGTGAGGCCCAGGTCCACCTCGGACTGTAGCGCCCTAAGAAGAAGAAGAAGACATTACAGGTTATTTTTGTCTAATGATGTATCAACTTCATCTACAACCGATAGAAGTGTCGTAATGCAGCTTCTGTTAGATCGGGATTCTGATTGGTTGGGACTAGAGTCCAACCGAACATTCGGCTTCGGCTTCGGCCGAAAAGCTGACCTTCGGTCGGACTCTAGTTGGGACATAGTAGACTTGCAGATATCTTTTAACCTAAAGAGCTGAAAGGTTTTTGAAAACTATTGGCAGATACGGCAGAATAGCAACTGGCTGGGGGATTCTACGACAAATTGTTTTTAAAATCAGAATAATTTTTACTTTTTTCCAAAACCTCTGGAAAAGTGGACAAACAAAGAGAATATGTTAAGATTTGACATTTAAAGCCAAATCACCGAGAGAGTCCGGGCGCGCGAACTTGCTGATGCAATTTGGGTATCAAAAAGCCTTTCTTGTCAGTAACTCGAAGAGATGAAGCCGTGAACTTTTTTTTTTTTGAAAAATTTTTGTCATAGATTTTAACCTAGACTACGCCCACGGAGCTATTCTCATAATTATTAGATCACAAAGCTAACTTCGAACGTGAGTGCGAACATTTTTGAACTTTCAATCAATAAAATCGATACTCACCTCTCGCAAGATGTCAAAACCTTGTTTATCCCAGATGCTGGAACCCAACTCCTCGTCCACGGCCAGGAAAATCGATTTCAAATGATAACTCTTTAAGTTTGTCATTTTCGGTCGTAAGTTCCTAAACTTAAGCATAAGTTGCAGTACATGTTTGAAATTATTTTTGTTTTTGAAAATCCCGTTTTCTGACATTATGTATGACGTTCTGAAAGATGGATTGTTAATGCCGCCCATTGGCTTTGGGATTGCCTCCCAGTGTTTTGAAGTCACAGTCTTCGTCGTAACCGCCATATTGGCGCTGAATAGAAAGAAGGGTAAAAATTTGATGGAAAACTTAACTTCTTCGTATGTGATCTCAATCCTGTGAGCTGGCCCCTGCTTGATGTACTTTAATTTCAGTTTTTCTTCGTTGCTTTGTTCCAATTCGATGTTTTTAGTCGTAATGAATGAACTGATACGTCCTTGAAGCCAACTTTGAACCTTATTTTCCAGAAGATATCCATTTTCATTCAGCATTTGCTCCAGAACTTGCTTTTTTCGAAATTCTTTTTTTTTAACTAAGTGCTCCATCACTCGTGACAAATTTATTAACACGTTCCCTTTGTTGTCTGGAT
Organism: Myathropa florea; assembly: GCA_930367185.1. Classification (NCBI taxonomy): domain Eukaryota; kingdom Metazoa; phylum Arthropoda; class Insecta; order Diptera; family Syrphidae; genus Myathropa; species Myathropa florea. Next base: position 20,229,088 of record OV884003.1, read on the forward strand.
CTGCAGATATTTCAACTAAATCATTGAAGGGCAATTCTAACGTGATAGCGCACACGAAATGGTGGGAGTTTACTTCTAAACCTTTTTGGTAATCTAGAAAATAAAGAAAAGTGGGGTTAGAGGGATTTGAGGTTAGGGAGGATTGCTTAAACTGGCCTGAAGCTTAGAAGAAAGTATTTTATGTAACAGAGTGAGTCTTTATTTATTGAACAATCTTTGATTTTTTTGGCATAACTAGAGCAACGATTTGAGTTTTTTAACGAGTACACGAAGCGAATGATGTTGTTTGAAAACTATGTTCATTTTCCTTTGACTTTAATAATCAACTTTGCAAAATATCTCACAGGCGTACAGAAGTTGGGTGAGGGGAATACCAGTATTATTTGAAACCCTGACGGGTAGAAATTTGTGTGAACCCCAGAGTGCACCATATGCCTTAACGATAGCAGAGGTTAGATGAATACTCCATCTTAGAGTTGACTTACGTACTACCCCAAGATTTCTGGCGGCGCTTACCCACCCAATCTCACTCTCACTTTGTACAGGGTGGGCCATTTAGTGATTTTTTTGTAAATCATAGGTTATTTTGACACTGACAGCTGTTTCCCGCTCGAATTCCTGACAGAAAGTCGGCGGCATGAATCCCTTTACGATTGAACAACGTTGGGAAATATTGAAAACGTATTTTCAAAGTAAGTGCTGTGTAACCCAAATAAAGCGTTTTTTGAAAAAAAGTTTTGGCCGAAATGGCGGTGCTCACAACCTGCAAGAGGCTACCGACACCGGATCCTTCCGGACCCCTTTGTCCGGGGGCTAAACAAATGGATCTGTCCTCCCAGTTGGAGGTTTTGCTTGGGGTTAACTTCCTCGCCACTTAAAAAACAATCAAGTTCAGAAAGCACAAACTGCCTCGGATATGGACGGATTTATTGTTGACAACCCCAGGACAAGGACAATGACATTCGGTTCTGCAAGTGGAATGTGAGGTCCCTGAACAGACCGATCGCAACAGACTGCCAGGAATTTTGCCGATCGAGTCTCCCTGAAACTCTCTGAAAGTTTGACGTCGCCTGCACTAACAATAGACGAAGAATGGAAACGTTGTCATCAGAGAAGCCGCTACTGATGTGCTGGGTCTTAAAACGCCAACAAGAAAAACCCCTGGTTTGACAACGAGTGCAGGCAGGCACATGCAGCAAAGCAAGAAGCCTACCGGGCAACCCTGCGTCGAACCACGAAAGCTGTTCGTGAGCTCTACGAACAGAGAAGAAAAGAGAACCGGCTTCTCAGGAAGAAAAAGAAAGAGCACGAGAAGCGCGCGATCGAGGAGATGGAGAGGTGTTATGGCAGGAATGATGTCCGAAAGTTTTACCAAAGGGTAAAACTTTTATCGAATGGATATAAAGTTCAGACAGAAGCTTGCCGGGACGAGAATGGACAGCTAATAGTAGATTCGCAGTCGATACTGAGAATTTGGAAAAATCATTTCTGCAGACTGTTAAACGGCGATAAGGACACAAATACCGCTGTGAGGCAGAATGTTCCACTCAAAATAACGGACGATGATAGAAGAGAGTACCGTCCCCCCGACCTAGACGAAGTCAAGATGGCGATATCGACACTGAAGTCTAATAAAGCTGCTGGTACAAATAGTCTGCCCGCCGAAGTGTTTAAAGCAGCTGGAGGTGATTTGGTAGGGCGCATGCACCAGCTCATCTGTAAGATATGGTTGGAGAAAAGCATGCCCGATGAGTGGAATCTCCCCGATCCACAAGAAAGGAGATCCCTTTGACTGCGTCAACTATCGGGGGATAAGTCTTCTTAACATTGCATATAAGATCTTCTCTGCCGTTTTGTGTGAACGCCTGAAACCATTTGTGAACAAACTGAAAGGTTCTTATCAGTGTGGTTTCAGGCCAGGGAAGTCCACCATAGACCAGATATTCACACTGCGGCAGATCCTGGAGAAGACCCAAGAAATGCAGATCGACACACACCGCGTATTTGTCGATTTTTAAGGTCGCATATGACAGCGTGTGTAGAGACGAGGTATACAGCGCCATGTCTAGTCTTGACATTCCTGCCAATCTCGTCAGACTGAGCAGGATGACGATGGAGAACTCTCGCTGCTCCATCAAGGTCGGTAACGAACTCACCGAGACCTTCAATGTCAAATAAGGTTTTAGACAAGACGACGCGCTGTCTTGTGCTTTCTTTAACATCGTTCTTGAGAAGATCGTGCAAAACTCACTGGCCAACACAAGAGGCACGATCTTTCAAAAGTCCGTTCAACTGCTAGCTTACGCGGAGAACATTGACGTGATTGGGCGAACACAGCAAGCCGTCAATGGTGCGTTTGCTGGCGTTGAAACGGAAGCGGCTAAAATGGGTCCGGCGGTAAACGAGGGCAAAACCAGGTCTATGCTGTCATCGAGAAAGGACGCACAACATCGACGACTTGGCCAGAACGTCAGCATAGGCAGCTATAACTTTGAGGTAGTTAAGTACTTCGTCTACCTCGGCTCCGCGATAAACAGTTCAAACAACATCAGTACCAAGATCAAAAGCAGAATAACTCTTGACAACCGCTGCTTTTTGGGCTCAAAAGGCAATTGAGTAGTGGAGCCCTCTCTCGGAAGACCAAGGTAACTCTATACAAGACCTTGATCATCCCAGTCCTGCTGTATGGCGCAGAGGCATGGACAATATCCCAAGCGGATGAACAGTCTCTTGGCCTTTTCGAGAGAAAAGTTCTGCTCGCGGCCTTTGGTCCTGTTTGCGTTAATGGCATTTGGAGAAGAAGGTTCAACCACGAACTGTATGGGCTGTACAGCGACATGAGTCTAGTCAGGCGTCTACGGATCCAACGCCTAAGATAGCTAGGCCATGTAGAGTGTATGGACAACTTAGCTCCGGCCCGAAGAGTCTTCGACACTGAGCCTGTGGGACAACGCAACAGAGGACGTCCACGCACAAGGTCCACACACAAGTCGAGGGGGATCTCGGCCGGCTTGGTGTGCGAAACTGGAGACAGCTGGCGAAAGATCGTGCTGGCTGGAGAGGCATGTTGAGTGAGGCCCAGGTCCACCTCGGACTGTAGCGCCCTAAGAAGAAGAAGAAGTTGTCAAAGGCCAAATTTAACAAAGTCAGAAATGACGGGTCATTTTTGTCTAGCGATGTATCAACTTCGTCTACAACCGATAGAAGTGTCTTAATGCAGCTTCTGTTAGATCGGAATTCTGATTGGTTGGAACATAGTAGAAAACTTTTGACAGATACGGCAAGATAGCAACTGGCTCTACGACAATTTGTTTTTTAAATCAGAATAATTTTAACTTTTTTCCAAAAACTCAGGAAAAGTGGACAAACAAAGAGAATATGTTAAGTGCCCACAAATCTACGATCGACACCATCGAATCTAGTTGCGTTCGATTTATTTGATAAGCATGCTTGTATGATGACACATAATCTAACCCCGATTAACGCAAGCCTATCTGCACTGTTGACGTGATCAGACGGTATGAGACTGGAATATAATAAGGCAACTGACATTCCTGCAGAGACAAACGATTGATTTATGTACTCCTAGGCCAGTCCAACGGAAGATTGCTGTTGTGAAACACAGCACCCAAGTTGCCAAAGTCGTTCCCAGCAGCAGGAGAATCCGAGACAGTCGATATTACGTCGCTAACAAGAGCTCGGCCTTTCGCAGACCACATATTGGCGAATTTTGCGTCGTGTCTTAGATTTGCACCAGTACAAAAATTCAACTCACCCAGGAGCTGAAGGTAAACGTCGGGGCCCGGACATAACGCCAAGCGACATAAAGCCAGATTTTAGCATTTGGCCTTATGTCGCTTTATCAAAGTGACATAAGACCAATTTGGCCTCATAAGCGACATAAGGCCAAATGCTAAAACTTGGCTTTATGTCGCTTGGCGTTATGTCAAGGCAGCGTAAACGTCCACAGACAACGACGTGTTTTCGCTGATACTGCTCCAGAGTTGGAAACTGACGCTAATTTTCATCAGCGATGAGACCGATTTCTGGATGAATGGGTACGTCGCCAAACAAAATTGTCGAATTAGGGACGATTCCAATCCACATGAGCTCCAAGAGCGTCCAATGTATCCCGAAAAAATCACTTTTTGGTGTGGATTTTGGGCTGGTGGCGTCATCGGTCAATACTTCCTTTGCCAATGACGTTGGTCAGGCCATCATCGTCAACGGCGTGCACTACAAACCGATGATTACCAACTTCTTTTGATCTGAATTGTATGAAATGGACACCAAAGACATGTGGTTTCAATAGGACGACGCTACGCACGTCACATTGGAAATTTTGCACGAGCGATACGAGCTGAACTGTTGTGAACTGGCCAGCAGATCACCAGATCGTGCGATTTGACCCCGTTGGACTTTTTGTTTTGAAGTTTTCTGAAGTCGCAGGTCTATGCGAATAAGCCACAAACCGTAGCGGCCCTCAAAGCCAACAGCCAACAGACCCATGCCATTGGTCCATTTCTGCCTGATTTATGCACCAGAGCCATGGAAAATTGAACGTTTCGTATGCGCATCACGAAGAGAAGCCGCGATGATGTGAACGATGTTATATTCTATTTCATACATAATGGCATCGATAGACCTTTCAAACATATTAAACATTTTTGCTAATATCTCACAAACACTTTGTTTCATTTGAATTTAAAGATAGGAAGCGATTAATGAAACACTCTTTAAATGTTCGAGATAACTAAGACGGACGGAAAGACTAAAATCATAAAGGTTCCGTATTGAAATACGGATCCTGAAAATACTTTCTTACCAATACATAATGTAGCTAACTCCTCACGAATACATACCAGGAAATAGGTCTTTACAAAATATCATCTCAAAATGTTCATCTCTGCGCAGACCGTCGATGATGAGATCCCGCGCCAGTTTCTGTAATTCGATGATTTCCTTTGTTTTATCAGCATTTAGGGTATGCATTAAATTTTGAAACTGTTTTTCCATTTCTGCGGTGAAAAAATGTGTTTCTTACGAAGCAAAATTTCCGGAACTGTAGAGCAAGAAAGAAAAAATCGAACTTTTAATATATTCCAGAAAAAACCGAGATAAATGTTCAACTATCAAATCAGCGATAAAAAAAAACAAAACCTAATTTTATACTCAGTAAAATTGATTTGACGATAAACATGAATTAGCGTAAAATTCTAGACGAAGGGCTCTAATCATTTCCGCTTGAAACACAAAACTGCGTTGGTGCTGTCGGGGAACCACAATACAGTCTAATCAATCCAGTAACAAAAATTACGATTAGACACTTCCTGTACAAATTGACAGTTTTTTGAATGTTTGAGAAATGTAAACAACTGATCAATTTGGATTTTCAGTTCAAAGTATGCCTGAAGGACTATCTACGTAAAGGTAGCCCTAAACGACGAACATGCTCGCCGAACTTGCTCGTGCTCGCCGATGGGCTAGTTTTTCGAGCCGCTCGAAAAATGTCGATTTTTTCGTGTTCGTTGGCTTTGATGTTCGCGGTGTAGGGCCATTTTTCGCGAGCAAAACTCAGTTTTAAGGTTCCGTCTACCTTTATAATTTCGGTGTGTCCGTCCGTCCGTCCGTCGTGTCTGTCACACTTTTTTATCTCCGAAGTTTATAAAGATATCGGCATGAAATTTTGGAATTAGGTACTTCAGGCCTAGATGTCATTGCCCATCCACTCAAATCAAAAAATTTGGGTCATTTGGGGGAGGCTCCAGTATAAGTGAAGTTGCAATTAATTTTGAAACATTGTCGCACCCCATCGAAATATATATCAATCGACAGATCTTTTGAAATGAGGAAGAGGTTTGCTTCAACAGTTTTTGATCCAAAGTACCGTTTGGAAAATATGGAGCTCCAAAGTTTTTTTTTTAATACGTCCCCCCCTCACATTTCTAAACCAAAGTGTTCAAAAATCTGAAAAAATCACAAAAACTTGGCTTCATTGAGTAATTTCATTTAAAATAATTTCAAGCATTCTGGCCTTAATAGTTTTCGAGATATTGGCCAAAAACGGTCAACCATCGACATGCGAATTTTGAAGATCTGAAAACGCAGTTTTGAAGACTTCAGCGTAAGCATTAAGAAATGATAAATTTCAAAATATCGATTTGAAATTTTGAGATATCGAAGATTTAAAATGAGAACAATTTTCATTTTCACACATAAATTTCATGCTGCGTTCGACCACTATATTCGTTGATGAGTGTTATCTTTTGATCTCTACCCCTAAATGCCCAACAGAAATGAACACACACACCGCAGGCATGAGCAGTGATTGGGTATGTGTGTGATGGAAGAGATTTTCTGTGTTGGATAGACTTGGATAGAGATATAGGTATATGTATGGATGAATGTTTGTTTGTTTGGATGTAGGAATGAATGTATGAATGAAGGGTTGATTTGGGTTGAAGTTAGAAGAAAATTCAACTGAAATAGTTTGGAAACGTCGTTTGATATTCATAAATCATCCATCAATATTATGCGACGGAACCTTCCCCGTGCGAGTACAACTCGCACTTGCCCGGTTTATTGACGTGAACGTCGCCGAGTGCATATCGCGGGTTAAGCACAATGTCAACCACGACTTTATCGAAGAATTCACCACTTACGCTTTCCTATCACACATGTTAACGGTTTGAAGGGACAACACGAAATGAATGTTCGCCAAATGTGTTCGCCGTGTAGGTGATAACACAAACGAGCAAGTTCGGTGAGCATGTTCGTCGTTTAGGACTACTTTAACGCCCAAATGGAAGTATGGTGTTTCACGCATTATCCTTACCTACCAATTCACGAATTCACCTCACAACAACGTATTAGTATGTCAAAATAATGTCAACTACAAAAATTAATCAAAAATGAACTTCACTTCACTTCACTTCAATTTAAAAAGTAACTGCTTTGAGATAACCAAACTAACTCTAACTAAAGACACTCCCACTAGCCACGACAGCCGAACACAGACTAACTGTCTTTGAATGACCAAAACTGCTTGCCAACTTTTATTTTTGCCGCTACAATAGCGATAAGAAGTAGGTGATTAGGTGTGAGTAGGTTCGAACGTTCTTGCCAGTAAATCTTGTAGCTTCACATTTCGTGACTCAATCGATTCACCCGGAACTTTTTGTCCACAACCTCTGGTTCATAAACATATACAATCGGGGCTGATGAGCGATGCGATCGTTAGTGATAAATGAGGCTCAATGTTGGAGTGGAGCGGAGGGTATGTATCTAGTGCAGCGTTGAAATATGCAATAAACTACTGAGGGTATCGTTGAATGGTACAAATTGTTTAATGGATTTGAATTCACTGAAAAGCTTATCGTTCGTTAAAACGAACTTAAGAGTTTGTTTATTTTTTGCAACCGGATCGAAGTAATGGAGTGTGTTTAGGCGTCTCTTATAAAAAATGAAAAATGTTTCTTTAATAAGTTTGATTTGTTATTGTAGTTATAACAAGACTGTAACAAAGACAATGAGTGCCCAGAATCGAGTTTTGTTTGGTAATAATTGCTATCAATATGATATCAATATGTAGGTCCCATCCGCTCGTGACAGAACAATAGCACGCATAACACGAGTGGTTGTTGAGAAGTTTGGCCCAGGTCCGCCTCGGACTGTAGCGCCGCCATTATTGTTATTATTATTATCATTATTAGCAACGCGCACCGGATACAGCTAGTTATCTAACTTAAGGCAGACTATATCAGACCGTTACTGACAAGGACTTTGATATTGGAATGGCATAACCGCCAGTTTTAGTAGTTCTTTCCGAGGTTTTTAATATATTAGTGGAATATTTATGTGCAAAGTGGATTAAGTTAACCATTAACCTGGACACAAAGAAATTGCAGGTAACGATTCTCAGCATTCATTTTCCGCAATTCAATTCTTTAACGTACAATTGTTTGACCAGAATATTTTTTGATTTGACATTTCAGAAATGAAAACAGCTGACAGAATATTTTTCATTTAGTATTTGAGAGAGAGAGGGGGAAAATGAACGCACTCCTTCCGTAACATGAAGTCGGCTAGCGCAACACACTATTGTGTTTCAGCCATTAGGCCCAATGCACATTTGATTACACAGGATATGACTCAAAACTAGTTTCCAATTCGCATCGCTGATCAGTTGCTCCGTGTGCACTGGGCCTTACGAAATCCTGATTGCCCTTCACAAAGGACCTCGTTTTGGGTTCGAAAAGTTCTCTAAATGTTAACACAGCACTCTTTCCAGAGTTTTTCCATACAACGGCATCATATTTATTGGGCGGAATTGATCAGGCTTTCTTGCTTTTTTTCCTTCTTGACTGGAATAACAACCGATTTTTCAATGAGTCATTGATTTCAGATTTAGCGCTAGCCCTAATTAAGTATGATGCATGCGATATTGTACTCTTTTCCCGCACGAGTACAAGTCGCACTTTGCCAGTAAATTTTTTTTTGTATTTTGTCACTGCAATTCGTAGATACCAAAGCATAGATAAAGTTAGTCGATTAGCTAACTGAATACTTCGATGTATTTGAGTAACATCTACCAAATAAATTAATCCTTTGACCAGTTGGAACGATAATTAATTGATTTTTTTCTTGCTTTTTCAATTTGGTGTGTGATTTTGCTGTAAGATAAGATTTTAACTTGAATATACGTCAGCGTCAAAAGTGAGTGGACATTCAGTCATCTGCTGAAGGTTTATCCACAAAATTAATATTCACCGGAATGAGGTAGAACAGACATGGATATATCAAATTAAACCTCAAACGTCATATTTTGAAATATGGCAAATAATATTGAACATAAGGGTATATATAAAACAATTAATTGAATTTCAAAGAGAAAAGTGCTAAAAACAGCATTAAAAAGTGAATGTATATATGGTTGTGTCAGTGACTGTAAGACCTAAGTTCTCGATTCTATTAAACATTTGTATGAAAATTAAGACCGCCATATACGATAACTGAAAAAGCGGTAAAGGCATACAAAGTACAATTTTTTTCTCAATAAGATACTGTTTTTTAAAGATATGTGTTCACTCACTTTTGACGTCTATTTTTAGCCCCTTTTTTCGTTTGAACTAGATAAACTTCTTTATGTTTACTGTTATTTTAAAGTATCATTTGAAGTATGATTTCAGAGCTTTTATTTCAATGCATCAATGTCAGACGTAGACCATTCCAGTCAATTTTAATTTAGAGGAATACCTTTCAGCTAATGACTGTTCACTCACTTTTGACGCTGATTGTACGTCACTTTATACGCTGAGTACTGAGTTTAATTGTGGCCATACAATTTATATGTTTTTTTTAATAGATAATAATAGATAATTAGATAATTTTTTTTTCTTATGTTTGTGTTTGAAAAAACACGGTTAGGGAAAAACCCTGAAGTCAGCTGACTTCGGGCAGTGAAGCATACTCAGAAGGAAAATACAAATTTAAACGTCCAGCAATCACTTCACAACCTCGTCGTATAGACGACACTTTTCTGAGAAGACCCACAGGGCTACCATAAACTAAATTTTCACAGTAGTACAGATCAGACAGACAGAATAGACCCAAGAAATACAGAATACGATGCACCATCTTTTCGTCGATTTCAAGGCAGCATATGACAGCGTGCTATGATTATAGGAATATATCTTCGATTCTGAGCCTCTGGGACAACTCAACAGAGGACGTCCACGTACAAGGTGGCGCACACAAGTGGAGGGGGACCTCTGCCGGCTTGGTGTGCGAAACTGGAGACAGCGGGCGACAGATCGTGCTGGCTGGAAAGGCATGTTGGGACCGTCGGACTTGTAGCGCCCCAAGAAGAAGAAGAAGTCTACTTTTAACATCCCCACCAGGATCTGTGGTATAACGAGGGACAACTCTCGCTGCTCCATCAAGGTCGGTAACGAACTCACTGAGACCTTCAATGTCAAGGCGTTTAGAAAAGGCGGCGCGCTGTCATGCGATTTCTTTAACATCGTTCTTGAGAAGATCGTGCAAAGCTCACTGGCCAACACAAGAGGCACGATCTTTCAAAAGTCCGTTCGACTGCTAGCTTACGCGGATGACATTGACGTGATTGGGCGAACACAGCAAGCCGTCAATGGTGCGTTTGCTGGCATTGAAACGGAAGCGGCTAAAATGGGTCTGGCGGTAAACGAGGGCAAATCAAAGTAAATGCTGTCGTCGAGAAAGGACGCACAACATCGATGACTTGGCCAGAACGTCAGCATAGGCAGCTATAACTTTGAGGTAGTTAAGGACTTCGCCTACCTTGGCTCCGAGGTAAACAGTTCAAACAACATCAGTACCAAGATCAAAAGCAGAATAACTCTTGCCAACCGCTGCTTTTTGGGCTCAAAAGGCAATTGAGTAGTAGAGCCCTCTCTCGGAATACCAAGGTAACAAGACCATGATCATCCCAGTTCTGCTGTATGGCGCAGAGGCATGGACAATATTCCAAGTGGATGAACAGTCTCTTGGCCTTTTCGAGAGCAAAGTTCTGCGCCCGATTTTTGGTCCTGTTTGCGTTGATGGCATTTGGAGGAGAAGGTTCAACCACGAACTGTATGGGCTGTACAGCGACATGAGTCCAGCCAGGCGTCTACGGATCCAACGCCTTAGATGGCTAGGCCATGTAGAGCAACTTAGCTCCAGCCCGAAGAGTCTTCGACTCTGAGCCTGTGGGACAACGCAACAGAGGACGTCCACGCACAAGGTCCACACACAAGTCGAGGGGGATCTCGGCCGGCTTGGTGTGCGAAACTGGAGACAGCTGGCGAAAGATCGTGCTGGCTGGAGAGGCATGTTGAGTGAGGCCCAGGTCCACCTCCGATTGTAGCGCCCTAAGAAGAAGACAAAGTCTTTTCTTGACATCCCCACCAGGTTCTGTGGAATAACGAAGGACCACTCTCGCTGTATCAAAGTTAGTAGCGAACTCAGCATGATCCTCAATATCCAAAAAGTATATGTACGTGATATCTTAAGCGTCCTGCTTGAGAAGATTTGTAAAACTGATAGGTTAAGACTAGGAGTACGATATTACAAATGTCACTACAATGTTAATGGTTCGAGAAACATTGCGAGCTATCAAAAATGAGTCTTGCGGTGCCGTCTTCAAATTTGACATTCAAGAACAATCAATTGCCCAAGCGTTTTCATCTGCTTCACAATGACTTTCACGAACATATTAAAAAATTAAATGACCCTGTTCGACTTTTTCTCGTGGGATTTTACGAAGTCACATGTCTATGCGAATAAGCCACAAACCACAGCGGCCCTCAAAGCCTACAGAACCCATGCCATCGGTCAAATTCAGTCTGATTTATGTGCCAGAGTCATGGGAAATTGAACATTTGGGATGTGTGCCGCCCAGAGAAGTCGAAGAGAACATTTGAACGATGTTATATTTCATACGTAATGGCATCGATAGGCCCTTCAAACGAATAGAAAATGTTAATAGTATCTCACACACAATTTGATTTATTTAAATTTAAAGATAGGAAGCGCTTAGTGAAATACCCCTTAGTATAAGCGTTCACATGCAACATTTTGACCACCCAAACAGTTGTCAAGCAAATTGTCGAGAAATTCTTCAATGTGAGCACCCCTAATGGCCCAGCACATGAACGGAACAACGTTGAATTAAGAAGAATAACTCGGAATAAGAACGAATAGGAGAACGATTGCCAAAAACTATAGCAACCAATTTTGCAGAGCAAAATGACAAAATCGTTCAACTTCAAATAAGAAACAAGTAATAGTCTTATTCTACTCCATCGATCTTGAAAGCGGTTTTCCTTGAACACAATTTTCCTTCATTGGCTCAGAATTTAATAAGAAAAAAACTAGTTTACAACCCATTTTTTGAATGTACAATCGAACAAACCCAATTCGGCAGAAGTAAACAGATTGGAATGCGAAACATAAATTCATGGAAGTCAGCTTGTCAGAAACTCGGAGCATCGTCATTTCATCTCTTTCGCTCTCTTGTGAAATGCGAAAGAAAACCGGCCGCCTGGAATTGTGGTTTGAAATATCATTCTGTAACGAAAACTATAGCCCATCTGCTTGGAAAGCAGACTGAAAGTACAGAACCACCAACAAACGTGTTATAAGCTTTTTTTTTTATTGTGAATTTATTAAATAAATCACGACGTAAGTAAGCAGTGATTTTCGGTGAATGTGAGAAGTAAGGATTTTTTATATTTGCAGTGCCCAAGGAAGCGACTTGCGTCATAGAATTGTTGAAATGTCAGACGATAATTTAGAGAGCCTCGATAATGCGTCACTTCGCAAGAAATGCTTGGAATTCGGACTCCCAAATGTACCAGTCACCGATAGCAGTCGACAGGTCTTAATTCGTCGGCTGCGTGCTACTATGACTGGTGAACCGGCAGATAAAGGAAAAAACCGCCGAAAAACCATTCATGTAAGCAAAATTCCATCACCTGTTGAAACAACGGCGGGCGCTCCCGCTGAGGAGGCACCCAAACCGCCCCCTGCTCGGACTAATCGACGCACCATTGCGGCGTCAAATGTGACCTCGACTGTGGACGATGTTCCAATTCAACAGATAAAGCCGGATAGTATTAGTGAAAGAAGACGTTCAGTGCGTTCGCAGATCACTGAGGAGGCTTCAACAAACATACCCATTTCTCAAAAACGCAAGACAGCAGTAGTTGAGGAAGAAGACGAGGACGATGATGAGGATGATGTTATTCTGTTGGAAGCAGCAGAGAAAAGCGAGCGAGAGGTTGTTATACCTCGTACAAGGCGTTCAGTTTCCTTGACAAAGACTGGCGTTGTGACCACTTCATATAGTCAGGAGAAGGTTGTTACCCCATCTACAGTGAATGAAACTGAGTCCGAGTCAGAGAACGACTTTGTTACGAACTATGCCAACTCGTACGAGCCTCTGCCACGTCCTGTGACCCAACCTCGAACATTGTACGGATTGACACAACCAACACTATCGCAGCAGTCGCGGGAAACAGATTTCGGATTTGTTCAGCCACCACAGCCTCTTAAGCCACGAGAGTCAATGTATGAGTTCACCCAGCCCCAGCTTCCTCAAGAAAAAACTTTCGGATTGTCGCAGCGAAAATCCTCAGAGCCAGATCCAACTCTGTCTTTCCGGACAACAACAGTAAACAGAACATCCATCGAACCAGAGCCTTCATATAGGCCATCGCTGTACACATCATCGCGCTATAGCTCCCTGGGTTCTGGCAACTCATCAGAGACATCTACGACAACATCCACTATTCGTCGTTTCACAACCTCCGGCCTGGGGGCACAACCCGCTTCTGTCGCTACCAAGTATGCAAGCTCGTACAATGACGAAGAGGAGGACGAAGAGAATGAGGCACCATACCTCAGTGACTTTGCCAGAAAATTAGAGCGTCTTAAAGCCGAACCACTTGTTAAAGGATTAGAATCTCCACGTGGTGCCCCACCAAAACGTGATACCCAACGCTATACATCAAGCATTGTTGGCCGCCGTAGCACATCACAAAAAGACACAGTCTCAGACTCCTTTAAGAATCTTCTCATCGCACTGGATCGCAAGTATAATTTGAAAAGGAACATCGCGATCGCCTTCATCATCATCTTGTTGCTCTTCATCTACATCGTCTTCGTCCGCTGAATCCCGGCGAATGAGTGCAGGAGCATCATGCGTACTTTGTCGTCATTTTTTATATTGAATTTATTCTCATATGTGAATGTTAAATGTATTTAAAGAAAAATAAAATGTGTAAATTTGCGTTCTCCTAACGAGTTGTCTTTGTTTATTTTTCTCGGCGCGTACACGTGGTGGAGGGAGGGACGAGGTGCATGTGTGCATCATTTTCTCTAAAAAGTGGCGCTTACGTAAGCGGAATTTGTCACGATTGATCTTTTGCTGACTAACTGGTTCCAAAAATGTGACATGGGACAGGAATGGGAGAGGAAAAAAAAGTTGGTTGTAGGGGACACCCGGGTTTGAACCGGGGACCTCTCGATCTGCAGTCGAATGCTCTACCACTGAGCTATATCCCCACATAAAATTCTACTCTCTGAGAACTTATATAAAGGAAATAATCAAAAGTTCTAAATCGAGAATTTTTAAGATGAGGAAACAGCGCTTTTGGTTCTTTGAGGAAAGGAATTCGACGATCATCTAAAGAACCTGGAAGAGGTATTCCAATATTTAGTTCAAAGAAATGTTCGCTGTTCAAGAAGAAAGTGAAATATCTCGGTTATCGGATTAACAAAGAAAGGCATACACACCTTGAATGCGATTCCATCAGATAGACGACCGCTTGGCAGACCTAGGACGAGATGGTTGGACCAAGTCCAAACACTCGCCTGTTTGCGCTTGGGCATAGCTCCTGATGAGTTAGAGTCGATGGCGAAGGATCGAGTGGCCTGGAGATCTCTCGTGCATGCATTGAACCCGCAACCCCTTTAGTGAAACATGCAGTGAAATGCGCTGAAAATGAGATGAGATGAGATGAGGCATACACACCGACGAGGAGAAGATAGCAGCGGTAAGAGATTGGCCGAGACCTACGAATCTGCACGAGCTATAGAGTTCCTTGGGACTGTGTACCTACTACAGGCGTGTTGTACCGGATCTTGCGAACAGGGCGAATAGCTTGCACGAGTTTACAAGAAAGAACCAACAGTTTGTGTGGAAGGAGTCGCAGGAAGCAGCATTTCAGGAGTTGAAATGTTCCGCAACAATCCTCGCGTATCCAGTATTCGGCAACAAATTCAAACTGGATACGGATGCAAGCACTAATGGAATAGGCGGTGTCCTCAGCCAAGTAATTGATGGCGAGGAGAAGGTAATTCTCTTACTTACTTAATTAATGTGGCGCTACAGTCCGGGGTGGACCTGGGCCTCAACCAACAAGCGTCTCCAGCCAGGTCGATCTTTCGCTAGCTGGCTCCAGGTGCGCACTCACAGTTGGTTGAGTTCCCTTTCCACTTGCGTGCGTCACCTGAGTCGCGGTTTTCCTCTACTGTGACGTCCCTCGGGGGTGGATTCGAAGGCTTTCCGGGCCTGGTTTCCATTAGCTCTACATGACTTAGCCATCTTAGTCGTTGAATCTTCATCCTTCTGGATAAGTCGATGTCGCTGAATAGCTCGTACAGATCGTTGTTATATCGTCTCCTCCACTCATCCTCTATGCAGACGGGACCGAAAATAACCCGAAGAATTTTCCTCTCAAAGCAGCCAAGAGCAACCTCATCCGCTTTTGAGGTAATTCCCTATTACAGTAAAATTTTGTCAAAGCCCGAGCGAAACTATTGCGTCATGAGAAGAGAGCTTCTGGCAGTGGTTGAAAGCGTCAAACATTTCTACAAGTATTTGTATGGCCAACAGTTCTATCTGAGAACTGACCAAGCTTCATTAACACGTTGAGTGCCACTATACAATCCGAAAAACCGTCCCCACAGCCCACTTTGACACTTCGATTACCCTCTGGTCTCACGCGGCACAGCAAGCCCAAATTCGTGTGAGACCAAAGGGGTCTCATGTGGCACTCAACGTGTTAAGGTGGCTTCTCCAACTCAAGAATCTCGAAGGATAACTTGCACGGTGGATCGAAAGATTACGTAGTCACCAGTTCAATATCGAACACCGAAAAGGGGGACAACATGGCAATGAGGACGCACTACCGCAACGCACTTGTAAGGTGGAGTGCAAAAAGAACACTTCTGAAGGCTCACTCAAAGGGAAAGACGACTGTAAATGTTGGATAAGCTAAAACATGTCCACCTTACCACAAAATTGAGAGTTATAGTTTCTTTTTCTCTGTGAGGCGATGCAGTCCAGGGTGGACGACGGCTTCAACCAACAAACCTTGGTATGAAGTGGCTAAGGTGTGCACTTAGACCAGAGTTGATCCATTGTGCAGCCAACAAACCTTACCAGCTAGCACTCTTTTTCGCTAGCTGCCTCCAATTCCCTTGTCCTTCTCAAATTGTGTGCGCCATCTACAACGAGGAAGTCCTCTGTTGCATTGTCCCAATGCCTCGGATTCAAAGCTATAGTTTGGTTGAAGACAAATAATGCCGTTCAAACTGATTTCGAGTTTACCATCTACACATTCTCATCGAATCGAACGAAATCGAAAAAATGTCTGTTAACTTTGTTTACCATAAGCAGTTGCTGATAATTTCAAAACGGTCTACTAGTCTTAACCCTTTCGCCCAGCACGATACATAAATGTACCAGCAAAAGTTCAAACAACCCTGGATTCTCTCATTTATGTCTTTACATGTCATAACTTAGGGGTTGGTTAGTGACATATTAAAGCAATAAAATTATTTCTAGCTTACTTGTTCGAATTGCGGGGCGAAAGGGTTAAAGGAAGATGGGCTTGTAAACCCTAAACAACTTCAATGAGAGGTGTATCCTAACATATTTCCAGACCACGATGATGGTTTGAGAATCATGATTTTGGCGCATCAAGGAATCATCAATCGGTTTTCAAAAAAAGAAAAATATCCAAATTTTCTCAATCATAACGGCCGAACAGAAACTTAAGAGAACTGAAGCATACAAGCGAATACACAAAAATAATACAATGCGACCATAGTAACTGCTTCGGCCACTTTCGGCAAGTTCGGTCACTTTTGCCAACTTACGTGGGAGCTAAATGAATCGCTCTCTACGCAAGCTCTCTTAAGTTTCCGTTGTAAGCGTTGATGGCATTTGGAAGAGAAGGTTCAACCACGAACTGTATGAGCTGAACAGAGACACGAGTCTAGCCAGGCGTCTACGCATCCAACGCCTAAGATGGCTAGGCCATGTAGAGCGCATGGACAACGTAGTCTTCGACTCTGAGCCTGTGGGACAACGCAGCAGAGATCGTGAACGTCCAAGGTGGCGCACACAAGTCGAGGGGTGTCGGCTTGGTGTGCGAAACTGGAGACAGCTGGCGAAAGATCGTGCTGGCTGGAGAGACATGTTGAGTGAGGCCCAGGTCCACCTCAGACTGTAGCGCCCTAAGAAGAAGAAGAAGACGCGGCAAACTTGTTTGTTAACGTAGCCGCGGAGATGAAAATGTACCTCGCCTCGTCAGAAATTCGTTGTCCAATTCAAGCTGCTCTAAGGCCCAAACTGAGAAGCGATAACGATGCGTCAATAAAAGTCAACTGGACCTTGTAAGCGAATAATCCGAGATCTTTGTGCAGAATTCTCAGGCTAGTGCGTGAATGTTGAAATGTTGAGCTGTTGAGATCGATGGCGAGTTGATGTTCGTGAATTGAGTCTCACACTCCCGGCCACATCAGCCACATTCTCATCTGTGCACACCGCATGACGACGAGGACGATGAATGTTGTCCACTAGCATACCCGTCTGACGAACTTTTTGCACAAACTTGCGTACAGCAGTCGCGGTGGGTGCTTCATTTTGGCCAAAACTTATTTTCAAAAAACGCTCTGTTTGGGCTACACAGCACTAAATAAAAATAAGTTTTCAATATTTCCTAACGTTGTCCAAGCGCAAGGTGACCTATTTCGTTCCGCGGAGGTATGATACAGACTTTTTGTCAAGATTTCGAGTGGGAAACAGCCCATGATTTGAAAAAAAAAACCTCTGGATGACCCACCCTGTACATTGTGAAGGAATTAATGGCTGTTTACAAACAACTGGGAAATCCGACTGGACCGGCAAGATTTTCTGCTCTTTAGTTCTGTGTGTATGCAGCGAAAAAAACATTAAAATTGCATTTAAATCGTCCCTGTAATCAATTTTTTCAAAATGCCCCGTAGCATGCGTGAGGTGTTACTCGATCAGCGATCACCAGAAAATGAGGAAAACATGACGGAAACGGAACGAAAAGGGTTGAAAATATATCTGCTTCACCCGAGAATCCGCTTTGAAAGTGGATTTTCGGTGGAAGAAGGCCGATTTTCGGCGCATCCAACCCATCTTCCTCTGGCTTGTAAAAGTCGTATATTGTATCCCTCTCAATCCTGCCTTCTTCCGCTCATGTAATCAGGCACTAAGCAATCATGGACACTTTGAAATTTAACGATGCTTCTGGATACTTTTCGTTTAGCTATGACATAAGCCTAATTTTTTGTACGACCATTATGGTTGGCGCTTTAGTTTTTCTATAAATTCGTAAATTTACACCGGAATGCAAAATATGAGTTGCAAAAACCAACTCTGGCTTCATGTTTTATTTTGTTCCTTTCCCACACGCATATTGTGTATTGAGTGGCAGCCGTTCTAATATTTGTTTATTTATTTATTTAAGCAGTCCCCAATGGTCCTTGGTGACATCCCGGCGGAGATCCTCCCATTTTTGTTTCTTGCTGGCTTTGATAGCCCTCTTGAGCTCAGATTTACTGTATCTAAACTTCGCCAGACTATCCTCCGTAGGATAGCTCAGCGTGTCTTCTCCTTCCCCTGGTGACCTTTCTTCTAAGATGTAGGTATCTTCTTCGGATCGTAGCTATCTCGTCGTTCCACCAATAAGCCGCTTTTCTGTTTCGATTGGAGCTACTGACTCGAGGCATCGACGCATCACATGCAAGCCGTAGAAGTTCCATCGTGGCTTCAGTTTTTATGTCACCAGCTCCCACTGTTTCCAGGACAGCTCTTTTGGTACCAATTATTGAATCCCTTCATTTGTGGCGACCTCGCTCAACGACTAGTGACGTATGTACTGTGGCGTCCTCTTACAGCAACTTCCATCAACAGAAGTTAAGCTGCCTGTGTGTGGAAGATGACAGATGACGCCACAGACATTGCAACAGTCAAGATCCCTGCAAAATGCAACGCATTCGTTGACAGTCGCGTTCCATAATTCAATCAGTGTAGTTCATTTCCATTGTGTTATTTCCTTCGTCTATCCATTGTAATTTCCCTATAACGCAGTGTACATAAACAATATCTATTTCTTTTTAATCAGTTCCAATAAAATCAGTTACAATTTTACCTAATATTCAAACCGTGCGTTTCAATAACAATACCAATCCACATTACATATCTACACATTTAAAAACTTTCTCAACTCGCATTCTTTTATGTCAAAATTTTAATAAAACATTTTATCTCCACCCTGTTTCTTCGCATACAGTTGGTCGCCCTGCCGTTTGACACTCAACTGACAGTTGTTAGATGGAAGCAATAAAAAAAATTGTTTGCAAGAAAACAAGAAAAATAACAAGAAAAGGCCACAACACACTCACACAATTGACCCTCTCTGCCACTTTCTAACTTTCTTTTCACCGACCACAGCACACCATTCGTCTCTGTCTAGCCCATGCAAATGAGTATCAAAAGGGCCTCGTATTCCTCTCCTCTTTTCGAATCGAGCAAGAGCAACGCAGACACAAAAGAAATGGAAAATCCTCATCGTCGGTCGGTCGTTGTTCTTCTAATCTAATGTCAGTGGTGCAGTCAGTGTATAGTGCAGGTGAATCTTTATTTTCTGTCCATTCCGTTTTCCAAATGAAATTTTGAATTCGCCCAACACCCAGCAAAATAAACTTAAAATCATTCCATACCAAAAAGAAAATATCTTCTATCTCCTAAAAGATTGTAGTTTCTTTCATACCGAGATAATCCCTGCATTCCACTGAGCGATTTGGTGAGTAGACCGAGTGATTGGCCTTTTAATTTCATTCCAATGATGAAAACACGTAAATGCAAATTTATTGTTGTACTAACTCCGTTGGTGGACTAACATTTTGCTGTTGTATCATATTTCTTACTAATAACTCAACAATCTGTGTAAATAGTCATGTAAAAGTTGAGGTCAATTGGAAAATGGGAACGCACAATATTACAGCGGGTCCATTAAAAAAAAATCGATATTTTCCGAACCCGCGGCTGGTGTGTTGTTTCTTTTGCTTGCGGTCTGGTTTTGGGATGCATTTGGCCTCTGGGGTTCCGGTTTTATTGGTGAAGAAAAATTGTTATCTATCATACGTATTTAATCTGGGGACAGGCGGTAACCTGTCACAGAGAAATATCTTTGAGTGTTCTCTCTTATTTCCGCTCGTGGGGCTGTCGCAATCGTAGTCGCATAGGAACAGTGTACGCCCAATGCATGGCAACCGCAAATTTGCCAACAGTGAGCACTGACTGGTAAAATTATTGATTTCCTTGTGCGAAAGATACATAAATACATATGTATCTACTGACAAATGTATACCCAGAGAATGTCTTATGAATCACTAGAACTGCAGGATGGGTGCAGACCATTCATAGTCAGTCGATGTTTGATCTCTTTGTCTTCGGGAGTTGTTTGCTTGCTGGAGAGTAACTCTCATCATGACTCCCCCCGTGGATTATGGTAATTTTCTGAGTATCTCAGTGTACTAAGCGTGACGATGAACAATGGTTGATGGGATCAATTGTCATGAAAATTGTTACAGGTACCCCAAATCAGTTGCGGAAACCTTTAATGGGCAACGAACATTTTTTTGTGTTTCCATCGTCGTTTTCCAACTGGTTTCTGATTTTCCTGGAAGTTGAGAGTGAAATCTGTTTGACTAGGTTAACTTTTCTCGTGGATCTCAATGAAGGCACGTACACAGTGGTTATGCAATGTTCAATTTGATTGAATTGACAGTGATCATGGTCTAGAACATTTCCACTTTGACAACCGAACATGGACTGCAAAATGCGACATCTCACACTCATACACTCGAATGCAAATTAGGCAACATGCTTTGCATTTGTTTAAGTGTTCGTTCACCCAAATGCGTGCGAAATTATGAACTTCTTAATTCTACAGTGGGAAAGTAGATTTCACTTAATTCCCGCAAATTATGATATTTATGCAGAGAATTAAGGTATTCCACAGAAATTCAAGCAGTTTATTGTTTCGTTTGGTTGCGGGGTTTTGAATGTGGACTGCAAAGCTTCCGTGCTGTCATGGTGTATGTTATAAAGGTGCGAATTGAACATTTGAAGAATAAAAGCCTCAATTGACATCTATGCCAGCACATCCATTGCTAACAAATAAACAATTTGATCTTACTAAACGCAAAAGAAATCAAGAAAGTAATTAGCACGAAATTCAAAAGCCAGACTGACGTATGGAGTTGTCAACCTCTTACTAGAGGGGTTTACATTCAAGTCTAATAAAAGTGTAAACCAGAAATCAATTAAACTTAAATTATAGTTGATTTCTGTTGTAAACGCAAAATCAACAGACCTGATTTTTAAAATTTTCGTCGGACAGACTCGTCAAACTCAGAGTAATTTTGATCTCAAAAATGTACATATGTTTAATACTAAATGCGAAAGAAAAGAAAAAAGGAAATAGCACGAAATTCAGACTTCAAATTGACGTAAGTTGTCAATCTTTTAGTAGGAGGGTTTACACTCAAACTTAACGTCCGACAGTCAAATTCATGGTGTAAACGGCAGTTTGTCCTACTTATTTAATTTCTGGAAAATTAAAACCGTACAGTTGCTTACGGAGAATAGGAAATTATTTATTTTGTTTTTCATAACCCTTGCTAAGGGTACATCCACCGTTTCTGAAAATTCCTTAAAAATAAAGTCCTATAATTCGCAACGTGTAAATGCAAACTATTTCGATCTGTCAAAGGTTTATCCAACTTGACGTACCATGTAAGCCCCCTTTTAGTAAAAGTTAAGGTCGCGTGTCACTTGCCTTAAGAAATGTGGGTGAGTTCGTAATCGCAACATTAGCGCAGTACTGCAACGTCAAGCGTTCTTAATTGCAAACATTTGGCAATGATGCTTTGCATCACGTTCTAAAATGCAACATGAAAGCAACGATGCGCAAACAAAAGCAACCAGTGCATCATAGATTATTGTGATGCGATGTATTTATTATTTATTTTCCGACTCAATTGTCTCCTTTTCTTGTCTAAAATATATTGCAGTATGCTGGCATTGTAATTGCCAACATTATTAACCAAATTATTTAAAAAAAATCGTCTCCAATTTCTGACATTCTTACAAAAAAAAAGAAACAATTGAAACACAAAATAATAAACCGTTCCGAAATGCCAACAAAATGGAAGCATCGTGATGCATCGCAACATCAAAAAATCGTTGCGTCGCATCACAGGAAATTATGCTTATGTGATGCGCATTTTGTTGACGTTTACGAACTCAGCCTGTGACTGAATATTATCTAAAAGATAATTGTTGACGTTACCACAAGAAAGAAACGTCAAAAATTATCCTGTAGACTTATAGCACAAGTGACACGGGGCCTAACTCGAGATTCCATTAAGAGTACTTCAAAAGCAATGGAAAGCAAAAAGTGACTTATAAAAAAGAAAAGCAGAATAGTTGAGCACAATTAGTTGTCAACTGTCAAATTGTTAAAAAAAAAGTGTTGCCAACTCAAGGCTATGTTGAAAGACATAGACCAAGATAAGGTTTATCTTAGAGAACAGAGGGCCAGTAAATTAGGATTAGAAACGCTGTCCGTCCAACCAATAAGCATTTTGTCTAGTCTATAAACGCACAGAATTTATGAATAATGCATGGAAAAAAGTGCTGCCAACTCTAAGAACAATTTTTTTACTACATTCGAGACTGAATTTCGGAAATTAACCCTTTTATTAGACTTTGGGCTCCGTGGCGTAGTGGGTAGGTTCGTCGACTCCTACGCTCGAGGTCGTCGGTTCAAATCTCGAAAAAAAACATCAAACATTTTTTCACGGCTCCACCTCTTTCGAGTCACTGACAATGCTCAAAGAGTATAACTGTCTAGAAAAAGCTTCTCAATCTAGCCGTTCGGAGTCGGCATTAAACTGTAGATCCGCTCGTGACAGAACAATAGCACGCACAACACGAGTGGTTGTTGAGAAGCTATGCCCAGGTCCACCTCGGACTGTAGCGCCGTCATTATTATTATATTATTGTTAGACTTTGAATTAGAAAAATCGAAACAAAAATAAGTGTCGCGTTCGTTACATTTTACAAATTGCCGTAAGATTTGACCACCAACTTGTAGGATATCTACGAATCGCGTTTTTGCTTTTTGATTATAAACGACTGAAGTTGGGGATATATTCAAGATATATCAATAATTGTGAATCGCAGGAAGGTTTTAGCTCTTCAGCTATCAATGGAAGACACTTCAAGCATGAAACTTGGCCTATACTGTGCGCCCTGTGGCCAATATCCATTACAAATTGCCAAAACGAGTGTTCTATCCTCGGAAGCTTGGTTTATGGCCTTTTAGCGAACGAGTGTCGTCAGAAACTTCCCCGTTCTTAACGACCAAACTTCTTTCGTCTTCTCGCTTTGTATTTATCCATCAACTCCTCCGAAAAGGTTGCATAATTGGAGATCATTATGGCCGTTTATGTACCATGATCATGACCTAGTTGCTCTCTGAAGTAAGTTGCCCTGCACTTAACACCTCAAAACACCATAATCCTTCTGCAGTGAGTTGCTTGCATTTGACTGGAATGAAAAAAGTTGAACAAAAACTCAAGTAGTTATTAATTCCAATTTGTATTGCGCTATGTATCTACACAAGTTGATTTGTAAACAGAAAGGCGTTAAATAGCCAAGCCAAGTCGTTACTTTCAAAGCCAACAAGATAATTATCCGACAGTTGTTGATACGCAGTAAAATTAACCAACCGGTGAATGGAAATTTACGGCTGAAGCGCTGGCCACCTAGCCGCTGTTGATTTTACGACGAGTCATACATAACTGCCTACTCCGGATAATTACTTATGACTATCATTTTCAAAAGTTAACCCCAACGCTCAAATCCAAACTGTCTGTCTCTGTTAAATAGTCTCTATAAGAGGTTCCGTCTGGAATCGTTCAGTAAGAATATTTGCTATGCTACTGAACTTGACTGAAGATCTGACGAAGCATGACGCCCATAAGCAAATAGCAATTATTTGCTGTCAACCATCTTTATTTGAAGACATTTTAGTGATAATCTCTTAACTTTCTTTGCGAATTGAGGACATAATGTTGATTGCTTTGTTTTGCTCTAACCTAAGCACTTTCCTTTTCATGAATTTAACGAGCCAAATGTCTGTGTGATGATCATGGGTGGACAGTGTGTGCGCCACTTTCAGTAGTTCCGTGCGAATTCAAAATGCTGTGTACAACAATGTGGTTTGTTTCGCTTTTTAACGACGACACGACTACTTTCTTGATACTTTCCTTGCGGTGTAGTTTCGCCAGTTTTGGCCATTTCGAAGAAAACATTTATCGAGTAGATACATAAATAAGATTTGATTTTGAAAATACGGAATTGAATTAGGGATTTTTAGAGCGATCTGATCACAATTTTGATCTTGTTAAGTGTTTTAGTCGATACTCGTTTGCTCCTTCATTGCTTGCAAGTTATATTTTGGACCTCGCTTCATCAGTGGGCGCCGAGGCGTAGTTGGTAGGTGCGTCGACTGCTATGCTCGAGGTCGTCGGTTCGAATCTCGATAAAAACATCAAACATTTTTTCGCGGCTCCACCTCTTTCGAGTCACTGAGAATGCTCAAAGAGTATAACTGTCTAGAAAAAGCTTCTCAATCTAGCCGTTCGGAGTCGGCATTAAACTGTAGATCCTCTCCGCTCGTGACAGAACAATAGCACGCACAACACGAGTGGTTGCTGGGAAGCTTGGCCCAGGTCCACCTCGGACTGTAGCGCCGCCATTATTATTATTCATCAGGATTCACACGGTGACTCGTGAGTCATGATTCTTTTTTGACAGTTCTCCTTTGTTCTTTCTTTCTCTCTCCCTCTCTCTTTTCGACAGTTCTCCTCTATTTTTTCTCCCCTTGTGCAGGGATTTGAGCTCTGTAACGAAAAAAATAATTTTATTTTTTTTCTTCCCATAAAATGGTCAAAATGAACCTCAATCAAGAAATAGCTGTAAACCATGATGATTCTGTTGTATGATTCATTATTATATTCCTTCCAAGGTTTTTGTATGATCAGCACTTCACGGAGGACAAAAAGAAATTAAGCGAAATATAAAAATAACTGACAAAAAAAGAGGAAACGTCAAAAAGTGTCATCAAGACATTAGCACACTGCTCACGGGATTGCTGTTGTGCTACCTCATTTTCTTTCTCTTTTACACTCAAGTGAGTCGTGACTCACGAGTCACCGTCTCAATCCTGACTTATCACTTACCACAGACCTATTTATGGCACTTTCATTCCAATGTCAACAAACGTCTTAATGCTGCTTGACTGTGGTCGCCAAATCATGTCAATGTTATCCACATAACCTAAACCTAAACCTAACCTGTACGGTCAGTACAGAACATTAAGCAACCATGCTTCTGTGTTGTGGATTGTGCACGCTGTTTTCAGACACGAGGTTGCTTGATTTTTCAAAACACATGCAATGAAGCTAATTTTCATCTTAAAGGCTTTGTTAAACGTCAAAATTGTCAAAAAAAATCCATGAGTTGAGGGCCTTTAACATGAGTCGTGAACTGCGAACGCGAATTTTTCGAAATAATCATATTTCAGGAAATATCAGCAGAGATGTACACTTTTTGGTACGCCAGAATGCGCGTTTTAAATTATCATGAAGTAAAAACTCAAAAAATGCTGTGAAAATTACTGATTTCGCCTTTTTTCTGCGAATTCAACAATTTCTTCGCGAATTGTCAAACTGAATTCACGATCCACAATGAGTCGTTTGCGATCCACACAGCCACCTCGCTCCACATACTCATGAATAAAAAAATTGCACAAGCTCTGAACATGATCATTTGAAATTTTAAATTTGATACAGACAATTCTACTACCGACGACTAAAGGGAATTCTATGTGTCCACAACGTTTCAGTTTGGCTGGTTTGAGTTTTGGGCTGGAGGCATCATCGGACCATTCATATTTAAAAATATGGTTTGTCAGGAAATACAAATTAGAGTCCAGTTCTGTGTACATATCTAAATGGATGTGGACGACACATGGTTTCAACAAGACGGTGCCACATGCCACATGGCCTAAGCAAGAAATCAAGTACTACCGGGTGACCAAATAAGAACGATAGCAAAAGAAATTAAAATTAAAAAAACATGGTGTAAGACATAAAATTGAATCTGGCTTTATTTTGAAGCTACATTCATGTCATTATGTATGGAATACAACAAATGGCTGCCATGGCTTCGCTGCTTCAAGCATATGGTAAAATTTGTAATGACTCGGTCTAATATGCACGGCGTTACACCGGCAGTAACGTCTTGAATTTTTGCCTTGAACTCATCCAAAGTGGTTGTCTTGTTAGCGTAGTCTAAGGAAATAATGTAGCCACAAAAAAAAGTCAAGTGATGTCAAGCCACATGATCGCTGCGGCCAATTGATGAACCCTCGCCGTAAAATGACCTAATCCCAAAATTTCTCCTCCACAACTTCAAACGTTGCCTTGCTTGTATGGCATGTAGCGCCTGCCGTCTTGTAGGAGCTACAGCTCGGGTAAATCGATTTTGTTGATCTCTGGCGACAGAAATTTGGTTAACATCGCTCTATACCTGAGACCATTGACGGTAACGGTGTCCCCTTCCTCATTTCGAAAGAAATAAAGCACGTTGATGCCTCCATAGACCATAGACAGCACTGAAGAGTCAATCTTTGTGCCACATTGATGCTTGTTCGAACACTTGTGTTCGCTCCAATAAACGGAATTTTATTTGATGACATAGTCGCTGACCCAAAAATGGGCCTTATTCGACGTTTGGGATGATTGACCAAAATCTGGACTTTCGATCAAAATTTTCAGCGCCCACAGCGAACTCACAGCGTTGTCTATGGTCGTCTGGCTTCAATTCTGGTCAGCGCAATCATAAATGGATGTGGGCCCAAATTCAGTCGCAAAATAAACCGCGTTTACTCTCTGGCGATGCTGAAATCGGCGATCCAATCGGCGTCGAATCGACATTTTGGTTTCTTAGATATTGGCGGCTATGTCCTCTTCATTTCGCACTAATCTCTGTATGGTTGGTGGCTTAAGGCCTAAAAAAGTGTAGTCACGATCACACTTTTCCACGGTGCGCAGAGTTGCCTGCACACTAAATCCATGACGACGACCGACTTCTCGATAAAATTCTCGTTCCGTTTTTACAACTGACCCGGAATTTCGATAGTATTTTTTTAATTTTTTCACGTTCGCAAGCATGAAACGATGCACGATGAAATGGCAAACCCTACTAAATATTTTGACATCTGGATGTCGTTGGTAACTTTGACAGCTGCTGAAATATGACAATTGGAAAAAATATCATTGCTATATAGTCACACTTTACATTAGTCAGTTCCTGATAGTGTAATTTCCCGTTTTCGTGATCAGAATTAGTCGCTCACGGGATAAAAGGCGGTGGGGTTGTTTTTAATTCTAACGTTCTGAAGAAACAAATTGAGCGTTTTTAAAAAAAAATAAGGCAAATTTTTACAAACGGTTATGGATTTTTAACAAAAATTTAATTAAAATTTTAACAAAAGAATTTTGATGTGTCAGCAAACCTGATGAGACCATTTGCTTTACATGCTTTTCCATACATACCCTCCTGCAGCAACCTCTATGACCCAATTAATTGTTTACAATTTTCTACTAAACACTTGTGTTGTGTAAACACTCAATATTACCTTTTTCGTGAATTTTCTTTCCAACCTTTAAATGGCTCCGCATTTATTAAACACACAAACCGTAAACAAAGAAACCGTCGTTTCAATTGAAATAAGCAGTTCTTGTGATCGATTTTTTTGGTATATTTTTACAAATTGCAAAGTCAATCTGTGAAGTAAAGATCTCAGTGCAAAAATGCAAACATTTTGACGGCACTAACTGTACTCATAAGCGCTTCTCTCTTTCTCTGCATCGACTACATTGAATTATGCATTCCTCCTGTCATAAGTTATCAACTTGAGCCACATTCGAGGGCAATACCCTCTTCATGTTGACACTGTTCAGTGTATTGTGGTTGACTAATGAGTTAAACCCCAAGATTTCTCCTCATTGGCGTTGAATGAATGATAGTCTGTCATAAAATGAAGTGAGAAACAGTTAATAAGTCAAAGTGTATTCACTACCACTTTGTGTTGAGCAACAGGTCTCAAGGTCTCTTTACGTCAAAAGCGACAAACAATAAAAAGAAAACCGAAATTTGCTGCCGATAATTAGTTTTTTGTTATTTTGGAGCAGCACACAAGCTCCACGTACGAAACAATGGTCGTGCCTTTAATGACCTAGACAATTTAGCTTTTTATGGTTAAAATTATTCATGGGAGCTTTCCGGACAAAGGTAACGAACAGGCCAAGATGGTTCGATGGCTTTATGGCGTGATTCTAAAGAAAGAAAATACACATATCGTTCGAGAAAAGTTATTCATGAGTTAGTACCACAATTTGTAAACAAAAACTTTGGTACGTTATGTAAGATTTGATTGACTGTGTTACGACATCGTTGAGTAGATACACTATCTTTTACGGCAGTTATATTCTGATCACTTTAGAACTGAATTGGTTGAGTAGTTATGACAGGGGCTATTATACAATTTGTCAGTTATTGAGAAAGGGAAACTATTCCAAGTCGATGCATAGGACTTAGAAAACATAGAAAAAACATAGAAAATGAGTAAATACTCTTGAAGGAAGACAGAAAGTGTACGACGTAAAAGGTTGTACACACGTGCGGCAACCATGACGTTCTGGTCATTTCATTATCCTGGCATAGATTCTCAGGAAGAAAAGACATTTTTTTTTGAAAGCCTCGATTTTAAGTCTCCCGGGTAAAGTCTACGCTAAGGTGTTGGAGGCGCGTTCTAGAGCTTTAGTCGAATCCCGGATGGGAGATGAGCAGTGCGGTTTTCGTCCTGGCAGAAGTACAACCGACCAGCTTTTCACTCTAAGAATGGTACTTGAGAATACTTGGGAGTACGCCAAACCGATCTACAGTTGTTTTGTATATTTGGAAAAGGCATACGACCGAGTTCCTCGAGGTAAACTCTGGAGTGTACTGCAGGAATATGGGATAAATGGTTCTTTGTTGAGGGCTCTATACACAAACTGTAGTAGCTGTGTTCGGGTTAATGGTAGTAAATCAACACCTTTCATCGTGGGCGTTGGACTTCGCCAAGGGTGCGTTTTGTCACCTCTGCTTTTCATTGTATATATGGACTGGATGTTACAGAGCAGTCGAGGCGAGGAATGTTTCACATTGGGAGAGTTGAGGGTAAGTCATCTTCTTTTTGCAGATGACTGCAGTCATCCTCACATCCTCCCAGATAGAACTCCAGCGCCCGCTAGATAGGTTTGTAGCCGTATGTGCTGATGCTGGGATGAAGGTTAACGTGGACAAATCCGAGGTTATGGTTATTTCCAGAACCCCTGTTCGATGCACTCTACATGTTAGTGGAGTCCCATTGAAACAGGTGAAGAAGTTCAAGTATCTCAGGATCTTCTTCACGAGTGATGGGAGGAATAATGCTGAGCTTTCCTGTAGGATTGGCCAAGCTGGGTCGATTTTGAAACAGCTTGGTCGATCTGTAATCAGGAAGGCCGAGCGTGCTGACAAAAGTCACGTTGGCGGGTTTTTAACGCAGTATTTGTTCCAACTCTCACCTATGGTCATGAAATTTGGGTAATGACCGAAAGAATACGATCGCGAATACAAGCTGCC
The DNA here is from genome assembly GCA_930367185.1 of Myathropa florea. Taxonomy (NCBI): domain Eukaryota; kingdom Metazoa; phylum Arthropoda; class Insecta; order Diptera; family Syrphidae; genus Myathropa; species Myathropa florea. The sequence goes on from OV884003.1 coordinate 20,258,741, forward strand.
GAGATGAGATTTCCTCGTGCTGTTGTGGGAATTACTCGCCGGGATAGGGTGAGAAACACGGCAGTGCACGAGGAACTCAAGGTTGGGCAGCTGCTTCTTCGAACGGAAAGGGCTGCACTTCGTTGGTTTGGTCTCGTGGCACGAATGTCCCGATCATCACGACTTCCGAGGCGTGCCTTGAATGCGATTCAATCAGGTAGGCGACCGCTTGGCAGACCCAGGACGATATGGTTGGACTAAGTCCAAACACACGCCTGGTTGCGCTTGGGTATAGCTCCTGATGAGTTAGCGTCGATGGCGGAGGATCGAGTGGCCTGGTGATCTCTCGTGCATGCATTGCCCCCGCGACCCCTTTAGTGGAACATGCGAGTCACTGAAAATGAGATGAGCCTCGAAAATAAGGTCACATGCGATCCGAGCTTGGTTTGTGGACATGAGAACTCTTCGTGCATAAACTTCAAACAGTGACACATGTAAAGGTTCTTTCAAAAGGGACTTCTGAAATTTGATAGTTGATAGCGAACATATTGTTGAAGCTTCATCCAACAAATTGGCTGTAATTTATTCAGTCTGTTTTGCCAAATCACAACGGATGGACATAGTGTTCAACAACATGTGCAAATGATAAAATTGTTTTATCAAAATGCGCGTCCTGTTGGGGCCAAGATCTGCGCGCTTCGCCCATTTGAATGAATTATTCGCAGTGTGGTGGATAAATTTGAGTCCACTGGTTCAATAAACGATAAACTAAGGCCAGTACGTCGACTAAACGCAAGTTCTGCAGAAAACATCGGCGTTGTGCGTGAGAATGTGCAGGAGAATCCGAGACAATCGATTTCGCGTCGCTCACAAGATATCCGCCTTTCGCAGACCATAACCACAACTTGGTGAATTTTGCGTCGTGACTTGGGCCTACATCCGTATAAAATTCAACTGACCCGGGAGCTGAAGGTAAACGCCCATAGACAACGACGTATGTTCGCTGAATGGGCTCTGGAGCAGTTGGAAACTGACCCTAATATTCATCGTAAAAACCATCTTCAGCGATGAGGCCCATTTCTGGATGAATGGGTACGTCAACAAACAAAATTGTCGAATTTAGGAGGACCAAACCACACAAGATCTGGGAGCGTCCAATGCATCCCGAAAAAGTCACTGTTTGGTGTGGATTTTGGGCTGGCGGCGTCATTGGTCCATATTTCTTTGAGAACGACGTTTGCCAGGCCATCACTGTCAACGGCGAGCGTTCTAGGTCGATGATTACCGACTTCTTTTGGTCTGAATTGGATGATATGTACACCAACGACATGTGGTTTCAACAGAAAGGCGCTCTGTGCCACACAGCTCACGCCACATTGGAAGCTCTGCAGGAGCGTTTCGATTCATCTCACGTAGCGCCGATGTAAACTGGCAGCAGAGATCGTGGGATTTAACCACGTTAGAGTTTTTTTTGTGGGGTTTTTTGAAGTCGCAGGTCTTTGCGAATAAGCCACAATTCACAGTGGGCCACATTTTTTGTTGTGCGTTTTTTGATACACTACTGGACTCAACACTGGTCCATTGTACTGCCAGATAGCAACCTACTCCAGTGCCGTTAATTGGATCCCAACGGCAAATGGTGACTGGAACAAATTCGATTTGACTGGGATTCGAACCTGGGACCCCTCGAACTTGGGGCAGGCACTTAACCAACTGCGCCATCCAGTCGTGTAACCCGATGGCATCATCGGTCAAATTAAGCCTAAATTTATGTGTCAGAGTCATGGAAAATTTAACATTTCGGATGCGCGATTTAGTCAATTTAGTTTGCTCAATTGATGCAAGTCTCATCTTTGAACACAGCCCTATTTACCGATTGAGCATTTTAATAATTTTCTGAAGATTAAACCTATAATTTCTTGAGGATCTTAATTTTCAGTTATTAAGTTGTCAATTTTAAACCCCTTTTTGAATATCATGAGTCTCCTGTATTTGATATCTAAGCAGAGTTCCTTAACCTCCCTTCTCTGATCTTCCCTGGTCGACATCGCAAATGACGCTGATCTGTCATTTCGCTTACACATCGAGCTGTTTTATCACCTAGTCCTGATCTCTATATTCACGATCCTTAGTATAAGACGACTTTATCCCAATGCTGCCAGTATTTTTAAGTAAAATTTAACACACTGGAGAAAAAATTACAACACCAAAAAAAAATGTTCCACTTCCAAAAAATGTGAGCTTTACCATTCTTTTTTCACAAATTTTGGACTGCATTTGTATTCCTTTAATGTTTGCTTCCTCCACCGTGCTTTATTATTTCTGCTTCTTAGCTCTGCAGCTCGCTTTTTTGTGGTACAGGTTTCAGGTATCCCTTGAATTTAGGGTATTGCAACCATAGATTTCTTAGAGAACACAAACAAACGGAAGGATATTGGTTTCAGAAGAAATTTACCCCTTTTTGTATGAAAATACCTTTTTACCAAATGTGTGGAATGTGACTCAGAATTTCCCACGAAAAGGTAAATTTACCACCAACAGGCAGCACTGCTTTATCCCATGGCTTAAAAAAGAAACACCAACATTCACTTAACGTCCCATCGCTTATCATCGTCTTCAGCGATGCGTAAGTACCCGAATGTCACACGATAGCACATGTTCCAAATGTGGCGTGATATGCAAAAACCGCCAACACACGATTCGAAACACAACCGAAGTGAAGCTTTTCTGTAAAAAGCAAAAAAAAAAAAATGCCCACCACCAGAGGTGAGTAAAAGCTTTGGCATGCGTCAGTGACGACGAAATACCGGTTCCGTCTGAAGTGAAAAATAAGAAAATCAACATCATCTTAATGCCAGAGCGTCGTTAAATCGGCGGCAGATTTAATTGGCATCAGTGCCAGCCAGACTTTACGTTTTCATTTCCGTAAACACGATTGGCTACACGACGAGGGCCTGTCATCTACAGCTTCCCGAAAGCGCTTAACGATCAACACGCCATCGGATGTTATGCAAATACGAAAAACAAATGCCAACTGAAAGTCGCGTATAATTCCTGAGATATGGTATCTTGTTCTGACTGCTACAGCCCAGGGTCAGATTTATGAGGAAAATACAATAATAAAAACAAGCCAATTGAGAACTGTTTACTGGCATTTGCAATGGAAATGCTGAAGCTAATCGGAGGGGGAGTGTTTATTTGTAACGCATTTTAAGAGGCCTGTCTCGGTTACGTGCTGCCAAGCTTCCCTCAGACTCTGGGTGTCTGTGTGTGTAGGTGAATGTCAAAACAAGCCTTCAGTCTTGCAATCCGGTTTTCAGCTGACTGACTGTGCGCACTCGTTGGGAGAATTGTCAAGTAGCTAAAGTGATGGTTTTCAACTTGAACTCATTAAGACGAGCGGGCCTCTTTCGACCACACATTGCCACTGATAGTGTTCGGTTTTTTGAAGGTCGAATCGTGTCACGAGTTCCGTACGCTGAATGCGAAAATAACAAATAAATTAAGCGCGATGTACACACACACACGCACGCACGGCACATGTAGGCAAACTTTGCCGTTTTGTACGCACATTTGGATGGTGTTCAGAGATAAAAGAAAAATTAAGGAATTTATGATAAGTTTAGTTTTGATTGTGGCGTGACGTTGATCACCTCGATCGGAGATCATATTACCCCCGGCGGTGGCGAGCAATTTAAACGTTCCCCAAAATTGCTATCAATCTTAGAACCATATGCACTCACACGTGTGTACATACAAATATGTGTGTTAAGGACGGGAAGCAAATCAGTTTGGAACAAATGGTGGGTTGCCATCAATAAACGAAAACAAACAAGTGCACGTAGTGTGGGAATGTTCATTTGTTTATATTGAACATATGAATGCACTAATTTGGAGCACATAAGTTTTGATTAAATTAATTTTTTTGTCTCGATTTACGCGTTGACTTTGAAGTGTCAAATGAGCGAGTGTCACAGAAAAATATGGCGCGTATTGAAAAAGTATTGGTTTTGAGGCATTTGGTTCGGAGATGTTCGATGGAACCATCCATCTACTCGGTGATGAGTCATTTGCGTTGGAGCTTTCCACATCAAAACTTAGGTTAAGCTTAAGGAAAAGGCTTTGAATTTAATAGAAAATGTGAATAATGAAGAAAACGTTTGTTTAATTGTTTTAAACTTTTATTATTCTTCCTATGATGGCCCTTAAGTCCGGTGTGGGCCGGAGCCTCAACCAACTGCATCTGGAATGATCTTTAGCCAGCTGTTTCCAGTTACGAATGCAAAGTTGGTTAAAGTCTTTCTTCACTTGGGTACGTCATAGGTTTCGTGGGCTTCCTCTATTGCGTTGTTCCATGGGCTTAGAGTCAAAGAATTGTTCCAAAATGTACTTGTCCCAAATTCCAAGGGAATTGCGGCAAGTCGTTCCAAAGATCTCAGACACTTTAGGTTATTATTTTTTTCTATTAAAAATATTTGAAAAGCTTACCGATATTAATGCAGATTCATTTAACCGATCAAGCTTTTAGCGATCCACTGCGTCAAAAATTCGTCAACAGCGAAATGTCTAGGTTTCCTAAAACGGTACAAGAAATACTTCACCCCCTCTGATTTTGCTTCAATTTATAAGGCCTTCATTCGACCCAAGCTTGAGTATAACGCTCATATCTGGTCTGGTGCTCCCAAGACCTCTCTGCACCTACTTGAATACAACAGCGAGCGGTAAAATTCATAGGAGACAACAATATTTCGAAGTTGATCGACTCGCTCGAACATCGCCGTAATGTCTCTTCCTTATCACTGTTTTATCGCTATTTCCAGCAACGATGCTCAAGCGAGCTAGCCAATTGCATTCCTCTCCTTCAAGAATTCATCCGCAATACCCGTCTCGCTAGGAATACCCATCAATATATATACCCTTAAGCCCTCTTTCGGACGTACAGTAAAGTATAGAGACTCGTTCTTTAGCCGCACCACACGAATATGGAATGCTCTTCCCAGCCTAATATTTCCCACACATTATAATCCACAGTTATTTAAGGCCAATGTGCACAGGTACCTCCTCTTCCTTTCTCCCTCTATACCTTCGGCCCGTGCTGTGTCTTGAACCCAGACACTTAAGGGTATTCACAATCCCTTTTGCACGCGCAAATTATAAAAAAAAACAAAGTCACACCTCAGGGTGGAGTTCTGTCCCTTCTATGAGTTTTATAAGTATACCAAGTAATCGCCATGTCATGCAAGTGATTGCTTTTATTTCTATTCTCTTAAAAGACTGTTAAAATTTTAACGCTCAACGGGTCTAACAGGGTCAAATCGCACGATCACGGTGGATAGTTTACATCACCTCCACGTGAGATAACCCTGCCCTCGAATCGCTCGTGCAGAATTTCCAATGTGGCGTGAGCTGTGTGGCACGTAGTTTCGCGCCGTTCTCTTGAAACCACATGTCATTGTTGTCCATGTCATCCAATTCAGGCCAAAAGATGTTAGTGATAATCGACGTTAACGTTGATGGCCTGGCCAACGTCATTCTCAAAGAAATATGGACCGAAGGCGTCGCCAGCCTAAAATCCATCACAAATACTGATTTTTTCGGTTTGCATTGGACGCTCTTGGATCTCATGTGGATTAGAATCGTCCCAAATTCCACAATTTTGTCTGTTGATATACCCATTCATCCATAAATGGGCCTCATCCTATTTTTCGATGAAAATTGGGGTCAGTTTTTAACTGCTCCAGAGCCTATTCAGCGAACACAGGTTGGGGTCTATCATCGTTTACCTTCAGTACGATGGTCAGTTGACTTTTGTTTGGGTGCAGGGTTCAGTCACCACGCAAAATTCGCCAAGTTGCGAAGTTGTGGTCTGCGAAAGGCCGAGTTCTTGTGAGCGACGCGAAATCGACTGCCTTGGATTCTCCTACACACTTTCACAGACAGCGGCGATGTTTTCGGCAAATCTTACGTTTCGTCGACGTACGTGTGTTGGTTTATCGTTAACTTATTCAGTGGGCTCAAATTTATCCACCACACTGTGAACAGTCCTCTGAGTAGGACGATTATGGTGACCGTAAAATAGTCAAGGCGCGCGAAACGTTGCCCGAACAGAACACCTATTCTGATAAAACAATTTAATCATTTGCACGTTTTGTTGAGCGCTATATTCGTCCGTGGTGATTTGGTAAAACAGACCGAATAAATGACAGCCAATTTGACAGATGTTGCTTCAACAAAATGGCCGCTATCAACTGCCCAACAAATGTCAATAAGTCAGAAGTCTCTACTGCAAAACCCTTTACAAATTCGTTGCGGGGATCCCATTTTATTTCAATCTATTAAGGAGTCCATACACGCTTTACCACAAACTATGTTCATTTCCCCGCTACTATGTTGAAAACAATATCCTAAATATTTCGGACGCAAAAGAACATACAAACCTTTAAAACTTGATACACTTGACAGTTAATCAATGCACGATTCATCCATACACGATCCAATTCAACTCTCAAGACAACTTTCGAAAACCAAAATCGTGTGATAATCCATCAACCATTGGTTGACGACGCTACACAGTTTGGACAATAAGCGGCTGAGTTGAATCGTGTACTCCCTTTACACTACTTCACTCCTGATTGACTTATTCATCTCATAATCAGCAAAATAATGAATTGCTTTGAAGGTTTGAGCAGAATATAGTGCGACAACATTTTGCACAGTTTCTGGCACGCATTTGATCAAATGATGGGTCAAACTAAATTTTCAATAGCGGACATTTCAATTGCCACTTAACCTAATTTGCTTTCGCTCAAAACAATTCGCAACGCAAACATTGAAGGGAGTGATACAATTGATTTTTCTTAATTTTCTGTCCCGTCAAAGATCGGGCAATATTTTCTGGAACGTAATTGTACCTGACAATCTTGTGAGGACTTGAAGCAGCATAGAAGTTCTGAAGTGTCTTCAGAGGTGTCGAGATTCTCTATGTTCTTTTTTCATTTTTTCTTCAAGCCTCGGATTTGTTTTTAAAGAGTTAATATACTGGAATACAATGACAGCAGGAGTAACAAAACTTGACAGAATTCGAAGTTCGAAGATTCGAGGAAGCCTTCATGTAAAAGAACCCATCACAAGGAAAATAGAACACGACCGGCTCAGTTGGTTTTGTTATGTTCAAAGGACAGATCCTTCGAACCCCGTCAAAAAGGCAATATCAATCAACGTTCTTGCACAATCGCACAAAAAAGGCAGACCAAAAAACAATTGGACCACACAAATGCAAAAACTCCAGCATTTGATTGGCCTCAGTGATGAAGTGATCCGAAACCGGGAAGCCTGCCGTTACTTCCTAAGGTCAAGCCGGCAAACCCCACAGGCGGACCAGTAAGGATGCAGTAAAGTGGGAGGGCTATGATCCTTTTATACCGGACCATAACCTCGCCGTAAAGAAAGAAGAAGAATATACTGGAATACAAACAGCTTCTTAATTACCTCTTGTGTCCACAAAGTGTAGCCTTCTGTTCCGTTGGAATCTTGTTCTTCTTCGACTTATTTTTTGGTCACTATTGATTTTGATGAAACAAGGTTATTCCATTATAATTATCCCTACGAGTAGCTTGACAGTCAAAAAAAAAAACTTTACCAATCCAATTTCACATGGACCTACATATCATGCTCTTTTCAAACCCACAGTTTGCAAACAAATTCCAACGTAATCTTGACTAACCTCATTTGACCAACTCCTTCACTCGATGCAATCTTGACTAACTAAACCACTTTCGATTCTGAATAATTAATACCATGAAATTCAATCACTCGGTGGATATTCGAGTCTCCCTCGTCTGCATCTGTACACCGTTCTGCGAATGAAATCCACACCAATTACTTCGCAAAACAAGCAAAATTAGTGGATTTGATATCCCATCCATGTTGCGAGGTAATACGTCGACGGTAACAGGTTTAGGTTTAAATTTAATCTAGAGCGACAGCATTTGACTTTTTGTTTCGCAAATTGGTATCTCAGTGGGGGTTTCTTTAATTGGAACTGATCCATTCGTGTATAATAATGGAATTTAACGATATAGTGAACCATAACCTTAAATTTTGATCGATTCTTGTTTTTCGAAATTCCGGAATTGAACAATAACTTCTAAGCTACTACTGCATGAGATTAGTACAGTAGAATATCGAAAACATGCACGGTTTTGTAACATGAACAATTCGGAAAGATAAACGATTTTTTTTCCATATTTCTTCCGGGAGAACAGTTTTTTTTAAGAGAAACTGTTTTTCTGTTTTTTACTTATAAACACTTTTTTATTCTTTCTTTTTTTTTCTAATAAAATTAATTGTTATTTTAATATAAGCAATGTTTTTATATACAACTATACGTTCTTAAACTAAATTTCGAAAGATGAACGGGGCCAGTTTTACAGCTATTAATTTTTTCGAGATTCTACTGTATATGGTCTTATGGATATGAACTATTCTTCTTTTTGATTGGCACTTCAGTGCAGGGTGGACCTGGTCTCCAACAAATAAGTGTCTTCAGGTAAACCGATCTCTCGTTAACTGTTTTTAGTGTTCTCGTCAACATTTTTGCAGTGTACGCGTCACTATTTCAGCGCGTTGTTTTAGTGTAAAGCGATTCATGGTTAATCATAATTAATTGTACGAAATTGAAGTTTCAAATACATGTCTACTCAAGTCAATCGGTTGATAAATGTCAAAGTTATTTAATGTTTATATACCAACATAAAGATGGCGCACTCTGTACATGTACCACATTTTAATATAATAATAATGGCGGCGCTACAGTCCGAGGTGGACCTGGGTCTAGCTTTGCAGCAACCAATCGTGTTGTGCGTGCTAGTGTTCTCTCACGAGTGGAGGGGACCTACAGTTTAATGCCGACTCCGAACGGCGAGATTGAGAACCTTTTTTCTAGACAGTTATACTTTTTGAGCATTGTCAGTGACTCGAATGAGGTGGAGACGCGAAAAATCTTTGTTTTGTTTTGTCTGAACTAGGATTCGAACCAAGCCTGTGAGAGTCTAGTGCGTACGCACCACATTTTACTCTTTTTATTTTTAACGCTGCTCTGCCCTTAATTTTAGTTTAGTTATTCTATGAATTCTAATCTTCTCTATCTGTTGCCTGTACACATCGTTGGACATCTTGTCCGAGACTTGTTAAGACGTCGGGGAGTTGTCGCCCTTTATGGCTCTCCATAGGCGATTGTGCTGATCAGATGTACACACCTGATCAAAAAAATAGATACACCCTCATTCACCTTACATTTTTCATCTTTAGTGTTGCACAATGAAAGAAATGGTTAATGTTAGCAAAAAATGCTAATATATTTGATCCTATATTTTTATTAAAAACTTAAAACGAAAAAATAATTATAATTTTTTTATGAATATTAAATTGTGTTAGCTCAAAAAAATAGATACACTTCAGATTGTGATCAATATTCAATTATATAATTATTTTCTTTGCGAGTTTTTTGTCAAAAATGCTTAGTATGCTTAATTTTAATTTCGTGGTATCAAGTAAGATGAAGGAAATAAACATTTTAGGTTTACCATGGCCCGAAATAGTCACTGCACTACAGAAGAGAAAGTTTTGGTTCTGTCGCACAGAAAAGAAGGAAAAATCTCTGCGTGAAATCGCGAAATGTGTGGGACGGTCACTTCATTTTATTTAAATTGTTTTTTAAAAATCTGCAGCCCAAAAGGAATTTCAAGGCAGATAGAAAAAAACGACCCCAGCGGATGATCGCCATATAATAATGTTATCAAAAAGTTACTCTTTTAAGTCATCAAAGGCGATTTCCGCAGAAATTGACAACACCGTTAGTGCTCCAACAGTTCGTGGTCACTTACAAAAAGGACAAACTTCTCGGACGAATAGCTAGGAAAGTTCCACTAATAAATAAAAAAAAATATTGGGCATGATGCTACAGTTTGCCATGACACATGCAAATTGGACAAGCGATATCGGTGAAGAAAAGTGGCGAAATATTTTGCTGAACGACGAAACAAAGTTTAATATCTTTGGAAATGACTGTGAAAAGAGTGAATAGATTCTCGAGCCAAGGAATTCCATAACCGTTGCATAAAAAATACAGTGGAACATGGAGGCGGCCACATAATGGCCTGGTGATGTTTTTCTTAGAATGATGTTCATTTAATATTCGAGACTACAAACAATATGACGGCAGCCGAGTACAAAGACATTTTGCAAATCGTAATGCTATCAAACGCCAAAAAAACATGCCTCTGCGTTGGGTCTTTCATCAAGATAACGACCCAAAGCATACTTCCACACTAGTAAAAAAAATACTTTGTTCACAACCAAATCAACCTGCCAGCTTGACCAAGTTAATCTCTAGGCCTAAACTATATTGAAAACTTGTGGGCGCATCTAAAGAACAAATAGTTTGAGCAAATATTTACCAATACAGCCAAACAGTGGTAATTTGTTCAAAAAACTTGTTAAGAAATACCAGTAGAGACATGTCAAGCATTCATCAGCAGCATGCCGAAAAGGATGGCAAAAAATATAATGCAAAAGGGTAGGTTAGGTTGAAGTGGCTGACTGTAGAAAACAGTCACACTTAGGCCAAATTAGGCCCATTGTGATACCACGCGGATCTTGTGTTCCTTTATCCGAAAAACCATTTAGTGCTTTCAACGAAGCTCTTTAATTGATTGATGCCGACGTTGTGCAATTCGCTCAAGTCGTTAAAGAAGTAGGCTCCAAGATGTTTTATCCTGCGAGAGGAGAGAGCGCTACAAGTGCAGAGAAGATGCGTTATGCTTTCTTCTTCTTCTTCGTCTCTGCAGCTTCTGCAGAAATCATTATGAGGGAGTCCCATCCTTGAGGCGTGAGTGCCAATGGCACAGTGTCCTGTGATAACGCCAATGAGAATCCTTAGGGATGATCTGTTCATTCTGAGAAGATAGAGTGAACGTTTTAGATCAAGTTTAGGCCAGATTTGCTTTGTAATGAGGCACGTAGTGCCATCTGACCACCTTGAGTTGGTGTTTTTAATGGTATGATTCTTTAAAAGAAGTTTAGCTGTAGCGAATGGCATAGGCGGAAGATCCCCACTAGGGAGGTTTGTGGAGATCGTACCGCTCCTGGCGAGATAATCAGCTTCACAATTCCCTGGAATGTCACTGTGTCCCGGCACCCACATGAGGTGAATATTAAAATACTCAGCCATCTCGTTAAGAGATAGGCTGCAATTTAGGGAGGTATTAGAAAGGAAAGTGACCGAGTTCAGGGATTTGATTGCTGCATGGCTGTCTGAACAGATGGTGATGTCCTTCTTGGATATCACGTTGTTCTTGAGCCAAGACAGAGCTTCTTTTATTGCCATTGTCTCAGCCTGGAAAACGCTACAATATTCTGGAAGATGGAGGGATATACTAAAATTGAGATCCTTGGAGTAGACACCTATTCCTACTCCCTCGTCCGTCTTGGATCCATCTGTGAAAATACGCAGAGGACCGTCCAGCGTCTGAGTATCAGACTTCTAGTCTGACCTGGAGGGTATGCTGGTAGAGAAGTTTTTCTCAAAGACAAGATGAGGCAGTATGAGGTCGGTGTCGTGCGGTAGAAACTCGAGGTTATCTAGAATGGTGGAATGACCCGTATGGTGGTTATTCCACAGGTGTAGTGTTCTGAGTCTTACCGCTGTGCAGGCTGCTACTTGTCTGGCAAACAAGGCAAAAGGGTAACTTCCCAGGGTATTAGTGGTAATTGGTTTTGTAACTGAAATAAGTAAGCATTTTAGGTCTTCATTTAAATATTTTGGGAAAAATTACAATGTATCTATTTTTTTGATCACACGATTTTTATGAGATAACACAATTTAATCTTCATAACAAATTATTAACGTCAAAACTGAAAATATTTTCATGTTTTAAGTTTTTAAGTACATATTTAGAATACAAATATATTAGTCTTTTTTGTGAACTTTAACCATTTCTTTCTTTGTTCAACACTGAAGACGAAAAATGTAAGGTGAATGAGGGTATATGAAATGTAACAACAAAACAGTTATTTTCTTTGATTTATTGCGCCATTCCTATCAATTGCAAACAGAATTTCGTTTTCGAAATAAATTTTCACTTTTCGCAATACAGCAAACGAATGCGATGAGATGTACAAATTTACTGCACATCTCAATCAACTTTTTTTGAAAAATTGTTGCGCTTGTTCTTAGAAATGAACCTAGACTTGAAAGTTTAGCGCGTAAGGGGTGGACGTACATACCCACAACGCCACAAATTGCGGTCGCAGTTTTTCGGCTCATGTGTACACCACTTAAGATTACCCTTACAGAAGTCATCACGAAGTCTAAGTGTATGCATTTCAGTTACAGTCAGTCAATCGCCAAAACGCCATCCACTTGTCGAGCGACTTACTTGACCCTTTTAGTGCCGTTGCTGACTAATGTCACTAATTAACATTACTCACAACACATTTCCATCCACTTCAGGATTGATGGACTCTCAGCTGATAACGAAAATTGCTTTGTCCCAAACAAGATACCGGTTGCAAAATACACGAATGAGTATCTTTTACCGATAAGTGCACACACAATCGACATGAAGTGTCACATTTTGTTCCCCCCTCCCCCAACCCCGCCCATTCGATTTTGGCCGACTGTGTGCGCTATCAATTTTTAAACAATCTATCAGATAGTTATCTCTGAAACTTTTGTATGTCTTGTTCGTATCGAAATTACCACACATTTCCATCACTGGAGTGTCGGACTCTAAACAAATCAATCAGCAACCCACTCGGATTCAATTACTCCTCGAGACAGTGACATTTTGTATTCAATAGTTTGTGCGTTTGCTTGTGCGCTTTTTTCATTTAAATACGAAACCAAAAAATAGTCAAATTAATTTGTTCGAATTCGTCTTGTGACTAAATTTGCAGTGGATTCAAAAGTGAGTAACTAACGGTGATAGATACGACATAACCTGAGAGACCCAGAAGATACGTATGCACACATGATCTCCTAGATCTTTGGGTGCTTCACTCCCCTCCAATTTACACGAAAACCATGAGTAATCGTTGATTTCAAAATGTCTTTAATTGACATCGAACCCCTGATCGATTGCCGACGTGCCAATTTGAAGTTGTTCGATCGTAGATATGGATACACATTTCAGTTCCACTGGAAAGATACTTGATCTGAGTTTCCCCCGCCCGAATCGAAACAAAGTCACCGCCACCGATGCACCAGCATGGATTTGTCGTCATTAATTATGCATATCCCATTTTTAGAAATACTCATCTGAAATTGGGGACGCCAGCTGTTTCGAAAGCTCAGCGTCACAGTGGAGCGAATGAAGCCGAAGTGAATTCAATTCCAGTCATGGAACAGTTCATGCCTGTGTGTGCAGGCATTTGCGTGTGTACTCTGTGTGGATAGGAGTATCTTATCTTGTCCCCAAGATAAGGCCGAACAGTCGATTCCAGTGGGAATTTATTTCTCGTCTACGAAAGATATTTTCAGTGCGATAATACGTGAACTGTGGTCACTCTCTTTCTCTCTCTTGTGTGTGTTTCTCCTTTGTACATAATACATATATATTCACTTATTTCTTCACTAGAAACGACAACCAACACTAACTAAATAAGTTGTTCCTTTATAAACAAATTCTAAAAGGTGGTGGCATTGTTTTTTTTGTTGTTATTTTGTGTACTCATGTTATCTAATTAAGTTGAAGGTTGGTTGTGAAAAAGTATCTATAGATGGGGTTTTTCTTGGTCCTAAATTCATTCACATATATGTACACGTGTCATGTGGTCTCAAGCACTTTTTTTTACGGTTCTCTTTAAAATTCCGAAGTTGTTTTAAATCGTGCGTAAAAAAAAAACGATAATTTATGAAAAAAAGTTCAAAAACCGCTGTACTCTACAAGTTGCTGCAAGTAGAGCATCCGAACTAATTGAATTCAATGAATTGGAGTGTGCAAACGCAGGCGGCACTCGCCACAAATGAACGGAAGTTAAGATCGTGCGTGGGGTGGAATTAAATTCAAAGATAAATAGATTAAATTACAGAAGTGAGGAATTCTGCTCTCAGCGCAGCACTGGGCAGGAGCACATTCTTTGTGTAGACGGTTTCATCGTTGTTTTATGCTAAAAAGAATACGTTCTAGAGATAAAGATGATGACACTGGAATCCTCTCAAGAGCATTCTGGGTTTGAGAACAAGCCATATAAAGATAATTTTTTTATGATAATTTTACAATGAGACTTAGTTGTGAGTTCGCGGAATGCAGAGTTTCTTTTTTGAAGAAGAACTTTGGACGCAAACCTCTGCTAACTGCTCAGTCTGTGTTAATATAGCAAATAGTTCCTTATCTAGCATTTGTGTCCCAAACTTGGAGCCGCAACTTTGATTTATTCGTGCATTCGGCTGCTGGAGAAACTTTCAAGATATTTACTCTCTCACGCTTCACACTTCACGTTTTTTTGCTTGATAATCACAGTAGGGACGTCTTCCATTTGTTAAATTTTTCTGACAGCCAAAACCTAAGGATGGATTGTTCCTTAAAAGGCTTACATTTTCAGCCACTGTGAAGGTGTTTAAACGTCAAATCTTCGGCCGGTTGTAGCAATTATAACCGTTATATTAGGTTGTACCACATCAAATGTCCGATTTTGAGGCACTTATGTATGTGTTGACTTCTCGCCGTTCGGAGTCGGCATTAAATTGTAGGTCTCCACTCGTGAGAGACAATAGCACGCACAACACGACTGGCTGCTAAGAAGCTAGGCCGAGGTCTACCCCGGACTGTAGTGACATCATTATTATTTCATGTGGTACAACCTAATAAATAACAACGGGCCAAGATGACTGCCTTTTGGAAAGTCAGATGTTACTTTTATTACGTGAGATGTAAAATTAACGGCCTGCGCTAATTGCTTTCTGTCACTCTAACATTGAAGAGTGAAAACCCAACGATTTATCTTCTCGTTTACAACCCAATATTCAATACAGCTAGAAAGCTGTTCAAATATGTCAGGTTCTCAAGGTTTAGTCCTTCAAATATGCTTGAAAATAGTTTAATCAGTCTTGTGACAATCAAATATTAAATAATTAGTTCAAGTTCTGTGCCTTTCATAACATTTTATAAAGATCAATGGGAGTAGTTGGTAGGTGCGTCGACTCCTACCCACTAGAATTACAGTCAAGGTCCAAATCACAGACCAGATAAAAATAAAAATAAAAGTTCACGGATCACCTCTTTCGAATCACTGACAGTGCTCAAAGATTATAACTGTCTAGAAAAAACGCTCTCAATCCCGCCCTTTGGTGTCGTCGTTAAACTGTAGGTCCCCTTCACTCATAAGAGAGCAGTAGCACGCTCAACATGAGTGAGACGCCTGGCTAGATTCATGTCGCAGTACAGCCCATAACGTTCAGATTAAACCTTCTCTTCCAAATGCCATCAACGCAAACAGGATCAAAGATCGTGCTCAGAACTTTTTCTCGAAAAGACCAAGACCGCTTAGGATATTGTCTATGCCTCTGCGCCGTAAAGCAAGACAGGGGTGATCAAGGTCTTATAAGCATTCAACTTGAGAGAGGGTTCTATTACTCAATTGCATCTCGACCCCAAAGGAACAGCGGTTGGCAAGAGTTATTCTGCGTGTTTCCCGCGGAGCAGAGGTAGATGAAGTTCTATCTCGAAATTTTTACTGCCTATAGTTACGTTCTGGCCAAGTCTTCGATGTTGTGCGTCCATTTTCGATGACAGCATATACTTGGTTTTGACCTCGTTTATCACCAGACCCACTTTAGCCATTTCCGCCTTTACTTTCAATGCCAACAGACGTCTCATTGATGGCTCGCTGTGTTTGTTTTATCAAAGTCTTCGTACAATACATCATTATACCGATTTGTATACTAAATTGAGTTTCAGCGCTTGAAAACCTGACAAATCCCAATTTTCAGTAGTTGATAAAGTGTGTGTCTACAAGTTCCAATTTAAATGTGGGAGTTTTTTACGAGAAGAATTGCAGGAAAATTGTAAATTTGCACGAAGAAAAAATATTGGTCAAAATTCATAATTTATGATGAAGGTGTAGAGAAAAAGGCACCGCACAAAATCTTGCAGAATTCATGCCGACAAGACTACAAGCCATTGTAGATCCAAGGGTATATCCCACTAAATAGTTAAAATTCCACAAACCATAAATTTCACCGCTGTACGCCGACTTTTGCAAGCACTATATATCCGAGTTTACACTCTTCTTTCCAAGATCAAAACCGAAAAGCCTTTCGAACGCAAACTTTTCCCAGTTGGTTTTTACGCCACACGAGAAGTGCTTCATGCTCTCCTTTTATTTCTATGTCAAATCTTGCATTAATCCACTGATTAAAAGAAAATCAGATAAACGTATATGAATACTTGTAAATATATTCTTTAGAAACATACAAATATTTAAAATTAAAAACTTTAAAGTATTTAAAAAATAGTGTGCTACTTTTGTTGTCTTTGAGTGTATGGCTCACAACAGAAGGTGAATACTAAGTCAGGATTCATACGATGACTCTGAGTCATGACTCTCTCTCTCTCTCTCTATTTGTTCTAACAAGCAATAAATATTTAGAATTTTTTCTTTCGAACATAAAAACAATTAATGGATCTTGCAATGAGTGTAGAGCATGGTGATTCTATTCTTGATTTATTGTTCAAGATATTTCTTCTGACATTTTCGTTCGATCTGCACTTCATGGGAACGAAAAAACATTAAGTCAAATACAAAAGGGACAAACAAGACAAAGAGGAAACGTCAAAAAGAGTCATCAATGCATCGGCACACGGGTTTGCTGTTCTGCTATCACATTTCCTTTCTCTTTTCCACTCATGGGAGTCGCGCATCACGTGTCATCGTGTGAATCCTGACCAACGATTAACCATACACTACCCGCCATTTAATTATGTACATATCATTTAAAAAAACAAAAATATTCTGGTTTCTCTACCGATTTAGGTTTTTGTGTCCCCTCTATTTTCATGGGTTATATATATCACGGTGTTTGTATCTAACCACACTTTTGTGTACCTAACGTAAAATATGTGTACAACCATTTAAAACAAAAAGTTCTTGAGACGCACATCACCATCAAAATGTAAAAATTAATCACACTCAACCCCAACCACAACCAACACATGATAAGCTTATTTAAAAAAAGAAAAGAACCAACAAACTATATTAGTTCCAATTTATATACAGATATGCCGCTATTTGCCAAGAAGTCCAGTAAACCGACAACTGACACAATACACAACGACAACAATAACAAACTGTCGTCAGTCCCCGCGAATGTGCCCAGGCCAGATTCAAATGTCACAAAACCTCAACTGGTCTTCCACTGTCAGCTGGCACACGGGAGCCCCACAGGCCTGATCACGGGCTTCGCTAGTGTCAGAGAGCTGTACAAGAAGATAGCCGAATGCTATGACATCCCGGTGGACGATATCCTTTTCTGTACACTGAACTCTCACAAGGTCGATATGACAAAACTGCTGGGCGGTCAGATCGGTCTGGATGACTTTATTTTCGCGCACAGAAAGGGCCGGCCGAAGGAGATCGAAATAATCAAGTCGGAAGACGCCCTGGGCCTGACAATCACAGACAACGGTGCCGGGTATGCGTTCATAAAGCGAATCAAGGAGGACAGCGTCATCGATCGCATCAAGCACATAGCCGTTGGCGATCACATAGAAAAGCTGAACGACATGGAAATGGTGGGCAAGCGTCACTACGAGGTGGCGCGGCTACTGAAAGAGATCCCCACCGGTGCCACATTCACCATCCGATTGGTGGAGCCAATGAAGAGCGGTTTCCAGGGCATCGGCCCACGATCACAACCGAAGACACCGGGCAAAGGCTACGGCAGCGGCAGAGAGACCTTAAGATTCAAGGCGAACGGGAACGTAGAAATCGAAGAGAAGTTCGATGACTCCACGCAGGGCGGCATCGAGGCAATAAACAATCTGCTGGAGTCATTTATGGGCATCAACGACACAGAACTGGCCACACAGATCTGGGATCTTGGGGCGAACAAGACAAACTCAATGGACTTCGCCGAGGCCATCGATAGTTCAGACCTGGAGTCGTTCGGCTTCACGGATGATTTCATCATCGAACTCTGGGGTGCTATAACGGACGCTAGACGCAGAAAGTCGAAAAACTGATACATCGACGGCGGCGCGTCCCGGTGCGAGGAATCTTTAATCCTTATTCTATTTACAAAGCAAGTGGTTGTATTTGAGTTATTAAATTATGCAAAGTTTCACAAATCTGATATGAGTATATATTTTATTTTGTTTTTATTATTATTATTTTTTTTTTTTCCTCTTGTGTATAGAAAAAAGAACGTTCAGAGCTAAATGAAAGAACATGAAAAATATATCGGTGCATTTATATTATTATTTTCGTTTTTGTTTTTTATTTTTTGTTGGACTTTGCTTCTGAATTTGGGAAGAATTTTTTATTGGAGGAATTTTTAATTTTCGTTTTCCTTGAACATTTTCCAATTTTTCAGATTTCTGAGTGCTCAGGAGTCACTTACAAACACTTTTTTATTGACTCTTTTTGTTTTAAACCAAGTTTAGTTGGGGCACAGTTCTTAAGGTAGGACCTTGAGGAGTAAAGTTTTCTATTGCCATTTATAGTTTGGAACATTAGACTGTGGTTTGCGTTAAACGACGGTTTTACAATATTCATTGCGATCAGCGAATTCACCGTAAAATTCAATATCATATTCGATTAGTTTAGAAAATGGGTTATAGTGGATGCCTCTCAAAAAAGGAGGACAATGGACCAAGAAAGGCTTAGGCATCAGTATTCAGTGTGAACACTTTCTGGCTGCTGCATCAATCATAAACGTATGGCAACTAACTTTTTCCAACTTTATGTACAGAGTGCGGTTATGTCGGTATCGGAATACTGAATAACTTAAAATACACAATCGTGATCCATCTACAGGTGGCGCAAAATTATGGCTCAAACACAATACTGCGTTGCGCTAGTCGACTTCATGTTACGGAGGGTGTGCGTTGACGCACTGCGCTAATCAGCTGTTCCCTCTCTCTCTCTCAAATACAAAATGAAAAATATTCCGTCAACTGTTTTAATTTCTGAAATGACAAATCAAAAAAGTGAATACCAAGAAAGTTGAAAAAATTAAAAAAGTGCTTCTTGTTGCTAATTTGGCGTATTCATGCTTGCAAGCATACACGAATTTCAAATTATTTTTGTCGTTAAAATAATTTTAGTCAGCTGTTTTCATGTCTCAAATGTCAGTTGTCACAAAAAAAACTCTCAATTTGGGAAACTTTTCTTAATTTCGCTCCCACAGCGCATCCCTCTGTCAAAAAAATATCCAACATGTTGAATAATGACGTGCGTTGGAATTACGTTTTATGTTTTATTTCAATCCTCTCATCTCTCATTTTTCACTTACGTGGGTCGACGCAATATTGTGTGCATGGCCATTGAATTGTGTGCGTTGAAAGACAACGCTGACG
The DNA here is from genome assembly GCA_930367185.1 of Myathropa florea. Classification (NCBI taxonomy): domain Eukaryota; kingdom Metazoa; phylum Arthropoda; class Insecta; order Diptera; family Syrphidae; genus Myathropa; species Myathropa florea. Next base: position 20,278,297 of record OV884003.1, read on the forward strand.
CTGACGCACTGTTGTGTTGCAGCCATTAATCATCCTATCGGAAAATGCTACAATTTTTGCAAATGGCGTCGTACGTCAATCATATTTCACATTTGTGAACTAGACAGCTGCAGTATACAAATGTCAAGCCATCCTCAATCTCAACAACGGAGAGGTCGATTTTGTGTCGAAAATCATGAGCGACGAGGTGCACTTTCACTTAAGCGGTTACGTAAATACACAAAATCTTCGTTTCTGGGGCACTAAAAATCCGCGTGGAATGCACGAAGAGCCATTAATAATAATAATGGCGGCGCTACAGTCCGAGGTGGACCTGGGCCTAACTTCTTAGCAACCACTCCGTGTTGTGCGTGCTATTGTTCTCTCATGAGTGGAGGGGACCTACATTTGAATGCCAAATCCGAACGGGGAGATTTAGAAGCTTTTGATAGACAGTTACACTCTTTGAGGATTGTCAGTGAATCGAAAAAGGTGGAGTTGTGAAAAAATTTTAGCTGTTTTTTTTCGAGATTCGAACCTTAGACCTCGAGCGTAGGAGTCGACGCACCTACCCACTACGCCACGGCGCCAACGAAGAGCCATTACATCCACTTAAGGTCACTGTTTGGTGCGGCGTTTACGCGGGAGGAGTGATTGGGCCATATTTTCTTGAGATCTTGTGGAAAGTCATAGAAAATACGATAAAAAAACGGGGACAAATGTGTATCAATACTGGCGGCAGCCACTAGGCGGATATCATATTTTCCACTTAGCAGAAAAAATTGTACAGGTTTTAATAAAGATTTCCATCATTCAAACTCGTTTTTTTTTATTTAGTAAAAAAGGAATTTAAGAACGAAATTGGATGATTAATTTTGCGCCACCTTGTATAAGGAATTTTTATTTAATTTGGTCATTTACTATTTCTGTGGTCATAAGGCATAACCGTCTAAGTCGGTTTTTATACTTTTTCAGGAGAGGCGGTCAAAGTTTCAAATTAGCACTACTACTAGTGCTAGTGCTTAGGCTACTAGGTTTTTTTGGAATAACTTCTGTTTAAAAAAAGATACAGACATAAAAAATTTAGTGAAAGTAGATTGAAACATGCTGAACAAAATGGTACTTATAACTCATTTTTGTCCTAACTCGAGTTAAGCGGTTATGGTTTGTGGCCACAGATTTATCGGACTAATTTTTGAATACAACATTGACAAAGCAAAATGTGCTTTTTTGCTGCGTTTCTTATCACTTTTTTGATCATCTCGGGCGGTATAGCGATGATTTCGGCACGAATGTTTGCCTTGAGCTGTTCAATTGTCTGAGGCTTGTTGGCGTACTCTTGGCCTTTCAAATAACCCCACAAAAGGAAGTCCGGAAGTATTTAATCTGGAGATCTGGATGGCCAGTCAATGTCGCCATTTTTTGACAGCATATGTTCAGGGAATTTTTCTTGCAGAAACTGCGTGGTTTGAAACTCGATGAAAAATGGCTCGGTGATGGTTTTGGTGCAAACGGCGGCCCCGACAGTTACTTTTTCCTTTTGAAATGGTGCTTCATGAATATCGTGTGGATTCCACGTTCTTCAAATGCCGCAATTTTGCTCGTTGCGTTGCCGTCAAAAGAGTGTGAAATGGGCCTCGTCAGTCATCAAAATTTGACTCTCTAGGATGTAGACAGACCAAGCGCATGCAGAAAGTACTGCAGACAACTTAACGGCGTACTAACGGGGCACTACACCTTCGCCAAACACCTAAGTGTGCTTGGCCTAAGCGATGAAACCCTCTGCGACGCCTGTGGAGAGAACGATGACACTGCAGACCACTTCCTCTGCCATTGTCCTGCCTTTGCTCGGATCAGGTGGCAATTATTCGGTGCTAATGATGTGAGAGCTGATGATGTAGGCTCCTTATCACAGAAGCGCCTGCTGGTCTTCGGAAGACCATGAAATTTCAGCAAAAGTAGATTGCTGCTTGGTAGTACAATGGACCAGTTTTTGAGTCTGAGTGCTCCAGTGTAGTGTTACAAAAACCTACGACAAAAAAAATGAATCGATTGATAAATGTCAAAGTTATTCAATGTTTACATAGAAATAAAAGATGGCGCACCGAACACCATATCTGTAGTTTCCGTAATGCATTTGTAAACAGGTCGGTTGTCATTCAGGGTTTCTCGGGTGCAATTGGCAGGAACAACTATACGAGTATGTATATTAGGTTCCATTTCGTATCCCTTCCAGCACCCGTCAGTATGACTGTCGCCAGTCTTCTTTTCGCGATAGATCCATTGCAAATGTCAGTTTGATTATACCTCTCTGTACATACACTAGTTAATCCATCCATAGGCATTTTCATCTCCTCTATTGTGTTTTTATGGGATCCAGAATCTTCTTTCGTTTATAGACGGTATCGCGTCTGTATTCGCATTGCCGTCGTAGCCGACATTGGTGTTTAAAAAATTAATCCAGCGGTACCTCCAACTGACGTATATTTATAGAGTCTAAGGTCGTTCAGTTGCTACCAATTATTGATTTTATCTCGTTCGATAAGCCTGTTTTATCTAGGTTGTATAAAATTCTGTGCTGAAAAGCTAAAGTCTAATTCAACTTATATTCATTTCAGCGAATTTTAATGTTAGCAACAGATTGTTTAGAAAATGAGTCATGGCTTTGATTTCGATCACGTCATTTGTAATTTCAAAATGTTTGTACCAAGAGGAGAAATGTGATTAATTTATTAAAAAAATTAATAAAGACATCCAATGTGTGGGCAACCAAGCCGTGGCAGATGTAAAAAAGCTACTCGACGCCAACCTGAACAGCTACAAAATCGTCCAAAACACCCCCGGCGATCTGTAGCTCGAGATCAGCTACGACCAGCACACCAACAACTGCTCTCAACTGATGGAGGCTTTGGCTGATCTGCAAAAAGAGGGAAAAATTATTGAAATGAGCATCAGAAGCAAGAATCTGAAGAGGTCTTCACCGAGGTCAACAACGGACAAGAGCAATGGCTACTCAAGCAAGCGGCAAACACTGCAGCCAGTTGAGCTGAAGGAGTCCGCCAATCAGGACATGATCCGCTGGGCAAATTTGAGATGACCAAACTCCTGTTCGGCAAGAGGCTGACCCACTTCAGTCGGAACTATCGGATGCTTCTGTGCGCCTTGGTGCTGCCGGCTGTGTTCCACATCATTGTCATGTGGTTCGTGAACTTGCGCTTCGAGGATGACTTCGAGAAGTCGCTGAAACTCACCAGGGATCTGTATCCGGACATGACCAATGTGCTCAGCCTGGGAAACCCAACGAACGCAGGACGTCTACGACAGGCTGCAACTGGGATGCAAGGACTTCGATCTGTATTGCAAAGAATTCGAGAGCTCGGAGAAGGCGTTCTATTGGATTCTGGACACGGTTCATCTTTTCCACGAGAAACGCTACGGAGGCATGACTTTCAAGGAGACCCGAGCCATAGTCTGGGATAACAACAAGGGCCATCACGCGATGATATCGTTCCTGAACGACCTCAACTTACACGTGCTCCAGGCGGAACTGGACGACTCGGACTACAGCATCATAACGTACAATGTTTCCTAGAAACTGGTCGACAGGGAATTCAGTACGAGTTCAATAATCCGGCAAGTGGACGACTCTGGAATCTCATTCATCTCATCTCCTCATCTCTCTGAGCTTGGTCATCGCGGTGGCGTCAGTCTACATTGCGAATGAGCGGATTAAGGGTGCTCCACTTACTGTGGAGTGGCCTTTGCTTGGGATTTCCTGGTGCTCATTGTGAGAATTGTGATCTGCGCTATTATCCTTCTTGCCTCTGGAATGCCAGTATACACCAGAATGGCGATAGTGACGAAATTCTGCTTGAACGTCATCATTCCGATATTCATAATGTCCATATTGTCCAATTGTGTTTTTCTCATTTGTTTTTAACTTTATTAATACGGCAGTTTCAAAAAATTTGTCACGCTAAATGCAAAGAGGCGCAATAAAGCATATACATCAAAGCTTTTTAAATCGAAACATCTTTTTACACTTAATCTAAAAAGTGGATTTAGGATTTATTAATGGAAACACAAAGTTGGTATTAAAAATGAGAAAAAGAAGACAAGTTCTTGCAACATCATCTCTGGGGAACTTTATTCGTAGAAATTTCAAAATCAACTTCCAGTTCATCAGAAAATGAATACTGGAAACTGGATGTTTTCCAAAATTCGTTGCCATAAGATAATTAAAATAAATGTTTGAGGAAGGAAATGAGGAGCATCCCTTTTCCGTCAAGGTAGAACAACATGGATAGACTCTTTTTTGATTACTGTCGGATCTATTTTGAGAAACCCACTCAAAATGCTTCCAAGATTTTTTTTTCCCGTCTAGTGAATGAACCACACGAGATGTTTAGACAAAAAACAAAATAACAATGTCACTCGCCCACGTTGCATGTGATTTCGGAAATTTTTGTTCGTCTTATGCGCCGCGCCAAAAACTGCTACCACCCTCACGTTGTGGCGCTTTCAGTCATTCAACGTGCTGAGTCTTAAAATAGAAATGTTTATCAACAAATTAGTTTGTCGATTCTTCGGAGGCGCGTCTGCGAAACCGACGTTCGAGGTCCTCGGTGGGAGACGACTCATATGTGGATTTTAAAAGAGAATGCGTGTTTGAAGGTGTTCGCACTAGTGGCGCAATAGTTTGCAAATTTTGAGGAAGTTTCTGCAAGTCAGTGTTTGTTTTGATGGTCTAATAAGTATAAATCAGTCTACTTATGTTCTGCTCTGGATTTCGATCGCTTTCGTTTCGAAGAAATGCACGTTCTTTAGGGGATTTCACAGGAAATTTTGTTCACAAGAAATGCGCGAGTTGTGCTTGCAGTCGGAGTCGAAAAATGAATGTCCAGTGAAAGAGTTCATGTAGCTCTGACTCATGCACTTGGTATCGTTCAAACACGTCATTGCGTTGTCTGTGGTCAGGAGATTTACGAGTACATTCTATATAATTTCTGTTTACACAACTAACTCGACTCCTGGCCATCATTCCAATCGCACTTCAAAACAGAAAAAAGTCTTTTGTATGAGAGTTGAGATTTGTGGAATGCACGTGTGTATGAACATTTGCATATTTGCATTCGACTTTTCCGATCACGAAATTTTATCTGCGTCATTCGTTAAGGGAAGTAGTCAGTCACAGCCGATGCATATCTGGATCTAAAATGACTCACTTTGAATGAAACACTGCGCCGATTGACAAACTTCGGGGCATGGAACTGCAAAATAATTGACGCTTCACAATTGAAAACTTTCTGAGGAAATTTGAGGAAGTATTTGCATTTTGCATCAAAAAACAAATTCCTTTATTCGAAGTACACACAATTACAGTGGATTCTGCTTTATTGGGACATCGCTTTATCAGGACGGCCGCTTAACTGGGGCAAAAAAAATGTTGCCCGATGTGTCCCAATTAAGCGGAATTCACTGTATTATCATTAAACAAAATCATCCCTTATGGGTATGAACGAAAGTAAGTACTTGTTTCAAGTGTTTTGTGTGAATATTATGTGATTTCTGCATTCTTCTTAAGCAATTCATATCTTGTTTACAAGTTCAAAAGCTTGTTTTCCTTTTGCATCCAATTCTCAAGTATCTAGCACAACACGCTGAAATGTGCATTTTGTTTTTGTTGATGTATTGCAGGCGTTTGAGGAATAATTTGTTTTTGAAATGGTGGAGATCACCTATTGCCTATAAGCGCAGCAAACAAATAAAATGCTTTTGTCTGAAGTTGATTGTGTCAACAAAATTGCGTTCTGGTAGAATTTGAAACCAAACAAGTAATCATTTTCGTGAGAACGTTCAGGGAATGTGCAATATACACGAATGAGCGTTGTCATATTGCACAGGGTTTTTTTTTTTTTTATAGTTTGTCACAAACAACTGTGTCATCACTTTCTATACCTTATGCAGATATAGAGACAAAAATCGAATGCAGAGATAAGGAATGCATTTGAGGACATGACGAGTGTGAAGTGTGAAGAATCTAAGTGAGGTTTCAATTACAAATGTGCATCTAATTTGCCTTCTTTAACGGACTGCACATTGACTGAAGATATTGGCTTTAGAAAATTAAATAATATGTACCTGCTAGAGCTTTTTATTTGTTTTTGTCGTTGTCGATTATTTCCAGGTACTGTAGGTTTTTAATAGCCCGTGAGTTGTTTGATTTAGTGGCTTCACCAGAACACACTAAATATATGTTTTTTTACTTATTGCCCTACTGCCTGCATTTATTTTTTTAACGGATACGTGGCTAATAGCCTGAAAATAGTACGTTGATTTTATGGGACAGTTTCTACAGGGTGGCCAAACACAAGTTTCTTCTTAAAAGTGCAATAAAATGAACAAAATTCCATGTATTATGGCTTTATTAGTAAGAAAAAGCATTCCCATTAATTATGAAATACAACGTCGTTCAAGTTCTTAATGGGCGCCGTGGCCGTGTGGGTTCGTGCGTCGACCCATGCGCATTAGACATTCACAGGTTCGAATCTAAGTTTAGACAAACAATTTTTCAAAAAAAAAATTGATCACGGCTCCACCTGACAATGCTCAAAAGGTATAACTGTCATGAAAAAGATTCGCAATCTCGCCGTTCGGAGTCGGCATTAAACTGTAGGTCCCCTCCACTCGTGAGAGAACAATAGCACGCACAACACGAGTGTTTGCTGAGAAGCTAGACCCAGGTCCACCTCGGACTGCAGCGCTGCCATTCTTATTATTATTATGCCTTTATTAGTAAGAAAAAACATTCCCATTAATTATGAAATACAACATCATTCAAGTGGCTGCCTCGGCTGGCTTTGCAGTAGCGCATTCTGTCAGCCCAATTTTCCAAAACCTTCTGGATGATTTCGGGTTGTAGCTCACGGATTGCTTGGGGAAATATTGGCCTTTTTTTCGGAGGATTTTTGAAACACTACTGGAGCACTCAGACACAAAACTGGTCAATTGTACTGCCAGGTAGCAACCTATTCCAGTTCCGTTAATTTGATCCCAACGGCAAATGGTGACTGGACCAGATTCGATTTCACTGGGATTCGAAACTGGAACTGGGACTCAAGTGTTTTTAAAAAAGAAATTTAGGCAAATCTGATTGAATACACACTCCTTTTCGCCCCCTTCTCAAAAATTAGGTATCCCATTGGATGTCGTATCAAAACGGCACTTTCATGGCGCTAATTGGGTGCGACAAACAGGATCTGTATGTCCAGCGCCAATTATACTTACCTACCTACCGAACCTGGGACCCCTCTAACTTGGGGCAGGCACTTAACCAACTGCGCCATCCAGTCGCTTTTGATATTGGCCTTAAGTGCTTGAAACGTTTTCGAATTGTTGGCATAACATCGGTTCTTTTCACAAAAAAAAGTCCAAAGGGGTCAAATCATCAGCTCCGAGGCGGCCAATTGATATCGCCATGACGGCTGATTACACGATTTGGGAATTTGGTGCGCAAAAGATCCATTGTGGCATGGGCTGTGTGGCATTGAGCGCCATCCTGCATGAACCAGAAGTATTCCAAATCCATGTCTTCAATTTCAGTAAAAAAAAGTCTGGTAAGCATGGCTCTGTGTGGGGCGCCTTGGCGTAGTGGGTAGGTGCGTCTTGTCCTACGCTCGATGTTTTCGGTTAGATTCCCGAAAAAACACCAAACATTTTTTCACGGCTCCACCTCTTTCGAGTCACTGACAATCCTCAAAGAGTGTAACTGTCTATCAAAAGCTTCTAAATCTCCCCGTTCGGATTTGGCATTCAAATGTAGGTCCCCTCCACTCATGAGAGAACAATATCACGCACAACACGAGTGGTTGCTGAGAAGCCTGGCCCAGGTCCACCTCGGACTGTAGCGCCGCCATTATTATTATTTTTATAACATGACTCTGTAACACCCACTGTTGAGCAAAACGTTGTTCCCAGCCTAATTTTCGAAGAAATATGGTCCAGTGATGCCGCTACTCCAAACTACACCAAACTATCACTCTCTGCGTATGCATTGGCTTCTCGACAATAACGTGCGGGTTTTCTGTTTTCCGAGCCCCAGATGCGGCGATTTTGTTTGTTAAGGTAACCGCGAAGATGAAAATGCGCCTCGTCTCGTCAGAAAAAATGATTTTTCGCCCTAAATCGTTGTCCAATTCAAGCTGCACTAAGGCCCAAAGTGACTATATAGCCACTCACCATTCTCTTCAATTTAATTCAAGTCCCAAACTGCGAAGCGATAACGAAGCGGATAGTCACGCGCCTTCAACTGCTGAGTCAATTGGACCTTGTAAGCGAATAGTCCGAGATCTTTGTGCAGAATTGTCCTCAGGCTAGTGCGTGAAATATTGAGCTGTTGAGATCGATGATGAGTTGATGTTCGTGAATTGAGTCTCACACTTTAGGCCACAGCAGCCACATTCTCATCTGTGCGCACCGTACGACAACGGGGAGCATGAGTGTTGTCAACTAGTCTCACGAACTTTTTGCACAAACTTGCGTACAGCAGTCGCGGTGGTTGCTTCATTTCGGCCAAAACTTCTTTTCAAAAACGCCCAAAAACGTTTGGCCTAAACAGCACTTACTTTGGAAATAAATTTTCAATATTTCCCAACGTTGTTCAAGCGTTAGGCTGCGGCCACGCAATGAGCAACGAGCGATTGAGCGACCAAGCGACGAGCCATAGAGCGACGAGCGATAGAGCAACGAGTCTGAGCAATGGGTGGCCATTTCCTGAGCACCGTCGCTGAGCGATTAGTTGTGCGAAAATATCATTTTCAAGTTCAGTTTGTCGTAGTCTTTAAGCTGAAAGTCACGTTTATAAGAATTTTCCTCTGGCTGTCGCAGATTCCCTTCAATTGGATCTGAAACAACTGTCTGCTTTACGAAGCTCATCATTTCAAAAAACAATTAGACATGTTTCCAACTTCATTCCACTGCTTTTTGGTAACATTTTTATTTTTATAATCCTTGTGGCTTCCATAGAACTGTGTGGTTTTGAATAGCTGAGATCAAACTTTCTACGTTTAGTTTCTCTATGTTCTTATTTCGTCGCTCAGCGATCGACTAAAAAAATTAAAACAGATTTGATTGCCGAGCGACGTCGCTGTCATTTAAAAAAAATCGCAAATCGCTCAGTGCATACGTGTGCCAACTCCAGACGATTTCATGTGTTTTCATTTTTTTGCGTCGCTTTATCCCTCGTCGCTCATTGCATGGCCGCAGCCTTAAGTGACTCATTTCTTTCCGTGGAAGTGTGATACTGACTTTCTGTCAAGATTTCGAGCGGGAAACTGCTGTCAGGTCAAATATAATCTATGATTTAAAAAGGAACCACTAGATAGCCCACCCTGTTTTTTGGAAAATAAAATAAGTTGTTCGTTGGTCGTATTTGGTCCACTTTGTAGTAGTTTTACCTTTGTTCAGTGTTGATAATGTACGACAATGTCGAAGAGATCCTGCAACATGAAACTTCGAGCGGGAAACAGCTGTCAGTGTCAACAAAAAATAAGAAAGAACCACTAGATGGCCCACTCTGCATTTAATAATCTTCTAGTTTTTAACTATCAAAAGGCATCGCAGTGGTAGTTAAATATTGACAGGTTAACAATGGTGTGGAATCTAAGATAACAGCTCTATTTGGATGAAGAAGAATGTGATGAGAATCACAATACAAATCATTTTCCACAAAAAAAAGTGCATTGAAACTGAAACTGAAACATTTTCCACCCGTCGATCTGGAAGTCTCTCGTCCTTGACCCTCGGAAAGTTTTATTTTACTTGTATTTCTTTTCTTGCATCTTTTTCTTTAGACAATTCGTTGGTATTGTGCGCCTCTGGCAACCCCGAATGTGGGTCTTCCTCAATTAACGTCATTCTTCATTTTCCCATCGTTAAACAGATTAGGTTAGCTTAACAACGTAATAGTCAATCAATCAATTTATTCACTGGCTGGGGGTATTTCGTCTGTGCATTCAAAAATATAAGTGTTTTCGTCCATTGTTTTGTGGTTCTGACATAAAAACTTTATCCATTACCCTCGGATATGATGTCATTTGCTTGTTAAATGTAGTTGATACCAGGTACGTACGTAATCTCGTGCAATTTTGTGACCTTTGTGTGGAGGTTTCTGAGGCAAACATCAGTTGATCGCTTGATGATTAATTAAACCACGTCAGCTGAAATTTCTTGCTTAAGTATGAAATGTCTACGACGAAGTGAGTAATACTTTCGTTGGCGATAAGGAATTTTCAGTAAAACTCGAATGCAGCTGCAGACTGAAGCTTCAGATTAAGATAACAATTCCAAGCCCAACGCATTAAGTTTGAGGAAAATACGCCTTTGTAATAACGCCACATTCAGTGCGAAAGGAGTGCGAAAAAAAAACCGTAGACCTTCAACAACCAACCAACGCTGCGGCTTCTCATTGTAAAGTTGCGCAGTGAAGCCGAATTCTTACGAAACGATTGATTTCAATTTGACGCATATCCATGTGTGCGTATACAGCTGATAAACGCTAGCCCCATTCCCATCCGACTTTTTTGCCACCTTGCGTCACGAAAAGCTCGTCTGTTCGCCTATCGGCACACTGAAAACCCCCGGAAGCTTTCTTTCATTGATCGCCGCCGTATGTGTTTTTCTCCACTGTTTACAAAAACAGTTTGGCCAGATTGCATCTCATGCCTTCTTCCTATATCCATGTTTTCTCTGTCGCTCGCCACACAGACCAACGGACCAACGCCACCTTCGTACAGCTATCAAAGAGCGTCACTCGCGAGTCCGGCAATCGCGTCGATTCTAGTGTGTGGTTTTTTTTTTCTAACTTTTTTTCTGACGCTTCTCAAGTGCTTTCTTACAGTTTTCTTCGGGCAATATTTAGCTAAAGCATGGCCGGCCTAGCTGCTCAGTATGAAATCCGCACTCGTCGGCGTTGAATCGCTTCTCGCAGCCAGTCCGATCTGCTGACTCACCGCGGGTGTTTAAAATAGAAAACAAGTCAAAACAAAACAAAAGAAAAAAGCTCCATCGTGTCCCCCTCTTTGTTATGAAATTACCAAACAAGTTTTCAGTCAAAGACAATCCGTCGGTCGGTGGACTTTAAACCTCTTTCAGCCGCATAGTCATAGTCCAGATGCAGACAGAAGTGTTAATGTTTTTCTTAATTAAACGATAAAGTGGTACATTTTCTGAAAAAAAAAGGGGAAAACCTTAGCTAGAAACTTGAAATCAAACGTCGAGGCAGTGCAGTGCGGAGAGACTTCGTGCTAGTTCTGTTCTGTATGCTTCCAATCGCACCGCGTGGTGTATCGAAAAATATGGTGCAATTCAGTGTAATCAATAAAGCGCGATAAAGTAAGACAAAATTCTCGTACGTATAGTATATCCGTGATCTTTGATCGGAGAGCAAAGTTTTGCTTGCTCACACAAAATAGATTTCGTGCTGCTGTCAGATTGAGTTTGATTGTATTTACATAGCACCAGCGCTGCATTTGAAGGTCAAACAATTCTTTTTTCTTTTGGCCCAGACGCCGAATATCGAATTTGTTTTGTTTTCCCCCGTTTTGTCTAAATACACATTCACGTACAAAGAAATACAGTGCTCGTTGGCTCCGGGGCTCAATAGTGAAAGTTGTTACATAGTACATTTCGTGTGCTTCTGTGGATCGTTGTCAGTGTATCTAGTTTGACGTTACATCACAACAGCTGTCAGAGAATAGTTAATGTAAGTGCATTCTGAAGTTAACCGTAATCGCAGTGTAATCGAATGGATTTTTCCAGCAATACTGATGATTGTTAATGAAATTCTAGGTAGAGTGTGTTTTAACAGATCAAGTGTGTTTTAACGTCTGTTTGGGGAAAAGTAGTTTGCGTCACTTGTGATTTCTGTTGCCGACCGATTGTCTATTTAGATGAAGACGCGTTTAAATGGGATTGGCAGGTTGTTTAGACGGAATTGCTTGTGGGGGAGAACACTGTGAATGGCCATGTTCTTGGGACTCAGTGCATTTCTAGTTCTGTCTTAACAGACTTAAGGTTTTGTGTTGAATTGTTAGTTTGTTTCTCTATTTCTACAAGTTTTTCCTTTTCTATTCTATGCTTTTGAACCATCCTTATCAGGCACAATCATCCTTTCAGTCTATCACACTTAACCATTTTTTCGTTGCTGTCTGTTGTCCGAGAACTAAATTTTTCCTCAAAACGTGTGATCTCATTTTATCAGAACTGTGTTATTAAACGACGATCTAGTCTTACGAAGGGTCAAGTTGAAAGTTGGCTGCTGTCTCTGGCAACTGAATCGCCGGTGAATCAGACAATTTTTGCTGAGAATATTGTTTTATTTTAAATTAGGAACATTTAATGTCTTGGTCTTCACAAAAACAAGCTCAGAGAACTGACCAGGGTTTGAAATTTGTTGTTCTGTTTACTAAATTACAATTTTTGCTGAGAATATTGTAATTTGCTGACAATTTTGCTGGTCAGTCCTCTGAGCTTGTTTTTGTGAAGACCAAGACATTAAATGTTCCTAATCTAAAATAAAACAATATTCTCAGCAAAAATTGTACATTTTTGAATTTCACAATTTTGGAAATTGTTGATCAATTCGGGTCTGTGGATCTATGTCTACGAAAATTATTTTAGATTTTTTTCTGAACCTACTGTTTGCTGAGGTCATACATAAATTAATAAATAAATAAATAAACATTAATAAAAATAAATAAATGTAAATACAGTAGAGAAGCTAGGCCCAGGTCCACCTCGGACTGTAGCGCCGCCATTATTATTAAATACAGTAGAATCTCGAAAAAATGAACGAGTACATAACATTCGGAAAGATGAACAACTTTGTTCCCATTTTTATTCCGGGCGACAGTCTACTACAGAGAAGTTTCTTTAAGAAAAATGTCTAAACAAGTCTGTTTATTACCCCTAATGAACAATTGTTCAAAGTTTTTATGTTTCTTGTTTTTCAAAAATAAAATGAATTCTTATTTTAATATATTGAGTTTTTATGTATGTCTATCCGCTCTTTGACTACATTTCGATCCTTGGAAGGTAGGTAGGTAGGTAGGTGATAGGGTGCCCTTGCAACCGGGTAGCGGCTCACTGAGACCAACAGTTGGGTTCATTGTGCCCTATGTGTGGGGGGGGTGTACCCCGTGAGACCTACACTTTTGCTGCTTTTTATAACCACCCAGATTGTTGTATATATCTCAGGAGGTGCTGAAGCTGAAGCTCTATTTTTTCCAGATCCTCCAGCTCGTCGTAGAAGTTACTGCCTAGTGTTAGCAGTCTCCTTCCCTGTAGAGCTGGTCAATCGCATAGCAGGTGGCGGACGGACTCTATTTCCTCCATGTCCCTGCAACTTTTACAATAGTCGCTATGGGGGATACCTAACCTTCTGGCTTGGGTACCTATCGGACAATGTCCGCTGAGAACTCCCACCACCATCCGTATATCCTTGCGACTTAGGCTAATCATTGATAATGATTTCCTCCTGTTCAACATCGGCCATAGGGCTCTCGTCGTTGATCCAATGTCCAGATTCAGCCATCGCACATTTGTTTTTTCTAAGGCTTCGTCCTCTATTTCCTTCCTTAGGAAACTTAGCGGCATATTGACATAAGGTAGTGCTAGAGATTTATCTAACTCTGAACCCTCCTTTGCCAACACGTTCACTCTCTCGTTTCCTTAAACTCCTGTGTGTCCCGTACTCAGCAGAGAGTCGTCTTTACATTAGAGATTTCGTTGACGTTCTGTCTGCATAGTTTGAATAGTTTCGACTTTACAATATCCAACGCTATAGCTCTTATAGCCGCTTGGCTGTCGGAGTAAATACTTATCGTTTTTCCAGTAAAACTAAGCTCTTTAAGCGTAATAATAATAATAATGGCAGCGCTACAGTCCGAGGTGGGCCTGGGCCTAGCTTCTCAGCTTTAAGCGTAAGAGCCGCTTAAGTTAATGCTACCACTTCTGCTTGGAAAACGCTTCTTTCATCGTTTAGGCTTATGGATCTTTCAAAGAGATCGCAGAAGACCCCTGCCCCCGTTCCTGCATCTGTTTTCGAGCCATCAGTATATAGGGAGATCTCTTCGCCGCCACATGCTGATAGCTCTTCCCAACCTCTCCTGCCGGAATTCGAGTAGAGAACTTCCTCATGGTAGTCAAGGTTGGTTCCTGTTGGATCCTGTCCATTTTGAGAGGATGGACGTGTGCCCATATGGCTTGTCTTTCCACATCTTGACTTCCCTGAGTCTCATTGCGGTAATAGCCGCTCTGCTACTGCAGAAGATGTCAAAGAGGGATGAGATAGAGTAGGACCTCGAGCGCTGCTGTCGGCGTTGTCCTTACGGCACCCATGATTTCTAAGCAGGCCGATCTTTGGACCTTCGTCAGGCTAGAAAGAAGGTATTTCTTCTCCAGTGCTTGCCACCAGACTGTTGATCGGTAATTTAAGACTGGTCTTAGTACCGCTGTGCATAGCCAGTATACCACACGTGGTCTAAGACCCCAGGTGTTTCCGAAGGCTCGCTTACATGTGTAGAAAGCTACACACACTTTTTTGATCCGCTCCTCGAAGTTCTCTTTCCAGTTTAGTTTGGAATCAAGTGTGATACCCAGATACTTAGCCGTCCTTGAGAGTTTGAGTTCCTCCTCGTTAATATGCGGGCTTGTCAAGAACTTCAGTTCTATCTTCTCTGGGTTGACTTTCAAGCCTCGAGTGGCAGTTCAATTGTTGACCAACTTCAATCCATGATTGAGGCGCTCGCTTAGCGTTGATGGAAACTTCCCAGATATCAGGATAGCTACGTCGTCTGCGTATGGAGTGATAGTAAGTCCATCCCTCTCCAACGTCTTGATAAATCATAGACAGTTTTTATTCGCTTGAAAGGCCCATCTATGCCATTTTGTGTGGAATAGAATATCATTCAAACGTCGGCCGCGGCTTCTCTTAGTGGCGCACATCCGAAATGTCAAATTTTCTATGACTGGCACATAAATCAGGCTGATTTTGACCGATGGCATGGGTTAAGTTGACTTTGAGGGTCGCTATGGTTTGTGACTTATTCGCATAGACTTGCGTCTTCAGAAAACCCCATAAGAGAAAGTCTAACGGGGCCAAATCGCACGATCGATGTGGCGTGAGCTGTGTGACACGTAGCGCCGTCCTGTTGACCACATGTCGTTGGCGATGGACTGGCCAACGTCGCGTCGTTCTCAAAAAATATGGACCGATCCGATCACAACCAAAAACGGAAAAAAGTTTCAATCAATGCGGAAGTATAAGGGGGTGTGCTTGGCAGCTCGTCGCCACCACTGATGTCAATATTCAGTCTAGATCTGACATACACTCTCGTAGACCGATATGGTATTCCGTAATCACGTGTTTCAACTTATTATTATTATTTCATCGAAAAAAGAGAACTCCAAAGCGTTGGCGTTGCCTTATCTGTGCTCTGTAAACATAAACTAGAGCAAGACTATCAAATGGTCGTTGGAAACATGATGCGGAGAATGTCAAACACATGATGGGTATGTTCAACAAATCCAAACTGGTTTAGAGCTTGACATTTTGCATTTATTTTGATGGGCTGTGGAAGTAATACGATGAGATACAGCTTCAACTGTCGTTTTATTGCGAAGTGGTACTAATTTAAAACATGTTCTTGTTGTTGAGACTCAAAGATGATGTTGGTCACTTGAGGTGATCCTGTTCCTTTTTTGTGTTAGCGACTCGAAATGGCTTCTTGTAAGGAAATTTTTTCCAGTAAAATTCAGACAACAAATGTGACTGGGTACTCTGTTATCTTTGAATCTAAATTATGTGTTCGGATGACGAAATTTGTTGACTGACATTAACGACTTGTTTACGATTGAAAAATTATGGATTTGAATCTGAAAAATTTGCATAGAGATACTGAGTTGACATTTTTCCTTCTCTTCTAACACCAAATGATTAATGTCAGTCAATGGATTCAGTCGATATTCTGCTTGAACATAATTTAATTAATTTTAGCAAATTTTCTCTTCAGAAGAAAGATAAGCATCGAAGACGCCTTGGATGGGCGATGTCTGAATTTGCAATGAAAGTG
Source organism: Myathropa florea (assembly GCA_930367185.1). Taxonomy (NCBI): domain Eukaryota; kingdom Metazoa; phylum Arthropoda; class Insecta; order Diptera; family Syrphidae; genus Myathropa; species Myathropa florea. The sequence goes on from OV884003.1 coordinate 20,294,406, forward strand.
CCTCGCTGTTCAGACTTTCACGATACGATAGCCGACAGTTTATGTAATTTAAGGTTCGTATTCCGATATTGTGGGCGCCGTGGCGTAGTGGGTAGGTGCGTCGACTCCTACGCTCGAGGTCTAAGGTTCGAATATCGAAAAAACACCTACCATTCTTTCACGGCTCCACCTCTTGAGTCACTGACAATGCTCAAAGAGTATAACTGTCTAGAAAATGCTTCCCAATCTCGCCGTTCGGAGTCGGGTTTTCCAACAAGGACTTGACAACTTAGATATCTCGAAATTTGTACCATAGGTTTGAAGCACAATCAAAGCATTTATGTATAGAATTCGACGTCGTTCATATGCCTACCACGGGAACGTTTGCAGCTGTCGATTCGTTGAACCCAATTTCCAATTTTCGATAACACGGCCAGACATTCCGGGGTAAACGCACGTTTCTCTTCTTTAATATTGGCCCTGAAATCCTTTAACGACACCGGTTTGGTGGCATAGACAAATGATTTGATTTGATCATGAATTGACATGATCATTTCTCGATATAACACATGCATCGCATTGAGTTTTCGATAAGTCGATTGTTACACCCGCTGTTACACCCGTGGCTTGTGGCAGCGTTGCAGAGGGTTTTATCCCTCAGGCCTCAGTTGTTTGGCGAAGGTGTAGTGACCGGTTTGTTTTTTTTTAGTTTTTCGGAGGATTTTTGAAAAACTACTGGAGCACTCAGACTCAAAACTGGTCCATTGTAATGCCAGGTAGCAATCAACTCCAGTGCAGATTCAATTTTACTGGATTCGAACCTGGCACCTCTCCAACTTGGAGCAGGCACTTAACCAACTGCGCCATCCAGTCGTGTTAGTACGCCGGTAAGTTGTCTACAGTCTTTTCTGTCAAGAAAATAACGAGAATTCCGCGGGTTTCTTACAGGCTGGGGAGCATGCACTAATAATGGCAGCGCTAAAGTCCGAGGTGGACCTAGGCCTAGCTTCTCAGCAACCACTCGGGTTGTGCATGCTATTGTTCCCTCTCGGGTGGAGGGGACTCCGAACGGCGAGAATGAGAAGCTTTTTCTAGACAGTTATACTCTTTGAGCATTGTCAGTGACTCGAAAGAGGTGGAGCCGTGTCCTACCGACAACATCGAGCGTAGGAGTCGACACACCTACCCACTACGCCACGGCGCCCAGGCGCTTGGTCTGTCTATATCCTGGAGAGTCATGCCACTTCCGGTTGTGCTCTCGAGAGGTCTAACCATCGATGGAAGCCCTATCAAAGGACGCAGGCAGTCCCAACGAAAGTTCAGGTCCGGAGAATACCTCCGCTGTTTTTTGCCTAGCAAGCGATCTCATTTCCCGTGATCCCGTAGTCGCATGGGACCCAGACAAGTCTTAGCTGATTTAGACTACCGATCAAATTCGGAGAAGACTTGCTTTTCTTTAGGACAGCTTGGCTATCGCTACAGACACAAATACTTCGCTCCTTCCACCTGTTCTTTACAATATTTGTAGTTCGTGGCCATTAGAATCGCATAGGTTTCCCCTTTTAAAATCGACGCAAATTTATCTAACGATGTGTGCAGTCTAGTGTTGTCGCACTTCACGAAGGCCCCAGAGCCAGAATGCCCACCATACAGTCGATGCACGCAACAGCGGTTGTACACTAAAGAGCATGCGACCATACAATATCGGTACAACGGTTAGTTGTACTATTCTTGTACACAACATCAAGTCTGTTCAACCGTTGGTGCAACGATTGTATCGAATATTTTTTACTTAACATCAGAGTTTGAAAATGAATTCATTTTGAAACGCAGACCTCCGGAGATTGTTAATCAACTGTGAGTAATGACTCAAATTTATTTGTTTTTAAAGTAATTTAAAAAATTCCGTTGGAGATTAGCGTCTTCCGTCACAGAGTTCCGATCGCCCCACTCTATTTCCAGACGGATCATAATCGAACGAATCAACTTAAGTGGCAATTGTTTTAGTGCTTCGCATAAAAGGCGACTGACCGGAGACGCGTCAAATAAATGAGACAGAGTTCCATGACTCGTGATCTACTGTGCTGCTCATGTGTTCGACAGAAATCACTAAATCTATCGAGAGACAAGTTTGCTCACAATGTGAACTTGTGCTCTTGTGGAAGTGAAAAAAAAATAGAATTTCAGAGCGATCCAAGAAAATATCTATGCCAGTCGAATCATTAGGTGATTGTGCACACATAAGTTCATCAGCATTGTTTAGCATCAACAGCAACAGCTAAACGTGACTAAGTCTTAATCAAACGTCAAGCCATCCACACACGCCGATATCTCATATCCACGTATAAGAATTATCGAACAAAAAAAAGATCTTCCGATCAATCATACGATACTCCGCATTTTGAAGCTTTCACTTGATAAGAAACAAAAGGTGCTGCACGTTGAAACGAAGAAGAAAAAAAAAACAAATAACACGCCACGGTTATCAAAGAATTCAGCTGAAGTAAAACGAAAACAAAAAAAACACTCAAACAGCTGACGAATGGCAAACATTCCATGAGCTGGTCATTAAATAAGCGTTTTCGAGTTACACAACGCCGACAATTGAGGCAAAAAACAACCCTGAACGTGGTCATTTATTTTCAAATTGATTGCGTGAACACAGTCCAGTCAGAAGATACGAAACGTGTTGAGTTATGGGAATGAGTTTGTGTGTGTGTCTGTTGATCTTGAAGGGGTTGAGAGGTAAAAAGAAACTGTTAGGCTAGAGGTTATCCGCAAAGACAAGTCATTGGAAAAGCAGCTAATGGCAAGGTTGACACATAAGAGGGCGTTTGTGTTTTTTTTTGCGTGTGACATGGATGTAGCCGCTTGGAAACTTTTTGAACCATAATAATAATATTGTGGCGCTTCAGCGTGAAGTTGACTTGGGTCTAGATTCTGAAACAATCACTCGTGTTGTGCGTGCTATTGTTCTCTCACGAGTGGAGGGGATCTACAGTTTAATGCCGACTCCGAACGGCGAGATTGAGAAGCTTGTTTTTAGACATTTATTCTCTTTGAGGATTGTCAGTGACTCCAAAGAAGTGGAGACGTAAGAATATCAAAGGTGTTTTTTCTCGGGAATCGAACCTAGATTTCGAGCATAGGAGGCGCACCTACTCACTACATCACAACGGCGCCCACTTCGAAATAGACTAGGCTAGAGTTTAAAATGTTTAAAAAACATTTCGTTTTGTATCGTGTTTACCGTTTGTATTCAGGCCAGGGTCAGGACAGTCAATGCCGACGTATGTTAAATCGTACATTTAATCGAATTCAGGCCTATATTTGAAATTCCTTGTGTACCGGTTTTTGAACTAAAAATACACTCGAATTTTGGAACGTTCTTGTATCGTATCTGGAGATAGATAGTGTTACTGGCACGGAAGGAACTATCTTCTACAAATCGGTTCAGTTGCTGGGGTACACTGATGACTAGAGTCCGACCGAACATTCGGCTTCGGCCACCTTCGGCTATAAATATCACCTTCGGCAAAAAATTCGGCTTCGGCCAAATGAAGCCGAAGATTTTGCCGAAGCCGAATGATGAGATTTCAGCTTTTTGTAAAAACAGAAGTAGCAAGGAACGGTGTATTTTTTGTTTTGTTATTGTCGGAAATTTTGCATTTTGAAAGTGCGATTGTTTACAGCTTTAAAATCAAAAGATTTTGCATTTGCAAGTTGGTAAACTATTAAGTGGTCTGTATAAAGGCATGCAATTTATTTGTACTGGTTTCAGGTAGAAAGAAAGAAAAAATGGCAGCTAAAAATTCAATTTGGAGCTATTACAGTAAAAATGATGCGAAAGCAACTTGCAAAATATGTTCCAAATAGAGTCCGACTGAACATTCGGCTTCAGCTTCGTCTTCGGCTGAAAAACTGGTCTTCGGTCGGACTCTACTGATGACATTGACACTGTCGCGCGTTCCCAATGGGGAAGTATTCGCGGCGATCGAAGAACAGGAAAAACAAGCTGGTCTTAGACGCTGATTACATGAGCGGAAGAAGGCAGAAATGTCGGAGAGAGAGCGTATGATTTTCCCAGAATTTTTTTTTTTCCGGAGAATTTTTGAAACTCTACTGGAGCACTCAGACTCAAATCTGGTCAGGTAGCAACCTACTCCAATGCCGTTAATTTGATCCCAACGGCAAATGGTGACTGGACCAGATTCGATTTCATTGGGATTCGAACCTGGGACCCCTCGAACTTGGAGCAGGCACTTAACCAACTGCACCATCCTGTCGTATTCAGTTGGAAAGGGATGTATTTTTGGCTATACAACTCATCTCTTTCCAACCTCTTGGAAAATCATACGATTTCTCACCGCCTAAGACAGCGTTTACATGAGTGGAAGAAGGTAGGACTATCTGAGGGATAAGGAAATGGGTTGGATGCGTCTAAAAGCGGCCTTCTTCACCCGAAAATTCACTTTCAAATTGGATTCTCGGACCTGTTTTCATCCCTTATCGTTCCGTTTTCGACACATTTTCTTAATTTTCAGGTGTTGTACACGCAGAAATTCTCGCCTGTCCGGTCGTTTGCAAAAATCGGGTAAACAAGGAGAGGATCAAATATATGCTGTCAAGCAAAAATCAATCCATCGCTCATCATCTAGGAAAAAACGTCACAATCGACAGATACAGTTGTGAAGTGGTTAAAGAAGAAGAAGTTTGAGACCCAGGGCCACCCGGACTGTAGTGCCGCAAGAAGAAAAAGAAGAAGCAGTTTATCTACTTGGAGACTAACGTGTATTCCAAAAACGACATATTGGTGGAGATCCGACGTAGAATGGCCCATGGCAGCCGGTGCTTCTTTATTTTGTCGAAACTCCTGATTCGACGAAACAAAATCATCCTCTACAAAACCCGAATCCTGGACGATAGGCGACACTCCAAAGCTGATTCAAGAGGCCTTTGAAAGAAAAATTGTACGTAGTCGCCACTGCGAGGAAGGTGAATAGAAGAAAAGCTACAACCACCACCTGAGCTGTTCAAAGATCATAGTGCGGAAGACGAAAGTCCGTAGATTTAACTCGGCTACATCGAGTGAATGAACACCAATCCTTCAGGCAAGACAGTTTTCGAATCCGAGCCTCGTGATTTAAAAAAAAATGAGTGGAAGACCGAACCTCCAGTTTAAAAACCAAGTGATTAGCGGACGCAATACATCTTTGAATTGACGACTGGGAGCCGCATGCCCCGGATCGTCAGCGATGGAAGGCGACAATAGCTGAGGCTCAGATCCTCCAGGGGTCACAGGTCTCCTATCCAAAACAACAAACAGAAAAACTCTATGCCTGAAGGCTAAGCCGGAAGAAAGCTTCACAAAATCCCTAACATTCTGAAACGTTTTTGAACTTGAAATTCTGACCATGATCAAATTTTCCACAGTTTGGACTCATTTTGTACCGTACTGTAAAATGAATCAATCTTTGTTAATAAATCACTAAGCCCCAGAACCTCATATCTCAGCAGATATCTCAAAATATGACATCATTCATCGCCCAACGGTCGCTTTATCGTAAAACCTGAATACTTAAACCCTTCCTCGGCACACTCACAAGGTCACAGTTCCGCTCTAGTATCGGCTGTATATCCATATCTTTCTATATCTCTCGACCGACCGAATCTCAGTTCATCGGACCATTATTAGAGCGAATCAAAAGCTAGGTAGGTGTACGTTTATCATAAGACAGTCACCCGACCATGTCACAACTGGGATACATAACCTCAAAGAAGTTCATCAACCGATCAAAATTTTCATGTTGCGTGTAGTTGAACCATTCTCTTCGTTGAAAGAAGCAAAAAAAAAACGCCTCGATGTAGTTGGATACATTTTTCATTTTCATTATCACGGCGAATTGTTATTCCTCGAATCGTGCAAAACTGGCAATTAGCTGCGGCGATCAGCCCATTCAATGCACTCGAACACAGATGAGTTTTCTCTTTAATTGGACTCCAAATATTAACATTTCTGCAGCGCATATGCTTTAGATACATTTATTAAATGGAAACAACAAGAACAAAACAAATTCTCTAGACAGAGTGAATCACGGAGCACCTTCGGCAAATTTATTCTAGAACATCACGGGACTAGACTTTGAACTTAGCTAGAGGAACGAGTATTTGCCTCTTGTGTGTTGCCAAAATATTCTCAAAACGAGAAAAATAAAATGCAAATTCGAATGGGGAGATGGGGAACATTTGTTCATTTGTGTGTACTTGGAAAAGATTCACATTCGGCTGGGGCTTGCCAAAAATTCAGACAGAAATTGAAAATTTCCGTAGAATTTTTGAAAATCACGCTTTAAGAGGGCATTTGGTTGCTCTTCCTTCACACAGTTGCTTGTGTCAAGTTTGAAAATTTATTCAAGGCGTTCCAATGAATTTTTGTGTGCGTTCTTTTCGGCTTTTCATTGAAATTTCTCTTGGGGATTTTGCTTTAGACTCAGTTTTACTTATTTTGTTATATTTCATGTTTATTTGGGAAAAAACTGGTTGAATTTTGTTTCTCCTTAATTAATGAGCACCTCGTTTTTCAAATGGTAGGCGAAAACTTGAGGGAAAAAGATCATCAGCAAGATCAAGGTGGGAATGGTAGAGAGAGGCCTCTCGGTCGAGAGAACGATGACTTCAGGTGCAGCATTTTGAAGGGATACGTAAATAGGAATGGCGATTGTTTTTGAATGAGATCATGAGCGATTTTTCTACTTTACACGAGACATAAACAGAATTGAACACTTACCTTATCTATGACATTTCAACCATTTGTTTATTAGTTCAAATTGATGCTGTGTTAGGCAGAGGAATGGTTTAATGTCTGATCAACAAAATGAACAGGGCGGTACATCAAAAAGATGATCAACCGTGGAAGGATTTAGACAGACAAGTATGAGAACAAAACTGCCGTCAGTTGTCGACCAAAAAATTCTAAGCTGGAAACAGTAAAATGGTGCCATCCGCAGTTTATGTGAATTTCAAGTACAGGGTGAGCAGATGAGAACGATAGGCAAGGACATTTAAATAAAACAACAACTGTGTGAGATAATTCTTGCTTTATCTTGAAGCTACATTCATGCCATTATGTGCGAAATAGCACATCATTCAATTGGCCGCATCGGCTTCGTTGGCAGCGCTACGGGAATTTTTAAATTTCGCGAGTTTGGAGAGTCCAATAGTCAAAAGTATGATACAATTTTTAGTTGTATTCATTCATTTACTTTGTCTGTTGCAGCCACTATGGTAAGATGTGTTTTTATGAGCTCGGCGATTTTCGTTTTTTTTTTTTAAATGGATTTTGTATTAAATTTTCCTTAAAAAATGAAATAGAGTGTAACAAAGTGTGTGAAATGTTAATAAAGGTCTTTTATGAGCAAAACAAGAGTTTACGAGAGGTATAAGCGTTTCAAAGATGGCCGTGAAGACGTTGAAGATGATGAACGCCCCGGACGCCCCAGCAAATCAACAACCGATGAAAACGTGGAAAAAGTCGTAGAAATGGTTGTGAATGGTTGCCGAATCACAATCAGAGAAGTCGCTGATGATCTTGGCAAATCGATTGGCTCATGCCATCAATGTTTTGTGTATGAAACGCGTGACAGCAAGATTCGTCAAAATTGTTGAATTTTTAACAAAAACAGTGGTGAATGGAAGTTGTTCGTGAATTTTTGGCCAAAAACAATACTGTTACGATGCCCCAGCCTCCATATTCGCCAGACATGGCTTCGTGTGACGTTTTTCTCTTTTCCAAAAGTAAGACGACTGGATGGCGCAGTTGGTTAAGTGTCTGCCCAAAGTTAGGGGGTCCCAGGTTCGAATCCCAGTGAAATCGAATATGGTCCAGACCATTTGCCGTTGGGATCAAATTAACGGCACTGGAGTAGCTTGCTACCTGGCAGTACAATGGACCAGTTTTGAGTCTGAATGCTCCAGTGTAGAGTTTCAAAAATCGTAGTTGACATTAAAAGCGCATCGCTGAAAGAGCTAAAGACTATCCCGAAGAAGTGTTTCAAGGATTGGAAGAAGCTCTGGCACAAGTGCATAATATCTAATGGAGACTATTTTAAAACGACAACATTGATGCTGACGAATAAAGAAATATTTTTAGAAAAAAATTTAAATTCCCGTTATTTTCTATGAATTTTTTAGGTTTGTACGAACTGAACTACGTTTTACAATATGAGCAAGCAAATTGGTGGTAGCTTAAGGTAGTCCTAAACCACGAACATGCTCACCGAACTTGCTCGTTTGCGTTATCCCCTATACGGCGAACATTCATTCCGTGTTGTTTCTTCAAACCGTCAACATGTGTGAAGAGCAAGTGGTGTATTCCTCGATAAAATCATGGCTGACTGTTGAGATTGTGCTTTATCCGGGATATGCACTCGGCAACCTTCACAGCAAAAATGAGGTTTGCTCGCGAACATGGCCCTATACGGCGAACATCAAAGCCAACGAACACAACAAAATCGAAATTTTTCGCCAACAGCGAGCGGCTTGCGAAGCAGCCCCACACGATGAAAATGCGGAGAGCACGAGCAAGTTCGGCGAGAGCATGTTCGTCGTTTAGGGCTACCTTTGAGGGCATGTCTGGACTTTAACGATAGTGTGGTGCATAACTCACCAATTGGCAAACCAAAGGCAGTAATTTTAACGGGAGTCAGATAGACTTATCACACTTAAAATTGGAAAACGTAAGACCCATTATCCGCATCACCGAAATCTCTGATTACTATTTGTCTGCTATTTGTCAGATTGAAACTTTTTGAGAGTTCTTGGGAGTATCAGTAATGTTCTTGGCGATTTCTTGCAATCTTGGCATTCTTCAAATATTTCTCAAACTTAACCGGGGTAAACTCTCTCGTCAGTAGTTCGTTGAACACTGTCCTTTATTCTCCTCGAACCGTACCAAATGCTTATTATTATTATTATGGTTGAGGGTATATTGCAACGCGACCTTTAAGAGCTTTTGTGACCCCTTTCAATATCTTAGTACAATTAAAAGTTCCCCTCAAACACAGTTCTTTTCAGAGTTGTATTGAGGGTAATGGACTCCTATTGCGCATAGGTGAAGAAATCTGCTCTAGAGTATTCTCTCTAAGCCAGTTTCCTTCAGATATCTGAGAATGAGAGATAGTTCTAGTGATTGCATTTCTTCTTCTGATATTAGGTCTTACCCATTAGGACTTGCCCTTATATCTTTTTCTTTTGTGGGCCAGTGGCTCACAAAATCACAGTATATGTTCTGGAATTTCATTAAATTCTCCACAAAATCTGCAGAGACCTTCTTCTGATACCCCTAGTTTCCTTAGATGCTCCCTGAGTCTACAGCGCCCCGTTAGGAAGCCTGTTGATTACTTTCAGGATTGCCGTACCTAATTCATTCAAAAGGTAGTCGTAACACAACTCATTTCACTCGCGGTGTTTCTCACCCGCCACTGAAGAAACAAAAGAAAACTAACGATTTTTTAATTATTGAACTGGGTTCATTGGCATTTTCATGGATTGGACATTAGTTACAGTCACCAGTGTTTTTTTTTTTTTTTTACTAATTTATTGGACATACTTATCGTGACACAGACCATTACGCTTATCGGCGTTTACATGCTCGTATGATTTTCCCTCGCCATGGACATTTGTCTGGTGATTCATTTTTTTTTATTTCGACATCAACCGTGACCAAATAGAGGTGAAATATGTGATTTTGTTTTTAGTCTTGAAGGACAATCTTTCCAGAGTTGAATTGTGGGTCTTCTCTTTGCAATATATGGCCACACAATATTTCTTGATCAACTTTCGGAAAGATAGTAAATATGTCCGAATAAAAAATGTATAGACGCGACGCGGAAGCACTGTCATGGGGTTACATTGCTCATAAAAGGCATTTCTTAATGAGACTGTTTGTCTTCATGATTTAGAGACATTTGCGAATACATCCATTTTATCCCATCGTTGGACAATTCCGCAAATCAATTAAATTTCTAATCACCGTACGAGTCAAACTCATTAACTCATTCTCGACAAAAACATATCGTTTTTCTGTCTCAAAAGAGTCTCGAATGGCATAAAATACATAAAAGATTATGACAACCGCGTGTCAGAAGAAGTCGCCCGGGTGATAAATGCTCAGTTCCATAATTCTGTCCATTGTTCCAAATTTGAGAAGCCATCACACACCGCATTTGCTTTGTACGGCTTAATGCCTCAAGCTTAACTCTGATTGTGCAAAGTAAATAATAGACAAGCAAAAGAAGAAACCAAGACTTCGAGAGCAGTGGAGTTCATTGTCTTGAGGTCTTAAATGCCGTTCCAGACGCTCATGGAATACACGAACTAATGCGTGAGTTGCAATCAATGCGTGACTGTGAACAGTCAACACAAATGATTGTTGCAAAACCACCTAATGGATAAAGCTCTCTCGAATGTTTATGTAGTCTTGGGGGATCAAGCTTTTAACGAATACTTGTGGTTCGCCTTAAGGTGAAACCTTGAATTAGTAATTTATGCTTTTCGGTAAATTGCCAAAGTTACTGCTTTTGACCATGTTGAATGGGTTTTGTTGGGTTTAGGCAGCAAGGGCGTTGAATTGATTTGGTTTTTCCGGTATAACACCGGAACTAGTTTGTTGCAAGAGATGGAATAAATTTGATGGTCTGCTAGCGACAGTCTCGGTGTGTCAAGCAGATATTTTAAGAAAATTAGTCTGAATGCTGTCAATGATTGATTGAACCGAAAAGAGGTTTCGTTTAGAGGTTAATTTATAAAAACAAATGTCGGCTGATTTATTTAGGAAGTGGTTTCGTTTCACAACACAAAGGAGGTGACAGCTGATTTAATGGAATGAATAACGTCTAATAAGAATAAATACATTTTTAGGGCACTGAAAATATACGGAAAACCATTGTCATTACATCCTCTTAAGGTCAGTGTTAGGTTTGGTGTCAACGGAAAGTCGTAGAATGTTCTGTTAAGCATGTCCATGTACAATTCACGTCAGCGTCAAAACTGAGTGTACAGCAAATTACCACTCAGATTCTGCATAGAAAAAGCTGAGTCCTGCAGATATACAAGGTGAAACAAAAGCCCCCATTTTATTTCTTGAAAACTTCTTTGGCTGGCGCTACATTCCCGGGTGGACCTGGGCCTCTGCTTCGTAACTCTGCCTTTTTACATGGCGGGGAAGTTAATAATATAATAATGGCGGCGCTACAGTCCGAGGTGGACCTAGGCCTAGCTTCTCAGCAACCACTCACTGTTGTGCGTGCTACAGTTCTCTTACGGGTGGAGGGGACCTACAGTTTAATGCCGACTCCGAACGGCGAGATTGAGAAGCTTTTTTCTAGACAGGTATACTCTTTGAGCATTGTCAGTGACTCGAAAGAGGTGGAGCCATGAAAAAATTTTTGATATTTTTTTCGAGATTCGAACCGACGACCTCGAGCGTAGGAGTCGACGCACCTACCCACTACGCCACGTCGCCCACTGGTGGGGAAGTTACCCCTACGCAAAACCTCCAAACCTGGAGGACTGGGTTCTGGCTTAAACTCCTGGACAAGGGGCCGCTGCATACATTGGTTCACCTCCAAGCGGAAGCTGTAGAGGCTATCCAAGGACGCCACGCATTTACAGGGATCGTGCTGGCATCTCACTAAGTTGAGAGCAATCAACAACTCTGCTCTGAGGCCCATGCCCTCAGGATATTCCTTCCTTATTTTGTGTGGAAATAAAAAAAAATTGCTATAATTTTTGATTACATTTACATACATCAATATCTTAATTTATTGTACAAGGTGGGGCAAGACCTTTACAATTTTGTCTGCTAAGTGGACAAGATGATATCCGCCAAGTGGCTGCCGACAGTGTTGATACACTTTTGTGCCCGTTTTATCGCATTTTCCATGACTTTCCACAAGATTTCCGGTGATAACTGTTCGTATTCCTGTAGAAAATTCTCCTTAAGGGGTTCGATTGTCTGAGGCTTGTTGGCATAAACCCGCGACTTCAAGTAGCACCGAAAGAAGAAGTGTGGGATGGTTAAATCGGGCGATCTTGCTACCCATGTTAAATCGTCAAAACGGAAGATTACGCGACCAGGAAACGCTTCTATCACAATATCCATTGTGGCTCGTGCTGTGTGCGCGGTCTTGTTCACCAAGCACCGCTAATCCAATTCAATAGATCCGTCTAGTGATGCCCAATTGCGGGGCCCGTCGTCTGGTTGATGTTTCTTCGTTCTCAGCGAAATTGGCAGCCACAGCCGCGATATTTTCGCCCGAACGACCAGTCCGGTGGCGCCCACGCTCTGCATGGTCTCCTGTGGTTCCAGGAGTGTGTTCTTTAAATCTTTAAATTTCTGCGACAGTCCAACAGTCAGTGATGCAAAACAATCCTTCTCATAACCATCCTCACAGTTCACCCTACTTGCACTTCAATAAATCAATTCATGTCTGGTTTGTTATGTTGAACTGTCGCCAGATGTGGTTCGATTAGTACAAACAATGGAATCGATGATAACCTTTTTTGCAGTTTCATAAAGGTCTTTGAATGATAGAGAACTGTTATCTCCTGCAGACACATACAATTACTGTGCTTTATTTTATTCATTTTCTTCTTTTTTTAACTCCTCTTACTTGATAGTAGGTTAAGCGCCCGATAACTAATTATAATAAAAAACTGCGTACTCATTGTTTGTAATGCCATTCAGTTATGTGATTGTATCGTGGTGCTGTTGCTTACACAATTTAGCTACCTTCCTACTTAACTATGGCTTCGGGGAAATTTATTGATTTTTTTTTTTGCAGAGAGTGTTTGTTTTAATTTATCGATATTCTTGTCGTTTTCGTGAGAAGATTAGGAGTGAATTAATGAATTAGTTAATGAATTGTTGATGTTTCTCCTCGTTATACAAGACTTGAGTAGCAGTGAAGAAGAGTTAATTATAGCTCAAGACTTGAGATTTAGGCCGTGGGAACTAAAACTTAACTTACTCAACGAATTATAGAACCTGTGGGGGCTATAATCAAGTTATGACAGACCATTCATTTCTAACCTGTTGTCTCATCTTTTTTTCTTTTAATTGTGTGCGTACTTTGTTCATCTCATCTCATCTCATTTTCAATGACCCGCATGTTCCACTAAAGGGGTCGCGGGGGCAATGCATGCACGAGAGATCTCCAGGCCACTCGATCCTCCGCCATCGACGCTAACTCATCAGGAGCTATGCCCAAGCGCAACCAGGCGAGTGTTTGGACTTGGTCCAACCATCTCATCCTAGGTCTACCCAGCGGTCGCCTACCTGATGGAATCGCATTCAAGGCACGCCTCGGAAGTCGTGATGATGAGGACATTCGTGCCACGTGACCAAACCAACGCAGTACAGCCCTTTCCGTTCGAAGAAGCAGCTGCCCAACATTCAATTCCCCGCGCACTGTCGTGTTTCTCACCCTATCCCGGCGAGTAATTCCCACAACAGCACGAAGAAATCTCATCTCGGCAGCTTGTATTCGCGATCTTATTCTTTCGGTCATTACTGCGTACTTTGTTATTGTATCTAAATAGATTAGATGAGCCTCTGAAAGTCTTTAAGACGAAAACAGAAACCCCCGAATATTCAGTGATTAAAATAAGACCAGAATACCATCTTCTTCTTCTTCTGATGGCACTACATTTTGGGACGGACCTGGGGCTCATCTAGGTTGTCTCTCTAGCTAACATGACCTCTAGCCAGCTGTCTCCAATAACGTACGCCAATTTAGCTGAGGTCCTTCTCCAACTGTGTGCGCCATCGGTTTAGTGGATGTCTTCTATTGCATTGTCCCACGGGCTTGGAGTAGTCAAATACCGTCTATAGTTCCTTTTAGGCAAAGTTGTCATTTGCCGGTTTTAACGAAAAAGATCCGGACTCCAAATTCCAGTAAGTCGTGGCCTGAAGTTTCCTATCTTTCACAATAAATTTATTAGGGTCGGTTTTTATAGGGCTACCCAGTCATGAAACTTGGGTAATGACCGAAAGAATAGGATCGCGAATACAAGCTGAGATGATGAACAAGCGAGATGAGATTTCTTCGTGATGTTGTGGGAATTTCTCGCCGGGAAACAGTGAGAAACACGGCAGTGCAATTTTGGGCAGCTGCTTCTTCGAACGGAAAGGGCTGCACTTCGATGGTTGGCCACGTGGCACGGATGTCCCCATGATCACGACTTTCGAGGCGTGCCTTGAATGCGATTCCATTAGGTAGGCGACCACTTGGCAGACCCAGGACGAGATGGTTGGACCAAGTCCAAACACTCGCCTGGTTGCGTTTGGGCATGGCTCCTGATGAGTTAGAGTCGATGGCGGAGGATCGAGTGACCTGGAGATCTCTTGTGCGTACATAGTCTCCGCGACACCTTTAGTGGAACATGCAGGCCACTGAAGATGAATGATAATGAAAAAAACCCAGTCAATTCCATAGATGCCAGGCCAGTCTGTGGCAACGGGAAAGTGTATCGACTCCTGGGCTAAAAGTTCATGGTTCAATCCCCGTAGAAATACTGTACATTTGACCCCACCACCTCTCTAGAGTTACTGACTGTGTTGGGAGAGTATGACTATCAAATAAAGCGGCAGTCTGTGGCCACCGTGGCGTAATGAGAAAGTGTGTTGACTCCTGGGCTGGTAGTGGTTCTTGGTTCGATCCCCGTACAATGACACCACCTTTCGAGCTACTGACTGTGTTCAGAGAGTATGACAATCAAGATAAGCTTCAGGCTAGTCTGCCGCCATGGTGTAATGAAAAACTGTGTTTAATGTGCTGTGCTGAAGGTTCATGGTTCGATCCCGGTTACAACTACTTCCATTTTGACGGCATCACCTCTCTCGGGTTGCTGACATTATTCAAAGAGTATCAAGAAGAGCTTCAGGTCAGTCCGTGGTCGCCGTGGCGTAATGAGAAAGGGTGTTAACTCATTGTCTGAAGATCCGTGGTTCGATTCCTACTATAATTTTGAACGCACCACCTCTCTTGAGTTACTGATATTGTTAAGAGTATGACTATCACGAAAAGCTAAGGGCCAGTCTGTGAGCGACGTGACGGAATGAGAAATGTGTACTGACTCCTAGTTTGAAGGTTCATGGTTCGATAACTATTCTCTAGGGTTACTGACTGTGTTCAGAGAGTATGACTATCAAAAAGAGCTTCTCAGACTTCGCTATTCGGAGTAGGCACAGAAATGTAGCTCCTCCCTACTTGTGAGAGAACATTTAGGAGCGTGGTTGAAATGCCACTATATTCACCTCAAGGTGGTATTTTTTTTTTTCGGAGTGTTTTTGAAGCGCTACACTGGAGCCCTCAGACTCAAAACTGGATCAACTCCAGTGTTGTTAATTTGATCCCTGCGACAAATGGTGACTGGACCAGATTCGATTTCACTGGGATTCGAACCTGGGACCCCACCAACTTGGGGCAGGCACTTAACCAACTGCGCCATTAAGTCGTGGTATACGAGTAGGTGGTGTAATTTTTCTTCAAAAACTAGAAATCAAATTTTGTCTTTTTAAAAAACACCGCACATTTATATTTTTGAAATTTATCTAACTTTCTTATTTCTTTTCAGATTCCATTGGCATTCATTCAAGTCGATTTGGCCATTCACCTCGACACAGCACCTCATAGTTTTTGAATAGAAAACACTAACATGGCAGGAAAATAATTTGGAAAACTATTTATGACACAACACACTGATTCGATCGCTTAGGCTTAATAACAATAAACAGTCTTATTGAGCAGTTTAACGCAACGCTTATCGAAGCACACTATCCCTAGAATTGACATTTTTGAAAAGGTCTTCGCTGTCGCAACATCTTTAAGAACATGAATAGTCTGGTCAAAGTATTCAGTAACTTTAAGGAGTTCTACAGTGAGATCAATGGAGCTACGCTAACGGGAGCAATCGATGTGATTGTGGTCGAACAGCCCGATGGGGAATTTCAGTGTTCCCCATTTCATGTTCGATTTGGAAAGTTGGGCGTTTTAAGAAGCCGCGAGAAAGTGGTAAGTACAAAACGAATTAGTCTTTAATTTCAAACCACAATCTTGAATGCGTATCGTAATGATTGATATGAGAAGGTTAGGTTTTTTTTGCGCAGAACGAAAATAAGAATAGACCTGATAACACGCTACACCAGCGCGGTTGGATAAGGATCAAATGTACCGACGAGTGACTGATATAAATAACAATTATGGCGGTACCTAGTTCGTAATAAAACTTCGCAATTCGGTCTTTGAACTATGCTTCAGAAGCTTATCCAGAGAACAAAGTAACTGGTGAGTGAGTTATTCCGCTAACGACTTTGTAGATTACAGTTATACGTATTATCGTGTTTGGTAGTCTGTGTGGAAGTGACGAAAGGGAGTAGTAACAGGCGAAATAAGTCAAATTTTTCAAGGACATTTTCTTCAGATTGCTCTATAGTCCAGTGTGGACATGGGCCTCAGCCAACACTCCTCTCCATTGAGCATGGTTTTGTGCTAGTTGCTTCAAGCGACCGCCGTTCAGTTAATTGAGGACAATTTTTAGCTGTGTATGCGGTCGATGGTGGATTTCTCTGACCTAAACCTGCACTGATATTAACCAAATAGGCTGGGATTCAGACGGTTACACAAAAAAAAAAAAAACTTGTATGCAGTTGTGGTCGGTCTCACTTGATGTTAACGGCAAAGGACTTTGTAAGCGGTTAAGGGAGACTCGATTGGAAAATTCTCTGGCGATCTCTTGCAATTGTAGCCGTGTTACGTTAATTTTCCTCCCAGCATTTTGTTGGTTGCGTAGTACGATTTCCAACCGTCCTGCTTTTCCTTCTTTTCAGTTGTTTGCCCTCCCATCCTATCTTGAAATCAAATGTCCTTCTTTTGCGATGAGTGTTCGTTTGTTCAAAATTATAAATCTCTGAAAGTTTTTCAAAGATTGCTTTGAAATTTTATCATTCGATAAATTATTATTATTCGTTGCATTCGAATAAGTTTCGTTAATTTCGTATGACCTTTCAAATTATTTTTTTTGCTTGCTTAAATTCACTGATTCACGTATGAGATCTTCGTACTTTAAGTGAATAGTCAAACGAATTACATCTTATTTTTCATGATTTTGATTTGAAAACACAGTTTTCCTTCACTTCATAATCTTATAGAGAAACAATGGACTGTCAAACTAAAACCCAATCGAGTTCTTTAGTTTCATCATCATCATCATCATCATTTTCAATGACCCGCATGTTCCACTAAAGGAGTCGCGGGAGTTCTTTAGTTTTCCCTAAGCAACTAAACTGAATTCGTGTGAAATCAACAGACACATGCATCCAACAACTTTTTTCTTTAATTGTTCTCTCTAACTAATGGGGGAGATTTTCTCAAATAATTGACGTAATTTGCATGCAAGAAAATGAGCAATAATTCTTGTGTTTCTACCGACTTTAATGCGCTCAACACTGACGTCAGGAAAAATGAAAAATTAAGTTGATTTCCAATGAAATTCTCCATTGAATTTACTTTAATATTCATTTTTACACTCAACCCCAAACATTTGAGATGACATTTCAGTCAAACACAAAGAAAATCGACTTTTGAAAGTTTGGCACATGTCACACGAAAAAGTGCAGTGCCGTTGTGTTGAAAATAAACGAATTCTTGTTGGAGTGCATTTGACAATTTTTGTGAAACTATTTTCTCGATGCTTAGGACGAGTTGAAGCATGTGGAATCGGAGGAGCGTAATAAGTTGAGATTTTGTAACGGGAATGAAATACACTCGACTCCCTCTAAGTCGAATTTTCACGGGATATCAAAATTAGTTCGAGTTAGAGGAAGTTCGACTTAGAGGATTGTTTTTTTTTATGGAAAATGAGGGTAATACCAAAATAAATATGACGACAAAATTCGAGTTAGTGGGAAATTCGACTTAGAGGAGTCGTCTGTAGTTAATTTTTGGTAGCGAGGTTCAATGGATGCTACTTTGTCACATGAAATTGAGGAACTGGAAAGGAATTTTGGGTGAAAATGTCTTGGAAATATACCAGAAATATCTGCCATTACTGGGCACACACAAGTTTGGTCAGTTAAAACAGACATGGTCAAAGACTTGGTTCATTTTGTTGAATTGTAACAGCAGCACTGTTCAATTTCTTCCCGAATATTCCACCTATGGATTAATGTTCAAGCAAGGCTGATGTCTCATTTGGAGTTTGGCGGACGCATAAAGGTAAGGGGATGAGTTGGTAATCAGAGACTAGAGTGTCGACGCTTGTGTCTTCATAAAGCAGTTAACTACCATTGAATCCCGAGAATATCTGAGATATCTAATCGATTGCTTACGGAGTTGTCAAATTCAAAACACTCCTCACAATTGAGCAGCCTTTGGGCATGCTTATTGGTTTCTTTACTTACTCTGAATATAATAATAATAGTTATAGCGCTACATTCCGAGGTGGCTTTGGATCTAGCTTCTACAGCAACCACTCGTGGTGTGCGTTCTATTGTTTGCTAATGATTGGAGGGGACTTTTTTTTCGGAGGATTTTTTGAAACGCTACTGCACTCAGACTCAAAACTCGTCCATTGTACTGCCAGGTAGCAACCTACTCCAGTGCCGTTAATTTGATCCCAACGGCAAATGGTGACTGAATCAGATTCGATTTCACTGTGTTTCGAACCTGGGACCCCTCGAACCTGGAGCAGGCACTTAACCAACTGCGCCATCCAGTCGTATTGGAGGGGACTTAAGGGCTATTCACATGAGCGGCCAATTGCGAAATTCGCGAATTTTGACACTTCATTCACATGGAATTCGCTTGTTAGTGTGATGTTTAAAACTTTAAATGTTAGCGCCCCGAGATTTCGCAAATTTTTTATTCATGAACATCATGACCGATATGGCTCTCTGTGGATCGCGAACAGCTCATTGTGGATCGTGATTTCAGTGGGACAATTCGCTAAGAAATTGTTGAATTCGCAGAAAAAAAGCGAAATCGGTAATTTTCTTATTTAAACAAAACTTTTTGGGTTTTTTTACTTCATGAAAAAATTCCATAATTCACAGCGCACATTCTCGCACATTCTGATATTTCCTGAAATATGATTATTTCGAAAAATTCGCGTTTGCAACTCGCACCTCATGTGAAAGACCCTTTACAATTTATGCCGACTCCGAACAGCGAGAATGAGAAGGTTTTTTTAAGCAGTTATTTTACATTCTTTGAACATTGTCACTGACGAGTTGAAGACGTGAAATTTGGAAATTATTTTGATCTGTGCCAGCATTTGAAGCTAGACTAAAAGTCTAGTGCGTAGGAGTCGACAAACATACCCACTACGCCGCTGGCGCTAACAACGCCGAAAAGATTGGGCCGCAATTTAAAGTTATCTTGTTTGGCTTTACGCCTGCTTGTTTAACACGCTGAGTGCCACAAGAGACCACTTTGGTCTCACACGAATTTGGGCTTGCTGTGCTGCGTGAGACCAGAGTAGGTTCACACACATTTGTGTATGCAGCATTGGATTAGACTCACAATATGTATTGAATCTAATACAATTCTAAACTATACACCCAAGAGACTATTAGGGTAGACTTGGTTTTCGGCTGTGAGATCAATGTGTCAGCATACGGAGCTGTTGCTGTACTTGCGCATATGAGTGTTGTCATCATCCTCAATATCACTGTAGACTGACTACGTTTCCGACTACTTCTATTCGTCTATTATTGCATCTACCTTATTGAGAAGTTGCATCGGGTTTTCAGAATCCGGTGATAATGGTTCTTGAAGCTGCTTTGTTGGTACGGCTGCTTGAGAAGTTGAGGCCACTGAATCAAATTTGTTCTTCTCTAATTTTTCTCGCTGGAGGTTCATAATCTGATTCCGAATCCGAATTGGAACTTTGGACATCCGGTAAGTATTCGTTTGATGAGCCAACTCCTTCAAAAGCATCCGCTCCTCCAGTTTCTTCATCCGACATCAATTCTTGGATCATTGCATTCAAGCGCCTTTCTCTATTTTCGTAAGACATTTTCCCAAATTTGCAAAATACAACTGCTGTTAGTTCGCAGATTTCTGCCACCGGGAAGATTACCTCTCACTCACAAATACACAAACTGAGTCCTTTACTGAAAACACTTACTCCGTTTTCTCCCGTTGGAATTTGCGGTGACACATTGGCATCATGCGACTCCTCGGGATTTACTGCCCACCTGGTGGCCGCTAATGTGAGTCTAATGTGTCACCGCAATAAAACAAAGTTTAAGTATAAGCACGAAAATAAATTCATCTAAAATCATTTTCGAATTCCGATACCTAAAATCGAAGTATCAATAAAAAAAAGCTGTGGCCCGTGGGGACAGTTTTTCGGATTGTATGCAGGCGCTCAACGTGTTAAGAGTCCCTGATGCATAAAAGTGCCATTGGAAGCCATTCATAGGTTTTATTTTAAACGATTTCGAATATCCTGGCTGCGTGGGAAAACTGAATCATATCCAATCTCATCTCACACAGATAAATCAAATAAACTCGTACACGAGCAATAATTCATCCTTATTTCCCGGTTGAGAAATTATATGCAAGCATCATGTGAAAAGCAAAAAAAAAGAAAAGAAAAGAAAAGAAAATTAAAAAACAAAAGTTGTTTTTCGATGTTTCTCTTTTAGGTTGACATTGAAATTAATGGCGAACCAGTTGACATCCACATGAAACTGGGCGAGTCCGGCGAGGCGTTCTTTGTGGAAGAGTGCGCCGAGGAGGATGTTGAAGAGCTGCCAGACAATTTGGCAACATCACCAATACCCACTGACTACTTCCCCAACAAATACACTGACGTTGATATCGACGATGCCGAAGAGAAAGCCAAGTACGTACATAACCTGAACACACCGTCCGCGAACGTGCGTTCACGTTCACAATCTATTTCGATTGCTTCAAATTCAAAAAACAAAAAAAAAAAATAAAAGAGCGAAAGCAAAACTGTTGCAAATCTTAATTCATTGCCGCTGTTGAACAAATTTTGCATGCATCTCTAGAAGCACTTATCTTTTGTGAATTATTTTCTTTAATTTTTTTGATTTTTTTGTTAGTTTTTTTGTTGACTTTCTTGCATTTTCTTTTTTCTTTACATTACATTTAGAAAAGCTAGTGATGACTTGTCGATGTCCTTGCCATTGCCAAGACGAAATTCGATTGATTTTTCCAAAGAAATCAATAAGGATGAGACAACGCCCAAATTTGAGAATCAAGTCTCTGACTTTAGCCATCGGAGGTACATACATGCATACATACATCCTCTTTTTTAGCATAAGAATACCATCATCGTTTTATTTCGTTTCGTTTCTTCAAACAATTGCTGTGTAGTTTGTGTATCCGTACTCGTATGTTATGAAATGAAACGTTGTAAGCTGAATCAGCTAAAAATGCTATTTATCTGTTTCCGCATTCACACAGGGGTTTCAATGCTTATGACGGTCTTATCATTTAATTTTAGGCACACGGACAACGTGCTGGAGCGTCGCAACCTCAGCGAGAAGATCAAGGAGTACACGACTCAGAAGATTCGCCAGCAATGGGCCGAGCACGAGGAGCAGATCTTTCAATTTGACATCACCGACAAGAAGGTACGTGTGTGATCGGGAATCTCCCTCTTTCAATCTCAATCTCATGAGGATACTTTCAGGAATGGAGCAATAGTACCCTACGAGCAGAGGAATCTCCAAAGATTGCTGCCCCTGAGAAGGAGAAAGCCTCCATTGCAAGTGCATCCGAAGCACTGGAGTCTGTCAAGCCGTCTTCAGAGCCAGTGGAATCAATTGACGTTCAGGAATCAGTTTTGCCGATAACCAAAGAGGCACCGAGCAGTGCCATAAGTGACCTTCGTCCCGAAACCAATAGCATTAAGGAGGAGTCCAAGAGCAAGAAGAAGCGACGCAAGAAGTCTCAAATGAAAAAGAAGAATGCGCAACGTAAAAGCTCATCGAGCAGTTCGGTGGGCAGCAGCACACCAATGGAAACGAATGACGTTGAGCCAGATGCTGTTTCAATGTCGAACAATACGAATTCATCGAACGATGAATCACCAACGAAAACCGACGAAACATTGAATTCCAGTGAAACAGTGGCTCCCAGTCCGATCAGTGAATGTCAGACGAGTCCGATCACACCGTCTAGTCGTATCCCAGATTTGGACATACATTTCTTCAGTGACACCGAAGTCGCGTCGGGTACTCGCGCTGGTCGTCCCAATACACCGATTCAAAGCGACAGTGAATTAGAGATTTCGATGCGGGAGAAGGACAACGATGTCGACATGAATTCCGCCTCGTGGAAATGGGGAGAGCTACCGACGCAAAACGACGAGCAGAAGGACATTCAGCAGGGTCAGCGGAATTCCATGCTCAGCGGCATGTTCAATTTCATGAAGAAAACCAATAAGATGCGTAAGAATGCCACTGACGGTGGCATGTACTTGTCCGAATTGGACGCCGAAGGCATGGATCCCGAAATGGCTGCTATGTATTTCCCGTCCATAAAGGACAGCTCCATGGTCGGGAATGAGGACGACAGAGAGAGCGGCAATGGCACAAGTCTTCCGCACAGTCCCAGCTCAATGGAGGGACCGAAGAGCTTGGATTCTGATTATGAAGACGGCAAACCCGCTCAGGATGCTAAGTAATACAATCTTTGAGTGGTTCCTTGTCTGTTTTGATTTCTTAACAACGTCTTCTTGCAGGTATCTTGACTTTGTGGCGATGTCCCTGTGTGGGGGAAACGAAAAACGTGAACCCACTGATGAGGAGTTTGACAGAAACCTCATTAAATACTCAGACGTAAGTTCAGAACCACGCGGTTCCTTGCTTTGTTTTAAATCTCTGTGTCTTGTGGTGTTTTATGCGCTAACAAATTAAGAATTATTTATGGAGAGAGCACATTTCAATTTGTTTAATGCTATGATTTATTTGGGAAAAAAAGACTATTGTACAAATGTTAAGCTTATCAATTGCATTGCATCCATTTCACTAGACTCCATGGAGAGGAGTGTTTTGACAGAGTAAGTTTGCGGTGGGGAGAGATTGCGTTCATTCCCGAAAGCACAAAATAAAAACGATTTTGTTTGGTTGAGTTGAATAAGGGTAACTTAGAGAAGTAACTTCTTACATGCGAGAAGGTACTGAAAAGAAACTTGGTTCACTTAGCATTCTGCGGGGACCATATGACCTCGTGAGCAACGGTAATTGATATCCTTTGGCATATACACTTGATATGAGATTAAAATCCAGAAGCAGTCGCTTGTATGACATAAAGCGACGTCTTGTTGGAACCACAGAGAGTCGGTTAACAACGCTCAATACCTGAGACCATTGACGGTAACGGTGTCACCTTCCTCGTTTCGAATGAAATAAGGTCCGATGATCCCGCCATGTCAAAACCCGCACCAATCAGCCACAGTCTTTGTGGATACATTTATGCTTGGTTGGTTTGGTTTGGTTAAACACGATTGTGTTGGATCCAATAACGGTTGTTTGACATAGTCACTGAGCCAAAAATAGTCCTCGTCAGAGAAGATGATTTTTTGCCCAAAATCCGGATCTCCAGTCAAATTTGCAGCGCCCAATTATGGAACTCACGGCGTTGTCTATTGTCGTTCGGCTTCAATTCTTGCGTCAGCACAATCGTATACGGGTGTAAGCGCAATCCGTATCCAACCGCAAAACAAGCCGGTTGACGATGCCCCATTCAGCTCATCGATGTCGAAGCGACATTTTTTTGGTCTTCTTCGATACAGTCCGCTCCGGGGGCTATGTTTTTTTTATTTCGCACAAATCTCTGTCTAGTTTGATGGCTTAAGAGTGTACTCACTAACTGAAGCAATGATGACGACCGACCTTACGACGAGCCGGAATTTCGATACTTTGCCGATGGGTCTGGCGGTAAACGACGGCAAAACGAAGTATATGCTGTCATCGAGAACAACAACTTGGCCAGAACGTCACAATATAATAATAATAATGGCGGCGCTACAGTCCGAGCTGGACCCGTCTCAGGAATCACTCGTGTTGTGCGTGCTATTGTTCTCTCACGAGTGGAGTGGACCCACAGTTTAATGCCGACTCCGAACGACGAGATTGAGAAGCGTTTTCTAGACAGTTATACTCTTTGAGCATTGTCAGTGACTCGAAAGAGGCGGAGCCGTGAACAATTTTTTTTGAAAAATTGTTTGTCTGAACTTGGAATCGAACCTAGACTGTGAAAGTCTAATGTGCATGGGTCGACGCACGAACCCACACGGTCACGGGCCCCAGAACTTCACAATGGCTAGCTATGATTTGGAGGTCGTGATGGACTTCTACCTCGGCTTCCAAGTAAAAAGCAACAATACCATCAGTACCGAGATCAAACGCAGAATAACTCTTGCCAACCGTTGTTTTTTTTTGGGCTCAAGAAGCAATTGAATAGTAGAGACTTCTCTCGGAAGACCAAGTTGACTCTGTATAAAACCTTGACCATCCCTGTGCTGCTTTACGGCGCAGAGGCATGGATAATATCCAAAGCGGATGAAGAGGCTCTTGGCCTTTTCGAGAGAGAGGTTCTGCGTGCGATCTTTGGTCCTGTTTGAAATGATGGCGTTTGGAGAAGAAGTTTCAACATCGAACTGTATGGACTGTACAGCGACATGAGTCTAGGCAGACGTGTACGGATCCAACTCCTAAGATGGCTAGGGCGTGTAGAGCATTTGGTCAACTTGCCTCCGGCCCGAAGAATCTTCAACTCTGAAACTGTCGGACAATGTAACAGAGGATGTTCACGTCTAAGGTCGCACACCCAATTGAAGAGGGACCTCAATTGGCGACAGCTAGAAAAACATCGAACCAGCTGGCGAGGTTTGTTGGTTGAGGCCCAGGTCCGCCCCGGAATATAGCGCCACAAGGGAGATGTCATTGGTAACTTTGACAGCTGCTGGAACATATCAATTGGAAAAACTATCATTGCTATCTGGTCACACTTTATTTGTATACATTTGGGCTACTCATACACTCCATCAGCACTCCATCCATCGTTCCATGATGATCGCTTCTAGATAAGTCATATCGGATGCATAAAAACGGTCTTCCAATTATGTTTACAATTTTTTGAAAACATCTTGATGGTTTTAGAGGAAGCCTCCATGAGATTCCAAACAAAGTTCCATGCTCGAAAGCCTCGCACAATTTGTGCGCGTCTGAGTTTTCGAATGTAATGATGGATAAAAACCAAGGTTCTGAATCAAGAGTTAGTCGCATTTATGGGAAATGTTAGGTTAGGTTAAAGTGATTGTCACCGCTGAACCAGCCGTAACCCACGTGGATCCTGAATGTATCCATTGCGCTGGCCCTGTACGGCAAATGATCCTCCGGTTCCTCACTAGCGAAAAGACTATCCAACGCCTGAAGTTACCTGCAGGTGGCCTAGTGGTCCATCCTCTTGACGAATTATAGTGTTCGACATCTCTTCTAGGCTGCTAATCGAATATTTGCCTAGCGTTCTTTTTCTTGCACTTGCAAGCGCTGGACACGTGCCGGGGTAGTGGAGTGTTGTTCCCACTCTTTCCTCGTCTCTAGTGCTTCGTCGTCGTGGAGGGCGCCCATCCTTCTGCGTGTACCGCAGGGAGTGACTGGTAATCAACCTTTAAATTGAAAAACATGTCTTAACTCATAATTCTGAAGCATCACATCACAATGCACTGAATAATCACAAGAAAATTAAAATTCATATGCCCGCTATACTAAATTCAAACCACCATTTTGCTACTTTCCTTTTTTTTTGCATAAATTTGAGGTTATAATTTTGATAAAGAATTGAAATGTGCTTCATAGGGAAACATAGAAAAATCTATTTAAGTTTATATTGAATCCCACATAATCACACACACATATTTTATATCACAAACAAATTCGCACATTTGTGTTTGTTCAGGTCTGCCAAAACCCCAGCCTGTTTTCCTCGCCCAATTTAGTTGTACGTTTGAATGGCAAATATTACAGTTGGGCTGCTGCATGCCCTATCGTCATGACCATAATCACATTCCAGAAGCCTTTGTCTAATGTAAGTCTGCTTTGTTAATAATACTTTACCTAAAAGAAAAGAAAATGTTCAAAGAAATTCGAATAAATTTTTGTTTCCCCTTTTGGCATCCAAACTGTTTCACAAACTTACCTCCGGTTGATTTGAAGTGACTAAATATTTCTTGACCCATTCGTTGTTAGGATGCTATCGAGCAGCTGATGAACAATTCAAAGCTTGACAGTGTCAAGTCGGAGGTTGATGGCAACACTTCGGGCGGTGCTAATGCAACGGCAAAACGTTCTTGGTGGTATTGGCGCCGTCCTGCGACTGGAAGCGGATCAGGTCTCAAAAATCCAAAGCTAGATCCAAAGGATGATGACAAGGGTTTGGATGCGGACCAGACCGCTGTGGCAACGCAAACGTCACGACCAACCTCACCGGACGTGAGTGTGAGCGAGAACACCCTCAGCAAAACAGAAGACTCCACACTGAATGCAGAGAACACCTCGGCAGCTATTGATAATGACGAGCTCTCTCAGGAGTCAGTTTCGTCGACAAAGCTGGCTCTGAAGAATGAGAAATTCAAGAAGAGCTTGAGACTCAGCTCTGAAGCAATTGTAAGTCAAACTCTTTGTTCTTCTGCCTCAATCACAAAATTTACTTCTCATTTATTGAACAGAAAAAGCTCAATTTGAAGGCTGGCATGAACGAGATCGAATTTAGCGTCACAACCGCCTACCAGGGTACAACTCGGTGCAAGTGCTACCTCTTCCGCTGGAAGCACAGCGACAAGGTTGTCATTTCGGACATCGATGGAACCATCACAAAGTCAGACGTCTTGGGTCACATCCTCCCAATGGTCGGCAAAGACTGGGCACAACTGGGAGTTGCTCAATTATTCTCCAAGATCGAGGAAAATGGCTACAAATTGTTGTATCTGTCCGCAAGGGCAATCGGGCAGTCCCGTGCTACACGCGAGTATCTACGATCGATCCGCCAAGGAGATGTCAAGCTGCCTGATGGTCCTCTGCTGCTGAATCCTACTTCATTGATCTCAGCCTTCCACAGAGAAGTGATCGAAAAGAAGCCTGAACAGTTCAAGATTGCGTGCTTGTCGGACATTCAAGCCCTGTTCCCGGAGAAGAATCCATTCTATGCTGGTTACGGAAACCGGATTAATGTACGCTCTGCTCTCAGCATGCAAGGGAGGATATTAATTGGTGTTTGTTTCTGTTTCTTTTGCAGGATGTTTGGGCGTATCGTGCTGTCGGGATTCCTATCATGAGGATATTTACTATTAACACTAAGGGAGAGCTTAAGCATGAGCTCACTCAAACATTCCAATCATCGTAAGTACCATCCACCTCAATTTTCAAGTGTAAATACACACATAATGCACGTATCAATGGCACTGGTTGAGAACTAATATTTATTCCTTATTAATTACCGTTCATTCACTGCAATGTAATGAAGGAGATATCCATGTGATCTCAGAAGTTCATGCATTGAGTCATACTATGCCTTAAGTTAGTTGTGTCTAAGGGATTATCTGTGTTGTAGCGTCATAAGCCGACCAAGAAAGAACTAAAGACGTGTTGGTGAACTCATCAGTTAATTGTTGAAATTGTAAAGAATCTAAGATTTAGTCACTCCTTGTTGTACTCATCAATTTGCGATTGGAATTGTTAAAAATCATGCTGTAGAAACACCAAATTGTAACCATGCATATAGCGTATTTTATGTAAAGTTTTGTTTGTAACGTACCTCATTTTAATTAAGGTTAAGTCGAACTATTGGGTCGATAACTTAATTCGTGCGGTTTGCTAAGAGATGGACTAACTTGTATTATTCCATTGTTATTATTCCATTGGAACATGCGTTGGAAAGCTATTGTCATTTGTATTTTGGTGGAAGTTTATGGTGAACATGCGCTAGCTGAGCGAACGTGCCAAAAGTGGTTTGCACGATTTAAAAGTGGTGATTTTGGCTTGGAAGACGATGAACGTCCCGGGCAGCCGAAAAAGTTTGAAGATGAAGAACTGGAAGGGTGTGCTGTATTATGAGCTGCTAAAACCGAGTGAAACCATCATTGGACAACGCTACCGAACACAATTAATCCGTTTGAAGAGAGCAGTAGCCGAAAAACGCCCGCAATATGAGACCAAGCAATAATTTTCCATCATGACAACGCTCGGCCCCACGTTGCTATTCCGGTTAAGAACTATTTGGAAAACAGTGGATGGGAAGTTTTACTCCACCCGACTTATAGCCCAGACCTTGCCCCTTCTGACTACCACTTGTTCCGGTCGATGCAGAACGCGCTCACTGAAATACGGTTCATATCAGAGCAGAATATCAAAAATTGGCTTGATTCATTCTTGGCAAGCTGGCGCAGTTCTTTTGGGATGGGATCCACAAATTGCAAGAGAGATGGGAAAGATAGCTTCAGATGGGCTATACTTTGAATAATACTATTGTACATGTTTTTCGTAAATAAACGTTCAAATTTTGAAAAAAAAAAAAAAACGCACGAATTAAGTTATATACCCAATACTTCCACGCTTAAGTCTCTATCGAATCTCTGAAATCGAATGGAGCAATGGAACTTTGTGGCAGATCATCAAAATTTATAGTTTCTACACCTCCGGCCAGGAGAAGAAATGCATACAGGATACAAGCGCCAAGTATACGTGTTAAAGTGTGTTCCCTCAAATATCATAATTTGTTAAGAATTGCCCGATAAGGAAATAATTGATGGAAAAAGGCACAAAAATGGAGAGAAGATGTAAATAAAATAAGAAAACTAAAAGGCAACCACAATTGGAAGAAGTAACCTCGTGCCGATGAACGTATGAAGTCGCAACAAATTAATACGAACTATCACTGGAAAAGATTGGAGAGGGAATCGGGATGAAAATATATTAACGAGCATTTTCTTCTCCTTCTCCTTCTGGCGCTACAGTCCGGGGTGGACCTGGGCCTTAACCAACAAATCTCCACGGCTAGCACGATATTTTGCCAGCTGTGATGTCCCTCCTCATTAAAGTGCGTCGTCTTAGACTCTGTTGCGTCCCACTGTTACGTTGTCCCACTGGTTCAGAGTTGAATATTCTCCAGGTCGGAGTCAACTTGTCTATGTGCTCTACATGGTCTAGCCATCTTAGGCGTTGGATCCGTAGACTCTGGCTAGACTCATGTTACTGTACAGTCCATACAATTCGTGGTTGAACCTTCTCCTCCACATATCACCAACGCAAACATGACCAAAAACTGTGCGCAAGACACTCCAAGACCAAGAAGAGAGCCTCTCCGCCATACAACAGGACTGAGATGACCAATGTCTTATATAAAGTCAACTTGGTCCTTCGAGAGAGGGCTCTATTACTCAATTGCCTTTTGAGCCCAAAAAGCAGCGGTACTGATGTTGTTTGTACTGTTTACTGCGGAGTCAAGGTAGACGAAGTCCTTAACTAAATCAAAGTTATAGCTGCCTATGCTGACGTTCTGGCCAAGTCGCCGATGTTGTGCGTCCTTTCTCGATGACAGCATATACTTGGTTTTACCCTCGTTTACCGCCAGACCCATTTTAGCCGCTTACGTTTCAATGCCAGCAAACGCATCATTGACGGCTCGCTGTGTTCGCCCAATCACGTCAATGTCATCCGCGTAAGCTAGCAGTTGAACAGACTGCTAGCAGATCGTGCCTCTTGTGTTGGCCAGTGAGTTTTGCACGATCTTCTCAAGAACGATGTTAAAGAAATCACATGAAAGCGCGTCGCCTTGTCTAAAACCTTTTTTGACATTGAAGGTCTCGGTGAGTTCGTTACCGACCTTGATGGAGCAGCGAGAGTTCTCCGTCGTGACAATCGTTTAATTCTCACTGAAAAAATGAAATACGAATTCAATTCTGAACATTTCTCAAACAAACTGCTAAATGAAAGAAATGTTAAGTTTTTCTGAAAATACTATTCTCTAATCCACGCAAGCAGCAATAATTCATATTCGTAAGCAAGTCCTTTATTTTTTACCACTATTGGTAAATTTGACAGTATTGAGCAGGTGAGCTAGTTCGTCTTGGTGCGACTGTGTAGCAAAAGTGCTATCCAAAGCAATTGAATAAAAATATCATAAAACGCACCCATTTCTTTGCGCATTTGCATGATGACTTTATAACGGGAACGGAAAACCGAAGTGACGGTTTTTAGTTTTGTAAACATAATGGAAATAAAACAAATAGGAAATGCGCGGTACTGAATTTCGCAAATTTGTTCTTTTTTAAAAGTTTTCCGAAAAAAATGACACTTGTAAAATAAATTCTTCGCATCTATCATTTTGCATCCCACTGTAGAAAGAAAACAATGTTGACACTGTGCCTCCAAACAATGGCCAATCAATGGAGA
This sequence comes from Myathropa florea, assembly GCA_930367185.1. NCBI lineage: Eukaryota > Metazoa > Arthropoda > Insecta > Diptera > Syrphidae > Myathropa > Myathropa florea. The sequence goes on from OV884003.1 coordinate 20,324,875, forward strand.
ATTCAGTCTGTCTACCATCAAAATCCATTTATTGTATCCAAACGCAGTCTGATTACGCATAATTTCTCCAAAAAAATGTTCTGCCGAAAACAAAATTACACTGTACACAGAAGGGGATTGTGATTAAAATAATTCTGCTAATTTGGGGAATTGTAAAATTGCTTTAGGTATTTCATAGACTAAGCTAATAACAATTGAACGCCTACGAAACAAAACAACTGAATACAATAGTACACTCAAAAACATTCACTTTGCTGCTACTTCCCGCTTAAATAAACTTCAATTAACGTACTTCAGTAAATCATAAATCATATGTAATTGGCAACCGATATAAATTACACATAAGCTATATATACTCGTACATATATAAATAGTCGTCAATAACAAAGCATACCATTTGGTGATGTGTTCCTTCTATCCTTCCGTTTCCTCTTCATACACGCATACAAGTAATGGTATCCAATGTGTCGAGTTATCAAGACTGTGTTCCCCCGATTGTCAAACGTGATTGATGGACAATACACTTTCTCTTGTAGCTACATCAATCAATCGCTGGAGGTGCACGAGTACTTTCCACCAATCGAACGCGACAGCGACGACGAGTTCGATTGTGCATCGGACGACGAGGATGAGTTGCAATTCAGTCAAAGCGATGCAGAAGATGATTTCAACGATGTGTTCCCAGCAGGTGAACGTATCGGCAATGACAATGAAACTGATGACAATACAAAAGTTCAAATCGGACTGCTTATATAAGTCTAACAAGTCGATAAGTGTTAAGGATTTCGTAGGCTAAGTCAACCGAAGTATGAACAGACAAAGAGATGTGTTACTTAAATGTGATATGCAATATATATAGAATTAAGTGTAAAATCGATTCTGAACCGTGAACAAACCCATCAAGTGATTTATATATTTTCTGTTACTGATTATTGTAATTTTATATTTAAAAGAGTATATACCTGTTGCAAGCATTATAATTAAATGAAAATAAATGGAGGAGATATTCATTTTTGTTGTTGTGTTGTTTAGTTTGCATGCACTCGGGGATTTGTTAAAGGAGTTTATCTAATACGCGCTTCACTCCCATGCCAGTGTTTTGGATTTTTGCATTAATTTTTTTTATTTCAGTCAAATACTTAAGGCATTTTTAGGAGTAGTTCTCCGTGAAATTGAAACTCTGCTTGATAGAGATGGATTTGATTGTATTGTAATTGTATTTGAGACCATGTTTGTCTTATTTCCATAGTTAGACAATTTTATTCAAAACAAAAGCGGATTCAGCATCAGATAGGATTCAGTAAAGCGATTGGAAGATCCACTCTAATCACAACGGTCATATGCCAGCTTATTGGATGGTGTCAATAACATGTGATGTTCTGCGAATTGTAGTAACTTATCTAAAAATCCAGAAGTTGAGCTTTATGTAGGCAAAGCAAATTTGGCGAGTGAAGGTCAATATCTCTAAAAGATATCCCGCAAAATATTGGGGTTCTACAGTTCGCTCCAATTAGGCTTATGCATTTTATTCCAGAGAGCGCTCAGTTTAGTTCAAATACGTTTATTGAACAAGTTCGTTCTTCTATTTCATTTAATTCAATGTAGTTCACTGCCCAGGAAATTGAGTCTTGTACGATTTTTGCCAGTTGCTTGTAATATACATACATTCGTGCACATACATTTTTAAAATTCCCTCCACATATACCAGCGGCAGGCTGACTGGATGGCGCAGTTGGTTAAGTGCCTGCCCTAAGTTAGAGGGGTCCCAGGTTCGAATCCCAGTTCGAAAGCAACGTTAATATGCTTTTATCCGGTTTTTCAAATCTGGTCCAGTCACCATTTGCCGTTGGGATCAAATTAACGGCACCATCACTGGAGCGGTCCATCAGTGGTAGTAGTCTGTGGGAATCACAATGGATCAACATGATCTAAGTGTGTTGGTTAATTCACTAGCAGCCCCCTAACTTAACCTAACCTACAACAGCGGCAACGAAACGATGCTCGATGTGCTTGAGCTACGGTAGTTAAACGAAAACAACCATGATGTTCACAGTGCCCATACACACATAAAGCAAAGCATTCAATTCAGTTCGATTTAGTTCAGTTATTCTTACTGAATTACATGTATGCAGAGTAAGATATACCTGAGTTTATTACTCTACTGAACTAAGCGAACTAAAATAAAATTACATTATGGACTTTTGACTTGTTAGAGTTCTTCTTTGAACTAGTTCGTTCGTGAACTACACAAGCCTAGCTGCAGCTAGTACGATCTTCTGCTAAATGTCGTCAATTGCGCCGCCAAGTTGGTAGAAATTCCTTCCCACTTGGATGCGCCACCTTAGACTTGTATATCCTCTGTTACGTTTTCACACTGGTTCAGAGTCCAATAAACTCCGGGTCGGAGTCAAGATGTCCATATGCTCCATTTGATCTACCCATCTTAGGCACTGAATCCATAGACGCCTGGCAATACTAATGTCGCTGTACAGTTCATACAGTTCGTAGTTGATCCTTCTCCTCCAAATGCGATCAACGCAAACAGGACGAAAGACCGCACGATGTCTGTCGAAAATACCAAGAGCGTCTTCAGTCGCTTTTGATATTGTCTACACCTCTGTGCCTTAAAGTAGGACTAGGATGATCAATGTCTTATACAGTCAGCTTGGTCTTTCGAGAGAGGGCTTTATTAATCATTTTCCAATTGAGCCCAAGAAAATGGGGATTGGTAAGAGTTATTCTGCGTTAGATCTCGGTACTAATTTTGATCCATCAACATCGCAAGGATAGTCACTACCTTAGGCTGCGGCCACGCAATGAGCGACGAGTAATTGAGCGATTGAGCGACAGAGCAACGTGTCTAAGCGATGGGTGGCCATTTACTGAACGTCATCCTTGAGCTATTAGTTGCGAAAATGTAATTTTCAAGTTCAGTTCGTCGTAGTCTTTAGTTGAAAGTCGCGTTCACATGAATAAACCTCTGGCTGATTCCCTTCAGTTGGATCTGGAACAACTGTCTGCTTTACGAAGCTCATCATTTCAAAAAACAATTACCAATGTGTCCAACGTCATTCCACTGCTTTTCGGTGACATTTTTATTTTTATAATACTTGTGGCTGTCCTTCCATAAAACTGGGCGGAGTTGAGATCAAACTTTCTACGTTTAGTTTCTCTATGTTCTTATTTCGTCGCTCAGCGATTGACTAACAAATTAAAACAGATTTTACTGCCGAGCGATGTCGCTCTGTCACTTAAAAAAATCACAAATCGTTCAGTGCTTACGTGGCCACCTCCATACGATTTCATGTGTTTTAATTGTTTTTGCGTCGCTCTATCGCTCGTCGCTCAATTGCTCGTCGCTCTATTGCTCGTCGCTCTATTGCTCGTCGCTCTATTGCTCGTCTCTCAATCGCTCAATCTCAATCGCTCAATCGCTCATTGCATGGCCGCAGCCTTAGGTGATTTGGGTAAAGTAGAATATACACAATGCGACTGTTGTACCGACATCGATCCAACATCTGTATGTAGCAACCAATCGACACAAGCCTGACATTTTCATACAACATTTCTTTTCGCTTGTAACGTTGTAAGTATGCTCCTGTAAAGATGCGACTTAAAAGAAACCCCTTATTTGTGCCGATCACTTGGAAAAACTACATTACCTCTGCTAGCTTACAAAGACTTGATCTCAGAAATAATTCAGGAACCATAGCTGAAATTGCTAAGTTAGATTATACGGCCTATTCTGTTAGGGAATCATGTCGTGAACATCCTTGGATTTTGTGTTTCTTTACTGGAAAGCGTTCATTGATAACATCTGTAGTTTAGGCTAACCAATTGTTCTTAATATCCATTTTCCTTTTATCTTAGCTATCACTTTCAGTATACTAGGTACTTGTTAAGTGAGCTAAATCCCGAAGTAAACCTGTGCCTTAACCAAAAAGCCTTCTACATCTAGCATGATTTTGCATATTCAAAACAGACTGTAAAGCGAAGAATCATATGGGTATACATATGTAGTTGTCTCATAGATTTGGTACCAAGAGAGCTCGTACTAAATCCAACATGATTATATCCCACTCAAGATTAGATTTAACAAAACGCAGTGACAAACTTTCCCACAAGAGTAGAATTGGAAATCGGACGCTTAAGTTTCGTCTCAGACGTGAACTTCTTAGTCGACACTGGTATATACTCGGAAGACTCTGCATCTTCCCGACTCCCACATAAGGCAAGTGTTTTTAAAGCGGGAAAAAACACTTGAAACAAAATTAAACCACACCGAACAAATTGCCAAACCGTAGTCATTTTGTTGAAAGTCTAGTGGTCATTAAAGCTATTGGATCAGCCTCCGTAGCTTTAAAGAAATAAACTTTAGATAAGCTAGAATCAATAGCAGAGCACTATAAAGTGAACAAAATTTGGGTACCTGCCTGGCGCTTGCTAGAGCCAGATAACGATCACTTCGAAAGATCTTTTTCTATGGTTTGTTAACGAAAAAAGAACCATGAAAGAAGTTGTAATTTTTCTTTGAATACTACGTGATGTTTTGAGTAGTCTCGATAACAAACCATCATAACCCTTTATCGGACCAGTTGTAATAAAACACCAATAGTGCAAATTGGGTTCTTATGGAACCCCTACCTTGTAGTCTTTTACGCATGTAGTAGTGTAAACTTACAGCATGATACATTGGCTTTTTATTTAAAACACCAATTTTACATAGTATGAACCGTATATAATACTTTCACAAATTTTTGATTAATGATAGCTACAATTCGCGGAAACTGAGTGAGGATAGTGTTAAAATTAGATTACATCACTTTGCATCACTAGAACACACGATCGGTGCCGTCGAGGGATAAATTAAAAAAGAAGGGAATGTACTCTTGCGTCGGAAAATAATAGTTATCACGACAGAGATGCCATTGAGGTTGTTTTCTATTACTTAGGGTTTACATCTGTAATTTATTTCAGGTGGTTTATATGAGCTCTCTATTTTCAAAAATTTGTGGGCAACATTTTTTTTGGTGGATTCTAGTGCCAAAAACAAAGTTTGTTGACACCCAGTTCAACGTCTGTGCGCCAATTTAGTGCAGCAGCCATCGTGCTGCACGCTCTATATGTTCCAGCTATATTCTATATATTAATAATAATAAAGAGACAAGATTCAACCGATTAAACCGCTGCCTGTAGCGCCACAAGAAACAGAAAAAGAAGTACAACTAACAATTCTCTTGTGGAACAACTAAAATGAAACAGTTTCCGTTTTCTACAAGCCGTATTTCTATTTAACTTTAATATTCAAAATACTTTTTAGCTCAAAACGTATTTTTTATGCATCGACTTCAGTGTCCATTTATTGAAAAACCATTGGTTAAGAATAAATTAAATACTAAGTTAACTCTTTTCTTGTTTACTCTCATCTAGATACTGCAGTATGACCTACATAGTTGATCAACTATTTCCACCAATCAAGTACGGCGAGGGCTCCATTGAGTTTTCGAATTTCAACTACTGGCGCGATCCAATACAAGATCTTGACATTGAATTGGACGACAACAAACCAACAGCGACCACAGCAACTACTAACTTATCGAAACCCCTAAGCAGCATTCCAGAGCTCTAAGCAAATTCTAAAACTAAACAAACACATGAGCATGGCTAAAGAGTAGACAGCAATATCTTTCAGTCATGAGCAAACTTAAGAGCAAACCACATTTAAATGAAATTAAATGCAAACTTATTTTTTAACCAGCTACTACCTATTTATAACATAAATACATTTTAAACGAATAAGATATAGCCGCTTACAGCAACTAGCTTTCCGATTTATAGCCGTTTAGTCACAGCGAATGCTGAAAACCGAAACAAAGCAAAAATGAAACGCTACGTATATTCTAAACTGAACTTTATAATATTTATGTTTGCTTTCATTTGTGATATCTCCAATCGTATGTAGACATGTTTTTCGCTTCTGTTTTCCTAAGAAAACTCGACGTTTGTGTTCGAAGAGCATCGATGTAAACGGTGCTGCAACCCCCTACTTAAATGGAAACTTGGAGACCCCGGATTTCATATTTACTTATATTTTTCTACGAACTTATGGGGCGCGTGCCTTGCTCCTCTCCGTTAAGGCTCTATTTTTAGTTTTGTTTTACTATTTAAGTATACATTTTTTTTTTGTTTTGTTATATTTTAGTTTGGCCTCGGCGCCAGTGTTTTCAGGATGAATTGTGATAATGTGCGTTTTTTAAAATATGTATTGAAAACGAGTTCCATTTCTTTTGTGTTATTTTTCTTGTTTTGTTTCAAAATCAAATTGAACTATTTATTCCAATTGAAGTAGTTTCCATAAGACATTTCGTATCGGTGAGAAAGACAAGGTATGATATCCTTAGCTTTAGGTGAGGTTTTAGTGATGGACAGTTTGTTGGGTATATTTATAGACTGCTCAGAATGTTTTCCGAAGCATTTGAATTGAATTTATGTTAAGATTCATCTCATTTTTTTTCCTTTCATTTGGTAATTTCAAATTCGAACCAGAGGGCATTAAGATATCTTGAAAAGATTTTAAGTACTTATACATTTATAGAAACAAAAAAACAAACAAAAAAACACTGAAATAAAAAGGCTATAAGCGTACACAAATAAATAGTTATAATAATCAATGTAGTTCGTAGAGTTCTTGTAGTGTGACACAACCATATGGAAGCTTATATTCATAAACGTTTATACAAAACAAAAAACAGAAGAATACTATGATGTATGGTAAAATAAATAAATAATCATTTGGGCTTGTGTTAGAAAAATAATTGTTTTATTTGAATAGCAGATATTGGCCTATTGCCAATGACTTTTGGGGAGTCGGAGCCTGGGGCCTTATTTTGTATTGCTATAGTATCGGAAATCTATTCGAAAATCGGAAATTGGTATTTTGTACCTCTATAGCAAATACACACAATCCGCATTCGAAAACAAAAAGTTATGCCAACTCGTTTACGGAAATTTGGTATTTTGTATTCCGAAAGCGGATGTCAAAACCGTCCTCACTTACGGATTTTCATTCGATAACTATTTTGCTATCGGATTGTGTGTGCTAAAGTTGTTTTGATTGATTTATTTAATTTTTTCAAGCAAAATAGAAACATATTAAGACATTAATAATAAATGTGAGCAGTTATTGTCCAAATTTGGATGTCTTGCCAAAGGATTTCTTCAATCTGCAGATGCAAGCCAGAAATCCAATCAACTTTGGCATCGGCCCAGGTGCGGAATATAAACGGCGGAGGAGGTTCAAGTAAATACGCGCAACTAATGCAACTGGAAGAAAAGTGATATTAGAGTTATTACATCTCACTTTTGCAATAAGTGGCACTCGAAATGAACCATCGTTTTGATTATCACCCGCCCAACCACATAAATCCTTGAAATATACTGGCGAATCAAAAATTTCAACTTATCAATGTGAGACAATGAAGAATCATCCTGCTCTGAACCATCTTCAAACAAAAAACAACAACTAAACGATATGTTACACTGTGAAAGAATAAAATTGAATTCAATTTATTTGCAACTGGCTTCTATTTGAATGATTATTTTCTGATTTGACAGTTTCATTTTCGGAAATTATTGATAACATTTTGGCAACATTCAAACCCAATCCGAAAGTGATACAAAATACGAATTGATTTGAGTATCGGATTTGATTTCCGAATCCGAATCCGAATCCGAAAGTGATACAAAATAAGGCCACTGGTACAGCCGTATACGGAAGACAGCTATAGCTCAGGCCCACCGACTTTTAGCGCATTTAAATTCTTCTTCTTCTTAGGGCGCTACAGTCCGAGGTGGACCTGGGCCTCACTCAACATGCCTCTCCAGCCAGCACGATCTTTCGCCAGTTGTCTCCAGTTTCGCACACCAAGCCGGCCGAGGTCCCCCTTAGACTTGTGTGCGCCACCTTGTTCGTGGACGTCCTCTGTTGCGTTGTCCCACAGGCTCAGAGTCGAATCGCATTTAAATTAGAACTTGCTAAATTCATCTTGGCGGAGAAAATTGGAACTAAACCGTGAACGTTATCCGTGTTTTTTGAAAAATCTATAGATAGGGAAGAGGGACCAGATCCCACAGTCAATTTTGCGTGTGATGTTTCTGTGCGCCGTGGCGTAGTGGGTGCGTCGGCTCCTACGCTCGAGGTCGTCGGTTCGAATCTCGAAAAAACACCTTTGATATTTTCACGGCTCCACCTCTTTCGAGTCACTGACAATGCTCAAAGAGTATAACTGTCTAGAAAAAGCTTCTCAAAATCGCCGTTCGGAGTCGGTACTGAATTGTAGATCCCCTCCACTTGTAAGGAAACAAAAGCACGCACAACACGAGTGGTTGCTAAGAAGTTAGGCCCAAGTCCACCTCGGACTGTAGCCCCGCCACTATTATTATTATTATGTTTCTGTGCAAATTACAAATGGATTCATTAACTGTGCCTACGACATGTAAACGGACCTATACGGGAGAAAGCGCATTATTTTCCACAAGTAGGAAAGAGATGGGTTGATACGCCGAAAATCCAATTTCAATATGATGTAAACAGAAAAATTTGCTGCGTATCGTCTGCTTCACTTTACTATCAATAGAGACGAAAAAACACGGGTGCTGTCATGCTATGATTGACTACGAATTTCGACGTGATGTTGATGAACAACAGTGTGCCGATCAATTTGCTTAAATTTTTTTAGTCATGAAGCACCGTCCCGTGAAGCCACCGTGTTTCGCTCAAGGTAAAATTAATTTAAAATTCGGACTGTGTTATTTATGAGCCAAACACAACAAAATCCTATTCGCTCTCGGAGCGCTTTTGTTTTTTTACACTTTGCAGAAATTTCCATCAGAAGTAGATATAGAAAAACTTTTGATAAGACATTGAGTGAAAAGCGGCATAGTTTCCAAGAGATTGGAACTGTAAACTAGCACTTTTTTGTTCTGATGTGTTCTCAGTAATTTTTGTTGTATATTTTGTGTAGACTCTTTTTTTTGAGATTTTTGAGACACCGCACTGGAGCACTCGGACTCAAAACTGGTCAATTGTACTGCCAGGTAACAACCTACTCCAGTTCCGTTAATTTGATCCCAACGGCAAATGGTGATTGGACCAGATTCAATTTCACTGGGATTCGAACCTGGGACACCTCTAAGTTGGAGCTGGAATTTAACCAACTCCGCCATCCAGTCGTGTAGACTCTTAATTGAAGGTTGCTGATGTAGAAATATACCCCTCAGTCATAAATAGTGGCTTGGAATTGCATTTTGTCTTTGAGTGTCTTGTATGAGCAAGATATGTGCGATTCTGCTCTTTCTTCGTATAAATTGCACTCCCGTCATCAGGATTATTGACCAGTTGCTGCTGTCCAAAGACCTGTCTTTGGTAATATTTTCAGTTAGGCGTCACATTCACATTTTTCAAATGTCTGCCTCATATTGTTTCCGATATAAAAAAAAGGAAAAACACTAAGACCCCGACGACCTCGAACCGTCTCTCCAGTCATGTTTAAGTCATGTACTCGTACTTAAGCCAATTTATATCGTCATCGTCCAGACGAATGGAAAACTTTTTACAAACACGACAAACAATGCAATCAAATGTTCCCCTGGCAGTGCCCATTCCGCACAGATTTGTGGGCTGTTGAACCGAGCAGATTATGAAATAATTTAAGTGCGTGCACTCTATTAAGTAACGCTTGATTGGGGGAGAAATAATTTCTTTTGTCCAAAATGACCCTCTTTCTTGTTCGGATGCCATGTGATGTGGTCATTTGACGTATAAACTACATCACTCTGGACCCAGATACTGATCGGGGACAAAGTGTTTTCTTCTGGAAGGAGTGGCTAGGAGATAGACTTTGAATGTACAGATACTTGTCATCAAATATCAAGCAATCAAAGTGGCTGCTATGAAGGGGCTGTGATTACTAAGTTGCATGGAAAGAAGATATCTTTTGAAGAGGAAACAGAATCGAATGTTGGAATATTTCTGATGTTATTTCCACTGCATCTACGGATAGTTACGGCCGTCTACCCTTCTAATTGTGGTTCGCTGCTAGTTTTGACTGTATTTTTTTGCGATGCATGGCCCTGAAATAAGAGACCAGATGATCAGTAGAGAAATCTTTGATTCGACGATCGAATGATTGCCTCTTCTGAAAGAGTTCTGAAGAATGATCAAGATGATCACTGTGCCGAATCCTGGACACAGGGTGCCCTTGCGACTGTGTCTCGGCTTACTAAGGCAAACAATTGTGTGTCCTGGGTGTGTGGGGGGGGAGATTTGCCGTGAGATCTACCCTTTTACTGCTGCTTAGAACCACCCAGATTGTTGTATATACTTCAGGAGGTGCCTCAGCTCTATTTTGTTCAGATCCTCCAGCTCGTCGAAGAAGTTACTCCCTAGTGTTAGCAGTCTCCTTCCCCGTAGGGCTGGACAATCCTAGAGCAAGTGGTGGACGAACTTTATTACCTCCTCGTCCATGCAACATTTACAAAACTCGCTATGGGGGATTTTTTTTTCTTAGTATTTTTGAAACACTACTGGAGCTCTCAGACTCAAAATTGGTCCATTGTACTGCCAGGTAGCAACCTACTCCAGTGCCGTTTATTTGATCCCAACGGCAAATGGTGGCCGGACCAGATACGATTTCCCTGGGATTCGAACCTGGGACCCCTCGAACTTGAGGAAGGCACTTAACCAACTGCGCCATCCAGTCGTCTCGCTATGGGGGATACATAATCTTCTGGCTTGGGTGCCTAAGAGACAATATCCGGTGAGGACTCCCACCACCGTCCGTATATCCTTGCAAGTTATGCTAATCATTGATAATGATTTCTCCCTGTTCAACACCGGCCGTAGGGCTCTCGTTGTTGACCCAATGTCCAGATTTAGCCATCGCTCATTTGCTCTATCTAAGGCTTCGTCCTCTCTTTCTTTCCTTAGGAAACTTAACGGCACCTTGACATAAGGTAGTGCTAGAGATTTATCTGGAAATTCCAGGAAAGGCCAACTACTTTAAGTTCGATACAAACCACGTCTTCGTCGATTTTGAAGCCTCTTACGAAAGCATTCATCGCAGTATTCGATGGGGTAGCCGAATGCAGGTTCCCACGACCCGCTTGTTTCATACCGAAAAGTTTGAAACCGGCATCGGATTTCGGTAAGGAGATGCGCTGTCGTGTGACTTCCTTAATCTAGTTCTGGAGAAGATAGTGCGGCAGAAAGATGTAAACACGTAAGCCACTGTCTTCTACAAATCGGTACACCTGCTGGTTTATGTAGATGACATCGACGCTGCTGCGCGTTCCCAGGGAGCCTTGTTTGATGCATTCACGGCGATTGAAGAACAGGCGAAAAAAGTTATGCTTAGAGTATCCTCATTTACTCTTACTTACGAGTACATTACAAGCTGGGCTTAGATTATCCTCATTTACTCTAAGCCCAGTTTGTTTCACATGCTCTTCAATCAACAAAGGCTCCCTGGGAACGAAGACGAAAAGAGCAAAAATCAATCCGTCGCTTATCTTGGAAAAAAACGTCACATTTCATAGCCACAATTTTCAGGTAAACGTAAACTACTCAAACGACATCTTAGGGGAGATCTGACGTACAATCGCCTTGGTATCCGCTGCTGCTTCGGTTGTTGAATCTCCTGACTCGAGGGACTATAAAACCCTATTCCTGGCAGTCTTTGTATATGAAACAGAAAGCTGAACTATGGTCCAGGACCGCTGAGCTGATCCATTGTATGTACCTCCGAAAGAAAAAATTCTACATCCGATATTTGGTCATGTCTGCGAGGAAGCGCACAGAGAGGACCCAAAGACCCAAACGTGAACCCTACGAGCTGTACAAGGATGTGGGAATAATCCGGAAGGCAAAAATCCATAGACCAAGCTTGGCTACATCGAACAAATAAATATAAATGTTCCAACTAAGAGAGAGTTCTAAGCCACACCTGCGTGTTCTAGGTGGAATCTCCGGTACAAAAAGCAACTGATCGTGGACGCAAGACAACTTGGTCGTGATGACTGGCCGTCTGCGATGGAAGGCGATGGCTGAGTTCATAAACGATCACGTAAGCATCACTGCCTATGTGATGCGGCGCAACGATTTTTTGATGTTGCGATGCATCACGATGCTTTAATTTTGTTTGCGTTTCGGAACGGTTTATTATTTTGTGTTTCAATTGTTTCTTTTTTTGTAAAAATGTCAAAGAAATTGAGGACAATTTTTTAAATAATTTGGTTAATAATGTTGGCAATTACAATGCCAGCATACTTCAATATATTTTAGACAAGAAAAAGAGACAAAATAAAAAAATTCCATCGCATCACAATAATCTATGATGCGCTGGTTGCTTTTGTTTGCGCATCGTTGCTTTCATGTTGCATTGTAGAACGTGATGCAAAGCATCATTGCCAAATGTTTGCAATTAAGAACGCTTGAAGTTGCAGTACTGCACTAATGTTACTCACCCGATGCTCAGGGGCCTTATTTTGTATCACTTTCGGATTCGGAAATCAAATCCGATACTCAAATCAATTCGTATTTTGTATCACTTTCGGATTGAGTTTGAATGCTGCCAAATTTTTATCAATAATTTCCGAAAATGAAACTGTCAAATCAGAAAATAATCATTCAAATAGAAGCCAGTTGCAAATAAATTGAATTCAATTTTATTCTTTCACAGTGTAACATATCGTTTAGTTGTTGTTTTTTGTTTGAAGATGGTTCAGAGCAGGATGATTCTTCATTGTCTCACATTGATAAGTTGAAATTTTTGATTCGCCAGTATATTTCAAGGATTTATGTGGTTGGGCGGGTGATAATCAAAACGATGGTTCATTTCGAGTGCCACTTATTGCAAAAGTGAGATGTAATAACTCTAATATCACTTTTCTTCCAGTTGCATTAGTTGCGCGTATTTACTTGAACCTCCTCCGCCGTTTATATTCCGCACCTGGGCCGATGCCAAAGTTGATTGGATTTCTGGCTTGCATCTGCAGATTGAAGAAATCCTTTGGCAAGACATCCAAATTTGGACAATAACTGCTCACATTTATTATTAATGTCTTAATATGTTTCTATTTTGCTTGAAAAAATTAAATAAATCAATCAAAACAACTTTAGCACACACAATCCGATAGCAAAATAGTTATCGAATGAAAATCCGTAAGTGAGGACGGTTTTGACATCCGCTTTCGCAATACAAAATACCAAATTTCCGTAAACGAGTTGGCATGACTTTTAATTTTCAAATGCGGATTGTGTGTATTTGCTATAGAGGTACAAAATACAAATTTCCGATTTTCGAATAGATTTCCGATACTACAGCAATACAAAATAAGGCCCCAGGCAGGCTGCTTCCAGTCGTCTAGACCAAGCTGTCTTGCGTCCGCGATGAATTGATCATTTAACCGGAGGTACGGTCTCCCTCTCCTTCTCAAACCAGAAGGTTCGGACTCGAAGACCCTCTTGACAGTGCTGTCAGGTCGTGGCAAATTTACCTTTTCATAAATTTTGAACGGTATGGTAAATTTTCTACTCCAGAGTGGTAAATTCCACTTGAAAATACTAGCAGCACTATCTTTTGGCTGGAGCATTGTTGTCCATACGCTCGAGCCAATGAGTTGACTGATTTTTGTCTTCCGGACTAAGTCCACATCTTGGTACAGCCCATAGAGTTCGCGGTTATGTCTTCTCCTCCATTCACCTTCCTCGCAGATAGGACCATATATCCGGCGCAGAATTTTTCTTTCGAAGGCACCAAGAATCAGCTCTGCCATTCTGCTTATTGTCTACAATTCGGCTGCGTAAAGGAGGACTGGCTGAGTAAGAGTTTTGTAGAGCAAGATTTTGGCCCTCCGAGTTACGAGTTTGGACCCTAGCTGTTTAGATAAACCGAAATAACAAGGGTTGCCAAGGGTGATTATGCGTCGGATCTCCACCAGAATGTCGGTTGCGGAGTTTACTTTCGCCCAGAGGAAGACATGTTTCTTTTTTTTTTTCAGTTTATTTTTGAAACACTACTGGAGCACTCAGACTTAAAACTGGTCCATTGTACTGTCAGGTAGCAACCTACTTCAGTGCCGTTTATTTGATCCCAACGGCAAATGGTGACCGGACCAGATACGATTTCACTGGGATTCGAACCTGGGACCCCTCTAACTTGGGGCAGGCACTTAATCAACTGCGCCATCCAGTCGTCAAAGAATCTGTAAAGAATTCATAGAGTGCATACAGCACAAGTAGAGTCTAACAAATGTCACCAAAGGTATTTCAAGCTTAACGTATTGAGAAGTACCGAAAAATTATGATAGGTTTCTTGAGGAGCAATTACACTGTGCTTTAGGAATAGACACAGTTCATTAGGGAATGCTACTGACCTAATTGCTTTTATAAAAGCTACATACTGGGATCTAAATGTCACTTTTTGCATTGAGGCAGTCTTCCGGAGGAATGCAATATCCGAATAGGCTGCATCCTATCATTAATTTCATTTAGTTTTGGGATATAAGATATGCTCTGAGCATCCCCATGGACTCTTGGGACTCATTTGAACCACGCCAAGGTTAAATGCCAAAGTTCGCATAAAATCATGCATCGCCATGAAATGAAATCAAAGGTGGAGAGAGAGTACACATCGTCGGATTGAAAATAAAAGCGAAAAATGCAAAAACCGATTAGCCTTGGAAAGACATTAAGTGTTTTACTCACAATTGTGTAACCAAGGCTAAGTAAACTTTTGCACACAGAACAAAAGCAAAACCAAAAGTGTCGATTAACTAAAGAAAAGATTGTTTCCTTATCCGTTTTAGTCTGTTAATAAAATTGTGGAATTATTTATATTCATTTGGCTAAGTGACAGCTGAGAAAATGGTTTTGGCATCAAATGCGATTAAAATTAGCTTTTTTTAAAACAACCTTTGGAATAAATTGAGCGTTTTATTGAAAGTGGTTACAGACTTCGGAAAATATCTTTGAATAGCATAATGAAAACTTAAAAGAACTGTGACTGTGACTCTAATGACTCCTTCCCTCGGTTTCGGTAACTTCGTTCAGTTTTGTCTACTCAAGGCCCAACCATAACGGCCGTCCAGAAAGTTCAAGGAACTGAATCAATCAAGCGAATACAGAAAGATGATACTTACTTACTTACTTAGTAGGCCTACAACCCATGGAGGGTCTGAGCCTGAGCTATTGCTGCCTTCCATCGTTGACGGTCCTGGGCACACTGCTTCCAGTCACCAAGACCAAGCTGTCTTGCGTCCGCGATGAATTGATCATTTAACCGGAGGTACGGTCTCCCTCTCCTTCTCAAACCAGAAGGTTCGGACTCAAAGACCCTCTTGACAGTGTTGCCAGGTCGTGGCAAATTTACCTTTTCGTGGGAAATTCCAAATCTCATTCCACGCATTTGGTAAAAAGGTATTTTCACACAAAAATGGATAAATTCCTTCCAAAAAAATATCCTTTCATTTTATTGGGCCCCCTTACAATTCTCGAAGAGGGTTTTTCATGACAGATTATTAGGCTATGTGTTTAAAAGGTAATGTCAATGAACTCGGAGGAAAGTAAAGGAACTTAATGGAATACCCTTAGTTTAAGAGTTGTTGGAAACCTGCGGCAAAAGGTAATTGTAGCCTATAACAGTTTCTTTATTCGTTTTGAAGTGGTAAATTTTGAACGGTATGGTAATTTTTTTACTCCAGAGCGGTAAATTTCACTTGAAAATACTGGCAGCACTGCCTCTTGGCTGGAGCGTTGTTGTCCATGCGCTCGATGTGGGCGAACCAGTGCAGTCGACGGATTTTTGCCTTCCGGACTACATCCACATCCTGGTACAGCTCAAAGAAAAATGATACTATGTGACCATAATAATCGCTTCGCTCAGTTTCGGTAAGTTCGTTTAGTTTTCCTTACTTATGCGGGAGCGAAATGAAACGCGCTCTACGTATACAAATGTCAGCTGACAGCTGAATTCTGCCTAAGTTTCTACGAGCAATTATGGGTACTCTGAAATTTGACGATGCTGTTGGTTATTTTCTCTTGACTTTTGACATTAGCTTACGTATGTGTATCGCAATTACATATATTTAGCTGGCCTCTTAGTCGTGCACGTTTTCTGTTGTATTATCCTATAACCCCAGAGTCAAATCGAGCTTGTCGTTCATTCGCTGAATTTAAATTCTGCACGCTGACTATGATACTACCAGCTTTACTTCCTAGAGAAACCGTCAGCAGAGCAGAAAGGACTCGATCGACAAAGAAAACCACACTTAAAGTGAAGACAATTCTCGGAAGAACAACCTTTCATTGGACACTACAAAGATTATGGAGGCTACTCATCTTTGTACGTATCTTTATCTCATATTTGAACGTGAATACGCACATATGTCTGGAAAATAACCAAACACAAACATCCCCACAGTCTCCGCCTCCGCTTCATACAGATGGAGATCAGCATAATTGAGTAACGTTACGCTTCAAGTGCCCTCTCCGAATCAATTCATGTCGCCAAGTTGAAATGCGATGTATTTAAACTACCCACTCAGGCAGTCAGTCAGCTAAATGATCGCCTATTTAAATCCGCATTGTCTACTCCGTCGAACGTTCAAGAAGCCACCCTCGCTTTTCACTCGAATGCAACTATAAAAGGCCTCACCGCATCATTTCTGGACATCAGTCAGCTTCAATCAGTCAACGTTGATACACCACTGAAGGCCTACAAGATGAAATACTTTGCTATCGGAATCCTTTTCGCAGTCTTCGCATTCGTAAGGACACGACAGACCGCAAATACACTCATAAAAACTTCGATTTGTTTCATTTCAGACATCTGCCGATGAATTTAAAATCAAGACCCAAGAGGATCTGGTGAAAGTGAGGAAGGAGTGCGTCGAAGCCAAGAAAGTGCCCGCCGAGAAGGTGGAGCTGTACAAGAAGTTCGACTTTCCCGATGACGAGCTGACTCGCTGCTACATTGAGTGCGTTTTCAACAAATTTGGATTGTTCAACAACAAGGATGGATTCCAAGTCGATAATCTGGTGAAGCAGTTGGGACAGAATCGCACTCAGAGCGAGGTTCGATCTGAAATCGAAGTCTGCGTTGACAACAATCAACAGGCATCCGATGGGTGCACTTGGGCGTTCCGTGGATTTAAGTGTTTCATTGAAAAGAACTTGCCACTTGTTCAGAAAAGTCTCAAGGCCAACTAAGCAGCACTCGATCCGAGACGCGACTGCAAAGGACCAGATTTAAATAAAGGAGTTATCTGTATATAAATAAAAATCAGTAACGCTTGAAAAATGTGGTTATAAATTCTTGATTTTCTCTACTAATTCTATTTCGGACAAGGAAACTAAGATTCGCAAAATATTTTGTTCGGATCAAGTGCTAATTTTGTTGTGTATCAAAGCTTTTTTTGCCGTAAGCTTCATCGAGACGGATTGTCCCAACTACTCGTACACTGAATTTGGCTAAGGGAGTTTTCTCTTCCAAACAAATTTTTTAAAGGAAACCTTGGCCGGTATGTACATTTATGCGGTTTTAAGTTTCAAAAATCTACATAGATGTTTAGGAGTCGTTCAATAGAAGGTGACCTTTCATCATCTCATATTTCGTTACAGCAGAAACTGGCTGATTCCGACGAAACCTTTATAAATTACCGTTATTTTTGTGGCAAATAACCTAAAGGAAATTGTAGGCGCCGTGGCGTAGTGGGTAGATGCGTCGACTACGCTCGAGGTCGTCGGTTCGAATCTCGAAAAAAAACATCAAACATTTTTTCACGGCTCCACCTCTTTCGAGTCACTGACAATGCTCAAAGAGTACAACTGTCTAGAAAAAGCTTCTCAATCCCGCCGTTCGGAGTCGGCATTAAACTGTAGGTCCTCTCCACTCGTGACAGAACAATAGCACGCACAACACGAGTGGTTGCTGAGAAGCTAGGCCCAGGTCCACCTCGGACTGTAGCGCCGCCATTATTATTATTATTATTATTATTATTATTATTCGCCTCCTGTCAGGCCCTGGCGTACCTTCGACGTCACTTTATGCGGGCGTTCTTCTTTGAAAGTATGTGCGACCTCAGTAAGGCACCAATTGGCAATCTACTAGCTAAGCTCCAAATGGTTTTCAACAAGTGGACAAGTGGATTGGGCCCAATTAAACTCTAAACTCGATGAGACATTGTGCCATTGGCACACACACACTCTAAGAATAGGACTCCTTCATAAAGAAATCTGCAGAAGCTGCAGAGACGAAGAAGAAGGTAAAAGCCTAATGGATCTCCTCTGCACTTGTAACTAGAGTCCAACCGAACATTCGGCTTCGGCTTCGGCCGAGGGTGATCAAAAAGTCGAAGTTTGGGTTCGGCTTCAGCCGAAAAACTGACCGTCGGTCGGACTCTACTTGTAACGCTCTCATCACAGGCAGGAAGAAACACCTTGGAGGCTACTTCTTCAACGACTTAAGCGAACTGGACAACGTCGGCATCAGTCAATTCAGTAGCTTCGTGGCAAGCACCAAATGATTTGTTGGTTAGGAGACATCAGAACCGCGTGGTACCATAACGGGCCTACGTTGGCCTAAGTGTGACTGCTATCTGCAAACGGCCACCTAAACCTAAGCTAACCTAATCCTTGTCCCAAGACCACTGGATGGCGCAGTTGGTTAAGTGCCTGCTCTAAGTTAGAGACCAGTTTTGAGTCTGAGTGCTTCAGTAGTGTTCCAAAAATCCTCCGAATAGAAAAAAAAAAATGTCTGTGTTCGCTAAGTCCGCAGTCTCTGTGAAGAATATTTGGACCAACGAAGCTAGGCATCGGTTCGGAAAACCTGGGCAGTGGCGCAGCAGATGTTGCATCGATTCGGTCTCTTCCTCATTACCGCAGCTCCTGCTGAGATCGTTAGACTCTGTATTCCATTTTCGAAGCATGGTTGTTCCAATGGGGTAATGTCCTGTGATTATTCCGACTCTGTATGGCCTCCTGTCGTTCCAGACTGTTCGAGTCGAGTAGCTAAGTGCCGCAATGTTTGCCCAATTGGCGCGACACGATGACGAAATCGACGCGGCGCTAACACTACCGACGACAACGACTGGATGGCGCAGTTAGTTAAGTGTCTGCCTTAAGTTAGAGGGGTCCCAGGTTCGAATCCCAGTGAAAGCAAAGTTAGTAGACTTTTATCCGGTTTTTCAAATCTGGTCCAGTCACCATTTGCCGTTGGGATCAAATTATCGGCACAATCACTGGAGCGGTCGATCAGTGGTAGTAGTCTGACTATGGGAATTACAATGGACCAATATGGACTAAGTGAGCTGGTGAATTCACTAACAGCCCCCTAACCTAGCCTAACCCTGGTCCCAATCAATTTATGTAGCCGCACAATAGATCAGCTCTGGTCTAAGTGCACTTTTCAGCCACTCCCACCGCCCTATCATATCTGGCACTTATCATTCAACAGAAATGAGTCGAAAACAGACAATAAGTGACACGATAAGTGAAAGGCACTTTTAAACTTACCAAACTTATTTCCCAAAATCATGCCAAATTTCCCAGGTCTTTTCTCAACACAAAGTGAATACACACATTTGTGCACACCTCAGCACTCCCACGTGAATACAAAGAAGCCGCATCGTTGCTGAAATGCCTCGAATTCATAAAAAGATTCCCGCAAGCTTACCGAAAATACAATCCGCCACTTGCTTTCATAAAGAGCCCAATCCTCTTATCCATTCGAGATAACTTCCACCAGAGCGGTGCTGACGAAAAAAAAGAAAGCCCAAAAAATGAGGAAAAAACAAAACTTCATAAAACATTCCCAATAAATCATCCTTGGCTCCTGCCTCTGATAAGAATGACTGCACGTCCTATTCAATTCCGGTGATAACTCCCATAAATACCACCCTCCGCTCCACCACTCCCGCTCCGCACTCACACACACCTCAAGTGAAATCTTTCGAATGAATACGCACAGACAAAGGAATTTATTGGAGTGCTGCTGCGCCATCAATAGAGCGGAACTCAATAAAAATTTCTGGCCACCCGATCCCCAGCCAGCGGCGGCTCGGTCCACTCTGCCCCATCGCAAGGAGGATGAAAGTGCAGGGGAAGAAACTTCATCGTTAGAGAGCGATATCCATGTTGTTTTGCGAACAGGTCCCCAGAACGAATCGCAAAACAAAAAATAAGTTAACATCCTCTTCAGTGAATGGAATGGCACAACTTCTGGATCCCACATTTTCAGGCATACGAGCGGTGGGTACATCGAACTTCGTGCCAGGAGCGAATGAATAAGCAAACAAGCGACCCATTGTCGTGTAATTCAGTTCAAATGGGGTGGCAGAGGCCAACTGCCGGCGGAGAAGTATGTGTTTCCAGAAATAGGCCATTTTTTTACATGACTTCACATTGATTCCCAGCGTGGGTATACTTACACACATGTCCTGTTGTGTGTGGGAATCTGGAGGACGCCGGTTACAAGACGAACGAGTGCCGGGCCCATTCAATGCGAAATCCGATGCGAGCGAGTTGGGATTTGTTTTGGCCATTTCTTAGTGGTTTTGAGGAATCTGCGAGTGCGGGTGTGTGACCTGCTGGGTGATGTATGGCGCTTGACTCGAAGGAGAATTTACATAAAGATTTTCCCACAGGAACCCGGGAGTGGGAAGGAAAGGAAACTTTTTTCTTTCCTCATTTTTATGGCGTCTAATGGGTTTTTAGGATGATAAAGGATTTTCTGTTCAAGTTTATTTATGATAGGTGCGGGGATATGTTCAATCGCCTTATGATTTAGGTCATTTCAACGGGAACGGGCGCCCAGCGATCAATCCATTGATAACTGATTCATGTTAATGTAGGCGTTCGTTAGTGGTGTTGTAAGTTGCTGTTAGAAGTTTCCAACAAAGCGGCAGCCCTCTTGGTCGTTTTTATGTTCGGAAGGATTTTATTGAAATCCCATTTGGGCACAGCAGAGTGATCGGCGCCATAAACTTCTGAGTTCTCATTCAAATAGCGACCCATTTATGTGCAGATGTGTGTGTACGAGTGTACAAACAGAATAAAGTGCAGGTTGAAAAGAGAGCTGAAGGCCTTCGAGGCAAGAAGTCAAGAAATTCGCTTCCTCATTTTAAACTATGGTCTATGCGCCATTGTTTGTGAACACAAATTAATTGTATGAACTGTTCCCCATGATGTTTTGTAAATTTGACTTTTTATCGGTTACTCCCCTTCTGAATTTTAAAATTGTTTTACAGCCAAAACCCGCCCTCCCTAAATTGCTACATCCGGGTGGACCTGGGCCTCAACCAACAAGCGTCTCCAGCCAGCTCGAAAGCAACCTACTCCAGTGCCGTTAATTTGATCCCAACGGCAAATGATGACTGAACAAGATTCGATTTCACTGGGATTCGAACCTGGGACCCCTCAAACTTGGGGCAGGCACAACTGCGCCATCCAATCGCTTCGGACAACACTCATAGTCCCTGTCGTCGTACGGTGCGCACAGATGAGAATGTGGCTGCTGTGACCGAGAGTGTGAGGAAAGAGAGAATTCTGCACAAAGATCTCGGATTATTCGCTTACAAGGTCCAATTGACTCAGCAACCTTCCGCTTCGTTATCGCTTCGCAGTTTGGACCTGGACACGCAGCTTGAATTGGACAACGATTTTGGGCGAAAAATCATCTTTTTCTGACGAGGCGCATATTCATCTCGGCGGCTTCAGGCTTCTGCGGAGAGACTTTTTTATTTTTGTGGGTAAAAATCTAGTTGGGAAACAATAATGGTCGTACGGAAACTTAAAAGAACTGCATTAACCAGCAAATAGACAAAAGTGATAAACAGACACATAGTAACAGCTTCGTTTAGTTTCGTTAAGTTCGGTCACATTTGCCGAATTACGCGGGAGCGAAATGCATCGGTCTCAACGTATGTATGCAACTGTCAGTTGGCAGCTATCTTCTACCCCTGAATTCCTCACCGAAATCCTTTATTCGTCTGAAAAATACAAAATCGAACAAATGTCCGCCGCGGTTTCTCTAGTTGGCGCACATCCGAAATGTCAAATTTTCCATGACTCTGGCGCATAAATCAGGCTGAATTTGACCGACGGGAATTATGAAAGAAAAAGTCGAATGGGGTCACATCGCACGATATCTGCTGCCAGTTCGCAACACCTTTACGTGAGATGACCATGCCCTCGAATCGCTCGTGCAGAGTTTTCAATGTGGCGTGAGTTGTGTGGTACATACCGGCTTCCTGCTGAAACCACATGTCATTGGGATCCGGTTCATGTCATCAAAGCTTACCTTCAGCTCCTGGGTCGGTTGAATTTTGTACAGGTGCAGGCCCAAGTCGCTACGTAAAATTCGCCAAGTTGTGGTCTGCGAATGGTCGAGTTATTGTGAGCGCCGCGAAATTGAGTTATTCGGATTCTACAGCACACTATAGACAAACGTTAACGTCTACGTTAAAAAACAAAATTTGCCGCATCTGGGGCTCGGAAAAACCGCACGTTATTGTCGAAAAGTTAATGCATTCACAGAGAATTACAGTTTGGTGCGGATTGTGGAGTGGTGGCATCAGTGGACCACTTTTCTTCGAAAATGAGGCTGGGAACAACGTTTCGGTCAACGGTGGGCGTTACAGAGCCATCTTAACCGACTTTTTTTTACTGAAATTGAAGACACGGATTTGGACCACCTCTGGTTCATGCAGGATGGCGCGCCATGCCACACAGCCCATGCCACAATCGATCGTTTGCACACCAAATTCCCAAATCGTGTTATCAGCAATCGTGGCGATGTCAATTGGCCGCCTAGGAGCAGAGATTTGGATTTTTTTTGTGAGGAACCGTGAATGAGCGATGTTATGCTACCAATCCGGAAACGGTTCAAGCACTTAAGTTCAATATCAAAAGCGACTGAATGGAGCAGTTGGTGAAGTGTCTGCTCCAAGTTAAAGGGGTCCGAGGTTCGAATCCCAATGAAATCGAATCTTGTACGGTCACCATTTGCCGTTGGGATCAAATTAACGGCACTGGAGTAGGTTGCTACCTGGCAGTACAATGGACCAGTTTTGAGTCTGAGTGCTCCAGTAGTGTATATTTCTCTAAGCAATCCGTGAGCTACAGCCCGAAACCATCAACAAGGTCTTGGAAAACTGGGGTGACAGAATGCGCTACTGCGAAGCCAGCCAAGGCTGCCACTTGAACAACGTTTTAAAAGGTGGTCCAACCATAATAATAATAATAATAATAATAATGGCGGCGCTACAGTCCGAGGTGGACCTGAGACTAGCTTCTCAGTAACCACTCGTGTTGTGCGTGCTATTGTTCTCTCACGAGTGAAGGGGACCTACAGTTTAATACCGACTTCGAACGGCGAGGTTGAGAAGCTTTTTCTAGACAGTTATACTCTTTGAACATTGTCAGTGACTCGAAAGAGGTGGAGCCGTGAAAAAATGTTTGATGTTTTTTTTCGAGATTCGAACCGACGACTTCGAGCGTAGGAGTCGACGCACCTACCCACTACGCCACGGCGCCCACGGTCCAAACATAATGCACGATGTTAATTGTGAGTCACATCTTAACGTCAAGTTTTTTTGCCCTACTTAATTTGACATTTCTTTGTTTCAGTGTTTGGCAAATTCAACCATGGAGAGGTACACAATTGAGCGGCGCGTTAAGATTGTTAAAGCCTTTTACGAAAATGGGCGTTCAAATCAAAATGCATTTCGTGATTTTTTGATCAGCATAATTGACCAAATGTGTCCACAATCGGTAGGATTGTGCGCAAATTTCAGCAAACCGGGTCTGTAGGAAATGGGCAAGCACCTGTGCCAAGCAGAAGAGCCGTCAAGCAGTTACCGTGAATGGTGTTCGCTATCGCGAGATGATAACGGACTTCTTGTGACCAGGAATTGAGGATATGAACCTGGACGACATGGACGACACCAACAGGATGGCCAACGAAACAATGGCTCTTTTTCGCGAGAAATTCAATGGCTGTGTTATCTCACGTCGTGGCGATGTTAATTGGCCGCCACTATCATGTGATTTGATACCGTTGGACATCTTTCTTTGGTGATATTTAAAAGATAAAGTGTACGTCAATAAGCCAAGAACAATTAAAGAGCTAAAGGATGAGATAATTTGGCACATTAATGACATTGAACCTCAATTATGTCTCAGAGTCATTGAAAATATGGACCATCGGATAGAGGTATGCTACCGAAGCAGTGGCGAGCATTTGGCCGTTATTTTGTTTCACCCATAATTGTCATAGATCCTTCTATTATAATAAAATATTAAGATAATTCTCTGAAAGCTTTTTGTTTTATTTACAATTATCACCGAGCGTTTTGGTTGGACCGCCCTTTATTTCATAATTAATGGGAATGTTTGCTCGTACTAATAAAACCATAATACATGAAAACGATTTAATTTTGTTCATTTTATTGCATTTTTAGAAAGAAACTTGTATTTGGCGCACCCTGTATAGCTACTTATAGGGCCCATACACGACACAGACCCGTCGCTGCAGATCATACAAAATTCAAAAATTTTTGAATTCACACAGACGGTCGCTGCAAACATGCGACATGAATACACACGAAACAGACGGTGTGCGCAAGAAGGACACTTTTATCTAAAGTCGTCAGCTCGGTTGTCTTATACGCTGCGCCAGAATACCCTGAAAAATAAATCAACATGGCGGAAACTATCCTCGATTTACCGACGCTGCTTCAGCTACAGGACGATCTCGGACGAAGCCGCATTTGTTATAGCGGGAATGATCCCCATTGATATCCTTGCGAATGTAATGAGCAGGATTCACCGCAGGAAACCCTTATTCCCAACGGAGTCCGGGAAAATAAGGAGTATGAAAAAGGAAGAAAGGACTCGTTCAATACCTCTGTGGCAATCTCAATGGGATAGCACCACGAAAAGCCGATGGACCCATACCTTGAATTCACAAATTTATACCTGGATTAGCAGGTCGTAAGGAAACTGCAACTACCACCTATCGCAGTTTCTGTCTGGCCACGGTGGTTACCGAAAGTACCTGCACCGTATTGGCCATGACGGCTCGCTCCTCCACCAGGAGGAGGACGTGGAGCACGCATTCTTTTACTGCAGACGCTTCACGGAATGGAGAGGTCATCTACCAGACCCACAAGATCTAGTAAAGAGAATGATGGAGTCGGGAGATTACTGGGTGGGCATATGCGGACCCATTAAAAACATGCAGATTGAGAATAGAAGCAGCAAGAAGAGCAGCAGCAGCAAAAGCAACAGAGTCTGCTGAAGCACAGGAGTAGCATTAATTGCTTGCCAGCCTCGCGAAGTAATACCTAACGGCAGTTCCGCGGGGAGTGTGGTAGAAGAGTGCAGGGTGTGGGTTAGTACGTAGGCGTATTCCCTAAATCGAATACTTGGGTTTGCGAATCGTGCATGCTGATAGCCCGGGCTATCAGTATCTTTCGAAGATTTCCACATCCTTGGACGTAACCAAAAAAAAAAAAAAAAAAACGGTGTGCGCAGACTTGTGCACAACAACAAAGTATATAGGTCTGCAGCGACATGTCTGTGTCGTGTATGGGCCTAATTACCCCAAAATATTAATTTCATCAGTTTTCATTTCAAGAACTGTCAATTTTCTTAAAATTCTGACAATCAAATGTCAGTCAAAATTTCTAATCAAATATGTCTACAGCTCAGGAAAGCCGCGATACAAGGCGTGTTCAACTCGTCTCTTCTCCACAATCGCCGCCGTATTATCAAACACAGCCTCGCCGCGAAGACGCACACACACGTGCTCAACAATTGCTCATTCATTTTCAACATCAAAAGGAAATTTTCATTACAAAAGTGTACCTCGTGGCCGGTACCCTAATTGCCCTAACACTCTTTCAGTGGTTAGTCCTTAAAGCCGAGTAAGTAGTGTCATCAATTCGAACCGATTGCATACTCTGTTTAGTCGTCACCTTTCCCAGGATGTTGAACACTATCTGAAACGTCATGTGTTTGTGTCAAATCTAGCTGCCATCCTGGGGATGTTGATTCTGTCGGTGTTCCTCTTCAACCGTGGTCTTCGTTTCAATCAACCATTCAACACAATCCTGGCCCTTTTGATAGTGGAGCTTTTTACAATCGGCTTCTTGGACATTGTCCTCGCATCTGAAGTGGAGTCTTTAGTCGTGTTCATTTTCCTGACGATGACCGTGTATATTGCCCTGACAGTACTGGCCATTTCCGTTCCAGTAAGTGAGCCCAAATCGTGGTTTTGATCCAATCCTTTCCTTTGACTTTCAGAGAGATTTATCGGACGATATCGCAGCGATTTCAGTGTTAAGTCTGCTTTTCCTCGTATTTACAGCCGTATACCTTTTGCTGGTGCTCAAGCTGTCATTGTATTTTCCAACCGCCATTTTGACAAGTTGCATGCTGATACTGATGACGTTTGTAAGTGCCTGGAACCGAATGAATAATGAAACAGCTCTCCTAAATGCATACTCATTTTTTTAGTACATCATGTATTTTTCTCAAATTGTTTTTGGGACTGGAGGACAGGTGCTTCGTTGGAAGGACCATGTGTTTGCGTCGCTGGTGATTTATTTTAATTACATCGTATTCCTGTGCACGGCACTTGTTCTGGAGGAGTCTTTGGCTGCGTATAGATTTATAGGCAAAATATAATATGTGTGGAGTGTATGAGTGACTGTTTCTTTTTTCCACCATGGGTGAGTGAAAAGATATATTACACCTCCACCACATTACATTTGGGACAAAAGAAACACAAGATCGGGTGGCGGAACCAGGTTACAGCTTAGCATAAGCAAAATTTGTCTGCAACCTGAAACACAGTGGAGGAGGTGGAATGTAAGAAAACACTCCGTTTAAACACATGAACTACTCAAAAGTGTGAAAAAAATATTTGAATATCCCTACAGTTGCGTAAAATAGTGTAATGATAATAATAATGGCAGCGCTACAGTCCGAGGTGGACCTGGGCCTAACTTCTCAGCAAACCACTCGTGTTGTAGGCGTAGCGTAGGCGTCGACGAATTTACCCACGGCGCCACAGCGAATAAAATCCAACGGTAACTTACAGTTGTGTCTAGTGAACACAGACTTTTTCTGCTTGTCTTTTGAATACTTCGAAGTAGAAAACTCCGTGATCTAGATAGGCTTTCATTGCAATTTGATGAAATTTGCGTGACAAGATCTCTAAGTTGTCCTTTCTAAATGGTCATGAATATATTACTTGTTTTTAAAATGAATTCCCGTTATTTTGTTTGTTTTACTGTAAGAAACAATCGTTGCAGGAGGTGAACGCAGACATTTTCTGCTCTGTGTATGTATCACCAGTCAAAACTGGTCAAAACTTAGCTCGAGATGGGTGAATTAAAAAAAAATTAAATATACAGTAAAATTTCAAAAATGTGAGCGTTTCTATATCATGAGCAGTTCGGAAATATGAATTCTACCGGGCAACTTTCTACTATAGAGCAGTAACGTCTAAATACGTCTGTTTTTTTACCTCTTACGAGCATTTTCTTTTAATTTTTGATGTTTGTTTGTTTTCTTAAAAATTAATTAAATTGTTATTTTGATATATGGAATGTTTTTATGTATTGCTTCGTTCTTTGATGTAAAATTCAGAAAGATGAACGGGGTCTGTTTTTTGTATGTTTGTTTTTTGGAGCTTCTACTGTATGCATATCTCTCATTACAACTTTTTAAACAATTTGGGCCCATAGTTGACAACTTTTTAGAGGTACATTATTTGGCAGTAGATGAACTTTCAGTAGCTCGAATCTCTTTCAATTTGTGTGAACCACCTTAGTCTTAGTCGTGTAAGGGAATTTTCATCAAATCCTGGGATCTATCACCAAAAAGATCGGTTTGGATTTACACGGCTATGATTAGGAACCTTCTCTCCTATGCATCGGTCGTTTGGTGGAATAAGCTTTTCGCGTAAATATGTACGTAACTGCTGCTTTCACCAAGCTTCAAAGAACGGTCTGTCTAGGCTGCATAGGGGCCTTCCCTAGTTCGCCTGGCTCTTCTCTTGATGCACTTCTGCCTTCGTGGAGAGCGACGACTTTAGACTGCACACATTGTTAGGTAAATTTGCGTCGGTTTTCCAAGCGGAACCTATGCGATCCTTATGGCTACGAACTATATTGTGAAGAATAGGTGGAAGGGGCGAAGAATTTGCGTCTGAAGCGACAGCCAAACTGTGCTTAAGGCCTTGCTCAATCATTTAACCACTTCCAGGATAGTTGAGGAATGCAAGTCTTCTCTGAATTTGATCGGTAGCTTGAATTCGCTAACACTTGTCTGGGTTCCGGGGCACCACGTGATCATGGGAAATGAGATCGCTGATGAACTTGCTAGGCGAGGATCAGATGAGGCATTCTCAGGACCTGAACCTACGCCGGGACTGCCCGCGTCCTTGGTTAGGGCTTCCATCGATGGTTGCACTTCTCGAGAGCACAACCGTAGGTGGCATGACTCTCCAGGATGTAGACAGATCAAGCGCATGCTCCCCAACTTCTGCTTTCTTGTTATCTCTTAACAGAAAAGATTGCAGACAACTTATTGGCGTATTTACCGGGGCACTACACCTTCGCCAAACATCTAAGTGTGCTTGGCCTAAGCGATGAAACACTCTGCGACGCCTGTGGAGATGACAATGAAACTGCACAGCACTTCTGCCATTGTCCCGCCTTTGCTCGGATCAGGTGGCAGTTATTCGGTTCTAATGAGGTGAGAGCTGATGATGTAGGTTCCTTATCACAGAAGCGCAGCAAGAGTAGGTTGCTGCCTGGTAGTGCAATGGACCAGTTTTTGAGTCTGAGTGCTCCAGTGTAGTGTTACAAAAATCTCCGACAAAAAAATATAGTCTTAGTCATATTCTGCTTCATTGTCCCATTGGCTCCGTGTCGAAAATTTTTCGGAACAGATTGATATTGCCCTACCCCCTTTAGCTTGTGATTCTCCTCCTATCGCACTTGATTTCAACAGGGAAAAATTTCTCATATCGCTTTGGATGTTTTCTATACCTGTGCGTCAAAAACTTCTTGAATCTTCAAAAAGAACATTAGGAAAAATTAAAGAATTCAACGATTTGCTGCATGGAAAGGGTCCACCAAAATGGGAAGACTAACATTTTTTCTCAGTAACTTCTCCAAAACTTTTGCCAAAATCTCCAACGCACCTCTCCACATTTGATGGACAATATGAATGAGAAAGTATTTGAAAAATAAACCGCAAGAATATGGCTAAGTTCGAAAACGGGTAAGCATAACTGCCTATATAATGCGACGCAACGATATTTTGATGTTGCGATGCATCACGGTGCTTTAATTTTGTTGACGTTTCTGAACGACTTATTGTTTTGTGTTTCAATTGTTTCTTTTTTTTTTTTTTTTTAAAATGGCAAAAAAATTGGAGATGAATGTTCGAAATAATTTGGTTATAAATATTAGCAATTACAATGTCAGCATACTTAATTTTACTTTAGACATGAAAAGACACAATTGAGGCGGAAAATGAAACAAATTTCATCGCATCACAAAAATTTATGATGCGCTTTTTTTTTTTGCTTTTGATTGCGCAGTAGTTGCTTTCATGTTGCATTTAAGAACGCGATGCAAAGCATCATTTCCATGTGTTTGCAATTAAGAACGCTTGACGTTGCAGTACGGCGCTCATACTGCGATTACGAACTCAGCCTATGTTTTTAAAGCAATTTAACGTTGAGTCCCAATTATTCAAAGAATTATAACACATGCTCGTCGAAGCCTACGTTCTTTTCTTTTTGCTTCATGGTAAACTTCCTACAATTTAAGACAAGCCATCTGAAAAGAGCCAGCAACTACGTCAATCCCTTATAATAATAATAATAACGGCGGTGCTACAGTCCGAGGTAGACCTGGGCCTAGCTTCTTAGCAACCACTCGTGTTCTGCGTGCTATTATTCTCACAGTACAGTTTAATGCCGACTCCGAACGGCGATTTTGAGAAGCTTTGTCTAGACAGTTATACTCTTTGAGCATTGTCGGTGACTCTGAAGAGGTGGTGCCGTGAAAAGATGTCAGTAGTTTTATCGAGATTCGAACCTTGGACCACGAGCGTAGGAGTCGACGCAGCTACCCACTAAGCCACGGCGCCCACACGTCAATCCCTAATATACGAGTATCTTTTAAATAGGAATATTTCAGTCTGCATCATTAGAAACCAAAAACACGGTTCATATTTGACACACAAGAGGTTCAAAACACTATTCAGCAACTTAATGAATATGCGAATAAATGAGTGAAACAGTAAGAAAGCTACCATTTCACTCATTTATTCGCAAATTCCACTAACGACCCCATAAAAAAATACACATAAGCCTACATGTACATTCGAACAGGGAAGGTGTAGCCTTGAGCATAACTTTTGATTAATTGATTACTCTTTTTCTACGTCCAGAGTCATTGAAAGAACTGGCAACATGTGTACCGAAGCATGTGTATCTTAAGTAAGTAACAATTATACTTCAAATAGCAAAATGTGTGGATATCCCGGTCCCTTCATCCACCTCATTATGCTATCTCTTCTCATGCGCTTGGGTCGAAATGAATGCTCACTGAACAACCCCTAACTACCCTCGCATCCATTTAAAAACTAAATTGCTTTCAATTATTCGAAACCTCCAAACACGATGAAAGCTCAAACAATAAAACGTCGGCAAACAGCTCCCATCGGTATAATCCTCGCCTCGTCGTGTCAAAAATCAGCTGGCGTTTAGCGTATCCTTCACATGCCAAAAAAAGCGCTCCCCCCAAACAGCTGATGCCGAAGGTACAGGAAGCAAAAATAATGTAAACAGAAAAAGCTCAATACCACCCACTCGGTCTTATCGGCGATATCATGTGAAACACGTGCTCATGCAGAATTCAAAATAGTGTGTCCCCATGCGGCAGTAAATATCCCCAACCATCCCCTGTTTGTGTGGGCCGGGTCATGCGTCCTCGGCCGAAGAGAGTTCAGTCTGCAATGCGATGGTTGCTCACGGAGCACGGTGGTCTGTAGAGAGAGAGAGAGAGGGGCCGCTCCATCTCCGAAAGTTTGCAGAAGGGTCTACCGCGGTTGAAGCCACTCCGACGCCAGTTACAGGGCGACGTGAAAAGCTTTCGTGGCTCATTGTCTTAGGTTAGTTCTGTAAGCTGAAGAGAGCGAAAGAGAGTTGAAGAGAAAACCACCCTCCATTGAGATAACTGAGATTCATATCAAAATGAAACAGACAAACGGCGATTTCCCGAGGAGATCAAGGACACCTACTCG
Organism: Myathropa florea; assembly: GCA_930367185.1. Taxonomy (NCBI): domain Eukaryota; kingdom Metazoa; phylum Arthropoda; class Insecta; order Diptera; family Syrphidae; genus Myathropa; species Myathropa florea. The sequence continues at coordinate 20,356,262 of OV884003.1, forward strand.
CATCCTTTCCTTATAAAATTCTCACAACACACCGGCGACGACGACGTCCGTCGGCTGGATGAACCCCCAGCCGCAAACAAAACCTTTAGTACCACTTCGAGGTGTCGTCAGTTGTAAGCGAACGTTCGTCGCGTAAGGAGTGCTTCCGGTCACAAAATTACCCAACGAGTAGAGAATTAAAAGGGAAACCTAAAAACGCCGAATATTTACGAGTCAAGCGGTCCATGTCCTTGCCAGGTCAGACATTAATTCGTGTTCTCTCGGTACATAAGTCCTTCATCGCCTAATCGTCTGATCGCCCACCGGGTTCGATTATACCGTATCGTTCCTCTTCTCCATACTGGAGCGCGTTTATCTTTCGGGTTTGCATTATCCTTGACACTAGAACGGGACCAGGGGGCGGTGTAGTGTGTCAGTGTGTGCGCGCTTGGTACAAAATCGATTCGTAGCGATATCCGGATGAAGTTTCCAACGAAAGAAATGTTTTGTTCGTATTCCTTTGTCAATCTTTCGCATCTCCTTGTGGTCCTTGTAAATTATGATTGAATTATAGTCACAGACGAACGAAGACGTTGCGGGAATAGGGGAGCGGACCCACGAAATGAAATATAAAGTTCGTGCCGAGTGAAATTAATTTAGAAGTCAAGCGCGGGAGTCTTCCATCAATTTTGGAAATCACAAACGTCCAAACGTCCTTCTGGCGAAGAGGTCTGTTGTCGTTCCGCAGTACGGACTCCGTGTGCGTTGTGTTTTGCCGCAATTTCAGTTGTTTGTGTTTTGATTCGTTAAAGTGTCAGTTTGTTGGGGTGGTTACACTGCTCGTGTTCAGTTTCTTTTTATGTAACTTTCACCCTTAGGCTGGCTTTAATTTGATTTAATGCTCAGTTATGCGCGACTAAGCAAAAATATCCATCGTCCATTGCTTTGATTACATTCGCAGACAGCAAGGCCGTCTGGCGGGCACGCCGCCGACATATTTACGCGACCGAAGAAATCCAGACGAAATTTACCATCTAATTGGATAAAATTTTGAAGTTCCATGGTGAGTTATGTGTTTGTTTTGAAAACATCAATCTCAATGCTTACTTAACCTGATGAAGATGAAACGTTTGTTTTCGAAGAAGTCGAAGGGATGATGCGAAACTTGCTATTCCATGGAAGGGAAACGCTATACTCTTCAGTGAATGAGTGATGATTTGGTAATCACAGGCATGCCCTCCTCTTGACTTTAAAGTCGATACAAGTTATGAGCGCTTAAGTTACGAGGACTGGAGGACGGTAATTCAAATCGATTTGACTTAGGGTCTGTTTGCCAGAAGGCTCACAATTGTTTTTATCCATTGGTCCCCTTAGATTTAATTCTGAGGTACTTGCGTCTTGCTAAATAACAAAAAATATTTGTCTGAAGAGGGCTTTGCTGTTTGCCCTTTCAAAATCCCCAACCCACGGTATCCCTTCGTACATCGAACTTTTGTTTATTTTCGTATCTTTCCGTGCTTTCAATCAATATTTCATTGACATCTAGCGGCATCTTTCCTTTTGACTGTTTGCTTTGATTCTGTTTGTGGACTTTCAATTTGTTTCAAAGGAATTTCAACCGTCTGCTTACCTTAGATCCTTGTTTCTGCTTTGATTTCCTGAAAAATATCATTCGTGTACGAAAAGAGTAAATAATCAGAGACCATCATTAAATTTCGATCGAAATTTGTTGTGTGCTTTTAAGTACAAAGTTTGTTTATACAGGGTGGGCCAAGTATAAGTAGTTTCTTTTTAAAAATGCAATAAAATGAACAAAATTAAATCTTTTCCATGTGGAATGCCCTTATTAGTAAGAACAAACATTCCCATTAATAACGAAATACAACGTCGTTCAAGTGGATGCCTCGGCTGGCTTCGCAGAAGCGCAGTCTGTTACTCCAATTTTCCAAGACCTTGTTGATGGTTTCGGGCTGAAGCTCACGGATTGCTTAGAGGAATATACACTTCTGGAGCACTCAAAACTGGTCCATTGTACTGCCAGGTACCAACCTTCTTCAGTGCTGTTAATTTAATCCCAACGGCAAAATGGTAACTAGACCAGATTCAATTTCACTGGGACCTCGGACCCCTCTAACTTTGAGCACTTCATTAACTGCGCCATCCAGTAGCTTCTGATATTGGCCTTGAATCGTTTCCGGATTGTTGGCATAACATCGGTCATTCACGATTCCCCACAGAAAAGGGCCCAAAGGAGTCAAATTGCAGCTCCAAGGCGGCCAATTGATATCTGCAAGACGGCTGATAACACGATTTGGGAATTTGGTGTGCAAAAGATCGATTGTGGCATGGGCTGTATGGCATGGCGCCCAATCCTGCCTGAACCAGAGGTCGTCCAAATCCATATCTTCAATTTCATTAAAAAAAAAATTCGGTTAACATTAACATTAATATTGTATATTTGACGTAATCTATGAGATGAAAATAGGTAGATGATCCTTAGTCGCGCAGTAAACATCTGCTGTGTAAAGCGATACTGAGAGTTAACACTTAGAGAACGTAGTGTTCTGTGTGCTCTACGGAGGGTACAAAAAAAAACAAGCATGGCTCTGTAACGCCCACCGTTGACCGAAACGTTTTTCCCAGCCTCATTTTCGAAGAAAAATTGGTCCAATGATGCCACCACTCAACAATTCGCAAGAAACTGTCACTCTCTGTGGTTGCATTGGCTTCTCGACAATAACGTGAGGGTTTTCCGAGCCCCAGTTGCGACAAATTTTGTTTGTTAACGTAGCCGGCGAGATGAAAATGAGCAGATGCTCGTCAGAAAAGATGATTTTTCGCTTAAAATGGTTGTCTAATTCAAGCTGCTCTAAGGCCCAAACTGCGAAGCGATAACGAAGCAGATGGTCACGCGCCTTCAATTGCTGAGTCAAGCGAATAATCCGAGATCTTTGTGCAGAATTCTCCTCAGGCTAGTGCGTGAATTTTTTGAGTTGTTGAGATCGATGCCAAGTTGATGTTCGTGAATTGAGTCTCACACTCTCGGCCACAGCAGTTACATCCTCATCTGTGCGCACCGCACGACGACGGGGACCATGAGTGTTGTCCAAAGCGACTGGATGGCGCAGTTGTTTAAGTGCCTGCCCCAAGTTAGAGGGGTTCCAGGTTCAAATCCCAGCGAAATCGAATCTGGTCTCCCTTTGCCATTGGGATCAAGTTAAAAGCACTAAAGTAGGTTGCTACCTGGCAGTACAATGGATCAGTTTTAAGTCTGAGTGCTCCAGTGAAGAGTTTCAAAAATCGCCGGAAAAAATTTAGTGTTGTCCATTAGTTGTTGTCCAGTCTCACAAACTTTTTGCACAAACTTGCGTACAGCAGTTGCGGTGAATGCTTCATTTCGGCACTCACTTTGGAAATAAGTTTTCAATATTTTGCAATGTTGCTCAAGCGTAAAGCGACTCATTTCGTTCCGCGGGGGTATGATACTGACCTTCTGTCAAGATTTCGAGAGGGAAGCAGCTGTCAGTGTCAAAATAACAAATGATTTCAAAAAAACCAAATCTTTGATCTTTCTCGACGCACGCCATGGCGCCCACCGTATAGTGAAGTAAATATTCTATGTTACTGCAAACTTATTTGTTTTCAGAAAAAAAATAGTTGGAAAATAAAGGCTCTGTACGTATAATTTTGGGCACCACTGTATATACATATCTCAGAATACTAAAAAATATAAAAGCTGATAGAAATTATTGAGTTTCTTGCACTTCAGCTACAATTATGTATCTGCTCATCCCTCGATCCCTCAATCTAAATTTTAAATTAACCTCCAACCTTTTCTGATCTGAATTTGTACCTCTGTATCCCTTCAAATATTCAGGGAGCTCCTCCGAATCGCCCAGAAGTTTGAATATACAAACATTCCAACTATCTCCTCTCCCTTAGCAAAAATATTACAAAAAATATTGAAAACGTAACTTAACATCAACATCTCAGTCCTTTTCCGGTCGAACATCGTCGATGTAAAATTTAAAAACACACAAGTCACCCCCCCGTTCCGCCAGTCCAACTCAGCAGAAGACATCCACTTAGAGCAATCTTCGAAATACAACACAAGCTCCCTTCCCATCATCATGCCCACACCTGAAAGGACGTGTTTTCTCCATCAGAAGCCGAAGATACGCTCCACGTCCGGATGCTCGCACGATTGAACGTATCCCCTTTGGGGAAATTTACATTTTCAATCATACATTCAAAATGCTATCTTTCAGAATCGCTATCCACACACCCACAGTACCAACCGAGATGACAAGCAAATTTGGCACACCTGCCATATTACTCACCCGCTCTCTCTCTGCCACCTCTCATCCACTCGGGCCGAGAAAAAATTCACTTCACGTGCTTGATTTATTAAATATGTGACACAACCCAGCAGCGGCGACGGTGGCGGGGCACACCAAATACCAAACAACACCTACAACAACTCAAAGATTCCTTCGTGTAATAAATTTTGCCAACATCCCGTGTTGTGTTGACTCAAAAGGGCCGAAACCCGCACTCGTTTCTCTGATTTATTCAACTGTAACTTATTTATAGATATTTTTCTAAGTAAACGTAATCCGCTCACAGCGCAAATCCCCTATTCCGGGAACGTAAGACACACCACAGTGCGCACTGTCCTCGTTCACGGCAAAAATCACAGGAGGCATCACCGACAAGGACACAGAAGCCTCCCCACAAACATTATTTCATGCGGAAAAATTAAGTCAAACCTTTTGATCATTCTAATTAAGTAACAACATTCAATTTCTTGACACTCCTTGAGTTCCAGATGGCTTATAATGCACAGGCGGTGCCGGGGAGGGGGATGACGAGCGGAACGAGGGAAGAACAACAAGAAGTATTTCGAAAGTTAACTTTCTTAGCAGGCACCCACAGACCATCCGCAGGCCACCCACAGGACTAATTGAAACAGGATGCTCTTGACATCGTCTTCTTCACTTTAACTGTACGCAGGGGATGTTACGGGGGGGTGTTACGCGTTGTCGCTCGTGTCTCGTTTCAATTTTGTTTGCCCACCATGCCATGGTGGCGGTCGCAGAAGGACAATTGGCTGAAGGCACTCCACCGTATCCAACCCCAAACCGTATCCATATGATGGAGAGCAGCAACCAATACCACGGGGATGATAGTCTTGCAAAACAAAGACATCTTGGTCCAATGTCAGGGTGAAATGAGCGGTAAACTAACATAATCATAATCGCCCCCCCACCCGTTGCCGAGACGATGACTGCCAGTGTCGACTACATCCGCAGGAATGAGCAGACATTAAAGTTTAATCAAAGGCAAGCGGATGAGATGAGTGAGGAGGCTAAAGAAGTTTTAGTCCTTGTGGCTGACACAACAGAGAGCTGTGCATGTGTACAGACGCACGCACACCAACCAAAGGAGAGGATGAGGTGTACCCGTAGCGATTTATTGCCAAGGATTTTTTTTACATCACAGAGCCACAGTGTCACTTTACGGTTGTGCGGCGAGCTAAGTAATTATAATCTCAGAGTACGTTCATCATCAAGTGCAAACAGTGGAGTCATCAAGCGGAGTGTGTCCCGAGCTTAGGTGGGTATGTATACATGTGTAGATGTGTGTGCACAGTGGAGAAGAATGAAAGGAAAGCTGCTTTCACCTCACCTCAGTCGCGTCTGCTTGTGCCTGCTCAGGCTCTATAGTCCTTTAAGCAGGAAAATTGATTTTGTGGAAAAATTCAATGCATTTGATGTTGCAATTTATTGCAAATTCTTTTCACTTGTGTCTGCCTCAACTTTTCGTCCGCTTTCAATTTTGAACTTGATGGAATGAGAGAAACTGTGAGGCTTTCAAAGTTTTGAGGTCGACCTTTCTAAGACCTTTTTCGAGGTGCTGCATGTAGCAGGTTCTAAGATTTTCGCAAGGAAACAGCCGAGGTGCTGCCCGTTGCAGGATCTCTTCGATGTTGTCGTACATAATCAACACTGAACAACGATTAAAAAAAAAACGACGACTACACTGGCTCTTTTTTTTGTCAGAGGATTTTTGAAACACTACTGGAGCACTCAGACTCAAAACTGGTCCATTGTACTGCCAGGTAGCAACCTACTCTAGTGCCGTTAATTTGATCCCAACGGCAATTGGTGACTGGACCAGATTCGATTTCACTTGGATTCGAACCTGGGACCCCTCAAACTTGGGGCAGGCACTTAACCAACTGCGATATCCAGTCGGCCACATCGAGCGAATGGACAACAACGCTCCATCAAAGAGGATCTTCGAATCACTGCCCACAGGTTCGAGAAGAAAAGGAAGACCGAACCTCCGCTTCAAGGACCAAGCTATCACGGATGCCAGAGCGCTTAGTCTGGATAACTGGAAGCAGCATGCCCGGGATCGCAGGGCATGGAAGGCTGCCGTGTCTCAGGCAAAGACCTTTAGCTACGGCAGAGTTAATTAAAAAACTTTGGTTTATGTATTAGTTAAATGTCAACTGGTTTTATTGAGAACTATTGACAGGAAAATAACTATTGTTATACTACGTATTAATGGAATTCAAAAAGATTACAATTGAAATTAACTGAACTGCACTGATTGAAATCTGGAACGCGACTGCCAACGAATGCGTTGCATTTTGCAGCGATGTTGACTGTTGGTGGCTTGTTATGTCCGTGGCGTCATCTGTGCTCCACACGCAGGAAACCTTACTTCTGTTGTTTGTCCCTGCATGAGGACGCCACAGTACAACCGTCAGGAATCGTTGAGTGAAGTCGCCACAGACCCTTCACGGGACTAAGTAAGTAAGTAGAACAATGGTAAAACTACTACAGGGTGGACCAAATAAGACCAACAAATTTCATTTCATTTCATTTTTTGGTTTTTTGGCACTGAGAGCTGTTTCCGACTCGAAATCTTGACAGAAAGTTAGTATCATATCTCCGCGGAACGGAATGGGTCGCTATACGCTTGAACAACGTTGGGAAATATTCAAAACTTATTTCCAAAGTGAGTACTGTGTAGCCCAAAAAGTGCGTTTTTTGAAAAGAATTTTTGGCCGAAATGAACCACTCCCCGCGACTGCTGTACGCAAGTTTGGTTTGCTCGTGGACAACACTAATCATTTTTGGCGATTTTCGAAACGCTTCACTGGAGCACTCAGACTTAAAACTGGTCCATTGTACTGCCAGGTAGCAATCTACTCCAGTGCCGTTAATTTGATCCCAACGGCAAATGGTGATTAGACCAGATACGATTTCACTGGGATTCGAACCTGGGACCCCTCAAACTTGGGGCAGGCACTTAAAAAACTGCGCCATACAGTCGCTTCGGACAACACTTATAGTCCCCGTCGTCGTATGGTGCGCACAGATGAGAATGTGGCTGCTGTAGCCGAGAGTGTGAGACTCAATTCACGAACATCAACTCGTCATCGATCTCAACAGCTCAACAGCAACACGCACTAGCCTGAGGAGAATTCTGCACAAAGATCTCGGATTGTTCGCTTACAAGGTCCAATTGACTCAGCAGTTGAAGGTGCGCGACCATCCGTTTCGTTATCGCTTCGCAGTTTGGGCCTTAGAGCAGCTTGAATTGGACAACGATTTTGAGCGAAAAATCATCTTTTCTGACGATGCGAGGCGCATTTTCATCTCGGCGGCTAAGTTAACAAAAAAAAAATTGCCGCATTGGGTCTCGGAAAACCCGCACGTTATTGTCGAGAAGCCAATGCATCCACAGAGAGTGACAGTTTGGTGCGGATTGTGAAGTGGTGGCATCATTGGACCATTTTTCTTCGAAGATTAGGAAACAACGTTTCGGTCAACGGTGGGGGTTACAGAGGCATGTTAACCGACTGTTTTTTTTTTTACCGAAATTGAAGACATGGACTTGGACGACCTCTGGTTTATGCAGGATGGCCCGCAATACAACACAACCCTGCAACAATCGATCTTTTGCGCAAAAAATTCCCAAATCGCGTTATCAGCCGTCTTGGGGATGTCAATTGGCCGTTTCGAAGCTGCGATTTGACCACTTTTGACTTTTTTTTTTTGTGGGAACCGTGAAGGTGTGATGTTTTGCCAACAATTCGGAAACGGTTTAAACAATCAATATCCAATATCGTCCAAGCAATCCGAGAGCTACAGCCCGAAACCATCAAGAAGTTCTTCGAAAATTGGTGTGACAGTCTGCGCTACAGCGAAGCCAGGCGAGGCAGCGACTGGAACGACGTTGTATTTCATAATTAATGGGAATGTTTGTTCTTAGTAATGAAGCCACAATACATGGAAAACAATTTAATTTTGTTCATTTTATTGCATTTTTAAAAAGAAACTTGTATTTGGCCCACCCCTTATGTTTGTGCCATTGTCTGTGTCCCAGTGGTCCAAAGGCTTCATTTTGTCATATCATTTGCCTATAAATCCTCTAAGGCTCCTTTCACTGGATAATGTCTAGTGCCATCAAATGGTTGGCAGCTTCTGGTGAAATTCACCAGCACACTTAGACCATGTTGGTCCATTGTGATACCCACAGTCAGATTGATCGACCGTTCCAGTGATAGTGCCGTTAATTTGATCCCAACGACAAATGGTGACTGGACCAGATTTGAAAAACCGGATAAAAGCGTATTAACTTTGCTTTCACTGGGATTCAAACCTGGGACACCTCTAACTTAAGGCAGGTACTTAACCAACTGCTCCATCCAGTCGTTGGTGTCACCAGAAAACTTGTTTGTTTATGAACCGCATGTTGTCGGCCTTTAGTCCTACCCATGGCGGCGATAGTGGGCGCCGTGGCGTAGTGTGCAGGTGCGTCGACTCCTACACTCGATGTTCTCGGTTCGATTTCCGAAAAAAATTTTTTCACGGCTCCACCTCTTTCGAATCACTGACAATGCTCAAAGAGTATAACTGTCTAGAAAAAGCTTCTCGATCTCGCCGCTCGGAGTCGGCATTAAACTGTAGGTCCCCTCCACTCGTGGGAGAACAATAGCACGCACAACACGAGTAGTTGCTGAGAAGCTAGGCCCAGGTCCACCTCGGACTGTAGCGCCGCCATTATTATTATTATGGCTTCGATAGACTTACAACTACCCCTTTCTGACAGCTCAAGTTCCAGTCTCTTGCCCTACCAATCAGTTGCTCACTTAATTGGTCCCTCGAAATTTCCCTGCCCTCAGAGAAAAATAAAAATGATCCATCTGAGCTACACCGGGATTAAATCATACGTACTTATCATTAAGTTGCGCCCCTGGCGGAGGAAGCAATTCAACTCGATGTGAATCCGGTGGAATGGGTTTGTCGTCTCAGTTCAACGATCTATTTGAGCAGCACAATAAATGCAGAGTTGTAAGACCGGTAGCGGTAATTGCCTTTCGCTCTTCAATCAGAGCCTCATAGCTGACCTCAGAATGCAATTAATGATGCGTCATGTATTTAAAAACCCCACAGAATAAAACAATCCTTTGTGGTCGCCGCAGACCACCTCTGAAAGATACGCGAAATACCTCACAATCACGAACTGTTCCCGTATCCAACCGACAGTCCGGCTATCCGAGTCAAATCACCCGCAGGGTGCGAATTTTCCGCAAACAAGGTGGGCGGCGTGTTCGTGCGTAGCACGGTTCAGTGTGCGCGTGCATTCCAACAAAAGCACGCCGCACGTCCAGCGTAGCCATCGATGGATTCAGTTACATCATCGATTCGGAAGACAAGCACACTACAATCATTTAATTACCTTTCATTGCGCTGATTTAATGAGGAGATGTAACCATCGAAACCCCGGATGTATCCGAACATCAGCGGGGGCTGACCCAAATGTCAAACCCCCCGGCACGATACCTAAACAATTCGGAAAAGTCTGCTTTCAAATCGATAGCATTCAATGAATTCGGGCGCCCGCCATTCGGAGGCTGGAGGTGATTATCTTCGCTGAAGCCCCGATATCGGCTCCACAGTCTGTTCGGTTCGCCAGGGAAAGCCTCGGATTAAATGTCGAAACGTGAATGAGAATGTATTGAGAAAAACGGTCGGTAATGGACTACAACATGGCAGTTAGTTATGTTGACAGCATACTGAGAATTTGGTTTTTCCACCACAGACGGCCGGACGGCCGAATGGCACAATGGGCACTAAATATCCTGTGAATGCGGTCAACACAATGTAACCCAATTGGATGGCCGTCGGAATGTGTGGAAATTGTTTCGCTCTCTAAGGGCCCACTGGGGAGGGCGGTTGTTGTCGAGTTGATTTCGGCTCGAAGGGTTACGATTCTCGTATTCAATTGAAAATCTCCGAGAATTTCCCAATGAAATTCCCTGAAGTGCTGGTAATTGTGCGTCGGTCGGTGCGTTGAAATCAATGTGTGGCAATTATTCCGTGCATTACCGTTGCGTGAGCGGGATTTGCGCTGCGGCCGTGAATTGAAAACTTAATTACGACACACTTAAGATTTGATTGGAATGATGAATATCTCAGATTTTGAAACATTCTGAGGCTCAACTTCGCCTCAGCGTGCATGATGTAGGTTTGATCACTCAGGAGGCAAGAGAAATTGGATTTTGAAATGTTGCTTTGGGTGCTAATTCTGATTTGCATACGACATTTTGATTTAATTTGCAATCAAAGGGTCATTGCTTTGGTGCTTTTGAATAATTAATTGCAAGAGACTTCAGAATTCAAGTACTTTCTGAGTGATTCTGAGGGCAAATTGGATTTATGATGAGCAGATTTATGATTTGCGGTGAGAAGGGTTGTTTTGAAACAAATTTGGAAAGGCCTTAAATTATTAAATTTGTCTTGAAATTCTAGCTTAAATGTTTAATTGCCTCCTGGATTTAATCAAAATCTTTTCCGATGAAATGACAATGTCTACCAAAATCGGGTTCTTATTGCATTGGGCTGCTTCTAAGGGCTCTCTTCTTCATATAGAATTTCGTCTACCTTTTCCGTCGAGTGACGTTCAATAGACAAATAATGTCCTACATTAGAGTTATAAAAGGAGATGCACACTTTCGGAATGTTTGTTTAGTTTTTACGACATTTTTGATACTTTTCTTCCTCTCCAGGTGGCGCTACATTTCAGTGTGGACTTCGGCCCAACATTTACAGCAAACACTCGTGCCTCAAGTCACAATTGAAGGGAAACTACAATTTTATCCTAACTCCAAACGGCGAGGTTGAGAAGTTTTTCTTGACTGTTAAGTTCTCAGAGTACTTTCAGGAACTCGAGAGAGTTGGTCATGTGAACATGAAATTTGTTATATTCGAGATCGAACCCGGATAGGATGCGACACACTTATGCTTGGTATCGCCAAGAAAAATGTTAATTATCTAACACTCAGGAGATGGCCTCGGTGTGGCAGCGTTCAGTTCCACAAACACACATACTCGTACTTGCACACTTCCATACAGCATATATACAGCTGTACGGGGCACAAATATGGTCTGACGTCGCGAATAAACACAATAAACAGTGGCACATGAAAGACGCCAAATCTGTCTACAGACCAGGGCTGTAAAGTACTTCAGTATTATCTGACTTCAGTACATTACAAGTACAAGTACCGAATGCTGATACTTGTACTTTTCTACCTGATTTTCAAAAGTTTCAAGAGTTGCGACAGACAAACGTTGTACTGTCAAGTCCAACAATGACTGTAGTTTGACTTCACATAAGGTTTCGGTTACAGCCGAAAAGTTACTTGTCGGATAACACTCTTGTTTTGCTTTTAAAATACTATCGTAAGCTGGGTAGATATTAGCATTTCTTTCTTTTGCGCTTTTTTAAAGTAGCTTATATTGATGTTTTGTGAGTCTCAAGCCAGTTATAAAGGCCAGGGGTTCTTCAGATGTATATGGTTTGACCGCATTCGATATCTCAGGCTTTTTAAGCCTTTTAGTTGTTTTCGGAGAATACTCGACAACCCTTTTAACAACTTCGGCTTTAGAACGGCTTCCTTCTATTCTTAGCTTAGACTCAACAGCAAATGATAATTCTTCGGCCGATCTTTCCATGAGATTTTGAATTTTTCGTTTTTTGGCTCTGCTTTCACAGTCCTGGAATTCTTTTTCAGGTCTTATGTACTTCAGGCAATGGAATTTGGAACTCTTCGCTAAGCCAACACTCTTCAGCTTTTAAAAATCGTTCTAGTGATATTTTCTTCCCTTTGTACTTTTTGTAAAGGCGTGATACAAACATTTTGCTATACTCGAAGCATTTCTTATGATCAGCTTCATCAAGAACAGATATTCAATTTTTTGGCATCACGTACTGTAAAACAGCAGTTGCACACACCGTTACGGATGCCTTGAAAAGATTTTCACTCCGAATAAATGAAAAAATTTCTTCCCGTAGAGGATATTGTCGCCCTGAAAAGGACGTATTGGTAACTGTGAGAGAAGAAAAAAGTATGTTGCGCTGAGTGTCGGCTCTTAAGTTTTACATTATTTAAAGGTAATAATACAACCTTTAAATTAGCAAAGTTTTGAGGTTGTACTCAGCTGTACTTTTTTTTATGGACCAACAAATAAAGAAAAGTTAGATTGTCTTTCGTTAAAAAAGTATCACCGTATTTAGTTCATAGTGACTAAATTGCCCCTTCTATATTAATAAAAATACACTCAATTTAAAAGTACTTCCCAAAGCATATTCTTGCATATTTGCTTCAAATATAATAACCTCACTTTTATTTCACTATACCACTTTAAAAAAAACTCCTTATCGGTAAAAGGCAAACTCGAGAGTAAGGAAAGATTTATACATTGAATTGGAAAGCTTCCCATTGCTAAAGTAAGGGAATTAAAAATGTTTTGTTTTTTGTTTCTTGTGATTTGAGTATTTGACTTCGAACCGAGCGGTATTTTTTCTAATGGAAAAAAAAAATTTTTTTTGACTTATGTCCAGCTACGATGTACTAAATCGACCACTGTGCGGCGGTACTTGTACTTGAAAAGAATGAAGTCCAGTGGTACTTGTTTTTTTTTCCTTTATTCGTACATAAATAAGGACTTAAGTACTTGATCAGTACGTACAAGTATTTGACCAGTACTTACAAGTACTTTCAAGTACTTTAAATTATATCAAATATTGGAAAGTATTTTATTAAAAAGGATTTAGCAATTAGTCGTAAGTACTAGCAATATAAGCTTGCCTTATCAATTTCCATCTATGCACAGTTATGAGTTTTGAGACGCTGAAAGCAAGACTGCTCACGTACTTCATAATACTGCTCAAGTACTTGAAAGTACTGCTCAAGTACTTTAGTAAAAAAGACTTGTACTTGATTCAATTAAAGTACCAGTACCAAGGTACTGAAGTACAAGTACAATTCCAGGTACTGGTACTGGTACTTATACTTGTACTTGATTTTGTACAGCCCTGATCTGAATTATGTCATTTTGACTTTCGACCTAATTTCACACCCACAAGTAGGTACAAGGCAAAGGCACAGTTTGACATCTTAACTTAAACCCACGTATACGCACCCGCGTGTCAATTTAAACCAGATTTAATGGCCGATGCGTGGCATATCCTTCATCTAGACAGATCCCCTCAAGTATGTCGTTAGCGCTGACATGGTTTTATCACAGAATTAATTTTCCAGCAGAAAAAAATGCCCGCCTTTTAAAATACTCCACTTTAAGGACCACCCTCTCAAAGACATCATTACAACTTATGTAAGTCATTGCTCAGTGGCGCAAATAATTTCGACCTACATCTTTAAAAGACTCTCCTCCTCAAGTATTCAATATGACGTCCTTAAAGAAACGCGCGTCACCAAATCTCACGTCAATTTTACACTTCCATTGTCATCATTGTCGCTGTCGCTGTCGTTGGCGTTGTCGTTGTCGTTGTCGTTGTCACTGTCTCTGCCGTCATCCTTGTGTGTCCTCCATTCCGAGCGAACACAAACTTACACATGCGGATATGCGCGTCCGAAGTAAGAAGACAACTCCATTGTGAATGCGCCATGTAATTCTTTTGTCTCCTATTCCTGAGCAACGTCCTGCCGCACCAGCCTTACACTGCATTCCCGGGACACGTTTCCCCCAATTCCACGAGAGTTCGTCTCGTGTCTTCGCCTCCCCGGCATTCACTTGCACGAAAAGTCCCTTTGTCTCCCCATTTCTCTAGGCAAATCGGATTATGTACTCGATGTAGAAATGGTGTCAGTGCATCCCCTTGTTTGCGTCCTCCTTTCAACGCTCTCAGGAGTAAACATATCTGTACGGAGCATCCAGCGAAGGCATTGACATGTTTTCAAATTATTTTTGTTCGATAAGATTTGCGCACACAGACACAGGCAGCCTTTTGGCACGCTTCCATTTCTTCAACTTCATCTGGTGCAGGTCCTTTCACGGCAAGGTACGTCCAAATGAGCGATGCAAATTGACTGAAGATCTAGACGGTGACTGCGTGACGCTTCAGCGACAAGCACTACATGCATTCAACTGGAACAATCAGCAAACACAATAACTCACAGCACACTGAATAATTAGCAAGCTCCACGGTCCCCCGCGCTCGTTTGAGTTGCGGGGCATGACAAAGTTTAAATTGGAAGCTGGTTAAAGTGCTAGCAAATAAGCAGATAAGCAAAACGACCTCCATCCGCAGATGGCAAAGGTGTCTCGCCTCAGGGCAAAATTCGAGCACATTATTGGAGTGAGGAGGTGCGAGTGGGTGGCTGAGGCTGACAAGCTGTGGTTGCTGTTTATTGGCATCGAGAGATGGGTTAACAAACTCCAAACTACTGGATGCTTTTGAGTACCTTCATTGCCCGAAGGGCGTGCAGAATTTTCACAGGTGTCATCGATTATTTTGATGGAAAGCTTGAGCTCATGCATATGGCTTTCATTAATATGAAAAGGAAGGGGGTGCTTCCTCCACCCTAAAACATCTCCCGAGAATGATGGAGACCATGTTTGGTGTTGTACTTTGTAAAACTGGTAGAATAGAGTCCCTGATGTGAGTTAAAACATCGGGTACTAAACAAATATTGCGTGAGGCGCATGAAAATCTAAGGATATGAGGTGTTTGCTTGAAACGGAAGCAACTCAGGGCATTAGTAACTTGTTTGATTATTTCTGAAGGCAGTTCTTTGAGGGACTCTTTTCGTCTTAGAGGCATCATAGATAGAAGTTTCAAACAAAATTAAGACCTATTCAACTGCACGCCGCTCGAAGCATCAGCGGATGCCCACGTTTAACGTGGTGCGCAGTGGAGGAGCAGACTTATCCAACTTAGTTTACGCGATTGGAGACAGCTAGAGAAGGATTGTGCCGACTGGAGTCCACCCTGGACTGTAGTACTATGCGAAAAGGAAGAAAAGAGATTAGGTATAGTAGAGTCTCGAAAAGGTGAACAGATATAAAACAGCCTACGTCCATCTTTTCAAATTGTTAAAAAATGAAAAAGCACCGAAACTCAGTTCAAGATGAACGTATACGTATATAGGAGAAAAATTCGTTCATCTTTCGGATTTGTTTTCGAAATTCTGCTGTACGAGGAGTATTCAGAAAATAATGAGAAAAATTATTTATTTATCTGTCTACATTAATGTTATCGCCTTGAAAATAGTCCTCATTGGACTATTGGCGCTTCTTCCAATCCTCAGAACACTTTTCAAACTCGATCTTTGGGATTGACTTTCACTCTTTCAGCGATGGGCTTTTAATACCATATATGTATGCTTGTAAAACTTTTAGAAATAGGAAAAAGTCACACGGAGTCATGTCTGGCGAATATGGAGGCTGGGACATCGTTACAGTACTGTTTTTTGGCCAAAAATTCACGAACAAACAACCTCCGTTCACCGCTGTTTTTGTTCAAAATTCAACAATTTTCAAACATATTTTGCTGCCAGGCGTTTCATACCCAAAACATTCGAAAATAAACTGGGCAAGTGCGAGCTTGCCGTGCCGTGGCGCCGTGGGCGTGTGGGTTCGTTCGTCGACCCATGCGTATTAGACTTTCGCAGTCTAGGTTCGATTCCAAGTTCAGACAAACAATTTTTCAAAAAAAATTGTTCACGGCCCCACCTCTTTCGAGTCACTGACAATGCTCAAAGAGTATAACTGTCTAGAAAAAAAAGCTTCTCAATCTCGCCGTTCGGAGTCGGCATTAAACTGTAGGTCCCTTCCACTCGTGAGAGAACAATAGCACGCACAACACGAGTGGTTGCTGAGAAGCTAGGCCCAGGTCCACTTCGGACTGTAGCGCCGCCATTATTATTATTATTAAGTGCGAGCTGAACTCGCACGGCGAAGGTTCCGTCGCATAATATTGATGGATGATTTTTGAATATCAAACGACGTTTCCAAGCTATTTCATTTGAATTTTCTTTTAACTTCAACCCAAATCAACTATTCATCACTACATTCATACATCCAAACAAACAAGCATCCACCCATACGTATACCTACATCTCTATCCAAATTTATACAACACAGAAAATCCCTTCCATCCATGCCCAATCAGTGATCATGGCTGCGATGCGTACGTACGCTGTTGTTGGGCATTTAGGGGTTGAGATCTCTCTAAGAGATAACAATCATCAACGCAGAGTACTGGAGCCACCCCCAAATGGGCCCGCTTTTTCAATTTTAGTGCATGGGCAATGACATCTAGGCCTGAAGTACCTAATTCCAAAATTTCATGTCGATATCTTTATAAACTTTGGAGATAAAAAAGTGTGACAGACACGACGGACGGACGGACGGATGGACGGACACACCGAAATTATAAAGGTTCCGTTTTTGTAGACGAAACCTTAAAAAAAAGCCAAATCTAAACAAAACTTTCTTAATGCAATCTAAAGCAGGACAGGAGAATCCTTCCATCAAACCCATCCCTTTCCACACATATTTTGACATAAACAATTTTTTAACAATTTGTACCCCAAAGTACAAATTTCTTAGACACCGCAAAATTTCACATCCATTCGAATATTTCACTGAAAATTAAGTTTATCGTCTTTTGACCCGCCACAGGGTGGCCTACTTTCTTAACTTTGTAAATCAATTTGCACTATTTATTGCTTTTCTGCTGCATTAAATTTCCTCCGTCTTCCACGGAAAAAAAAAAGAAAACGAAAACTTCTCCAAGTCAACACCCAAACCTATTCAGCATTTCCCACGTGTGTTCCACACAAGAGTTGTGTATTAACCATACACATGTCAATGACAGCGGCAATCGCAACAACTTGTAGGAAAAAGTTCTACCACCCGTCAACCGTTCACTCTCACCCCAACATCGACGAACGAACGTCACCTTGCGAATAAAAATTTGAGACAAGCCAGAGGGTGGCTTGCGAAATCAACACAAAAAAAATATTCCTTCACATACAGCTTTTCTTTTACCTGTCGACGTGGTCGCAAAAAGATAACTGCTTCCATTATTACGATGCCTCCTCGCCCACGGCCCACAACCCACACCCCACACCCACTCTCTAGCTGGCTGCTTTTGACATGTATATTACTTCTTACCCCCGTCCGCTGTGCTCGTGTGTGAAAGGTATGCGACTTCGTGTGTGTCGTTTTTCAGAGCCCTTCCCTTTCCCTTTCTGCTCGTTCCGCTTAGCTACTCAGTGTCACTTCATAATGCCACCTCCGCCCCCGCAAAAAAAACGAAGACTTGACGCAAATGTGGCGTGCACGGTGACACTGCAGGGAGGCGTAGGCGTTGGTAGGGTCCCCCCAAGTGCCGCAGCCCATACCTTTCGAACATAAAAGTTTCATTTTAAAGGCCCATGTAGACATCATAACGGAGGATGGCAGAAAGACGAGATGGATACCACTGAGGCAGCTCCCTCCTAATTTCAAAGAAATCAATTTGAATCTTTTTTGTGCCCATTTTTTGTAGAACCCTCGTATCGTCGAAGAAGGTGAGTCTATTGTTGCGCGCGTGCCAGAAGGACAAATGGCCACTGGACACTGGTTCTGATTAATAACACAGAGCCCGTGGCGTTTGGCGACGGCAGAATTAATAACATGCCATAAATATTTCTTCCGATATGGCATCTGGTTTCCGAGTATCTCCTTCACTCAATCCAAGACAAAGCGAGCGATGTCAATTGTATCCTCAAAATTGCTTCTCCGCTTCCCGGGCGGGTATTTATGACAGCCAGTCAGAACGGACAACCGTCGATAAAATATTTAAACCCTCGTCAAACGAAGCTGGTAGATATGTACACCCGAGCACACTACATAGAAACTAGGTACGAAGGTAGAAAGATTGCAGAAAATTAATGACAGAGTTTGTAGTATTTGACAGGCTACACCAAGGCAACCGTTTTGAGTTTCGGAGGGACTCTGGTATGTGGCATTCTTTTGCCTCTGCATCTCCCTCCCTGGACAACAGTTTAATTGGAATATTTTTCGGGCAGTCTAGGACAAGAAATGTAACAGACTCGCTACAGCCTTAATTAGGACATTCTTCATAATTTTGAATCATTTATTTTCGTATCTCCGGAGAAATATTTTCGTAGTTAAGTTGGCGTCCCTGTGGAAATACGATGCCATCCTGTGGGCATCGACTGGGGGGGTGCTCTAAATGAGTTCTGAGAATTCTTGGTCCTTCAGATGAATTATGAAGAACTTCATTTCACCAATGAGTTATAGGATTATTCAAGCAGATACCGAAATGCAACCGCATTTCTGGTCTGATCGTAATTACGGTACAATTGTGTAGTGCTTTGGTTATTGTGTCTAATGAGATGAAGGACTTGCGGTTCATAACAAGAATATGCTTTTTTTTTAAATTCATGAATTCTATTCCGACCGCAGAAATTAAATTGAAATTAAAATAGCCCACAACAGAAATCATCTAGGGCCAAACGTTTAATTCGGAGATGGAAGAGGAACTTTCCACTGGAAAATTGAGTTACTCTATTTGACTGATTCCAGCTCATGAAGCAATTAAATACTTCTGCATTTTATAATAAATTTTAGAAGTCCTTAAATAATAATATTAAATGATAATTATTTAATAAATAAAATTATAATTAATAAATAAATAAATAAATTATAATATAAATTTGATTATAATAATTAAAATTATAATTAATAAATAATAATAATAATAATGGCGGCTTTACAGTCCGAGGTGGACCTGGGCCTAGCTTCTCAGCAACCACTTGTGTTGTGCGTGCTCTCACGAAAGGACGGGACCTACAGTTTAATGCCGACTCCGAACGGCGAGATTGAGAAGCTTTTTCTACACAGTTATACTCTCTGAGCATTGTCAGAGGTGGAGTCGCGAACAATTTTTTTTTTTTTGAAAAATTGTTTGTCCGAACTTGGATTCGAACCTAGACTGTGAAAGTCTAAGGCGCATGGGTCGACGCACGAACCCACACGGCCATGGCGCCCGGAGCATGCGCTTGGTCTGTCTATACCCTGGAGAGTCATGCCACTTTCGGTTATGCTCTCGAGAGGTCTAACCATCAATGGAAGCCCTAACCAAGGACGCAGGCAGTCCTAATGGAGGTTCAGGTCCTGAGAATACCTCCGCCGATTTTTGCCTAGCAAGCGATCTCATTTGATGTGATCCCGTGGTCGCATGGGACCCAGACAAGTCTTAGCGGATGTAGACTACCGATCAAATTCGGAGAGGACTTGCATTTCTGAACTATCCTCGAAGTGGTTAGAGGTTTGAACAAGTTCTTAAGCACAGCTTGGCTATTGCTACAGACACAAATACTTCGCCCCTTCCACCTGTTCTTTACAATATTTGTAGTTCGTGGCCATTAGGATCGCATAGGTTTCCCCTTGGAAAACCGACGCAAATTTATCTAACGATGTGTGCAATCTAATGTTGTCGCCCTTCACGAAGGCCCCAGAGCCAGAATGTCCACCATACAATCGCAATCGATGCACGCGACAGCGGTTGTACACTAAAAAGCATGTGACCATACAATATCGGTACAACGGTTGGTTGTGTCAAAGAACACGATACAATTCTTGTACACAACATCAAGTCCGTTGGCGACTGGGTGGCGATACGACTGGATGGCGCAGTTGGTTAAGTGCCACCCCTAAATTAGAGGGGTCCCAGGTTCGAATCCCAGTAAAATCGAATTTGGTCCAGTCACCATTTGCTGTTGGGATCAAATTAACGACACTGGAGTTCCGCGTAATAATAAATAATAATGGCGGCGCTACAGTCCGAGGTGGACCTGGGCCTAGCTTCTCAGCAACCACTCGTGTTGTGCGTGCTATTGTGCTCTCACGAGAGGAGGGGGCCTACAGTTTAAAGCCGACTCCGAACGGCGAGATTGAGAGGCTTTTTCTAGACAGTTATACTCTTTGAGCATTGTCAGTGACTCGAAAAGGAGCCGTAAACATTTTTTTTTGAAAAAATTGTTTGTCTGAACTTGGATTCGAACCTAGACTGTAAAAATCAAATGCACATGGGTCGACGCACGAACCCACACGGCCACGTCGTCCAATACTGTCATCGAGAAATGAAGCCAAATATAGGCGACTTGCGACAGTTATAACTTCGAGGTAAAGAGTCTTCGGGACTTCCGAAATTTGACAATTGATAACGGCAATATTGTTGAAGCTATATCCGTTAAATTGGCTTTCATTTAGTCAGCCTGTTTTTCCATATTTTCGTGGACGGATATAGCGTTCATCAAAACGAGGAAATGTTATAGTTGTTTTATCAAAATGGGTTTTCTCTTCGGGCAACGTTCCGCGGGCTTCGCCCATTTTACCGTCGGCATAATCCTCCTACCGGGAGGACTGTTCGCAGTGCGTTAGGTAGGTGATAAGGTGCTTGCGACTGGTCTCATGAAGAGCATCAGTTCTGTTTTTTCTGGGTTGACTTTCAAGCCTCGAGTGGCAGTCCAATTGTTGACTAACCTCAATTCATGATTGAGGCGCTTGCTAAGCGCTGCCATCCAGAGCTCTACTCAGCAGGAGTTACCTCCTTTTTTTAAGGCTACTCAAACTCTGAAATAGAGACGGCGGCGGGTGAACATGGAACAACGAATTCTTCCGGGCATCTCAGTTGGGGTTTACGCCAAGGGTTAGTTTCCTCAACACGCAAAAGGCGTTTAGTTCAGAGACAACAACATGCCTTGGATACGGACGGGCGGATTCACTGTTGACGACCCCAGCAATCAAGTTCTATCCAGTAGCTTTGTTCTCACAAAACGATTAAAGAAATTTTAAAACCAGGTTTGAAGAGGCTTTTTGAATATAATTTCTGAACTTTTTCCACTTTTCCATTTTTCCACAAATTTACACAAGTTTTGAATATAGAACCCGTTTATACAACGCCTGGGTTTAAATGCTGTGTCACCACAAGTGTGGAAATCAAAATGTTCCAGCAGCCTCTGAATAATGAAAGACGTTGTGGAATCCATAATGACCCTCACTCAATGTTCGATCTGACGGGCCAAAAACTCTCGCGCAATCCCCTGTTTTCACAACTTTAATCCAACGCGACCAGAACTTGCAGGCAACCGGTATGAAGTCCACTAAACCAACCCACGAACTCCCAACGCCTGCACCAAACTCAAAGCAAGGGGGATTGCATTTTTTGCCGACTTGACACTTTCATATTTTAACGTATTTAGAAAAACACGATTAATAATTCGTGCGTCAGTGCGATAAAACGAATATTTATTTATTGCATCACCGCCGATTTTTGCACCCAATCACGGAGCGGTGGCAATAAAGTACGTTTCTGAATAAACAACATTTTTGTTGGCATTAAATTTTTGAAATTCCAGAATTTTTCAGCATTCACACGGCAGTTTAAAACCTCCACGGTTCGCTTCGCGTTCGGGGGGCCGGTGAATTCGAATGGATACAATGTCACAAAACATTTAATTAAAATATTAATTTCCCCTTCGCGAACGGCGTCAAATTTGATTCACCCGCTGAAAGCCACCAACGCGGGCTCCGCATATATCCCGCCAATTGAAATTTATTCGCTTCAAGTTCTGAATGATTTTCTGATGACACAAATTTGGGTACCGTGCTTTTTTTATTTTGAATTTTTTAAATGTCCACCGTTTCCTTGCCGGAGCTGCAATGACGCACGGCGAATTTAATTTAATTTCCGTGCGAATTACGAAAATCATTCAAACGAACGCCAGAGTTGAGATGGAGCTTGAAATCCTATCGTTTACACTTTCCGTTGTTTGAGTGGGGACACTCAACAGCTAAGTGAAATTGAATTTGAATTTGGCGATACGAATCCGATTGATTCGCTAATGCAACCGCCAGTGTACACATCGTCCGGGAAATGGTGGCACGGATGACCGAGGCGCAGTTATCTAATTCCATATAAATTATGCCGCTTAGACAACCAGGTCACGATTTCAGTATTTTCAATTATAATCGAAACGTGTCGGGTGGTGTTCGGTGGAATTGTGTTTTTGTTTAACCGGAAAATGACGCTCGTGGTACGGAGTGTTGATTGTCTTTTTCATAGATCACATCGTAATGGATGGACAATCCTGTGTCCATGACTATTTTTTTCAACACAAAAGAGATTGAGTGGTATTCCGAATGGGAGATTCAACCTTCGAAAATACATGACTAGAGTTTTGGACGCAATTTAACTGGAAAAATGTGAAAATACAATCCGACCGACAAATTACTGCGAGTCATCAGAGACTTTAGATTTCACTGAATGTAAGGTGAGAACATGGACTCAATTTTATCTAGAATTGATATCCAGGAAAAGCAAGTCATAACCCCTTAAGTTGGCTTCTCAGATTTATTCTATCCAGGTTAATTTCACTTAAAGTGATTTTGAAAGGATTTCGAAATTATGAAATCGAGTGAAATATAGAAACCTGAAAACACTCGATTTGAAAATTTAATTTCGATTTGATTTCACTCGATTTCTGGAACCTAACTGTAAATCTAGAAACTTTTGGAGCGACTTTTAAAAAGAAACGCCAAATACTAAAAGGTGACCAGATGGAAAAGATAGAAAATGAATTTAGATAAAACAACAACAATACATCATATCAGACAGACCATATCAGCAGAGATAGAAAATTGGTTCTAGCTTGATTTAGAAGCTACAAGTGTATGAAATAGCACATCATTCAAATGGCCGTCTCAGTCTAGCTGGCAGTACTTCAAGCGGTGGCGGTCGGTCCAGTTTTTATGACTGGGTTCAATGTGTAGGGCGTTATTTCTCGGCCTCGGCCTCGAGGTTGTCTAAAATAGTTGGCTAGTTAGCGTAGACTAGAGGCATGGACAATATCCCAAGCGAATGAACAGTCTCTTGGTCTTTTCGAGAGAAAAGTTCTGAGCGCAATCCTTGGTCCTGTTTGCGTTAATGGCATTTGTTTGAGAAGGTTCAACTGCGAACTATATGGGCTGTACAGCGACATGAGTCTAGCCAGCCATCTACGGATTCAACGCCTAAGATGGCTAGGCCATGTAGAGCGTATGGAGAACTTAGCTCCGACCCGAAGAGTCTTCGACTCTGAGCATGTGGGAAAACGTAAAAGGTGGCGCACACAAGTCGAGGAGGACCTCGGCCGGCTTGGTGTGCGAAACTGGAGACAGCTGGCGAAAGATCGTGCTGGCTGGAGAGGCATGTTGAGTGAGGCCCAGGTCCATCTCGGACTTTAGCGCCCTAAAAAGAAGAAGAAGAAGTAAGCGTAGACTAAGAACTTGACGCAGCCCCAGGGAAAATTATCAAGAGGTTTCAAGTCACATAATCGCGGCAGTCAATTGACGCTCACCGTGAGATAACCCTGTCGCAAAATGTCACCTCCATAAATTCGAGCGTTGCGTCGCCTGTCGGGATTGTGGCATGTTGGAATCACGTCTTGTTGGAATCACAGCTCGGATATATCGATGTTGTTGAGCTCTAGCCACAAAAAGTTGGTTAACATCGCTCTATACACGAGTCCATTGACGATAACGGTGTCTCCTTGCTCATTTCGAAAAAAATAAGGCCTAATGAAGCCATCATGCCATACCGCCAATCGCACCAAACAGTCAATCCTTAGGAACGCGTTGATGCTTGTTTGAACACTTGTGGATTATGTTTGCTAAATTATGTGCAATTTTACTTGTTGACATAGCTGAAAAGCTAAAAATGGATATCGTCCGGGGAGAAGATTTTTTGGCCAAAAACCGGATCTCCGGCCAACATTTCCACCGCCCAATTAACGAACTCACGGCGTTGTCTATGATCGTCAACACGATCTGTTGTTGGATTTGCACGCAACCGCCGGATTGACTCACCTGATGGCCGCCGAATCGACAATTCTGGATCTTCTTCGATACTGACCGCTACGGCGGCTATATTTTTCTCATTTCGCACCAATCTCTGTCAGGTTGATGGCTTAAGATCCAAAGAATGTACTCTAACTCAAACCATAATGACGACCGATCTCACGACGTAATTCACGGTGCGTATTGAGCAGGTATTTCGATATTATTTTCAAATTATTCCCGCATGAAGCATGACATGTTTGTTCTTGATGAACATCCAGATTCTCTTGACACCTATTTCAGCTATGTCCGTTAGTTAATTTAAGTAGAAAACTCCTAGGGTTTCTCTCCTTGTGGAGGCGATTGCAGGACAGTTGCAGAGAAAATTAGACGGTGTTTCGTTCTCTTCTTCATCCACGCATCTGCTGCAGAAGTCGTTGTAAGGCAGGCCTAGTCTCGCAGTGTGTCTTCCCATAGCGCAATGTCCTGTGAGGACTCCTACTAGGTTACCCAATTTATTCCTGTTAAGGCTGAGGATGACTGTGCTGAAACATAACAATAGGAAAACTATCATTGCTATCTGGCCATCCTTCACATTGACATACAATTGAGAACGTTGCATCAAATGGGTGGAGGGAAGTTCAAATTTAACTTTTTTTGGGAAATCAAAAAAAACTCATGAAAAATTAATTATTACACGAATATTTTAAGTTTTAAATCTAATAAACAATATTAGTAATTACTGCGATTTTTTAAAGTTTAGATCTGCCCCTCATTTGTTAAAAATATGGACTTGTCCCCCTTTTGCTGCAAGGTCCTCAATTTACTTATGGTCCCAGATTGCGACGGAGCACTTATTTCTCAAATCCAATTCTTCCAGACTCGCTTCAGCATTTCGCTCTCGAGCTGCGGAGGTGCTACACCTGTTCATGATCTGACCTCTGGTTGTGCCTGCATTTACGTAGCAGCGCATCGATCATTTGTGTGCTGCCCATGAATAATTGTTGTTTGTGCAAATCCGACTGAGCGATTTAAAATCAAGCGTTGTCATTAAGTGAAGACATTTTAAATTCAGGCTGTCATTAAGCCGCGTTTGGGTATATAAAGCTTGTTGGCAAGCAGTGATTCATTGAGTACTTCTACAGCCGTTGTTATGAAACTTCATTGTCCATCATATTCGTTTTGAAAATGTTTTGAAAATTTGTTCATGCAAAAAGAGAAATCTTCTCGTGACTTTTCTTAGTTGATTTCTCGAAATTCGTTTACAGTGGATCAATAAACAACTCGGACACTTATCTTCTTATTTTTTGAAAGGGATACATTTTTTTAACTCGCAAAAACCTATAAGAACTATGCTTTTTTTTCCCTTTGGAATCAAGTCTTATTCTCGGATGAGAGTAAAAGAGTAAAGCCGTGTTATAACATGGTGGTGGCTTTGTACCAAGGTAAGTGTCCGAATTCTTTATTGATCCACTGTACGTATTAATTTTAGAGCGACTGCAAATAAGTGATTACGTGCTTCGAGACTCAATTGTTTACTGCGAAATATCCAATTGAGGCATAAAATTAATAATAATAATAATAATGGCGGCGCTAGAGTCCGAGGTGGACATGGGTCTAGCTTCTCGGCAACCACTCGTGTTGTGCGTGCTATTGTTCTTTCACGAGTGGAGGGGACCTACACTTTAAAGCCGACTGCGAACGGCGAGGTTGAGAAGCTTTTTCTAGACAGTTATACTCTTTGAGCATTGTCAGTGTCTCGAAAGAGGTGGAGCCGCGAAAAAATGTTTGGTGTTTTTTCGGGAATCGAACCGACAACATCGAGCGTAGGAGTCGACGCACCTATCCACTACGCCACGGCGCCAACATAATAAGTGATTACGTGCTTTGAGACTCAAATGTTTACTGTGAAATACCCAGTTCCGGCATATAATTGCCTGATTTGAAAATTGTCTCGGTTGCTTTGAGATTACAACTCTGAATACATATAAGGTGCAGTGTAGTTTTCCGGGACGTCTTCCTCAAAAAACTTCTTTTTTTTCGGGGGATTTTTGAAACTCTCAGACTCAAAACTGGTCCATTGTACTGCCAGGTAGCAACCTTCTCTGGTACCGGCAAATGGTGATTGGACCAGATTCGATTTCAATGGGATTCGAACCTGGGACCCCTCTAACGTGGAGCAGGCACTTAACCAACTGCGCCATCCAGTCGCAGTCAAAAAACTTACTCTCATAAACGTTTCCCAACAGTCGTTCTGTTGGCTCAAAAGCATGCCACTGGTCGGCATCCTGTTGTGTCTCACCAGGTAAATCAGAGTTTTCTTGCTCAAAAGATACAAATTCGACTAGAAGCACTCGTTTGGACTTTGCTCAAACATAGCAAGTTGACAATTGGCCCTAAAGATGCAACCAGATTTCATGATTGATGAGTTCCAACTGCGATGAGATAGAAATGCCAGACATGAACATAAGGATAAAAGCAGATATTGTGTTAGATTCCCTTTTAAAAAAAAGTACGATTAACGAAATTAATTTAATGGAAGAAGAAGAACACTTAAGATTTTCATTTAATTCTGAGAGAAGACAGTCTCCTGATGGTTCGAGAAAGATTATTCTCTGTACTCCTTCTTGGAAAACCAAAAACTGATTCAATGACTTCCCTTCCAACACGAACCATTATCAATTCTGAGAAGTGCGTTAAAAGCCCAAAGTCAGACAGAAACAATCCCATTTAGATAGAGATCTTGAACCCTGAAATTATTACCGCTCACACCAGGGCCATAAATCAAAGACCCGATGGAGCAAGTTCACCAGTCCACCACCCGACTCAGGACACAGTTGACAATCAAAAATTAAATGAATTATCGTGTATGCCCGAAGTGAGGGCCGTGTTTGGCAACCATTTTGTAGTAAACAGCGAAACATTTTGCTAATTAATTCACACTAGCGCCGGAGTGGCCTAATTAGAGCCACGTCGTCGTTGTGTTTGTTTTCCCGCGAAGCCCTTGAGATCACCCCAAATGATATTCAAATGAAATTTATTTGAAAATTTATTCACACCCAAACCCGGCCGCCGCCATCCACCTCATTCAAATCGGTGTTAACCTGCTTAAGTGTTCCACAAAAAGTGCCAACTAAGTCTGAGCTCAGACCCTTCTCCCCTTCGCCAAAAAATTACCCCATTTATGGCCTCAAGTCATGACATTCATGACGAATACTGCCGTTCTCGGGACGGGGGAGGCAGTAATTAAACGCCGAAGCGAGCACACAGAAGGGGGTTGATTTGTATTGTTCCCCCCGTTACGTAGTTAGCTCCTTCCTGGAGCCACCCAGCATCAACTGTTGTTGGGCTCATGAATATGTACGAGTGTACCTCCTCGAGAGCACGTAAAGGTGGGTTGCTCTGTAGAAGTGGCCACGTTTCCTTTTTCCCTTCGCTTTTGTTTTGTGTTTTTTTTTTTTGTGGGGGGGGATTCCCAACCGGGTGTTTCGAAACAAATTCATGTGCAAACGACATTTTGTCACATTTGCTACATTTTACAAGCAACCCCCCAGACATCCCGGTTACGGGGCCATTTGTGTGTGTTTGCTCAGGTGGTTAACGATTAATGTTGTTTGAGGAGCAGAATCGTAGTCAGCAGGAAAAGAACTCTCTCCTGGCAGACACACAAATAAATCCTACGGACAATAAGGGCAGGGCCTGTCTCATTTCTTACGGTCGGTTAACCAACAAAGGCGAAGCAGTTCGTTCTTCTCTGCCGGCCCGCTCGCCGGCTCTGCGGCTTCGTTTTGGAGGTCGTTTTCTTGATTTAATGGCTGACCATAAATTCGTGTTGAGTTCGGATTACGGAAAGCCGACGTGTCGTGCTCTCCCTCCCTCCCACCAGCACCGCCCCCTCGGCACACAACTCGCTCGCACAACTGACAGATGAATACGGTTCGGTTTGACAGTTTATTTATTGACACGAACTAATGCGGCCGGCGTATCTGTTCGACTGGTCTCAATCTCAGGGCTCTTGATGTGATCATAATTTGTAAATTAAATGCGATCCTTAAGTGACATGTCTGTTTGGGCTTGTCAGTCGGGTGACAATGACAGGATCTGGTAACGGCTTTCAATTGCTGCCGCAATTAATCCGGGCAATCATGAATGGAATCCTTGAAATAATTTACTGCCATTGATTGTGTGTGTCTTTAGTGCTGTGCTGATGGTCCTGATGGGCAATGATAGGGCGTACAGTGATGGTGATGATAGTGATTACCTGAGGAGTTGGATGCTTTCTTCGACATAATTGATTGTTTGTCATCCTGTGTGGGTGTGCGTCCGGAGGGGCATTAAAGTTAATGATTATGATGCCAACAGCAGCGGCAGCAAATGTGTTACGACAGTGCTTAAAGATGTCAATATGTGCGTGCGGGATACATGATTCGTTCAATTATAATCGATGCTGTGTGCACTTGCCTTTGGGGCCGACACGTGCGGGATTTACTTTGGGGGAAGGGATTAATTGCTGATGTATGGTGCGTATTGCAGGGAAGATGGCCATAAGTTGGGGGCGTTTGTGAATTAAACCGTGCATCTACTGGGTTGCTGTTATTGTGGCAAGTGTTTGCTCGGATCACCTTGCGACATGAGATGGTGTGGGCATGCAGGGTGGTTTTTGAACCCTCATGAGGTTGACGAATGAGGGGATTTCAGGGTTTTGTAACAAAACTGAGTCATATGAACAGATTTAAGACTGAGCTAACAGGCGATTTTCAATTTTCGAAAGAGCAAACTGGATGTGAAGATATAGTGGCCTGCGATGAATGAAAAGACGTGCCACTCCCTATGAAGGTTGAAATTTTGTCGAAGGCATGCCGTGGTTGCATCTTCAATGCACTCTTTATGACAAAGCCATGAAAAAAACTGGATTTTCTGGATTCATATGCCCATGGCGGTGTAACGCCAGCGGAATTCAAATTAGTATCGATGCACAACGATTCTAGAATTTCCGAATCGTTTGAAACCTGCACCGGATTCCACCAAGGAGAAGCGTTGCCGTGTGATTTCTAGAGTCCGACAGAAGGCCAGTTTTTCGGCCGAAGTCGAAGCCGAAGCCGAAGCCGAAGCCGAATGTTCGGTCAGACTCTAGTGATTTCCTCAATCTATTTCTGGAAAAGATAGTGCAGCGGGCAAATGTAAACACGGAATGCACTATCTCCTACAAATCGTCCAGCGTTTAAGAGAGTCGTTATTTAGCCGCACCACACGGATATGGAATGCTCTTCCCAGCCCAATATTTCCCACTCACTACAATCCGCAGACATTTAAGACCAATGTGCACAGGTACCTCCTCTCCTTTTCTCCTTCTATACCTTCGGCCCGTGCTGTGTTTTGATTCCGGACACTTAAGAATATTCGTTACACATTTTGTGCGTGCAAATAATAAAAAAAAAGGTAGTTAAGCTGTTTGTCTACCGCCATCTTGGTGTATATCCGACGCAGGATCGCCCTCGGCAACCGCTGCATCCGCGATCACTTAATCTGCATACCGCAGGTTCGGTCTTCCTCTCCTTCTCGAACCAGGAGGCTCGGATTCGAAGACCCTCTCAGCTGGAGCATTGTTGTCCATACTCTAGTTGTGGTTGAGTCAAATCAGTCGACGGATTTTTGCCTTCCGGACTACATCCACATCCTGGTATAGCTCACAGATTTCGCGGTTGTGTCTTCTCCCCCATTCACCTTCCTCGCAGACGGGACCACATATCCGACGTAGAATTTTTCTTTCGAAGGCACCAAGAATCAGCTCTGCAGTTCTCCTTAGTGTCCAGCTTTCGGCTCCACATAGCAGGATCAACAGAATAAGAGTTTTGTAGAGCATGATTTTGGTCCTTCGAGTCAGGAGTTTTGAGCCCAGTTGTTTTGACAAACCGGAGTATCATCTGTTGATACGGGCGATTCTACGTCGGATCTCCACTGTGATGTCGTTCGTGGAGTTCACGTTTGCCCCGGGGTAGACAAACTCCTTCACTACCTCAAAATTGTCGCTGTCGATTGTGATGTTTTGCCAATGGTGGTGTGCGGCGGATCGTTTCTAGCTCGGCAGTATATACTTTGTCTTATCCTCATTGACCTTAAGACCAGCTCCTTTCACGTGTTCTTCAATCGCCGTGAAAGCTTCCACTACGGCGCGTTGGGAACGCGTAACGATGTCGATGTCATCTGCGTATCCCAACAGTTGGACAGACTTGTATAAGATAGTGCCTTCCGTGTTTACAGCAGCCCGCCGCACTATCTTCTCCAGTACAATTGAAGAAATCACACGACAGCGCATCTCCTTGCCGATACGATACGACTGGATGGCGCAGTTGATTAAGTGCCTCCCCCAAGTTCTGGGGGTCCCAGGTTCGAATCCCAGTGAAATCCAGTCACCATTTGCCGTTGGGATCAAATTAGCGGCACTGGAATAGGTTACTACCTGGCAGTACAATGGACACTGGTTTTGAGTCTGAGTGCTTCAATAGAGTTTCAAAAATTCGCCAACAAAAAAAACTCCTTGCCGAAGGCCGGTGTAGGTTTCAGACGGTTCGGAAGTCCTCGAGCCGACCTGCACAATGCATCGCGTATGTGTCAGCGTCAGCGCTTCGAATAGTTCCTAGCGATGAATGCTGTCGTATGCGGCCTTAAAATCGATGAAAAGATGGTGCGTGCCGATTTGAAACTCGCTGGTCTTCTACAGGATTTTGTGGAATTTGAGGATTTTTTTTCGGAGGATTTTTGAAACTGCACTGAAGCACTCAGACTCAAAATTGATCCATTGTACTGCTACGTAGCAACCTACTTCAGTGCCGTTTGATCCCAACGGCAAATGGTGACTGGACCAGATTCGATTTCACTGGGATTCGAACCTGAGACCCCTCTAACTTGGAGCAGGCACTTAACCAACTGCGACATCCAGTCGTTTGTGAGGATTTGGTCTATAGTCGATTTGTCAGGTACGGCTGCACTGGTACGTGCCGATTAGTGCGGAGCAAAACAGTTTTAGACCTTCACACAGTACGCTGAACAAGATCTTTTAGTTGACGTTGAGCAGGGATATACCTCTATAGTTGTTGCAAGAGGTAGGATCGCCTCCCAAATTCTACAAATGATCTGGTGCATGCTCCCTAGCAGATCATCGCCACTGGCCTTGAAGAGATCTGATAGCAAGCCATCTGAGCCTGCGGTTTTGTCGTTCT
Organism: Myathropa florea; assembly: GCA_930367185.1. Lineage (NCBI taxonomy): Eukaryota > Metazoa > Arthropoda > Insecta > Diptera > Syrphidae > Myathropa > Myathropa florea. The sequence goes on from OV884003.1 coordinate 20,387,682, forward strand.
TCAGCTTTGTAATGCCTGCACCGACTTCAGTGGGCGCCGTGGCGTTGTGGGTAGGTGCGTCGACTCCTACGCTCGAGGTCGTCGGTTCGAATCTCGAAAAAAAACATCAAACATTTTTTCACGGCTCCACCTCTTTCGAGTCACTGACAATGCTCAAAGAGTATAACTGTCTAGAAAAAGCTTTTCAATCTCGCCGTTCGGAGTCGGCATTAAAGTGTAAGACCCCTCCACTCGTGAGAGAACAATAGCACGCACAACACGAGTGGTTGCTGAGAAGCTAGGCCCAGGTCCACCGCGGACTGTAGCGCCGCCATTATTATATTATATTATTATTACTACCGACTTCAGAGCTGGGTGAGATGACTACTTCATCGACTGGAGTTGGGATTTCTTCATTCCCTATCATTCTCTCCTGGTCCGGCCCGCTAAGCAGCTGTTGGAAGTGCTGCTTGAAAACATCTACTATTCCCTGTGGGTCAGTAACTAGATTACCCTCACAATTTCTAAGAGCCTAGGTGCCTTTCCTAAACCCTGCTGCGAGGTTCTTGGCTTTCTTATAAATGGCTTTCTGACTTTCTGCTTGTCCCTAGACTCCTCGATATCCTTGAGCTGGGAGGTCGCGATGGACCTTTTCTTTATCTCCTTCCTTCCAGTGTCCCGTGTTCTACAAAATTCGACACCAAACGATGAATAGTGTTGTCAAACGCTGCTTGTTGCCTACGATATTTTTGACAAAAACTGAACGATTATATCCACTAGAGTTGTACCGAATAGTGATTTGGCCGGATACCGGATACCGAATATTCGGCCTGCAGCTAGGCCGGAATGGCGAATATTGTTTTTTTTTATTTTGTCTTGTTTTTTTACTGAAAAAGCGACTATCCGGTATTCGGCCGGATATCAAAAGACTATTCGGCTCCGTCCGGATATATATAAGTAGCCGGATAGGCCGGATAGGCCGAATACCGAATACTTGCCGGATATCCGTCACACCTCTAATATCCACTGTACAACGTCACTATTTAGGCACATTATTCCGATATGAAGCGATTCATGGTTAAAATTGTACTGATTCGGTGTTCCAAAACCTTGTCTACTCAAGCCTACCAGTCAAAATATGTCAAAGTTATTCAACGCTTACGTACCGACATGAAAAATGGCGCCAGCTTTTTCTTTCTTTCCTTCCGACGCCTATGACAGCAAAATTGTATGCAAAATGAAAAAGAGAACCAGCCTTGAGCACTGGAAATTTCAAGGGAACTTAATATTTTATTTCGCGAACCTTTGACGAATGTACTTAAAACCACGAGGGGTAGTGCTTGATATTACCAAGTCATCAACTAACGCAACATTAGTCAAAAGGTAGAGAAAAAAAGGGGAAAAAGGAAAACAATCGTTCGAAATTTCCATTCACAAACTTTCGTCCCGCTCAAAGTGAATAACCCACTCAATCATAAAACCTTCGGTATCCTTTGGGTTGAATCATCCATTTCTCAACCATAAAATTACATCACAAAGAAGCAACCGAAGCCCTGGCCATTCCATTTGTCCTTGTTGCCAATTCCAATAAAAACCAAAGAGCGACGTGCAGTTCGAGTTATTTTAAAAATTTGCCTAATAACGCCGGCAACCGCAAGGCAAAGCTGGAACAACCGTCATCAGTTAAAGGACACCAGTCAACTGTACCAATGACCAACCGCCGCCGACCGATGTCGTTTCCTTCGGAAAATGTACAAGTCTGCCCACAACCAGGAGCAGCCCTGCTCCTGCAGCTGAAATCTGACTGCAATCAATATCCTTTCATTGCTGCCGGAGTCTTTGAATTCCAGCGCATTTATCTTAGGGGCTCACTGAAACGTCTACTTGAAATTGCATTTTTGACCAAAGCAGCAGACTACGAGGGAAGCAAAGCTGCCCTACCAAAAACGAAGGAATGCGTCCATTTAAGTGCTTGAGTGTGTCGGTCCCTTTGCAGTTGTCCCCATCGCCATCGCCACTCTCGCTCTGTCTCTGACTGGCAGCTGCAGGGTAAGACCCACAATTCCGGTCTCAGGGTGGCGTACAAAATTTAAATTATTTATGCACCGATGTAAATGCTGGCATTGCTCTTTGCCTCCCATTCCCCCGCACTGGGCTCGCTTCCAGCTTGTCCTACACAGTTCGTTGCCGCTGCAATTAAATGAAGCGTAAGTTGTATTGCTGAGCAATCTTCTGCTATACACTCGACTCGAGGAGGATTGGATGGAATAAAAGTTACATCCTCCCTTTAAATGGCTTTTTGGTGGAGCACGTTCGTATTACCAATTCTTTTCATCCCCCCACCGCCCGCCGCAGCGGCTGCGGTAGTGCCTCAATGAATTTCAACGCCCCAAAAGCATGCCATTGCATGTTTTACTTGCTTAATAGTGTGTAATTATAGAGTTGAGGCTAGAAATGATTTATCGTGCCAAAAATGTCTTGCAGTGCAATTTCTTTGCGATTTCTCCCTGCGCCAGGCACGCCTAACGCTTAATTTGTAACTCCTGGAAGTGGTCTGATGACGGAGTTTTATTTAAGTTTGTTTTCGTTCTAATTGCTTGTCTTGAAGGGAAGTTCTGAAAAAAATGGAGTGCAATGCTCACCAGGCGGGGACTGAGATCAAAGTTGTGATTGGCAAAATGTTAAAACTATAGGGGTATTCACGCTTCGCTGTGCTCTTTTGAAAGTGTTGTTTTGTAACAAAGGAGTGAATGCACTCGTTCGTCTTGACTGTTGATCATAAAAGCAAAAAAAATGCTCAATTCAACTTTGCACTCTTCGTAGCAATGGGGTTGGGGGGTTGCTAAAGTGGAAAAGTGTAACTGAATGACAGGTAGTGTATTTTGTTGTCGTATTTTGAGAAAATTGTACGCTTTTACGATGCACGACAAGATAAGTATGTACTCATATATGGAAGAGTGGATATTCCCACAGTTTCATATGTTCTGTGCTATGAAAATGTGAGAGGTTCCGTGTGACGTTAAATTTCGAATATTGATAAAAATATCCAAAAAAGCTTATATGTTGCAAGATCCCCATTGTAAGTACTTTAAAAAAAAAATAAAATTTGTCAAGCAGTTATAAAAATTAAGGTGTGAAAGTGGTGTCTCTATTCAGTAATTTAATGCTATCTAAATGAATCAATTTTGTTTGTATAAGATACAAAAAAGTCCGACATATTCTGATCACGAAAGTTATTTTATTATTAAGTTTGAAACTTTCACTTTAATTAAAAGTAAAAGTTAGATGCCAAGACCCGCGATAAAATATGTGTTTTCCTTTTTTAGGGTAGCAATGCCCTTCCAACAGAAAGCCCATCAGTAACAAGAAAAGAAGTATTCTTATTTATGCGCGAGAACGGACTTTTCAAATGTTCTGTTTCTGATTGTGCGGGTGAAGTAATAAAGTTTGTTTTAACAAATCTTTCCATATGGGAGATAAATGAGGACCAGCATACAAAATGCTTAAGTTATATATAGTTAATTTTTCAAAAGTGGTCTGCAAGTAAACGTACGCTTAATGTGTTCTTAAATTCAGAAGACAGTTGGATATCCAAAGAATTTCAAATGCAAATTCAAGTAGAAGAAAAAACGGAAAAATCTCAACTTGGAAGACCAGAGAAAACATTTCAAGAAAGTGAATTCAAGTCTAAAAAAAAGAAAAATACGTGAACTCATGAATAAGTCTTCAGAAGAGCTGTCCTTTGCCATGGAATCGAAGCTAAGACAAGAAGGTAAACGTTCTATGGCCGAGGTCGTAAAAAAAGCTGTTGGCAGCTCACCCAAAAGTTTAAAGAAACATAAGGTACCTGAAATAACGAAGTCATTAATACCGTATACAGCTGAAGAAGCCTTAGCTCTAGTGACAGAATTAAAATTAACGAAGCATCAGTATAAACATCTTTAACAAAATGCTAAAGAAAGAAATGCGAAGAAAAAAATGAAATGGAGGTCAAAAAACTGGTTCAGGACAAAAAAGTTCATCTTCAAAACCAGCTCAGGAATGAGTTGGGAATACTGGTAGATTTTCCGAAACAAGGAGGAGGTAACACGAATGATGGAAACACTGCACGTACGTTTTTTAAGGAACCAGCAAAAACAGCCGCTATCATAGGAATTGACAATGAGCTCGTTCAGCGTTTTGGCATAGTGCTGATTACTCTTTCATCAGGATTGAAAATTGACACACAAAAATTTCGAAAGTATTGCTTAGATACAGCCAAACTATTTGTCAGCAAATATAATTGGTAGAAAATGCCTGTGAGCGTCCATAAAATACTTCTTCATGGTGCTGACGTTATTGAGAACTTCGCTGTTCCAATTGGCCAACTGTCTGAAGACGTTTTAGAAGCCCGCCAAAACGATTATAAGCTGTACCGTGAAAGCTTTTCAAGAAAGATACCACGAATAACAACCAACAAGGACGTTCTCCAAAATTTGTTAATTTCGTCCGATCCAATCGTAAGCGATATAAGACATCTTCCAAAAAAAAAAAAAATCTTTTCCTCCTGAAGCATTAGATATGCTGTTAGAATCATACAAAAAATTAGAAAAAACTTTCATTTCATATTAAAGTCCAGCTAGCAACCATAAGTCGACCACTATGCGCCGGGCCTGGTTTTGGTGTAGCCACCAGTAAAATTGCCATTCTTTGGCGAACTGTGCCCTGTCACGGGCGGAGAACCAGAGAAGATCCTCGTGGCTACGAGCGACGTCCGGTTCATATTGGAGTCGCCTGTCCACTCTCCGGCGTACGACATGGAAGATGATAGGACATCCTTCCGTATCCTGGATCAGACCTTTCATGTCCAAATAGAGGAAAGCTTCAGGCGGAATAAAGCCGTTAAGGCGCACCCTCTCATGGTACAATGTATTGGGGTAATAAGCCCCAAAGATCAGACTGTTGGTAGAAGTCATAGCTCGTGCAATGTGACCTCGGATCACATTTTGCCTCGTTGTACAAGACCTCGTTGGAATAGAATTTCTTGTACTCGGATTCGGGTGTGCGATACAGTTGGAGACAGGCCCGAAGACATTACCTCTCGAACACCCTCATCTTTTCCATCTGGGAAGGACTCAAGTTGAACCACACTGGACAACCGTACGTCATGACTGGCCGGATGAGGGCCATGTAGCAGATCACCTTCACTCTGGTTATAAGTTGGCTGCTGTAAAACAACCTACTTGCCACAGCGAAGCCTTTCTTAGCCTTGATCAGAGCTGTAGCTGCATATTTACCACCATACAGATACTGGTCCAACCAAATGCCAAGATATCTTACTACATCTTTCACTGCTAACAGCTGTCCCTGTGGATCAACTATGCCGAACTTGCGCCAGTTTCTTTTCGTGTCCCTTGAGGCCTTGGACAGCGGGGTTCTGAAAAGAATAGTTTCGCACTTCCGGTAGTTGATCTTCAACTTCCAGTCGTCGGAAAATCGTTGAATTTTATCGAAGTCACGCTGCAACAAGCTATTGATTACTTCGACCTTCGGATCTGATCTGTACGCCATCAGATCATCGGCGTACGCCCTGTAAGTGCGGCATGGAACCCATAAGATCGCTAGTGAATATAGCGAACAGGATCGGTGGCTTCAAATTTTCTTCAGATAGGCCTGTTCCCATTCTTCTGTACTAAAAATTCACACTTAGCACCACTTATTCACACACATTCGAGGAGTGGGGATAAAATTCTCTCAGAGAGGGAGAAATACCAAAAAGTACTGGAACGCGGCGAGCTACACACTTTTTAAATCTCAAAAAATGAAGTGTGACCTGATAGCAACGACAGTTTTTCCAATTGTTATGTTTAAGCGGCTGTCACAGTTACCAGTTGACATCCTCCTGTCCAAATATTCACTAAGGCTTGCCATTTCTTCGTGCATCGTTTAATGCTTGCCGAATGTGCCGAACTATTAAAAAATATCTATTCCGACTCAGTTGTAAATAATAATAATGGCGGCGCTAAAGTCTGAGGTAAACCTGGGCCTAGTTTCTCAGCAACCACTCGTGTTATGCGTGGTATTGGTCGCTCACGAGTGGAGGAGACTTGATGTCGATTCCGAACAGCGATATTGAGAAGCTTTATCTAGACAGTTATACTCTATGAGCATTGTCTCGAAAAAGGTGGAGATGTGTAAATTTTTTTTGAAACTTGTATTGTCTGAGCTGGTTTTTGAACCTCGACTGGAAAGTCTAGTGCGTATGGGTCGACGCACAAACCCACACGGCCAACGTGAATTTTATCTTTAGATCGGTCGCCATCATGTCTTCACTGTGCAGTCAATTCGTCGCACCGTGGAAAAGTTTCAGCGTGAGTACATTTATTGGACCTTAAGCCACCAACCAGACAGAGATTGGAGCGAAATGGAGAAAATATATCCGCCCTAGCAGTCAATATTGTGGGCGCCGTGGCCGTGTGGGTACGTGCGTCGACCCATGCGCATTTGACTATCACAGTCTAGGTTCGAACCCAAGTCCAGACAAACAATTTTTCAAAAAAAAAATTGTTCACAGCTCCACCTCTTTCGAGTCACTGACAATGCTCAAAGAGTATAACTGTCTAGAAATAGCTTCTCAATCTCGCCGTTCGGAGTCGGCATTAAACTGTAGGTCCCCTCCATTCGTGCGAGAACAATAGTGGCGCTACAGTCCGGGGTGGACCTGGGCCTCAACCAACAAGCGTCTCCAGCCAGCTCGATCTTTAGCTAGCTGCCTCCAGTTTCGCACGCACGGTTGGTTGAGGTCTCTTTCCACTCGCATGCGCCACCTGAGTCGCGGTCTTCGTCTACTGCGCCGTCCTTCGGGGGTGGATTCGAAGACTGTACTTCTGCCGGGACGAAAATCGCACTGTTCATCTCCCATCCTGGATTCGACCATAGCTCTAGAACGCGCTTCAAACGCGAGACTTAACCAGGGACTCTTAAAAGCGATAGGCCCCTGTAATTGAAGCACCCTCTTTTGTCCATCTTTTTGAAAAGATCTTGCCAGTTTGCCAATCGCTAGGTGTCTTTAATTTATTACGCCTTTCCACATCCATGGCAAAAAGAAGTTTGTTTACCGAAATCAATCGTCACTTTTTACAATGACAGCAAATCATTGCGGCGAGATGTCAAAAATTTACTGCACGTCTGTTTCGTTGTGCATTTCTGCACGCATCGATCCGTGCAGTATTACTGCACATCTGTTCCAGACTTTACGTCTTCATCACCAATGAATTGCAAGGCAACTTCAATTCAAAAGAATTGGGATGTGTTTCAAGTCAGCTACGAACTGCGACGTCATGGATTCCCATAGACTTTGCAACGACACCCACTGTCTCGTGCAAATTGAATTTATTGTTACCGCAAGAATCGATCGGGATATCGCATGCAGGGAACATTTACACAATGTCTCGTAACCAACAAAAAGGGTTGCGTTTCCATTTAGTTGAAACATTCAATTAGCTTAATGGTTGCCACAGTTCAATCAGCACCCAAAAAAAAAGCCAATACGTTGCTTTATCCTTACTTCGAATTCCTCCGAACAGCTCAATCTGCTGGGGGCCTTTGTCAAGATTCCAATTCCTCCATCTTTCCGCTGTCGGATAATTCACAAACCCATCCCCACCTTTAACTGCCAACCAAAACTTAGAACACAAGCGGTTGTGCTGAAACACGTGTCCTTGTCGCTGTGCGTGTCTCGGCAGAAATAGGCCGTCGGAAACTATGACACAATCCAGAACAGTTTCATTTGGTGTTGCGAGCAATTTAATCAATTTTCTTGTATTGATTGAATCGTATCCCTCCTCCACCTGGGTCCTCATTTAAAAAAACACCCATCCACCGCCTTCCGACGTGACTATTTAAATGACCTCAAAGTGTACGCAAATTACAATGGAAATGCCAAACGAATGTCTATAACCCCGTCCACACAGATGCCTTGCATCCGCTTATCCCTTATTGGATCCGAACCTATTGCATAATCTTTAGTTTAGGTATTACGATCACGATGTATAATAATTTCTCATATAGTACGTCGCCATGCCAATAGATTGGAATTGTGGGGCTTCATTCATTTCGTATGCTCTTCATCCAGCTCATCGACGTTTTCTTTCTTTTCTGTCCTCCTCCTAGGGGTAATCCTGTGAATCCATAAATCTGTCGGGGAATCTATTGATGCAAAATCTCTACACATGATGAGTGCCTGTAGTAATAGAATTCCCTTAGATCATGGGCGCTGTTGTGAAGCTTCGGGGGCGGAACTGTAGTTGATGAAGGAAAGGACTGATGATGGTGTTCGCGAAGTACAGGCAACCAGAAAGCTTATAACATCATACGAGTTATGTTGTTGTATTCCATTCGCGGCTCGTGAACCGATAGAAGACGAAATCCTTTCTGAAAATATGCTATCGATTTGCTCTTTTTTTCCGTGTAGCCTTTTCCTTTTTGTTCTTTTCCTGAGCTGTGAGCGCTTTTATGTTCTTCTTTCATCTCAATTTGTTGTACGTGTGTGTGTGTGTGGGAGTGCTCCGTGTTTTTATTTCCCAGTGGATGATGAGGATGAAATTCGTGAATAACAAAAGAATGGATTCCGTTTGCAGAGCGGAGGAGTGTTTCTTTTTATTCCAATAACTTGATCCTTTGCATTCTTGTGATGCAAGTTTGCGTGCACCACCCAGTTGACAAGTTTTTGAATCTGACAAAATGTATGTTTATTGTTTAAATTAAATGAACGTCAACTGCAATGATATCGGCAAAATGAAGGGGACAAGCTCTCATCTCAGAAATGCACAAGAATGTGTGGAGATGTCGTGAATCCCAGGAGTGACTCATAGCACGAGCTGTATTGGACTACAGTTGGCATCCCCTCTTTGGCTGTTCTTTGTAGTTCAGCAGCGATTTCTGAGAAATGTCGATTGATCGGTGGTGCCATGTTTCCAGGCTCTGTCGAAAGATCTACTCCTACCTTAGACCGATCGACAGTTCTTTTGTTCCCAAAAACACCATAACTAACTGGCTTCAGTCCTGTGGAAGGTTTCAGCCAATACTGCTTTCCATCCTTGACGGTCATGCCACTTTCAGATATCAAGACCAAGTTGTTTTGCATTTCCTTGATCCTTATACCTGAGGTTCGGTCTCCCTCTCCCTTTCGAACCAGAAGACTCGGACGTTAAGACTTTCGTAGCCGGAGCATTGGTGTTCACGCACTCGATGTGGCCAAGACAATTTAGGATGGGGATCCTTCCTTGGATATCGAATAGAATTCCCAGTTATGTCAGTTTATCCAATAGCTCAACGTATAATTCAAAACGGTAAAAAAACAAACACATAAACGCACAGATAATGATTTATTTAGTAGCACAAGTGGACTGTATAAAAAATGCACAAAATGAAAGACGCGCGACCGCACTGCTCGACGGTTGATTTTCAAGTGGCCCGGAAACAGTGATGGTAACTAAAACAAGAAAAAGTACCTACCGACGATGAAAAAAATCCCTACTTCTCCGTACACATTCGCAAAATTTTCCCTACGTGGTTTTTTAAACATTTTTTATAATGCTGGTACATTTTTTCCTCCCCAACTTCGAATTTTGTATAATTTTTGAATCTGGGACAATGTCTATAAGAAGTTCCACAATTTGGAGAGCGACGTTATGCTCTGCGAAAAATATATGTTCTTAATTTAATTTAAAAATTGTGTACTTCCCCTTCAATACCCTCTTCAACTGTCTGTTTTGCTTGGAAAAATGAACTGACCGGCTTTGAATTTGATACCGGCTTGAAATTGTTATAAATAAAAGTTACATCAATTCCGTTTTAGGAAAACGAAAACAAACCGAACCGAACCAATTCAAAGAAATGACAACGAAATTTGATTTGATTTTGACAAGCGTGGTTGAGTTCTAACAAAAATTACAAACTCACGTATGTTTAGTGGTGGATCGAAAAACATCAAGTGGAAGAAGCAAAAGAATAAGGGTATGATAGCATCTAAGCATTCATAAGACCATAAATTAAAACTCTGAAAATTAACTGAGATTTTCTAATATTGAAAGTACCGACATTCTCGGTTATTTTAAAAATCTGTCCTTTTTTCCCTACGCGTTAATTTTTGAGCTGAGAATACCTACATGTAGGGATTTTCCCCTGCGGTTACCATCACTGCGCGGAAATCTTCTCGCCGTCGTCAGGTAAGCTCTCCTCCACTCGAACACAACTTTTCGGTCGCAACCACCGCTATTTAGCGCACTATGGAATGGAGTATGACTTGTGCACGTGCGCCCTGATGATCACCATTGCTACTTTTCGGTCGCTAGCCTTTCCGAGGATTTCTCCGTTGTTGTTGTTACGCACGAGGGTTTCACTGGCGTTATTTGTCTTGATGGATTTCGATTCGTTGCGACATGATGTGCCGACGATGGCTCGAAGTGCCGCAACATAATGCCAAGCGACATAAGGTTATGTCCAGGCTTCATGGCTCGCCCGTGCCCTTTTCTTGCTCTGTATTGTAATTCCTAACAGTCTTTCATTCGCGTTGCTCACAGATAAGGTCAAACATCCGAAGCAGAATTTTCTTTCTAGAGCAGCAAGAATAAACTTAATGCTCCTGTCCATCCTCCAGCTTTCTGCTTTATTTAGCAGGTCTTTAAAGGCATCATTTTGCTCTACGCAGATTTTCGATATTGAACAAACCGAAGTACCAGCGTTTTCCAAGGGCGATTCTACTCTGGATGTGTACAGGGAGAGCCAAATATAAGTTTCTTTTTAAAAATGCAATAAAATGAAAAAAAAATATTTTTTTTAATGTATTATGGCTTTATTAGGAAGAACAAACATTCCCATTAATTATGAAATACAACGTCGTTCACGTGGATTCATCGGCTGGCTTCGCAGTATCGCATTCTTCTTCTTCTTAGGGCGCTACAGTCCGACCTGGTCCCCACTCAACATGCCACTCCAGCCAGCACGATCTTTTGCCAGCTGTCTCCAGTTTCGCAAACCAAGCCGGCCGAGGTCCCCCTCGACTTGTGTGCGCCACCTTGCACGTGTACGTCCACTGTTGCGTTGTCCCACAGGCTCAGAGTCAAAGACTCTTCGGGCCGGAGCTAAGTTGCCCATACGCTCTACATAGCCTAGCCATCTTAGGCGTTGGATCCGTAGACGCCTGGCCAGACTCATGTCGTTGTACAGCCCATACAGTTCGTGGTTGACCCTTCTCCTCCAAATGCCATCAACTCAAACAGGACCAAAGATCGCGCGCATTCTGTCACCCCAATTTTCCAAGACCTTGTTGACGGTTTCGGGCTGTAGCTCACAAATTGCTTGGATGATATTGGCCTTAAGTGTTTGAATCGTTTCCGGATTGTTGCCATAACATCGCTCCTTCACGGTTCCCTACAAAAACAAGTCCAAGGGGGTTAGTCAAATCGCAGTTCCGAGGCGGCCAATTGACACCGCCAAGACGGCTGATAACACGATTTGGGAATTTGGTGCGCAAAAGATCGATTGTTGCATGGGCTATGTGGCATGGGCTGTAAGGCATGGCGCGTCATCCTGCATGAACCAGAGGTCGTCCAAATCCATGTCTTCAATTTCGGTAAAAAAAAAAGTCGGTTAACATGTCTCTGTAACGCCCACCGTTGACCGAAACGTTGTTCCCAGCCACATTTTCGAAGAAAAATGGTCCAATAATGCCACCACTCCTCAATCCGCACCAAACTGTCACTCTCTGTGGATGCATTGGCTTCTCGACAATAACGTGCGGGTTTACCGAGCCTCAGATGCGGCAATTTTGTTTGTGAAAGTAGATGAAAATGCGCATCGTCAGAAAAGACGATTTTTCTCCTAGAATCGCTGTCCAATACAAGCTGCTCTAAAGCTCAAACTGCAAAGCGACAACGAAGCGGATGATCGCTCGCCTTCAATTACTGAGTCAATTGGACCATGTAAGCGAATATTCCGAGATCTTTGTGCAGAATTCTCCTCAGGCTAGTGCGTGAAGTGTTGAGCTGTTGAGATCGATGGCGAGTTGATGCTCCTTAATTGAATCTCACACCTTCGTCCACAGCAGCCACATTCTCATCTGTGCGCACCGCACGACGACGGGGACTATGAGTGTTGTCCGAAGCGGCTGGATGGCGCAGTTGTTTAAGTACTTGCACCAAGTTTGAGGGGTCCCAGATTCGAATCCCTGTGAAATCGAATCTGGTCCAGTCACTATTTGCCGTTGGGATCAAATTAACGGCACTGGAGTAGGTTGCTTTCGACCTGGCTGGAGACGCTTGTTGGTTGAGGCCCAGGTCCACACCGGACTGTAAGTAAGTAAGTAAGAGTGGGTTGCTACCTGGCAGTACAATGGACCAGTTTTAAGTCTGAGTGCTTCAGTAAAGTGCGTCAAAAATATCCGAATAAAAATGAGTGTTGTCCACTAGCATGCCAGTCTCACGAACTTTTTGCACAAACTTGGGCACAGCAGTCGCGGTGGGTGCTTCATTTCGGTCAAAACTTCTTTTCAAAAAACGCACTGTTTGGGCTACAGAGCACTCACTTCGGAAATAAGTTTTCAATATTTCCCAGCGATGTTCAAGCGTAAAGCGACTTATTTCGTTCCGCGGAGGTATAATACCGACTTTCTGTCAAGATTTCGAGCGGGAAACAGCTGTCTGTGTCAAAATAACCTATGATCTAAAAACAAACCACTAGATGACCCACCCTGTACAGTCTTTTCTTTAGCCGCGTCACAAGAATGGTGAATACTCCTCCCAGCCCAATATTTTTTACTCACTACAATCTATAGAGACTTAAGACCAATTTTGATAGGTACCTGCTTTCCCTTTCACTTCGGGAAGTCCCGTGCTGTGTATTGATTCCGGAGGCCTAAAGTACACCACATTTGCGCGCGCATGTTATTTAAAAGAAGAATCTGCCTTCCGTTAAAGTTCACTATGTGACATGTCTGAGTGGCTTAAGCATTCGAACAGTACGTTGTTCAGTACATCACTTGTTGAGACCGCTGAAGAGTTTCATCAGTTGTTGCCAAATTGTTCCGAGCTTTCGCTCAAATAAACCCCCAGTTTCAAGGAACAGACTCAACAAATTCCATAGCAGCTGAACCGTCCTTCGATCGACATTTGTGAGCTTCTACGAGCGCACATAAACAATTCCCAGATGCTAAATAACCTTTTTAATGGCTGCCGTCAAATTCGACACAGCATCGTTATTGAGTCTTTTAAAACGCCCCAAAGTAACCGAACACGTTTGCTGATAATTTATTCAGCAGCCAATTAGAGACATCCACGCCCCCGTCGTAGGTGAGCGGATACAGTGTCAAAATCCAAAGACCGAAACGCGGGGCACTAAAAGAGAGCAACAGTACGCCATTAAAGCGTACTTTAACTGACTTTCTGACGGCAAAAAAAGTCGTAAAAATATAATTCTCCCCCGTTGAGTGGCGAAAGCAAATAAAACGAGGCCTCCCACACACAACTGCCACGAATTGCTGAGCACTTGTCAATACACTTGACTGCCTCCGTGGCTCATCCCTGTAATCGTATGACATATTGTGTCTCCGTGAATGCCATGAAATTAATCCCACAACGCAAACAATACATTAATTCAGCGGAGTTCAGTCAACACTTCTTGTGGCGGAAACTTTTGCCGTGGGATGCGGCAAGACCACAGCCAAACGGAAGACTTAATCACGACCCCACCGACCTCGTGTACTTCATAATTACCGGAAGTTGCATGAATCCTCTGCGCAATTTCAATAAACCCGCTCCAAGACGAATCCATCCCCCCGCTGGGACCCCAGCATGTCTGGGGTTAAATATTTGAAAATAACTTCGTCTTGTCGAGACGATCCTCTTTTCGTCGCAATACTGGTGCATGTTAATAGTGTAATTAGGCACTCTGCTGCACGTTCATGCCGAGGCTGAGATGGTGGCCATGGCATGTGTACGAGCATACATCCTGGATGCATGGAAGCAGGGATGCTTGGAAAAAGTGTAAATTACCGCGAAATACTCTGCACGGATTCTGTGCAGGGTTCGCTTCGATGAATTGAGATTCCCAGTTCGACAGGAAACTAGTTAACTGGCAACTTACCATGGGTGCATTCCCAAATGTGTGTGTGTGCTTATGCATGTGCATGTGCATGTGTGGAAATACTTGAGAGATTGACGAGGGGAAAGTTTCCATCATGCAAAGCATAAAATTTCTTTCGGAAGCCAAGGAAATGCTTGTGAAACCGACGGATGTGGTGAGAGTCTTCTCATTCTAGCCAAGGAGTTGGTGTGGGAGGTGAGTGAACATTTTTGGAAAATGAGCAATAATAGTGAACTCTCGGTGCAGTAGAATACATCAAGCTCAAGTTGGGTTCCTTAGTCTCCAGGAATCTGTGTTGCTTTCAGTTTAAAGTGTAAATTGCCAAAATAGATAAGAATTTTAACTTTTTTTGGGATGGTGGCAACAGCAAAATAGTGGTGGGGAGATCGTTTTAAGAAGTCGGTTAATGAAATGGTCAGGAAACCACAGACACACACACTTGCCACACACACTGTTGCCAGCTAATGCAGGGATGTGAGCGAAACGAATATAAAAGGAAAGAATGATATAAAATCTGAGTTTGAAGTAGAAAGCGAGTAAAACTTAAGGGTCAACTATAATGTCCATACGGAAGTTTAAGAGAAATGAAGCAACCAAACGAATACCCAGAAATGATACGCTTCTTCTTCTAATGGTGCTACAGTCTGGGGTGGAACTAAATAATGAAGCACAGTGATCAGAATATCCACCTCGTTAAGTTCGTTCAGTATCGTTAAGTTCTTTCAGTTTCATTAAATTCGTTCGGGTCTGTTATGTTTGTCCAATTTCGTTAACTTCGTTAATTTTTGTTAAGTTCACTCAGGTTTCGTTAAGTTCGTTCAATTTCGTTAAGTTCGTTCAGTTTCATTAAGTTCGTTCAGTTTCATTAAGTTCATTCAATTTCGTTAAGTTCGTCCAATTTCGTTAACTTCGTTCATTTTCGTTCAATTCGCTCAGTTTCGATAAGTTCGTTAAGTTCGCTCAGTTTCATTAAGTTCGATCAGTTTCATTAAGTTCGTCCAATTTCGTTAACTTCGTTCATTTTCGTTAAGTTCGTTCAGTTTCGTTAAGTTCGTTCAGTTTCATTAAGTTCGTTCAATTTTCCTTACTTACTTTGGAGCTAAATGTGTTGCTCTCTAAGTACGCACAGATGACAGATGACAGCTGAATTCTCCTTAAAAGTTTCTACAAGCAATTACGAGCACTTTAAAATTTGGCAATTTTTTGCTTAGGTTGTCGTATGGGTATTATAAAGGCTCTCCCAATAGGGACTTCCGAACTTTGATAGTTGATAACGGCCACATTTTCGAAGCTACATTTGTCCCATTGGCTGTTATTTATTCAGTCTGTTTTGGCAAGTCACCATAAATGAACATAGCTTTCAACAACACGTGTAAATGATAAAATAGTTTTGTCAAAATGGGTGTTCTCTTCGGGCAACGATCCGCGCGCTTCGCTCATTTTACGGTCGCCGTAATCGTCCTACCGAGACGCCTGTTCGCAGTGTGGTGGATAAATTTGAGTTGATTTTGTTGATTTGAGTGAACGATAAGCCACCATCCGTACGTCGATGAAACGCAACATCTTCCGAAAACATCCCCGCTGTCTGTGAGAGTGTGCAGAAGAATCCGATGCAGTCGACTTCGCGTCGAATTCGTACAAAATTCAACTGACCCAGGAGCTGAGGGTAAACGACTATAGACAACGACGTGTGTTCGCTGAATGGGCTCTGGAGAAGTTGGAAACTGACCCTGACCGTTTGGCAGACCCAGGACGACATGGTTGGACCAAGTCCAAAAACTCGCCTGGTTGCGCTTGGGCATACATATGCAGCTCCTGATGAGTCTATGGCGGAGGATCGAGTGACCTGGAGATTTCGCATGCGTGCATTGCCTCCGTGACATCTTTAGTAGAACATGCGGCCCACGGAAAATGAATGAATGCATCATCTTCAGCGATGGGGCCCACTTTTGGATGAATGGGTACGTCTGCAGACAAAATTATCGAATTTGGGACGACTCCAATCCACATGAGATCCAAGAGCTCCAAATCAATGTTTGGTATGGACTTTGGACTGGCGGCGTCATCGGTCCATATTTCTTTGAGAACGACGTTGGCCAAGCCATCACAGTTAATGGCGAGCGCTATAGGTCGCCAACTTCTTTTGGCCTGAATTGGATGATATGGACACCAAAATGTGGTTTCAACAGGATGGCACTATGTGCCACAAACCTCACGCCATATTGAAAATTCTGCACGAGCGATCCGAGGACATGACCATGGTCATCTCACGTGGAGACGATGTGAACTGACCACCAAGATCTTGCGATTGGACCCCGTTAGCCTTTTTCTTGTGAGGTTTTCTGAAGTCGCCGTTCTATGCGAATAAGCCACAGCGGCCCTCAAAGCCAACATAACCCATGCCATCGGTCAGAGTCAGCCTGATTTACGAGTGTGCGCCAGAGTCATGGAAAATTAGACATTTCGGATGCGCGTTACCCAGAGAAGCCGCAGTGAACATTTGAATGAAATTATATTCCATACACAATGGCATCGATAGGCCTTTCAAACAATTAAACAAAATGCAATAGTACATCACACACACTTTGTTTTATTTAAATTTAAAGATAGGAAGCGTTTAATGATGTACCCTTTACAACAGTCGAAAAACAGTTTTTGTCAAAATTTTAAATAAAATAATGCTTCCCTCGATATATTTTGGCCATCTTCGGATACCACTGTCAACGTTTACTTCCGAATCAACACGATTTTCGAATCAGGCAACTTGAGGATTAGAATATTATTTCATAAAAGCGTCCCCTTCTGAGGTTCGTCTTCGCTTAAGTCTATTAATTACAACCGTATAAACATCCAAGCCGTTACGAAATACTAACGAACGTTATCTCCTTGTATCGAACGTCTCACAGAGAAGTGTGCATTAACGCACACGACTCGCGGAGTCGGCGAGCACTCTGCTCGCACACGAAGCGGTTTAATGAAATAAGATCATCTACCAATTCACATTCGTTGCCAAACATTTTTCCACCCACCTAAGCGCACACAGCCACACAAGGAAAGAAGCAAAAACTTTCAAGTCATCTTATAAAGTGCAGATGCCTTCACCCGGAAGAGGCAACGTGAAACTCACCTCTATCCTCGTGAAATCTTGGAGAACCCATCTAAGCCAACCATGTTGACGGATAGTGATGACGTTATTGTGTGCTGAAGGATGAAGGTAAAAACCTTTGGATTCATTTCGTCTGAAAGTTTTCCTTGATCCCTTCACTCACCCTGCGCCCTGACGCAGGCACACGGAGGTGCGCTATAAATTGACATGCTGGGAGCATAAAGGGAACGTATTCAAATGAACATTTCATGAAGACATTATGACTGAAGAGAATTGAAATAACACGGATTAGGCTTACATCAAACAACCGCCCTCCCCCCCACAGATCATGGTCGATGCGGGGGAAATTACTTTCATCCAGGACTTCCATGGATCCTTATAAATAGTTCAGGTATTTGCGTACCGGGGAGCTTAGCGTTATAAAATTATTGCAGAGGAGTTGAGGGATTAAGGAGGAGGAAAAAAACTGAAATCGTTTGGGATCGGATGGGAACTTTATAGTTTCCCTTTAACCCAGAGGAAGCCTGCCAGGAGCAGAACCTGGTGCGCGGAGCAACTGAAAAGAACAAACAGAAACTCCTTGGAATACTGTCAACTTCAATATCCCTTAATCCAACCTAACATGTGGTTGCTTTGTTATGGTCAAGTATTTTTGAGATTTGCTTCTTTTTTTCCTCCGTCCACTCTCATTTTGCTTCCACCCCATTTGGGGGTGGCTTTCGTTTTTATGGATTTCTTTTCTGATGTCGTCCTTAATTTTATTTTCCTGTGGTGACCAGTTGAAAGTGAGGACAGGGAGAGAGCGGAGCAAAAAATCGCATCAGCTATGGAGCGTAGTGCAAACGAATGATCCAAAAGTTTGTTGGACGTCGTGTGTTTTTGTTTTGCTTCTCTTCTCCAGCTCCCCGCCGCCGTACAGGATGCAGGGATACTGGAACATCCAAGTTTTTTGAGAGGAAGCAAGCTTTGGTAGTTAACATGTGTACTTCTAAGTTGATCCTTGTAGGACGTTGGGTGTGTGTGGCGTGGTGGGTGGTGTGCATCTACTTTTCGATATCCTTGCTGAGCTTGTGTTGAGTGCGGATGGGAGAATGGTCAGCTGGCTGTTGGTGCCGTGACAACTCCATTAGAATGCTTGAAGGATGATTTTAACGAAACTATTTCGTGAAGTCCATGATATTCGTGTCCGTGGTCTGGAGAGTGGAAACGGTGTAAGGTGGGATTCGAGATAATCGGATTAGGGATCATTGTTTTTTCGTACTCTCCGAGGGATCATCGGTCACGGGTTTGCAACATATTCCTTTGTCGAGTCATATGAGTATTTTCCCTATTAAAAAGGAAGGAATGTGAGCCAAAACGATTGTTTATTGAAATGTGATATGGTACTTAATAAATCGGAAAGTGGATGTAGGATTTTTTGAATATTTAAATTGTTATTGCACCGAAAATGAAGCATCTGAAGTACTCAGTCGATAAAATCCTGTATGTTGCCACACAAAAGGATCCCTAAGACTTTATCGACAATCGCTTCCGATTTGTGCGATAAAGTGTTGCCAACGAAATAAAAGAGGATGAAAGTTGAGAGTTCAGGGTTTGTAAAAATGGTGCGCTAAACAAAAGTGCATTATTCTAAAAAAATTATGAAGGTTTGGTAGCTTTAACTCGCAGTTTTCAATCCATGATGATTTGGCAAAACGGACTAAATAAATGCCAGACAATTTGACTGATGCAGCTTTAACAATATGGTCGCTATCAACTGTCAAAGTTCGGAAGTCCCTATTGGTAGACCCTTACAACACCTACTCGATTTCAAAGCTGGGTATGACAGCGTGTGTAGAAGCAAGCTATACAATACCATGTTTAGTCTCGACAATTCTCCCAAACTCGGAGGTTTCAGATTAAATTAATACTTCATGGCCATTCCTTCAACAAATCTTCCAACAGTAAGCATAAAGTGCCCCTCGTAAAGTGTTTCCTATCTTTAAATTTAAATAAAACAAAGTGTGTGTGAGATATCGTCGTAATTTTGTATTCGTTTGAAAGGCCTATCGATGCCATTGTGTATGGAATATAACGACGCTCAAATATGCACTGCGGCTTCTCTGGGTGACGCGCACCAAAAATGTCTAACTTTCCATGACTCTGGCGCATACTCGTAAATCAGGCTGAATTTGACCGATGGCATGGGTTATGTTGGCTTTGAGAGCCGCCGTGGTTTGTGGCTTAATCGCATTGACCTGCGACTTCAGAAAACCCACAATCAAATCAAATCAAATCGCACGATCTTGGTGGTCAGTTCACATCACCTCCACGTGAGATGACCATGGTCATGTCCTCGGATCGCTCGTGCAGAATTTCCAATATGTCGTGAACTGTGTGCCACATAGTGCCGTCCTGCCGAAATCACATGTCTTCTTCTTCTTCTTCTTAGGGCGCTACAGTCCGAGGTGGACCTGGGCCTCACTCAACATGCCTCTCCAGCCAGCACGATCTTTCGCCAGCTGTCTCCAGTTTCGCACACCAAGCCGGCAGAGGTCCCCCTCGACTTGAGTGCGCCACCTTGTACATGGACGTCCTCTGTTGCGTTGTCCCACAGGCTCAGAGTCGAAAACTCTTCGGGCCGGAGCTAAGTTGTCCATACGCTCTACATGGCCTAGCCACCTTAGGCGTTGGATCCGTAGACGCCTGGCTAGACTCATGTCGCTGTACAGCCCATACAGTTCGTGGTTGAATCTTCTCCTCCAAATGCAGAACTTTTCTCTCGAAAAGACCAAGAGACTGTTCATCCGCTTGGGATATTGTCCATGCCTCTGCGCCGTACAGCAGGACTGGGATGATCAAGGTCTTATATAAAGTCAGCTTCGTCTTCCGAGAGAGGCTCTACTACTCAATTGCCTTTTGAGCCCATAAAAACAGCGGTTGGCAAGAGTAATTCTGCGTTTGATCTCGGTACTAATGTTGTTTGTACTGTTAACCGCGGAGCCAAGGTAGACGAAGTACTTTACTACTTCAAAGTTATAGCTGCCTATGGTGACGTTCTGGCCAAGTCGTCGATGTTGTGCGTCCTTTCTTGATGACAGCATATACTTTGTTTTGCCCTCGTTCACCGCCAGACCCATTTTAGCCGCTTCCGTTTCAATGCCAGCAAACGCATCATTGACGGCTCGCTGTGTTCGCCCAATCACGTCAATGTCATCCGCGTGAGCTAGCAGTTGAATAGACTGCTAGCAGATCGTGCCTCTTGTGTTGGCCAGTGAGTTTTGCACGATCTTCTCAAGAACGATGTTAAAGAAATCACATGACAGCGCGTCACCTTGTCTAAAACCTTTTTGGACATTGAAGGTCTCGGTGAGTTCGTTACCGACCTTGATGGAGCAGCGAGAGTTCTCCATCGTCATCCTGCTCAGTCTGACGAGTTTAGCAGGAATGTCAAAACTAGACATGGCGCTGTATAGCTCGTCTCTATACACGCTGTCATATGCGGCCTTGAAATCGACAAATAGATGGTGTGTGTCAATTTGCATTTCTTGGGTCTTCTCCAGGATCTGCCGCAGTGTGAAGATTTGATCGATGGTGGACTTCCCGGGCCTGAAACCACACTGATAAGGACCTATCAGTTTGTTCACGAATGGTTTCAGGCGTTCACACAAAACGGCAGAGAAGATTTTGTAGGCGATGTTAAGGAGACTTATCCCTCGATAGTTGGCGCAGTCAAAGGGGTCTCCTTTCTTGTGGATCGGGCAAACGATACTGAGATTCCACTCATCGGGCATGCTTTCCTCCGACCATATCTTACAGATGAGCTGGTGCATGCGCCCTACCAGATCACCTCCAGCTGCCTTAAACATTTCAGCGGGCAGACTATCTGCACCAGCAGCTTTATTAGACTTCAGTCTCGATATCGCTATCTTGACTTCGTCTAGGTCGGGGGGACGGTATTCTCTTCTATCAACGTCCGTTGAGTTGAGTGGAACATTCTGCCTGACAGCGGTATTTGTGTCCTCATCGCCGTTCAAAAGTCTGCAGAAATGATTTTTCCAAATTCTCAGTATCGACTGCGAATCTACTACTAGCTGTCCATTTTCGTCCCGGCAAGCTTCTGTCCGAACTTTATACCCGTTCGGCAAAAGTTTTACCCTTTGGTAAAACTTTCGGACATCATTCCTGCCATAACACCTCTCCATCTCCTCGATCGCGCGCTTTTCGTGCTCTTTCTTTTTCTTCCTGAGAAGCCGGTTCTCTTCCCTTCTTCTCTGTTCGTAGAGCTCACGAACAGCTCTCGTGGTTCGATGCAGCGTTGCCCGGTAGGCTTCTTGCTTTGCTGCATGTGCCTGCCTGCACTCGTTGTCAAACCAGGGATTTTTCCTTGTTGTCGTTTTAAAACCCAGCACATCAGTAGCGGCTTCTCTGATGGCTCTTTGACAACGTTTCCATTCTTCGTCAATTGTTAGAGCAGGCGGGGTCGAACTTTCGGAGAGTTTCAGGGAGACTCAAATCGGCAAAGTTCCTGGCAGTCTGTTGCGATTGTAGCTTTTCGACGTCAAACCGTGGTTGTCTTCCTCGACTCCGTTGTTCTCTCGATATCCGGGTCCTTACCTTGACTACAACAAGGAAATGGTCCGAGTCGATGTTGTCGCCTCGGAACGTTCGGACATCAAGAATACTGGAGGAGTGTCTGACGTCGATCGCAACGTGTTCAATCTGGTTGACGGTTGAATGATCAGGGGACCGCCAGGTCCCTTTATGGATGTTGAGGTGTGGGAACCGCGTGCTAGCTACAGAGAGGTTTCGCCCCGTAACAAAGTCCACCAGCCTGAGTCCGTTTTCGGACGTGGTGTCGTGCAGGCTGTGTTTACCGATGACTCTAGCAAAGATGTCCTCTTTACCCAGCTTAGCGTTAAAATCTCCTAGAACGATCTTGGTGTCGTAGCTGGGGCATTGATCGTACGTTCTTTCTAGGGGATCATAGAAGTCATCCTTGCTATCGTCATCTTTGTCCTCCGTTGGGGCGTGGGCGCAGATTAGGCTGATGTTGCCGAATTTAGCCTTGATGCGGATTGTTATGAGGCGCTCGCTTATGTACTTAAAGCTTAAGACTTTTTGCCTAAGTCTGCCTCGAACAACAAATCCACATCCAAATAATCGCTGCCTTCGCTCTCTGTAACAGTCGCCGTAGTAGATATCGCAGTTTTTCATCCTCTTTTTGCCCGGCCCATCCCATCGCACTTCCTGGATTGCGGTAACGTCTGCTTTATAGCAGTCTAGGGCCTCCGCGAGTTCATCGGCTGCACGTGGTCTGTTCAGGGACCTCACATTCCACGTGCAGAACCGAAAGTCATTGTCCTTATTCCGTTTGCTGGGGTCGTCAACAGTAAATCCGTCCGTATCCGAGGCATATTGTTGCTTCTCAACTCCTTACTTTTTTACGTGGTGAGGAAGCTAACCCCGCGCACCACCTCCGACTGGGAGGACAGGTCCATTTGTTTAGCCCCCGGACAAAGGGGTCCGGAAGGATCCGGTGTCGGTAGCCTCTTGCAGGCTGTGAGCGCCGCTGTTGGCCCTAAAAGAAAGGCTCATCCGCCGCCATCTCTATTCCAAGGTCCCGACCTTACCATGGAAACCAGGTAGCTCCTGCTGACTGGAGTTGTGGATGCCGCCGTTGGCCAATCAGTTGACCAGCTCCTCCGCCGCCATCCTAAAAAGAGTGATGAGCCCTGGTAGACTCACACTCCCCCCTCTCTCGTTTGCAGCCGCCCAGACGTCCCACGAGGGTTGGTTACCCCATCTTCTGTCGAGGGTACTCGGCTCCCGGATTTCACCACGGGGAGGTGAGAGTAGGAGTTCGTTAATAGAGGCTAGGTGCAGACGCTTGTGTCTGCATGGTTCGCGTATTAACGCTTCGAAATCCGAAATCACATGTCATTGGTTATCATATCATCCAATTCAGGCCAAAAGAAGTTGGCGACCTATAGCGCTCGCCGTTGACGATGATGGCCTGGCCGAGGTCGTTCTCAAAGAAATATGGACCGATGAGACCTCCAGTCCAAAATCCGCACCAAACTGATTTTTTCGTGATGCTCAAAGCTTCTGTGGAAAAAACACATCGAAACGAAAATTGCGAAGGCACTGTCAGTTTTCTGGCAGTGTAAGGGAATTTTCGGCAAATCCTGGGGTCTATCACCAAAAAGATCCGTTTGGATCTACATGGCTATGATTGGGCCCTTTATCTCCTATGCATCGGTCGTTTGGTGGAATAAGCGTAAATACGTAACGCCTGCTTTGTTTCGGCGGCATTGGGGTCTTCCTTAGTACGCCTGGCTCTGGTCTTGATGCACTGTTGAATCTGCCCCCCCTAGATATCCACATCATGGGGTGCACTCTCAAGGCCATCTTTCGTTTAAAAAGTAGTGGTTTTTGGTATAATTCGCACTGGAGTTTCGCATTTCCTTTGACCCCAGTCTTATGGATATGCAGTCTGACGCATGGACACCTGTACTCCAGCTGCAACGAATATACAAAGTCGACTTTCCCTGCACTCAGGACTGGCTCTGGCCAGAATCTGAGCCAGGAAAGGAATGTAGTCGAATCTTGACGGAGGGCTCCAAGACCAATGAAGGATCTGGTGCTGGTGCCTTCGTGGAGAGCGATAACTTTAGACTGCACACCCCGTTAGGTAAATTTGCGTCGGTTTTCCAAGCGGAAACCTATGCGATCCTAATGGCTACGAACTATATTGTGAAGAATAGGTGGAAGGGGCGAAGAATTTGCGTCTGTAGCGACAGCCAAGCTGTGCTTAAGGCCTTGCTCAAACCTTTCCAGGATAGTTCAGGAATGCAAGTCTTCTCTGAATTTGATCGGTAGCTTAAACTCGCTAAGACTTGTCTGGGTCTCGGGGCACCACGGGATCACGGGAAATGAGATCGCCGATGAACTTGCTAGGCGAGGATCAGATGAGGCATTCTCAGAACTTGAACCTACGCTGGGACTGCCCGCGTCCTTGGTTAGGGCTTGCATTGGTGGTTGGACGTTTCGAGAGCATAACCGCAGGTGGCATCATTCTCCAGGATCCAGACCAACGTCTGCAAGAAATCCGCGGCTTTCTTGTTATCTCTTAAGAGAAAAGATTGCAGGCAACTCACCGGCGGGGCACTTCACCTTCGCCAAACACCTAAGTGTGCTTTGCCTAAGTGATGAAACCCTCTGCGACGCCTGGCAAGAAGACGATGGCACTGCAGAGTACTTCCTCTGCCAGTGTCCCGCCTTTGCTCGGATCTTCTTCTTCTTCTTCTTAGGGCGCTACAGTCCGAGGTGGACCTGGGCCTCACTCAACATGTCTCTCCAGCCAGCACGATCTTTCGCCAGCTGTCTCCAGTTTCGCACACCAAGCCGGCAGAGGTCCCCCTCGACTTGAGTGCGCCACCTTGTACATGGACGTCCTCTGTTGCGTTGTCCCACAGGCTCAGAGTCGAAAACTCTTCGGGCCGGAGCTAAGTTGTCCATACGCTCTACATGGCCTAGCCACCTTAGGCGTTGGATCCGTAGACGCCTGGCTAGACTCATGTCGCTGTACAGCCCATACAGTTCGTGGTTGAATCTTCTCCTCCAAATGCAGAACTTTTCTCTCGAAAAGACCAAGAGACTGTTCATCCGCTTGGGATATTGTCCATGCCTCTGCGCCGTACAGCAGGACTGGGATGATCAAGGTCTTATATAAAGTCAGCTTCGTCTTCCGAGAGAGGCTCTACTACTCAATTGCCTTTTGAGCCCATAAAAACAGCGGTTGGCAAGAGTAATTCTGCGTTTGATCTCGGTACTAATGTTGTTTGTACTGTTAACCGCGGAGCCAAGGTAGACGAAGTACTTTACTACTTCAAAGTTATAGCTGCCTATGGTGACGTTCTGGCCAAGTCGTCGATGTTGTGCGTCCTTTCTTGATGACAGCATATACTTTGTTTTGCCCTCGTTCACCGCCAGACCCATTTTAGCCGCTTCCGTTTCAATGCCAGCAAACGCATCATTGACGGCTCGCTGTGTTCTCCCAATCACGTCAATGTCATCCGCGTAAGCTAGCTCGGATCAGGTGGCAGTTATTCGGCGCTGATGAGGTGAGAGCTGATGTACATCATCACCGTCCTCATCCACAGAAGCGCCTACTGGTCTTCCTTCGGAAGACCATGAAATTCCATTAAAAGTAGGTTGCTGCCTGGTAGTACAATCGACCAGTTTTGAGTCTGAGTGCTCCATTGGGTGCCGTGAAATAACGCGGACTTTTGGAATTCGGCGTTATTTCACGGCACCGTTCCAGTGTAGTGTTACAAAGACATCCGACAAAAAAAAAGCCGAACTAAGACAGATAGATACTTGAAAAAATTCAGAAAGTAGACTAAACTCAATTGCAGCTATCAAAGCGGCATACAATAGCAGGCTTAAAGAAAAGCCATGTCCAGGTTAGACATTCGCCCCAAAACTCGTTCAAATGTGCAGGACGATGGTGGTAAACGTTCCCTCCCCTGCCGTGAGATCGTATTGACTGAAGAAGTCATTTGAACCTCTGATGCATCACATACCACAGCGCCACGAAGGAAACAGAAAACGAAAAGGATAATTCAATTCTGTATTACAGCAAATTCGTTAGAGATGAACGGTTGACGTGCAATTTTGTTTCTCCTTTGGCTTCACTTTGGGGTGTATTCGCACCCGATTGCCAGTTTCCACTTCATCACTGAATGGAAATCCAATAAAGTGCACATGCTTTGAGGTTATCGAACGGACAGCTTTGGCATGACAAACTTACTGCCCTGCAGACACGACTGGTATCTGTAAACATGGGGATAATCTAATGGGGAGCGTTGTGCAGTCATTGGCTCGCAGCGCGAACCCTCAAGAGTTTACCACGAAACCGTGGTGACAGAGAAATGAACACCGCGACTCCGTCCGTGAGCATGTACGAAATAAAATCTTAATGAATGACAGAGTAAAACACATCTCGAAGTGCTGGAGCAACACAAACAGCTCAAAAAGTGCAATGAATCTAATGAATCACTTGGCAGAATGCGCAAACAAGTGTAGTGTCTCTCAAAGCAGAGCAGCAAAGAAGTGACAAAAACACTCCCATCACAAGGCATCGTCCCCTCCCACTCGCCGTGACCCAAATGGCATTTCAAGCCCTCCGAAATTGCCAATTTGTTCAGTGATTCCTGCACCCCATTGCCCGCTGTGAAGATCGTTTGAAAAAAATGCAAAAAAAAATCCGAAAAATAACTTTTAATAAAT
This sequence comes from Myathropa florea, assembly GCA_930367185.1. Lineage (NCBI taxonomy): Eukaryota > Metazoa > Arthropoda > Insecta > Diptera > Syrphidae > Myathropa > Myathropa florea. The sequence continues at coordinate 20,414,161 of OV884003.1, forward strand.
TTGAAGTCAAACAGTCCGTCCCCCCTCGCACGCCGGCAAGGATCCCTTTATTAAATCAACTCTCCCATGTGTCATCGCCGGGAGCTGAAAAACTGCATAGCATTTTGTTTAATCGTATTCCGAGGGATGGCTAACCGCCTGCGAACTGCACAAATTGCGCACATAGATGCAGCCAGCGTGAGGGGAGGCAGTAGTGTTTGAGATCCAGCCACCTCACCCCTCGGTGGGTTATAAAACGAATTTCAATGAAATGAAATTAAACATTCGCCAGGCTTCGTTCCGTACGTGCACTCGGATGCAATTTAACGCGCAATTCAAAGCGCGCAGATAGGCATGAGGCGTTGCGAATTCATAATATTACATCCTCTCATCAGAGACCAGCGCATGCAGGCAGGTCCCCAGACCAGAGGGGGATGTTACTGCTGTTGCTGTTTCCGCTTGTGGCGTTGCTCTTGTTACAGTTCTCTTTCGGGCCAACGCGGCCTTTTGGAAGGGATGCCTCAGTTTTTTTTTGCCCCACCCCCGTTTTTGTTGCACCACTACCCACACGCTTTATGACTTTTCGCGTTTGACTTTTCTATTAACACGAAACAAAAAAAAAAAAATGAAGAACGGAAAAAACAGGGTTATGCTGCATCCTTTTCCAGTTCCTACACAACCACCATTCGGAGGATAGTCAGAGGACTTTGTAGCGCCGGGCGCACTGCGAGGTGAATGTGTTGTATGGCGTTCGTTTATGAATTTTTAAAATTACATTACACGCCGGATTCATTCGCAAGAGCATCGCAGCGCTCGGAAGAAGCCCTCATCTATTTCACTTCTGCCATGTATACTATTCTTCTCTGTTTCTCTGTTTACCGTTATTCTTGCACGTGTATAGAATTTTTCGTTGCCATGAGTGAGATGGGGTATGCATTTCTCATCGAGAATGAAGCAGTGGCGTGACGGTGGTTCATTCATAAGTGAATAGACCGGCGAGGTGGATAATGGTGGATCATGATAACGCAGTCGTTATGGGAGACAAGGTGAGACTTTTGCAACTGGATGTGCAGGTACGGTTGGGGTTTTGTGCGAATGCATCGCCATACATTTCCGGCATTTGTTACTGTTGCAAGTTGGAAGAGTTGTGTGCTTACTGTGTGACCCACAGACCTTGTGTAAAGACACTGGGTGGCGAGAAAGCTAGAGTTTTCTTTAAATGACAGTGTGGTTGGCAGGTGGGTACACAAATTATAAAAGCAAAATATTAGAGTTGTACCGAATAGTGATTTGGCCGGATACCGGATAGCCGAATATTCGGCTGCCGGATATCTACCCAAATTAAAAGTATAAGAGTTACTCAAATCAGACCGGTACACGTAAAACCAACTTAAACATGCTTTGTTCCTTCTCGTCCACAAGATATTCTTACTTTCTACACAGCAAAGTTTTTGGGACATTTTTGAAGAGGTTGCGGAAGGCAAGTCAGATTGTGTTTTCTACCAAAAAATACCGCCAACGAGCTTGACTTATATCTCAAAACAGTTTATTTTTAACGGAATGTGACCCTTGGGCTTGGTAGTCAGTAAATGTTTTTTTATTTTGTTGTTTTTTACTGAAAAAACGACTATCCGGTATCCGGCCTGATATCAAAAGACTATTCGGCTCCGGCCGGATATTAGAAAAGCCGGATAGGCCGGATACCGAATACTTGCCGGATATCCGTCACACCTCTACAAAATATACGTTCATAAATATCGCGTTTTTCTGTAAAGATTTGAGAACTTTTTTGAAATAAAACGCAAACCATTTCAGATATCTCAAAACTTCTTCAAACTAGAAAAACAATAAAAACATTTATGTATGGAATTCGATGTAGTTTATATGTCCACCACGGGCACGTTTACAGCGGTCGCTTCGTTGAGCCCGATTTTCGATGAAAACACCACACATAGTGATTCTAAGCACCTCTAACGACGTCGCGTCGGTTTGTTGGCACACACCAATGATTTAACGCAGCCCAATAAAAACAGTCTAGATGTGTTAAATCGTTAAATCCCATCGTTTCTGTTCGTAGAGCTCACGAACAGCTCTCGTGGTTCGATGCAGCGTTGCCCGGTAGGCTTCTTGCTTTGCTGCATGTGCCTGCCTGCACTCGTTGTCAAACCAGGGATTTTTCCTTGTTGTCGTTTTAAAACCCAGCACATCAGTAGCGGCTTCTCTGATGGCTCTTTGACAACGTTTCCATTCTTCGTCAATTGTTAGAGCAGGCGGGGTCGAACTTTCGGAGAGTTTCAGGGAGACTCAAATCGGCAAAGTTCCTGGCAGTCTGTTGCGATTGTAGCTTTTCGACGTCAAACCGTGGTTGTCTTCCTCGACTCCGTTGTTCTCTCGATATCCGTGTCTTTACCTTGGCTACAACAAGGAAATGGTCCGAGTCGATGTTGTCGCCTCGGAACGTTCGGACATCAAGAATACTGGAGGAGTGTCTGACGTCGATCGCAACGTGTTCAATCTGGTTGACGGTTGAATGATCAGGGGACCGCCAGGTCCCTTTATGGATGTTGATGTGTGGGAACCGCGTGCTAGCTACAGAGAGGTTTCGCCCCGTAACAAAGTCCACCGGCCTGAGTCCGTTTTCGGACGTGGTGTCGTGCAGGCTGTGTTTACCGATGACTCTAGCAAAGATGTCGTTTTTACCCAGCTTAGCGTTGAAATCTCCTAGAACGATCTTGGTGTCGTAGCTGGGGCATTGATCGTACGTTCTTTCTAGGGGATCATAGAAGTCATCCTTGCTATCGTCATCTTTGTCCTCCGTTGGGGCGTGGGCGCAGATTAGGCTGATGTTGCCGAATTTAGCCTTGATGCGGATTGTTATGAGGCGCTCGCTTATGTACTTAAAGCTTAAGACTTTTTGCCTAAATCTGCCTCGAACAACAAATCCGCATCCAAATAATCGCTGCCTTCGCTCTCTGTAACAATCGCCGTAGTAGATATCGCAGTTTTTCATCCGATTTTTGCCCGGCACTTCCTGGATTGCGGTAACGTCTGCTTTATAGCACTCTAGGGCCTCCGCGAGTTCATCAGCTGCACGTGGTCTGTTCAAGGACCTCACCTTCCACGTGCAGAACCGAAAGTCATTCTCCTTATTCCATTTGCTGGGGTCGTGAACAGTAAATCCGTCCATATCCGAGGCAGTTTGTGTTTTCTGAACTCCTGAGTCTTTTACGTGGTGAGGAAGTTAACCCCGCGCACCACCTCCAACTGGGAGGACAGGTCCATTTGTTTAGCCCCCGGACAAAGGGGTCCGGAAGGATCCGGTGTCGGTAGCCTCTTGCAGGCTGTGAGCGCCGCTGTTGGCCCTAAAAGAAAGGCTCATCCGCCGCCATCTCTATTCCAGGGTCCTGACCTTACCATGGAAATCAGGTAGCTCCTGCTGACTGGAGTTGTGGATGCCGCCGTTGGCCAATCAGTTGATCAGCTCCTCCGCCGCCATCCTAAAAAGAGTGAGGAGCCCTGGTAGACTCACACTCCCCACTAACATGTCTCTGTAGTGATCTCCATTGCCTATAACGTGACAGCCATATTCACCAACGCAAAAAAAAAAACGGGCCAATGACACCACCGGTATGAAAACTAGAGGTGTGACGGATATTCGGTAAGTATTCGGTATTGGGCCTATCCGGCTTCTGTTATAATATCCGACCGGAGCCGAATAGTCTTTTGATATCCAGCCAAATACCAGATAGTCAAAAAAAGAAAAAAACTATTTAATATTCGAAGTATTGGGCAGATATTAGGCCGCCGAATATTCGGCTATCGGGCCTAGCTGCAGGCCGAATATTCGTTATCCGGTATCCGGCCAAATCACTATTCGGTACAACTCTAATGAAAACCACACCATTTTTTGTGGATGAAGTGGTGTTTCTGGAAGCACATGATGATTTTCACCTGACCATGCAGCGGGAAAAGATTCGAAATTCGAAAAACTTTCACACTTCGATCGGTCGTCTGTCGATCATTTAGGTCAAAATAGTGCGGTGTGCGATGATCTGTTGTCGTTAATTAATTTTGAACTAGATTTTGAGATTTCGCGTTAAGTGAAGAGATACGATTTTCGGTTTTTTTTTGTTTCTTCCTAGTTGGTGTTTACGAGAAGCAAGCAACGCGACTTTGCTGATTTTGACAGTCTCTCTGGAGCTGAGTTGCGACTCAGCGGTACAGATTTGGGAGTTTCTGATACGTAACGAAAAGATGAGTTGTGATTGCGATGTGTCATTGAACTGTCAAAACTGAGTCCATAGATAATTGATTTACTGTCAAAACGCACCTACGGAGTGGGTGGCGCTCTCTGCGAAACTGATCGAGTGTGGTCAGTTTAGGTAGGTAAGTGGGTACACGGGCGTAAGCCACGCCTGTCTTAGGTCCTTGAGGACCCGTTATAAACCTTGCCGTACTCATGGTCCCTTGTCGTGCCGAAGCTATCCCGTCAGTTTGCGAACGATCAATCGGTAGAATGGGAGTTGAAAGCAGTTTGTAAGCCCACGCGATATCGAAAGTGAAATTGTTTGACGCTGATCAGTCAATCAACGCTTTTCATACTTTGGAAGTCGTTTAGTCAAAACTGCGCTTCATAACTGAAGATGATTTTGCGAAGAAATTAGTCATCTTCTTGCAACATTTCTAGAGTCCAATCCAAGAACGTGCCTCGCTTCATATGATCGAATGGCTTTAGTTCTGAAATTAACTTCATTTTAAAAGGGTGCAGGCCGGGGGACTGTATTCGGGGGAACGGTATTCTCTTCTATCATCGTCCGTTGTGTTGAGTGGAACATTCTGCCTGACAGCGGTATTTGTGTCCTCATCGCCGTTCAACAGTCTGCAGAAATTATTTTTCCAAATTCTCAGTATCGACTGCGAATCTACTACTAGCTGTCCATTCTCGTCCCGGCAGGCTTCTGTCCGAACTTTATATCCATATAATGGATACACAAAGATCTATTATGTCGTAAATGTTGTAAATTTGAACTATCCCGTGACAAAGAAGGCGACACCAGACCACCACACTTCTTTTTTGGGATTTTATTTTTCTCGGGCTTACGGGCTTCTATCACACTTTGGGCTTCGGCTAAGCCCGTCATGTTAAGCTTCAATTCATCTGAAAAATTTTAAAAATCGAACTCAAAAGTCAAAAGATCTCCATTTGACAACAGTCAGCCGTTACAGAATTTTCAAAGCTTTAGGTTAGCATAGAGGAGGAAGTCTGGTGGTCTGGTGTCGCCTTCTTGGTCATCGATTAGTTCAAATTTACAACATTTTGAATGAAAAAAGAATTATTAAAATATCTCAAGTACAAGGAAAGGTATTGAGCAAAATGTCTATGCGGACTATTCGGTGCTATTGTTTTGTCCGTTAGTTAAGGGTTAGTTAAGGGTGTGGTCAAAAACCCAATTGTGTCCATTTCTAGAGGATCAAAGATTTTGGACCATCCGCAATAAAAATTTCAATTGACAAACCGATATCGTATTATTTAACAACTTTTGCTTTTTTTCCTTTGGGATTATGGTTAAAATAGGGTGCACTCACGCTCCACGAACAATTCACGCAGTAAGAGGTGTTATTCGCAAAATACAGCCCCAGTTGTACGAAAACCTGATGACAAATTCCATCAGAAGAAGAACTATTTGTAGGTGAAGCTGAGACGGATATTTGGCAGCCATTCAGCTCAGGGTTAGTACTTTAGGCTGACCATTGTTGAGACTGAACTACAAGCAGAATATACATATAACAGGAGACAAATTCCTGGATCGCCTCGACAGGGTATCAGTTTTAATATCCATTGTAGCTGAAAACCATAAGAGTGTCCATGTTGTCAACTTTGATTGGTGATTTTTACGGCACGAAGCAAGTGCAGTGAACCAATAGACCGGTTTTTCAATTTTTCCAAATAATCTCACGAATGACATGACAACATGTGCTTGCAGAGGCAACAAGCCATAAAATCAATTTAAGCAATTCCTGTCAAACGTCATTTTGACGATGCTCTTGTCGAACATACTGAACACGAAGAATGTTCGCATTCGAAATCACAGCCAGTGGCAGCGCAACCAAAGCGAAAAAACCGTCGCCCCCACATGGGAGCGCCGAGATTTTATTATACACAGTTTCAAAAATTTGTGTGTTCTCCGCTCCTGTCGTTTCTGCAATTGCAGAAAAAACAGGGGATGAAAGGATATCCACTTCGTGTTACGTAACCTACATACTGGTAGGTGTTTTGTTTATTCAGCCCTTAGCTTTAATATTCATCACCTCCTCTGGGAGGGCGCACAGCAGCCGAGCGAGGGACACAAAAACGGGAGAAAGGACAGTGAAAAAAACGATAACAGGAAACGAACATGCAGAGCAGGAAATTTCGCGATTTCAGGATGAATATTTCGCCGTGCTCTTCCTCTTCTGGTCGTCCTTCATCCCTCAGCTGGCTCTTGAATGTTTAATCACAATTCGGTCGGCGGTCTGCAATTGGCATCCAGCACTCGAGTCGGCGGCCGCCGCTTACTGGGTTATCAAATGGCGCGAAGGACAACACGCCGATCTCCGTAAGATAAAATCCCATTCCCCCTGGGCATCCAGAAGTTATTATGCACACATTTTCCGCAGTGATTCGTTTTCAATTACACCGTCGAAGCGCATGCCATGCCAGGACGATGCACCAGAAAAGGTGCTCCAAGGATTCACTTCCTGTGGGAATAATCTTCTCAAGTGTCTGACCGTAGTCGAAATGATGGCGTGTGAACCATCTATTCTCGGTATCCTGCGCTCAATCGCAAACAGGACGGGACTACGCCGCCGTAGGCATATAGGCGTGGTGGTGTGAAAATCTCCGACAAACATTACTTACTTTGTTGTCCAATCTGTTTGCTCGTGTTGTTGCCTCAGCTCTCAACACCTTCGCCCGTTTCCGCTTTCCGGGGATGAAAAGTTTCGTCGAAGGATTAATGGAGGTGATTAAACGGAGGAACTATGCATTGGTATGCAATTAAAAGTTTCACCTGAAAGCTGTCTGGATAAACAATGTAACGGTAATGGACGCTTTTTTCCCATATCTTCCCGGTCGTTCGTTTTCGTATTTTAGGTGTGAAACTGTGGCCAGGATATGGACGGAGGCAAAGTTGTAAAGTTTTATGCCTGATAAAAGATGGATGAAGTAATGGCTTCCCTCTATTTCATCGTTACTGGCGGCTTAGCGAGTGTTCACTTTCGGAGTTGGCTGAGGAATCATGAGTAATTTTCGTGTTTCCTTTTAAATCAGCGATGGACAACGGAGAAAGGAGCAAGTATCCAGTGCTGTTGAGGGAATGTCCGGTGTTTTTTGTTACGTTTACTCTCAAAAGTGAAGTTAACTTCCACTTCCTTCTCAATTTTATGCATGATGACTAGAAGTGGGATAAGGAGGCTCACAGAAATTGAGTTTTTTAATGGCGGCGCTACAGTCCGAGGTGGACCGCGGCCTAGTTTCTCAACAACCACTCGTGTTGTGCGTGCTACTGCTCTCTCACGAGTGGAGGCGACCTACAGTTTGATGCCGACTCCGAACGGCGAGATTGAGAAGCTTTTTCTAGACAGTTACACTCTTCGAGCATTGTCAGTGACTCGAAAGAGGTGGAGCCGTGAAAAAATGTTTGATGTTTTTTTTTTCGAAATTTGAACATTAGACCTCGAGCGTAGGAGTCGACGCACCTACCCACTACGCCCCGACGCCCCATGCTGAAGACATCATTATACTTCGTGGAGGGCATAGAGGCATATATGTTGATCACAATTACTGGTGACCGCTTTCGTCAACTTGTCGGAAAACTTTCTTCCGCCCTAATCGGATCACAACTTTGCTGCTTAAGAAAAACTTTCTTTATAAAAATTTTAAAATAACACCGGAAGTGTGGAATGTTGTTTCGAAAATTTTGCTTAATTCGCTTTGCGTCACGTCTAAAATATATTATTCCACACCCTTTAATGTAATTCTTTCATTAATATTATTAATTATTGCTAGTAAATAAAAAATATTAACTTTTTAAATAAATATAAAATCACACAAAAATGTATATATTTAAAATAAAAAAATAAATTTTTAAGCAAAAAAAATATTCAATAAAGTGTATGTTCAATAAAGTAAATTGAATTTAATTTAAAAAACATCGACTTGACTTGACATACTTGCTGTCGACTGGATTTGCAGATCCTGAAAGCTGACATTTTTGAGAAGACCATCGATGAGGACTTTTCCTTTCAGGAGGTAATCGCCGTGCGATAAACAAGAGAGAACAAGGAATTGCTCTATGCACACACTTGTGAGAAAATAAAAACATTTCTATCGCAGCTTAACTGAGATGAAAGTGTCAGGCACTCTTCACTCGAAGGAGTAAAGCACGATATGTGCATATGTTGGAGTTAACCCTCTTACGAAGAAACGTGTCTAATCTGAGAATGATAATGCGGTCTCCGGCACAAGGAGTAACGTATTCGTTTAAGCGTGAGTCGAGAATATGCTTACATTATGCATGGATGTTGCATAAAAGATGCGAACACAGGGTTTTGCTGGGCACAACCATAGGTACATCCATGTGTATGTGCGTTTGAATGCGACGGTGTTTCTAAGAACAAACATTCAGCTTAAGAATGGCGGTTTTAGACATCCCGTGCTCTGAGCGTTGAAAGGAAGTGTACACCTCTCTGGTGCATGTTTAAAGTTTAATAAAGTGCTATGTTAGGGTTTCAAACTCTCGTATGTGCATACAGCCACACATATTTGTCGTACCTTGGGAGAAAAATGTCAATAGTGGTTTGCGCGATTAATGGCGAAAATCAAAACAACTCAGGAGCTGATTGCAATTCTGTGAACGTCTAATCTTGACCTTTGTGTTCATACACCACGTTTTTTGGAGTCCATAAAATGATTTTTCTTTGAAAATGAAGAAAAATAATGAGAAATAATGGGTGCCGTGGCGTAGTGGGCAGGTGCGTCGACTCCTATGCTCGATGTTGTCGGTTCGATTCCCGAAAAATAACCTAAAATTTGTTCACGTCTCCAGCTCTTTCGAACCACTGACAATGCTTAAGGAGTATAACTGTCTAGAAAAAGCTTCTCAATCTCGCCGTTCGGAGTCGGCATTAAATTGTAGGTCTGCTCCACTCGTGAGAGAACAATAGCACCCACAATACGAGTGGTTGCTGAGAAGCTAGCCCCAGGTTCACCTCGGACTGTAGCGCCGCCATTATTATTATTATTATCATAATTAAAGAAATTATATTAAAAGGTGTGGAATAATATCTCGGTCAAATGACCGCTTGTAGCCGTGACGCAAAAGCGAGCTTATTTAAGCAAAATTTTCATAAACAAATTTTCACACGTCCAGTGTTATTTGAGCAATTTCGTTTTGAATGTTGTCCTTAAGAATCAAGGTAATCCAATACGAGCATAAGATGGTTTTCCGACAAGTCCACGATAGCGGTCACCAGTGATTGTAACATCATAGGCTTTGCACCCTCAACGAAATTTAGACATGCCCTCTTTTTGTCTAAAAAAACATGTCCGAAAATGTCTACGACGTCCTGCTGTATTTGAGGTTTATTCGAGGTGTTTAAAATATCCTCAGAGTGGGGCTAATCTCTCGATGAGTTTGATGGTTTTGCATAGATTGATTTAAACCAAATTCCAAAATGTAGCGATATCGATAAATGGTTTCTTTATTTGCAAAACAAAAGTATCAATTCAAACTAAATTGTTTGATCAATTTTGTAACCTGAAAATATTTTAAAGAGCAGAACAATACAGTAGACGCTCGATAAAGTGAACTAATAAAAACCGATCCTGTTTAATGGAGCGAGATTGTTCATTGTAACGAGCGTGGGCTGCTTGGAGCAAATTTCATCAAAATGCCGATGTTTTGAAGTACAGTTCAAATTCCCGCTCTACGAGTGTCAAATTCCAAATGTCAAGTGTCATCCAAGAAATGGCGGCTAAACAAAATTGACCTGGAACATAAAAAGGATCCCTTACAGAGTAAGAAATGAATGAATTTCTTGCTAAAAATTGTACATAAATGGTGACTAGATAACAATGATAGCTTTTCCAATTATTATGTTGCAGTGACTGTCAAAGTTACCATAATATCCAGCTGTCAAAATATTCAGTAAAGTCTGCCATTTTATTATAAATAATTTTACCCTTGCCAAACGTGCGGAAATTATTAAAAAAATATTATTGAAACATCCGTTCAACTGAATACGCAACGTGAATTTCGTAGTAAGGTCGGTCGTCATCATGAATTCAGTGTGCAGGCAATTCGTCGCGCCGTGGAAAAGTTTATGCGTGAGTACACTCTTTTGGACCACCTAACGGACAGATATTAAAGCGAAATGAAGAAAACATAGCCGCCGTAGTGCACAATATCGAAAAAAGACAGAAATGTCGTTTCGGCGCCGAGCAGCTGAATTGAGCTTCGTCAGAGGGTCAACGCGTCTTATTCAGTTGCATGTGGGCGCCGTGGCGTAGTGGGTAGGTGCGTCGACTCCTACGCTCGAGGTCGTCAGTTCGAATCTCGAAAAAAACATCAAACATTTTTTCACGGCTCCACCTCTTTCGAGTCACTGACAGTGCTCAAAGAGTATAACTGTCTAGAAATAGCTTCTCAATCTCGCCGTTCGGAGTCGGCATTAAACTGTAGGTCCCCTCCGCTCGTGACAGAACAATAGCACGCACAACACGAGTGGTTGCTGAGAAGCTAGGCCCAGGTCCACCTCGGACTGTAGCGCCGCCATTATTATTATTATTATGGGCCTTCCAATCTCAGTTCAGACAAACAAAGAAGCTAAGCTCCAGTCCACCTAGGAGTGTAGCGCCGCCATTTTTATTATTATTATGGGCCTTCATTTGTATAAGATTGCGCTGACGCATGAATTGAAGCCAAACGACCAGAGACAACGACATGAGTGCTGATTGGGTGCTGAAAATATCGACCAGAGCTACGGATTTTGGCTAAAAAATAATTTCCTCGGAAGAGGTCCTACGTTAATAAGCTAAATTGCCTTTATTGGAGCGAATGCAATCCACAAGTTTTCGATCAAGCTTCAATGCATTCAAAATGGTTGAATATTTGGTGCGGTTAATGGCATGACGGCATCATTGGACCTTACTTTAGAGATGAGGAAGAAAATACCGTTACCGTCAATTCTGGTATAAAACAATGTTGACCGACTTTCTGTGACCAGAGCTCGACCCCATCGAAATATCTGACCTGTGGTTCTAACAATCCCGTACACGGAATGCAATGAAGTGGCTATAAGTTGTGAAGGAGAAAAAAGGAAAACTGGGTTATCTCACGGCGAGAGTTCATCAGTTGACCGCTACGATCATGCGACTTGACAACAAACGATTATTTTCTTTGGAGCAATGCGAGGTCTTTTTTTTCCGGAGGCTTTTTGAAACACTACTGGAGCACTCAGACTCAAAACTGGTCCATTGTACTCCCAGGTAGCAACCTACTCCAGTGCCGTTTATTTGATCCCAACTGCAAATGGTGGCTGGACTTCTATTTCACTGGGATTCGAACCTGGGACAACTCTAACTTAGAGGCACTTAACAACTGCGCCACCCAGTCGTATTTACCAAGTCTTAGTAATAACAATAATAAAAATGGCGGCGCTACAGTCCGATGCGGATCTGGGCCAAGCTTTTCAGCAACCACTCGTGTTGTGCGTGCTATTGTTCTCTCACGAGTGGAGCGGACCTACAGTTTAATGCCGACTCCCAAAGGCGAGATTGAGAAGCTTTTTATAGACAGTTATACTCTTTGAGCATTGTCAGTGACTCGAAAGAGGTGGAGACGTGAAAAAATGTTTAGGTGTTTTTTCGGGAAGTCAAGTCTACCAAGTCTTAGTCTGCGCTAATAAGCCAACCACTTGGACGAGTTCGACTCCAAAATTCGGGACAACATTGCCGGAATAACGCTGCACACATTGGACAGAATCATCAAAAATTGGACCGATCACCAGTAATGTCAAGCCGCCATAATGGCATGAATGTAGCTTCGAAATAAAGTCAGATTGAATTTGGTATCTCACATCGTTGTTGTTTTATTTAAATTTCTTATCCTATCGTTCTTATCTGGTCACCCTTAATTTTTATATTTTTGCATACTAAACTTTACACATTCTCTTTTTTTAACTGCAAAGTTTAGCAAATTAAAAATGATGAAACAATGCTATACCCCCATGCAAAAAAGGGTGAAACTTTAGTTAATGACTAACCGATTAGATACATGATACCATACAGACTTTTGCATAAATGAGTGACATTCTAAAGTCCAAGATCCGAATCTCAAAACTTGACAAGGGTGTTCGAATACATGTTCTCCAGAACTTATCCGACTTATATACATCTGATCAATCAGAAGATACGAAATAAGGCAAAACTCTCCTACATTAACCTCTTCTCCAAGTAGTGACACGGCAAAGAAGAGCCCAATGACACTGATAGAAATCCCTGCCACTAAACTTCAATTAAAAATTATCTTACCCAAAGGCTCAATTTAAAAAGGTCAAAACGAGAGGCCCGAACAGGACAGAGGAGAGGAAAAAAATCAGAAAACTTAATCAGCAATCCCTTCATAATTAACTTAAAATGCGGGTCTTCTTGCATAAACCCGTTTAAGTTGGCCTCTTTAAAAAGGGGTCACCCCACAACCACACCCCATCGCGTCCAGGCCCAATGTTGTCTTGTCAAAAATATCCTTTTCAAACATTTACAAGTACACACATAAGGCCAAAGCCATTAGCACACATTCACTTAAAACCGAGTTGCCTTGTTGTGCTCCTTGCCCTATCTGTCCCTGCCAGTACGACAAAATGCGGGACAAGTACCCAAAGTGGTTCATAAGGTTTCGTTAGGTCGAACACATATTTGCCTTTTTTCCCTCCTGTTTTTACATTTTTCGGTGTCGTCCTTTTTGTTCTGTTTTTATGTTTCCAATTAAAATAGAAGCGTTTTGCCACTCTGCGCGCCTCAAGTGGACGGAGATGGGGAGGGAGAGAGAGAGAGGTCAACAACAGCACTAGCCTACATTTGCATGAGGACATGCTCGCTTAAACATGCAAGCATCATTGCCGCAGTCGGCTTGGTCGGGAATACGATTTGCCAACATACACGACGGCAACGGCGGCGGCTGAGCTTGAAAACCCACGCAAGGTTTCCGTCGAGGAGTAGGCACTCTATCCAACTGGAATGTCCCCGAACCATTCATCACGCTTAGTCACCTAATTTAAATTTATTCCGCTAGCATTGCGCCAAAGCTCATTCTCATGGGATCATCAACATCGTTGGCTGCCTCCATGTGCCTGCAAATTTCGCATTGCTTCGACTTCATTTTTTTGCTGTTTCTATTTACGACGAACGAGAGGCCAGAGGTTGTAAAGTTAATAGACTTTGAGACAATGCCGCCTTCATATGGCAAGGGCTAAACACTTCACCCACTTGTATCCATTCCTTTGATACAGTTACCACTTGTTTTATGTTTTACATCCTGCATCGTGTCGTTGTGTCGTTGTGTCGCTGCTCCACCCCAGCCCCAGCCCCAGATTCCGCAGTGGAGTCGCAATAAAATTGGTTTCGGGGTCACCTTCCAGTGGAGGGCACTCGTAGGAGCAGCGACGTATTTCCATGCACACGACAGCTGTTGTAACTCTGGCCCGAGGACCCGAGTCGAGCCGGCTGCAAGTAGTAATTGAAGAACGATACTAAATGAAGCGAAGTGTAGTAAACCGATTTCAAAGTGTGCCACCGTATGCGGGCACTGAAGAACAAAAGTGACACTCTCGGGAAGACAACACCAAGGACAACGACAACAACAACTCCAAGAATAGCACGGCAATCGTAGTGGCGGACAAACGGGAAACGAATTCAATGAAGACACAGGACAGTCGCCTGGAACTGAAAGGCTCCTTTGTAGGCAGACGCTGTAGGAGCACAGATTAGATGCTTAAATAGATATTAATTAAATTTTAAAATGAGCTTTTTATCTTTATTCGTTTGCCCTTTTGTTCGTTGCTCCGAACCGAATTTCCTGATACCCGCCCACTCCCGACTGGGCTTAGCAGGATTTCTTCGTTCGCCCTGAGATGGTGGGACAATAGCAAACTAAATCCAAACGTCGGATCCTTATTCTGCCGAAAATTGAAAGAAAACATGAAGTGAGAAACTTAATCCGTGTCCTGAGTGGTGGCTCGGTCGGGGTGCGGTGTGTGGAAGCTATCTTTTCTTACAGACTGGAGTGAAGTGGTGTTTTTAAAGATGAAACTTTTCCTCACGAGGTTTGGATACACGAGCATCTACGTTCATGTGTGTCTGAAAACACTTTCATGTGTGGAATTGCTGGGGGGGGGACTGCATTTTGGGAGACTGTTTGGCTATTAAAGATACCCTCTGCTTGAATGGGTGTGTTAATAAATTTCTGTTGTCTTCAGCGTGCATGCTTAAGGCCACTTTCAAAGTAGCATTTATTAAATCTCTTCGTTTGAGTGTTGTCGCTGTCTGGACGTTGAATGCTTTGAAAATGTGATGTGGACTTAAAGTGAATTAAAATTAAACCAAATAAACATCACTTCGAAACTGAAGCTAAAGCTGCATCAACTGAGATATGAGAGAAAGTGGCAGACTTCTGACTCTACAGGGCGGACCAAATAAAAGTTTCTTTTTAAAAATGCAATAAAATGAACAGAATGAATTTTTTTCCATGTATTATGGCTTTATTAGGAAGAACAAACATTCCCATTAATTATGAAATACAACGTCGTTCACGTGGCTGCCTCGGCTGGCTTCGCAGAAGCGCAATCTCCGTTTTTTGTAACACTACACTGGAGCACTCAGACTCAAAAACTGGTCCATTGCACTACCAGGCAGCAACCTACTTTTGCTGAAATTTCATGGTCTTCCAAAGGAAGACCAGCAGGCACTTCTGTGATGAGGAGCCTACATCATCAGCTCTCACCTCATCAGCACCGAATAACTGCAACCTGATCCGAGCAAAGGCGGGACACTGGCAGAGGAAGTGCTCTGCAGTGTCAACCTCTTCTCTCCAGGCATCGCAGAGGGTTTCATCGCTTAGGCCAAGCACACTTAGGTGTTTGGAGAAGGTGTAGTGCCCCGTTAGTACGCCTGTAAGTTGTCTGCAGTCTTTTCTGTTAAGAGATAACAAGAAAGCCGCGGATTTCTTACAGACGTTGGGAAGCATGCGCTTGGTGTGTCTACATCCTGGAGAGTCATGCCACCTGCGGTTGTGCTCTTGAGAAGTCCAATCGTCGATGAAAGCCCTAATCAAGGACGCGGGCAATCCCAGCGTAGGTTCAGGTCCTGAGAATGCCTCATCTGATCCTCGCCTAGCAAGTTCATCGGCGATCTCATTTTCCGCGATCCCGTGGTGACCCGGGACCCAGGCAAGTCTTAAAGAATTTAAGCTCCCCACTTCTTAGAGCTCTACAGTTTGACGTGAACCTGGGCCTCACTCAACACGCCTCTCACGCCAGCACGATCTTTCGCCAGCTGTCTCCAATTTCGCAAACCAAGCCGGCCGAGGTCCCCCTCGACTTGTGTGCGCCGCCTTGTACGTGGACGTCATCTGTTGCGTTGTCCCACAGACTCAGAGTCGAAGACTCTTCGGGTCGGAGCTAAGTTGTCTCTGTACAACTTAGGCAACTTACGCTCTACATGGCCTAGCTATCTTAGGCGTTGGATCCGTAGACGCCTGGCTAGACTCATATCGCTGTACAGCCCATACAGTTCGTGGTTGAATCTTCTCCTCCAAATGCCATCAACGCAAACAGGACCAGGGATTGCGCGCAGAACTTTTCTCTCGAAAAGACCAAGAGACTGTTCATCCGGTTGGGATATTGTCCATGCCTCTGTGCCGTACAGCAGGACTGGCATGATCAAGGTCTTGTATGTAGTCAGCTTGGTCTTCCGAGAGAGGGCTCTACTACTCAATTGCCTTTTGACCTCAAAAAGAAAACAGCGGTTGGCAAGAGTTATTCTGAGTTTGATCTCGGTACTGATGTTGTTTGTACTGTTTACCGCGGAGCCAAGGTAGACGAAGTCCTTAACTACCTGAAAGTTGAAGCTACCTCTGGTGACGTCCGGGCCAAGTCGTCGATGTTGTGCGTCCTTTCTCGATGACAGCATATACTTGGTTTTGCCCTCGTTTACCGCCAGACTCATTTTAGCCGCTTCCGTTTCAATGCCAGCAAACGCATCATTGACGGCTCGCTGTGTTCGCCAGCCTGTACCAGGATGTGGATGTAGTCCGGAAGGCAAAGAACCGTCGACTATACTGGCTCAGTCACGTCGAGCGTATGAACAACAATGCTCCAGCTAAGAGGGTCTTGGAACCCCATCCTCCAGGTTCGAAACGAGAAGGAGAGGAAGATCGAACCTGCGGTATGCAGATCAAGTGATCGCGGATGTAGCGGTTGCCAAGGGCGATTCTGAGTTGGATCTCCACTAAGATGTCGTTTGTGGATTACGTTTGCCTCGAGGTGAACAAATTCCTTAATCTAACCTCAAAATTGTAGCTTTTGATGACGACGTAACGCTTTTGACTTAGAAGTTGTGCGACGGATCGATTTTTACTCGATAGCATTATCTTTTGATAACACGACTGGATGGCGCAGTTGGTTAAGTGTCTACCCATAGTTTGAAGGGTCCCAGGTTCGAATCCCAGTGAAATCGAATCTGGTTCAGTCATCACTTGCCGTTTGGATCAAATTAACGGTACTAGAGTAGGTTGCTACGTAGTAGTAAAATGGACCAGTTTTAAGTCTGAGTACTCCAGCATTGCACCAAAAATCCGCTGAAAAAAAATACCAGTCTCATGAACTTTTTGCAGAAACTTGAGTACAACAGTCGCGGTGGGTGCTTCATTTCGGCCGAAACTTCTTTTCAAAAAACTCTCCGTTTGGGCTACACAGCACTCAATGGAAATAAGTTTTCAATATTTCCCAACGTTGTTCAGGCGTAGTGATTTATTTCGTTCCGCGGATGTATAATACAGACTTTTTGTCAAGATTTCGAGTGGGAAACAGCCCATGATTTTGAAAAAAAAACTCTGGACCCAATCTGTACATTGTGAAAGAAGTAGTGCCTGTTTACAAGCGTCTGGAAAATCCGGCTTGGGAGGCAAGATTTTCTGCGTGTAGAACACGCGAATCGGTTCATTTGCATCATGTTTTCACTCAGTACGTATCTCTCTCAATCCTGCCTTCTTCCGCTCATGTAATCAGCATGTGAACATGTGGACCAGGAACATTTGTTAAAGAATCAAATGTAGATTCTCACTCAGTTGTCCTTTGTGGCTTCTTAACATTCCCAGCCTTCAACCTCTGAGTGGTATTATCCACTTCTTGTACTCAATAAACATCCTTGATATTTGACTTGGAAATAAATCAAACGTAGCCAGGATCAAACTTCAATCACGGTTGATATTTGTGAGAACATATCCAAACCTACGTGCATATACATATTCCGACCTTTTTTGTATTTGTTTCTGGCTCAAGGATAATAATTTCCATAGTTCCAATGTGCTTATCTACGCATTTTTACAAATATCAATCGAAGTTGGCAAAAGAAAACACACATCTGTTCCTGGAAGTGGATAAAGTTTTCCCACATTTAGCAGATTTTTCTTCTTTTCTTCTTCTCGTTCTTTGATAACTTTAATTTGACTCTTGCTCTTGAATCAATTTCTATGCCGAAGTGTGCATCAAGTTCCATTGTACATATTTTGTACGTGCTTTTTTGATAATCTCTTGCTTCCACTATTTGAACCGCATGAAAAGTGTGAGCAGAAATGCGACGTATACGTGTTTGAATTCTCGGCAAAGTTGTGTTGCTGATTTCCCATAATGTGCTGGTGATTTGTCATCTTTGTGCGGTCGATTTTGTCACAAAGTCAATTATTATTGAATTGTTCAGGATTTGGTCTTGACTTGGGGGAGGGTTTTAAAGTTAAGTCCGTTGAATTGTTTTCTATTTATGTATGTACCTTTTCATATTATCGGCGTATACAGAGAGATGAGAGTTCTTGATGATGTAGACAACATCATTCGTAGTAAGGACGAAAATTAAAGGATCCAGGTGGTTACCCTGCGGAACACCTGATGTGGCGTTAAAAGGCTTGCAGTCAAAAGATCTAAATAAAATCTCATATTGTCCTCCATCCAAATAAGATTTTACCCATTTGTGGGGACTTGGTGCGAAACCTAGTGTGGTCAGCTTGAAAAAAAGAATATCGTGTGATATTTTCTTAAATGGTTTACCGAAGTCACATCGACTTCTTTACCTAGTACTTACTTACTTAGCAGGCCTACGACCCATGGAGGGTCTGAGCCTGAGCTATCGCTGCCATCCATCGTTGATTGTCCTTGGCACGCTGCTTCCAGTCATCAAGACCAATCTGTCTTACGTCCGCGATGACTTGGTCTTTGTACCGGAGGTTCGGTCTTCCGCTCCTTCTCGAACCAGGAGGCTTAGATTCGAAGTCCCTCTTAGCTGGAGCGTTGTTGTCCATACGCTCGATGTGCAGTGCAGTAGACGGATTTTTGCATTCCGGAGTACATCCACATCCTGGTACAGCTCATAGAGTTCGCGGTCGTCTTCCCCTCCATTCGCCTTCCTCGTAGACGGGACCATATACCCGACGTAGAATTTTTCTTTCAAAAAGTCTGGGAGTGCAGGAACGTTTGGCTGTAGGGCGGTAATTATTTATCCCATTTTTTTAGCCTTTGTTATGCACAGGAACAATGAATGAATTCTTCCAAAGCAGTGGGAAAAATCCTTGTGAGGTGGACAGTGGGAAGAGAGACGTCAGGGGTCAAGTGTTTATCGCTTTTTTCAGAATTATTGCTGGTAACTCATCGGGACCAGGAGTGTAAACGTCTTTGATGTTATTTAACTTCTCTTCAATGAAAATACTGATGTTTGGGCGCAGTTGTTCATTTAGGAGAAATAATCAAGATCGGCGTCAGTGGGATAGTCGAGGTACGACTTACTGAAGAAGTCTGCGAATAGATTTGCAATGGTTTGGGAGTCGAACGAAGCCGTATCCGCGAATATAAAAGTTGCAGGATAATTATTTTATTACATTTAATTTTGGTATTAACAAAATGATAACAGATAACTCATTCGCCCATGTTCTGCATTCCACTTTTTATGAATTCGAGCTGTTAAAGTGAAAATTCGGGTTCTGCAATCCGATCGAAATTGCGGTGGTGAATTTGAATTTCGAAAATGAAAATCGGTGTTCTGCAATTCGATTTACTCGTGTTTTTACTCGAATTGAATTCACTGCTAAGCTGCGCTGTGAATTTGCAGTGAAATTGGATTAAATACGTGAACTATTCAGATTTTTCATTTTCTTTTTACTGATTTTATTTTTCATTTTAGGGGAAAACACAAAAATTCAAGGGGGGAGGTATTTCTGTGAAATTCTGCCATTCTTATATGAAACTATTGAATAAAATTGCTTTCCTGGAAAAATATAAAAACTGCCAGCTGGTGGTTCTATTTCAATCAAGATGTACAAGGAGGTTCATTTTGTATGCCAAACCCTTGTTTAGAAATGAAAAGGATGATTCAAATGATCTACAGGAATATTCCCTGAGGATTCTTCTTTTCATTTCACTTCGAAACACGAAAAAGTATTCAAAACAACAACAAAACAGCCTGTCAAAACAACGAAAACTAAGCCAAAACAAAAACCATTTGCCTGCCGAATCCAAGGCAACAACGTTTGTTTTTTCCGAAAGTGAAATCGAAAAATTCGAAATCAATCGAAATGCAGAACATGGAAATTCACTTCGGGTGAAATGGAAATTCGATTTCAAATTCATTTCACTCGAAATGCAGAACATGGGCGATTATCCTACTTATCAGCCAACAAAATTAAGAGAGTAGTTTTGGAAAAGATTTGTTGTACAATCAAAATCGCTTACAACGACATCGGTTATAACGATCTATTGTTTAAAACGACAAAATTCTTAAGTCCCGCCTGAGCTCCATTATATGTAATCCAATTGCATAATAAAACGTTTACAACGACATATCGCTTACAACGACCAAATTTGTCAGTCCCTTAAAGGTCGTTATAACAGATTTTGACTGTAATTTCGAATGACAACCCTTTCTATTTTGTTAAATTTTTATTAGATCCTGAATTCAGCAATCGAGTGATATACAGAATCCACCCACATGTTCTATTCTTACAGCAAAATATTCTGGGTATTGATTTCGAACTCGCTTGTCTATTTCTATAGCACCTGCCTTATCCAAGCTAGTGATGATTTGAAAAGAATATTATTAATGTAGGGTATTTTGAAAAGTCGTAGTATTTGTGTATGCACCTTCGCAACCGCAGAATACTATTTGTTTTGCATGACATCCAGCCCCTCAGATGTACCAGTTAAAGCGGAAACTTAGTTTTAGACTGATTAATCTACTTGTTATACCCAAATCGCAAAGGCTTTCTCGCATCAATCTTTTGACAGTATACAGCCTTGGCCAAATGTATTAGGCACCCATCTTTTGTCGTTGCTGCCAAATCACTTATCGGAAGTAATTAGTTTGAATCTTACGACACTATCTGAGCTTGTAAACGTTTTAATTTTTTTCCTCTTTCATTAATTTTTTTGTTTTCTAAAGATATAACGAATCTCAAAGGGTTTGGCCAAGTTTGTATACGAGTGTATGTAGAAAAACATTTATTCATACGGTGTATATCCAATCGGACACTCATGCCTTAACTTGTGCACATATCGTAATATGGTTAAGGCACAAGCATAATAGGCATGAACGAACATGAGCTAATGTCAAATGCGCATGGGTGAGTGAGCCAATACACGCATCCTCATAAGAGCGACTATAATGGAGTTCACGAACGATTCGGAACGATTCGTTAAGCACATGCGAATTTGACAGATGGCACACAAACACACAGAAATTCCAAGATGGCACATTGTTGAACAACATTTTTCAATTGAATCAAACCAAACACGGGAAGAAATTCTGACGGATGACTCTGCACCCATATGTTCATTATGGCTATGCGTGTGTTTTGTGAAAACATGATGAAACATTTCGTGAAAATTTGACGCTTGTCCATGCCATACGGAAGCTTAAGAGAACTGAAATAACCGAGCAAATACATAAAAAATGATAAACTGAGACCATAAGAATAGCTTCGTTAAGTTTCGATAAGTTCGTTAACTTTTGCCTAATCGTTCTCTACGTAACTAAAAGGGTGTTTTTTTAATAAACGTCAGACTAACATAGGACTGCGTTATGCATAAGAAAAGAAATGCGATTGTACTAGCGCAGATATCTGACGTTTATGAAAACATCCAATATACATAAGTTGACAGTTGAAATTTCCTTAAGTTTCTATAAACAATTACGGGCACTTTGAAATTTGACGATGCTTCTAGTTAATTTTTTTTCGCTTCTGACATCAGCTTAAGTTTTCATATTTGGTCCATTACTTGTACCGATGCCTGTCAAAGCCAGAGCACGTGAACTCGCTGTTGCGATATGGCCTTCAAGGTGAACCGCTCACTGTTAGCGAAAAATTTCGATTTTGTTGTGTTCGTTGACTTTGATGTTCGCCGTGTCTCATTTTAGCTGAGTGCATATGGCGGATTAAGCACAATGTCAACAGTCAGCGATTTTATCGAGGAATTCACCACTTGCGCTTCCCTGTCACACATGTTGACGGTTTGAAGAAACAACACGAAATGAATGTTCGCCAAATGTGTTCGCCGTGTAGGGGATAACACAAACGAGCAATTTCGGCGAGCATGTTCGTCATTTAGGGCTACCTTTAGAAAGGCGACACAATCTAATCAATCCATTGAGCTTAGCTGAGCAACCACAAGTGTAACGCTGTGTCGCACGCTGCAACTACCCTTGATACCTGTCTCTACTCTAATAGCTGAAACACAATAGTGCGTCAGCGCTGGCGTTGTCTTTCAACGCACACAATTCAATAGCCATGCACACAATATTGCGTCGACCTACGTAAGTGAAAAATGAGGGAGATGAAAGGATCGTAATAAAACTTAAAACGTAATGCCAACGCATGTCATTATCGAACATGTTGGACATTTTTTTGACAGCGATGCGCTGTGAAAGCGAAATTGAAAAATTCTTCCCAAATTGGGAGTTTTTTTTCCCAAATTGAGAAAATTTTGTGGCAACTGACATTTGAGACATGAAATCAGCTGACTAAAATTATTTTAACGACAAAACTAATTTGAAATTCGTGAATGCTTGGAAGCATAAATACGCAAAATTAGCAACAAGCACTTTTTTTTTAACTTTCTTAGCATTCATTTTCCGCAACCAATTTCTTTAACGTGGAATTGTATCACCAGAATGGTTTTTGATTTGACATGTCACAAATTAAAACAGCTGACAGAATATTTTTTATTTGGTATTTGAGAGAAAGAGAGAGGGAACAGCTGATTAATGCAGTGCGTCAACGCACTCCCTCCATAACATGAAGTCGGCTGGCGCAACGCACTATTGTTTTAGTCATAACTCAAATGTTCAGAGCTGAATTTTTACCAAACTCTCCCAATTTCATGAACATTTTTCAATGACTTCAAAACTCTAAGGTTTCCATTTATTTCATTCACGTTGAAAATGATAGACCATCCCAAGTTTTTCTTTACAAATAAATTATATTTTATTCAATTCCAATGTATACACAAAAACATGAACAAATTCAATCAATAGCATTTTTGTTTTAATTTTAATTAAAATTACTTGAATGAAATCAGTTTATAAAGTTGAATACAAATCATAGAAAACTAAACCAAAAATATGATAAGAAAATGCAAAAAATAAGATATAAGAGGTGTATCTTACGGATAATTCATTTTCCAAGCAACTACGTTTGCATATTACGACGAAACAAATAATAATTGTAGAAAGAAACAAGTAAAGACGCTACAAACAAAAGATGATGAAAATGTGTTTAATTAGTTACTTTTTGTGCAATCAACGAACAATGAAGTACATGTCTAGCAAAAAAAAACTTTAAGGCACTATTGGGACAGCTGAGACCCTGAACCGCCTTGAATTTTCATTTCAAATACATTGTCACATCAATTTAACGGTTGCTTTTCATATTTTATCTCTAAACTTATGCATTTGTCAGTAAAAAAAAATAGGTGCCCTTTTGAATAAGCACAACGATGTTTTTGTTTTAATGTTTTCATTTTCAACAATTTCATAGAATTAATCTTGTTTGTTTTTTGTTTTTATTGTGGTAAACAATACCTTCTTGTAACCTGTGTTTATGTATATGTTATGTAAAAGGGGTTTTAACAAGTTTTTTCTTTTATTTAACAATTCTTGGCTTTGAAGTATTCCTGGGTTGGAGGAAAGTTGATGGGTAAATACTTGATTTGCTTTCTTTGTTTTTTTTTTGTTTTACAGATTCCCATTTAGTTGTGGTCAACTGATGAACTGGACGAACCGGAACTTGAAGGTAGAAGGGACACTGTAAGTAAAGAAAATAAAGAATATTATTTCATTTGAATGGAAATATAAGGAAAAATATAAGAAGTCGAACAGGGTGCGAGTTCCAAGTGTTGGCCTGCATTAAAGGGACAACACTTTAGTTCGAGGTGTAATATCGTACACTAATTTTGAACTATTCGTTGCAATTTCAACGCTATTGATTATGGTGTTGTTTGTACAAGCATGTACAGTCAATAGTGAGTGAAAGTTCAGTCGTCTGCCAAAAGTTTATCCACTAAATTATCATCCTCCGGAATAAGCTAGGACAGATCAGAAACAGAAACATCAATTCTATGCTTTAAAATATACTGTAATTTATTTGAAATAGGCGTAAACGTATAGCAATGAATCAAATTTAGAGCAGACAGATGTGACTGCGATGCATCACGATGCTTTAGTTTTGTTGGTGTTTCGGAACGGCGTGCCAATTGTTTCTTCCTTTTTTTAATTAAATTAAAATTAATTAAAAAATGATAAAAAATGTTATCGCAACACAAAATTCTATGATGTACTGGTTGCTTTTGTTTGCGCAGTAGTTGCCTGCATGTTGTATTTTAGAATGCAATGCAAAGCATCATTGTCAAATTATGAACGCTTAACGTTGCAGTACTGCGCTAATACTGCGATTACGAATTCTCACTTTTGGCTGACTGTATCCACTGCACATCGTATCCGCCATTTTTAAAAATTACCCCTTGGGTTGTGATTCCTATGAAGGGACGATACAAACTGAAGTTTGTGCAGACTGTATGTGCATTGTATGGCAGAGGCATGCTTGCACAGCGACTAAAAGGCGTCATAACAAACGACTACCCGACGTACTCGTCTGATATAGCGCCGTGCGACTTTTGGCTATTTCCAAAACTCATAAAGAGTGTTGAAGGCAAACACATACGATACGATTCCTACCATCCAGAAGGCATCGACCGATTCTTAATGTGGGGCTACAGTCCGGGGTGGACCTGGGTCTCAACCAACAAGCGTCTCCAACCAGCTCATTCTTTAGCTAGCTGCCTCCAGTTTCGCACGCCCGGTTGGTTGAGGTCCCTTTCCATTTGCCCGCGCCACCTGAGTCGCGGTCTTCCTCTACTGCGCCGTCCCTCGAGGGTGGATTCGAAAACTTTCCGGGCCGGAGCATTGGTTTCCATTCGCTCTACATGACCTAGCCATCTTAATCGTTGGATCTTCACCCTTCTGGCTAAAGGTAGCCCCAAGCGACGAACATGCTCGCCGAATTTGCTCATTTGCGTTATCCCCTACACGGTGAAAACATTTGGCGAACATTCATGTCGTGTTGTTTCTTCAAACCCTCAACACGTGTGATAGGGAAGCGCAAGTGGTGAATTCTTCGATAAAATCGTGGCTGACTGTTGACATTGTGCTTAATTCGCGATATGTACTCGGCGACGTTCACAGCAAAAATGAGGTTTGTTCGCGAACATGGCCCTACACGGCGAACATCAAAGCCAACGAACACGACAAGATCGAAATTTTTTCGCCAACAGTGAGCGGCTCGCGAACCAGCCCATACACGACGTAAATGCGGCGAGCATGAGCAAGTTCGGCGAGCATGTTCGTCGTTTAGGGTTATCTTAAGTCGATGTCGCTGAACAGCTCGTACAGTTCGTTGTTATATCATCTCCTCCACTCGCCCTCTATGCAGACGAGACCGAAAATCACCCGAAGAATTTTCCTCTCAAAGCAGCTAAGAGCAACCTCATCCGCTTTTGACAAAGTCCATGCTTCCGCGCCATTTAGCAGGACTGGGACGATTAAGGTCTTGTACAGGGTTACCTTGGTTGTTCGATAGAGGGCTTTGTTTATCAATTGCTTTCTTATCCCAAAGAAGCAGCGATTAGCAAGAGTTATTTTTTGTTTGATTTCAGCGCTGGTGTCATTGTCTGAATTAAAAGCGGTGCCTAGGTAGACAAAGTCCTTGACTACCTCAATGTTATGCTGTGACGTTCTGTCCGAGACGTCGGTGTTGGGTGTCCTTTCTGGTTGACAGCATATACAGCCTTGGCCAAACTTTTTGTCTTTGCTGCCAAATCACTTATCGGAAGTAATTAGTTTGAGTTTTATGGTTTTCGGCTATCTGAGGTTGCAAACGATTTTTATTTTTTCCTCTCATTTAATTATTTTTTTTGCTTTTTGAAGATATAATGAATCTTAAAGGGTGCCTTATACATTTGGCCAAGGCTGTACTTGGTCTTGCCCTCATTTACCGTTAAACCCATCTTCGCGGCGCAATACTCACAAAAGTGCCATTGCCATCACGCTGTGTTCCTCCAATTATGTCAATATCGTCGTCATATGCGAGTAGTTGGACGGACTTCTGAAAGATTGTGCCTCTGGTGTTGGCGTGCGAGTTTTGCACAATTCTTTCAAGAATGACGTTGAAGAAGTCACATGACAGTGCGTCGCCTAGTCTGAATCCTTTTTTGACATCAAATGTCTCGGTTAGGTCTTTACCGACCTTCTCCTTCGTTCTCTATCTCTGGCCTTAAACATTTTTCAATCATTGCCCAGTATTGAAAACCATTCACATTAACCGCAACTTGTTCGACGTTTTCGAAAAAATATGGTCCAATGATTCTTTCTGAGGTTATTCCACACCATGCCGTGCATGGACACCGTGGTGTAGTGGGTAGGTGCGTCGACTCCTACGTTCGAAGTCTAAGTTTCGAATCTCGAAAAAAAAACACGTAACATTTTTTCACGGCTCCACCTCTTTCAATTCACTGACAATGTCACAGTGTATAACTGTCTAGAAAAAGCTTCTCAAACTCGCCGTTCGGAGTCGGCATCAAACTGTAGGTCCCCTCTACTCGTGGGAGAACAATAGCACGCACAACACGGGTGGTTCAGAAGCTAAGCCCAGGTCCACCTCGGACTGTAGCGCCGTCATTATTATATATTACCATGCATCTAGGTGGGTGCATTTGATGTTCAACAATTATTTTTGAATCTTCGATGCCCCATATTCTGAAGTTTCGTTTATTCACGTTACCGTTGAGGTGAAAATGGGCCTCATTGTTCATTATGAGCTTGGAAATAAACTCGTTATTCTTTTGGAAAAAGTCTTCAAAACGCCGAGCATACTGAATGCGTAAAGCGACTGGATGACGCAGTTGGTTCAGTGTCTGCCCCAAGTTAGAGGGGTCCCAGGTTCGAATCCCAGTGAAATCGAATCTGATCCAGGTACCATTTGCCGTTGGGATCAAATTAACGGCACTGGAGTAGGTTGCTAACTAGCTGTACAATGGAACAGTTTTGAGTCTAAGTGCTCAAGTCCGAAAAAAAATACTGAATGCGTTTTTGTAGATAATTTGCTTTCAACTCATGAACCAATTGAATCTCATATGGAAAAATGTGTAACTGCCTTAAAATTCTTTGCAAAGACCACCTAGACATTACCAACTGCAGAGAACGTCGCCTGGTGGAAGTTTCGGGGTTTTCCTCAATACTTGCTTGCACGCAAACAATGTTCACATCATTTCGAACTGTACGAGGTCGTTCAGCACGCGGAAGATCACAGACAGCCCCTAGTTGCTGCAAACGTGGCTGCGAATAAGCTTACTTACTTAGCAGGCCTAAAACCCATGTAGGGTCTGAGTCTGATATATCGCTGCCTTCCATCGTTGACGGTCCTGGGCACGCTGCTTCCAGTCATCAAGACCAAGCTGTCTTACGTCCGCGATGACTTGGTCTTTGTACCGGAGGTTCGGTCTTCCTCTCCTCTCGAACCAGGAGGCTCGGATTCGAAGACCCTCTTAGCTGGAGCGTTGTTTGTCCATGCGATCGATGTGGCCGAGCCAGTGTAGTCGACGGATTTTTGCCATCCGGACTACATCCACATCCTGGTACAGCTCATAGAGCTCGCGGTTGTGTCTTCTCCTCCATTCGCCTTCCTCGCAGACGGGACCATATATCCGACGTAGAATTTTTCTTTCGAAGACACCAAGAATCAGCTCCGCAGTTCTGCTTAGTGTCCAGCTTTCGGCTCTGGCAGGACTAGCAGAATAAGAGTTTTGTAGAGCATGATTTTGGTCCTTCGAGTCAAGAGTTTTGAGCCCAGTTATTTATACAAACCGAAGTAGCATCGGTTGCCAAGGGCGATTTTACATCGGATCTCCACTGCGATGTCGTTGGCGGAGTTCACGTTTGCCCCGAGGTAGACAAACTCCTTCACTACCTCAAAATTGTGGCTGTCGATAGTAACGTTTTGTCCTAGGTGGTGTGCGGCGGATCGTTTCTTGCTCGACGGCATATACTTCGTCTTATCCTCATTGACCTTAGGACCAGCTCGTTTCGTCCGTTCTTCAATCGCCGTGAAAGCTTCTACTATGGCGCGTTGGGAACGCGAGCTACGAACTACATATGTCAGCCCTCAAAGCCAACATCGGTCAAAATAAGTCTAATTTATGTGCAAGAGTCATAGAAAATTTGATATTTAGGAGGTGCGCCACCCAGAGAAGCCACGCCTGACATTTGAACGATGTCATAATACTCCATACACAACGGCATCGATAGGCTTTTTAAATTAATAGTCGATGATAACTCACAACACACTTTGTTTTATTTAAATTAAAAGATATGAAGCGCTAAATGATAGACCCTTTACTTCATAGGCAAGTCTTCCAACCTTCTCTAAGACCATTGTTCCATAGTTTCGGTTTTAAACCCCACTTTGTATGGTTCCCTTTCACAATGATGAGCGTTTAGTTGTCACCTTTTTGAAGTTCACCCTGTGAGTGCTTTCACTCCATTCATTAATCACTACAAGTCTAAATTGAAACCCATTTGCCAAACTGTGATTCAAATGCGCACAAAGTTTTGAAACAATTAAAGCGAAAAACCACAAGCCGCCTTACCGTTAAATAGGAAACTCCCTTTAAAGTTCGACGGAGGACACAATGCTTCGCTGTGTTCCAGTCCGTTTGTTTAGGACAAAATGGAAACAGAAGAAAAGAATCTAACAGGACCAGCATATTCAAATGGAAACCAATGTTAACAGTTCAAAATGGACGAATAAAGACAGACTCCGAGAGTCCTTCCTTTAATCAATTATCGCAATTTCCACTTGCCTGAGTTGCAAATCCCTTTCGATTGAAGACCACCTCTTCTAGAAATCATTTCCTTTGTTCCTCTTTCCTTCCACACCACAGAGCGCCAAGGGGACAGTCACATCTTTCATCCGTCCGTTGTTATCGGTTCGATTTAGCAAGGACAACAAAATTATCATATATGTATCCAAGGGTTTTAATTAAACCAAGCCGGACATTTGAAAGAAAAAATAATCCAAGCCCCCTTGCATGCCTCCTGTGCATAATTTGTTCCCTTCACATGCGAAGTTGTTGGACACATCCTCTTCTGAAGATCAAATAGAAAGAACCACAGAAGAAAGATTCCAACATTCCTTTATCCGTGTTCCTTCTGTGGGCAGCCCTGGTGCACTGAATGGATGCGTCCCTATCCTTGGAATTTACTTTGACGACAGTCGAATGCTACCTTCTGCCCTTGAAGAGTTTTCTTTCTTCAAACCGCATCGCACACAGACCAACAGCAGCACCCAAAGGATATGAATCTATCAGACGAAGACCAAGTTCGATAACGTATTAATAGGAAATTTGGAAGGAGAAGAGAAAACAGACAACCGCAGGAGTGGTTGAAACAGAAAATGGATACAACTGACTGACAGGAGCATCCTTGTTCAGCCGTCAATACGTATGTACTTCTGGACGTTCCCATTGAACTGTGCAGGGCTTTGAAATGGGGATACATATGTACCCACTAACCGGATGTAAGGACGACAATTTGCCAAGCGCTCTCCTCCTACAATACAAGACACACAAGGGACAACTCATTTTTAATCTGCTGCTGGACACCTCCGCTTCTCCTTCTTCAGCTGCCGGCCATACAATGAAGTGACACAATGCTCAAAGAGATTTATTCCTGAAAGATGGAGTAAAATTGAAAACGGTCACTGGCCGTTGGTTGGCTGTTTGTTTATTTTTATTTTCTCCCTCTTTATTACGTTTAATGTGGAATGATTCCCAGTGGTGTTGTTCAAACTGAACGACGGGACTCCGAGGCAAACAGTCGGATTGGACGACAAACGGTCCAGAGAGCACATCAAAAAGAAAATTCAAAATGTTTCATTTCAGAGATAGAACGATACCGTACAGTGTGAATGCCAAACGGAGGATTAAACGTGCGACAAACCCTAAGACTATAAGTGTTCCTTTAATAAAAACCGTTTTCAAAGAACATTCAATTGAGATAAACTGGTGTTGTTGCCCTCCTAAGGGGTTGACTCTTGGATTGAATGGCTGCCACTTGGTAACTCCATACGTGTTCACACAGCAGCTCAAGGGAGTTCAGTCTTCTTTTTTTCGTGGTGGAAAATTTTCATTAGATGCGCACCCCCTGAGTCTGTGTAATTGTGGAAAGTTTAAATGAGTTCTGAAACCTGGGTGTTCATAATTTTCAGTTCGCGCTCACGAAGAAAAATCAAAAATTGATGAACAAACTTTGTTAATCAGCCATCATTTTGGTCAAAAAGCCAATCGGTTTGTTGATTAACTCGTAACGTCTGGATGGGATTTGGTGTATCTTAGTGATTGCATCCAGTGTGTTGTGTCTATGATGTGAGAGATTCAGTGAAATTCATAAGGCAAATGGGTAAAATGTAGGTTAGTTCTTTTGGTACATTTATTCCCACCAAACGAAATCGCGAGGTTTCATTAAATTTCTCCAAATCTCAGAGATTTCGTCATACATTTTCAGGGTTTCGAAACCTCGCGATTTCAGCGAAATCTAGTTAAAATCCCCTTGAGCTCGTCCGTCTGTAAGTGATTGTCAAACAGAACAAGCCTACAGCGTGACCTTCAGTTTATTTTGATGACAATTTTTAGACGTCAAAATCAATCGGACAAACATTTTGTGTTATTATAAATCAATTTAATTGATTTCTTTGTACCGCGAAATCACTTAAAACTTTCTTTTAAATGTCGTCAGAACTCATTTTTAATTTTTTTTCTTCTCAACGCTATTATTTACATTTGAAAACACTTCAAATGAGTGGGAACGGCCTATTGAGATTTCAGTAAAAATTTGCCCAAACCCCGCGATTTCGATTCAGTGGGAATATAGTATAAGACTAATTTTGATCGCATTTATTCATTCCGATCATCAAAAATGTCCCTCAGGGGGGCCATGGTTGGACCAGCTGTGTGATCTATGGCTCCATCTTGTTGGAACCACAATTCTGCATCGTTCTCTACCACTTAGCTTAGCTTAATGTGGCGCAACAATACGATGTGGACCTGGGCCTTAACCAACAAGCGTCTCCAGCCAGCTCGATCTTTCGCTTGCTGCCGCGCGCAAGGTTGGTTGAAGTCCCTTTCCATTTGCGTACGCCACGCCAAGATCTTGGTACCCAGAACGTGTGGGCACTGACCAAGTTGTCGGGAATGTTTGTTATCGGGTACCTCCTCAAAGGAATATGTTTCTGGCTCAAATGCCGCACCATGCAGTTACTCTTCCAGGAATAAGTGGTCCTTAGTGTATCAATTGAGGGGTTTCTCTTTAACAACAAAACCAGCCAAGTCGAATGACCCTTGTCGCTCATAATGCTATTGGTGGTTATTTAAATAAAACGTTTTAACAATTTCAACACTTTGTTGCGACGCCATTGTTAATTTGTTATCTTCTGTCAAATTCCAACTGACAAATGTCACCCAAACCAAAATGGCGACCGATCAAAGTCGACATGAAGCATGAAAACCATCCTTGATGGGACTTCAAATGTGAGCCACAACTTCTGTTACATTTCCCTTGGAATCCATCCCCTTCCATACCCCAGTTAAGATTGTACAGAGAACAGCAACAAATCGGTTAAAGGATTTGTCATAAGTTAATCCAATTTTGGGTTTTCGAAACTTCCTCAAAAAAAAACACAAATTTATTTATTTTTTCTCACGCATTCCCCTTTGACTTTCTGAATTTGTTTGTGCGCACACACGTGGTTATTCTTTTGTTAAGTATGCTAATTTATCACACACGCCTTGTTGTCGTATCTGTCACTCTGTCTGCCTATACATAGCTTTACATTAGACAATAAGTAATGAGATAATAAATCGTGCCGCTCTAAGAGCTGCGAATATAATGTGTAGCCATCATGTGTATTAGGATGTAAGCTTTGTAAAGAAGTGGAAGCATACATTTTATCTTTTGGCAGCAACGAATGATCGTAGGGGCAATTTTAATGTTGTACTTATGATGTTACATGAGGACATTGATAATAACGTATACATACATATGCGCGCACACATAGGGAGATTTAATATCTAGTTTGGATAAACGCCTCGTTAACTTTAACCTTTTCGGGGGGTTCCGTCAGTGAATCTGCTTGGTTTTTAATTTAGTTTTTATGTTCATTTGGCTTAACAAACTACCGAAACGAGGAAGGGAGCTGGAAATCTAATTTACGTTAAGCGATTTTGCTTCTAGGTGATTGATGGAAATCCAAAGGGACTTGATTCGCAAGCCTGGTGTTTTTTTTTTCTTGACTTTTCATGAAATTGTCGTCAGAGAAAAAGGGGACAAACAAGTTGTTGCATGACCAAGAATTGTGGAGTAGTCTTAAGAAGTGAGAGGTTCGAGTTGGGAAGAACTTTACATTAGCTCTCATATTCAATGCCAGAACCGAGTTCATTTGTAGGCTGCCTTTTTCTTTATAAGGTTCCGTCTACAAAAACGGAACCATTATACTTTCGGTGTGTCCGTCCGTCCGTCCGTCATGTCTGTCACAGTTTTTTATCTCTGAAGTTTAAAAAGATATCGGCATGAAATTTTGGAATTAGGTACTTCAGGCAGAGATGTCATTGCCCATCCAGCGATTTTAAAAAGTGGGGCCATTTGGGGGTCGCTCCAGTATAGACGAAGTTGCCATTAATTTTGAAACATTATTGCACCCCATCGACTTATATATCAATCGACAGATCTTTTGAAATGAGGTAGAGGTTTGCTTCAACAGTTTTCGATCCAAAGTACCGTTTGGAAAATATGGAGCTCCAAAGTTTTTTTTAATGCATCCCCCCCCTGCCATTTCTAAACTAAAGAGCTTAAAAATCTGAAAAAAATCACAAAAACTTCGCTTCATTGAGTACTTTCATTTAAAACAATTTCGAGCATTCTGGCCTTAATAGTTTTCGAGATATTGGCCAAAAACGGTCAATCATCGACATGCAAATTTTGAAGATCTGAAAACGCAGTTTTGAAGACCTCAGCGTAAGCATTAAGAAATGGTAAATTCCAAAATATCAATTCATGTTGAAACTTTGAGATATCTAAGATTTAAAACGATCACTATTTTCATTTTCACACATAAATTTAACGCTGTGTTCGACCACTCTATTCGTTGATGAGCGTTATCTTTTCGATCTCACCCCTAAATGCCCAACAGAAAGGAAGACGCACACCGCAAGCATGAGCAGTGATTAGGTATGTGTATGATGGAAGGGATTTTCTGTGTTGGATAAACTTCGATAGAGGTATAGGTATATGTATGGATAAATGTTTGTTTGGATGTATGAATGTATGAATGAATAGGTGATTTGGGTTAAAGTTAGAAGAAAATTCAACTGAAATAGTTTGGAAACGTCGTTTCTTCTTCTTCTTCTTCTTAGGGCGCTACAGTCCGAGGTGGACCTGGGCCTCACTCAACATGCCTTTCCAGCCAGCACGATCTTTCGCCAGAAGTCTCCAGTTTCGCACACCAAGCCGGCCGAGGTCCCCCTCGACTTGTGTGCGCCACCTTGTACATTGTCGTCCTCTGTTGCGTTGTCCCGCAGGCTCAAAGTCGAAGACTCTTCGGGCCGGAGCTAAGTTGTCCATACGCTCTACATGGCCTAGTCATCTTAGGCGTTGGATCCGTAGACGCCTGGCTAGACTCATGTCGCTGTACAGCCCATACAGTTCGTGGTTGAACCTTCTCCTCCAAAAGCCATCAACGCAAACAGGACCAAAGATCGCGCGCAGAACTTTTTTCTCGAAAAGACCAAGAGACTGTTCATCCGCTTGGGATATTGTCCATGCCTCTGCGCCGTACAGCAGGACTGGGATAAACAAGGTCTTGTATAGAGTTAACTTGGTCTTCCGAGAGAGGGCTCTACTACTCAATTGCCTTTTGAGCCCAAAAAAACAGCGGTTGGCAAGAGTTATTCTGCGTTTGATCTCAGTACTGATGTTGCTTGTACTGTTTGCCGCGGAGTCGAGGTAGACGAAGTCCTTAACTAACTCAAAGTTATAGCTGCCTATGGTGACGTTCTGGCCAAGTCGTCGACGTTGTGCGTCCTTTCTCGATGACAGCATATACTTTGTTTTGCCCTCGTTTACCGCCAGACCCATTTTATCCGCTTCCGTTTCAATGCCAGCAAACGCATCATTGACGGCTCTCTGTGTTCGCCCAATCACGTCAATGTCATCCACATGAGCTAGCAGTTGAACAGACTGCTAGCAGATCGTGCCTCTTGTGTTGGCTAGTGAGTTTTGCACGATCTTCTCAAGAACGATGTTAAAGAAATCAAATGACAGCGCGTCGCCTTGTCTAAAACCTTTTTCGACATTGAAGGTCTCGGTGAGTTCGTTACCGACCTTGATGGAGCAGCGAGAGTTCTCCATCGTCATCCTGCTCAGTCTGACGAGTTTGGCAGGAAGGTCAAAACTAGACATGGCGTTATATAGCTCGTGCATAGAGACGCACGCTGTCATATGCGGCCTTGAAAACGACAAATAGGTGATGTGTGTCGATCTGCATTTCATGGGTCTTCTCCAGGATCTGCCGCAGTGTGAAAATTTGATCGATGGTGGACTTCCCGGGCCTGAAACCACATTGATAGGGACCTATCAGTTTGTTCACAAATGGTGTCAGGCGTTCACACAAAACGGCAGAGAAGACCTTAAGGCGATGTTAAGGAGACTTATCCCTCGATAGTTGGCGCAGTCAAAGGGGTCTCCTTTCTTGTGGATCGGGCAAACGATACTCAGATTCCACTCATCAGGCATGCTTTCCTCCGACCATATCTTACAGATGAGCTGGTGCATGCGCCCTACCAGATCACCTCCAGCTGCCTTAAACATTTCAGCGGGCAGACTATCTGCACCAGCAGCTTTATTAGACTTCAGTCTCGATATCGCTATCTTGACTTCGTCTAGGTCAGGGGGACGGTATTCTCTTCTATCATCGTCCGTTGTGTTGAGTGGAACATTCTGCCTGACAGCGGTATTTGTGTCCTCATCTCCGTTCAACAGTCTGCAGAAATTATTTTTCCAAATTCTCAGTATCGACAGTATCGAAACGTCGTTTGATATTCAGAAATCATCCATCAATATTATGCGACGGAACATTACACGTGCGAGTACAACTCGCACTTGCCCAGTTTATATATTTGTTAATTTTTTCGAAATTCTACTGTATTACGGTTCCTTGGTTGCACTAATCACCCGCAAACCAGAAACTTATGTTCAAGAATACATTTTCAGTGTAAACCCAGCTAAAGTATCCCACCTGAGAAATAATTCCTTCACAAATCCACTCGTCAACACTTCAGCTGATAAGGATATTCGTAACGCGCCGCTACACCATAAGCATCCTTAGCGCAAAACGCTGTGTCTGCACATTAAGATCCATTTTGCTTCATTGTTACATTAGCGCTCCCAGATGTGCAATGGAATACGTATTTTCCCACTTATCAAAAAACAAAAGGCATCAAGATTCGCAGATCCTCCTTTCCAACCATTCACACTAAATTTATTTCACCAGTAAAACGTTTAGACAAGCCCCTGTGGTTATTACCCAACACCATTCCCGCTCGTCTTAAGCCACAAGAAAATCCTCTTCTCGCTTTTCCCCGATCCGTTTGATAAATCTAAGCAATAAATTGTTTTTTTTTTTATATTTTTCGAAGCATAAATTTACCATTGCACGGGGAAAAAGAGAGAAAAGCAATAAAAACGCTACCGAGAAACATCGCGGTGTGTTAATCATTCATAGTCATCCTGCCTCCCACCACCACAACTTCCATTCCTGGCCGAGCGCAAAAGGTAGCGCGCACACACACATACGACCGAGTGTACTGCGCTCTGAAGAAGAAATCCATTTACACACCATAAAAGCACATTTTCAAATGAATTAACATAATCGCGTCTTATTTCACGATGCCAAAACGAAGACGACGGTGACGATGACGACGGCGACGATTTCGACGAAAGCAGGGGAAAAAAACGCGATAAATTTGCCACCCATCCAAAAACACATCCGCACTTTCCCACCGTCTTCTCCCCACGCCACCTACACGACACGCTTACACTTGACGAAACAGGAGAGTACAAAGGAAGCAGGAAAAGCAGGGAAAAAAATGAGAAGAGGAGGGAAAAAAACTCCAAGTGAAAATGAGAGAATAAAAACATAATAGATTATATCCCAGAGAAACGTCAACAGAGTGCGGAAGGAGCGTACTTGGAATACTTCCCTGCAGTGCCGTCGTTAGTCGCTGGAAGTCAGGACGGAGTGAACAATTTTACAGGACCAACATTAAAGCTACCTACTGCCTCGTGCTGGATGTTGTCTTAAATGTCGTCTTTGTTTTTCAAACCCAAACGCTCCGTGCCGATGTTGATCCCGATGTGCTGCGTGGGTTATTTTTCAAGAAAATAATCAATGCCCAGAGGATAAATCGAATGCCAACATTTCCCGTACATTACACATGCAGGCAAACATGCGTACGCATGATGAGACTTAAAATTTTGATGAAACCGGGCGAAAGGGTGAACGTTGGAATTTCATTTTGAAAATTGGGTTCTACATACATGATGTTTTAACGTGCCACTGGATCGGTCAATATGTGTGTGAGTGGGTGTGCGTTCAAATCCGACGTACTGACATATTCCCTTTGATGAGCTTTCCACCTGCTGCTTTGATGTAATATTGTGCTGATCACGAGCATTCCTCACCCGTCATGTGTGCTTAAAGCAGACGCGTGTGTGTGCCAACTGCACTCGCACATGAGGTTCATAACTACTTTAAGACGTCGGTTATTTCGAGAAGTACGCATCTCACCAAGGAAGTTGGCGAAGTTGATTCCCATTTCGAAACCCATGGTAACCACTTCATC
Source organism: Myathropa florea (assembly GCA_930367185.1). Lineage (NCBI taxonomy): Eukaryota > Metazoa > Arthropoda > Insecta > Diptera > Syrphidae > Myathropa > Myathropa florea. The sequence goes on from OV884003.1 coordinate 20,450,935, forward strand.
TTCTTGTGCTTGGGATTGTGAACAGTGTGTCGTTTCTGATACTGTTCAATCCCTTTGAAGGTACTCACATCTCATCCTTGGAATGTGTACTTGAGCCTTTCGTCTTAAGGATGTGGATTTAAGTTCGTGGAATTTGTGTATCCACAGGTGAAGAGCTTCGACTTCGTCAAAAACATGTGTTTCCAAGTTCGAGGAATTTGCGTATCCGCCACTTGAGGATCTCCCTGAACCGAGTTCTTAATACAATTCTGTATCAAGTACTCACAGAAATTATATTTTTCGAAACTACTCTCAGCAAGCGAAGGGGGCGCCGTGGCCGTGTGGATTTGTGCGTCCACCCATACGCACTTGACTTTCACAGTCTAGATTCAAATCCCAGCACAAACAACAATTTTTCAAAACAGAGTAGTTAGCGGCTCCACCCCTTTTGAGTCACTGACAATGCTCAAAGAGTATAACTGTCTAGAAAAAGCTTCTCAAAATCGCCGTTCGGAGTCGGCATTAAACTGTAGGTCCTCTCCACTCGTGACAGAACAATAGCACGCACAACACGAGTGGTTGCTGAGAAGATAGGCCCAGGTCCACCTCGAAATGTAGCGCTGCCATTATTATTATTATTATTATAATATGCTGCGACTATAATAACCGCTTCCCTCAGCTTCGTTAACTTCGTTAAATTTTTGCTACATACGCGGAAGTGCAATGTAGGTCTTTATGCATACAAATGTCAGTAGGTAGCTTAAAGGCCAACTTTAATTTGCGTAAGCGAGCATGAGCGAGCAGAAAAATGAGAGTACAAATGAAAGTGAAGTTGAAACTGCTCCCCGCCATATGAGCAATACTGATTAGGGATATCAGTTTTTTTTGCAGTACGTGCAGTACGATGCGTGCGTTTTGACGAGTTATATGCGAGCAGATCACGAAGTCCTATTATTTTTGGGATATTTAAGTGTCCAACGTAAACACGATACTGCGTAAAACATGTGCGTAACGTTCCCGCATCGCACGCGTCGCTTGAAAATCAAACAGGTGGCTTGTGGCTTATTCGCATTAACCTGCGACTTCAGAAAACCCCGCAAGAAAAAGTCTAACGGGGTCAAATCGCACGATCTTGGTGGCCAGTTCACATCACCTCCACGTGAGATGACCATGTCCTCGAATCAGAATTGCTCGTACAGAATTCGCAACAGCCAAGCTGTGCTTAAGGCCTTGCTCAACCCTTTAACCACTTCCAGGATAGTTCAGGAATGCAAGTCTTCTCTGAATTTGATCGGTAGCTTGAATTCGCTAAGACTTGTCTGGGTTCCGGGGCACCACGGGATCACGGGAAATGAGATCGCTGATGAACTTTCTAGACGAGGATCAGATGAGGCATTCTCAGGACCTGAACCTACGCTGGGACTGCCCGCGTCCTTGGTTAGGGCTTCCATCGATGGTTGGACTCTTCGAGAGCACAACCGCAGGTGGCATGACTCTCCAGGATGTAGACAGACCAAGCGCATGCTCCCCAACGTCTGTAAGAAATCCGCGGCTGTCTTGTTATCTCTTAACAGAAAAGATTGCAGACAACTTACAGGCGTACTAACGGGGCACTACACCTTCGCCAAACACCGAAGTGTGCTTGGCCTAAACGATGAAAACCTCTGCGACGCCTGTGGAGAAGACGATGACACTGCAGAGCACTTCCTCTGCCATTGTCCCGCCTTTGCTCGGATCAGGTGGCAGTTATTCGGCGCTGATGAGGTGAGAGCTGATGATGTAGGCTCCTCATCATAGAAGCGCCTGCGACGATGTTTTCGGCAGATCTTACGGGAGTTTGTTTATTGTTTACTAAACCAGTGGACTCAAATTTATCCACCACACTGCGAATAGTCCTCTTTGTGGGACGGTTATGGCGACTGTAAAATGGGCGAGGCGCGCGGAACTTTGCCCGAAAAGAACACCCACCTTCATAAAACAATTTTATCATTTGCACGTGTTGTTGGACACTATGTCCGTCCGCGATGATTTGGCAAAACAGACTGAATAAATGACAGCCAATTTGACAGACGTAGCTTCAACAGTATGGCCGCTATTAACTTCCAAAGTTCGGAAGCCCCTTTTGGAAGTCTCTTTAGAAGCTAAGACCGAGTCCACGCCGTACGCCACAATATCGCTCTTATTATAGACCCTTTCTTAATTCCTTTCAGAACCATAAACAAATTAGTTAACTTCCAGAATTTCACACTTTAGAAGTCTTAACAACAAACCTTTAGCGCAAAATATTAGAGCTGTGGTATCAAACCCGTTCTAATTGGGTTCTTATTAAGCCACCAATTCAATCACAGAGTTCCTTCTGGCGACTTTCTTCGTGGTTGCCTGAAGCATGAAAACGGAAATTTCAAGAACAAGCTGAACCAAAAATGCTTAAGTCTCAAAACCCGCACACCCATCACGAAAGGGACACAATTCAATAATTTTCTGCATATGGACCGAAGAACATCGTAAGGGAGCAGTGACATGAACAATACAAGTTGTTGTCAAGGACCTTAGCTGGGAGGTTACCAGTCCTGAAATTGTGTGTCTTTCAAACCACACCACAACACCTCAAAACCGCAACAAGAATAATTCGGAAAAGACTAGTTAACTTACACGTCGGACCAATACAATGGGATGGTTAGAATAGCCAAATCTTGTTGAGAAAGCTCTTTAATTGCAGACAAAATGAGAAGCTTGTTGTAGCGAATTGATTCCAATTCATTTACTCCTCCTGTTTTCCTTATCAAAATAAAATATTTTCCACCCTTTCACAACCAAATCTTCACCTGTTTCCTGAATCCCTTCGAAGTACTTAACCGTCCATATTCAATCCCGTCGCTTTCAATTAAGCCACATACTGTCCAGCATTAACTCAATAAATTCTCCCTAGTTTAAGCCTCATTATATTTACGATCGCGTTAATTGTTTTATCGTCCAAAATCTAATAACCCGGTCGGAATGATTCGGAACTGCTGATCATAATTCTCGTTTAATGCAAATCCCCGCATGCCACAATTAAGCCAATTACAGTGTCAGTGTCGTTTTTCTAAAAACGCCAACCACAACGAGTGGTAACAGAACCCGCCGCGTCTAGTGCACCCGTCCACCCTCGTCGCAGGCATGCACACTAAAGCACATCGAGGCGTGAGAACAAAATGGAAATTCCCCCCACCAAACCACTACAGATAAACAATAGCAGCGGCAGTGGAATGAAAATCCGATCCGGGCACCCGCTCTGGAGTCCGGAATAAATAAAATTTATACGCAAAACGAATTGCAATACAAAACACTGCAAAGGAATGCTCCGGCAGTCGGTGCTCCACGCTCTTCTTCGATGGTCCTTGTCGCGGCATAGTTGCCCGGAGCCATATTGTTTGCTGCTGTGTGGAGAGTAGTGAACGCACTTACCAATTATAATAATTAACAGGACGACTCCGATTACACCCAGAATTATCATCATCTTGATGTTCGCCCACCACTGCTTCCGCTTGAGCTTGCCAGCCTGTTGCTCGAATTGTGATGCACCGTGCTCGAGGGCGTCCGCCCTTTCGCCCAGTTCAGAGAGTTTCTGATCCCGTTCCAGTACCTTTTCGACGTTCACTCGCATAATGCCAACGACCTCGTCCACTTTGGCTTGCGTCTGTTGTAACCGCTTCTGGGCCAAATTTGGCTGCTGATTGCTACTGGATGGTGGTGGGGGGAGAACGGGAAAACTGTTTTTATTATTTATCGATTTACATAAAAATAATCAATAAGATTAAGTTTTAAATGGGGGACAACAACTGGGAAGGGAATGATAGGGAATTGGATCTGTTTTTTTCTCGACGGATTATTTCGACAACGAATGTGAACGGATGTGAGGGTTTCTTTGTAAGAACAGTCAATACATATGCCCTTTAATTTATATAAATAAACTTCGCACCCTTGCGGGTGAAGTGCGGTCGAAGTTTTGCACGCACGCTGAATTATGCAGTGTAAATGGAATTTTACCTTATTGACTGGCATAAGAATTATGGGCAGGTTACTGAGGTGGATTCATTATATCAATATTACCCAAGGACCTAGTGGAAAAATTTAGATTGTCGAAGGAAGGAATGGAGTAAATTCGCGTTGAAACTGATTGTTTACACATTTTTAAGCGATTATAACGCTCTTCGACAACCATACGTTTTTTTTACCACACACATCTCGTGACTTTCTCTTGTCAATCAGTAAGTAGAAGCGGTTGCAAAAATACAGCCTTGGCCATATGTATTAGGCACCCTTACCTTTTTGTCATTGCTGCCAAATCATTTATCGGAAGTAATTAGTTTGGGTTCTATGGTTTTCGGCGACACTATCTAAGGCTGTAAACGATTTTTATTATTTCCTCTTATTTCATTAATTTTTTTGCTTTTTGCATTCATTTTTTTGATTAAAGGGTGCCTAATACATTTGGCCAAAGCTGTGTACGCCAAATCCATTTCAATTTCTTCGAGGGGGTAGCCAGAGTGAGAGAATCACATTTCAAACAGATTTCAAGATCAATGACAGTAGAGGCCAACTTCTGTGGGATTATTTTGACACCCCCATGGAGTTGACGGATAAAAAGTCAACATATGTACGATCAGATCAGTTAAGAATTAGGTTAGTTTCTAGTGACAGACTGTATTGAAAACAGCCGAACTTAGATCAATTTTGGCACAATTTTATACCACGCGGATTAGACCTTTTTGTAATACTAATTGAACTAATCAGGTCTGCCAATGAAGTGATTGAGAGGATTGATGCTGTTGCTGAAGTCTCTCATGCTGTCGAAAAAATATGCTGCCAAGTGCTCTTTCTTTCTATGGAACAAGAGAGCACTGCACGAGCTTCTCTTTTTGTGGCGCTACAATCCGGGGTGGATCCTTAACCAACAAACCTCTCCAGGGATCTTTTGCTAGCTGTCGCCAATTACGAAGACCAAATTGTTTTAGGTCCCTCTCCACTTGGGTGCGCCACCCTAGACGTGGAAGTATTCAGTGCATCATCTCACGAAATGGACGATTTCCACCTCTGGACTTCTTTCTGTGGAAACACACAAAGTAGCTAGTTTTAGTGATAACCGAGAGACTTTGGACCATTTGAAACATGCAGTAATATACAGTCTCAGCCACTTAAAAAAAGGAGTTAAAGTTTTGGCCACCAGACTGCGCTTCATTAGATGCAGTCGTACCGGTCGCATACGAGAAATGATATTTAAGATCTAACGGCAAATGAAAATATTTTGATTAAAGATGATACCATCATCACGACTTCCGAGGCGTGCCTTGAATGCGATTCCATCAGGTAGGCGACCGCTTGGCAGACCTAGGATGAGATGGTTGGACCAAGTCCAAACACTCGCCTGGTTGCGCTTGGGCATAGCTCCTGATGAGTTAGAGTCGATGGCGGAGGATCGAGTGGCCTGGAGATCTCTCGTGCATGCATTGCCCCCGCGACACTTTTAGTGGAACATGCGGGTCATTGAAAATGAGATGAGATGAGATGAGATGATATCATGGTTTTTATAAATTTTCTTTCATTTTTAACTTTTGTTCCTCGAAAAAAAACCACCCCATGGTTTTAAATTTTGTTGCAACAAACAAAAAATTGTAGAAAGTTTTCATTTCAATGACTTAACGTTTGCCGGACTTGTTAAGAAAAGTCGGATGCATTTTTTCATCGTCCTCCAACATCACTCCAAACGTCTAAACTAAAATAAATAAAGTCACGTCAACAAAAAGAACAGATACACATTTCGGAGAAAAAATTTGAATGCGCAGACCGGCCCCACGGTTACGTTTATAGAGGAGGAATGTATTTTGCAGAAGTTGTACGGATGTATGTAAATTTAAAAAAAAAAAAGAAAAAAACTTTAAACATAGACGGATACATGATAGGATAAAGATTGTGGACTTATGCAATTTATCTGCAATTATTTTGTAAAAGTAGAGATGGATGATAAACGCGATTAATAAAATTTAAGTTATGGTAGAAATTTGGTCAGACGTTCCTTTTCAGCTTTGTCTCTACGATAATTTGTATATTATCTCGACAAACATTTGCCTAGGATCACTCAATTATGTTAACGAGGGTGGTCTGAAAGGTTTCCGATCAACAAACAGTGCTGCCAGGTCGTGATAAATGTACCTTTTCGTTGGAAAACCCAACTCCCAATCGATGCATTTGGTAAAAAAGTATTTTCATACAAAATTTGGTAATTTCCTTCTGAAGAAATATCCTTGCATTTAGTTGTGTTCTCTAACATTTCGCGAGGAGTATTTTTCATGACATATAATTAGGATCTGTGTTTAGGAAATAATGTCAAAGAACACAATGAATGAATGTAAAGGAAAATATTTCTGTTGAAATGGATGGAATACCCTTAGTTCAAAGGTTGTTTGAAACCTATGGCAAAAAGTAAGTTTAGCCCATAACAGTCTATATTTACTTTGAAGTGGTTTCTACTCTGTTGTGGTAAATTCCCCTTGAAAATACTGGCAGCAGATTACAACGCTCGATAAAAGCTAGAGAATGTGATTGCGGAACTTTTGACAAGGACTCAAACAAAATATTCATTTTGGACGCGCAGTTTTTGCTATACAATTTCTTAAGTGAGTCGATCTAAATGGTTTTGTGAAAATGGAAAATCGAGTATCGAGCTTTCATAAAATAAGTGTTTTTTGGAAGACAATACACTAACAGAAATCAAATATGAGCTGGATGCTGCATTCGGAGGCTCTGCTCCGTCATCAAACGTGGCCGTACCAGCTTGGGAGACAATGAACGTTCAGGGTGTCCAAAAATTGTCAAAAACATCGCCAAAGTTCAAAAAATGGTGCTAAACGACCGTCGAATCGAAGTGAGAGATAGCAGAGGCATTGACAATGTCTAATGCATTGAGTGTTGCAGAAACAAAAAATCCTGTTTCACCAAGCCGAATGCACAATCTCACACCTCAGCGGTCGCTATGGGAGAAAATCCACGAATTACAGTTTGAACTGCTTGACCGACTCCCATACTCACCAGATCTAGTCCCAAGCGACTTTTTTTTTGTTCCGCACGTCTACCAGCCTCTGTAGCCTTTCCAGCTGGCACGATCTTTAGCCAGCTGCTTCTAATTACGCACACCAAGTTGGGTGAAGTCATTCTCCACTTGGGTGCATCATCGTTTTCGTGAGCACCCTCTGGGCGGAGTCGAAGAAGCTTCGGGCTGAATCTGTAGTCGCCCGTCTAGACTCATGTAGAGCTGTACAGCTCATAACGTTCGTGGTTGATAGATCTTAAAATTGCGCTCGGACGACAGAGATTTTCGTCAAATGAGGACGCCATCGCCTTCGGTGCCGTGAAATAACGTCGAATTCCAAAAGTGAAATAAAGCCGGCACCGTCGCCTTCGTAAATGGTTATTTTGCAGACACTGATTCCGAGTGCTTTTGGACGGGTTAAAAAGATGGGAGAGCATACCTGGGTCACCCAAACTCATATGGAGTGTTTTGTATCTTTCTTAGATCGGAAACTTTCCAGACCACTGTCGTATTTTTATATCGGCTTTCTGCTAAAGGCTTTTTTTGTTAGGAAATGATTTCAAGGCTCATACGAGTAGAATGTTAATTTAACTCGAATTTCTAAGCGTTAACATAAGACACAAACCTCAGCAAAGAATCTGTGCTTTCGAACTTTCGTAGAAACGGAGGTTAATGAATTCTTGTGCATTGCTAACTCCGGCACTCCAACCTCAGTAATTATCAATGACGGGTTTTTTGCACCATCTACCGGGAGTACCAGATTGTAAATCTTTGGAAAGAAACAACTTCTAACGAAACAACCAAAAGGTTCGCATATGATTGGCTCCTCCATAGGTAGACTGTAATGCTAAGGACTAAGCTCATTCCTGACTGTCTCTCATTTCGAAAGTGTGAATTAGGTCAACCACCTGGCACAGTACTGCTTAATTAGTTGCTCCTTTGCATTCCTAGTCAGATTTTAGTTTGTGTTGGTTTAACTCAAATATAGTTAATTTAACTTTCCTTCAGAACAATTCCTTAGCTTCATTAGTTTCAAAAACTGCAGAGACTACTTTCGGGAGAAGAACAACTGTAGGAAGTTTAACTCAGGTAAATGTAATGTGAACATTCCTCGAGATGGTGTACCTAATGTTGCCACAGAATGGTCCTTAAAGTTCCAGTTACGCAATTACCCTACAAAGTCCTTAGCCCCCTATGCACACAAATTCAATATCCAAACCCCAAGATACTTGGCATTCTTCAACTAATCCCAGAAGAAAATCCAGTGTTTGCTCCTCTAAGACAATTTTACTTCGCCAAGTTTGTAAAGATTAGCTTCCAGGAGTAGCAAACATCACCAGGAAACCCATCACATGGAGCCACTTGAGCTCTCTTTACACTCATGGTCACCGAGGGACAGGATTTACAAGTCAAAGTCATATTCGAGAACTTGATTTCTCCTTTGTCACACGCAGCACCGGACAGGGACAGAGGACAACCAATCAAGGACGACCAACATGTCACCGCACAATAAATGGAAGCTATCGGAACTCCTCTGAACCATGCCATTGGTGAGGAGTGTTCCCTTGCCCTTTGCTGGTTTCTGAAATAATTGAATATTGCAGTTAGTGTGTGTGTTGAGCTGATGTGTGTGTGTATCTTAGTTGCAAACAAAATTAACAAAGATTTAAGCATCTCTTCTTGTGACGGATGACACTTCGTAGGAGATTGGATTCTGCAGATCCAGGGGATGGGGGGGGATGAATGAAAGAGTTGCAGTGCCGACAAAATGACGAATTGGGGGTAGCATGTGTACTCATTTTTCTGTTTGAATAGACGATGGTTGGATGATGCTTTGAATTTGACTTGAGGGGTTTCGTAAAATGAATTACTGATGTGTCTCAGTATTCATTAGAGAATTTTCGGAAATTTAGAAATTCACGTCGTATTTCGTCAGGGGCGTGTTCAGCAATAAACGACTCTTTCGGTAATAGTCACTTCTCAAAGAATAAATAGATAAAAGAGAACTGGAGCGAACAATAGGGCCCTAATGTGACTACCGTAATAATAATAATAATGGCGGCGCTACCGTCCGAGGTGGACCTAGGTCTAGGTTCTCAGCAACCACTCGTTTTGTGCGTGCTATTGTTTTTGTCACGAGGGGAGGGGAGCTACAGTTTAATGCCGACTCCGAACGGCGAGATTGAGAAGCTTTTTCTAGACAGTTATCCTCTTTGAGCATTGTCAGTGACTCGAAAGAGGTGGAGTCGTGAAAAAATGTTTGATGTTTTTTTCGAGATTCGAACCGACGACCTCGAGCGTAGGAGTCGACGCACCTACCCACTACGGCGCCCGCCCTTAGAATGGTGATTATTCGTGTTAAGTCGAGGCAAGATAAAGTGTCACAGCTCTTTCTTCTCAACCATTAATTTGGAAATTATTTAAGGCTGCCAAATTGCTTTGACTGCCATTTGTCCGTTTCTAAAGGGTCCTTTATTAAGTGCTTCCTATCTTTAAATTTAAATAAAACAAAGTGTGTGTGAGATATCATCGAAATTATGTATTCGTTTGAAAGGCCTATTGATGCCATTATGTATGAAATATAACATTCGTTCAAAAGTCCGCCGCGGCTTCTCTGGGTTAAATTTTTTTCAAAATGTTAAATTTTCCATGACTCTCCCACTTACGTTAGGTTAGGTTAGGAGGACTTTATGCTGTTGCCAGCAATTAAACCCAGAGGCCGTGAAGAAGGTCCATTGTGTATGCCCTGAAAGGAGAATTAACGCAGGATCAGTATGCAATTACCAAAACCACCCGGTTCTAGTTAGAAATTTCCTTACGTCAGGGATCTGTATCTTCGCCACCACGCTGAGCTTGTGAAAGAACCTTGCTTTCAAGTGAGTGAGCCGTCGTTCTTGTAGAGCAGGGCAATGGCAAAGGAGATGCTCCACTGATTCAATTTCTTCTTCATCCCTACAGCTCCTATAGAAATCATTCGCCGGGAGGTTTAGTCTCTTAGCCATTGCACCTATCATGTGGCAAGTGAGAACTCCTGTTAAGATGCGTATGATGTTCCTATTGCTAGATATGAGGGATTTGGTTGACTAGATGGCTAGGTCATATAGGGCGAATGGAAACCAATGCTTCGGCCCGGAAAGTCTTCGAATCCACCCCCGAGGAATGGCGCAGTAGAGGAAGACCGCGACTCAGGTGGCGCACGCAAGTGGAAAGGGACCTCAACCAACTGTGCGTGCGAAACTGGAGGCAGCTAGGGAAAGATCGAGCTGGCTAGAGACGCTTGTTGGTTGAGGCCCAGGTCCACTCCGGACTGTAGCGCCACCTTAAGTAAGTAAGTAATGAAGGATTTGGTCTTGTTGATATCCTATTTGGGCCATAAGCAGTGCGATATGACGCAGCCTGGGTGGCTTCGCCACTGTTCGTTTCCTGATGACACAGATACTTGCTCAATGAGTCTTTTGGGTGAGCTAATAGGAGGATGGATAGTATTGTCAGCCGATTCTGCGCCTGAACTTGAACCTGTCCGTTCATCTGCCTTTTTGTTTCCTTCAATGCTGGAGTGTCTAGGATCCCAGCACAGAAGGATTTCGTGGCTGTACAGGCTTTTAAACTCTTTAATGCAATCCTTGACGGATTTGGAGTGTACGAGGTGAGAATTCAATGCCTTCACGGCTGCTTGACTGTCCGAGCAGGTGATTTCCATGTCAGGAAGGTCCATTTGCTGTACAATCTGCGCAGCTTTCTTAATGGCAAAAATTTCTGATTGAAATACACTTGAATAGTCAGTAAGCCGATAGACATTGTTTATCCTTAGTGTCTCACCGTACCGTCTTCTGTTTTTGATCCATCAGTGAAAACGGGTGTGCTTTTGATTAAGTCAGGCTTTTCCCAATCCTGCCTATCTGGGATAAGGATCGTGAAGTTATCAACGTCATACTCAGATTTTTCGTAGTCTGTGGTAGTCCACAGACCCCTGCGACTGAAAGATTCGAGCAGACTTGAATGTCCGTAGTTGTTTGAATGCCAGTTATGACATTCCCGTAGTCTGAGGGCTGATTTGGCGGCAGAGCTCTTGATGAAGAGTTGCAAAGGTTGAAGGTGCAGCATCGTTTCCAGCCCCATCTGAGGGGTGGATTTGAGTGCTCCAGTAACGCCAAGACAGGCTAACCTTTGTACCTCATTTACGTTGCTCAGGTAGGATTTGGTGTTAACTGCTTCCCACCAAGCAATACTGCCGTATGTGAGGATATGTCTCACGATGACTCTGCCACTTAAATCAGGCTGAATTTGATCGATGGCTTGGGTTATATTGGCTTTGAGGGTCGCTGTTGTTTATGGCTCATTCGCATAGACCTGCGACTTCAGAAAACCCCACAAGAAAAAGTTTAACGTGCTCAAATCCCACGATCTCGGTGACCAATTTACATCACCCCTACGTCAGATGACCATGCCCTCAAATCGCTCGTGCAGAATTTCAGAAGTGGCGAGAGCTGTGTGGCACGTAGCGCCGTCCTGATGAAACCACATGTCGTTGATGTCCATATCATATAATTCAGGCCAAAAAAAAGTTGGTTATCATCGACCTATAGCGCTCCCCGTTGACGTTGACTGCCTGGCCAACGTCTTTCTCAAAGAAATATGGACCGATGACGCGCCACCCCAAAATCCACACAAAACAGTGACTTTTTCGGGATGCATTGGACGCTCTTTGAACTCATGTGGATTGGTATCGTCCCAAATTCGACAATTGTGTTTGTTGACATATCAATTCATCCAGAAAAGGGCCTCATCACTGAAGACGATTTTTCGATGAAAATTAAGATCAGTTTCCAACTGCTCCAGAGCCCCTTCAGCGAACACACGTCGTTGTCTATAGTCGTTAACCTTCAGCTCTTGGGTCAGTTGAATTTTGTTCGGGTGCAGGCCTAAGTCTTCTTCTTCTTCTTAGGGCGCTACAGTCCGAGGTGGACCTGGTCCTCACTCAACATGCCTTTTCAGCCAGCACGATCTCTTGCCAGCTGTCTACAGTTTCGCACACCAAGCCGGCCGAGGTCCCCCTCAACTTGTGTGCGCCACCTTGTACATGGACGTCATCTGTTGCGTTGTCCCACAGGCTCAGAGTGAAAGACTTTTCGGGCCGGAGCTAAATTGTCCATACGCTCTACATGGCCTAGTCATCTTAGGCGTTGGATCCGTAGACGCCTGGCTAGACTCATGTCGCTGTACAGCCCATACAGTTCGCGGTTGAACCTTCTGCTCCAAAAGCCATCAACGCAAACAGGACCAAAGATCGCGCGCAGAACTTTTCTCTCGAAAAGACCAAGACATTGTTCATCCGCTTGGGATATTGTCCATGCCTCTGCGCCGTACAGCAGGAGTGGCCTTGGTCTTCCGAGAGAGGGCTCTACTACTCAATTGCCTTTTGAGCCCAAAAAAACAGCGGTTGGCAAGAGTTATTCTGCGTTTGATTTCAGTACTGATGTTGCTTGTACTGTTTGCCGCGGAGTCGAGGTAGACGAAGTCCTTAACTAACTCAAAGTTATAGCTGCCTATGGTGACGTTCTGGCCAAGTCGTCGACGTTGTGCGTCCTTTCTCGATGACAGCATATACTTTGTTTTGCCCTCGTTTACCGCCAGACCCATTTTAGCCGCTTCCGTTTCAATGCCAGCAAACGCATCATTGACGGCTCGCTGTGTTCGCTCAATCACGTCAATGTCATCCGCGTGAGCTAGCAGTTGAATAGACTGCTAGCAGATCGTGCCTCTTGTGTTGGCCAGTGAGTTTTGCACGATCTTCTCAAGAACGATGTTAAAGAAATCACATGACAGCGCGTCACCTTGTCTAAAACCTTTTTGGACATTGAAGGTCTCGGTGAGTTCGTTACCGACCTTGATGGAGCAGCGAGAGTTCTCCATCGTCATCCTGCTCAGTCTGACGAATTTGGCCGGAATGTAAAAACTAGACATGGCGCTGTATAGTTCGTCTTTATACACGCTGTCATATGAGGCCTTAAAATCGACAAATAGATGATGTGTGTCGATCTGCATTTCTTGGGTCTTCTCCAGGATCTACCGCAGTGTGAAGATTTGATCTAGGGTGGACTTCCCCTGCCTGAAACCACACTGATAGGGACCTATCAGTTCAGGCCTACGTCACGACGCAAAATTCGCCAAGTTGTGGTCTGCGAAAGTCCGAATTCTTGTGAGCGACGCGAAGTCGACTGCCACACCCTCGCGGACAGCTACGATGCTTTCGGCAGATCTTGCGTTTCGTCGACGTACGGGTGTTGGTTTACCGTTTGTTGAACGAATGGACTCAAATTTATCCACCACACAGCGGGTAATCCTCTCGGTGGGATGATTGTGGCGACCGTAAAATGGGTGAAGCGCACCGAACGTTGCCAGAACAGGACACCCGTTCTGATCAAACAATTTTATCATTTGCAAGTGTTGTTGAACCATGGTTATTTGGCAAAACAAACTGAATAAATGACAGCCAATTTTACAGATGTAGCTTCAACAACATGGCCACTATCAACTGTAAAAATTCGGAAGTCCCTATTGGAAGAGCCTTTATTCATATGTATTCACTTAAATTGTTTTTCAGTTGTTAACGCGCCGTTATTCACAGATACAAAACAAAAAATACTTAGAGCATGGTACACCCCATCTTTTTGTTACCATTTCGAAGATGGGCGGTACACCTACCGTAAAGATAAATACGAAATCTTAGGTCCCCAAAGACACACAACACCGACTGCAGTAAAACAGAAAGAAAATGTCCCTAATGTCTGTACGCATTACGCAACATCTGGAAGTGAGAAACTTTTGCCAGCAATCAGGACAAATTACGGGACGCTTCATGTTCGGCAAAACGAACGAAAATGCTGATCAAAAGTAAAGGACACAAACAAAAGCAATAACAAAAGAATAGCCGGGGGCCATAAAAGTGTAGGTAATTCCTTGCGAACATATACTCCCTTGCATCGCATTGGATTATTAAAAAGGACCGCCACCAAAGACACTCCTGGAGTTATGCAAAGAGGGTTGACAAAAATATTATTACACATGTTTTTATGGCACACACACGCCCCAGCATAGAAAGTAACGCTTGTGTACGCAAAATAACAAGCCAGTGCTGTGTCACGTGTAATTAAATGCATTCAAGCGCGTAAGCAATTTTGTCCTACATCTCACTTGTGCAGTGCAATTTACGGCACAGGCACGGGATATTTTTGCGTTTTAAGGCAATTTATCTCTCTGTCCTTGTTTTTGCATTAATTTTAAGTCAAAGAAAATTACATCGTGTGAGTGGATTTAAGCAGAACTGACATGACTTCAGCGAGGATGACGAAGACGCTCGTGCGCCTCAGCTCTGCCCACAGAGGCAGTCATTCTTTTAATGAAATTTTTCATCACGTTTTCGCATAATCTCCTCTTAGTCCACGAATCGTTGGTGTGGCAGTGGCGTACACTCCATCTTTAGCATGGCCCCAAGGGAATGGCGTTAAATTGTACGATCTCGGCGGCCAATTGAGGACTCCATTTCAAGAAATAACAAGTCCAGACAATTTGTAACGCAATAGAGACAGCTGTGTGTCATTTGGCGTCGTTCTGCTGAAAATAAACATCGTCCACGTCCATGGCATCAGTTTAAGGCAAAAAGAATTCAGTCAACATCGTCAACTCAAACGGTCCCAACAGCATCATTTCACGAAATAATATGAAACAATGACACCGCCAGCCCTTACACCCCACCAAGCTGTCACTCGCCGTGGGTGGAGAGATTGTCCCAGTGTTTGTCTTTGGTTCGACAGTTCTGTTTGTTTGCGTAGCCAGGCGAATGGAAATGAGTCTTGGAACAATTTTGTGGAAGGAATCATGACCTTGTTCAGTCATTTTCAGCACCGAATCACCGAGAGTGAGGGGTAGTGTCAGGTCTGCGGGCTTCAATTCCTTTGTCAAGCATGTAGGCAAAGATCTTTGTTGAAAATTCGGTGCAAAGTCGTCAATTCCTCAGATCGTCTCAAAAAGGGCGACTCGATAACGGCGCCTCGCAAAGGTCGCCTCAAAAAAGGCGTCTCAAAAAGGGCGTCTCGAAAAGGGCGACTCGATAACAGCGCCTCAAAAAAGGCGTCTCAAAAAGGGCGTCTCGATAACGGCGCCTCGCAAAGGTCGCCTCGAAAAGGGCGCCTCAAAAAAGGCGTTTCAAAAAGGGCGTCTCGAAAAGGGCGACTCGAGAAAGGCGCCTCAAAAAGATCGCCTCAAAAAAGGCGTCTCAAAAAGGGCGTCTCGAAAAGGGCGACTCGATAACAGCGCCTCAAAAAAGGCGTCTCAAAAAGGGCGTCTCGATAACGGCGCCTCGCAAAGGTCGCCTCGAAAAGAGCGCCTCAAAAAAGGCGTTTCAAAAAGGGGTCTCGAAAAGGGCGACTCGATAACGGCGCCTCGCAAAGGTCGCCTCAAAAAAGGCGTCTCAAAAAGGGCGTCTCGAAAAGGGCGACTCGATAACAGTGCCTCAAAAAGGGCGTCTCGATAACGGCGCCTCGCAAAGGTCGCCTCGAAAAGGGCGCCTCAAAAAAGGCGTTTCAAAAAGGGCGTCTCGAAAAGGGCGACTCGAGAAAGGCGCCTCAAAAAGGTCGCCTCAAAAAAGGCGTCTCAAAAAGGGCGTCTCGAAAAGGGCGACTCGATAACAGCGCCTCAAAAAAGGCGTCTCAAAAAGGGCGTCTCGATAACGGCGCCTCGCAAAGGTCGCCTCGAAAAGGGCGCCTCAAAAAAGGCGTTTCAAAAAGGGCGTCTCGAAAAGGGCGAATCGTTAAAGGCGCCTCAAAAAGGTCGCCTCAAAAAAGGCGTCTCGAAAAGGGCGTTTTCAGTTCAGAGTCAGCATTAAACAGTAGGTCCCCTCCACTCATGAGAGAACAATAGCACGCACAACTTATAAATAGGGTCAGCTGTTGGCATACGTAGATGGTATCGGTATCGTCGCGGGTCACATCGTAGAACCTTTCACAGCGATTGCAGAGCTGGCGAAATAAGCTGGTTTCATGGTAAATGATGATGAAACGAAATACATATTGTCGGTGCCGTGAAATAACGCCGAGTGAAATAACAACGAGTGAAATAACGCGGAATTTTGGATTTCAAGCATTCAATTTGTTCTCTCTGAAGTGATGTATGATTTTCAATTATTTCTAAAGGGTCGTCCAAATAGGCACTTCCGAACTTTGACAGTTGATAGTGGCCATATTGTTGAAGCTACATCCATCAAATTCATTTCATTTACTCAGTCTGTTTTGCCAAATCACCATCATGGACGGACATAGCATTCAACAACACGTGCATATGATGACATTTTTTTTTTATCAAAATGGGTGTCCTGTTCTGACAACATTCCGCGTGCTTCGCCCATTTTCCTGTCGCCATAATTGTCCTACCGAGAGGACTATTCGCAGTGAGGTTGATAAATTTAAGTTCACTGGTTCAGTGAGCGATACTCCAACACTCGTACGTCGACGAAACGCAAGATCTGCCGAAAAAATCGCCGCTGTCTGTGAGAGTCCGTGATGAACCTGGGCCTAGCTTCTCAGCAACCACTCGTGTTGTGCGTGCTATTGTTCTCTCACGAGCAGAGGGGACCTACAGTTTAATGCCGACTCCGAACGGCGAGATTGAGAAACTTTTTCTGGACAGTTATACTCTTTGGGTATTGTCAGTGACCCGAAAGAGGTGGAGCAGTGAACAAATTTTAGGTGTTTTTTCGAGATTCGGATCTTAGACCTCGAGCGTAGGAGTCGACGCACATACCCCACGGCGCCCTCAAATCATATCGCTGTGTTTTTGCCGGGAGACGCTTTGAGCTGTTCGAAGGCATCAGAGGTAAATCTGACTTTTGTAAAATGTTCTTGCCCAAGCAACCTTCTTGCAGTTTAAGTTCACGAAAACCATTTGCCCTGCTTCTACAAAATCCTTTCAATTTCATCGTCGGACCGACCGCGTTAACGGAGGACCTTGCAATCTTGTGTCAATCTACACCAACATGTCAATGGACCAAAACGAGAATAAAGGACCAACTATGATATAATAGTCGTTCGCAAACTTCAGCTTATGTCAAAAGCAAACGAAAAGTTAGTAGAAGCATCGTTCAATTTCAAAGTTGTCATAATTGCTTATAGAAAATCAAGGGGAATTGAGCTGTCAACTGACATTTGCATACGTAGACTGCGATTTACTGTTACTATGGTTGCAGTCTATTAATAAAAATAATAATGGCGGCGCTACAGTCCGAGGTGGACCTGGGCCTAGCTTCTCAGCAACCACCCGTGTTGTGCGTGCTATTGTTCTATCACGAGCGGAGGGGACCTACAGTTTAATGCCGACTCCGAACGGCGAGATTGAGAAGCTATTTCTAGACAATTATACTTTTTGAGCGTTGTCAGTGACTCGAAAGAGGTGGAGCCGTGAAAAAATGTTAGATGTTTTTTTTTTCGAGATTCGAACCTGAGACCTTGACCGTAGGAGTCGACGCACCTATCTACTACGCCACGGCGCCCACCGCGAACCAGCCCGTAAACGACGAAAATGCGGCGAGCACGAGCAAGTTCGGCGAGCATGTTCGTCGTTTAGGGCTACCTTTACGAACACATTTCGAGTTTCTGCAACAGAATTGCCAAATTATCGCCTCAAGTAAAAAGGGAATGATTTACTCGTTCGTACACTCTTCATGGTCTACGTCTATAATCTCTCAATCTCTTTAACTGTACCAGCCACCATCGAAAATCGAAAAAAGATAAACAGCTGGTCGCTCTTCGAAAGAATTATTCAAGTATTTTCTTGAAGAACCATTTCATATCTCGTAGGAAGCAGTTGATGCCGACAACTGGAGTGATTGTATTTACCGCAATGCAAAAAAGAATGAAGAGCAAAAGAGAATAAATTGATAAAAAATAACAAAAAACTACCAAACGCGACAATAAAAGTGCATTCGCAGATAAAGAGTTTCGTAACAGTCTCAGAACCACTGCGTGTTGCTCACATTTCCACGACTGAATTTCAGTAAAAAGTCGAAAACTCGGAAAATGTCTGGTAAACTCTCTAAACGTTATGACCGTCCACAGGCGGTCTATTTTTAAATTAGCGCATTATCTTCATAGTCGATGAGACCGTTATATTCATATGTCCGCCAGTCAAAGTTTTACCCACGGAATCGCAAACAGCTCCAGATTTGTGTTCAGAATGTCAAAATTAATATATTTTGAATTTTCTACACGTTTAGTTCGTGAAAGTGAAAAACGGTTGGAGGGTTAAGCGCTCACGGAAAAAACAAAAACAACATTCAATTCGTTTATGCGTATGTGTGCATACCTTAATTCAATACTCTGCACTCGAGCAAAAAGAAATGTTTCACAATTCCTCTTTCTCGCGAAATTCGGTTCCACAGCCATCCACACTGAAGTTTCAGTTAAGCCCCAACCGAATGACGTTCACAGAACGAAAGCGAAAAGCAAAACCAAAAAAAAAAATGCTACCAATACTTCTGCACCCGAACGCACACTATACTTCGGATGGCCATTAATCCGGATTCTGTTTTTGTATCGCACGTGCACACATATGCGAAGAAAACTCACACACACACCGGCACGTCGAAATGTCAGATTTCCAAACGCAACTGCGCCTTGGCGTTGTTTCGCCTCCATGCTAACAGTATCGATTTTCTTGTTGAGACAAATAGACGTGCGAACGGCATTTGTGTGGAGCCATGAATTCCGTAAAATCAAGAACCGGATTAAAGCGAAAACACGTCACACTGACCATAAGCAACAAATTAAAAGTGATTGAGCGCCTGGAGAAGGGGATTTCGGCGAAACTCATCGCCGCCGAGTTCGGAATAAGTCGGCAAACAGTGTCGGATATAAAGAAGCGAACGGCAGCCATAAAGACGTTCGCCCAGAAATTCAGTGTGCCAAACGATAACTACCATGTGACGAGAAGAAAGACTCTGCGGAAACCAAAAGATCACGCACTCGAATCGGCTCTATACAAATGGTATCTGCAGCAGCACCAGAACGGAATACCAACAGACACGAGTGACTTAGTGCAGGCGGCGAACGATTCGGCGAAAAAGTTGGGCATACGTGGGTTCATTTGCTCATCGGCATGGCTGTGCCGATTCAAATACCGGCACAACCTGAGCAAACGGAACAGGGAGATTGTACCAGCCCTCGACACAGACTCCAATATGGGTTCGTCGCAAAAAGACGACAGCATTTCGGCCGACAAAATCGAGGAGGAAATGCCGATTGACGTTGTCATAAAGGAGGAGGAGCAGATGCTAGATAACCACGTTGCTGAGAACGAACAAGAGGAAACAGCCGAATCTCTGATACTGCAAGCGGCGCTGGACGGAATCGACGCAGTCATTAACTACGTCGGCTTCTCATCCAATCGAGAGCTGTGGTCGTACTACGATAAGCTGCGGGCTGTGAGGGAGATTATCGTCGACGATCAGCAAAAAATGCATTCGCAGAGCCAGTCTACGTTTTTAATGCCAGAACACAGTTCCGTTATGGGTGCTTCCACTTCTGAGTCGTCAAATGATTTCCAGAATTCCGTCTTCATAAAAATGCAAAAGTAAACAAATTTTGTCAAGAGTCGTTGGCTTCGGTTTTGCTGCATCATTGTATTTAATTCGGATCGAACTTTTGGACTTACGCAAGCTTGCGTTGGCGACTTGATTGTGAAATTGTTAATTGTGAAAGCGTTTCTGTACACTTTGTGTGTCCCTTGTGATAGTCTACTTAACTGGTAAAATAAAATAAAATATTTGTCGTGCAGTTTTTTTATTTTTTTTTTTTTTTTCAATAATTTCGCCAGACAACGAAGTGTCTCTGAAACTATGTATGTGCATACTTTTGATGTAGACAATGACGGTATGTTGCGAGAAAAAGTGCAGGGGAACTTATTTGGTTTTCATTTCATTTCACGGCTCCAGGAAGACCTCCCTGGCCTAAGCACAAAGTTTGGAAATGCGGTTCTCTGATCACTTATGATTTTTTTAGTACAGTCGGCGTCTGTAAAAGTGGTTTAGCACACATAATTTGTTTAGTACACAACAAATTTACGACAGCTACAATTTTAACTGACTTCTGTGGGATCACAAACAAAAGTGCAAGAGTTATCAACTCAGTTTTGTTCTTCGGTAGTCTTCTGCAGTTTAGTACAGTCTTCCCATTTTTTGAGGGGTTTGGGTGTAGCTCACATCAACTTCGTTGTGAATTTTTGTAAAAAATTTAAAAAGTGAACGAAATCATTCAGCGGGTGAGTGGAGAAGATGATATAACAACGAACTGTACGAGCTGTTCAGCGACATCGACTTAAGATAGCCCTAAACGACGAACATGCTCGCCGAACTTGCTCGTGCTCGCCGCATTTTCGTCGTGTATGGGCTGGTTTGCGAGCCGCTCACTGTTGGCGAAGAAATTTCGATTTTGTCGTGTTCGTTGGCTTTGATGTTCGCCGCGTAGGGCCATGTTCGCGAGCAAACCTCATTTTTGCAGTGAACGTCGTCGAGTGCACATCGCGAATAAAGCACAATGTCAACAGTCAGCCATGATTTTATCGAGGAGTTCACCACTTGCGCTTCCCTATCACACATGTTGACGGTTTGAAGAAACAACACGAAATGAATGTTCGCCAAATGTTTTCGCCGTGTAGGCGATAACGCAAACGAACAAGTTCCGCGAGCATGTTCGTCATTTAGGGCTACCTTAAGCGTGACAAAGAGTGTGGAAGTAGCCCGAGTTGCCAGTGCAGATGAGTTGCTACCAATTCTGTACATCTAATAATAATAATGGTGGCGCTACAGTCCGAGGTGGACCTGGGCCTAGTTTCTCAGCAGCCACTCGTGATTAATGATTAATTTTTGCCTAATTATGCGGGAGCGAAATGAATCGCTCTCTACGTGTGCAAATGTCAGTTGACAGCTCAATTCCCCTTGATTTTCTATAAGCAATTACGACCACTTTGAAATTGGGCGATGCTTCTGGTTGCTTTTCGTTTGCTTTTGACGTGAGTTTACGTTTTCGCAAGGCTATTGTAGCTGGCTATTAAGTTTGTGACGCTTTTTTTTTGCTGTTTTGCTCTCAGAGTATTGTTAGTCACACGAAGAGATCGCCTTTACACTGATGGATCAAAAACAGATGCAGAAACGGGGGCAGGGGTCCTCTGTGAGCCCTTCGAAAGATCACTGAATTTAAGCGACGAATGTAGCGCTTTCCAAGCGAAGGTAGCAGCAATAAATGAGGCCACACTAAAAGAATTTAATTTGACGGAAAACCGATAATCATACACATATTCCAACACCCAAGCGGCAATAAGAGCCATAGCTTCGGCAAGTATAAACTTGAAAATAGTCAAGCCATGTAAACGGTGACAATCTCTTGGGTATTTGGACAGACAGGGGCTCAAGGAAACGAGGAAGCGGATGTGATGGCAATGGAAATATCAGAACTGGATAAATTTCTAGCACGACCTTATGTCAGCAGGCCGTTAAGTCTCCTTAAGAAAGAAATAAAGGACGTAAAGGCAAATGAGAGATGACTGAATCTGGACATCGGGTCATGGACGAGAGCCCTATGGCCGCTGCTGAACAGAAATAAATCATAACCAATGATTAGCATCAGTGGCAAGAATATTCGAGGGGTGGTGGGAGTCCTCACCGGAAATTTCCCGATAGGCACCTATTCCAGGTGGACAGGTATACCCCACAGCGGCTATTGTAGAAGTTGGAGGGATGAGTAGGATTTAGAGTCCGGACCGTCTGCCACCTGCTCTACGATTGTCCAGGTCTACCGAGAAGGAGACTACCAGTATTGGGCAGTAAGTTTTTCGACGAGCTAGAGGATCTGAACAAAATAGAGCTGAGGCGCCTCCTGAAACAGATACAACAATCTAGGTGATTCTAATCATCAGTGGATGTAGGGGGTCAGCTCATATCCTGGGCACAATGGACCCTCACTGTTGGTCTAAGTGAGACGCGACACTAGTCACCTACCTAGTGACTCGAGAGATTTGATGCCGCGAAACAGGAATGCCCGGAATGGTAACGAGGCCTTCAGAGTCGACGAATTTATCCATTACGCCTCCGCCGTCACAAAGAAATTTAATTTATTCCACATTTAAATTGTAAAAAAACCCACTCTGAAACCACACTTACGACTGACTCTTGCGTCAGACTCAATGACTGTTTGTATCTACGGATTATAATCTTTCAATGCGCACGCAGAATGTAAGAAATGGGAAATTGTTAAATAAACAACCCCCTTGTGGAAGCAGAACAAATCAGTGGTTGGAAGCATACTCACAGATGTTCCCTTTGACTCACAAAAATGCTTGCGACACAATGCATAACGTTTTTGCCTGTTCTTCACAAGATTTCAAATCCAATGCACAAAGCTTTCTAAACGACCTTGTCAGACCGAATCCCGACATCAGACGATAGCAACCTCAAAGAAGAACAAGTACTTCACATGAATTTGATGATGAAACCTGAAATTTGTTAGCGCAAAACGACTTGAGAGTGCTTAAACTCTAATTGTGCGACGATACTCTTCAAGACTTTGGAAGCTATTTAATTTTGTTTCGAATGCATGACGTTTTTTCGTCCTTTTCCGCCACTCATTCACCAACGAATCACGTACTAAAACTTTAAAATGAATTGAATACAATTCACAAGAACTGCAGCAACTTCAGAAGTCACCGCAAAGTCCTCACTGAGAACATCCCAAGTGATTCCTATCGCATTCTAAAATTATTTCATTATCCTATCGTCCTTTTGAAATTACTTTCCTTCTGGTCCTCTCGCGATATGAACGGAGACCAATTGACCTAATTACCCCGAGGCACGAACCAATGCCGAAGTGAGGAAATCAGAATATCGTATGAGACTCAAGCGCTAACAGCTACACTTCGTTCGACTCACTAATTGCTCGTGCAATAAAATTACACCCGCTTCTTGCACGCCACAGCACTTGCATCACTTTGAGAGGGCATGCAATCTTCCATCCCTTCGGCGAGATCTTAAGGCATTCTCTCATCTTGATACTCTAACACTCCCCGTAGATCGCAAGTAACCAAGGCAACCTCTAAACTAATGGCTTTCTCGCTGCACCACTTAAAATTCACAAAAAGTACTCTCATCCCAGTCCTGCTCCCCACACTCAACGTCGCCGCTGGTATCCTTGGCCCGGCTGGCCTTCTTCTTCAGTGTGAATATGAGTAACTGTATGCGGTGGCAATTAATAAGGGAAGTTTGGAATTTTCCACGCCACGCCGCTGTTCATTGGACTGAAGTGAAGAAAACATTTCTCATAATGAATCCAGCGCTCCCAGGATTTGACGAGACAAGTACTCGCCTAATTGGCAATTTTTCATTCCATTTAGGGGTTGTCATTACTACACTCCGCTGCAAGGGGAAGATGCTTGCGGTGGAAGGAATCCTCCCGCTCGATTGTAAATCACTTGCACATTCGTCTCGGGATAATGAACTAGACGTTGGAAGACGGAAGCCGAGTCAGAGTTCAGACTCAATCAGTGTTGGCTGATTCATTTCCCCAGCCGTGATACACGATCTATCAATGCGGCAAATCGATGGCAAATCCCACAGCGAGGCTGGCTGGAGTGAGAGTGTAAATCTTTCATGTTGCGCGTCGTTGATGAGTAGCCTTGGGGTTGTATATCCTTCCTTTGATTTAGGTCTCTCTGCTGCGCGAAGTGTGTGGGTGTGCTAGACTCCAATCAATCTGATTCCGCTGCTGTGTTGACTTAAGGGCGATTGCAGGCTATACGCACGTCAGCACATTGTTGATATTCAGAACTCGAAATCAAAGAATTTTCATTGGTTTTTCATTGAATTCCTACCCTGAGCTATTTCCAAATGTCTGCCAGATACAATTAAATTGAAACTGTCTTGAATAAATGCCATGTCATTCGGGAAACTTCTTGTGCCTGCCTGACGGCTGTGTGCGCACGAGGAAACAAGTGATTTTTTTCCGTCTTGTCTCGAACTTGTATTTGTTTCAATGATTTTGCTCATTTTTTTGCCTGAACATGACGGAGGGGAAAATTGTTAATTAGTTGCTGGATTTGTTTTCTAAGTTGTAGCAGTGTGCGGGGTTTGATTTAAGGTGCACGCACGTCTTTAAAATATCCTGACGCATTCCTCAATCAATCATGAGGTGAAGCAATATCTACTCTTTGTGCGAGAGGATGGCAGACCCTTTTTTATTGTGCATACTTGCAGGGGAGGTCTGTCGCATTTGTGTCGACGCTCCTTTTAAGGAG
This sequence comes from Myathropa florea, assembly GCA_930367185.1. Lineage (NCBI taxonomy): Eukaryota > Metazoa > Arthropoda > Insecta > Diptera > Syrphidae > Myathropa > Myathropa florea. The sequence continues at coordinate 20,475,314 of OV884003.1, forward strand.
ATTAGTTCGAAAGGGAATAATGTATTCGTCCTTTGTGTGGTTTCTGTTAAATTCAGGTAAGAAAATTTAAAGCTGAAATATAAAAGCATTCAATTTGTTCTCTCTGAAGTGATGTGTGACTTTCGACTATTTCTTCAAAGTCTTCCGAACTTTGACAGTTGATAGCGGCCATATTGTTGAAGCTACATCTGTCAAATTGGCTGTCATTTACTCTGTCTGTTTCGCCAAATCACCGTCATGGACGGACATAGCATTCAACAACACGTGCAAATGATGAAATTATTTAATCAAATTGGTTATTCTGTTCGGACAACGTTCCGCGCGGTTCTCTCCTTTTACAGCCGCCCTAATCTTCCTACCGAGAGGGCTATTCCCCGTGTGGTGGATAAATTTGAATCCACTGGTTCAGTATATGATAGAGTCCGACGGAACATTCGGCTTCGGCCGAAGCTAATCAAAAAGCTGAAGTTCGGCTTCGGCCGAAAAACTGACTTTCGGTCGGACTCTAGTAAACGATAAACCAACACCCGTACGTCGACGAAACGCAAGATCTGTCGAAAACATCGCCGCTGTCCGTGAGAGTCTGGCAGTTGATTCCGCGTCGCTCACAAGAATTCGGACTTTCGCAGACCACAACTTGGTGAATTTTGCGTCGTGACTTAAGCCTGAACTGATAGGTCCCTATCAGTGTGGTTTCAGGCCAGGGAAATCCACCGTAGATTAAATCTTCACACTGCGGCAGATCCTGGAGAAGACCCAAGAAATGCAAACTGACACACACCATCTATTTGTCGATTTTAAGGCCGCATATGACAGCGTGTATAGAGACGAGCTATACAGCGCCATGTCTTTTGACATTCCTGCCAAACTCGTCAGACTGAGCAGGATGACGATGGAGAACTCTCGCTGCTCCATCAAGGTCGGTAACGAACTCACCGAGACCTTCGATGTCAAAAAAGGTTTTAGACAAGGCGACGCGCTGTCATGTGATTTCTTTAACATCGTTCTTGAGAAGATCATGCAAAACTCATCGACCACCACAAGAGGCACGATCTGCTAGCAGTCTGTTCAACTGCTAGCTCACGTGGATGACATTGACGTGATTGGGCGAACACAGAGAGCCGTCAATGATGCGTTTGCTGGCATTGAAACGGAAGCGGCTAGAATGGGTCTGGCGGTAAACGAGGGCAAAACAAAGTATATGCTGTCATCGAGAAAGGACGCACAACATCGACGACTTGGCCAGAACGTCACCATATGCAGCTATAACTTTGAGGTAGTTAAGGACTTCGTCTACCTCGGCTCCGCGGTAAACAGTACAAACAACATCAGTACCGAGATCAAACGCAGAATAACTCTTGCCAACCGCTGTTTTTTTGGGGCTCAAAACGCAATTGAGTAGTAGAGCCCTCTCTCGGAATACCAAGTTGACTTTGTATAAGACCTTGATCATCCCAGTTCTGCTTTACGGCGTAGAGGCATAGACAATATCCCAAGCGGATGAAGAGTCTTTTGGTCTTTTCGAGAGAAAAGTTCTGCGCGCGATCTTTGGTCCTGTTTGCGTTGATGGCATTTGGAGGAGAAGGTTCAACCACGAACTGTATGGGCTGTACAGCGACATGAGTCTAGCCAGACGTCTACGGATCCAACGCCTAAGATGGCTAGGCCATGTAGAGCGTAGAGAACTTAGCTCCGGCCCGAAGAGTCTTCGACTCTGAGCCTGTGGGACAACGCAACAGAGGACGTCCACGTACAAGGTGGCGCACACAAGTCGAGGGGGACCTCGGCCGGCTTGGTGTGCGAAATTGGAGACAGCTGGCGAAAGATCGTGCTGGCTGGAGAGGCATGTTGAGTGAGGCCCAGGTCCACCTCGGACTGTAGCGCCCTAAGGAAAAGAAGTTATCGTCCTACTGAGAGGACTTTTCGCAGTGTGGTGGATAAATTTGAGTCCACTGGTTCAGTTAGTGATAAACCAAAACCCGTAGGTCGACGCAATTCAAGATCTGCCGAAAACATAGCCGCTGTCCGTGAGAGTGTGCAGGAGAATCCGAGCCGAGGCAGTTGATTTCGCGTCGCTCTCAAGAACTCGGCTTTTCACAGACCACAACTTACCGAATTTTGCGTCGTGACTTGAGCCTACACCCGTACAAAATTCAACCGATCCAGGAGCTGAAGGTGAACGACCTGTTTGCCGTGTTTGCTGAATGGAGTCTTGAGCCGTTGGAAACTGACCCTAATTTTCATCGAAAAATCATCTCCACCCATGAGGCCCATTTCTGGATGAATGGGTACGTCAAAAAACAAGAGTGCTGACTTGGGCGATACCAATCCCCAATCCACATGAGATCCAAGAACGTCCAATGCATCCCGAAAAAATCACTGTTTTGTGTGGATTTTGAGATGGCGTGTCATCGGTCCATATTTTTTTTGAGAGAGACGTTGGCCAGACCATCATCGTCAACGGGGAGCGCTATAGGTCGATGATTACCAACTTTTTTTGGCCTGAATTGGGTGATATGGACATCAACGGCATGGGGTTTCATCAGGACGGTGCTACGTGCCACCCAGCTCACGCCACTTTGGAAATTCAGTGGCAACCACAAGAAGAGATGAGACGACGCAGTAAGCATGCGTCACGTGGATTGCATTATCCCCTTGTTATTGTAAATTTTGTTTTAATCAACGCTACGACAAAGTTCCCTCTTATCAGTTCTCGCTCAGATTATTTATATCAAAATCGTTAAAATACTTATCGCAAGAATGGTGGTATTGGAATTTTTTTTAGACACACGACGGATTCTTTAAGTTGATTTTAGATTACATATTTGCAACTGATGAAAAGTGTCGATTCAGTATGGCGCTGGTTGTTTTGTGACGGAAAAACATTAGGGGCCATTTTGTTCACTAAAAATTTTAAAACTGAAAGTTGCAGAACTTCTGGGGTTTTAATGGTGAATAAAATCAATTTTTAACTCTCCGGTTAAATCTCGAGTTGAGACCAATTCCGAAGTTGATCAACTCTCAACACGAATGTCCCCATCATTACGACTTCCGAGGCGTGCCTTGAATGCGATTCCATCAGGTAGGCGACCGCTTGGCAGACCTAGAATGAGATGGTTGGACCAAGTCCAAACACTCGCCTGGTTGCGCTTGGGCATAGCTCCTGATGAGTTAGAGTCGATGGCGGATCCGCGACCCCTTTAGTGGAGCATGCAGGTCATTGAAAATGAGATGAGATGAGATCAACTCTCAAGTTTTCAGCAAGTTGAGCAATAGTGAACAAAATGGCCCTAAGAGTACACGAAATGAGCTGGTTTCAGAGAGTCAACTTTTTTAAATTAAGTGGCCGACCCATACACTTTGACAGAAAAATGTCAGAGTTATCTTTAAAAACTGACCCACTTTCAACGGAAGAGTCGATAGAAGGACTTATAGGGAGGCTTGACTAGATTTTAACTCCGAATTGCTCTAACGGCTCTGTTTGAGTTATCGTTAACGCATTTTCTGTCGACAAATTGTCATCAATGCTCATGTGTCCGTCCCAAGATAGCAATACCGAGACTCCAGTCAAGTTTTGACATTCGTGCCAAACTAACACGGCTCTGTCCGATACATAAGAAAGGAGACTTCTTTAACTGCTCAACTCCTCAACATTGCTTATAAGGTCTTCTCCGGCGTTTTGTGTGAGCGTCTGAATCATTCGGAAATAACGTGATAGATCCTTTTCAGTGCGGTTTCAGGCCAGGTAGTCCATCATCGACCAAATCATCACAATGCGGCAGATCCTGGAGAAGAACTAAGAAATAAAGATCGACGCTCGCCACCTATTCCTCGATTTCATGGCCGTGTATGACAGCGTGAATAGAGACGAGCATTTGTTGATATTCCCAACAAACTCGTCAGACTGTGCGCGATGACGATGTAGAATTCTCGCTGCTCCATCAAGGTTGGTAACGAACTCATGGAGACCTTCAATGTCAAAAAAGGATTTAAACGGAGCGACGCGCTGTCATGTGACTTTTTTAACATAATTCTTGAGACGATTGTGCAGAACTTCGTGGTCAACACAAGAGGAACGAACACAGCAATCTGTCAATAAACCGTTTGCTGACATTGAAGCGAAGGCGGGCGAATTTTCTATTGAGACTAATAGTACGTTTACACCGCGCCCAAATTCAACATTTCAGGAAAAAAATTTCGAAATCCAATTTTGCGTTCCCACTGCAACTTCAGCATTTCAAATGACAGTTAGTGTCAGAACTGGTTATTGATATTTTTTTTTCTGATTGGAAATCAGAAGTGGTTGAACCATTTAGCTTGTTATATTAATTTACGTGCTAATTCGGACATATTAAATATATTGCTGACTCAATAGAGAGGTGTGGAGTTCACGTTGAAACTCGAAGCTCTCAAATAATGGGAAAACAGCTGTTTTTTGTTTATGTGAGCAGGTTGAAATGTCATTGTATGACGTGCTGAATTTGTAAAAAGGATTGTTCGATTTGACGAACTTACAAAAGCAGCGACGAAATTCTGCATTTCGCTGGAATGCAACATTCCAGAATGTAGAAAATGTATGGCGAAATGCAGTGTATTTGGGCTGAAATGCAGAAACTAGCCGAAATGTTGAATTTGGGTGCGGTGTAAACGTACTATAGCTGTCTTCAAGGAAGGATACCCAACGTCGACGACTTGGCGACAACGTTACCACAGGCAGATATACTTCCAAGGTAGTCAAGAACTTCGTCTACCTCGGCTTCTTTTACGTAAACAGCACAGACAACATCAGTCCCAACATTAAACGCAGAATAACTTTTTTTCAATCGCTTTTCAACTTCGCGCCCGTGGGACAATTCAATAGAGGACGCCCACGAAGCCGATGACGCACACAAGTGGAGAAGGACCTCAGAAAACTTAGCGTGCGTAACTGGCTAAATGTCGTGCCAGCTGGAGAGGCTTGTTGGTTGAGGCCCAGGCAAATCAGTGACATGGCGCCATCAGAAGGAGAACCTCTCGAAGGACCAATTCGACTTTATATAACATCTTGATCATCCTTGCCCTTCTCTATGGCGCGGAGACAGGGATAATCTCAAGAGCAGATGAAGAAGTCTTGGTAGTTCTGGATGCGATCTATGATCCTGTTTTCGTTGAAGGCGATTGGAGAATATTTAGCTCCAACTCGAAGAATTTTACATTCCTGCCCTTTGAGGCAACGCAGACGCGTTTAAAGTGTACACAGAAATGGAGAAAGAACAGCATAAGAGATAGTTAGCAAAGGATCGTCCTACATAGATAAACTTGCTGATTGGGGCCCAAATCAATTCCGAACTGTAACGCCACGCAAAGAAGAAGGAAGACGCAAAGACTTTCTCAAACAGAAACAAACCGTCTGTCTACTGATGACATCAACGGGCCTTATTTACTTACAAATGGCTTGTCAACTTCCTGATCGATTATTGATGATTTTTTTCGATAGACGGCATTAATTCTGACCTTTACAGAAGGATAGCGCTATGTGACGCAAGTGACCATGAAACTATTGACTTGATATGGATTGATTTCAAGAGAAAGTCGTGAAATGAGCATGAAACAGTAGATTTTTTTTGCCTCGTAGCCGATTTATTCATCTTCATGTTTCTCGGATAGAGATCTTTAAAGAATTCTCCTGCTACAGAGTCTACAGAATTGACAAGAAACTCACTACTAGCCTTGAAATTGATGTTTCATTTTGCTACAACGTTTTCTCCAGGGTGACCTGCAGAAAACTGAGTTCGTTTACGTGCAGAATGCTTCAAGAGAAGAAAATATTTTGATATACTTTCGAAACATAAGTTCAAACGTTTTTCTTTCATGAACTGTAGGACATTCGAACTATTCCAGCCAATTGACTGAAGATCGATAAAGACCATCAGAAGACAAAGTAATTCAATTGAATCTCGCTCACAACAGGGAATAACAAACCCAACCAATAACTCAAACTTCCGCTAGAGTGAATGCGTTCACTGTTACCAAAAGGGTCAAATAAACTACCAGAGCGCTAGGAAATCCACATTGGAAGCAAATGCAATTGGTAAGACTGTGTAGCATCGACTATTTTCTTTCTTGGGAGTGAAGAAGAAACCCTCCCATCTCTTTGTCTTTGGATGCACCAAGAGTAGCTCCCATCTACAACCAACAGTGATGTACATATGTGCAGCTTTTTACAACTCAAAACCAAAAAGCAATTCCCTCCTCCTGGATACACAAAAACAATATAACCTAACTTGCTTTCAAAGTCCACTGCGATTGACTTCCTCTTCTCGTTATTACCCGAGGGAGTCGAGTGTACCTTAATAACGTTACACATGATCTAAGTGAGAAATTGTTTGACATTAGAAATGCAAACCGAATTTGTGCTTCAATAATAGCTGACCCCTATTCAAATGCACCTGCCTCTTGAGTAACATCAGCTTCTGTAAACAATAGAACGCTATTAGCAACGTATCGATTTTAACTTAATCCAGACACAATACAATTCAGCAGAAATGGCAGTCTCAAAGGCAGCCAGTGGACCACTGAGGGGATTCGATTTGTAGCAACTCCCGAAACTGATTTCGTTTTTTGTTTGTTTTGGAGATCTCCTTCGAATGCTGTTCTTTTTGCTCTCGTCTTGTGAGGGGAATGTTTAATTTGATAAACAATCTATGGAGACGTTGTTTACGTTTAGGATTCTATGCTGTGCAGCTTTTTGCAAATTGTGCGTTTGAAACATTCAGGCTTTTGAATAAAGGACAAGGTTTGCTCTTGGAACTCATAAAGATGTTGCATAAATGTTTAATTCAACACTTACACTTGTTCTCTACACTCAAGATGAAGGGACGATGGAGGGAGTCCTGTCTTCCACTTGGCACGTCTGCTTCTTTCATTGTGTTCGCTTTGACGAAGTGGTTCGTATGCATAAGTGCGTTGGGTGTTGCTTGCGATATAATTTCATTAAATTTTCAGTTGGCAGCACGGCTTCTTTTGGCTCGCTGACAATGCTGCGGTGTCATAAGAAGTTTCGCAAAATCTCCATTCGACTTCTTCTTTAGCGGGCGCTACAGTCCGCGGTGGAGCTGGGCTTAAGTCAAGATGCCTTTCCAACTAGCACGGTCTTGAGCTAGGCGCCTCCAGTTTCGTACATCCAACTGATTGAAATCTCCTTCCAGCTGGACACGCCACCTGAGGCGATTCGCATTCGACGTCTACATAAAATTGTGAGAGCTTTGAATCGTTGGTAGACAAACTGAGCTGTGGTTTTACGTAGACCCCAGTCTAGGTCTAGATTTTTGAAGGGAATTCCTTACTCCTTGTTGCTTGGACCGAAAATTCACCTTATTCCCCTTCTGTAGACCTCGTGGAATGTACCAAAACATGGATTGAGACTGCTCTCCTCTTACATATGAGCTTTTTGTTCAAAATGCTGCAGCTAGTGAATTTTGCAATGGATGCAATTTTGTGGGTGATCACGAAAGGAATGATTGTAAATGTTCAGGGTGTAAAAACGAAAAAAGCCCTGATGACAAATGCATGGAAAACCATTTCTAATAATAATAATAATAATAATAATGGCGGCGCTACAGTCCGAGGTGGACCTGGGCCTAGCTTCTCAGCAACCACTCGTGTTGTGCGTGCTATTGTTCTCTCTCGAGTGGAGGGGACCTACAGTTTAATGCCGACTCCGAACGGCGAGATTGAGAAGCTTTTTCTAGACAGTTGTACTCTTTGAGCATTGTCAGTGACTCGAAAGAGGTGGAGCCGTGAAAAAATGTTTTGATGTTTTTTTTCGAGATTCGAACCGACGACCTCGAGCGTAGGAGTCGACGCACCTACCCACTATGCCACGGCGCCACCAAAACCATTTCTATCACAAATAAAATGACAGCTGAGAATCCCTGTGCAAAATAGCGAAGTCAAAGCGACGGGTGCGTATATTTTTGAGCCTTTTTGAGCAGGACCGGATCCTGGTTGTCGCGTCGATGATGATGATAATGCTGAAGCAAGCGTCAAGCCAATTAAGACTTTCCGTCTGTATCTCAATCATGGTTGCAAAGAATCGAATAGTACCAACCTTGGATCTCGTAGTCAGGGTCTGCGATGCTTGATAAGCTCATGTTGAAGTTTGAATACTAAAGGGTGACCAATACGACTTGATGGAGTGAGTGAAAGGTCCAGTTATCCAAACCAAGCGCACTGGCATCCGCTATAGCTTGGTTCTTGAAACGGAGGTTCGGTCTTTATTTTCTTCTCGAACCTGTTGGCCGTGATTCGAAGATCCTATTTGCTGGAGCGTTGTTGTCCATTCGCTCGATGTGGCCGAGCCAGTGTAGTCGTCGTTTTTTTGGCTTTTTGGACTACATCCACATCTTTGTACAGCTCGTACAGTTCGCGGTTGTATCTTTTCCTCAATTCGCCCTCCTTGCATACGGGGCCGAAAATGAGTGCTCCAGTAGTGTTTCAAAAATTCTCCAAAAAAAAAAGGATGACCAGATAGCAATGACAGTTTTTCCAATTGTTATTCTTTAACAGCTGTCAAAGTTACCAATGACATCCAGCTGTCAAAATATTCAGTAAATCCTGCCATTATATGTTTTGCATTTACCGAATGTGTGGAAATTATCGAAATTCCGGCACAGTTTCGAATACCCAATGTGAATTTCGCCGTGAGGTCGGTCGTCATAATGGCTTCAGTGTCCAAGCAATTCGTCGCACCGTGGAAAAGTTTGAACATGAGTATTCTTTTGGGCCTTAAACCAGCAACTAGATAGAAATTGATACGAAATGAAAAAAAAAAACTGACGGTGTAGCAGCAGGTATCGAAGAGGACCCAAAAATGTCGATTCGGCATCGATCAGTTGAATTGGCATTGGCAGAGTCAACTCGGGTTATTTTGCGGTTGAATTTGAGTATGATTGTGCTGACGCAATTAAAGCTAAGCGACCATAGACAACGCCGTGAGTTCGCTAATTGGGCTCTGGAAATGTTGGCCGGAAGACCGGATTTTGGCAAATAAATCACGTTCTCTGACGAGACTCATTTTTGGCTCAACGGCTGTGTCAACAAGCAAAATTGCAGTTATTGGAGAAAACACAATCCACAAGTAGTCGACAAAGCATCAATGCATCCACAAAGATTGACTGTTTGGTTCGGTTTATGACATGCTGGCATATTCGGACCTTAATTCTTTCGAAATTGAATGCGATTTCATCAGGTAGGCGACCGCTTGTCAGACCCAGGACGAGATGGTTGGACCAGGTCCAAAAACTCGCCTGGTTGCGCTGGGGCATAGCTCCTGATGAGTTAGAGTTGATGGCCGATGATCAAGTGGCCTGGAGATGTCTCGTACATGCATTGCCCCCGCGACCCCTTTAGTGGAACATGTGGGTCACTGAAAATGATGATGATGATGATGATTCTTTCGAAATGACGAAGGTGAGACCGCTATATTCAATGGTCTGATGTGTAGAGCGATGTTAACCGATTTTCTGTGGGCAGAGCTTGGCAACATCGAAACATCCGAACAGTGGTTCCAACAAGACGGCGCTACATGCTACATGCTACATGCTATACAAGCGACGGCTTCGGCCGAAGGTAATCAAAAAGCCGAAGTTCGGCTTCGGCCGAAAAACTGACCTTCAGTCGGACTCTAGGTATATGTAAGAGGATCAGCTTCTTGACTGAAGTTCAGATTCGAATGGAAATGGCGAATTGAGGACAGAATTAAGTACATTTACTGACAAGAGTCTGACATTTTGAGATATCAATCTCACGTTCACTTAGTAAGCAACAATAAGGCAGTTCCGAGACATGACTAGTCAATGGCAACAACTAACGAGCTACTTAATCACAAAACTAGTGTTAGTCACACACGACAATTTCACATGACTGTTTCGCACTGGAAATACTTATTCACTAAAATGACGTCAAAACACCGACTACGTGCGTCGTTTCTCACGAAACAAACATCATAACTCCTCCTCGTTGCCCTTTGATTGATTTTAGCACCGAAACCCTTCCTCTTGTGGTCCTAATTAGCGACATTACAGGGCAATGTAATATACTCCGTTATACTTACTTTCGGCGAAGTATTCAAACTGTGTCCAGTGACTCATTTCGAAGTGACATACTGCACCTAATTTGCACCTTTAACTGTGATAAACAAAACCCGTGTGTATGTCAGGGGAAGAAGAAGAATAAACCCACACACAGCGCCCCACCACTTCAGACGCAGAGAGAGGAGAAGAGCGTGTTATTATCAAAACCACTCCACGATAAGAGTGTACGAAAACAGAAAGCAGAAATGATAAAGACACAATTCCACTAAAAAAGAAGGGAAGAACGAAGAGTCCTGCCGTCTTATGCCTCACTCATAAAGATAACACTCAGTGCGCCGGAGAACTGCAAACAAATTTCTCTTTTGTAAGTGATTACGTGAAGGAACTGCGAACAACTCCGGTTCGGCTATTATGCTTTTATTATATTCAGCCGTATACTTGTATCAATGCACATAAAGAAGCCGCACCGACGTACACAAAAACACGAAGGAAATGAGAAAGGAAGTGTGCGGAGGGGTGGGGGGCAAATTAAAATGAATTTCATAAAAACTTACTCAGTGGCGGAGCCTGAGGGTGCATCATTCTGTTGATTCTCCATGTCTTGCGTTCAATAGCTGAAACGAGAAGAAATGAAAATAAATAAATGAAAATACAAAAGAAAATGAGAACGTTCACAAGTGAGAAGGGAGATATAATGGGAAGCACATGAATTAAATCATCTCCTCGACCTTCAGACTAGTCTTCGCACTGTTGTGAGGGCTGCCAGCCCATATTGGGTGACCTCATTCTAGGTATAGGTTAATCACCACACCACCGCGACCGTGGTGCGACGGAAAAAAGGTTTTAATTGTTCCACACCACCTGTGTATCTTGCATTTTCGTTGATCACTATCACAACGCCCACAGTCTTCATGAGATAAGCGGCAAAAATATACGAAAACTTTGACAAACGAAAAAGCAAAAAAAAAAAACAAAAATGGAATCGAATCAGAAATAAATATTTTCTCCTGTCCGCCCTGGAATCGTGTAGTGCTCCACTGCGGACAGAGGGCAACCAAGAGTGAAGGATTACAACGGCTATGTACTTGCTCGATGAAGTCAATTGGTAAATAATTAATTGTATCGAAACGAAATTATTTATAGAACACGAACTCGAAAATCGATTGGTAACGAGTCTTCCGTATGGAAGTGAATTAAACAGCAAAAAGATAGTTTTAAGGTTTAAATGAATGATACGAGTTTTTAGTGACTTCAGAAACAATGAATTATGATGATGGAATTCTAACGTTGATTATGGTGAATCATACACACACAGTAGACCGATAATAGGTCAGAACAAAAGTGCTTAAGCGACTTGTTGCGTCTTTGGCCAGTGGAATTCGTTCCAATTTGAAAGGTATTACGACGCTATTCGAACAAAAAAGTTACGGCAGATTAAAGGAAAACAAAATGTGACAAGGCTTACGTGGTTTTTAAATCCAAAATTATGTGAAATGATATGAAAAACAAGAAAACAAATGCTAAATCTGCTCAACAAATAAATCCAATCAAACGACGACGTTTCACGAAGAGCACACACAAAAAAAAAAATTTCCTTTGATCACTCGAGTGGGAAAAAAGGCTGTCAAACGTCTCGTTGGGGCAGGAGACAAAAGTGACGTTTCACATTGGGCGTGTTAGCAGGGTATAATGAAGATATTGTACTAGATTTTTGATTAGAAAACATATCTGTAACAGATTATTGATAATTCTTTGTTTTTTTGGGTTATTGTGTGATTTATTATTATTATTATTATTTATTATTAAAGTGTAATAAATTGTAAATTAAGGTATTAAACTACGGCACTAGTTATCAGAGCTTTCGGCCGGACATTTGTGTGATTTGTTTTAACGAGTTTGCTTTGTTTCTTTTCAGAGCTAGACAAACTGAATGATGAATACGAAATTTGTGAGACAAAAATGAAATATGCTTCGAATGGCAGGATCAAAGCTGCTCGCAAGGCTGCTGATTTTAATTTGTTCGGTTACGATAATCTCTTTGCTTGCGTTGACAAAATGCGGTTTCGGTGGATTGACTGCTGATGATGGATATGGTGCGGATGATGAAGGTAATCATTTTTATTTTTGTAAAGAGAGTAGATGTTCAACAACTCTTGTACATTGGGGTGATTTGGTTGAACCAAAGAGTACACATTACAAAGTGTCTTTCATTAAGCGTCTGTCTTTAAACACAAAAATGTCCATCCATGACGATTTGGCAAAGCAGGACAGCAAACGACAGCCATTTGACATTTGACAGATGTAGCTTCAACTATAAGGCCGCTGTCAATTGTCAAAGTTACGAAGTTTCTATTCGAAGACCCTTTACAATCCGAATGAATAAGCTTGCATACTTGTGGGCTGATTGAAAATTTCTTTTGTATGACAGTTTTCGCTTCAACTTCGAATGGCTGGCAGTTGACAGTGAGTTGTTGCCTGAAATCAAATCGCAATGCGCCTCAATTCCTTTTTGATTCAACGCAAATATCCTCTACATTTTCTGCACTGTTAGCCCACTTTTTTTTTTTTTTTTTTTGGTTGCGTCCATGGATGTGGCAATCTTCTAATGATACTAATAGCCCGGGCTATCAGCATGCACGATTCGCAAACCCAAGTACTCGATTTCGGGAATACGCCTTCGTACTAACCCACACCCTGCACCCTTCTACCACTCTCCCCGCGGAACTGCCTTTAGGTATTACCTCGCGGGGCTGGTTAGCGATTTACGCTATATTCTGAACGGTAGCCTCTCGAGAATTTCTTTCTGCTTCGGCCAGCCGTAGTTTCAATTGGACTATCGCAATATACGAGCATAGCTCGTTCCAATTTTCTATAGATTCCGTCATGTAAGGAATCATATTTTCGGAACTTGGCAGATTCACCATTCGTCTATCGTGCACAAAGCGACTACAGTCAAACACTGCGTGCTCTCCGTCTTCCTCGGCGTTTGGACATTGTGGACATAGCGGCGAACTGTCGTGTCCAAATCTACTCAGATATTTTCGAAAGCCGCCGTGTTCAGATAGGAACTGCGAAAGGTGGTAGTTACAGTCTCCTACCGATCTTACTATCCAAGTCTCGATAATGGGAATGAGCCTATGCGTCCATCTTCCCTTTGTGGAGACGTCCCATCTGGCTTCCCACATTGCTATGGATTGTGGCCCGTTCTTCTTCTTTTATGATTTTGGCCTGATGCCGGTCCGAAGTTCTCCTCATGGTGTACCCTCTTAAGTTCGTCTGCAAGAATGTCAATGGGCAGCATTCCTGCTATGACGAACGCTGCATCATCAGAGATGGTCCTGAAACCGCTGATCGCCCTTATTGCGCAAAGTCTATAGACTGACGTCATCATCCGATTTAGTTGTCCTACCGTGAGTGCACCAGCCCAAATTGGAGCGGCGTACAGGAGGACCGAACTGACTACCCGCGAAAGCAGGATTCTGCGTGCATATCTGGGCCCGCCGATATTTGGGAGCATTCGTGAGAGCGCTCCTTGTGTACGTGCCGCCTGGCGTTTTTTAAGGTGTTCCCTAAAGGATAGCCTGTTATCCAGCACTACTCCTAGGTACTTCACAGACTCCTTGGACCTAATCGTCTGATCCCCAACTAAGAAGCTCTTTCGTAGCAATCTCTAAAGTTAAATATTGGCTTGAAAATGCCGGTCTGGAACTAGCGGCCCACAAAACGGAGGCTGTACTCATAACCAGCCGCAAGAAGGTGGAATACGCGAGCTTCTTAGTTGGGGATCAGACGATTAGGTCCAAGGAGTCTGTGAAGTACCTTGCTATATTCGTAGCAATCTCCACTTGAATCTTCAACTGTGACAACAGCAATGTCGTCGGCAAAGCCGAATATTCGAACTCATTCGGGAAGCTCTAGTCGTAAGACGCCATCATACATTATGTTCCACAATAGAGGTCCGAGGACTGATCCTTGTGGAACTCCCGCCGTTTAGCTGTAGTACTTCATCCCATCGTCGGTATAGTACATAAGGCTCCTGTTGTTGAAGTAGTCCATGATTATCTTCATCAGGTAGGGGGGTGTGCCCATGGCAGTTAGAGATCTTCGTATGTGCATCCAGTTCGCCGAGTTAAAAGCATTTTTAACGCCCAGCGTAACCACTGCGCAATACTTCTTTCGTCCCCATCTCCATCTCTCTCCTTGTACAGCGTCTGTGGCCAAGTTTACCACAGATTTTATCGCGTCGACCGTTGACCGTACTTTTCTGAAGCCGTATTGGTGGATTGACAGTGCACCATTTGCTTCCGCCACTACCAGTAACCTCTCATAGATGACCCGTTCTAGTATCTTGCCTAATGTGTCCAATAGGCAAATTCCTTCCTTTTGGCAGAAGTAGTTTCGCGCTGCAGCTTCCACAGTGTGGGGAAGACCCCCTCCTGTAAGCATTTCCCCAAAGTGTGCTGGAAAATGTCTGGTCTAATCTGTTAGCCCACTTTGTCAGGTTCCATTTGTGGTGTTTTTTAAAATGAATTCGCATCTCAAATGGCTCCTGATTAGAGGTCGTGACTGCGCGGTGTCTAGAGTCGTTTGCTCGACACCACGTTTGGTTACCCGTCGAAATTATGCTTCAATCGGTCCACTGGAAGGTGCTTATTTAATCTACCGTTTATTTATTGCACCTAAATCTGCGCAAAATGGCGTCGTAACGTAGTGGGTAGGTGCGTCGACTGCTACGCTCGACGTCGTCGGCTCAAATCTCGGAAAAAACATCAAACATTTTTTCACGGCTCCACCTCTTTCGAATCACTGACAATGCTCAAAGAGTATAACTGTCTAGAAAAAGCTTCTCAATCTCGCCGTTCGGAGTCGGCATTAAAGTGTAAGTCCCCTCCACTCGTGAGAGAACAATAGCACGCACAACACGAGTGGTTGCTGAGAAGCTAGGCCCAGGTCCACAATCATATGATTTGTCATTTTTGAGTTCGAAAACGTTCCTCACACTTCGGGACGCGGTGCTTATGACCTAGATCACTGAAGAACACAGTTGCAACTTAATTAATCAAACCTCCTCCACAAAATTCTAAGAAACTCATCTCGTCGGTTTGTCAATACCAAAGGCGATGAATCACGTCGTCCGTCATCTGTCAAAGGCTTCCATTTAATCCACAATCAAATGTGGTACAGCCCCTCCAGGATAAATCAAACATTTTCCAAATTCTAATTAAAATCCCAGATGCATTCATACCCGCTGCAAGGACACTCATCAACCAGTACACATCCGCCCCCCATTGCTTCAAGGACTATCAGGCATCAGTTGCAACCAATTGAATTCATTTTCCCAGCTGTCAGTGTCTGAATCATTTGCATCCTTTCTCTCTCTCTCTCCCTATCCCCAACAGAGTTCAATAAAATTCCAGTGATATCGGCCGCTAGCCAACACCAAGCACTGCAGCACCAGCAACATCCGCCGGCCAACCAGCACAAGCTGCGGAACATCAATGCCGAGAAAGCAGCCGCTGATCAAAAGGAGTACATTGACCTGCTGCGCCAAAAGGAGGATGAATACCGACAGGAAATTGCTCGACTGACATCCGAAATAAAATCACTGAAACTTCAACTAATCCAGCTGCGAGGTAAGTGGCCTTCTGTCGGCACGACTTGCGGTTGCTGTATCGCTATCTTTCCACTTCTTCCCTTCCAATCTCTTTGCAGGCACTCAACCCTTAAACTATACGAATTCAGCGGCACTGGAGCTTATCCAGCAATCACCTTCGTCCAACACAACTGCCGCAGCGGGGCAGCATCCAAACGCGGCGGGTGGAGGCACGGGAGCGAACTCCATCTATGACTGCAGCAGTTACATTCGAAAGCAGGTTGGCGCGGCGGAGATCCTGCGGGGGCTGCCCCTTAACAACGAATACGAACTGATTCCGTTCAATCACTTCACATTCAGCCGGGTGTACCCCATTGAACTGGGTCTGGGCAAGAGGGTCGTCGAGAAGCCAATCGGGTACAAACGGAAGGATCTCCTAGACGCGCTGAATAAAGCAATCGAGAGCCTGAATAGAAATGTCACTGCCACAGCGGGCACAAAGTACACGCTGGACGACTTCACCGAGGGAATCTATCGCAACGAACCGACTACAGGGACACAGTACGAGCTTTACTTCCGGGCCAAGGAGATAGCAGCGCACTCCTCCACGAACAGCCATCAAATGAGCGGTTTGGCCAACTCAGGAACCGGTGGCACAACGAAAGTGGTTGTAATGCGACCATTTGCTCCATTGCAGACCATCCAAATGATCAGCTTTCCCAAGGTGCACGACAAGGAGTTGATACACATAATTCTGCCGCTGTCGGGGCGAACGGCCACCTTTCAGAGTTTCATGGACAAGTTTGTGAAGATTGCTCTGAAGAATGACAAGCGGGTGCATCTGACGGTGGTCTACTTCGGTGAGGATGGCCTCTCGGAGGCCAGGTCCATAATGAGTCGGGTGCTGGCGATGAAGAACAGCGGCGGGAACTCGTCCAATTTGAAGCTGCTTGCGCTCAATGAGACATTCTCCAGAGGTACGAATTGCATGGAATTCATTTTTGAACTTTTGATTTTTTGGTGAAATTCTGTCTGCAGGAGTTTGGACGATTTAAGGGCCCACTGCAATGGCGGTGTAGAAACTTAAAAGAACTGAAGGAACAGAGGGAATACACACACTGTGACCATGCTTCGTAACTGTTTCGTTAAGTTTCGTTAAGTTCATTAACTTTTGCTAACTAGCGCGGGAGCGAAACAAATCACTCTGCATATGCAAATGTAAATTTTACTGCAAAATTCAGACCTTCTTCGGAATTTTGAACCACAGCTCATTCCGTTTCGTTAAGTTCGTTTAAATTTGCATACTTAAAGGGAAACCATAATAGCCATGCAGAAACTTAGGAGAACTGAAGCAATCAAGCGAATATAAAAAAAAAAAACGCTTCGTTCAGTTTCGTTAAGTTTCGTTAAGTTCATTAACTTTTGGTAACTAACACGGGAGCGAAACCAATCACTCTCTGCGTAGGAAAATGTCAATTTGACTGCGAAATTTCGGCATTCTTCGCTCAGTTTCGTTAAGTTCGTTCACATTTCATACTTAAGGGCCAACCGCAATGGCCGTACAGAGACTTAAGAGAACTGAAGCAATCAAGCGAATACAAAAAAAATGTGATAGTAAACGCTGCGTTAATACGACTGGATAGCGCAGTTGGTTAAGTGCCTGCCTCAAGTTAAAGAGGTTCCAGGTTCGAATCCCAGTGAAATCGAATCTGGTCCAGTCATCATTTGCCGTTGGGATCAAATTAACGGCACTGGAGTAGGTTGCTACCTGGCAGTACAATGGACAAGTTTTGAGTTTGAGTGCTCCAGTAGTGCTTCAAATCCTTCGAAAAAAAATAAGGCCTCAATATCTCAACGTACCTAAAAAAAAAACTCTTCGTTCAGTTTCGTCAAGTTTCGTTAAATTCATTAACTTTTGCTTACAGGAGTGAAATGAACCGCTCTCTACGAATGCAAACGCATATTTGACAGCAAAGTTTAGGCCTTCTTCAGAATTTTTGGAACACAGCTCGCTCAGCTCCTTTAAGTTTCGTTAAGATCATTAACTTTTGCCTACTTAAGCGGAAGGGAAATAAATTGTTTGCTACGTCAATTGACAGCTAAATTCTCCTTAAGTCCTATAAGCAATTATAGACACACTTGACCATGCTTCTGCTAACGTTTCGTTAGCTTTTGAAAGCTATAAGAAAGGGTGTTTCAATGAGTGCTTCCTATCTTTAAATTTAAATAAAGCAAAATGTATATAACGCATCATCGACATTTTCTAATCATTTAAAAGGCCCATCGATACCATTAGGTATGAAAGATAACGTTGTCTGCCGCGGCTTCTCTAGGTGGCGCGCATCCGTAAAGTCTAATTTTCCATGACTCTGGCACATAAATCAGGCTGAATTTGACCGATGGCATGGGTTATGTTGAGTTTGAGGGCCGCTGTAATTTGTAGCTTATTCCCATAGACCTGCGACTTCAGAAAACACCATAACAAAAAGTCTAACGGGGTAAAATCGCACCATCTCGGTGGCCAGTTCACATCACCTCCTCGTGAGATGACCATGCCCTCGAATGGGAATCGGTAGTGCAGAATTTCCAACGTGGCGTGAGCTGTTTGGCACGCAGCGTCATCCTGTTGAAACCACATGTCGTTGGTGTCCATATCATCCAACTCAGGCCAAAAGAAGTTGGTAATCATAGACCTATAGCGTTCGCCGTAACGGTGATGGCCTGCCCAACGTCGATCTCGAAGAAATATGGACCGATGAAGCCGCCAACCGAAAATCCTCACCAAACAGTGAATTTTTCGGGATACATTGGATGCTCTTGTATCTCATATGGATCGGTATCGTCCCAAATTCGAAAATTTTGTTTGTTGCCGTACCCATTCATCCAGAAATGGGCCTCGTGGCTGAAGATCATTTTTCGATGAAAATTAGGGTCAGTTTCCAACTGCTCCAGAGCTCATTGAGCGAACACGTCGTTGTCTGTGGTCGTTTAACTTAAGCTCCTGGGTCAGTTGAATTTTGTACGGATGCAGGCCCTAGTCACGACGCAAAATTCGCCAAGTTGCGAAGTTTTGGTCTGCGGTTCTTTTAAGCGACGCGAAATCGCCTCGAAACTGCCTCGGAGGAGATGTCTTCGGCTGATTTTGAGTTTTGTCGACGTACGGGAGTTGGTTTATCATTCACTGAACCAGTGGACTCAAATATCCACCACACGGGGAATAGTCCGTAAAATGGCGACAGTAAAATGAGCGAAGCGCGTGTTGCCCGAACAGAACACTCATTTTTCAGAACAATTCTATCATTTGCACGTGTTGCTGAACGCTTTGTCCGTGAATGGTGATTTGGCAAAAAAGACTGAATAAATGACAGCCAATTTGACAGACGTGGCTTCAAGAATATGGCCGCTATCAAATGTCAAAGCTCAGAAGTCACTATTGGTATACCTTAAACTTCACGAAAGACGGCCTTCTCTCATCCTGTACTCTACCTAAGACGTGTGCGTTGCCCCACAGTCTCTGAGTTGAAAATTCTTGTAGTTAAATCTTTAAATTTCAAGTTCTGATGAATTTGTTAACATCTTCTCCTAGCTATTGGCTGACACAGGCTTGAAATTACACCAGCCAACCTTAGACAATTGTCTCTAAGCACATCCTACGTCTCATCCACCAGATTTCTTCACCAACTTGGCCACCCCTGTGAGTTTCCGTTCAATTTAAGCCACCTTCGAACCTTGAACCTTCGAAAAAATGCTTTGCATTGGATTTCCCTCCTTTTTCTCTGCAAGTCTGCCGTAAAATCCCATCCAATTCTTCTCAAATCAAATAACGCCTCCTTAAAGCAGTGGTTGGTCCATTAATAGACCTCGCCTTTCACTCCTCCAGCCAACTATTCCCTTTCATTTCGCCTAAAATGTTCCAAATTCATTTTTTGTCAATTTTTTTTTTCGTTCTGTTGCAGCAAAAGGACTACGCGTAGGTGCCGAACGCGTATGGGACAAGGATGACAAAAGCAAGGATGTCCTCTTATTTATGTGCGACGTCGATGTGGTATTCAGCGCTAAATTCCTGGACCGGTGCCGATGGAATGCAAAGCCCGGCAAAAAGGTAAGCGCATTTGCGTAATTTATTTAATTGCTTCGCAGGATCGGGGTGTTGTCCCATTCGTTAGAGCAGGCGGGGAGGCTTTGGTGCTTCCGTTTAATTTGCAAGCTAAGCAGGATGTAAGCGGACCTTTTTTTGCCACCACCCACCCTCAATTGTGCCGCAGCCACCATTCGAATGCCTGAAAGGAGAGGAAAGAGTGCGCCACAAAGAAAGCCATTAAGTGGGTGGGAATTTGTAATTTGTTGTGGGCGAAGCGATGTACGATGGAGATGTTCTTGGCTCCTGTGCGTTCGTTCATTCGATTCGGTTCTTTGTGAGGATTTGCAATTGTTGTGCATGTCCCTTACCGTGCCGTGAGTCGGTGGGGCGACGGGGGACGGGGGACTGGGGGGGAGGAAAGGTGCCACAAAATTGGTTATTCAGATAATTGTATTAATTGTAATGAAGTGCTGAATTGCGCTCGAAGTGAACTGCTTTTGCTCTTTTTCAGGCAGTGTCAGTGAGCTTAAATTGTTCCTTCTCGGTCTGTGCTACTATTGAAATAATTAATTGGCGTAGAGGGGGTGAATGTGATTTCTCAGATAACGTGTGGGACTCAAAGAAGGGACGAGGTTTCGCTTTTGTTACGTGAGTTAAGAAGTTTCGTATTTCCTTGGGTAAATTAAAAGGTGTTTTGTTGCTTGTCGTGTGGAGTTGAACGTGATTGATGTCTGCAGAGAATGATGTGTTGCAACACGCACCAGTTGAATTATGGAACTAATTAATTTTTTTTTAAACTATGGAGTGGTTATTGACCGCTATCTAGTGGCTGCTGTGCGTGGGCGTAGTGGGTAGGTGCGTCTAAGGCTCGAATTTTGAAAAAATACCTAACATTTTTCACATCTCCACCTCTTGTGAGTCACTGACAATGCTCAACGAGTACAACTGTCTAGAAAAAGCTTCTCAAAATCGCAGTCCGGAGCCGGCATGATACTGTAGGTCCCCTCCACTCGTGAGAGAACAATAGCACGCATAACACGAGTGGTTGCTGAGAAGCTAGACCCAAGCCCAATTTGCGTTTCATCGACGTACGGGTGTTGGTTTATCGTTCACTGAACCAGCAGACTCATCTTATCCACCACATTGCGAATAGCTCTCTCTTTAGGACGATTATGGCAACCATAAGATTGGGGAAGCGCGCGAAACTTTGCTCATGCAGAACACCCATTTTGATAAAACAATTTTATCATTTGCACGTGTTGTTGAACGATATGTCCATCCATGGTGGTGAAACAGACTGAATAAATGACAGCCAATTTGACGGATGTAGCTTCAACAATATGGCCGCTTTCAATTGTCAAAGTTCTTAAGTCCTTCATGGAAGACTTCATGCAAGACGACTTTCCCTCTCCCTACAAACAATCTTGGACGTATGCGTCGTTCCACAGGCTCAAGGTCGAGGATTCGTGTAGCTTGGGCTCTAAGTTTCAAGTCCTAATGAATTCGCAAACATCCTCTCCTAGTTTTTGGCTCACACAGGCCTAAACTTACACCAGCCATCCTTAAATAATTTTTCAATTAATTTTTTTTTTTCATTCACCTACTTGGTCACATCTGTTTTTCTTCAATTTAAGCCGCTTTTGAAACTTCGAAAAAATGCACGCACAACACGAGTAGTTGCGGAGAAGCTAGGCCCAGGTCCACCTCGGACTTTAGCGCCGCCATAGTTATTATATTAAGTGTCCGCTGTGGTCTGGTATAGGCTTGTACATTTTAGTTCAGTTCAGAGAGCGCCTAGATTAGTTCAAATTTGTTTTTTGAACTAGTTCGTTCTTCTAGTTCATTTAGTTCAATGTAGTTCACTACTCAGGAAATTAAGTTTTGTGCGATTTTCGCCGGTTGGTCGTTATATTATCGTTATAAATAATAGCGCTATCACTTCTAAACTGACACTTAACCAGAAAGAAATCTCCTTATTAATTTATCCATTCATAGGGCCAGAAAACCATTATAAAAACCTATACAGTCGCCTCCCTCTAAGTCAAACTCCCTCTAAGTCGAATTTCTCTCTAACTCGAATTTTTCCCCTATATTTATTTTGGCATTCCCCTCACTTTCCATACAAAAACCATCCTCTAAGTCGAACTCCCCCTAATACGAACTAATTTTGATATCCCGTGAAAATTCGACTTAGAGGGAGTCGTCTGTAATTCATATGTACACACATTCGAGCAAATATATAAAATTCCCTTCAAACACAAAACCGGCAATGCAAGGATGCTCAATATGCTTGTGCTGCGGTAGTTAAACAAAAAAAACCCTGACGTGCACAATGCCCATACGCACACAAAGCAAAGCACTCAATTTAGTTCAGTTTAGTTCGATTTAGTTCAGTTATTCTTATTGAATTGCATGTATACAGAGCAAATATACCTGAATTTGATGAGCTACAGACCTAAATGAACTAAAATTAAATTATATTGTTCACTTAGTTCACTTGTTAGAGCTCTTTTTTGAACTAGTTCGTTCGTGAACTACACAAGTCTACTCTGGCGGGCACTAAGCCTTGACACTGGAACCGGCGGTCCTTTATTTAAATTCGAGTCAGGACATAAACTTTGTTTTTCATGGCACCACCTCTTTGAGAAAGACTGTCGTGCTGTGTAGTAGAGGAACGAAAAGGGACACAACAAAGCGGTCTAGTTCAACATAAATTTCCTATGACGTGTAAAATATTGCCGACTGTGTCATGGTTTGTTCGTTAAGGAAGCTGATTTTGCTATAAAAACGCAGACGACAGGACTAAATTTCCCAACCCCAATTTCGAGATCATTCATTTACGTCTGTGTCAATGGGCTTATAAATGATAACTGATCCTCTGTGCATGGTGCTCCATTTCGAAGCTGCAACACTGTTGACACACACTAACCTGCGTCACCAAAAACGACTGGATGGCGCAGACTGAATGTTCCAGTAGTGTTTTAAAAATACTCCGAAAACAACAAAAAAAACCTGCGTCAAAAAACACCACAGCTTACAAATGACTTCACGACTCCTTGACGTTTCGTTGAGTCGTATGTTCGGTGATTAAAGTGATTAAGTCGCTGCAAAATATTCTTGTCAATGATAATTTCACATTTCGTTGAATGTCTACTTGAATTTTTTGCAGTTAGAGTGAAGAAAGAGAGGCAGCCACATCCACAGAATGTCAGCATTTAGACCGCTTTAACCGTTGACTTGAGAAGCTTAGTCGTTGAACATAATAGAATGTCACGTACAACAGAGGGCACTATACGTCCATAATTACAGATACTTTCTGTTCTCAAGGACTTTGCACAAATGTGAGAGAGCAGTTCTTTCATAAAGATGACGCAACTTCCGCACAACGATATCCTCTGCAGCGTTGCCGGAAAAATATTTTTCAAAATGCCAAAAAGTGTCATTTTAAGGCCTTGGGTGACACAAATGGAAATATACCAAAAAAACATGTATCTGCTTATTTGGTTTTGTACAAAAACCGCTATAAGTAAACCGCTATACTATAATATATAGCCTTCATTTTCAATCATTAGCCTGTTCTTGCTCATAATTCAAACTTCAAAGCAAACGAATCATGGTCGATAACAAGTGATCGTTTTTCCTGAGGTGTGTCAACTTATTTCGGAAGGTGGATGGAGTAATTGTTTTATAAACGATGACTTAAATAAGTTCAGTTCATAAATTTTTTAGCAGAGTGCCATATTCAGTCTTAAAGTGACACAGAGCCACTTCAATGAAAAAGTGCCATAATGGTACGATCATGCCACATCGACAACGCTGATCCTCTGTCAATGAAATGAGAGAAGTTCTTGTGGTATTTTTCTCGATTATTTCTTTGGAGTATAAGTGAAGTTGCTAGTTTTCGCCGATAAACCGGAGACGAAGAACTTACTTCACATCAAATCTTTGCTGTGTAGTGCTGAAATACGACTTTAGTTGCTCCAAAACTGAGCTCCAAAATTGTATTTTGTTTCGGCCAAAAGAAGCACCGAATATGGTGATCATAAGGTTTTTCTTTTTTAATTTTGGTGTCAGCATGGCGTATTGGTGTTTACAGTGATGAAGAAGTTTTTTGATCTGGATGTGATATTTGATACTGCTTGCGTTGAAGGCTATTGGAGGAGACGATTTAATCACGTACTATACTGACTGTACAGCTACACGGACTATACGGACTGTACAGCGACAAGAGCCTAGCGAGGCGTCTACGTATCCAACGCCTAAAATGACTAGACCCTGTAAGTCGCATGGACAATCCGGGCCGGAAAATTTTCGTCTCTGAGCCTGTGAGATATAGCAACAGAGAATGTCAACGTTTCCGGTGGCGCACTTATGTACCGAGGGACCTCAACCAACTTTGCTACACAGGTAGCGAAAGATCGTGCTAGCTGCAGAAGCACATTGCGTTCCAGGTCCACCCCGTTTGTAGCGCCATAAAATGATGACAAAATTATGTCGCTTCAATCCGGAGTGGATTTAGACCTAGCTTCTCTCGTGCTATTGTTCTTTCACGAGTGGGAGATAATAATAATAATAATGGCGGCGCTAAAGTCCGAGGTGGACCTGGGCCTAGCTTCTCCGCTACCACTCGTGTTGTGCGTGCATTTTTTCGAAGTTTCAAAAGCGACTTAAATTGAATGGAAACTCACAGATGTGACCAAGTAGGTGAAGGAATCTAGTGGTTGTGCTTTAAAAAGTTATTTAAGGATGGCTGGTGTAAGTTTAAGCCTGTGTGAGCCAAAAACTAGGAGAAGTTGTTTTCAAATTCATTAGGACTTGGAATTTAAAGCTTAAAATTACAAGATTCCTCGATCTTGAGCCTGTAGGACAACACACACGTCCAAGGTAGTTTGTAGGGAGAGGGAAAGCCGTCCTGCATGAAGTAAAGGGTCCGCCAAGACGGAGTTAAGAACTTTGACAGTTGAAAGCGGCCAAATTGTTGAAGCTACATCTGTCATATTGGCTGTCATTTGTTTCACCACCATGGATGGACATATCGTTCAACAACACGTGCAAATGATGAAATTGTTTTTATCAAAATGTTTTATCGAAATTAATTTAAAGAAGAACGTATAGCCACGCGTAAAATCATTGCATGTATCAACACGATTCATTTTATTCTTTTAAAAACAAGAAACGTAACAAAATGTGCATAAGTGGTTAAAAATCGCTATATTTTTCACGTGTTTCTTAAAAAACTGCTTTATAATAGACTAGACCAAGAAGAACGATGGGAAATACGTCGACTCCCTCTAAGTCGAACTCCCTCTAAGTCGAATTTCCCTCTAACTCGAATCTTTTCGTCATATTTATTTTGACATTCCCCTCATTTTCCATACAAAAACCATCCTCCAAGTCGAACTCCCTCTAATTCGAACTAATTTTGATATCACGTAAAAATTCGACTTAGAGGGAGTCCACTGTACATCGCTCGTCTTTCCGAACTGTTCATTTTATAGAAGCTTTAATTTTTTCGAGATTCTACAGTACTTCAATCTTTGTGCTCCTCTTTAAGTCGTTATTCGCATTCATTCCTTCCATCCACCAAAATCGGCTTGTTGCTGCTAGGGATATTTCCTTCTCGAAACCGCTACACGCTCGTGTCTCATTTTAGCATTAGTCCAAGTTGCCATCATTATCTAAGCGACTTTGACTGTTGCATTGTATTCCTCAAGTTGCTGTTACTCAAGTTACACGGACATAAATATGCCTCTCCCTCCTCTCTTTCCTTTGCGCTGATTCCTTCGATTGCATACATTCCACATAACCTACCGAGGTCTTAATCACTCGAGAATCCCTGCCCGAAGCTTAGCCTTCATGCTTTCATTTGTTGCACACGGTAAACATTTGGAACCCAATCACCGGTAATTGTGTACAAACATGCGCGTCTCATTAAAATGAACGCATCGGAACAGAACATGGAAACCAGGAACAGGAACACGTCAGGATATTCCAATTAAAGGCACAAAACTAGCGAAACATCTATTCAATTCAACTCCGCACATCAAAATGCTTCTCTCTGCACAGATGCATTATGCAAAATCCCTTTCACAGGCAGCAATCAGTTCGGTTTAGACACATGCCCCATTTAGGCCTTCAAGCTGGGAGCCTATCATGCGGGTAATCCATTTGAAAATCATCTGTAAATCTTCATCTTCGTCTGTTAGTTCTTCTGTCAGCACCGACTGCCAACTCAGCCATCGATCGCAAGCACGATGGGCTGTGCACCGAACCCAGTCCTCTGTCATGTAAAGCATCCCCATGTGGTGTATCGAGGATCGCACTCCAGGCCCAAGTGCAATTCAAACACTGCAGCAGGAATAAGAGGCGATAATACCACTCGCAAAATACAATTTAATTGCAGCACATCCCATGTGCACCGACCTTGTTGCAGCAAACCAATAAACTGCCTTCGCTCGGGCGTGTGCAATCAGGACGAGGCGTCGGGGCACATGCGATTGAGGGCCGACACTGTCATTAGAGAATTTATCTACTTAAAAGCTCCAAACATCACTGCTCCACCGCATCTTATCGAGGAGGAGTGCTCGCCGGCAAAGAACCCTTCCTTCACTTTGAGGCGGCCAGGATACCCGGTGTTGCACAAGTGAGCTCTCCAGGATCACACCGTACCTTGATAGTGGGATTACAACTTTTGTTTGACATTAGTTGGCCTCCAGCCAAGCGGCTGGAGTGCCACAACTTGCAGGCGATTCATGTCCTTCGACATTCGCACTCCACCGCATGCAGTTGAGGTTCAAATTGGACGAGACCAGCGCCTTTAATAGGACCAGCGTTCCCAGAAAAAGGGCAAACAATACCGAAGCAAGCCTGGTAACGAATCACCTACTCTCCCGTCCAGCGCCGGGCTCTATCCTGCAGAGGCATGGCGATGTGTGTAGATAGGTAGGCAATTTCCTTCCTTGAATAGTAACAAAGCACAGCACAAGGATACTTCATTGCCACATCATCGTACACCACAGAGAGAGAGATGAAAGGGATGGCTTTTATCTGAACGCCTCTCCTCCGAGATGGCACGAATGGCCTGTACGCGGCAATTGGAAAACTTTCTTCAAGGATTGCAAGTTTACGTGTCAATTCCCTGCTCCTTACTGGCCCCTCGTCTCCTCTCCGTCTCCCTTTAATGCTTGAAGCGGCTACTGGGAGCAACATAAAACCGGCCCTTGCCACATCCTGGCAAAGGGATGGGGCAAAAAAAAACCGAGCTCCGTACACACGGACATATCCATGGCTGTGTGATGTACACACCCACCCGCTGTCTGTTCAGTTCGAAGACAGCTCCTGTGACAGAACTACGGAATTCATTGGAAATTTGGTTTGTTTGAGAGTTTTCTTAAGTCGTGCACTTCATGTCCCTGTCGATTCTTCAAGATTGTGTCGTGTTTTCTTCGCTTTTGTTCGTTCTGTTCGGTCTGTTTGCCGAAATCGATTTTGTCCTTTTCTTGCGTTTCTAATCGATTTAAGGAGAAAGTTTTGCACAAAAACGACCGGGACTGGTGGGTAATGAAAAGGAAGGAGCATCCTTTCCCGTCGGAACTGAGTTAACCAACTGCAAGTTTAGTTTGAAATTTCTCGACTTTGTTGTTCAGAAGCTATGCATACAAACAAGTATATTTCCTAGCAAAACAAACACCGACCAAGATTGTGGGACCACCTTGCCTTCAGTTCGGCAGACGCTTTTCACTTCATTGGCTTGTCGCCCGCATTCGATGATTTGACTTCACTCTCGGGATTAAGATGCTGCTGCTGCTGCTTTGAGGTGAAGTAACTGGGACACGAAATAAATGGCAGAGGAGGAGTGAATGCAAACAAAATGTTGGTTGAGTTCAGTTGACTTTGGACATTTATGAAGGAGTAAACTTTGCTGAGGAATTGGTTTTAGGGTTCCTGTCGTGATTGCCTTGAGCGTCTGATGTGGACTGCACTTTTCGGGGAGTCTCTTTCGATTACCAAGGTACGGGTGAAACTGGAATGTCTCATGGCTTCCTCGGTCATCTCAAAGGGGTGATTTTCTTTAAGTAGATTCAGGGCTCGGTATGAACTATAAACCAACAATCCTCCATCGAATTTCCCTTTGTTTTTAATAAAACGCAGAAAATAAACATTGGAGGATGTTTTCTTAAGCCGGGTGGACCTGGGCCTTAAAAAACAAGCCTGTCCAGTCAGGGCGATCCTTTCGCTACCTGCCTTCAGTTTGGAACTCCAATTTGGTTGAGATCCTCCTCCATTTCTGTCCACAGTCTTAAACATAAATCTCCTCTGTTGCTCTATCCCCCAGGATCAGAGTAGGAGACTCTTCGGGCCTAAGGTAAGTAGTTCATGCCCTCTACGTGGCTTAGACAACCTCGGTTTTGAATATGTAGACGCCTGGCTAATCTCATGTCGTAGTACAGCCCGTAGAGTTCTTGGTTGAATCTTCTTCTCAAATCCCCTGGAAGGCAAACAGGACCAAGGATCTTTGCTTTTTTTCTCTTGTATCCGAGCTTAAGCGCGACTCACTGCTGAAGGTGGTACTAGCAAATTACTTACTCAATGAAATAGAATGGAACGGTATGAAACGGAATGGAACGATGTGTTTCATTCGGTTTCATTCCGCCTTGAGGTCGTCTTAAGTACATTTCGAAATAAAATAATTGTTGATAAGTGAGTTCCTCTTGAGTCAAGTCATCTCCGTTAGCAGGATTTTTCACGAATGTATTAAAAGTCGTAACTGATGTGTGCCATTGTTTCATTCTGTTCAATTCCATCTCAAAACTGTCTTAAAACTGTTTTGAAATATAGTATATAAGAATATCAGGATAGATGCAGCTAATGTGTTTCATTGCGTTTCGATTCGTTTCATTCCGTTCCATTCCGTTTCATTCCGCCTCCAGTCTGTCTTGAGGCCTCTTCAAGGAATAGTTGTCAATAATAAGTGAGTTCCTTTAAAGTCAAACGTTCTCTGTTGGCAGGACTTTTCAAGAAGACATCATAAAAGTCGTATCAGATGTGTTTCATTCCAATTCATTCTGATTCATTCCGCCCCAAGTCTGTTTTAAAGCCCTTTCAAGGGATCATTATGAGCGAAAAGTGAGTTCGTTTTGAGCCAAGTTTTCTCCGTTCACAAGACTCTTGAAGAAGCCGCAGCCAAAGTGTTCAATTCCGTTTATTTCCACCTAAAGTCTGTCTTAAGGACGTTTTGAGGGATAATAATCAGTGGTAAGTGAGTCCCTTTCAAGTCAAGTCTTCTCCGTTGGCAGGATTCTTCAAGAAGATGTAATGTGTGTGTTTCATTCCGTCCCATTCCCTTTCATTCCGCCTCAAGTCTGACTTAAAACTATTTTAAGGGATCATAATGAGTGATAAGTCAAGTTTTCTACGTTCACAAGATTCTTGAAGAAAGTCGTAGCTGATGTGTTCAATTCCGTTTAATTCCACCTAAAGTCTGTCTTAAGGATGTTTTGAGGGATACTACTGAGTAAAAAGTGAGTCCCTTTTGAGTCAAGTCTTCTTCGTTAGCGGAATTTTTTAAGAAGGCATCCAAGCAGACATCACTGATGTATGACATTGTTTCATTCCGTTTCAATCCATCTCCAGTTTGTTTTAAGGCTGTTTTTGGGGATAATAATTAGTGGTAAGTGAGGCCCTTTTAAGTAAAGTCTTCTCCGTTGGCAGGATTCGTCAAGAAGATATAAGGACAGCCGCACACATCAGCTAGTGTTTCATTCCGTCCCATTCCATTCCATTCCGCCTCAAGTCTGTCTTAAGACTATTTCAATGGAAAATAGTGAGTGACAAGTGAGCTCCTTTAAGTCAAGCGTTCTCCGTTAACAGGATTCCTCAAAAAGCCACCAAGAAACTGTGGTTGATGTGTTTCATTGTTTCATTTCGGCTGTAGGCTGTTTTAAGGGGTAATAGTCAGGCGAATACACACAAATTTTTCTCTAGGTTCTTCGGCAAAAGTGAGTTCCTTTAAGTCAAGTCTCCTCCCCTTTGCCTCCTTATCCGTTAAGGATTTATTGAATTCCTTCAAGGCTCTGCTTCACGCAGTGCACTCGAAAGATCTTAAATGATTTGAGGCAATCTTTCGAACAGCACATGTAGAGACGTTTATATTGAAAAGGGTATGAAATGAAAAGAAGAAAACACCATCTGACTATCCAAGCTTCAGCATCTACAACAGATGTTTACTTGGATTCAAAAACCGAAGCGCCATTGTCTTCGGTTTTTTTTTTCTATTTTCAAGCAAATGTTAGTTCCCAAGCATCTCGATACCATCTTGTCTAAACTACATCTCGAAGCAGATGTACACCTTCAGCCAGCAAATTGCTTCTGCCCCCGGGATCTTGCTGGCTTGCACCTGTTTCTCCGGCAATCTTTGCATAAATCCAATAAGAGAGGAAATCACAATCCAGGCAAATATACTTGTTTTCTTTTTACCTTCGTCCCTGCAGGAGTTCCCTCGCAAATTCATTGAACAGAATCTATCCGTTCACTTGTGGGTTTCATACGCCCAACGACCGCAGCAATCATCGAAGAGGAAAATTTCGCCCGGAAGTTTCTTATTGGAGAAATGCGCTACTGATTTTCATTTAGATTATCCACTCCCATCCTCCTCCATCCCGTGCCCACGTCAGGTGCACAAGTGAAATAGTGAAACTGAGGAAAATGTGGAAACAACTTATATCCTTGTGCCGTTCATTTACAGGTCTACTATCCAGTTGTCTTCAGCTTGTACAATCCGCATGTTGTGTATACGCTTCAGGGCAAGGAGGTACCACCTGAGACGGATCAACTATTGATTTCCCGTGATACTGGCTTCTGGCGTGACTTTGGCTATGGAATGACCTGTCAGTACCGGTAAGTTCAAGTGATTCCATAAATCCTTCTTGGATGCCGTATGTTACATTGAGCGACTTTTACACACACCCACCCATCCTCCCTGGACCTCACATTCCTCTCTCACATTTCCATTCCCATTCCCATTCACAACTTAAATGTGCATAGAGGGAGATTTTTCTTCCTGCTTACGTTTCAAAAGCGGTCTTTCAGCAGCTCAGTTAACCAATGTACAGTGGGGATGACGAGAAAAGAGTCACTGATTGAGACTGATTGAGAATTACATGAACCATCACCGTGGCCAGGCGAATGAATGCTTCCAATGGATAAAGGCTAAAACCGGAGACAATCAGCCTTAGAGCAAAACCCTTACAATAAGTCGCCAGAAAATACTCGCATTTCGTGGTTAGGGATGACCAGTAAATAAAAACCACAACAAGCAGCATATATTTGGGTTCTAGAAAAGTGGATAAATTAAGTGTTATGTAGAGACATGTGCTTCAGAACTGCATCAAGCAATGAAGGACATCGATAGCCTGAAGGACTCCGACAGTTCAATGAAGGTCGGTTTTGCATAGGATGACCGTCAACGAATGTTTCACTTCTTAGACAATTCGCCACTGACGACGCATACGAAATCGATGCAATCATCTTTTCTTGGCTGATCGTCCTTGGAATCTCCACTAGAAGCCGGAGTATTTTCAAGAGGAGATGTTGCACTCTTCGTCTTTGAACCACAGTGTAAAAGACGTGGACGTCACGTCTAGGGTTGCGCACCCAATTGGAGAGGGACCCCGACCAAGATGGCCAACGCAATAGGCGACAGTTAGCAAAAGATCGTGTTAGCTGGAGAGGTTTGTTGGTAGAGGCCCAGGTCCACCACGGACTGTAGCGGCACAAGAAGAAAAAGAAGAAGAAGAATGAGACGAACACCTGCAGTGCTACTGCAGTGCATTCTGCAGCAAACTCGTGCAGCAAATTTATTCTGGAGAAAATGCACCTTTACAGTTTTTCAAAAGTGCTGCAAACAATCTAGACGATCCGTCTAGAATGTCGACGAGAAATACACGAAGAAGTTTTAACCGAAACATTCTAAAGATGGCTTCGACAAAAATCCAATTTTTGGATGCATTTCCCACGTTCTTTTGCTACAACGAAAGTTATCCTGAAAACGTACAGAAATAGGGCAGAAAGCTAAAATGGTTCCTACATCTACATCGGACGGACGAGCGAAGAAAAGCCAAGCAGGTATTGGAAATGAGAACGGAAGGCAGGGTACCGAGAGGAAGACCCCGAAAAACTTGGGAAGAACGCATACAGGATATGGGAAGGATGACGAGCAGAACCCTGCCAGAGATGAGAAGAGAGAGCTGGGATCGACTTAATTGGAGAAGATGGATATCCCGAGGCTACCCCGACGCCTAACAGCAAATGGGGACTGAAAGAAGAAAAAGAAAAAAGTTATCCTGGTGGAAACCTAAAGTTTTATGCTGACTCCGAACACTGAATGTTGAGAAGCTACACATGACAGTAACTCTCAGAGTGTTATCAGTGATTATAGCAAGGTGATGCCGTAAAAACTGATGATGCCGGCTCAAGAAATTCACGCGGAGTCACGGAGCTCAGAGAAAAGTTTTGCAAAAGCTGTTCTGATGGATCTTAAGTTGGTTTGTGGATTTAGAAGCAACAAATTATGTTCATGAAGTGAGCCATGAAATAAGAAATTTTGCAAAAGTCTGCACCTCATCTTTTCATATCCCCCCTTTTCGAACACACTGTACTTCAACACTCACACACATCACCAACCATTGATATATCCTTTGCTCCTTGCCCGAGTATCTCTCTCTCAACCGATGCACTCATTCATTCTATTTCTCTTCCTCATCTTTCCTTTTTTTTCGTTTGAAATTCAGGTCAGATTTTCTGAAGATACGTGGATTTGACGAGGAGATTGTCGGTTGGGGCGGCGAGGATGTAATGCTCTACAGGAAGTATGTTCGTTCGAATATTAAAATCATCCGTGCAACCGATCCGGGCATCTTTCACATATGGCATCCAAAGGTAAGGCGAAAACATTCCCAATCGTTCAATTGAAAATCCCTCCCGTCCTGTCCCTCCATTTTTGTGGATGTTGCCGTGTGTCATCACGCTTATCATCACATCGCACGATGTAAGCCATCATGCACACATGAGCACGAACGTGTGTCGATGTCAGTGGCTCGTTGGCCGTCGATGATGATAATGGTGATGATGATTAAGTCTTGTCACGTACAAATAGAACTGGTTCAATCACTCATGAGCGCTTTTTTTTTGTTTTCGTTCTTTCCACAGGTGTGCACCGGAGTGAGTAGCGGACAGCGTTTAACTGCCGATCAATATCGCGCCTGCATTAGGTCCCGGGCACTAAATGAGGCATCGCACGCACAACTTGGATTTCTGGCTTTTCGCGATGACATCGCCGCCCACTATCACGACAACAATACCCACATCCAGGCTAATAATATTCTCTCATCAGCGAAGGGACATCCAGCGGTATTGTTTGACCAGGCCCAATCTCTGCCAGTGGTCGCGGCGAAGAACAATAGCGCGGTGGCTGCTGCCCTTCCCGTGGCCAAGAATATTAAAGACAATAATAGCAGCCTATCGAAGCCCGGTAAAAAGACCCGCTCCAGTGAGAATCGACGAAAAGTTGCGGTCGCGAACGCCTGATTATCATATTTGGAGCAACAGGAGAGCATTTGGAAGGTGGAATTTTAGAATGGCAACTGGCGACTGGATTTTGGTTGATGACATTGAGGTTTTAATTGTGATAGAATTTGATTAAGTTGTTAGTTGTTGGGTTTTGTTTTTTTGATGGAGGGGGATGGGGGGGTCGACGTTTTGAGAAATCTTCTGGGGCTCATTGTATGAATTCGTTGTGATCACTGTTTTTGAGTTAAGTACTTTTAAATTTATGGGACAAACGATGCGGGTTGAGGATTTAATGGGAAACTAAAATGTAAGACGATGGTGAAGATTTTCGGCCTTGCGGTCTGTATTTGTGAGACATCTTTCAATTTATGTGTTTTTGACACAATCTCAATGCATTTCCTGTCACCTACTGCTTTGCATTGTTCGAAAACGAGTTTTTGTCGTATTTTTGACCTAAATTTGAATTAGCTTTCGAAAGTATGCTCGAAAGGGTTTGCAACTGTCCATCAAGGGACCACTTGAGTGACAATTGTGTTCAATAATTGATAATGCGTGGCTGCTGCATATGCCAAGCCTGTTTGCATAAATTATGACTTAGTCACTTTTCTTGATTTGTCAGCGAACGTCGGATTTTTTACTTCCACTTTTTGAACTGGGTTGTGCACTGAGTTCAGTGGTTTTTTAGGGTTCAATTTAAACACACATTTTGTGTAAAAATGCTTACATTTAATCAATCAAATATTGGGCATCATGGCTTATTACTTTCTTCCAACGTTCTGGAAGAGACATCTCCCTCTATACCTTCGGCCCGTGCTGTGTCTTGATTCCGGACACTTAAGGGTATTCGTAACCACTTTTGCGCGCGCAAATTATAAAAAAAAAAATAAGTAATGCCTCTTTTGAAAAAGTCAGCAAACTTATGGGTAAAAACGTTTCAAGTTTGAGTCGCCTTCTGTCTAAATAGTTTTGGAGAGAACGAAAGAGATGGTAGTCAGAACGCGTAATGTCTGAAGAGCACGGCGGATGCTACATAATGTCCAGCCAAATGAATTCAGCTTTTGTTTTGTCACTAAAATTGTGTGGGGTCTGGCGTTATCATGATGGAAAGCAATGTCCTTCTTGTTCGACAACTCCAAGCCAAGTCTCTGCGAAACGGTTGTGTAGGCGATGTTAAACCGCTAAACGATTTCCGTCAAATTGTTGCATTTGTCAAATTGTTTCCGTCAATTGTCGTTAAATAACTGTCACCGCTAACCTAACACCGTCGTCTGTTGACTCTAGCGAATATGATCTAGAATGCTCCCAGTGTTACAACTGTGGGATTGATTGTATGACCTTTCTAGAAAATAATGGAAGTCGACAGTAGACCCCGTGCCTTAGAGGGCATGTGCATCGACCACAATACACTAGACTTTAAGTCTAGACTAAAACCCCAGTACGGACAACAATTAAAAAAAAATGTTCACAACTCCATCTTTTTCGAGTCTCTGACGATGCTCAAAAAGTATAACTGTCTAGAAAAAGCTTCTCAATCTCGCCGTTCGAAGTCGGCATTAAACTGTAGGTCCCCTCCACTCGTGAGAGAGTGGAATAGCACGCACAACACGAGTGGTTGCTGAGAAACTAGGGCCAGGTCCACCTCGGACTGCAGCGCCGCTATTATTATTATTATTATTACAATAGAAGTGATCCTTGCCATTGTCCTCCTTTTTGGAGTGGCTGATGTTGACGAATATAGCTTTGATGTGAATTGTTATGAGGCGCTTGCTTATTTATTTAAACCTTAAGACTTCTTGTCAAAGTCTCCCTTGAACCACAAATTCGCATCCGAGAAAGCGCTGCCTTCGCTCTCTGCAACGGAGTATACGCCTCAGTTTTTCATCCTCTTTTGCTCGACCCATCCTATCGCAAATTTCTCAATCGGCATTAATCTGTAGGTCGCCTTCACTCGTGAGAGCACAATAGCGCATACAACACGAGTGGTTCTGAGCTTCTAGAGGCCCGCAAGTTCATTGCATGTGGTCTGTTAAGAGACCTCACACGGTAGGAAACTTGCCCCCGCACGGAACCCCCGAACCTGGAGAGCAGGCCCTCATTTCAATCCTTGTTTAGAGGGTCCGCTGCATACATTGATTTACATTTAAATGATTGCTGTAAAGGGTTTCTAAAGGGCGCCACGAGGAGGCTGTATGTCAACTTACCCCAATCAACAACTTTACCTTGGATGGACAGGCCTATGCTCTCTGCATACGGATGTTAGACATCAAAAAAATCAAAGCGAAGGGTATTTGAAGTCTGATGCCTTAAACAGAAGTGCATCAAAATGAGTGCAGTAAAATTAGAGAACATGTGCACACATGTGTTTGCTGTTCGATTCAAGTTGTCTCTGTTTCTAATTTTGATGCAATCCAGAGTAGTAGATCAGCAAGATAGTATAATTAGATAGTATAACTCGGCATTCATGCAAGTAAAAGGTTACAATTTGAAGTCGACTGCGAAAACAGAAACAGAAGAGAAAATAATTGATTTCAAAAGCAATAAGAAAGAAATTATTTTCTCTAATTTAATATATTGGCCTTTCCACAGCCATGGCAAAACAAATTTTTTCCAGAAATCAATTTGCACTTTTCCCAACGACAGCAAACGAATGCGACGATATGTCAAAACTTACTGCAATTCCGTATCGTTGTGCATTCCTGCACGCATCAATGCATGCAGTAGGTACTGCTGCACATCTGTTCCAGGCTCAATGCTCCCAATATTCCCAAAATTCTCCATTTCATCTATATCTGCTCGTTTGTTCCAATCTAATTCTAAATTTTCTCATTTAATTCAATTCACATAGTTGTTGAAAATATGACAGGATACAATTTCCACAAAAAAAAAGAAAAACACACACACATTCCAAAAATAAGCCCGCAAGGGCATTGAATAGCAATCCAATCGAAAAACAAACAAAACCACGCGTTGTAGATGACTAAACCCTAACCGATAAGGATACAAATTTAAAGCGTATAAACAATTCATTATAAACATTGTGTATATTTAATTACCCACACTAAGTGACAGTTTAGATGTAACGTGTATTAAATTTGTCAGCCATATCCTAAGGATATCTGCACAAGACATTTGATATTTCATAAACGAATCGAACTGCGGTACAACTGCCTGTATCCTGTGTGTTCAAATAATCATACATGTAGACACGGCATGCGTACACTTACAAAGTTTCTATTGATAGGATACACACATGCATATACATGTGTACACAAGCAGCAGTATAATTTGACTTTTGTGATAAGTGTAAATAAATGAACTATGTACGAGTATTACGTAACTGGAGTTGATAATTTAAGTATCCTTTGTACATAATTAGTTATTAAACAGAATCCTATGCATTGACTCATAACGAGACGTGGTGTTTGACTTGAGTTTAGTGAATGTTTTGTTTTTGTTTTTTAAGGTATACATAGAAAAGCAGGAATTCTTAGCCTCCTTATATACTATGTAAATAAGGACGCTACTAGTAATGCAGCAGTGTTAAAAAAAGTATTAATGATTAATATATAAATAAATGCAAATATGAAAGATTTAAATGGCGTCTTTTCTTTGGACTTATATCACATTTCAGCCTGAAGGTAAGTCGAAGGATGGTCTTTGGGGAACAAATTGGCAGTTGTGTTCAAGCGACTATAAGTGGAAACGGTTTGTCTTCTTATATGGTCCGTCATCAAGGAACGGCTGCCCGCGAAAGAGTAGTCATTCAGGATGCATCGAGGTTTACTTTTAAGTTAGGTTAGGTTAGGTTAGGGGGCTGCTAGTGAATTCACCAGCCCACTTAGACCATGCTGGTCCATTGTGATACTCACTTACAACTACTACTACGACTAATCGACCGCTCCAGTGATAATATAATAACAATAATGGCGACGCTACAGTCCGAGGTGGACCTGGGCCTAGCTTCTCAGCAATCCGCTCCAGTGATAGTGCCTTTAATTTGATCCCAACGGCAAATGGTGACTGGATCAGATTTGAAAAACCGGCTTTCACTGGGATTCCAACCTGGGACCCCTCTTACTTAGGGCAGGCACTTAACCAACTGCGCCGTCCAGCTGTCTCTAATCAGTTTATTCTTATTACGTGTATTGTATTTAAAAGGAAACATTTGTAAGGTTCAAATGGAGTGAATAAAATATTTAGTGAACCCCGTGGCGTTAATTTGTGGGATCAATTCTTCTTCTTCTTGTGGCGCTACAGTCCATGAGTTGACGTTGAGTCAACATGACCTCAACCAACAAGATTTCCCAGGAAGCACGCTTTTCGACAGCCGTCCCCAACTGCCCACTCCAAGTTAATTTGTATGCCCACACATTGCGACCAATCCCACAAAATTGGTGACCCAAACGTGATTTAAATGGTCTTCCTATAGGAACTTCCGAACTTTGACAGTTGATAGTGGCCATATTGTTGAAGGTACATCTATCAAATTGTCTGTCATTTATTCAGTTTGTTTTGCCAAATCACCATCATGGATGGACATGGCGAGAGACCCTGAGACCCTGAAACCGTGAGACCCTGAGACCCTGAGACCCTGATAGCCGGAGAAGACCCTGAGGCCCTGAGAGACTGAAACCGTGAGACTCTGAAACACTGAGACCCTGAGATCCTGATAGCCGGAGAAGACCCTGAGGCCCTGAGACCCTGAAACCGTGAGACTCTGAAACACTGAGACCCTGAGACCCTGAGACCCCGAGATCATGAGACCGTGAGACCCTGAGACCATGAGAACCTGAGACCCTAAGACCCTAAGAACCTGAAATGCTGAGACCATAAGACCCTAAGATCCTGAGACCATGAGAACCTTAGACCCTGATACCCGGAGAAGACCCTGAGGCCCTGAGACCCTGAAACCCTGAAACCGTGAGACCCTGAAACCTTGAGACCCTGAGACCCCAAAACCCTGAGACCCTGAGACCCTGAAACGCTGAGACCCTGAGATCCTGAGAGCCTGAGACCATGATAACCTGAGACCCTGATACTCGGAGAAGACCCTGAAACCCTTTTACCTTGCACAATACGTGCAAATGATAAAATTATTTTATCAAAATGGGTGTTCTGTTCGGGCAACTTTCCGTGCGATTCGCTCATTTTACGGTCGCCATAATCGTCCTTCCGAGAGGGCTATTCTCAGCGTGGTGGGTAAATTTGAGTCTAAGGGCTCAGTAAACGATAAACCAAATCGCCATCCACCCATACGTCGACAAAACGCAAGATCTGACGAAAACATAGCCGTTGTCCGTGAGAGTGTGCAGGAGAATCCGAGTCAGTCGCTCACAAAAAACTCGGCTTTTCGCAGACCACAACTTAGCGAATTTTGCGTCGTGACTTGAGTCTGCACCCGTACAAAATTCAACAGACCCATGAGCTGAAGGTAAACGACCATAGACAACGACGTGTGTTCGGTGAATGGGCTCTGGAGCAGTTGGAAATTTACCCTCGACCCCTTTACTGGAATATGCGGGTCACTGAAAATGAGATGAGATGAGATTTAATGGCGACTCCGAACGGCGAGATTGAGAAGTTTTTCTAGACAGATATACTCTTTTGAGCATTGTCAGTGAAAGTGGTGGAGCCCAAAAATGTTTGGAGTTCTTTCGAGATTCGAATCTTAGACCTCTAGCGCAGGAGTCGACGGACATACCCACTACGCCACGGCGTCGACTTAAAAAGATTGCAAACATGGCAAAAAACAAATTTATTCAGACCTTTTCTTCAATAAACCTGTTCTAAAGTAAACTGTCGTCTATACGACTGGATGACGCATTTGGTTAAGTGCCTGCCCCAAGTTAGATGGTTTCCAGGTTCGAATCCCATTGAAATCGAATCTGTTCCAGTCACCATTTGCCGTTGGGATCAAATTAACGGCACTGGAGTAGGTTGCTACGTGGCAGTACAATGACTCAGTTTTGAGTCCGTACACTTTTTCTTTTAAATATCCCCAAAGAAAGAAGTCCAACGGTGTCAAATCACATGATCGTGGCGGCCAATTAACATCGCCACGACGTGAGATAACACGGTCATTGAAATACTCGCGCACAAGAGCCATTGTTTCGTTGACTGTGTGGCAGGTGGCACCATCCTGTTGGAAGCACATGTCGTCCAGGTTCA
The DNA here is from genome assembly GCA_930367185.1 of Myathropa florea. Classification (NCBI taxonomy): domain Eukaryota; kingdom Metazoa; phylum Arthropoda; class Insecta; order Diptera; family Syrphidae; genus Myathropa; species Myathropa florea. The sequence continues at coordinate 20,514,795 of OV884003.1, forward strand.
TATCCTCAATTTCTGGCCACAAGAAATTCGGTATCATCTCGCGATAGCGAACATCATTCACGGTAACTGGTTGTCCGACCTCATTTTCGAAGAAGTACGGCCCGATGACGCCGCCAGCCCATAAACCGCGCCAAACAGTCACTCTTTGTGGATGCATCGGCTTCCGAATAATCACTCAACCATCCTACAGACCCGGTTTGCTGAAATTTGCGCACACTTCTACAGATTGTGGACACATTTTATTCGATTATGCTGATCAAAATAGTCACGAAGTGCACGAAATTTATTTTGATTTGAACGTCCATTTTAGTAAAATACTTTAACAATCTTAACACGCTGCTCAATTGTGTAACTTTCCACGGTTGAATTTGTCAAACACTGAAACAAAGAAATATCAAATTAAGTTGGGCAAAAAAACTTGACTTTAAGGTGTGACTCACAATTAACATCGTGCATTATGGTTGGACCACCGTTTACATGGGCTCCATGGCGTAATTCGTCGACACCTTCGCACGTCTAAGTCTAAGTTCGATTTCCAAGAAAAACACATTTCATATTTCTAAGGCTACTCCTCCTTCCAGTCTTTGACAGTGTTCAAAATGCATTGAACTGTAGATCGCCCATATTCCTTCCACATAATGGCACGGCACAGCATTATTATTTTTATTTTTATTTACTTTTATTCATATATAGTCATCATGCACTATTTTGAATACTTTTTTTAAGCGCTTTTGTTTGAATATTGCTTTAGGGAGGCGCTTTGGAGCTTACTAAGGTCTCAATTAAAAAATGTAAAAAGCCTCTGAATTAAAAAGTTGAAAATACCAATTAATTGATATTTCATTCAATGGGCTTTGCTGAAATTTCAAAATCCACCCTAATTCTACGAATGCATATGCGAGGCATTCCCCCAAACCTTCATGCACAGATGAAATGGATATTTTCGCCTAAAGCATCTAAGTACAAATGTTCATGCCCATGGGTTCGTAACCATAGAAACTTTGATAGACAAACGGACGGGCCGACCGATGCGAGCCGATGGACCGATGCGCATGGTGATATTAAAGAGTCACTGATGACGGAATTCTGATAAAACTTTACACAAATTTTGCATTTTGCTTAATTTGGGCGTTTTTGATCTGTACCGTAGAACAGGACTCAGATAATGACAGTCTATATTTGAAATGAAGGTAATCTGATAAATCGTGAACCTTAAATGGATACAACTAGCTTTTCGGTCAAGTGCTTTTTTAACTCAGTCTCATTTTAAGTCGGTACACCTTTCCAGTGGTGTTCCGTTTATCCTTTCAAATGGAAGCTTGCTCTACCTATGCTACGAACGTCGTCTTTAATGGAGCGTCATTTTTTTTTTTTAATTTGCGCGTGCAAAAGTTTTTACGACTACCCTTAAGTGTCCTTTAAGCTGATTTTAGATTACATATTTGCAACTGATGAAAAGTGTCGATTCAATCTGGTGCTGGTTGTTTTTTTGTTGTTTTGAGACGATAGAAATTACGGTACTTCAGAGAAAGCTAACCTAACCTTTTGTTGAATTAAGTGGGCGATACACAAGTCATGTACTTTGAAAGAAAAATGTGAGAGTTATTTAAAAAAAAAAAAACAGCTTCAGTCTCAAGGGACAATAACTCCAAGTTATTTGAGGTCTTTTTCCACTTGGATACGACGTGGACGTCCTCTGTTGCGTTGTTCAGGTTCTTCGCTTCGGAGCTAAGTTGACCATGCGAACAGCCATCTTAGGCGTTGGATCCGTAGACGCCTGGCTAGACTCATGTTCGTGGTTGAATCTTCTTGGCATAGGCATGGGCCTTTGCATCCAGGGTAAAGTTGGTGATTGATCTCTACATGGTGAGATGCCAGTAACGATCCTTTGAAATGTATGGGTCAAATAGACATACAGCTTCTTCGTGGCTTATAAGATCTTTTCTGCCGTTTTGTGTGAGCGCCTGAAACCATTCGTGAATAATCTGATAGATCCTCATCAGTGTGGTTTCGGGCAGATCCTGAAAATTACCCATGATATGCAGAACGACACCCATCACCTATTTGTCGATTTAAAAGGCCGCATTAAACAGCGTGCATAGAGACAAGCTACACAGCGCCATGTCCAGTTTTGACATTCCTGCCAAGTACTACAGATTGAGGAGGATGACGATGGAGAACTCTCGATACTCCATCAATGTCGGTAACGAACTCATCGAGACCTTCAATGTCAAAAAAGGATTTAAACTGGAAAGTACGTCTTTCATGTGAATTTTTCAACATCGTCCGTGAGAATATAGTGCAGAACTCACTGGCAAACACAAGACGTATGATCTTCCTAAAAGTCCGTACAACTGCTGGCATACGCGGGCGACATTGATATGATTGGTCGGTTTGCTAGCATTGAATCGAAGGCGGCCAAATTGAGTTTAGTGGTGAGTAAGGGAAAATCGAAGTATAAGCTGTCTTTAAGGAAGGACACTCAACATCGACGACTTGGCGACAACGTCACCACAGGCAGATATGCTTTCGAGGTAGTCAAAGACTTCGTCTACCTCGGCTTCTAAGCAAACAGCACAGACAACATCAGTCCCGACATTAAACGCAGAATAACTTTTTTTCAATCGATTTTCAACTTCGCGCCCGTGGGACAATGCAATAGAGGACGCCCACAAAACTGATGGCACATACAACTTGTCGTGCGAAATTGGAGACAGCTGGCTAAAGATCGTGGTAGATGGAGAGGCTTATTGGTTGAGGTACAGGTCTACCCCGGACTGTAGCGCCATCAGAAGAAGAAGCGCTCGGAGGACCAATCCGACTTTATGTAAAACATTGATCATCCCTGTTTTGCTCTATTTCAAGAGCAGATGAAGAGGCCCTTGGTAGTTCTGCATGCGATATATGGTCCTGTTACCGTTGATGGCGATTGAAGGAGAAGATTCAATCACGAAGTGTTTGGGTTCTACAGCAACAAGAGTCTGTAATGGGTCCACGGATCCAACGGCTAAGGTGGCCATGTTTTTTTTTTATAATCTGCGCGCCCAAAAGGGGTTACGAATACCCTAAAGTGTCCGGAATCAAAACACAGCACGGGCCGAAGGTATAGAGGGAGAAAGGGAGAGGAGGTACCTGTGCACATTCGTTCTAAATGTAGTGAGTGGAAAATATTGGACTGCGAAGAGCATTCCATATTCGTGCGGTGCGGCTAAAAAACGACACTCTAAACTTAACTTCAAATACGACTTTTTTTGGTTTTTTTTTTTTTTTTTGTTTATTTAACCGCTTAATCAATATTATACATTTATATTGCTTAAATAAACTTAAAATGCTATCTGTATGAAATATATTATAGTAAATGACCTCAATGGTTCTCAATACTTATGATATTATTATTATTTTTTTGAAGTACTTAATTCTAACAATTATTTCAATTTATTTTGTTTTGTTTTATTTCTTTTATTCATTCATTATTTCAATTTTAAGGGAAAATTTTGGTTGAAATATGAGGAAGGCGTTGTTCGACCTTTTAGGAGGCAATCATAATTTCGAAATTAAAAGAAAAATACTCTCCGCCAGTTTCCGAAGCAGGTTCACCATTGCAGTCCATTGTTCTGATTATTTTTTTCGTCTCAGGAATATAGTGGTAGAACGAAGTTTCAAGACTAAATATTCATTTGATGGAGCAAATGTAGCTTCATCAGTATGGTCGGTATCAGCTGTCAAAGTTCGGAAGTCCCTATTGCAAAGCCCTTTAAAACCAAATATGTGTAATCTTTTCTGTGTGATAAGTTAACTATGGACTCCTATTGCGCATGGGTGAACAAATTTGTTCTAGAGTATTCTCTCTAAGCCAGTTTCCAGAATGAGAGATGGTTCTAGTGATTGCATTTCTTCTTCTGATAGTAGGTACTTGCCCAGACTTATTTTTCTTTTGTGGGCTAGTGCCTCACAAAATCCCAGATTACTCCCACATATTTAACTTCTTTTACCGGAGTCAGTAACCGACAGACTTATTGGTTTTAGTCGTTCCAATTTTCGTTTTCTTGTGAAAGGTACTATGATGGTTTTTGCCTGATTTAGGCCCAGCCCAGCCGACAGGCACCATTCCTTAGTAAAAAGTTAGCCCCCATTTGGTAATATCGCATAGGGTCTCCTTCATTTTTCCTCTGGCTATGATTACAATGTCATCGGCATATGCCTGACATCTGATGCCATGGTTAGTTAGTGTCTCTAGAAGCTCGTCTACAACTAGGCTCCACATGAGAGGAGATAGAACTCCTCCTTGTGGGCATCCTCTTGTTGTGTCGACTTTTATTATGCCCCCTGGTGTGTGAGTCTCCGCTGATCTTGTGCTCAGGAGTTCATACATCCATTTCGATACTGTGTGGTTTACTTCCTTTTTGTCCAGAGCCCGAAGAAGTACATCATGGGATGTGTTGTCAAATGCTCCTTCAATATCCAAGAAAGCACATATAACTATTTCTTTCGCCTCAAGGGCGCTTTCTATAGTTTCTGTCAGTTGATAGAGCGTAGTCTCTGTGGATCTGCCTGCCCTGTAAGCATGCTGACAGTAATAAAGACGGGATGTCTGTAGCACTTCCTCTCTTATGTAGTTATCCACAGCCTTTTCCATTGTTTTGAGAATAAACGATGTTTGGTAGACTTGGGTCTTTCTTCCCCATTTTCGGAATGAACACTACCTTTGCCCGTCTCCACTGGTTCGGTATGTATCCCAGAAGCAGTCTACTTCTTAATATCATTAATAGAAATGGTATTAGTTTGCCTTGCCCTTTTTGGAGTAGGACTTGCGTGATTCCATCCACACCTGGGGATTTGAAGGGCTGAAACGAGTTAATTGTCCATTCCACTGGCCCCCTTTTGGAGAAGATCTCTTTTGCGAGTCTCCAGTCTTCATCCCTTGGTATTGACAGATTGTTTTCACACCTTTCTGTGTGTTGACGACTGCCCGGAAAGTGGGTTTCCAATAGAAGTCTTGCCCTCTGTTCTTCACTTTCGGTGTATCTGCTGTCAGATTTTCTTAGAGACATCTGTATCTCCTCCGTTTTTGCTAGCGCTTTGTGGAGCCTGGCCGCAGCAGGGGTACGGGTGATTGTCTCGCAGAACTTCCTAAAGCTTTCTCTTTTTGAGCTTCTTATTTCTTTGTTGTGGGTGGTGAGTGCCTGTTTGTAGCTTTGCCAGTCTCCTGTACGCTTGGCTGGATTGTACAGCTTGCGTACTTTGGACCGGAGGCTGGATAGCTTATTGGTCCACTATGGCACTCTCTTCCCCTTGAAATCCCCTCTTATTGGGCAGCTTGCTTCGAATGCTGTTGTGATAGCTTTTGTTGTGCTTTCTACAACATGTTCTAGCTCTAGAAAGTGAGGTGGAGCTCTGATGATGTCAAGGTGCTCCAGATTACTTCCTAGTAACGATTCAAAGAGATCCCAGTCAGTTTTCCTCAGATTTCTTACAGTCTTACTTGCTATGTATCGTCCAGATCGAACCGTATAATTCTATGGTCCGACATAGATGGTTCGCTGCACACTTTTCAGTCCCTAACAAGTCTGCTAAGTCAAGTCAACTACTGTTAATTGAAATGTGTACGTGACGAAAGTGAAAGAAATATTTCTTTTCTTAAACTTTCGTAATTCGAAAACTTTCATTTAAACATCTCTAATTCTAAGTTTTTCACTGCTCCGATGAAATTCGAATTATCGAGAGTTCAGTGTACCTTGCAAAGCGGTTGCAGAGAGCTCCAATTTCTAAGATCGTCTCGAAATGGACACACCTGAAAACGAACTAGAGGCCAAGAAGAACACGTTCCATTTCGCCTACTATTTTCCGCCGGTGGCTAATTTTGTTGCCGGTTGTCTCTAATACCTACACAAACAGAAAGGGTCTGAAGAGTGAAAATCAGTGCTTCCAAATTCTTATCACGATTTAAGGGAATGTTGCTGGCTTCGAGTTTTGAACCTCATATGTACGCTATCGGTGTCCGCAACTGTGTGTCAGGGAGTACTCGAAACTGATTCCCAGGGATTTATTGGTAACTTTTTGGAATCACATTCGAAAGCTAACTGAGTGAACAGAGAAAGGCCGGGTTGGTCCTATATTTTTCTTTACTTAATAAGCACACTTATTCTGCTTAAAGTGTACAAACAAATGGCGGTATACGTACTTGCAACTTCAAGGAATTGGTGGCTTAAAACAACGTTTGGGATGCCATCTTCCCTAAAAGCCTTCAGCTGCCATGTAAAGATAAAAGACAGTTGCTTCGTGGAACCTGAAGCTTAATGTCACAACATCGTATGACACAAAATGTGAGTACAACAATCTTATCGAAAGCCTTGTAGGTAACTCCCATTGCGAGCATAACTTCTTTGTCATGTAATTGAAAATTGAATTTCACAGAGACTCACAAGCAGCGTAACTCAATCTAAAGACTGCAGTCCCCCCCTGTCTGTGATTCTCTTTTCAAAAAACCCGTTGCAACGAGAAGTAAAGGAAAGTTCCTCCCACCCAACATCCAAAAAAAAAGAGAACTAAAATAATTACTGGAGAACTCGTAACATTCAAACATTTTTCCATTTCCACCTCCTCCCGCTCGCCAGTCGGCACCCACTATCTGCAGACACTGCAAAGGATCGAGAACAATTTTCTTTGTTTCAGCTTCTCTTACATTTTGGCATCCACCCCAGTCGTCCGCCAAAGGAATACGAGTAATAAAACACGGATGCGGAGTGAGAGCGAGAGCGAGGAAAAAAGACAAAAGAACAATCACCCGATGGGGTGGGCGGTCTGAGAAGACGTGGATGTGTGCACATTAGAAGTGCGCCAATATGCTCCGCAATCAATTTAATTTCCATTTGGCTCTTGAATGCTAAGTGCTCTAGCTAGCATCCTGTGTGTCTATCTGTGTGCGCACTTAAACGGAGGTTTACTAAATTTCGCCAGCAAGTGCGAAACCAAAAGCAGCACATGCACGTGCATGCGAGTGTGTATCGGGCGCTGTGAACACGGAAGACGAAGAAATTGTATCTACTTTGCCAATTTTCAAGCCGAAAGAAGGAGGAAAAAAGTATCTGCAGGTTATTCCTCCACTCCCTGGAGAATTTACTTTTAAGTGCCTGCAAGGACAACTGCAATGATACCACGGAGAGCAGCTTGGGTGCTTGTTTTGCACTACCAGAGCCAAAGGTTAACTGCGTTAACTCAACAAAATAATACTGATTGAGATGATAGCTGCAGCAGACTAAGCACGGAGCAAAAAGATGGCTCGTTGTAACGAGGAATGTGTCTGGAATTCAGAATCCATAGATGGGTATCATAAATTGGGTGCTGCATTATGCAGATCCTTGAAAATGTTGTTTTAATCGTTTTGGCAGAGATGAACTCGGGTGCGCAGACTGAACTGGTGTGCGGAGGTTTTGGCACAGCGGATGAGTAAAGTGCACGCTAATGAAATTGCGATGAGATGGCATACGTTCTGCTTGTCGATTTGGAGTCGTAGTTAGGCGTTTAGCTTGATCACAGGTGATTTGAGTTCTCTCAAATTAATAAAATAGCAGTAAGAGGGGAGTCTAGAAAAATGAGTGGAATCAAAATGAATTAGGGTACATCCGGACATTCAAGGTAATATAAGTTAGCTTTCAACGCAAAGCTTGTCGAAGCTTGGCGGGAAAATCCTGGGGATTCAGTCCAAGTATCCTAAGATGGATGTACATCTCCATTGTTCGACCTACAATAACCTATGGTGCAATTGCATGGACCAAGAGAACCAATCTGATCAGCGCGAGGGAGACACTCAGCAAAGTTCAAAGGTTGGCATGCCTCTGTATTACAGGATCCATGAGAACTTGCCCAACTGCGACCATAGAGGTACTACTGGAGCTGACTCCTTTGCATCTAGTGGTAGCAGAGTGTGCAAACAAAACAATCATGAGAATGGCAAAAGAAGGGATAAGTAAAGACAGGTGCATTACATCGAGGCAATTTGTGCAAGCAATGCGTTTCACCGCGGAAAAGTATGCGCGTGAGTACCCTCTTTTGGACCCTAAGCCACCTACCAGACAGAGATTTGTGCAAAACGAAGAAAACATGGCCTTCACCCAGAATTGGGTATCACCAGAGAGTCAAGCTGGTTTATTTTGAGGTTGGAATTGGGCCTGTATAAGATTGTCCTGACGCATGAATTGAGGCCAGATGACCATGACCGCCATGGGTTCTCGAAATTTTTGCCGGAAATCCGGATTTCGACCAAAGAATCTACTTCTCGAACGATCCCTATTTCTGGCTCAAACAAAATTATTGCAGCCGTTATTGGAGTGAACACAATCCACAAGTGTTCGACGAAGCATCAATGCATCCACACAGATTGACTGTTTAGTGCGGTTTATGGCATCCTTGGACCTTATTTCTTTCGAAATAATGAAAGAGATACCGTTATCGTCAATAGTTTCAGGTGTTGAGCGATGTTAACCGACTTTTTGTGAACAGAGCTCAACTACATCGATATATCCGAGGTGAGGTTCCAAAAAAGATGGCGCTAGATGCCAAGAAAAACAACGTTTGGCTCGAAGTTGTGAAGGAGAAACGGTTTTTTTTTCGGAGGATTTTTGAAACACAACTGGAGCACTCAGACTCAAAACTGGTCCATTATACTGCCAGGTAGCAATCTACTCCAGTGCCGTTAATTTGATCCCAACGGCAAATGGTGTCTGGACCAGATTCGATTTCACTGGGATTCGAACCTGGGACCCCTCGAACTTGGGGCATGCACTCAACAAACTGCGCCATCCAGTCGTGAAGGAGAAACTTGGCGACTGAGTCATCTGACGGCTAGCGTTCCTCAAGTGGCCGCCACTATCATGAGACTTTACACCACTCGATTATTTTGTCCGATGCTACGTCAAGTTCTTAGTCTACGATAACTAGCAAGTCACTTTGGACGAGTTCAAGGCCATCATTCGAGACGCTATTACCGAAATAACGTCACACATATTGGATAGAGACATCACAAATTGGACCGATCGCTTTAAGCACTCTCAGCGAACTCCAGACTGTTATATGAATGATGTCCTATTTCATGCATAATGGCATGAATAATTTTATATCTCACACTCGTTTATTTCCTCTGGGGCTACGTCAAGTTCTTAGTCTGCGCTAACAAGCCAACCGGTTTGGATGAGCTCGAGGCCAACATTTAAGACGCTATTACCGGACTAGCGATGGCAGGAGACCAGTCCGTTTCATCTCCTATCAACAGGATACTTTGAAAAGTTTTTAAAAATTGGTCTTTAAAAATGATTGCAGAGCATTAATCAATGAGGATACTCTTGTAATCCAAAATGAAATGATTTCCTCCTCTGGTCTCTGTTCCATTAAGTTATACAAATGTTCAATCTATGCGCTCACTTTGTACAAAGCCAAAGCAGAAGAAGAGTTCATCTATTCTTTTTAACTAGGCGAACGTAAATCATGTTAAGTTGAAGAAGAGCAAAAGCCAAAGCAGATGGAACACATTAGTTCCCAGTTTTTGAGTTGAAACCATTTCTATGACAAGGTGACGTAATGAGGAGGACAGAAGGAAAATCGAAAAAAAGGAAAATGGCGTATGTACCCTTGATTTCTAAGTGGATTGTGATGAGCATGTAGAGAGTTAATTCGGAGAGTATTAATTTCTTTCAAAAGAAGAGGAGAAACCCATTAACAGCTTCTTCTCAGAGCCTTGTCAAGAGGGTCTCTCAATGGGTAAACTCATTTTGGCAGTCATTCATTTCGCCGTGGGACATCATAAGCAGATCTTGTGTGGCGGTAAATGGGAACTCCCTAGACTGCTAAAATATTTATTGTTCCATTACCATTCCATTCCAGTATTTATTATTGTGTTTTTGCTGCCCCTTCTTGTAAAATCGAACGCCTTTAACCAATCAACAGACGGTTGAGGTTAAAGCAGGAAATAGCAGTTTTTGTCTTTCAAAACTGAACACAAAATTGAATAGACACCGAAAAGGATATTTATGAGATGTGGTCAAGTTGGCGACCCACAATCCTACGATCCCCTCTGACAATCGAATCAAAACACACTCCCTTCCTAAAAAAGCTCTGAAGTCAATCTCATTAGACATGAGAACACATTTGACCTCAATGGTTCGCATGAAGCGTTAAAAGTCCAACCACCCACACCGTCTGTTCCAGGAAGTCTCCGACCAGTTGCAGAGAGCTGGCAGAATTATGTCCACCACACATCGTAATTAAAACACCCGGCAAACACTTTTAATAGCTTCCTGCTGGTGAAGCAATTTCGACGGAAAGTGTCAAAGAATGGTGAGTGCGGACCATAATTGATGTTATTTTCAGCTCCAGCACGCCGTGGAGCGATTGCGCTGAACTCCGACTATCAGGTCACAGAGCGAATCATCCCCCCCGTCCCTCCACATCTCGGTACAGGTCATAAGTAGCGAACCAAGTTAAGAATTATCACAGGCAAGCCGCCACAAAGAGCAATTATTGCAAGAAGTTTGCCAAAACGTTGTGTCATGAAATTTATGAGTTGATTCCAATTAAAGACGTCCCCTTCGGTCGGCGATTTAGACCAACCAAAGCGGCACGAACGACTGCAGAACCCTAGCCCAAGGTCAGTGGTCCCTGGACGGACGGCAGTGCCAAATTATCTAAAGCAACTCCCACCCTCCAGCGATGATGACACTGGCCGACCATGCTTGGGTGAAGAGTGACTCTCTGTGACAACGTCAACTGGCCGTAGGCTTGAAAAAAAAAACAACGTATTTTTCGACAACACCGCTGGTTGCGAAACGAAAGGGCTCGGGGAGATCTAGCTCGGTTCGGTGGCTTCGTGGTTTGAGGCACTGCGTGTTCTATATTAAATCGACAGCGACAAAATTTATGAAATGCGACGAGATGTCGCGACTGCGATCGCGATGATCATGCGTAATGGAGGCGCACGCTGGCGCACAGGTGATGAAACCGAGCGACTCCCTTGTATTCACATGCAGATGAGATGTGCCGCCGTGGTATCGATGACCCTGGCACTAATGTTCAAGCGATGGATGACGTTCTCTCGTCGGGTTTTCTTCTTTCAGTTGGCTGGAACGTGCCGGGTTTCGAAATTGAAGCACTGACAAATAATTGGTTGCCTCATGGAAAATGAGTCTATGGCGTTGGCCGCTCTGACGAAAGGCTGGACGCGGTGGCAATTAATGGTTGCTATGGCAGGCGGCGGATTATTTTTATTTCATTTCGGTCGTTTCTCGAGAAAGGTGCTGGGGTGGGACAGTTTTTGTTTTTATTTTGATTTATGGCGATATAATTGGGAATCATGGGAAAATGATGGGCTGGTCTTTGTTCTGGAGATTCGTAGAATTTGTTAAGACTCTGCCTGCGAAAATCTTTAGGGGATTGCAGCATATCACATGACATCTGTTGAGGAATAAGATGATGAATCAGGAGGCTCAGATTCGAAGACCCTTTTAGCTGGAGCCTTGTTGTCCAGGTGCTCGATGTGGCCGAGACAGTGAAGTCGACGCATTTTTGCCTTCCGGTAGGTAGGTAGGTAAAAGTGGCGGTGGACATACAGATCCTGTTTTCGCACCCAATTAGCGCCATGAAAGCGCCGTTTTGATACCACATCCTATGGGATACCTAATTTGTGAGATGGGGGGTGAAAAAGAGTGTGTATTCACTCAGATTAGCCTAATTTTGAAACCACTTCGTGGAATTTATGAAGGCTAGCAGACTATGAATGTTTGCTTCTGAGAGATTATTTGGGGTGTTGAAGAAGGCTTTGCCCAGAGTACGTTGTCTGACTCTAGCTAGAGCACAGAAAGTGCTCGGGGGTTTCTGACTCAGTTTCCACCCCGCAGCTGCGGCAGTGCGAGTTAAATGGTATGCCTAGTCTTTCAGCATCCCTGCCAACAGCCCAATGTCCAGTACAGACCGCTGTGATTCTGGATATATTTCTTCTACTGTTGTTAAGCAGGTCTTTTGTTCTCCTTTGGCTGTAGTTGGACCATAAGCTTCTGGATAGGACACATGTTTCCAGCTTGGTGCATCTTTCATTGGCGATCTTGAGGAAGTGATTGTAGATGTTGTTTTTTACGAAGCCTAGTGGAGCCTGGATTTGTTCCACAACGAGGCTATCGAGTTTGGATCCTTGTCTGGCTAGCTCGTCTGCTGCTTCGTTTCTTTTCATTTCATTTTAAATGCATTTTTTTATTATTTTGTTTTTCTTTAAAAATTTTATTTTCTAGGAAAAAATACTTAAACTAGATATACAATAAATGGTTTCTTATACTATCTTACTGGCCCTATGCGGGCACTCTAAGTTAATCTAGGACTTTTTAATTAATTTTACCTTTCGGCTTCTTTTGTGTTTTTTTTTATATATTTTTTAATAATACTAAAAAAATACTTATACTAAGAAAATCTTAAATAAAAACTTAGTAATCTAACATTTTTTAAATTTATATTCTTAACCTAACTTAAAATAATCCTACCTAACTAACTTAAACTAAACTATCCAAAATTTTTTTATTTTTTTTTTATTTTATTATTTTTTTTTGTTTTTTTTAGATTTTTTGTATTTTTTTGGATTTTTAATTTTTTTTTCTTAAATTTACCCTAGTCTAATGTCTTAACCTAAATGTAGATTGGCCGTAAGGGACCAACAGTTAGCTGATTAAGCTGGCGACAGCTGGGACGTTTGATGGGGCTGCAACCACCAGTAGAACCCAGGAACTTTGTCACACTCCGTTCTATCGCGAACAGAGATAGATCTACTGAACCGGAGATCATTCGGACTAACGCTTGCGACATCGCCCTCGTAGAGGAGTCGCCTATCCACTGTCCTTCGCACCACGTGGTAGATCAATGGACATCCCTCTGCATTCTGGATTAAGCCAATCCGGTCAAGGTACAAGAACGCCTCCGGCGGAATGAATCCACTTCGGCGAGCGTTCTCATGATATGCTTCATTGGTGTAATAAGCTCCAAATATCAGCTCGTTTTCCGAGGTCATGGCTCGTGCAACGTGCCTTCGAATCAGCTTAATAATAAAATTATCCACCCTGTTCACGTTTGCTTCGTTATACAAGAACTCGTTGGAATAGAATTTCTTGTACTCAGATTCTGGGGTTCTGTACTTCTTGAGACAAGCTCGGAGACACTGCCTCTCGAACAGCCTCATCTTTTCCATCTGGGAAGGACTCACGTTGAACCACACTGGACAACCGTACGTCATGACTGGCCGGATGAGGGCCATGTAGCAGATTACCTTCACCCTGGTATCAAGTTGGCTGCTATAAAACAACCCCCTTGCCACAGCGAAGGCCTTCCTAGCTTTCATCAGAGTAGTAGCTATATGTCTGTCGAAATATAGATACTGATCCAGCCAAATGCCTAGGTATCTTACTACATTTTTCACTGCTAACGGCTCCCCATGCGGGTCAACTATGTCGAACTTGCGCCAGTTTTTTTTCGTGTCCCTTGAGGCCTTGTATAACGGAGTTCGGAAAAGGATGGTTTCACACTTCTGCTTCGTTTCTTCTTATACCCGTGTGCCCGGGAACCCAGATCAAAGAGACCGGGCTCCGTTCACCTATAATGGATAGTTCCTTGCAGCAGCAATCTACTAGTTTTGACGTTGTGGTTATGGATGTTAGAGCCTCGATAGCAGCTTGACTATCTGAAAAGATTGCTATCCGCTGTGCTGGTTCTGTTTTGTTTTTAATTTCAAGACACGCATCATATGTTGCTAGCACTTCTGCCTGGAAAATGCTTGCAAAGCTTGGTAGCTTGAGTGACTTTGATATCTTGAGGGCTTCGGAGAAGATTCCAGCGCCCACACCAGAGTCCATCTTCGAACCGTCTGTGAAGATGGTCATGGGTTTGGATGACTCTATCGCTTTTCCATTCAGTTTTAGTTGGAAAGTATGCCCTATAGTTTTTATTGAAATTTAGCTTTGGGATAAGGTAGTCAGTATGACGCAGTATCGCCTGTTGTGGTAGTGAGTTAAGGATGTTACCATGTCCATAAGTTCTGCTGTTCCAGCAGTTTGACTCTCCGAGTCTAAATGCACTGCATGTGGCCATGAACGTTGCGTGTAGATCTGGAGGTAGAAGGTGCAAGATAACTGTAAGCGCATCTGTGGCAGACGTTCGTAGGGCGCCAGTGACACCTATACATGCAGTTCTTTGTACCTTGTTTAGTTTTGTAATATTGTACGCTTTGGCTAAAGCTGGCCACCAGACTAAGGATCCGTAGGTAAGAATAGGACGTATTACAGCAGTATATATCCAAAGTGTTATCTTCGGTCGAAGTCCAGCTTTTGCCAAGACTTTTGTTCCAAGCGTATAAGGCTATGCATGCCTCTTTAACTCTTTGCTCTATGTTAGTTTTCCAATTTAGTTTTGGGTCAAGAATAGTGCCTAAGTACCTGGCAGTTGAAGACAGAGTGAGGGTTTAATTGGCTAGTCTAGGAAGGGGAAAGTTTGGTATTTTGGTTTTCGTTGTAAACCAAAATGCCTTCCGGACTACATCCACATCTTGGTACAGAGTTCGCGATTGTGTCTTCCCCTCCATTCGCCCTCCTCGCAGATGGTACCATATAATAATAATAATGGCGGCGCTACAGCCCGAGGTGGACCTGGGCCTAGCTTCTCAGCAACACTCGTGTTGTGCGTGCTATTGTTCTCTCACGAGTGGAGGGGACCTACAGTTTAATGCCGACTCCGAACGGCGAGATTGAGAAGCTTTTCCTAGACAGTTATACTCTTTGAGCATTGTCAGTGACTCAAAAGAGGTGGAGCAAAAAATGTTAAGTGTTTTTTCCGAGATTCGAACCTTAGACCTCGAGCATAAGAGTCGACGTAGCTACCCACTACGCCACGACGCCCACCATATAACCGCCGTAGAATTTCTCTTTCGAAGACACCAAGAATCAGTGTGTCAAACAGTGAGTGGTAATCTTCCCGGTGGCAGAAATCTGCAAACTAACAGCAGTTGTATTTTGCAAATTTGGGAAAATGTCTTACGAAAAAAGAGAAAGACGCTTGAATGCAATGATCCAAGAATCGATGTCGAATGAAGAAACCGGAGGAGCAGATGCTTTTAAAGGAGATGACTCATCAGACTAATACTTACCGGATTTCCAAAGTTGCAATTCGGACTCCAGATCAGATTATGAATCTCCAGCGATGATTCAGTGGCCCCAACTTCTCAAGCAGCCGTCCCAGCAGAGCAGCTTCAAGAACCAGTATCACCGGATTCTGAAAAACCGATAATAAATGAAATAAGGTAGATGCAATAATAGACGAAGTATTCGGAAACGTAGTCTACAATGATATTGAGGATAATGACAACACTGATACGCGCAAGTATAACAAGTTCGAAGCTCCGTATGGTGACACATTGATCTCTTGGGTGTATCGTTTAGAATGGTATTAGATTCAGTACATATTGTAAGTCTTATCTAATGCTGCATACACAAATGTGTGTGAACCTAGCCCAAATTCATGTGAGACCAAAGTGGTCTCTTATGGCACTCAACGTGTTAAGGAAGACAAAACAAATGTTCGGGAGGTTAGTAAAATATCAGCCAAAACCACAATAATAACTCTTCTTTTTTTTGTGCTGCTACAAGTAGGACTAGGGCCTAACTTCCGCAGTAACCACTCTTGTTCTCCCACGGTTGGAAAGCTATACAGTGTTTTTTTTTTGCTTTTTCGGAAGATTTTTGAAACACTACTGGAGCACTCAGACTCAAAACTGATCCATTGTACTGCCAGGTAGCAACCTACTCCAGTGCCGTTAATTTGATCCCAACGGCAAATGGTGACTGGACCAGATTCGATTTCACTGGGATTCGAACCTGGGAGCCCTCGAACTTGGGGCAGGCACTTAACCAACTGCGCCATCCAGTCGTATCTACAGTGTTTACTCTCTGAACATTTTTGTAGCCCGCCAGAGAGGTGGTGCCTTAACCCTTTCCTATCTGACGGTACTAATTAGTACCGCCTACTTTTCCGTCAAATATTTCAAATACCCGACCGCGTAAGGGACAATTATCATTGTCGATCTGTAAATGTACCGTTTGGGAAGCCAACGACAGCACGTTATTTGAATTCTGGCGAAAAATAAACAATCTGTGAAGGTTGCAAGTTGAGACTTGAATAACTGGCGGATCAAGTGAAGTGCGGAAATTTCGAAAACATATTATAAGTAGAAAATTTATTGAGAACTGTTTTTCAGAAGACCAAGGCGTCGATTAGTTAGTAGAAACGTGTTCATAAGCGGTCCAAAAAGTCCCTTATTTTGTAAAATACAGAAATTTTGGTATAAAAATTTCCTGACGGTGCCAAAAAGTCTAGGTTTTGGAAAGTGTATTTAGAACTCCAATTAAAATCTAAAAAAATATATGTTGTTCCTTTTACATAATTTTGAAAGATTTTAATGCAAAAAGTTATATTTTCTTATTATTTTTAGTATCTGTATTAGTTTGCTGGCATTGAAACGGAAGCGGCTAAAATGGCTCTGGCGGTAAACGAGGGCAAAACAAAGTATATGCTGTCATCAAGAAAGGACGCACAACACCGACGACTTGGCCAGAACGTCAGCATAGGCAGCTATAACTTTGAGGTAGTGAAGGACTTCGTCTGCCTCGGCTCCGCGGTAAACAGTACAAACAACATCAGTATCGAAATCAAACGCAGAATATCTCTTGCCAACCGCTGTTTTTATGGGCTCAAAAGGCAATTGAGTAGTAGAGCCCTCTCTCGGAAGACTTAGCTGATTCTATACAAGACCTTGATCATCCCAATCCTGCTGTACGGCGCAGAGGAATGGACAATATCCCAAGCGGATGAACAGTCTCTTGGTCTTTTCGAGAGAAAAGTTCTGCGCGCGATCTTTGGTCCTGTTTGCGTTGATGGCATTTGGAAGAGAAGGTTCAACCACGAACTGTATGGGCTGTACAGCCACATGAGTCTAGCCAGGTGTCTACGGATACAACGCCTAAGATGGCTGGGCCATGTAGAGCGTAGAGAACTTAGCTCCGGCCCGAAGAGTCTTCGACTCTGAGCCTGTGGGACAACGCAACAGAGGACGTCCACGAACAAGGTGGCGCACACAAGCCGAGGGGGACTTCGGCCGGCTTGGTGTGCGAAATTGGAAACAGCTGGCGAAAGATCGTGCTGGCTGGAGAGGCCTGTTGAGTGAGACCCAGGTCCACCTCGGACTGTAGCGCCCTAAGAAGAAGAAGAAGATATTAAGAAGATAGAATACTTCTTAAAAATGTTTTTCTCGCAAAAACCTAGATTTGTGCAAAAAACGAATTTTTGAAGAACAATGAATGCCTTGCAACTGATGGAGGATTTAAATTTTGTATTTTTTTCAAAAAACCATGGAGAATGTACCTAAAAGTAAGGATAAGCCATGATAATGGAAGTCGAGCCATAACTTGAAAGCCCCTACACATGGGAATGCATTAATTAATTTCATACACTGTCCTTAGAGCAGAGCAGAAATGATTCCATTTCAAAATAATTTCATTTCTCGAAAACTGGAAATTATTTCCACTCGAGTTGGCTCAAAATCGAAGCAACTTCAGAGCTGAAGTTAAATCAAAGCACTTTCATGAATTTCTTCGAATCCAATTTCTGATGTGAAGGGCTGAACGGCTTTGTTACTCAGGCTTCGGCAAAGTTTCGTTGGAAATATTCAAAGAAATTCATGGAAATTCTCCAGATTCAAGAGAAGCTCTTCGGAAAGCAAACATAGATGGCAAGCAGTAAGTGCATGGCATTTTTGCTTAAGGGTTAGGGAGTAACATTTTCTCAGGCTTTCCATGAATCAACCCCTACTGGCCTACTGGTGAAATGAATATGCGAGTGGTTACTTTTCCCAGAGTCACGCAAACCGAAGATCAGGTATGCGCCTCTGTTTGTCCCCGACGACTTTTTGATAAGCCACACGATACCTCGACATCCGGTGTTCGAATACAGGTACGCACGCCTGCGAATCTCAAGAATCATTCATTCGACGTCATCCGTGGCCCTACACCCTTGACCCCACTGCGGCGATGACATGGTTCTAATTAAAATTTCAAATTTCGGTCCTTTTGTTTCACAGACACTTGAACGCGTTCTACTGGATTGAGGACTGTCGGGAGCGAGGGACAGTGACAATGGGGTACGAATGAGTTGTCGAATAGCTGGTGCCCACTGTACCATGCAACGACCAGCAACAACGACGACAGTGGTTCATGAATAAATTAAACTATTCTCCGCGGCGGCTGATGGCGGAGTGTTGGACGACACTAACCAATTTTTGGCAAGATGGGTCAAATGGCTGGCGCATATTTTTTATTCTGTTCTTTTGTTGCTTTTGAGTGTTCCGAGGGAAACAAGAAACAAGAAATCCGGCCGGGAAAGGTGGTGACATCATTTGACTGATTCATTTCAAGATGAGCACTTTTCTGTGGAAGTTTGTCGAAAGTTTTTGCTTGAATTTGAATGGGGAATGAGAAGTTTTGAGCGGTTTATTCACAACGCATCTGAAAAAAAAGAAGCGGCTTGAGAAACTCCGATTTGAATGAAAGTTTTTGGCCAAGATTGGTGCCAAGATTGCGGACGGTTGATGGTTGCTCTGAAAGAGAGACGCAACTTCAGGCAAGATTTTTTCACGAATTCATCTACTTGAAGGCGGAGAAGGAGCCAGGACATTGGGGGTTCTTTGAAATGAATCGATAAAGTTGTGTGGTCACCAATGTCTTTAGAGAAGCGATATTTTCTCCTTCAATCTCTAATCTCAAAGGACGTTTAGTTAAATTGTTTCGATCCCGGCTTTAGTCTGCTCTCAATAACATGCCTGTGTTTTCCTCTCCTTAACCCCCAATAAGAATCTCCAACACACAACTACCGCACAATTGATAGCTTTCTCTTCTTCAGTTGTTACTGCCTGGGATGGATTTGGGACTAGCTTCTACAGTAACTACTCATTTTTTTCTTTTTTTGGAGGATTTTTTGAGACTCAACTGGAGCACTCAGACTAAAAACTGGTCCATTGTACTGCCAGGTACCTAGGTTGCTACCCATGAATCTAGTCACCCTACACATGATGAGACTTTTGTTCCCCTAGCTTGTTTTCGTAGCTTACAAAAAGTGGAAACTTTAGAATCTTCCTCTGCTCTCATACAGGCAGGGTGTGCCTCAGGGATCAATCCTTGGGCCCATACTGTTCTCTATGTTTATTAATGACTTTGATGAGCTCTCAGACTCAAAACTGGTGTATCGTACCTACTCCAATGCCGTTAATTTGACCCCAACGGCAAATGGTGACTGGACCAGATTCGATTTCACTGGAATTCGAACCTGGGACCCCTTTAACTTGGGGCAGGCACTTAACCAACTGCGCCATCCAGTCGTTTTTCTATGGTCGTCTACCTTCAGCTTCTGATCCAAGTCTGGCCCGAGTCACGACGCAAAATTCTCCAAGTTGTGGTCTACGAAAGGCCGAATTCTCCTGCACACTCTTACGGACAACGTCGATGATTTCCGCAGATTTTGCGTTTTGTTGACGTACGGGTGTTGAGTTATCGTTCATTGAGCCAGTGGACGCAAATTTATCCGCCACACTGCGAAAAGTCCTCTCGGGAGGACGATTATGGCGACCGTAAAATGGGCGAAGCGCGCGGAACGTTAGGTTAGGTTAGGTTGAAGTGGCCGACTGTATAGCAGTCACACTTAGGCCAATTTAAGCCCATTGTGATACCACGCGGATCTGATGTTACCTATCCGAAAAACCACTTGGTGCTTTCAACGAAGATCTTTAGTTGATTAATGCCGGCGTTGTGCAATTCGCTAAAGTCGTTGAAGAAGTAAGCTCCAAGATGTTTCCTCCTGCGGGAGGAGAGAGCGCTACAAGTGCAGAGGAGATGCGTTATGCTTTCCTCTTCTTCTTCGTCTCTGCAACTTCTGCAGATATCATTGTGAGGGAGTCCCATTCTTCAGGCGTGAGTGCCAATGGCACAGTGTCCTGTGATAACGCCAATGAGAGACCTGTTCATTCTAAGAAGATAGAGTGAACGTTTTAGATCAAGTTTAGGCCAAATTTGTTCCTCTTCTTCTTCGTCTCTGCAGCTTCTGCAGAAATCATTGTGAGTGCCAATGACACAGTGTCCTGTGATAGCGCCAATGAGAGTCCTTAGGGATGACCTCTTCATTCTAAGGAGATAGAGTGAACGTTTTAGATCAAGTTTAGGCAAGATTTGCTTTGTAATAAGGCACGTAGTGCCATCTGACCATCTTAAGTTGGTGTTTTTAATAGTATGATTCTTTAAAAGAAGTTTAGCTGTAGCGAATGGCATGGGCGGAGGATCTCCACTAGGGAGGTTTGTGTAGATCGTACTGCTCCTGGCGAGATCATCGGCTTCACAATTCCCTAGAATGTCACTGTGTCCCGGCACCCACATGAGGTGAATATTAAAATGCTTAGCCATCTCGTTAAGAGATCTCGTTAAGAGATAGGCGGCAATTTAGGGAGGTCTTAGAGAGAAAAGTGACCGAGTTCAGGGATTTAATTGCTGCCTGGCTGTCTAAACAGATGGTGATGTCCTTCTTGGATATAACGTTGTTCTTGAGCCAAGACAGGGCTTCTTTTATTGCCATCGTCTCAGCATGGAATACGCTACAATGTTCTGGAAGGTGGAGGGATATACTAAAATTGAGATCCTTGGAGTAGACACCTATTCCTACTCTCTCGCCCGTCTTGGATCGATCTGTGAAAATACGCAGAGGATCGTCCTGCGTCTTAGTCTCAGACTTCCAGTCAGGCCTGGAGGGTATGGTGGTAGAGGAGTTTTTCTCAAAGACGAGATGAGGCAGTAGGAGGTCGGTGTCGTGGCGCGAAACGTTGCTCGAACAGAACACCCATTTCATCATTCGCACATGTTGTTGAACGCCGTGGTGATTTGGCAACAGAAACTGAATAAATGACAGCCAATTTGACAGGCGTAGCTTCAACAATTTGGCCGCCAAAGTTCGGAAGTCCCTATTGGATGACACTTTACTACGTTTGCTCTTGTTTATCATCAGACCCATTTTTTGCCATTTCAATGTCAGCAAATGCCTTCGGATATGTTAATTTTCGTTCCAATAACCTACTCGCCCAAATTCTGACTCTCATGCTGACGTTCGATAATTTATACCCATGATCATGCAACTGTCATTTGAAGGTTTAGTCACAGACGGTGACTGAATTTGTCATAGGATGTCAAGGGAAAATATTCCGGACTTTGATGGATCGCGATACAGCGCTCTTTACAAGGATCTTTACCTTCGATTCGCGCGATTGACTAATTAAAACGGATGTCTACCTCTGCTCTCGTTTAATTTTTCAATGCTTTCCATGTACACAATCGCGGATGTACCTCAAGGTTGGCTGATGAGTCCAAGCGTATTTACCCTGCATGATCGCGGCAATTGTTTGTTCTTGTAGTGTTATGGTTGGACACGCTGAGGACAAATTAATGACAGTGTTCTTTGGCAGACGATCTACTGCAGGAATGAATGCCTTCAAGGTCGGGCTTAATTAAGTCGTTTATTCGGTAGAATACTTGTATCAGTGCTTGAGGGTGAGTTGCGGTCAAGGTGCTATTCATTTGAATACATTTTTATGGGGAAAAACCAAAGGAAACACATACAGCCTTGGCCAAATGTATTAGGCACCCTTTAATATTCGTTATATCTTTAAAAGGCAACAAAATAAATGAAATAAGAGGGAAAAATAAAAATCGTTTACAACCTCAGATAATGTCGCCGAAAATCATGAAATTCAAACTAATTACTTCCGATAAGTGATTTGGCAGCAAAGACAAAAAGATAAGGATGCCTTATACCAAGGCCAAGGTATTTGGCCAAGGCTGTATAGTTTTCTTAAACGATTTGAAGGATCGGGGTCAATGATACTATGATTCCAGTCTTCAATAACGTCATCCCTACCAAATATGAAGTCATTCCATTCAGGTGCCAGGTTAAAGTTCTCCAGAATCGTTATTTTCCAAAATTTTGCAGAAGTGAGTCAAAAGCAAAAAAACGCAACCATTGGACAAGACCAAATGGGTCTTCCGACAATCTCTCACGAAACCAAACATACGCCGTCACAAGAGAGTGGTGTCATCTAAAGACGACATCACTTGGGCTATGACAAAATAGCAACAACCCCAATTTTGACAAGGTTAAGTCGAATTATACTCGGAATTCATCATGCGACCATATTCACCAGCATCGAGTACTAAGAAACCCCGAAAACAATACACAGACCGTCCCCTGGTTCGCCCCTTTGCTCAGCAGAGCGTGCCTTCGCCTCATTACTCGAAATCTCGAACTTTACCTGAACCAAACCTACTGAGCAAATGAGATTTAGAGAGAAATTAATTCGTTCAATCACGTGTTGTCGCACAGCGTCTCCCCCTCGGACAGTTGGTTACACCATTCCCACATTGGACCATTCCATGTCTGTCCCTTGAACTCGGCGAGACGGGGGAAAATGGAGAAATGAAAAAAAGAACAAAAAAAAAAATTCGTGTTCAACTCCAGCACCCACAGACCACTCTGCCACCCCGTTTGGCTGGAAATCAACGAAACGAAAATGAAATTTTTATTGAGCGGTGTTACTTTTTTTTGGCGGCAAACGTAACCAACGAGAGTGTCGACTGTGACGACGACGAAGATACAATAAATACATCCGTCGGATACAAACTCCCCGTCACTCGTCATTTTCCATCCGCAGCCAGCAGCAACAGGTGATGGTGTTCCGCCCGGATTTGGATTATTAATTTCATTTTTCTGGTGTGCACAAGTTCGTTCGTCAGGATCCCGGGATTTAAAGTCGATTCAAGTTCGACTGCCAGTGAAGTACTTATATCGCAGGCTGAGGGATACTCGTATATCCGTATCTACGCGTTCGCCTCAGTGTTCATTTTCCGTCGCGAGTTTTAAGCGCAAGGTCTCATGTGCTGCTACCGCTTTTATTGCTCATAAATAACCAAAAATAATAG
This sequence comes from Myathropa florea, assembly GCA_930367185.1. Taxonomy (NCBI): domain Eukaryota; kingdom Metazoa; phylum Arthropoda; class Insecta; order Diptera; family Syrphidae; genus Myathropa; species Myathropa florea. The sequence goes on from OV884003.1 coordinate 20,537,870, forward strand.
AGTTGGCTTTTGTGATTTGTGCTTACTTATATTTTTGTGTTTTAATGTTCTTTGTGGAGATATATATCGCATGAGGATTGTCATTTTGTAAGACTGAAATACGATTCCATATATCATTTCGGTTTTGATTTAAAACGCTGCATTGTGCGCTCGTCCTTTTGTCGTTTGTCGAAGCAATTCTGTGCGAGTGTGTTCGGGAGCCGTCCGATTATCCTGATTGGCAAATATGGAACCCATTAAACTGGTATGTGTTGTTTTTTTTTTTTTTTTTTTTTATTTGCAGTGTTTGGAAAACGAATACATTTTTTTTTGCGGGGTTTTTGTCGTGTCTTTTTTGTGTCACACTGAGTTGGAAGGGTTTTTGAGTTACTTGCCGATTTCGAAAATATCGATTGTTTTAAAAAGTAATTTTTAAGATTTTATAAGCACCCAGTTCTAAATAATTCTAAATATTTTAAAATATGTCCAGCTTTAAAAATTGAGTTTCGAGCTGTGATGTTTTTCCGCCTTTTAATTCTCGCATGCACTGGTTAGCGCGCAACGGACAACGGCATCGGCTTAGGATAGGCACATGGAACGCCTCATTGCTCACAGGAACCCCGCGACCCCTTTAGTGGAACATGCGGGTCACTGAAAATGGTGATGATGATGACGTTTTTCCATTCGAAAGTTCCTTTGTGCCTGGCTTTCCTTTGTCAACCGCGATGTTTAATCAGCCTGATCACGAAAGTACTTTTATCAAAGCGACAAAAGGCGTTTTGAGAGTAATAATAATAATAATGGCGGCGTTACAGTCCGAGGTGGACCTGGGCCTAGCTTCTCAGCAACCACTCGTGTTGTGCGTGCTATTGTTCTCTCACGAGCGTAGGGGGCTTAGAGTTTAATGCCGACTCCGATCAGCGAGATTGAGAAGCTTTTTCTAGACGGTTATACTCTTTGAGCATTGTCAGTGACTCGAAAGAAGTGGAGCCGTGAAAAAAATGTTTGATGTTTTTTTTCGAGATTAGAACCGACGACCTCGAGGGCAGCAGTCGACGCACCTTTTTTTTTTTTTTTTTTTTTTTAAAGTATTTTTATTTTTTTTTAAACAAAAATTCCTTACATGCTAGATATAAAAACACTTAAAACTAGCTAATATTAAACTAAACATATGTTTTTACTAAACTAACTTACTGACCCTATGCGGGTGCTCTAAGCTAACCTAATCTTATTTATAATTTGCCTTTCGGCGCAAGGATTTATTTTTATTATTAAAAAGAAAGAAGACTTATGTACTAAACCAAGAAAATTTTAAAAAAACTTGGCATAAACAATTCATTTTTTTTTTCTTAAAAACTACTTAACCTAACTTAAAATAAATTATCCTAACATACAAACTACCTTAAAAACTATCTTAACTATGTCCGTAACAACATACGGACGCGTGCACCAGGGCGTAAGTACAATGTATGCATTTCATACATTTAATACGCCGTGGTGCACCTTTTTTTGTGTTTTGTATGTTTTTTGGTTTTTTATTTTTTTTATTTTTTTTTTTTTTTATTTTCGTATTTTTGTATTTTTTTTTGGTTTTCTATTTTGTATTTTTTTTTTTTTTTTTTTTCTTAATCTACCTTACACTATAACCTAAACTATGTGAGTTGGCCACCAAAGCTCAACCAAAAAGTCCTGCTCTACGAAGTTAGCGGCGGCGAAGGCTGATTTTGATGCAACCACCAATAAAAATGCCGTTCTTTGGCAGACTCTGTCCTGTCCCGGGCAGAAATCGCCCTGCTGAACCGAAGAAGATCCTCGTGGCTGCGAGCGACGTCCGGCTCGTATTGGAGTCGCCTGTCCACTGTTCGGCGTACGACATGGAAGATAATAGGACATCCTTCCATATCCTGGATCAGGCCTTTCTCATCCAAATAGAGGAATGCTTCGGGAGGAATAAAGCCGTTCAGGCGCACCTTCTCATTGTACATTATATTGGGGTAGTAAGCCCCAAAGATCAGACCATTGGTTGAAGTCATAGCTCGTGCAACATGCCTTCGAATCAGCTTAATAATAAAATTATCTATCCTGATCAGGTTTGCCTCGTTGTACAAGACCTCATTGGGATAGAATTTCTTGTACTCGGATTCGGGTGTGCGATACAAACGGAGGCAGGCCCGAAGACACTGCCTCTCGAACACCCTCATCTGTTCCATCTGGGAAGGACTCACGTTGAACCACACTGGACAACCGTATACCATGACTGGCCGAATGAGGGCCATGTAGCAGATTACCTTCACCCTGGTATCAAGTTGGCTGCTATAAAACAACCTTCTTGCCACGGCAAAGGCTTTCTTGGCTTTCGTCAGAGCAGCAGCTATATGTCTGTCGAAATATAGATACTGATCCAACCAAATGCCTAAGTACCTGACTACACTTTTCACTGCTAACGGCTCCCCCTGCGGGTCAACTATGCCGAACTTGCGCCAGTTTCTTTTCGTATCCCCCGAGGCCTTGGACAGCGGGGTTCTGAACAGAATAGTTTCACACTTCCGGAAGTTGATTTTCAACTTCCAGTCGTCGCAAAATCGCTGAATCTTATCGAAGTCACGCTGCAACAAGATATTTATTAATTCGACCTTAGAACCTGATCTGTACGCTATCAGATCATCGGCATACGCTATTAAGTTTGGCATTGAACCTATAAGATCGCTAGTGAATATAGCGAACAGAATCGGCGAACCAACTGCCCCCTGTTGCAACCCATTTTTTATGTGGAATATTGTGGTAGAAGTTACGTTGCCATTTTTCACAACGAACCTCCTTCCTGTGATCATATCATAGATCATATATAGCAATGGTTTACTGATACCCAGCCTGACCAACTTGAGGAAAAGGCCTTCTAGCCATACGGTGTCGAACGCCTTCTCCATGTCTATCAGGCAGGCACCCGTGCATTCGGTCTTGTTATTATTCAATTGAATGTCGGATACCAATTTGGACGCGGCATGTGTTGTATCATGCCCCGCCCTGAAGCCGAATTGGTTATCCGGTATAATTTGTTTTTCCTCGACCCATTCTTTCAGAGTTCTAATGACAATCTTCTCAAAGACTTTGCTTATACACGGAAGAAGACTTATCGACCGGAGATTTGTCGGGATTGAAGTATCTTTGTCCTGTTTAGGGATCGGTTGTACCACCGCCGTTTTCCAATGGGCTGGGTAATAAGCATTACTCAGCGCATTGTTAAACAGGACTGTGTATACATCCACCGCCTCGGAGGGGAGATGGCGCAGAACAATATTCGGTATACCATCGATTCCCACTGACTTCTTCTTCTTCAGTGAGTTGAAGATACCCTGGAGTTCATCTCTCGAGATAAGGATGGAGTTGTTTCCATCATCGGCGACGACATTATTTGCCAGAAAATCGTCATTGAACCTGGTGAAACCAGGGTTCAGTCGACGCACCTATCCACTACGCCACGGCGCCCACGTGAAATGGTTAACTTACTGAATATTTTGACAGCTGGATGTCATTGATATCTTTGACAGCCGCTGAAACATTTTAAACAACAATTGAAGAATACTCTGCAAGATAACTCTGAGAAGGGGGTAAAAGTACAGGCCCCACTTCTACAATGCACCTCAATGCACCCCTCGTTGAGATCTGACAAAACGCAATACCTCCTCGAATGCACTGCTTCCTCAATCGAACAGGAAGCTTTAAGGCATCGTACGCCACGAAAATACATTCTGTGTTTATCCGCCTCTCGGTGTGCAAATTTAAGCCCCCAACGGATGCGTTCATATGCATTTTATGCAAAATCCAGAGTGAAGAGAATCCATTTGCAAATCAATTCTGTTGACTAATAAATAATATATGTATCGATACTCGAGTTTTTTACGCACATCCCCCACGGAGGGTGTTATATGGTTCACCACTTCGTTTTTCTTTCACTCTTACTTCCTGGTTTTTGCCTCAATTATTCAGCGTCACACCGAACCGAATTGCCATTACAACGAAACGGTTTCACTGGTTTCCCTCGATTCTTTTCCCATTAAAACAAACACGAAAACTAATAAATTTCGACCGCAATTCATGCATTCTCCTCCATGCAGCCACGGGTATCCTGGAATAAATTGATATTGATAAATTCCCGCTGCAAGGTGTAAAGGGGGGCTTAAAAAAAGGGACCACAACCTCTATGCAAATCGATGCAATTTTTCGATGACAACCGTTGATGTCGGCGTCCGCGTGTTCGACGCACAGCCGAAAAATTAAATGCATTAATATGAAAAGTTATTGAAAACAATAAATACAATACATCGAACCGAGCTCTCTGTGGAGATGATAAACATGAACGATTGGCGGCTCCAATGACCACTTTGGAGCAGTTTATTTTCATTAAGCACTTCATTTATGTCGCGACACTGCTTTGTGCGCGTGTGTGTGTGGAAGGGACATCCCCATGGGAGGACACATCCTGAACGGAAATTTATAAACGTTAATTTCGATATTTCGTTTAAAGGCGGGCGTGTCACCAGTCAACGATTATTTGGGGACCTCTCGTGGCCTTATGTTTGCTGCTTGAAATTTATTAATTTATTTTCCTTTTCCTGTCAGTTTTCTCGTTTTTTTTTCGTTTTCCTTTTTTTTAATTATCCCTTCCCTTTAATAATTTTAAACATACGGCTTGTTGATCGATGGGACCGAACTTATGGAGCACATTAAACGGGGGGTGGGCTTGGGTTGGGTGGCGTAAAGCAGGATGCGGTTAATCGTCGAGGCCTTAATGCGGTATTAATGCCGTTATGCTCAACGGAAATGTATCGATGAAGCTGATCGATTATGAAAACCGACCGGAAAATGTAATAACACCAGAAAACACATAAAACACATGTAGACACGCGTGTGTTCACTGTGTAAGGTGGTAGAGCACACGATTACTTCCTCTTGATGAAGGGAAACGTTTATGACGCAATTTGCCTTAATTTACTTTAACTTTGCCGAAGTATGGAATGTGCAAAATTTCAGGCCTTTAGGGTCGAATTAAAGTTAAGAAGTCTGTAAAAAGTGTCAGGCTTTTGATAACTCAAACGTGAAGTCAGATTTGAAGGATATATGGCATAAAGACTACGCTATTATTTCTGGACGTGATCGTTATCGATCTACTTATCAAATATCTTCTTTTCCGAACATTCTTTTCGAATTTTTGGCTCGATCTTTTGATGAAAATAGAGATCCCGCAGCTGAGAAGCTAGGCCACCTCGAACTGTAGCGCCACCTTTATTATAATATTGAAGATTCCTCAGACTTTAGATTGTCCTGCTGGCTAAAGAGCTGAAACTCTTCACTACTATGTGCAGACAGATTCCTTATACAGCTTCTTATCCACTGTTAACTAATTTTAGAGAAAGCAACGCGATGTAACTTTTTCAATATAATTCTTGAGAAGATCGTGTAGAACTCACAGGCCAACACAAAAGGCACGATCTTCCAAAAGTCCGTACAACTGCCAGCATACGCTGACGACATTGAAGTAATTTGTCAAACTCAGTGAGTCGTCAATGAGATATTTTCTGACACTGAATAGGCGGCCAAAATGTTTTTTTCAGTGAATAAGGGAAAAATGAAGTAAGAGCTGTATTAGCGAAAGAAGGCATAACATCGACGGCTTGATCGCAATACAAGTCTAGGCAGGGATAGACTTTGATGTCGAACTCAGCGTAAGGCGTTGACTGTAATGGAAGCATTAAAAATGGGTCTACGAGTAGCTGTAATAATAATAATTATAATGGCGGCGCTATAGTCCGAGGTGGACTTGGGCCTAGCATTTCAGCACCCACTCGTGTTGTGCGTGCTATTGTTCTCTAACGAGTGGAGGGGACCTACAGTTTAATGCCGACCCTGAACGGCGAGATTGAGAAGCTTTTTCTAGACAGTCATACTCTTTGAGCATTGTCAGTGACTCGAAAGAGGTGGAGCCGTGAAAAATGTTTGGTGTTTTTTTCGGGAAACGAACCGAGCGTAGGAGTCGACGCACCTAACCACTACGCCACGGCGCCCCTGGTTGTAAACCAGGTCAAAAAAAAAACGAAGTATTTGCTGTCATTAAGAAAAGACCCACAACATCTTGGCAAGACTTGGCAAGAATGTCACGCTTGGCAGCTTAAACCTTGAGGTAGTGAAAGACTTTGACTGTCTCGGCTCCGCAGTAAACAGTACAAACAACATCAGAACCACGATCAAATGCAGGACAACTCTTGTCAACCCCGCTTTGTTTGGCCTCAAAGGCAATTGAATAGTAAGAGCGTCTCTCGAAAGACCAAGCTGACTTTGTAAAGGATCGTTCATTAAGCGCTTCCTATCTTTAAATTTACGTAAAACAAAGTGTCTGTAAGATACCATCGACATTTTTATTCGTTCGAAAGTCCTATTGATGCCATTGTGTAAAGGGTATAACATCGATGTTCACCGCGACTTTTTTCAGTGGCGCATAACCGAAATGTTCATAACTCAGTTTTCCTAATTCAGCTGCATAACTCAGGGTGAATTTGACCAATGACATGCGCTATTTTGGCTTCGAGGGCCACTGTGGTTTGTGGCTTATTCGCATAGAACTGCGACTTCAGAAAGGCCTACAAGAAATTGTCTAACAGGGTTAAATCGCACAATCTCAATGGCCAATTCACATCACCTCCATGTGAGATTACCATGCCCTAGAATCGCTCGTGCGTGGGCGTTGGTGTCCATATCTTCCACTTCAGGCAAAAAGAAGTTGGTAATCATCGACCTATAGGGCTGGCCGTTAACGGTGGTGTCTTGGCAAACGTCGTTCTCAAAGAAATGCGGACCGATGTCGCCGCCTGACCAAAATCCAGACCAAACAGTGATTAGTTCGGGATGCATTGGGAGCTCTTGTATTTCATGTGGATTGGTATCGTCCCAAATTCAACAATTTTGTTTGTTGATGCCTTTTCGTTAAAAGTTGAGGTCAGTTTCCAACTACTCCAGAGCCCATTCAGCGAACACATGTCGTTGTCTATGGTCCTTTACCTTCAGCTCCTGTTGAATGGTCTGTTGAATTTTGTACTGGTGCAGGCACAAGTCACGTCACGACGCAAAATTCGCCAAGTTGTGATCTGCGAAAGGCCACAAGGAGTTCTTGTGAGCGACGCGAAATCGACTACGGCCTCGGATTCTCCTGCACACTCTCACGGACAGCGGCGTTGTTTTCGGCAGACCTTTCTTTTCGTTGACTTACGGGTGTTTGTTTGTATGAAGTCGAGTTGCCACATTAATAGATCAAGTGATTAGATCTTTTGGGCAGTCCTTGTTGAATTAGGGTGGATCAGAACAGAACACTGGCTGTGGGGTCAAAATTCACATAGTCCTTAATGTAATCTGCCGTAGAATTACAGACTTTCTTTCGAGCATTTGCTAAGGCTAGACCTGCAGCGCTAGGAAAAATTACAGTCCTCCAACATAAAGAGATCGCTAGTGTAAATGTAAAGGGCCTTCTCAGCTTCTCAAGGTAGCCCTAAACGACGAACTTGCTCGTGTTCGCCGCATTTTCATCGTGTATGGGCTGGTTCGCGAGCCGCTCACCGTTGGCGAAAAATTTCAATTTTGTCGTGTTCGTTGCCTTTGATGTGTAGGGCCATGTTCGCGAGCTAACCTAATTTTTGCTGTGAACGTCGCCGAGTGCATATCGGACATTAGCACAGTCAGCCACGATTTTATCGAGGAATTCACCACTTGCGCTTTCCTATCACACATGTTGACGGTTTGAAGAAACAACACGAAATGAATGTTCGCCGTGTAGGGGATAACGCAAACGAGCAAGTTCGGCGAGCATGTTCGTCGTTTAGGGCTACCTTCAGCAACCATTCGTGGTGTGCGTGCTTCCGTTCTAAGCGATTAGGCGATTAGGGCTCTGATATTTTGTTTCAAGCCGAAACTATTACTTTAGAAATCCTTTGAGGAAATTTGTCTCTCGAATGCGATTCCATCAGGTAGGCGACCGCTTGGCAGACCTAGGATGAGATGGTTGGACCAAGTCCAAACACTTGCATGGTTTCGCTTGGGCATAGCTCCTGATGAGTTAGAGTCGATGGCGGAGGATCGAGTGGCCTGGAGATCTCTCGTGCATGCATGGTCCCCGCGACCCCTTTAGTGGAACATGCGGGTCATTGAAAATGAGATGAGAGAAATTTGTCTCTCTTTGGGTTTTATGTGTAATCGTACATCTTTGAGATGACATCAAGATTTTAAAGTTTGCTGAATTTGGTAAGATTGCAGCTTTAGCTTGAAAATATTTTTCATTCTCTTTTCATAAAGTACCTGGCAACCATTTTCTCTGCCGTAATAGATTTCTGAGACGTCTCTGCGCAACTTCAATACAGTGCCCCACAAAAGTATTCGGAATTATGTTTTTTTCCTGGATTTTAGTATTGTTAAACAAAAAATAATTATTATAATTATAACAAAAAAAAACAGTTTTAATTCAACATTTATTCTCTGTTAACAAAAAATCAGAAAAAATAACGCATGGTTTCTGCATGCAACAACAATAAAATGCAACAAACTAGGACCCAGGAAAAAACATAATTCCGAATAGTTTTGTGAGGCACTGTATGTCTAAACTACTTATTCCATTACTTTTATGGAAATCCAAAAATAATCTATACCGTTGTACCCAAAATCACTCGAATAACCAATAACCCCAGTCCTAAAATTCAATATAAGGCAAACGGTTTTGTTCTCTGAAAAAATGAATCCAATCCTAAAACCTACAAAAAAAAAAACACCAGATATTCGTTTTGATTCCCTGCAATCAGAGAGACGAAAAATATTGCCAAAATTGTATTTGAATAGAATAACGAAACAATGAATCTATTTACGAGATACAAAAATCCAAACATGACCAAGGTCCGGTGCCCGTTAGTTAATTCCATTGTTCGGGCCTTTCCACAATTTTCTGTTACGCTCATCGAAAAGTGGAGAGAGAAAAAAAAGAGGAAAGAAAACAAGTTTTTTGGGGAAGCAAAAAGTCATGCCCTGGACCAGCCCTGAAAGTATGTTATTTTTTGTTTCTAACTTAATGTGGACTCGCCAGTTGCCCAGAATTCACAAAAGTTATGCAAACATGTCCTTTTCATCATTTTTTTGTTCCGTCTGTGTGTCTCTTTCAGGTTTTAGTGCGACCATAAGCCTTTGGCACATGGATGTGCCAACGGCGTTAAATATATTCTAGTCCATTTTTTTTCGCACTCGAAATTAAAATACAATTTTTGACGAGGGTATTAGGATTGTGGGAGAGGTTGGATTTGAATTTTTGCTGTTTTTTTTTTTTTACTTTCACGTGGGCTGATTCGAAATGTTGGCTTTAATTCAATAAAACAAAAGAGATGCTTTGTTAATTTAAATTCAATTTAATGCTTTAACTTATGGAGTTGATGGGAACAAATTTGGGAAATATATTTTCTAGGGGAGAAAAAGCTCGGCCTTTGCGTCCTCAGTTAAGCTTATTAGCGTCAATCAAATTTTGTCAACTTTGTTATCGTCAAAGTTGTACTAAATCGGGCTTTGAATTTTACGAAATGTACGTGAAAGGTAATTGTAATGCAAGGGATTTTGCTCGCTGTTCATGTTGGAGGGTAAATGGGCCTCGTCTCGCTATGGTCGTCGAGGACCCATTGTAATGCTTGTTTATGTTAATTCATTACAAGATTTTTTTGCGTTTTATGAGACAAAGTTTGCTGTATTAGACTATCAACCTTAAGTTAGGTAGGTAGGTAGGTAGGTATGGTGGCTTCCAACGTATGCACATTGGCTTGACTTAGACCCATAGGGTCCATTGTGTTGCCACATCCAGCTTCCTGCTGTTCATTTCTGGAACCAGTTCGATTTTTGGACTAATATCCATAGTTTCTCGAAGTCCTTTTCGGATATATCTGTTAGTGAGCTTATATTGTATTCTTCCTTATGGAGGCTAAGGCTGGACAATTGCATAGTAGGTGTGAGGGGGATTCCTCTTCCTCTTCATTCATGCATCTACTACAGTAGTCGTTATATGGTAACCCAAATCTTACGCCTTCCCATAGCGCAGTGTCCTGTGAGGACATTTACTAGCTTACCCAGATTGTTCCTGCTTAGGCTAAGGATCGCTGTGGTTTTCCGGAGATCCATTTTTGGCCATGTTTTACTTGCGTGTTGACAAGTATATAGTTTTATCCATCTCCCATCTCTTCCGAGAAAATTCCAGCACCTACTCCACTACCAGTCTTAGAACCGTCTGTGTAGATCTCCCTTGCGTTGTTACTACTTAGCACCGAGTTTGTTTCCCTTAAGTCCTTAAAGTTTATGAGACAAACCGAGGCCTTCACACAGTCTGGAGAGAGTGGATCGCGTAACTCAGATGTCAACACTTGAGGCACGATCTTCCACAAGTCTGTGCAACTGTTTGCATTGCGGCCAAGATGGATCTTGCGATGATTGAGGGTAAGACGGAGAACACGCTGTCTACAAAAAAGGTCCATCAAAACCGACGTCTTGGACAAAACGTCACAAAAGAGAGATACAACTCTAGTTAGCAAATGACTTTGTCATCCTAGGGCCTGCGGTAAACTCCGGAAATTACACGACCGCGGAGATTAAACGTGGAGATAACTCTGGCCAATCATTGTGTCTTTGGGCTTTTTTTTATCGGAGGGTTTTTGAAAAACTACTGGAGCACTCAGACTCAAAACTGGTCCATTGTACTGCCAGGCAGCAACCTACTCCAGTGCCGTTAATTTGATCCCAACGGCAAATGGTGACTGGAACAGATCCGATTTCACTGGGATTCGAACCTAGGACCCCTCGAACTTTGGGCAGGCACTTAACCAACTGCGCCATCCAGTCATATGTCATATGTCTTTGGGCTTGAACGGCAATTGAAAATTTGAGCCCTCTCTTAAAGAACCAAACTATCTGCATATATACATATAAGACCTTGATAGTCCCCGTCCTGCTGTATGTATGCAGAGGCTTGAACAATATTAAATACGGACGAAGAGATTCCTGGTCGCTTCGAGAGAAAAATCCTTCGAATTATATTTGGTCCTGTTTGCGCAGTGGGAGTTTAGAAGAGAAGATTGAACGACGAACTTTACGAGCTGTGCAGCGACATTGCCCTAGTCAAACGAATTCGAATGTTTCGACTCAGGTGAGTGGGACATGTAGAGCGAATGGACACAAACGCTTCGGCTCCGAAAGTCTTCAATTCCAACTTCGAGAGTCAACGTGGTAGATCTCCGATGGCGTGCCCAGCTAAAAACGGACCTCAATCAACTAGTTGTACGAAACTGGAGGCGCCTAGCCCAAGACCATGCTAGTTGGAAAGGCATGTTGACTGAGGTCTACGTCCACTCCAGACTGTAGCGCCCGCTAAAGAAGAAGATGAAGAAGAACTTTGTCCATATCCTTGTACAGCTAGTAGGTTATGTCTTCTCCTCCATTCACCTTCCTCGAAGTCAGGATCAAATATCCGACGTAGAATTTTGTTTCGAAGGCACCAAAAATCAGCTCTGCAGTCCTGCTTTCGGCCTGTATGGTTTTATATCGCCGAAGCCTTGGCCGCTGATGCCAGAGGGCTTGGTCTGGATAACTGAAAGCTGTGTGCCCCGGATGGTAGGGCGTAAAAGGCTGCCTTGTCTCAATCAGAGACCTTTAACGGGTCGGGAGCTCGCTAAGAAGAAGAAGATACGAATACTTCTTGAGTCACAGACATTACTTAGGGAGTCCTGACAAGAGAAGCTTCTCACATTTAGCCACTTGCAGTCAGAATAAAATTGTAGGTCCCGTCAACTTGTGAGAGAATAATAGGAGGTCAAAATTCCTAATAATAGGAGCCAAAGAGTTAGAAGCTGGGCCAGACTAGAATTTGTATGCCCCTTTTTTCATATTTTCTTCAACGATGTTGGCAAGGCCTTTCCGGTCGACCAACAGCGTGTGGGTAGAATGCTAGGTAGGTAAGTGAGAGGGTGCTCCTGTGATTGGTGTCGCGGTTCACTTAGACGAACAGTTGAGCCCACTGTGCCCTGGGAATGGGAAGTACCCCGTGAGAACTACCATTTCCACCGAAAAGTAGAACCACCCAGACTGTTGTGTATATCTCAGGAGGCGCTTCAGCTCTATTTTGTGCAAAATGCTAAGCTGTGGAGGGTTGACATAATCAACACAAATGTCACCAGTAAATGCTCTTAAGTATTCATCAACAATTTTCTCGAAAATTACATTTTAAAAGAACAAAAAAAATATAAGACCGCACACTGAACCCTGCGGCACTTCCAGATATGTTGACACAGCGAATATATTTCCTGACTTGAATATATTCCAAAATATCTGCTTTGCTGCTGCATACTCCCGCCTTTTCCCGCAAAGACGTTGAATTTCTTTATTTCCTCACTACAAAACCAACTTCTGGTACAACTGCAAAGATACAGCAAATATTCCACAGCGGCTTTGACTTCTGTGGCAAACTGCTACAAAGGAACTCTTATCCACGCTCCCATCCCTGTAGAAATTCCCAACTCAATCGATTTTTTCCCCCTCACATCTCACCAAAAAGAATTGAAAAACGCCTTAATCAAACGCTTGTAACACATGGCAGACACTGTGGCAACTGTACTGTCCTATTGCCATTAATTTGCGGCATTCGAGCCGAACGTCAGATTGTTGGACTCATTAAATGAACTTTCGCTCGCTCTGCCATCACCATTAAAAGAAGCCACAAAGCCACAGAAAAACCAGCAAGCGAAAGAGTTTCTGACCACTGACAAAAAAAATATGAAAGAAAAAAAAAATCCTAAATTCATTCACGTCCGTGTGCAATAACTCCAGGACCGGCCTGCACTGGACTGGATTCACTTTTGGTCAGCGCATGGCCTGACATCCAACGGGGAATCAAGCACTGGACCGTCACGTCCTTGAATACATGTAGTTTCGGTTCTCTAGCACTTCCTGGGGAGGAGCACATTTCCCTCGACCGCCATCAAAGAGAGTCCGAATGCGTTTCAAGGAACACTGTAATGACGAACATCCGGTCGCTGGGGAGTATCCCCACAATTTCATGGTGAAAGCATTTCGAATTTGGGTCAAAGCCCTTTTGAATCATTAGCCAGTCGCTCGTGGCAATCATTCCCGACCAAGAACTGCGGGTGAGACCCATCGATGCGAGAAAATTGCGTTCAAAATGCTTCAAAATTATATTTTGCGGGCATTGTGCGAGAGTCCGCGGACAAATGGTCTACGTCCAGAGCAGAGTAGAGTGCTCGTATTTCAGGTAAGCAAATAATTAATTAATCACGCTGGCTGTTGGCGGGTGCGCACTTTAAGTGCCGACACATAGTCCAAAAAAAAAAGTCTGCGGCTGACAAGTGAATATTGTGCGGTGCACACCGTTCCCGCCGGAAGTGGTTTGCTTGACTAACAAAGCGTGGAGCGCTGCGTTAACCGGTGGATTGTCAGCTCGGATATCGGGTTAGTTCCAGACACCCTGTGCTGCGGGCAATAGAATGACCGAATCGCCCCCGATGACGATTTTGGATGTTGATAGGTCATGTATGAGTAAACCGTGGCGAGTACATGAATATATGATGGGGCGTACGGCTGCACGGGATGCAGATAATTGAAGAAATTAAGGTTATGGTTGGGTTCAGTCATTAGCCTCAAATGAGCTTCGATGTTGGAAATATGAATTATGGAGCTTGTTGTAGGTTTGGCGGGACGATGATGCCTTCATTTTTGTTTTGAGTCCCCTGAAAATCAAGGGTATTTCATTAAGCGCTTCCTATCTTTAAATTCACATAAAACAAAGCGAGTGTGAGATATCACTGACATTTTTTATTCGTTTGAAAGGCCTGCCATGCCATTATGCATGGAATAAATTATTCCTTCAAATATTAGCCACGGCTTTTCTGGGTGGCACGCATCCACAATGACCAACTTTCAATGACTTTGGCGCATAAATCAGGCTGAATTTGACCGATGGCATGGGTTATGTTGGTTTTGAGGAACGCTGTGGTCTGCGGCTTATTTGCATAGACCTGCAACTTCAGAAAACCCCAAAAGAAAAAGTCTAACGTAGTCAAATCGCACGATCTCGGTGGTCTGTTGATATCACCTCCACGTGAGATGACCATGCCCTCGAGTCAGTCGTGCAGAATTTCCAGTTTGGCGTGAGCTGTGTGGCACGTAGCGCCATCCTGTTGAAACAACATGTTGTTGGTGTCAATATAATCCAATTCAGGCCAAAAGAAGTTGGTAATCATCGACCTATAGCGCTCGCCGTTGACGGTTATGGACTGGCCAACGTCGTTCTTAAATAAATATGGACCGATGCCGCCGCCAGACCAAAATCCACACCAAACTGTGATTTTTCGGTATGCATTGGGCGCTTTTGGATCTCATGTGGATTGTTTTTGTCCCAAATTCGACAATTTTGTGTGTTGACGTACCCATTCATCCAGAAATGGGCGTCGTCGCTGAAGATGATTTTTCGATGAAAATTAGTGTCAGTTTCCAACTGCTCCAGAGCCCATTCAGCGAATACATGTCGTTGTCTATGGTCGTTTACCTTCAGCTCCTGGGTCTGTTGAATTTTGTACGGGTGCAGGCCCAAGTCTCTACGCAAAATTCACAAGTTGTGGTCTGCGAAAGGCCGAGTTCTTATGAGCGACGCGAAATGATCTGCCTTGGATTCTCCTACACACTCTCACGGACATCGGCGATATTTTCGGTAGATCTTGCGTTTCGTCGACGCACGGCTGTTGGATTATCGCTTACTAAGCCAGTGGACTCAAATTTATCCACCAGACTGAGAATAGTCCTCTCAGTAGGACGATTATGGCGACCGTAAAATGGGCGAAGCGCGCGGAACGTTGCCTGAACAGAACACCGGTTTTGATGAAACAATTTTATCATTTGGACGAGTTGTTGAAGGCTATGTCTATACATAGTGATTTGGCAAAATAGACCGAATAAATGACAGCCAATTTGACAGATGTAGCTTCAACAATATGGCCGCCATCAATTGTCAAAGTTCGGAAGTCCCTATTGGAAGTCCCTTGTGTCGAGCTACTCTGCCCTGAAGGTGTTTTGAGTGTTGAAGACGCAAAGTGTGTTTTTTAACTTGACGTGATCTTCCCTTCTGCTCGGACAGTCAAGCGGCCTTGAAGGCATTGAATTCCCATCTCGTAAACTCCAAATCCGTCAAGGACTGCATTAAAGAGCTTAAAACCCTGAACCGCCACAAAATCCTTCTGTGCTGGGTTCCTGGACACTCCAACATTGAAGGAAACGAAAAGGCAGATGAACTGGCACGGGCAGGTTCAAGTTCAGGCGCAGAATCGGCTGACAATACTATCCATCCTCCTATTAGCTCAGCCAAAAGACTCATTGAGCAAGTATCTGTGTCATCAGCAAACGATCAGTGGGAAAGCCACCCAGGCTGCGTCATATCCCTCTGCTTATGGCCCAAATATGATATCAACAAAACCAAATCGCTCATATCCAACAATAAGAAAATCATACGCATCTTAACAGGGGTTCTCACTGGCCACTGCACGATAGGTGCAATGGCTAAGAGACTAAACGTCCCAAGGAACAATTTCTGTAGGAGCTGTAGGGATGAAGAAGAAGTTGAATCAGTGGAGCATCTCCTTTAACATTGCCCTGCTCTACAAGAACGACGGCTCACTCACTTGAAAGCAAGGTTCTTTCACGAGCTCAGCGATGTGGCGAAGATACAGATCCCTGACCTAAGGAAATTTCTAACTAGAACGGGGTGGTTTTGGAATTGCATACTGATTCTGCGTTAATTCTCGGTAAGCATGCAATCCTTATAGGGCATACACAATGGACCTTCACGGCCTCTAGGTGTAATTGGTGGCAACAGCATAAAGCCCTCCTAACCTAACCTAATTGGACGTGATTTGGCAAAACAGACTGAATAAATGACAGCCAATTTGACAGATGTAGCTTCAACAACATGGCAGCTATCAACTGTCAAAGTTCAGAAATCGCTATTGGAAGACCTTTTACTTGTGTCAAACTTGTCTGCCCTGAAGTAGTGTTCGAGTGTTGAAGACGTGAAAGTGTGGTTTTTAACTGGACGTGATTTAGCAAGAAAGACTGAATAAACGACAGCCAATTTGACAGATGCAGCTCCATCAATATGGCCGCCATCAACTGTCAAAGCTCGGAAGTCGCTATTGGAAGACCCTTTACTTGTGTGTTCGAGTGCTGAAAACGTGAAAGGGTGGTTTTCAAATTGAAAATTTTCCAAGATCTGAATCATTGGGATAGTATGCAGAGGTATACGTCCACGAAACGGATACATTCGAGACGTATACCTGTCAAAACAATGCGCTGATTTATTTGGAGAGAAGCTTAAACTTGAAAGTTGTGAGTTATCTCCTGAAACCTTCTCAGCGACTCTACACAATTCGTCATTCATTCAACAAATCCGTTTAGTTTTAAGGTCAAGAAACTTCGAAAAACCCTCACACAATTCATCCAAAT
The DNA here is from genome assembly GCA_930367185.1 of Myathropa florea. Taxonomy (NCBI): domain Eukaryota; kingdom Metazoa; phylum Arthropoda; class Insecta; order Diptera; family Syrphidae; genus Myathropa; species Myathropa florea. The sequence goes on from OV884003.1 coordinate 20,554,412, forward strand.
GTACATCATCATTTCGGTGATGAATAACTTGTGCATTTCTTTCACACCTGTTCCCAGCCTTGTGTAGAAGGGTGTTGCCAAGAACGATGCCCCTGACACTGATCTCCTCATGGATGCCACATGCAGATGAATGAATAGAATTTACTGCCTTAATCGCTCGTTAAAATGCTGAAGAAAAAATACGCAAATTTTAGTGAATACCCTGGAAACTCCCACGGCAGAGCCAAAAAACTATAAAATTACATTGTGACAGCTCCATTTGGATGGCTTTGTTAACAGTTTTGCATTTTTTGTGAAGATGGCTTGGGTTCGTTGCCACTATCATCCACGCATCACCGAATCGCTAATCCAGATTCCATCTGTGTGGCTCTGGAATTCACATAATCCGTGTGTGCCTGACTAAATCCCGTGAAGCCCCCACCCCTCCTCGCCTGCAGTGCCGCTCAAATGACATTCGAAATCCTCTTTACTCGGATTGAAATTGTTTGATATGAATTTGCGGTGAAAAGGCAGGGGGGACACAAAAAATTCCGAACAACATTGCGAATGACACAAATAGATAACAATTAAATCGTGTCTATGTGAGTGGGCCGGAGTTCGGAAAAAAAAGATGCATCTAATGCTATAATTTCCCCGCGGGATTAAAAGGTTTTGCGTTACAACGAGCGAGCCGGGCGATAGGTTCGTGTTGTTTGAACAATTGGCGCGGAAAATTTAAAGTATAATGGATAAAAAGTGTAATTAGGGATGATCATTGAGTTCATGTGGCTTTGTTTGATTTGGGGCGATGGCATGGTTCGGCGGGAATTGTTAAGCGGGTCGGAGCAACGGCTCGCTGTCATGAAAAGCCACCCTAAATGGCCGATTATGTATGAAATTTCTGTGATTTTGCCTTTCATTGTGTCCATTTGCTGATGAACTGCTTTGGTAAATATACAAAACTATGGGTACTTACCCGTCCAGATTCGTCATTTGTGACTGGGGTCATGATGGTTGTCTAAGGGGGGTAATTGCAGCAACGTAAGTTCATGTCAGTCTGAGTAATGAAACAGATTGATCACAGTATTTGGCAACAAGTTTATTGAACTTTCTTTTGTTGAATATACAGAACACATTCTGGAACGCATTTTTTCATGAATACGCCTAACATACAAAGCCACTTGGTTCTATTCGGCGTATTTCCCTTGCAGACATTGAACTCATGAAGTACTTCCTATATGCTGTGTACCCCCTTCGTCAAAAGCCTTCCCCTTTTATTTGTGCAATGCCAAGGAATCAACGTTGATTTCGAATTTAAAATTATTAAGAGTGTTTCTTTTTTTAGTCGTAATTTTTTTCAAGTCTAAGGTCTTGCTACTCATGGCTTCCCCCTTAATTTATAATTTTGAATTATAAGTTAGGCTTTTTTAAATAAATAAATAAATAAGTCGTAATTTTCAACTTGGCAGCACTGTTCGTAGTGTCTGCTTCTTCTTCTTCTGATGTCGCTGCAGTTTGAGGTGGACCTGGGCCTTAGCCTTAGTTTCTCCAGCTAAGACGATCTTTAGCCAGCTGCTTCCAATTACGCACTCCAAGTTGGCTAAGGTCCTTTTCCAAATGTGTGCGCCATCTGTTGCGTCGGCGTCCTCTATTGCGTTTTTCCATGGACGTAGGGTCGAAGACTCTTCGTGGTGTCAGTCAATTTAATAATTGGGAGTGGATTTTGTTTTCAGGTTGCTTTGCCATGAATAAACTCACGCCGCAGCAACGCTTGCAAGTTGTTCGAATTAACTTCGACAATGGCTCAGTAGTATGTCGTCCATATCACGGTATGAGAGGGTATTTCAGCAACTTATTTGAACAACAATGAATCGTTTCTACACCACGTAAACTCTACTTACTGATGTGCATCCGCAGAGACGCTGTAATGCTCACAATTAGTCCCTGCTGTTAATCAATGATCACTGAATTGTTCTATTCCCGAACGAAGGGCCCGAACGTGGAACAACGCTGGTTTCAACAAGTCTTTAGGTCACTTGAAGTCAAGTTATTGTCGACATGTGGGTGAATTTATGGAAAATTTGATCTCCAGATTATGCCTCAGTCTATGCAGCCGCGGCAGGCACGTGCCACAATCGTAATGGCGTCAAATTATCTCCCGAATAAGGCCAATAACGTGTCCATAATCACGATTCTTGTTAATTCTTATTTAAAGTGGTTACGGATACCCCTTAGTGTCCGGAACCAAGACACAACACGGGGCGAAGGTGTAGAGAGAGAATGGATGAGTAGGTATCTGTGCACACTCGTCTCAAACGTCTATGGATTAGTAGAAGAGAGAGAGAGAAAAATATTGGGCTGGGAGGAGAATTCCTTATTTCTGTGGTGCGGCTAAAAAACGAGTCTCTAACTTAATGTGCGGCCGAAAATAGAGAGCATTCCTGTCGAGACAAGTATTGCGGGTAAATTCATGGAGGATTGGAATTCAATTGCTAAACTCACTTGAGCATCGTTTGTTAAAATATCTAAAAAACAGTGGCAAGGAAGAGATATTACGGCTGTGTTCGAGTGAGTCTATTCCTGCCTCCAATAAGTTTTTTCGCTTGCTGCTGAATATTATCTAGCAGTCGCAAGGAGGTCTTGGGAGCACCAGATCAGATATCAGCCTTATACTCAAGTTTGGGGCGGATATAGGCCTTGTAAGTTGAAGCCAAATCAGAGGGGGTGAAATATTTCTTGCATCGATTAAGGAAGCCTACACATTTTGCAGAGTTTAGGCGATTTCGTCTATATCGTCCCAAGTAAGTCATCAAATACCATGGATGGAAAGTCTTTCGATTTCCTCGGCACTTCATGGATAGTGGATAAGACCTTGTTTTAGTGACAGTACCCAACATTTAGTTTAAGAAGCATTGAATTCCTCTCTATTATTTTTACCCCAATTGTTTGTGCTGTCTAGGTTCAATAATAAGCAATATCATCCAAACTGAGTGATGTTATTTGTCATTCCAATTCTATACCCTAAGGACAGTCTTGAAATGAATATGAAAAGTTGAAAGTATGGTCATCAACGAAGGATTGGGTTAGACTAGAAGTAGCAAGCAGGAAATCGTTTATAAAAATGAGAAAGAGAGCTGGACTCGCAACAGAGCCTTGGGGATCATCAGCAATGGGCCAAGCTTCTCAGCAACCACTCGTTTTTTTTTTTTTTTTTTTTTCCGTGTATTTTTATTTATAAAATTCATAATTCTTACGTTCTAGAAAAAAATACTTAAAACTAACTTAATTAACTGAACTATTATTCTTAAATCTAACTTACTGACCCAATACAGGTACTCTAAGCTAATCTATATATAATACATTATAAAATTGCCTTTCGGCCTATTTGTCATTTAATTGTTTTTCTTTACTGTTTTCTTTTTTTTTTTTCCAAGAAAAATTTAAAAAAAACTTGGTTATCTTTGTTTTTGTTTTGTTTTCTCTTATTCTACCTTAACCTAAACTAAATTAAACTTAAAACTACTTAAAGTATTTAAAACTACTTAAGCTATGTCCGTAATACAATACGGACGCGTGCACCAGGGCGTATATGGCATTATATGCTTGACATATATATTTCATACGCCGTGATGTACCTTTTTTTTTTTTTTTTTTTTTTTTTTTTTTCTTCTTAATCTAGTTAAAATTACCTTAAAGCTATGTAAGCTGGCCACAAAGGTCAGCTAACGGATCAATCATTGGGACGTTAGCGGCGGCGGGGGCTGGCTTTGGTGTAACCACCAGTAAAAGTGACGTTCTTTGGCGGACAGTGCCCTATCTCGGGAGGAGATCGCCCTACTGAACCGGAGAAGGTCCTCGTGGCTGCGAGCGACGTCCGGCTCGTATTGGAGTCGCCTGTCCACTGTTCGGCGTACGACATGGAAGATGATAGGACATCCTTCCGTATCCTGTATCAGGCCTTTTTCGTCCAAATAAAGGAAAGCTTCGGGCGGAATGAAGCCATTAAGGCGCACCCTCTCATGGTACATTATATTGGGGTAGTAAGCCCCAAAGATCAGACTGTTGGAAGAAGTCATAGCTCGTGCAATGTGACCCCGAATCAACTTAATAATAAAATTATCTATCCTGATCAGGTTTGCCTCGTTGTACAAGACCTCATTGGGATAGAATTTCTTGTACTCGGATTCGGGTGTGCGATACAGCCGGAGGCAGGCCCGAAGACACTGCCTCTCGAACACCCTCATCTTTTCCATCTGGGAAGGACTCAAGTTGAACCACACTGGACAACCGTACACCATGATTGGCCGGATAAGGGCCATGTAGCAGATTACCTTCACTCTGGTATCAAGTTGGCTGCTGTAAAACAACCTACTTGCCGCAGCAAAGGCTTTCTTAGCTTTCGTCAAAGCAGTAGCTGCATGCTTATCACAATACAGATATTGATCTAACCAAATGCCAAGATATCGCACTACATTTTTCACAGCTAACAGCTGTCCCTGCGGGTCAACAATGCCGAACTTGCGCCAGTTTTTGTTCGTATCCCTTGATGCCTTGGACAGCGGGGTTCTAAACAGAATAGTTTCACACTTCCGGAAGTTGATTTTCAACTTCCAGTCGTCGCAAAATCGCTGAATTGTGTCGAAGTCACGCTGCAACGAGATATTAATTTCTTCGATCTTCAGACCTGATCTGTACGCTATGATATCATCGGCATACGCTATTATGTGCGGCATAGAACCTATAAGATCGCTAGTGAATATTGCGAACAGGATCGGCGAACCAACTGCCCCTTGTTGCAACCCATTTTTTATGTTGAAGACGGTGGTCGAAGTTACGTTGCCATTTTTCACAACGAACTTTCTACCTGTGATCATGTCATAAATCATATATAGCAATGGCTTACTTATGCCCAGCTCGACCAACTTGAGGAAAAGGCCTTCTAACCATACGGTGTCGAACGCCTTTTCCATGTCTATCAGGCAGGCACCCGTGCATTGGGTCATGTTCTTATTCCATTGAATGTCGGACACCAATTTTGACGCGGCATGTATAGTATCATGCCCCGCCCTGAAGCCAAATTGGTTGTCCGGTATAATTTCTTTTTCCTCAACCCATTCTTTCAGAGTTCTAATGACAATCTTCTCAAAGACCTTGCTTATGCATGGAAGAAGACTTATAGAGCGGAGATTTGTCGGAATGGAGGTATCTTTGTCCCGTTTAGGGATCGGCTGTACCACAGCTGTCTTCCAATGGGCCGGGTAATATGCATTGCTCAGCGCATTGTTAAACAGGGTTGTGTATACATCCACCGCCTCAGAGGGCAGATGGCGCAGAACGATATTCGGTATCCCATCGATTCCCACTGACTTCTTCTTCCTCAGTGAGTTGAAGATACCCTGGAGTTCATCTCTTGAAATAAGGATGGAGTTATTTCCATCATCGGCGACGGCGTTATTTGCCAGAAAATCGTCATTGAACCTGGTGAAACCAGGATTCTCAGATCGCCATTGAATTATCTTATTTTGAAGGTAGGTGTGGTTCAGCTTGGCTCTGTTCTCCAAGTCGTGGTTAGGACAGCGTGGTTCGTTGACCGTGTACACTTCCTGAAAGACAGCACCAATTGCTTTAACCTTCTCCTGGGGATCCTCAACTACGAAGAAGTCGTTGTCAAGCACTGCCCCATCTGGATCGATGTCAACTGACATCAGTAGGTTAGCGTTGTTTGTCGTTCTGTCATTTTATTTACTTGCGGGAACATGCTCGGGTTGTTGGATGTTACAGCCCGAATCTTATTGCCCCAATGCAAGCTTACAGCTATGCTGTACTGTTGTCGAATTAACTGTTGGAGTATTTTGATCTCCGACTTCAGTGACCGTATTTCAGCGTTCTGCGGATCTGTAAACCGTCTGTACAAGAGTTTGAGTCTTGACAGTAGTCTACTCTTTTGCACGTGAAGTGCATCGATTGTAGCATTCCGGTAGACGTCGCCGTCATCGGTTTGTGCTATCTTCGGTATAGTTCTGTCCATTGTCCGTTTTATTAGGTCGTCCATTTGTACGAGGTACCTGTCAACCTCTTCGTTCGTCAGGTTTCTGTTCGTAGGTGGATTGATCGCACTCGAACGTAGTTCTCTGGATAAGGCTCTAGAGAAACGTGGCCAGCGTGCCTTATTATAATTATAAGGATACGACTGGACATATTCCTCCAGTTCCTCCAGCTCGTTCGGGAGCTGTATAACCGCGGCGAGTCCACAGTGATCACTGTCGTACTCAACCGCGGTTAAACAGTTCCTTGTGTGTCGTTCCACATTCAGTATTGTAAGTCGTCTGTCAGTTAGCATCACATCCAGATACGACCCGCTTCTGGGAAACGATGGTCTATCGGTTGCAACCACTCGTGTTGTGCGTGCTATTGTTCTCTCATGAGTAGAGGGGACCTAGAGTTTGCCGAATCCGAACGGCGAGATTGAGAAGCTTTTTCTAGACAGTTATACTCTTTGAGCTATGTCAGTGACTCGAAAGAGGTGGAGCCGTGAAAAAGTGTTTGGTGTTTTTTCGGGAATCGAACCCACAACATCGAGCGTAGGAGTCGACGCACTTACCCACTACGCCACGGCGCCCGCAATGATCCAATATTTCACATAATTTTTCTTAAAAAAATTCAAAAACCTTTCCAGAATCTATTGTATTTTGAATTTTTGAATCAAGTTAACAGAACTCCTGTCTTGTGCTGGTTCCTGTTATAAATATTTATCTTGTTTTTTGTTCTTCCCCCAGTTGATGACCTTCCTGGCGTTGGTGCCCATGTATTGCAGTCTTTCGGTGGCATCGTCGCCCACCACATCGGTGGCATCATCACAGCCCTCAAAAACCCCTAGTGGTGAATACCCAAAAGAATCAGCTGCGGCCACTCTAGGAGACCTCTACCGAAAGAGCAGACAGTCCAGATGTGTCCGATGCTATGATGACAGGTAAGTGACAATCTGTTTGCTCTATCTCATAGATTCACATGTATCCGTGTGCAGGTACGATGACTACGACAGGTCCCGGAACAGAGGAAGTGTCTACACCAGCAGCAGAACATACGATGAACGGCCAAGCGATTGGTATTACCCGAGCGAAAGGTATGACCGATACAACGACAGGGTGAGGTACGGTGGTGATAGAGATTACGACAGGTATTACAACAACTACTACGGTTATTATCGTGACAGGTATGTAAGTTCACTTTTTGTTGGGCCACAAAAAAAATGATTAACACAAAAGCAGTGCAAACCCATACCCCACTCGACTTGCACTGAAGTTGAAGTAGTTCGTCATCGATCCCAATGATCGGAGGATGATCCTCTTCCAACTGCAGTCTTGTCCCGTTGCCAGAGCACCCCACAAAAAACTGACTTGCAACACCACGATCAGGCTCTCTTCCCAGCACAATATCCTCCGCCCCACACAAGACACCGTCTTCGAAATTACTTTCTGTACACAAAACCTTACGCCTCGTTCTATCAAAGCTACAGTGACTCGATTTCAATCTGACACGTCAGATGAGATTTGTAAACGATTGGATTTTGTGCGACGCACGCGAATCGTTTCAAAAATCGATACAAAAAAAATTAAGATTATTCGGAAATTTTAAATTTTGAATTGCTCCCGAGGAGATGTCTCAGAAGGAACGTTTCGGTGACAAAATTTCGTCTTTTAACGACTCGTGGATATCGCGCAAAATGTAATCGTTTACGATTTGTGTGAAATTGACTGAATTTATTCGGGACTCCTGTCTAAAATTGCTTTGAAATCATTTCAGGAACGATGACCGGTACAGCACAAGGACATACGATCGCTACGATCGGGATCGATCGGGATACGATAGTCGCTACTCTTACGATCGTTCGCCAAGCGAAAATCGCGGCTATGGCTACGACAACCGGGACAGATATTATTCGAATGATCGGACAAACGAATACTATCGTGGTGGTAAGTGAAACGTCCTTTCTCTCACGTTTGTCGCTAAATTTGATATCATTGAGCAGGTGATCGATATGCTGATCGCAACCGTGTCGGAGGCAGCACCTACGACCGGTATGGATCCGATGACCGCTACTACACAAGGTATGACTATCGCAACTATCGTCCGTGGGATGAGACATACAGGTAACGTATGGCAAGTCGAAACGATACTCAAGTACTCATCGAAGTGTATCTTGATTCAACTTGGGCCTTAAATATTTTTCAAAAATGAAGAAAAAAATTATCTTTGAAAATATTTTCAACTAGTTTTGCTTGTGAGTTGCTGTGGAAATATTCGATGTGCCAAAGAGTTGATGGCACCGCCTAACTTTAGGGAGAATTTTTAAGAGTGAAGCGAATAAGCAAAGCGCGAATGAAACACGGTGGTTTGGTTCAATGACCTTTTTTAGATTTCCGATTGATCGCGCGGGCGATGACCGCAGCGTCGAGTGATCTGTGTCGCGGATTTATATATCCGAGTGTATTTGATGTTACATCTCGGCCGTCGCCCTCGAGATCGAAACATTCCTCAACGCTATCGTCCTTGTGAATACCTTCTTGCAGGAGATCGCACCAGCACTTCATCTTGTCCAATACCATGACGGTGTTAAGCTTCCGTTGCGTTCGCTGCATGTGGGGAATATCTTTCACCACATATCTGTCAATTGGTAACACTCTTGCAACGACATACAGCCCACTGTAGCGAGGCTCCTGTCTGAGACCTGGTTTTCCTCGTTGAAAAGGATCCTGCAACCACTGGTGAGTCAAGGAAGCTAGAGCTTCGGTACCGTGAGCCATATGTCGTTACAAAGGTGAAGACCATTGCCATTGGGCATCGAACCTCTCCTTCTGTCGCGCCTGAGCCTCCTTGATGTTCACTAAGGCTTCGCTTCGCTGCAAAAGTACTACACAAAGGTGAAAACCATTCCCGCCGGGGATTGAACCTCTCCTTCTGTCGCGCCTCAGCCTCCTCGATGTTCGCTAAGGCCTCGCTTCGCTGCAAAAGTACTACACAAAGGTGAAAACCATTCCCGCCGGGGATCGAACCTCTCCTTCTGTCGCGGCTCAGCCTCCTCGATGTTCACTAAGGCCTCGCTTCGCCGTTTACTCCACTTCGTCGGCTTCCAGTCGCGTCTTCTCCCTTAAAGCGCTGATAATACTCCCCAGTTTTGGGACCAGCCTCCCAATCATGGTCACCACCCAATCGTCGTCTGAAAAATTTACATTCAGGACTTGGACAGAGGCTTCCTCCACAACTTCCCGCTCTTCTTCTGCTGGTTCCAGACTTAGTGCATCGACGTAGGTTGCTTTCTTCCCCGACTGGTCTTCCGTCTCGTAGTCGAACTCTAACTTGAGCCACCACCGGCCCACTCGAGGAATCAGCTTGGCCATCGTGCTAGTTGCGACTATGACCTCACAGTCTGTGACAACCTTAAACCGCCTTCAGACGATGGCACAGTTAGTTAAGTGCCTGCCCTAAGTTAGAGTGGTCTCAGGTTCGAATTACAGTCTTTTTTTTTTGTAAGCATTTTTGAATCACTACTGGAGCACTCAGACTCAAAACTGGTCCATTGTACTGTCAGGTAGCAACCTACTCCAGTGCCGTTAATTTAATCCCAACGGCAAATGGTGACTGGACCAGATTCGATTTCACTGGGATTCGAACCTGGGACCCCTCTAACTTGGGACATGTTCGGCAGTTTCTGGAACTCACAGGGTTTTTCGTTGAGAACTAGACACGATTGGCAACACCGCTGACCGATGTGACCAAAGCGGACCTGCCCTTCGAGTGGACGGACAGACGGTAGGAGGCGTTGCGCAAGAAGAGAGCTCTCATCCACCTCTACAGACTGGCTGTTGTTTGATACGGAGTGCGAGCACGGGCGCACGTTTGACCCGGAGTGCGCGCACGAGGGGAACGCAAAAGCATCGTCAATTGGTCTGACCGGCATATTATTACAACGAGGCAAGGAATCGCTACGACCGATAATGTTCTATAGCCAGAAACTGTTAGCAGATGACAAGAAGTACCACTCGTACGAACTCAAAGTCCCGACTATTGTTTTTTTTTTCGGAGGATTTTTGAAACGCCACTGGAGCACTCAAACTCAAAACTGGCCCATTGTACTGGCAAATAGCAACCTACTCCAGTGCCGTTAATTTGATCCCAACAGCAAATGGTGACTGGACTAGATTCGATTTCACTTGGATTCGAACCTATGACACCTCTAACTTGGGGCAGGCACTTAACCGACTGTGCCATTCAGTCGTGTTTTCCCAGAGACATCCTTTAAGGTTCAAGGAGACCTATTGCTTTCCCATATTTTCTTCTCCTCGCTACTTACGTCAACTTCCTGAAACTCACTTCGCAGTAACTAGAACCCCCAAATTGCCCTTAATTACACCCCACTGTCAGATTTTAACGACGAGCAGAGATATGTGTCACTTAAGCGGCTTAGCAGCTTACCAGCTTATGATCCTCTCACTCGATTAAATCAAAAATCGTTTCGCCTCTCCCCCTAGCCGAAAAGGATAACGCTTGATGATATGTTTCTCGTCGAGCCCAACATCACGGCAATAATGTCAACGATGCTCTCGTGGATATGTTTTCAAACACATAATCCTCCCCATAAATGCCGCAACTTAAATGCCGTACTCCAACACCTTTGGACGTCAGAGAGTGTCAAAGTAAAAACAAGAACCTCGCTTCCTTCACATGCGGCTGGTGCTTTGCTCATTTTCACAGAAGCAGCAGTCCCCCTCCGACGAAGTCAAAGTGTCCTCGAAAAACTGAAGCATTTATCTTGGCTGTGTCATCATTCCTAAGGACGCCCCCGTTCAGTTTTCGTTTAATCCAGATGAAAGGTGCCATCAGAAGGAACAAAACGGCCGCAGAAGAAAACACCAACAGAATTTGGGGCACGGCATCAAAGCACCGAAATGGGAAACCATTTCCGAATGCGAGTACACACGCATTCACAACAAATCATTCTAGATTCATCTACATAATCCAGGTGATGTGTCGTCTCCTCCCTTGGAGACATGAAATGAGTCCATTCTGCCACTCCACATACACCTGCTAATCCTGGGGAAACGTAATCCCTGGGAGTTCGCACAGCGGGAGCACAATCGAAGAAAACCACAACACAACCGAATGAGAAAAGCCACCTAATAATATGCCAGAGTAATGCCTCTCTGTGAGTGTGTGAGAGGGCGAGCATCCTGCTGAGCTTGCCGCACACCGTTCCACTTGAAGACTGTTTGCAAATTTTCATTACGCTCATCCGTAATGGCACTTTAAGCCTTCCGAACTGCAACGTGTCTCTGTGTGCGGGAATTGAAAGTGGGCCAGGTAGCTGCTCCAGTGATTCTATTTTTCCGTCTTGTTCTTCTTGCCGGGCTTAGAGAATCCTGAATTCCCGCAACACGGTGTTGTGAGGAACAAAATAAAAACCAAACACAATGGAGAACAATGGCAAGGAAAGTGGCTTTGGCTGGCGGATGAATTTCTCCGTGTGCCCGTGTGCATGTGCACGGCGGAGATTGAAATGGCAACTTTTTGTTTGTAGCTTGGAATTGGCATACTTTTTGCATTCGCATGTGGATTGCTTAAGAGTGCTACGGACGGGTGGCCATAATGCAAAATCTGTGTCGCAAGAAATCAGACCTCGGATGCGTTGACACTTATTCAATGTCGTCTGCATGCGTCATAAAGGGGAGAGTCGGGGACTTCTCGAGGCACTTTCTGTGTATTGAACGAAGTTTTGATGCTTGTAAAACTTCTCTTCGGAAGTTATTTTTTCCAAAACTTTTCCCATATCACTTATGGCTTCAGTGTCGAGCTAAAGGATTTTTCAAATCTTCTGATGATGTGACGATGTAACAATTTTCCGGTCATGGCTTGGGAATGGCTTAGTTTTCTTGGATTTTATGGAGATTTTAGCTCCACCATCCACATCAATGGATTCGTGGTCTGAGTACATATTCGAGTTCGTTGCCACTTAGCCTAATAGCACACTCCGGGCACCTCGTGCAGATTTCGTTGATCGTGGAATAGTATCTCACACCTTCAGAAGGTCAAAAACGGTGTTTTTGAAAAACAATGATTTAGCTCTGTGGAGTGCTGCCTTCTTGAGGCAGTGCAGTGCAGTGCATGAAACTCTTTCAGATTTTTGGCAGAAGAAAGAATGTCGTCATGATTCGTCAAGTTAAGTTCGTTAGGTTCGGTATCAGTTAGTTTCTAAGACTTTCCGAACTGAAAGCTCATATGAGATCACAAGTTAGAAGAACGTCAGACTAGAAGTAGTATTCTGAGTCTTACCGCTGTGCAGGCTGCTACTTGTCTGTCAAACAAGTCGAATCGAGAGAGATATAGGATGATGTTTAGTGCTTCGGATGCAGTGATTAGTAACTGAACTTAAAATCGTTTTTCATCCATCAACCTATTTTTACAGTTTGGTCATTGCTACTCCTTGGCTTCATTTTCCATAAGCTGAGTACAGAATTTCCCAAGCGAAATGTTCATATGTATGTACGATTTGATACAGTAGAAAAAATTAACAGATAAAAACAGGCGCCGTTAATTGTTCCTTCGTTCATTAGTTTAAAAAAAACAGGGTTATTTAACTTTTCCGCCAGAAAAAAATGATGGAAAGAAATCGTTCATCTTTCTGAACCGTTTTGATCAACACTCATATAGAAAAGAAATCTTTTAACTTCTAAAATGATTCATTGTCCGAAATTTTTTGGCAAGTAATCTTTATCATCGAAATGGAGTAGAAAACGTTGCTCGCTGTCTCCATTTTTGTGAACATGTGCGCATATACCTTCTATCAGGTTGTACCACATAAAATGTCCGATTTTGAGATTCTTTAATTTTCTTATTAGACATATGTTTGTGTCGACTTATTGTAATGGCAGATACTCCCATGCCTTGTGCAATCTCCTGCACCGTTTTCCTTGGGTCTGCATCCACCGTTGCTCTTAAAACATGGTGGTTAACTAACGTTTTCGACTTCCCAGATGGTTAACTTTCGAGGCTGAAATCTTCCGAACGGAACATTCCAAACCAACGTCGTAAAGTGCGTTCGTTTACCGCTAAATGCGCAAGTGAGTCATTAATGTTTTTCAGTTTACTTCAGTTTAAAATTCCAATACCGTTTTTCTCTAGCCCCTGAATTTTTAAATAAACTAAAAAGCATAAAGTGGGCGCCGTGGCGTAGTGGGTAGGTGCGTCGGCTCCTACGCTCGAGGTCGTCAGTTCGAATCTCGAAAAAAACATCAAACATTTTTTCACGGCTCCACCTTTTTCGACTCACTGACAGTCCTCAAAGAGTACAACTGTCTAGAAAAAGCTTCTCAATCTCGCCGTTCGGAGTCGCCATTAAACTGTAGGTCCCCTCCACTCGTGAGAGAACAATAGCACGCACAACACGAGTGGTTGCTGAGAAGCTAGGCCCAGGTCCACCTCGGACTGTGACGCCGCCATTATTATTATATTATTATTATAAAAAGCATGAAGTAGATTTTACACGACTGGATGGCGCAGTTGGTTAAGTGCCTGCCCCAAGGTCGAGGAGTCCCAGGTTCGAATCCCAGTGAAAACGAATCTGATCCAGTCACCTTTTGCCGTTGGGATCAAATTAACGGCACTGGAGTAGGTTGCTACTTGGCAGTTCAATGGACGAGTTTTGAGTCTGAGCTCTCTGTAATCTGAGTTTTGAGCTCCTGTAGTGTTTCAAAAATGATCCGAGAAGAGAAAATGAAGTAAATGGATCAATTGAAGCAATGGGGGCTTAGTTGTAAATTACAGCATAATCGATTTTCACCTTTTTTTCCGAAAAGCTTGCATAAATTTCGATTGTATACAACATACAGAATACAGTTTTGAAATCAATTTCTGGTTAGTTTGTTACAGCAAATGGATTTTTGAAGTTTTCCTTCGGATACCCTGTGAACCTGGTCATGTTTTAAAGATTTGCCTGTGGACTATACGAAAATAGCAAGATACCAACATTTTCCTATTCCACAAATTTAGTAGTACAGGGGACGCTCGATATAGTGAACAATCCAATATAGTGAACACACAAAATTGTACACCGTTTCATCTACTCATCGTGTTGAGCGAAATTCTTGCACGATTAGTTATGTTATGTGTATGGTACACAGTTTGGGGTTGTTTGAAGCAAATACAAAGTGCGTGTTGCTTGTATATGGAATGTATTATTTTTGTTGCGTTTTAGGTTTTTTTACGGTTGAGTTATTCGGCAGAGGTGGACTTGGGCCTAGCTTCTTAGCAACCACTCGTGTTGTGCGTGCTATTGTTCTGTCACGAGTGGAGAGGACCTACAGTTTAATGCCGACTCCGAACGGCGGGATTGAGAAGCTTTTTCTAGACAGTTATACTCTTTGAGCATTGCCAGTGACTCGAAAGAGGTGGACCCGTGAAAAAAAATGTTTGGTGTTTTTTCGAGTTTTGAACCGGAGACCTCGAGAGTAGGAGTCGACGCATCTACCCACTATGCCACGGCGCCCACAATTTTTAGTTGTAGTTTTTTTTATTTAAAAGAAAACTTGCAATAATATTCTACTTTTGATGAATTGTACTTCAAAACATCCGCATTTTGATGAAATTTGCTCCAAGCAGCCCACGCTCGTTACAATGAACAATCTCGCTCCAGTGAACAGGCCCGGTTTTTATTAGTTCACTATATCGAGCGTCTACTGTATTTTTTCTTAAAATTTGTAAGAGTCTATTGAATTATCCTTGAACTTAGCTATGTGCCAAATGTAAATTTTTTCAATCCAAGTTGACTCGAGTTAGAGTTCAAGCAAACCGAGTTGCAAATCGAGTCGTCTGTCTCGGTTTCTAACGAAAAAAAAAACACTGAAAACAGCGGAAACTTATTTTTTTCGGACCTAGTAGAACAGTTTCCACGTTTGGTGAAGAACGTTTCGCCAACTCGGATTGATAAAAATGTAACTCGACTCAACTCGATTTGAACCGATTTAAGACTCGAATTGACACTCGAATTCACTTGAAACTCAACCCGGTTTAATACCCGCAAACCGATTACCTTTTCTGTGAGTCTTAAAATAATCCATATCGCCAACAAATGCCCGAAAAAACAAACTCCTTTCCATCAGCAACCAAGAACCCACCAGCACCGCTTGCCAGACTGATTCGTATCGCATTGCCTCCCATAAACACTTTAACTGCCCACTTAGCAGGAGCGACAAGTGAAAAAGTATTTTATTTCAATCTCCCGTCTAATCTACAAACTACCATCTTTCTTTTCTCTCTCTAAATGTCACCTTTAATTGTTTTCTATTTTTCATATCTCTCACAACAATGGGACACAACTATCCGGGCAACCGAAACACAAAAAAAACAACCAAACAAAACACAACCACACTGCTACACACACATCACGATGCTTACCTTCCTTTTCCGGGACGATCTGGACCGAATGCACCATCAACACCAACCACCCGATGTGGCGGCAAAAACACACCAACTACTGCACTGAACTACACCAAAACCGCTTTATCTTCACATAAAAAAAACGTATATTCATACCAACAACAACTCACCCGTGTGCGGGGGGATGAGCAGAGGGCAATCAGGCTTCGATAACTCTGGCCGCGGTTATTATTTCGCCAGCGAAAGACCAAACGAGTACTACGAGCCACCGTATCACCCGCAATCGCGTCCCTCGGGTCCACCGACGCCTAGTCCGTTGTACCTGCCCCACGAAAACAGTCGTCCATCAAACTCCCACGGGTATCCTGACTCTAGGCCGGGATCACCGTCATCGCCATCGTCATCCTCCTCGTCGCCGTCATCGTCTTCGTCCTCCGCATCTGGTTCCGATTACGGCAACCGACCGAGGGATGACGTTCATGGATCCGACGGCGGTGGCGGTGGTGCAGGCGGTGGCAGAGGTGTAAGTGGGGCTGCTGATAATAATAAGAACGGATATTCGGGTGGCGGCTGGAGTTATGTTAATGACAGGGAGAAGGATACCGGCTATAAAGGAGGCATTAGGGATAAGGATAATCAGAGGTAAGCTGCATAGAAAATTTTACGGCGGATGGAAATTTTATGCTCTTCTTTCTTCATAATGTCCTGCAGACGGAGCATCCTTGCTCGCTCCTGATTTGCATTTCTTCATCTGTTTTTCGTTGTCCATGATCTCCTCCTCGTCCTCCCTCCACCAGTTTCGGTCGTCGGTAGTTTCTGTTTTAAAGGAGGGGGTGGGACACATCCTTTTTGTGCTGTTTAAGCGGGACATGCTCTCCCAATAATCCTTCGATAGTCGTAGCCTAACATGATTTATGCGCCTAATATGCGCACAGATGCATTCCCTTTCACCTGCAGCTTCATGAATTATAACCACATTAAAAAAAGGTTCATTCTTCTCTCGCCCCTGTTAGCTCTGCATACGGCAGTGGCGGACGTGGCCGACCATTAGGCGGCAGTTACTTGCTAGACCGAGACAGCAACGTTCCTGGGGGTTCCAGTATGAGTGATCAGGACAAGCCGACGGCCGATGGCCATGCGATGGACTCACCGACGGCATCAAAATTGACATCCCCCTCATCAACATCGACCACGGACGATCGTCTGGCTGAGAAAAAGGATTCCAACTAGACAAGGACCAGGACAGGACACGAGGAGAATGTGGAACAAGACAACGCTTTAGCACTTAATACTACAAAAAAAATACAAAAAAAAATCATCTGCAGCTTCTGAGTTGTGTTTAGGCGCTTTTGGCATTCACCAGGCAACGCTCCCGTGTGCAACGCATTTTTTCCCCCGCATTTATGTTTAGATTTTAATTTTTTTTTTCCCGAGGGCGGTCGGTGACGACGCTCTTGTCAAGCAAAAGTAAGCGCAAGTCTGTAAGGAAGGAGATGGAATAAATTTTATTTAACTACAAAATGAACATCCTTTTGTTTCCTTTTTTGTGCCTTTCAGATGTCGATGAGGTTTCGATGAGGGGTTGGCCCGGCACATTTCCTCTTCGACCACAGATCCTAAACCCTGCCACACACTCATGATTTATTGGGAAACTTCCGGTCGCCTAAGCTCGCATTTTGGCCGCTTCATTTGAAAATGGCCAAAATTAAATTCTCCGATGGTTATCCGTGATTCATTGGCGCTTTAACTTTTCGCCGTCTGCAACCGCATGTCCTCCAGACCGAACGAAATCCCATTGAACCCGCTCCAATTACTATCGGGGGGTATGGCAAAATCGAACTGAAATTGAATACGTGCCGCATCTTCTCCCAGTCGAAGCCTGCATACAATTTCCATCTCGGAGCAGCAGCAGATACGCAGATGCAGCAAACTCGTAGTCAAAGTTAACATATTTATGTCTAAATGCCACGGCATCCTGGCAGCATCCCACGGAAACTTCCCAACCGGATGCTCCAAGGACACAGTAATTCCTGCCCTGACAGCAAAGATGCTTATCGCATTGCTATGCATCACACCGAGCCGGGTGGCAATGAGGGATGGCTGGTGACTTTGGCGGGAGTCGGTAGTGTCGGCCAACTTTCATCTTACATCAGCCACTGCCCCAACATTTCTCATCCTCATTTAATGTTCATAAATCAGTGACAGGAATACGTGGTCATTCGTCTTCGAGGGCCGCACGAGGGGATCGGTCTTCGTACGCTGATGAGGTCGAGTGTCCGCTTTTTTGCTTTCATCACATTCCCCCAGAGGAGCCAATGCACCGGATGTGAACATGACACTACCGAAAATGGACAGAGTTCCTGTCCTGTTTGCTGGCCGGGCCCGACGCGAACTTTAGAATCCATTAAGTAGGAGTTTGATGCTGACGAATAATTTATGAATTAAACTTTCGGCTGAGGGATGTAATGTCCGTTTTTGCGGTCACTCCACTTGTCCGCAGAGTAGTTTTGCCTAATGGACGCCTCAAGTAAACGTAATCTCACTGATTACTTTCGCTCCGGAAAGTGCTCGTACGAGATTTGCGATGTGTGAATAGTAAATCGTTTCGTAGTCGGATAGATGGACGTTGAAATAATTCATAGGATCTAAATACAGCAAAAACAGAAACTTGCGGCTTAAGCGAGTGAGCGTATAATTATTTTTCTGTAATGTGTGTAATCTCTGATGGGATGTATGTGTAGAAGAGGTAAGTTTAGGGCAGCTTAGAGTCAGCGTGGAGTGATTTTGAAACTATTGACGCAGCACGAAAGGTAGGTACTGTATTAAATTTTGAACTTGTAGCGGTTATTCAAAAATTCAAACTCGGGGACAATCGAAAGCACTGCGCTCACGTATTTTTCCCGGAGCACACCAGAGAGTCTCATCCGATCGAGCGTTAACGAGGAAATGTCTAGTTTCGTGCACAAGATTTTAAACAGTGACATAAAAAGTATTATCCAATAGGGACTTCCAAACGTTGGTACGTGATAGTGGCCATAATGTTGAAGCTACATCCGTCAAATTAGCTGTCATTTATTCAGTCTGGACGGACATAGCGTACAACAACACGTGGAAATGATAAAATTGTTTCATCAAAATAGAAAATGCATAGAAAATTTTACAGCTGATGTTTCTTCAAAATGGGTGTTCTTTTCGGGCAACGCTCCGCAACCTTCACTAATTTCACGGTCGCCATAATCGTCGTACTATTCGAGGTGTGGTGGATAAATTTGAGTCCACTGGTTCAGTGAACGTACAGTCAGGAACAACAGTTTCATACGTTTGCAATTTTGAATATTCTTTAATTACTTCTTGAAATATTTAAATACTAAATAAAGAAAAAAAAAAATACATAATTACAATAAAATAAAAAAAATAGATAGAAAGAACAAAAATATAGGAACATTCAATTTCATAAGACAAAGAAATAGAAAAAACAAATAAATGAACAAAAATTTAACAAAATCTTGAATATTTTGTTGGATTGCCTTTACTTTCTACTTAAGGCTGTAAGTCGACTTGACATGTATTCAACCAATTTTTTAGTAATCTCTGACGGAATTTTGGCCCACTCTTCTGAAATTACTTGCTTTAATTGGGTCTTGGTCCATGTTTGGTTATTCGAACTAATTTGTTTATCCAGATACTCCCATAAATGTTTGATCGGGTTAATATTTGGACTTTGAGGTGTTTCCGTCTCTTTGGGACAGTTGTATAAGTGCCACATTCGCACTAGTAAAGACTTATGCATGCGGTCAATGTTCTTGTAAAAATGGAAAGTGTTTTTTGTCCCCAATTTTTGAGCACTATGAGCAAACATTTTTTTTAAATTGCCAAATACATTTACAAAATTCAACTAACCCAGAAGCAGAAGGTAAACCGCCATAGACAACGACGTGTGTTGGCTAAATGGGTTCTGGAGCAGTTGGAAACTAACCCCAAATTTCATCGAAAAATCATCTTCAGCGACGAGGCCCGTTTCTGGATGAATGGGTACGTCAACAAACAAAATTGTAGAATTATGGACGATACCAATCTAACGATCCAAGAGCGTCACTGTTTGGTGTGGATTTTTGGCTGGTGGCGTCATCGGTCCACATTTTCTTGAGAACGACGTTGGCCAGGTCATCACCGTCAACGACGAGTGCTATAGATCGATGATTACCAACTTCTTTTGGCCTCAATTGATGATATGGACACCAACGACATGTGGTTTCAACAGAATGGCGCTACGTGCCACACAACTCACACCACATTGGAAATTCTGCACGAGCGATCCGAGGACATGACCATGGTCATCTCACGTCGAGGTGATGTGAACTGACCACCGTGATCATGCGATTTGACCTCGTTAGACTTTTTCTTGTGGAGTTTTTTGAAGTCGCAGGTCTATGCGAATGAGCCGCAAACCTCAGGGGCCCTCAAGCCAACGTAACTCATGCCATCGGTAAAAGTCAGCCTGATTTATGCACCTGGGTCATGGAAGATTGCACATATCGGATGCGCTCCACCCACAGAAACCGCAGTGGTTGTTTGATGGACGTTATCTTTCATACATAATGGCATCGTTGGGCCTTTCAAACGAATAAAAGACTTTGATGGTACCTGACACACACTTTGTTTTATTTAAATTTAAAGATAAGCAGCGCTTAATGAAGAGCCCTTTACTCATTCTACAGTCTGTTTTTTTTGCTGGAGGTTTTTGCAACAACGACTCTAATTGGTCCATTGTACTATTCTACTACTTACTGCTACTACTAGTTAACTATTGATCTAGCCTCACCCAAGTACTCAAGTACTCAGCGACAGATGTTCCAAATACAATGTCTTCGGGCGTAGACTATGAAGCGATTTTAAAACACTAGCGGTGTATCAGTAAATGTTACCTCACTCCTTTCCTAGCTTAAGTTTAGCTGTCTGGAAACTTGTCATACTCTGAAACCAAATACCGGTACCTTAAAAAAATTTAGCATACACCTATCAGAACAAAGAAAAAGAAAAGAATATAGTTTGCTAGGCAATATGCAAATCACCCAGAAAGCTTTTGAGAAAGTAGGGTTATGTTTTCAACCGGAACAACAATAAACCACTTTCGATCAGGTAACATGCAAGTTGTTTGGAAAGGACTAAACACAGCGCTAAAATAAAGCTTCTCCGTACAACACGGAGGAGGTTGTGTGATGTGGGATTGTATGGCTTCAACTGTCTGCGGGCACATTGAATTCATAGAGAATACCATGGGCAAAACTGGGTATTTGAATATTTTCCGATGAATTCTACGGAGTTTCGGAAAAATTAAGCATGCTTTAGAATTATTGCTTTTGAAAAGTCAATGATCCGAAGCACACCTCGTACTTAGTACGCTAATAGTTGCTTTTATTGCCCCAAGTGCAACATAAAACACCTCCAAAATCGATTGATTTAGGCCCGATTGAACACCCATGGCGTGAGATAAAACTGCTGCTTAAAGAAAGTCTCTTCTCTTATAAGCAGAAGCCTAAATTACCAATCCAACCAGCTTGGGAAAGCATATTGTTATCTTTATAAACCCCATACCCTGGCGGTTAAAAGCTGTAATAGATGCTAGAAGGTGCTACCCGACAGAGAAATTAAATTGTTTGTCGTTTTTTATTTAGTGTTTAATTGATAACTTGGATCAGCTTTTAGTTTTTTTCAGTGTATGCTCAATTTTGTGCCTTTAAATTAAGTACTTTTTTTATATTTCGTTAAAAAACAGTCTGTTTTGTTTAATATTTTACTGCTTTTATTATTTATTTTTTTTTAATGAAATATGAGTAATTGAAACAACATTTTTGTTTTTTTAATAAATTACTTTTTTCAAGAAGAAAAAATCAAAAATATTTTCTTGCTTTGGGTGTATGCTCAATTTTGTGAGTTTTAATTAATTTCTCCTTCCCTAGACGTACACATGGTTATCTGGTTAAACATCTAAGGTGAGTCTGGAAGTTTCCAACCTTAAGTTTATTTCCCTTCAGCACACCCGACACAATTTTAAAAAATACTCCGCCTCCGAAAATCAAGTCAAGGCATAAAAACACGATCTCTTTTCTCAGGCGAATCTCCTCCGACTCAAAAAAAAATCAGCTTACAAACATTTACACAAAATAGTCAATAATTTAAAGGGAAAATGTCCCACTTGAGCAGCAAGTCAAAGGGTTTATTGTGTGGCAGTTGTCCAGATGGTGTCTCGACCAGGAAGGAAAACAAAAGTGGTCCTGACTCCGAATCGACGGAAGTCCTCTCCTCCACGGACGAGGAGGAACGCTGGAAGGATGCAGCCCGTGGAGCCGAAATCCCGGCTGAGTATTGGCACATTCAAAAGCTGGTCAAGTTCATCAAAGGCGGCAATCAGACAGCAACCATTGTGGCGCTTTGCTGCATGAAGGACTACGATCTGCAGAAACAAATCCATCAGTTTGCCATCCAGGATATCGGAGGCTTGGAGGTGCTGGTGAATCTGCTCGACTGCAACGACATGAAGTGCCGATTGGGGTCATTGATGGTTCTGGCGGAGATCTCAACGAACATCGACATAAGGAAGATCATCGTTGACCTCGGCGGAGTTCCACTTATCGTTGACATTCTGAGTGGTTCCACGAAGGACTTGAAGACCATGGCCGGGGCGACTCTGGCGAATGTCTCCAAGGTCCGTTTGGCGAGGAAGTACGTGCGGCAGGCCGGGGGGATAGCGAAGATAGTTGATTTGTTGGATGTTAAGTTATCGTGAGTCTGTGGCTTATTTTGTTCGAAGAGTTTACTTACGTGGACCTTACGGGTGATTGCAGAATCCTCCAGACACCAGCTGACATGCTCAAGGAGGACGATGCGCAAAGCGTCCAGATGGCCAGTGCTGGCGGCAAGGCGCTGTGGTCATTGGCTGACTCCAAGCACAACATTGAGGCGATGAGAAAAACCGGTATCGTGCCCTTGATGGCGCGCCTTCTTAAGTCGGTTCACATTGATGTCGTCATTCCCATTATGGGCACCATCCAGAAGTGCTCTTCACAGGTTCCTAAAGACATACCGTCTACTGAGCGTTAACGTGGCCAATTCTCTGTTTTCCAGCCGAAATTCCAGTTGGCGATCACCTCCGAGGGCATGATCGCCGACATCGTCTCGCATTTGCATTCGACGAGTCAAGCCCTCAAAATGCAGTGCAGCACCGCCCTGTTTAGGTGCGCGAAGGATGCAAAGACCAGAGACATGATTCGGGAAGCTGGTGGTCTGGAGCCCCTGGTGGGGATCATCAAGGAGAAACTTTATTGGGAAGACATTCCGCTCATGATTGGAGCCACAGGAGCGATCTGGAAATGTGCGGCCACCGATGAGAACGTCAAGGTGTTCGACACTCTTCGGACAGTCACCATTCTGTCACAACTCCTCAATCATGAGTCCGATGAAGTCCTCACCAACGTGGTCGGGGGCATAGCTGAATGCGTTCGTTTCCCGAATAACCGTACGTCTTTGCGCGTGTCGGGGGGTTTGGCGAGCTTGGTGGGCCTGTTGAACTCATCACACGCTCCTCTGCTGGAGAACTTAGCAAAGGCCCTGAAGGAGTGCGCTGAGGATAAGGACTGTATGACTGTGCTTGAGGAGATGGATGCTGTGCGACTGATTTGGTCCCTCCTCAAGAACACAGACACCAATGTCCAGGCCTATGCCGCCTACGCCATATGCCCGTGCGTGGAGAACGCGAGGGTTTGTAATTATCACGCTAAAAAATGGATCAGCTTGTGATCCTTTCCTCGTTCCTTTTAGAATTCTGGGGAATTAGTGCGGAGCTTGGTGGGAGCGATGGAACTGGTGGTGGACCTGCTGAGTTCAAAGAGCACCCTAGTGTTGTCGGCCGTGTGCAAGGCCATTGCCACCATTGCAAAGGATCAAACGAACTTGGCAATCCTCACGGATTTGAAAGTCGTCTACAAGATAGCTGACTTAGGTGAGCTGCCACCCTTCGCTTGTTTTCGCTCATTTGTGTCTTTCAGTCAACACGACAGAAGACTTGCTCAGGGAGAATCTGGCAGCTGCTGTTGCTAGCTGCGCAGTGTTTGACAAGAACACCCAGGAGTTTGGTAGGATCAATGCGGTTACTCCAATCGTGGGATACATGATCAGCAACAACCCCAAGGTTCATCGAACTACCGCAATGGCGCTGGAGAAACTCTCGACCGATCCGAAAAACTGCATCACAATGCATCGGGTAGGCTGTTGCTTCCGCTAATGAACATGAGGTCATGCATTCTTCTTCCAGAGTGGGGTGGTTCCTTTCTTGTTGGAAACGCTGTCATCCACAGACCAGGACTTGCAAATGGCTTCGGCTGGATGTCTGCGGAATATTCGGGAGTTGGCCTTGAGGGCAGAGGAATATATGCTCAGGATTCAGGAGTGATTACGTTTTGGAGTTGAATTGATTTTGTGAATATTTCATTCAGTGTACTTTCCCCATAATTTATCTTTAAAAAAGCAAAATCAGATGGTTTTTGAATCTGTACACAATTTCATGTGTTTGCCACGCTTTCGATTGAAGGTGAAGGCCATTTTCTGGGGCGTAGCTTTTTCGAATTTGTAAGTGTTTCCAGTGAAGATCAATTTGACAGTTGACAGCTAATTTGTTCCCGATTTGCTCTGTCATTTGACGCTTAAAAAAAACTTTGGAGGTCCATATTTCCAAACGCTACTTTGGATCAAAAACTGTTGAAGCAAACCTCTACCTCATTTCAAAAGATCTGTCGATTGATATATAACTCGATGGGGTGCGACAATGTTTCAAAATTAATGGCAACTTCACCTGTACCTACTGGAGTCACCCCCAAAATTTGGCCCCACTTTTTAAATTTGGGTGCATAGGCAATGACATCTAGGCCTGAAGTACCTAATTCCAAAATTTCATGCCGATATCTTTACAAACTTCGGAGATAAAAAAGTGTGACAGACAGATGGACGGATGGACGGATGGACGGATGGACGGATGGACGGATGGACGGATGGACGGATGGACGGATGGACGGATGGACGGATGGACGGATGGACGGATGGACGAATGGACGGATGGATGGATGGACGGATGGACGGATGGACGGATGGACGGATGGACGGATGGACGGATGGACGGATGGACGGATGGATGGATGGACGGATGGACGGATGGACGGATGGACGGATGGACGGATGGACGGATGGACGGATGGACGGATGGACGGATGGACGGATGGACGGATGGACGGATGGACGGATGGACGGATGGACGGATGGACGGATGGACGGATGGACGGATGGACGGATGGACGGATGGACGGATGGACGGATGGACGGATGGACGGATGGACGGATGGACGGATGGACGGATGGACGGATGGACGGATGGACGGATGGACGGATGGACGGATGGACGGATGGACGGATGGACGGATGGACGGATGGACGGATGGACGGATGGACGGATGGACGGATGGACGAATGGACGGACACACCGAAATTATAAAGTTTCCGTTTTTGTAGACGGAACCTAAAAATGTAGTTAAAGCCAAGAGATTCGCCGTCCATTATAGGCTCGACGTGGATCAATGAGATTCGATCGTTTTTGCGCCACACCAAGTCTAATTGGTTGTAAGAATTAGCAGGTACGAGAAGCAAGGCGCGTTTAGGAAGCTGTTGCTACTGTGAGATCGTTAAAGTCCATTCGGCGTCATGCCCAGACGTTGAAGCTGTGTCTGAGATGGACTTGGGCCTTGACCGACATGCCCCTACAGCCAGCGCCATCTTTTGGTTGATATCTATAACCTAGAATTTCGAGTTGGTTTTGTCCCTTTCAACTTTTGGGCGCCATTCTATCTATGGTCGTCCCCTGCTGCCTTGTCTCACATTATTTATGCACCTGAGGATACTTACTCAGTCGACAAAATAGAAGTCTAAATTTAACACGTTACTGTCGGCCGAATCGAAGCGTCGGTTCGAAGCAGTGATCGCAAAATGTACCTTTCGCTTGTTCAGCTGGCACTACAGTTCGGGTTGGACCTGCGCACTAGTCAATATTCCTCTTCATCCATCACGGTCTTGTGCTAGCTGCTTCCAGCTACGCAGGTCCAGCTCCTTTCCAGCTGTCTACTCCACCAGAGCTGAGGTCTTCTTTTATCGCGTTGTCCCTCGAGGTTGGAGTCGAAGAATTTCCGGGCCAGAGAATTAGTGTTCATCTCTAAATGCCCCGGCCACCTGAGGCGGGAGACTCGAACTCGTTTGATCAGATCAATGTCGCTATACAGCAGGTAAAGTTCGTTGTTCAGTCTCCTCCTCCAAACACCATCAGTGCATAGGGGACCAAAGACAAAAACGAAGGCCCTTCCTCAAAAATCCCCTCGCCCGCTTTGGTTAATATCGATGCTTCTGCGTCATACAGCAGGACTCGGACTAGCCTATAGCCTGCTTCTTCGAGAGAGGACTTCTTCATCAATTCCCTTCTAAATCCAAGAACACAACGACTGGCAAGAGCAATCCTTGATTTTATCTGTGCGCTGGTGTCATTGCTTGAATTTCTTCGGAGCCTAGGTAGACAAAGTCTTTCACTGCTTTAAAGTTGTAGCTGTTTATAGTGACGTTTTGTCCAAGACGCCGCTGTTGGTGGGCCCTTTTTTGTGGACAGCATACACTCTGTCTCATCCTCATTCACCGCAAGACTCATCTTAGCCGCATCGTTCTCGATGCCCACAAAAGTCCCGCTGATAGCCCTCTGCGATATGTGACAGGTACTCTGCAGGTTGGACACCAACATTGATTATCGTGAACCAACACTGCTCCTGGGTTGCTCGGAGGGTATAGACTAGCTTCTGACACTTTGTCGTCCGGAGTCGACACAAAACTTCGGATCAGTCCATAAATGTCGCGATAATAGCACACACTTCACAAATGGCACCTGAAAAAGCTTCAGTCCGCAGTACTCAGTCTTTAGCCTTCAGTCTTCAACCTTCAGTCTTCAGCCTTCAGTCTTCAGCCCTCAGCCTTCAGCCTTCAGTCTTCAGTTTTCAGTTTTCAGTTTTCAGTCTTCAGCCTTCAGTCTTCAGTTTTCAGTCTTCAGCCTTCAGTCTTCAGTCTTCAGTTTTCAGTCTTCAGCCTTCAGTGTTCAGTGTTCAGTGTTCAGTGTTCACCGTTCACTGTTCAGTGTTCAGTATTTAATCTTCACTCTTCAGTCTTCAGTATTCAGCCTTCAGTCTTCAGTCTTCAGCCCTCAGCCTTCAGCCTTCAGTCAATTCAGTCTTCAGTTTTCAAATATCCGACGCAAAGTTTTTCTTTCGAAGGCACCCGTAATCAGCTCTACAGTCCTGCTTAACGTCCAGCTTTCGGCTTCATATAGGAAGACTGGCAGGATTCGTAGAGCATAATTTTAGTCCTTCGAGATGAAATTAGACAGACATCGAATTGAAAATCTCCTGCCTTCCGCCACATTATTGACCACAAACCAAACGGTGATGGTATCCATGACGTCTCTTGAGTATCCACCAAACACCAATCAGCGCCAATACTCTATTCCTTGGTTACGAAGAGCATTGACTCCTGAAAATCGATGCAGAATCAACAAAATCCTCCTTTGCAGTCAGCCATAGAAGAGACTCGAGACTCAGTTACTCATTAAACTCATACATCAAAGTCCAGACCGACTAGGGCAGCCATGTCTCGACTCAATAACAGAAGACGTATTCTGTCAATCGAAAGCCACCCCGAAAGGAAGACTTACTACGATTCCGAGTCAACCGAGGTTGTCTCATCGACGGACGAGGAGGAACGCTGGAAGGATGCAGCCCGGGCGGTTGAGATTCCACCCGAATACTGGCACATTCAGAAACTTGTGAAGTTCATCAAGGGCGGCAATCAGACAGCAACCGTTGTGGCTCTGTGCTGCATGAAGGACTACGATTTGCAAGTGCAAATCCATCAGTTCGCCATCCAGGACATCGGCGGCTTGGAGGTGCTAGTGAATCTGCTCGAGTGCAACGACACGAAGTGCCGATTGGGGTCGCTGATGATCCTCGCGGAGATCTCCACGAACATCGACATCAGGAAGAGCATTGTTGACCTCGACGGGGTGCCGCTGATAGTCGACATACTGAGCAGCTTGTCAAAGCAGCTGCGGACAATGGCGGCCGAGACGCTTGCGAATGTTTCGAAAGTGCGTCTGGCGAGGAAGTATGTCCGGCATAGCGGAGGAATCGCCAAGCTGGTCGATCTGCTGGACGTCAAGTTATCGTGAGTACAGGTGACAGTTGGGACCCTCTTTTGATCGTGTGTTTTCTTAGAATCCTTCAGACCCCGTTCGATGAGCTGAACGTCGATGACAAGCAGAGCGTTCAAATGGCCACCGCGGGAGCGAAGGCCCTCTGGTCTCTGGCTGACTCCAAGCACAACATTGAGGTGATGAGGAAAACGGGCATCGTGCCCTTGATGGCCCGCCTGCTCAAGTCCATTCACATCGATGTTGCGATTCCCGTGATGGGCACCATTCAGAAGTGCTCTTCGCAGGTCAGACCATACAGTCACCCCCCATTGGCCCTTAACACAGGAAATTCTTTCTTTTCAGCCGAAGTTTCAGTTGGCCATCACGACCGAGGGCATGATTGCCGACATCGTCTCGCACTTGCACTCGCCCAGCATAGACCTCAAGATGCAGTGCAGCACCGCCTTGTTCAGATGCGCGAGGGATCCAAAGACCAGAGACATGATCCGCGAGTCTGGTGGCCTGGAGCCCCTGGTGGGGATCATCAAGGAGAGGTCTCACCGGGAAAACAATCCCCTGATGGCAGGGGCAACGGGAGCCATCTGGAAGTGTGCGGCCTCCGATGAGAACGTCGCACGGCTTGACACTCTGCGGACAGTCACCATTCTGTCCCAACTCCTAAACCATGAGTCCGATGAAGTCCTCACCAACGTTGTGGGAGCCATTGGGGAATGCGTTCGGTTCGCAAACAACCGCACGGCATTGCGGTCGGCAGGCGGTCTCGTGAGCCTGGTGGCGCTGTTGAGCTCATCACACGCTCCTCTGCTGGAGAACCTGGCCAAGGCCCTGAAGGAATGCGCCGAAGATAAGGAGTGTATGATCGTGCTGGAGGAGCTGGATGCTGTGCGACTGATTTGGTCCCTCCTCAAGAACACAGACACGAATGTCCAGGCCTATGCCGCCTATGCAATATGCCCGTGTGTGGAGAACGCGAGGGTTTGTAATCATCACGCTAAAAAATGGACCAACTTGTGATCCTTTCCTCGTTTCTGTTAGAATTCTGGGGAATTAGTGCGGAGCTTGGTGGGCGCAATGGAACTGCTCGTGGACTTGCTAGGCTCGAAGAGCACCCTAGTGTTGTCGGCCGTGTGCAAGGCCATAGCCACCATTGCAAGGGATCAAACGAATTTGGCAATCCTCACCGATTTGAAAGTCATCTACAAAATTGCTGAGCTGGGTAGGGAGGTAGGGGGTCTTTAGGGATCGTTTTTGACCATATCTGCGTTTCAGTTAACACCAACGAGGACTTACTGCGGGAGAATCTGGCAGCTGCCGTTGCCAGTTGCGCCACGTACGGCAACAACACTCAGGAGCTGGGCCGGCTGAATGCGGTCACTCCAATCGTGGGATACATGATCAGCGACAATCCAAAAGTCCACCGCACGACTGCAATGGCTCTCGAGAACATGTCTGCAGACCCAAGGAACTGCATCACTATGCATCGGGTGAGAGGACATTCTCTTCATTTCATCGAGATTCTGATGGGAACGTGGTTTTGTTTATTTCAGAGCGGCGTGGTCCCATTCTTGTTGGAAACGCTTTCCTCTACAGACCTCGATCTGCAGTTGGCTTCAGCCGGATGCCTGCGCAACATTCGGGAGCTGGCATTGAGAGCGGAGGAGTATATGCTTAGGACCTAGGATTTTCTAGTCTTTGGAATGTTCAAACTGTAGACAAATGGAATTTACATTAAAAATTATGTCCATTGATTCAGAAGTGTGAAGAGGTTTGCAGGACTACTTAGAATATGGAGCGTGGGCCATCTAGTGACCTTTCTTTAAATCATAGGTTATTTTGACACTGACAGCTGTTTCCCGCTCTTGACAGAAAGTCGGTAGTCATACCTCCGCGGAACGAAATGAATCGTTTTACGCTTGAACAACGTTGGGAAATACTGGAAACTTATTTTCAAAGTGAGTGCTGTGCAGCCCAACCATACGTTTTTTGAAAATAAGTTTTAGCCGAAATGAAGGACCCACCGCCATCACGACTGCTGTACGCAAGTTTGTGCAAAAAAGTTCGTGAGACTGGTATGGTAGTGGACAACACTCATGGTCACCGTCGTCGTACGGTGCGCACAGATGAGAATGTGGCTGCTCTGGCCGAGAGTGTGAGACTCAACATCAACTCCCCAACGATCTCAAAAGCTCAACATTTCACGCACTAGCCTGAGGAGAAGTCTGCACAAAGATCTCGGATTATTCGCTTGACTCAGCAATTGAAGGCGCGTGACCATCTGCTTCGTTATCGCTTCGCAGTTTGGGCCTTAGAGCAGCTTGAATTAGACAACCATTTTAAGCGAAAAATCATCTTTTCTGACGAGCATCTGCTCATTTTCATCTCGCCGGCTACGTTAACAAACAAAATTTGTCGCAACTGGGGCTCGGAAAACCCTCACGTTATTGTCGAGAAGCCAATGCAACCACAGAGAGTGACAGTTTCTTGCGAATTGTTGAGTGGTGGCATCATAGGACCATTTTTCTTCGAAAATGAGGCTTGGAACAACGTTTCGGTCAACGGTGGGCGTTACAGAGCCATGTTAACCGACTTTCCTTCTACTGAAATTGAAGGCATGGATTTAGACGACCTTTAGTTCTTGCAGGACAAAGCTGAACACTAAGCAGAACTACGGAGCTGATTCTTGGTGCCTTTGAAAGGAAAATTCTACGTCGGATATATGGTCCCGTCTCCGAGGAAGGCGAATGGAGGAGAAGACACAACCGTAAACTCTATGCGCTGTACCAGGATGTGGATGTAGTCCGGAAGGCAAAAATCCGTCGACGGCACTGGCTCGGCCACATCGAGCGCATGGACAGCAACGCTCCAACTAAGAGGGTCTTCGAATCCGAGCCTCCTGGTTCGAGAAGAAGAGGAGGACCGAACCTCCGGTACAAGGACTAAGTCATCGCGGACGTAAGACAGCTTGGCCTTGATGAATGGAAGCAGCGTGCCCAGGACCATCAACGATGGAGGGCAGCGATAGCTTAGGCTCAGACCCTACATGGGTCGTAGGCCTGCTAAGTAAGTACTAGTTCTTGCAGGTTGGCGCGCCATACCACACAGACTATGCCACATTCGATCTGTTGCGCACCAAATTCCCAAATCCTGTTATCAGCCGTCTTGGCGATGTCAATTGGCCGCCTCTGAGCTGCGATTTGACCCCTTTGGACTTTTTGTGAGAGACAGTGAAGGACCGATGTTATGCCAAGAATCCGGAAACAATTCAAGCACTTAAGGCCAATATCATGCAGCCCGTGCTAAGGCCCGAAACCATCAACAAGGTCTTGGAAAATTGGGGTAGACAGAATGCGCTACTGTGGGCGCCTAGGCGTAGTGGGTAGGTGCGTCGACTCCTACGCTTGAGGTCGTCGGTTCGATTCCCGAAAAAACACCAAACATTTTTTCACGGCTCCACCTCTTTCGAGTCACTGACAATGCTCAAAGAGTATAACTGTCTAGAAAACGCTTCTGAATCTCGCCGTTCGGAGTCGGCATTAAACCGTAGATTCCCTCCACTCGTGACAGAACAATAGCACGCACAACACGAGTGGTTGCTGAGAAGCTAGGCCCAGGTCCACCTCGGACTGTAGCGCCGCATTATTATTATTATTATTATTATTAATGCGCTACTTGGAAGTCAGCCGAAGAAGCCACTTGGACGACGTTGTATTTAATGGGAATGTTTGTTCTTACTAATGAAGCCATAATACATGTGAGCAACTTAATTTTGTTCATTTTATTGCATCTTTAAAAAGAAACCTATATTTGGCCCACCCTTTATATTGCTGTATTTCGTTGATAGAGTCAGGGTGGTTGCGATCCTGGCTAGTCTGCTCGCTGCGCAGTTGCCTGGAATGTTCTGTGACCTGGTACTGTAGTGCAATGTGCAGACACAGCAAATACCTGTCTGCACGCGCTCTACCCGTAGACATACTAAGTGCAAGCGCAGCAATATCACGGGCGCTATCAACTTGTAAGAAAAATATTTGAATAATAAAGCACATTCATTTGGTACACTTGGAGAGCAATACATGGCGACCGTGACAGGACGCGAATTACACTCTCGTCGATCGGACGGCACCTTTAGCTTGAATGGAACGTGTTGGTTTATAAGCCAATAAAATCAAAACAAAGTGCACTATACGCAGTGAGAGAAGAAAATTGTGCAAATTTCAGAAAAAGTGATTTCGAACAATAATAATATATACTTTATATAATGGGTGGAACACAAACGAAAGAAACTAATACGGGAGTGATAAATAATAACATAAAGATTACGGACTCGGTGCAGGTTCATAATTACGAAATGTTATGGCTACTACGAGCCATTCTCATCGCGCTTGTGTTAACATTTTTACTCAAGTTATATAAAGCATATCGTTATTCATTGAAAAAAAAGTATACAAGGAGAATGTCGTATACAAATCAGTTACGCGATACCGAGCCGGCAATTCACATCTAAACTGTGAAAAGACTTTATAAACATTTATCGTATAAACTACAGGAGCAATAAGATGTGTAGACAACTGCAACACCGAAGGCGAATCAGGAGCTGAGGACGTCCGAAACTGGCAACGAATCCCGATGAAAGCAGGACTTCTACAGGCGTATGTTTTTAAGTATTTAGAAATAGATTTATAGTTTAGAGATATTGTAACTATAATCGTTTAATTTCAATACAATGTTATTATATAAAATAAGTAAGACTAAGTCTCAATTTGCCAATGTCAAATTCTGACATTGAAAATTTCAAGGAAGCCTTAGAGGCATATAAAAAAGTAGCTAAGTTAATACCATTTCACCGTGATATTCCCAAAAACACAGAAAAATTACAAGAATACGAGGATAAATTAATAAAATCGTACAACGTTTTAATAGAAATTTGTGTATCAGGAGTAAAACATTGGTCCGATAGTGACATTACATTTGTTCGTACGAAGCTATTAGACGTTAGAGAAAAAATAGCTCGCTGTTTCGGTAGAATTGGAAGTAGAGTTCGGATTCCTAAGGAAGGTACAAATTTATTAGTCCCTATACAGAGTGACAATTTATCTGAAAACGAGTACGAATTCGAGGTATTAGATAATAAAAAGGAAACAAAGATAATTACTCCTCAAGAAGACGCAAATACAAAAATGACGAACGAAATATCGAATATTGAATTGCTCCGTCTGGCAGCACAAACAATAAATAAAAACTTTTCAGGTAATCCACTTGCCCTTACACCATTTTTAAATGCAATTGACCTTTTGCAGAGCGTAGCTGCAGAAAGTCAAATGAATCTATTAAGGCAATTCATTCTTACCAAGCTCGAAGGCAAAGCTCTTGAATGTATTCCATCAAATCCAGCATCCATAGACATTATAAAAGCTTCTTTGAAGACATATATTAGACCGGATTCCTCGAAGGTTGTCGCAGGTAGAATACTAGCTCTAAAAGTGAACAAAAACAATATTCAAGATTTTTCGCATCAGGCTGAAGAATTAGCCGACGCCTTTCAAAGAGCCTTAGTTTTCGAAGGTTTACCTTTAGGAAAGGCACAAGAAATGTCTATTGAGAAAACTATTGAGTTGTGCCGCATAAATACCACTTCAAATTTGATCAAATCCATTATGGCCTCATCGTCATTCTCTTCCCCGAAAGAGGCGATTGCTAAACTTGTGGTTGAATCGGCTATTGAAGCCCAAGATCACCAAGTTCTGAGCTATCGTTCAAACTACAACCATAACGGAAGTTATCAAAATCCGAATAGATACGCAAATAATACACGTAATAACAATAAATTTAATCAACAGGGAAATATCAATCATAACAATTATCGCTACAATAATTATAGATCCAACAGAAATAATAATTTTAGAGGCAGGGCTATGCAGCACAACACTCGCGGCAGGCAAAGTAATAGAAGCACTACCAACTCAAACCAACGTAACGTAAATTATGCGGAAAACGCGAGTGCACCCCAGGAGCGTCAACTGGGGGACGCAAACAATTAAATAATACAGCGCAGAATTATATCTACACCTTAAATCCAAATTACTCCGATTTTGTTGAGTTGAGGTGTAGTGACGCAAAAGGCCCTTGCACTTTTCTAATAGATACACAGGCTGATATTTCATTAATTAAATATTCTTCTCTAAAAAGTAATTGCAAAATTGACTTTAAGAAAAAGATTAATATAAGAGGAATAACTGAACATTCTGTCCCTACCATTGGTTGTATTAATAGCTCTCTTCAGGTATATCATTTTAATATAAGACAACACTTTCATGTCATTGACAATAAATTTAATGTGCCATCAGATGGTATTTTAGGTAAGGATTTCCTTAGAGAGTATAAATGTAGCATAAATTACAACCATATGACTCTTTCATTCTCATTGCAAAACAAACGCTTTGAAGTTCCCCTACACTCAGGCCCATCAAAGAATATTTTTGTTATACCCGCTAGATGTGAAGCATATCGTTGTTTCCACATAAAAAATTACTCTAGACCTTTGTTTATTGATTCACAAGATTTAAGTGATGGCGTCATTGTTGCTAAAGGTATCATTGACTCACCTTATCCGATTTTGCGTGTTATAAATGTAAACAATAAACCAGTAGCAGTCCGAAATGATACTTTGAAAACAGAAGACTTAAGCACTTACCATATTTACAACATTAATGAAAAAAACAATACCGAAAATCGAAATCAAAAGGTACTCGATATTTTAAAAAATCGAACACCTCTTCTTTACCAATCAAAATTACTAAATCTATGCAGTCAATATACACCAATTTTTGCGCTTGAAACAGATAAAATGACAGTTAATAACTTTTACGAACAAAAGTTACGCGTGTGTGATCAAAATCCGGTGTACATCAAAAATTACCGCTTACCTTATTCTCAAAAAAGCGAAATCAACTCTCAAGTAGAAAAGTTATTGAAAAACGATCTCATTGAAGAAAGTCGATCAAACTATAATTCACCGATTATTCTAGTTCCGAAAAAAGGTGAAACTAAACGATGGAGATTATGTATTGATTATAGACAAGTCAATAAAAAGTTGATCGCGGATAAATTTCCGTTGCCACGCATTGATACTATTTTAGATTCCCTTGGTCGAGCTAAGCACTTTTCCACACTCGACTTATTTTCCGGGTTTTGGCAAATTCCATTACACAAAGACAGTAGAGATATTACTTCTTTCAGCACTGAACAAGGAGCTTTTCGTTGGAAAGTACTGCCGTTTGGTTTAAATGTTGCGCCAAATTCTTTTTCGCGCATGATGTCTATAGCTTGTGCTGGCCTACCTCCAGACCAAGCATTCATTTACGTAGACGATCTAATAGTCACTGGATGCAGTGAAGAACATCATCTTAATAACTTGAAAAATGTTTTTGATGTTTGTCTGAAATTTAATTTGAAACTAAACCCATATAAATGCAGTTTTTTCAAAACAGAAGTAACATTTCTTGGCCACAAATGCACTTCAAATGGTATTCTACCAGATGAAAGCAAATCTGAAGTCATAAAAAAATACCCAAGACCAACCGACAAAGATTCAGCTAGGCGCTTTGTTGCCTTTATGAACTATTATAGACGATTTATAAAGGACTTTGCAACAAAAGCAGCCCCAATAAATAAATTAAGTAAAAAACGTGTAGAATTTCATTGGGATGAAGCATGCGAATCATCTTTTCAAAAACTTAAATCCGAATTACTAACACCCAAAATTTTACAATATCCAGACTTTTCAAAAGAATTCATAATTACTACAGATGCTTCAAAACTAGGATGTGGAGCAGTTCTGAGTCAAGTCCACAACGGAAACAATCTACCCATACACTTTTTCTCAAGAAGTTTTACAAAATCTGAACAAAATAAACCCATCATTGAATTAGAACTCCTAGGGATCTTTTACGCTATTAAACACTTCCGTCCGTATGTTTACGGCACCCACTTCACTGTCCTTTCAGACCATAGACCTCTTGTCTATCTTTTCAACATGAAAGATCCGTCATCAAGGCTAACTAGAATTCGCTTAGAGTTAGAAGAATACAATTTTACAATAGTGTACATTAGCGGAAAGTCGAACGTTTCTGCTGACGCATTGTCACGAATTACAATAAAAGAGCTCAAAAACATACCACTAAAGCAGCCACAAGTGTTAGCTGTAACAAGATCACATACTAAACGACAAAAAATTGAAACAATAATAAACAATACGAGAGATAAAAGTGATCAGAAAGGTGTACGTATTTATGAAGAATTAAAGGGTGGATTTCAGAAAAAAATACCAAGAATTAGGACAAAATATAAAGCACGAGAAAATGATACTAATGTACTTGCAAGTGATTTTGAAATTGAAATTATAAGTAATTTCAAACAACTGTTTAGTTTTATGATTCCGAATGTGGTTGTTAACGAAAAATATATTGAGTGTATTCTTTCGAGGCTTGAAAAAGAAGCCAGCAATCGTTCGATTTATAAGCTACAATGGCCTATAAATGATACATTTTTCAAATATTTTACAATTAATCAATTGAAATCAGTAGGCGCTAAAAAACTTAAGAATATACAAATTTTACTAGTAAATCAACCCGAGAAAGTAATAGATGAACAAATTAAGCAGAAATTGCTAAAACAATTTCACGATAATCCACTGATAGGAGGACATTGTGGACAAAAGAAGTTGTATGCGAAATTACGCAATTCATTCTATTGGAAAAATATGACGCGAGACGTCGCGACATACGTAAAGAAATGCAAAATTTGTCAGCTTTCAAAAGTAAAACCAGGTACAATCGAGGAAATGTTTCTCACCCGAACCCCTCAAAAGTCAATGGACATTGTTATTGTAGATACAATTGGTCCACTGCAAATGTCAGCCCAAGGTAATAAATATGCCGTTACTTTGATGTGCGATCTTACGAAATATCTAATTACTATTCCAATTCCTGATAAATCAGCCCTAACGGTAGCAACAGCTATATTTGATAAATTCATTTTGATATATGGACCCATGCGAGAACTTCGTGCTGACATGGGCACAGAATATAGAAACGAAATACTTAGAGAAATTTGTAAGTTGCTAAAAATAGAATTAAAATTTTCAACAAGCTACCACCACCAATCAATAGGGACAATAGAACGTAACCACCGCGTATTCAACGAATATCTACGATCATACGTCACTGATATGACGGAATGGGAAACGCATTTAAAATATTTCACTTTTTGTTATAATATAAGTCCAAATTCTAGCTTTAAGGAAACATATTCTCCATTTGAACTTATTTTTGGCAAAACCACGTCATTAGACAATTTTCTAAAAACGGATATAGAGCCTTTGTATAATATAAATAATTACTCAGATGAAATTAAATATAGATTAAAAACTTCTCATTTAATTGTACAAGATTTGTTACAAAAGCTTAAGAAACAGAATAAAGATTTATATGATAAAAATATAAGACCATTAGAAATAAATATTGGTGACAATGTGTTACTGAAAAATGAACCTTACGATAAGCATAAGCCAATTTATAGTGGTCCCTTTAAGATAACGAAAATAACTGGAGTAAATGTAGAAATAAAACTTCCTAATAAGAATGTATTAGTTCATAAGAATAGAATAATTAAATGCTAATTTAAGTTAAATTTAATATAGTTTAAAAAGTTCTCTAATGTTACTAGGAATAACTTTATACCTGTAGTAATACGTAGTAGTAATAACATAAATGTATGTAATTAAGTATAGAGTAATAAATTAAAAATAAAAGCAGTAGAATTAAGAATAGGACATAGAACAAAGTAAACTCATAAACGAACTTTTGCTACGCGGGGAATGATCAACCCCACACCAGTCGAAATGTCTGAAGTTCGTTTAAGACTTTACTTTCAAAAGAGGGAAGGTGTAGTGCAATGTGCAGACACAGCAAATACCTGTCTGCACGCGCTCTACCCGTAGACATACTAAGTGCAAGCGCAGCAATATCACGGGCGCTATCAACTTGTAAGAAAAATATTTGAATAATAAAGCACATTCATTTGGTACACTTGGAGAGCAATACAGTACTCATCACAGGCGAATATTAAACTTTTCGGCCATCCAAAGGTGACCGAAAATTTGTTACTAATCGAGAGTTTAGAGAGGCTAGTTCCAGGGCCTTGAAACCAACTGCCAACTTCCATATAC
Organism: Myathropa florea; assembly: GCA_930367185.1. NCBI lineage: Eukaryota > Metazoa > Arthropoda > Insecta > Diptera > Syrphidae > Myathropa > Myathropa florea. Next base: position 20,592,325 of record OV884003.1, read on the forward strand.
TCCGGTCGAACGCGATAAATTCAGTCTCACTGTCTCTCCAGGACACTAAAATTATGCTGAACATTCACAGTCAGACCTTGTGGAATAAAATCCCAATGGAATTCTCTTGGATCGAAGAAAACCGTGAGCATCGTCTGAAGTCGACTCCTCTGCATCCGGACTTTGTTCCCCTTCGGCTCAACTGGTGATTCTATGTCGGGCTTTGCCCTTTGATGACTGGCTCGCATTGAAAGCACCACATTTCTTTGCATTTTCAATAGATGAAAGGAATGCAGGGCTCGTCTTGGCGGATTTGATGCCTTGAGAACGACTCACTCTCATGACTTTTAGCTTCTTCGTGAGCGGAGCGCAGATCTTCCTTTTTTCCAAATTCTCGGTAAGAATGGATCATACTCTGAGTGGCTGTTTACAAACGACTGGGAAATCCGACTGGGCAGGCAAGATTTTCTGTGTGTGGAATCGGTTCATTTGCATCATGTTTTCACCCAGTAACGTTCTGCAGCGAATTGAGTAATGCGCTTTTTAAAAATTCTAATTTCTCATGAATGACAGATAAAAACAATTTTTTTAAGATTCATCAGCAATGTTTGCATTTAGTACTATATCTATGCAGTGAAAAAAACATTAAAATTGCATTTAAATCGTCCCTTCGATCAATTTTCCTAAAATGCCTCGCAGCATGCGTGCGATGTTGCTCTATCAGCGATCAGGAAAATGTGTCGAAAACGGAACGAAAAGGGATGAAAATATACCTGCTTCACCCGAGAATCCGCTTTGAAAGTGGATTTCCGGTGGAAGAAAGCCGATTTTCGGCGCACCCAGCTCATCTATATTGTATCTCCCTCAATCCTGCCTTCTTCTGTTCATGTAATCAGCCACTTTTAGACGGTGATCATCTCTATCGTTTCGTTTCAGATACATTTTTCCTCATTTTCGGGTGTTCCACATGCAGAAAATCTTGCCTTACCAGACGGATTTGCCAGTCGTTTGAATACCAGTCACTTCCTTTAGAAAATCTCGTGGACACACAACGGTCAAGGCGCAGAATTTTCTTCATTTTCTCAAGGTTTCCTTCATTTCTCGAGACTCTTGGCTTCGATGAGAGTTCCTTGTCTTCAAGGACTTCACAACTGTCACGATATCTTAGGTAAGTTGGTAGGTGATAGGGTGCCCTTGCGACCGGGTCGCGACTCTCTGAGACCAACAGTTGGGTCCATTGTGTTCTATGTGTGGGAGGGTGTATTACGTGAGACATACAAACAATCGGAACACTTGCGCATGGTATAGACACTGTTCACCATAAGTGTTGAGTAGTCTTGTCCCACAAAAGTTGTTCGCCCTTTGCTCCATCCATTCCGATTTTTTGACAGACCTTTGGACCTTCGGTTATAAAGTCATAACTGTTGACAGAGCAAGAGGGATGCTATCAAATTCGGCGCACTAGATAGGTTTGTGGCCGTATGTGCTCATGCTGGGATGAAGGTTAACGTGGACAAATCCGAGGTTAAGGTTATTTCCAGAACCCCTGGTCAGTGCACTCTACATGTTAGTGGAGTCCCATTGAAACAGGTGGAGAAGTTCAAGTAACTCGGGGTCTTCTTCACGAGTGATGGGAGGAATAATGCTGAGCTTTCCTGTAGGATTGGTCAAGCTGGGTCAATTTTGAAACAGTTTGGTCAATCTGTAATCAGGAAGGCCGAGCTTGGTGTCAAAGCCAAGTTAGCGGTTTTTAACGCAGTATTTATTCCATGAAATTTGGGTAATGACCGAAAGAATACGATCGCGAATACAAGCTGCCAAGATGAGATTTCTTCGTGCTGTTGTGGGAATTACTCGCCGGGATAGGGTGTGCGAGGAACTCAATGTTGGGCAGCTGCTTCTTCGAACGGAAAGGGCTGTACTTCGTTGGTTTGGTCACGTGGCACGAATGTCCCCATCATCACGACTTCCGAGGCGTTGAATCAGTTTCTTCGGAAATGGGATGGGATGGGCTAGGTGACACCAAGTTTTGAAATATTAGAAAAACAAGTTTTTTTTTTATATTTTATATGTTTATTTAGTAGCATAATATTTAATTTGTTGTACACACTCTTTTAATTAATAAAACGTTAAACATTAATTCTTACAAATTAAATCGCCTTTTTGTATCTAATTGGTAAAAGATATGTTCTTATTTCAAAGTATCCACACAAAAACATACTTGCAATGGAATGTTTAGAGTACTTGATCGTATTTGTTTTTACATATAGATGACACAGTTATAACACAAGTGCTGTTTGGCCTTGATTTTCTCATATTCAATGCGTTCTCAGTTTAATAAATTTTCGAAGGTTGTAATTTTTACAATAGGGAATACAGGGTAGCAGTAGCAGTTATCAGCAGAGTTGTAAACATGATCGTGGATGATGATGAGAAGAGCTTATGGGTTAACAATAATGAAAATAACAAGTAACAACAGTCAACAGAAAAAAATAAATCAACAACTTATTGTAATCAACTGGGCTTTGGGTTGGAAATTAAAAAAAATGATTTTTTTTTTGTTTAAGAAACTGAACAAAAGAAAAAAAACTAAAGAGCAAAACATAACAACAACGAAAAAAATATTAAACGAAAACTTAACGAATATATTAACAAAAGAGTGAAACAAAATAAAAATTAAATAACACATCTTCCAGTTGTTTTGTCTTACGAACCTAGCAACAAATAACAATAACAATAAAAAACGGAATAACAAATAACAAAAACTCAACAAAAATGCAATAACAATTTTTAAACATAACACTTAAACACTAAATAACAGATAACAATAAAATTGTATAACAATCAGCAATAACAACGAATCAACAAAGTCTATGTCTGACACAGACTGGCAGTGTGAAATGAATTAACAATTATGCGAATGCATGAATACCTGATGAATTGTTTTTTTTTATATAGTTTTTTTATCTTCACAAACGTGTGTGTGAATATTTTTTTTGTTTAAACCTGCTGAGAACATTAACCTCGATTTATGACTTTCTTTTCGTATACCTTGTGTCATCATTTAAATGATTTTGTTTTTTTTTTTTTTTAATATTTTTCTTGTAGTATTTATTATAGTTGTTTCTATAGAATTATTATTTTTATGTATTAAAGGCGATATTTAAAAGTTAATAAAAAATAAACCCCTTACCTACAAAATGCAAACAAACTCAAGAATGGCTTTCATTATGTAAAATAAAATAAGTAAACGATGAAATTTAATTTTTAAAGAGAAAAGATTTTGAAAATTCAAAGAAAATGAATTAAGAAATTAAAGAAAACGAATTAAAAAAATAAATTAAGTCTATTTCATAAGGCTAAAGAAAAATAAAACGGAGAAATAACTAAACAAATTTTGAAAAGGTGCAGACAATTTTTTGATATCAGGATGGAATTCTGATGGTAATTCAGTGCATCCTTTGCTTTGTTATTTTGGACAGCTTGTGATTGTTTTGCTTGTTACTCGGCAGAGTTGGTTGTTCATATGATGTTGTGCCCTTGTGCTTTTGTGTGTCTTACCTTTCTTGTTGATTCACTGCTGTGGCAGAGGTCATAACCTGATATTTTGGTTGTCATTCAGAAATGCCCAGTCTTTTTCGCAAGCTTTTGTGATCTAAATTCAGTCGGTTGGTTGCCAAACTCTGAGGTGTATGCAACGCAGCCAAATCGGCCTTTTGATTGACGGCAAGTCGATTACTATGCGTGAGTTACTAATCATGTGTGTTAAAGCAAACAATTAAGTCCATGACTCAATTGGCAACGATCTTTGTCTTGTTTTGTTGTTAGGTCTTTTGTCAACTCAGTTGATTACTGTGGCGTACTGGTTTTTAAATGCAAAAGTTCAATTACGGCGCAATATTTGATGTTTTTCATGTGCATAAGGGTAAAGAAAGAAAGCTGATACCGATGGACCAAAGCGACTGGCAAGCAATAACAAAAGTCCTTTTAATAATAATAATAATGACGGCGCTACATTCCGAGGTGGACCTGGGCCTAGCTTCTCAGCAACCACTCGTGTTGTGCGTGCTATTGTTCTCTCACGAGTGTAGGGGACCTACAGTTTAATGCCGACTCCGAACGGCGAGATTGAGAAGCTTTTCCTAGACAGTTATACTCTTTGAGCATTGCCAGTGACTCGAAAGAGGTGGAGCAGTGAAAAAATGTTTGATGTTTTTTTCGAGATGCGAACCGATGACCTCGAGCGAAGGAGTCGACGCACCTACCCACTACGCCACGGCTTCCTGTTAGCGTCTATAATGTAACAGTGAAATTCATGTCTCAGTTTATGAAGATGTCCTGTTTTGTTGTCTGAGTGTTCTGTCAGTTGAATAATTGAAATTCGGGTTTAGGAAAATCACAAGCTTGCATTTGTACGCCCTGCTCTTGTTGTAGTTAACTAATTTCTGTGCAGTAAATTTTATAAATGTGATGCATTCAAATGAATCAAAAATGGTACGCAACGCTCTTAACCCTGGAATGCTGGTAAACTCGTACCCCAGAGTTTGAAATTCCCGCCAATCAGTAGCAGGTGAGGCTGCAAGCTTGAATGTCTAAATAGTTGCAAGACGCGATGCATCTGGTGGTATGTGATACTGACGGCCGCCGGAGTGTTTGTTATTGTGCTGATATTTGATAAAGGGATACGAGTGGACCCCAAGTGGCTGTGTACAAACGAATGGGAAATCCGACTGAGCGGGCAAGATTTTCTGCATGTGGAACACGGTTCATTTGCGTCATGTTTTCACCCTTTAATGTTCTACCGATAATTAAGTAATGCTTTCCCTTAAATCCGTATTTTTCATGAATTACGGATAAAAACCTTTTTATTGGAGGTGCAGCAGCAAAGTTTGCATGTAGTTCTGTGTGTATGCAGTGAAAAAACATTAAAATTGCATTTAAATCGTCCCTGTGATAAATTTTCCGAAAATGCTACGTAGCATGCGTGAGGTGCTACTCGATCAGTGATCACCATAAAATGAGGAAAACGTGTCGAAAACGGAACGAAAAGGGTTGAAAATCTACCTGCTTCACCCAAGAATCCACTTTGAAAGTGGATTTCCGGTGAGAGAAGGCCGATTTTCGGCGGCTCCAAACCGTCTCCCTCACGCTTCCGAAAATCGTATATTGTATCTCCCTCAATTCTGCCTTCTTCCGCTCATGTAATCAGCCACCAAGTACTGTGAGATTTACAAAAAAGGGTAGCATTTCAGGGTTAAACAACTCAGTCACCGAATTGAGTTAACTTCTCAGCTAGCAATTAAAATAATGGAGTGCTGTAGCTATTGAACAGACAAGTTGATGAAATCGAATGAGAAATTAAGTTAACTAATCTCCAAGCGAGAGATATTTTTAGCTTTTTTGCATTAAATGGAAGTAAAAATAAAAAGACAAATCAATTGAATTAAAAAGAAAAACCGAAAAAAAATCAAAAATTAAACAAAGAAAATTGAAATTCGAAAAAATTAAAAAACTGAAGTGAATATTGTTCAAATGAAATAAAAAAATAAAAACAAATTAAACTGAAATTTTGTAAAATAAAAAATAAATGAATATTTTTCAAATGAAATGAAAAAAAAACCGAATTGAACTGAAGTTTTGTAAAAAAAAAAAAAAAAATAAATGCATTCAAACAAAAAAAAAAGACAAAATTAAAAAAAAATTAAAAAAAACTAACTGAAAAAGGAAAAAGGAAACTAGAGTCAATATTGAACAAAATCAATTTGAAAAATTAACTGAAACTGAAGAAAGTAATAAAAAAAAATTAAAATGATTAACAAAAAATTTAACGGGAATTAAAGAACTGAATTGAACAAATTATATTCGGAAACTGAACAAGAACAAAAGAAACTGAACTCAATAACGAACAAAATAGATTTCGAAAAACATAAGGAATCAATAAACTGAACTAAACAAATTATATTTTTGAAACTGAACAGAACATAAACAATAGAAATCAATAAAGAAACAGAAGCTATTCATGAACAAAATAAAATTGAAAACTGAACTGAAACAAAAGAAAACAATAAAGAAATTGACGTTAATAATGAACGAAATACCTTTTGAAACTAAACTGAAACATAAGAAATAAGTAAAGGAACTGAAATTAATAAATTTAAAAGAAGACTAAAAAAACAAGTCACCAATTTAACAGATTGAGAGACTCAGTTAGTCCGACAGACCCGAAACGATTTTTTTCATTTATTATTATTTAGTGTTAAAAAATGTCGAAAATAAGAATAGATAAATAATTCAACTGAAGGAAAAGGAAACGAAAATCGATTTAAAAAACAAATCATAAACAGAACAGAAAACTAAATCAAACTGAAATGTACCACAAAACACGACGAAAAGAAAAACGATTAAAAAGAAGCTATAGAATTGAAATTAAACAAATAAAGGAAAACCAAAAAAGAAATAACCATAACCAGCAATTATGAAATATGAAATGGAAAAGAAATAAAAAAAACAGAAACGAAATACATGAATTAATGAAAAACAACGCCCACATACTTCACCGAGGTTTGTTGTCTTTTTAGCATTCACAGAACCGATTAAAAAACAGACAACAAAAGCGGTCCAATGAATATTAAAAAATGCAAAACCTCAGTCGTGTTTTAAATGAAATAACAATACTCAAAACCACTGTCCCTAACATAACAAATAAATGAAAAGAAAAAGAGAAACAATAAACAACCAAGGCACAGTTCGGTAGTGATTATCCGCTAAAAACTAATTAACAGTAGAATAAACCAAATTATTGTCCAATCAATATTCATTCTCTTTGTATGCAAATTAACCGATTGAAAGAATGTTAAAATGTCGAAATAAAAAAAACAGAAAAATAAACGGAAAAATTTAAGATGACAAAAATAAACATTTCAATGAAAAAAAAAAAAAAACGAAATAAAGCGAAAACGAAATGAAAACAACTTAAAAGGCGGTGATAAGTCAAAAATTAAAAGATTAAATGGCATTCTTTCAATCATGTCACGGGAGTGCTTAGAGAATAAATAGTGGTTGGAGATAATTTGTTAACAATAACAATGGGGAAAAACAAAAAATCAACAGAATCATAACAATTGAAAATGTCAATCTGAACATGTCAACAAGTTGGAATGTTCGGAATGAGATTTTCATTTAAATAACAAGTAACAAAGAAAATGTAACGAGAAACAAGTGAAAAATGTGGTCTATGTTAAAAGGGTGTAACTCTTAATATGAAGCACATTTTTTCATAAACAAAACGAAACAATAAACTTAACGAGAGAAATAACAACAAAGTGGGCGTGTTGTGAAAAATAAAAAAAATAAATCAAAAGGGGTGGATTAAATGAGAAACATAATGAAAAGTTGGAACAAATGAGAAACTAAAAAATGAGAAAAATAAACTGAAAAATTTAATTATTAAATTAAAATTAAAATAAAAAAACTAAAAAATTTAAAAAAAATAACGAGAACTCAAAAACTGACGGAGAAACTAATATTTTGACATAATTTTTAAAATAAAACTGAAAACATGCTGGAATTTGAAACAAAAAAGTGATAAAGAAAGCAAATTAAAGACGGTTTTTCGAAAATGAACAAAAAGAGAAATGGAAGTTAACACAATTGGGGGTATTATTGTTGTATGGTTACAATCAGAACTAAGAAACTAAGAAAAATAAACTGAAAAATGAGGAATTAAATAAAAAATATGAACTCAAGAAAAGAACCGAGAATTTTGACATAATTTTTGAACGAAAACAGAGAAGTTATTGGAGTTTGAAACAAAAATAATGAATAAAAGTATAAGAAATTTGTTTTATGCGAAAATAAACAAAAATACAATTTTTGTATAAGATAATAAGAAATTCGAAAAATAAACTAAAACATGAGGAATTAAATTAAAAAGTCAAGAAAACAACCGAGAAATTAATATTTTGACATAATTTTTGAAGGAAAACTGAAGGGTTTGAAACGAAAACAATGAATAAAAGCAAAAGGAATTTGTTTTTCTGCGAAAATGAACAAAAATGTAATTTGGTAACACAACCAAGGAACCAGCTGCTTTATTTCTGTGGTCACAAGGCATAACCGCTTAAGTCGGTTTTTAGACTTTTTCAGGAGAGGCGGTCAAAGCTTCAAATTTGCACAACTGCTAGTACTTAGGCTACTAGGTTTTTTTTCTTGGAATAACTTCTGTTTAAGAAAAAGATACAGACATAACAAATTTAATGAAAGTAAATTTAAAAATGCTGAACGTAATAGTATTTATAACTCATTTTTGTCCTAAGGGAAAAAGGACAAAACCCAATGCAAGTTGGGAACAGTTTAGGGCAATAGGGTGGTTTATTATTTTATATAAATTTGCGTACAGCAGTCACGGTGGGTGCTTCATTTCGGCCAAAACTTATTTTCAAAAAACGCACTGCAACGCACTCACTTTGGAAATAAGTTTTCAATATTTCCCAACGTTGTTCAAGCGTAAAGCGACTAATTTCGTCCCGCGAAGGTATTATACTGACTTTTTGTCAAGATTTCGAGCGGGAAATAGCTGTCAGTGTCAAAATAACCTATTATTTTAAACATCAGATGACCCACCCTGTACACGAGCATTGTCCTAACTCGGGTTTAGCGGTTATTGTTTGTGACCACAGATTTATGTTAAGAGGCAAATTGGCAAGAGTTTTTAAAGCGATCAGTAGGGGGTTGGATTGTAAAGACACTTGAGAATCATGCGCTGTTTCGAAATTTACCCTGGTTCGACTAACTGAGTCTTGAAACTGAAGAGAAATGCGAAATTATAAAAAACTCATGAAAGAAAAATTAAACAAAACATAAAATTAAAAGGAAAAAAATTTAATAAAAATAAATACCCTCAGAAAATAAAATCAAAATCAAATTGAAACCGTCAAGACAAGAAAAATAAAAAAGATTTGAAAAAAAAACATCAGAAATGAAAGTCTAAAAAAAAAAAAACAGTTTTTTTCAACGGCGTAGCGAGTGGATTACGTAGAGTTACGGAGATATGTACGCCGAATTTGTGAACACAATTGTGGATTGTCATGCAGGTCTTAATTATTGTCATTGTCAACAATCCAAATTGTGCATCTATGAAATAAGAAAGTAGAACTGAGAAATCGCTGAAAGGCTGTGGCCATAATTTCGTCATCGTTGAAGTCGGTCATGAGTGTGTTAAGACCTAATGGATTTTTTGTATAGTCTACACTTTTTTTTAGTCCATCATACAACTGTTTGTATTTGAATTTAAAAGCTATCTGCACCTTTTGTGACGTAAAAAATTAAAAATGAACTGAAAATTAATGTTTTTACGAAACTTGAAAAAATTAATATTGAAAAAAAAAATGAATAAAATTAAAAATTGAAAATGAATCGAAACCAAACCGAAAATGAAATAATTTTAAAACAAAGAAAACAAAATCATATCAGAACAGAAAATAAAAATAAATGAAATAACTGATGTCTGATGAAAAATGAAAATTAAAATGAAATGATTAAAATTAATTAAATCATAAAAACAAATAAAAATTAAAACAAACAACTTTTTGAACATAAAATGTGAATATCTAAAATGGAAAAATTGAAAAAATAAGATCAAATCTGAATCAATCTTGAGTTTGATTGCGTTCCTAACCTAATACTTAATAAAAACCCTAAAAAGATGAAACATTCTTATAAGAAAGCAAACTTTAAAAACAATCCTATAATTCTAAAAAAAAAAACTATTCCGAAAAACTCATTTTGAAAACTAGCTCATGTAACATTTTTGGGAATGATTATAAAATTTCGACATCTTGTGTACCTCTGAGTGATGAGTGGTGGCGGGTAAGAAAAAAAGGACTTCCAGGATTCATTTCATATCTGTATTAAATTTTACATAGAAACGGATAAAGGCGGCGTTCCATCACCTTCCACCTCTCTATGTGACAAAATTTTGGATTTTTGTTTTTTTAATTCCTTTCGCTTGCGAGTTTTCATCATCGTTCGCGTTCCATCGTCAAACTGCCGCCATATCAAATTATCAGAAATGTGTCTGTGTGTGTGTGTGTGATGAAAGTATCTCCCGCTGCCATCAGATGTCTGTCTGACAACGACGACGATGAATTTAGGGGTAACCCGTCCCGTCAGTTTGTAGATGGTTATGGTGACAAGGATGATGATTGCTGTTTATCATCTTTTTCTTTTCATATTTTTTTTGTTTATTTACTTTTTCGTTGACATGGATGATGATGATGATGACGGTTTTGTGTTGGTTTAGAGAAAATGTAATTTTGGTCTCGGTAATGTTTAATCTTCAATTGAAAGCCGCTTTTATTTTTGAAAATCCAGTGGAGCTCCGTGTTTTTAACATCTATTCACTCACGCAGTTCATTTTATCTCGTGGAATGTTGGGATGATTAAAGTTTAATGACAAAATATATGGTTGGTGTTGAAATTTTGAGGATGATAACTGAGTGAAGATGTTCTGGAAATAAGAAAAAAAGTAAGTATTTAAAAAAAGTTGTCACTGCGATGAGGGGAAATAAAAGGGACCCAATGCAAGTTGGGAACAGTTTAGGGCAATAGGGTGGTTTATTATTTTATATAAATTTGCGTACAGCAGTCGCGGTGGGTGCTTCATTTGGGTCAAAACTGCATTTCAAAAAACGCACTGTTTGGGAGCACTCACTTTTTAAATAAGTTTTTAATATTTCCAAAGCTACTAATTTCGTCCCGCGAAGGTATGATACTGACTTTTTGTCAGGAAACATCGGTCAGTGTAAAAATAACCTCTGATTTTAAACACCAGGTGACCCACCAGATGACTCGAGCATGTCGGTTGCTTAACGACTGGATGCCTGCCCTAAGTTAGGGTCCCAGGTTCAAATCCCAGTGAAATCGAATCTGGTCCAGTCACAATTTGCCGTTGGGATCAAATTAACGACACTGGATTGGGTTGCTACCTGGCAGTACAATGGACCGGTTTGAGTCTGTGTGCTCCAGTGTAGTGTTTCAAAAACGAAAAAAAAAAATGTTTGGTTGCTTCAACTATCGGCCATTCTTCTTAGCGGTTGCTTCTGTTTTTCCAATTTCTCCTATTTCTATCTCACTGTTCCATGCGATTAGAAGAGGGCAAATGCGTGAGATCTGATCAACTGAATCGCTCATGTAAAACCCGCCTAGATGACATTTTTTGAATTTTGAAATTTGTAGTTACAAGAGGCAGAATTCGGCCTAGATTCAACAGCAACCACTCGTGTTGTGCGTGCTTTTGTTCTCACACGAGTGGAGGGGACCTACAGTTTAATGCCGACTCCGAACGGCGGGATTGAGAAGCTTTTTCTAGACAGTTATACTCTTTGAGCAACGTTAGTGACTCGAAAGAGATGGAGGCGTGAATTATTTTATTTTTTTAATTGTTGTCTGAACTGGGATTTGAATTTAGTTTAGTGCGTATGGGGTCGACGAGCATACCCACACCGTCATGAAGCCCGAAATTTGTAGACTTCACGGTAAAGTGCCAAGCCATTTCGAGGTCTGGACCAATGCAATCTAAAGGGAGGAATTGGAACCGAAGCTTGAAGCTCAAATAAAAGGCATCTAGTGCGCAAGGAGTCGACGAACATACTCACAACGCCGCGGTGGCCGAATTTAAAAATTTTACGTTAAAGTGCCCGATGTGTGCATTAAAATAATTCTGCTACTTCTTCTACTAAAGTAGGAACTGGAGTCAAAGCCTGGAACTCAAACAAAAGAAATTTAGTGCATATGAAGTCAACGAACATACGCCCAACGCCCGAAATTTGTTGACCTCAAATTAAAGTGCCCAACAATTTCGAGGACTGCATCGATTCAATCTTTTGCTGCTAAAGCAGGGACTGAAGTCGAATTTTGAAACTCAAACAAAAGGAATTTAGTGCGTATGTGGTCGACGAACATAGCCACAACCTGAACATTGTAAATTTTACGTCAAAAGTGCCCAACAGTTTTGAGGTCTACAACGATTTAATCTTCTGCTACTAAAGGCAGGAGTCGAAGCCTGGAACTCAAACAAAAGGAATTTTGTGCGTATGGGGTCGACGAACATATCCATAACGCCGCGGTGGCCGAACTTTGTAGACTTCACGTTAAAATGATCAATAATTTCGAGGTCTGTATCAATGCAAGCCTCTGCTACTGGAGTCAGAGTCAGGCAGACAACTGGAGTCGAAACTTGGAACTCAACCAAAAGTAATCTACTGCTTGTGGGGTCGATGAACATACCCACAACGCCGCGGAGGCCGAACTTTGTAAATTTTACGTTAAAGTGCCCAACAATTTCGAGGTCCAGATCTATGCAATCTTTTGCTGCTAAAGCAGGAGCTGGAGTCGAAGCCTGATACTCAAAAAAAAGGCGTCTGGTGCGTATGGTGTCGATGAACATACCCGCATGGTATAAACCTGGCAGAACTTTGTAAATTTTACGTTAAAGTACCCAACACTTTTTAGGTCCGGATCAATGCAATATTCTGCTGCTAAAGCAGGGAACTAAAGTTGAATTTTGAAACGATTCTAGGTCACGTCAACTCTTGAATTTAATTAATGCTCACAACAAACTCCTACGACAGAATTCGTCACAAAGGCATGAAAATCATGCCCCACTATGAAATGATTTCAATGAAAGCCCAAACAGACGTTCTCTTCATAATTTCAGGCACCCTCCAGCCTTTATCTTTCCCCGTTTGTGTCAAGCCCCAGATAAATGAGTGCCTGCAAGTGCAATCCAATCGCCTCCAGCATTGACATTGATTGCATTTTTCTTTCGGAATGTAAAACCTATTTTCTGAATCTTTCCCTTCAACAAAATCTAATTAAGCAGATTGAATTCAATTTCTTTCCATCCGATGGAGGAAAGAAAAAAGAAAAGAAATGTTTTCATTAGTGGCGATTGACAGACTCTATGGTCACACACAGTTAAGGAATACTGTGTGCAGATCCTTTCGATATTATTTCGTTCTATTTTCGTAATTGATTCAATTGATTTTTATTTCAATTCTAGTTCAACCAAGTATTTTGTAATTTTTTTTTTGCTTATTGAAACTAATTGACTTCACAAAATGAAGGGAAATTTAAAAAAAGAAAAAACAATGCCAACCAAATGACGGTCTCAAAGTAGTTCGAAATTTGTTTTCCAATGAATTGCGGGTCATTTAAGACTGATGTTTGAAAATGAAAAGCGGATTATTTTCCAGTAAATCCCTGGAGGAGTTGTTTACATTCAACGAATTTTTTTTTTCATCATCGGCGGCCAATCAATTTGTCAGTTAATTACTTGCGCATTAACTACAAAAAATTGAGTCTATTTGAATGGAAAAAAGCCAAGCGTTTGCACAATTCGTCTGTCATTAAATTTCATTTTATTAAAATCAGGTCAACGGTGCGGTGCAGTCCATAATACGTGTTCCCACATGCGTTTTGGGTGTGGTTGGTAGAGTATCTCAGTACTTCGTGTAGAAATAACAAAAAAAAAAAAAAAAACCGAAACACCTGTTCGAAATTGTGGAGGTTTTACTTTTTTTTTTGTTCACAGTTCACGGTTGAGGAAATCGTAAGAGGGTTATACTCTTTTTCCATACATCTCTTAAATGCGAAGTCACGATTCGGTCTTTCTTTATTGTATTCGGGGTCTTTTTGTTTGGAAAATCGGAAAATTGTTGGCTTTCATCATTTCGTGGGGAACATTTTTATGTGACGCCCTTTGATTGCATCAGGGCGCACTGGCACACAGCAACAAGTCGGAAAAGGAAGTTAATAATCTGAGTAGGTTTTGTGAAAACGCACAGTAACGATCCGAATAGAAAAGATTCCTTCGAATTAGAGGGGGAATTGTGGGAAAATGTTTGAAATTTAATGAAGCAACAGTTTTGAGAAGAAAAAAAAAACACAGGCCTAATCCCATTCCATTCAAGTGTATCTCCTACGCGTCTGAATGAAGACCATGTGTAGGAACGACTGGAGAAAAACTGAGAAACACATTTGCGTTCGCTTTTTCCAGCAGAAACCAAATTGCGATGCATTTAGATACATCATCAGAATTAAATGCTTTTGCGAAGCATGACAAACACGAATAATGGCTGGAATAATTTTGTAACCGGAAGCGGTAATCAGTCGCTACGCCTAATATAGTCGCTTAACTACCCAACACAAGCCGCCTGCACTTAACGCGAGCTTACATGACAACAATTTAGATACAAATTTGAATCTATCCAGTTCAAGGTGAGGCAACAACTGACGAAACGATTTTCATGCTAAATACCGGCTGAATTCACTTTCACCGAAATACTTCATTTCGATTTTCATAAAACAATCCAAAAGATACAAACTTTCACGCATCGGCGGGGTGGGGGGGAATACTTACAGCTAATTGATTACATCGGTAGATCCAGTGAAACTGGAATTTTATCCCTCGCAGCGATCCTTAGCTGAACACTGATCCTATTGGATTTCATCTCTCCTCCTCCTCTTCTTGTTTTACACGTCACATCGGTGTTTTGCGGGTTGAGTAAACAGATACAGAAAATTCCACACACCTTGCGGCAAGAGTGACAGTGATCATGTGATGTATCTTGTTACGTGATTAGCCGCTGTTCTGTACGGTGTCGCTTTCTCTTTCGACGTCGTCGTCGTCGTCGACGACAATCTGATCGTCATCACTTTCAAAATGTGCCTTCCACACACATTCCCACTCACGCACACAAAGCCACTCACACACAGTGCACTTTATTTTTTTTTTTTTCCGTGGTTTTTTTAGTTCTCTGTTTTATAATTTCTCTTCTGCTTTCTTTTTCTGAATTAAATCACTTGCTTTCGGAAACTTACTGTTTTTTTTGTTGTTGTTTCTTTTTGCTATCAATATCTAATTTCACTTGTATTTGTTCACAAATTAAACCTGAGAGCTGTGGTGAAGCCGCAGCGATAGCGCCGCCAGACACCCCAGAAAGGGCACTGAGCCACACTCTGACTAAGTTGTTTCGTCGTTGAGTTGCAAACCAGAAATGCGATGATCGTTCGAAGTGCGATTCATTTTTATACTTGGCGGGCCATTCAAAGACGAAGCCTGAAACAACCACCAAAAAATATTGAGTTGATCTACGGGCACACACACGCAGGCACGGACACACAACTATCCAGACGTCACCCTAAAATGTTTTTTTTTAATTGAATTCACATTCATACCGGGTCTAGATACGAGTACATTATCTAATCGCTTTTGCGCGTAGGGTAAGGATCAGTGGGAATATTTTCCATCGTTTTGTTCGTTTTCTTCCCTCGATCAATGCACGCACACACTCACCGAGGGCTGATACATCACACAGCACGCCTATTGTTCGAAGTGGTTCTGTGAAGATATCTCGAAGAGTATTGAAGTTGTTTTCCAAGCAGATTTGCTTCCCTAGATACGCAGTTAGGGGGGGCTTCGTCTGGAACCCTCTTCCATATTTTTGAAATTTTTTTTCTTTTTCAAATTTCAAGCAAAAAATCGTCTTGAATGCATTCCTGAGAATTCAATTCAAGCTCGTTCATGTTTGTCAAATTCGCAGACGCAAACCAGCTTCGAAAGGAATCTTAATGATGAAACTTGTTCGTCAACATTAAATGGCATTCAGGCGCTTTAATTAAACTCCCCCTCGCCGCGAGTATTTGCTCGTCTTTGTTGGATCAACTTTTATCTATTTGGCTCCTTGTCAAGTCGCAACCTCAAGCCAGATATCCATATTTGTACATAAATGCTTGTCGCTTGCAGAATGTCTCTACGAATGTGCACACACAGATTAGCGACGTTTGTATCTTCTCATAAATGGATGAGAAACTTCTTCAAGTTTTGATAACAGTTGCCAACAGGGAACTTTTGCTGGGCATAGTTTTGGCTCGTTCTCAAGATAGGAGTGTGGAAAAACAGAAAAGTACTTCGAATGGGTTTGCGTTGTCGTACACGGGAGTGATTATGCCAATTATCCACGTTGTGACCCACATTAACGACCGATAATGACAAATTAATTGTGATTAAGTGCGACACCAACTCAAGCAGGTTACGACAACACCGTCGATGAGTGTAAGGCTACTGTCGTGTCGTGTCGGTCGAGTTGAAATTCTTGGGAAAATGTGCAAACATTTGCATGCTGACTTAGGGCGACTTATACCAGTTTTAGCTTGTGTGACGCGAAAGACGGTTGCACTGCAGGTGATTGTCTTAATTAACGGATATGACTTTGACTGCGAATAAATGTTTGTAATTAAATTGAGGCGAGAGGTGCTCCACTGCATTCAACAATTTTCCAGTCAAAGTGCGCATTCAGAGTTTGGAGGAAATTACTAGAGTTGTACCGAATAGTTATTTGGCCGGATACCGGATACCGAATATTCGGCCTGCAGCTAGGCCGGATAGCCGAATATTCGGCGCCCGGATATCTGCCGAAATTAAATAGTTTGGTGGTCTGATACTCAAATCAGACCGGCCAACTTAAACATGTTTTTTTCCTTCTCCTCCACAAGATATTCTTACTTTCTACACAGCAAAGGTTTTGGGACATTTTTGAAGAGGTTGCGCAAGACAAGCCAGATTGAGTATTCTGTCAAAAAAAAATACCGCCAACGAGCTTGACTTGTATCTCAAAACAGTTAGGCTTGAAGGGAATAGTGACCCTTGGGCTCGGTTTTTACTGAAAAAACGACTATCCGGTATTCGGACGGATATCAAAAGACTATTCGGCTCCGGCTGGATATTATAAAAGAAACCAAATTTTTGCCGGATATCCGTCACACCTCTACAAATTACAAAAAAAAACATCGAAATGTTCAAGCTCTCAGTTGAAGTGTGGGGTATTATGGTCAACCACAGTCTTTCTATACATAGTGAGAGGTGATAGAGAGAGGGAGAGAGAGAGAGGTGACTGTACTTCAATAAGTGCAGCATTTAAAGCTCTTCTTCTTGTTGTGATGCTAAATTACAGCGTGGAGGTGGACCTGAACCAACAAACCACTCCAGTTAGCAGGATCTCTTTCAGACGACTGGATGGCGCAGTTGGTTAAGTGCCTGCCCTAAGTTAGTCTGGTTCAGTCACCATTTGCCGTTAGGATCAAATTAACGGCACTGGAGTAGGTTGCTACCTGGCAGTAGAATAGACCAGTTTTAAATCTGAGTGCTCCAGTAGCTTTCAAAAATCCTCAAGAAAAAAAAAAGTTAGAGGGGTCCCAGGTTCGAGTTTCAGTGAAACCAAAGTTAATATGCTTTTATTCGATTTTCCAAATCTGGTCCAGTCACTATTTGCCGTTGGGATCAATTAACTGCATCAGTGGTAGTAGTCTGAGTGCTGGTATCACAATGGACCAACCTGGTCTAAGTGTGCTGGTGAATTCACTAGCAGCTCCCAAACCTAACCTAACCTAGTAGGATCTTTTGCCAGCTGTCGTAAATTGGGTACGCCAATTTAGTTGAGGACCCCCTACACTTGGGTGCACCACGTTAGACGTGAACGTTCTCCGTTGCGATGTCCCAGTGGTTCAGAGTCGAAGATTCAACATTTACAGCCGCGCTGGGATAATCCGTCTTAACTTGACATACCTTACGAATTAAATGTTTAATTCCAAGTTTCTTTCACAGGATTTCCGTCTTAATTGCCGGGCTTAAGACTTAGCCCGCGAAACCCGTTGATCTGGCCAAATTTTTTGCCAATATTTTTGAAGTCTTCTTTTTCTTTTTCTTCTTCTCTTTCTTACAGTCCTGGGTGAACCTGGTTTTTAACCAACAAGCCTCCCCAGCTGGTACGATATTTTGCTAGCTGGTGCCCATTGGGCACACCTGGCTGAGGCTCCTCTCCTCTTAGGTGAACCGCCTTGGACGTGAACGTTCTCTGTTGCATTGTCTCACTGGTTCAGAGTCGAACACTCTTCGGGCCGAAGCTATGTTGCCCATGCGCTGTATATGGCCCAACCATCTTAGGTCCAGTCACCATTTGCCGTTGGGATAAAATTAACGGTACTGGAGTAGGTTGCTACCTGGCAGTACAATGGACCAGTTTTGAGCCTGAGTGCTCCAGTAGCGTTTGAAAAATCCACCGAAAGAATATGATTTTCGCCCATTGGTCATCATATTATCGTCACAAATGTACATCTGTGCATTTTTAAAATTCAATTCATATACACCACTGGCAACGGAACGTACTCAATGAGTTTGTGCTGCGGTAGGTACTCGTAAACAAAAACAGCCCTGATGTGCACAATACCCATCAACATACAATGCAAGGCATTCAATTTAGTTCAGTTTAGTTCAGATTAGTTCAGTTTAGTTCAGTTTAGTTCGATTTAGTTCAGTTATTCTTACTGAACTACATGTGTGCAGAGTAAGATATTCCTGAGTTTGGTGAACTACTGAACTAAGTGAACTAAAATAAAAGGACACTGTGAACTAGTTCACTTAGTTCACTTGTTAGAGCTCTTTATTGAACTAGTTCGTTCGTGAACTATACAAGCTTACTTTCAAAATGCCAAAAACTGTTGAATTTAATAGAAAATTTCAATAAAATGAGAGACTCTCACTTGCAAGATGCAATTTCACATCATGAACGATTTGATGCCACTTTGTGGTTCTTTGCATCCGATCACAGTCGATGATTTGAACCTACAACAATAAAAATGTGCTCACTCTTTTCCATACATGTCACACTTTTAGGGACACCGACATAACAGAGACGCAGTCAATGCTGAGAATTTGGAAAAACCATTTCTGCAGACTGTCCAACGGCGATGAGGACACAAATACCGCTGTCAGACAGAATGTTTTCCACTCACTTTGGACGACGATGGACAAGAATCCCGTCCCCCACTTGGTTAAGATCAAGATGGCAATATCGAGACTGAAGTCAAATAAAGCTGCTGGAGCGGATGAACTGCCCGTGAAACTGTTTAAAGCAGCTTGGAATGTTCTGGTTGGGCCCACGCACCAGCTCATCTGTAAGATATGGTCAGAGGAAAGCATGCCCGATGAGTGCAATCTCAGTGTCGTTTGCAGGATTTACAAGAAACAGCAAGAGACGCGGGGATGGAACACAGCAGGAGACGCTGGGATGGAACCTTTTATTTAATCAACAATTTGGCTCCAGCTAGAGGGCGACCAATAAGAAAGGAGACCGCTTGGACTGCACCAATTACCGAGGGATCAGTCTCCTCAACATCGCGTATAAGATCTTTTCTGCCATTCTGTGTGAACGCCTGAAACATTTTGTCACCAAACTGATAGGTCCCTATCATATAATAACTCATGCCAACCGCAGTTTTTTTGGGCTTCTCTACCGTCCCAAGACCCAAGAAATTCAGATCGACAACCATCCTCTATCCGCAACTCTCAGTGTGTCGAGTACCGAAAGATGGTGGTACCCTTTTGATACCATACGTTTCAATACCACCATTGTCGCGCGGTACTTGGATAACTGGGTAAGGCAAAGGAAAAAAATCATAAGCTAAGCTTAGAAACCTTTACGTCCGGAATAACAGGCTAGACCTGCTCGGCAAGTCTACGGCAGACGGTGCATGGCTTAAATTCAAGAGGACTTGACTCTAAGGGACCTTCTCCATATTTCAGAAAAGAGTTTTCGACGCTGGCTCAGAATAGGCTTAAACCGCTTGTCAGTAGAGAAGTCGAAAATTCTTAAGTGAAAAGGCTAAAGTTAGGTTAGGGGAATTCACCAGCACACACAGCAGGCCATGTTGATCCAATGTGATACCCACAATCAGCCTACTACCACTGATTGACCCCTCAAGTGATGGTGCCGTTAATTTGATCTCAACGGCAAATGGTGACTGGATCAGATCTGAAAACTGAATAAAAGCGTTTAACTTTGCTTTCACTGGGATTCGAACCTGGGACCCCTCTAATTTAGGGCAGGCACTTAACCAACTGCGCCATCCAGTCGTCGTGAAAAGGCTAAGCTGGAATATGTCCTCAAAATTATGTCCAACTTGGGGGCTGTCGTAGCGTTCTCCTACGACGAAGGTCCGTGGTTCGAATTCGGATCAATTCGCCAAAATTAATTAACTGAGGCCACTTCTCTTGAATGAAAGGAGCTGATTCTTGGTCCCTTCGAATGAAAAATTCTACGTCGGATGTATGGTCCCGTCTGCGAGGAAGGCGAATGGAGGAGAAGACACAACCGCGAACTTTATTAGCTGTACCAGGATGTGGATGTAGTCCGGAAGACAAAAATCCGTCCACTGCACTGGCTCGGCCACATCGAGCGCATGGACAACAACGCTCCAACTAAGAGGGTCTTCGAACCCGAGCCTCCTGGTTCGAGAAGAAGAGGAGGACCGAACCTCCGGTACAAATACCAAGTCATCGCGGACGTAAGACAGCTTGGTCTTGATGACTGGAAGCAGCGTGTCCAGGACCATCAACGATGGAGGCTCAGACTCTCCATGGGTCGTAGGCCTGCTAAGTAAATAAATAAGTAAGTACCTCTCTTGAATCACTGGCATTGCTCAGAGAGCATTGTTTTCCAGAAAAGCTTCTCAAAATTCGCTCTTCGAAGTCGGCATGGAACTGGAGTTAACCTCCACTCAGGGGAAAACATGCGGTGGTTGCTTTAGAAGCTAAGCCCAAGCTCACATCGGACATTAGCTGCAACCAAAAGAGAAGAAAAAGAAATGACAACTCATTCAAAAGAGTGCCAAAGTCGAGGAGTAAGTGCCCAGGGACAACCCTCCATCATCGCCGCAATCACGAGTGCTCCTGGCGAGATGAAGAAGGTGAAGTCTATTATCCGACTCTCCACACATGTCATCGGCACAGCAAATGAAGCGTCGCTTTTAAATAATTAATCATATCCTCGTTGAGTTTTGTGTTAGTTATTCATTCCTTCCAGAACATATGTTCGCCATGTTGTCGGAATTGAATTCCCACTTGGGCAGGGGCCCGGTCCACCCACACCTACCCGCTTGTTAACAACACCCGAACAACAACACTCCCCAAACATACGAACACATGTTTCAGCTTGTGAGGACGGTTGACTAACATGGGGTGTCCGGAATGTGAGAGACACGCACGAAAAAAATGCTGCCAACTTAATAACAATCCAAATATCCACTTCAGATGACAATTTCGAAACCGATTTGCTTGCTGGACAAGGCAGTGGCTTGCAACAATTGGACAGCGCTGCAGAAGCAGCTAAACTGGTTGCACTAATTGCCAAAGCTTCCTCATTCCCAGTCCTAATTGGAGTTTAATGCAGACGTGGACAGACAACTCGACAGACGTCCAGGTTGGGCTGCTAAGCGGCGACACGTCCATTTGAGGATTTCAGTTGATTGCTGTGCATTTGTGGCCGTTGGTGAGGGAAGCGGCATCGTAACGACCGCAGTTCAACAGACGGTGAAAATTAGTTTAATTAATTTCCTATAAGCCTGCTCGATATTGGCGCGGCATTCCGAGGAGGCGAGCTATCTGTTGGACGTGCTCTCTGAGCAGATTTAATTCAAATTTTCAAGCTCTGCTGGTGCACAGAGGTACACTGGAGCACAGCAAATGACAAAAGAATGTCGCCATAAAGTCGTATGCCACGAGTCCAGCGCCGTGCGGGGGAGCTTCTGCGTCATGTGTTTGGCGACAGGTTTGATAATGTCATCTTTTGACAGGGCAGGCGAGTTAAGCCTCTTTTAATTCGATCAGTTGAGGTGGAGTTTATCGAATGCGGACGTCAGTCAGTCAGTCATCGTCTGACATTAACGAGACCATAACGGTCTATTGATGGCTTATGGATTTAAGCGACCCAACCGGACCTAAGACCAGTTAGTGGCAACAAATTTGTTATTAAATTGAACAAATTTTGTATCTAACGATGGGTTATTTGTGACATTTCACTGCGAGTGCTGTGGGTTGACAGTGAACTTAATTTTTTTGAGTCGAAAGACAAGGCCGCTTGCTGGGGGATATGCGCAGGTTGCAAAATAATCAGCAACATTTGGATTTTTTTGGGGAATTATCGATGAGTCATAAGAGGTACCCAATGCAGGTTGTTTTTTTCGAAATTTGTTAAGTGAAGGGTGTGGCCATTTTCTTTTGGCAAATCGGGCTTGGGGGCGTCGTGGCGTCGACTCCTACGCTCGAGGTCGTCGGTTCGAATCTCGAAAAAAACATCAAACAATTTTTCACGGCTCCACCTCTTTCGAGTCTCTGACAATGCTCGAAGAGTATAACTGTCTAGAAAAAGCTTCTCAATCTCGCCGTTCGGAGTCGGCAAAAAAATGTAGGTCCCCTCCACTCGTGAGAAAACAATAGCTAGAAGATAGATAGAAGCTAGTCCCAGGTCCACCTCGGAGTGTAGGGCCGCCAGTGGTAAAATGTTTGTTCAGTTCATTTAGAACTAGAAGAACGAACTAGTTCAATAGACAGATTTAAACTAAACTGAGCGCTCTCTAGACTGAACTAAAATGTTTGATTCTCCGATGAGTTATTTTGTTCCCCTGTCGTTGAAGTCCAATGAAGAACTAATGTGTCCGCTTTTGCGTGACATGTGTGGCGGAAGGCCGCACCGAATGGGTGCAAAAGACTGTGCGCACAAGTATGCTGTGTATGGGCCGCTTAAGTCTCAATAGTAAACAATGCTGCTGCGAAGTACGAAAAAAATGGATGGGATTCCCATCTTTCAAACCTGCCAATGCCAAGACCATATGAACGTCGTTTTGCCTATTTTCGAAAATGTAATCGAAAATTTTGTCCATGCACCGAAGATAAACCTATTTTCAGTTATCCGATAAAAATGTGACAATCTCTCCCAGATTATTGAGTACGAGCGGCTAATATTTGCATTCTTTTGTCGTACCAGCATACAAATCGAGCAGAAGTTCTCGAACTCAATTGAAAACAAACGCGATAACACGTATCTTTTGTTACGAAATAGAAACACTATCTGAGAGCGCACTCACACGAAGTCACTTCAATTGGTATCGCGTGTGCAGTGCCCGCATTGTTGGTCAGCATTCAAATTGATACACAAACGAAACGAAATGAGAATCTTTCGAAACCTTTTTATCGGATCTTATCTGCGGAGCGTGTGCTGTAATTGAAAATAAGATTTCAGAGGGGCGTTCTTCAAAATTCCGCAGTCACTGTTCGGATGTGTGTGGCCCTCTGTTAATTATCGCATTCGTGGTAGCAATTTGGTCCACCCTTTGTTTCAGGCGCTCTGCCTCATGCATAACTTAAGATTGAAGTGCGCCAGATAGACAACTATTCAGATAAGAAATTGTTTATGCACACACACACACACGAGGGCGTATGTGCTCCCTGCGGGACATTGGAGCTCGGAGATATACGAGAGTTTTGCTGTTGATTTATGATAAGGCTTGTAATTTGTACTCGACACTAATGAGGAAATTGATATTTATGTGACTCATTAGACGCTGGCACCAAGTCGGGGGTTTGACCTCAAACCAAACGATTAACGGGGGCTCTGATGTTGACTGCTTTGGGGGCGGTTCATGTGTCAGAATCGATGTTTGGTTAAACTGCCGCTAATGGCTAGGAATCAACATTATTAATTCAGCAAAGCAAACGGTGGAAGACGCGAATGGGAAGATGCTTCGCAGTCGATAGCTGCGACTATGCAGAAGATAAGGAGTTAACCTAAGGGTCTGAGTGGGAGCTAACTCTGGCAATCCAGCGAAGGTCATCATAGATTTAGCAAAACAGCTCGGCTAGAATTTGCCGACTGAGAAGAGCAAATGTTGAGAAGTGCTGCCGATACATTGAACCGGATTCGAACCTAGACCCTCGTCATGTAGCCAGAAAGTAAAAGGCCACATCAAAAAACTTGAACGTGTAAAAGAAGCTGATACTGAACAAAGATAAGAAAGCTTTTCAATCGTCTTGAACCCGCGACGGTATCAGTGTCGCTTGTTTAGTTTAGCAGCTGAATCCATTCATAGAAGTTTGTGTTTTCCGCTTTTACCTACTCGCCACATAATCCTCTTCAGTACCAGCTTCAAGAAGTCCCCCGATAGCACATTGTCTTGTCGAAATCAAGTGCAGGCTTCAAACTGTATCAAAGTTCCAGAATCGAGCTGCACTATGCATGACGTATTTTTTAGCGCGACACATTTTCAACGAGACTCGTTGTCCTAACCACGACTTGGAGAACAGAGCCTTGCTTAACCATTTCTATCTTCGAAATGAAATACAACAATGGCGTTCTGAGAATCCTGGTTTCACCAGGTTCAATGACGAAAATATGGCAAATAATGCCGTCGCCTACGATGGATCCGATTCCATCCTCATTTCGAGAGAGAATCTCAAGGGCATCTTCAACAGTCTTAAGAACAAAAAGTCGACGGGAATAGATGGCATACCGAATATTGTGCTGCATCATCTCCCCGTTGAGGCGGTAGAGATATACACAATCCTATTCAACAATGCGCTGAGTAATGCATATTATCCAGCGCACTGGATGACGGCGGTAGTGCAACCCCTCCCCAAAAGGGACAAAGATTCCTCTCTTCCGAAAAATCTTCGGTCGATTAGTCTCCTTCCATGCATAAGCAAAGTTTTCGAGAAGATTGTCAATAGAGTTCTGATACAGTGGGCTGAGGACAGAAAAATAATACCGAACAACCAATTTGGACTTAGGGCGAGGCATGATACTGTGCATGCCGCGTCAAAATTGGTGTCCAACATTCAATGGAACAAAGCAAAAACCCAGTGAAGTGAACCAGGGTGAAGATAATCTGCTACATGGCCCTCATCCGGCCAGTCATGGCGTACGGTTGTCCAGTGTGGTTTAACGTGAATCCTTCCCAGTTGGAAAAGATGAGGATGTTCGAGAGGTAGTGTCTCCGGGCTTGTCTCAAGAAGTACAGAATCCCAGAATCTGAGTACAGGAAATTCTATCCCAACGAATTCTTGTATAACGAAGCAAACGTGAACAGGGTGGATAACTTTATTATTAAGCTGATTCGAAGGCACGTTGCTCGAACTATGACCTCGGAAAATGAGCTGATATTTGGAGCCTACTACCCCAATGAAGCCTATCATGAGAACGCTCGCCGAAGTGGAAAGGAACGCTCTGCGCCAGGAAAGGAATGTAGTCGAATTTTCACGGACGGCTCCAAGACAATAAAGGATCTGGTACTGGTGCCTTCGTGGAGAGCGATAACTTTAGACTGCACACCTCGTTAGGTAAATTTGCGTCGGTTTTCCAAGCGGAAACCGGTGCGATCGTAATGGCTACGAACTATATTCTGAGAAATATGTGGAAGGGGCGAAGTATTTGCGTCTGTAGCGACAGCCAAGCTGTGCTTAAGGATTTACCAGGATAGTTCAGGAATGCAAGTCTTCTCTGATTTTGATCGGTAGCTTAAATTCGCTAAGACTTATCTGGGTCCTGGGGCACTACAGGATCACAGGAAATGAGATCGCTGATGAACTTGCCAAGCGAGGATCAGATGAGGCATTCTCAGGACCTGAACCTACGCCGGGTCTGCCCGCGTCCACAGTTAGGGCTTCCATCGACGGTTCGACTTCTCGAGAGCACAACCGCAGGTGGCATGACTCTCCAGGATGTAGGCAGATCAAGCGCGTGCTCCCCAACGTCTGTAAGAAATCCGCGGCATTCTTGTTATGTCTTGAGTGGAAAGACTGCAGACAGCTTACCGGCGCACCAACAGACCACTACACCTTCGCCAAACACCTAAGTGTGCTTGGCCTAAGCGATGAAACCCTCTACGACGCCTTTGGAGAAGACGATGAAACTGCAGAGTACTTCCTCTGCCATTGTTCCGCCTTTGCTCGGATCAGGTGGCAGTTATTCGGTGCTGATGAGGTGAGAGCAGAAGCGCCTGCTGGTCTTATTTCGGAAGACCATGAAATTTCAGCAAAAGTAGGTTGCTACCTGACAGTACAATGGACCAGTTTTGGAGTCTGAGTGCTTCAGTATAGTGCTACAAAAACCTCCGACAAAAAAAAGCGGCTTTGAAATCGATAAAGAGATGCTGCGTAACAATTTGAAGCTCACTAGTCTTTTCCAAGCAACGGAATACGTCCACATACATTTTTTTTTCTGGGGATTTTTAAGCTCTGCTGGAGTACGAAGACTCAAAAACTGGTCGATTGTACTGCCAGGTAGCATCCTACTCCAGCGCCGTTAATTTGATCCCAATGACAAATGGTGACTGGACCAGATTCGATTTCACTGGAACTCGAACCTCCACCTACATGGTGGCGGACACAAGTTGAGGGCGATCACGAAAGGCTTGGTGTGCGAAAGTGGAAACTGCTGGTTAGAGATCTTTTCGGCATGTTGGGTAATGCCCAGGTCCACCTCGGAAGAAGAAGAACTACAAGAAAGCTTTTCCAGAAATTGCCGAATTGTGAATATTAGACCTATAGTAGATTTGCCGCAGTCGAGGACTTCGTCAACCTTGGCTCCGCAGTGAACAGTACAAACAACATCAGTACCGAGATCAAACGCAGAATAAGTCTTGCCAACCGCTGTTTTCTTTTTGAGGTCAAAAGGCAATTGAGTAGTAGAGCCCTCTCTCGGAAGACCAAGCTGACTACATACAAGACCTTGATCATGCCAGTCCTGCTTTACTGCGCAGAGGCATGGACAATATACCAAGCGGATGAACAGTCTCTTGGTCTTTTCGAGAGAAAAGTTCTGCGCGCGATCTTTGGTCCTGTTTGCGTTGATGGCATTTGGAGGAGAAGGTTCAACCACGAACTGTATGGGCTGTACAGCGACATGAGTCTAGCCAGGCGTCTACGGATCTAACGCCTAAGATGTAGACCATGTAGAGCGTATGGACAACTTAGCTCCAGCCCGAAAGGTCTTCGACTCTGAGCAAGGTGGCGCACACAAGTCGAGGGGGATCTCGGCCGGCTTGGTGTGCGAAACTGGAGACAGCTGGCGAAAGACCGTGCTGGCTGGAGAGGCATGTTGAGTGAGGCCCAGGTCCACCTCGGACTGTAGCACCCTAAGAAGAAGAAGAAGAAGAAGAAGAAGAAGTCGATTTGCCCCAGCGGGGAGGCGCACTAGTACGTGACAATTGCTGTTCCTGTAAAGGTAATGAGAGATCTTCGACAATTACGAGTGAACGAGGAATGGGGGCAGCACTCCAAACAATTTTGCGTCTAAAGGGAAATCAATTCACGTAAAATTACTTCAATAAGGGCGTAAAATTTGTGTTGACGAACTGAAAGACTCGCGGTTTAGCAACTTTTCCTGCTCCTTGAACCTCGCCTGAACGTGAATCCCATGTGAAGAGCTCCTCTAAGAAGAACTCTGCTACTCTAATTCTCGAGCTTATAGCGATGAACTTCAGAACTTCAATTTCTCAACTGCCCAACAAATTCAATTCTGCATTCGCATGATTAGGCGTGAATACGTTTCATATTTACATCTGCCATGTCATTTGTCCCACAAACCCCCTTATGTACTCGTTCACACACCAAATTACACACCAGCGATACCTCACGACGTCCTCCTTAGAATCATTGATTCTTTTTAAAAAAAATTAGTCATGTAAAATCGAATACGCAAAAACCTTCTGCAGATCTTATTACATCAACCCCCAAATTATGGCGAGCAACCCTTCGCTAGCAACCTTACGCACGGCACCAAACATTCCCACAGAGAGCGGCAAAACCACCTGGTTTTGAGATTGTGTGCTAACGCAAGGAGATTCCTTCACATAATCAGCGCAAGATGGGAATCTTTCTGCACCGTGGGGATCATAAGTCGAGCACATAACAATTTCACTTCATAAAGGGGTAACTCACGACGACGTCCCGACTGGTAAATCTCCCCCTTAACAAAGCCACGCAGACCTTCTCATTCGATTCAATTCAAATGCAAATCGAGTCGAGCGAAAGAAAAGCCCCTTATCCAGCGGAACCGAGAGTCTTGAGTTCCGAGACTTGAATACAATCTCCGCTTATACACACACAAATGGATAATTGACAATAGGGATACCCAGGGACATTAACGCGTCATGGTATATGGCGTCGTAAACAGCTCCGCACTAGGGGTTGGGATTCCTTCCCTCCCCTGTGCATGTATTGCGTTTTTGTTACCTTTGTTCGGGAAAGAAATCATAAAATTCCTGCGCAATAAGGATGCCTCTGCGTCGCACTGCATATCCTTTGGGAGGAAAGAAAGGACCCAACCAGAATTACGTTTCCTTCCGATGTGAGTTTCACTGAGACCTGAAGCGCAGAGAATTCCCACAGATTGTTGCGTCGACGTGGAATAAATTGGTCACCCTCCTTTGGATCATCGACGAAATCCAGTTACCATCGACGAAGTCATGGTCGCGGTTCGAAGGACAATGTCTGTCGCTAGACCAAAACACTTTCTCACGACGCAAAAACCGGGGAAAATGTTGATTTTCTACTGGTTCCCGGATTCGGGAGTCGCCACCGCTGTGGAAATGAGTTTTCAGTTTCAATTTGAATTTGCTTTTGTCAGTTAAGCGACGCGGTTCCCGTCATCAGTGGAAAAGCGATTCCCAAAGTATCCTTAATTGGGAAATTGATGATGGGATGGGGAAATCAACAAACACACTCGAATATGCGGGCATTTTCCATGCACTCACTCGGTGCGTGAGTGCGTGCGTGCGAGAGAGTGCGTTTTAAATGTGCGGGTACCACCAACCGACCGGCAGTAGGAACAGTAGCAATTGCAGGATGCACACCAAGGGTGTTGCGGAGGAAATTAACGTTTCCCACGTGCCACGGGTACTCTGGAGTGGCAATCAATGGACAGGTGGGTTCGTGCTGGCGTGTGCTGATCCTCTTTTGAGCATCGAACTGTGTTTTCTGGTTTTTTGTTCAACGCTGGGATACCCGCATTAGATGTCATCAATAGGTTTTTCCTTTCACAAAGGATTTCCCAGTTTATTTTGTTTTGTTGCTTCAGATCGAAAAACCGTTACGAAAATGTAGTTCTGTTTGTGTGAAGTTTCCACTGTCACCTGGTTGATTTGTGACAGCAATTTATGTCAAAGAAAAGGAGTGTTATGCTAATCTCAGAGTTTCGACCCGCATTTTGGGAAGAGGATGTTTTCGCTCTTGTATTAAGGGAGATAAAAGGACGAGGTAGGAATATAGTATTTGTTTGAAACGGTTACCTTAGTTCAGATTGCGTTTCGTTATAAACTTGAAGCGCAGCTCTCTGGAGCGATGCGCATCCATTTCCCACTTGTGTTGTCATTTAAGTTGAAGTCACTATTGGCTGAGTTGGTTCAGTGTGTTAAAGTATTAACTACAGTGCCCATAAGATCTAGACCTGAAGAGAAGGCTCTTTAGATGACTATTCTTATGTCTCAACAAGACCCAAGCAGTTTGCCTATGATAAACTTTCCCAACGCCTATCAAAGTAAACAGCATAAATAAGTACATCATGTGTTCTATCCTTTTGCTATCTAAGTGACTGACTGCGCGTCTGATGATGAAGACTAACATCATCAGACGCTGCTGCAGCAGCTTTATCCCAATTTAACAATATTGAGCTCTAAATCGAAAGACGTAATTCATGTCTATCAATATCTTAATTGAGTAGAATATTTTGCGCGAAATCAGATTTCGTTACTAGTTAACAGTACAAATGTTAGAAGTCGTGGACGTACTCATCTGTAAAATATGGTCGGAAGAAAGCATGCCCGATGAATTGAACCTCAGCATAGTTTGCCCGATCCACAAAAAAGGAGACCCTCTAAAATGCGCCAACTATAGAGGCATCAGTCTTCTGAACTTTGCCTATAAGATCTTGTCTGCCGTGTTGTGTGAACGCCTAAAATCATTCGTCAACAAGCTGGTCGGTCCATACCAGTGTGGCTTTAGGCCAGGAAAATCCACCATCGACCAAATATTCACGCTGCGGCAGAACCCAGGAACAACAAATCGATACCCACCACCTTTTCATCGATTTTAAGGCCGCGTATAACAGCTTCTATAGAGACGAGCTATACAGAGCAATGTCTAGTTTTGGCATCCCTACCAAACTCGTCCGTTTGTGTAGGATGACGATGGAGAATGCACGCTGCTCCATCATGGTCGGTAAAGACCTAACCGAGACCTTTGATGTCAAAAAAGGATTCAGACAAGGTGACGCGCTGTCATGCGACTTCTTCAACATCATACTTGAAAGGATTGTGCAAAACTCGCACGCCAACACCAGAGACACAATCTTTCAGAAGTCCGCCCAACTACTTGCATATGCCGACGATATTGACATAATCCGAAGAACACAGCGTGATGTCAATGGCACTTTTGTGAGTATTGCGACGGAGGCCGCGAAGATGGGTTTAGCGGTAAATGAGGGCAAGACCAAGTATATGCTGTCAACCAGAAAGGACACCCAACACCGACGTCTCGGACAGAACGTCACAGCTGACAGTTATAACTTCGAGGTAGTCAAGGACTTTGTCTACCTAGGCACCGCTATCAACTCAGACAACGACACCAGCGCTGAAATCAAACGAAGAATAACTCTTGCTAATCGCTCCTTCTTTGGGCTAAGAAAGCAATTGATAAACAAAGCCCTCTCTCGCACAACCAAGGTAACCCTGTGTAAGACCTTAATCGTCCCAGTCCTGCTTTATGGCGCAGAAGCATGGGCTTTGTCGAAAGCGGATGAGGTTGCTCTTGGCTGCTTTGAGAGGAAAATTCTTCGGGTGAATTTCGGTCCCGTCTGCATAGAGGGTGAGTGGAGGAGAAGATACAACAACGAACTGTACGAGCTGTTCAGCGACATTGACTTAGCCAGAAGGATGAAGATACAAAGATTGAGATGGCTAGGTCATATAGAGCGAATGGATACCAATGCTCCGGCCCGGAAAGTCTTCGAATCCACCCCCGAGGGACGGCGCAGTAGAGGAAGACCGCGACTCAGGTGGCGCACACAAGTGGAAAGGGACCTCAACCAAATGTGCGTGCGAAACTGGAGCCAGCTAGCTACAGTTCGAGCTGGCTGGAGACGCTTGTTGGTTGAGGCCCAGGTCCACCCCGGACTGTAGCGCCACCTTAAGTAAGTAAGTCACTCATGTGCAATAAGAACTGTGTTGCCAAAGCTTAATTCAGGTGAAAGGTTGGGTGCAGCAGCAGAGTCATCAATGCTCAACTCTGCCCTTGCTCAACTGTTATTAACAATGTCACACCTTAGGGTGGAGTCCTGTCTCCCCTTCTATAGAGCCTATTGGTCAACGAATTGATAATAATACTGGAATGGATAGCGTGCAATGTGATCGCAAATGTAGAAGACATTCGGGTAAAAGTCTTTCTGTATAGAGGAGCCTTATGAAAAATACTCTCTCTACACTCTTTAAAGGAACAGAAAAGATTACTCTAAATGTTAATACATAAAAGACAGATACACTAGGAAAGACTTGCTTATAAGGTTAATGATCCCTGGAGTGTCTGAGCCTGGGCAATTGCCACTCCAATCGCTTACGGATACTCTGCTTCTAGCCATCAAGACCAAGTTGTTCTGCGTCCACGATCACTCGGCCTTTATGCTGAAGGTTCGGTCTTCCTCTTCTTCTCGAACCACGAAGCTCGGCTTCAGAGACTTGTTTAGCTGGGGCACTGGTGTTCATTCGCCCGATGTGGCTGAGCCAGTTTTGTCAACGGAATTTTCCCTTCCGTACAATGTCTACACCTTTAGATAGGTAGGCTTCGATCTTATCCTCTCTCCCCCTTTCATGTCATTTGGGCTCATCTCAAAATGTTCCGTACTCTTCCTGTGTAGCTGTCTTAGTATCTGGGAAGTTCCTATTAACGCTAAGCGAGCGCCTCAATCACGAACTGAGGTTGGTCAGCAACTGGAATGCCACTCGAGGCTTGAAAGTTAATCCAAAGAAAACAGAATTGCCGCTCTTCACGAAAAAAATTAGAATTCCGGAATTCGCACGCCCGTATATCAACGGGGTTGAACTCAAGCTCTCAAGGATAGGTAAGTATTACATTTGATTCCGTGTTCCGGGAAGAGGACATCGAGGAGTGCATCAAGAAAGCGTGTATAGCATTCTATTCTATTCTATATGTGGCTATACATAGCGGGAGTGAGACCCATCTTAACAGAAGTGGAGAAGAAATATCTTCTTTCATGCTTGACGAAGGTCCAAAGTTCGGCCTGCTTAGGAATCACGGGTGCTCTAAGGACAACACCGACAGCAGCGCTCATGGTCCTTCTGTATACTATCCTTCTTGACGTCTTCTGCAGAAGCAGAGCAGCTACAACCGCAATGAGGCTCAGGAAAGTAAAGAGAGGCCATATGGGTACGCGTCCATCCTCTCAAAATGGACAGCAACACAGAGGTACATAACGTCGGACTACCTGCCACCAACCCTGACCACCGCGAGGAAGTTCTTTACCCGAATTCCGGATAGAAGAGATTGGGAAAATTTCTCTGTTGTTGGGGACGAAGAGATCTCTCCATACATCTTTCGGCAAGGGCCGAAAGAAAAGAGAAACCAGCGGAAAAGAAAAACAAAGGCCAACGCTCTGCTTGAGTGTCTCGATTTTATTAGAGAGTATACTGTACATTTTCTCATGCTTTTATACTTTTTGTTCACATTTTAATAACATGCTTAGATTTATGGTATAAACAGATTTGGAGACATTTCGGGTAAATCATACGATCAGATTGCAATATATGTGGTAATTCAAAAGAACGAATAAGAACAGTCTCGCTAACAAGCATGGAACCAAAAGAGATTAAATTAATTTTTTGCGATTACAAACTGATGGCTTGAAAACAGGAGCAGAAACGGGGGCAGAGGTCCTCTGCGAGTTATTCGAAAGATTCATAAATCCAAGCGACGAATGTAGCATTTTTCGAGCGAATGTGGTTGCAATAAATGTGGCGGCACTTACGCTTAAAAAGCTTAGTTTGACTAAAAAACTCCGAGAGCTGGCTATAAGAGCCATAGCGTCGGATATTGTAAAGTCGAAAATAGCCAAGCTATGCAAGCAGAACGTCAGAATTCTCCAGTGTAAACACGGTGACACTCTGCTGGATACCGGGACGCACAGGAGTTCAGGGAAACGAGAGAGCGGACGTGCTGGCAAAGAAGGGCTCAGAGGTAGATAAAACCTTAGCTCTACCTTATGTCAGCACACCGTTAAGTTTCCTGAAGAAAGAAATAGAGGACGAAGCCTTAAAGAAGGCAAGTGTGTGATGGCTGAATCTGGACACTGGGTCAACAACGAGAGCCCTACGGTTGGTGATGAACAAGAATAAATTATTATCAATGATTAGCATCAGTCGCGGCCACAATGGACCCAAACGAAGTGAGTGAGCCGCGACTCTAGTCGCAAGGTCACCCTTTAACCTATCTAGCATCAGTCGCAAGGATATTCAAATGGCAGTGGGAGTCCTCACCGGACATTGTCCGATAGGCACCCACGCCAGTAGGCTAGGTATCTCCCATGGCGACTATTGTAGAAGTTGCAGGGGCGAGGCGGAAATAGTGTCTGTCCGTCACCTGCTCTGCGATTATCCAGCTGCACGGTTAAGAAGACTGCTAATACTAGGCAGTAAGTTTTTCGACGAACTAGAGGATCTGAACAAAAGAGAGCTGAGGCGCATCCTGCGATGTACACAACAATCTGGGTGGTTCTAAACATCGGTGGAAATAAAGCGGTACACCCCATAGCCAGGGCACAATGAAGCCAACTATTTGTCTGAGTGAACAGCGACACCAGTTGCAAGCGCACCCTCTCGCCTATCATGCTTCCTGTGAAGGCAGAGGCCTTTACTCATTTTTATGCCCAAAACACTGAAGCAACTCTCCTTCAGACTCCGTTCGGATTCCTATATTCTGTAGAAATAATTTTAAAAATAATCAATATACAAAATTGGGGGTTAATAGGCGGGCTATCAAGTGCCCAGTTATCTTGTCAGAACCAGGTCTATGAGTAACGCATTTTGTCTGAAACTATGAGCAAGGACATGTTGGTTACTTCTTTTTCAAGCAGACAATAGCAACAACTTTGTAACTTAAGGACATACCTGTGACACAATGTAACTAAACGTAATGGAAGGTAATAGAGTCTGAGGCTGACAAGATGATGTGCCAACAAAGGATGAACCGCTTAGGCAAAAGGTTTTGTTGATCCAGGCAAACGTACACACAAATTGTATGATCATCCGAATCCCAACGCCCTTAAATAAGTTAGCTCCCTCTGCCATGGAGTGATGAAGCTGTAGTCAAACGTTCCAAGATTCCCTCTGAATCAATTGTTGTCTAATGTAACGAGATTCTTGCACAACAAATGACACGATGACTCTTCATCCTAATGGCCTGTCTAATGGGCAAACATCTTCCTGGGAGCTCTCCACGGCAGGCACGTGTGTGTGTGCATGTATGGCATCCTTGGGGGAAATTACAAACCATCTGCAGTGTCTCTCACCTTTTTGGTCAGGCCCTCAAAACAACCGCAAGTTATTTCAACACGTAGCCAACATCTTGAGATGTGTTTCTCGCATGCCTACGCTTCGTCGCACTGCCTGTCAACTTGAGGACATTCAACACCTCTTAATGGTACGGCCAGAGAATGTCACAGTGATTCCAACAATGCCTGCTTCAAACGCAGCTGGCAGTCACCCCATTGAGGGGCTCCAGTGGGGTGCCATTTAATTCGTGTGCAGGCCAGGACCTGCCATGTGCCACGTCCAAAGTAAACGCTCCCGACATTGTAATGTAATGATTCACCCTGCCCGAGTCTCCTTAGCAACGCAATTCATAATAAAGGACCCCCTCGGTCAATACGATTTAAGTGATCTCAATGGCACACAGGACATTCTTCTTCATATTCATGTCAGGCGTCCGCTCTCCGTTGCCAGGGCGACTGATGTAACCGAACAATGCAGAGCGTATCGCACACAGGACGCCTCAACCAGTTGGTCGACCTTCTTCAAAGGAGCTCCTGTTCAGGTACCGTCGTCGGCAAAAAATGCCATCATCTCTCAAGCCACCACCACCACCAGAGGGAAGGAGGGCACAAGAAAAAACATTGACTTGAGATATGGCACTTTTTTGCTTTCCCTTCGGATAAACCTTGAGCTCACGGAACCGTGGCTGGATGCAAAGGTGCACGCGCAAGATGTTCGGACGGGAGTTCTGTTCCGTTTGGGGTGAACTAATTTCTGAGTCGTACCCAGCTTCAAGATTTACTTGCATCGCAAAAGGAATGCAATTCGAAGGGACACGACAAAGAACATTGGATTCACTTGCGTGTCTCTCTTTGTTTTCGTTTTTTTTCCTTTGAAATCCTGTTTTTGTTCGTGTTCCCTCGTTCCTTATCGAATTTGTTCGAGTCAACAATTCCGGACTCAAAATGTCTGCATCTTGGTTGGTGCTTTGGTCCTCTGCTTGCGGGGCTTTGTAGTTCTCTTGCGGCGTTTCGCAGGCTCTTCGCTTTTGCCAGCAGCTGCCACTGGACCGGTGCAACATGTCTTCCAGGCGAACATCCTGTGGCTTCATAAAGGCGCATGAGGGGATCATATTTATGTGCCGTTGAAATTGTTTGAAAATTGTAATTTACTCTCGCTCGGATGTCGGCGGAGGAATGAAAACAGTTTCAGGGTGAAGTTAGGTGATGTTATGGGCGGCAAGAGGGTGTCGCGAAGCTTATTGTTGTTTATACGATTTAATGTGGCTTCGAATTAAGCTAACGGGAAATGTGAGCAGAAAGTTTTTTTCTTTACCAAGTCTTGCTTGCATGTCTGGGCTTAAGGTAGCCCTAAACGACGAGCATGCTCGCCGAACTTGCTCGTTTGCGTTATCTCCTACACGGCGAGCACAGTTAGCGAACATTCATCTCGTGTTATTTCTTCAAACCGTCCACATGTGTGATAGGGAGGCGCATGTGGTGAATTCCTCGTGGCTGACTGTTGACATTGTGCACAATCCGCGATATACACTCGGCGATGTTCACAGCAAAAGTGAGATTTGCTCGCGAACATGGCCCTACGCGGCAAACATCAAAGCCAACGAACACGACAAAATCGAAATTTTTCGTCAACAGCGACCGGCTTGCGAACCAGCCCATGAGCAAGTTCGGCGAGCATGTTCCTCGTTTGTGGGAACATCCTAAATAGGGCAAGCCCGTACCTCCTCTTTGTATAACGTGTTAAGCTACAGGGTGATCAGATATGAACGATTGAAAAACAATTTTGAATAAAACAGCCATGGTGTGAGGTATAAAATTTATTCTGGCTTTATTTTGTAGCTGCGTTCTTGCCATTATCTACGAAATAACACATCATTTAAATTAAATTAAGTTAAATTAAATCTTCACCTGTTGCAACGCGTTTCCGTAATTATGCATGCGATGCATGAATACGATGTGATGAATACTCATTTTTTTTTACAATAGGACCCTACAAACCCGCGAAACTTAAAAATTCCTGAAAATTCTGAACACACTCCGTATGTGCGGCGTTATTCCGGCAATAGCATCTTAAATCTTGGCCTCGAGCTCGTCCAAACTGATTGCCGTGTTAGCTTGGACTAAGGGCTTGACGTAGCCTCAAAGAAAATAATCGAGTGGTGTTAAGTTTCATGATCGGCGGCGTCCAATTGATGAACGCTCGCTGTGAGATGACCCGGTCGCCAAATTTCTCCTTCACAACTTCGAGCGTTTTCGGGAAAACACGCCTAAATGCTCCACGAGGAATTCACCACATGCGCTTCCCTATCACACATGTGGACGGTTTGAAAAAGCTTCTCAAACTTGGCGTTCGGAGTCGGCATTAAATTGTAGGTCCCCTGCACTCGTGAAAGAACAATACCACGCACAACACGAGTGGTTATTGAGAAGCTAGGCCCAGGTCCACTTCGTAGTGTAGTGCCGCCATTATTATTATTATTATAACTTCGAGCGTTGCGTTACGTCGCTTGAATTGCATGTGGAACCGCGTTGTTGGATATATGGATGTAGTCTACTTCTGGCTACAGAAAGTCAGTCTATATCGCTCTATACTTGGCGCCCTTGACGCTTACGGTGTCTCCTTGCTCATTTCGAAAGAAATAAGGCCCGATGATGCCGTCATGCCATAAACCGCACCAAACAGTCAATCTTAGTGGATGCATCGATGCTTGATCGAACAATTGTGAATTGTGTTTGCTCCAACAACGACAATTTCGCTTGGTGACGTAGCCGCTGAGCCAAAAAAGGGCCTCGTTGGAGGAGGTGATTTTTTGGCCAAAACTCGACTCTTCGGCTAGCATATATTGTACATATGTACATCACCCAATTAGCAAACTCACGGCAGCATCTGTGAAGGTCCGGGTTCAATTCTTTCGTGAGCACAATTTTTTACGAATGTAGGCCCAAGTCTTGCCCTTAAATTAGCCGGTTTGACTCTTTGGCGATTCCCAATTCAGCTGTTTGGCGCCAAATCAACATTTCTGGGTCTTCTTCGACAATGACCGCGGCCGGTATGCTGGCTTTGTTTTTTTCCCTTCACTCCAATCTCTGTCTGGTTGGTGGCTTAATGTCCAACAGAGTGTACTTACATTCAAACTTATCTCCGGTTCGACGAATTGCCTGCACAAAAGCGCTGTCAGTTTTCTGGCAGTGTAAGGAAATTTTCGGAAAGTCTGGTTCAGAAAGTCTTGGTCTATTACCAGAAAGATCCGTTTGGATCTACACGGCTATGATAAGGCCTCTTCTCTCTTATGCATTGGTCGTTTGGTGGAATAAGCTTTCACGTAACTGCTGCTTTCACCAAGCCTCAAAGAACATTCTGTCTCGGCTGCATAGGGGCCTTCCCTAGTACGCCTGGCTCTGTTCTAGATGCACTGCTGAATCTCACCTCGCCCCCATGCAAGTCTCTGAATTTTAACTTCTTCTTCTTCTTCTTCCAGTCCCCATTTGCTGTTAGGCGTCGGGGTAGCCTCGGGATATCTATCTTCTCCAATTAAGTCGATCCCAGCTCTCTCTTCTCATCTCTGCCAGGGTTCTGCCCCTCATCCTTCCCACATTCTGTATGCGTTCTTCCCAAGTTTTTCGGAGTCTTCCGTTCTCATTTCCAATACCTGTTTGGCTTTTCTTTGCTCGTCCATCCGATGTAGACGTCCGAACCATTTCAGCTGTCTCTGCTCAATTTCTGGTAGGATCGACATCTTCTGCCCTACTTCTGTACGTATTCTTTCATTTCTGACCATATTTCTCCTG
Organism: Myathropa florea; assembly: GCA_930367185.1. Taxonomy (NCBI): domain Eukaryota; kingdom Metazoa; phylum Arthropoda; class Insecta; order Diptera; family Syrphidae; genus Myathropa; species Myathropa florea. The sequence continues at coordinate 20,630,535 of OV884003.1, forward strand.
GTTTTTCCTGCGACCCTTCGTACATACTTCATTTCTGTTGCCTGGAATTTACTGAGGTGTTTTTCTAATACCGGCAGCCACTCGGCACCATACAGTGCAATTGGTATTATGACCATGTTATATAGCTTGAGTTTTGTTTTTGTGTCTATCTCTCGTTTACCCACTATTGTGTTATTTATCTGATAGTACGCTGAGACTGCTTTCTTGGTTCGGCTTAGCACTTCTTGATCTATTTTTTCCTTACAGCTCAGTTTCAAGGTATTCATAAGATTCAACTCTCTCTAACTCTCTACCGTTTCATGTTATGCGCAGATTTTCTGTTGACCTATCCTCTTTGGAGACCCACATTACCTTGCTCTTGTTTATTAAGGTTCCCTCTACAAAAACGGAACCTTTATAATTTCGGTGTGTCCGTCCGTACGTCCGTCCGTCCGTCCGTCCGTCGTGTCTGTCACACTCTTTTATCTCCGAAGTTTATAAAGATATCGGCATGAAATTTTGGAATTAGGTACTTCAGACCTAGATGTCAATTCCTATGCAGCGATTTTAAAAAGTGGGGCCATTTGGGGGTGGCTCCAGTACAGGTGAAGTTAACATTAATTTTGAAAAATTGTCGCACCCCATCGAAATATATATCAATCGACAGGTCTTTCGAAATAAGGTGGAGGTTTCGTTCAACACTTTTTTATCCAAAATACCGTTTGGAAAATATGGAGCTCCAAAGTGTTTTTAAATGCGTCCCCTCCTGCCATTTCTAAACCAGAGTGTTTAAAAATCTGAAAATATCACAAAAACTTGGCTTCATTGAGTACTTTCATTTAAAACCATTGCGAGCATTCTGGCCCTAATGGTTTCGGAGATATTGGCCAAAAACGGTCAATCATAGACATGCGAATTTTGAAGATCTGAAAACGCAGTTTTGAAGACATCAATGTAAGCATTAAGAAATGATAAATTTCAAAATATCGACTTATGTTGAAATTTTGAGATATCTAAGATTTAAAATGATAACTATTTTAATTTTCACACATAAATTTTATGCTGTTTTCGACCACTCTATTCGTTGATGAGTGTGGATCTCAACCCAACAGAAATGAACACACACTCCGCAGGCATGAGCAGTGATTGGGTATGTGTATGATGGACGGGATTTTCTGTGTTGGATAAACTTGGATAGAGGTATAGACATGTGTATGGATGAATGATTGTTTGATTGGATGTATGAATGTATGAATGAATGGTTGATTTGGGTTGAAGTTAGAAGAAAATTCAACTGAAATAGTTTGGAAACGTCGTTTGATATTCAGAAATCATCCATCAATATTATGCGACGGAGCCTTCCCCGTGCGAGTACAACCCGCACTTTCCCAGTTTATTTTTCCTTATTCCGTCGATATAAACAGCGATGACTTATTTTTGAAAATTGGTCGTTATATCCCATACTTCTCTGTTTACGACGACGTTATATCCGACGGTAGAGTAAGGTAAAATATAAAGAAGCCAACCAAATTAATTAACAATGTTTCTTATAACCGACTGGTTGCTATAAGCGACGTCGCGTCGTTATAAGTGACTTCCACTGTACTAATTGAAGCCAAGCCTTGGCGAAATGGGAGGAAGGGACGGATTAAAACGAATGAATGAATTTGGAGCTCCAAAAGACCTGTCGATTTATATATCCCCCGATGGGGTGCGCCAATACTTCAAAATCCGCGACAACTTTACTTATACGGGACGCATTCCTCAAATGGCCCCTTTTTTAAAATTTAAAAATGTGTACTGAAAGGGGCCTAAGGCTTCTAATTCAAAATTTTAATTTTGATGATATTTAATTTCTTGAAGAAGTAACTTCTGCCAAAGGAGTCAGGAAATTCGCAGACACATTATTCTCTGTTCCGCTGCAGCCTCTCAAAAAATCATTGTAATGTTTATGGCAGCTGTGCCAAAACGAATCAAACACCTTTTCAAAGATTCTCTACTTAAGGGGATATATGAACGTACGCTTTCGTGTTGATTTTCGAACAAAGCTTACTTACTTACTTAGTAGGCCTACGACCCATGTAGGGTCTGAGCCTGATGAATCGCTGCCTTCCATCGTTGACGGTCCTGGGCACGCTGCTTCCAGTCAGTCGAACAAAGCTATTTCAAGCTTTTTATAAATTTGAAATGTTGGCCTTTAATTGACGTTTCATAAACATGCCTACTAAAGTTAATCGCTTGAAAAATGTCAAAGTTATTCAAACAAAATCAAATTCGCGCAGCCTGTATTTTAGGATAGTACTCCACGCATGAACTCCCAGTTGTAACATGCCAATCGACGATAATCTCAGGGGTTTCTCTCACAATCGCTTAAACCCCTGAATGTACAGCAACAACTTACGCACAGTGGCTAAGATAAGTGATTGCGTTTGACGCAAATGGTATTGGGGAATTCTTCGTGTTAGATAAATTTTGACAGAGATATGTGATACACTTGACTTGGATTACAGTTAGTCACGATGAGGTTAATCGATACTCAGAACTGATTCTTTTAAAAATCATTCACAGTGTGGGACTTTTAAGGTGCGAGTGTAACTAGCGGCTTTTTTTTTTTAAATGCATTTCTCCACTCTGATAAACAAATACAACAATAATGACGTTTTGGACATTGTACAAATGTCATGGCAAATTTCTAACTCGGTGATAAGTTTATGGTCGTCGGTCTTTTAAATTTTGTAGGCGATATAGAGGAGTGGGAACGAACGTCATGTTTCGATCAGAGGCATTACAATTTTCAGTTTAAGGCATCACCCTTTCCCATGGTGGAATCGGGAACTGGACAAGTTGCGCAAGGAAAGCAGGAGATCTTTTAACAAAGCGAAACGCACCCGAGATGCTGTTGATTGGGAAACCTACAAAAGTTCTTTCAACACTTTCAAAATTGAACTAAGAAGAGCCAAGCGTGTGTCTTGGAGACTCTTCTGCGGCAAAATTGAAGAAGTTTCTGAAGCCTCCAGGCTGAGGAAAGTTTTAGCATCGCTCCCGAAAGCACCCAGCTTTCTACAAAAATCGGATGGTACCTGGACATCTTCCAGTCTAGACACCCTAAACCTTCTTGTGGACACCCACTTCCCGGGAAGTCTAGCTGCTAGATCAATCTATCCTGGCAGTACACCAACTAGATCCTCTTGTAGCCCTCTTAAAATAGACAGTGCATCTGTCAAGTGGGCACTAAATAATTTTAAACCATATAAATCAGCTGGTCCTGATTGCATTATACCTGCAGAGCTCCAAGCAGTTGCAGATCTCATTCTCCCCTGGCTGACAAGCATCTTCCAAGCTTGTCTAGATTTAGGATATGTCCCAATGTCTTGGAAGGAGGTTACAGTAATCTTCATTCCCAAGGCCGGCAAATCCTCACGTAACAAGCCTAACGACCTTAGACCTATCAGCCTCTCTTCTTTTCTCCTAAAGACACTTGAGAAGCTGATTGATCACCACATCAGAAGCAGTATTGCGTCTGGCAGACTCTCGCATGCTCAACATGCGTACAATAAGGGTAAGTCAGTGGAGACAGCTCTACACACCCTCATAGGTACGATTGAAAAATCACTAAAATACAAGGAATTTACCCTGGTAGCTTTCCTTGACATTGAAGGAGCCTTTAACAACATCACTCCCGAGGCAATTACCTTAGCGCTTAACAATCTCGGTATTGAAAAGTCCCTTGTGGCTTTTATTCACCAGCTACTGGTTAGCAGAGTAATAAACTCTAAGCTCGGTGAATCCAATGTCCGCAGAACAGTTAATAGAGGAACCCCGCAAGGTGGTGTACTCTCTCCTCTTCTATGGAATGTTGTGGTCAATGAACTGCTACTGAACTTAGAGGAGGTAGGATGCAGGGTGATTGCCTATGCGGATGATGTTGCTATTGCAGTCTCCGGAAAATTTGTCTCGACACTAAGGGACATCATGCAGCATGCCTTCCATAGACTAACCTCATGGACCAGTGAATGCGGTCTTGGAGTTAATCCGCAAAAAACGGAACTAATACTCTTCACGAGGAAATATAAAATTCCCCCCTTTGACCCTCCCTCATTGTGTGGCGTAAAACTTACGCTCATAGATAAGGCCAAATTCCTGGGTCTCATCATAGATCGTAAACTAAGCTGGAAGTCCAACATCATGGAGCGTATCAAGAAAGCCACCACTGCGCTCTATTGCTGCAAAAAAGCAATCGGATGTAAATGGGGCCTTCAGCCTAGAATAGCATACTGGCTGTACACAGCCGTAGTCAGACCAATCCTACTCTATGGAGTTTCAGTATGGTGGACAGCTCTTGGCACAGCCGTCAACCGCAACCTTCTTAACCGCGTGCAAAGAACTGCAAGTATATGCATCAGTGGAGTGCTAAGGACGACACCATCCGAAGCATTAAATATTCTACTGTATCTCCCTCCACTTGACTTGTTTGCCAGACAAGTAGCAGCCTGCACAGCGGTAAGACTCAGAACACTTCACCTGTGGAATAACCACCATACGGGTCATTCCACCATTCTAGATAACCTCGAGTTTCTACCGCACGATACCGACCTCATACTGCCTCATCTTGTCTTTGAGAAAAACTTCTCTACCAGCATACCCTCCAGGTCAGACTGGAAGTCTGATACTCAGACGCTGGACGGTCCTCTGCGTATTTTCACAGATGGATCCAAGACGGACGAGGGAGTAGGAATAGGTGTCTACTCCAAGGATCTCAATTTTAGTATATCCCTCCACCTTCCAGAATATTGTAGCGTTTTCCAGGCTGAGACAATGGCAATAAAAGAAGCTCTGTCCTGGCTCAAGAACAACGTGATATCCAAGAAGGACATCACCATCTGTTCAGACAGCCAGGCAGCAATCAAATCCCTGAACTCGGTCACTTTTCTCTCTAAGACCTCCCTAAATTGCCGCCTATCTCTTAACGAGATGGCTAAGCATTTTAATATTCACCTCATGTGGGTGCCGGGACACAATGACATTCTAGGGCATTGTGAAGCCGATGATCTCGCCAGGAGCAGTACGATCTCCACAAACCTCCCCAGTGGGGATCTTCCGCCTACAGCCAAACTTCTTTTAAAGAATCATACCATTAAAAACACCAACTCAAGATGGTCAGATGGCACTACGTGCCTCATTACAAAGCAAATCTGGCCTAAACTTGATCTAAAACGTTCACTCTATCTTCTCAGAATGAACAGGTCATCCCTAAGGATTCTCATTGGCGTTATCACAGGACACTGTGCCATTGGCACTCACGCCTCAAGAATGGGACTCCCTCATAATGATTTCTGCAGAAGCTGCAGAGACGAAGAAGAAGAAGAAAGCATAACGCATCTTCTCTGCACTTGTAGCGCTCTCTCCTCTCGCAGGATGAAACACCTTGGAGCCCACTTCTTTAACGACTTGAGCGAATTGCAGGACGTCGGCATCAATCAATTAAAGAGCTTCGTTGAAAGCACTAAATGGTTTTTCGGATAAGGGAACACAAGATCCGCGTGGTATCACAATGGGCCTAATTTGGCCTAAGTGTGACTGTTTTCTACAGTCAGCCACTTCAACCTAACCTAACCTATCACCCTTTCCCGACTCACTGACAAGGCTACTCCCTGAGCCTAAGTGTCAAGAGATGCTTCTCAAAATTCTACGTACGGAGTTGGGATACAACTGTAGGGGTCCTCTACTCATGAGCGAACAAAAACACGAACAACACGAGTGGTTGTTGTTATAGCTAGGCCCAAGCCCATCCGATACTGTAGCACCAGTCGAAGAAGAAGAGGAAGATTTATTCTTGGTATTGAGCCTGAAATGTGGGGTAGCTCACACCATAAGAGTTAAGTTAGGCGGCATCCATTAATAATGATATTCCTTAGAACCTATTCTCGATGTGGTCTTTGTCTTTCAAGTAAAGCCGGAGACAGAAAATGGGATCTCTATCTCTTTTGAACACATTTGGTGGCTAAGAACAGATGGAAAAGAATGACTACGTGTCAGCTGCTTACCATCCCTTTAAACCTTATGACATAGGTAGACCGAGAGAAGTCCTCGACATACTCGAGGAATGCTGTCCCGCTCGCTGATGTTATCTGCTTACTTACTTAGAGGGTGACACCTAAGGGTAGACAGGCAAGGATCAAATCCATAGAATCGATTGCTCATAACTGAGCAAAGAGTGCAATATCCAACTTATGGGCCCGGCATCTTGACATCTGTCAACATCGCAGTGGATACTAAAAGTCTATTGGTCATGAAGTGATAAGACTGCCTTCCAGCTTGCTACTTCTTATCTTGTTAGGCCATATGTTCTGAAACCCCAAAAAAAATGGAGGGGAATTCGAACTTCTTCCTCTTCTCCAACCAGTTCTTTATTATTCGTTGACATCCTCGGGTAGACATGTTGCACTCGATGAGGACAGTCCGAGCAAAAGAGAGATTCTTCTTCTTCTGATGGCGCTACAGTCCGAGGCGGACCTGTGCCCCAACCAATATCTCCAACTGGGACAATCTTTAGCCAACTGCCTCCACTTCACTGGTATCCTTGTCAGTCAGACATTCCCGGTCAAACCGCAGATTTCATCGTGGGAAATTCGCCGAACTTAGTCAGTCATTGTGACTCATCCACAGTATTCCAAGGAAGTCGCCCTCTGTAGCAGAAAATCTCCTGAAAAGCATACTTTACAGATTTATCGTTGTGCTTTAATAAACCGCACGCATTAAACATTCCGTTTGAAATGAAATGACAACTTCCAGAACAAAGTCGAGAAGTCTATTCCAGCACAACTCCCATCAAGCATACGCCCCGTAGACTCCGCAGCCTAGTCGCTGCGTACTAAGCAGCGCAGACAAAGTTCGTTCATTCAATATTAACACCCCCCACCGTGCGCCGGCGGTTATTAAGGATGAAATGTCTGTGTTTAGCTTTCGATTGGATGTGATTGCGTTTGAAAAATTGCCGAAACCCACTCGAATGTCAAAATTTATTGCTCCCACCCACTCACCGCCGCCAATGAATCTCATGTGTATCGCACCGAAGGTAGCACGGGCAGTGCAGGACTCTCCTGGAAGTCCTGCGAAATTTATCTTTCTATTTTGGTGGAAAACTTCTTTAATATCTCCGCAGCATCCATTGTGAAGGAGAAGACGTATGAGCGCTCGGGAGCTCTCGACAATCCAGACAAAACTACGACCGGTGGGGTGGTCCTCCCTCTTCCCTCGCAAGAGGGAATGAAGATTTCGGCGATTCCATTTCAATATTACTCGTATTTTGCTTTCATATTTCTTTTTTCGGCGTTTATGTTCGGTTGGCAGTTTGATGATTTATCGTCGTCGCAGGCATTCTAATCGATTTGACTTTGTTTTTCTTTCGTTTCTGTTCCCCCCCCGAAAATACTTTGATTTCATGGCAATAACCCCGCACAGCCCCCACCCGGAATTGTTTTCGCTTCTGCTGTGCTGCTGTCGAGGTTTGTTGCAATACGTCGGACGCAGATTTGATGGGCGCAATAAACGAATGTTGAATGCGAAAGTCAACAGATTGACGCCATCAACTTCAATTTGATCGCCTGAATTTCTGAAATATCGTGTGTTGCAGGCTTATGGTCACGTCACAGCTCTCGACGTTGCTATCAATGAAGGACGCGTTCTATTTTTAGGTAAGTAGGTCTGTTTCATGGTAAAAGCGGTTAAAGACTTAAAGTTGGGGAAATGTTTAGTAACAACTTCATGGAATAGCAATTAGGGCACATAAAGTTCATTAAAGGACGGTGAAGACGGCTTTAGAATGATGGACTCAAAGAATATTAAATGTCAAAATTGTTCCCGAAAAAACACCAACAAATTTTTCACGGCTCCACCTCTTTCAAGTCACTGAAAATGCTCAAAGAGTATAACTGTCTAGAAATAGCTTCTCAATCTCGCCGTTCGGAGTCGACATTAAAAGAAAGGTCCCCTTCACTTGTGAGAGAACAATAGCACACACAGCACGAGTGATTGCTGAGAAGTTTGCACCACCTCGAACTGTAGGGGCGCCATTAAGTGTTCGCTGATGAGGTTGCCTACTTTGTTAGTTCACCATTTTGGTCGGTAAATACATGTGATTACGATAGATTTGGCAGTCTTGAAGAAAGAACGTGGGACAACACAACAGTGGACGCGTATGTTGAGTATGGGACACCTTATTTAAGAAGGATCCTAACCAAGACGACTGGATGGCGCAGTTGGTTAAGTGTCTGCCCCAAGTTAGGAGGGTCCCAGGTTCGAATTCCAGTGAAATCGAATCTGGTTCAGTCACCATTTGCCGTTGGGATCAAATTAACGGCACTGGAGTACGTTGCTACCTGGCAGTATCTTGGACCAGTTTACAGTCTGCGTGCTCCAGTAGTGTTTCAAAAAAAAACCAAATACATAGGTCTGCGAAGTTGAAAAGTGCGGCCCAAGTCCACCCTCCACTTAAGCGACGCAGAAGCGGAAATAAAGACAAATTAAATTTTACTTATGGATTTAATTTTAGACAGTTTTTAACACTATACTGGAGGACGCAGACTGAAAACCTGGTCTATTCCAGGTTCCAGGCTGCACTTCCAGGCAGCAACCTACCCTTGCTGGAGTTTCATGGTCTTTCGAAAAAAGACCAGCAGGCGCTTCTGTGACGAACAGCCTACATCAACAGCTCTCACTTCATCAGCACCGAATTACTGCCACCTGATCCAAACCAAAGCGGGACAATGGCAGAGGAAGTGCTCTGCAGTTGTTATCGTCTTCTCCACAGGCGTCGCAGAGGGTTTCATCGCTTAGGCAAGGCACATTTAGGTTTTTGGTGAAGGTGTAGTGGTCAGTTAGTGCGCCAGTAAGTTGTATGCAGTCTTTTCTCTCAAGAAATAACAAGAATGCCACGAGTTTCTTACAGACGTTGGGGAGCACGCGCTTTGGTCTGTCTACATCCTGGAAAGTCATGCCACCTCCGGTTGTGCTCTTGACAGGTCCAACAATCGATGGAAGCCCTAACAAAGGAAACAGGCAGTTCCAGCGCAGGTTCAGGTCCTGAGAGTTCCTCCTTCAATCCTTGCCTAGCAAGTTCATTGGCGATCTTATTTCCTGTGATCTCGTGGTGGCCCAGGACCCAGGCCTAGTGAATTAAGACTGCCGTTAAAATTCAGAGACTTGCATGGGGGCGGGGTGAGATTCAGCAGTGCATCAAGAGCAGAGCCAGGCGTACTAGGGAAGGCCCCTATGCAGCTGAGACAGAATGTTCTTTGAGGCTTGGTGAAAGCAGCAGTTGCGTATTTATGAGAAAACTTTTTCTACCAAACGACCGATGCATAGGAAAGAAGAGGCCTTATCACAGCTGTGTAGAAACGAATCTTTTTGGTGTTAGACTCCAAGGCTTACCGAACATTCCGTTATACTGTCAGAAAACTGACAGCGCCTTGAAAATTTTCGACTCGATGTGTTTTTTCTAGAGGTGTGACGGATATCCGGCATGTATTCGGTATCCGGCCTATCCGGCTTCGTTCATACTATCCGGCCGGAGCCGAATAGTCTTTTGAATACCGGATAGTCGTTTTTTCAGTGAAAAACAACAAAATAAAAAAACAATTTAAAATTGAAAGTTTACTAAAGCCAAATTATGGTGAATGAAAATTAGTTTTTCTGCATTCAGGGCTAATAATTTATTACGTTTGTTTTCGTATACGGTGCATGCTTCAGAAAAGAGTCTCTCACTGTATACACTGCTACATGGAGATGAAAAATAAGTTTTGGATAATTTGGGAAAAAATTGGGTACCGTCTTTCATTTACTGACCACCAAGCCCAAGGGTCACTATTCCGTTCAAAATAAACTGTTTTGAGATATAAGTCAAGCTCGTTGGCAGTATTTTTTTGGCAGACAGATCAATCTGACTTGCCTTTCGCAACCTCTTCAAAAATGTCCCAAAAACTTTGCTGTGTAGAAAGTAGGAATATCTTGTGGAGGAGAAGGAAAAAAACATGTTTAAGTTGGTTTGAATTGTACCGGTCTGATTTGAGTATCAGAGCACCAAACTATTATACTTTTAATTTAGGCAGATATCCGGCCGCCGAATATTCGGCTATCCGGCCTAGCTGCAGGCCGAATATTCGGTATCCGGTATCCGGCCAAATAACTATTCGGTACAACTCTAATAAATATCAAAATATCGGTGTCGACTTGGAGTTGTCAAAAACTACAAATTCCCAATTTCGCAGATAAATTCCCTGCTGAAATTGACAGCTCAACACGAGTATCAGTGGATCTCGCGCATTGATTTCAATCCCTAATTCTCCGTAACGCATCCACACAGCAGACACGAGGAGTGGTTAGGTATGATGGGTTGCAGCTAGAAAAAAATTTAACTGAATCAAACGTTGCCTCTTATTCAAAAATGTTTTTTTTTAAAAAATTATTTGTGTGACGGAACCTTCCCCTAACTAGTACAACTCGCACTTGCTTCTTTGTGTAGGTTTCTTGAAAACAATTTCAGGGAAAGTTTAACTGAATCTTGAGTGCTGAAATGTTAACTGAGAAAAAAGTCCGCAATCATTCTAAAATCGGAACATTTTCAAAAGAAAGGCCATTTCATTTTTCTCAGAAATTGAAGTTGATTAAATCAAAGGTTTCTGGACAGGGGTACGTTCTACTTTCACTTGTGTAGGAGTTATTTCGATATTAGCTTTCTCAGAATTCAGAAATCTGGTCACAAGGAGTTGAGTAAATAAATATCTGGGCTATTTTGTTTTGCGTGATTGTTTCGTGTGCCAAGAGAGGGATGGTGAGTATTGCTTCCCGAGCGTGTGTTGAATATATCATAGAATTACAAGATTTCATCAGATGTCCCTCCCTGTGGTTTGGATCAGACAAACCTTTATGTTTACTTTGCTGATGAAGGGAAAAATTAGTGAAAAGAGATGTGTAGATGGTTTTTGTGGCAGAAAAAAACTATACCTAACCTAAAAAATCCCATAAGCTACCACGATGATAAAGATAACTTTCCAAACTGTTTTTTCACATCATTTTTATGCCAAAAGCTGGTGGTTTTTGTTTTTCAACCACTTCCCTTGATACCTTTCACACCAATTTGTGCTGAAAACACCATCGATCTATAAGCTTTTCGAAAACAATCAACGGTATTCCAAACAAAAGCAAGTTTTTAATTTCTCCCGCAAACAGAATGTTTTTCTATCAAGCGCCCCCGAGCGGCAAAACAAACAAACTAAAAATGCCCCTAAAACAGCACTTCAAATAGCCATCACTTCAGCACATTTTTGGGCAGAACACAACAATGAACTCAAAACATGATTTCTAGCGCCTGCAGGTTATGCATATCAATCAAGTGTGTCTGTCACAGAAACGTGACCCACTTTGGCTGCGGCCAAGGGCTGTTAGGCAATTAGAATCGAATTGTCCGGTACTCAGCTCGACATGAACGCATGGCACTGGACACATTACACGCAAACAAGTACCCAACTGCGAGCCTCTCCATTGTGGGGCTTCGCACATCTAATTGTTTTGCAGGAGGAATTCACAAAGCAAAAATCAATTTCAACCCCCCGAGTGGAGTGTGTTCAATACAGTGACCCATCAACTGGTCCCACTGGAAGGGGGGCTACAAAGCCGGTCAGTGAATTTTGTGAAGTCACCAATAATGTGGCTTGTGGGGTGGCTGGAATTGATCCAGTTTAGGAATAATTTTGTCAAGAATCACTTGCACACAGTGTTGTTGACAGGGAAGACAACGTAAAGTGGGCCCAATGGCAGAAGCTCTTGTTGACAGATTCATGTTAAGGTTAACAAAGATTTTTGGGAGCAAAAACGGGTGAAGGTTCGTTTTTTTTAAAGTGCACGTAAGTTCACCAACTTTCAGCCTGAACTATGGTGTCGGCAAGGACTTGTTTTCGAAATTGGAAATTGACACTTCAAAAATGTCAAGACTTCATACAGTATGTAGACATTCCATTCTATGGAGAACTACTTGTCATTCACGGAGCCTGTTGGCAGAGTGTAGCCACTTTCTTCTGCAAACTAAGTCTTCTAACACTACTAGTGTCTTCGTGAGAAAATCCGGAGTTAGCTAGAATTTAGATCTCGAAGTTCGCAAATTCGGTAGAAAATTAGAAATCTCAAGAGTTTTTCGGCCAAAAGTCGCTTCAAAAGATTAAGTTTAAGATGATCCCTTAGATAGATAGATATTTTAGATAGATAGATACGCTTAAAAGGCTAATCAAGCAGAAGATGGATAGAAAAGAACAGATACTGAGTGACCAGATAAGAACGATAGGAAAAGGAATTTAAATAAACCAACAGCGGTGGCCGCCGTGGCCATGTTGGCTTGTGCGTCGACCCATACGAACTTCTTCGTGCTGTTGTGGGAATCACCCGCTGGGATAGGGTGAGAAACACGGCAGTGCGCGAGGAACTCAATGTTAAGCACCTTGTTTTTCGAACAGAAAAAGCTATTCTTCGATGGTTTGGTCATGTGGCACGAATGTCTTCCGAGGTATGCTTTGAATACGATTCCGTCAGGTAGGCGACCGCTTTTGAGATCCAGGACGAAATGGTTGGACCAATTTCAAAAACCCGCATAGTTGCTCTTGGGCATAGTTCCTGATGAGTTAGAGTCGATGGCGGAGGATTGAGTGGTATGGGGATCCCCTGTGCATGCCCTGTGCATGCCCTCGCAGACAACGGTGAAGATATAAAATTAAATCTGTTTACTTTGAAGCTACATTCATGCCATTCAAAATGGAATAGTAGAGAGTAGGCAAATTGAAGTTTCTTTTTGAAAATGCAATAAAATGAACAAAATTATTGGTATTGCTAGTTCCAAGGATGGTGTTGATGTTTGAGGAGAAGGGGCAGTGACGCTTCTTCCAAACACCTTTGCCTTTCCAATTCAAAGTTAAATCAATTGGTCAACAAAGTGAAGATTTTGAATTGTCAGCTTTAAGGAAATCATCACGATTGTGAAAAAATCTGTATAAAATCCAGTCGAAAGTTGAAAACTTTGAAAACATAGACTTTTGTCTATTTAAGGGCAACCAAATTCCATTTAATTCACTGAAAAAGTTTCGACTCTGTCGAAGATTTGTGGAGTAGAAAATGTAACCTTCTATTGAATCACATCCTACAGGGTGCGCCAAATTCAAGTTTCTTTTTGAAAATGCAATAAAATACACAACATTTAACTTTTTTCCATGATTTATGGCTTATTAGTAAGAACAAACGTTCCCATTAATTATAAAATAAAACGTCGTTCAAGTGGCTGCCTTGGCTGACTTCACAGTAGCGCATTCTGTCACTCCAATTTTCCAAGACCTTGTTGATGGTTTCGGGCAGTAGCTCGCGGAATGCTGGGATGATATTGGCCTTAAGTGCTTGAATCGTTCCCAGATTGTTGGGATAACATCGGTCCGTCACCGTTCCCCACAAAAAAACTCCAAATTGGTCAAATCGCACCCCCCAATTGACATCGCCAAGACGGCTGATAACACGATTTGGGAATTTGGTGTGAAAAAGATCGATTGTGGCACGGACTGTGTAGCATGGTGCGCCATCTTGCATGAACCAGAGGTCGTCCAAATCCTTGTCTTAAATTTCAATAAAAAAAATGCGGTTAACATGGCTCTGTAACGCCCACAGTTGACCGAAACGTAGTTCCCAGCCTCATTTTCGAACAAAAATGGTTCACTGATGCCACAACTCCACAATCCGCACTAAACTGTCTTCTCGACAAAAACGTGCGGGTTTTCCGAGCCCCAGATGCGGCAATTTTGTTTGTTAACTGAGTCGCCGAGATGAAAATGCGCCTCGCCAGAAAAGATGATTTTTCGCCCAAAATCGTTGTCAAATTCAAGCTGCTTTCAGGTCCAAGGTGCGAAGCGATAACGAAGCGTATGGTCGCACGCCTTCAATTGCTGAGTCAATTGGACTTTGTAAGCGAAAAATCCGAGATCTGATGTTGAAATGTTGATCGGTTGAGATCGATGGCGAGTTGATGTTCGTGAATTGAGTCTCAGACTCTCGGCCACAGCAGCCACATTCTCATCTGTGCGCACCGTACGACGACGGGGACCATAAGTTTTGTCTACTAGTCGGTTTTCCAAGCGGAAACCTATGCGATTCTAATAGCTACGAGCGATATTGTGAAGAATAGGTGGAAGGGGCGAAGTATTTGCGTCTGTAGCGACAGCCAAGCTGTGCTTAAGGATTTACCAGGATAGTTCAGGAATGCAAGTCTTCTCTGAATTTGATTGGTAGCTTGAATTTGCTAAAACTTGTCTGGGTCCCGGGGCAAAATGGGATCACGGGAAATGAGATCGATGATGAACATGCTGGCGAGGATTAGATGAGGCATTCTCAGGACTTGAACCTACGCTGGGACTGCCCGCGTCCTTGGTTAGGGCTTCCATCGATGGTTGGACTTTTCTAGAGCACAACCGCAGGTGGCATGACTCTCCAGGATGTAGGCAGATCAAGCGCATGCTCCCCAACGTCTGCAAGAAATTCGCGGCTTTTTTGCTATCTCTTAACAGAAAAGATTGCAGACAACTCATCGGCGGGGTAGTACACCTTCGCCAAACACCTGAGTGTGCTTGGCCTAAGTGACGAAACCCTCTGCGAAGCCTGTGGAGAAGAGGATGACACATAGAGACACACAGAGCACTTCCTCTGCCATTGTCCCTTCTTTGCTCGGATCAGGTGGCAGTTATTCGGTGCTGATGGGGTGAGAGCTGATGATGTAGACCCCTCATCACAGAAGCGCCTGCTGGTCTTATTTTGGAAGACCATGAAATTTCAGCAAAAGTAGGTTGCTACCTGGCAGTACAATGGACCAGTTTTTGAGTTTGAGTGAGACAAAAAAAAAAAGTAGCGTGGTCCCAGGGTTGCAAGCCTGATTCTCCATCTCGTGCTGGGAGTTCAATTCATTTCACCCGAACATGGCAATACTCAATCGAGATTTCTGCTTAATTAACTTCAAGGCCCAAAAAAGTGTGCCCTGACTGATGTCAAGGCTATCCGTTAATAGGAAATATTGTTTGAAGGCCACTGTCAATTGTCTGACCTAGTTCACAGCCAGTTTTTGAACATTTTGTGACTAAATTCTCTTGTAAACTCGGGAAATTTTCGCTCTGGGGACTGTTTTTCATGTTTTTTGACGTCAGTGACTCACAGACAAGAGAGTAATTAAAAGTTTAGCAATAAACATCATCCCAGTAGCCAGTGCATGGGACAGTTCCCACGCTCCAGCAGTTCCTTACTTCAAGCGGCGGCATGGTAGTTCGATAGTTCTGTGACAGCTTTGACCACAAATTGTTGCAAGACCACAGTTTGTTTGTTTTAAACTTACATTGATCTGGATCCGTGACTCAGAGGCGGTGCAACGTCATGTGTGGAGCCATTTGCTTCAGCATTGGATTAAAGTCTGGCACTTCTTCTTCTTCTTCTTCTGGTGGCGCTACAGTTCGAACTTGGGTGAACTTGGGCCTCAAACAAGAAGCCTCTCCAGCTGATCTTTATTCAGCTGAGTCCCATTAGGCTTCGACTCTTCCACTCTGAGCCTGTGGGACAACGCAACAGAGGACGTCTACGTACAAGGTGGCGCACACAAGTCGAGGGGGACCTCGGCCTGCTTGGTTTGCGAAACTGGAGACAGCTGGTGAAAGATCGTGCTGGCTGGAGAGGCATGTTGAGTGAGGCCCAGGTCCACCTCGGACTGTAGCTCCCTAAGAAGAAGATGAAGAAGACGAGTCCCATTAGGCACAAAAGTTTTTAGAACGTCCTTCGCCACTTGTGTACGTCATCGGTTTTTTTACCGAGGATTTTTGAAACTTTACCAACGACATGTGGCTTCCACAGGACTGTGCTACGCGCCACACAGCTCACGTCACTCAGACTCAAAACTGAGTCCATTGTACTGCCAGGTAGCAACCTACTCCAGTGCCGTTAATTTGATCCCAACGGCAAATGGTGACTGGACCAGATTCGATTTCACTGGGATTTGAACCTGGGACCCTACTCAGTGCCGTTAATTTGATCCCAACGGCAAATGGTGACTGGACTAGATTCGATTTCACTGGGATTCGAACCTGGGACCCCTCTAACTTGGGGCAGGCACTTAACCAACTGCGCCATCCCGTCGTATTTCGTCATCGGTTACGTTGTTACGTTGTCTCACGGGCGTGTAATCGAATACCCTTCGAAGACCCTGGCAAATTTTAAAGCAAGTCTTGGAAATTGAACTTACCCCCAATTCAACTCACCACCCAAATTGTGGCGCCTTTCAGATGCCCCTTCTCCACCAGATGAAGTTGGATAGAGTGGAGTGGAGGAGGCCCAGACTCCTTTAATTCTGTCTCTCTGAATCCATCAGGAACACACACCCAACCGAAAGGAAGTGCCAATCAAAGCGGCTCCCATTTCGAACCCAATCAATCAGTCAGTTTGTATTCTACCCTGTCGCTCACACTGTCTCCATCAGACAGAGCCCCATAATTCTCTCACCTTCGCGCGAAGCATGCAAAGTGTCACCAATTGTCTCCGCGTGCACGTTAGACGAAAGCCAGTCAGTTCTTTCGCCAACCGCCGGAGAACACGTCGCTCAAGAGTGCCGGGCGTCGACAAAAAAAAACCCACTTGAAATTACCACTTTTTCTCATTTCCTGCAAAACACAAACGGAGCGCGGAACACTGCCGCAAAAGAGGAAAGGAAAAAAAAAATCAAATCCTTTTGCTCTTTTCGAATACTCCGGCTGGATTGTAGACTTCCATTTCGTCCTCGCTGTGTGCCGGGTACCCAGACAACGCTGCCGGAGTCCGCCGAGGCAAAAAGTCCAAAGTGGCAAATGTTTCACTGAGAAACACTCGTCGGAGACCGTGTGAAAGAGTGGGTGGCTGGGGCCGTCAAATAGAAGCAGAAAAAGGGAGAAAAAACTGCTGAGTGATGAACCATGTGATGAAAACTATTTAATCTGAAAGTTCCTTGCGCTCGAGCTGGTGCTTAAGCCTGCACCGTTGGTTGTCGATCGTCGCCGCCGTCAATAATGACTTAAGGGTGAAGTGAAACAAAAAAGAACTCTCATCATCGTCATTGGCGTTGTCAGCACGTGATACTCGCTGTGGTGTCGTCGGCGGCGTCGACGGCGTCTGCTGGCTGGGGCGATAGTGTGAAACTTTAATGAACAATGACTGTCGTGGATCTGAAGTTGATCTTTGTGTTGGTTTTCATTTTGGCGATGTGCTATCAAACGAATGTGAACTGCTTTGGGGATGATTTTGTTGCGTTCGCCTCGCACAAGTTCAACGTGAGCCAGAGGGAGCTTTATGAGTTCGTAACCAGCCCGGAACTGGTTGACAGGGTAAATATGATTGCATTTTGAGACGTACTGTTTGCATTTTTGAGGTGGTTGAGGGTCGAGGATGCTTTGGGCTGTTTTGAGTTTTCATTCGACTTCAGTGGCTTTGAGTTGATTGGGTTGTAAGTGCTTCGGTTTGTTTGGTGGAATGTGAGACACAAACTGGGTCAACCACGGAGGGTATACGGTGAGACACAGCCAAGTTGATTACGCAGGAAGAATATTGAAGGGGAATTTGGCAGCGATTTGTATCTATTTCCAATTAATTGGTTTGTGGGAGCAGGTTGTGCGTCGCAACAAGGTCAACATTTCTCGGAAATCTGACAGACAAGCCAAAGTGTTGGGGCTGATGCGACATGGTTTCCTGTGAATCAACTGCGGTGAGTGTGTGCTTTAACCATATTCAGCTGGGCTATCTATCGGACTGAATGATTTGATGTCAGATTAGACCACGGTATCTAGCTTCGTTGACCGAACCTCCGTTTCAAGGACCAAGCTATCGCGGATGCCAGAGCGCTTGGTCTAGATAACTGAAAGCAGCGTGCCCGGGATGGAAGGCTGCCGTGTCTCAGGCAGAGACCCTTCACGGGTCGGAAGCCCGTTAAGTAGGCAAGTAGCCAGCTTCGTTGAGCTGTGGCTGTGGTTCCTTTAGGCTTTAAGTTCAGACTCGTTTTTTAAGTGCTTGTGGGTTGTAATCCTTGGTTCTGTTTGCGTTGATGGCATGTGAAGAAGAAGATTCATCCACGAGCTGACTGGGCTCTAGGGCGACTTGATCCCTAAGATGGCTGTGCCATGTTAGAGGGCATAGGCAACACTGTATCAGCCAAAGAGTCTTCGACTCCGCTCCCGTGGGAGGAAATAGAGGACGTAGACGCCTAAGGTTCCACACCCAAATGGAGAACGACCTCAGCGAACTTGGCGTGTGTAATTGGAGGAAGCTGAAGCGGCTTGTTGGTTGAGGCCCAGTTGTGAGGAAGTTCACCCTATGCGCAAGTTTTGAACCTGGAGGACCAGGCTCTCATTTAAACCCCTGGACAGAGGGATTTAAGTGAGAGTCTGGTCCCCCAGGTTCAAAAGTTGCGCATGGGGTAAGCTTCATCAGCACGTAAAAAATTCTAGTTCAGATACCTCGGAGACGGACGGATTCACTGCTGACAAACCCAGCAAACGAAAAAAAAGCCAAGATTTTCGGTTCTGCACGTGAAATGTGAGATCCCTTATCAGACCACGTGCAGCCAAAGAACTCGCAGAGGCTAACCAGGAATTACGGTGGGATTTTTTATATAATGCTCCTGTACTAGTAAAGAAGATAATATTCTTTGAGATTAATCAACACAAATGATCTGTTTCTAATTGGTGGTGATTTTAACTGCAGGCATAGACTTTGGGGTTGTCTTAGAGCTAATTCCTGGGGTAATATTCTGGCAGACCTAAACTCTAGACATCCTTTCGATATACTTTATCCTCCTAATCCATCCTATATACCTTCTAATAGTAATCGGAACCCATCTACATTAGATCTATTTTTAACGAATATTTCCGACCTTTTTACTCCTCCTATAACACTTAATGAACTCAATTCCGATCATTTACCTGTAAAATGTAGTACTATTATTTCCCCAGTGCAATGTTCAAATCGTGTCTATGATGTAAAAAATGCTAATTGGAACTTATTCAAGAGTTTGATACGTTCGAAGCTAGATAGCAGCTTAGTTCAAAATAACAGCCAAACCCATATAGACCAAAATGTGAGTACGTTTACAAATGCTATTCTGGAAGGCTTTGAGCAGTCAGTACCCAAGAAAACGACCTTAAGACAGGCATCGAATGTGCTACCACACTTCATCCTTCAATTCATTAAATTGAGAAACATCTGCAGATCCAGATGGAGACGAATTTAAAAAAATGAACTCTTTAGTTAAATATGCTATTGGAAACTTCAGAAATCAATCCTGGAACGATAGACTTCAAAATTTAGATAAAGGTAGTAAACCATTTTGGAATTTAGTGAAAGTAATAAAGAAAAAACATACTTACATTCCTCCACTGAAGTTAGATAATTCTGTGATACTCTCTTGCACTGAAAAAACCAATGCGTTTGCTAACCACTTTTCAATAAGTCATTCGATAACCAATAACATTATCCCACCCACGGACATTAAATATTCCGTCGAGCACTCTATTAATTTGCTTAATTCGCAAACAATAGTCAGCGATTTCAATCGTATTTCTGTCGCTGAACAAAAACATGTTATTGACAGCTTAAAAGTTAAGAAATCTTCTGGCTTTGACGGTGTTAGAAATGTGTGTCTGAAAAATTTGCCACATTTTGCTCTCATTAAGTTGACTGACCTTTTTAATTGTTGTCTTACTTTGGGACATTTTCCAACCCATTGGAAAACTGCCAAGGTAATTCCAATCTTGAAGCCTGGCAAAGACCCTACTCTAGCCTTAAGTTACAGACCAATCAGTTTGCTCAGTTCTCTTAGTAAGTGCCTTGAAAACATCATAAAGAATAGAGTTGTGTCTTTCATTGAGAGTAATTCTATTATACCTCCTGAGCAATTTGGTTTTAGATCTTTTCACAGTACTACACACCAAGTGCATCGTATCACAAGTGATATCAAAAATAATTTGACAAGTGGAAAAAGTACTGGCATGGTAATTTTAGACGTTGAAAAAGCTTTCGATACTGTTTGGCATGATGGATTGATCCATAAGTTAGTAAGTGTTAATCTTCCGTTGTATCTTGTCAAAGTCATCCAGTCATTTTTGTCTCACCGATGTTTTAATGTTTCCATAAACGGATATTCTTCAGTAAATAAATGGATTAATGCAGGAGTTCCACAAGGGTCCGTCCTTGGTCCAGTTTTATATAACATATATACATACGATTTCCCTAACTTGACAAACTGTAGTATTGCCCTTTTCGCTGACGATACTTGCATTTATTCATCAGATGTAATTGGTTTCAACGTTGAAACTAATCTACAATCTGCTTTAAATACAATCGAAACATACTGTATTAACTGGAAAATTAAAATGAATGCTTCTAAGACACAAGCTATCTTTTTTACTCGTAAAAGAAAAGCTTGTTTACTTCCTAGCAACAGACTTATTGTCAATGGAATTCCGGTTGAATGGAAACCGAATGTAAAATATCTTGGTATTTATTTAGATACGCGTTTAACATTTAGTCTTCATGTGCAAGAAACAATTAAGAAGGTTAACACAACTATACGAATACTATATCCATTTATTTGTAGAAATTCAAAACTCAATGTTTCGAACAAACTACTAATTTTCAAAGCTATTTTTCAAGCCATTATATATTATGGCTCTCCGGTCTGGGGTAGATGTGCAAACAGTCACTTACGTAAGCTTCAGATAGCTCAGAATAAATTGCTTAAGATGATTCTGGATTTCCCATGGTTTTTCCCAACAAAAGAACTACATGAAATGGCCAACATTGAAATGGTAGCACAAAGGATTGAAAAAATTCTGTACAAGTACAATATTTCGTGTTTATCTTCCGACAATGTCTACATTTCTAATTTGGCATTGTAATTTGTGTGTATTTATCATATTTATTCATTTATTTTCTCTGTATTTATTTATATATCTACTCATTTGTGTATATATAGCTATAAATCTATTTGTTTACTCATTTATTACTAATTATTTATTTGTTTATTTATTTTTTATTCATGTATTTATTTATTTATATATTTATTTAATTAATTATTTATTTATTTATTTATTTATATATTTATTTATTTACTTATTTATTTATTTATCTATTTACGTATTTATTTATTTATTTATTTAATTATTTATTTATTTATTTATTTATTTATTTATTTATTTATTTATTTATTTATTTCTTTACCTATTTATTTATTTATTTCTATAGCTACACAAATCGCTTCAATACCATTTAATAATAGCACCAAAGTTTCATTACTGAGTTTTCGCAACTAGTTCTCTCTTCCCTCTAACCTTATATGTATTACTCTTTCTTTTTCTTTTTTTCGTTTTAATGAAGGTTTTTAGTGGCTTTTCCTTCTAAATTTAAAAATCATGTGATATTATTTTAACCAATTGTATTTATATTATAGTAGTAAGGTACTTTTACCATATCTCTGTAAAACAATAATTTAAAATTGTATCTATTGTACACTTTATGCCACAATAAATGAAATGAAAAAAAAAAAAAAAAAAAAAGAAGATAATATTCTTAATGTACAGAGATTCAAATCAATAAATGAAATGAAATGAAAAAATGAAATGTTCCGGCAAAAGAGGACTGCGACATCTACACGGCAATTGTTACATAGAGCGAAGGCAGCGGCTATTCAGATGTGGATTTGATATTCGAGGCAGACGTAGGCAGTCTTGGGCTTAAAGTATGTAAGCGAATGTCGGATTACAATCCGCATCTCGGCCAAATTCGGAAACATTAGCCTAATCTGCGCCCACTCCCCAATGGAGGACAAAAATAACGATAGCAAGGATGACTTTCATGATCTCCCAGAAAGAATATACGATCAATGCCACAGCTATGACACGGAGATCGGTCTAGAAGATTTTAACGCTAAACTGGGGAAAGAGGGCGTCTTTGCTAGAGTCATCGGTAATCACAGCCTACACGACGTCACCTCCGACAACAGGCTCAGGCTGGTGGACTTTGTCACGGGGCGGAACATCTCTCTCTAGTTAGCATGCGATTCCCACACGACAACATCCATAAAGGGACCTAGCGGTGCCCGTCGACTAAATTTATCACGTTGCGATCCACGTCAGACACTCCACCTGATGTCCGAACGTTCCGAGCAGCCAACACCGTCTTGGATCATTTCCTTGAAGGTAAGGACACGAATATCGAGAGAACAACGGAATCGAGAAAGAACGTCACGGAAAGCTAGATTCGCAACAGACCGCTAGTTCGACACCGCCTGCACAAACTGGAGTAAAATGGGAACTTTGTCAAAAAGACATCAGAGAAGCTGCTACTGCCATATTGCCACAAGAAGAAGAAGAAGGCATTCGATAAGCGTAAACCTTCCTGCAATGAATCTGCGAATTGACTGCCAATTGAAACATCCTGACAGCGGATGAATTACTTATTTACTTTCTTATTAGGCCAGCGACCCATGAAGGTTCTGAGCCTGAGCTATAGCTGCCTTCAATCCTTCCTGCGTCCTGGCACGCTGCTTCCAGTCTTCAAGACCAAGTTGTCTTGCATCCGCGATCACTTGATCTTGAACGGCGGTTGAATTGGTCGTCGAAATTCGTGAAATAAAAATGTTACCTCCAAAATGTGCACAGGAGATTTTCTTGTAAGGAAAGAATACAAAGTCTTCACCCACAACTCTCCCCCAACAAGCTTGTGCTTATGAAATTCAATCCTTGAGCCCTTGGGTTAGTTGACATTTTTATCAAAATCATCTTCCTCTTTGGACAGTGGGCATCACCCCTAATTTTTTGATCCTCATTTCACCCTCCCTAACCACTCCTTCGCCTTTTCGATGCGAACAGTCTCCTAAAAGCGTTGTTGGTTTATCGAAAAAATGTCGTTGCAAATCACTACTTTCCCAGGTCCACCCCGAAGAAATCACTACTTCCACTCCTCACCCGAAGTTGTCCTCAATCACATCCTTCTCGGAACTCCCCTCGTCAGAAACTTTAACTTTCAAAGCACATTCACGGACGATTCTCCATCTCAAAAATAACCTTTTTATCGTGGAAGCATTCGAAAAATCAGAGCAACTCGGCAGAGTTATTTCCCATGGCATTCTCCTGAAGACCACTTCAGTGAAAAGGTCATCATTCTCTCCCACTTCCCAAAGGAGGCAATTTAATTAACAACTTCCTTCTGAATTAAAATTCCACTGCAGCGCAGCAAAAACTACGGAGACGGAGCCGAAGGAGAGCAAAAAGCAAAACAAAGGCAAGACGGCTCTTAACTCGGCGTTCCCTTTCTAATTACCTCCGCCCCGGTCAATCAGGAGTCATTTCGAATCGCCCCGGCATCTTCTGTGGAGTGCTCGATAAATTCGTAACGAGAGACAGTCGTACGTCTGAGAAATGATACCGGTAACTGACAGTCATTAAATGTCTCCACTCCCTGCCCTGCCATCACGGCGTAGCTTGCGTCCGCCCCACCTGCCTAACCCAAATTGCCTACAACCCTCAAGTGGCACTTGGCCCAGTTTCGTCTTCCTCCGGGCGGGCGCCCGGGCGCAGACGGCGGAGGCAGTGACGGCGGGCGGAAACAACAAATGAGAATGGATCTGTAATTAAAGCCCAGCCGCAAATGAAAACTTTGAATTAGCAGTAAATTTTTATCCGCCCTAGATCCCTGCTCCACCCCCAGTCGCTCACCGCTCAATCACTTGGATTTGTTCTCCTTTTTTTTGCTGTTTTGTTGAAAATTTAATTAGTAACGAGCTGAGGGCTTTTTTCCGTCGGCTTTCATTGCAGTGGATGAACTGGCTGCCGTTTTTTATGGCCGCCGACTTCAAGCCGCTGAGCGTTGGCAAGCAGTTTATGATATTTTCAAGTGAGTCCTTGCGGCGAATCAATTTGTGTTCGATTACATTTCATTGTTGTCCTGTTGTAGATGAGTTTGAGTACTTGCTGAGGGTGACCGAGCACAAGGACGGAGCGTATCTCGTCCTGGAGTCGGATCTGCTGCTGAGGCCGAGAATTGAATTGATCTTTGACGAGTTGATTGGCGACGAGTGGTCACATTTGGAGATGCGATTCGGTTTTCGAAGGACGTCTGCCCTATTTCAAGTGTGTTGCGGTAGGGAAGGCTAGGGGAGAATTTCCATTCCATCTATGAATTGGCTGACATTTTGAATTTAATGGATTTGGTTTTTCTCATTTGTACAGTACACGATTGGGACGGCCTACAGGAAGGTCATTGAGCCGAAGTTGGAGGAGTCTCTGCAGAAACTTGACGGGATACTCACTCAGATGCGGAGAATCACTGATTGCATAGCAGATTCGGGTCTCGAAGTCAATGAGGCGTTGTGCGTTGAATCCTGATGAATGTCATTATGTCGTGATGTATTTTTGAAATAAAAGTTTGGCTTGAATCTCCCGAGAGTGGAGATACTTGAAAGACTTTTTGTTGGGGGCCGGTTTGGAGGTTCTTAGGAAGGTGAGTCGAAAATCGAAAAAATGTCGTTGCATGGAACGCAAGAGGACTGGATGATGTGCGGAGAAGTATGTTTTTAATGACGACAGGAAGTGGCGCCCAACGAAAACAAAGTAAGTCCACCGAGGATATGAAGATGGGACGATGCTCATCATCTATGTCCACTCAATTGGCATGATTTCAACGAGCATCTTCGGGGAAAATCTTGACTTGATGGTGTTGGGTTAAAATAGACAGAATTTGACGTCTTAATATGTCAATTTCGCAAGATCTGAATCTTCAACTCTGAACCAACGAGACAAGGCAGCAGGGGACTTCCACGTCTAAGGTGGTGCACCCAAGTGAAGAGGGACCTCAACTAACTTGACGTGTGTAATCGAGGCAACATGCAAAAGATCGTGTTAGCTGGAAAGGTTTGTTGTTTGATGCCCATGTCCACATGTCCGATGTCACAAGAAGAAGAAGGCGAGATCTGGTTGTCATTGGCCACGGATGTTTTTACAGCTTAGCGTCCAATGTCGAGCCTTGTTCTTCTTCAGCTGCCGCTACACTCCGAAACGAACATAGTCCTCTGTCAACATTCCTTCTATCCATTACGGTCTTGTGCTAGTTGCCTCCAGCGACACACATTCAGCTGATTGCGATCCCTTTGCAGCTTAGTACCCCACCGAAGGTGTGGACTTCCTTTATTGCACTGCTCCTCGAAGTTGGAGGCGAAGACTTTCCGGGCCGGAGCATTGGTGTCCATTCGCTCTACATGACCTAGCTATCATCGACCGCAAGACTGATCTTACTCGCTTCCTTCTCGATGCTCACAAAAGCCCCACTGATAGCCTGCTGTGACAGGCGCTCTGCAGGTAAGACTCGAACTGGTTTGACCAGAACGATGTCGCTGTACAGCCCTTAAAGTTCGTCGTCCAGTCTCCTCCTCCAAACACCATCTGTGCATACGGGACCAAAGATAATTCAAAGGACCTTCCTCTCGTAGCGACCAGGAACCTCCTCGTCCATTTTGTTTTTTTTTTTTGTAGGATTTTTGAAACACTACTGGAGCACTCAGACTTAAAACTGGTCCATTGTACTGCCAGGTAGCAACCTACTCCAGTGCCGTTAATTTGATCCCAACGGCAAATGGTGACTGAACCAGATTCGATTTCACTGGGATTCGAACCTGGGACCCCTCGAACTTGAAGCAGCCACTAAACCAACTGCGCCATCCAGTCGTCTACATTTTGGTTAGTGTCCATGCTACAGCAAGACTGGGGCTATCAAGGGCCTATATCTTAGTTCTTCGAGAAAGGGCTTCATTCTCCAATTGCCTTTTAAGCCCATAGACCCAGCGGGCGGCAAGATCAAACCTTCATTCCATCTCTGCAGTGGTGTCATTGCTTGAGTTTCCTTCGGAGCCTACTTCAAAGTTGCAGCCGTCTATAGTGATCTATAGTCCAACACGTCGGTGTTGGTGGACTTTTTTCGTAGACAACATATACTTTGTCCCACCCTCATCGACAGCAAGACCCATCTTACCCGCTTCCTTCTCGATGCTCACAAAAGCCCCACTGATAGCCTGCTGTGATAGGTGCTTTGCAGGTTCGACTCTAAATGAAAGTAAACATCAACATTAACTTCATGGCACCAACACTGCCCCTGAGTCGCTTGCAGAGTATCGATGTCGTTCGGAGTCGATACATGTGGCGACAATAGCACACTCATCACGAGTAGTAGCTAAAGAAGCTGGGCAAACGTTCAACCTCTCCAGTCTTCAATCTTCAGACTCCAGTTCTCAGTCTTCAGTCTTCCGTCCACAGCCACCAGTCTTCAGCCACCAGTCTTCAGTATTCGATATCAGTCTTCAGTTTTCTATCTTTAGTCTTCAGTCGTCAGTCTTCAGTCTTCAGTCTTCAGTCTTCAGTCTTTTGTCTTCAGTTCGTCAGCATATAAGGGCAGTAGACAGATTTGTGGAAGATTACTCGTTTGGTGTTACATTTCAGTTTTTTTTTTGAAACACTACACTGCACCAGCCGTGCTTCGATTTTACTGGGGTTCGAACCTGGGACTCCTCTAACTTGGGGCAGGCACTTAACCAACAGCGCCATCCAGTCGCTTCAAACGTTTGAGTTACGCACGTCTTCTGCTGCTACTGTAAACGGGGTTTCAGGTTCAAATACTGAAGAGGAAGCTCGCCATATCGATTGGCTTTAACGGGGAACATTTCAACGATTGGAAACAGGACATATCTGCAGCGTTCCAATAGAGTGGTTAAGGCTTGCTGGTGGAAATTACTACATCCCCGTTTCTTATACGTAACGTAGCCAAAAAGGATACAATCTTGGGTCAATTTTGAATAAAACACTTATTCGCCTTCTTCTTCTTCTTCTAAGGGCGATACAGTCCGAGGTGGGCCTGGGCCTCACTTAACATGCCTCTCCAGCCACCACAATCTTTCGCCAGCTGTCTCCAGTTTCGCATACCAAGTCGGCCGAGGTCCCCCTCGACTCTGTTGCGTTGTCCCCACACAGTTCGAGTTTGAACCTTCTCTTCCAAATGCCATCAACGCAAACAGGACCAAAGATCGCCCGCAGAACTTTTCTCTCGAAAAGACCAAGAAACTGTACATCCGCTTGGGATATTGTCCATGCCTCTGCGCAGTAAACCAGGACTGGGATGTTCAAGGTATTATACAACTTGGTCCTTCGAGAGAGGGCTCTACCACTCAATTGCCTTTTGAGCCGGAAAAAACAGCGGTTGGCAAGAGTTATTCTGCGTTTGATCTCGGTACTGATGTTGCTTGTACTGTTTGCCGCGGAGCCAAGGTAGACTAAGTCCTTAACTACCTCAAATTATAGCTGCCTATGGTGACGTTCTGGCCAAGTCGTCGATGTTGTGCGTCCTTTCTCGATGACAGCATATACAGTGCGACCTCAATAAAAGCAACCCTCGATACGTGCAACTCCTCGATAAAAGCAACACCAATCTTACCATTGCTGCCTCAGTCATCTGAAAAAAAGGTGAATCGATAAAAGCAACTATTTTGCCATAATCTCTTATTTCGTTCGCTATTCATATATTTTCATAAGAGAACAAATCCTAAAATAATGATTTGTTTCAAGAGCTATCTCATATTGACTGTTCCGAGGACATAAACGATTGGATTACCGAAAATGAAACCAATCTGGAGCTGAAGAAATCGAAAGTGATGACAAAAATACAGTGGCAGGATCAGCAATGAAAAAATGTAAAGCAAAGGGCTGAAGAAAATTATGCTTCACTGAGAGTTAAAACTCTGCAAAACTTACGAGAGTCAAACATTTCTCAGTGTACCAGTTTACCAGACACGTTTTTTACTGTTCTGAAGTATTTAACTTTTTGCCTTGCATCTACAATTTTTTGACTCGATTATTGCAATTAACTCAATAGAAGCAACTGCCCAAATTTCTATTAGTTGCTTTTATTGAGGTCGCACTGTACTTGGTTTTGCCCTCGTTTACCGCCAGACCCATTTTAGCCGCTTCCGTTTCAATGCCAGCAAACGAATCATTGACGGCTCGCTGTGTTCGCCCAATCACGTCAATGTCGTCCGCGTAAGCTAGCAGTTGAACGGACTTTTGGAAGATCGTGCCTCTTGTGTTGTCCAGTGAGTTTTGCACAGTCTACTCAAGAACGATGTTGAAAAAGTCGCATAACAGCGTGTCACCTTGTCTAAAGCCTTTTTTGAGATAGTAGGTGAGTTCGTTTCCGTCACTCACTGATTCGTACTTGAAGAGCACTTTTTCACTCAAATGTATACCTGGAATGTCGAATTTGAGAGCAATCAATGCAAGTAGTCTGAGTTTTTGAAACTTATGCGTTACCTTATAATAATGGCAGCGCTACAGTCCGAGGTGGACATGGGCCTAGCTTCTCAGCCTCCTCCTCTCACGAGACCTACAGTTTAATGCCGACTCCGAACGGCTTGAATGCGTTACCTACTATTGCCTAAAGTATTCACCATCTGTCAAGTGCCTTTTCAAAGAAATACGTCCTCAGATTTCTTTAGAAAAATGACTAATCCTAGGCAGAGTCGGCTTTTGACTCGAAGTTTGCACTTCAGACCGATGTAACGACTTTTCATTGAAGAACCTTCTGATTTACCATTGATAGTGAGGTATCTTCTTTCCGACGAACAAGCTGATAAGAGTGGGAAAACTGAACTCAAATGTTTCATATCGACAATCACTTTAGTTTCTGTCTACTCATCAATCGGAAGGTGTTTGCCAATTGATTGATTTTCGTATGAGTTTCCAGTAGATTTTGTATCTTCAAAGACGACAGTGTCTTCCCGGTGGCATGCAACTTGACATCTACTCCGTTCACTAGTAGACGATGTCGCCGCGAAGAGTGTACGCAAAATACGCGCTGATAGCCTTGATTGCTGTCGGCATTATTCACCAGTTATACATTTGGACGGTAATTTCATACAGTTTTCAGGTGACAATTGAAGCTTTTGAAGTGTGATAAGAGATTGTATCTGTCGAGAATAACTTAATTAATTATCGTATCGTATTTGATTTGATTCTGGGATCTCCCAGAGTGAATCTCTTCTCTTTGTCGTGGATTTAGTGCGTCGGATTGGGCTGGAAGAGTTTAGTTTCGAGATAAATGTGCAAATGTTGATAAGATTATGTGCTCAAATGTTTATTCGATTTACTTAATTGCTAGTAAGCTTTCGTATTTCTGTGTCTTATTGGTCATATCTCTCGACTTGGTGTTGGGATTATTGCTTTTATTGGAGCTATCATATCCCAGCCAGGCGTCTATGGATCCAACGCCTAAGATAGCTAGGCCATGTAGAGCGTATGGACAACTTAGCTCCGGCCCGAAGAGTCTTCGACTCTCAGCAAGGTGGTGCACACAAGTCGAGAATGATCTCGTCCGACTTGGTGTGCGAAACGGGAGACAGGTGGCTGAAGATGGTGTCGGCTGGAGAGGCATGTTGAGTGAGGCCCAGGTTCACCTCGGACTGTATCGTCCTTAGAAGAAGAAGAAGAAGGTGAATAAGTGTTTTACTCAAAATTGGCCCTAGATTGTATCTTTTTTGGCTACGTTACGTACAAGAAACGAGGATACAGTAATTTCCACCAGCAAGCTATAACCACTCTATTGGAACGCTGGAGAGTTCCTAGCTCAAGCCACTTGATCGAATCTGGTCCAGTCACTATTTGCCGTTGGGATCAAATTAACGGCTGGTGCAGCGTAGTGTTTAAAAAAAAAACCGAAAAGAAAATAAAAAAAACTGAAATGTAACACCAAACGAGTGATCTTCCACAAATCTGTCTACTGCCCTTATATGCTGACGAACTGAAGACAAAAGACTGAAGACTGAAGACTGAAGACTTGCCGGCTAAAATCTCCTCCTAATCAATCTTGTTGTTGTTGCTTCCTCGCGGAACTAATGCTAAGTATTACTTCACGAGAGACGAGCTATGTTCTTCGTCACTAAATGTTTAGCGAATTCGTGTTCCGCTGTGGTTTTACGTGCCTAAGACCGCACATTATTCCTACTGCTACATCGTTTACTGCAGCCTAATGATCTTCGCATTTTAATATATGGTGTCGGCTGTTCAACGTGGGTGCTGTGGTTTAGTGAGTAGGTGTGTCGACTCCTACGCTCGAGGTGTAAAGTTCGAATCTCGAAAAAAAAAATTTTAATTTTTTCACGGCTCCACCTCTTTCGAGACACTGACAATGCTTAAAGAGTATAACTGTCTAGAAAAAGCTTCTCAATCTCGCCGTTCGGAGTCGGCATTAAACTGTAGGTCCCCTCCACTCGTGACAGAACAATAGCACGCACAACACGAGTGGTTACTGAAAATCTTGGCCCAGGTCCACCTTGGACTGTAGCGCCACCATTATTATTATTATTATTATTGTCGACATTCAACAAAAGAAAGAAAAAGAAAACGTGCTCCACATTTTCTACCGCGTGTAAGCATCGAGGACAGAACGGATTTGAATCATGGGTTCGCTTGAATAGATATTGTTAGAAGTTAAGAACTATGCGAGGTAATAATTAACCTCGCCGTATTTTTGATTTACCCAATTTGCAATCTTTGAGATTAGCCGGTACGTCCATCTTCCTTTTTGGGGCACGTTCTATCGTTGTTGCCACATTTCTACACCGCGATTTCTTTCCATTCTCTTCACGGTCGGCTCAATTTGCACGCGATTGTCATAAAGTCAACTTTTGGAGCTGGTCTTTACTCCAATTTGAAGTCGAGCCTGCAGAGCACCTAAGTATTCTAAAATTTTTTTTCAAATCAAACCTCAGTCAGATAGTTTTCAATTGTTTTGATTTAACGTTCAAATAAAAAAAGATTGATATTCGAGTTTCGTGTCAGAATGGCCGTGTACTTTTCCA
Organism: Myathropa florea; assembly: GCA_930367185.1. NCBI lineage: Eukaryota > Metazoa > Arthropoda > Insecta > Diptera > Syrphidae > Myathropa > Myathropa florea. The sequence continues at coordinate 20,661,484 of OV884003.1, forward strand.
TTGTTTTCAAAAAAGCAAGAAATCATTTCACAGCAAGAGTACATAATTTGCTTAGTTTTCGTTTTTCCTGTCTTTCGTGTATTTTTGATGTTTCCAACCTGCTTTCAGCGCTACGAATATATGCTCGTTTAATTGGAACAATACTTCTGGTTGCTATCAACGTAATCATGTTCATTTGGATATTGGTAATTTAATCAAAATATTTGCTTGGTAACATGTGTGGCTTTTTAAAATCTCTTTCTTGCAACAATTGCGGTTTTTCCGAAGTGGCGTGATGAGTGGAATTCACACTCAACGATTTGTTTGGCACGAGCAATTTGGTCAAAATTTGATGAAATGAAATGTGGACGGTCACACTTATCAAATTTATTGTCAAAGATCGTTAAAAAGCTAAATTTTTGGGTCGACTCAAGTCCTCACTTTACAAAATTTTCCGAGAAACGAAGTTCGAAATGTAAGGGCCAACTATAATGGGTGCACGAAAAATTAAGAGAACTGAAGCAACCGAGCGAATATACGAAAACCATACCTCAGTTTCGCTAAGTTTCGTTAAGTTCGTTCAGTTTCTTGCCTATTTTCACGCTAGCGAAATAATAGCTCTACACGTTTGTAAATTTCACTTGACAGCAGAATTCTCCTTATGGACAGTTTGAATTTTGCCGATACTTCTGCTTCCTTTTCCTTTGCTTTTGTCATATGCTTAAGCTTTTTCACGACTATTGCAGTTAGCCCTTTAGAATTTCTTCGGTATTTGACGAAACTCGTTCACATCATAAAATTTTGGTTGGCAAACAAGGAAAACATCAAATCATTGTCATATCGCCCACCATGTTTGACACACAGTCATTTGCGCGTTCACATTATCAAACGCATGTTCATCAAAAAGATGTTATCTTACAAGTCGTTGAGTGTGAACGCCGCTGTAAAAGCTTGCCAAGCACTTGAGTTTCTCTGTTTTGACATTTTTGTAGATTTGCTGAAGGACGGCCGTGTCATTAGTGACTTTTCACACAAACAGTGGTTTTTGATTGTTTCGCTGCGAAAGTCAACAAGCAATAACAGGGAAATAGAAATTAGTAACATCCCTGTACTGCACTGAACATCCCTACTTCTTCTTCTTCTTCTTCTTAGGACGCTACAGTCCGAGGTGGACCTGGGCCTCACTCAACATGCCTCTCCAGCCAGCACGATCTTTCGCCAGCTGCCTCCAGTTTCGCACACCAAACCGGCCGAGGTCCCCCTCGACTTGTGTGCGCCATTTTGTACGTGGACGTCCTCTGTTGCGTTGTCCCACAGTCTCAGAGTCGAAGAACATCCCTACAGACTACAGAAATGAGTCTCCACGAGATCACCTTTCCATTTGATAGGTAATCACGCACGCCATCGTCTCCTACGCGTCACCGACTTACTTACCGAAGTGTCACGTAACTTTCTCACGTCACTGTGGACATGCTTCTTGGACTTTCCGAGAAGCAATTAAATTAACAAAAATAAAACAAAAGCGTACAGCGTTTTAAATTATTTTTGTGTTGTTCGGCGCATGGTGGCAGGCAGGTTCCAGTTTCTGCGCCTTACACACTCAAGAGGTCGCCCCAGCATCGATGACGCCAAAGATCATCCCATCGCTCCCTGGAGCAGTGTGGCAGAGCACGCCGCACGGGTGGCGACACTTCGTGCCTCTCCGGGCAGTGCTCGGTATCGCTCCCGCTTGAGAATGCCCGCTGAGAATGCGACTCCAAACGCTCGCGCCGCTGCTCAATTTGCAGTTGTTACAAAAATAGCAATTTGTAATAATAAAAAATGTATATTTTTATATAAAAATTCGGTATCAGTGGTGGTGGGAGGCGGCGGCGGGCGAGGACGACGACGTTGCGTGAATTTCGCTTTCACGAAAGAAAATTTTCTTCTGTGGGGAGTCGTAGTGGCGCGGCGGGTGCCATCATTGTTCACTGGTATCTATCGCGTATTGGGGACGACGGATAATTATTCGATTTCAATTGCTGGTCACCTTAAGGGCGGAGGGTACTCCAGAGTCTTGTGCACAATTATTTATCTTTCCTGTCGCCGTGCGTTGTCGTGGTCGTGCGGGTTGGGTGGTGGGAATCGTAGCAATTGTGCTCTAAACTCTGTTGCGGTCTAGTGCCAAGGACGACACCCCCACACACAGTCGTTGTGCGTCGAGGTGCTGTAGTCCTGCAGACCGATACGTCGATATTCTAATTACACGTGGTCGTCGTAGTCGTCGTCGTCGTCGCGTGGCTCCCGTTGACAAAAGGCTGTTCCTCTAGAGTTTCTTCCGTTGTGTGTATGTAAACGAGCCGCTATCGATAATCAGGCCAATCGATATACGTACATGTGTTCTGTTCTTTTGCCGTTTTGTTGCTGTCGGCCAGCGCGTAGTCGGTCTTACTTCGTACGCGAGTGCACTCTCAAGACATTGGTCGTGTGTAAGGCCTCCTGAGTGACCACAATCGGGTTTTCAGTTCGTTGCGTTCGTGTCCGACTCCTCGGCCGGTCTTGCGATGCACTACGAGAACCGATACCAGTACGTCTACTTTCTCCTGTCCGGGATTGTTGCTGGAATCATAATCATCCTGATCTACATCTCGGTCCAGGGCTCGGATGTAAGTAGCCAGAGCGGGGGTGGATTCATTTTTCGGCCAGCACGTGATTCATTCGGTCGTGGATAAACAGATCCCAAGCAAAGTGTTCGGCATTCAGCTGAATGTTTGTACTCAACTGCTCGCGCAGTGGACGGATATTTCCACAAAAATAAACATCTGTGATGGCGTTTATACAAGCGTTTCCCTTTTGGCGTGGGGACGGTTGTTGTTCAGAGGTTTTGTGAAATTCTTGGGGCTATCCGCTGGTGAAATGGTGATTGTGTGCGCTCAAGTTTCTGTGAATTTTTGAAAAAAAGAAAATATTTTCACTGGAAATTCGCCGCAGTGACTGACGGAATGTTTAAAGCGATTTTCGAATTATGTGACTCGTGCCAATGAATATGATTTATTTTTTGTGGAAAATTGCCACAGCACTCTGGAAGGACTTGAAATGGGCTTTAACAGCGCGTGTGAATTTCAAGGATTCAATGTCAATCATTTCAGCTTCACATCTTTTGTAAGTCGGAGGCTATGATCCATACAAACGTTGGCCTCTCTACGCGAGAAGTGTGTTTTTGTGTTAAATTTCGTTATGTCCTTGGTCCACTTTAGCATATTTTGTTGTGCTTATGGCTAAAAAGTGTTAACGGACGGTTTACTTGTTGGTAATTAAATCTTTTCCTGTCCTTGAACTAGTTGTTGGGGTCCACTTGTTGACGCAGCACGTCAAGGATGGAGTTAACTCTACTCATCTCTGTCAGATTTCGTTTCATTTTATCGAAAAATTCTGCGTGTTAATAGAGTCTTGTGGTGCTTTTACCAACTAAACAGTCATTCATTAAGCGTTTCCTATCTATTAATTTAAATAAAACAAAGTGTGTGTGAGACATCATCGACATTTTTCATTCGTCTAAAAGGCCTATTGATGCCATTATGTATAGAATATAACATTAGTCCAAAAGCACACTGCGGCTTCTTTGGGTGGCGCGCATCCGAAATGTCCAATTTTCCATGACTCTGACGCACAAATCAGGCTGAATTTGACCGATGGCATGGGTTTTGTTGGTTTTAAGGGCCGCTGTGGTTTGTGGCTTATTCGCATGAACCTGAGACTTCAGGAATAATAATGGCGGCGCTACAGTCCGAGGTGGACCTGGGCCTAGCTTCTCAGCAACCACTCGTGTTGTGCGTGATATTGATCTGTCACGAGCTGAAGGGACCTACAGTTTAATGCCGACTCCGAACGGCGAGATTGAGAAGCTTTTTCTAGACAGTTATACTCTCTGAGCAGTCAGTGACTCGAAAGAGGTGGACCCGTGAAAAAATGTTAGATGATTTTTCGGGAATTAAACCGACAACATCGAACGTAGGAGTCGACGCACCTGCCGACTACGCCACGGCGCCAAAAGACTTCAGAAAACCCCACCAAAAAAATCTAACTGGGTTAAATCGCACGATCCCGGTGGCCAGTTCACATCACGTCCATGTGAGATGACCATGTCCTCGAATAGCTCGTGCAGAATTTCCAGTTTGGCGTGAGCTGTGTGGCATGTAGCGCCGTCCTGTTGAAACCACATGACGTTGGTGTCCGTATCATCCAATTCAGGCCAAAAGAAGTTAGGAATCATCGACCTTTAGCTCTCGCCGTTGACAGTGATGACCTGACCAACGTCGTTCTCAAAGAAATATGGACCGATGACGCCGCCAGCCCCATGAGCCTAGTCAAGCGTCTACGGATAACATGCTTAAGACGGCTAGGCCATGTAGATTGCTTAGACAACACAGCTCCTGCGCGTAGAGTCATTGAATCCGAGCTATTCGGACAACGCAACAATGGACGTCCTCGTTATAGATGGCGCACACAAGTGGAGAAGGACCATAACCAACTTGGTGTGCTGAATTGGAAGCATCTAGCGAGAGACCGTGCTATCAATAGAGGTTTGTTGGTTGATGCCCAGGCTCGCCACACAAAGAAGAAGAAGAAGGACGCCCCAACCCAAAATCCACACCAAACAGTGATTTTTTCGGGATACGTTGGACGCTGTTGGATCTCATGTGGATTAGTGTTCTCCCAAATTCGACAATTTTGTTTGGCGACGTACACATTCATCCAGAAATGGGTCCCATCACTGAATTTTTCGATGAAATTTAGGATCAGTTTCCAACTGCTCGGGAGCACATTCAACAAATTAACCTTCAGCTCCTGTTGTTCAGCTGTTGAGTTTTGTTCGGATTCAGTCCCAAGTCACGACACAAAATTCGCCAAGTTGTGGTCTACGAAAGGCCGAGTTCTTATAAGGGACGCGAAACGGTCTGCCTTGGATTCTCCTACACACTCTCACGGACAGCGTCGATGTTTTTTTCTATTTTCGGGAGATCTTGCGTTTCATCGACGTACGGGTGTTAGTTTATCGTTTATTTAACCTTCTTCTTCTTCTTAGGGCGCTACAGTCCGAGGTGGACCTGGGCCTCACTCAACATGCCTCTCCAGCCAACACGATCTTTCGCCAGCTGTCTCCAGTTTCGCACACCAAGCCGGCCGAGGTCCCCCTCGACTTGTGTGCGCCACCATGTTCGTGGACGTCTTCTGTTGCGTTGTTCCACAGGCTCAGAGTAGAAGACTCTTCGGGCTGGAGCTAAGTTGTCCATACACTAAGTTGTCCTAGCCATCTTAGGCGTTGGATCCGTAGACGCCTGGCTAGACTCATGTCGCTGTACAGCCCATACAGTTCGTGGTTGAACCTACTCTTCCAAATGCCATCAACGCAAACAGGACCAAAGACCGCGAGCAGCACTTTTCTCTCGAAAAGACCAAGAGACTGTTCATCCGGTTGGGATATTGTCCATGCCTCTGCGCCGTACAGCAGGACTGGGATGATCAAGGTCTTGTATAGAGTCAGCTTGGTCTTCCGAGAGAGGGCTCTACTACTCAATTGCTTTTTGAACCCAAAAAAACAGCGGTTGGCAAGAGTTATTCTGCGTTTGATCTCTGTACTGATGTTGTTTGTACTGTTAACCGCGGAGCCAAGGTAGACTAAGTCCTTAACTACCTCAAAGTTATAGCTGCCTATGGTGACGTTCTGGCCAAGTCGTCGATGTTGTGCGTCCTTTCTCGATGACAGCATATACTTTGTTTTGCCCTCGTTTACCGCCAGACCCATTTTAGCCGCTTCCGTTTCAATGCCAGCAAACGCATCATTGACGGCTCGCTGTGTTCGCCCAATCACGTCAATGTCGTCCGCGTAAGCTAGCAGTTGAACGGACTTTTGGAAGATCGTGCCTCTTGTGTTGGCCAGTGAGTTTTGCACGATCTTCTCAAGAACGATGTTAAAGAAATCACATGACAGCGCGTCGCCTTGTCTAAAACCTTTTTTGACATTTAAGGTCTCGGTGAGTTCGTTACCGACCTTGATGGAGCAGCGAGAGTTCTCCATCGTCATCCTGCTCAGTCTGACGAGTTTGGCAGGAATGTTAAAACTAGACATAACGTTATATAGCTCGTCTCTATACACGCTGTCATATGCGGCCTTGAAATCGACAAATAGGTGGTGTGTGTCGATCTGCATTTCTTGGGTCTTCTCCAGGATCTGCAGCAATGTGAAGATTTGATCGATGGTGGACTTCCCGGGCCTGAAACCGCACTGATAAGGACCTATCATTTTGTTCACGAATGGTTTCAGGCGTTCACACAAAACGGCAGAGAAGATCGATGTGAAGGAGACTTATCCCTCGATAGTTGGCGCAGCCAAAGGGTCTCCTTTCTTGTGAATCAACCTATTCCAGTGCCGTTAATTTGATCCCAACGGCAAATAGTGACTGGACCGGATTCGATTTCACTGGGATTCGAACCTGGGACCCCTCCAACTGGGCCAGATACTGAACGAATTGCGCCATCGAGTTGTTATACTTCTTGTGATTTTTCGTTTGCTTAAGGGACGACTGGATGGCGCAGTTGGTTAAGTGCCTGCTCTAAGTTAGTGGGGACCCAGGTTCGAATCCCAGTGAAAGCAAAGATAATATGCTTTTATCCGGTTTTTCAAATCTCGTCCAGTCACCATTTGCCGTTGGGATCAAGGGTCAATCGATGGTGGTAGTAGTTCGACTGTGAGTATCGCAATTTCCCAACATGGCCTCAGTGTGCTGGTGAATTCACTAGCAGCCACCTAACCTAACCTAACCTGAACTTAAGTTTTCGTGCGGCTGTAATTGTCAGCTGACGGGTGATCGTGCCGGCTGGAGAGGCCTGTTGGGTGAGGCCCTGGTTCGTCTTGAACTGTAGAGCCCTAAGAAGAAGCAGAAGCCCTTTAGTCTCAATTTGTTTTCCAAAAATTTACTGAAAATGCTATTCAACCACGTCACCTTGAATTCAAAGACACAATTCTTATGCCATACTTAACGAATCGTTTCGTCCGATAATGTGCCTTTCACATGAAAACCATTTTCCAAACCAAATGTCTACATCTTTCTCTGGTCTTATGCCCTTCAATTCACGCTCTTCACATTTCCCCATCCTTGACAGAGACCTTCAATTAAGCAGAATTGAAAGCCATACCCACCCCGGACGACGTTTTCAAGACCAGAAAGTCATTTGAGTGTGTAAACACAATCTTCTCTTTGACACGTCAAGGGAAAAGCTTATTATCTTTTATTTCCGCGAATCGATAATTCATTCCGTTATGAAAGCCTACTAACAGAAATTGTTGCTTCTTTTTTCCATTTTTGCCTTCCCATTCCAGCACAGACATCGCATGGTTGAACTGAAGAAGATTCAAAACACTTTGACGTTCCTTAAGCCGGAAAGGGAATGGAATTATAACAACTCGTGGCAGTACATCGGTGATCCGTTCTACAGACATCAGATTTACTCGGCTTACTTCGATCCACGATTGGAATTGTATCGTGAGTGAATTGGGGATCGATTGAATTTGAGTGCTTGACAGCGTTATTTGTCTTTCAGATCCGAAGGTGTTCAAGGAGGACCACATTTACTATGGATCTGTGCGGGTGTTTGCTGTGTTACCCTTGCGACTGAATGGGGAAATCAAATGCAATTATAGGTAAGTGGTGAGTGAATAGACCGAGGATTTTCACTTAAAGATAAATCTGCGCATGTATCTCTTCAGAAACGTCTTAGATTCAGTTGAGCCTGTAACCACTGAGAGGGACACTCTAAATTCAGGTGAAAATAGTTCCAGTAATTAACCCTGTTCTTTGCTTTCGTTTGACTCCAAGTAGGCCCTTTTCTTCCGACCCATTCCCAGGCAGTGAGCCACGTAGACGTCTGATCTCAAATTGCACCCTAACCCGTTCAAAATAGATAAGTTTTAGCCCTTCTTGTGCATCTGATTTTTATTAGAAACACTTAAACCTGTTCATCAAACCCACTTGAAGAGTTTTAACGTCGAACTTCTTTTATTGCCTCAATGGAAAGATGTTGGCTACGTGGACTATAAGGATCAATCGTGAAACAAGAAACGTGATGACCATTATTTACACTTTACTGCTTTGTTCGCGGCGTTTTCTTAACTTATTTGCTTCCAGACGGAAGAGGATAGGGTCTACTTAGTGTATTCGATGAACAAAATTGTGTGGGAATTAAAAAGAGCAAAGATTGTTTTTTGCATATTTTCAAATATTTCCCAGTTTTCGAACTATATTTGTCCATCGAGCCTCTGGAATGCAGTTAGGCAGCTGTGAGAAGATAAATAACCACCCAAAGGATTATTTCGCACTAAATAAAAAGAAATCTTGAAGGTCACTCTTGCCAATGTATGTATGAGATGTACAGGGTGGCTCATAAGAAACGTTAAAATTTATTTGGTGAATAACATTTTTCTTTCTGACTTTATTTAACCTTGGCATTTAATAAAATTTAGATTACGGTTTGGGAAAACGACTGGATGGCGCAGTTGATTAAGTGCCTGTCCCAAGTCAGAGGGATCTCAGGTTCGAATCCCAGTGAAATCGAATCTAGTCCAGTTACCATTTGCCGTTGGGATCAAATTAACGGCACCGAAAATCCACCGAAAAAAAAATGTTTGCTCACAATATGTTTTAAAGGTAATATCTCTCAAATGGTGCCCATCGTTTGCTTCGACCTGACGTGCTCTTTCCAAAGCTTTTTCCATTACTTTTCTTAGAATTTCAGGTCCCAGCGCCCTTACTTTTTCTCGGATATTGGCCTTAAGCTGTTGTATGGTTCTTGGCTTATTGGCATACACCTTATTTTTTAGGTAGCCTCAAAGAAAAAAATCTAGAGCTGTTAAATCGGGCGAACGCGGTCAGTTAAAATCAGCAAATTGCGATATTATCCGATCATCACAAATTTCCCTCAGGATAGCCATTGTTGGTAGCATTTTAATACTCTGTCCGAACTGTAGAGGTAACATTTTGAAAGTGCCCAGACTACTGAAGTGTCCGGGCTAGCGAGACTGTACTGTAATTTCCGTCCATGCTCCTCTTGGGAGATCGGTGATGTGCGTCTTTTTTCGATAGTATCATGTTTGTTCATCAGCTCTAGGGACTATTGGCAGAATGGCTTGTGCATTTATGCGGTCTCCTCAAGCGCAGTGTAGAAGTGGTGACATGCCAGAGCCTACAAACAAAGGACACTCAAAGTCCTGAAGCGTCGAAAATGGTCCTTCTTAAAGGTGAAATGTAAAACCTGTGTATTACACGTTCGTAAATTGACGAGGTCTTGGGATCGATGAAAAGGTGGTGAACGCCGATTTGAATTTTTGAAATCTTTTCCAGTCATAGTCCCAAAATTGGAACTCACCAGGCCTGAAAAAAGGGCGTTATTGATTTGAGTTTTAAAAAAAGATTATGGGGTATTGTGCTGATTGTTAAGAAGACATATCGTTTGTCAGTTAGAGAGCTTCATGAATGCATTCATATGCTCTTTCTAAACTTGTGCAATACTTCAGTGTACACTATTCATTGTCATTTTTCAACAAGCTGTAAACTGAAATCGAATATCACACCATGAGAGACAAATACTGTACACTGCTTGATCACTTGATAGCAAGATGAGTACACTATTCACTCTCTCTGAAATATATGAATGTTTTGAGCGATTTCATGTGCAATGTTTACTGCACAAAATACACTGAGTACAATGAGTGCACTGAATACAATGAGTGCAAAGTTTAGTAAACGAGTCTTGACTTGTAATTGTGTAATTATGTACCTCAGGCCTAGATATCATTGCCCATGCACCCAAATTTAAAAAGTTGGGTCATATGGGGGTGCTGATGTTGCCTTTGATTTTGAAACATTGATTCACCCCCTCGAGTGATATATCAATCGACAGATCTTTTAAAATGAGATGGAGGTTTCCTTCAACACTTTTTGATCCAAAGTTCCATTTTTATAGAGCTCCAAAGTTATTCTTTCAAAGTGTTTAAAAATTTGAAAAAAAACAGCTTTGGAGATATTTGCTGGAAACGGTAAAACATCGACATGTGAATTGTGAAGATCTAAAAACGCAGTTTTGTAGACCTCAACGTAAACATTAAGAAATGATAAATGTCAAAGTATCGAATTTTGTGCAAATTTCGAGATATCAAAGATTTTAAATTTCAAAGATTATTATTTTTACACACGAATTCCATGCTGAGATCAACCACTCCACCCGATGATCAGTGTTATCTCTCATATTCATTTCAACCCCTACAACTTGCTGTTGGGCAAAGCAATTTGCGCACAAAATTTGACTCACTGACAATACTTTAAGTGCTTCTCAATCTCACCGTTCGGAGTCGGTGATTATTTAAATTTAAATTTAAATTGTACATAATAATAATAATATAATAATCGCGGCGCTACAGTCCGAGGTGGACCTGGGCCTAGCTTCTCAGCAACCACTCGTGTTGTGCGTGCTATAGTTCTTTCACGAGCGAAGGGGACCTACAGTTTAATGCCGACTCCGAACGGCGAGACTGAGAAGCTATTTCTAGACAGTTATACTCTTTGAGCATTGTCAGTGACTCGAAAGAGGTGGAGCCGTGAAAAAATGTTAGGTGATTGTTAGGGAATCGAACCGACAACATCGAGTGTAGGAGTCGACGCAACTACCCTCTACGCCACGACGCCTAAGATTTGCATTTTTTTTTTATCTTTTCCAGCGTCTATCATTCTCAACCTGGAACTTAACAGGTCTGAAACAAGAGGCATAGGTATCGTTTGTAAATGTATACAGTCGAATGGTTATGTTTCTTACGGAGGTTATCTGCTATTGTCTCAATGCAATATCAAGCTCATTTTTATTTTCAAAGAATCAGTGAATTGTCGGCAAAATCTGCAGCAGTTAGTGGTGATTATCGTCGACCTATTTATACAATTCGAAGTTTTTGTATGCATTCCTGTCACCAAATTAGTAGTTCTCAGCATATTTCAAAGGATCGATTGTCATTATCCTGAATGATAACCTTTAGGGATGGGGGACGTAGGTGTCTCCTGGTTCCTGGCCTTAATGCATTCATGTCCAGCAGTAACCTGAAGCAAATTTATCATTAAAAGTTTCCATAAACAGATTTCCCATTGCCCGGCATGTGACTACGGGATCAAATGTCAATTTTACCAGCCTGTGTCATCATTGTGTGGGGGTTAAGTTTGAACTACGAGGACTGTCAAGCAACCCGCGAGGGAATCTCTCCCAAAAACGAATGTACGTCACACTCTTGGATCAAGCAGTTAATCTCAGAATCTCTAGAGAAAAAAGGCCAAAGGCCTAAACTAACGTCTGTGCCGACAAACACAGCAGAGCCAAAGTATCAAAGGTCCACTCATTCGTGTGCATGTGTGTTCCTTTATCCTTCTTGTTAAATGCCGTAAATCCCAAGATATTCGCTGTCAGTGCGCTACCCTTCGTAGCCACATCTTTCACTGGGCCGCCCCCATCCTCCCACGAAATCAATTCCCCCCTATCACACACACTATCCTATCACCACCGCTGCCGCCGCCGTAACTTTACCGTCCCAAATACCTGAACTTTTAAATTTGTTACCACAGCCAGGAATTCTTTCGTGACATGCATTCCGTGTCCCGGGGAAATAGATATCCCATTGGCCTGCCACCTACGGTGCCAATAAATCAGTTCGATAGGGAATTTTACAACCACCACAAGCTAGACCACAAAAAGAGAAGCCCCCACAGCCGCCTGGCCATAAACCAAGATTTACGACTGAAAGGTGTGGTTCTTAACGGCGTTCGCTTGTTCTTTCCTCTCCACAGATACGAGGATTTCTTCAGTGACGAGTATCCTGCGTACGAAGCTCTTCCCATACACGAGCACTTCAACATGAAGTACTCGGCGTACACGATAATGTGCCCATTACGTGTGCGTCGTGGTGCCGCAATAGTCCACCTGCCGGAGTCAGTGGCCCTGATCTACTCGGCGAATCCCCTCAGCGAGCAAGTGCCCACATATGTGCCAATAAGGTAAGCCACCTCTATCCCACTGACCATCCCTCACGCTCTACCCTTAGCTACTCCAAGGGGGACCTCCTGGCGAAGCCCGACAAGAAACTCGCCCTGTGCATAGGGCCGATGCACAGGAACTACGGAGACGTGCTGCGCTTGGTGGAATTCATCGAGATCTATCGGCTGCTCGGTGCCGACCAGTTCTACATCTACCGCCTGAGTGTGACCCCGTCCATCGACGCCGTGCTGGAGCACTACCGGCGCGACAATATCGTGAAAGTGAACAATTGGAACTTCCACGGGTACGCCTACGAGTCTGAGATTCGGTACGAGGGCATACTGGCGGAGTTCAACGAGTGCATATATCGAGCCACGTTCGTGGACGGTTACAAGTACGTAGCGGTGGTGGATCTGGACGAAATCCTGATGCCGCTGCGCTACAACACGCTTCTGGACTTCCTCAAAGTCATCGAGGACGGGCGAACGAGTGGGTACGTGTTCAGAAACGTCTTCTTCTTCAAACAGGGCCTCAACGACACCAAGGCCACCCCCGCCAGAGCCCGAAATCGGTTCTTGTACACGCAAGTCAAGGTGAAGAGGACCCTCCTATCGCTGCCACCACATGACAGGAGCAAGTGCATAGTGAACGGCAGAAATACGATAGAGATGGGCAACCACGAGGTCTGGCGCTCGGTCGAGGGTACTTCCGAGACGTATGTGAGCTACAAGGAGGCCCTCCTCTTCCACTACCGCAACGTGTGCTCGGGGTGTAAGGTCGAGCCGCTGATAGTCGACTTCACATCGCGGAGGTTCGGGTCCATCATCTGGAGCCAGGTGGACGATGTTTGCGAGAAGGTCTTCACGAACGGCGTCTGCCCGATGGGCTGACTACCTGGCGTGGGTCCCCCTCAATTTTGCTGTGAATCTTTCTCAAACAATGCAGGTTTAGTTTTTTATAATAAATGTTTATATTTACATACACTCGTGCTGTGATTGTTTTATTTTTGTGTGAGTTTCTCTTTATCGTCGGAGCAGATGTTTTGAGAAGTTCAATGGCTTCTTTTCACGATGATTCCTTTTGCATCGCTGTTGAGTTGAACGATGCGTTGGGATTCTGTCTGATTTGTACGGTGAAACGAAACTCGTCAGAAAAACAGTGATTTACTCCAGAGGTATGGCTTCGAGTCCAGTTTTGATTGTAGTTTGGAAGTTGGAGTACTTTTTCCTGCGTCTAGCCTACAAGAAATGATGCAACACTGGCTGCAAGTCATGGACCATAGACTGGAAGTTGTGGTAAGCTGAGAGTGTGGGACCACCAAAGATAGGAGTATACCTCACCCTAGAAATGTAGATGTAGCTTAGTTACCGTTGGATGTTGAGACCCACGCTGTGAATTAATAGTGTAGGCCATCTAGTGGCTTTTTTTAAATCATAGGTTATTTTGACACTGACAACTGTTCCCGCTCGAATTCTTGACAGAAAGTCAGTATCATACCTCCGCGAATGGGTTGCTTTACGCTTTAACAACGTTAGGAAACATTGAAAACTTATTTCGAAAGTGATTGGTGTGTGACCAAAACAATGCATTTTTGAAAAAAGTTTTGGCCGAAATGAAGCACCCACCGCGACTGCAGTACGCATGTTTGTGCAAAAAGTTCGTGAAGCTGGTATGCTAATGGACAACACTCATGAGATGAGCACAGATGGGAATGTGGCTGCTGTGGCCGAGAGCCTGAGACTCAATTCACGAACATCAACTCGCCATCGATCTCAACAGTTCAACATTTCAGAGAATTCTGCACAAAGATCTCGGATTATTCGCTTACAAGGCCCAATTGACTCAGTAGTTGAAGGCGTGCGAAGGCGACTATCCGGTTCGTTATCGCTTCGCAGTTTGGGCCTAAGAGCGGTTTGAATTGAAGAAAGATTTTGGGCGAAAAATCATCTTTTCTGACCAGGCGCATTTTTATCTCGGCGGCTACTTTCATCTCATCTCATCTCATCTCATTTTCAGTGACCCGCATGTTCCACTAAAGGGGTCGCGGGGACAATGCATGCACGAGAGATCTCCAGGTCACTCGATCCTCCGCTATTGACTCTAACTCATCAGGAGCCATGCCCAAGCGTAATAAGGCGAGTGTTTGGACTTGGTCCATCCATCTCGTCCTAGGTCTGCCAAGCGATCGCCTACCTGATGGAATCCCATTCAAGGCACGCCTCGGAAGTCGTGATGATGGGGACATTCGTGCCACGTGACCAAACCAACGAAGTACAGCCCTTTCCGTTCGAAGAAGCAGCTGCCCACCGTTGAGTTCCTCGCGCACTGCCGTGTTTCTCACCCTATCCCGGCGAGTAATTCCCACAACAGCATGAAGAAGTCTCATCTCGGCAGCTTGTATTCGCGATCTTATTCTTTCGGTCATTACCCAAATTTCCTGACCATAGGTGAGAGATGGAACAAATACTGCGTTAAAAACCGCTAACTTGGCTTTGACAGCAAGCTCGGCCTTACTGATTACAGATCGACCAAGCTGTTTCGAAATTGACCCAGCTTGATTAATACTACAGGAAAGCTCAGCATTATTCCTCCCATCATCGTGAAGAAGACCCCGATATACTTAAACTTCTCCACCTGCTTCAATGGGACTCCACTAACATGTAGAGATGTTCTGGAGATAACCATAACCTCGGATTTGTCCACGTTAACCTTCATCCCAGCATCAGCACATACGGCCACAAACCTATCTAGCGCGCGTTGGAGTTCCATCTGCAAAAAGAAGATGTCTTACCCTCAACTCTCCCAATGTGAAACATTCCTCGCCACGACTGCGCTGTAACATCCAGTCCATATATATAATGAAAAGGAGAGGTGACAAAACGCACCCTTGGCGAAGTCCAACGCCCACGGTGAAAGGTGTTGATCTACTACCGTTAACCCGAACACGGCTACTACAGTTTGTGTATAGAGACTGAATGGCCCTTAACAAAGAACTATCTATCCCATACTCCTGCAGAACACTCCAGAGTTTACCTCGAGGAACTCGGTCGTCATCGGCGGCTACGTTAACAAACCAAATTGTCGCGTCTGTGGCTCGGAAAACCCGTAGCTTATTGTCGAGAAGCCAATGGATCCACAGAGAGTGACAGTTTGGTGCGGATTATGGAGTGGTGGCATCATTGGACCATTTTTTTTCTTTCGAAAATGAGGCTGGGAAAGACGTTTCGGTCAACGGTGGGCGTTACAGAGCCATGTCAACAGACTTTTTTTTTACTGAAATTGAAGACATGGATTTGGACGACCTCTGGTTCATGCAGGATGGTGCGCCATTCCACACAGCCCATGCTACAATCGATCTTTTGCGCACCAAATTCCCGAATCGTTATCAGCCGTCTTGGTGATGTCAATTGGCCGCCTCGGAGCTGAGATTTGACCCCTTTGGACTTTTTTTGTGGGGAACCGTGAAGGACCGGTGTGTTGGCAACAATCTGGAAACGATTCAAGCACTTATGGCCAATATCATCCAAGCAATCCGTGAGCTACAGCCCGAAACCATCTACAAGGTCTTGGAAAGTTGGGGCAACAGAATGCGGTACTGCGAAGCCAGCCGAGACAGCCGCTTTAACGATGTTGTATTTCATAATTAATGGGAACGTTTGTTCTTACAAATGAAGCCATAATACATGGAAAAATTCATTTTATTGCATTTTTAAAAAGGAACTTGTATTTGGCCCACAATGTACGTTTTCCAGATTAGACTTATGTAGCATGATGTTACACCAATCCAAGGAATAGTCAGTGTCAGTAGAATTTATTCCCATGTATCCTTAAGTTCCTTGGAATACATATTTGGATACAAGAATAGCACTCACGATATGAGTGGTTGCTGCAGAAGTTATAATGCCTCTTTATTACGTGAAATGGCCAAAGTAAATGGCTTAACGATAAATACGATGCCTACAAGTCGCTACACCTTCCTGCGCTACAAAAATAAAAATTACACACTCCGAATTTATTTTACAGAAATAATGGAACATTCCACGAAATATTTCCCATTCAAATACCGTCTTACCGCATAAAGGTTAACCAACCGAAAAGCTCTTGCGGAATTTATGAAGCATTCATCACTGCCGCCATTAATGGCCGGAACCATCTTGCTTTTCAGAATCAATGTCACATTGCGACTGATGGCTTACACCCTCATAACCTCCTGGTCAAAAGGAATTTCAAATGCTGGAGGATTAATAATTTATTCGGAAACACTCGCTAGTATTCGCCGTGGTTTTCTTGAAATTAAACAGAACAATTGAGTTCATTCTTTCAAAAACAAAGTTTTATTTTGACTCCTGCTCTACGTTACGTAAACTGGAAATATCCTCTCTGGCGGAACATGGATAGATAATCTTCGAGAGATAGACGTAATTTATATCTTTTTTGGGACGCTGCTGGAGAAAATTATCATCAAATGATTATCATCAGTAAGCTCTAGCTAGGAATCGGTCAATGGTAAGCCTTTTCCTATCACAAATAGAGTCTGACCGAAGGCCATTTTTTCGGCCGAAGCCGAAATCGAAGTCGAAGCTGAACTTCGGCTTTTTGATCACCTTCATCCGAAGCCGAAGCCGAATGTTCGGTCGGACTCTAATCACAAACCCTGACTCATTTTAGAGTTAGACCCCAGGTCTGAAACTATCCCATTTCAAGATGATGTTAGCTTGTAACCGTCGATTGAAACCGGCTGGCGAATGGAATTTATATCACTTACTTACTTATTTAGCAGGCCTACGACCCATTGAGGGTCTGAGCCTGAGATATCGCTGCCTTCCATCATTGACGGTCCTGGGCACGCTGCTTCCAGTCATCAAGACCAAGCTGTCTTACGTCCGCTATGACTTAGTCTTTGTACAGGAGGTTCGGTCTTCCTCTCCTCCTCGAACGAGTAGGCTCGGATTCGAAGACCCTCTTAGCTGGAGCGTTGGTGTCCATGCGCTCGATGTGGCCGAGCCAGTGCAGTCGACGTATTTTTGCCTTCCGGACTACATCCACATCCTGGTACAGCTCATCGAGATCGCGGTCGTGTCTTCTCCTCGATTTGCCTTCCTCGACCGTATATCCGACGTAGAATTTTTCTTTCGAAGGCACCAAGAGTCAGCTCCGCAGTTCTGCTTACTGTCCAGCTTTCGGCTCCATATAGCAGGAATGACAGAATAAGAGTTTTGTAGAACATGATTTTGGTCCTTCGAGTCAGGAATTTTGAGCCCAGTTGTTTTGACAAACCGAAGTAGCATCGATTGCCAAGGGCGATTCTACGTCAGATCTCCACTGTGATGTCGTTCGTGGAGTTCACGTTTGCCCCGAGGTAGACAAACTCCTTCTCGACCTCAAAATTGTAGCTGTCGATTGTGATGTTTTGCCCTAGGTTGTGTGTGGCGGATGGTTTCTTGCTCGAAAGCATATACGCCTTCTTGTCCTCTTCGTCTTCATTGACCCTAGCACCAGTTCATTTCGCCCGTTCTTCAATCGCCGTGAAAGCATCGCGTATGTGTGAGCGTGATGCGACACAACCGGATCAATTTTCCCGAGATTTCGTATTCGGCCATCGCTTCGAATAGTTCCTTGCGATGAATGCTGTCTTATGCGGCTTTAAAATCGATGAAAAGATGGTGCGTATCGACTTAAAACTCGCTGCTCTTCTCCACGATTTGCCTTAGTGTGAAGATCTGGTCTATAGTCGAATTGCCGAATCGGAAGCCGCACTGGTACGTGCCGGTGCAAAACGGCTTTAGACGTTCACATAGTACGCTGGACAGGATCTTGTTGACGACGTTGAGTAAGGATATACCTCTATAGTTGCTACACGAGATGGGATCGCCTTTTTTGTGGATTGGGCAAATGGGGCTGGGCATGCTTTTGTCTTCCCAAATTCTACAAATGTTCTGGTGCATGCTCCCTACCAGAACATTGCCACCGGCCTTTAAGAGCTCTGATGGTAAGCCATCTGAGCCTGCGGCTTTGTTGTTCCATTAGCTAGCCGCCTCCGTTACCGACACGCTTAGTTGTTGCAATCTTTCCAATTCGCTCCACTGGATCAAAATCGAGGATTCCTCAGTCCCAAAACAGCAATGTTCATAAGCTATACATATTTAACCGAGCCAATGCAGTCGACGAATTAAAAGATAAAGATGATTCTTCGATGAAAATTGGGGTCAGGTTCCAACTGCTCCAAAGCACATTCAGCGAACACAGGTCGTTGTCTATGTGTCGTCTATGAACGATTACCTTCTCCTGGGTTTGTTTAATTTTGTACGGGTGCAGGCCCAAGTCACGACGCAAAATTCGTCAAGTTGTGGTCTACCAAAGGTTCTTATGAGCTACGCGAAATCGATTGCCTTGGATTCTCCTGCACACACTCAGGGACAGCGGCGATGCGATCTTACTGAACCGGTGGAATCAAATTTATCCAATTCACAGCGATTCTCTCAATAAGAAGATTATGCGGACCGTAAAATAGGTGAGGCAAATTTGGCAAAACAGGCCGAATAAATGACAGTCAATTTAATAGATGTAGCTTCCCCAATATAGCCGCTATTAACTGTCAAAGCTCAGAAGTCCCTATTGGAAGATTCTTTATAGGGTCATCCAACTAGAGGTGTTTTTTAGATTAGCAGGAAAAATCAAACTTTTCATGAAAAACTGTGATATTCTTAATTTAGTCTAAAGCACATATTTTGAGGTTAGTAACGGTGTAAAATACTTGACAAATGTCTGCTCAAATTTGCCTACAAAAGCTTCTCCTTTTGATAATTTTTTTCCATGCGTTTTCGCTTAATTTGGGCCGTATTTAGTTACTAGCAGATCTGCTGTTTTCTTTTGAAGCATGAATCATTGGTGGAGCTTTAGTCAAGACTGTATCTTCAGTATAGCTCTAAAGGATAGGTCGCCTGCTGTTTAATCTTCCGGCGGCCAAATAAAGTCTCCATATCGAGAAATTTGTCGTCAGGAAAATTTGTCGCGCAATAGAGCTATATATGCATGTGTGGTTAACTCATCAAAGTTCATCACAGTGTGAGTTGAATGAGTCCATATGACAGCACACAGAAACGCTCAATGGCTCGAGCTTAGCCAGATCAAAGTTCATGCTCGCATGCACCACCAAACTTCATTACGACTCACTAACGTCAAACTGTACTCCCATCAGCCCATCAGCCACTCATTTGCCAATCAAACACCATAATCTCAAAGGAACCATGCTGAAATCTAAATACACCCATTCACAGCCGCCACGCCAGCAACTACCACTCAACCGCACCAAGGGCTGTCAGCACGCAAAACCAGTGAACTTTGTAAACTCACCTTAACATGGCCCTTCCTCAACCCGGAAGAGAATGTTTGCGCAAATCTGGCTCAATACACTTCCCGCCACTCAAATCCCATTAACCCAGAAAATATTCAAACACCCCTCACACCCGCCCTCCCAGGCACAGTCCTGCCATGGCTGTAGTCCTCCTCTGCGGTGTCCCTGGCTGTTGGCTGACCAAACGCCACTCTTTTGCCGCTTTTAATGGCCCAGTCGGGGTGGTGGCGTGTATTGTGAGTTCGTTCCATCGATGACCAATTAATTAGACGTCAAAAGGATATGACCTCACCTGAGCGCCACCCAAAAGAAGATGTTGTTCCCGGAGTTTCGTAATCCTACGGCCATCACCTTACGCTCCCTCCTCCTCCCGGCGGCGTCCTCGGTTAGTTGCTGTCTATGACGAAGATGGTCATGATGCCAAATCGATGAGCTTTTTCGAGAAGAACGCAATTGCGCATTGGAGCACTTCAGGCGAACACGCTTCGACCGAACGGACGTGTTGTTGTCGTTGTCTGCCGCAACATTCGGTGTGTTGCTGCAGTGTTTTCCTTAAAATCGCGAGTGTTTTTTGGAAGTGTCTCTGTTCCGTTTTTTCTTCAATTAACTCAAATTTGGAAATAGTGTGTTCGAATGGATTTGTCAACAGCCATCTCCGTTTGAAAGGACTGCGGAGCTTCGGTGTGAAAGTGTGAAAGTGAGTGTGGGCCAGAGGATTGCCGCATTTGGGGCGGGAAGCGATAGAATCGGTGCACTGCATCGGGGGTAGATACACACGGAAGTGAAATGCGATTCGGGGTACTGACCTGTGAAGGTGGCATGCAGTTAAAGCGGGTAGCGAACGCATATTTCGACGTGTAAGTCGAGGCAGGAAACGCAGATAGGCGCCATCGTCAGTGTGCGCGACGTGTGTGCTCTCGGGTGAGGATATGAACTTTCCTGTGGGAGTCTTGCTATTTTAGTTGGTTAACAGAACAAGTGCGTTGATTACATTTGAGAGTGAAACTTTCCCTTTTCGCTGCCGAACACAATGCACTCGTGGTCGGGCGTTTGAATTTTTGTGTAATTTCAAGCACAAGCGTGCTCCGTAGCCGCAGCAGCTGCACGAGCGTGAGCGATGTTTTGGTAACTCGTTAAAAGTTCTTGAATAATTTCGGCAACAGTTCGCGCGAAGTTAATGCGAAGAGCAATTAATTGCAGATCCCTGTGAAAGTTCAAACTTGCGAGTGTTGGAATGGAACTATTGTGACTGCGGACTTCAGAATAAGGTGAGAATTAATTAAGGAAGAATGATTTCGCTGTTCTCTGTGGAAGTTGTTACGAAATTTGTGGAGCACGTAAATTCAAATAATGGCCGGTTGCGAGACTCGATCGAGTCTCGATTCTAAGGCAATTTCTGTTCTGTGAATAGGTGGCATGAGTATACGACGGATAGTCTTGGTGTTAAGTGTCCGTATTCGGCATTCTCCACACTCCACATCTTCAAGAGAATGGCTTTACTAGTTTGTTGACATCACTTAATCCTTGTTTCATTATTGCGGCGATTTCAATTCAAAACAAACGTTTTGGGGTTCTAGGGTTTCGTAGTCCTACGTCTAGCACCCACCGCAGCGTCCCCAGTTAACGAAGGAAGAATGCTCTTCAAGGCAGGTATGGAAAGCAGATGCGATTTTCATTCCACTGTGTTGCTGGCCAGCTGATACTTCAAAAATTGGTTGGTTTTTTAAGGTTCCGTCTACAAAAACGGAACCTTTATAATTTCGGTGTGCCTGTTCGTCCGTCCGTCCGTCATGTCTGTCACACTTTTTTATCTCCGAAGTTTATGAAGATATCGGCATGACATTTTGGAATTAGGTTCTTCAGACCTGGATTTCAGTTTGGAAGACCTCAGCGTAAGCATTAAGAAATGATAAATTTCAAAATATCAATTTATGTTGAAATTTTGAGATATCTAAAATTTAAAATTTACATTTTCACACACAAATTTTATGCTGTACACTCTCTGCGAGGTGGCCTTGATGCCCATGCGAGGTGGGCAATAAGTACACTTTCTGCGAGGTGGACTTGCTGCTCATGCGAGGTGGGCAATAACTCCACTTTTCGCGGGGTGGACTTACTGCTCATGCGAGGTGGGAAATAACTCTACTTTTCGCGGGGTGGACTTAATGCTCATGCGAGGTGGGCAATAAGTACACTTTCTGCGAGGTGGACTTACTGCTCATGCGAGGTGGGCAATAAGTACACTTTCTGCGAGGTGGACTTACTGCTCATGCGAGGTGGGAAATAACTCCACTTTTCGCGGGGTGGACTTAATGCTCATGCGAGGTGGGCAATAAGTACACTTTCTGCGAGGTGGACTAACTGCTCATGCGAGGTGGGCAATAAGTACACTTTCTGCGAGGTGGACTTACTGCTCATGCGAGGTGGGAAATAACTCCACTTTTCGCGGGGTGGACTTACTGCTCATGCGAGGTGGGAAATAACTCCACTTTTCGCGAGGTGGACTTAATGATCATGCGAGGTGGGCAATAAGTACACTTTCTGCGAGGTGGACTTACTGCTCATGCGAGGTGGGCAATAAGTACACTTTCTGCGAGGTGGACTTAATGCTCATGCGAGGTGGGCAATAAGTACACTTTCTGCGAGGTGGACTTAATGCTCATGCGAGGTGGGCAATAAGTACACTATTATTATTATTATTATTATTTTTGGCTTTATTTCAAACAAAAATATATTTACAAAGATAGTATAGACATATTTGGTTAATACATACATATGAATGAAATAGTAAAAGTACATTCAATTGAAAATGACAAGTGGTGAATGTATCTAGTTTCCAATAACAAAAGATAAAATGAAAAGGCAAGAAATAAGATTAATAAAATATATAAATAAATAAATAAATACATAAAATGCAAAATCAAGGAGATCATCCAAACAAGGTATAATACATAATTAGACTAAATGCGCAAAAGTAATTCAATCTGAGAATAGCTAAGAGAAAAGAGCCACTCCTGAATATTTCTCAAGAAAACCGTTTCCACTCGTTCGCATCGTAGATTAACAGGAAGTGAATTGAAAAACCGAGGTGCAGTTACAAAGAAAAAGCAAGAAAATTGACTCTTCTTTATTATTGGTACAGATGCTAAGTTTCTGGTATTGACGCGTAAGTTATAGTTATCAACAAATCTAACCGCATAATAACCAGCATTTCTAAAGAATATTTTTAACACTTTGTAACAATAAAGATGTCTAAGTGGTAGAATTCTCAGGTTTTTAAAATGATTGAAGCTAGATGTACATCGGTTCACTTTGCAAATTATTCTTATAGCATGTTTTTGTTTAAGTAATAACGGTTTAATATTAGTGAAGTATGCACCACCCCAACAAGATAGACCATATTGCAATTTTGATTTAAAAAGACCATCATAAACCAGTTTTAAAACAGGTTGTGTGCATAAGAGACTAAGGTGGTAGAGCTGTTTGACTACATTATTGAGATACTGCTTAAGATACGAAATGTGATGCTTCCAATTCAGCAAAAATAATCCAAATAATGCCCAAATATTTGAAGTTATCGACACATTCAATTTTAAAGCAGTCGCCAGTACAGCTTACATCTTCACAGTAATAAATGTTATTATTCTGGCATCCGTTTATTGGAAATCGGTTACAACTAGGTGAATGAAAATATAGAGGGAAATCGCTTAAGTTTGTGCCTTTAATGTTAAAGAACATAAACTTAGTTTTGGTACTGACAAAAAGCTTATGCTGCTTGAACCAATTCCTTAGAAGCTCTATATCATAATTCACTTCTAGGAAGGTATCAAACGAACTGAAGTTCGAGTACGATAGGGCTGTATCATCGGCGAAGGCTGTGATTTTTCCTTTGAACGGTTGCAAAAATAAAGAATTAACATATATTAAGAATAGGATCGGGCCCAAAACAGAACCCTGCGGAACACCCATACTTATAGATTTAGGGGAACTTAAGCAATTTTTTATTTTTACCACTTGTGATCTGTTCTGAAGATATGACACAAACCAATCATAAACAAATCCTCTAAAACCGGCGAAATAAAGTTTTTTTAACAGAAGACTATGGTCAACCATATCAAAAGCTTTTGTGATATCTATAAAAAGTGCAGCTGGAATCTTTGAAACATTAAGACTATTGTATAATTCCCCAAGGAATTTAAGTAAGGCACTTTCGGTAGATCTTTCACTCCTGAAGCCGAATTGAAAGTCACTTAGATATTTTGTTCTGCTTAAAAATGAAAGAATTCTAGACTTCATTCCCTTTTCGAAAATTTTTGAGAACACAGACAGAAGAGAAATGGGACGATAATTGTTTATCAATGTAGTGTCACCTTTTTTATGTAAAGGTATAACAACCGCTTTTTTTAAGGCTTCCGGAAAAATTCCGTGCCAGACAGATAAATTAAAAACATAGCTCAAAATATCAGAGATTTGGAAAGATATTTTCTTTAATATGGAACTAGTGATCTCGTCGCTAGAAGATGAATTTGAGGTTTTTAGAGACATTATAATCTTATGAATTTCAATTGCTGAAAATTCTTCAAAATGGAAGGATTTTGAAATAAAACAGTCTTGTATTACACCATTATCACAATTACTTACGTTATTGATATTTTTCCAAATATCAGAAGTGTTCAAGTTAGAAAAAAAACAATTGAACAAGTTTGCAATTTCCAATGGTTCGGTTACATTAGCGTTATCAAAATTGAGTATAATGTCATTATTTTTTTTGGATCTATTTAATATTTCATTAACTACTCCCCATTCTTTTTTGGAATTGCCAATATTTTGAGCTAATCTATTCTTGAAATAAGTATCCCTGCAATATGGAATCTCAGACTTTAGTTCTATGCATATCTTTTCATAATATTTTCTTAGCCTCAAATTATTAGGATGTTTCTTAACTTTAGAATAAAGCCGATGTTTCTTCTTTATTTTTAAGAGAAGAGGTAGATTCATCCACTGCTTAAGACATCTTAGTTTATTGTTATTATTATTAAACTGCTGGCTACACTTAGATAAGTGGAACTGCAGTTTACTTAGAAACAAGTCAAAAGCAAGAGATGGATCACATGAATTGAAGACATCTTCCCACAGTTCAAGATTTAATTTAGTTTTCAGTTTAATAAAGTCAATTTTCTTAAAGTTTTTACTTAGAAACTGTTTAGTACGAGAAACACTGTAGTCTAGTTGAATGGTGGTCAAGCAATGGTCAGTTATTTTTAAGTCATAGGCAGCTGTCTTATACTTGACAAAGTTATTTCTATGAATCCTTACGAATATATGATCTAAGCATGACTTGAATCGAGTTGGTTGGTTTAAGGCAGAATCGAAGCCAAACGAAGCAAGGAACGACAGAAACTTGTCAGTATCAGGTTTGTCAGATAAAATATTAACATTGAAATCACCTAACAGTATCATGTTTTTACAATTCTGTTGCTCTAAAAGTCCTAAGAACTCATCCAAAAAGACATCGACTTTGTATTTATGCAGTCTATAAACACATACAAAACAATGACGAATACCAGAAATTTCACAAGAAATAACATTAACATCGGCACTTTTCATTTCACGAATGGTAAAATCACAGCCAATTAAATCATTTTTGTAGAATGCAGCGACACCGCCTGATGCGTAAGAATGGTTACAATTGGCAACAAAAGTATAGCCTGGAATATAAAAATCGTCCATTTCATTTTGAAAAATCCAAGTCTCTGAAAGAAATATTAAATCGGGCAGGTGATCTAGAGACGCAAGATGACTAGTAAAAACGTCAAAATTGGTACGCATACTACGAATATTTTGGTGAATTACAGAAAAACCGGAATATTGTTGATTGATTGGATGATCTATACAAAGACAATTACTGAAGGAGGATGAAAGCCTATTATAATTACATGTAATATCACGAGGATTAGAGAACGAATAGTTATGTGACATCATAGAGTAAAAAAAAGAAAATTATTAAAAATTACTTTAAAATAACATTTAGTTTGGAAAAATCCTCAAAACATTTAATCTTAATTACTTCACCACCTTCCGCTTTACGTATGAGAATAGTTGAATTTCTCACCCAGACAAATTTGCATTTATTGTTACGTTTCAGTTCATTTGCCCTTTTCAACAATGATCTCACACTTTCTGCGAGGTGGACTTACTGCTCATGCGAGGTGGGAAATAACTCCACTTTTCGCTAGGTGGACTTACTGCTCATGCGAGGTGGGAAATAACTCCACTTTTCGCGAGGTGGACTTAATGATCATGCGAGGTGGGCAATAAGTACACTTTCTGCGAGGTGGACTTACTGCTCATGCGAGGTGGGAAATAACTCCACTTTTCGCGAGGTGGACTTACTGCTCATGCGAGGTGGGAAATAACTCCACTTTTCGCGAGGTGGACTTAATGATCATGCGAGGTGGGCAATAAGTACACTTTCTGCGAGGTGGACTTACTGCTCATGCGAGGTGGGAAATAACTCCACTTTTCGCGGGGTGGACTTAATGCTCATGCGAGGTGGGCAATAAGTACACTTTCTGCGAGGTGGACTTAATGCTCATGCGAGGTGGGCAATAAGCACACTTTCTGCGAGGTTGCCTTGATTGTTCTTGAGAGTTCTCCATCGTCATCCTGCTCAGTCTGACGAGTTTAGGAGGAATGTCAAAACTAGACATGGCGCTGTATAGCTCGTCTCTATACACGCTGTCATATGCGGCCTTGAAATCGACAAATAGGTGGTGTGTGTCGATCTGCATTTCTTGGGTCTTCTCCAGGATCTGCCGCAGTGTGAAGATTTGATCTATGGTGGACTTTCCGGGCCTGAAACCACACTGCTAAGGACCTATCAGTTCGTTCACGAATGGTTTCAGTCGGTCACACAAAACGGCAGAGAAGATCTTATAGGTGATGTTAAGGAGACTTATCCCTCGATAGTTGGCGCAGTCAAAGGTGTCTCCTTTCTTGTGGATCGGGCAAACGATACTGAGATTCCACTCATCGGCCATGCTTTCCTCCGACCATATCTTACAGATGAGCTGGTGCATGCGCCCTACCAGATCACCTCCAGCTGCTTTAAACATTTCAGCGGGCTGACTATCTGCACCAGCAGCTTTATTAAACTTCAGTCTCGATATCGCTATCTTGACTTCGTCTAGGTCGGGGGCACGGTATTTTCTTCTATCATCGTCCGTTGTGTTGAGTGGAACAGCACTTTTTTCACTACAATCTAAAAGACCTCCAGTACCTCAATAGGACGATAATCAGAAATAACATGGCAAAACGCATTTAATTACCATTAATTACGCATTAATTAATATACCACTGTAGAATCTGGATGGAAAACATGAAATTGAAACTGCGTGGCAGACATCAGCACACTGTAAGCCTTTCAGGAAAGTGTATATCTATTCGCTTAAAATTGCGGCAACTTCCGATTTGAATGCCGTACCACGTTCAATCAAAGAAACGTCCCTGGCTTTCGGCAGTCCCAATGTATGCCAATCTCCCCCTCAACGCGCTTCAGTGGTCCACGTCCAAGTGCGAGGCACAGGCACAATCTATTGGCTGAAGAATCCGTAATCCTCTTTTGTTTTTTATCCACGAGTGCAAACACTGGCTTGCCACTCACCTCGTGCCTCAGATGCAAGCAAAACCCAATGAAACGCGAATGCATTCCTTCGCACAGCCAAAAAGTATGCAACGACTTCCACACCATCCGTCGTTCGCATTCACCACATTCTCAGGCGCATTCCACCACGGAAGTATCACCAATTCGCCGTGAGCTGTGAATGTGCAGTGCCATGGCTCGGAGATTTTTCACTTTTTTTTTTGGTTTCTCTGCCGGTGCCGTCAATGTTTACGTCGATTTCGCTCGTTGCGTTCGTTTTTATGCGCCAAAACAATTCGCGGTTTGTTTGGTTCTAGATTTGTTCCGCTAGCAACGTTTTTTTTGCTTACTTCCACATACTCAATTCGAATTCACTCCCAATTCTTGGTCCGTACAGAGCCCCCACACGAGTGGTTCGGTGCTGCTGGTGTTTGCCTTTCTACGTGTCTATGGCTATTTTTACGAAACTTCGCGATGAAAATCGCAACCGAACCGATCTTCATTCAGTTTTCAAACGAATTTCGCCCTGCATCGCCGCAGTAGCCAATATCGCTCATTGCAAACGGTCCAATTCGAATATTATTACTTTCGATTGCTGCTCCCCGAGTGTTCTTGTGCTCAGTTTTATTGTGTTTTGAAAAACACTGGGTTTTCCAAATATCAATAGTCGGACATTGGTGCCGTGTTTACAAGGTGTGTGTGCTTTTTTTTGCTGTTGTTGGGGTGGTTGAGGTGGTGCTGACTGTGGAGTCACCTGACAAAAGAAGTGGAAAGCCGAAAAATGTTTGGAAAACGTTTGTTTACCCGGTATTTTCGGTTGGATGGGTTTTTCGTTTTGCCATTTTTCATCTGCCCGAGTCGAGACTTTGTATTCTTTTCGTTGTTGTTTGGTTCGTCAGTTTGATTTATTCATTTGCTTTTTTTTTGGTGAATTTTGTGAGGTGCAACGTGCGATATTTCGGTCGTTTTCGAGTGGATTTTTGAATAAAAAGTGAATTTCACTATTTTTAGATGCGCTCAGTCGCCCTCTGATGGTGTTGGTGACTGGTGGATAGAATCGGTCTGTGACATAATGGAAATGGCTGAGTCACGTCCGCTTTAAGTACACAATTTATTTATTTAAGTCGACATAGAGTGCAGGTAGTGTAGTGCCCAGCGGTTAATGGGTAGGGAGCACTTATGATATTTTTAAGTTGTTCTCTTCTTTCTTTCTTTCAGTTCGTTTTTAGACCACGAGACTGATTGAGGGATGCTGTCATGGATGAGTCCCTCAGTGGCCAATATTTGATTCTGCTGTTTGTTTGAAAGAAAAGGCTTTTATCACTCTCTCCCCCACTCTTTTCTCTGTAGTTACTCTGACTAGTGCTTTCTCGGTCGGATTACAGCAGCATTGAATTTTAATGGACGTCAATTATGTGACAAATGTGTTTGACTTTGAGTTGATTACGAACAATTTTTGACGTGGTCTTGATGCTGAGCATTCATTGGAAAATTCGGGAATGAACGTCATACCCTTGTGGGGACTACTGAGGCGGTGATAGAACTAAAAAACTCGGGAATGAATGAATGATTGAAACGGAAACAGAAACCAAAAAATCTCCTCCTTCAAGTGGTTCCTCCTCTCAACAAAAGTGGGATTTCAATCACCACTGGCTGACGCAAAAGTCTAATTTCAGTCCAAATCACCCGGTCGCTCAGTCATCTCGACTCGACTTTAGTCCGATGGGTTGTCAAAATCATTTTCTGTCAGATTCATCATAATGAATGACATCGACGTTGACAAATCATCTAAATGTCGTAGAGGACATGATATTTAGAGCATTCAAAACTTAAAAGTAGAACGCTTTCTAAGTTATTCGTTTTTTCAAGTTTGCCAAACATGCACAAGGGGATTATTGGCTCCATCTTCTTCATCGTATTTAGCGGTATTTACCGGCAGAAAGTGCTCTCAAGGTAAATTTTTTGCTTTCTTGTGGAAATGAATGCTGTCTATATGCAAAAGAGCCTTCGACTGTGAACCAGTGGGACAACGCAACAGAGGACGTCTACGTCTAAAGTGGCGCACTGCACTGAACTCTACTAATTTGACCCGAGCAATTGGTGTCAGTTAGGAAAAGCTAGCTGGGGAGGTTTGTTGGTTGAGATCCGGGTTCACCCCGGACTGTAGCGCCACAAGAAGTAGAAGAAGATATACGATTAGACGCCTCGTAAAGGCGCGTATTTTCCTCTTCTTTGTACGGCGCTTTAGGCCGGAGTGCACATACCCCTCAACCAACTCTTCACGGCACGATCTTTAGCCGGCTGTCTCTAATCTTGCGCACCAAATTGGTTTGCGTATCTCTCAACTTATGTGCGATACCATAGATGTGGGCGTCCTATGTTGCGATGGCCCTCAGGCTCAGGGTCGAAGATTCGGGCTGGAGCAGTGTTGTCCATGGGCTCTACATGGCCTAGCCATCTTAGGCAGATTCATAGACTTCTGGCTAAACTCATATCGCTGTACAGCCCATACGTTTCGTGGTTGAATCAACTTCTCTTATTGCTACCAACACAAGATCGCACGCAGATCTTTTCTCTCGAAAAAACCAAGATTTTCTTCATCCACTTTCGATATTGCCTATGCCTCTGTACTGTAAAGCAGGAATGGTTTGATCAGTGTCAATGTAAGTTTGATAATTTCATCGAGATTGGGTCTACCTTTTGAGCTCAAAAAACAGCGATTGACAAGAGTTATCATGCGTTTAATCTCAGTGTTGATGCTATTTGTTCTCTGGTAGGCGAAGTCTTCGAGTCTTCGACTCTGAGCCTGTGGGACAACGCAACAGAGGACGTCCACGAAGAAGGTGGCGCTCACAAGTCGAGGGGGACCTCTGCCGGCTTGGTGTGCGAAACTGGAGACAGTTGGCGAAAGATCGTGCTGGCTGGAGAGGCATGTTGAGTGACGCCCAGGTCCACTTCGGACTGTAGCGCCCTAAGAAGAAGAAGAAGAAGGCGAAGTCCTTATTTACTTCGAAGTTGTAGCTACCTCTTGTGACATTCGTCGATGTTGTGCATCCTTTCTCTAAGACAGCAAATACCTCATTTTTTTGCCGCTTCCATTTCCATGCCAACAAACGTCTCATGGACGGTTTGCTAATCACATTAATGTCATCCGCGTATGCCAGCATTTGCACAGAATTTTAGAAAATCATGACTCCAAGTGAGGGCCAGTGAGTTTTGCACAATCTTCTCAAAACCGATGAAAAAGTCACATGAAAACGCGCCGCATTGTCTCAATCCTTTTTTAAGGTTCCGTCTACAAAAACGGAACCTTTATAATTTCGGTGTGTCCGTCCGTCCGTCCGTCCGTCCGTCCGTCCGTCCGTCGTGTCTGTCACACTTTTTTATCTCCGAAGTTTATGAAGATATCGGCATGAAATTTTGGAATTAGGTACTTCAGACCTAGATGTCATTTCCTATGCAGCGATTTTAAAAAGTGGGGCCATTTGGGGGTGGCTCCAGTACAGGTGAAGTTGACACTAATTTTGAAAAATTGTCGCACCCCATCGATATATATATCAATCGACAGATCTTTCGAAATGAGGTGGAGGTTTCTTTCAACACTTTTTTATCAAAAGTACCGTTTGGAAAATATGGAGCTCCAAAGATTTTCCCCCCCTGCCATTTCTAAACCAAAGTGTTTAAAAATCTGAAAAAATCACAAAAACTTGGCTTCATTGAGTACTTTCATTTAAAACCATTGCGAGCATTCTGGCCCTAATGGTTTCGGAGATATTGGCCAAAAACGGTCAATCATAGACATGCGAATTTTGAAGATCTGAAAACGCAGTTTTGAAGACATCAATGTAAGCATTAAGAAATGATAAATTTCAAAATATCGACTTATGTTGAAATTTTGAGATATCTGAGATTTAAAATGAGAACGATTTTCATTTTCACACATAATTTCATGCTGTGTTCGGCCTCTCTATTCGTTGCTGAGCGTTATCTTTTCGATCTCACCCCTAAATGCCCAACAGAAATGAATACACACACACCGCAGGCATGAGCAGTGTTGGGTATGTGTATGATGGAAGGGATTTTCTGTGTTGGATAAACTTGGATAGAGATATAGGTATATGTAGGGATGAACATTTGTTTGTTTGGATGTAAATATGAATTTATGAATAAATGGTTGATTTGGGTTGAATTTAGAAGAAAATTCAACTGAAATAGTTTAGAAACGTCGTTTGATCTTCAGAAATCATCCATCAATATTATGCGACGGAACCTTACCCGTGCGAGTACAACTCGCACTTGCCCAGTTTATTGATATTGAAGATCACTGTGAGTTCGTTACCGACCTTAATGGAGCAGCAACAGTGGGCTTGTTTGCGTAGCAACGAATTTTAAATCATTGTCCTGCAAAACTTCACGGGCTTGGAAGAGATTTCAAACCTAGACGAGATGCTTTCTCTGTAGCTGTCGTGTTCGGCTTTGTAATCAATCAGAGCTTTCCATTGTCATTCTGTCCGATATGACGAGTTTGGCAGAAATGTTGGGCAGCTGCTTCTTCGAACGGAAAGGGCTGTACTTCGTTGGTTTGGTCACGTGGCACGAATGTCCCCATCATCACGACTTCCGAGGCGTGCCTTGAATGCGATTCCATCAGGTAGGCGACCGCTTGGCAGACCTAGGATGAGATGGTTGGACCAAGTCCAAACACTCGCCTGGTTGCGCTTGGGCATAGCTCCTGATGAGTTAGAGTCGATGGCGGAGGATCGAGTGGCCTGGAGATCTCTCGTGCATGCATTGCTCCCGCGACCCCTTTAGTGGAACATGCGGGTCACTGAAAATGAGATGAGATGAGATGTTAAAAGCAGACTTGCCGCTGTATATTCCATCCCTATACACGCTGTTATATGTGGCCTCGAAATAGACCAATACATGATGAGTGTCGGTCTGCATTTCTTGGGTTATTTCCAGGATTTACCGTGAACTTCCTCGGCCTGAAACCGATGCTCTCACAAAACGGCAGAGAAGATTTTATAGGCGATATTTAGGAGACTTACCCCTTGAAAGTTGGGGCAGCCAAAGTGGATCTCCTTTCCAATGCCAAGCAGCTGAGATTCCACTCACCGGGCATGCTTTCCTCTGACCATATCTTTTTTTTTCGGTGCATTTTTGATACACTACTGGAGCACTCAGACTCAAAACTGGTCCATGGTACTGCCAGGTAGTAACCTACTCCAGTGCCGTTAATTTGATCCCAACGGCAAATGGTGACTGGACCAGATTCGATTTCATTGGGATTTGAACCTGGGACCCCTCGAACTTGGGGCAGGCACTTAACCAACTGCGCCATCCAGGGCCCTTGAGATGATACTTACTTTTTGACATCGCATTAATCTGAAGTACAAGACTATAATCGTCAGTGCTGCACAATTTGTTCTCATTCACTGCAGCAATCTATAAAAACCTAAAAATATTTGAGGCCACTGTTGCATAAGATTCTTTAAAAATAACCGAAACAGGTACTGCAGGGATACGGGTCGCCTTTTTTCAACTTTCGCCCAACCACTGGAGATTAAGCAAATTTGTGTTCACCCTTTTGAGCTATTTTTTCGTAACATCAATCCAAAATTAAAGCGCCCACTTTTTCCGTAAATGGACGCCATTCCGTTGCACTCCTGCACACATTTCCCCATCTAGGTCCATCCATCGCGAGCGGATAATTCCACACTAAATCCATTTCAGAGTATTCCGTTTGATATTGTAAACCTTTTAGCCTAATCAGTTCTCCCCGGGGAATCTAATCAACATGTGGCCGCCTCACAAACGCACGCACCCGGCTCCAGTCAGTTCCCCTTCTGCCAGTGTTCATGCGAAACGCCCTAATTACATGGGCTTCAGTTCCCATTAGCTCCTCAACGAGATCGAGTCCAGTTTGCCTCAATTAGCCGAAACCACCGTCCGTGGAACATGCTGAAATTCTGCTCTTCGCGTTACTCCCAAAAAGTAAGCATCACTCACCGGCTGATGCACTCGCACGATGCACCACAAATTAAGCCGGAACCCTGCGTCGCCATAGCCCCCAACCGTTCAAAGTGGACTTTTTGTGTTTTCTGATTTAGGTACTAGTTTTATTTTTGCATGTGAATGCATCGGTGCTCGGCGCTCGGCGAACTTTTCCCCATTCAAGTGCATCGTCGTACATGCGAGTGTTCGGCAAAGTTTTTTAATTAAAAATTTCGAGAGGAGTTTGTCGGGCAAATAAAAACATCGAAATCATAAAATACAAAAACAAAAGCTCCTCTGTGCGGGCCCTGTCCTCCCCACATATCATCACTCTGGAGCATCATCGGTTGACTCCGCAATCCCGGGGCTGCCGCATATGATGATGATTAGAAATTCAATTAAACTTTTACTGTGTGCGAGTAATAAGATAAATATAAGAGTAAATATTCGTCGCATTTGCAGAGACTAGCCGAGCGGCAGGCATCTGTGGAGAACTTCTATCAGAGGGCTGAGGACGTCGTCACCCCCCTGGATGTGCGCCTGAGGAATATATTAACCGAACGTGAACTGTCGCAGTTGCTGCAGTCGAGAACGCCTTTAATAATAGCACTTAGCAGGTGAGTACCGGTGTGCGGTGTTTATTTATATTCATTCGGACGTCATGCCAGGGCGTCGGAGAACGTTTATTTCTAGTTGCATCTGAATCACTAAATCATTTTTCCTCCATTTTGTGCTGGTCATTGGACGTGTTTGAAAGTTCACTTGAATTCTGTGTTGCGTCGTGTGCTTATATTTTGTGTCCGTATTTATTCACGGCGGGTGCTAGGAGCTGTATCTTTCTTCCTTGTTAGACAAACGACCCAAAATGAATGGTTTGAGAAGGAGCGAATGCTGGCTACCAGCTTTGTGGGTGCGAAGCACACCTCTTTTAGTTATCCAGACTTAGTCAGTCGGAATTCGCGATGATTTTTTGCAATTTTGTCTTCATCTGAATGATATTTCATCAAGCGCTTCCCATCTTTCAATTAAAATAAAACAAATTGTGTGTGAGGTACCATCGAATTTTTTTATTCGTTTGAAAGATCTATCTATGCCATAATGTACGGAGTATAATATCGTTCAAATGTCTGCCGCGGCTTTTCTGGATGGCGCGCATCCAAAATGTCCAATTTTCCATGGCCCTAGCGCATAAATCAGGCTGAATTTGACCGATGGCATGGGTTATGTTGACTTTGAGGGCCGCTGCAGTTTGTTATTCGCATAAACCTGTGACTTCAGAAAACCTCACAAGAAATTGTCTAACGAGTCGGTGGCCAGCCAGTTCACATCACCTCCACGTGAGATGACCATGCTTGTGCAGAATTTTCAATGTGAGGTGAGCTCTGTGGCACGTAGCGTCGCACCGTCCTGTTCAAACGGCATATCGTTGGTGTCCATATAATCCAATTCAGGCCAAAAAAAGTTGGTAATCATCGACATATAGCGCTCGCTGTTGACTGTGATGGCCTTGCCAACGTCGTTATCAAAGAGATATGGACCGACGACGGCGTCAGCCCCGTGAGCCTAGTCAAGCGTCTACGGATAACATGCTTAAGGTGACTAGGCCATGTAGAGCGTTTAGACAACAGAGCTCCGACCCGAAGAGTCTTTGAATCCGAACCATTCGCACAACGCAACAGAGGACGTCCTCGTTAGAGATGGCGCACACAAGTGGAGAAGGACCTCAACCAACTTGGTGTGATGAATTGGGGGCAGCTAAAGAGTCACCGTGAAATCTGTAGAGGTTTGTTGGTTGATGCCCGGGTCCCCCCCAGACTGTGGCGCCACACAAAGAAGAAGAAGGGCGCCGCCAGACCAAAATCCACACCAAATAGTGATTTTTTCGGGATGCATTGGACGCTCTTGGATCTCATGAGGATTGGTATCTTCCCAAATTCGACAATTTTGTCTGCTGACGCACCCATTCATCCAAATATGAGCCTCATCGCTAAAGATGCTTTTGGATGAAAACTAGGGTCAGTTTCCATCTGCTCGAGAGCCCATTCAGCGAACACACGTCGTTGTCTGTGGTCGTTTACCTCCAGCTCCAGGGTCAGTTGAATTTTGTACGGGTGCAGGCGCAAGGCACGATGCAAAATTCGCCAAGTTGTGGTCTGCGAAAGGCCAAGTTCTTGTGAGCACCGCGAAATCGACTGCTACGGATGCTCCTGTACACTCTCACGGACAGCGGCAATGTTTTCCGCAGATCTTGCGTTCCGTCGACGTACTCGTACGGGTGTTGGTTTATCGTTTACTGAACCGTTGGACTCAAATTTGTCCACCACACTGTGAACAGTCCTCTCGGTAGGACGATTATGGCGACCGTAAAATGGGAGAAGCGTGCGGAACGTTGCCCAAACTGAACACCCATTTTAATAAAACAATTTTATCATTTGTACGTGTTGTTGAACGCTATGTCCGTCCATTTGGCCGTTTCCGTCCAATATGACTGCTATCAACTGTCAAGGTTCGGAAGTCCCTATTAGAAGAGTCTTTACTTCTCTGGAATGTAGACTAAATAATTATAATGGCGACGCTACAGTCCGAGGTGGACCTGGGCCTAGCTTCTCAGCAACCACTCGTGTTGTGCGTGCTATTGTTCTCCCACGAGTGGAGGGGACCTACAGTTTAATGCCGACTCCGAACGGTGAGATTGAGAAGCTTTTTCTAGACAGTTATACTCTTTGAGTTTTGTCAGTGACTCGAAAGAGGTGGAGCCGTGAAAAAATGTTTGATTTTTTTTTCGAGATTCGAACCTTAGACCTCGAGCGTAGGAGTCGACGCACCTACCCACTACGCCACGGAGCCACGGGGAATGTAGACTAAGACTTAAAATTACACAGAAGAGCGCTTACATTAACACGAGTGTTTTTTTTGTAGAAGCTAGCCCCAAGTATACGACGGGATGGCGTTGTTGGTTAAGTGCCTGCCCTAAGTAAGAGGGGCTTCTGGTTCGAATCACAATAAAGGCAAGGTTAATGCTCCGGCACGGAAAGTCTTCGAATCCACTCCCGAGGGACGGCGCAGTAGAGGAAGACCGAGACTCAAGTGGAAAGGGATCTCAACTAACTGTGGGTGCGAAACTGGAGGCAGCTAGCTAAAGATCGAGCTGGCTGGAGACGCTTGTTGGTTGAGGCCCAGGTCCACCCCGGACTGTAGCGCCACCTTAAGTAATTAAGTAATACGCTTTATCAAATCTGGTCCAGTCACCATTTGTCGTTGGGAACAAGGGTCGATTAGTGGTAGTAGTCTGACTGTGGGTATCACAATGGACAAACATAGTCTAAGTGTGCTGCGAAATTCACTAGCAGCCCCCTAACCTAACCTAACCTAACCTAGCCCCAAGTACACCTAAGACTTTAGCGCCACCATTATTCTTATTATATTTTCAAACTTGTCTTAGAAGTATTTGATGGGTACACAAAGTGTCACGCTGGAGGAGCTGAACGAAAACAGCCACAAATGAATTCTCTAACTAAGTATATCAGACAAGCGACTAGATGGCGCAGTTGGTTAAGTGCCTGCCCCAAGTTCGAGGGATCCCAGGTTCGAATCCCAGTGAAATCGAAGCTGGTCCAGTCACCATTTGCCGTTGGGATCAAATTAACGGCACTGGAGTAGGTTGCTACCTGGCAGTACAATGGACCAGTTTTGAGTCTGAGTGCTCCAGTGTAGAGTTTCAAAAACTCAAAAAAATAAACTGGGCAAGTGCGAGTTGTACTCGCACGGGTAAGGTTCCGTCGCATAATATTGATGGATGATTTCTGAAGATCAAACGACGTTTCTAAACTATTTCAGTTGAATTTTCTTCTAAATTCAACCCAAATCAACCATTTATTCATAAATTCATATTTACATCCAAACAAACAAATGTTCATCCCTACATATACCTATATCTCTATCCAAGTTTATCCAACACAGAAAATCCCTTCCATCATACACATACCCAACACTGCTCATGCCTGCGGTGTGTGTGTATTCATTTCTGTTGGGCATTTAGGGGTGAGATCGAAAAGATAACGCTCAGCAACGAATAGAGAGGCCGAACACAGCATGAAATTATGTGTGAAAATGAAAATCGTTCTCATTTT
The DNA here is from genome assembly GCA_930367185.1 of Myathropa florea. Lineage (NCBI taxonomy): Eukaryota > Metazoa > Arthropoda > Insecta > Diptera > Syrphidae > Myathropa > Myathropa florea. The sequence goes on from OV884003.1 coordinate 20,698,631, forward strand.
AAATCTCAGATATCTCAAAATTTCAACATAAGTCGATATTTTGAAATTTATCATTTCTTAATGCTTACATTGATGTCTTCAAAACTGCGTTTTCAGATCTTCAAAATTCGCATGTCTATGATTGACCGTTTTTGGCCAATATCTCCGAAACCATTAGGGCCAGAATGCTCGCAATGGTTTTAAATGAAAGTACTCAATGAAGCCAAGTTTTTGTGATTTTTTCAGATTTTTAAACACTTTGGTTTAGAAATGGCAGGGGGGGGAAATCTTTGGAGCTCCATATTTTCCAAACGGTACTTTTGATAAAAAAGTGTTGAAAGAAACCTCCACCTCATTTCGAAAGATCTGTCGATTGATATATATATCGATGGGGTGCGACAATTTTTCAAAATTAGTGTCAACTTCACCTGTACTGGAGCCACCCCCAAATGGCCCCACTTTTTAAAATCGCTGCATAGGAATTGACATCTAGGTCTGAAGTACCTAATTCCAAAATTTCATGCCGATATCTTCATAAACTTCGGAGATAAAAAAGTGTGACAGACACGACGGACGGACGGACGGACGGACGGACGGACACACCGAAATTATAAAGGTTCCGTTTTTGTAGACGGAACCTTAAAAAAGAAAAAAGTATATCAGACAATAACAGCTCAAGCAGATCCGATATTTTTTCAGCCAACACTCCTGCTATCGGACTCCATCTAAATGCCCCACTGACCTCGCACGCGTTTGTAGTCTAAAATGTTTGCGATGACTCTAAACGGCTATTTTGAGAAGTTTTATGTGACCGCAAATGCATTGAGAGAGGTCGTGCGACTTGTGTCTTTCATTCCCTTCTCCGAAATCTTTCTGCCATAAGAAACTCTATCTCCTCTCCAGAACGACGATAGATTGAAGCAAACGAGCGAATACCCAAAAGTGAAATGCTGTGAACAGAGTACCCGCTTTAGTTAGTTTCGTTAAGTTCGTTAATTTTAAGGGCCAACCATAATTGCCGTACAAAAAATTAAGCTGTTGTATAAGGAAACGAAAAGTAACCAGAAGCATCGTCGAATTCCAAAGTGTCCAAAAATGCTTATAGAAACTTAAGGAGAATTCAGCTGTTAACTTAAAGAACTTATCGAAACTGAGCGATCGCATTGTATATTTTTTGTGAATTCGTTGGATTGCTTCAGTTCTCTTAAAGTCCTGTGCGGTCATTATGGTTGGCCCTTTACACGGAAATGAATCGTTCTCTACGTATACAAATGTTATTCGTCAAATGACAGCTGAACTCGCCTTAAGTTTCCATAAGCAATTATGGGCACTTGAAACTTTTCGGTGCTTCTGGTTACTTTTTCGTTGGTTTCGACATAAACTTGAGTCTTCGTACGGCTATTATAGTTGTCCCTGAATTCTCGGCTCGTCAATGGTTAGGATTTTCTACGTTTTTATTCTATTTTGTCTTAAAATAAAATTCTTCTCGAGAGCACAGCCGGAGGTGAAATGGCTGACCCAAGATGTAGACAAACCAAATGCATGCTCCCCAACCTCTGTAAGAAATCCGCGGTTTCTTATTATTTGTTGACAGAAAAGACTGTAGACGACTTGCTGACATACTAACGGGTCACTACACCTTCGCCAAACACCTAAGTGTGCTTGGCCTAAGCGATGAAACCCTCTGCGACGCCTGTGGAGAAGACGACGACACTGCAGAGTACTTCCTCTGCTACTGTCCCGCCTTTGTTCGGATTAAGTGGCAGTTATTCGGTGCTGATGAGGTGAGGGGTGATGATGTTGGCTCCTCACCACAGGAACGCCTGCTTTTTTCCCTATGGAAGACCCAGAAATTCCAGCAAAAGTAGGTTAGTGCCTTTTACTACAATGGACCAGTTTTTGAGTCTGAGTGCTCCAGTGTAGTGCTCGAAAAACCTCCGACAAAAAAACTTTAAATTTAAGATTTTTCAAAAAAATATTCGAAACAACAAAAGCATTAACGACCTTCCTCTATTTAAAGTCCTTAAAGCCCGGTTATCAGTGTTTCTTTTCGCCGAAAGCGGCAAACAATGTATCGTTCATTGAGCTTACATAGCGAATCGCGTTCATCGACTAACAACCTCTCTGCACCCATGTACTCAGCGTCGCCCAGTCTCATTCGCCTCACTTGGATTCACTTGAATTCTTCTATCACCATCTGGGATGATCCTTTCGAACTCATCAACTCCGTGTAGAATTTCCAATTTAAGCAACTCACTTGCTGTTTCATTTGCCGCAAATCCAGTGAGACGCTCCGCTGCCTCGGAGCCTGCATCGCAGCATGGACCTCGAACGATACATCACAACGTGACAGCGCCCAAGTTACCCAAACCCCCTGGCCAACCACTCAACCGACTCCATAAACACATACAGCATCGTTTAAACTTAATTCCTGTCAGCCATGGCGACGCCCATAAAAGGAACGAGTGTCCTGGTAGACTCGTTTATCCGCCCAGTGACGCTGGCCCCCCGGGGACGAAATTTTCAAATATCCTTTCATCTTTTTCTCGTTTCGTTCCTTTGTCTAGCTCCTTATATTTTATTTAATTTCGTTCTTTTCCTCATCTCGGTCTGTGTGTATTTGTATTTTTAGTGACACTTCAAGCGAGAAACGGGACCAACCCGACGAGCCCGGCCGAAAGGATCCAAGGAGCGCCAGTGCAGGTATGTGTGAAATTATCCTTCATTTATGTTTTTCACATCCCACTCCCTCGTCTCGTTGGCTGGGGTACGGGAGGGGACCGTGTCTTAGAAAATGCTGTCCCCAATTTATTATTGCAAAGGCATCCTCGACGAGGCAACGACACGCTATTGACTCGACTCGACTCTCTGTACCGCACTTAGATTTGACATGATTTCCTCCCTGTGGTGGTGGTAGGTTGAATAGGTTGCGTCTCCTCGGCTAAGGATAATCACAATTTCGCACGCCTGAATGCCATATAATCTGTGTCACAGATGCAGGCGGGGTAGGCGACACGGCGAACGAGAAACGGAAACTAATTGTCCCGCGAAACGTATGCGCAACCTATACAAATAAACCGTGTGCACCTCAAAAGAATGAATGAAAACACAAATTTTTAAGCTACCAAACGACGAGGATGAGGATGATGTGGAGGAGGAGGAGGAGTAAGAGGAGGTGTAGAATGAAATAAATTTTGTAATCGACGCGAGAGTTACGTAATCATCACTTTAATATGCTTCTGTGAGTTGGTCTGGGTTGGCTGAGCGAGGTCATAGAACAGTGGGGCCAATCGAAGTGTCTGTGGACTTAACGACTCCTTTGGTGTCACGGAAATGGATAGTTTCACAAGAGTGACTTAAGGTGGCTCCAATCTGCATCCTTTACCGACGAACAGTTTAGTGCATCAGTCGAAAACAGGGTGTTTCTAAGACATCTGATATGTTTTATTTTTTAAAGTTAAATTTCGGTGTGTTCGTCCGTCTGTTTGTCGTGTCTGTCACACTTTTTTATCTCCAACATTTATAAAGATATCGGTGCAACTCGCACTTGCCCAGTTTATTTAGAGTTTTTTTTTTGCAAAAACAGCCTCCAAATCAAACTTCTGTAGAATCACTTTAATGTTCGACCAATTATTTGACAGAATGCACTGAATAAGTGTCATTATTGAAGGAGTAGTTCCCAATTCCAAGCGGCTGTTTGGTATGCCGAAGCACGGTGAGTCCACGAGGATAACGAGATATGATTCCCTCTTCGAGACTGATTGATTGGGATTCGAACCTGGGAGCCCTCTAACTTGGGGCAGGCACTTAACCAACTGCGCCATCCAGTCGTGTTTCTGACTTGACTTGTCATGTCGTTTCCTCCAGTCTTTCTATTTGGTCCTTGTTCACTGTTTGCCTTGATTGCCATTGATTCAACTTTAAGCCTTCCATGACCGGATGGAGATTCTTTTAGCCCATGTTTCCCGTTAAAACTTATATTCCCTTTAGGTTTTTTTTATGATCTGCGCGCAAAAGTGTTTGTGCATAGCCTCAAGTGTCCGGAATCAAGATACAGCATGGGTCGGTGTAGAGGGAGAAAGGTAGAAGACTCGATATTAATGGATCATTATCCATTGATTGACTGATTTTTAAGGGTTCGTTTAAGTGACAATATACAGCATTGAGTTTAAGAAGCATTGGATTCCACTCTGTTATTTTTACCTCTTTTGATTATGTTTTCAAGGTCGGAATGTGCTTAACATCCGCTGCCGTTCCAATTCTATGGCCAAAGGATAGGGTCGTGAGTCTTGGAACGAATAAGAAAAACTGAGAGATCTGTCATCAGTGAGCGAAGCGTTTGGGTTAGAAGTAGCAAACAGGAGATAATTTATAAAAGAGGGAGAAAGAGTGCAGGACACAAAACAGAACCTTGAGGCACACCATTTATTTGGTGAATATTAGACTTTAACCCATTGAAAACAACTTGAATTAAGCGGTTTAAAGATAATTTCTACTCCATAGAAGCAGGGACGACTCTGAACCAGTGGGGCAACGCAACAAAGGAGGTCCACCTTTAGGGTGGCGCACCCAAATTGAGAGGGATGTAATGCAAGCCTTCGTCTTCTTCTTCTTTCTTTAGGTGACGGTACAGTCTGGGGTAGACCTGGGCTTCGCTTATACAGCAGGGTCTCGTTTGGTGCGTGCTTCTGTTTCCCCCACGAGCGGAAGGAACCAAAAGCTGCATACCGACTCCAAACGGTGAAGTTTGCGAATAGTTTTTGACAGGCATATACTTTGAGCATTGTTTGAAGTAGTGCCGTGAAAATGAAAGTTGATGTGTCCGGGATCGAACCCTGGACCTTTAACGTAGAATTCGGCACATATTTTCAAGCCTAATTTTATGTAACTCTGCCTTTAAATCGTTTGAAATAACTAAACTATGTGTTTCTTTTGTTTTTGACACTCAGTCGGTAGTTTTAGTTTGAACTAGATTTTGGCATTGTCACTGCGGCATTGAGAAGCGGTTAATCTTTAGAAGTCTTGCTCGACACTGAACTACATGGTTTTAAAGTCGCCTCTTTGTGCAGCGGAGGATGGTCTGGCAGGTCAATTCAGTCTGCGATTAATAGACAAATTGGGTTTGGAGAACATAATATCAGCAGAATTGTGCAATTACACACTCAGCACGAGCAACAATGGCCATCCTTTAGGAAGCGTTCGCCTCCGAAGTGATCTTTTGTTCTGCCAACTTGCACAAGCTTGCAAGACCGCTCGATTTGAATGTTCCAGGTAAGGCATTAGAGAGAAAGATTCAGTCACGAACTGTAGTGAGAGGAGTTAAGCCAGGCGTCTACGGTTTAGATTGATAGTCCAGGTTGAGGGCATGGACAACTTGACTCCGGTTTGGAGAATCTTCGACTCTGGACCCGTGGTACAACGCAACAGGCAACGTCCACGTCTAAGGCACCCAAATGGAAAGGGACGTCAACCAACTTAGCTTGAGCCAGCAAAAGATGAGAGGAGAGGTTTGTGGGTTGAGGCGCAGGTCCCCCCCTTCTGAACTAGAGCGTTACAAGAAGAAGGAGAAGAAGTAGTAGTAATGACTGTAAACTGAGGTTACTAGGAGATCATATAAACACGGAGAGCGTCTCAAAAAAAATCAAGGCAGCAGCTTTAATATTCTTCTTCTTCTTCTTCTTAGGGCGCTACAGTCCGAAGTGGACCTTCGCCTCACTCAACATGCCTCTCCAGCCAGCACGATCTTTCGCCAGATGTCTCCAGTTGTGCACACCAAGCCGGCCGAGGTCCCCCTCGACTTGTGTGTGCCACCTTGTTCGTGGACGTCCTCTGTTGCGTTGACCCACAAGCTCAGAGTCGAAGAAGAAGCTTTAATATTATAATGATAATAAAGTGGGCGCTGCAACCCAAGGTGGACTTGGACCTAGCTTCTCAGCAACCACTCGGTTTGTGCGTGCTATTGTGGTCTCTTAAGCGTGCGGGGGGGACCTTCCTACAGTTTAACGCCGACTCCGAATGGCGAGATCGGAATTATTTTCTAGACAATTATACTTTTCGAGAATTATCAGTGACTCGAAAAAGGTGGAGCCGTGAAAAATATCAAAGGTGTTTTTTCGAGAATCGAACCCAGACATCGAGCGTAGGAGTCGACGTACTTACCCACTACACCACGGCACCACTTGGCACCAGTTACTCGACAGATAGTTTCCTTGAAACCAAGTCAAAATCAAACTGCTCTAGAATAATGTCAGGTTCAATTTGAAGTCTCCTTCGTTTGAAAACAAGAATTTTATCAGAATCTTCATACGACTGGATGACGCAGTTGGTTAAGTGCCTGGCCCAAGTTCGAGGGGTGCCCGGTTCGAATCCCAGTGACATCGAATCTGGTGCAGTCACCATTTGTTGTTGGGATCAAATTAACGGCACTGGAGTAGGTTGCTACCTGGTAGTTCAATGGAACAGTTTTGAGTCTGAGTGCTCCAGTAGGGTTTCAAAAATTCTCCGAAAGAAAAAAAAATATCTTCATAACCATGTTCTCTTCGTGTGCTTTTTCTGATTTATTGAAACAAGGCAAACATACGCCGTAGCAGACATTTTTGATGAGGGATCCTTCGATTCAGGTCTCAAAAATTTCCAAAGTGTGCTGAACATGACCACAGCGACTGTCTCAGTCCCATTGAATCACTAGTTCTCCTGTCGCCATTCAATAGCTTGCGAGGGAATCCATCCTGACATGCCTGCCACTTGCACAACGGCTCGACGCCACTGTGTCGTGCCGTTCAAATGAATATCTTGTTCGAGTTTCACGGTTCGTTGAGTACCGAGAATCTGCCAAGAAGTGAATACGTTCCCTCACTGACGGCGCTTCAAAACTAGAGCAAGGGCCCTATTCTCCGTTCCCTGCCATACCTGCATTCAGCCAAATGAACCGTGAAACTTCGATCATTATTATTTTATGCATAAACCCAAGAAACGAGAAAAAAAACAAACGAAACGGCAGGCAGACAACAATCGTCTTAGGGCTGGGGTGGGCGGCTCTTGGGCTCCGATGAACTTTTGCAGTTTTGTCGCGTACACAAAAACGCAAAGTCACCTCTCGAATTGTCGTGAAATCGTCTTGAGCGCACCTTGATTGTGTTAAACGACAAAATAAGCGAAGCAACCACTCCAGAGTTCGTGAAGAGAGAGAGATATGAAATTTCCGGTTTGTTGTGCATGTCCGAGCGCTCACGAACAAGTGCCGTCGTTGTCGGTGTCGTCCTTGTTGCCAGTGGCATTATCGGACTCAAAAACACGACGAACACAAAGCAAGTGGGCGGAGTGCCTGCGAAGAACTTTTATGATATCACCCCGGGTCGGGGTTGGTGTGAAAGGAGTGAATGGGTTTTCGGGGAGACAAAAGGATAAATATCGCAGTGTAAACCTGGAAGGCCGACATCGGAGGAGAAGGACGCGACAAGATGTTCGCATTCCGGTGCGAATACCACAGGAGACGTCGAAAAATTCCACAAATGCTGGTAAGCTGTGAGTCTGACATGAGTGTTGTTTCTGAGAGCATCCTGGTTGTGGATGTGTGCCGCTTGGAGGGCCCTGAATGTCTTCATTCAGCGTGTGTGTGTGTGTTTGTGTGTGAAATGCGTTTGCCATGAGTTATCCCTTTTTTTACTGCCGTACTGGTTTTTGCCTCTGAAATGTGCCATCAAATCAAAAGTTTTACAATGCAAAGCACTTTGCGAGTGACGACAATCGAATTTTACGACTGTCAGGTGCTTGGCGGTGTCGCATTGTACTCAACTGACCGGGAGGAGGCGACTGCCTTGCCACTGATGTCAAGTGACAGGAATGCGATTGCTGACTGGCGAGCGGGGAGGGGCGTTAAGTATCGACAGACGCGTAAATAAGTGTGTGGGCAGATATTTTAATTAAGTGATGGCAATAATTTCGCAAAACTTTAGCTTTTCATGTTGATTACGAAATGCCATCAGTTTCATAAAACGCTCGCTCGCGACTCGAGAAGACTGCTTGTCTGTTTGCATTTTTAATTTAATTGAAGGCTTCTTTCCCGATAAAAATTAAATTGGAATAGTTTCGTCATTTTATTGACTGCGACCCTCTCGATTGTCGATCAGCCTGTGACATCTAGTTCGATGTTGTACAACTATTTTAAGTTTTATTACACTTGCTGCATGTCATTTAATATAAAGCGTGCTGCGAGAGTTCATAAGCGGGAAACGTGCTCCGGACTCTGCTGTATGATTCACTGCCTGTCGATCATGCAACGATTGCTTGTTGAATAGATGTCGTTTATTGATCACATGCTGACTGCTTATTATTCACGACTGGTCACTACCCGAGTGCAGGAGAAAAGTTATGTCAACTAAAGCGGATCATTTTTTAACGTCTGATATTCAACTGCCAACTTGTGAGGACAAAATGTCTTTAGAAAGCACACTGTTCATGTTGACATTAGCCAACTTATACCACAAACATTTCCGTGGTCTTATTTCTGTAGGAGGCGTTGACAGAAAAGTGGTTGTAATGGGAGTCTTTTTGAAAAATTGTTCTGGCACGTGACTGGAGAATCAAAAAACTTACTAAATTATGGTGTGTTAAGGCTTTGAGTGTTGACTGTTGAAAAATGTTTTCTGCTCAAATATTTGTTCGTTTTTCTATTTCGGCACAAGTTATGATCATTCACACTAAATTCTTGTGTGACAGAAATTAACCGGAATTTAAATTTAAAAAAAAGAAAAAAATATTTATTTATTCGTCTACATTAAGGTTGTCACCTTCGGAATAGTTTCCATTAGATAGCGCTTTCATTGACAATTTTTGAACAAATTTTGCTGCCACGCGTTTCATACCCAAGACAAATTCGAGAAAATTTCATTGCATGAGCCAATCGATATGCCAACATCATCAGCGACTTTTCTGATTGTAATTCGGCGATCGTTCATAACCATTTCTTTCACTTTTTCCACATTTTCGTGGTTGTTGATCCACGTTTTCCACGTTTTCGTATCAGTTCTTGATGTGGTGGAGCATCAGGGGAGCTCGGCGTCTTTAAGGTCTTCACGGCCATCTTGGAAATGCTTATGCCACTCGTAAACTCTTGCAGACTTACTCATAGCAAACTCACCATAGGCTTTTGTTAACATTTCACACTCTTTGTTACACTCTATCAATCTGAAGAGCTAAATGTCGTGTCGTTACCCTGTTGCTTGACCCATAGACTCCGAGTCTCCGAGATTTTTCGAACCGGAGCACAGCGTGACAGAATGCGAATTTACGCGAAATTTTCGAGTTCGTTTGTATATTAAGAAAAATTTATTTTTTTATTTATTTTAAATTTATATATTTATTTAAAAAATAGTCTCGATTTTTATACTGAATGTTTATAATAATAATAATAATAATGGTGGCGCTATAGTCCGAGGTACACCTGGGCCTAGCTTCTCAGCAACCACTCGTGTTGTGCGTGCTATTGTTCTCTCACGAGTGGAGGGAACCTACAGTTTAATGCCGACCCCGAACGGCGAGATTGAGAAGCTTTTTCTAGACAGTTATACTCTTTGAGCTTTGTCAGTGGCTCGAAAGAGGTGGAGCCGCGAAAAAATGTTTAGGTGTTTTTTTTCGAGATTCGAACCTTAAACCTTGAGCGTAGGAGTCGACGCACCTACCCACTACTTCACGGCACCCATACTGAATGTTTAAGAAAAGAAAAGAAAAAATCAATCGCAACATACTGAAAATCTATCATGAACTTGACTTTTTTTGCATGACTTAGTGACCAAAATTGCTTACTTAAAGAGCTTAAATAGCTCAATTTCTTATGAAAATTGCAGTGGTTGGCTAGGGCCTACAGCATTCATTTATTATTCAGCTTTTCATAAGACTTTCCATATCTCTTCAAAATAATAATTTGCTTGTCTCTAGTAAATTTTAAAAATATAATAAACTGGGCAAGTGCGACTTGTACTCGCACGGGGAAGGTTCCGTCGCATAATATTGATGGATGATTTCTGAATATCAAACGACGTTTCCAAACTATTTCAGTTGAATTTTCTTCTAACTTCAACCCAAATCTACCCTTCATTCATACATTCATACATCCAATCAAACAATCATTCATCCATACACATATCTATACCTCTATCCAAGTTTATCCAACACAGAAAATGCCTTCCATCATACACATACCTAATCACTGCTCATGCTTGCGGTGTGTGTGTGTTCATTTCTGTTGGGCATTTAGGGGTGAGATCGAAAAGATAACGCTCAGCAACGAATAGAGTGGCCGAACACAGCATGAAATTATGTGTGGAAATGAAAATTGTTTTCATTTTAAATCTTAGATATCTCAAAATTTCAACATAAATCGATATTTTGAAATGTATCATTTCTTAATGCTTACATTGATGTCTTCAAAACTGCGTTTTCAGATCTTCAAAATTCGCATGTCGATGATTGACCGTTTTTGGCCAATATCTCCAAAACCATTAGGGCCAGAGTACTCGAAATGGTTTTAAATGAAAGTACTCAATGAAGCCAAGTTTTTGTGATTTTTTCAGATTTTTAAACACTTTGGTTTAGAAATGGCAGGGGGGGAAAATCTTTGGAGCTCCATATTTTCCAAACGGTACTTTTGATAAAAAAGTCTTGAAAGAAACCTCCACCTCATTTCGAAAGATCTGTCGATTGATATATATATCGATGGGGTGCGACAATTTTTCAAAATTAGTGTCAACTTCACCTGTACTGGAGCCACCCCCAAATGGCCCCACTTTTTAAAATCGCTGCATAGGAAATGACATCTAGGTCTGAAGTACCTAATTCCAAAATTTCATGCCGATATCTTCATAAACTTCGGAGATAAAAAAGTGTGACAGACACGACGGACGGACGGACGGACGGACGGACGGACGGACGGACGGACGGACGGACACACCGAAATTATAAAGGTTCCGTTTTTGTAGACGGAACCTTAAAAAATCAGGTAGGTAGAGTTTTAGCTCAGAGAATCGCCTAGTATGGCTGTTAGCTTAGCTTCATTGGCTAGGTGAAAATTCAGACATCGGGAATGGCAGAAAACACATCGCGCAAGTTTGCGCAAACATTTTTGCATTTTTTTTTGGTAATTTATATAGGCTTCAAATTTTTTTACAATAATAACTTTAGCTACGTCAGAGTTAATAAAACACTTGGTTTATATATTAAGTTAAATTGCAAATGATTTGTTTATAATTGATTGAATGGATAAACTGCACAGTATGAATGACGAAACGCGACTGCCAACGAAGGCGTTGCATTTTGCAAGGATATTGACTTGGAATGTCCGTAGCGTCATCTGTGCTCCACACACAGGAAGCTTAGCTTCTGTTGATGGAAGTCGTTGTATGAGGACGCCACAGTACATACGTCACTAGTCGTTAAGCAAGGTCGCCACATAACTAATAACCTGTGGCCTTGATATTGTGGATATGTAGATCTAGATTTTCAGTCTAGGTTCAGATCTCAGAGCAAGGAACACTTGTTCAAAAGACAATTGTTCACATCTCCACCTATTCCTTGTCACTGACAATGCTCAAAGGGTATAACTGTCTAGAAAAAGTTTAGTAATCTAATAACTTGGGGCATATAAAATAGAGAAATTCTAGAAATAAAAACATTTTTGATGCTATAAGCATTAAAAAGGATTTTCATAGATTCGTATGCACTTAGTTAGACTCACACAGCACAGTCGATTACTTCGTAGTCTTCTTGTCAAATTCACTACACTGAAAATTAGTTCATTCCTCTGCGACTTGAACTAGGATAGGTTCTTAATTTTTATCGTTACAGTTCGTGGTAACTCTGTGTTTCAGCAAACAATCCTCTGCAGCTAGCACGATCTTCTGATAACTGCCTTCAGTTACGCACATCAATTTGTAAGAGATCCTTCTTCACGCGCCTTCTTTAACGAGAGAGTTTTTTACGCGTTAGCGTGCTCGCTCACTCACTCAAAGGATTTTCCAGGGCGCCGCGACCGTGTAGGTTTGTGTGTCGTTCTCTACTCACTAGACTTTTCACACACTTTTGACGTTGACTATTTGACTTTTTGTCACTGCTAAGAAAGAACCAATGATGTGTTGGATCAAAGTTCTTAACTTATCAAACAGCACTCGTAATGAATGTGAGTTCAGAATCGACTCGATCCAAGATGTTTAGAAGATCCTTGTTATGGTTCCATTTTATTTGATATATTCAATAAGATCAACAAAATTAAACTTCTTTTCATATTCTGTAATAGCTCTTTATTTCGTTTCATCTAGATCCTGCAACATTGAAATGATTGATCCATTGGCGAAATATGAACATACAGTGAACTCTCGAAAAGATGAGCAGATATAAATTATTATTTCAAAATTTAGTTAAAGAAGAATCTAAGCCACACATAAAAACATTGCACATATGAAATTTAAAATTAATTTTATTTTTAAAAATCAAGAAACATGAAAAATTGAATAAGAAATCATAAAAGGTAAAATAACAGACTTATTTAGACGTTTGTCTTAAAAATAAACTGCTCTATAGTAGAATATTGGGTGGAAAAGATGGGAATCATTAATTTTTTCGAACTGTTCATGATCTCGAACCGTTCATGTTTTCGAGGTTCTACTGTATTTCTGTGTGATACATAAGAAGCATGATCCTTGTAAGCTGGATGGCATTTTCGCTCGCGAAACACATTTTGATCAAACACCGATACGTTTACTATTCTCCTATTCTTCGATACTCCTTGTCGTGCGATGATGCAAGCAACTGATATTATTTACAGAGACACAATTCGTTGCTAATAGCAGTCCCAAATGAACGCCGAAGCGGCTATCTCCAACATTCTCAGAGTTACTGGATGTGATATCGTTGTTGTTTCATACGCTGACATAAGGACGAACACGATGACTGAAAAAAATCAGTCATTCAGTAGAGACTAGTGTCTGACAGTAAGTGGATAGAAGATCTTCTTGAAAACAGACTTAAAAAGTCCATGTTTACCACTGATCTTTGATCAATCACAGGAAAAACAGGCCTCCGAAGGCGTTGACAACATTAAAACCGTCAAGTTAAAGGACGGGAGTTCAATTAAGTGATTCTGATACCAATTCTCAGTATATCCTCGACTCGGATCTAGGTAGGTAGAAGGATGCCCTTGGAACTAGCGTCTCGTCTCATTTAGACAGTTTGAATCCATTGTACCCCCGACTCCCATCTAAGACTTGTCTTAGAAGTGTCCCTTCACAATGCACTGCGTAAAGTCAGTTCATCCCTTTGTGGTGCTTTTGCACAGTAAGACACATTCACATCCCTCCCGCAAAAAAAAAACCTAATTTCATTTCAGGCACCTGCTGGTTCCACCTTGGCTCTGATCCAACTGCCAAACCACGCACCATGACTCACATGCCCTATAAACCGCAATTCAAATATTGACTGAACCCCTCGCCGACACATACACACCAAAATAAAACCACAATTCTTGGAACTAAACCAAAAGACTGACTGACTTCTCCCCATTACCACCCGCCGCACACCTAGCATCCACTTGACCGGAAGGGGAATGCAAAATTTCGCCCGACATCCAGCTGAAGTTTAAATTAATTTTCAAATCCGAACAAAAAGTCGCATAAAAACGGAATGAGACTTGAAATGTTTTTCCACTTTTTTGTGCCTTTTTTTTGTTGTTGTGGAACTGTCCACCAAAATGGGCTCATCCCGTGCACAGAGAGTAGACCGAGAATTCGTTTTTTACTCCGCTTCTTTTTTTAATTTGATTTGGACAAATGTCAGAATCAATTGCGTAGCTGGGCGGTTGAGGCATCCCCCCCTTGACTCAAATCACATGGAAATGCCTTTTTTTGTGGGCCGTCTTTCGTTTTGGCAGCGTTTTGTCGGGCGGCCTGCTCGCCCAGCGGAAGTGGAAGCTAGTTTGCTTGTTGGCCGTGCAACTGGCGGCGTCATCGTCGTGAAAATTACCAAGGCAATCGCTGCCTAATGACGCATGTCGAACCAGCGGGGGCTGCCATGAATGCAGCGGCATGAAATTGTTTAAACAAATTTCTGTACAATGACAGCTATTTTTTTCCGCTTTGTTTTGGTTAAACGGCCAATTGGTTCGATTCGAATTTGGATGCGAGATAGCGAGCGGGGGTGACTTCGAGTAAACAATTATTTGGCGATTTTCTACATGCAATGCGGCTCAGTGACAGTGGAGCGGCGGCAGTGTGAGGGTGTGTTCAGGGGTTGTGCTGGCCATAAACCTCGGTAGTATTATGCAATTCATTAGAGGAATTTGAAATTTGTTTTCGGGAGGAGGGAGTGATGATGATCTCATCTGCGTGCGATTGAATAATTTGCTGCTCTTGCCCAAGAGGTGGGTGGAACTGATGAAGGACATTGATTTATCGATTATCTTCAACGATTTGCATTCGTTTATTGTTCTTGATTGGTTTTGTGGTTGTTTGTCGATTTTTATGGCTTCAAGAAGCGTGTTCAAGGCCCACTTGGAATAATAAAAAGAAATGGGCCGTCATTTTTACCTTTAAAATTATGTGGAAATTTCAAGAGGAAAACTTAATATGAACGAAAGTAATAGATTACTCCTTATTGCGAAGTTAGAGGGCGTCATGTGGCTGGGATATCTGGAACATCTCCCGGTTCTGGTTAAGGCAATTTAGAGATGAAAGGTTGTAGTACTGGATTTCTGAAGTCCCCACTTCTTCTTCTTCTCTTAAGAGCGCTACAATCCGAGGTGGACCTGGTTCTCACCCAACATGCCTCTCCAGTCTTCTTCACAACTTCTAGCGTTGTGTCGCTTGTATGACACGTAGCGCCGTCTTGTTGGGACCATTGCTCGGATACATAGATTCGAGCGTTACGTCCCTTGTATGGCATGTAGAGCAGTCTTGTTGGAATCACAGCTCGGATACGTCAGTGGTGTCTAACTCTGACCACAGAAAGTCGGTTAACATCGCCCTGCACCTGAGACGGTATCGGTGTCTCCTTCCTCATTTAGAAGGAAGTATAGTCCGAGGACGCAACAGAGGACGTCCACGAACAAGGTGGCGCACACAAGTCGAGGGGGACCTCGGCTGGCTTGGTGTGCGAAACTGGAGACAGCTGGCGAAAGATCGTGCTACCGCACCAAGCAGTCAATCTTTGTGGATGCATTGATGCTTGGTCGAAGACTTGTAAATTGCGTTTGCTCCAATAAGTGCAATTTTGTTTGTTGACATAGCTGCTGAGCGAAAAATGTGCCTCGTCCGAGAAGAAGACCAAAATCCGAATCTCCGGCCAACATTTCCAGCGTTTAATTGGCGAACTCACTGCGTTGTCTATGGTCACCCGGCTTCAATTCTACCGTCACACAATCATATGCGGATGTAGGTTTAAATCCAACCGCCGGGTCAACTCTATGACTATGCCCAATTCATCTAATCGGCGCCGAATCGACATATCTGAGTCTTTTTCGACCCTGGCCGCTACGGCGTCTATGTTTTTTTTTTCATTTCGTACTAATCTCTCTGTCCGAGGTGGACTTGGTTCTCACCCAACATGCCCCTCCAGCCGACACGATATCTCGCCAGCTGTATCCAGTTTCACACAACAAGCCAGCGCCACGTTGTACGTGGACATCCTCTGTTGCCTTGTCCCACAGGCTCAGAGTCGAAGGCCCTTCGGGGCAAAGCTAAGTTGTGCATACGCTCTACATAGCCTAGTTCCCACTACTCAATGAAAATGCACGCGTCTTAAAGTTACCACATTTTTTAGTCCCAAGATTTTTTTTTCCAAGACACCCAATTTTGAAAGCAGGACCGAAATACTGTTTATCTTGGTTCTGCTTTCTCAAATTCGATTTTTAACAGTTATGGCGTCCTAGTTATGTGCTTTGAATATTGAGCCAAGGTTTCAGGCTAATTTCCGGCTGGGGCCGTGGTAAGTTTCTCAAAATTCGGACACATGATGTGACTTTTGTTCCCGTAGCTTGATTTGGTAGCTTTCAAAAAGTGGAAACTTTAAAATCTTCTTCTGCTCTCATACCGGTGATGCAGGGTGTGCCTCAGGGATCAATCCTTGGGCCCATACTGTTCTCTATGTTTATTAATGACTCACCATCTGTTTGTAAACACACGACCGTTCACCTCTACGCTGATGATGTTCAGGTTCACTTCGTTTGTACTTAACAGCATTGTCTGCTGGTCTATATCTAATGGATTGATGCTTAATCCTTAAATCTAATTTCAAGAAAAAAAGTAAACCAGCAGCACCTTACCATACTTTCTGGTAATATACACAAAGTGGTAGAAAACTGTGACTAGCTTAGAATTTATTTCGTTCGAACTTATCAGGATGTGACCGCACGAATTACCTACGTGATCAGAAGGATATATGGATGTCTTCGCAAATTATGGGTAACTGCAAGTTCTATTCCTCTTGTTATAAGACGAGAGCTGGTAATAACTCTCGTTTTACCTTTAATTACAGATGATGAGGCTGTCTACTGCAATATAGAGACCTGTCGCGTTTCACCGCGTGAGGTTCCGAGGTGCCCTTGTTGCAAGAGAGTCTATTAATGGCCCACTCATAAGACTCCTTTTGCTTATTGTTCCAGCTATCTTTTGGGAAAGGTGCTAGTTTGTCGAGGATGCGTGTAGCTGCGCGCCTTTCCCTGAAGTTGCAGGTGTTTTCATCCGTCAAGGGCAGATGGTTAGACCTTACCTGCTTTGTTAAGGTCCTGCCGAAACCTGTCCTAGTGGGCAGGTTGCCAACTTTAGACCTGTTAGCAAGGTACGGCCTTCCGACTGGGGTCCGTGGAGGTCCCTGTTTGCCTAGCATTTGTACGCGCTTCCCCAGTGCTAGAGCTAACGGCGAGCTGGCTGGCAGTGGTGTAGCAGAGTCCGTGTTGGACATGTGGAGGAAAGTTGACCTCACCGATGCAGATGAAGGGCTGGGATTCCGGAGGGGCGGGGTAGGTTTGCTTTTCTGTTCCCTCGCCGGTTCTCGGGTAGAACCTTCTTCCTCTCTTGGTAATGTGTTCGAATTTTTATTGTTATTGTTTTTTTTTTTTAATTTTTTCATGTGATTCCCACGAGTATCGGAGAAAGGGTTGTCCACCAACGCAGGGCTCCGTGTACGTAGGTAAGGCTAGCTAATCCAGAGGTCGTGAGGTATCTGAATGCTTCGTTAGCGACTGAGATATTTAGCTGGGCCCTCAGCCTGGTTGATCGTCAGCACGGGTCGCATGACACTTTGATCCGGCCCAGGGGAATGGAGTGCGGATGAGAAAGGGAGAGGAAGGGATGGAATGGAGTTTGATTACCTCTTAGTTTTCAGATTTCAAACAGCACCTTTGCGTCAAGGGTGACCCTGATGGATATGCTTTACCGCACGTCCGCCGCCATAGCTCACTGGTATCATCTTCTTAAGCCCCAGAACAGCGGGAAGGTGTGTAATCACTCTAGGGGGTGCATTGGACACTCTTGGGTCTCACTTGGTTTGGTATCTTCCCAAATTTGACCATTTTGTTTGCTGACGCACCCATTCATTCAGAAATGGCCCTCATCGGTGGAGGTGATTTTTCGATGAAAATTTGGGTCGGTTTCCATCTGCTCCAGAGCCCATTCAGCGAACACACGTCGTTGTCTATGGCCGTTTACCTTCACCTCCTGGGTCAATTGAATTTTGTACGGGTGCAGGCTCAAGTCACGGCGCGACGCAAAATTCGCTAAGTTGGGGTCTGCGAAAGGCCGAGTTCTTGTGAGCACCGGGAAATCGACTGACCCGGATTCTCCTGCACACTCTCACGGACAGCGGCGATGTTTTCGGCAGATCTTGCGTCCCGATTACGTACGGGTGTTGATTTATCATTTACTGAACTGCCGGACTCAAATTTGTCCACCAGACTGTGAATAGTCCTCTCGGTAGGACGATTATGGCGACCGTAAAATGGGCGAAGCGTGCGGAACGTTGCCCGAAAAGAATTCCGGTTTTGATGAAATAATTTTATCATTTGCACGTGTTGTTGAATGCTATCTCCATCCTTGGTAATTTGGCAAAACAGATTGAATAAATGACCGCCAATTTGACAGACGTAGCTTCACCAATATGGCTGCCATCAACTGTCAAAGTTCTGAAGTCACTACTGGAAAACCCTTTAGAGTCTTTCAACTTGCAAGGATTGGTTTCCATTATGCATGCAGGATGATTACTGTTTGTTCGGTACTTCTTAAAAACATAAGCCACGAGGTTAAACGACTGGAAGGCGCAGTTGGTTAAGTGCCTGTACCAAGTTCGAGGGGTCCCAGGTTCGAATCCCAGTAAAATCGAATCTGGTCCAGTCACCATTTGCCGTTGGGAGCAAATCGGCACTGGAGTAGGTTGCTACCTGGCAGTACAATGGACCAGTTTTGAGTCTCAGTGCTCCAGCAGTGTTTCAAAAATCGTCCGTAAAAAAAAAACTAAAAGCATCTAGGTTAATGGTCGTTTCCAATGTTATTCACTTCTCCTGAGGAAGCGCTCAGCTAATTCTCTATCCAGGAACTTCAAATGAGGACCCTTCTTGATCTACTTTAAGGCACTTACAACATTCTATAGCTATTCCAAGCAAATGTTTCCAATCGCTTACTGATATTCAATATCCAAACTCCACCAAAAACACTCTGATAGCTGCTCGTCAGATGCTACAGTTGGCGCTCATGGCGTAAACGCAGTCATTGTTCGGCTTTATTGCTTCGTTTTGGATCCTCCACAAACGGATAAGAGCCATAAAACGAAACCAATTTGTGCTCAATAGCGCTATTTAAATGCGCACACGACAAACGACACGATAAATCCATCTGCTAATCGCTTATGCCCACATAAGGTGGCACACTGTTCCCATGTACCCGCTTAAGTGTCCCCAATGAGATACCAGTCGATCGGGCTGCTCATGTGTACACCTCTCCGATGAGAGCCAGAGCCAAATGTTAAACATGAAAGTTCGCCCGAGAGATACCCCATCGTACCGTAAGTCGTACGGAGAGCACATGCACATCAAAGGTGCCACAAATTGGTTGCAACCACTGCCACCGCATCGGAATAAATTGAGGACATTCGCCCGCAGTAAGGTGAACTGGTTGGTGCAACAGAGAAACTCAAGTCTACCTTTGACATTGATACGATGACGGTGATAGTCAGCCGCAGCTACTACAACGCTCCACCGCACTGACTACACACGCGGCGGTGGTGCTGTTGGACCCGCCTGCTCTTAGCGACGGCGGCGGCGGCCGACGAATGCCACGTTAACTTGGGAATATTGCTGGTTTTGGTGGTTCCGATACGGTTAAGTAGCATCTAGGGATCTCTGGGTGTAGATAGGAAGCGGTAGTGCCACGCCCATAACAAACCCCAATAATCGTAAACCGCCCTCCCCTCCCCGGTCTGAGGTGATAAACAAGTTGAATGTGAGTTACGTGTACGAGTATGTGGCCGCCACAACTAATTGCAACTGATATCACAAAACCGGAAACATCAGTAATTCAAATCAGTCATGCGTTGCAATCACCAGAGTGGGGTAATTGGGTGTATCGCCACGGGTGTTGGTGAACGGTGTGGTGCTCCGACGATGACGGCGACGGCAGTGGCAGTGGGAGTTCTAGCGAACGCAATGATCAATTGTTCAGTTGGAAATACTGAACGAGTAAATCGGTCTGAATGTGCCCTGGAGTTGTTTTGAAAAATCTTATCTAAATTTGATGATCTTAAAGGTACAGTCGGTCTTAGGATTGAATTGGAGGAATTGACCGATGGATATTTTTCAAGTTTCACAGAAGGCCACAAAGGTCGTGTCTAGATGTTGATCGGGTGACGGTTTAGAAAGAAAAATGGTAAGAGGTTCGTGTTCTCCAACTGCTGGAATCTTGTGCGCCATCTAGTTTTGATCTTTGTAAGCTAGGTCGCATCCCGGTCCACCTCGGACTGTAGCGCCCTAAGAAGAAGCAGAAGCTAGGTCGCATCAACACAGTTTGACCCTAAATGTGCACCACAATCTTTTTTTTCGGAGGATTTTTGAAACACTACTGGAGCACTCAGACTCAAAACTGGTCCATTGTACTGCCAGGTAGCAACCTAATCCAGTGCCGTTAATTTGATCCCAACGGCAAATGGTGACTGAACCAGACTCAATTTCACTGCGATTCGAACCTGGGACCCCTCGAACTTTTTACAGGCACTTAACCAACTGCGCCAGTCCAGTCGTCGAAAACAAAGTTAATACGCTTCTATCCGGTTTTTCGAATCTGGTCCAGTCACCATTTGCCGTTGGATCGGCACTATCACTAGAGCGGTCGATCAGTGGTAGTAGTCTGACTGTAGGTATCACAATGGACCAACATGGTCTGAGTGTGTTGGGGAATTCACTAGAAGCCGCCCAACCTAACCTACCTAAGTCGCGCAAAATTTGATGGCTGTTCATTGGTGCCTTTCGCGAGGTAGTGCGCTCATCAAAGCTAACTTCAGCGAATTTATGGTGTTGCGCATTATGTGGCATGGAGCACTGTTGTGTTGAAACTAAACCTCTTTCACGTTAGGCTGCGGCCACGCAATGAGCGATGAGCGATTGAGCGATTGAGCGACGAGCGAATGTGCGACGAGCGATAGAGCGACGAGCAATAGAGCGACGAGCAGTAGAGCGACGAGCAGTAGTGCGACTAGCAATAGAGCGACGAGCGACGAGCGATTGAGCGAAGAGCGACGAGCAATTGAGCGATGAGCAATAGAGCGACGAGCGATTGAGCGACGAGCAATAGAGCGACGAGCAGTAGAGCGACGAGCAGTAGAGCGACGAGCAGTAGTGCGACTAGCAATAGAGCGACGAGCGACGAGCAATTGAGCGATGAGCAATAGAGCGACGAGCGATTGAGCGACGAGCAATAGAGCGACGAGCAGTAGAGCGACGAGCAGTAGAGCGACGAGCAGTAGTGCGACTAGCAATAGAGCGACGAGCGACGAGCGATTGAGCGAAGAGCGACGAGCAATTGAGCGATGAGCAATAGAGCGACGAGCGATTGAGCGACGAGCAATAGAGCGACGAGCAGTAGAGCGACGAGCAGTAGAGCGACGAGCAGTAGTGCGACTAGCAATAGAGCGACGAGCGACGAGCAATTGAGCGATGAGCAATTGAGCGACGAGCGATTGAGCGACGAGCAATAGAGCGACGAGCAGTAGAGCGACGAGCAGTAGAGCGACGAGCAGTAGTGCGACTAGCAATAGAGCGACGAGCGACGAGCGATTGAGCGACGAGTGATAGAGCGACGAGTCTAAGCGATGGGTGGCCATTTACTGAACGTCATCGCTGAGCGATTAGTTGCGAAAATGTAATTTTCAAGTTTAGTGCTTCATAGTCTTTTAGTTCAAAGCCCCGCTCATATGAATAATCCTCTGGCTGCCACAGATTCCCTTCAATTGGATCCGGAACAACTGTCTGCTTTACCAAGCTCATCGTTTCAAAAAAAATCACAAATGTATCCAACTTAATTTCACAGCTTTTCGGTGACATTTTTATTTTTAAAACCCTTGTGGCTGTCCTTCCATAGAACTGGGCGGTTTTGAACAGCTGAGATCAAACTTTCTACGTTTAGTTTCTCTATATTCTTGTTTCGTCGATCAGCGATGGACTACAAAATTAAAACAGATTTGGTTGCCGAGAGACGTCTCTCTGTCGCTTAAAAAACATCACAAATCGCTCAGTGCTTATGTGGCTACCTCCATATGATTTCATGTGTTTTGATTTTTCTGCGTCGCTCTATCGCTCAATCGCTCGTCGCTCATTGCGTGGCCGCATCCTTAAGGACGTTCGTTCGAGGGTTGATTCATAGCGTAACACTCTGGCCTGTCTCCTACAACGATTCCACTAGCTCACAAGGCACACGAATCAGTGACTTGTTGTGGGTGTAATGGCGTCTCTTTTAGCAATGTTCACTGTAAATCCAGCAATTTTGCTCACAACCAGAAGTGGACCTAGTCGTTGGACAAGCGAACTAAAGCTTCGCGGAATGAAGTGTCAAAGTAAATTCGCGCAATTTTTGAAAGCGGAGCAAAGCATATTAACAACAAATTCAACTCTCGCTTGTCAAATTGGCTGTCACAACGAACAATGCTGCCAAATTGAGAAGCAAAACCTAAAAAAAAACACCCTTTACTTTAAAGCATTTTAAAGGATGACTTCATTTCATGCGATTTCGTTTTATTTGCTTAGATAGGCACCCGAAATTCATTGACAAACAAAATTTCTTTCAGAAGAGCTAACAACGCTTGTGGTCGCAATTCCATCAGTTCCTTGAACCCGTGGTATTTAACGTCTCCCCACCAAAGACAGCCATCATTTCATTAAGTCAACAAGATGATTGGTGACCTTGGCGTCATTGATTCTGAGCATGCTCTGGTTTCAGTCTGCCAATTTCACAGGGACTCAACGCTCGAAACAACTTCCAAGAGTTAGCCTTCGCTTAATTACCACTCAGTTTGAGGGAAAAATCGTATTTATCTTGGGAAATCTTCTTTTCATCATTCATTCGTTTGATGCCAAAATTCCATTAGCAGTTGAGTTCAAGTTTTGACTGTCAAAATACCGTCGCCGCGTTGATGGCGCTCTCACACAACAACGCCACAATTAATTGGCAGTGTGTTAATCTTTTTAAATTATTTAATTATGACATCTCTGGCACTCGGTGCTCGCACTAACCACCACGGCAAGTGTTCGGCTTTGTGACTGTGCCTGCCTCGGGCGTCCCAGCGAGTGTGGCGCATGTACACTCTGTGCAAAGAGGGGAAAGAGATACTGAAAGAGGGCCGAGATACACCTTGCGACAGAGTATCTAAATCATATTTCTGCTCTTGGGAGTCTTATGTCATATCTCGGCTGTTTGCGCCCAAGACGAGAGTAAACTTGAATTTTGTTGGCTCAAGTGGCAATTTGCATTTTCGACTGAAATGTCAACAGACCTCAACTATCTATTTGCACTTCGAGAGCTATCTGGATAAGAAAGTGTAGCTTTGCTCGATGAAGTCATACGCGCCCTTGTGTGCGAGTGCGAATTGATCCCAATTCTGAATAATCCGGCGACGGCGGCGGGAACACGCAATCCCCCGATCGGTTGTGGAGATACATTTCAATCTGCAAACTGGAAAATTGCTGCTTCATCTTGGTCTCTTCAGTCTCCAAGCAGACTGTTCGCTGGCCAGGGAGTGGGAGATGGAGAAGGATATCACGACTGAAGTACGTCACGGCTGCCAAGGGGTTGAGAGATTAAAGCAATTCCCCCGCTCGGTGGTTGACAGTTTTCGAGCAATCTGTGGAAGTGCAAGTGCGTTATATGGAATTCATTCCGTCGGTGGGGGAGTGATGGCTCTTCCGGCGAGCACAGGCACACTCTTAATAAACCACAGCGCGAGCGTTCCACAACTCTGCTCCGACACTCTGGCTCTTGGCTGCTTGTTGATGCAGACAGAGAATGCGTGGTTCGACTCAAGTGGAAGTGGTTAACCCGCCACTAAGACTCAAAGGCATGCGGGGAGGAGTGTGTTCTGTTGCGTAGCAGTGCTTCCGGAATTTGCCGGCATGTCTATGCACGGAAGGGGGCAACCTGTGCAGAGAGGGGTAATTAAAATGGGCCTGCGGTTGGCGGAATGCAATGATGATGAGATGATGCCGGGAATTTGCAACGAATGCCACTACTTCGGCCACGATTAAGTGGTCATCACGTTAAGTTCTTTGGTTTAATGAAGTTATTTAATTTCGCATGCTTCGCGGTTGCTTACAAAACATGCTTCCGTCACTTCAGCATGAACCTTAGGTGAGGTCAGGTTACCCACGTCGAGGCCACTCTCAGGTGAAAAATGCACAAGTCTGTGTGAGGTCATCGATGTTGATGGTCGTCTATTTGAAGTAAGTGCGTAATCTTGCCTTGATCTTAACTTTCGTCATAGCCAACATCAGCTTACCAAACCGAACTGCAGAGTAAACATCGCAACGAAATAGCACTCGAACGAAAACAAACGATTGTGGCTTTCATCAAATAGCTTCGAAAAAACGAAACCAAACATCGAAAGATACTTTCTGGTGGCAAACAACAACAACAACTCAGTAAACAAATCATCTTTCTTCAAAAATCAATTAACCTTCGTTGGTTAAACGCTCGACGGATCATCAATCGACTGATACCTTCTGGCTATTCGCGTATATTTTTTATGTGGAAACAGTTAAAGCCGATTAATAGTTCATCATTTGCTCAAAAAAAGGCTTGTGTTTGTGCACAGCTCGTCAGACATCGATGGTCTCGAGGCGAAAACAATTTGGGACGTATCTCGGCAGCAAGTGGAGGGTGAAATGCGTCCAATGATGACGACTTCATTTTGTTTGCCCACTCCCACATAAATTCAAAAGCGGTCCTTAAATGATTTCACGACTCATCCAAAATCAATCAGCCACAATGGAGATAGTCACACCCAATAACGGGCAGATAACTAAGCCCTTCCGCAGTGAATGCGTTCGAAACTGGTTCGCTCCCATTCATTTAAGCCATTCATCCATTTCCATAGTGAAACAAAAAAAATGTGATCCCTACCACTCCGCTTATAACAATATCGCAACACAATCCAAACCAAGCCTAGATCGCTGTTGTCAATTTTGCACAACGTGCGACAACATTTTTTTCTTTGTCATCAGGAGCGGAGCGGTGGGAATTTTGCGGATGGCACATAGTCAGGGCGCTTCTGTTGGCAGCTTGCTTTGAGGTCTTATCTTGCAACTGTGGAAGTCGATGAATAATTTCTTGCATGTTTAGACTGAGCTAGTAATACACTCTGACAATAGGAACCCCTTTTCTCAATTTCATTAAGTTCGTTAACTTTTGCTTTCATGTTCTACCCAGTACTTGTGAAAGTTGATAAATTACTAAATAGCCATGTACGGAAACTTAAGAGAACTGAGGCAACCAAGCGAATACAAAAAAAGGTACACTGTGACTACAGCCTTCGCTTAATTTCGTTAAGTTTGTCAATTTTTGCTTTGATGTTCTACCCTGCAACCGTGGAAGTTAGTGAATAATTTCTTCCAAGTTGGGAGCCAGCTGGTGATACACTGTGACTATAGCAACCACTTGCTCAGATTCGTTAAGTTCGTTCAAATTTGCTTTGATCTTCTACCCTGCAACTGTGGAAGATGATCAATTTCTAAAAATTCCGTGTACGGAAACTTAAAAGTACTAAAGCAACCGAGGGAGTGCGCAAAATGATACACTGTAACTAGTTCGCTCAGTTTCGTTAAGTCCGTTAAATTTTCCTTTGATGCCTTATCCTGCAACTATGCAAGCTGATAAATTATTAAAATGGCCGCGTGCAACTGAACGAAGACACAAAAATGATACACTGTAACCGCAAGTAACCGCTTTGCTCAGTTTCGTTAAGTTCGTCAACTTTTGCTTTGATGTTCTATCCTGCAGCCGTGGAAATTAGTGAATAATTTCTTACAAGTTATGGGCCGGCTGGTGAAACACTGTGGCTATAGCAACCACTTGCTCAGTTTCGTTAAGTTCTCTAAATTTTGCTTTAGTGTCCTATCCTGCAGTTGATAAATGACAATAATGGCCGTATGGAAACTTAAAGGAACTGAAGCAACTGAGCGAATACGCAAAATGATACACTGTGACTAGTTCGCTCAGTTTCGTTAAGTTCTTTACATTCTGATTTGATGCCTTATACTGCAACTGTGGCAGATAATAAATAACTATAATGCCCGTAGGGAAAATTAAAAGCACTGAAGCAACGGACCAAATACACAAAAATTATTCACTGTAACTGTTTCGATTAGTTTCGTTAAGTTCGTTAACTTTGCTTTGTTATTCTATCCTACCACTGCGGAAGTTGATAAATAACTTAAATGGCTGCATGGAGCGAATATACAACAACGATACACTGTGACTGATTCCCTCAGTTTCGTTAAGTTCGTTCACTTTTGACTTTTTACGCCGGAGCAGAATAATTCATTCTCTACGTAAGCAAATGTCAGTCGACAGCTGAATTCTCCTTAAGTTTCCATAAGCAATTGTGAACACTTTTAAATCTGACGATACTTCTGGTTACTTTCGTTCAGTTTAGACATAAGCTTAAGTTTTTTAGTTGAGCCTTTTGCATCATAACCAAACCCAGATGTGAGTCCCACTTCATTGCTTTTTATTTCCTAAATTGAATGATGGTGCTTCGTCCTGTCGCTGTGTCATATAAGAGTCCTTATCCTTTGACTACAAGTGGCGCAAGATGTTGTAACAATTTCTTTATTGCTTTAAGACTGTCGACCGAACGGTTCGGCGGTGACATCAAATCGTGAGGTGAACCGGAGACTTGCCCTATTTTTAAACGATTCAACACGATTTTTCCCTAGAACAACGTTGAGCTTTATGCCAAGTCTTTCTGAGCCAAAAATCTATAGACGACGTGAAAGAAGAACATCCAATAGCCACCTTTTTTCTCAAAGACTTTGATTTATTATTTATCGTTCTGTTCCAGATACGAGGCAGATTAAAATCACATAAAATTCATAAAGAAAATATTTAATTAAGTTTTACGCTCGAGTTCAAGCGCAACGAATATCTAAGCCCGATAAGAATCGCCCCTCAAAGGCGCCTCCACACCGACCCAACCACCCCTGTCGCTGTCTTACTCCACCGCTCAGACATTGTGCGGTGTTCCCCATTCAGTAACACAGCAAAACCGAACCGCAACACGATTGACTATGCCTGTGTCTATTACTTCAGAGTCAATCGACTGCGAACCCCACCGAAATAAGCTTCCTCTAGTCACAACAGTCACTAGCGTACGCAGAGTACACCACAGTACATCGAGTACTACACAGTTTGTGTGCCGCCACTGTCGTCGTAGAGCTTGACTAAACCGAGTTGAACTCTGCCGCCAGCGCGTACGGGTCTCGTTTGAAAAGCAAACGCTAAATAAAAACCAACAGCGCACCACCGAATGAAGCTACAAAATTTTGTTTTTTTTTTTTTTTCTGTTCCCGGACTTGTCAGTTCTCAGCCGTGTACTCCCCTCTTCAGTTGAATTTTTGATTAGAATACGATCGGTTGAGGGCAACGGTTACTCACAAACGCGCTCATAATCACAGTCACCTCTCGTTCGAATACCGTGTGTCGCCAGAGAACGTCTCCGGCGTGTGTGTCTACTGTCGATCGCAGAACTTGCTTGCTTTCATCTTGTTCGGTAGTCTGTCTCTAGACTGAGGATATTCATCTCCTGACCCTTGTGGGGGGAGACGGTTCACTTACAGGTGATAAAATATCGTATTTGTACGGCCTTCGCCGAGAGAACGAGAGTAGTTCTTCGAAGCTTCATCTGACGGAACGTTCTGTGTGTCGGGCTCTAGTGCTTTTCGTTTCTACTCGTATCGCTGCGCTCGCTGATAACGTGTGCGAGAGTCTCATTCGAAGTGAAGAGATAACATGAAAACAAACCCCTAGCCCATTCGTTCGGTTCGGTATATGTTTGCCTGTGTGTGTGTGTGTCTCTTCGGTAGGTGTATCTACACACTCGTAGAGCAGCGATAACGCGCGAAAAAAGTATACCGCACGCGAGACAATTAATTGTTCTCCTGGGAGTGAGATAATAAATGCGAGTTTAAGCAGCAATTAGTGAAGGAGCAACAAAAACAAAACGCCCCATCACGCCAGCGTACACAACGGATTACAGCAGTAAACAACTTTGCGTATGTATCTATGATAGCATTAGGCTCCCCTCATAATTTACATCAGCACCAAAATCATTACAAATTGCACCCCCGATTGAAATTGATTAGGCTAACCCGCGGATAAACTCTCCTCGAAAGAGGCAAAAAAACAACGACAACGACAAGAGGCATTTACAACTCATCTGTGCGCGTGTATGTGCCTAGGAGATACTTTTCACTTCCCTGATAGTCTAAGCTTAGTTTTAATGATGACAACCAACGATCACCGTTGATGAAATGCTTCAGATACTCGCCGAAGATACAGAGATACCCACTTTCGTGGGTAACCATTTTTAAAGGTCGACCGCGATGACGACTCGCGCTGGTATCCATCCACTCACAGCCACAGCGCTTTGGAGTGATTACTTAATTAGATATGCGTGGATGGAATTATAATTTGCATAGAAATTATGAGTAACGTCGCTCTCCGTCGGTTGGGGGGCCCGTTTGGCAGTTCGGAAGTGTTTTGTTCTAGTTTGTTCCATATTAGATATTCGAGAGAAGATAGGACAGCGCACGAGGTGCGGCTGTGCGCACAGGGAAAGTAAGACACACAGTCGCTGAATTTGGGCCGAACGAGAAGAAATTTGCAAGCAATTTTGGGGCTCAGTCATTTGTAACGGTCCGCATAGATACATAGTGGGCGACATTCGGGTACGGTCTCGGCCGAGTATGGAAATAAATGCTTATTTTTGGTGATTTGACGATTGGGTGAGCACTTCGGGAGCTCTTAACGTTGACTTTGACAATTTAATTTGCATGGCACGACGTCAGTTGAGACGATTGTTTCAAAAAAGAACGCAATGGCGGTCGTGGATTTCCCAGCGGATGTATGAAATTGAAATTGCTTCGTTTTATTTTGTCTCTGGGATTGCTAATTGATGATTTCAGTTTGATGATGATGATGATGTAGGAAATGAATCTTGTTGGGATCGTGGTTATTTACGACCGCTGTCGATGACGGAATTCGGATTGAAACGCGGCTGAGTTTTTGTCTCACCAAGCTCTACGTTAAAGAGCGTGGCCAGTTCTTTGTATGACCAAATCCTTCTTTGAAGACCAAAAGTGTACATCGCGGTAGAACCTTAACGAGTTGTTGCCATTCGTGGTCAATGGACACCTCATTTTCGGGACAAATTTGGCAAAATGCTTATGATTCACAAGGAGGCGAACATGGTGATTGGCTGACTGCTAGACCATTGATAGACTGGCAAAATTTTCCAGCTCTGTGATCGAAAACTTGAAGAGTCTAGCACTCCCTGCGGATTCCCAAGTTATTCGTCACCGAATTTAGTTTTTATTTTGTTGTCAATTTGAATAAATTTTGATCATTTAGCATGAATAATCCCCAACATTAATACGAATACAGTCTGTCCAAAAAGTGTGCCTACACATGTTTTTTTTTTTAGATAAATCATTTGTAAAGTTTTCTTTTTTAAATGATAAAAACATGAAATTGTATACGATTTTATAGTTGAAAGACGAGGAAAAAGGACGAACTTATTAAAAAATCTAGGCCATACATTGATGGGAATAGATTGATCGCCAAAAATTTGCTGAATTTAGTGATTTGTTGCAACAAATTGCGGTAGGTTACGGTTGCTATCCCCCATGAATAGGGGAGCCTCAACGTGGCCAGTATGTTATGGCGGGGGTAAATAGGGGCTGCCCGCAGGGTGGCGTCTTGTCTCCTCTGCTTTGGTGCATGATGGTTGACTCTCTGCTCGATGCTCTCAATAGTTCTAACATCTACGCCCAGGCCTATACGGATGATGTAGCTGTTCTGTCTGTCGGATCATGCCTAGCGGATGTATATTCAAAAGCGCAGGCAGCTCTAGACGTGATCGGCGATTGGTGTACCAGAAATGGGCTTTCAGTCAACCCTCTTAAAACCGAGGTTGTCCGTTTTACGAGGAGGAGGAAATTGACTGGTTTGACTCAACTAGTACTAAAAGGTGTCACTATCCGCCTTTCCGATGAAGCTAAATATCGGTGTCATTCTAGAAAGGAAGCTTCTGTGGAAAAAACACATCGAAACGAAAATTGCGAAGGCACTGTCAGTTTTCTGGCAGTGTAAGGGAATTTTCGGCAAATCATGGGGTCTATCACCAAAAAGATCCGTTTGAAATTATTGCAAACAACGTACTGATCTTTTCAATTTAAATCTTTATTGAAATACAAAAGCAACCGATTTTCTTTCGGGTCTGAATTCTACGGTATTCTAACAAAAACTGCTTATTTTACATATTCATGATAGTATATATAATGCGTTAAAACAGTGCAAGAAAGAGATAATAAGATTATAAACAATAATTAAGCTCAGATTAATTCAATAAAACAATTCAATTAGTACTTCAACTTCATTCAGTTAATAGTCTCTCCTATGCATTGGTCATTTGGTGGAATAAGCTTCAAAGAACGGTCTGTCTCGGCTGCAAAGGGGCCTTCCCTAGGATGCCTGGCTCTGCTCTTGATGCCCTGCTGAATACCCCCCCCCACCTAGATGTCCACATCGTGGGGTGTACTCTCAAGGCCATTTTCCGTTTAAAAAGAAGTGGTTTTTGGTACAACTCGCACTGGAGTTTCGATGACTTTGAGCATCGCATTTCCTTTGACTGCAGTCTTATGGATATGTCGTCTGACGCACGGACACCTGGACTCCAGCTGCCGCCTGATGCACGGACACCTGTACTCCAGCTGCGACGAACATACAAAGTCGACTTTCCCTGTACTCGGGACTGGCTCTGGCCAGAATCTGAGCCAGGAAAGGAATGTAGCCGAATTTTCACGGACGGCTCCAAGACCAATGAAGGATCTGGTGCTGGTGCCTTCGTGGAGAGCGACAACTTTAGACTGCACACCTCGTTAGGTCAATATGCGTCGGTTTTCCAAGCGGAAATGCTGGGCATGCTTTCGTCTTCCCAAGTCTTCCTCGTCCATTAGGATCGCATTGGTGATCCTAATGGCTACGTGCTATATTGTGAAGAATAGGTGAAAGGGACGAAGTATTTGCGTCTGTAGCGACAGTCAAGCTGTGCTTAAGGCCTTGCTGAACCCTTTCCAGGATAGTTCAGGAACGCAAGTCTTCTCTGAATTTGATCGGTAGCTTGAATTCGCTAAGACTTGTCTGAGTTCCGGGCCACCACGGGATCACGGGAAATGAGATCGCTGATGAATTTGCTAGGCGAGAATCAGATGAGGCATTCTCAGGACCTGAACATACGCTGGGACTGCCCGCGTCCTTGGTTAGGGCTTCCGTCGATGGTTGGACTTCTCGAGAGCACAACCGCAGGTGGCATGACTCTCCAGGATGTAGACAGACCAAGCGCATGCTCGCCAACGTCTGTAGGAAATTCTTTAGGGAACAGCTGAACGACATAAGACTCTGACGAGGATACTCCTTCAGGAACAGCCAAACGACCAGCAGAAGGCCAAGATTCCGTCAGAAGCAAAAGGTGGCCCAACAATCTGGTTTCAGGCGTGAGACTCCGACGAGGATACTCCTTTAGGAACAGCCGAAGGCCAATATGGCGTCACGGCTTTCCTGTCATCTCTTAACAGAAAAGATTGGAGACAACTTACGGGCGTACTAACGGGGCACTACACCTTCGCCAAATACCTCAGTGTGCTTGGCCTAAGTGGTGAAACCCTCTGCGACGCCTGTGGAGAAGAGGATGACACTACAGAGCACTTCCTCTGCCATTGTCCCGCCTTTGCTCGGATCAGGTGGCAGTTATTCGGTGCTGATGAGGTGAGAGCTGATGATGATGTAGGCATCACAGAAACGCCTGCTTTTTTCCCTATAGAAGACCCAGAAACTCCAGCAAAAGTAGGTTGCTGCCTAGTACTACAATGGACCAGTTTTTGAGTCTGAGTGCTCCAGGGTAGTGCGACAAAAAGAAAAAAAAAGCCTCAAGGTCGTAACACTTCCCGATAGGTATCCTCTGCCACGTCTCACGGACTCTCTCGACTTGACTCTTGCGTATTATCAAATTTCTATGGCAACAGAGGACATACCTAAAGCGGCAATTATAACACCGGCTGGGTTATATAAGTTGGAGCGAATAACTTTTGGGCTACGCACCGATGCCTCAACAGCGCTTTGTCGATTCTATATTCGGTGATTTGGATTTCGTCTTCACCCTTATAGACGCCATGCTTATAGCTTCAAACTTTCAAGAAGAACACTTAAAGCACCTGGAGGAAGTTTTTAGACGACTTGATCAAAACGGCAGCACTCTGAACGAAGATAAGTGCAAATTCGGAAAGCAATTAATTACATTGTGGGCGCCGTGGCCGTGTGGGTTCGTGCGTCGCCCCATGCGCATTAGACTTTCACAGTCTAGGTTCGAATACAAGTTCAGACAAACAATTTAAAAAAGAAAAAATTGTTCGCGGCTTCACCTCTTTCGAGTCACTGACAATGCTCAACGAGTATTACTGTCTAGAAAAAGCTTCTCAATCTCGCCGTTCGGAGTCGGCATTATTATTACTATTATTATAACATTGTCTTCAGCCAACTCAACCGATTCATCGCGAGCTGATGGTCCTAAGCTGGCCTGCGACTGTAGCTTGCTTCTCTTACCCTACCCAACTTAATTTAAATTTATCGATTAATAATTATTTAAATTTTTAAGTTCTTGAGTCTCAATTCACTGACTCAGCAAAACCAAAAATAAGAAGAAATTCTGAATTCGATTGGCGAATTTCAAGAAATGGTGCATACTCATCGACCACGTGCACCTGCAGATCGAAAAGACCTTTCTGCTGAACTTTGCTTGTCACTGACTCCCTCCAATTAGCACGCGTGTAAATTTTGCGATGATTCATCATCTCGTTTTCGACTTCAATTTAACAGTTCCATTTCTCCGCTTTAATCAAATGCAAATGCGACAGTGAATAATTTAATATGAAAGCGATAAAACAAAATTTAATTTTCTGCTCAAATTCAAACTCCTCTCAGGGGAGATTAAATTTACCATATTTGGCAGAGACTCCGGAGACCGGATAACCGAGGAGCGGAGCTGTTGCCAGCAAAATTTGAATAAAATTCGGATGGTGGTGGGATCATGGGTGGGAATGTGATGTTTTGCTGTTGACATTGAAAATTTGATAATCATACAGAATCCAATGCATTGTCGTCTAAGCCCACTCATTGAAAGATAAGATGAAGGGGGGATTTGACTAGAATCTGCCAAGAAAGGGGCGTCTTTTGTTTGATTGACTTTCGACCAGACTTAAAGTGATTTGGTGAGATTTCCGCATTCTTTGTCGGATATTTGGTCTTGGTTGCGGAGAAAGTGAATAGAGGGGAAGACAAATGACCCCAAACTGTTATGAAGTGGATATAGGACGGGAGGAAAAGCTCCTTCGACTAAACTGGGACAGCCGTTTCGAGCACATGAGTATCAATGCGCTAGCTATGAGAGTCTTTGAGTCCGATAAGAAGAAAAAAGCAGAGAAATATCTCGCAGGCAGGCAGAGAATAAGAATGAAGCTCCCTTTTAGTCTCCCCCCAACGATTGTAATAATCTAATGACAACTGAGGAGAGTATTGGCAATCTTCGTTGCCGTGCGCTCGTTATGAGAGGGACGAGTGTTCGAAACGAGACGAGAAATTTGCACAGCAGGTTCTTTAGTAATCTAATCTTCGAAAAGGAAGAAAGATTGAACTTCGGTTATAAAGATCAAGTGATCGCGGATGCAAACAACTTTGTCTTCATGACTGAAATGAGCGTGCATAACAATGATGGAAAGGCAGCGTTAACTGAGGCTTCAGCCGTCCATTGTTTTCAAGCCCGGGAAGTTAGTAAGTAAATTTATCCTTCTTATGACCTAAATTATGAAAGTAAATGCTAGTAAGTAAGGTTTGAATACTTGGCTCAATATCTCCTGGTTAGAGGTCCAGACTCAAGATCCAATGGCTTAAGTTCCAGACTCACGATCTTCTGGTTTGAATTCCACACTCAAGATCTCCTGGTTTAAGTTCCACTCTCAGGATCTCCTGGTTTGAGTTCTAGACTCCAGATCTTTTGGTTTGAGTTCCAGACTCAAGATCTCCTGGTTTGAGTTTTAGACTCACGATCTTCTGGTTTAAGTTCCCGATTCAAAATT
Organism: Myathropa florea; assembly: GCA_930367185.1. NCBI lineage: Eukaryota > Metazoa > Arthropoda > Insecta > Diptera > Syrphidae > Myathropa > Myathropa florea. Next base: position 20,732,529 of record OV884003.1, read on the forward strand.
TTCTGGAACTCAAACTTGCTTACGAGCAGAAGTAGTTTCAGATGATCTTGAGTAAAAAACTCAATGGCCGTTTACTTTCAAAACAAACCGAAACATCACCACGATCAATGACCCTTAACTCGACCGATCATTTGAGGGAACGACTAGAATGAACATAAGGAAAATGACGAAACTAAACGATAAGTTTCCAACATCGACACAAATCAGTCTACAAATCTAAATAAATACAAATATGAAAACCCTACAATTGAACAAAAGAATCAACAGATTTCAAAAGACGGCGCAGGAACGAATGAAAATAATGCATTCAATTGCTTTCCGTACGTTGATTTTTATAACGCGCCACGGGTCAAATGGAACGCATTCAAAGTCTGTTGGCTGATGCCCATTTGTTAGATGTTAATCTAAGTGATTCATCGGCTTCGTTCTGAATTTAGTTATTTTTTCGTCGCAGATGGGATCAGGTTTCATTGGGGTCTTTGGTGAACTTTGACATTTGACGGTGTACAGCCTCGGCCAAATGTATTAGGTACCCTTTAAAATTCGTTAAATCTTCAAAAAGCAAAAAAATTAATGAACTGAGAGGAAACGGATAAAATCGTTTTCAACCTCAGATAGTGTCGCCGAAGATCATAAATTTTAAACTAATTACTTCCGATAAGTAATTTGGCAGCAAGGACAAAAAGATGAGGATGTCTAATATATTTGGCCAAGGCTTGATCTTGATGGATTTGTAACACAGAAACGAAACTATGCCGATTGTTACGGGTCAGCAACTTTCCTCCTTTTGTGGGTGTTTACAAACGACTGGGGAATCCGCCTGGGCAGGTATGATTTCGTTCTTCTCTTCTTCTTCCTCTTCTTTAGCTGACGATGCAGTGCAGGTTGGACCTGAGCCTCAGTCACCATTCTTCTCTATCCAGCATGGTCCTGTGCTAGTTGCCTCCAGTTACAAACTTTCAGCTGATTGAGGTACCCCTCCAGTTGTGTCGACGGAGGCGTAGTCTTCCTTTACCGCGTTGAAGTCGAAGACTTTCCGGACCAGAGCGTTGTTGTCCATTCGCTCTACATGAATTAAGATAGCCCTAAACGACGAACATGCTCGCCGAAATTGCTCGTTTGCGTTATCCCCTAAACGGCGAACATTCACTTTGTGTTGTTTCTTCAAACCGTCAACATGTGTGATAGGGAAGCGCAAGTGGTGAATTCCTCGATAAAATCGTGGCTGACTGTTGGCATTGTGCTTAACACGTTGAGTGCCACCATACAATCCGAAAAAACTGGTCCACAGGCCACGGATTTTTTTTTACTGACACTTCGAATACACTCTGGTCTCACGCGGCACAGCAAGCCCAAATTCGTTTGAGACTCGTAGTGTTTCAAAAATAAACCGAAAAAAAAAAAAAAATACTGCAGAAAGACTGGGAATATCAAGGGCTTCCATAGAGATGTCTGAGATGTCCAAAGACACAGCGGTTGCCAAGAGTTATGCTTCAGAAGTTTTTTTTTAGATGACACCAAGTCTGTTCTGACATCAACCATTGTACCAATTTTTAATGGCATGCGCAATTGGCGACAACTAACAAGAGATCGTGTGAGCTGGACAGGTTTGTTGGTTGAGACCCAGGTCCACCACAGACTGTAGCGCCAGCTGAAGAAGAAGGAGATGAAGAACCAGAAGTTTGGCTCCTTAAGAATCAAATTTTGTCAGATCATTCTGGAGGTCATTCTGGACATGATGCCAGTTACTAATCTCCAGTTTTTCTTCTTCTTCTCTTACCAACAGCTTAGAAACAGCTGAGAAAGAATTAACCCTTCAAAGTCTGTATCTTTTGGTGGCGGATAGGTAGGTAGTTAAAAGTGGCGGAGGACATACAGATCCTGTTTGTCCTACCCAATTAGGGCCATGAAAGCGCCGTTTTGATACCACATCATATGGGATACCTAATTTGTGAGAAGGGGGAATTTTTTGAAGGCTAGCAGACTATGAATGTTTACCTCCGAGAGGTTTTTAGGGGTGTTAAAGAAGGCTTTGCCCAGAGTGCGTTGTCTGACTCTAGCTAAAGCCGGACATTTGCATAGAAAGTGCTCGGGGGTTTCTGGCTCGATTTCCACCCGGCGGCGGATAAATCAGTCTGTAGTCAATTTGCTCCGCAGTTTTCTTGTTCACCAGAAAATATCGAACGTGACCTGCAAATCATACCCATCAAGCAATGCCTCCCAAGTCGCGATTCCTATACTGACCAGATGATGGCATGCCTTCGCTTGTAAAATACACGATCGAATGAATTTGCAAAAAAAACCCAAATGACATCAGGTTCGAAGCACAGCAGACTTACATGTAATTACTGCAATTTCCTATCGAATTTCCTGAAAAAGCTCAACAAGTTCGTATCCCCTGCACAGTCTAATAAAGCTTTATGACCTCAGGCCTTATCAATTTCATGTTTTCCCGCGTATCTAATCTGTGAACTTAGAAAAATCTTATCTCGCCAAGAAAAGATAAAGCGACTCACTATCCCACGCCAAAGTCTTGCGGGACCAATGAACTTCAAGTTCAGAGCGTGCTTCCATCCATTAAAACAGTAATCTTATCGCCAAACGATTATCACCACAAAATATCTTAATTAAATGAAATGCCTAACACCCATAATCTGCCGAGACTGTATCTGAAAGTGTACCTGAAAGAAAAAAAAGCAGAACCACTCAAAGCTCTCATGGCCAATCGAAGAGATGAGTGCTGCGAGTTATGAGTCTATAACACTAACCGGCAATTACAAAGTCGTTAACATTCAAGATTTTGCTAGCGTTACCTACCTCCGGGGGATACATAAACACGGCACGTTCGCAAGCCGACGTCGCGGTGGTCTCGGGGGAGAGAATAAATACCAAGAAAATATCATCAAGTATTTATGACGGCGGAGCTTTCATGGCCGAAAGCAGACGCCGCCGTATCTGTGTAATTGATTAACTAGAACCATCAGTCCAATTGGCTTCTACGCTTTGATAGAGCAAACTTCGCCAAGGTGAAGCAAACTTCCGTCAGTTCTTCTTCCGAAAGTTGGACTGGAGAGGGAGACGCTATTTTCCACGGAAAAGTTACCAAATGCTCTTTTGAATAATTTAAGAGTCCTCCCGTCGGAAGTTTTGTGCTGCGGAATTAAGAGACGATGATGAAATGAAATTTGAAAGGAATGCCTTTGGGCCAAGTTGGTTGGAGATTCTGCAGTAAACGATTTAAAGTTTCACTTCTTTTGTTTTTTTTTTTCGCTTTCTGTTTCCGTCACGATGGTGGAAGTGATGGAAGACAGTAGATATCACATCTCGAGGAAATGTTGTGATAAGGAAACACTTGGGAAATATTTCAAGAGCAGATTGTGTAACAATATAAGTGTTGCCTTATTTGAACGTATGCATTGAAGTCGGTTGTTGGGACAGTGACCTCAGTTGTGATTCAGGTTAGGACCTGGCAAGGGACTTTCAAGCCTCATCTTTGACTCTGTACCGCTCTTTGTGGCTTCAGAGGAGAACAAAATAATTGTGTGACCAGATAAAGATGCGTGCATTCATCTAAGACAAGTGGGTGACACCGAAAACTGGTACTAATCAACAGAAAAGAAAAAAAGGGATAAAACAGTACGGTCTACAGCTACAATTTTAAGGCAGTGAAGGAGTTTGTCTACCTAATTGTAAGCCGCCATTTCATCAGCCAAATCGCACCAAACAGTCAAGCTTTGTGGATGCATTGAAGCCTGCATTGAACACTTGTGGACTGTGTTCGCTCCAATAAGGAAGCAATCTTTTTACTTGTTGGCATAGCCGCTGAGCCAAAAATGGACTTCGTCGGAGATTATGATTTCTTGACCGCAATCCGGATCTCCGGCCAACATTATCTGCCCCCAATTAGCTAACTCACGCCGTTGTCTATGGTCGCCCAGCTTCAATTCTTTCGTCACAGAATCTTATGCGGATGTTGGTCTAAATCTAACCAAAATTAGCCGGATCGACTTCCTGCGATGCCCAATTCATCTAATCAGCGTCGAATCGACATTTCTGGGTCTTCTTCGGCACTGGCCACTCCGCCAGCTATGTCCTCTTCATTTCGCACCAATCTCTGTCTGGCTGATGGCTTAAGACCCAAAAGAGTGTTATCACGCTCAAACCTTTTCACTGTGGGACGAATTGTCTGCACAGTGAAACCATGATTACGACCGACCTCATGACGAAATTCACGTTGCGTGAATTTCGATAAAAATTTTTAATAATTTCCACACAACCGGCAAGTTTGAAACGATGCATGACGAGATGGCAAACCTTAATCGCCAAATATAATGGCTTGTGATACAAAGTGACTATAGTAACCGCTTTGCTCTGTTTCGTTAAGTTCGTTGACTTTTGCTTTGATGCCATATCCTGCAACTGTGGAAGTTGATAAGGAACTATAATGGGCTCGTACGGAAATTTAAAAGAAATAAAGCAATCGAGTGAATACACAAAAATTAAGCAGTTTCGTTAAGTTCGTCAACTTTTGCTTTGAAGTTCTGCCATGCAAATGCGGAAGTTGATTAATAACTATGATGGGCGTACGGAAGCGACGTAACTAATATACTAATGCAACACTCTGTGACCATAGTAACCACATTTCTTAGTTTCGTTAAGTTCGTTGACTTTTGCTTTGATGCCATATCCTGCAACTATGCAAGCTGATAAATAACTATAATGGGATCTTACGGAATCTTAAGAGAACTGAAGCAACCGAATTAACACACAAAAATTATGCAGTTTCGTTAAGTTCGTTAACTTTTGTTTTGAAGTTCTGCCATGAGGAAGTTGATAAAAAACTATGATGGCCATACGGAAACTTAAGAGAACTAAAGCAACCGAGTGAATACACAAAAATTAAGCAGTTTCGTTAAGTTCGTCAACTTTTGCTTTGAAGTTCTGCCATGCAACTGCGGAAGTTGATTAATAACTATAATGGGCGTAAGGAAACGACGTAACTAATACACAAATCCAATACTCGGTGACCATAGTAACCCCTCCTCTTAGTTTCGTTAAGTTCGTTGACTTTTGCCTACTTGTGCGAGGGAAAAATGAATAGATTTCTACGTATGCAAATCAAGTTTCCATAAGCAATTACTCTGAAATTTCTGTGGCCACAAACCATAACCGGTAAACTCAAGTTAGGACGAAAATGAGTTACAAGTACCATTATGTTCAGCATGTTTAAATCTACTTTCACTCAATATTTTATGTCTGTATCTTTTTTTAAACAAAAGTTATTCCAAAAAAAACTAGTAGCCTAAGTGCCTAAGTAGTGTTAATTTGAAACTATGACCGCCTCTCCTGAAAAAAGTATAAAAACCGACTTAAGCGGTTATGCCTTGTGACCACAAATTTGACGATGCCTTGTGACCACAGATTTGACGATGCTTCTGGTTGCTTTCATTCAGTTGTGACATAAACTTTAGTTTTCGTACGGCTATTATATTAACGGCTGCCTTTGAAAGAAAAATTCTACAATACGTCGGATATTTGATCCTGACTGCGACGAAATCTTTTGGGGGCACACTTCTTCGGGAGCATATGTATCTTCAGTGAGGCACCTTTGAGCAACCTACTGGGTTATATTGAAAACTTCAAATGGTTTCCTGGAAGTGGACAAGGGGATTGGCCCAGTTACAACCTACCTTGCGGACCAATGGACCAACGCTGGTCTAAGTGCAATTTTCAGTCACTTCAACCTCCCGCAATACAGACTTAAGCAAAAGATGTGAAGCGGATTCATCTAACCTCACTAACTCTCTGAATCTCAAAACTCCACATTCCGAAGTGAAAATCATTACTCTTCCTCAGCTGCAGCAGCTGACAGCATGAATGACTCAAGGTACCCAGCCACGATATTTACATCGTCGTGCGCTGCCAATAGGATGACATCTTGCAGCCAACCAAAAAGAGAAATCCATAAGCTGCTCGCATAAATGCACGTCATGTACTTCAAATAACAAACGTAAGCCCGTCAACTGACGGCGGACAGCTAAAAATTCACAACCCTTCCTCCTCGCGGCCACAACCGTCGTCGCATTAAAATTACAAAGACACTCCCTCCCTCCCTCCCACGCTGGCGAATAGCATTTTTATGCACAATCCTTCAAAAAGAAAAATGTCCTGCGTCTTGCCATTATGGCGTCCGTTCAACTCGCCATAAAGAGACAAAAGCACCGCACTCAGAAGCATTCCATAAATTGGATTACAAGCACTTAGTGTGTGGGTGTGTGTCTGCTCTCGTGGACAAGTGGCAGCCTTGTGTTCGTCGCGCTGGATCCCTTCAAAAATTCTACCACCGGATACACTGTGGCTCTTGTGACATCTGCTCAAAGAGTGTCTGTTGTTTCGTTCGCCGAAAGTCAACTCCTTGAGACGGTCGTTATGATTTGGAGTTTTTATTTCACTTCTCATCTTCGTCGCCCATCCCGCTCCTTCCCGCCGCCGCCCTTCGCCACTAATTATGTCAAATGATTGCTGCCCTGCTGGATCATTTCAGTTCGTCCATCTCGGAGCTAATATAATTCATGGTCTGTGTGGGAAATTTCTTCCTTTCATGCGGTCTGCCGTCTATTGATGACTTTGGCAAGACGGACGGACCATCATCGGCAGCGGAACAAATGAATGAATTCAATTTGAGCGAGATCTCTTCGCCAGATACGAGATACGAGAACACTGTGACGGTTGAGATAAAATTAACGTTTAAGTGCCCACAGTGCTGTATACTTTAATGAGTACAGAGAGTCACAGAGTGAGTATCTGGGGATTTTATTGCATCAACTTTGTACCGCAGAATGACCTCAGTTGACTCAGCACACCCCTTTCGTTGAACCTTGTCGCAACTGGATGGCCTTGTCGTCGGAAACTCAATCTCCTTTCGAATGCATTAAGAACAATCTTGTTTGCAAATATCCACGGCGAAGTATGCACACCGCAAAACCACCAGAGACCGGGGCCCCGGCAAAACTTGTTTTCATTCGTATCTCCGAGTGAATTGTCTTATCCCGCAGTATTTTGAATTACAAATCGCTGGAAATATATCTGCAGCTTAAATGCGCTGTCGTTGGGGACACCGATAAAGTCTGGTGCTGCATTTTAATACTCGTCAAATGGATGGGAGATTTGTTTGTCTATTCATGGATTCGTGGAAGTTTGTGTTTTGAATGTCATGCAGAGCGGTTAATGCGTCAATAAACAGTTGCACTTTTGATTTGGCTTAGGAACGTGCTGCTTTAATTTGTATTTTATAACGGCGAGCTCTGAGTGAGTTCATTTTTCACACAAGACGGTTGGCTGAATGCATGAGATGATGTGACTAGCAATGACAGCGATTCTAGCGTCTGATTGATTCTGACATTTTGGAATTTAGTCAAATCAGAATGATTCGAGTTTGAGTTGATGACGACGGAGTGGTTCGATGGAATTCGGAAAGACAAGACTTTGAGTTGTCTGTCATCCCACTCCGACACCTTTCAGTTCTCTTTGAGAGTTTTAGCAATATATTTCTGAAAAATTGCAGATGTTTCTCGAAGGGTTCTGTTACTACATCATTCGCGGTATAACCGTAAGTCAGTCACGTTGTAAATGTGTCAAACTCAGGAAGGAAATGATATGTCGTATTCGTAAGGAATGAGGCCCAGGTCCACCTCGGACTGTAGCGCCCTAAGAAGAAGAAGATTCGTAAGGAATGAAGGATACCTAAAAAGGACTTCTTTTTGATTTAAAGTTGGACTGCCAATCGGGATGGTGAGCCATTGGCTGCATGTAGTCTGTTTAGATTCTCTTCATCTTCTGCGTCCCGTCTTCTTTTCCGAGGTTTTTTGAAACACTACTGGAGCTAGGTATCAACCTACTCCAGTGCCGCGTAATTTGATCCCAACGGTAAATGGTGACTGGACCAGATTCGATTTCACTGGGATTTGAAGCTGGGACCCCTCTAACTTGGGGCAGGTTCGAACCAACTGCGCCATCCAGTCGTATGTGTTGTCCACTAGCATACCAATCTCACGAACTTTTTGCACAAACTTGCGTACAGCAGTCGCGGGGGTGCTTAATTTCGGCCAAAACTTCTTTTCAAAAAACGCACTGTTTGGGCTACGCAACACTCACTTTGGAAATAAGTTTTCCAGCCTAGGTAGGTATGTAGGTGATAGGGTGTCCTTGCGACCGGGTCGCGGCTCACTGAGACCAACAGTTGCGTCCTTTGTCCTCTATGTCCTCTACACCTTTGCTGCTTATTAGAACCACCCAGATTTTTGTATACATCTCAGGAGGTGCTTCAGCTCTATTTTTTCCAGATCCTCTAGCTCGCCGACGAAGTTACTGCCTAGTGTTAGCAGTCTCCTCCCCAGTAGGGCTGGACAATCGCAGAGCTGGTGGCGGACGGACTCTATTTCCTCCTCGTCTCTGCAAATTCTACACTAGTTGCTATGGGGAATACCTAACCTTCTGGTATGGGTGCCTATCGGACAATGTCCGGTGAGAACTCCCACCACCGTCCGTATATCCTTGCGACTTAGGCAAATCATTGATAATGATTTCCTCCTGTTCAACATCAGCCATAGGGCTCTCGTCGTTGACCCAGTGTCTAGATTCAGCCATCGCGCATTTGTTCATTTCTTTCGAATTTTCGAATAAGACTTGAAACCAAAATTAGAATGAGAGTAGCCTAAATTTCAGCCGTTCATAAATTTGCCTTAAACCTTAAATTAATTTTTTGAGGATTTACTTACCAGATTTTGTTTGAATTTCAACCTAAACTTCAAGCCAAAATTAAAGCAACAGCGGCCTCTTTCTAAGGCTTCGTTCCCTATTTCCTGCCTTAGGAAACTTAACGGCATATTGACATAAGGTAGTCCAAGAGATTTATCTAACTCTGAGCCCTCTTTTGCCAACACGTCCGCTCTCTCGTTTCCTTGAAGTCCTGTGTGTCTCGGTACCCAGCAGAGAGTCACCGTGTTTGCGTTAGAGATTTCGTTGACGTTCTGTCTGCATGGCTTGATTAGTTTCGACTTTACAATATCCGACGCTATGACTCTTATAGCCGCTTGTTCAAGCCTAAAGCAACTCATTTCGTTCCGCGGAGGTATGACACTGACTTTCTGTCAAGATTTCGTGCGGGGAACAGCTGTCAGTGTCAAAATAATCTGTGATTTAAAAAAAGACCACTAGATGGCCCAACCTGTATAATAATAATAATAATAAATAATGGCGGCGCTACAGTCCGAGGTGGACCTGGGCCTAGCTTCTCAGCAACCACTCGTGTTGTGCGTCCTATTGTTCTCTCACGAGCGGAGGGGACCTACGGTTTAATGCCGACTCCGAACGGCGAGATTGGGAAGCTATTTCTAGACAGTTATTGTCAGTGACTCGAAAGAAGTGGAGCCGTTAAAAAATGTTTGATGTTTTCTTCGAGATTCGAACCGACGAACTCGAGCGTAGGAGTGGTGCGTCGACTCCTACGCTCGAGTTCGTCGGTTCGAATCTCGACGAAACCCACTACGCCACGGCGCCAACCTGTATACAAAATATAACAATGACTAAACCTCCCAATCGTGTCTCCAAAGACTACATGGAGACCTTTACACCGCGATCGTATCTGAAAGCTTCCATAAGCTGAACTTTAACGTAATTAAATTTCATAGTTGAACTAACTTAAGAGCAACTGGATGACGCAGTTGGTTAAGTGCCTGCCCCAAGTTAGAGGGGTCCCAGGTTCGAATCCCAGTGAAATCGAGTCTGGTCCAGTCACCATTTGCCGTTGGGATCAAATTAATGGCACTGCAGTAGGTTTCAACCTGCCAGTACAATGGATCAGTTTTGAGTCCAGTTTTGAGTTTGAACGCTCCAGTAGAGCCCGAAAAAAAGAAACGTTAAGATCTGTGGTCAAGTAATCATCATTTGCAGCTGACATGGACGCCAAAATTATGGAACCTCCTCTTAGAGGTTGTCTGCAATCTCTAGTCAATGAGAATGAACACCAAATTCACGGTTATAAAGTTGAATGCCTTCTACATGCCATTGAAAAACTATCGTGTGGGAAACAGTTCTTCGACCACATTCGTATGAAAATAACCATAGAACTTAACGCCATCAATTGCTCTTATACTTCATTTGAAAGTTCTGCCGACTATTTTCAAAACGGTTAGCCAACAAGCCCACTTCTTTGCGCAATTCGTAAAACAAACCGAAATACCACAAACGACCACTCAAAAGAGCTCATAAAGCCTGGGATGCGGTCGAGAATGTGGCCAAACACCCCGTCCATCTGAGAGAGACTTCCCCCATCGACACTGAATCTCTCTCTGCTGATTTCGAAGTTTAATTTTCAGGATAGAAGTGGAGAAAGCTCATGATTGGGACTACATTCTACCTGACATCGAGAGTGGTTGATGCCTCCGAGCAGTGGGTTCGGGCTGCTCCTTTGTTTCCCAGTACAACTTGTCAGTGATTCCGAACAACAGCCCAGTGCTCCTCAACTTCACACGCCCATTCGGAAGCAATTCTCAAAAATTCGCATCAATGATTCAAAAAAAAGCTATAAACTCAACCCATTTGCATTGTCAGTGCCTACACACAGTGACATCCGCTTGTTGTTTGGGCTGGATTGTGAGAGCGCTTCTCGAATGACAAACGAGGGTGTGCTCCACCATTCGGCACACATCACTAGGCATTCCCAATTCCGACTCTCTGCAGTGTCCACGCAACGGTTTTGGCTCGGGCCCCGCATTCATGGCCGCCAGCGCGGAACGGAACTCAATTTTGATTGCTCCTTAATCGCTCATTATGCGCGGAAGCCTTGCCAACAAAAGTATCTGGAACAATGAAATTAACTTTAAAGCATGACATCCGAATGTGTGATGTTGTGTTCGTCTGTTTGACCGAGTAGACCTCAATAGTTCGCAGTCACTTAACCATGCTCTGGGTGTGTACACACACCATTCATCCAGTCCAGGCCAGCCATGGAATAAGGTCAACACCAAACGGAAGAGACGACTACACTCGCTCACATGTTTTCGCAGGGCTCCGTGACAGAGGGTGGGCCGCCGCCGCCGCCGCCACCGAAGCCGAGCTCTTCTAAACCATCTCCAGAGCCGACGTCCGATGCTTCTGGAGCACATGTTTCAAATGACAAATGATGTGTAACATGTGTGTGCGGCGAACATGACTCGTTCGAGATACAAAATAGAAAACAACAGGCAAAAACGGATAAAGAAAAATCTCGCACACAAAGGAGGGGTGGATGATAACAAAGTGCGCAACGGTTGACGTGTAATTAAATTATCCGAACTTCAGTGTTTGCGATGAGGTTTTAATTAGTAGCCATTGTCCGTGAACCACCCCAGATACAAACACGTGCATCTGTGTATCTGCACCAACACACATGGGCGCTGTAATTGCTGGGCAGGCGATCGGAATCCATTGATGTCAAGTGATGTTAACAATGGTAATTATCGACGCAAATTTAAGTGAAATCCTCTTGGACTTGACCGAGGTTTGAGGTGCAGGGGGGATGGGACTTGTGTTGTCTTCTTTGCTGGCTGCGCCTTAAATGCGTTTGAGTGTGAATAAGTTGCACAAACATTTGAATGCATTCATCGTTAATTTGATCGACTTGTATTCAAATGAGCAGAGTAAACTTATGATGACGTCGATAGAGGTGCCGCCACTCTTGTATCTTGACGGACATCGTAGTCAAAACAAGATAACTTGGTGCTTGCCTGAGTCAATGTGCAGATAAATAGCTTCAACTTAAGCGGCTTATTCCGCCAAATTTGATGCACGCTTCGAACCTAATGGCCGTTGATTAGGCTTGACGATGGAAATAATCAATAAACGGCCGAGCGGCACGCTTCACAGTCGTTTATGTGCTTTAAAGTGTTATGGGGCTTTACAAATCAAAACGGCATCTTTCATCGATAGGAAGGCGATGACGCCGAGGAATTCCGATCACTGATTGATCCAAAACTTTGCCCCCATGGGATGAATTGCCATCGGCATTTGTTTTCAGAGATTCCGATGGTAATCCATCCCATGGGAGCGAAGATGATTGTTTAGTGGATCCCAAGAATAACAAGACTTGTGAGCAAAAAAAAACTGGAGACAATTGCCTTGACTGTAGCGAAATCGTAAACATCTGGAATACGCTGCCTTGAATTGTACAACCCATCATTGCTAAAAAAAAATATTGTGTCATGGCAGATGTGGCAATCATTCTTGTGCGGCAGGATTTAAGCTTTCTCGTTGCGGCTGCGGCTTGTTGACAACGGCTCTGGTTGTTCTTAACGAATTTTAGAAAACTACATCTGCATTGTCCCAATGACATCAATCTTTTAAAAATATATTTACAAGTGATACTTTAAGTTCCCTCAATTGCCTTCTGTTCAAACCATGCTTTTCGAAAAATTGAGTGCCCTCAGGGTGACCAGCTAAGGCCAATAGGAAAACAAATTTAAATAAAATAGAAACGGCATGGGGGATATATTCTGGCTTGATTTTGAAGCCATCATAGCACATCATTCAAATGGGCGCCTAGCCTTCGCTAGCAATCCTTCAACCGATCGGACCAATTTTTGACGACTCGGTCCAATCTGTGTTACCTTCTTCCGGCAGTAACGTCTCGAATGTTGGCCTCGAGCTCCTCCAAAGTGATTGGCTTGTTAGGGTAGGCTAAGCACTTGACGTAGCCCAGAGAAAATAATGGAGTGGTGTCAAGTCGCATGATCGGGGCGCCAAATTAATGAACGCGCGCCTTGGGATGACCCAGTCGCCAAATTTCCTCTTCACAAATTGAAGCATTGAGTCGCTTATATAGCATGTAGGCCTGCTAAGTAAGTAAGTAAGTACTATGCCTGAGACCATCGGTGTCACCTTCCTCATCTCGAAAGGAATAAGCTCCAAAGACGCAGCCATTCCCTAAACTAAACCGCAGCAAACAGTCAATCTTCGTGGATGCATGAATGCTTCGTCGAACTCTTATGGAATGTGTTAGCTCCAATAACCAGAATTTTGCTTATTGACTTAACCGCTGAGCCAAAAATGGTTCCCGTCCGAAAAGGCCAAAGAATCACGCAGAATCCGGATCTCCGACCGAACCGATCAGCGAACTCAAGGCGTTGTTTATGGTCATCCGGCTTCAAATCTTGCATCAGCATAATCTTATACGGATGTTGGACCAAATTCCATCGCAAAATGAGTCGGGTTGACTCTCTGGCGATGCCCAATTTATCCGATCAGTCACAAAACTCTGTCTGGGTCATGGCTTAAGACCCAACAGAGTGTTATCACGCTCAAACTTTTTCACTGTGGGACGAATTGCCTGCACACTGAGTCCATGATGACGATACGTATTTACAACTGAGCCGGAATTTCGATAATATTTTTTAATAATTTCCACACTACCGACATGTTTGAAACGATGCATGACGGAATGGCAAACCTTAAGCGCTAAATATAATGGCTGGTAATACACTGTGACTACAGCAACCGCTTTGCTCTGTTTCGTTAAGTTCGTTAACTTTTGCTTTGATGGCATATCCTGCAACTGTGCAAGTTGATATAGTTATTTATCAACTTGCGCAGTAAGGAGCTCTTACGGAAATTCAAAAGAAATAAAGCAACCGAATGAATACACAAAAATTATGCAGTTTCGTTAAGTTCGTTAACTTTTGTTTTGAAGTTCTGCCATGCAACTGCGGAAGTTGATTAATAACTATAATTGACGTACGGAAACGATGTAACTAATAAACATATGCAACACTCTGTGACCATAGTAACCACTTCTCTTAGTTTCGTTAAGCTCGTTGAGTTTTCTCTACTTATGCGAGGGCAAAATGTTACAGTTACTGCTGAATTCTTCTAAAGTATCCATAAGCAATTACGGCGTCAATTAGGTGCGTCGACTCATACGCTCGAGGTTCGAATGTTTTTTTCACGGCTCTACCACTTTTGAGCCACTGACAATGCTCAAAGAGTATAACTGTCTAGAAAAAGCTTCTCAAACTCGCCGTTCGGAGTGGGCATTAAACTGTAAGTCCCCTCCACTCGTGAGAGAACAATAGCACGCATAACACGAGTGGTTGCTGAGAAGTTAGGCAAAGGTCCACCTCGGACTGTAGCGCCGCCAATATTATTATTATAATACTTTGTCAACATAGTAACCACTTCTCTTAGTTTCGTTAAGTTCGTTGACTTTTGCCTACTTATGCGAGGGCAAAATGAATAGATTTCTACGTATGCAAATCAAGCTTCCATAAGCAATTACTTTTAAATTTGACGATGCTTCTGGTTGCTTTTCATCCAGTTTCGACATAAGCTTACGTTTTCGTACGGCTATTATAGTTGATCCTTTACTAAATATTTTGGCAGCTGGGTGTCATTGGTAGCTTTGATAACTGCTGGAACATAACAATTGCTTTCTGATCACCCTTTATAAACAAATCTACGAGTATGTATACATTGAGTTTAAAGAAACGTGGCTGTACCGGTCATCCTTTACAACTAATATTTTAAGACCCTTCAGCTGCCTTCTCTTGAAATAGAGTGCACTTCAAAAATCTATATATAGCGGCGCTACAGACCGAGGTGGACCTAAACTTGAACTGAAACACATACTTTCAGCGAAAGAAAGGAGCGAAGGAGACGACGCACTTACCCACTACGTTACCGTGGCCTCCAAATCTGATGAGAGTTTCACAAAAGCCAACTAGGTCTGACAGGATCAAGTATCTACGCCCATCTGCAGACTGGTCGTCTGAATTTCGGAATCCCGTCAGCTCGGTGAGTCTTAAGGCAGTGATTCTTTTCTTCCTCTTGAACAACCCTGTCGTAAAGGCAGCAAAACTGCGACCTAAAAAGATCGATTGTATCGACTCAAGGCAGTTGATAAACCATCGCCTTAGCTTTCACAGGATCGCATTGGCAACAGCAACATCTGAAGCAATTTATCAAACAGTCACATCCTCATAGTGGAATAATAGCCCGTCCTGCCACCTGTACAGGGGATTCTCTCAAGCAAAACCAATCATTTTACAGCAATCAGTGCGCAAGGAATTATCACAAATTCCACAAGGAGGACTCAGTCCGTGCCATCCCCTCAACCGAATAGTTTCTCCGTTGATTGTGTGCAAATTTATAGCCAACAGATGCTGGATGTTCGAATTATTTTCACAGATTAACAACAAAAGCAAACGAAAAGGGATCCCTTCAGTCTCAGCCCCATTTCGATGCAATGCGTGCATCCAACTATAACCGAACAGCATTTGCATCCACTCAATCCCCAAAACCAAATGTTGTCCCATACAGTGGCATCTGCTTCTGATAAAAGCATTAAATCACTTTGTACATGGCACTGTCTCCCAAGCACAGTCCTTGGCAGCAAATCGAAACCAATTTTCCAAAATTACTCCTCGAAGTCTTTGAGATTTATGCGCTATTGGCTTCATTTGACAATACGTTTGTCCTCCTCGCCCAGCCCGTCCTCCGTTCACATTCGTGCTTGCAAGCTCTGTGCATCTGTGAGTCTCTGAAGCTGTTCAATCCATCTCAAGTGAACTGAATATCAATAACATCCTCCCTTTTCTCGTCGCCTTCCTTCGCTCATTTTTCCCCAGCTGCAGGCGGTGTTTAGGTTTGGCAAAGAAAAACTAAACATGATCCCCGATTCCTCAGCCCCCCCCACGAAACATCCTCTCTATCGGATGCACTATTTGCAAACAGGCTGCAGCCATTTACACAAGAAGTCCCATCACCGGACGGGTGTGTTCAGCAGTCGCAAATGCCTCGGAAAAGGATTTGTGTCGGTACCCCACTTCATCGGGCTGAATTTAAGCCAAAGATTAAAGAGCGGTGGGGCCAAAAACCTTTTGCATTCAGATTTCATTGCGCCATGTCAACGGACGCCGACCACAAGCCTTGCGGTCGCCTCGTGTTTCGCATTCCCCCGCACACGATCGTTCGTTGCTTAAATTCTGCCCATTTCTTGCACGACTACGGCTTTGGCAAACCTAAGCCATTAGCACTCATCTGAGAGCATGTCGATGTGGCAATTGAAAATAAATCCCTGCATGTTTGCCCATCCGCCTTGACAACCCCGTTGCACCGCCTCTCCTCGTGCAACCGGCGACCACAAGCCCTTCCTCGACACGGGAATACTCGTGTATTCATGTTTTGTACCAACCGCATGATTTTTTCGGTGGGGCGAGACGGATTTATGTTTGACAGGTGAATTCGTTGTCACAGAGATTAGGTGCACTTAACTGGAGCAGAAGGCTTCACATCTGACAGTCGTGGTTGCCGCTTGGTGCTGTGGGATTGGTTGCCCCAACTAAATCAACCGAATTCGGTGGCATTCGATCAAAAGTGGAGCGCTTTGATTGTGGTTGGGCGGATGGTTTTGGATTAGCCGATGGTTTTATTTCATGCCAACAATAAACACACGGGACGGCTGATCTGATGGATAATTCCTCTAATCAATGCGTCACAGGCATTCATTTGGTTTTTCCTTCTGTTTGCTGTGCAGGGTTCGTGGTGAAATTGACGCAAGGGCTGCGGATTTTACGAGTGAATGCGGGGAGAGTAGGTGTGATCTAAAGGGGAAACAGTCATTTTATTCATTTTAGTTCGATTTTATTTGGGAGTTATGTGGAAGCGAGCTTTTTAAATTTTCGGTGGAAGCGCTTAAAGAATGGGACACAGGAATGCCACAAGGTTCTGTTTTGGGGCCCGTACTGTATATCTTGTATACATCAGACTTCCCAAAAATAACAGCGATTTGTGCTGATGACACAGCAATTTTTTCTTCACATGAGTTTTCTCTTGCCGTTGAGATCAATCTTTGAAATGTGATTGAAATTGTACTTAGGTTAGATCACGGGTGGTGGCTGAGACTCACATTAAGGGGGTTGTTCTTTTTCAAACTATTAATGCAGACACAGATGTACTGGAAACTAGGGCTGCTCTCAAGAACATGCTCCTCATCCGTTCAGTTACGAGATGTAGCGACATCATACTTCCTTTTCTTAGGCAGTAGAATCCAAGGTGAAACTGAAGAGTAACTGAAGGGAACTTAAACAGACCCTTCACCAAGCATAATTTCTCATAGGACACACCTAGTTGCACACAGCTCTCCTCTGGCTTACTTGGACTGATGTACGTGATGCTGACTGTACATTGCATCAAAAAAATGCACATTAAGAGAAGTCTGTGGCAATTGCCAGCATATGCGGTATTAGTATTCTCTGCTCGGTAATCACCCACATAACGCTTGCATTTTAAAGAAACATTAGCTTTTTGACTTCGAGGCAGTTAAGGACTTCGTCTAACTCGACTCTGCAGTAAATAGGGACAACAACAACAGTACCGACATCAAACGTAGAATTACTCTTGCCAATCGCTGTTTCTTTGGACTCAAGAGGCAATTGAGTAATAAAGCCATCTCCTGAAAGACCAAGTTGCCCTTATTTAACACGTTGATCATTTATGTCCTACTCTATGATGCAGAGACATGGACGATATTAAAAGCGGGTGAAGATGCTCTTGGTATTTTCGAGAGAAAAGTTTTGCGTGCGATTTTTGGTCGTGTTTGCGTTTGCGAACTACTAGAACGGGTTGTGCGCATATTCAAGCGTCTACGGATAACACGCTTAAGATGTTTAGGCAAAAACTACTAGATGGCGCATTTGGTTAAGTGCCTGCCCCAAGTTAGAGGGGTCCCAGGTTCGAATCCCAGTGAAATCGAATCTGGTCCAATCACCATTTGCCGTTGCGATCAAACTGACGGCACTGGAGAAGATTTCTACCTCGTAGTACAATGGACCAGTTTTGAACCTGAGTGCTCCAGTGTAGTGTTTCAAAACCTCCGAAAAATGAAAAAAAAAAATGCTCAGCAACACAGCTCCGGCTCTAAATGTCTTCGAATCCGAGACATTGGGCCAGCGCAATAGAGGACGTCCACTTCTAAAGTGGCGCACCCAAGCGGAGAGGGACCTCAACCAACTTGGGATGCACAATTGGTGGCAGTTGGTAAAAGACCGCTTGCTGAAGAGGTTTGTTGGTTGAGGCTCAAGTCCACCCCGGATTGCAGCGCCACACAAAGAAGAAGAAGATGTGCAAGTTGTTGATGCAGTTTATGTAGGTGAGTTCAAGTGGGTGAGAAGTACACTTAGACCAGAGATGGTCCATTGTGCTGTCACATACATTACTTACTTACTTAGCGGGCTCCCGACCCGTGAATGATCTCTGCCTAAGACACGGCAGCCTTCCATGCCCTGCAGTTCCGGGCATGTTCCTTCCAGTTATCCAGACCAAGCACTCTGGCATCCGCGATAGCTTGGTCCTTGAAACGGAGGTTCAGTCTTCCTTTTCTTCTCGAACATGTGGGCTGTGATTCGAAGATCCTCTTTGCTGGAGCGTTATTGTTCATTCGCTCGGTGTGGCCGAGTGTAGTCGTCGTTTTTTTGGCTTTTTGGACTACATCCATATCTTTGTAGAGTTCACGGTTGTATCTTCTTCTCCTCCTCGCATACGGGACCGAAAATTCAAAGAAGAATTTTTCTCTCAAAAGTACCCAAAATGTGCTCTGCTTTCCTGCTTATCGTCCAACACTCGGCCCAATACAGTAGAACTGGCAGGATTAGCGTGATGCTGGTGCCTCACTGATGTCATAAATGCTTTCGAAGAACTAGGTACCGAAAAAGTGTCATGTAAAGGATGCCAAGGGTGCCCATGTTCAGGGATGACGAGCAATGTTCTCCACTTCTTCCTCAACTATACAGCTTCTATAAAAATGCCAGAACGCCGAACCTTCTAGCATGCTCACGATTGAGACATTTCCAGTGATGACACGGATAATAATAATAATAATAATGGCGACGCTACAGTCCGAGGTGGACCACTCGGGTTGGGCGTACTATTGTTTTCTCGCGAGTGGAGGGGACCTACAGTTTAATGCCGACTCCGAACGGCGAGATTGAGAAGCTATTTCTAGACAGTTATACTCTTTGAGAATTGTCAGTGACTCGAAAGAGGTGGAGCCGTGAAAAAATGTTAGATGTTTTTTTTCTGGAATCGAACCGAGACCATCGAGCGTAGGAGTCGACGCACCTACCCACTACGCCACTGCGCCCGCTCGTACTCATAGTAGTGGGAAATTTGTTCCTCTTATATTTTCATTTTGTTGTGACTACGACTAAGTTACCTTAACAAGTAGTTTACTCTTCTGTAGTGTTAATCACGTTAAGTAGGTAGCTTTCCAACGAAGGAACTTACTAATACCGTCATTACATGCCGTTTTCCCTTACTGCGCCAGATCGTATGGTATTGTTCTTTGTAGTCGGCGTCCGAGGTTTGTCTTGGTACAACCCCAAAGTTGTATGCCGTATGTCCAAGATGGTTTTAGCATTTGCGTATACAGGAGCAGTTTGTTGTAAACGCTTAACTTCGAGTATCTTCCGAGTAGCCAGTACAATTCTCTAAGTTTAATTTTGAGCTCTTCGCGCTTCTTTTTAACATGTGGCTTCCACATAAGTTTTGCGTCTAGTGTCATTCCTAGATATTTTGCCTCGTTTGCATACGGTATTTGTACCGAGTTAATGGAAATAGGTAAGTTGATAATTGACATGCGTTGACTTGGTCTCGTTAAGAACAATCCTCCAGGTCTTTGTACGCTCGTTTAAAGCTCGTTGGAGTTTTCCAGTGAATGATTCGACTGACTCATCTGTTGCGAGGATGACCGTGTCGTCTGCGAACGTTGCTACGACAGTCCCTTCATCTTGTGGTATATCTCTAGTGTAGAGCAGGAACAGGATTGGACCGAGAACGCTTCCTTGCGGAACACCGACATGGATTTCTTTGAATTTCGAATATTTTGCCCCATGCTTAACACAAAAGAGTCCGTTATCAAGGGTGAAAGAGGGTGAGATTGAGGATGACGATCTGGCCTAGCTATCTTAACCAGGTGCAAGATCCATACACGCTTGACTAGAGTCAGGTCGCTATATATCAAGGATAATTTGTAATTGACGTACGGCATCAACTCTCTTTGTTGAATATTCTCGTCATTCAGCAGACTGTTTAGAAGCATTAAATGATTAAAAATTGAACACCAGTGAAGCAGTAGACACCTTCTAAATTGTGCCGAAAAGTGCAAATTTATGGCCCAAATGCCACGGGACAGCCATCTGACATATGTATTTGTCCGTATACCGTTGCATAATAATAATTGTAGCCTCTACAGCTCTGGAGGAGTCCTTGTCTAGCCACTAAGTCAAGTTCTAGTGTTTTGCGTGCTTTATTCTCTCAAATGTACAATACTTTATGCCTTTTGTATAAATTGGACATTAGAACCTTTTTCCATCAAAGTCTGCTTAGTTCCTAAGGCCGAAATGAATCAACCGAGCGAATACACAACAATGCTGCACCAGGACAATAGGAATTGTTTGGTTCAGATTCGTTAAGTTCGTTCAGTTTCGTTAAGTTCATTAAGTTCTTTCACTTTTGCACACTTACGCAGGAGCGAAATGAATCGCTCTCTACGTGTGCAAATGTCTGTTGACGGCTGAATTCTTTTTAAGTTTGTGGGCACTTTGAAATTTGACGATGCTTCCGGTCACTTTTCGTCGAGTTTTGACATAAACTTAATTTTTCGTTCATCTATCATAGTTGGCCCTTTAAAATGTATAAAATCATAGGGATTTAGAGATCATCGATGTTTGTCTGTTCCTAGATAGATTCCTTTGACTAGCAAAGACAGTCTGTCCGTCCAAAAAAGTTAATAAACGAATAACTAAAAGTTGATTAACTAAATTTTAAAAATTAACAATAAATTAAAGAAATTTGCACAGAAAATCCCGTATCACAGTCTCTCCTTCAGTGTAGAGTCATAATTAACCAATTAATGTTTTAATGGTTTAATGAATGCCTTTCCCACTCTTCAATTACAGCACTGAATAGAAAACTCTCCACAAACATACAAAAAATGGGTTAAATCTTAACCCCAATTAAGCACACCATCCCCCGGTTCGTCAATCCGGCCAATGTATGTATGTGGATCGATAATGAGACAAAAACAACGTCTTAATACCCCCAACGAAAGCAACCCTCACATGCCACATTAACCCCTGTCATGCATATCAAGCAGACGCAAGGCATGGCAGATGCAACACGCCGCACACTCACTCGACGAGATGTTCACAATTAGGTTATATAGGTCACTAGATCTGTCAAACACTTCAGATGCAGCAGAAAACGAGCGAGACCCAGAAAGCCACCCGCCACCCCACAACACCAGCACGACCTGCATGCAAGGCTGTCATGACACTTTCCTGCACACATGAGCACCAGGGTTTGACGGCCATCACCGCAACGACAATAATAATGTTCATCCTCATTTCTGACAAATGAATGAATGAATGCACGAACATGGAGGTGAAGTACAGAATGAAAATCCAAGTACAATGGCGTGGGGGATGGGGGACGACTGGAGACTGTCAGCCCGACCACCCTTTCGCAGATGACAGCCAGTCAAGTTTGTCTGGAAGCTAAATCGGGAATAACTACTCGCCATCCTTGGGAGAGTTCGTCCGATAGACTATTCATCGGTGGTCGCATGTCTGGTGGATCTAGTGCCGAGGCCTGGAATGGAAGTCTAATCGGGTCATTGGCTGATTGAATGGAGTCGGGCGACTGATAGGCACGCCCGTCGGTCTGTCTGTTCTGTCTGACGCATAAATTCAACTCCAGCATTTGCATGTAATTAATAAAACATCAGTGGGACAGCGTTGTGGCCTTCGTGGATGGTCACATTGCTGTTGATTTATATTTTTCCCTCCAAACACTGTGGAGAGGGCGAATGAAGCGCTATACAGTATGTTTGACAGGAATGTTGCATATGTGAGAGAGTTGATTTGAGGTTCAGTTGCTCAAGTTTATCTCCTAAAAGTGTTTAAAATGTCCAGTGAGAGGAAAATTGGCAAATGCTAGTTGCTGCTTCAATTTGGCTTTTGTGCACCTTTCACCGTGGGCGTTGAAGTCCAACGTCACAGATGAATTTTTGCAGATGACTTAGTCAACGTCAAATCCTCCCAGATGGAACTCCAGTGCGCACTAGATAGGTTTGTGGCCGTTTGTGCTGATGCTGGGGTGAAGTTTAACGTGGACAAATCCGAGGTTATGGTTATTTCCTGTCCACGCACTCTACATGTTAGTGGAGTCCCATTCAAGCCGGTGGACAAGTTTAAGTATCCCGGGTGTTTTTCACGAGTAATGGGTAGTCAGTAGGCGATCGCTTGCCAGACCCAGGACCGCATGGTTGGGCCAAGTCCAAAAACTCGCCTGGTTGCGCTTGGCACCTGATGAGTTAGAGTCGATGGCGGAGGATCGACTGGCCTGGAGGTCTCATGTGCGTACCCTTTTAGCGGAGCATGTGGGTCACGAAAAATGAATGAAAATGAAAAGTTGGACAGCCCTGACAGAAAGACAGCTACCCACAATATGCCCTGTAGGGGAAAATGCTTAGAAAGACTTTTCACAGGGTCTCATTGTCTCAGAGCATCAGGGTCTCTGGATCCCAGGGTCTCACGGTTTAAATGTTTCAGGGTCTCAGGGTTTCAGGATCTTGGGTCTGAAGGTCTCAGGATATCAGGCCCTATTGAGCGTGGATTTACTATTTTGTGTTTTAATTTGAAAAACTCCAAGTCAAAATTAAAATAACAGCGGTCCAAATTTCAATTGTACAAAAATGTCCATTGAACCTTAAATTAATTTTTTGTTATAATTTAGAGCATGTACTTCCTTTTTTTTAAATTAATTACTTTTCAATTGTTCACAAATTCTGCTTTAACCTTAAATTAGTTTTTCGTTCAAATTTGGAGCGTATACGTACTATTTTTTGATTGAATTTTGGCTCAATCTCTTGGCAAAAATTTCAAATCAATTGCGAAACTCTAAGAAAGGACTAGCGGCGTAAGTTTCAGTTATTCATCAATTCCCCTTTAACCGTAAATTAATTTTTTTGTTTAAATTTGAAGCGTATTTTTTTGTTAAATTTCGATTAAAACGCCATTGCTAGGATCCGAATTCCATAATTTGAGGTAGTGAAGGAGCTTGTCTACCTCGGGGCAAACGTGAACTCCATGAACGACACCACAGTGGAGATCCGACGTAGAATCGCCCTTGGCAACCGATGCTACTTCGGTTTGTCAAAACAACTGGGCTCAAAACTCCTGACTCGAAGGACCAAAATCATGCTAATGCACAAAACTCTTATTCTGCCAGTCCTGCGATATGAAGCCGAAAGTTGGACACTAAGCAGAACTGCGGAGCTGATTCTTGGTGCCTTCGAAAGAAAAATTCTATGTCGGATATATGGTCCCGTCTGCGAGGAAGCGAATGGAGGAGAAGACACAACCGCGAACTCTACGAGTATGAGCTGTACCAGTATGTAGTTGTAGTCCGGAAGGCAAAAATCCGTCGACTGCACTGGCTCGGCAACATCGAGCGCCTGGACAACAACGCTTCAGCTAAGAGGGTCTTCGAATCCGAATCTCCTGGTTCGAGAAGGAGAGGAAGACCGAACCTCTGCTATAAAGACCAAGTCATCGCGGACGTAAGACAGCTTGGTCTTGATGACTGGAAGCAGCGTGCCCAGGACCCTCTGCGATGAAAGGCAGCGATAGCTCTGGCTCAGACCCTATGAGTCCTGCTAAGTAAGTAAGTAAGTAGTGCTAGGACTCGAAAAACTTAAGCAGTCACGATTTCGATTTTGTCTTATAGCAGACAACGGTTTAGACCGACGACGTGTCGACATTTTTTTGGATTTTTTACTTTCGTCAACATTTCGATTTCTTACAGAAATTCTAACAGAAAATGAAAGGGCTCTCAATTGATGTTAAAGGCAGCTAAGAGGGTCCATAGAGCATTATACATGTTTTTTTTTTCTACGTCTCAGACACTGAGCTAAATTTTGACTTCACACATCTTGTTCCATTCGCAAAGATAACGCTGCCTAGGAAACTTATGTCCGAATTTTGAACCCCCGGTTTTTTTTTGCCCGTACTGAATTCCCTATGTCTTTACGAAGTCACATTTGTATACATTGTTGCCTGGCTACTAAAACAGAACGTGTTCCCAAAGACGAATTCCCGTTCCCCTTTCACACACAGACTGTTTAGATTGCTAATGTCATAGTGGTGGTGAGAATATTTTTTTTGAATTTGTGCCAACTTGTGGCTGTTTGTGAAACGTCTCCCCACACCCGGCATGCATTTAAGACTTATGAATGAAAATCGATTCTAAAAGTGACATCGCCAATGGATATAAATTTCTCTCGCCCGCCAACGCCATCAGAGATGAATGAATTTTAAATGCCTCGACCAGAGTATGCCAGCGAAAGATGTCAAATGGAGGGCATAATATGATGACACATGGCGTGCATAAAAAAATGCATGCACTGGTTGAAAAATGATGCTCATTCCATTCTCCGTCGACAGATACCTTGCCACTGACAGCGACGAAATTAACACCTCCCATTGCACCCAGGGTATCTCTGGAGGAAGTCATCCATCGAAAACATTGTTAATTACAAGGTCACGGATTCGCATCGGAATATTAAATGAGATGCAGAACGTCTATCCGTGCCGCTAATGGGGATGCAATAACGCCGCACTGCACATGATTGACCCTAATTGGTTTCCCCTTATCGTGAGCGTGGGTAACAGATGTTTCACGAGGCGAAAAAATGCAATCCGCCGGTGGGGCGGAGAAAAAACGCTGGAGTTAAAAAGCGATTTTATATGAGCGCTAAGCACATGACGGGGCGACCACCGGAGATACACCATCTCCCCCTGCGGATGCACACATCGCTTTTCTAGCCATTAACTCAACTCTCAGACGTGAGGTGTAAATTAAACAAAAAATAATCCTCAAAATTTAGTACACCATATGTTTGCAGATTTTTCTGCGGTGCTCGAGAGAAAATACGCATTTTGCAAAGCTCGGAGGTGACAATGAAATAGATACACTCTCGGCGCGCTGAGAGGAGGCGCCCGGTGCACATGGCACAGAATTTTTGTATTATTTTCGGCGATGACATTTTTCTTTAATGAAATTTGAGAGAGAATAACATTTTTAAGTAGCTTGTTGTTCGCAGTTTAAAAATGGCAGCCAATGGGAAAAAACAACAGCAGACATTCGCGCCGGTTAATTACCCTCCCGCGCGTTCTAGCTGGAACTTAATTTATCCACTCATTGTCGCATTTATCTGTCGGGTCTAGAAAAGATTTATTGGTACTACGCGGTTTGTGGAGAATACACGAGCCCTTGGGGCCTGCTCTGTTTGGATTTGTGGATGCATACAGTGCCTCACAAAAATATTCGGAATTATGATTTTTCCTGGATTCTAGTTTGTTGCATTTTGTTGTTGTTGCAGACAGAAAACATGCATTATTTTTACTGATTTATTGTTAACAGAGAATAATTGTTGAATTGAAACTGTTTTTTTTATTATAATTATAATAATTAGATAGATGTTTATTTCGTTATAAAATGTCTACATTGATTTTAGCTATCGCACAGTATCTAATACAGAGATTATAATAATTATATATATTGTATAATAAACTATAATAATTATTTGTTGATTAACAATACTAAAATCAAGGAAAAAAAAAAATTCCCAATACTTTTGTGAGGCACTGTATAAGTTTGCACTTAATTTTCCAGGACATTCGTCACGATGGTCTACTAAAGTGGGTTAGGGAAAATAGTTTTTTGTCATCTACAGCTATTAGGACCGCAGTTCTTCTACGTTCTCTGAGGGAAAAGGAACCATAAGGGGGCTATGTTGGCCCAAGTGAGTCTGCTAACCTGCAGACGACCAGTTGAACCTTGGGAGAAAGGGAACATTCATAAAATAAAAAATAAATTTTCAACAAGCGCTTCCTATCTTTCAACTGAAATAAAACAATGTGTGTATCAGATATCATCAAAATTGTATATTCGTTTGAAAGGTCAATCCATGCCATTATGTGTGAAATATAAAATTGTTCAAATTTACACCATGGTTTTTCTGGGTAGCGGGCATCCAAAATCACTAACTTCTCATGACACTGGCGCATAAATCAGACTGAATTTGACCGATGACGAGGGTTATATTGCAGTACAAACAAAATCAGTACCGAGATCAGACGCAGAATAACTCTTGCTAACCACTGTTTTTTGGGGCTCAAAAAGCAATTGAGTAGTAGAGCCCTCTCTCGGAAGACCAAGCCGACTCTATACAAGACATTGATCATCCCAGTCCTGCTTTACGGTGCAGGGGCATGGACAACATCCCAAGCGGATGAACAGTCTCTTGGCCTTTTCGAGACAAAAGTTCTGCGATCGATCTTTGGTCCTGTTTGCGTTGATGGCATTTGGAGGAGAAGATTCAACCACGAACTGTATGGGCTGTACAGCGACATGAGTCTAGCCAGGCGTCTACGGATCCAACGCCTAAGATGGCTAGGCCATGTAGAGCGTATGGACAACTTATCTCCGGCTCGACTCTGAGCCTGTGGGACAATGCAACAGAGGACGTCCACGTACAAGGTGGCGCACACAAGTCGGGGGGAACCTCGGCTGGCTTGGTGTGCGAAACTGGAGACAGCTGGGGAAAGATCGTGTTGGCTGGAGAGACATGTTGAGTGAGGCCCAGGTCCACCTCGGACTGTAGCGCCCTAAGAAGAAGAAGAAGAAGAGGGTTATGTTGGGGGCTTGAGGGCGGCTGTGGTCTGTGGCTTATTCGCATAAACCTGCGACTTCAGAAAACCCCACAAGAAAAAGTCTAAAGGGGTGAAATCGCACGATCTCGGTGGCCAGTTCGCATCCACATGAGATGACTATGCCCTCGAACCGCTCGTGCAGAATTTTCCATGTAGCGTGCGCTGTGTACCACATAGCGCCGTCCTGTTGAAACCACATGACGTTGGTGTCCATATTATCCAATTCAGGCCAAAATAATTTGCTAATCACCGACTTATAGCGCTAGCCGTTGATGGTGAGGCTATCACCACGTCGTTCTCAAAGAAATATGGACCGATGACGCCGCCAGCCCCATGAGCCCAGGTAACTGGGTAGACGGGCGTAAGCCACGCCTCACTTAGGTCCTTGAGGACCCATTAGCCTAGTCAAGCGTCTACGGATAAGATGGCTAGGCCATGTAGAGTGTTTAGACAACACAGCTCCGGCCCGAAGAGTGTTTGAATCCGAGCCATTCGCACAACGCAACAGAGGACATCCGCGTTATAGATAGCGCAGACAAGTGAAGAAGGACCTCAACCAACTTGTGTGCGGAATCGGAGGCAGCTAGCGAGAGACCGTGGTTTTTTTTTTTTTTTTTTTTGGTTGCGTCCAAGGATGTGGCAATCTTCGAAAGATACTGATAGCCCGGGCTATCAGCATGCACGATTCGCAAACCCGAGTACTCGATTTCGGGAATACGCCTACGTACTAACCCACACCCTGCACACTTCAACCACTCTCCCCGCGGAACTGCCGTTAGGTATTACTTCGCGGGGCTGGTTAGCATATCACACTATGGGCTCCATATTATCCAATTCGGATTTTCTTTCTCTTTCGAGCCTTCTTAGCTCGTTCTGAACGCTCGTTATAAAGGAGCAAATCTCTAGCCATTTGTCGGTTGAATCTGACATATGGCTAACCAAGAGTTCGGGAGTTGGTAAATTTGTTCTCCCCGCGGCAAAGCGTCTGCAGTAGAATATTGCGTGCTCTGCGTCTTCCTCTTCGCCCGCGCATTCTGGACAGGAGGGTGAACTGTCGTGGCCAAATCTGTGGAGGTATTTTCGGTAGCCTCCATGGCCCGACAAGAACTGCGTGAGGTGGTAGTTGCAGTCTCCGTGTGTTCTCGACGTCCAAGCTTCTATCGCGGGGATCAATTTATGGGTTCATCTGCCTTTGGTTGTGGTGTCCCATCTGGCTTGCCACAGTGCCATAGATGTTGCCCTTTCTTCCTTTTTCAGGCATCTTGCGCTAGTTTCCGCGCGATTTGCCGTTCGCCTTAGGTAGACCCTATGCATCTCTTTGGCGAGAATGTCGATCGGGACCATACCCGCGATCACACAGGCTGCTTCGTCCGAAATTGTTCGGAAGGCGCTGATTGTTCTTATGGCGCACAGCCTGTATGCTGACGAAAGCTTCTTTGCTGTCTCCTTTACCGAAAGAGCTCCCGCCCAGACTGGCGCGGCATATAAAAGGATTGAACTTACCACTCTGGAAAGCAAGATCCTTCTTGGGTATCCGGGTCCTCCGATGTTCGGCAGCATACCGGAAAGTGCTGTCTGCGTCTTTGACGCTTTTCTGCTGCAGTATTCGACGTGCTTTTTGAAGTTAAGTCGGTTGTCGAGCATCACTCCTAGGTATTTCAGCGAATCCCTGGATCTAATTAGCTGGGAGCCAACCCGGAAGTTTGCGTATTCCACAATCTTTCGGCTGGTTATTAGAACAGCCTCTGTCTTGTGGTCCGCTAGTTCGAGGTCGGAGGATTCCAGCCAATTTTTGATCCTGGCGATTGCTTCGTTTGTGGCGGTTTCCACTTCGTGGATGTGCTTGGCCACCGTCACAACCGCGATGTCGTCGGCAAAGCCGATTGTCTTGACTCCATGTGGCAGCGTCAGTCTCAGTACTCCGTCGTACATTAGGTTCCACAGGAGGGGTCCAAGAACCGAACCCTGTGGGACGCCTGCCGAGACGTCGTAGTATTTAATACCCTCGTCAGTCTGGTACCTGAGTTGTCTGTTGGTGAAGTAGCTGACGATTATCCTCCTCAAGTACTGCGGTGTACTCATCCTGTTTAGTACTCTCATGATGCAGGACCAATTTGCCGAGTTAAACGCGTTTTTGATGTCCAGCGTAACCACGGCGCAGTATTTTTTCGTGCCGCCCCTCCATCTTGAGCCCGCTATGGCTTCGCTTGCTGTATCCACCACCTCCTTAATGGCGTCAATGGTAGAGCGCGATTTTCTGAAGCCGTACTGATGCTCGGATAGGGCTCCTCGCTCCTCAGCCAGCGAGAGACCGTGGTAGCTGGAGAGGTTTGTTGGTTGAGGTTCAGGTCCGCCCCAGATTGTAGCGCCACACAAAGAAGAAGAAGAAAGATGCCACCAGCCCAAAATCCATACCAAACAGTGATTTTTTTCGGGATGCTTTGGACGCTCTTAGATCTCATGTGGATTGGTATCTTCCCAAATTTGACAAGTTTGTTTGTTGACGTACCCATTCATCCAGAAGGGGTCCTCATCGCTAAAGATGATTTTTCGATTAAAATTACGATCAGGTTCCAACTGCTTCATTGTCCAACGAACTCAAGTCGTTGTCTGTGGTCGTTTACCTTAGGCTCTTGGGTCAGTTGAGCTGTGTACGGGCGCAGGCCCAAGTCACGACGGAAAATTCGCCAAGTTGTTGTCTACGAAAGGCCGAGTTTTTGTGAGCGACGCGAAATAGACTGCCTGGGATTCTCCTACACATTCTCATGAACAGCAGCGATGTTTTCGGCAGATCTTGCGTTTCGTCGACATACTGAACCCGTGGACTCAAACAGTGGACCTACAGTTTAATGCGGACTCCGAATGACGAGATTGAGAAGCTTTTTTTTTAGACAGTTATACTTAAAATATCTTGCTGAGAAGCAAGGCCGAGGTCCACCTCGGACTGTAGCGCCGCCATTATTATTATTACTATTATTATTGCTTAAAATATCAAAGGTGTTTTTTTTCGGGAATCGAACCCAGACTTTGAGAGTAGGAGTCGACGTACTCACCCACTTAGCCACGGCACCCACACTTTTACGCGCGCATAGAGAAAAAATTAAAACAACACCAGCTCACTCTTGTGAATGACAGACGGTATTCTCTTCTATCATCGTCCGTTGTGTTGAGTGGAACAAATCACGATGCAAAATTCTCCAAGTTGCGAAGTCGTGGTCAGCGAAAAGCCTAGTTCTTGTGAACTTTGCCTCGAATTCTCCTGTACACTCTTACGGACAACGGCTATGTTTTCGGCAGATCTTACGTCAACGTACGTTGGTTTATCGCTTACTGAACCAGTGCACTCAAATTTATACATAGCACGGGGATTAGTCCTCTCATTAGGACGATTATGGCGGCCGTAAAATTGGCGAAGCGAGCGGAAAGTTTCCCGAACACAACACCCATTTTGATGAATCAATTTTATAACTTGCAGAATGCTTTGTCCATCCGCCACGATTTGGCAAAAGAGCCTGAATAAATGACAACCAATTTGACAGATGTAGCTCAAACAATATGGCCGCTATCAACTGTCAAAGCTCGGAAGTCCCTACTGGAACAGCCTTTACGTTGCAAGTTCCTCTAAGATCCATTTGCAGGTTCATAAGGAAATCGGGATGGCTCCGGCACAACGAAGGACCATGAGTGCGACAAGGGTTATAAGGGGACACTAATCCCCAATTGGGCATCACAATGGGTCCCTAAGGACCTAAGTGAGGCGTGGCTTGTGCCCGTCTACCCACTTACCTACCTACCTACCTGCGTTGCAAGTTATTCAGGACTTTCGTCTCGAAGGTCTAATAAAGGGGGTTTGGGGAAATTGTTTTTTGCCACCTATTAGGACCGCATTTTTTTTCTACGTTCTCAGATGTAAAAGGCACCACGATGGCCTTAAATGATTAAGACTTTTATGGTGCTTATATGATTAAGTCCATTGTGGGGTCATTTCCATCTGAGAACGTAGAAAAAATGCGGTCCTAATAGGTTACAAAAAACTATTTCCCCAGTCTTCCCCGGTCTGCTAACCTGCAGTCGATCACTTAAACCTTGGAACATAGGGAACATTAATAGATCCAAATTCACTCGGTTTTTGAA
The DNA here is from genome assembly GCA_930367185.1 of Myathropa florea. Lineage (NCBI taxonomy): Eukaryota > Metazoa > Arthropoda > Insecta > Diptera > Syrphidae > Myathropa > Myathropa florea. The sequence continues at coordinate 20,763,464 of OV884003.1, forward strand.
AGACTACTTTCCCCTGCCTTTTATCTTAAGTAGGTGTTCTTATTTCTCTGACAGTCGTTTCGCCCTTTGTTCATGAATTTCTTAAATATGTTGCGCTTCACCGTTATTTAAGACATCCTAGGAAAACCAAAATCCATTGCATATCTTAGGGCGTTATGTAAAAAACCCGTCATGAATCATTTCATCGCCTTCAGCTGGTTGTCCAGCTTGTGCGACTGAGTGATTCCGCCGGCGGCGACGTCCCAAATGTCTCCACCATTCACCCCCTTGACATGAATTGGCATATTTGTTAGCACTTAAGTCAAAGAATTGTTGACAGAAGCAATAATTTGTGTTCGAAATATTCCATCATCGCTCTGTTCGAAGTTTTATGGCCCGCCCTTAACAAACAAAAAAACGAACCCGCTTTCATTCAACCTTTTTTTCCGGTTTAAGCACGAAGTTAGTCAAATCGAATTCACATTCTTCACAATCTGTCAACACGCGATGTGACCCGTTCAACATTTCCTTTCAACTCCACCCGCTGATTTGTGGACCTCACCACGTTCGAGCGCACTACATAAGGGGCAAGTCCATTGGTTACAAAACAGCTGGCACTGGATGCCAATGCATGGTCTGGCGCCCAACTCAAAGCTAAGCCCACATCAACTTCACTGCAGACATATTGATATCCCACACTTCAACTCCACCGGGCCCAGTGGCAATTCCCACAACACCTTTCATTATTTATCCATCATCAGCTCCTGTTTGCCGACTACGTGTAAAGAAACACCTCGACATGGCCCACAAGAAACTTAAGCACACTATCCCGGCCCGGCAGTGGCGGCAGCCGTGGACCATCATAACCTCAGGGTGAACCTCTTAATAACTCATTAGGTCCCATCACGTACATTACATGACATCCAGAAGCAAACACCTTCTTCATCAGAAATTTAGCGCATACGTGCCTTGAAGTCCAAGTGATTCGTACCGCCACCCAGCTCCCACCTGGAGAGAAAGGGGGGAGAGCAAGAATCCCGACACAGCTAGACATGTGTAAAGGAAAAGGCGGCACCCCTGTGGGAGTACATGCAAAGAGAAGCCGACGAATTTTATCTCCTCAACATCGCCGTGCGTGTGCAGCCGGAGCAGTGGAAGGGGAAGTGGAAGTGGAAGTGGAAATGGAAGTCTCCCGCCCAGCTGTGGCTTCGCAAATCTTTTGCTTTTCCAGACCTACCACCACACATAATGAGCAGTCGTCACGCTTTTTCCAAACTTTTCCACTTACTCTTGCTCTCTGACGTGGCAGACGAACGTGCCCGTGAACTCCCTCCCGCTGCCCATGTGTGTGCAGAAAGTTTTCCCCCCACAGATCTCCAGCCACTCAGTCATTCGCAGTCAAGGAGTTCGAAAAGAAATGGATTTATAGTTTATTGTTCGGTGATCTTGAAGCGACCTCCACGCCCCCGGCGGGAGTGCGCTGGGAGGTCTGTCAATGAATGAGACGACATCGAGTGCCTAAGTGCATGCGAAGAAGTGTGGAAGTGAATGGAATTCAGAACCCCCACTCGGTGAATCATTTATCATGCACATCATGGGAGCCGGGCGGACGCCGCCGGGCGGAGGCATGCACTCGAGATGAATAGCAAGTGAAGAAGCAGCAGTGATTGACACGGGGAATGGCATGCAATGAGACACGAGGTATCGAAAAGGAGATGTCTTCTGCTCCGTCTCGTGGTTAATTTATGTTCCAACTAATGAAGTGGATCCACCGCAAATGGCTCAGAAGAGGAAGTCATAGTTGTGAAGTTCTCCTCGGGTGTATCTTTTTTGTTTCGAGCATCTGCAAGGATAAAGAAGTAATGAGGCGAGTGGGTGGGCACGGTGCTGCCGGGGGCACTGTGATTTGGATTAATGATGCACGGGGGAAGTTGCTTTTTGTGTGCGGGTTGTGGCTGGGTCGTGGCCGGGTTGTTAGTTGGAAGACAAATCACTTGGAGGCAGATATCGAATGGATTTCCCGTTGAGGGGAATCTAATCATTGGCTGCCGAGCGAAGTTGCGTCGCACATCAGTTAATTTTTGGTTGATCCAAATGGATTTGGACACTTGGAAGCGTGTCGGGCTCCGATGGGGTCGCTGCCAGTCATGGAACTGCTCGTGTATACACACACACACGCACACATACGTGGGGATACTTAATGTTGCGTGTTGATTTGCGGTTCTTCTTACTCGGAGTTACGATGATCCTGAAATATTATGGATACTTGACACGTGATGATGCTTGAACATGCACGAGGGCATACCAGAACCAATCAATCTTGAGAATGCCGAGATTATTTCAGGCTCAAGATTGAAATTAATGACTTTCAACTGGGGGATTCTTTCCTTCTGCTGCCGGATTTCGTGATTTAATTAGATTAGCTTTGAATTTTTGATTTAACTTTATTTCTTCTTCAGCTGGCGTTGCAGTCCGGGTCCAATCAGGGCCTCAGTCAACATCCCTCTCCATTCAGCACGGTCTTGTGCTGCTTGATCCCAGCTACGGACGATCAGATGATTGATGTTCCTCACGAAACCGGAGGCGGGAGGTTCCATTGCCGCGTTGTTCCTTTATGTTGGAGTCGAAACTTTCTAGGCAGGAGCGTTCGTGTCCATTTACCTACACGATGTGGTCACCTGAGATGATAGACTCGAACTCCTTTGACCAGTCCGTAAGGTTCGTCGTTTAGTCTCCGCCTTCAAATATCATTAGTCCTTACGGGACCAAATAGAATCGGAAGGACCTTCCTCTCGAAGCGCCCAAGAATCTCCTCGTCTGCTTTGGTTGGTGTCCATGCTTCTGCTCCATACAGCAGGACTGGGACTTTCAAGGTCTTATATAGAGGCATCTTGATTCTTTGACAGAAGGCTTTATTATTCAATTGCCTCCAAAGTCCAAAGACATGTCCTAAGTCCTAAGTACGTGACTGGATGGCGCAGTTGGTTAAGTGCCTGCCCCAAGTTCGAAGGGTCCCAGGTTGGAATCCCAGTGAAATCGAATCTGGTCCAGTCACCATTTCCATTTGCGTTCCATCCCGGGATCAAATTAACGGCACTGGAGTAGGTTGCTACCTGGCAGTACAATGGACCAGTTTTGAGTCTGGGCGCTCCAGTAGTGTTTTAAAAATCCTACAAAGTCACATCGTTGCCAGTCGCTAATTCATTGTTTTATCTCCGCGGTGGTGTTGCTTGCCACCCCATCATAATCGTCTTTCTCTACCTCAAAGTTGTAGCTGCCTATAGTAACGTTTTGTCCAATACGTCGGTGTTGATAGACCTTTTTCTTTTTAGACGGAATACACTTTGTCTTCCCCTCATTCATTAGCTGCCACTTCCTCCTCGATGCTCACAAAAGCCTCATTGACAGCCGACTCTGTCCCTCCTATGAAGTCACTGTCATCGGCAAATGCGAGCATTTGTACAGATTTTGCTAACGCTGTTGACGTTTGAGTTAAGCACTATCTTCTCGAAAATGAATAAAAAAGGGAGTCGATTACACCATTCCCTTGTGTTTCCTCCATAGTTGCTGGGAAATGGAATTCTTCTTCCCAATCGCTGAAATTGGTATAATAATTATAATAATGGCGGCGCTACAGTCCGAGGTGGACCTGGGCCTAGCTTCTCAGCCAACCACTCGTGTTGTGCGTGCTATTGTTCTCTCACGAGTGGATGGGGCCTACAGTTTAATGTCGACTCCGAGCGGCGAGATTGAGAAGCTTTTTCTAGACAGTTATACTCTTTGAGCATTGTCAGTGCCCCGAAAGAGGTGGAGCCGTGAAAAAACGTTTGATGTTTTTTCCGAGACTCGAACCTTATACCTCAAGCGTAGGAGTCGACGCACCTATCCACTACGCTGCGGCGCCCACATATTCACACCTAATTTGTAGACAACACTCTCCAGTCGTTGGAGATTGAGTTTCTCAAATGTCATTAATGGCTGGTATACCCCAAGGGTCTATACTTGGGCCCTCTCTTTTTTATTAAACGTATGTGAACGAGCTTCCTCTTATAGAGCAACACTCCAAGGTTCAGTGGTATGCTAATAGCCTCTAAATAAGCCAGACCAAATAAAAATTTATTAGTTTTTCTCGGAATAGCTTACATTTTTTCCTCAGCTGCAGTTAGGGTCCCTTCGAGTCCGTTCGAATTGCGGGTATTACCTTTCAGAGTACCTTATCGTGATATTACTGCTAAAACTACAAAAGTCTATGGTCTTTCTCAAGCTCCCCGTTCGGAGTCGGCATTAAAATGTAGGTCCCCACCACTCGTGAGACAACAAAAACCACGCACAACACAAGTGGTTGAGAAGTGGTTGAGAAGCTAGCCAAAAGGTCCTCAAAAAGGTCGCTTCCAGTCAAAATCCGGACCTCCGGCCAACAATTTTCAGCGCCCAATTAACGAACTCTCGACGTTGTCTATGGTCATCCGGATTCAATTTTTTAGGTCAGCACAATCTTATACAGATGTACGCCCAAGTCTAACCGCAAAAATAAGCCGGGTTGACTCCCTGGAGGAGGAGATGCTGATACATTTTTGGGCCTTCTTCGATACTGGCCAAAACAGTGGCTATGTTTTCTTCATTTCGCACCAATCTCTGTCTGGTTGGTGACTTAAGTTCCGACATAGTGTGCTTAAGCTTTTCAACGATGCGATGCATTGCCTCCACACTGAAGCGACCTCACGACGGAATTCGCGTTGGGTGTTTACAACTTATCCGGAATTTCGATAATAATAATAGCGGTGCTATAGTATGAGGTGGACCTGGGCCTAGCCCCTCAGCAACCACTCGTGTTGTGCGTGCTATTGTTCTCTCACGAGTGGAGGGGACCTATAGTTTAATGCCGACTCCGAACGGCGAGATTGAGAAGCTTTTTCTAGACAGTTGTACTCTTTGAGCATTGTCAGTGACTCGAAAGAGGTGGAGCCGTGAAAAAATATTTGGTGTTTTTTCTGGAATCGAACCTTAGACCTCGAGCGTAGGAGTCAACGCACCTACCCACTATGCCGCCCACAATATTTCGATAGTAATTTTTTTTAAATGTCCACACATTCGGCGAGTGTATCGTTTCACGCACGAAGAAATGGCAAACCGAACAGAACATTTTGACGGCTTTCTTCATCAGGACCAAATTATCTTGCACCCGGGATTACTTGATCTTTATACCGGGGGATCGGTTTTCCTCTCCTTCTCGGACCAGCAAGCTCGGATTCGTAGACTCTTTTGGCTGGAAAATCGGGTTTCCTTTGCTCTATGTGGCCGTATCGGTTTAGTTTTGGGAATATTGCCGACCGGAATATTTTCACATCCTCCATATATCACAAAACTGGCAGTCTTGTAGAGCATGATGTTGGCCCTTCGGGAGTCGGGAATTTTGACAAACCGAAGTAGCAGTGGTTTCCAAGGACGGATTTCCACTAATATGTCGTTTGTGGAGTTCTCGGTTGCTTCGATGTAGAACAACTCCTTAGGTGGCTAAGGTGTGCACTTAGACCAGAGTCGATCCATTGTGCAGCCACATGGTTTGACTGAGGTCAATCCAATAGAGTATTTGTGGGAAGCCATTTGGAGCCTGTAATGAAGCGTAGTAGATTACTAATGGGAACCACACTGAGTTCGCATGAGTTAACGAAAAAGTAGTCCCCTAGATGTAGGCGTCGAATAGACTCTAGGGCCGGACAGGAGCAGAGGAGGTGTGAATCGCTTTCCACTTCCTCCTCGTCAAAGCAGCTTCTACAGAAATCATTAGCCAGGCGTCCCCTAGTCTGCTGGTATGATTTCCTATGAGGCAGTGTCCTGTGACGGCACCGACGATTGTACTTATACTCGATCTATCAGGAGATATTAAATCCTTAGATCTTCTGAGATCTAGCTTAGGCCAGATCATTCTGGAGGTGTGACACGTGGTGCCACTTGCCCATCTGCTATTTATTTCATGAGTTGCCTCTTATGAGAGCAGGAATTTACAAGTTGTGAGGGGCATGCCCAAGTTTCTGTGTTTTGGAAGTAATGGCTGTGAAGTTGCGAACTTGGCAAGCTCATTCGCTTTGCCATCTCTATGGCCTGGCACCCATCACAGGCGAATATTGAACCGATCGGCCATCTTGTCTAAAGTTGAACGGCAGTCTATTACAGCTTTAGAGTTTATAGAGACAATTTCCACGACCCTGATGTCTGCCTGGATGTCCGTGAAAATGCAAATATCATGTGCGGATATTACATTCCATTTGAGCTAGGACAGAGCTTCACTAATCGCCATTATCTCCGCCTGAAACACGCTACAGTAGTCGGGTAAGCGAAAGGAGAGGCTTATATTTAGAGAAACCGCCACTGGTCAACCCATCCTGGCCATCTTGACCCATCCCTGAAGAAGTGCAGGAAAAAGGTTTAGGATTATCATTCCAAAAGTCTCTAAAGTCTAGTACAACTCCTTAACTACGTCAAAATTGTAGTCATCGATGGAGATACAGTCGGCTCCCTCTAAGTCAAATTTTCACGAGATATCAAAATTAGTTCGAGTTAGAGGGAGTTCGACTTAGAGGATAGTTTTTGTGTGGAAAATGAGGGTAAAGCCAAAATAAATATGGCGAAAAAATTCGAGTTAGAGGAAACTCGACTTAGACGGAGTTCGACTTAGAGAGAGTCGACTGTATTTTGTCCAAGGTGATGGACGACAGATCGATTTTTGCTCGACAGCATACATGTCGTCATGTCTTCTCATTTACCATAGGTTAAGTTAGGTACACTGTCACAGCTGAGTCAGCTGAATGGATCCATTGTGTGTCACTAGTGGTTTAATTATTTACCCTTGGACCGGCTATTTCACCTCTGCTTCAATCGCCGTGAATGCTCTCTGGGAACGCGCGATAATGATGATGTCATCTGCGTAACACAGGAGATGATAGTACTTTACATGGCCAACATGACGTAGGGTAGGGGGTTTGTCTCCTGCAATGAAGATCCATGGTTCGATCCCAGACATCCAAATTTTCACTTTCACGAGACCACCTCTCTCCTGTCGCTGACGATGCTCAGAGAGTAGAAATGTCAGAAAAATGTTCTCAAATGTTCTCGGTGCCGTCATAACACCGAAGGTCCCGTCCGCTCGTATGATAACAATACAGCCTTGGCCAAATGTATTAGGCACCCTTTAAGATTCGTTCTATCTTCAAAAAGCAAACAAATTAATGAAATGAGAGGAAACAGATAAAATCGTTTACAACCTCAGGTAGTGTTGCCGAAAAGCATAAAATTCAAACTAATTACTTCCGATAATTGATTTGGCAGTAAAGACAAAAAGATAAGGGTGCCTATTCTTAATGGCAGCACTAAAATCCTAGATCAAAATAAAGGGGGTACAATAGATCTTTATGGTCGCAGTACTAGTGTTACATACATGACACACCCTGTGTTCTTCACTTCAATTCAAATAATGGTGCCTATTACTTTTGGCCAAGGCTGTAGAATGGACAAAACGAATGCTAGTCTGTTAACCCACCCGAAAAGTGCCTTTGATTGCAACTTATTCCCTGCGTGCTCACTGATTTAGTACACGATCGAAGGAGTCACAAGGCAGCACATTTCCTTTCCAAAAATCCTGAAGAAAATCAACAAAAAAAATCCTCCCTAACCAGCTTTGAGACTGCAAAAATCATCCAGTCTCACGCTTCACACATTTGAGTCATTTCGTTTGCAAATTTGCAACTGAGCACCTAAATGCTACTTAATCAGTTGTAAACAATGAAAACCACTCTAAGTGAGTGACATGTCATCAGCATCCAGTCGTCAAAACTCACACAACCCCTTTCGTGACTCAGCGCAGTCATTTGTTCAATTAACTTGCACACTTTCAGCATTCAGCCGCAGTCATTATGGCTGCAGATCGTGAGAAAGCTATCTACAAAAATCACAAGACCGTAAAACACAACGCCCCACCTTCCCCCGCCGGCATATCAGCAAAACAGGTTAAAGTTCGTGCAAATTAGATACACTCTCCAATTTGCATTCAAAACTGAGGAAAGAGACCAATCGACACAGATACTCCATCATCGCATCAGTCGAGGAGTCTATCTACCGCTCTCATCTCTCTGTGCAGCATGTGCGCCGCAATTAACCCGGAGATAGATGCAAATTTCCCGTTTCCACTGGCTGATGTAACCGCAAGTCGGCGTCTTTTCCATTACATCACACATTTGCGTGCGTTGATGGCAATCACTTCACTTCAATTGGCACTCGGATACCCCGAAATGGTTTAAGATTTCACTCTTCCTTCACACAGTCAGGCGACGCAGCAGCTATGATGTCACACTCTGACGTCACCAGGGCAGTGCTGATTAACACGAGCAGATACACCGCCTCGAAGATACAAGGTGCACAAACACACAGGTTATCGCCGCGAACGGCAGCCCGTTACAGTCGATCAATTCATTTCGAAACGTTCAACCTCTTCAAGCCGAACGTGTACTTCAAAATCGCTCCCATCGAGCACACACTGATAAGAACTGTTGTAAGTATGTCTGACAGTGGCCAATTGAAGTTGATAATTCGCTGCCTTTTGCGTAAACAAACGTGTATCTTATTCGCTTTGACAGTTCGTTTTCAATCTTTTTTCACGGCTTTAGAACGGTGTTGTTATTGTTGTGGGTATCCGTCTGGTTTTTGTGACTCCACCTGACGGCGGTGATGATGGTGGTGGTGGTGGTTGTTGTAGGTACATACGCGGTATGTGATCGATTGTTCTGCGCCCTCGATGTGGTTGCGATCTATCGCTGAGTTCATCGCACACAGTGTACGGTTAGCGTTTGATTCGATCGTGTTGTGTGTAGTTTTCCTTTTGTTTGTCGCCATCCACGTAGTGTCGTGAGATACAGAATTTCAAACCACAAAATTTTCATTTTGACAAATATTTCGATTGAATATTTCGCTCGAAACGAAAGATGATTTGAATCGGAGATACAAATGAAGTGAATATTGTTACCAAAATTCTGAAAAAAAAAACACTTGTAGATACACAGATACGTGCAGTGAGAGATAGAGAGATAGAGAGCGAGAGTTACGGGTATCTGTCTGATAGGCAACGAGATGTCTCCAGATGACATCACACTCGACGTGCGAATGCTGTCTGATATCACCTTGGGAATGTGTCGAGCAGATTCATTCCGTTCGGATACGAAATGTGAACTGAAACGCAGTTTACCATTTCGGAGAGCTGAATATATTTTTGGCAGTGAGTCAACCTGCAAAATCGGCTGTGATTAGTAAATTTATAAATGCCATCACATGGAACGCGTTCGGCTCCCTGGAGCTGACGTTCACTCTGAAAAGTACACATTTCCTGTACGCCGATGGCGGCGGTTGATGACGCCTTGAACTTGAGCATTTGGCACTTGATTTTTGAGAGCTGATTGGCAGTGAAGTGGAGTGAAGTTTCTGGTGTTTGTTGTCCTTTGTGCAGTGAGGGGTGATGACGATTTGTGCATGGTTATGATTCAGGAACATGGACAGAGGTTAATAACAGTAAGAATGGCAGCGCTACAGTCCGAGGTGAACCTGGGCCTAACTTCTCAGCAACCACTCGTGTTGTGCGTGCTATTGTTCTCTTACGAGCGGATTAAAATAACCTCAGTGGAATACCCCTCAGAGGGAATTTCGAAAATGTGCCTTAAGTTCACATCAGTCGAATAGGCTCTTAGAAAACTATCGTTTTGAAGAACCCAAAATTCTACTTCAACTCGTTGCTACGCTTGCACTGAACTCCGGAAAGGCAAATGTCACACACTTCTTATGTCATTCCCAACAAAAACCGTCTCGAATGAGTGAAGGCGACTGAAGAAGAATAGCTCAAAAACTGGTTTAAGAACTACTGCTGTTTCTAATTTACCCACGAAATCGTTTATCTAGTCATGCGGCCTTTGGATTTTTGCAAAGCGGTCTTTGGCATATCTTGTCTCAGCCAGCAGCTGGAAGTTTCCTTTCATTGTCCGCTAATTATTCGCTCTAAAGTTTGAGATGAGATCATATATCAATTCCGGCTTAAGAGAATCAGTAGCTGTCGATAGTAGTCAAATCAAATGGATGATTGCTAATCCCCACAGTTGTCCGAGTTTGAATGTGCCTTCCATTCTCTGCTCTAATGAGGAGAACTCTGCGATTGAGGCTGCAACACAAACAGGGGCTGAAGCTAACGGTGGGATGATGCTTAAGCTGAACTTGAAGCTTGCGACTGAGAGTAAAGCCGACACTGAGATCGAAGTTATTATTATTCTTGAGAGTATATTGCACCGTGACATTGGATCTATTGTGCCCCCTTTGGATACATTTGCTCTCTTTCGAGTTCCCCTCAAATACAGTTCTTTTCAGAGTTGTATTGAGGGTTATGGACTCCTGTTGTGCATAGATGAAGAGTAGATATCCTAGAGTATTCTCTGGTTCTTGTGACTGCATTTCTTCCTCTGACGGTAGGTGCTCTCCCAGATATCTTTGTCTTTTGTGGGCTAGTGTCTCACAAAATTCCAGTACGTGTTCCGAAATTTCATTACATTCTCCACGCGGTGCAGAGATTTCCATGTTGTCGTCAAAGAAACGATCGGGAGGGTCTGCAGAGACTTTCTTAAGACAACCCTAGTTTCCTTAGATGCTCCCTGAGCCTGCAGTGTCTTGTTAGGAAGCTTGTTAGGATACGAAGGATACTGATGTACATCCGAACATCTTTCGGTTATGCTGGTCTAGGAGTTTCTGCAGTGAGCTTTGTTCTAGTTTTCTGTCCGGTTCCTTTTCTCTAGCTCCCTGAATTCTTCTCTGAGGACATGGTCTCCTACAGCCCAGAATGGTTCGAGGCCAATGAAGGGTTTTAATGCTTCTTTCCTTGCCAGGGAGTCAGCCATTTCATTGCCTTCTATCCCTGCATGGGCAGGTATCCAGCAGAGTTTTACTTGGTTTCTCCTACTCAGGGCTTTAATCTTCTGTAGGCATTTCCACACGACGATGTAAGAGTCTAGTGCTCGACTGTCTGACACTGAAAGATCGAAGTTAAGATTTATACTTAAATCGAGGTTAATGTCGTTCGTCTAATTCTCGAACAATAGCTGGCATTTTTTTTTTTATAATTTGCGCGCGCAAAAGGGGTTACGAATACCCTTAAGTGTCCGGAATCAAGACACAGCACAGGCCGAAGGTATAGAGGGAGAAAGGGAAAGGAGGTAACTGTGCACATTGGTCTTAAATGTCTGTGGATTGTAGTGAGTGGGAAATATTAGGCTGGGAAGAGCATTCCATATTCGTGTGGTGCGGCTAAAAAACGACTCTCTAAACTTAACTGTACGTCCGAAAGCAGGCTTAAGGGTGAACTGATGATGATGGCATTCTGATATACTTCTTCTTCTTCTTAGGGCGCTACAGTCCGAAGTGGACCTGGGCCTCACTCAACATGCCTCTTCAGCCAGCATGATCTTTTGCCAGCTGTCTACAGTTTCGCACACCAAGCCGGCAGAGGTCCCCCTCGACTTGTGTGCGCCACCTTGTTCGTGGACGTCCTCTGTTGCCTTGTCCCACAGGCTCAGAGTCGAAGACTCTTCGGGCCGGAGCTAAATTGTCCATACGCTTTACATGGCCTAGCCATCTTAGGCGTTGGATCCGTAGACGCCTGGCTAGACTCATGTCGCTGTACAGCCCATACAGTTCGTGGTTGAACCTTCTCCTCCAAATGCCATCAAGGCAAACAGGACCAAAGACCGCGCGCAGAACTTTTCTCTCGAAAGCCCAAGAGACTGTTCATCCGCTTGGGATATTGTCCATGCCTCTGCGCCGTACAGCAGGACTGTGATGATCAGGATCTTGCATAGAGTCAACTTGGTCTTCCGAGAGAGGGCTCTACTATTCAATTGCCTTTTGAGCCCATAAAAACAGCGGTTGGGGAGAGTTATTCTGCGTTTGATCTCGGTACTAATGTTGTTTGTACTGTTTACTGCGGAGCTAAGGTAGACGAAATCCTTAACTACCTCAAAGTTAAAGCTGCCTATGCTGACGTTCTGGCCAAGTCGTCGATGTTGTGCGGCCTTTCATTTGATATACAGGGTGGGCCACATACAAGTTTTTTTTTAAAAATGCAATAAAATGAACAAAATTTAATTTTTTCCATGTATGATGGCTTTATTAGTAAGAATAAACATTCCCATTAACAAAAATACAACGCCGTTCAAGTGGCTGCCTCGGATGGCTTCGCAGTAGCGCATTCTGTCACCCCAATTTTCCAAGACCTTGTTGATGGTTTCGGGCTGTAGCACACGGATTGCTTGGATGATATTGGCCTTAAGTGCTTGAATCGTTTCCGGATTGTTGGCGTAACATCGGCCCTTCACGGTTCCCCACGAGAAAATTCCAAGGGGGTTAAATCGCAGCTCCGAGGCGGCCAATTGACGTCGCCAAGACGGCTGATAACACGATTTGGGAATTCGGTGCGCAAAAGATCGATTGTGGCATGGGCTGTGTGGCCTGACGCGCCATCTTGCTTGAACCAGAAGTCGTCCAAGTTAGAGGTGTGACGGATATCCGGCAAGTATTCGGTATCCGGCCTATCTTTTGTAATATACGGTCGGAGCCGAATAGTCTTTTGATATCTGGCCGAATACCGGATAGTTATTTTTTCAGTAAAAAATAACAAAATAAAAAAAACATTTAATAATGGAAGTTTACTGAACCCAAATTATGGTGAAGGAAAATTTGTTTTCCTGCATTCAGGGGTAATAATTTATTACGTTTGTTTTCGTATACGATGCATGCTTCAGAAAAGAGTCTCTCACTGTATACACTGCTACATGGAGATGAAAGATAAGTTTTGGCAAATTTGGGCAAAATTGAGTAGCGTCTTCCATTTACTGACCACCAAGCCCAAGGGTCACTATTCCGTTCAAAATAAACTGTTTTGAGATATAAGTCAAGCTCGATGGCCGTATTTTTTTGACAGAAAACTCAATCTGACTTGTCTTCCGCTACCTCTTCAAAAATGTCTCAAGACCTTTTCTGTGTAGAAAGTAAGAGTATTTTGTGGAGGAGAAGTGATTGATTAATTAGACATGATTAAGTTGATTTTACTTGTACCGGTCTGATTTGAGTATCAGGCCACCAAACTATTATACTTTTAATTTGGACAGATATCCGGCCACCGAATATTCGGCTATCCGGCCTAGCTGCAGTCCGAATTTTCGGTATCCGGTATCCGGCCAAATTACTATTCAGTACAACTCTACTCCAAGTCCATGTCTTCAATTTCAGTTAAGAAAAAAAGTCGGTTAACATGACTCTGTAACGCCCACCGTTGATCGAAACCGTTTTTCGAAGATAAATAGAAATATGGCAAGGCGACTAGAATCTGCTGTGCTCACACCCAAAATTCATACATTTGCTTTCAAAATGTACCCTATATTCAGAAGGAACATTTTCAATTGCAGACACCTGTCTCAAGAGAATACATTTTTCCAGAAGATTTTTAAATTTGACGCAAGCAAAAATTCCCCGACGTGAAATTCCATGGAAATCTCTGGTAACCCTGAATGATCTCAACTCTTATCATCACATTTGCAAACGTTTACTCAATCTCTGCCTTCCTCCCTCTCTCTCTCTCACTCTCACACCCACTGTATACGAGTGTATCTTGCAATCTATGCCTGTTTCCATTTGTTGTCAATCAACACTTATCTCCACAGATACAGCTCGTACATTTACACTCGCAAACCGCGGCAACTGCAAGAGCAGAGAGAGAGGGAGAAACGAATCTCCTCCTAAACAGCACCTTCAAACACATCCCCATGCCACGTATTTGCCACTATATCCACCACCAGAACTAGATAAGGGCCTTCATTCACCGCAAGACCAACCACTCGCCACAGCCAAACAGAGCACACACAAAACACTAAAGAAAAATTAAAAAAAGGTTGCGTATACGCCGTCGAAGAAAGCCATTAACACGCGACGCACAGGAGGAAGAGTAAAACAACAAACACACTTGCTGCTGCTTTTGTTTTCATTTATTTTCCAGAGGCAAAAGCATTTGAAACGGAAGCGCAGTCGCAAAAGATTCACCTCCCCCCCCCCCCCCACACACACTCACACCAGGTTAAGCGCCGTGTACGCGATCGGCAAACTCGTTGCCTGTTGGCATGATGTCCAGAATGTGTCTGATTTTGTGACTTTGTTTATCAGCTGAAGATACAAAAAAACAGAGAAACAGCAACAACATTGAAAACCAATTTTGTGCCATTTGTGGATAATTTATTCTGAAGCGGAGGACATAACGCGCGCGTTTTGTGCCAAAAGATACAATTTATTTGCTCCCCCTCCTCCCCCCCCACCCGCTTACGCGAATGTACGTGCATTCCAGTAAACCACACAATTTTTCATTTAAATTCATTTGAGTGTTTTGTTTTGTTTTTTTTGCGCGTATTTGTTTTCCGTTTTGTTTCCTTTCTGTGCGCCGTCCCTTGTTGGTGTTCCCAGCTACACAACCCCACTCCATCACTCACTCACAAGACGGACGGACATTCTGACAGTCGCGGCGGCAGTGTTCCCAGACTTACTCAGGAGGCAAGCAGCTGACACTGATCGTCCGGACTAACAGAAAGAAACAACTCTCTCCTTCCTCTCTCTCTCTCTCTCGGTTTCACTTACTGAACATAATTAAGTATAGATACACCGCTAAGCAGGGGATAATACGCCGCCGTCGCCGGTTAGTGTGGATTTGACTTGAAGATTCTGTGGAAAAATCGCCTCCCTCTCGGTGTATCTCACTCGCGCTCACACTCTTGTGAGGTTTTGGTGAGGAAACTCGAAAACTCGAAAACTCAACTCGGAGAGTGTGATAAATCGCCGCAGACGTGATCTTCAGTTCTTCTCCGGTGCCGATGTATCCGCAAAGGAATTTTGAGAATTTCATATAAACAAATATCAGGAAAAAAAGCGAAAAATCAAAAGTGTGCCTCTCATTCCGGGTATCAGTGCGCCTAGAGACCAACCGAGGATGAGGGGTATTTTTAAATATTTCTAAAATTAAAAAAACAAGAGAGAATAGATGTGCTCTCAGTGAGTGTGTGTGTGTGGTGGTCTTAATGAATATAATTTATAGTTATTTTCGCTTTCACGGATACAATAACAAAAGGAACGAACGAAAAAACACAGAAAAAGAAATTAAATAAATTACGAAACCATTTGTATCCTCTCTCGCTCTCTCTCTCTCTCTCTGTGCCTGCGTCTGTCGGTAAAACTCTTGGTGGAGGCTTTTCACGACGGCAAAATCGGTTTCTTCTCAGTTTGGCACAACGCGTTATCGAGTCCAAAAAAACAAAAAATTCTGACACACAAAAATTGTTAAAAACGAACAAATTTTCCGAACGAACGAAGTAAAGATACAAGCATTTTCTGTGCCCATCTTTTCCGTAGATAAGATAGTTTTGTTTTGCTTTTTTTTTTTGCGCTGCCTTTTTGTCGGTTGTAATATCGTTCGTTGAACATGCCGAATTACCGCAAATATAAACAGTCGCAGAAGATTAAACGCAGCAAGAGTAAAAATAAGAATTCACAACAGAATAAGAATGAAAGTAACGCAGAGTCGTCATCAGTAAGGCAGGAACTAAGTGATGAGTACGAATCGGTGGGCATTGAGCCAAATTTACTGAATTCACCGGACGAGGCGGGCGTATCGTTGTCGTGTGTTGATGGCGGCGGTGCCGTCTTCACAAGTGTGCAGTTAGATGTAGAAAAGGGTGTCATCGATGACTCCTCACCGTCGAGCAATGAGGAAATCGATGAGAGCGCTTGCAATGTTGATATTGATACATGTAGTAGTGATAGCAAAACAGTACTGACACAATCTAATTATTCGTCTTCTTTTTGCTGTTCTTCTAAAGAATCGACAGAATTCGAACGGATATCGAAGCGAACAGTGTTTGGCGGGGACAGTCCGGTCGAGATTGATGTGATAAGCGATTTATTTAAAGACGGTTCGGGTATAAATAGCACGAAAACGGGGTCGACGCATTCGAAGGATGCAGTAGTGCCGACTGCAGGAACATCGGCATCAAAATCAACAGGAGCTGTGAAGAAAAGAAAGCCTAGAAAGGATTCACCCGAAGGATCTCACAATGAAGCCGGACAATCGACCGAGCCTTCATTAGGCCCCTCTCAAGACACCCCAAGCATGGATCAATCTTCGAAAGTGGTTGTTCATAGAACCGCGGAGGAAACAATTGAAAAGTCACAAGAGATCAAACCGGGTCACAGTGCACCATCGCTTGCGACATCAACGAAAGTGATCGTGCACGAGATTACCAAAGAGTGCCCTCCACCGATAATTGAGTCGAGCGCTGATGGATCGAGGATTTTTGTGCAAAAAGTCGAGGAGTCAAAAACCACGAGTCACACTGCTTTGAAAAAGGAAACAATTCAATGCACTAACACTCAACCGACACCGAAGAAGAAAGCTGTAAGATCGTCAACAAAGGAGATCGAACATCCTGCCAAAGTGATCGTTCACCAAATCTCTCGAGAGGACGATGAAAGACAAAACAAAGAGCGTCGTTCTTCTGGGCAGTCTCCGGAAGTGATCACTCAAAAAATATTGAAGAAAGAGGACGAAAGTCTGACAAAAATTGCGAGTCAAGAGCAAACCTCCAAAGTGATCGTGCACGAAATTACCACGAAAACGAACGAGAGTTCGAAAACTTTGCCTTATGCGGAGACAATATCCATCGCGAATACAATTTCAAAAGCAGCGGACGAAATTCTGACAAGCACTGCAGGTACAGAGGAGTCTTCCAAAGTGATCGTGCACGAGATTTCCACGGCTGAGAGTCCAAAAACTCTGCCTTACACGGAGACAATATCCAAAGTAGTCGTGAATCCTATTTTAAAGGAAGCAGATGAGATTCTGACAAGAACTGGAAGTACAGAGCAATCATCCAAAGTGATCGTGCACGAAATGTCCAAAACTACGCCTTATACAGAGACAATATCCAAAGTGATCATGAATCCAATCACAAAAGCAGCGGACGAGAATCTAACAACAGCTGCAAATACAGAGCAATCTTCCAAAGTGATCGTGCACGAGATTTCCAAAGAACCGATCGAGAGTCCAACAACTGCGCGAAATGCAGAGCAATCTTCCAAGGTGATCGTGCACCAAATTTCGAGCGAGGACAACGAGCCAGCTGCAAATAAAAGTCAATCAACAACAGAAAAAGTGATCGTGCATCAATTTTCCAGCGAAAATACATCGCATCTCTCCGGAGATACCTCAGCAGAAGTCACATTCAGCCGCGACCTCCCAACAGAAGAAGTTAAAGTGATAGCCCATCAAATAACCTTAGCCGCTCAAGCTTCGGGTGACTCATTGAAGGACGCGATACTCGTCGATGAATATCCAAGAGATTCCTCGCGCGTAATCTATCGTAAAACTGAGAGCGATAGTTTGGAGAAATACAAAAATGAGAAAGATTCATTCGTCACTGAATTTAAGCAGCAGTCAACGACAGAGCAGTTCAAAAAATCCTTCGATACAGAAGAGTCCTTGAACGACGTGCAGAGCACAAGTCCAGTGGCTGGAGAATCCCCAAAGGTATTCGTTATTCCAATATCATTGGACAATTCATTTCAATCCCAATTTTCTCTCCCCTCCAAGCCATCCGCAGAGAGTCTTCATCAGGCTCGGGTATCAGAGTCATCATCTGAAAGGAAACAGCATGAATCCAGTTCACAGATTCACAGTTCAGTTGAAAGCACCACTCAAAGTTTTCCCGCTTTGTTCCCCATTTCAACTGCGAACGAGGAAAATCAGCCCCTAGACGTGTACTTCGAACGAATTTCCAGGAGTCGGTCACCGGAGCCTGAGAAATTCACACAAGCGTCGGAACCGAAGCAAGACTCAACGCTCTGCACCAAAGTTACAGTTCACCCCATCCTACAGGATAAGGAAACCCAGATAAGTCCACCCCAAAGCCCCGAGATCAAAACTGAACACACGATCTTAACGAACGGCCTGGGACATCAATCCCATTCTCAACCAGAACCACTGCAGAAGACATCATTTCCTGTCTACCGCTCGCCGAAGGTGATCGTCCATCAGATTCATCACGAAGGACCAGCGAAACCTGTTTTCCCATTGACCGCCAATTCGATGGAGAAACTTAATCACTCCTCGAAGCAGATGGCTCATCAAATCCTTCAAGACGTCTCCTCAGAACTCAAGTCGACATTTTCTTCGGACGTCAGGAGTCGGACTACGAAGGAGGCATCAAATGAACCGGCCAGGACATCATTCCCATTGGCCCCCTTGAATGACGGTCAAGTCAGAACGAGCTTCTCGGACTTTAGCGCGCTACTCGCCGCGTCAACGGCAGAGACTTCGTCTTCGTCCCCAAAGGTGATCGTGCATCAAATTTCCAGACAAGATCAGTCCGAGCAAGAAGCTGTCTCCGAACAGGAGACTTCACAATCGTCTGCAACAAGTAGTCAAAATCAGACGAGGATCACCACAGAACCACCTCAAAGCTCTGGCGAATCGAAAGTGATCGTGCACCAGATCTCTCGAGAAGATCAACCCCCATCTACACAAACCATGACCTCAGACGTCCGAGTAACTTCATCAGGTTCCGCGTCGACAAGCGAAACAGTTTCCAGGGATGAAGTCGACTCTAAGAGTGGGCAATCCGTCCCAGAAAGTCCTGGCTCGAAGGTGATCATTCACAAGATCGTGAGAGAAGAATCAGCAGATGGCCTGTCAAATAAGTTCCCCAAGGAAAAAGACAACAAACATGCCCCCAGCGTGGGAACTCAAGGCTTTCCCGGAACAAATTTCAAGCCAAAAGCTGAACCAGCGCTAAGTGATCTTGAGGAAAAACTTAAAGTCTTCAAGGCCCTGCAAGAGGAACTAAAATTGTCTGCACAGCTGCAACAGAAAGTCGAGAGCAGACTTGGCATCCAACCAGACCAAGTGCCTCCAAGCTCTTTCCCGCTTTCGCCTTCATCTAGTTTTCCGTCTGTTGCTCCCGAGGAGTCGGAACCTCGTCCAGCTTTGAAACAAAAGACTGCCACGAAGGTCTCCACACTTAACCAGACGACGCCCTTACTAATTCCAAAAGATAATCCAGCCCCGAAGTCTCCACTAACACCGGAGGAATCAACCTCCTCATCGTCTTCGGGCGACACTATTCTCACCGCGATTCGAATGGAGTCTCCAAAGCTGACATCCCCTCCAGACACTGGAGAGCAAGAGCCTGTCAAAATCAAATCGCCAAGATCATCGTTCTTTCTCACCTCTCTCGAGATGTCCAACCCATCCACTCCTCCAAAGCCGGACACACCGGATTCATCCGACACGGAAACACTCCACGGTGAATCAGACATCCCAGCAGATGACCCTCCAGAAGCCAGTCAGTCTCTCGAAGTCGTGCAGCAGCAAGTCCTCAAGGCAGAAATACCCAAAGAACCCGGAAAAGTCATCATTCATCCCATTCTGCGAGAGATGTCCTCCGAGAAACTCGCCTACCGAGTGGAGTCCCCTCAGCCCGAGCAGCGACTTGCGCTTGTAAGGAAGAGCAAAAGCTTCGACGACGATGACGTCATTATCCAAGAAATGAGCGACGCCAGCTCAGCTGGCGACACCGACAACCCTCCGGTTGTCTCCGAAGCCGAATCGGAGACCGACACCCTGGAGGCCATAGACGACTTCCCCGAGACGCCACTCAACTCTCGAGTGCTTAGCGTGCAGACGCTCCCCATCGACCACGAAGACGACAACCAGGGTCAGCTGTCACCGAAATCAAGTCAAAACTACAAAGCGCGCCGACAGCTGAATCGTGTCGCGCTTGAATCTCACTTCCTCCCCCAGTTCCTTAGTCCGATCTTCCTTGACAGCATAAAGGAAGAGAACAGCGATCTGAGCGACTCCGAACGACGCAGCGAGTGCTCGGACCGTGCCGACCACGCATCATCACACCAGGGTGATCTTGAAGATGACGTTTTTCATGAGGGTGGGCCGCCTGCCAAAAAAGCCGACGCAGTTTTCCCCAAGAGCAATCTTGATTTCTCGAAGAAGCACATTCACACGCACACAAACATCCGACCGCCAAAAGCCAGCGTGATCCGCGAGGAAGCCCCACCGCCCAGTGTGGTCGAGGCGAAAATCATCGACCAAGGATCCGTTGAGGAGAGCTGCTCCTCATGGTCCACCGATCTCACGCCAGAATCCGAGGCAGCCGAGGTGGTGTATATCGATTCGGCATCGAGCAGCGTATCCGATCTACTAGAGCTTGACTATTCCCAAGGACAGCCCCCCGAATCGGAAGATTCCCTTGACGTCCGCATTCAAACGCCAACGATCGATCTAGAGAGCATCAACGAGATGTTCCCCCGTCCAAATACTGAGAGAGCAGAGCCGCCACCACCTCCTCCGTCACCGACACTACCACCACCTGTTAAGGAGAATGAGAACATCGGCGAAAAAATTCCATCACCATCGCCATCGCCAGCGCTCACACCATCCGCTGACGATCTTGTAACGGCCACGACGCTCTCAAAAACCGAAAACACTAAAACAACACTCTCGACAGTGGAGCACACGAATTCGAATGAAATAATTTTAGAAAAAATAGAAACTGTGTCAGACACGGTCGCCGCTAATGATGATGATGATCGTGATGATCGTGATGATCGTGATGACGATCGCGACGCTGCCGCTGCCGCCTCTGATCGCACTCAAAATTCCAAGGCGAACAATCCAAATAGTTGTGACAGCGCGATCAACGAAGTCGCTGCGAACGCCACACCGGACATCGCCGTCGGTAGAAGTGAACAAAAAATGGAAAGCATCCGCGAGATCGTTAGTTCGTCCGTCAAAAGTGAGTTAGATACCGCCATCGATGGTGGTCAGGGCATTCCGAGGCCAGATTTTAAAATCGGTGAACCGTGTTCAGATCACACATTGAAAGGTGACATAACAAACGCCACGTCCCCCTCATCCACGTCCTCCTCAACCTCCACCACCACCACCACCACTTCTGTAACCAAAGTCACGACCACAAGTGGAACACAAATCCTTACGTTGCATGACCTCCGCATGAACTTAGGCGACACAAAACACTTACATCCCCTTGGCGGTGGTAGCTCAGCGCTCGACCGCCAAGAATCCCTCGACAGTCATGGTTCCGATCACTCACAGAGCACCAATCAGAGTCAGTGTACCGCGATCAATCAAGGATCATTGCCTAATTGTGAGTGGAATGAATTTGATACCACAACGGATACTACATATGTTTCAGGGTCAGACACAGCGGGTCTAGCCTCATCGGAGAACTCGTCACCGATCACCACGGGGGCCAACAGAGCTGGTGCCAACACGGAGTCGCCTCCGATCAAGAAGCTGCGATCACTTTGCACGGAGGCCTTGGCTTCCATGCCATATGGTGAGGAGGTCCTTGAGGAGCTAGCAACAGTCGCGAAGAACATCGGAGACATGCCGTACCCGCTGCCGGAACTGCCGCACATTCAGGACATCCAGGTGTCCTTGCGATCGGAACGATTCGAGCCGCGTCCACAGACATCCTCAGTGATCACTTTGACGCAGATGCCACCGGCATCAACCACCAGCGCCGGGCAAAAACTAAGGTCCCCACCGCCACCACCGGTTCCAGAGCCGCCATCCAAGTACGAGTCCTGGCTGGGGGTGCCCACAGAGAGCGACCCCAACGTCCTGGTCTGCCTCTCCCCATCGCAGAGGGCTGCGGTCAACGACAACACAACTCCCGACAGCCTGCTGGACATGCACAAGAAGTTCGTCGAGCGCCGCGGCTACCATGAGTTCACCACCAAACAGGTAAAAGCGATGAACGACGAGAACGCCTACGAAACGGTGACGCTTCGCAAAAGCAACTCACCACCACCACCGCTGCCACCACGACCGCAACAGTCAACACCACAGGCACCACAGCCAACTCAATCAAACGGAAATGGAATACAATCTGAAGCAGACATTTTCGCAGATGACCAGAATAACCATCGTTTATTGGCAATTATCCGAGATACTCATGACAGCCAGCACCAACACCAGCAGCTCGAGCAGAAGTCCACCACGACATCGATGAGTGAAAATATTTCAAGGCGAACCGAGAGTACATCCCGCACCAACACAAACGACAGGCCCGGCAACACCACCACCGCCACAACACCCACTGCCGATGGAGGCGGTCGAGAAGAATTTGCGAATCAGCCATCAGTTAGTAAACAAACGCAGGAACGGTTCGTTAGCGAAAACAATCAATCTCAAAGTGCGCAAGAAAAAATGCAAACAGAACACACGATCAAAGTCGAAAGTGAACCGGTTATGGGTCTCCGCTTCCCCACCAGTGACTACTTCGACAGCATCTTCAGCGGCAGTGGGGGCAGCAAGCGCTTCTCCAACATCGAGACAGGACCCTCGCCCGGATTCTGCTCTCAGTTCCTGAACACCCAGCCGAAGAGGTACTCCAACATAGAGACATCCTCGTTCGAGTCTCGAAAGTGCGTCGAGAACGGCAAGGTTCTGTACGATGTCACCGACAGGGCCCACGAAAAGGTCGTCGAGGGCGAGAAGCCCGACGTGTCAGTGGGACCAACAAGCTTCCCCGAAATGAAGCCCACAACGAACGGCTTCAATTCCTTCCCATTCAACGTCGGATTCACCGATAAGACAGATTCACGGACGCAGACCGGCGGCAGTGAAAATATTATGTCAGCATTTAAATTAAATACACAAACAGATACGGCAACAGCGCCACCACCACCACCGCCGCCAGCGGCATCATCATCGACCAGCAGAGTTGAGGCCTCGCCCCCGGCCCCACCGGTGCCCCCACTCCCGGCAAACCTGGCAGATACAACTGCAACCACGGCATCAACTATGAAGTCCACTTCAACATCAGAAAGCGTTATAAATAGAAATTTCAATGCTGAAACTAAAGAAACAATTTTCGATGAATTTAGGCAGCGTGCCAAGGAGGCTGCCGGCGAGCAGAAGTCCACGGGAGCTACAACAACAACAAAGAGTACCTCGACAACCAAGTCGTCCGCGTTCGATCATGAAAAAGTCTTCAAGGACTTCGATGAGCTCTCGAAATTGCTGAAAGATGAACTGGAATCCGGTAAACGGCGTCCGCCAGCAACACTTGACACGTCTCAAATACCAGCAAGCGTCAGCGACTACAATCGCGTGGCGGCTGAATCGAGAATTCAAAGTAACCATGTGTCGTCGAGCAGCAGCGAGCAAACTCGTCGGGCACAAATGAAGAAATTGGCCGATGAAATCGATCGCACCGCCACGCAACGGCAGCGCCAACGTCAGGTGACGCGGATTCCCATAACAGTGGAGAAGCCCACGCCGACACCCCCGCGGTATCCGCCGGAGCCTTCCGCGTCCTCATACGACCAGGCGACGCGCAGCATGGAGAACTTCAAAAAATGGAGTCAAGAGGCAGATCGCGTGAATCTCCAAACGCAGAGGACGCACGAAATACCGATTCAGGTCGAGAGGGAATCCCATGCTCGGCCAACTCTCCAAAACCAAAGGAGCTACGAGATTCCAATCAAGGTCGAGCACCAGACCGGCACCCGTCAGAGGACATTCTCCGAGAGGCGTCAATCGCAAGGAAGTCACGAAGCACCACAGCAGACCGAGAGGCCGCGCGAGGAGTCGCAGCGTTTCCGCCGAGCGGAGAGCATGTTCAACATCTCGGACACAACCAATCAAAGGCACATGCTGCACGACGACTGGATGAAGTACGTGGGCGATCTGGGCTCCTCGGAGAACATCTGCAAGCCCTTCCAGCGCGAAGTGGAGATCTGCTACTTGGGTCGCCGTCCGAACATCCGCGCGCCTCGCCTGTCCGCCTCGACCAGTGACTTGTCCAGCTCGCAGTGCTACGACACCTACGGGGCCTATGACGTGCGGAGAACGGCCAACAATCAGACTCCGCGGCCACAGCAGCCGCCCCGACGATTCCTGAGCTCGCAGTCCATGATCGACACAACTCCGATCACTGCATGCGTCAGTTCTCGGCGATCGCCGGTGCCCGAGCGACGCTCGTCGCTGCCACGCGAACTGCACGATCAGCAGCTGAAGTACATCTCCAGCAGGGAGCACCAGCTCCAAGTGGAGTACGAGCGGCTGGAGAACGAACGCCGCCAGCTGATCGACGAAATGAACCGGGCGCAGATCAACCAAAGGATGCACCGCGAGGCCTATCGCCAGCGTCAGCTGCCTCCGCTGACAGAGGACGAGAGTTTCCGCCAGCAAATGGCCGAGGAGTGGCTGGACAAGGTGGCGCAGCGTGAGGAACGCCGCTTGCAGAAGATAATCAAGATATCCAAGCTCAACCAGGACGAAAACTTCCCAGCGGCTCCGCCGAGGAGGATCTCCTCCTCCGACATTGGCGATGAGTTTCTGCGTCGCGTCAAGGAACGCCGCTCCAAACTCTGCATGCCATCCGACAGCGATTGGGAAAGTGGAGCCGAATCCCAGCCAGCGCCCCGAACCGATGGCAACCGCAGCGAAACCGAAGAGCCTCCAGTGATCGTCCTCGAAGGCCAGTCCACGGCCGACCTGAAGCAACTGCCCAAGCATTTGCGGGAATTCGCCAAGCTGACCAGTCAAGTCAAGGAGGAGCATCGCGAGGAAACAACCGAAAACACCTCCTGCAGCGCCACCAAGAAGTCCTCCGTGGTAACAACCGTCAAAACAACCAACAGTCAACACAGCACCAAAGAGCCCCCCCAGTCCACGCAGCAAGACGGTGAGTCAAATCTTGAACGTTCTCCTCCTCCTAGTTCTTCTTCAAACGCTTTGTCATTGGGTCGTAATCGTTTTGTTGGTGTTGTGGCTGTAGTTGGTTTGTCCCTTGGCTGGACGGTGTTAAGGACTTTGATTAACAAGTAACATTTGATACAACATTTTCCAACACATTCATCCCCCCCATCATCATTTACACTCCAGTGATACATTCTACATACCAACACCCACTATCTAGTATCTATCTCTATCCTAAATCTAAATCTAAATCCAAATCTAAAATTGTAGCGCTTACTTATTCGTCCGATCTGTCATCACTGTCATCACTGTCTTAACCAAAACCAAACAAATTTTGTCCAAAATTAATCTTATCTGCTTGTTTGTAGAGTTCAATTATAGGATAACATCCTCGCGCAGGACATCAACTTCGTATTCAAGCATTTTTGAAGATTTTAGCAAATTTACCAGTGAAAACTTTTGGCATTTCTGACCCAAAAAATAAACACATTAACACCATTTCCGTACTTTAAGATGAATTATTAAACCGTTATACGTAAAAAAAATAATAATTGTTTTGTAAAAAATGAAAAAGAAATAACTTAACAAAATTGTTTTGTGAAAATTGTTCTGTCAAACCGATTGTATCCAGATTTAATTTGAAAAAAAACTCTTGTCCCGTGTATGATATGATATCTAGTTAGTGAATAATTTATTGTAAATGATTAATGATTTTTTTTCTCTTAATAAACAAACCAAAACTGTGCTGTCAACCTAATAATCTGTAATAAAAAAAATAATTGTTTTGTTTAAAAAGAATGTACGAGTGGTTTCCTTATTTTATTTTATTTTTCTTGCAGACTTCTAACTCATTTTTTTTTTCTCTGATTGCTTACGTATCCTTCTAACGCTTATAATGCTGCTGCTACTTAACCCAAACAAAAAATGAAACTGCTTCTGGCTGAGGTGTGTCGGGTGCCGTCCTGTGGGGGCGGGCACTCCGTGATTGATTTAACTGATTTTTGTGTTTACGTTGGAGGCTTGTGAAGTTTGTGACACCACGATTGCATGTGTCAACTTTAATTTAATTTTATTTCCAATTTATTTAGTGATTTAAAAAAAAAAAACTTTAAAAATTGAATTATTTTTGCGGAAGTGCTTGTTTTAAAGGAACTCACGTTCAATTTGTGCTTCGAAGTTAAATTTAACGGTAGCAATTTTCTTTTAAACTTACTTACTTAGTAGGCCTACGACACATGTAGGGTCTGAGCCTGAGCTATCGCTGCCTTCCATCGTTGACGGTCCTGGACACGCTGCTTCTAGTCTTCAAGACCAAGCTGTCTTACGTCCACGATGACTTGGTCTTTGTACCGGAGGTTCGGTCTTCCTCTCTTTCTCGAACCAGGAGGCTCGGATTGGAAGACCCTCTTAGCTGGAGCGTTGTTGTCCATGCACTCGATGTGGCCGAGCCAGTGCCGTCGACGGATTTTTGCCTTCCGGACTACATCCACATCCTGGTACAGCTCATAGAGTTCGCGGTTGTGTCTTCTCCTCCATTCGCCTTCCTCGCAAACGGGACCATATATCCGACGTAGAATTTTTCTTTCGAAGGCACCAAGAATCAGCTCTGCAATTCTGCTTATTGTCCAGCTTTCGGCTTCATATCGCAGGACTGGCAGAATAAGAGTTTTGTAGAGCATGATTTTGGTCCTTCGAGTCAGGAGTTTTGAGCCCAGTTGTTTTGACAAACCGAAATAGCATCGGTTACCAAGGGCGATTCTACGTCGGATCTCCACTGTGATGGCTTTCGTGGAGTTCACGTTTGCCCCGAGGTAGACAAACTCCTTCACGACCTCAAAATTGTGGCTGTCGATAGTAATGTTTTGCCTTAGGTGGTGTGCGGCGGATCGTTTCTTGCTCGACAGCATGTACTTCGTCTTATCCTCATTGACCTTAAGACCAGCTCGTTTCGCCTGTTCTTCAATCGCCGTGAAAGCTTCTACTACGGCTCGCTGGGATCGCGCAACAATGTCGATGTTATCTGCGTATCCAAACAGTTGGACTTGTAGAAGATAGTGCCTTCCATGTTTACAGCAGCCCGCCGCACTATCTTCTCCAGTACCAAATTGAAGAAATCACACGACAGCGCATCTCCTTGCCGAAATCCAGTGCAATATTCAAACGGCTCTTAGGTCCTCGAGCCGAACTGCACGGTGCATCGCGTATTTTCTTTTAAAAGTGAATATAAAATCGAATGCAGTGGCATTGCCTAGCTACGACAGAATCCACTTAAGTTGTAGGTTTTTTTTCCATCAGCCTTGCCAAGCGTCCGCGTGGTAGCGATGAACGTATTTCGGGCACCGACGACTTCCGAAAACTGACGCATGCAGTGACCGTAGTTGTGTCAGTCATGGACAGCGTGCTCAGGAACCGTCGAGGTGGCTACTGTGACTGCGAAGTCTGATTATTGATCGTGCGTCTGACAGCATAGGGCTCGTAAGTGACGTTGCTCTGCTTGGTGGACAAGTCACTGTTCGAACCAGATAGGCAAGGCGCTCTCGAAGCATTATCAGCAAGACTCGACAGAGGTGGAGCCTAGAAAATTAACGTTTGCATTTGCTGCTACGTCGTAAAAGAGTGCATCGACTCCTACGCTGAAGGTCTAGGTTCGCTTCTTGACAAAACAATTTTTATAATCACGGCACCAAAAGACTTTCTCAAATTCAAGGGCCAACTATAATAGTCCTACGAAAACTTAAGCTTATGTCAAAAGTAAGCGAAAAATAACCAGAAGCTTCGTTTAATTTCAAAATCCCTATAATTGCTTCGAGGGAGTTAAGCAACATTTAGACACCAATTGTAGAAAGCAATTCATTTCGCCCCGCGTAAGTTAACGTAAGTAAACGAACTTAACGAAACTGAACGCAGCGGTTACTATGGTCACGATATATAACTTTTGCGTGTTCCTTCGGTTGTAAAGAGCGATTCATTTCTTTCTGGAAAGTAGGCAAAAGTGAACGAACTTAACGAAACTGAGCGTTGTCGAGGTGTATACCTGGGCCTAGCTTCTCAGCAACCACTCGTATTGTGCGTGCTATTGTTCTCTCAGAGGAGGGGACCTACAGTTTAATGCCGACTCCGAACGGCGAGATTGAGAAGCTTTTTCTAGACAGTTATACTCTTTAAGCATTGTCAATGACTCGAAAGAGGTGGAGCCTTGAACAATTTTTTTTTGAAAAATTGTTTGTCTGAACTGGGGTTCGAACCTAGACTGTGTAAGTCTAGTGCGTATGGGGCGACGCACAAACTCACACGGCGCCCACAGGGTTACTATGGTCACGATATATAATTTTTGCGTATTCCTTCGGTTGTAAAGAGCGATTCATTTCTTTTCCGTGAAAGTAGGCAAAAGTGAACGAACTTAACGAAACTGAGCGTTGTCGAGGTGTATAAGTTTTGTGTATTCATTCGGTTCCTCTGGTTGGGGAGAATTGTTTTTTTTGTCATCTACAGCTACTAGTACCACATTTGTTTCTAAGTTCTTTGAGGAAAAGGAACCACAAGAGGACTATGTTGGCCTAAGAGAGTCTGCTAACCTGCAGTCGGCCACTTGAACCTTGGGAGAAAGGGAACATTAATAAAGGGTTTTTCATTAAGCGCTTCCTATCTTTAAATTTCAATAAAACAAAGTGCGTGTGAGATATCATCGAATTTATTCATTAATTTGAAAGGCCTTTTGATGCCATTATGTACAGGATATAACTTTATTCAAATGTCCGCCGCGGCTTCTCTGGCTAGCGTGCATCCGAAATGTCCAATTTTCTATGACTCTGGCACATAAATCAGGCTGAATTTGATAACATAACCTCCTATGACATCGGTTATGTTGACTCTGAGGGTCGCTGTGGTTTGTGGTGTATTCGCATAGACCTGCGACTTCAGAAAACTCCACAAGAAAAAAAGTGTTCTGTGGTATGACTAGCTACGACCCAATTGTGTTGTATGGCGTCAACATGGGTCAAGTCGAACGATCTCGGTGGGTAGTTTACAACACCTCCACCTGAGATGACCATCACCTTGAATCGCACATGCAAAATTTCCAATGTGGCGTGAGCTGTATGGCATGTAGCGAAGTCCTGTTTGAACCACATGTCGTTGGTGTCCATTTTATCAAATTCAGGACAAAAAAAAGTTGGTAATCATCGACCTATATCGCTCACCGTTGACGGTGATGGCCTGGCCAACGTCGTTCTCAAAGAAATATGGACCAATGACGCCGACAGCCCCATGAGCCTAGTCAAGCGTCTACGGATAACATGCATAAAATGGCTAGGCCATGTAGGCTAGGCTCCGGCCCGAAGAGTCTTTGAATCCGAGTAATTCGCACAACGCAACAGAGGACGTCCTCCTTATAGATGGCGCACACAAATGGAGAAGGACCTCAACCAACTTGTTGTGCGGAGTCGGAGACAGCTAGCAAGAGACCATGCTAGCTGCAGAGGTTTGTTGGTTGATGCCCAGGTCCGCCCCAGACTGTAGCGCCACACAAAGAAGAAGAAGAAGGACGCCACCAGCCCAAAATCCACACCAAACAGTGATTTTTTCGGGACACAAACAGCGACTAATCTTTGTAATTGTTTGAACGACTGAATGGCGCAATTGGTTAAATGCCTGCCCTAAGTTAGAGAATCCCAGGTTCGAATCTCAGTGAAAGCAAAGTTAATACGCTTTCATCCGGTTTTTCAAATCTGGTCCAGTCACCATTTTCCGTTGGGATCAAGTTAACGGAACTATCACTGGAGCGGTCGATCAGTGGCGGTAGTCTGACTCTGGATATCACACGGAACCAACATGGTCTAAGTGTGCTGACGAATTCATCAGCAGCCCCCTAACCTAACCTAACCTTGCACTTTGTTAATCGTGTTCATATAGCTTTTTTGTGTTGCTAGCACTCCACCAGGACACGGCCCAATAGGTGGTAATGGGTCTGATAAGAGCAGTGTACAAATAGTGAATGATATGCGGCTGTAATCCCCATCTTCTGCCGAAGGTCTTTTTTGCAAGCATACATAGCATTTAATCCATTTTTCATTTTTTCCTCAGTGTTCCTCTTCCAGGAAAGTTTGAAGTCAAGAATGACGCCCAGACACTTATCCTCCGTTGTGGAAAAAAAAACTCCACCTTCGTTCGATTGAATCCAGACGTTTGGCTCCCATTCGATATCCCTAATCGCATCGTTTCCCATCTCTGGAGAGTGTTTTTTTTAAACCCATTCCCAGTCAATTGCAAAATCATAACAATTCAAGGACACTTATGGAATTGTGATCCAATTGAAGGCGTAAAACCAAAAGCTTCGCAAAGTGTCCCAAAAGTGCTCATTAACTGGCAAGCACTCTCAGCACAAATCACCTTCAATAGACCATCTCGAAACCTCGTCGATACGATTTTCTCATAAAATCCCCGATTTTTCTTCGAATCCCCCGCTGACCCAGCGTATGCTTCCATAATTCCTTGATGACTTCCTGCATTAATGGCAAATAAAACGCTTTTTACGACCCCATTGTTACTACATGCTTAAGTAAGGGTAACGCGGCGCTCTCGAGCGATTCCTTTGAATTCAATTCCGTCGCACACACTCAAGTTTATTTCAAATAAATAAATTAATGAAAATTAGTTTTTTTATTTATGACTTCGCTAAAAAATCATGAAAAACAAAAAACACTTAAAACTTTGAAAAATGATTTTCTATTCTTAGCCGCACCGCCGAAGGCGCTTTCTGCGTTTCAATTTCAATATTTTTTGTGTTCGCTCGCATTGTGAAAAAAATTCTTTTCTGGGTTAGCGGGTCATGAATTTTTTGATTTATAAAGACAGATGCCCAAAAGGCTGCGCGCGGATGGCGCACAAAAGATTGATCTTGTTTTCTGCAGAAAGCAATGACGTTGTCGTGCAGTTTACCTTGAAATTGTTGAAATAACAATAACAATCGGATTAAGGTCTTTTCGCAGATAAACACATGATGGATTGATCAAGTCGGGCAATGCAGCGTGTTAGTGCCTTTGGGTTAAAAATAAATTCAGATTTGATAAGGTTCGATATCTACACACATCAGGCTTTAGATAAGACCGCTTTTAATAGTGAATTACGTCTGTCCTTTTGATATGGCAGCTGGTGACTGCACGAGAGATAAAAGTTTCGACAACAAAGCGTTGACCAGTTGTTGATCAGAAATGACGTCACGGCGGAACATGGGTTACTGTGTATAGACTTAGATGCAACTCGGCTTATCTTTGAGATTATGGGCGGAAGGTCGTTCTTATTCTTTATAAATCGATTATTTGAAGGATTGTGTGGCAGCGTCCTTTGAATGAAGACGACAACCAGTTTAGGCTAACAATATTGTGTCTCAAAAGCTTTTAGCGCCTTTCAGTGCCTGGTGATACATAAGTCGTATGACATTTTATCAATCACATGATTCAACGGAGATTAGACGCGTCAACCAATAAGCTTCTTAATGGTAAGATTTCTTACCAACTTTCGCCGGTTTCTTACTCCATATTTTTTTGAACAAAAAATTAAGCTTATGTCATAACAAACGGAAAAGTAGCGACTGGATGGCGCACTTGGTTAAGTGCCTGCCCCAAGTTAGAGGGGTCCCAGGTTCGAATCCAATTGAAATCGAATCTGGTCTAGTTACTATTTGCCGTTAGGATCAAATTAACGGCACTGGAGTAGGTTGCTACCTGGCAGTACAATGGACCAGTTTTGAGTCTGAGTGCTCTGAGAGTTTAAAAAAACTTGAAAAAAATAAAGGAAAAGTAAAAGTCAGCTGTCAACTGAGATTTGCACCCGTAGAGAGCGATTCATTTCGCTCTCGCGTAAGTAGGCAAAAGTGAACGAACTTACCTAAACTGAACGAATCGGTTACTATGGTCGCATTGCATAATTTTTGTGTATTCGCTTTATTGCTTCAGTTCTCTTAAGTTCCTGTACGACCATTATGGTTTATCCTTAAATCACACGTTTAAAAAATTGACTGAAATCCACATGATTCATGACGAGGCTGTCACATCCTCTAGTTCTAGCTGTCATCGAGAAAGGACGCACAACATCGACGACTTGGCCAGAACGTCAGCATAGGCAGCTATAACTTTGAGGTAGTTAAGGACTTCGTCTGCCTTGGCTCCGCGGTAAACAGTACCGAGATCAAACGCAGAATAACTCTTGCCAATCGCTGTTTTTTTGGGCTCAAAAGGCAATTGAGCCTCTCTCGGAAGACCAAGCAGACTCTATACATGACCTTGATCATCCCAGTCCTGCTCTACGGCGCAGAGGCATGGACAATATCTCAAGCGGATGAACAGTGTCTTGGGCTTTCGAGAGAAAAGTTCTGCGCGCGATCTTTGGTCCTGTTTACGTTGATGGCATTTGGAGGAGATGGTTCAACCACGAACTGTATGGGCTGCACAGTGACATGAGTCTGACCAGGCGTCTACGGATCCAACGCCTAAGATGGCTAGGCCATGTAGAGCGTATGGACAACTTTGCTCCGGCCCCAAGAGTATTCGACTCTGAGCCTGTGGGAAAACGCAACAGAGGACGTCCACGTACAAGGTGGCGCACACAAGTCGAGGGGGACTTCGGCCGGCTTGGTGTGCGAAACTGGAGACAGCTGGCGAAAGATCGTGCTGGCTAGAGAGACATGTTGAGGGATTGTAGCGCCCTAAGAAGAAGAACAAGTGCATCGTCTCGTAGGAATTTAGTTCTTCAATAAGAGACGAATGGTTTCCAGATCTTGATGGTCCTATCAGCTCAAAAGAAAGAGTTGACACCTCCGTAACCAAAGGCCCTTGGGGAAACGGCTGGATGGCACAGTTGGTTAAGTGCCTGCCCCAAGTTAGAGGAGTTCCAGGTTCGAATCCCAGTGAATTCGAATCTGGTCCAGTCACCATTTCCCGTTGGTATCAAATAAACGGCACTGGAGTAGGTTGCTACCTGGCAGCGATCCATGGTGGATCAGTTTCGAGGCTGAGTACTCCAGTAGTGTTTCAAAAAACCTCAACAAAAAAAAGAAAAAAAAAAAGACCATTGGGTCTCTGGGAATCGAAAAACTTTCAGGACCCCATCATTTGAAGTTCATCCAATTGATTGAGCAAATTTTTGCAGACCTAATTCACACTTTTCACATGATTGTTGGATTGACGGGATACGGCCTGTGCTGTCTTTGATACACTGACTGTCAGTGACAGTTCATTGTACGATTTGTTCCCTAGTTTTTTTTTAACTTAAATCTAGGGGTTTTGGCATCGTTTTCAAGTCTAAGAGCTTTTGCTGCTTGAATCCTGTCACCGGTCAGTCTCAAACGAATATTTCACGCTTTCTTGCAAATTGACACGTTAGCCTAAGGCTATGGCTCAGAATGATTGCTAAACAAAATCATTGACTATTCTCCCACTCCAGTTACTTCATGATTGATCTTTGCTCTGATACGATGACATGTGTTATTTTGATCTCATATTTCCACGAACTGCCAGGCTGTCCTTCAACACTCGTCATTGGCTACTTTTCGGTCTGTTTGATGCAACAATCACAATCCCATTTCCACACAATCCCTGTGCAATCAATTAGCGCAATTACTACATGCAGTGGATTAGCTCACTTCCAAGCATCATACCGCGCGGCAAACTGCACATAATCGCCACTTTAATTTGGATTAATAATTTTACAGCGCACTTTGTTGCAGCTCATTAAATCGTAATTACATTTGCACATGCGAACGTATCCAACTGGTCTCTGCGAGCATTTGCATGCGAACAATCGAATGCAGTCATCCCCCGGTTGCGACTCGCACACAGCTGCTGTCGAAGGAGGCGATCCCAAAAAAGAGTGGAAGTGTGCCGAGGTGTCGAGATGGCCGTCCTATTCCAAAGCTCACCCCACGCCCACCATCTGTGGACTGGGGCTTAGTATGTTAGTCACGAGCCAGTTGCCGAATACAGGTGATGTGATTTATATGCACGTCGTGTATCGAACACGAGTTCTCGAAGTACACACGTAAATTTAAATTTTTGATGCCAGCGAATCAAAATGTGTAGCGTGCATTGATTTCCTCTCGTTCAACCGGCGGGGCGCGCGGGTGGACTCTCGCCGCCAACCAATAAAACGTTTTCCTAGGGGGCCACGGGATGCGGTGGTGCTTAAAGAGTCACTCTTCCTTTTTTTGGAGAAAGAGTAGGGGTTCTTTTTTTGAAAAACGTTTCGATTTAATGGCATCTGAGTGTGATCGAATTTTCCCAAATGGATTCCAGTCCATTCAGAGCCCTCCAGGCGATGGGCAAAGTTCAGTCGTAAAAACGCGATTAACCGGTGCCGAAATAATTTCGAAACATTCATAGGTGAATGTTTTCATAATTTTGGGGCCTTAATTGCTCCCGCTTAACCCCATATCGGGTTACGTTCCGGCGCGGTGCCACAACGCCTGCGGCAGACGCAGAGGAAAGATACTGACGTATTTTTGAGTTCTCAGAATTTCATCCACAGAATTATGCCGACATGTGACAGGAAGTAGGAAGCGATTCGAATCGCTGGGATGGTCGAGAAACAATAATTCTAGGCGCTGAACATTTATCAGATATACTTAGCCCAGCAGTCTCCCCATCCGACTGTCACACGCGATTTTTGTGTATTTCATATTTTCCCCCGCCCCACCCGGTCCCCGGCACTCGGCGGACGTGAAATGGGCGCCATAAACTTTGTCAGCTATGACAGGTTTTTATTAACGTTCGCCGCATAAAGTATTTTCAAGAAGCATTTTGTATTCGAGAACGCTGTGCGAGCGTATCGTCGGGTGATTGAAAGTTCGGGGGAAAAAATAATAAATCCATTGGGCTGGTCTTCTGCTGAAGCATATTGCACGTATGGGGCATCAAATTTGATGCATTTTAAGGGTATTCGTGTGAGATTAGTGGATTTTCATGCGACAGCAGCCCGTCCTTTTGAGTGTCACTTCTGAAGTGTCTCCGGGAGCTTAAATCACGAGATGTCAGAGTGTGGCGCTTCCGGGAAATCCTCTGGAGTGGAATTTTATTGCATGCCGCGGACAGTCGCACTCCAGCCGTGCCTCAAATTCAATTTGGAAGTGGTTTTGCAGGAAATCATTGAATTAGCTGAACAAACTTTTCGGTTCGTTTTCGAAAAAGATTACGAAACAGTACCCGAGAGAGTGGATCTCAACTTTAGTTTTTCGCCGACAAATGTATTCTGCTGTCACGTACTTAAAGTTAAAAATAAGTTTATTACACAAAATTGTGAAACAATGAAGAAGGTGTGTCATAGCCTGACTCAAAGTTCTCTTCAAAGTGCCCGATGGATGGTCATTTTGTTTAGTTGAGGTTAAAAATAAACTTTGAATGGATACTTTGAAGCGAATCTGGGGAAGAAGAGCCTCCGCTGAATGGGGTGATGGTTTTCATTTTGAATGGAACGTAAGGATCACTCATGGAAACGATCATGGTTTTGGCTTTCCTGTTGAAATAAATGCGTGCCTTTAATTTTGAGTTGATAGACGCCGTGCCCGGTTCGTATGGACAGTCAGCAACCGCACATCGGAAATGGCTACTAAAAATTAGACCAAATTCTTCTTCTTGGGGCGCCTCAGTCCGAGGTGGACGAGGGCCTCACCCAGCCAGCACGATTTCTCGCCAGCAGAGCCCAATTAGGCAATAATAACACAAAGTGCGACCATTACAGCGAAACCTTGCCTGATTTCTGCTGCAACCACTCGCGTTGTACAGGGCGTACCAAATACAAGTTTCTTTTTAAAAATGCAATAAAATGAACAAATTTAAATTTTTTCCATATTTTATGGCTTTATTAGGAAGACCTAACATTCCTATTGAGGCATGGACAATATTCCAAGCGGATGGACAATCTCTTGGTCTTTTCGAGAGAAAAGTTCTGCGCGCGATCTTTGGTCCTGTTTGCGTTGATGGCATTTGGAGGAGAAGGCTCATGAACTATATGGGCTGTACAGTGACATGAGTCTAGCGAGGCGTCAACGGATCCAACGCCTAATATGGCCAGGCCATGTAGAGCGTATGGACAACTTAGCTCCGGCCCGAAGAGTCTTCGATTCTGAGCCTGTGCGACAACGCAACAGAGGACGTTCACGTACAAGGTGGCGCACACACGTCGTGGGGGACCTCGGCCGGCTTGGTGTGCGAAACTGTAGACAGCTGACAAAAGATCGTGCTGGCTGGAGAGGCAGGTTGAGTGCGGCCCACGTCCACCTTGGACTGTAGCGCCCTAAGAAGAAGAAGAAGAAGGAGAAACATTTCCATTATTTATGAAATACAACGTCGTTCAAGTGGCTGCCTCGGCCGGCGTCGCAGTACCGCATTCTGTCACTCCAATTTTCCAAGACCTAATTGATGGTTTCGAGCTGCAGCTCACGGATTGCTTGGATGATATTGGCCTTAAGTGCTTGAATCGTT
Source organism: Myathropa florea (assembly GCA_930367185.1). NCBI lineage: Eukaryota > Metazoa > Arthropoda > Insecta > Diptera > Syrphidae > Myathropa > Myathropa florea. The sequence goes on from OV884003.1 coordinate 20,799,773, forward strand.
TCCGTATTCTTTGCATAACATCGCTCCTTCACGGTTCCCCACAAAAGAAAGTCCAAAGGGGGTCAAATCGCAGCTCCAAGACTCAGACTCAAAAACTGGTCCATTGTACTACCAGGCAGCAACCAACTTTTGCTGAATTTTCATGGTCTTCCGAAGGAAGACCAGCAGGCGCTTCTGTGATGAGGAGCCTACATCATCAGCTCTTACCTCATCAGCACCGAATAACAGCCACCTGATCCGAGCAAAGGCGGGACAATGGCAGAGGAAGTGCTCTGCAGGCCAATGGCCAACGCCAAGACGGCTGATAACACGGTTTGGGAATTTGGTGCGCAATAGATCGATTGTGATATGGGCTGCGTAGCATGGCGCGCCAACCTGCAAGAACTAGTAGTTACTTAGCAGGCCTACGACCGTTGTAGGGTCTGAGCATGAGCTATCGCTGCCTTCCATCGTTGACGGCCCTGGGCACGTTGCTTCCAGTCATCAAGACCAAGCTGTCTTACGTCAGCGATGACTTGGTCTTTGTACCGGAGGTTCAGTCTTCCTCTCCTTCTCGAACCAGGAGGCTTGGATTCTTAGACCCTCCTAGCTGGAGCGTTGTTGTCCATGCACAGGCCGAGCCAGTGCCATCGACGGATTTTTGCCTTCCGGACTACATCCACATCCTGGTACAGCTCATAGAGTTCGCGGTTGTGTCTCTTCCTCCATTCGCCTTCCTCGCAGACGGGACCATATATCCGACGTAGAATTTTTCTTTCGAAGGCACCAAGAATCAGCTCCGCAGTTATGCTTAGTGATAAGCTTTGTCCTGCAAGAACTAGAACTAGTCTAGTCAGAACTAGAACTAGAACTAGTCGTCCAAATCCATGCCTTCAATTTCAGTAGAAGAAAAGTCGGTTACCATGGCTCTGTAACGCCCGCTGTTGATCGAAACGTTGTTCCCAGCCTCATTTTCGAAGGCCCAAAAATAGTGACGCCACAAGCCGCACAAAACTGTCACTGTCTGTGGATGCATTGGCTTCTCGACAATAACGTGCGGATTTTCCGAGCCTCAGATGCGGTAATCTTGTTTGTTAACGTAGCCGCCGAGTTGAAAATGCGCCTCGTCTGAAAAGATGATTTTTCGCCCAAAATCGATGTCCAATTCAAGCTGCTCTAAAGTCCAAACTCCGAAGCGATAACGAAGCGGAGGGTCACGAATGGCCTTCAATTTTTGAGTCAATTGGACCTTGTAAGCGAATAATTTGAGTACTTTGTGCAGAACTCTCCTCAGACTAGTCCGTGAAATGTTGAGCGGTTGAGATCTATGGCGAGTTGATGTTTGTGAATTGAGTCTCAGACTCTCGTCCACAGCAGCCACATTCTCATCTGTGCGCACCGTACGACGACGGGGACCATGAGTGTTTGATCTTGGTACTGATGTTATTTGTACTGTTTACTGCGAAGCCAAGGTAGACGAAGTCCTTGACTACCTCAAAGTTATAGCTGCCTATGGTGACGTTCTGGCCAAGTCGTCGATGTCGTGCGTCCTTTCTCGATGACAGCATATACTTTGTTTTGCCCTCGTTTACCGCCAGACCCATTTTAGCCGCTTCCGTTTCAGTGCCAGCAAACGCATCATTGACGGCTCGCTGTGTTCGCCCAATCACGTCAATGTCATCCGCGTAAGCTAGCAGTTGAACGGACTTTTGGATCGTGCCTCTTGTGTTGGCCAGTGAGTTTTGCACGATCTTCTCAAGAACGATGTTAAAGAATTCACATGACAGCGCATCGCCTTGTCTAAACCTTTTTTGACATTTAAGGTCTCGGTGAGTTCGTTACCGACCTTGATGGAGCAGCGACAGTTCTCCATCGACATCCTGCTCAGTCTGACGAGTTTAGCAGGAATGTCAAAAATAGACATGGCGCTGTATAGCTCGTCTCTATGCACGCTGTCATATGCGGCCTTAAAATGGGCGAATAGGTGATGTGTGTCGATCTGCATTGCTTGGATCTTCTCCAGGATTTGCCGCAGTGTGAAGATTTGATCGATGGTGCACTTCCCGGGCCTGAAACCACACTGATAAGGACCTATCAGTTTGTTCACAAATGGTTTCAGGCGTTCACACAAAACGGCAGAGAAGATCTTATAGGCGATGTTAAGGAGACTTATCCCTCGATAGTTGGCGCAGTCAAAGGTGTCTCCTTTCTTGTGGATCGGGCAAACGATACTGAGATTCCACTCATCGGGCATGCTTTCCTCCGATCATATCTTACAGATGAGCTGGTGCATGCGCCCAACCAGATCACCTCCAGCTGCTTTAAACATTTCAGCGGGCAGACTATCTGCACCAGCAGGTTTATTAGACTTCAGTCTCGATATCGCTATCTTGACTTCGTCTAGGTCGGGGGGGCGGTATTCTCTTCTATCATCGTCCATTGTGTTGAGTGAAATATTGTGAAACAACGAAGCCGTTATTTCAACTAATTTTGAGAAATGAATCAATTCCCTCCCGGATTTGATTTTTGTTTCAATGAAGTTTCAACCCTTTTCGCAAACAGGTACACAAGCAATCATTCATAAAAGTCACTTAATCAAGTCAAAGCAACACAAGCACCCTCAAGTCGAGTGTATGTTCTTGACAAAAAAAATTATAATTTATTCCACATCTCTTGAAAATTCAAGGGCCTCCAGTCCCTCAAGGCCGCTCTTTCCCCACCAGTCGATTAGGAAATACGTATGTTCTTCGAATTGCCGCACTCATTTCCTAACAAGACACTAAACGTCCAAGCTCTAGGCACGCCAACGGATAATTTTTTACGATCAATCTCAAGTGGATAAATGTCATATGGCTGCAGTTTTACGACCTCCTTGACGAAAAAAAGAAACAGGACAATAAAATGAATTTCATATGATTTTGTGTGAGAATGTTTACGACAAACATAGTAATTCTCATAACAACTACGACTCTATTTTATTTATAAACACATGACCGCATAACATGCACGTTAGAGTGGCTCTGATTCGAATACTAAACTTTTTTGTGTGTCATAAAAAACCGGCAACAACCGAATGGGTCCCCCGTTTATATTTGGACTAAATCCTAGGCTAATGTGATTCGATCTGATTTCAATTTTCTAACAATAACCCAATTATGTCACGATGGCATCCTTGAAAGTTCGCAATCGAACACGACGAATGAACTCATAAAGCCGACGATCAGCAGATACGCAGCGCACACCGACCGAACTTCGAGAGCGGTACGAAACAAAACGTAGAATTGCACGCCAATTTGAGCTGATGACCTTGAGTATAACCATCTAAATGACTCACATCCAAGGTCCACTCGCCGCTCGCCATTTCGGTTGAATTTTTTCAGCCTGCGCTGTGTCTGTCATGATCGTCAAAGCTCGTACACAAACGAGTTCTCGGACTTCTCCCTTGGCTCGGCCGATATAATTGCTCCGTCTATTCTCTGTAAAGCACTCATAAATCCACCTGACACGGCTGGGTGTGCTGCGAGCACACCGCGATGATCGTGCTCATCTCATCGGCGGATGATTCGTGCACAAGCGCCCCTCGCTGTGTGCGATACTCGTACAGTCGTACATACCCCCGAAGCTGAACGTAAACAAAAACGCTTGAATGACACGAGTTTGGGTTGAAGTTTTTTGTTTCTGTATTTTTTCTTGCTTCCACCCGTCGACTCCCCGAACGGATGCACGCGATCTGCTTGCCCAAAAGGAAACGATAATTTAGGGCAGACGACCGACCGATCTGGTCGTGCCTAGAAAACTAATGATCTCACATCTATCCTACAAGCGATTTTTCCTGTGTGCCTGTGTGTTTGTGTTTGTGTGTATTGTATTGTCTGTGTTTTACATCTCTTCTAGCACTAACAGGCTAATTATTTTCAATCTAGCTGCTCGCGCTCGTGATTTAGAGCAATTGTCGCAGGGTAAACGACAGAAAGTGGTCACAATTTTACGCCATAGGAAGCCAGCTGAGGGCGGTAGCGATGGCAGCTGTCAGCCAGCAGCCGTAGCAACATCAGCAGCAGGAGGTGGTGCAAATGCGGCTAAGCGCAGGAAGCAGACACGCTTTCTACTAACACCGAACCGGCGCAGTTGGTCCGAAAGTGATCTACTCCGTGAGATTGACAAAGACCTTGTGCTGGCCAAGGGTTTTCTCTACGCAAATGGTATGGGGTTCATATACATAAGAATCTGTGTGCTTTGTCCGTCCCAAAAGTGTATGTTCCCACCCCGGCTAGACCTGTGTGCTTTTTCGTGTTCAGTAACATCCCCGCTTTCTGTCCGTTCGTTCAGTCTGCGTGCCCAAAAATATGCAACACTATTTTTCAATTCACCCAAAATGTATGTTTTTCGAAAAAAGCTCCGGGTAAGGAAAGCTTTAGCAGATACCTATCCCAAGTAGCAAGTAAGTACTCTAAGATACACAAAAAACATGAGGTACCTAGGGAGGTGTAAGCTCGTGATGAACTTGAGGGCATACGTATTTTTTGAATTAAGACATCGCGGGATCATGGACAGCTTTAAGTGTATATCTTACATTTTATTCGTTTGCGTCCACATAAATTTGATTTTTAGTGCTCATGTGTGAAATTATGTTGAATCAGTGTCAGCATCAGTCAGGGGATTTGAATTTGGCATCGAATCGTGCTTGATGGACTATTTTCGTTGAAATTCGTTGATTGATTGTTATTTGTGGTGATACACGAATTTGTCTCTGGTTCGGTTGGAAAACAAATTTTTTATTAATTTGTTGAGTGTTTTTTTAGCAGAACGAGAGCTTAACTGGGGTCCGTTCGTTTTCTGAATAAAATGTTGTTGATTTTTTTTGAAATTACGTCGACTCCCTCTAAGTCGAACTAATTTTGTTATCCCGTGAAAATTCGACTTGGAGGGAGTCGGCTGTATTTTATTATTTTTATTTAGTGGCTAGCATTTTTACATTTTTATGAACATTGTTGATCTTCTCGGCTAAGGATGGAGTGACATCTCATGTCATCGTTTCTCAGGTTGCCATGAGATTTTCGGTATGTTTCCCTTCTTTTGGACTCATATTGGTAAAAACGTAATAAATGGCGCCCTTAAAAGTGTCCTTGACGTATCAAAAACCGCTGAAATATCGTACTTAATTCCCTTCAATCTTAAAGGGCCTGTTGCCACATTATTCTTCGGTTAAGAAACGCAATTTAACACATTGCGTGCCACCATGCAAACCGAAAAACTGCCCCCCACAGACCACAGATTTTTTTTATTGACACTTCGATTTTAAGTATTACACAAGACCAAACTACATGCCTACAGTATTCACATGTATCTAATTATTCTTTATTTTAGACCAATCTGGTCTCACGCGGCATAGCAAGCCTAAATTCGTGTGAGACCACAGTGGTCTCATGTCGCACTCAACGTGTTAAAGTCTGGGGTTACAATGTTTGACTGAACAAACTGCCATGTTAGTCACTATGACACTGTATTTCGTTACATTCCAGAGGACCGATTCTTCTTATTGAGGGTGACCTTATACAACAAGGTTGAAAATCGGTTAAAATTGCCTTTCTTCTTCTTCTTAGGGCGCTACAGTCCGAAGTGGACCTGGGCCTCACTCAACATGCCTCTCCAGCCAGCACGACGACTGTGCCAACTGTCTCCAGTTTCGCCTTTGCTTCCACCTTATTTTTGTGTCCGACTCACTTTACAACAGTTCTACTGTAAGACCAATAATTACAAGACGGTCTTGCAAAAAATTGACAAAAAAGAGCACAAGCGTTCTCCCATTCATTCGACATTGTTTTCCCGAAAAAAAACTTATAAGTCGTCATTCTTTCCAGAGCCAATTAAAGAATCTGGCTAATTTTAAATTTTGAATCAAATTTAATTCAATTCATTGTCGCATCACAAGACTAATTTCTTGCATCAAACAATCATTTAATTTAATTTCTTAGTTGACTTCAATTGGGCTTGGAATTTGTGCACACATTTTGTCATTTAATGCAATTTTGAGTGTTGTCATTTAAGAACGTCATACTTCTGACTGTCTCTCACAAGTAGGGATGCAAACGATATGAAACAAACATCGATGTTTCGCTCGGTTTTGATAACCGATACATCGCCGATACATCGACGGCAAATGTGTCAAACATCGACATCATAAATTCATTTCGTTAAACATTCCCAAGATGTGTTATATATAAAATGTGCTTGTATTTATGTAATAATAATTGGGTGCGCAATAGAATGTAACTATTTTCATTCACTTTGAGCATCGAGCAACCCACAAGGAGACCGGGTATCCAACTCCTATGGGATTGTGGGTCGGTGGCTAATCGGAGAGGGTTCATGTTTCGGCATGTATTGGCTGGATGCGTAAACATAGCAGACCTCGTGTCAACAGCCAAACTAGCGAAGGGGGTGCGGCTGGGAACGGGTGTCGATCTTGAAGCAAGCGACTCGCTCTGTAAACTTGCATGAAGGGCCCGCTCGGGAACCCTAATCCCGAACCGTAGGATCCTCCAACGTCACTTTGGGTTTTTCGTTGGCCCGATAAGCCACAAAATAAAAATCAAATCATCAACGAAACGGAGAACAGAGAAGGTTTTTGAGTTGAAACTGGTAAGACTAGTATATTTAGGTACAGTAAATATCGTAAATATAACCAACAATTTGTGTGATGGAGAAGATAAATAAAACATCGGAAAAACATCGATGTATAGTTGTTAATACCGATGTTTTTTAACATCGATTTTTGTTGTGGAGCCATCAAAGTTTTCAAACATTGATGTTTTTCAAAACAATTTTGCATCCCTACTAACAACGCCGGTTCGCATAGACGTATAGACCAATGATTTAACGTAATTCCATAAAAACAAGTCTAGAGGTGTAGTATCACACGATCTACGCAACCAATCGACAGAACCATGTCTCAATACAACACGTTTATCAAATTGAGTTTTCAATAAGTCGATTGCTACACCCGCTGTGTGCCTTGTGCCACCGTCTTGTTAAAACCACATTTCATCAATCTCGTGTCCATGCAATTAATCAAAGAAATAAAGTTGCAACATGTTTCTGTGGCGATCTCCTTTGACTGTAACGTGACGGTAATTTTCATTATCGAAAAAAAACGGCCCAAAGACTCCTCCGCCGTGAAAACCATACAGATATTTCTTGTGAATGAAGTGGGTTTTCTTGAAGCACATGATGGTTTTTAACGGACCGCTACCGCATATTCTATTTGTTGACGAAGCCGTGTAGTCGAAAATGCACCTCATCATTGATTTTTCTATGAAATTAGTGATCTTCTTCCGAGAACGTGATTCGCCTCATATCGCACCTCCGGTGGTACAACGACGCAAGTGCAAAAATGTCTTCATTCTTCAGAAAAGGCAATTTAACATTTTGAAAACCTTTTCTATTAAAAAGACACATACAATTTTTTTTAATGGAACAAACTATTTATAAAAGCGGAATTAAACATAGTTTTTGGCAGTTCAGTAATTTGTTTGTGCTTCAAGCAGTATTATTAATAATATATGTAAGCGCAAATAAAGGTAAATTATTTTAAATAAAGAAACTTAAAAAATGCTAGTATAAAAAGGCTCGCACTAACTTGGAATCCTCCTGGAGACAAATAGAATATTGTCAATTTTTTATTGGAAGAAAATAAATTTTTGTAGAATTGTGGCATACTTAACTCTGAGTTTTCAAAATTTGCACTTACGCCGTTGTTCCACCGGAGGTGCGATATGATCGAGTGGCTTTAGTTTTTGAGTCAATGGTGTACGGCAAGATCATTTCCCAAAATTCGCAATAGTGTGGTCTTAGCTATGCCCAATTCTTGATAACGCCATGGAATCAATTGTTTTGGTACGTTTTCGACGGTTGGTTGAACGACAGCAATATTTGCGACACTTCGACCAAACCATTATCTTACTGGCACGAGAACATCCAGCAGCGAAAATTTAAATTCAAATTCGAAAATTTAAATTCAAACTAGACTATGAATTGCTTGTCTACTGAGATGAGAATTATGACCAAAAAGTGGTTAACGTTGTGTTAAAGTTGACTCGGGATTTTGATAATAAATTTTAATTATTTGTGAACCTTTTCCGTTCGTGAACTTCACCATGTTGAAAATGTTGCTTTTTCAAGTGTTTTGACATTCGACAGTTTGGTCATTGGTTAAAAGACGCGCTCACAGTGAAAGTTTAAAGTTTTATGTCTCAATTGAAAAACTCTTTATTTCCATAACTTGAAGCGATATTACTTCAAAATGCTGTCGTCGTCTTTCATCCGATTAAATAAGCTGTCTGATGTTTTCGATTTTCAGCCTTAAAATTCATAAAAACGGACGAATAATTTTTTTGACTCAAAAACGGCCAATTTGGCTTATGTAGTGACTCTCGCCCAAGAAATTTTTTCATTTATTTTTTCCAACTTAAATGCTTTTCACTACCATAGTGTTGAAATGGAATCATCTCTTGCCGATCTTATCAAACCTGAAGAGCTAAAAACATCTTTTTAAGGTTCCGTCTACAAAAACGGAACCTTTATAATTTCGGTGTGTCTGTCCGTCATTCCGTCAGTCCGTCATGTCTGTCACACTTTTTTATCTCCGAAGTTTATGAAGATATCGGAATGAAATTTTGGAATTAGGTACTTCAGACCTAGATGTCATTGCCTATGCAACGATTTTAAAAAGTGGGGCCATTTGGGGGTTGCTCCAGTACAGGTGAAGTTGACATTAATTTTTAAAAATTGTCGCACCCCATCGAAATATATATCAATCGACAGATCTTTTGAAATGAGGTGGAGGTTTCTTTCAACACTTTTTTATCCAAAATACCGTTTGGAAAATATGGAGCTCCAAAGTTTTTTTTAATGCGTCCCCCCCTGCCATTTCTAAACCAAAGTGCTTAAAAATCTGAAAAAATCACAAAAACTTGGTTTCATTGAGTACTTTCATTTAAAACTATTGCGAGCATTCTGGCCCTAATGGTTTTGGAGATATTGGCCAAAAACGGTCAATCATCGACATGCGAATTTTGAAGATCTAAAAACGCAGTTTTGAAGACATCAATGTAAGCATTAAGAAATGATAAATTTCAAAATATCGATTTATGTTGAAATTTTGAGATATCTAAGATTTAAAATGAAAACAATTTTCATTTCCACACATAATTTCATGCTGTGTTCGGTTATTCGTTATTCGTTGATGAGCGTTATCTTTTCGATCTCATCCCTAAATGCCCAACAGAAATGAACACACACACACCGCAGGCATGAGCAGTGATTGGGTATGTGTATGATGAAAGGGATTTTCTGTGGTGGATAAACTTCGATAGAGGCATAGGTATATTTATGGATAAATATTTGTTCGGATGTATAAATGTATGAATGAATAGTTGATTTAGGTTGAAGTTAGAAGAAAATTCAACTGAAATAGTTTTGAAACGTCGTTTGATATTCAGAAATCATCCATCAATATTATGCGACGGAACCTTACCCGTGCGAGTACAACTCGCACTTGCCCAGTTTATTTTTCTAAATTTTTCAATTTCCACTTTCTCCTTAATTAAAAGATTTGCTTCAATTCTTTTTTTTACTACTGATTTTAACATCTTTCAGTCAATCAGAAGATTTAAGTCTCCCGCGGTTGACCCATCTTCTTACTCAGGTTTTGACACCATTCTTGCTAAAGGAGACCTTTTAAAATATATTCTGTTGTCGACTGACTGTTCACTGAGATTGCCAAAACTTCTGACGCGTCTTTATAATAATGGCGGCGCTAAAGTCTGAGGTGGACCTGGGCCAAACTTCTCAGCAACCACTCGTGTTGTGCGTGCTACTGTTCTCTCATGAGTGGAGGGAATCTACGGTTTAATGCCGACTCCGAACGGCGAGATTCAGAAGCTTTTTCTAGACAGTTATACTCTTTGAGCATTGTCAGTGACTCGAAAGAGGTGGAGCCGTGAAAAAATGTTTGGTGTTTTTTCGGGAATCGAACCGACAACATCGAGCGTAGGAGTCGACGCACCTACCCACTACGCCACGGCGCCCTGACGCGTCTTTAGCCGAAGTTAAAATACTTGCATTGTGGTGAGCAGACAAAGGCGTAAAAATGCGAACAAACTTTGCTCAAAGACAGCATTGTAGCTCAAACCGATAAAAGTTCAAAGCAATAATACACGACAACACCTCTTGTTGACATGAAATAATTTATATAAATTCATTCCCAAATAAATCTACAGAATTCAACAACAGCGCTGACAATTCATTCAAAAAATGCTCACACCCTAGAAGTATTCCACGATCGAATTCCCACAGAAATCCCAGAGGCCATCAATTCCTTCCGAGTGTCTCTACAATTGAACAGCTCCTCCGCCTGTGTTATTGATGACTCCACCCACACACTCCCGTAGTCGCATCCCGAAATAAACAAACCTCTCTCATGGCTCGTAAAAACGATCACAACAACCGAATCATAAAAAAAAAATGTATAAATAAAAAAACACAAACATATTCCTTTACATCCACTAAACAACCCACCCGCCCACCTTCGGCCGAGAGCCGTTTTTGAGTTTATCTCATAGCCACACAGCACACGTGTACACAGCAAGTACAACTTGGCCGATATCCGACCGAATCAGTTTGTTTTCCAAATCAAATCTGCCGTCTTGGGAGTAATGAGTTTGCGCAAGTTTCTCCACAGCAACGCTTGCGTTCGAAACATTCACTCAAGTGGTTGTCGGCGGCTTGATTTTGCTCAAAAACACCGTCGAAACACGAAGCACAAGAAAAAAAAACCACACAAAGTACAAATGAGAACAAGTTTTCGAAAGTCAAACGTTTGCTGGTGTTCGAAAACATGAGAGGAGGTTGGAAAATCTTGTAAGAAATAGACATCGCCGCCAAAAAGTCGGAAAAAAAATTTCGTTTTCACGCTTTGGTTTTTCTTATTTGTCGAAAAACTACAAGCAAATCCGTCTCTGTTTTGAGTTCAGTGGGGAAAAGCGCGTCCGTCTGAGCACCGAACGAAAGTGAATTCTCGAAATTTGTGTCCGATACATACTTTGGCGCTGGTCTACTGAATATGGGACAGGGTTAGTTACAAACTGATCGTGGTGTATCTTAAAGATTTTTTCTTGTTCGTCATTTTTAATGCAAAATTTTGTATCTCTGTATCCGAATTCAACCGTCAAAATTGCTGTGATCAGCTTGTGATTCAGTGGTTTTCGAAAAAACTGGAAACAGTGCAAAAAAACGATTTGCTCCGAGTTCGGATACAAAAGAAAAGTGACAAGTGTGTGTTGTGTGTGTGTTTTTGGTGCCACGTCCACTTGAAGTAAATATCAAAATATTTATTCTTGCAGAATCCATGCACTCGTCCGCAGATATGTTTGCGCCGAAATTCAAAGCCACCGCTCCTCAGGGCACAGGTATCCTTCGGATAATTAATCTCATTTCACCTCCATTCTAACGATCATATCTTTCATTACACCACACATTCGATGTGATCGGTGATTTGGTATTTTTATGGATTTCTGTCGCGCGGGGGGTGATAGAGAAAGAGGCCGGCTTATTTTTAGCGTTCGCGTTGGACCACATTTGAATGTCGGATTAATCTACTGTGCTGTTCGGGCGAACAAAATAAACAATTTACCGGGCAGCCCGCAGATGGATGCTTCCTTTCGATCATATTTCGCATAAATTACGGCACATTGGACTGTTTTGTTTATAAAATGTTGATGAAATTTATTAGCCGAGTGCATGTTCTGTCCGAGGAGGTGGTGATGTTTATTTTGGAATTGTGAAATCAGCGGGAAATGGAAATAGAATGTCAAATTGTTTGAGTTGTTTTGAACTCGTCTAAAAGGAGCAGTTTTCTGTAACATTTCGTGAATGAATACTTTGTTGTGAATCAGTTTTGAGTTGAACAAATGCCAGACAATTTGAGATCGCACTCTTATTTGATGTCTCCTGAATTGTTTTTCAATGGAACCCAATTCGAAGGACTGGGACGAGGTCTAGCTTCAGCTAGTTTCTATAGGGAACCCTGTGTTTTTCCAGCAATTTGCTGATGGATTTTTCTTATTCAAAACGCTAGGAAGGTGTATCAGCACTTTTATAAAAGTTAAGTTCATAAATATGAAAGATTGACAGTTCAAGCATAGTTGTCGTTTCACTAGGTTTCTGTGCTCGAATATCGGGGTAGTCTCAGGAATCGTACTGTGGTGGGAAAGCGCCTTCCACTTTTTCAGACTTTATGTATCCGGCTTTAAACCCTAATGCCCAGGTCCTTGTGAGAGACTACGTATTTACAACATTTCTCAGAACGGTATTTTCAGAGTTTGGCATTAAGCTCTTTTGTCGAAGTGTGTGCTTATCGATGAATCTCTTCTTCTATGGATTAGGACTAATCCTTCAAACCGCTCAATTCAAAATTCAAACTAAATTGGATGGGTTTATGTCTGATTCAAGAAGTAAATGGTGTTCCGCAAGGCTCTGTTTTGTCTCCGACTCTTTTTCTCATTTTTTGTAAATGATCTCCTGTCTGCTAGTTCTAGTCGAATCCACTCTTTCGCTGATGACAGCATCTCTTAGTGCCTGGTTACATGAACGGAAGAAGGCAGGATTAAGAGGGATACAATATACGACTTTCTCAAGCCAGAGGGAGATGGGTTGGATGCGCCAAAAATCGGCCTTCATCCACCGAAAGTCCACTTTCAAAGCGGATTCTCGGGTGAAGCAGGTATATTTTCATCCCTTTTCGTTCCGTTTTCAGCATGTTTTCCTAATTTTCTGGTGATCGCTGATCGAGTAACACCTCACGCATGCTACGTGGCATTTTCGGAAAATTTATCACAGGGACGATTTAAATGCAATTTTAATGGTTTTTTCAGTGCATACATATAGTACTACATGCAAACGTTGCTGCTGCACCTAAACAAACATTTTTTTATCCGCAATTCATGAAAATTACGAATTTAAAAGAGAGCATTACTCAATTCCCGGTAGAACATTACTGAGTGAAAACATGATGCAAGTGAACCGATTCGCGTGTTCCACACGCAGAAAATCTTGCCTGCCCAGTCGGATTTCCCAATCGTTTGTAAACAGCCACTTATTCATTCCACTACTCACGATCCTGTCCTTCGGCTGTAGAATTGGAACGCCCGGCTATGATAAGCACATTGAATTTCAACCTTGACAGCATAATCAACTGGGGTGAAAATAATAGAGTGGAATTCAGTTCTTCCAAAAGTACTGTCCCTAAAGCGAAGGGTTCGCAATTATAAAGGGTGGTCCAACGAAAACGCACGATGATTATTTTAATTAAAACAAAAAGTTTTCAGAGAATTATCTTAACATTTTTGACTATGATAGAAGGATCTATGACAATTATGTGTGAAACAAAAGTTCGGCCAAATGCTCGCCACGGCTTCGGTGGCATACCTCTATCCGATGGTCCATATTTTCAATGACTCTGATACATAATTGAGGTTCAATTTCGTTAATGTGCCGAATTATCTCATCCTTTAGCTTTTGAATTATTCTTGGCTTATTGACGTACACTTTTTCGTTCAAACATCCCTAAAGAAAGAAGTCCAACGGTGACAAATCACATGATCGTGGCGGCCATTTAAAATCGCCATTGAATTTCTCACGCAAAAGAGCCAATGTTTCATTGGCTGTGTGGCAAGTGGCACCATCCTGTTGGAAGCACATGTCGTCCAGGTCCATATCCTCAATTTATGGTCACAAGAAGTCCGTTATCATCTCGAGATAGCGAACACCATTCACTATAGCTGCTTGGCCGACCTCATTTTCGAAGAAGTACGGCCCGATGACGCCGCCGCAATGTTTTCCGCAGAACGAACTGGGCGAGGATGCACAAGTGTTTTCACATTTCCCACAGACCCGGTTTGCTGAAATTTGAGCACATTTCCACCGATTGTGGACACATTTGGTCGATTATGCTGACCACAAAAATCACGAAGTGCACGAAATGCATTTTGGTTTGAACGCCCACTTTCGTAAAAGGCTTCAACAATCTTAACGCGCTGCTCAATTGTGTACCTCTCCATGGTTGAATTTGTCAAACACTGGAAAAAAGAAATGTCAAATTAAGTTGGCCAAAAAAGCGTGACGTTAATGTCTGACTCACAATTAACATCGTGCATTATGGTTGTAGTGGGCGCCGTGGCGTAGTGGGTAGGTGCGTCGACTCCTACGCTCGAGGTCGTCAGTTCGAATCTCGAAAAAAACATCAAACATGTTTTCCCGGCTCCACTTCTTTCGAGTCACTGACAATGCTCAAAGAGTATAACTGTCTAAAAACAGCTCCTCAAACTCGCCGTTCGGAGTCGGCATTAAACCGTAGGTCCCCTCCGCTCGTGTGAGAACAATAGCACGCACAACACGAGTGGTTGCTGAGAAGCTAGGCCCAGGTCCACCTCAGACTGTAGCGCCACCATTATTATTATGTTTGGAACACCCTTTATATGAAAGGCTCTTTATCCTCCACTCTAGGGCTGGTCTTGCGATATCGTCCGTCGGTCTCTTTAATATGTGGCCCATCCATGTTCACTTTCTTCTTCAGACTTAAACTTTTGTAGGGCACATGTTCGCCAGCGTAAGCAGTTGATCATTTATTATCCATTGAGGCCAGAACATTGGCAGGATTCGCTTCAAATACTTGCTCACAAATACCTGCAATTTTCTATAAGTATTCTGAGTTGTGGTTAGGTTAGGTTTTGTAAGGGGAGTATGATGGTTAAAGCATCGCTTCCACTCGGAGGCCATGGGCCCATTGTAACTCCCTTCAATTGCGGAGTACACGATCTGAAAACCTATCCTGTCACGTGATATCTGAAACCACCCCGTACTCTTTATAAATTTTAGAAGATCCGATACATCTGCGTTCGCCAAGTCCGCAGTCTCTGTGGAGAAACTTTGGCCCAGCGAAGCTAGGCGCTAATTCTGGAGAGCTAGGCAATGGCAAAGCAGATGTTGGATCGTCTCGGTCTCTTCCTCATCTCCGTAACTCCGTAACTAACAGAGATCGCTGCATTCCGCATTCCCTTTCCGGAGCATTATTTTGATGGGGCAGTGTCCTCTGATCACTCCGACGATCATACGGATCGAGTTTCGGTCCAACGCCAGAAGCTTCTTCGTTTAGCCGTAGTTAAGCTTTGGCCACGTTGATCTTGTCATGTGACAATCATTTCTTGGTCACTTTTTGGATTGTTCCGCTTATGATCCGGTACAATGCACTGATCGGTGTGACGTGTCCACTTCGCTGATGTCCATTTCAGACCCTTGTCTGGCCAGTTCGTCCGCTCTCTCGTTCAGCAATTGAGCACAGCCATTACGCTGTGAAACGAGACACAGCAGAGTTTGACCCTGTGGTAGCAGATGGACCTCAATGAGTCACGGCGATTCATAACAGCCTTTGATCTCGTTATACAGGATCCTATCGACTTCAGTACAGCCTGGCTGTCTACAAAAATGGTGATATCCGATGGTGGGATATCGGTTACCTGTATGAATTTAGCTGCTTTCTCTATTGCAAGGATCTCTGTTTGGAAGACACTGCACAAGTTAGGGAGTCTAAATGATTCCAAGTGTTCCCATACGCTTTAAGCAATGTCAGAGACTCAAAAGAGGTGAAGCCGTGAAAATATCAAAGGTGTTTTTTTGGGAATCGAACCCAGACTTCGAGCGTAGGAGTCGACGCACGTCATACGTGTTTACTTACTTTCATATCAGGCCTGCGACCACTAAAGTCTGAGCTATGGCCGCCTACCAACGCTGATGGTCCAGCCACGCTGATCAAGTTTGCTTGCAACCGCGATCACTTGATCTTCATTGCTGAGATTCGGTCTTCCTGTCCTTCTCGTACCAGGAGTATCGGATTTTAAGACCCTTGGATGAAGCAATGCTGAGAAACTAGGCCTAGGTCCACCTCGGACTGTAGCGCCGCCATTACTATTATTATAAGCATTGGTGTTCATACGGCCAAGACAGTTTAATCTACGGATTTTTGCTTCTGGATAACATCCACAGCCTTGTCCAGATCATAAAGTTCTCGGTTTTGTCGTCTCCTACATTCGACTTTCTCGCAGGAAATATTGGACGCAGAAGTCTTCTTTCAAAGGCACCAAGAACCTGCTTTACAGTCCACCATATCATCCAGTTTCTGACTCCATATAACAAGACTGACAAGATTAGGGCTTTGTAGAGCGAAGTTTTGGTCCTTCGAGCCAAATTGTATCGACAAACCGAAGTAGCAGCGGTGGCAAAAGCCGATTCTACGTTGGACCTCCACTAAGATGTCTTTTGTAGAGTTCACGTTTGGTCCGATGTAGACAATCTCCTACCTCAAAATGGCAGTCTATAGCACACACAATTCATGGTTGAATCCACTCCTTTAATCGCCTTCAACCAATGTTCTCCCAGCAGCTTTCAGCACGATGTAAAGGACAGGCGCGATACCTTGAGCATCCATCCATTCAAACGTCTTATCAAAACCCCCTTCAGTTTCACTCAGATTTGCATAAGTGGGTTAAATCATATCTGATTCTAATGCATAATCCTCTTAGACGTTCAGTTCCATCGCAACGCTCCGCTGCAGGGGATTACTAATCATCGACGTGACGCCAGCTGCTCCCGACAGTGTGATTGCGAAATTGAATTATCTGTCAAATTCGGTTATCCCCCGCCCATCATGATCTAATTAAAAATTAAACGCAAGCATCCAAGCCCAATGGCTGCACCATCCGTCGTCAAAGCGAAACAAATCAGCATCCTCTAAAGGTGAAGATGGGCCAAGTGCCAATTGAATTACTTGCCCGTGAGCTCATCAATCAATCGGGTGATAAATTTAGACCCACCACTCTGCACCAGACAGTCAACCGCACTGCGCGCCAAAAAGTAACACTTACGAAACCCCACCCACACCCGATCGCCGAACTATATCGTCGACCTTCAGCCAAGCGACCCGACGATGGCCCAACATTTCCGCGGCGCGAACGGCTTAAGGGTGCTGCATTCTTGCCGGATGACTGTCGACGTACCACTTACCCGAAATGTATTTCGAATAAAATTCACCCTCAAATATAGTTCCATTTGTGCGGAAAATAATACACATCCGATGAATGCAGATTTTATTTGGGAAATTCCAAGCGGATTCGCCGCTCACCGGAGCACACCGCACCAGGGAATTCACGGCCAAACGAATGACCTAATGGATGGATATAATTCCTGTTGCTATTTCTATTTGTCCATCAGTGCGGGCTCCCACGGCAGTGGATATAATCGGATTCGAAAATGATTTTGTTTATTTCGGTTGGAAAATGTTTTTGAAGCGTTTTTGAAAATCCAGCAGCAGAAAGAGGAAATTCCTAGTTGTTCCTGTTGGTTTTCCGTTGTTGCTTTGTTGGCTCGGTCGCTGTGACTAATGTAAACATAGTTTGAGCTGACTGTCGTCATTTCCATTTCGACCTACACGGATGGCAACTGTTGGGGATTATGTTCTTTTTGCTGCTTGTTCATTTTTCTGGTGGGACACCTGATCATAAGCCGGTGGGATGGATGGTATCCGGTACCCCCGCTGGGGGGACATTTCTTTTTCGACTTTTCTCCGAATTTCAGATTTCGTAGGTGCTTAAGTGTTTATGTAACGTCAGTTGCAATACGGGAGTTCTTTAGTGAGTCAACATTTGAGGCGATTTTATTTTCAAGTAAGAGCTGCCTTGGGTTTTGTATTTCAATGGAAATACATACTCATTCGATGGGGCACGAAGAAATGTCGTTGCAGAGGGACCGTAGATGAACGGAGTCCTCAATTGAAAACTGGTTTGAAAAAAGTTTCTTAAAAGCGCTCAAAGGCACTTCAAGAGAAAGAATTTCAAAAATGTGAAACATATCGTTCGTGACAGCTGACAGAGTTGTACTTGCACAATCTACAGATTCTCCATCCTCTCATATGGCGCTTCAGTCTGAGCCTCTCAAAGCAGACAGCTCTCTTGTAAAGGTCCATTGGGTGTCACATGTTATGTTGATTCACCTTTCCGTCTCCTCCTTCTTGTTGTTCCTCAGAATACGATTTAAAGTACCTGCTGCTTGTCTATAGTGCGCTCTCCCTGGGTTTAGTCAATAATTCCAGGAAAAAAAATGGAATGGAATTATGTCAAGAAACCGTTCTGGTTCTTGATTCCTTGTCAATTCTTGAAAACAAACAATAATCTGAACATGATTGTTAGCATTTTCCTTTTTTTCGGAGGATTTTTGAAACGCTACTGGAGCACTCAGACTCAAAGCTGGTCCATTGTACTACCAGGTAGCAACCAACTCCAGTGCCGTTAATTTGATTCCAACGGCAAATGGTGACTGGACCAGACTCGATTTCGCTGCGATTCGAACCTGGGAGCCCTCTAACTTGGGGCAGGCACTTAACCAATTGCGCCATCCAGTCGTGTAGCATCTCCCTTGATCCTTTGCTTTTTTTAGCTAGAAATTTCACGCTAAAATTTCTTAGTAGTAAACTAAATGACTACGAGCTATATTCTAAGAGAAACGTCTTCTGTCGCATTGTAAAACTCTGTGATTATATCCCACCAGAAAATTCGTTTCCAACTTCTTGATTAAAAAAGTTGATCGACTGTCAAATGAGGGAGCTTTAGAGATGTTTTCGAAACCTTTCAAAAATAAGGCGATTGTTTGGCCTTTAAAATGTAGATCACCTCCCATCGAGGCGCCTAGTAGATCCCATCAAGACAAGTTCCACTTAACATTCCTTTGCACGCGACAGTTTTCGGTATTGTCGTGAAGTTTCTTCATCTCCAGCGCAGGCGACATTCCTTTTCATTCCCAGACAAACGCAGACATTTGATATCTATCTGCCAGATTTGATAGCTTTTTAAGATCTCTTCAGACACTGAGTGTTTTTGTTTTATAAACCGTAAAGAATTCGAAAGATCATCACTAGCATCGTTAACCCCATTTGGTATCTCTTTAGTTCAACTGAACTTGACGCAATCCTTTCATCAAGAGCATTAAGGGCCAACCATAACGACCGTACAGTAACTTAGAAGAAAGGCTGGAGAAGATGTGCAGCAATACTGTATGAATTGATGCGGGCAGAAATGCACAACGAAAGAACATCAACAACATCTCGTCGCATTAGTTTGCTGTCATTCTGAAAAGTGACAATTGATTTCGGGAAACAAATTCTTTTTGTCATGGGTGTTGAAAGGCATAATAAAATTAAGAAAATAATTATGTTGTTGTTGCCTTTGAAATAAATCAATTTCTCTTCCATATCTGTCTTCGCAGTCGACTTCAAAGTGTAAACATCCACTTACGTGACACGCTAAGTACTAAAATTATACCAAATTGTACTTGCTAATCTACTACATGTCGATTGCATCAAAATTAGTAAAAGAGACAATTTGCATCGATGCATGGCCGTGCAGTAAACACTACGACATATTCTTTAACTTTATTGCACGCATTTTAATGTTAGTCTGGTTCATGTCAGGGTTGACGACAAAAGTTGTGCACTCTATTCAAACGTTTCCGACTGTTTAAACATTCTCTGCTGTAAGTTCGGCTCCACGTCATTGTACATTGCTGCACAAAATAAACACGATGTTTAAAGCAGCTAATACCACTTCCATTGACATCAGATGCGAATTTCTTATTTTTAAGGTTCCGTCTACAAAAACGGAACCTTTATAATTTCGGTGTGTCCGTCCGTCCGTCCGTCGTGTCTGTCACACTTTTTTATCTCCGAAGTTTATGAAGATATCGGAATGAAATTTTGGAATTAGGTACTTCAGACCTAGATGTCATTGCCCTTGCACCCAAATTTAAAAAGTGGGCCCATTTGGGGGTGGCTCCAGTACAGGTGAAGTCGCCATTAATTTTGAAACATTGGAGCACCCCATCGAAATATATATCAATCGACAGATCTTTTGAAATGAGGTGGAAGTTTCTTTCAACACTTTTTTATCCAAAATACCGTTTGGAAAATATGGAGCTCCAAAGTTTTTTTAAATGCGTCCCCCCTGCCATTTCTAAACCAAAGTGCTTAAAAATCTGAAAAAATCACAAAAACTTGGCTTCATTGAGTACTTTCATTTAAAACTATTGCGAGCATTCTGGCCCTAATGGTTTTGGAGATATTGGCCAAAAACGGTCAATCATCGACATGCGAATTTTGAAGATCTAAAAACGCAGTTTTGAATACATCAATGTAAGCATTAAGAAATGATAAATTTCAAAATATCGATTTATTTTGAAATTTTGAGATATCTAAGATTTAAAATGAAAACAATTTTCATTTCCACACATAATTTCATGCTGTGTTCGGCCACTCTATTCGTTGATGAGCGTTATCTTTTCGATCTCACCCCTAAATGCCCAACAGAAATGAACACACACACACCGCAGGCATGAGCAGTGATTGGGTATGTGTATGATGGAAGGGATTTTCTGTGTTGGATAAACTTGGATAGAGATATAGGAATATGTAGGGATGAACGTTTGTTTTTTTCGGATGTATAAATGTATGAATGAATAGTTGATTTAGGTTGAAGTTAGAAGAAAATTCAACTGAAATAGTTTTGAAACGTCGTTTGATATTCAGAAATCATCCATCAATATTATGCGACGGAACCTTACCCGTGCGAGTACAACTCGCACTTGCCCAGTTTTTTTTTATTAAAATTTGGGTATTTTATTGTTTATTTATTTACCCGTAACAGTGATAGACGTATCTCTATGAAGCAAATAAGTCTTTAGCGAGTTAAATAGATTTTCAGATTAAAAGTAAAAAAAGAGGAGGACTTTTGTCTGTTTGACAAAAATCGCTATTGAAACTTTTTTTAGCAATTTCGTGGACGGGTTTACAACTTCAAACTCTAACTGTTCTCATCAAAATCATTAATAACTTTAACTTAAACTTTTTTTGGTGCAACCAAGTATTTGTTGCTGAAAGATTGACTAGCTTATTGGCAGTTAACTCAGGCATAACTTGTTGCTTATGGTGACCCCCGAATATGTTGAGCAAATGCTTTGTTCTAGGAGTATTTTTCCTTTTAAAGACTGCTGCGACGTTGTCAAGTTCAATTCTTGGTTAATCAAAAAAATAAAAAAACTCGGAACAAACCGTTCACATTTCTGAAGCATTAGAAAGCTTGTTCAGGTTGAGCCGAATGTCTTAAATCTAATACTACTCGGTCATGTCATGTATCATTATCGCATAGATTATAGCCACCCTGTATCAACGATGACTTTATTTTGTATACTATAGGTATATGAAATTTTAAGACACTTTTGACTGGAGCATTATTGTTCAAACGCTCGATATATTCAAGTCAGTGTTTTCAACGGATGTTCGCTTTGCGGATTGCGTATTGCCAAACTATATATATGTGTTCAAATCAAGTTTGCTTTTAAGCTCTATCTAAATTTTGAAGATTTTGCTAACTTGTCTAATCCTCCATTTTGATTCCTCGCAGTCCGGACAGGAAGTTTCGAATCAATTCCGAATAAAATTATGTTTTTCGAGTTAAAATTAAAATTATGAAACTATAGAGAGTAGGCTTAGAATAGTTTTGCCTAGAAGCACTCTAGTGGATGGTCCAAAATAGTGACCAACTATTAACACGTTGAGTGCCACATGAGACCACCTTGGTCTCACACAAATTTGGGCTTGCTGTGCCACGTGAGACCAGAATGTAATCAAAGTGTCAATAAAAAAAAATCCGTGACCTGTGGGACAGTTTTTCAGATTGTATGGTGGCACTCAACGTGTAGACTTCGTAGCGTAGTTCTTGAATGATGAGTTAAGACTGAAGCTTTTGTGGAGAAGCGTCTTAAGATTGCTCCATAAATATCAAAAACAGAACAATTGACTCCACAGCAAGGCCAGGACATTCTATTTTGGCTTTGTTATAGGGGTCTTGGTTACTGTCACAAACATTTAGCACTAGGAATGTCTTCCACTTTGTCGTTCATTATTTTGAAGTGCATCTCTGCCTGAGTGTCTAATAAAACCTTAATCTATGAGGCATTCAAGTTGTACTTCTTTTCTGCGGAAAGCAAATGCGCAGACCACGGAATTTTTTCATGTACAGAAGAATCTTCGAAACATGAACGCTTCTATAACAGCAACAAGTCAGAAAGATGAACGATTTTTACCCTTTTTCGAGACCAGTTTTTTTTAAGAAAAAACCTTAAAGTTCACCTCTTACGAAATTTTTTTTAATTTTTGATTCCTGTTTTTTTTTTTAATTAAATGAATTATTATTTTGATATACATATACAGTGTCTTTATGCATGGCTGTACGTTCGTCTTTAACTAAATCTCGATGCTTGGAAAGTCAAACAATTAAAAAAGATGATAAGGCACTGTTTTTAACTGTTTATCTTTTCGAGATTGTACTGTATCTTCTTCTTCAGGTGGCGCTATAGTCCCAAGTGAACTTGCGTTGTACGTGCTATTGCTGTCTAACAAGTGGTGTGGGCCTACAGTTCTATGGCAATTCCGAAGGACAAACTTTGAACAACTTTTTTTGACATTTTTAGTCTCTGAGTATTGTCAGTTTTCCGACCGAACGAAAATTCAGCCTACTGCGCAAACCCTGCAGTATTTGCACTGACGTCTGTTCAGATATTCAGACCTGAAGCCAACTGCGTACAGACTAGCTTGCACAGATGCCCAGCCAGATGCTTATTTCCTGCAGATTTTGTTTGCTACTATGGATGCACAGTACAAAAAGCTTGCAATAAAGAAAAAAGTTGTTCAATTTCAATTATTTTTATAAGATTAGCGCAACGTAATGTTCAAATATATAGCTACAGACAAGGGTACACTGGCTGCGAACATCATAATTTTATTTGCACGCAGGCTACCGTTGCAGCGCAGTTCTAACAACCGGTTTTCTTCGTTCTCAGTTCGTTTTGATTTTTCCTCCCGAAATCTTATATAATTCATCACAGGGAATCTTATACTTTGTTATTGATAAGGACTAATAAAGCGGAGTGGGCGCCGTGGCGTAGTGGGTAGGTTCGCCGACTCCTACGCTCGAGGTCGTCTGTTCGAATCTCGAAAAAAAAACATCAAACATTTTTTCACAGCTCCACCTCTTACGATTCACTGACAATGCGCAAAGAGTATAACTGTCTAGAAAAAGCTTCTCAACCTCGCCGTTCGGAGTCGGCATTAAACTGTAGGTCCCATCCACTCGTGAGAGAACAATAGCACGCACAACACGACTGGTTGCTGAGAAGCTAGGTCCAGGTCCACCTCGGACTGTAGCGCCGCCATTTTTATTATTATAATAAAGCGGAATTGCAGCTAAGAATCTAAGAAGGCTGTTGCGCCATCGGACTACTTAACACAGACTGCATTTCAAAACACACAGAAGTTTAGTCAGTTTTGAGATAACCTGAGGGTTATTCTGAAAGGACATATTTTCGATTATTGCTTGAAATGTAAATACCTTCGATTTTAATCACTCAAGCTTATAGGATTCCTCGAAAGTCTATGTTTTCGAAATGGTGGGTAACCCTTTTCTATGTGAAAAACCTCCGATGTCCTGTTTTTGAAACGAGCTATTGTTTATGTTGTCTTATTTAGACATGAATCTGTTGAGTGTTCATACACATTCACTTTAAAAAATGAAATTTGTTCTAACACTTCCACATACCAGTAAGACGATATGATGAAAGTTCTGGATAGCAAGTCTGGATAGCTAGGGAAACATCTTCTTTAAATCTGGTTCTTTAAATCTGGCATTTAATGAACATCGAACTGACGTTGCTGGTATTTATGAGCACAAGTTGACAGCATTCCTCCTCCTCTTGGAAGTGTGATTGCCCGACCTCTGAACTTAAAGACGTCTTGCTCGACTCCTTTTTTCTGTAACTATCAGTTCAAATCTGTCCCAAATGATCCCTTCGATTGCCGGTCCTCCTACAAACGAAGCAAAAAGTTAATTTTCGTTCGATATTGGAAAATTCAATTTGATTCCCAACCTCACCCAGATATACATTCATCCGTGTTGCCGCCCCCCACAAGGACTCCCTGCAAACCTTTCCAAAGCAGCAGCATAAATATGCAAAGTGGATGGACCCAAATAGATGATTACCCGGCCTCCATTAGTCCAACTGAACCTTAAACTCACTTCTTTCGATTTTTGCATGATTTTCCGAACTGCTTTCCGCCAATCACTGCCCATCATTTGTCTTCAAATGACTTAAATGACAATTCCCCCCCATGCACCAGTCGCATGTGGGGATGAAATCACTTCTCATCACGACCCTGACCTAACCACGTGCAGGATCTGTTTCGTCTCAACTGAAACCATGTCTGGTCGAGAGACCTTTTCAGCTCATGAACGCTACTTGATATCTTACAGATACGTCTTCTCACAGCACGGCCCGTCCCGTACTTTCAAAACTTTCTAATTGAATTATCTTTCAAATTCGCCCACAACTTCACATGATTGATGAGCTCCGCTAAGAAAATGCTGTGTAAATATACACATAACGGTTTAACATGTCATATTTGGAAAATTGAAAAAAGAAAAACCACGCGATCGAAACTCAAACCCAAGAAGTTTTTTTCTATCTGTTTTTTCTGTTTTTTTTTTCGGTTTTTTTATCCACTCTCCTTTGATATGCGGCCGCTGAAGGATAAATTTGTTTTTAATATTCTTTCAGCCAGAACATCATCTGACGTCAAACTTTATTCACACACAAATATCCGCAAAGTTTATCCCCCATTCACTGAATAGATACGAAAGAAAATTTAAAAAAAGACTCTCCACCGAGCAGGATGACAGTGAATAAAGCTGAATAAGTGGAGGGGGGAAAGGAAAATACGATTTTTGGCAGGAATTCAATTCGTTCAAAGATACTTTTCTGTTTCTGCCTCAACCCCGCCCCCTCAGCCCTCCCCTGCTGCTGTTCACCTTCGGTTCGCGCTCCGAGCAGCCACCCATCGAGACGACTGGCCAACAATTGTATCTTGAAGATCATTAAAAACAAACGATGAGTCATGTGGTTTGTGCGCTCCCTCTGTGCTCGATGCTCGACGCCCGATGCTCTTGGCCACCTGTATTTCCGAGGAAAGTTCGCTTCGCCTTACGAATGAGAGCGAGCCCGAAATGAGTTTGAACTATTTTTGAATTTATGTCGGCGTGACAGTGCGTTTAAGTTCATTTTTACGACACACTACACGGTGGATTAAATGCTTTTAAAGTGCCACCGGATGAACCAGATGCGTGCCGCTGATCCGGTAACTTCTTCTGCTTCGGCAGTGCAGATGCGGGCGATGCGGCGGATGGGAGGGAGGACTTCACGACTGCGGAAAAATTGCCAATTTACTGCCTTTGACTGCTTAATTATTGAAGTACATTCTTCCATTTCAATTTGCAAGGGTTGAACCCTCTTTGCATAATTAACTCGGCGGGCTGATGTGAATTAATTATCTTATCGAGCGAAAAAGGAATATAAATACCCATGGCCCTGCGACGGGTACGTGGCTGTTGATTGTTAACTTTTATGTTTTTTCTTTCATTTTATGCGCCTTGTGTGCGGCTTACTTATGAGTGAAGGATGCAAACACACGAGGCTGTCTAGCTTCAGGGAGAATTTCATTTAAAGACTGAGATTTTATCCTTCAGGAATCAGCAGAGATCCTTTTCCGATCACCCGATAACTTGAATTCTTTCGTTGACAACTGAGACTGCCGCCAAAATTATTTCCTTTTCATCGTTGACTTCACGTATGGCCATTGAAATAAAGTGCATTCGTTTTTATGTCAATTGGTGTAATTTTTTGTCGATTTCTGTCAATTGGTGTCAATCGATATCAATTTTTGTCAATTGGGTGCCAACTGGTGTCAATTGGGGTCAATTGGAAAGAGAAAATTAAAGTTTAGCATCGGGCAGACAAGCAACAATGAAATTCTCGAAGGCATTAGTCCGTAAAACAAGGTTAAGTTAGGTTTTAGTGGCGGCTTGTATTAAAAACAGCCGAACTTAGCTCAAGCTAGACCAATTGCGGTACCACGGGGGTCCAATTTCCTCCATATAACTGATTTATCATTTGCTGAGAAGCTAGGCCCAGATCCACCTCAGACTGTAGCGCCGCCATTACTACTGATTTAACAGATTTTAGCTTCATCTTTACACGCTCTTCTTCATCTTTACACGCCCGTCACAGTATAACCAATCTATTGGCTTGACTTCCAATTTTGCAGTGTCCCACAGAGATACCTGCTAGGGCCCTTATTGCTAATTTTCTCATGTTTATCAATTTGATTCAGCGTTTAGGGTGCTCTGAAAGGCCGGATTTGATCAGGAGTCATTTGGTATCTTAGGTCTGTTACAGTCAGTGGATATCGTCAGCGATCCCATCTGCCAGTGCCACAGGGTGACCACAGACAAACTATAGAAAAATAAATTTAAATTCAACAACAGCGGTGTGTGGCATAAAATTGATTCTGGTTTTATTTCGTAGCTTCATTCAAGTCATTATGGAACAGGAAATCATTCAAATGACCGCCTCGACTTCGCTGGCTGTACATCATGCGGTTGGTCGAATTTTTGATGACTTGGTCGAATGCGTACGGCATTATTCTGGTGAAAGCGTTTCTAATGTTGGCCTCGACCTCATCCAAGGTATGAGGTGGCTAAGATGTGCACTTAGACCAGAGTTGATCCATTGTGGAGCGACCTCATCCAAAGTGGTTGTCTTGTTGGCGTAGACTAACGACTTTACGTAGCCTTAGAAAAAATAGTCGAGTGGTCAAAATACAGGCCCACCTCGGACTGTAGCGCCCTAAGAAGAAGAAGAAGAAGTTAAAATACAGGTGGTCAAATGGCATGATTATGGCGGCCAATTGATTGACACTCGCCGTGAGATGATTCATTCGCTAAATTTCTCCTTCACAACTTCGAACGTTGCGTCGCTGTTATGGCATGTAACGCCGCCGTTTTGTAGAAACCACAGTTCGAATAGCTCGATGTTTTCAAGCTCTGGCCACAGAAAGTCGGTCCAAAACGCTCTGTACCTGAAACAACTGACGGTAATAGCGTGTCCTTCCTCATTTCGAAAGAAATAAGGCCCAATTATGCCGCCACGCCATAAATCGCACCAGTCACCAAAAACTTGTTGAAGCATTGAAGCTTGATCGAACTCTTATGAATTCTGCTTGCTCCAACAACACTTCGAAAATGTTACTTGTTGACATAGCCAAAAATGAACCTCGTCCGAGAAGATGTTTTGCTAAAATCACCATTTCCAATGCCCAAAGATCCCCGTCCGACAAGATGAATTTTTGGCCAAAATCCGGATCTCCGGCTAACATTACCGACGCCCAAAGGGGCCTCGTCCCAGAAGATGATTTTTTAGCCAAAATTCGGATCTCCGGCCAACATTTCCGACGCCCAAAGGGTCCTCCTCTGAGAAGATGATTTTTTGGGCAAAATCCGGATCTGCGGCCAACATTTCCGATGCCCAAAGGGGCCTCCTCTGAGAAGATGATTTTTTGGGCAAAATTAGGATCTGCGGCCAACATTTCCGACGTCCAAAGGGTCCTCCTCTGAGAAAATGATTTTTTGGGCAAAATTAGGATCTGCGGCCAACATTTCCAGCGCCCAATTAGCGAACTCACGGCATTGTCTACGGTCGTCCGGCTTCAATTCTTTTACGAATGTAGGCCTTAATCCAACCGCAACATAAGACGGGTTGACTCTCTGGCGATGCACGTTCAGCTAATCGACGCCAAATGGACATTTCTGGATCTTCTTTGACACTGGCCTCTACAGCGGCTATGTTTTCCTCATTCCGCGGTAATCTCTGCCTGGTTGGTGACTTAAGGTCCAATTGGTCCAAAGGTCAATGGCTAGAGGTCCAAGAAAGTGTACTCACGCTCTAACTTTTCCACGGTGCGACGAATTGCCTGCATGAGGTGAAGCCATGATGACGACCAACCTCATGACGAAATTCACGTTATCTTTGTATATTTACAACTGAGCCCGAATTTCAAAAAAAAATTTTAATAATTTCTGCGCGTTCGGCAAGCGTAAGGCGATGCATGATGAAATGGCAAACCGTACTGAATATTTTTGACAGCTGCATGTCATTAGTAACTATGACAGCTGCTAACAATTTGAAAAACTATGACTACTTTGTGGTCACACTTTCTCAAATTAAGGGCACTGGAGTAGGTTACTACCTGGCAGTTTTGAGTCTGAGTGCTCCAGGAGTGTTTCAAAAATCATCCGAAAAAAAAATATATATTCTGGTCACCCTTTAGAATACGATTTTTTTTTTAGAAAACTCTCCCCTCCTTTGCTATTATTTGTTTAGAATGAAAAATAGTGAAGGACCAAAATTATAAATATTCGATATTCTCAAATATTCGGAAGGAGCTTCAGACGCTTGTTTTGTACCATTTTTTAAGAAAATTGATCCAAAATCCTGTACTAAAATTGTTGAAATTATTTTAGAATGCGATTATTTTACTCTTGAATGTCATTCAAAGCACTCTACGAACTTAAGCTAAAGACAATGTTTTTTTTTTATCTTATGCCAACGTTTTGTAGTCCATCGAGCACGTAAGATGTCGTAATCAACAAATTTAGGTCGTATATTTGTTAAAATCAAAAACAGACACATTTCCTTAGACTGATCTTCTCTATATCTTGGGGTGCAGACAGCTTGTGCCCTAGCTAATGCATCCTGAGTTAACCCCTTACTCCCAACTTATGTACAATTTAAGTGTTTCTTCATGCATCTTAAGCAAAAAGTTAACAAAACACCACCGAGAAGCAAACATACACGAAGACCGAGCAGAATTTCATCAAAACCTTGTATTCTCGTATCCAGTGTAAGTGCCTCTGTTGTCGTTGTCGTCGTGGTTAATTAATTCATTCCCATCCATTTGTATGCGCCCGTGTATCCGTGACTTTCTCAATTATTCTCCGGCGAAAAAGAAATCCATTTAAATGTGCACACCATTATTTTTCCCATCAACTATCTGTCACAAATTGTTGATGCATCGTCTTCATATCACTTCATCATTTCATTGTTCTTCTCATCCATGAAAAATTCAAAACAACAAAAATGAATAACAATACACAAACAACAACATCAACAAACAGGAGTCTGGACACCGAAAAATCAAACGCCAACATCCTCAAGGACCAATCTGAACGAATTTCAGCCACAAAACTTCACCGCAACCACAACCAATTCCAGTGTGACAAGTGAAAACCGTTCATCATCCGCCTGTGAGCACAACCAAAAGGGTATTCCGACACCTCCACCACCGCCACTGTGGACTCCGCAGCCGGAACGAAAGCAATTCCGTCCCGTGCACTTTGAATCTCCAGTTCCCCAGCGCAGATACGTGCGACAGCAGTCCACACCCTGTGAGGCGGCCCCGCCACCTTGGTCCTACACCAATTCAAAGCCATTTCCAGGATATCAATCACAGAGCTGTACGAATCTCAATCAAAAGAACACAGCGATTCCTTGGCCACCAGCGTTGGCTCCCTCGGATCGGAACGGAACGACTACTGCTTATGAGCCCCTGACTGGTGACGACAACGGCTTCCCACCCACCGCCAGTATAGCGGAAAAAATCAGAAGTAATTTCCGGACTCATCCGCAGCCCGGTGCATCCCACACCCCACCCGAGGGCTTTTCACTTTAGCTCACATTTCATTAATGTCATTGTTTTCTTTTTCTCTCTCTTTTCACTTTCGCCCGCTCCGATCTGAAGGTTTCGAACGCTCGACTTCGAATTCAGAGTTGCATCGGCCATTAGTGCGGCACAATCCACATGAAAAACCCGCAATTTTAAGGCCCAATGAAGTCAGTAAGTATCCGTAGAACCACGTTGTGTTGTTTATCTTTCTTTTTTTTCACTCCTTTCCTTAGTTTTATTTATTTCATTTTTCGTTTTTTTTCGTTCACACTTTGAGTTTCAATTTAAAATATTGTTTGTTCTCTCCTCACACAATACACTTGAGTGAGTTTGAATCCCGCACAGTCCTCAAACACGAATTAGTCCTTATTTTACTTTTTGTTTTTTTACATGCACCCTGCGTTGGATAAAAAAAAAACATAATTCACACAGAAATAGAATAGGCACTAGGTTAAGTTAAGTTAAGTATTTTATCGACTGTTTTAAACTATTTTAGATCTAGCGGTAATTCAAAGAAATGAAAATATTTCATCAAACACAGCAGCCTGTCTTAGAAGGAGACGGGATTGATTTTTGGCCGATGGAACGCGTGGATTAGACAACTTTTAAGCCATGAATCCTGGTCTTTCCATGGTTCCTTTGATGTCCACAATATTTTTCGAAAATGGAAATCTCACTGAAGTTGCGGAGAACCAAGCATTTCATCATCTGAGCCCTTTGTTGTGACAAATATTGGACAAAATTGTCAACAAGTTTGGCTTTTTCATCGCACTTCTATGCTCTTCAATTGAAGTGTCTTCTTATTTGCTCTTCGATTGAATAGAGAATTCCGATCAAAGCGCTGTTGCGGCATATGTCAGCTAAATTTTGCCAAAAACTACTCAAATTTCATACGTCAAAGCGACGAAATATCCGTTTTTGTCGAACACTGAAGAGCGGTTACATGTGTTCACTAGCCTTGTGTAGTTCTCGAAAGAACTAGTTCAAAAAAGAGCTCCAACATGTGAAGTAAATGAACTAGTTCAATGTGTGATTTTATTTTAGTTCTTTTAGTGAACTAGATCACAATGTCATTTTATTTAAGTTCATTTAGTTCAGTAGTTCAACAAACTCAGGTGTGCCTTACTCTGCATACATGTAATTCACTAAGAATAACTGAACTAAATCGAACTATACTGAACTAAATTGAGTGCTTGGCTTTGCGCACATCAGGGTTGTTTTTGTTTAACTACGGCAGCACAAGTTGCCGGGGGTGTATGTGAAGGGAATGTTAGAAATGTATGTTCACTAGAGTCCGACCGAAAGCCACTTTTTCGGCCCAAGCCGAAGCCGTTCCTTGCAACTTCAATTAGACAACGGCTTCGGCAAAATCTTCGGTCTCATTTGGCCGAAGCCGAATGTTTTTCCGACGGTGATATTTTTAGCCGAAGGTGGCCGAAGCCGAATGTTCGGTCGGACTCTAATGTTCATGTTTGAAATTTGCACAAGACTCAATTTCCTAAGCAGTGAACTAAATGAACTAGTTCAATAAACAGATTTGAACTAAACTGAGCGCTCTCTAGACTGAACTAAATCGCACTGAATCAAGTCACAAAACAAGTGATTTGTTCACAAGTCGTTTTTGGACCCCAAATTTGACACAATTTGACAAGGCCATCAGCATAAAAAGGAGCCTCATCGCCGAAAATTAATTTCTTTCTTTTTTTAAATATTGCTTGTGTGGCGCTCTATTTTTAATGACCCTGAACTGTCAGCTGTCACTTTTTTGTTTTCTTTTTTCTCTTCAAAGCACAAATGTTATGGGACACCCTTCATTTATAAACACATGTTTACATTGACTACGATCTGGCGCCTGTTTGCATTCGGCTAGACGCGAGGTCTATTCGGACAAGACTTGTGATGGTCCTCATAACCTTTGATAGATGATGCCAAAAAACTCAGTTAGGCTATTGGTTCGCCCCTAGAAAACGCAGAAATGTAATTTCAGACTTTATCTATTCGACGTATTTTAAGTTACAAAACAATGGACCCAACTGTTGGTCTCAGTGAGCCGCGACCCAGTCGCAAGGGCACCCTACCTACTTACCTAAGTTACAAAACTTGTATTATTGTGGAGTCAAGGCAAAGAAGTAAAGAGTAACCCTCAATAATTCAGCTGTGATTTCTTTAATTGAACACACTTTCACTTTTTTTTCGGAAGAGGAAAGCATAATGCATCTCCTCTGCACTTCTAGCGCTCTCTCCTCTCGCAGGATGAAACACCTTGGAGCCTACTTCTTCAACGACTTGAGCGAATTGCACAACGTCGGCATTAATCAATTAAAGAGCTTCGTTGAAAGCACTAAATGGTTTTCCGGATAGGTAACATCAGATCCGCGTGGTATCACAATGGGCCTAAATTGACCTAAGTGTGACTGCTATCTACAGTCAGCCACTTCAACCTAACCTAACCTTTATACATGAACGAGCTGTGTGTTCTATTTTTTTGCGTCTGAATAATCGTGCGACAGAAAACAACAAGTGCGTGCATGGTCATTTTTTTTGCAACCACGATTTTTCTCTCGCTGCAATGAAAAAACGCATGTGCGCGCTTAACCTTAGGGCTAAATTTCGAAATAAAATTTCGTTTAGATAAATAAACACCCATGCTCCAGGATTCATTTTGCTCTAATCCTGACTCGAAAAATAACATTCGGTGCTCCACAATTTGACTTGCGATTTTCGAAAATTTCAAAAGTGGATTGAGTATTCAAACATAAAAATCGGTCTTCAACCTTCAAAAAAATATGAAAACTGAAAGCTGGTAGTTTAATTTCTCTCAGGAGAAACAAGGAGATTCCTTTTATATACTAAACACTTGTTTAGTTCTGAAAAAGATGATTCAAATTATCTATGGAGACATTCTTATATTCGCATATAAAAAACTAAAATTCAAAAATACCCCGGATGAGTTTAAATATCTGCTTTTTCCCTGAGGGTTTTTATTTTCGATTTATTTGTTTTTTCATTTTACTTCGAAACACAAAAAAGATATTCAAAACAACAACCATTTGCCTCCCGAAACCAAAGCAATGTTCCTTTTTTCCGAAAGTGTTCGGAACTTGAAGCTAAAAAACTTGCATTTTACTCGTAAATGCAGAAGAATTAAATGTTTTTACTTGGGTAAAAAAGTCAAAATTTAAAATGCTTAAGCATGGGAGACTTCAAATCCTTGAGACATTTCAGGAATATATCATTCTAACAAAACTAGCATCATGGTCAGTCACCCCTTGGCACATTCCTTTTCACAGTCACTCAAAACCAGGAAGAAATTTATTTCATTCATACTAATTCACAAAAACGGAAAATAAAAATCAGGATATATTCATCTTTGAATGGATGAAATTCTTTGAGTTGCATCTTCACATCCATATCAGTCAGCACCAGGATATGCACATGAAAACTCTGAGCAGGGACACAATGTAAAGGTAATATCCTGCCTTGGGCCGGATAAGAAGTGGCTAAGGTGTCCACTTAGACCAGAGTTGATCCATTGTGCAGTTGGCCGCATTAAGTCTCATTGCAAAGCATGTGTCTTGGGTGGTTATATCCTTCACTCTTTAAGTTAAGTTTGTACGCAGGATGGTTAAATATTCATTCTTTACAGTTTAAGTAAATTTTCATTAATTAAATGTTAAGTATATTCAAAGGAAATAGTGTTGCATATTTTTGTCTTTTTTTTTAACTTCATACCCCGTTGTCATTCGTAATGGCACACAAGACAACCATTATCTGAACCCTGTAGCGTCTTAGATTGTAGTCCATGTCATTTATCATTTTTTCATAAAAAAAACAGGATTTAAGAATTATTTTAAATACAAGCTAAATTAAAACAAACAAAACAAAAAAAAAACCAAAAACTTGTATGCATTTTCAGTTTTCTCAGTTAAAAACGAATATATGAGCGAACCGGAAACGGAATACGAGAAGCCAAAGAAAATGGCACAATTAAGTCGACGGCAGTACGATGGCATCGGACCCACAACAAACGACGGAATGCCCGTTGTCCTAAGATCGGTAATAAAAATGAAAAAAAAACCAACACACCATTCACACCAAATGATTATTATTATCAATCAAAAACAACAATCCAGTCAACCGAATTAAAAAATAAATCACCAAACCAACAAAAACAATCAATTCTCTTTTCTCCTTTCTCTCTCTCTCTCTTTTTCATCTCGTTTCTGCGACGTCTTCGGGGCGTTTATTGTCGCCATCGCCACGCTCAATCGCCCGCAGGAAGTTAAGGAGCCAAATCAACATGAATGGTACAAAAGGATATTCCAAACGATACATAAACAGAAGAATCCCGGTACGAAAATGATGACACAGTCAAAATAATAATCATAAAAAAAATAAATAAATAAACGCAAAAATTCAGAGAAACTGCTTACAATGCAATAAAGCGAATGAGATGAACAAAAGTGAGAAATAAGTCCCAAATGAACGAGAGTTGAATGGCGAATTACGCCGGAATTCCTTGTAGGGCTTGGCAAATTGATGGACGCACAAATGTAGTGAAGTTAAAGTCTTCATTTTGACCCTTGTTCGCGTTATGGATTTAATCAGATTTGGGGTCACCATTTTGATGGGATATCTTGGGATATTTAGAGTGGTCTGATGAGGATGGTCGATTATTAATTTTCTTGAATGTCGTACATTCTCAAGGCTCATTAGAATTTAGAGGAAGCTTATGCTGGACTAAAAAGACGTTCGATTCCTACGATTTCCTACGACAGAGACATGTATATCCAATGTCAGAAAAAAACCCACCACGAGATGCCGAAATTTTCCAAAGATTGAGAGCAATACTGTTTTTATTTCAAAGTTTCGCATTGAACGTTGAGGCGGTATCAATTTAAACCTATTTTTGGTCTGAATCGCGAAATTCCACCATTTTCCGAAGTAAATGACGAAAATGCCTTTTTATTCCGGCAGAGTCCGAATTACATGAAGCAAATGTCCTATTAATTCCGGCAGATTCTGAAGTGCCTAAAGCAAATTACCTGTTCATGTGGTCACCAACATTTCCTTGAATATTCTTACGATGTGAACCATTTTTTTCAAAAGTTCAGAAGATTGGTGTTGCTTAAATTGTACAGTGGTGCACAAAAGTTGTCACACAAACTAATTTTCAAGAAACAACTGTTGATGCAAAATCTTGAAATAAACCACCATTCTTAAGTCTGACGTCTCAAGTCTCATCCCCAAATTCAAAAAGACATCATTAAGCGCTACCTACCTTTGCATTTAAATAAAACAATGCGTGTGTAATGTATCATCGAAATTTTCGTTTGAAAGGCCTATCGGCGCCCTTTTACTTGCAATAAAACATCGTTCATATGTCCGCCCAAATGTCCGTGGGCGCAGTGGCGTAGTGGGTAGATGCATCGACTCCTACGCTCGATGTTCTTGGTTAAATAAATACCAAACTTTTTTTCACGGCTCCACATAGTTCAGACAAACAATTTTTCAAAAAAAAATTGTTTACGACTCCACCTTTTTCGAATCACTGACAATGTTCAAAGAGTATAACTGTCTAGAAATAGCTTCTCAATCTCGCCGTTCGGAGTCGGCATTAAACTGTAGGTCCCCTCCACTCGTGAGAGAACAAAAGCTCGCACAACACGAGTGGTTGCTGAGAAGCTAGGCACAGGTTCACCTCGGACTTTTGCGCCGCCATCATATTATTATAATTATTATCAAATGTCCGCCGCGGCTTCTCTGGGTGGTGCGCATCCGAAATGTCCGATTTTCAATGACTTTTTCATACAAATCAGGCTGAATTTGATCTATGGCCTGTGTTATGTTGGGTTTCAGAGCCGCTGTGGTTTGTGGCTTATTCGCATAGACCTTCGACTTCAGAAAATCCCAGAAGAGAAAGTCTAACGGGGTCAAATCGCACGATCTCGGTGACCAGTTCACATCACCATCACGTGAGATGACGTCCTCGAATCGCTCGTGCAGAAATTCAAATGTGGCGTGAACTCGTTGACACGTAACGCCGCGTCGTTCTTTTGAAACCACATGTCGTTCGTCTCCATATCATCCAATTCAGGCCAAAAGAAGTTTGCAATCATCGCTCGTCGTTGACGGTAATGACTTGGCCAACTTCATTCTCAAAGAAATATGGACCGATGACGGTTCGCCGCCAGTTCAAAATCCACACCAAAAAGTGATTTTTTCGGGATGCATTGGACGCTCTTGGATCTCATGTGGATTGGTATCGTCCCAAATTCGACACGTACGTCAACAAAAACGTACCCATTCATCCAGAAATGGACCTCATCGCTAAAGATGATTCATCGTTGAAAATTACAGTCAGTTTCCAAGTGCTCCAGAGCCCATTCAGCGAATACAGGTCGTTGTCTATGGTTGTTTACCTCCAGCTCCTGGGTCAATTGAATTTTGTACGGGTGCTGGCCCAAATCACTGCGCAAAATTCGTCAAACTGTGGTCTGCGAAGGCCGAGTTCTTGTAAGCGACGCGAAATCGACTGCCTCGAATTCTCCTGCACACTCTCACGGACATCGGTGATGTCTTCGGAAGATCTTGCGTTTCGTCGACGTACGGATGTTGATTGAACTCGTGGACTCAAACAGTGGACGTACAGTTTAATGTGGACTCCGAATGGCGAGATTGAGAAGCTTTTTTTAGACAGTTATGCTCTGTGGGCATTGTCAGTGACTCGAAAGAGGTGGAGCCGCGAACAATTTTGTTTTTTGAAAAATTGTTGCTTGTGCTGTGATTTGAACCTAAACTGTGAAAGTCTAGTGCGTATGAAACCTACACGGCCACGGCGACCACTCGTGTTGTGCGTGCAATTGTTCTCTCACGAGTGGAGGGGACCTACGGTTTAATGCCGACTCCTAACGGCGAAATTGAGAAGCATTTTCTAGACAGTTTATACTTTTTGACACGAAAGAAGTGGAGCCGTGAAAAAATGTGTGTTTTTTTTCGGGAATCGAACCCAGACTTTGAGCGTAGGAGTCGACGCACTTACCCACTTAGTACGGCACCCACACCTTTTACGCTCGCATGCAGGAAGAAAATTAAAACAACACCAGATCTCTCGTACTTACTTACTTACATAGGTGGCCTACGACCAGTTGGCCATGGCCATGTAGGGTCTGAGCCTAATAAGTCGCTGCCTTCCATCATTGACGGACCTGGGTACGCAGCTTCCAGTCATCAAGACCAAGCTGTCTTACATCCGCGATGACTTGGTCTTTGTACCGGAGGTTCGGTCTTCCTCTCCTTCTCGAACCAGGAGGCTCGGATTCGAAGACCCTCTTAGCAGGAGCATTGTTGTCCATGCGATCGATGTGTCGACGGATTTTTGCCTTCCGGACTACATCCACATCCTGGTACAGTTCATAGACCAGATCTCTCGTATCAATGACAATGTTCAGAGAGGAAAAATTCAAAGAAATGCTTTGCCATTCGAAATCGGCACAAAAATGTACAGGTCCCCATCACTCATGAGAGAACAATATCAGACACAAGATGAGTGGTTGCTGTAAAATTTGGGCCCAAATCCATCACGCAGTGTTAAGCCATCTAAAAAAGAAGAGCGCACCTGAGTCTACCGCCTGCAAAAAAAAGAAGAGGTCTTACCAAACATTTGCCCGTTTCAGTTCATGAGACTAAATTCGGAAAAAATTGTTTTGAAATTTTTAAATTTTTCTTTAATAGAAACTAATCTGATTCGGTTTTGATGGCAAAAAATTGGATTTTTTTTTTAATTTGGAGCTCATCCAAACTTTACGTGCTTTTGGGACCACAAAATAAGTTTCAGGGACAACATGAGCTACCTTGTGGATTATGTGAGTCCAATGAAATGGGTAGGCATTTTTTTCAACCAGATTTCGAAACCTTTCCACTTCAGTGCTGAGTATTACGGAGAACGCTCAGAGGACAGAGAACGTCTAAAAGAAAGACGACTAACAGCGAAATCAGTTTCCATTTCATTTCACAAAAGATTGCCTTGTTTTGAGTTACTTGTGCACTTGACCATAACTTTCCCCAGAAGTCAAAACATAAATTCGAACAAGCACATGTAAATGAGGTCATAAACCCTGTCACACCGACAAAATTCACTACAGAGAGAAGATAAAGAATAATGAGGACAATTGAAAATGTACAAAACGAAACTGTTTCAAGGTCCATCACACACTCGTATGGCTCTCATCCACTTGTCATCGCACACCCAACCACTGCACGGATTCTTCAACACTACCCCGAGTGCTGACACCTTTTAATGAGTACCTACTTGGAAGAATGGCAGAAAAGAAAACCGTATTCAACTCTCGTTCGTTGCACAGGAAAAAAAATTGCCTGCATCGTGTTGGTAGCACTGAGAGTCCTTAAACTGGACTGGACTACGAAGACACAAAAAAATGAAAAGAAAAAAACTGCAAAAAGAAATTGCTTATCCTTCCTGCTATCTTTTCAATTTATAGTTTCGTTCTTTCTTCTTCTGTTTTGTTTTTGTTTTCTTTGCTTTTCTATTTTCTTCATCTTTTCCGCAAATTAATTATATTTTTATGCTTCTCCGCTTAGTCTCTCCTCTTTTTTGTGTCTCCTCCTATAATTTCCCTCCTTTGCTTTCCTTCATTATTCAGTTTGTTTCTGTTGTAGTTCTTTTTGTCATTTTTTTGTTATTTATCGCTCATCCCTTATTCAAAGCAAAGAAAAGAAAAGCTTCAAGAAAAGTAACAAAATGTGCTTGCAATACGAATACTCCCGAGTTGCGGGCACGGCAAGGAAGATGCAATTTATTTTAAGTCAAATATGAGATAAACAAATAGAACAAGAAAATGAAAGAAAGCAAAAAAATAAGAATGCAGACGAAGAAACGTTTGGTTGTCTCAAGTTCTGCTTGATATTCAACAAAACACACAAACACACATTAAACGAAAGGATTAACTATCACGGAGACGTTTGTTTTCTTGTTTTTTTCTTCTTCTTCTTTCACACTCTTCTTGCAGATGATTACGTGACAATTCGCTACAAATGTCCAAGAGGTGAACAATTTGTTTCTTTTTTTCTTCCTTTTCATACGATTCTTTCTAAAAAAAAAAAATTATTGCATCCTCGGAGGAGTAGATTATTTTTTTGTTTGTCTCGTAGTTTCCTCCGGAAAAAAACAAAATATCTTTAGCGCCCCAGCATGTTGTGTCACGGCTTAATTTTTAGGGAATGCTTTGGGAAATGGTTTGCGGAAAACAGAAATTGCTTATTGCTTATTTTCATTATTTTTTAAAGCATTGATTCTGAGAGGGTTTTGCTTATGTTAAGGCTTTGCATGGAAGCAGTGAAGCTCAGCTTAGAAAATTCGCATGCTTTTAACAATCATTCACGCATTTATAGATTTAAGTCTAATGGTGCTTGTATTAAAATTATAGTTTAACTTAACCTCAACTTTACAGTGTACACGACGTGGAAGTGCTAGAATTTTTACTTAAACAATAAATCAAGTCAACCCAACGGCTGCTTCGTGTTTTTGCACAAAAATTCTTGTAGGTACCCCCGTTTGGAAAATTATCCCTTCAAGTCAAGTGAACAGTAGAATCTCGAAAACATGAACGGTTCTCTAACACGAAAAGTTCGGAAAATTGAACGATTTCCTCCCCTTTTTCATTCAGGCGACGGTCTACTAGTTAATTAAGAAACCATTTTTTTAAATATAAATTAACGTTAAAATAAGTCTGTTTTTTCACAACAATTTTTAACATTTTGATTCCCGTATGCACAGTGAGCGTCAAAAGAAAGTTGACACCTTGTGAAAAAAGTGTCGAAGAAAGTTGACAGCATTAAAAATAGTAAAAAAAGACGCTATCATATTTTTTTTTTTTGATTGTCTTTTGCTTTAATAGCAGCATTCAGCTTTCGGGTATGGCTTCAACTAATTTGTTTATTAATTAGAGTAATTTCCTATACAGAGACAGTATTAAGAGAAAAGTTTAGGTGCAAATCTCGATGTGGCCGAGCCAGTGCAGTCGACGGATTCGGCGTTCGACACAGCAACAAATTCCTTCACGATTTTAGCGGTGTGCTTTGGATCATTATGGTAAAGAACCCACGTTCTACCCAATTCAAATTTCTCCACACTTCGGTGTAAGTTTTGCCTTAAGATATTCAAATAAACCATTTTATTCATTGTGAACTCAATAAAAACCAGATCTCCCACACATGTTGCCGCCATACATCCTCAGATCAACATTGTCTACATATTTCAGTCTCTCCTTCAATCACGATGCTCCTTCTTCTTCATGTGGCGATACAGTCTGGAATGAGACAAACCTCACCAGCTAGCACGATCTTTTGATAGCTGTCGCCAATTGCGCACGCCAAGTTGGTTGAGGTCCCTCTCCACTTCGGTGCACCACTTTAGAAGTGAATACACTCTGTTGCGTTGTCCCACAGGTTCAGAGTCACAATGCTACAAAATCTAAAATATTTTGATCACAACGACCATGAGCTCAAAACGCAGAATCAAATAATAACCGTTTTTAAGCTTTCCTTTTTGCATTATTTACCGTTATGAACTGTTCTCTGAACTTCCCTAAGTCCTACCAAATCCTGACCACAAATTTGCTGTCAACTGTTGTTACAGCTTGGTTGGCTGAGCCACA
This sequence comes from Myathropa florea, assembly GCA_930367185.1. NCBI lineage: Eukaryota > Metazoa > Arthropoda > Insecta > Diptera > Syrphidae > Myathropa > Myathropa florea. The sequence continues at coordinate 20,840,192 of OV884003.1, forward strand.
GTAACGGTGAGTAGGACGGCGGCACGCTTGCGGTTGCACGGCTTAGCTCGTCGGACGGGGCGGTTCTTGTCCTCCCACTCGTACACCACCAGTTGCAAACAAAAAAATATCGTGCCTAAAGCTAGCTAAGAGAAGATAGAAGAAGGTGAAAGGATAGAGAGAGATGAAAGCCTAATACCCTAACAGACCACGGACGGACAACTAAAAGATAGGACAAGGAAAAGAAAGAAAAGACAGGAAAGAGGAAAAGAAAGGCGTTCAAGGTCTATGCCTTTACCACCAAATAAGACCGGAAAGGAGCTCGCGGAACTAAGCTAACTATCCTAGACTAAGCCCAAACTAACCTACCTAACTTAAAACTATACCTAAACTAAACCTTACCTATCTTAAAACTACCTAGCTTAGCCCTAACACGAAACAACACCCTTCCAGTGTCGTTTGGCGATGCAGGTTCGTCAAGAACCCGAGGGTGCCCGTTGTTGTTGGCACTAGTCTCCGCCTGCCCACCCCATCATGTCAATCGACATGATCGAATCTTCTCTTAGCAGTTCAGAGTGAAGCTCTATGGTTTTCCAGGTTTTGTCAGCAAAATCGAAACCCTCTAGATTAGGTTAGGTAAGGTTAAGGGGCTGCTGGTGAATTCACCAGCACACTTAGAACATGTTGGTCTGTGATAGTGTCGTTAATTTGACCCCAACGGCAAATGGAGACGGACCCGATTTGAAAAATCGGATAAAAGCGTATTAACTTTGTTTTTACTGGGATTCGAACCTGGGACCCCTCTAACTTCGGGCAGGCACTTAATCAACTGCGCCATCCAGTCATCAAAACCCTCTAAATCAAACAGTAAATTTCGCTGGTGCACTTTAAAAAGTCAGTAAGTCGGAGATTTTCAAAAAATAGTCACTTGATAATTCGAGATTCGTCGATTTTAAAAAAAAAGTGACTTGATAACTCGAGATTCGGCGATTTTTACTCGTTTTTCAAAACAAAATTTTCCGAAAATTCTTAGCGTTTCATTTTAAGAAGAAGCTTTTTCCCGGCTTATTGGCCAGAACCTTGTTCTTGTTTTTTTTCTCCGTCTAATGATACAGTGGAATCCTAGAGACCAGCCATATTTCAAGATACAGTCGACTCCACTTAAATGCAACACCAAATTTGTAGGAAATTTGTTCCAGGTAATTGGAGTGGGCGCCGTGGCGTAGTGGGTAGGTGCGTCGACTCCTACGCTCGAGGTCGTCAGTTCGAATCTCGGAAAAATCATCAAACATTTTTTCACGGCTCCACCTCTTTCGAGTCACTGACAATGCTCAAAGAGTATAACTGTCTAGGAAAAGCTCCTCAATCTCGCCGTTCGGAGTCGGCATTAAACTGTAGGTCCCCTCCGCTCGTGAGAGAACAATAGCACGCACAACACGAGTGGTTGCTGAGAAGCTAGGCCCAGGTCCACCTCGGACTGTAGCGCCGCCATTATTATTATTATTATTATTATTATTATTATAATTGGAGTTTTCAGTTAACAAGACTTTAGAAAGCAGAGACTAGTTTGGCCGTGTATAACATCTTGTTTCAGTTAACCGATTTCTTCAGTTAGGCGAGGTGCAATTAAGCAGAGTCGGCTGTATTCCAGAACTACCCAACACTGAAGAGCCTGCGCTTAGTCTCTTCCACTAGAACCAATACATTTTTCTTCAGTTCCTCTAAACGCCACCCGGTCAAGAGGATCAGAGTCTTTCTTCAGCTTTCAATTCGCAAGAAAAGCTCTTCAAACGGAAGCAATCACCGCTGGTCTCTCAAATAGAAAAGCACAAACAGTTTTTAACATTTCTGCATAAAACCAGCTGAAGTGCCTAATAGCACTCAACATTAGTGTAGTAATTTTTTAAAACAGCACAAAACACACCCTACCCTTATGTCCAGGGTGGGTGGGGGTGAATTAGAATGATGTATGTGCACCACCACTTCGACACAAATTACACTCAACAACATTCAAGAGCTCAACGACATGCCAGAGACTCCTGAAGCAGCAGCACCACTTAACAGCACAGCACAAGCACCATTCCACAGCCAGGCAGCATTAAATTCCTCAAATTCCTTGCATGATTGTTGAAACAAAACATAGATACTCGTACTTGGGTGCCATAAATTATCCGACCGCATTCCAAGGAAGGCATCGCTCCAATCGGACCCTGGACATGCTAATCTCTGAAGTGTGCGGTGTTGGGTTGGCGTTTTGTTTATTCCACTTCCCCAAGCATGTACACACGACTGGGCCGGGTTCATCCAAATGCTTATTCCATCTTCCACCTAGCATTCGAATGATTTATAACAGAAACTAACTCATTACTCACGAAACGATACCGCAAACACATCCAAGTGGCGTGGTACTTAAGAACTACTAATTCCTCAGCCCATCCTAACCCCATCCGTCCATATGCGTGGCGGGTATTTCGTGGTTGCGTAACTATGTCCGACTTCAGTATCTCGTGCATGCACATCACAACCCAATTGCTTGCATCCCCCACCCCACAGAGTGACGCCAAATTAAAATACCATCCGTGCACTTTCAGGGCGATACGCTTACAAGGCGAACGGATACATGTCAGAGCCAGAGCCAAACTACGACTCGGACTACTCAACAGTGAAGTATCGAACATTGGAACGAAGACGCCTTCAATCAACAGGAACTGGAACAGAAGCTGCTCCATCGACTGCAGTGCAAGGCGACAGTCAAACCGACACGTAAGTGATTGTTACGAGAACATTTTGTATTACGAACCGCTTGTTTAGATATCCACTGTCCTGTCTTCACAAATCGACCCTAAATCGATACATCATCCCTTTCCCTTTTTCAGCAACGTGGTGCGGCGTGGTGTTCATATTTTCCCATGAAATGTTCGTCGTTCGATGGCGGCAGTGATGTGAGCTATATCCACTTAAGTGCTCTCGTGCATTTGGCATTTATGACTTCCTTATCCCTCCTCCCTCCTTATCCTGCGAGCGCCGTGAGGATGGCAGTCATAAATGGAGCTTTTAGTTCGTTGCTCACGACTTTTTATCGAAGTTTGAAAGGGAAGAAGTCCTGAATTGATTCGTCTTCGCCTCTCCTCGTCCTCTCTCTTGCAATTCGTGTTGTTTGGTTTTCCGTCTTCGTCCTGGAATTCAATTGAACACGGATTCTTATTGAAAATTCAGAATGGAGCAGAAAAAAAGAGCGTAAAAGTAAAAGGAAAACCTACAACGAACACCTTTATAGGGAAATATCCTCAATCGACGTTTGCCTGAATGGGTTGATGTAATCCTCTTGAAATGCTGAACACTGGAGCGTTCGTCGCAGAGGAAGACGATGCCTATCACTGCCTCGCAAGAGGATATCGCTTAAGGGACGATATATGTACTTTATTGTAAGATATTCTGGAATCAATTGAGAATGTTACAGTGAAGAAAAAAAGAAACAGACAAAAGTGATGATTCCCAGAACGGGAATGCATTTAAATTCGCTCAGGTCGCACAATCGAGACACAGTCCAAAGGTTATCCCAGAGTTGCATTTTCTTTTTTCCGATATCGAGGATATTTATGACTCCATTTGTCAGGAGAACAGAAGAATTTGCGAAAGTTTTCTCTTAACGACAAGTGAATCAGGCATTATAGTGTTTTCGCTTATCTACGAAATTACTGCCTGAAGTCCAAATTCACTTTTTTGTGCAAAAGAATCGTTTGGTTAAATTGAAGGTCGTAATAATTGTTTTCCCATTTGACTAAATATAAGACACATAAACAGCCAAGCTGGATAGGCCAAACCAAACTGAGCATAAGTCAGCTGTCAGCTGTCAAATGGCTTGTCACCGGGAAGAAACAACTAAAACTTCAGGGTCAACTATAATGGCCGTACGGAAACTTAAGAGAACAGAAGCACCCGTACGAATAAACCGCACCGAACCGCTTCCCTCAGTTTCATTAAGTTCGTTCAATTTTGCCTACTTACGCGAGAGCGAAATGAATACCTCTCTACGTACGCAAATGTCAATTGACAGTTGAATTCTCCTTAAGTTTCTATAAGCAATTATGGGCACTTTGAATTTTGATTATGCTTCTGGTTACTTTTCGTTTGGTTATGTCACAAGCTTAATTTTTTTTTGGTTGGGCCTTAAGACATAACCTTAAGTTTTCGTACGTTTAAGACTATGTCAAATCGTAACCAAAAGCATCGTTAAATTTAAAAATGTCCATATCTGCTTCTGGGAACTTAAGCAAAACTTCAGCAACAACTGCGATTTGTGTACCTCGAGAGCGACTGATTTCGCTTCCACGGAAGTAAGGTAAAGCGAACGAATTTATAGAAGTGAACGAACTTACAGAACGTAACCTTAGAACGAACTTAACGTAAAAAACGACCCTACCAAAGTGAACGAATTTAATAAAGTGAACGGGCTTAACGAAATTACCGAAGTTAACGAACTTACCGAAGCAGTGTATTACTTCTGTGAATTTGCTCGATTGCATTAGTTCTTTGAAATTTCCGCACGGCCATTTTGATTCATCGAAATGAACTAATGTAAAATGAAAAAACAAGAATTGAAAGTGTCCATAATTGCTCCTAGGAACTTGTGCAAAATGTCAACACACCTATGATTCACGTACCTAGAGAGCGACTGATTTGTCTTACATGTAAGTGAGCAAAAGTGAACGAACTTAACGAAGTAAACGAACATATGGAAGTTAAGGAACTTAACGAACTTAAACAAGTGAACAAACTAACTGAAGTGAACAAACAAACTACGAAGCAAACAAACTTACCGAAGTGAACGCACTTAAGGTAGTGAACGAAATTACCGAATTGAACGAACTTAACGAAGCAAACGAACTTACCGAACTGAACAAACTTAATGAAGTGAAAGAATTTAACGACGTGAACGAGCTTAACGAAGTGAACGAACTTAACGAAGTGAACAAAGTGCTGAGCGAAATAGTATTATGATCATACTGTTACATTTCTGTATATTCGCTTGATTGCTTTTTTTTCGGAGGATTTTTTTGAAGCACTACACTGGAGCACTCAGGCTCAAAACTGGTCCATTGTACTGCCAGGTAGCAACCTACTCCAGTGCCGTTAATTTGATCCCAACGACAAAGAGTGACTGGACCAGGTTCGATTTCGCTGGGATTCGAACCTTGGACCCCACGAACTTGGGGCAGGCACTTAACCAACTGCGCCATCCAGTCGCATACTTACCGAAGTGAACAAACTTAGCGTAGTGAACAAAATTACCGAATTGAACGAACTTAACGAAGTAAACGAACTTACCGAAGTGAACTAACTTAACGAAGTGAAAGAATTTAACGAGCTTAACGAAGTGCTGAGCGAAGTAGCATTAGGGTGACACTGTTTCATTTCTATGTATTCACTTGATTGCTTTAGTTCTTTAAAGTTTCTGTACGGTTATTATGGTAGACCCTTCAGTCGTACAGAGATAACATTTAAGTCTGATGTCAAACGAGTACTTCAATGTTGGCAACACATCCGCAAATACGATTATCAAGCTCACAGCTGCATCTCAGCATCTTGCACTAGTCCTAGACTTTTCTAATCTCTCGTGCCCTTTTAGCGTGGAATCCATTTGGTCCAGGCCTTTATTCCTGCACGTTGTGTTTTCATTAGCCGCAGTGTGGCACCAGAAGGAGAACAATGTCATCGTAAATTTCAAGCAACTCTCAAAAACATGACTTTCTTTATTTTTTCCCGGAAACTAAAAAAAAAAAATGAAATATGACGCAAGCGTTAGTTTAGTTCTCCATCTTTTATTTGTTGTAAAATCCATATAACATGTCGTAACCAAACTTTTGAAATTATATTAACTTTGTCGCCTTCCAAAGAGTTCCTCAAAAAGTAACAACGCCACCACTTTCCCTAACGTGTCATGATTTTTTTTTTTTGAAAAAAAAAAATGCTTTTGAAATTATACTGACTTTTTGTAATAAAATATTTTGCTTTCCATACTTCTCGCGTTAGGCGAAATTCAGGGAAGCAAGCACACATGCCAATTATGTGTTCCACGACCTTATGAAAGGCGGTAGTACCTTAATACTCTCGTTTGGCGAAAACTACTTCGGTCGTACAGTAAAGTGTCTGCATGTCGAATTACTGGCGAATTTATTGACCATAAACTGGTTTGTGAATGTAGTTCAGTTGAAAGTGAAAGAAAAGGCAAAGGTCAACGTTGGAAATATCTTTTTTATTAACGATAATCACCATCAACTTAAAGTGCGCCGCGACTTTTTGTGGAAGATGATGGCGAAGAGGCAATACCTCACTGTGACCTGAAAACAGGTTGCAGAGGAGCTCTAGTTGTGAATAGATGTGAGCATAAAATTAACATTCTCGTTTGTTAGAATGTGGGCGCCGTGGCGTAGTGGGTAGCTGCGTCGACTGCTACGCTCGATGTTCTCAATTAGATTCCACAAAAATCACCTAAATTTTTTCCATGGCTCCACCTCTGTCGAGTCACTGACAATGCTCACAGAGTATAACTGTCTAGAAGAAGCTTCTCAAACTCGCCGTTCGAAGTCGGCACTAAACAGTAGGTCCCCTCCACTCGTGAGAGAACAATAGAACGCACAACACGAGTGGTTGCTGAGAAGCTAGGTCCAGGTCCACCTCGGACTGTAGCGTCGCCTTATTATTATTATTATGCTTGCAGTTGTACGGATTTCCCAAAAATCGTGCCTCTTGTATTGACCAGTGAGGTCTGCACGATCTCCATGAAAATGATGTTGAAAAAGTCACATGACACTGCGTCGCCTTGCCTCTTTTGACGTTGAAAGTCTCGGTGATTTCATTAACGAATATTCTGATGGTATTTCTAGATGGCACAGAGATGTTGATAATGTTTGTTTATTGTACCCCTTTTGGCTAGCTCGTCTGCTTCGCAATTACCTGGTATATCTCTATGACCAGGAACCCAGCACACCATGAGGCTGCATGGTTTAGATGTCTCATTTAGAGATATACGGCAGAGTCTCACCAATTTTGATCTTAATATTGGTGATTGGAGTGCTTTTGTAGCTGCCTGACTGTCGGTGTATGTTACGATATCCTCTCTCGACACCATGTTCATCGATAGCCATCCAGTGGCTTCACGAAGAGCCGTAATTTCCGCTTGGAAGACACAACAGTGGTTCGGTAGTGTAAGGGACTGGCTGATTTGGAGTTGTTCCGAGAAAATTCCAGCACCTACTCCACTACCAGTGTTGGACCCGTGTGTCTAGATCTCCTTTGCGATGTTACTACTTAGCATCGAGTCTGTTTCCCATTCTTGTCTATTCGTGATTTTGGTGCCGTATTCAATATTAAAGTCCACGACTGGGGCTAGATAGTCCGTAGATTCCTCAAGAAAGTTATACAAGTTAAGTATGTGTGCAGGGCTCATGTTTTGTTTTCTCCACTGTTAGATTTCTTTGAGCCGTAGCGCCGATTTTGTTGCAAATTCCTTGCCACATATGTCTCTTGGGGTGAGGTGTAATATCGTTTCAAGCGTTGCGGTTGGAGTAGTACGTAATGCGCCTGTAATTGATATACACGCCATCCTCTGGACGCTGTTGATCATTTTTGCATAAGTTGACGATGATGTAACATTTACTGATGACAGCTTTCAGATGTTTGGAAGAGTTTCTTGTGTTCGTTAGGCCTGGAGAACATGTGGCCCCACCATTGCCGCATGAAACACAACTCGTGTTAGAATGCAATTTTCGCGAGAAAATTTGCCCGACGGAACAAAATGTGGCGATATGGACTGACCCTCACCATCCACTCATTTAACCCCTTTCAAGAAAAAGGTTTATACACCAAACACAACATTGATGTTAAATTATTGAAACAACGCAAGAAGTCCTGTGCCTTTTAACTCTTGCGCCTATTCACTTAGAGCCACGTTTTTTATGCACTTCATCGCTGGGACAAGACATTTGATACTATCCATTCATATCTAGGTTAACCATCATCATTTAGGCCATCTGTTCGCATCATCTAAGATACCACTTGTTAAGTGGTGTATTTCTTTCACCCACCACTGTGGCAATCCCCGTTTATGCATATTAACTTCTGTTATTTGATATTATTTCTGTTTTTTTTTTTTGCAGAGTTTATGGTACTATGCCAAATCCTGTTAAATCAGGCCAAGGATCCTATAAAGTTCAACCTGGCAGAATCGAGGATTACGTTACCGGTCATTCATCCGTGTCTGAAAAGGAAAAGAAAGAGGTACGACTACACCGGCATCCCACACAAGGGAGGCTGTATGCGCACAGGGCATTAGCACATTTGTGCATATATAACGCCGTAATATTCCCCATCCCCACCATTCAAAAACCCCCCTTATCCCTTTCACTCCCAGCATCCCCCACCCATTTGCGCAGTGATTTCATATTTATGGAATATTTATATTGACGCTTGCCCAAGTGCTCCTTTCAACTGGCTCACATACATAACCCTTACAATATCCTTTTTTGCATCTATCAATAAATTTTCCCTTGCCCCAACCTTCACCAAGCATCGCTGCCTATCGTCCTCGTCTATTTGAATGGAAATCTGTGATGTTCTTGAATCCTTAAAATGCACATTCTAATACACATCCCGGCTAAAGAAGAAGTGATCCCTTCCTGGATTGAGTGGGAGAGTGTTTCATCGATTATTTATACACCTCCACATGTGTTTTTGTTTATGTAAGCTAGGCGGCATTTGTTTTGTTTGTGTTGTCTACATGTGTGTGTGTGTGTGTGTGTGCTGAATGAGGATATCCTAGCTCGAATCAGTTATTCGCCGTTTGCGATACGCGTGACCATAAATCATCGTCCCATGAGTGGAATCGCTTTTTCCCCACCCAACCCCCCAGATAACCCGCCCAAAATGTCAGCAAAAAGAGGATCCACACATGAGAGTGTATAAATTATAAAGGACGCACCGCAATCCGGATGAAATTTGAAAATAAATTTCACAATTAGACGGAGAAAAACTGTCTTCGAACACAGACTAACCGAAGAAGTTACTTTGCCACCACTCCTCGGGAGGATAATAAGAATTTCACGGTTTCTTTTCCTTTCCCGCTTTTCTTTTTTTTTTTGGTTTCTTCGTTTTGTATTCCTCACCACTCTCAATGGATGTGCAATTAAGGAGAATGAGGGTGCATTGAATTATAGCTCCGGGGATTAATGCTATTGTAGCTTTTCCAATTAAGATGAACGGTTTTAAGGACCACCCCCTTCGCGGCGCATCTCACCTCGGCGTTCGCGAAAGGATTAAGGTATATTCGCTGGCATACTTAGGGATTACGTTACTGATGTAATTACGTTTGCCGTGCGCACCTGAATGGGTTTGAGGAGCTCCGTTTGGCTGTTTTCCTTTTTCTTGTGACTCGTTGTTTTCTTTTTTTTGCGCTCCCCATACGATCCGGCGTTTCCTTTATTGGAAATTTAATAGAGGTTGGTGTTAGGTCGCTGCCGGGGGTGAAGTGAATTTCATAGGTTCACTGGCGGAGCATTAGTGCTTTGTAATTTACCAATTTCTTTTAAGTCGGGGTCTTGGAATCGACACCGAATTGACGAAAACAATTTCGATGATATTCGGCAGGCGGTTTGATGGGAGTTTGGCTCAGCTGCTGGTTGTATCGCTGAGTGAAAGTGCCTGCGTGTATGGCATTACTGTGATGGCCGCGGGTCTTAATTTTAAACCAATCTCTTTGGAGTGCTCCCCGTGGGGGATTGTCTTGCTTCCACTGTCTGCTGCTGCTGTGTGGGGGAATTCTAGGTAAGAAAGCACACAGACTCTCAGCTCAAAAGATATCCGTTTTCTTTGAATGGAGTGTAACGAAAATAATTCAGTCTTCTCGGGTTTTTGGCTGTAGGATATATTCGCAAGCGGCATTTGGTAGAGGTGCACGTGTTCGACTTTGAATACTCCCACGGTTAAGGTATTTCCTCAAATTGAAAGTCAGCGTTTTTTTTAAGCAGGTTTTTGAGTGGATGGGTTAGAGGTGTCACGTGGATCTACAAAAAGTTAATCCACTCATTCACTTGTGGGAACCCATTTGTAGCTTGATGTAGATTTCTGATAGATTCCTCACTGAGGTCTCAAAGATTGTCAAAGAAGTAGAGCCTCCTTAGGCGCCTAAGGATCACTAGACCCGGACAGTTTCATAGAAAAAGAAAATTCTTGAGAAGAATCCAAGTCTTGTGTTATGCTAAAATATGAGTTAGAGATGATATTCACGGACGTCCACGTACAAGGTGGCGCATACAAGTCGAGGAGGACTTCTGCCGGCTTTGTGTGCGAAACTGGAGACAGCTGGCGAAAGACCGTGCTGGCTGGAGAGGCATGTTGAGTGAGGCCCAGGTCCACCTCGGACTGTAGCGCCCTAAGAAGATGAAGAAGAAGATGATATCCACCATAGTGCCAACTTTTTAAGTTTAGAGTGAGACCAAGGTTAGGTTAGGTTAGGGGGCTGGTGAATTCACCAGCACACTTAGCCCATGTTGATCCATTGTGATAACCACAGTCTACTACTACCACTGATCGACCGCTCCAGTGATAGTGCCCTTAATTTGTTCCTAAAGGCAAATGGTGACTGGACCAGATTTGAAAAACCGGATAAAAGCGTATTAACTTTGCTTTCACTGTGGAAGTCGAACCTGGGACCCCTCTAACTTGGGGCAGGCACTTCACCAATTATTGTGCCATCTAGTCGTCATTAGAGCGAGACCAAACTTTTGGAACTTTTTGCGTCTAGTTTTGGCCAGATCAGTCTGGAAGAGTGACACAAGGTGCTAGTCTAGGTGCCATCTGCTCCCAAATTTAAATAATAGATATCAAAGCCATTAGCTGAAGGGTGTCGTCAATGGGCCCTGTTTTTGTCACTCGTCCCATATCTCTCTTTGACTGATCTTCGAAAATTTCGAACCTGGGTGGCTCTTGTCAATGCTAGCATCTGCTTGAAGCAGATACGATCTGTCATTGCTAGACATTTACCTCGGACTACAAACGTTAGTTTCTGAATAGTTAGCTTTACCATGCATCGTCTGCAGGTCTGTAGATCGAACAATTGCTAATTCTGAACCTATTTGTAAAAGGGAAACCAATTGATCGTGCATTCGATTCTTGTTCTCACTAAGTGTTGCATATTTTTTGAGTTTGGTGGGGCTTAAGTTTCATAGACTCCAAGCCGAAATTCATTCTTTCTTCTCCTTCTTTCAGTTCGTGGTGGACCTGGGCTTCAGCCATCGAGTCTCTCCAGCTACCATAATCTTTTTTTAGCTTTCTCCAGTCGTGTACTACACGAGTTCCTTCTTGAGATACCACAATCTATTGCTAGCTTTCTCTTTAGTTGTGTACAACCCGAGGCCCTTCTTGCCTTGTGTGCGTCACCTAAACCGTGGACGTTCTCCGTTGCGTTGTCCCACAGGCTTAAAGTCGAAGATTGTCTGAGCCGAAGCCAAGTTGTACATGCGCTCTACATAGTTTATCCTCCTAAGTTAGATTCATCGTCGCCTGGCTAGACTCATCCCGCAATACTTGTTCAGTTCGTGATAGAATTTCCTTCTCCATTAAGGCAAACAGGATCACAGATCGCACGCAAACTTTTTTCGCGAACAAACCAAGAGCTTCTTCATCTGCTCTTGAGATTGTCCATGCCTCTGTACCGTAAAGCAAGACTGTGATGATCAATGTCTTACACGAAGTCAACTTGGTCTTTCGAGAAGGGGCTTTATTACTCTATCGCTTTTAAGCAGTTTGTTCTCTTGCTTCTAGTAATTATTTTCTATAAATCCGGAGTTTATCTACTAGCTTAGCTTAAAATAAACACTGTGACGTTTTAGAAAAGAGACATTTAATCTCTTGACTTTAATTGTGCGCCATATTCTATGTCGGTATATAAACATTGAATAACTTTGACATTTGTCAACCGATTGACTTGAGTAGACATGTTTTTGAAACGTCAATTCAATATAATTTTAACCACGAATCGCTTTGCACCAAAACAATGCGCCGAAATAGTGACGGTGTACATTAAAAAAAGAGTTTTTCAGTTGTGTTTACGTAACGTCAAAAATATCATGGCCAGCTTTTGGTGTCGAATTTTTTTCACCACGGGACAGTGGGAGATCGTCGGCATACTGTTCATAAACTCCAACGACGTTTCAATGAGCTGGTTGAATTAGTAAGTGACGGTGTTGTACAATGGACCAGTTTTTGAGTCTGAGTGCTCCAGTGTAGTGTTACAAAAACCTACGACAAAAACAGAAAAAGTGACGGTGTTGCAGGGAGCCCACAGATGTCGCATCGTCACGCATTCAGCATTTTGGCGTCAGTGAGACATCGCGATGCACTTTGCAGGATGATTTGCATTTGTTTTCATATAATGTGCAATTGACTCGAAGAGTATTGCCGACCGACTTTCCACGTCGCTTGGAATATAGCCAAACAGTCGCATACCGACATAAAAGATGGCGCACTCTGTATGTCAAGGGATCAATGCAGTATATACAGTCAGGGTCAAAAGTGAGTGAACAGTTATTAGCAGAAAGTTTTTCCTCTAAATTAACATTGACCAGAATCACCTACCCCTCAGATTGTTCCGGAAGTACACATCTGTGCTAGGGAGCCCAAATTTCCATAACATATGCATAATCATATTGATGCATATTAGCGGTGACCATCCGTCCTCTTTTTTAGAGGACAGTCCTCTTTTTCGGTATCGTGTCCTTTATTATTGTTTTCTTGATGAAGACAGTAATTTGTCCACTTTTTCTAAAATTATCCTCTTAATGTCATATTTTTCTTTGAAAACGTTTTTCTATGATCTACTCAGCAAAGTACTTTCTTCAGTACTAAATTAGTTAAACACAAAACGAAGACAGCACTGGTTTGAATAATTCAGTTCTGTCATCTGATTTTTTTTCCTATTGTGAATGAATCGCAAACTGTCATCGAACACCCTTCGATGCATTTTTATGACATTCTTTCCGCTTTTTGTTTGTTTCTTGAAAATGATAGGAGTGTCCCCTTTTTTTCATCTGCAAAAATGGTCACCGTATGCATACTACATATTTCCTCCATGCGTCTTATCACCGTCTGTTTTCACAACACTATTTTTGAACTTGATCTGACGCCTAGGGTCTAAAGATCAGTTTCCATTCTCAGAAATCAAATGAAAAATAAAGACAGTTTTCAATTCCTATCGGAAACCTTCAAGTTTGTCACTGTCATGAGTGGAATCTCAAGAGTTACTGTATCTCTCAACACAAGAAACTACTTAAGCAGCTGCCTGTGTATGGCTTGTTATTTTTATTCCATTCTGAACCATTCATGGAATATTTTTGAAAAATTCTTCTACTTCCAAACACGAATTATTTTGTCATCTTGCCTTGGCTGAGTTTCAAATTATTCGCTAGATCTCTAACTTCCTGTTTTGCCACTCATCTTGTCATCAGAACATCAAAACAAGGCGCAAAGAACCTTATCCAGTTCAAGAAACAAAACAAGGTCACAAATCACAGTTCTCATGACAGCAAAGGCCTCAAAATTCGCTCACTCCATGGAAACTCCATTAAATTGTGTGTGCTTTCCAAAAATACATTTCAAAACCCAGCGTGTGGACAATTTTAGATCGCCTTTGTGACATTTTAATCTCACCTTTCCGACGCTCCGTCGAGTGTGTGAATCTTTGAAGAGCACATCCCACAAGGTGATAGTTTAATGCTTGGACAAATATATTTTTAGACTCTTTTACAGCCCACAATGAATCACTAGTAAAAATCAAAAGCAATGTTCCTCGCTCTTATTGCGCCAACAAAATCAAGACCATAAATAACAACAACCAGTCACTAAGCTCCTCAGTTAATGATACTAAAATCGAAATCCCCCGTAGAACACACCGGAACTCGCTCATAAACAAGAACTTATTAAGTTTAGCAAATTCCACATCCCCGGAGCTACACAATTTACGCTGATTCGAATTTTATTAGTTCTTTTCTTTGTTTTCTCTCAACTACTTCATCAACATGCATGTGAATAAATTCTGTACTTAATTCTCTTAATTTTTCCTATAAGCAGATGACATTTTATTTGAATTAGTGAAAAACGAAACCAAAAACTTATCCAAAATTGATTAAAAGAAAAACAAATATTTTTCACTTTTAGTGGTGGGACGAAGTGATGGACATCTTCAACGGGGTATGAATTATTTTTCGTTTTTTTTTTGCATTTTTTTTTGTATCTTTATTTAGTTCGTAGATTTAATTGGAAACATTTTTTTTCTTTAATTTTATTTTAAAAATGCTTTTGAACTATGCAGTAGTTAGTTGAGCTTTTATTTCATATCTAAAATGTAATGATATACCTGAAATTGAAATGTGAGTGGTTGCGAATGTCGGGAGTTAAATGGAAATTCATTAAAATATAATTAAGGCTTTGCTTGTGGTACTGCCACCTACAGACAGTGTGGATGACAGGTTGGGGTGCGTGCTTTTAAAATGTTGAACGGTGCGACGCAGTTGTTTGCAGCGAGTACGTGGTCATTGATTTAAAGGATATTTCACAACTTTGTACCTTTTTTAGCAAATTTCAAAACATAGTTTATTGAAATTTTAAGGTCTGCGGGCTTTGAATGTCAGACCGCTTCCATTTGCTCCATTGAATGATAGTCTAAAATTCAAACAAGGCCCAGGTCCACCCGGACTGTAGCGCTACAAGACGATTTCAGGCAACATTTAAATTTGGCATCTTGTACACAGTTAAAGAAGCCAACAAAAATTTAAGACAGCGTGTCAACTGACATCAAGATTATTAAAACTTACCGCTACACAAAAGAATGACGCGTTTTTGAAAGTAGAGTCGAAGACTCTTCGGGCCGGACCTAAGTTGTTCACACGCTCTACATATCGTAGCCATCTTAGGCGTTGGATCCGTAGACGCCTGGCTAGACTCATGTCGCTGTACACCTGTGGGACTTTTGTGAGAATCGAGAACGAAGTTTTCTGGCAGTAAATGAGGGTAAGACAAGATATATGCTGTCTACGAAAAAGATTCACCAACTCCAATGTCTTGGACAAAACTTCACAGATAACTACAACTTTGAAGTAGTGAAAAATTGTCGTCTGGAGAAGGTCGAGCCTCCTTCTCCAAATGCCTTCAATGCAAACAGGACCAAAGACAGCAAGCAGAACTTTTCTCTAAAAAAAAACACGAGCTTCTTCATACATTTTCGATACTGTCCATGACTCTGCGCTGTAAATCGGGACTGCGATGACCAATGTCTTATATAAAGTCTGCTTGGTCCTTTGAAAGAGGGTTCTTTTACACAATTGCTCTCTCTCTTGAGCCCAAGGAGACAGCGGTTTGCAAGAGTTATTCTGCGCTTGATCTCGGTACTGCCTATTGTGACGTTCTGGCCATGTCGTCGACATTGTGCGTCATTTTCGGAGGACAGGATATACTTAATTTTGCTCTGTGGATCACACTCCCCTTCCAAAACCTAACCTAACCTAATTTTGCCCTCGTTTACTGCTAGGCCTATTTTATCCCCCTTCATTTCAATGCTAGAGTTCAGTCACCCATGGAGGATTGGAGCTTGAGCAATTGCCGCCTTTCACCGCTGACGAGTCCGCCTTTCAGTCATCAAGACCAAGTTGTCTTGCATCCGCGATCTTCTTCTTCTTTGGCTGGCGCCGAGCGGACCTGGGCCTCAGCAAAACATGCCTCCCTATCTAGTACGGCCTTGTGCTAGTTGCTTCCAGCTACGCACGTTCAGCTGATTGAGGTCCTTTTCCAGCTGCGTACTTCACCGGAGGCATGGTCTTCCTTTACCGTGTTGTTCCTCGCAGTTGGAGCCGAAGACTTTTCAAGTAGATAGAAAAGCATCAACAGTGTGTCACTGCTTGGTGCGCCTTCTGTGCTGAAGGCATCATCGGGCCATTCTTCTTCAAAAGAGCGGCTGGTCACGCAATTAAAGTCGATACGGCTCGCTATTGCGATAAGATAACGCGTTTTTCTGTGGTAACTTGGTAAGATATGGGTGTGGATGCCAATTGGTTTCAGCCATACGCCATATAGCCCAGGAAGCAAGCCAACTACTGCATGAGCTATTTCCTGGTCGTGTAGCTTCGCCTTTTTGGTGATCAGAATTGGACTTTTTTAAACGCTTCTTTGAAATCTAAGGCTTATGCCAACGAGCCCACGATCAACTACGCCTTGAAGACGCTGTGGGTATGTGCGTCGACTCCAACGCGCTAGACTCTCAAGTCTAGGTTAAAATCCCAGCGCATGCAACAATTTTTCAAAAACAAAGTCGTTTGAGGCTCCTCATCTAAGTACCCTCAGTGACTCGACTGACTGAAAAGGCTTCTCAATCTATCCGTTTTGAGCCGACATTAAACTGTAGGTCCCATCCACTCTTACGGACGGGCCCAGCTTCTACAGCAACCATTCGTGCCGTCCATGCTGTTGTTTTCCTGCGAATGGAAGGGACCTACAGTTTAATGTCGACTCAAAACGGCGACATTGAGAAGCATTTTCAGTCAATGATTCGAAAGAGGAGGAACCCCAAACGGCGAAGTTTTGGAAAGAAAGCAGCGAAGCCGTCAAAATATGAAAGACGCTTTTTTCGGGAAACCATCCTAGACTTCGAGCGTAGAAATCGATATTGTTGGTCCCCACTACCCCACGGGATGCACAATATGCGACTCCATTAATAACCCCATATGTAGCCTTTATGAAGTAACGACAAATGTACTTACTTAGCAGGCCTACGACCCATGTAGGGTCTGAGCCTGATATATCGCTGCCTTCCATCATTGACGGTCCTGGGCACGCTGATTCCAGTCATCAAGACCAAGTTGTCTTACGTCCTCGATGACTTGGTCTTTGTACCGGAGGTTCGGTCTTCCTCTCCTTCTCGAACCAGGAGGCTCGGATTCGAAGACCCTCTTAGCTGGAGCATTGTTGTCCATGCACTCGATGTTGCCGAGCCAGTGCAGTCGGTAGACAAACTTCTTCACTACCTCAAAATTGTGGCTTTCGATAGTAATGTTTTGCCTTAGGTGGTGTGCGGCGGATCGTTTCTTGCTCGACAGCATATATTTTGTCTTATCCTCATTGACCTTAAGACCAGCTCGTTTCGCCTGTTCTTCAATCGCCGTGAAAGCTTCCACTACGGCGCGTTAGGAACGCAAATGTACAATTTTTAATTAAGACCTTGAGTGAATTCAGGACGCATCTCTGCAGCATTGATGCAGCATGATCCTTGCATCACATGTATAAACGCACATATTGACATCACTTTCAAACCTCAAACGTCTAACTTCAAATTTCAAATTCAAACGTCAAACGTCTGACGTCAAACGTCAAACGTCAAATATCAAACGTCCATTTTAACATCATTTCGTGCATCAGACACGCAAACTTCAATCAAATGACTATCAAAATATGACTAGATGCTTTGTTGATTGACGCTGATCAAGTGTGCTTTGCATCAGATTCGCAAACATGTGACCGGCGCCTTATCTCTGCGCAAATGTTTGGCGTTTCTAAACTCAGCCCCAGTAGTTTTTATGAAAATAACTTCCTGCGTGAATTTTAGAACATTCTTTAGAGGAGCTATTAGCTAAGGTTCGTAGAATTATTTCGAGACCCGGTCAATGTCGGATTCAATTTTTGTGCACTGAAATTAAGGAAATGGTGATTTTTAATTTAAATGTAGCTTCTACACTGAAAAGTGCATTGCTTCGATGTTTTCTGTCTTAGAACGTAGAACCACTTTGTTGCGCAGTTAATAATAATAATGGCGGCGCTACAGTCGGAGGTGGACCTGAGCCTAGCTTCTCAGGAACCACTCGTGTTGTTCGTACTATTGTTGTCTCACGAGTGGAGGGGGCCTACAATTTAATGCCGATTCCGAACGGCGAGATTGAGAAGCTTTTTCTAGACAGTTATACTCTTTGAGCATTGTCAGTGACTCGAAAGAGGTAGAGCCGTGAACAAATTTTTAAGTGATTTTTCGGGAATCGAACCGACAGCTTCGAGCGTAGGAGTCGACGCACCTACCCACTACGCCGTGGCGTCCACGCGCCACGATTGTGCAGTCAGCGCATGACAAATTAAACTGACGCAAGTAATCCATCGACATCCAATAAAACTATTTACACATTTCCCATTCTGAGCGTTGAACTCAAAAAGACCAAAAAGAAAAGGTCCAAAGATGCAACCTTTTAACGTCCACCGGCAAAGCCGCCAACTTCAACTGTCAAGTCTCCACTCTTGTCATTCACACTGTACAAGTCTAATCAGTAAATTAAACCAGCTCTGACCCAAAACATTTTAAAGCATCCAATTTCAATCAATTCGACACCCCTTAAACAGATACGGACAGTTTTAAATGGCAATATGACCGCCACATGTGCACAATACGATGCAATTTATTTTGCACACGCATTTTTCGCAATCAAGTGTTGGCAATTATAATTTAGTTTTCACCGGTCCACCCGCATTCACGTGTTTACAAGCGGCGACAACAACTACTCAGTGCAAGAGCAGGCTTAAGGGGCTAATGGCAAGGACCAATCAATTCAATTTACCATTCCCATCCCCCAGTGAATAATTGAATTTTGTCCTAGCGTTCTATTATAGATGCATTTAGTTGAATTCACGGTGATGCATGTAAAACCGTATTGATGTGATTTGATTACGCTTAACTCAATTAATTGGAATTCATTGGGCGATTCAGCATCGCTTTGGAGCCTATTTGTTTAAGTTGTTTGTCCTTTGCTTAATTTATGTTTAAAATTTATTCAATTTATCGTATTTGTGTTTGTGTTTGTCTTTTTTTGGAAAATGTAAACATTTAACATTTCAAGTGTGATTTTAATCGGTTTTCCTGCCTTTTTTCTATTTCATCTGCTCCTCCCCATGCGCACTTGTCACATTTCCGTTGATCTCCTTTGTTTGTGTGCGTATTTAAATGGAAAATGTAAATTCGAAAAAAAAAAACGAAAACAACAAACAATTCATTTCATGTAGTGGCTTAAGGACAACGATCCATTGCCCCGTGTTTTCATCGATTTGGCTAATGAGGTTGAACAATTTGTAAGTGTGCTTAACTAATCATTGAATTGAAGTTGTTATTGTAGACTAGATTAAGTATCTGTAAGATATGAACTTGTGACTAACTGAATGTGGGAATTCCTGCATCCTTCGAATGCCATGCACGATGCAATGAGGTGAGGTGGTTATGCGAGTGATTGTAAGATTATTTGTTCGTTAAGTGTATCCAAATCCATTGAAATTACGTGGTTATATTCGACGGTTAGAGGAGGATAACAAAAAGTTGAAAAAAGTTGAAAAAGTTGAATATTGCTTTTGAACGTCTGTCTTTCGTTCGTTCAATTTCAATGCTCTAAGCTAGGACCTATGATTCTAAACGTGTCCTTAGTAAACACGTAAACCCATCAAAAAATAGAAATTTTACTGGTCACAAGAAGATATGTATAAAATACATCCAATAAGTCCACCAAACCTAAGCATAAGGAACTAAGCTTCACTGGACATACCAAATGCTTAGGAGTACTACCAGATAGCAAATTAAGCTGGCAACCAAATATTCAGGACTGTCTCAGGAAAGCAGCGAAAGATGTCTATACAGCCTTGGCCAAATGTATTAGGCACCCGATAAGATTCGTTATGTCTTCAAAAAGCAAAAAAATTAATGAAATGAGAGGAAAAAATAAAAATCGTCAGCCATAAAATTCAAAGTAATTACTTCCGATAAGTGATTTGGCAGCGAAGACAATCCTCAGACCAATTCTAACATACGGTACTGATTTTTGGTGGACCGCATTAAAACACTAAGAAAATCTTAAGAAGAAGGGTACAATCCACAGGTCTGGGTGAATAATCATCACCTGGGGCACTCCGCTCCACGCCTTCAGGCGCCATGGTAACAATGCTGAATTTCTTCCCTTAGACATATAAAGGCCATTTCATTGAGGGCTTCCTATCTTTAAATGTAAATAAAACGAAGTGTGTGTAAGCCTTCATCGATATTTTCTATTCGTTTTAAAGGCATATCGATGCCATTATGTATGGAATATAATATAATTATAATGGCTGCACTACAATTATTAGCATAGAATAGTGACTTCACATACTCCCAAGGAAAGGTGTGTAAAGGTGTGAGATCACAGGATCGTGGAGGCCAGTTTACATTGTTCATTATGCGAAACTATGCGCTCAGCAAATGTTGTCCGCAATAAATTAAAAGCGTCGCGCGCCGTGTGGTATGCTGCGCCATCTTATTGAAACTAAAGCTCTGTCACGTCAATGCCATTCAATTGAGGAAAGAAAAAGTTAAAAAATATTGACGGTAACATTCTGGCTAGCATCGCCGATGATTCCACCAGCCCATAAAGCACAACAAACAGTGAGTTTTAATGGTTGTATCTGCGTCTCGGCAAAGGCTTGTGGGTTTTCTCCACTCCAAACTCGGTAATTTTGCTTGTTCACATATCCATTTAACCAAAAATGAGCCCCGTCGGAGAACAACATTTTGCGTTGAAAATGAGGATCAAGCCAAATCATGTTTTTGACGCATTAACCGAACTTATGACGCGTATAACGGTCAGGCGACTTGAACTCTTGCACAAGTTTGATCTTATAAGCTTTTTAGCCAAGATCTTTCCGTTAAATCTATCACAAAGAGGATGGGCGTACATGAAATTGCTGTACACGATGGCTAGTCTACTCTTTTGGATTCTCCTCATCACTGCTCTCCACAACAGCAACACCTTCTTCTGTTCACACTGTTTGTCTTCTTTGGGGATGCGTATTATCCACAAGAGTATACGTGGTGCGAAAGAGATTTAGCGTGTTCCGAATACATTGCTCCGATGGACGATTATGTCAATCGTAAAATGGACGTAGCGCATGATCAGTTTGGCGAACCGAACTATGGTTTTTAAAATAAGTTAGCACAATTTGCACGCGTTGTTCGGGCGTTAATCTATTCATCGTAAGATGGCAAAACGTACTAACCACAAATCAACTTTCAACTGTCAAACCACAAATCAACTTTCAACTGTCAAATTGACAATCTATAGAAACAGTGTTGCCAGCTTAAAAGCCAAACCTCTAAAAAAACACCCTTTATTTTTAACATATGTTAAGACTCATTGTTTTCTTCGTAGCGTGAACTTGCCTCTAAGAGGCTGTGGCTTACCAATGCAGAAATTTTTGATCTCTTAAGGAAGCCCTAAGTCTTGAGGGGAATCTAGGCTGAGCTAAATCAATACTTTGACGCGTAGTAGCTGCGGACCATCCAAGTATTATATACTTTTAAGGTGCTGAATTTTTAAGCACAAGTTTGCAAGTAGTTTGTCACTCACCTACGCTTTTGGAGGTTAAGTAGGGACAGTGTGATAGCTCGCCTAGCAAGTTCATCCGCTGGATGTCCCCACTACAGGAGTATCTTAAACTGTTCAAGCATCTCCCCAAGATGTGCTACAGTTGCTCACTACTTAATAAGTAAATGGGTGGCGTTTTAAGGTGACTGGTCAAAAGGCTCGTTTGCCGTATATTCACTCTAAACTGTAGCGTTTCTAGTGCCTTCTCGCCAAAAAAAAAAGGATGTAGTTCTAATTGAATTCTAAAACAAAGCGTGATATTAAGTACTACGAGTAAGTGCCACCATTTTATTTTATTCCCTTAAAGTTGACGGCATTAATCGATAACTCCAAGTGAAGAATGCGCTCTTTACTAACAATACATTCGTGCAAATTGAACCCTGACATTATTTAGGGCTTGTAAGAAGTGTGAACCAACTTAATGAAAATGCTGTGATCTTTGCTTTAGATAAAGTACGTTCCTTAAATTTAATAAAGGTCTGGTAGCCACTTCTAGTAAAAACCTGAGTGAATGTACATCTGTATGTCCTCTTCTCCCTCTCTTTCCGGTCCAGCAAAAGTTTGATGTACGTGAGCACTCATCACACTCTCCTAATTAATCCCATGGATAGCAAAAGAAATTCCATTCATGCTAGACCGTGGCTTCCATGCCATCCCGTAGAAAGACAGAAATTAGTTTTGTAAATCTCATAAAACTGCAAAAAAAAGAAAAAAGGCGTTTGCTTTATCAAAAGTGAACCAACAAACTCCAGTAAATAAAAACAATTTCACATTCCGAACAAAGTTCATCACCACCATTCAGGACCATTGTTTAGTTAACTAAATGCGTCCAAACACTCGCAACCACCCACCTCGCCTCATGGTGACCCCCCGTCTGATGGGAAAACCACCAGGAAACTACAAAGCAAAATGTACAGTGTAAAGTGAAAAACGAAATTCGAACAAAAACGAAACGTACACAAATAAATAGGAAAACCCAAACACTCACAATCCAACACACGACCAACCACATCCACTGCAGCGCATCACTAACAACTAACAACACCACCAACATCCAGGACGCCCCAGCCCAACCTATTGACACAAAACTCGCTTGCGTCCCTCATACGTGGCATAAACGTCCCCATCCATAAACTCACTCACAACAATAACAGCAAACAAAAGCAAAAAAAAAAACCCATGTGCATGTAAGGCAAATAAACAATCCTCCCGTTCGCATACATGGCCGGGCTTGTATCTAGCACGGGTTGAGGTCGGGTCTGGTAGGTTCTCCCAGGAATGGCGGCGGTGGCAGAACAGGCACCGAGCGGTATTAATTGGGGACGAACGGACGCAGCCACCCCCCGACGGGGTGGTGCCGGTTTAAACAGCTCGGGCCTTTTTTGCTGCCACAGACCACGTCCGTGGGGGAGCCGCATTTGAACGTTTTACATATATTTGCCCTCTAAAGACAAAATAAGAGAACATTTTAATCTAATTTTTGCTTATTTTCCGCTTTTCCCTTCCCTCTCCGTCTGTGCCCGCCGGGGCTTGTCGTCATATGCGAATGGATTTGCATGGGATCCCATCGACCTCACCAGCATTTGGACCAGCAGAAACTTTCTCCGCACTACACCCAAGGAAATTTATCGAGGTATGTAAATACGTATTCATGCGAGTGATTGTGTGTATGATTCAGCGGGATACGGGTTAAGTCGATCCTTGTTAGGTGCCCACATTGATTGAGTGTGGGGGTGGCGAAAGAAGTAAAAAAAAAACCGCTCGATTTCCAAAGTGAATTAAGCACTTAGAGTTAAGTGCATGTACCTTCGACGAGTATAGGGGAGGGCTGATATTATTCGATTGATCAGTGTTGCATTATTCAATGGAGCTGCTCTATGCCTGGGGGAGTGTGTTGCCTCTGTGTGTTAAAGGGAAGCTTTGGATTGAATATTTAGCTCTCGATATCAAGCGACTGTATAAATTCATTTTTATGGATCCCTATCGCGGAAGTGGTGTTTGTCTTGCAATTGATTTTGGAAAAAACATGAAATGTGTGTTCTCATGAGTTGTTAAGAAGAAAAAATTAGGTTTTTTTGAATTTTTAGTCAAATTCTTGAGTTGTAAGTGCTTTAATGGATATTAATTTCTTCGTAGCCTCAAGTGGATTTAAAAAAAGGATTATATTCTTAGGAGAAGTTGCAGTTGTTCGCCGTAGAAGTCCTTCTTTCAAACTGTCTGAGCTTACAGCTCTTCGAGCTCTGGTTCGCCATAAATAAACATACGACAGTGCAACTCTTGGAATCTGGGCAAATTCATATTGGAAATGCTTAGTTAAGCGAAAAAAAACATGCCCTGCATTTATTGTATAGGCGACATATTGTGGGCGCCGTGGCCGTATGGGTTCGTGCGTCGACCCATGCGCAATTAGACTTTCACAGTCTAGGTTCGAATCCAATCCCTCCACTCGTGAGAGAACAATAGCACGCACAACACGAGTGGTTGCTGAGAAGCTAGGCCCAGGTCCAACTCGGACTGTAGCGCCGCCGTTATTATTATTATTATATCCTCTCTTACGAAAATTGATTCTCCACATACGGTTTTGGAGCTCGTTTATTGATGGATTTGAAAATCTTATCTTCCTCTGCTTCTTTTGATAGCGCTACAGTCAGGGGTGGACCTGGGTCATAACCAACAAGCTTCTTCTGCACGATCTTTAGCCAGATGCCTCCAAGCTGGCTGTGGCCCGTCTCCAGTTGTGTGCGCCATCCATTTCGTTGGCGCCCTCTATTCGGCGCGGAGCCAAAGACTTTTCGGGCTGGAACAATACTGCTCCATGCGCTTAGCCATCTTATAACAAATACTCTTCGATAAGCTCCCTCACAATCCCTTCTTTTAGTGACTTCAGTCTAAACTCCGAATATAGGTTTTTCTTTTTTTCACCCATATTTTTTTAGTCTTTTTGAAAAGTTTGGTGAGATTTGATGTCTTTTTCTTCTTCTTAGGGTGCTACAGTCCGAGGTGGATCTGGGCCTCACTCAACATGCCTCTCCAGCCAGCATGATCTTTCGCCAGCTGTCTCCAGTTTCGCACATCAAGCCGGCCGAGGTCCCCTTCGACTTATGTGCGCCACATTGTACGTGGACGTCCTCTGTTGCGTTGTCCCACAGGCTCAGAGTCGAAGACTCTTCGGGCTAAAGCTAAGTTGCACATACGCTCTACATTGCCATCTTAGACGTTGGATCCGTAGACGCCTGGCTAGACTCATGTCGCTGTACAGCCCATTCAATTCGTGATTGAACCTTCTCCTCCAAAAACAGGACCAAAGACCGCGCGCAGGACTTTTCACTCGAAAAGGTCAAAAGACTGTTCATCCGCTTGGGATATTATCCATGCCTCTGCGTCGTAAAGCAGGACTGGGATGATCAAGGTCTTGTATAGAGTCAGCTTGATCTTCCGAGAGAGGGCTCCACTGCTCAATTGCATTTTGAGCCCAAACAAACAGCGGTTGGCAAGAGTTATTCTGCGTTTGATCTCGGAGCTGATGTTTGTACTGTTTACTGCAGAACCAAAATAGACGAAGTCCTTCATCGCCTCGAAGTTATAGCTGCCTATTGTGACGTTCTGGTAAAGCATATATTTCATGCTGCTTTCGTTTACCAACGGACCCATTTTTTCCGCCTTCGTTTCAGTGTCAGCAAACATTTCATTGGCCGCTCGCCAATGAAATCACAATCACGTCAATATCATCCGCGTATGTTAGCAGTTGTACGGACTTAAGGAGGTTCGTGCCTCTAGTGGGTTCTTAGCCATTTTTAAAATAGTGCCCGTATTGTAGACGTTCGCATATTAAGACTTACCCTCAAACGTAAGCCCAAATGCCTACAATAGACAGCCCCATAGATTTTCTAACCAAAATGTACACCATATCGACACCTTAAATAATTTCCACCAATTAACAGAAACTTCAGAAATTCAGTTTTATCGTCAAAAGCTTTTTGAGCATCACAGTGAGTGAGAGTGTAGATCCATCGCCTCAGTCTGTGTTATGCTTAAAAAACTCTTGTCCGTTCTTCTCGTCAAATTTTGATTCAACTCCAAAATGAATTTAGAAAAACTAAACTCACTTTTTAGTCTAAAATTAGTAACAATGTTTTTGTTTCACCTAATTTGCTATATCGGATCACAAGTGCACAATTTTGAAAATGTTCACCACAATTAACAACACATTTTTGAACAAATTTAAGTCACAATATGGGTTTGTCTTAGCATCTACACTCAGTCTTAACGAAATCATGGAAAGACGTAAATTGGTCTTAAGGTCATTCTTTGGTGGTAGGAATTCGAAATTTTGAATATCTTTTTAGAACCAGTTCAAAATTTAGATCAGCTTTCGAATAAAATTTGGATCAAAACCAAAGTTTAAATAAAGATTGGGCGGCCATTTGCAACACACTAGGACTCATTTATGTTTGTTTTGGAACAGTTAAAACGGAATCAGTTTCATTCTTAAAAAGAATAGGAAATGCAAACAAATTTACAAGAAATAAGGCCAACAAATTTATGCATTTTTCGAGAAATAATTCACAGAATCTAAAAGTGTTCCATTTTCGAGATTTAATTGAAAATAACCAATGTGTCCAGCGACGTCTAAGGTAAATACGTCAACTATTGCGCTAAGCGGCTATGTCAAAACTCAGTTACAGCCAAACTGAGATGACCGGAGTAATATTTTTATTAATCTGAGGAAGCGAAACAAGATGCTATTTCATGTGCTCTATTATTAATTATGGGCGCCGTGTCGTAGTGGGTAGGTGCGTCGACTCCTACGCTCGATGTTGTCGGTTCGATTCCCGAAAAAACACCAAACATTTTTTTCACGGCTCCACCTCTTTCGAGTCTTCGACTTTGACCCTGTGGGACAACGCAACAGAGGACGCCCACGAACAAGGTGGCGCACACAAGTCGAGGGGGACCTCGACCGGCTTGGTGTGCGAAACTGTAGACAGCTGGCTAAAGATCGTGCTGGCTGGAGAGACATGTTGAGTGAGGCCCAGGTCCACCTCGGACTGTAGCGCCCTAAGAAGAAGAAAGAAGAAGAAGAAGACAATGCTCAAAGAGTATAACTGTCTAGAAAAAGCTTCTCAATCTAGCCGTTCGGAGTCGGCATTAAACTGCAGGTCCTCTTCGCTCGTGACAGAACAATAGTACGCACAACACGAGTGGTTGTTGAGAAGCTAGGCCCAGGTCCACCTCGGACTGTAGCGCCGCCATTATTATTATTATTAACCAAGAATCGGCTCTGCGGTTCTGCTTATCTTCCGGTTTCCAACTCGGCTTGTATAAATTCCAACTCGAGTTAACTCGATTTGAAAATCTTGGGGTTGAGTAAATCACTACTTCGATCCTATGCACACCAGTTTTCATGGTTACGGCACTATTTCTCTTCAGCTACTGGTCAGAGTGTTTATCTATCAAAAAATGCTTCTCAAACTTCCCCATTCCGTTCATAAACCTTAAGACCCTTTCAGTCGCGAAAGAACAATGGCATCCACAAGAAGGAACATAGTCCACGCTCAGCTCTCCCAATCTCGATAACTTTTCGTTATTAAATTTCACAAAACTCCTGTTTAGAAACTTGCTAAGTAACATTGAAACAAAATTTCCAATTTCTGTATTTTCTCCATCCCCGCTAACTCCTGCAAGAAGTTTCCAATTTAAGAATTCATTCTCCTAGCGTCCTATTCATTCTCCTAGCGTCCCATTCATTCTCCTGGCGTCCAGCAAACAAGAACCGAACAGAAGACTGTCGTGTTGTGAAAAGCCCTTTGTTGCCGTTTCAAATAGCCCCTGCTTGTGGTTGTCCACTCGGTCTATGTTTTCCTTTACCACTTTCAAATACATTTCGTTCGCAATTCGGTCTGCTTTTGCACAGAAGTGAAAAGTACATTAAATGCCCTTTGGTTGGTGTTTTGTGGCAAATTCCTTGGTCAAATCGGTATCCAGGATCTGTTGCTGGCATCCTTTCCCTCGTTTTCTTACTTCAACAACAAACTACCGCAGGTGCTCTTATTTGCACCAACTTCCCGCACAGACAACTCAAAAATCAGACGATGTTGACTATCACCCTGTTGAATCCAAATGACCACCGAACAGACGTAGGAGATGCAACACTGATTTCAATCGTCGACCGCCCCGAACCGGGTTTAAGTCAATGCCTTGCTCACAATCGCATGTTTACACGTCCGATGATCTAAAAGTTTATTTCCTCATTTAATTTACTTCTTTTTCTCATTTCTCCATCGATTTAATCACAGAGCACTACTGAAGGAGCAGGGCTACACCAGTGATTCGAATTTAGTATTCCGGAAAAAGGATGCACCGCCGCTGCAGTCTCCATTGAGTCCAATTGAACAGAAGCAAGTTTACAAGAGCGTGCAGGCCGGAGGACAACCACCGCTTTTCGGTTTTAGAAAACCAGCGCCTGAAAAACCAAAAGGTACGTATCCAACTTTTAAACGTGTGCCCAAAGTTCGACTCTGTCGACTCTTATGTAGTCTGTTATCGAATGCACCGAATCTCCCTGCGGGGGACGAGGGAACTTCTGATACACACTGTAGACAGTTGGTATTTTGAAAACGCATCACCCTAATCACGTTAGAGCACGTTTTCTAATGGTGGGAATAATAATGTATCTAGAATGGGATGCGGTGTGCAATGTGTGAGAGTGTGTGCCTAGGGTGAAGCGTGTGCGGGTGATGGTAGTTTGAATCATAACTTTTGAAGTTCTCTACTCATTTCTACAGTTTCTGTCTATCCACTGATTCACTCGTATCTTTGGTTTCTTTCACTTACTCATTAATTGGCGATGGAAAATTTAATCGATTTTTTTTTCTGCTTACTAAGACTAACATTGATTTGGGAAAAGTTTTAAGTACTTTTGTGGGGGGGAAACTTCTATTCGTTTGCCGTGGAAGGTGAATTGGTCTCTAGGAATATCAGTTGTTGCGGGATGACTCCTCTTCTTATATTAAGTGCACTTGGGATTCATTCGAGGGTTACGCTTTTAAAATGAAACGTTGGACAACGGGCTTCAATAAACTGCTGAGATTCTTACAGCAATCTGTCGTAAGGAGAGTGACATTTACAAAAAAAGTGGTGAAATGTGGGATCTAACAGCGATCATTTGTTCTGACAGCCAGTCTGCAATCCAATCCATTGATTCAGTCACTTTTGGCTCAAAGACCCCATTAAGTTACCGAATGTTTCTCAACGAGATGGCCAAACCTTGAGTTTTTTTCAAACCGAGTTAACCCGAGTTGGAATTTAAGCAAACCGAGTTGCAAACCGAGTCGCAAACTGAGCCGCAAGCCGAGTTGCAAACCGAGTCGCAAACCGAGGTGCAAACTGAGTCACAAACCGAGTCACAAACCGAGTTACAAACCGAGTTGCAAACCGAGTTGCAAACCGAGTTGCAAACCGAGTCACAAACAGTGTCGCAAACCGAGTTGCAACCCGAGTCACAAACCGAGTCGCAAACTGAGTAGCAAACCGAGTCGCAAACCGAGTTGCAACCCGAGTCACAAACCGAGTTGCAAACAGAGTCACAAACCGAGTCGCAAACCGAGTTGCAAACTGAATCACAAACCGAGTTGCAAACCGAGTAGCAGACCGAGTCACAAACCGAGTCGCAAACCGAATCGCAAACCGAGTCGCAAACTGAGTCACAAACCGAGTCGCAAACCGAGTTGCAAACCGAGTCGCAAGCCGAGTTGTAAATCGAGTCTGCTAACTCGGTTTCTAAAAGTTCGGACCATGCAGTATAGGCGCAGACCTGAAAATTTCGGGAAGACCAGCTTTTAAAAAATCAAAGAAATCTGCAGCAACTCTGTTTATTTCCTGCCGATTTATGGCTGCATTACAGAAAAACGCCGAACGAGAAAAAAGCTTCTCAATTTCTGCAACTGCTGCTGCAACGCAGTTGCCTAAATTCTTAAAAGCGCCCATAATATTCTTGTACTAGTGCAATCTCCGCACTTATTTTAACGAACAAGAAACCAAGTTCATCTTCTGTCAGTGCCTCGAGAGATAGCAGTGAAAAATGGTGTGCCCAGGAACGTAGCACAGTCCTTCAGCGCAGAAGTCGACTCACTTACTCACTACTCCACTGCTACTATTTCTTGAGTCCTAAGCTCCCAATATGTGAAAGGATGTCTAAAAGGAGGGGTAATACCGTTAATTATTAAGCTGTAGGCGTCGTCTTTGGTCAATCAATCAATGGTCAACTTGTGGTCCTTAACGATGAACACGTGCTTTGTGTCACTCACCCACCTCTTAGGTTTCTAAACACCAACGACAGTACTTTGTAGGCCCTGCACATTTAACAACGTTTCGTAGCACAACTGAAAGGGCAATGTTGGCTTCGGAAGCCCTTAACCTAAACCGTGGTCATAAGAAGAACGAGTCTCAATTACAACTTAATTCATCCTTTCCACTAACATACAGAGGAGAAAGTTTCTTCTTCTCTGGTTTCGTAACTTAGAATGCACTTAGAATTTAGAAAACCTAAACACACCACAAATGTTTGTACAATTTCCAACACTTAAACAGATTAGATCACGTGTGAATTCCCACAGAGTGTCTTCAAGTCGGCCTCCGCCTGACAAGGTATGCACCGTGTGTTCCACTGAGTTTCCACTAAAAGCTGGTGAAGACCAAAAAAAATCCTAAAACCCCGCATGATTTTTGCTTTTCCAGAAACCGAATTCGAATACCTACCAATCACATCCACACTTACAAAGATTCGAGTGCATAGCAAGGACGCTATGTCTAAGAAATCCCAAACGACGCACGCTGCGCAACGCGAACTCATCTGCTATCCCATTGCGAACGTCTCGCGTCCCGTCGATATGTTCGCCTCATTTCCAAAGCATGTGCCATCATTCATACCGATGAATCAACCACCACTGCCACCGAATCGCAAGTCATCGCGGACTCGCACCACAAGCATGGCCCTGAAGATCTCCTCGTCGCAGGTGAAGAGGCCCACTTCAGCGAATTCAAGTCGCCACGAGGCTTGTTTCCGATCCAAGGACGGTGCTTCTCCACCGCCACCGAGGCCGACCAAGTACGGGACGATAACTCTGAGGAAGACGGTGAAGCGCACGGAACCGCTTCTACGGTCAAAGTCCGCCGGAGCTGTGTTGACTCTTCTTGCGGCATCCAAAGAGGAGAAGTCCAAGGACGGACGGGTGTCACGAAAGCAGCAAACAGTCCGCTTGAGTTCATCCAGCCCGGTGCGGAGTGCTTCGAGGCTGAGCACTCTTCGGACGACAAGCCGCAGTCCGGTCGCCTTTGGGCGGAGTGTGTCCAAGGAGCGCTCGTTTGCGGAGGAGAAGAAGCGCATTGAGGAGACCATGCCATCGATTCGAACCGACTTCACTGCCAGCACCAACATCCTTCGAGATCCATCCCTAAAGTCGCCTGACCAAGTCAAGCGAGCTGTTCGTTCATACGCTTGTCCCATGGAGAGAAGCAAATCCGTTCCTAAGGCACTGTCACTAGCCAAGTCGTCCACTCCGTTGTACATGTCGACCTACTCTTCCCGCAGAGCCACCAGTCCCTCGAGGAAGGAATCGTCGTTCGTCAGACCATGCCAGGCATCACCCACAAGAACCTCTGCCGTCGTGCGATCAAAGTCGCAATCCAACAGGCTGACGGAGAGAACCACTTCCCGAGCCATCACCAAGACCAGTTCAACCCTTAGCCTCGCCCGGACCAGCTCCACATTTTCGGTCGACTCAACCACGTCGAAGGCGAAACCCGCGCAAAAGAAACCGACCACAATCACTCGCACGTCGACGAGAACGGAAACGGAGAAGGCGAAGCGAAAGCCTGTCACAATCAGCTCGAGCAAAAGTGACAGTAATGTGTTGCAAAAGATCAGGGAAAGTTCGGAGGCGAGCAAGAAGGTCGTTAAAGCCATACCAAGCCAGCAAAAAGCAGTTCGGACCAATCATTTCTTCACCAACCTCTTCATGCGGGACACGTCGCCAAAGAAGACCGATGAGGCCTCAGTCCACCAGAGAGCCAGGTACTGGAATACGATGTCCCTGCCTCCCAAGTCGACAGTGAGTGACTCAAGATACCTGGCCTACAACCAATACCGCAGCTTAAGTCCCCCGACCAGACCACACTACGTGGAGGAGTACGAGACCGTCGAGCAGTTCAGCGACAATGAGGCCTCTGAGTTCGGAGATCTTCCCGGCCGCACGGAGAGCTTGGTCTGGCAGTATGAACAAGGAAGCCTTACGGACCCGCATTCGATGCGGTCGGTCTGCGACATAGCCAGACCTGAGTCGCCAGCTCCAGCATTTTCGAGGGAATTCTCCCCGACCAGGGAGATCCGGGTGCCGCAGTCCCGTGAGATGCGCTCGCCGTCCAGACGCCGTATTCAAAGCTACCGCGGGAACCAACGAGGCGAGACGGAGAAAGTTATTCGGGCCAGTAGCCTCAGCAGCGCCGACGACAGGTCCAAGCGGAGCCTTTACCACTGCGAGGACATCTCCCACAGCGCCAACTCCCTCGAGTACATTGAGCGCCACAGTCCGAGCTGCAAGTTCAAGAACTCGGAGCGCTTCATAGACCTCAATCGCTTCTACAGCACCCTGGAGAGGGTTGGCCAATTGGAGCGGGCCACATCGGCCACCAGTCTGAAGCCCATCAGAAAGGAGGGCCAGCCGATGGACTTTGAGGAGTGGCGGCGAGTGCGATTCCACGAACGCGCCGAGCGGGAGTTGAACTACTTGGTGGGCAGGCTCAAGGAGGAGCAGAAGCAAGGCGACTTCCTCTTCCGACCGAAGGACGTCGACGAGATCAAATGGTCCGGCAACAAGGACTTGTCGCTGCGGTCGAAGGACAAGTCCGTGGAGGACCTGCGGGAGAACTTTGAGAAGAAGATCCACATAGAATGGCTGGACGAGTCAAAGAGACTCGAACTCGAAGCCAAGAAGGACACCTACAAGCCCTACTGGAGGGGCAGCTCGGTTGCCGATCTGGCCTCGAGCATGGAGATCAAGTACAACCCGGACAGTGGTTCGTTTGGCATCAAGAAGCTCGCGAACAAGGAGGCGCCTCAAGAGAAGCCTCTGTGTCTTAGCAATCGTTTAATAAGTACCCTGTCCAAGGACCAAGTCACCAAGATCACGAAGCAGTTGAACGAGATCTATAACGCATCCGAGCCGAAGAGCAAGCCAGACGTCACTGAAGAGTACGTGATCACGGTTGACGAACACTCCCCTGCGAACGCACTCAAGGTTCGCTGCAACTCGACCATCTCCAAGGAGGAGCTCATAGGACCAGTCCTAAGGCGCAAGGAGGCCTCTGCAAAGCCGCCACAGAGCAAGGCTGTCAGCCGGCTATCCCGAGAGGTCCGCAAATTTGACGACGACCTGTCGGAGGGCGAGAAGAGGCGTCTTTCGCAGACTCTCAGTCGGGAAATCCAGTGCAAGGTCCGCTCTGGCTCGCCAGTGATGTTAGCACGAGAAACCCGAGGCGCGATTGCTGCAGAGCACGCCAAGAGCACCCTGCCCGACATACCCCCACCACCACCGCTACCAAAGCACATCGTTGAGCCCAAGAAGCCAGCTCCCGCAAAGCCCAAGCGCAAGGCCATTGAGGAGCAGAAAAAGGTGGCCCCGGATGAGTCTCAAGAAGAAGCTCTGAAGATAGAGACCATATCCAAGGAGACCGTAGAGAAGCCCGAAGACACTGTCTCCAAGAAGATCCAATACTTTGAGGAGCGCAAGTTCGAGGAGCCAGCTAAGACCATCTACCACGCCCGAGAGGACTCGTCCCCAGATGAGGACGAAATAATGCGTGTCATCGAGGAGAACATCAAGGCCAGGGCTGAGTCGGGCAAATACCACCATCAAGAGCTCACATCGTCCACCACCGACTTGAAAGATCTGTTCGGCGAGAAAGAGGCGTCACGGATAAATTTTCCCTTACCTCGTCCACCACCACCACCAGATGAGACGATTTACCACGAAACGAAGCAGGGCCAGCACCGTAGCACTTCGCTGACCCTTTCCGCATCTCGCGACGGGAGCCTTGAAAACCTGGAAACCCTCTTCCGCTCGCGCAGCATATCGCCAGAATCTTCGGCCACATCCTATCTCCACCGCGTAAACACCGGGGAAGTTCGCAAGATCAAGGACAAGTTCGAGAGCCTCGGCCGCCCAAGCAAGAAGAAGCATTTTTTTGCGTTAAGTCCGCTGCGTAAGGTGCGCAGCGATCCAGAGCTCAATAACGAGGGATCAAAAGACACCTTTAAGACGGTCGTGCACGAGAACGAGGTCGGCGATGTTTCCTGGATCACCCACAAGTTCGAGGCACAATCCGCAGCCAGCCGAGGACGCAGCCGCTTTCGCAAGCCCAGCTCGCCGATCCAACGCATGCCGCTGCGCAAGGAGGATCGTCTGATGCCGCATATCGACATCATCAGCAAAACGGCATCTCTGAAGCAGGAGATGATGAAGTCTCGCAGTCCCAGTCCAGTGCGCCCAGCCGCCACCCTCCACGCCGGTGAAGTCGAGCGCATCCGAGTGATGTTCGAAACATCACCCGATAGGGACTCATCTCTCGAACAACCGCGCCTGGGCACATCAAGTCCGGAGTTGAGGGACATTTCCACTCACCTAACAGCGAGTTGGATCGCGCACAAGTATCCAAAGCCAGTCGATAACGATCTTCGCTCCCCACCACCACTGCCCGAGAAGACCGAACAGTCCATCTCCCTGCCGACGAGGGAGGTTAAGCGCCCCGAGAGGACCATCCGTTCCCGTTCTATATCGCCGCCCAAGGCCAAGCGAACCACGCCCATCGTCTCGATTCTAAAGCCTCGATTTGACATTTTCGCCAACCAGAAGTTCGATCCCTCGATTCACCGACCAAAGGCGCGCTACGTTCCCGACGACGGAGGAGATACTTCGAAAAAGAACCCACCAAACGCCACCAGGAAGCCGGCAGCTGTCAAGTTCAAAGGTTGGCCCATCAATGCACAGTGTGTGACAGTCTTATGCACCCCAACAATGCCCCCTCACTTTTCAGGTGAAGACTCGTGGAGCCTTCAAGTCGAGCAGGAACAATGCTCCAGCACCTCTCAATTTTTAAGTCGTATTTTGTAAAACTGTTTTATGCTCATGTATGGACTATGTAAACGTCAGGAAGTTGCACAGTTCGACATTTCGGCTGTGGAATGCACGAAAATGGCTTTTATTGTTAGACTCTCTTTATCCTTGATGGTATTTTCAAACCTTGACTATTTTATGAAGGGTTCTTGGAATAGAAGGACTCCATGTATTGTTTGGAGAGACAGGCTACAGTGGTTGCGCAACTTTAGAGGTAGCTCAAGAACTCCGATCTCACATCTGCTTAATGAATTGGAATCACTGAGGCTTGTTTGGACCCTGATCGGTCATGGTCTTAAGACCGGATTTCACAGGATATGAACTTGTGTTTGATAGTCTGTGACTATACTCAAACGAGTACCTCTTCTTTTCATACGCCGTAGCTCTATAAACTTGTACCTAGCTTCCACAGCAACTACACGTGTTGTGCGAACAAATATTCTCCCACGAGTGCAGGCGGTCTACTGTTTCATACCGACACCAAACGGCGAAGTTTGAAAATATTTTCTTAACAATTATACCCCTCAGCATTGTTTACTGTACAGTGGTGTCGTTAAATTAATGTTGTGGCAGGGATCGAACCACGGACCTTCAGAGTTGGAGTCGACGCACTTAACCACTACACCACGGCGACGCTCTCCTTACACGGATGGGTTATTTAACTGACAGCTGACATTTTTGTAAGCACAACCATTGGTGCTAGATGTCCCTGCTTTTACTGCTTGAAAGACATGAGGCATTTCTGTAAATGCTTTAGAAAAATTGTGGAGGCGTCCGTAAAGTCGACACCAGAGCGTATGGAAATCTTTGGTGATGCTGTTGGCTATTGGCTCTAAGAAACAGTCACACTCTACCTAGAAAAAAATAGATTCTTGTGCCTGAATACAACGAAA
Organism: Myathropa florea; assembly: GCA_930367185.1. NCBI lineage: Eukaryota > Metazoa > Arthropoda > Insecta > Diptera > Syrphidae > Myathropa > Myathropa florea. Next base: position 20,875,694 of record OV884003.1, read on the forward strand.
AGTGGCTTTTGAAAGTGCGTGTGGAAGTTTGTAAGATATATATAAAATAATGGCGGCGCTACAGTCCGAGGTGGACCTGGACCTAGCTTCTCAGCAACCACTCGTGTTGTGCGAGCTTTTGTTCTCTCACGAGTGGAGGGGACCTACAGTTTAATGCCGACTCCGAACGGCGAGATTGAGAAGCTTTTTCCAGACAGTTATACTTATTGAGCATTATCAGTGACTCGAAAGAGGTGGAGCCGAGAACAATTTATTTTTTGAAAAATTGTTTCTCTGAACTTGGATTCGAACCTAGCCTGTGAAAGTCTAATGGGCATGATTCAACGCACGAACCCACAAGGCTACGGCGCCCACGACCCTTTGTTGGCTGTCACCAAATGGGCACAACAAGGGGCCCGTCTCCACTTGGGTGCGCCACCTCAGACGTGGACGTCCTCTGTTGAGTTGTCCCACTGATTCAGAGTCGAAGACTCTCCAACTGGAGCCAAGTTATCCATGCGTTCACATGGCCTAGCCATCCTAAAGGATGGATCCGTTAACATCTGGCTACATTGGTGCCGTGAAATAACGCCGACTTTTGGAATTCGGTGTTGTTTCAATTTATAAAGGCGAAATAACGCCGAATTTCCATTTTCGGTATTATTTCACTTTGCTAATTCATAAAGACATTCAGATCGATTCCTAACTGTTTTCAGATTTGCACCCGACATGTAAAGTTTACGGCGTATAAGCAGTAAGGAAGGTATGCGGTTTTTTTTGGTTGGAGTTGCAGATTTTTGGAATTCGGCGTTATTTCACGGCACCGGTTAGATTCATGTCGCTGTACAGCCTATACAGTTCGTGATTGAATCTTCTTCTGCTATCAACGCAAAAAAAAACAGTAGATCCGTCTGTATCTGCAGCAAGTTTTTATTTTTGAACTAAAAGTTGTGAGAAAGTTAGCCCCACTCACAATTCCCGAGTCTGAAGAACTGGGTCCTCATTGAAACCCCTAGACAGAGGTGACACTCCATTCATTGGTTAATCTCTAAGCAGCTGCTATAGAGGCTATCCAGAGAGTGCCATGAGGAGACTACATCGCAACTTAGCCCGTGCATTTACAAAGGTCGTTGCTGGCATCTCTCCAAGTTAAGAGAATGCAGAGGCACATGTCCCCTAAAGAGAAATTATTCAAACTCATGAACGCTCGGGTTTTAGAGATTATAACATGCCCAATTGCGGGCGCAATGAAAGAGACAGTAGTACAAGGCCTTACACAGGATCTAGCTAAATATCAATTGATTGCAACGTAAGTATGAACCAGCAATTCACTTGGACCCTAGAGGATATCATGACTTTCTGGCTATTCAACCACAAATTGGCGTCATCGCTGAATACTGTCTTGTTCTGAAATTAAAAATGAGGGGCAATCTGTCACTGACGTGGGCTTATTTGTGGTGAAATAAAACATTAGATAACCTGAGATGACAGCTGTCAAATGGATCTCTCAAAATGTTGATAAGCTTGAAACAAAAGTTCCCTATTATTTTAAAAACTGTGTGTATAATATTTTGAAAGTTTGCCACCAGAATTGACTCGTTTGCAGAACGTCTAAACTGCACCTGTCAGGTTTATGACAACTATTTTGTGCAAATTTTAAGTGAGGCTTTTATTTTAAAAAACACGCATCTGGCAATGACACAGGATCAATTAATGCATTACAGTGAAAACGACGGAATCATTTTAAACAAGTAAAGGTGATTAAAGTGTAAGAATATTTGTTTCTTCATTACTAGTAAAATTTCAAGGGGAAAGCGCCACTTTAAGTGCATCCCTTGTTGGTCTTGAATGTGACCGACTGAGGTGTTGCCAAATGACAAGGTCTTAAGTTAACACATAAAATTAACGCGACGTGGTGCAAAACCCTATCTTTTTTTCACTAAATTCGCTTTGTAATACGCTTTTACTTATATTTTTCTTAGCTCAATTAAACTAATTTATTAACCCACTCCTAACAAAAAACCACACGTTCATTAGAACAGTACTCCGTCATCAGCGCGGGTACGGGTTAATGGAGGGTATCTGCTCTAAATTAAAACAAAATTAAATGCTTACATCGGCTGTGACATCATTACTCTTCCGCTTGGTTTGGTTAACCGCAGAATGCAGTGCAACTTGGAATCCTTCGATCTCCTAGCTCGTGGCATACAACAAACATGCACACATAACTCCGCTCTACACAACCGATTCATAATTTTACATATCGTTTTCTTTTTTCTGCTCTTTTTTTCCCGTTCTCTCTGATGTATCCACGTTTAGACTCCGACGACGTACCGCCACCGCCGGTGCCACCCACTAAAGGGGTGCCTCTAGATTTGAATGGACTTAGCAATCTAGGTGAGTGAATTGAGAATCATTTACTAAACAAAAAACACAGACGCAGGGATGGGAAGTGGGTGCACTTTGGTCCACAACTTAAAATCTTCTTATGCGATTCTAACACATATCTAGCCCTTACCGTTGGCATTAGCTGAAATGGGACGTGAATCTGTTAAGTACACAAGCGATTACCTAGGTATCTGTTATCGATTTAACCCGATTTAAACCTTGTTTGTCAGAAAAGCACGTAAGTTGTGGCTTGCAGCTGAATTGTCGACTGTCTGAGGTAAGGAGCGACTTTATCTGGTTGTGGCCGTTACTCTCGAATTCATAAAATATTTGTAACAAGCTCAACTCGAGGGAATGGCAATGACATCGCGCGGCAAGAAATCTCGACACAGCAACACGCGGTTGAATATAAAGATTATTCCACAGAGATACGCACGGTAGAAGCATATACACCGCACAAGTGGGGAGATCTATGACCTATAATCTCTTCGAGTGACAGACAAAATTCCATTGACACAAGTCACAGAATGTTCATCGGCGATGGATGAATGGATACAGATACTCCTATCTGAAGCGATAATTTCACTCAAAGTGATGGAATGGAGAAATGAACCTGAAAAGGGAATCGTTGCTGGTGACGTGAACTTATTTTGTGGTGTAACTAAATAAAAAGATGACAGTTGGCTGTCTCAGTCAATCGATTTATTGACTTAGTTCCGAAAAAAAAATTCGGAGCTATTTATTCAGTGTCACAGACAGTTTGTGTCGTCGGAAGTAGCGTTCTATTGCAAGGGGAGTCGTTAAAGGGCAAAATGTCTTCCCATTTCCTGGCTTCCAAGCACTTCTCCTTGCCTGCATAATAGGCTAAGCCGTGGAAAGCTGAAGTTATATAGCGCATCAAATGTACATTAACCCTACAGTGGACACCCCAGAAAAAAATCACATCGATATACACCCGGACCATGACAGGCCCAAAACTCAATTTACAACAAAACGAATGCACATATAACTGTAATACACATTTGGGAGCACATTTTAGTTTTTTTTGTTTTTTTTTTAAACATTTTTGAAGCACTACTGGAGCACTCAGACTCAAAACTGGTCCATTGTACTGCCAGGTAGCAACCTACTCCAGTGACTCAAAAACTGGCCCATTGTACTAACTTTAGCTGAAATTTCGTTGTCTTCCGGAAGAAGGCCAGCAGGCGCTTCTGTGATAAGAAGCCTACATAATCAGCTCTCACCTCATCAGCACCGAATAACTGCTACCTGATCCATGGTAAGGTCGGGACCTTGGAATAGAGATGGCGGCGGATGAGCCCTTCTTTTAGGGCCAAAGGCGGCGCTCACAGCCTGCAAGAGGCTACCGACACCGGATCCCTCCGGACCCCTTTGTCCGGGGGCTAAACAAATGGACCTGTCCTCCCAGTTGGAGGTTGTGCGTGGGGTTAACTTCCTCACCACGTAAAAAAGTAACGAGTTGAGAAGCAACAATATGCCTCGGATACGGACGGATTTACTGTTGACGACCCTAGCAAACGGAATAAGGACAATGACTTTCGGTTCTGCACGTGGAATGTGAGGTCCCTGAACAGACCACGTGCAGCCGATGAACTCGCGGAGGCCCTAGACTGCTATAAAGCAGACGTTACCGCAATCCAGGAAGTGCGATGGGATGGGCCGGGCAAAAAGAGGATGAAAAACTGCGATATCTACTACGCTGATTGTTACAGAGAGCGAAGGCAGCGATTATTTGGATGTGGATTTGTTGTTCGAGGCAGACTTAGGCAAAAAGTCTTAAGCTTTAAGTACATAAGCGAGCGCCTCATAACAATCCGCATCAAGGCTAAATTCGGCAACATCAGCCTAATCTGCGCCCACGCCCCTACAGAGGACAAAGATGACGATAGCAAGGATGACTTCTATGATCTCCTAGAAAGAACGTACGATCAATGCCCCAGCTACGACACCAAGATCGTTCTAGGAGATTTCAACGCTAAGCTGGGTAAAGAGGACATCTTTGCTAGAGTCATCGGTAAACATAGCCTGCACGACACCACGTCCGAAAAGAGACTCAGGCTGGTGGACTTTGTTACGGGGCGAAACCTCTCTGTAGCTAGCACGCGGTTCCCACACCTCAACATCCATAAAGGGACCTGGCGGTCCCCTGATCATTCAACCGTCAACCAGATTGATCACGTTGCGATCGACGTCAGACACTCCTCCAGTATTCTTGATGTCCGAACTTTCCGAGGCGCCAACATCGACTCGGACCATTTCCTTGTTGTAGCCAAGGTAAGGACACGGATATCGAGAGAAGAACGGAGTCGAGGAAGTCAACCACGGTTTGACGTCGAAAAGCTACAATCGCAACAGACTGCCAGGAACTTTGCCGATCGAGTCTCCCTGAAACTCTCCGAAAGTTCGACGCCGCCTGCACTAACAATAGACGAAGAATGGAAACGTTGTCAAAGAGCCATCAGAGAAGCCGCTACTGATGTGCTGGGTTTTAAAACGCCAACAAGAAAAAACCCCTGGTTTGACAACGAGTGCAGGCAGGCACATGCAGCAAAGCAAGAAGCCTACCGGGCAACGCTGCATCGAACCACGAGAGCTGTTCGTGAGCTCTACGAACAGAGAAGAAGGGAAGAGAACCGGCTTCTCAGGAAGAAAAAGAAAGAGCACGAGAAGCGCGCGATCGAGGAGATGGAGAGGTGTTATGGCAGGAATGATGTCCGAAAGTTTTACCAAAGGGTAAAACTTTTATCGAATGGATATAAAGTTCGGACAGAAGCTTGCCGGGACGAAAATGGACAGCTAGTAGTAGATTCGCAGTCGATACTGAGAATTTGGAAAAATCATTTCTGCAGACTGTTGAACGGCGATGAGGACACAAATACCGCTGTCAGGCAGAATGTTCCACTCAACTCAACGGACGATGATAGAAGAGAATACCGTCCCCCCGACCTAGACGAAGTCAAGATAGCGATATCGAGACTGAAGTCTAATAAACCTGCTGGTGCAGATAGTCTGCCCGCCGAAATGTTTAAAGCAGCTGGAGGTGATCTGGTTGGGCGCATGCACCAGCTCATCTGTATGACATGGTCGGAGGAAAGCATGCCCGATGAGTGGAATCTCAGTATCGTTTGCCCGATCCACAAGAAAGGAGACCCCTTTGACTGCGCCAACTATCGAGGGATAAGTCTCCTTAACATCGCCTATAAGGTCTTCTCTGCCGTTTTGTGTGAACGCCTGAAACCATTCGTGAACAAACTGATAGGTCCTTACCAGTGTGGTTTCAGGCCCGGGAAGTCCACCATCGATCAAATTTTCACACTGCGGCAGATCCTGGAGAAGACCCAGGAAATGCAGATCGACACACACCATCTATTTGTCGATTTCAAGGCCGCATATGACAGCGTGCATAGAGACGAGCTATACAGCGCCATGTCTAGTTTTGACATTCCTGCTAAACTCGTCAGACTGAGCAGGATGACTATGGAGAACTCTCGCTGCTCCATCAAGGTCGGTAACGAACTCACCGAGACCTTCAATGTCAAAAAAGGTTTTAGACAAGGCGACGCGCTGTCATGTGATTTCTTTAACATCGTTCTTGAGAAGATCGTGCAAAACTCACTGGCCAACACAAGAGGCACGATCCAAAAGTCCGTTCAACTGCTAGCTTACGCGGATGACATTGACGTGATTGGGCGAACACAGAGAGGCGTCAATGATGCGTTTGCTGGCATTGAAACGGAAGCGGCTAAAATGGGTCTGGCGGTAAACGAGGGCAAAACAAAGTATATGCTGTCATCGAGAAAGGACGCACAACATCGACGACTTGGCCAGAACGTCACCATAGGCAGCTATAACTTTGAGGTAGTAAAGGACTTCGTCTACCTTGGCTCCGCGGTTAACAGTACAAACAACATCAGTACCGAGATCAAACGCAGAATTACTCTTGCCAACCGCTGTTTTTATGGGCTCAAAAGGCAATTGAGTAGTAGAGCCCTCTTTCGGAAGACCAAGTTGACTTTGTATAAGACCTTGATCATCCCAGTCCTGCTTTACGGTGCAGAGGCATGGACAATATCCCAAGCGGATGAACAGTCTCTTGGTCTTTTCGAGAGAAAAGTTCTGCGCGCTATCTTTGGTCCTGTTTGCGTTGATGGCATTTGGAGGAGAAGATTCTACCACGAACTGTATGGGCTGTACAGCGACATGAGTCTAGCCAGGCGTCTACGGATCCAACGCCTAAGATGGCTAGGCCATGTAGAGCGTATGGACAACTTAGCTGCGGCCCGAAGAGTCTTCGACTCTGAGCCTGTGGGACAACGCAACAGAGGACGTCCACGAACAAGGTGGCGCACACAAGGCTTGGTGTGCGAAACTGGAGACAGCTGGCGAAAGATCGTGCTGGCTGGAGAGGCATGTTGAGTGAGGCCCAGGTCCACCTCGGACTGTAGCGCCCTAAGAAGAAGAAGAAGAAGAAGATCCGAGCAAAGGCGAGACAGTAGCAGAGGAAGTTTTCTGCAGCGATGTCGGCTTCTCCGCAGGTATTGCAGAGGGTTTTCGTCGATTTGACCAAGCACACATTTATATAGGTGTTTGACGAAGGTGTACTGGCCTGTTAGTACGCGAGTAAGTTGTCTGCAGTTTTTTCTGTCAAGAGATAACAAGATTTCTTACAGACGTTGGGGAGCATGCACTTGGTCTGTCTACGTCATGGAGAGTGATACCACCTCCGATTGTGCTCTCAAAAAGTCAAGTCCAGCCATCGATGGAAGCTCTTACCAAGGACGCAGGCAGTCCCACCGCAGATTCAGGTCCTGAGAGCACCTCCTCTGACCCTTGCCTAGCGAGTTCATCGGCGATCTCATTTCCCGTGATCCAGTGGTAGTCCGGGACCCAAACAAATCTTAGAAAACTTAGACTTACGATCAATTTCAGAGAAGAATTGCATTTCTAAACTAAGCTGAAAGTTATACGACTGTATGGCACAGTTGGTTAAATGCCTGCCCCAAGTTAGAGGGGTCCCAGGTTCGAATCCCAGTGAAATCGAATCTGGTCCAGTCACCATTTGCAGTTAGGATTAAATTAACAGCACTGGAGTAAGTTGCTATCTGACAATACAGTGGACCAGTTTTGAGTCTGAGTGCTCCAGTGTAGTGTATCAGAAAACATCGAACAAAAAAAAAGAAAAAAAGCTAAAAGTTGTTAAAGGGTTGAGCAAGGCCTTAAGCACAGCTTAGCTGTCGCTACAGACACAAATACTTCGCCCAGTTCTTTCTGCAAGACATATCTTCTAGACGTTTCTCGAGATCAACCAAAGTGGTTGCCTTGTTAACGTAGACTGAGGACTTGACGTCGCATGATCGCGGCTACCAAATTACGAACGCTCGCCGTGAGATGACCCTGACGCCAAATTTCTTCTTTGCAACTTTGATCGATAGTGGACGCCGTGGCCGTGTGGGTTTGTACATCGACCCATACGCACTTGACTTTCACAGTCTGGGTTCAAATCCCAGCACAAGCAACAATTTTTCAACAATAAAATTGTTCGCGGCTCCACCTCTTTCGAGTCACTGGCAATGCTCAAAGAGTATAACTGTCTAGAAAGATCTTCTCAATCTCGCCGTTCGGAGTCAGAATTAAATTGTAGGTTCCCTACACTCGTGAAAGAACAATAGCACGCACAACACGAGTGGTTGCTGAGAAGCAAGTCCCAGGTCCAACTCCGACTGTAGCGCCGCCATTATTATTATTACAATTATCTCATCTCATCTCATCTCATCTCATTTTCAATGACCCGCATGTTCCACTAAAGGGGTCGCGGGGATTATTACAATTATTATTATTATTATTATTATTAAGGACTTCATGTAGCCCCAGTCGTATGATCGCGGCTTCCATTTCATGAACGCTCGCCGTGAGATAACCCAGACGCCAAATTTCTCCTTCGCAACTTCGATCGTTGCATCGCTTGCATGGCATGTAGCGCCGCGCCCTTTAATGACAGTCCGATGTCATTGGTAACTTCGACAACTGCTGAAGCTCGCGTCAGTACTTTTCTGTAAACGGATAATTTGGCGCAAGTCACGTGAAATGTTGTAGGGACCGGAGTCTTTAGATAGAGTACGATTTACGACGAAACAGTTGAAGCTTTAGCATACTTCTTCTTTTAGGGCGTTACAGTCCGAGGTGGACCTGGGTCTCAACACGCGACAAGCGTACATATGACGCTCATGTAAAGCTCAAGCTCAAGCTCATGTAAAAAATGTTTCTTAGAATCAAACTTTAGCCATTAAGCGAACCATAAAACGAATTCTTCTGACAAGAAGCAAGTATAGATGCAATGGAGGTGGCACTACTTTACGACTTTCTGCAATTTTTCCTTTCCAACATCTGATTGAATTCCAAAAAAGGCCACCCACAAAGACAGCATTATTGCACCACAATTCCAACATACTCGTTGTTCAACCTACACAACGATAATACATCCCTTTCGTGCTCACAAACCTCTTAATTATGACCTTCATCCCCTAGGCATGCTTCATAAATGAAGCTACAATTCGAGTTTCTTGCGAATCTTTTAGGATTAAGGCTGATATTTGGCATTTATGTAGGTCTGCAATCAAGAGCTGTTATCCTCTTCCTCTGGATTTTTCCTCATTTTTCTTTGCATCTTTTGACTTTGAAGTTACTGGCGATAAGCAAAAAAGTATCCTGTAACCATTTTAAGAGAAAATGATGAAAACTCATTTAAAACCCCGCTGTCTTCTCTCTCCCTCTCCTCGTTTTCGGAACGTATGCTTTTTCAAATTAATTACCATCAGCAAGCCATAGGGCTCACAAAAAAGAGTCTAATCATCTCATCTCATTTCATTTTCAGTGACCAGCGTATTCCACTGAAGGGGTCGTGGGGGCAATGCTTGCACGAGAGATCTCCAGGCCAGTCGATCCTCCGCCATCGACTCTAACTCATCAGGAGCTATGCCCAAGCGCAACCAAGCGAGGTTTTGAACCTGGTCCAACCATCTCGTCCTGGGTCTGTCAAGCGCTCCTCTACCTGATAGAATCACATTGAATTTCGAAAGAATTAAGGTCCAAAGATGCCACTGTGCCATAAATCGGACCAAACAGTCAATCTTTGTGGATGCATTGATGCTTTGTCGACTACTTGTGGATTGTGTTTGCTCCAATAACTGCAATTTTACTTGTTGACATAGCTGTTGAGCCAAAAATGGGTCTCGTCAGAGAAAGTGATTTTTTGACCAAAATCCGCATTTTCAGCTAACATTTCCCGCCCAATTAGCGAACTCTATGTTCGCCTGGCTTCAATTCTTGCATCAGCACAATCATACTCAAATTCAACCCGAGTTGACTCTGCCAATGCCCAATTCAACAGATCGACGCCAAATCGACATTTCTGGATCTTCTTCGATACCTGCTGCTACACCGTCTGTTTTTTCTTCATTTCGTATCAATTTCTGTCTAGTTGCTGGCTTAAGGCCCAAAAGAGTACAAGGCACGCCTCGGATGTCGTGATGATGGGGACATTCGTGCCACGTGACCAAACCAACGAAGTACAGCCCTTTCCGTTCCAAGAAGCAGCTGCCCAACATTGAGCACTGTCGTGTTTCTCACAATATCCCGGCGAGACAACAGCACGGAGAAATCTCACCTCGGCAGCTTGTATTCGCGATCTTATTCTTTCGGTCATTACCCAAATTTCACCATAGGTGAGAGTTGGAACAAATACTGCGTTAAAAACCGCTAACTTGGCTTTGACACCAAGCTCGGCCTGCCTGATTACATTTTCGTCTAAAAGTCATGATGCGCAGTATCCCATTTCATTTTCGGCTAGATTCCACAGTTCTCCTGAAAACCTCAGAGACTACATTCATTTCGGGGAAACTCTTCACCCATGATTGGATTGCCATGAGAGTTTAAACAAAAAATCCACCCCACCATCTTCACGCCTGCAGACGTCCCCATCAACTGCAACTGCAACTCTAAACGTGTCCTTTTTGTCCGAAGCCCCCCTTATATAGGTCAGCAGATATTTGCATACAATGGCGGCGCTACAGTCCGAGGTGGACCTGGGCCAAACTTCTCAGCATATATTCCGCTCAATTCTCAGAATGTCCTGTCCCGGTTTCATTGCACTCCTCCATCCACTCACAGTCATTGTCCTCGTTGCTCCTGACGATAAAACTTGCTTGCAAAGGCAAAAACAAGTGAATCCCTGTTATGACAGGTATTCCAGTGGAAAAGGGTTTATAATTCCTTAAGCGAATGTCACTAAGTGTGTCATTTGTTGCTTATTCTATTATTGCACACCCTCCAGCTACTGAAGCAGTCTCAAGCACGGCAAAGGAAATCAAACGGAGACTCCCCTTCTGGGCGCAGCAACCCCTAGCATGCAACTCTCACTCTCTGTGAACCAATAGTCCCCAACAGTCAACCCACCAACCACCACCGTCGTGCCGGTTTAAGCTGAATTTCAAAAACACAACAAATCCGTTACCATGGGACCGTCGTCGCCGTTTGACTTTCCTTTGGTAGTTGCAGCAACCCTTAGTGGCCATACAATCCTAAGTCCCTGTCACTGCGTTGTTTCAGCACTTTTGTTATGAACGTCAGTTGTAACGAAGCCTTTGTCCGTTGTCGTGGTTGTTGTCGCCGTTGTCATCCTTATACGGCGCAGTTTTCACTCGTCAAAGTGAAAATTTCCATTCCACACGGTAGATATTCGCAATCCAAAGTCGCGTAAGACATAATCCACTCAAGAGAGCCTTTGAACTTGAAAAACCGAAGCGAAGAAAGTTTATGAAATACCCCATCCACCACCATCCCCACCACCGGCCGCAGAAGGGGGTACAAATTTGTTTAGCTTGCGTAAAAGTCACCGAGGAACACACGTACCTGTGCGGAATTCAATAACCTTCCAGATTTTCCTTCCCAATAATCCAATTAGCTCGTCTCTCTCTCTCTGTCTGTCGGTCTGTGGCTGTGTACGACAGCTAATTAGCTTAGGCGAATCGAAGAGAGAGAGGGAACTTTGGAAAGGTCTTTTCGTGGGATACAGATGATTGTTTGGCTGTTTTGACGAGTACGCGACGGTACCGACGACACAACTCTTTCGGTGAGGCAAACACAAAACAAGTCGCATTGCAAGCCACAGAACATACACACAGCGTGGCGTTGTCATTGTATCGCGGAAGTTAAGAACTTTTTCTTCGGAACCGCGAAGAATAGCCGAAGACTCGGGCAAAGAAATAGATACAGAGACACACGGAGATACGAGAAAAGAAAGAATTGACGTCTGTTTTTCAACTTTCTTTCCACGCGATCGCGTCAATGTAGGTTGAGAAATCAGTGCGGTCGCATCGCGTTTCATTCGTTCCAACCGTTCGCTCTTATGTTTGCCGCGCGCCGAGAATTCGCCTTCGACTAGCAAGCACACAATGCATCGGAAAAGTTTCCCAAACTCAGGATACATCCCGGCCTCGTACTATCACAACCCACAGCAGGACTACTACGATGAGGGCGGCGGTGATGGTGCTGGCGGCGGTGGCGGTGGGAGCAACTCAAGCAACGCAGGTGTCGATAGCGAGCGGGCCATTGATGCTGGAACGAGTCACAATGCCGCCGCTATCAGTGGAGGCAAAAACTATTGGCACAGAAAGTATCCGCTGGATGCCAATAACAATACGCAAATTTATCAGAATCAAAATGGTGTTGTGAACGGCTCAATGAGCCACAGTCGCAGCACGGGCACCCTGAATCGAAGGAGTGGAGTGCTGGCCCTGCAGCAGCAGGGTGCCAGGCAGGTATCTCACGACCAACAACAGCACCAGCGAACCCATCCGAGACCAATGCATCACCGAAGCTGTAGTAATCTCCTGAGTGCAGACGGTGGCACCGGGGCCGCCACCATTGACGGGTACAATTATCCGGACCGAGGTGGTAATGAATTTATGACATCGGCCACAACGGGGGCGCATTATCGGAGACGCGATGGTCGTGTAGGCGGCGTCGGCGGCGGCGGTGGTTATGATTGTGATATCGGTAATTGTGGCAAAATTTTGTGGATCAGTCGTGACGGTGGGGTGAGTGGTAATTGTGATAGTGCTAGTGCGGTTCCGGCTAAGAGTAATATCATTATACGGACGAATGCACAGGGTCTGCCGTACACCCCGTCGCCGGATCAGAGGAGCGCATATTTGGCTAATCAGCATGCGATAGAGGCGGCCATTCCAATTGTCTGCGGAACAAGGAGATCAAGTTAGTATTTCAAGCTCAGTGAGGGGGGTGAATTGTGCGAAATGACGTATGGCGGGAGTCCCACTTAGGCCATTGATCTGCTTAAACGACTTAATCATTTCAGGGATAATTTAGTGATGCTTTGGATATATTCAGGTAACTAATGGCTATTTCCACTCGTATGCTGTGGTAAGCAGAGTGAATTAAAGGACTAATGCCCCCCATCCAATCAATTTCACTTGGAGGTACAGACTTGGAATCTGGCGCCCGACTGTTTGTCATGACTTCACTTCATTCACGGTCCGTTTCAAAATGGAGAATTCATATTTTCGGTGTTTCCGTAAGTCCGTCTGAATGTCTGCCTTTTTAAGGTTCCGTCTACAAAAACGGAACCTTTACAATTTCGGTGTGTCCGTCCGTCCGTCCGTCCGTCCGTCCGTCCGTCGTGTCTGTCACATTTTTTTATCTCCGAAGTTTATGAAGATATCGGCATGAAATTTTGGAATTAGGTACTTTAGACCTAGATGTCATTGCCTATGCAGCGATTTTAAAAAGTGGGGCCATTTGGGGGTGGCTCCAGTACAGGTGAAGTTGCAATTAATTTTGAAACATTGTAGCACCCCATCGAAATATATATCAATCGACAGATCTTTCGAAATGAGGTGGAGGTTTCTTTCAACACTTTTTTATCCAAAATACCGTTTGGAAAATATGGAGCTCCAAAGTTTTTTTTAATGCGTCCCCCCCTACCATTTCTAAACCAAAGTGTTTAAAAATCTGAAAAAATCACAAAAACTTGGCTTCATTGAGTACTTTCATTTAAAACCATTGCGAGCATTCTGGCCCTAATGGTTTTGGAGATATTGGCCAAAAACGGTCAATCATCGACATGCGAATTTTGAAGATCTGAAAGCACAGTTTTGAAGACCTCAGCGTAAGCATTAAGAAATGATAAATTTCAAAATATCAATTTATGTTGAAATTTTGAGATATCTAAGATTTAAAATGATATATATTTTCAATTTCACACATAAATTTCATGCTGTGTTCGATCACTCTATTCGTTGATGAGTGTTGTCTTTTGGATTTGACTCCTAAATGCCGAACAGAAATGAACACACACCGCAGGCATGAGCAGTGATTAGGTAGGTATGTATGTATGTATGATGGAAGGGATTTTCTGTGTTGGATAAACTTGGATAGAGGTATAGATATGCGTATGGATGAATGTTTGTTTGTTTGGATGTATGAATGTATGAATAAATGGTTGATTTGGTGAAGTTAGAAGAAAATTCAACTGAAATAGTTTGGAAACGTCGTTTAATATTCAGAAATCATCCATCAATATTATGCGACGGAACTTGCCCGGTTTATTTTCTTCTACATTCATAAGCATATCGGCATGGAATTGAATCTATGGACGCAAATTTAAAAAGTGGGATAATTTGTTGGTGGCTCCCGTATAGGTGAAGTTGAGGTGGATTTTCAAATATTGGCGCACCACATCGAGTGATATATCAATCGACTGGTGTTTGAAAATGAGGTGGAAGTTCAGTTAATGACTTTTTGGTCCAAAGTACCGTCTGAGAAATATGGAGCTCAAGCGCCCACCCACTTCCCATTTCAAAACCAAAGTGTTCAAAAATATGAAAAAATTAGCTTGAATGAATACATTCGTGAGGCCCAGGTCCACCTCGGACTGTAACGCCCTAAGAAGAAGAGAAGATGAATACATTTGTTCAAAGTTATTTCGAGTAGCCTGGTCCAAATAACTTTGGAGATATCGATTAAAAACGGTAAAACATCGATAAGCGAATTTTGAAGATCTGAAAACACAGATTTATAGATCTGATCGAAAACATTAAAAAATTATAAACATCAAAATAACAATTTACGTTCAGATTACGAGGTATTAAAGATTTAAAATTTCCCATTTCGGACAAAAAATCCCCACTGAGATCGAGAAATCGACACGAGTCTCAGTGGATCTCGTTCATTGTCGTTTGAACCGTTTATTAACACATATATACAGGAGCAGTGATTGGATATAATGCAAGTGATATTGGAGACTTCTTTCTTATATTAAATTAATTCGGATATGGATTTGCGCATGGGTACCGTGGCCGTGTGGGTTCGTGCGTCGACTCATGCGCATTAGAGTTTCAAGTCTAGGTTCGAATACAAGTCCAGACAAACAATTTTTCAGAAAAAAAAAATTGTTCACGGCTCCACCTCTTTCGAGTCACTGACAATGCTCAAAGAGTATAACTGTCTAGAAAAAGCTTCTCAATCTCGCCGTTCGGAGTCAGCATTAAGCTGTAGGTTCCCTCCACTCGTGAGAGAACAAAAGCACGCACAACACGAGTGGTTGCTGAGAAGCTAGGCCCAGGTCCACCTCGGACTGTAGCGCCGCCAATATATATAATATATCTTTTCCCATCTTGTCCAAAGCGTTCAATTGCGTAGCATGGTTAGCATCCATTCCGACTTCTGTGTTGTATGACGGTGGTTCTGATAAAGTTTCTTGTTAAAGATACGATTGGGCCAATTTATATATAATTTGTTCCAAATGAACCTATTGTTCTTCACCATTTCAGTACTCAGTCATCTCAATCTTCAGCCTCATATCTTTGTAAAAGTCAATTTTTTCGAAAGTTGACATGCATAGTCAAGCCAGTCGTGCTGATTTATGTTGATCTTAAGAGCTCATCGTATTCCTCCGTTTCCCATTGACAGTGCTTTTGAGAGCATATCGGTATCACAAAAGTAAATAAAAGTGGTAAGAGGATGCAACCTTGTCTTACTCCATTTTGAATACTGAATTCCTCTGTCAATCTACTTCTGCATCCGTCCCAGGTAGCCTTGCTAATAGCAGATCTCAGAAATATGTAAATAAACTTTGAAACTGTTTTAGACCATGGCGGCACAGAAATCTAGTGTTTTATTGTTCAGCATTTTGATCAATCCGCAACCAAAAGTTGGTATATTCTACAGGTGTTAAGGTACACATATTGTCTGTTGGATGCGAGCTTTAAAAAATTGTCGGGATGTACACTGTCCTCTTCCAAAGATCTTAAATCTTAATTTCCAACGTGTAACGGAACGCAAACAAAAAAGATGAGTGAGGAAACCTTTCAAACCTTCCTAATAATACTTAAATTTAATCTCGAAAATTCACATCAGTCAAACGACACATTTATCAAAAGATGAAATAACAAAACATAAACGGTATCATTCCGTGTGACCAAATCATTCTTGATATTTCCCGTCCATCCCAAGAATGAACGTAGGACAATAGATGAGATGACAACGATGACAATTCAATGGTCGTCATCCCATCATCGTCGTGCATTTTCTAATTGAATCCGATTTTCATAGTTGCTGTCAATAGCTGTGTCCATGTTTATCATCACATTACAAGTGACCGTCGATGAAAATCCCTTCGGTGATGAGAATGATGGAGGAGGTGATTCCCATGGCAATTATTAATGTCCCACAACGGGGAATATAATCTATGGTATCGGATTTCAGTCATCACGTGACTAAAGGGTGGGAAGGAGGGTGGGAGGCAAGCAATCCAGAATCAGGGAACAAACACGAGTGTAACATGAGACCCCTTCTGCATAATTGGATCGAAGCCGATACACACTCCAACGATGGATTAGAAGAAATATTTGCAAACACATTCGCAGTGGCCATTGTTGCTGTGAAGTACGGTTAATGAAATCCTCAGGTTCGTTTATTCAATGAAATCGATTTGCCAAACATCTTGGCAAGCAGATTTCCTTAATTAGCGGCTTTGAAAGTGATGAGCAAACATTTACCCAAGTGCTTACCACTTTGAGAGTGGGAGGCAAATGATTGAGTTTCGGTGTGGCGTGGTGAAGTGAAGACAGTGTGGTGAATAAATACGAATTAGGTCGTGATTTATTTTGGGAGAGTGTTGAGAACAGAGAAGATCACAAATCGATTGTGAACACTAATCGGTGGTGAAGTAGAATTCTTCGAATGAGAAGAAGCAGAAATGCAAAAACCTACTCATGTTTCTATTCTATATTAAAAGTGCTCACAGACTCACAGGCGAGGCCAACTTCCTGGATCTCATTATTGATCGTAAGCAAGCCCAACATCATGGAGCGAATTAAGAAAGCTGGCACAGCGCTCTATTGCTGCACAATAGCAATTAGTTAGAAATGGGGCTTACAGCCTAGAAGAGCATACTGGCTCCACGCAGCCGCAGTTAGACCAATCCTATTGTATAGAGTCGCATTATGGCGGACGGATCTTGGTATAGCTGTCAACCGAGATCTTCTCAACCGCGTGCAAAGATCTGCAAACATCTGCAGTTTCAGTGGGGGCGATAAGAACCACACCATCCGACGCACTGAAAGTTATCCTTCATCTCCCTCCACTCGACTTGTTTAGAAGACAGGTAGCAACCTGCACAGCGGTTAGACTCCGAACACTGCACCTGTGGAATAACCACCATACACGTCATTCCACCATTCTAGATAACCTCGAGCTTCTACCGCACGACAACAACCTCCTAATACATCATCTCGTCTTTGAGATATTTGATAGAACTTCTCTATCAGCATACTCTCCAGATCTGACTGGAAGTCTGATACTCAGACGCTGGACGATCCTCTGTGTATCTTCACAGATGAATCCAAGATGGATGAGGGAGTAGGGTCCGGGGTCTACTCAAAAGATCTCAACTTTATTATATCCCTCCACCTTCCCGATCATTGTAGCGTACTCAAGGCTGAGACGATGGCTATAAAAGAATCCCCGTCTTGGCTCAAGAACAACGTGATATCCAAGAAGGGCATTACCATCTGTTCAGACAGCGAAGCAGCAATCAAATCCCTCAACTCGATTACTTTGTACTTTAAGACCTCCCTTTTCTTTCTCTTGTCCAACTTTCCAACTCTCGGCTCCATATAGCAGGACTGCCAGGAGAAGAGTTTTGTAGAGCATGACTTTGATCCTTCGAGTCAGGAGTTTTGAGCCCGGTTGTTTTGACAAACTGAAGTAGCATCGGTTGCCAAGGGCGATTCTACGTCGAATCTCCACTGTGATGTCGTTCGTGGAGTTCACGTTTGCCCCGAGGTAGACAAACTACCTCAAAATTGTAGCTGTCGATAGTAATGTTTTGTCCTAGGTGGTGTGCTGTGGATCGTTTCTTACTCGACAGCATATACTTCGTCTTATCCTCATTGACCTTAAGACCAGCTCGTTTCGCCTGTTCTTCAATCGCCGTGAAAGCTTCTACTACGGCTCGCTGGGAACGCGCAATGATGTCGATGTCATCTGCGTATCCCAACAGTTGGACTGACTTGTAGAAGATAGTGCCTTCGGTGTTTACAGCAGCCCGCCGCACTATCTTCTCCAGTACCAAATTGAAGAAATCACACGACAACGCATCTCCTTGCCGAAATCCAGTGCAGGTTTCAAACGGCTCGGAGGTCCTCGAGCCGAACTGCATGGTGCATCGCGTATGTGTTAGGGTGGTGCGACACAACCGGATCAGTTTTCCCGGGATCCCGAATATTTCCTTGCGATGAATGCTGTGGTATGCGGCTTTAAAATCGATAAAAAGATGGTGCGTATCGATTTGAAACTCGCCGGTCTTCTCCAGGATTTGCCTTAGTGTGAAGATCTAGTCTATCGTCGACTTGCCGGGAAGCCGCACTGGTACGTGCCGATTAGTGCGGTGCAAAACGGTTTTAGACGTTCACACAGTACGCTGGACAAAATCTTGTAGGCGACGTTGAGCAGGAAGCACCTCTATAGTTGGTGCAAGAGGTAGGATCGCATTTTTTGTGGATGGGGCATATGGAGCTGATACTCCAGTCGTCGGGCATGGTTTCGTCTTCCCAAATTCTACAAATGATCTGGTGAATGCTCCCTACCAAAACATTGCCACCGGCCTTGAAGAGCTCTGATGGTAAGCCATCTGAGCCTGCGGCTTTGTTGTTCTTCAGCTTTTTCATGGCTGTGCCGACTTCTTCAAAGCTCGGTAGGATGACTACTTCATCGACTGGAGTTGATATTTCTTCATTCCCTATCATTCTCTCCTGGTCCGGCCAGCTAAGCAGCGGTTGGAAGTGCTGCTTAAACACATCCACTTTTCCCTGCGGGTCAGTAACTAGATTACCCTCACAATTTCGAAGAGCCTATGTGCCTTTCCTAAAGCCTTCGGCCAGGCTTTTGGCTCGTCCACAATTGCTTTCCCATAATTCCTCGGTCGGGATTAGAGTATCAAAAAATTTGTCAGACAACAAGTGGTGCCCAATGCTGTTGGGCAGAAAGTTTATCTCCTGCAATATTTTTGCTTCTACGAAGGATAGCTGGACGACTGAGTAGAGTAGCCCAATTGCAGTCCTTGCTGCCTTATCTTTACCGAATAAATCTAGAGAAGTCAGATCAGAGATGACATTCTAGCTAAACTTGATTTTTGTTCAGTCTTTCGCTCCTCAAACATTCTGTTTTTATCGTGCTAATCCAAGGTTAGTCATTCAAGTCTCCATTGTGTGTCTTAATTCGGCAAAGGAACTTAAAAACACTTTCCTGTGAACAAGACTGTATATAATGCCCATCATAACTCTCAACTAGATTAATTTCAATTCCCAAACAAACCACAACAACAATAAATTTCTCTAAACTCTAAACCATGTAATTTGTGTGTTCTATTTCATTGAACATAAACAACTCTCTTGTCAAAGTAATTGAACCTTTTTGAACAAAAATAAATAAAAGCCAAAGCCACTACCTGCTACCCATAGTGTCCACAAAACGCCCTATTTTCTCCTCATAACTAAACGCTTTAACCGACATAATGCATCAGAAAAACATAAAAACGTACGAGTACATGCTCGTATCTCGGCGTAAAAAGAAAACTGATGTTCATTGCTCTCGGATACCGAACAACTTTCTCGCTTTTTCATTAGACAGGAAGACAAGACCTCGTTTAGAACCCAATTCCGTCGGAGCTTCGCATTTATCCGCAAGCAGATAAGCGACGTATACCCCCAACTGTGTCCCGCATCCACAGCAAGACTACGAGCCAGCCTATCAAGGCGCATTCGTACGTGTACATACTTTTGTTACGAAAAGCAACGCGCGCATATTTACCTTTAAAGCGATAAAAAGATAATTTCACCTGCCCATGTGCACAGTGTCTCGCTCACGTAGTGACGAGATAAAGCCTTATGGGCTGTGGCCGCTCGGCTCAAATGGCCCGTAATCGTGGCTTCGGAAACGAGCCAACTTTCCATTAAGTGCCAAGTGCAACGGAATATCTAAAAGCTCTGAGACGCGGCTAATTTGCGAGCCGCTACATTCCAGTGATGCCGCTCACTATGACGACTCTTTGCGTCGCTCCTCTATGCCGTCATTCACCTGCAATTAGTTGGGATTTCCCTGGCAAATTGACAGAGACCGAGCTAGTGACTGGCAGTATTTGCATTCAGACGCAGAAAGTGGGGAGGCAACTCGTCTCCCTCTCCGTCTCCGTCTCCGTCTCGTTGTCGTCGTCACTGAGACCAGTTTTCAGCCGGTGTTGCAGACGACAACGCGCCAGTTTGTAGATGCACGGCTGCTAGTATCTCGTAGGCTCCGGACCACTGGCGAGTATTGTGTGTTGTCTATCGGCTGTGCTCGCGTATATTCAATTTCACTGGTACCAGTGGTGTTTGCGCCAAGTGCTAACGACTTTTCCGCACACAGAAGCAAGTGAAACTTGTCCTACCGGAGCTCGGGCCCGGGACAGTCAGCCACAGGGGAGTGAATGTACGTTAAGTGAATCTGAATTTGTTTGCTTATTAATTTCTGTTTACGTTCTGCTGGTTTTGGCATACCAAAGTGATTAGGACGTGTGTGCGCTTGTGTTCTCGCGACGTAGTGGCGAATCTTGACTGCGGAATTTCTTGTATCCACTCGTTTATTCTGAGCTCAGTTGAAATCGATACTTGTTGCGAATAGGATTACGGGTATTTCATCCGACAGATTAATCCAGTGAAAGTGATAAAAGTGTCAATAACCACAAGAGCCCACAAGAAGCAGCAGCAGCAGCAGACAGTTGCCAGTAACATTCCACAATCAATGGGTTGGTATAGCAATAACTCAAATCTTTTGTGGGTATACTTGTATCTATAAGTCACTGAGTGTCTCATTAATTACTTACGTATTGTGTGCACTACGATTTGGATGACTACTTATGGAGTTGAGGTTTTGTCAAAAGCCACAAAAGTCTGGAGAGGTTTTCCTCGGTTCATAACGCACTCACAGTCACCTGCGAGGCGGGGATGTGTTGCGCAAGGTTTTTCTCACGAGTATTTACACTTGGCATCATAAATATTCTTCTCGGTTAAGTTAGTGTTACAAAACGTTACTCAAACGATTTGTGGGGCATGTGTGTGCGTTACGTAAGAGCGCTTTTCAGATGACAAATTCGATTAAGATTCATAGCCTTGCCCAACTCGACTGAACTGTAGAATGGAGAGCCTTTTGTTTGAGCGATTGTTTGTGTACGCGAAATGCATCCGTAAGTACAAAAGATGTAACAGACTATGGGAGTGGGTAAGCCACTGCAGTGCAAGTGGTCTAGTTTTTGTGATAAGAGTTTTTGAAAAACCTTAATTGAGAGTTGCAAGAAAAATCACTTCATTCGGGACCGTGAGACTTAAAAGAACCACACCCATCAGGCCGGCCGGAAAAGGACTAGATGGTGCAGTTGGTTAAGTGCCTGCCCCAAGTTCGAGGGGTCACAGGTTCGAATCCCAGTCAAATCGAGTCTGATCCAGTCACCATTTGCCGTTGGGATCAAATTAACGGCACTGGAGTAGGTTGCTACCTGGCACTACAATGGTCCAGTTTTCAGTCTGAGTGCTCCAGTGCAGTGTTTCAAAAATTATCCGAAAAAAAAAAATCAGGCCGGTCTTGGACAGGCTTATCGATATTCTGTCTTAAAAGACCAATACGTGGCCTCTCAGTGATTTGGTCGAAAGATCGAGAAGAAAAAAAGACTCCTAGCAAAACCCAACAGTGACTGAACGGCAAACGTACTGCTAGAAAAGATATGAATGTTGCCCTTAACTTTCGAGCCTCACAAATTTCATAAAAACTAAAATAAGTTCATACACATGTCCTATTCCATACTCCATACTTATTTATCAGGCCTGCGACCCCTTAGATTGTCTGAGCCTGAGCTATTAGCGCCATTCTTCTTTGACGGGGCACAGACCTTGTGCATGCATCGCAAAGTTGTTGACTACTCCTAAACATGCGTAAATGGTTGAAGCTTAATTCCTGCCACTACACATGAAAACGACGTTCCGAATCAGTTTAACACACTTCTTGTATTTTCTTGAAGCCCCAACGCTTCCCAAGAAATCACTTTTTGAAGCCCTGATCCAAAAGGAAACACGAGTTTCGCTACCAAATCGTCCGATCTGGGCAAAAGCAATAAATTCGTCGACTCCGGAATTGATTGGCATCTTACTTCAAGTCACGAAATGTCTTAATTAATGTCATTCATCTGTGAATCTGTGCTCTGAAGCAGAAGCCATGCGCATGAACACGACTTTCTTTAAGCACGTGTGGCTCCCAAAATAGAGACTTCCGGAAGGTCTTCGCCATTTCAGACTCGTGTCTTATCAATTTATGACAAGCAAATTATAATACAGAGTAACCAGATATGAGCGATAGGAAAATAACTGTAAATAAAACAACAGTGGTAGGAGGTATCAAATTGATTCTGGCTTTATTTTAAAGATACATTTATGCCACTATGTAAATTAAATAGCACAGAATCCGAGGGTCAGTATCTCGCCGGTTCCGTTATTTCGATCGTACAACACCTTTTGATACTGATTCCCTCGTTTTGCTCTTCGAGGGGAGCAAGTGTGGTTTTGTGCTCCTGTACAGGGAGAAGTAAATGGTAATGGAATAGGCACGTGGTATATCATTCCCGCACCGTTCTCAGTTCGATTCCCGAAAAATCACCTAAAACTTTTTGACGGCTCCACCTCTTTCGAGTCACTGACAATGCTTAAAGAGTATAACTGTCTACAAATAGCTTCTCAATCTCTACGTTCGGAGTCAGCATTAAATAGTAAGTCCCCCTCCACTCGCCAGAGAACAATAGCACACACCACACGAGTGGTTGCCGAGAAGCTAGACCTAGGTCTACATCGGACTGTAGCGTTGCCCTTATTATTATTATTATTTCCTTCCCACATTTTGTGGTCAGGCCCACTCTGTTCCAATTACCAAGTTTGGGTGCTACTAGTTCCAGCCACCGTCTGCGGAGTTTCGTAGTCAACTAGTAGCATCTCATCCTTGAAATGTATGACCTGAAATTTGAGCTTAGGCTCCCATCCCAAGGCCATTTTAATTACAAGGGCTTCCTCTAGGCCTCTCTGGTCTTCGGCACACAGCATTTCCCTTGAATAGTTACAAGGGAGAGAACTGCCACCCTCTCAGCTATCGCTGATTCTGTGAGCTTTCTGCCAGCTCTCGCTGATTTTACAACAGTTGCATAGATTTTGCTCTTCGAGACAGCAAATCTGCTTCGAGGGTCCCGCCTCCGACCTGTCCGACTTCGAGGATACCCTTGGTTTTTTCTGTGCATTAAGCACGAGAGATGAAATCAAGCTACTGCTTCCTTTACCTGAAGTGGTAGGCTCCGAGCCAGGCTTAGCCTTGTGCTCTTCTACCTTTTTCCTCGCTTCCTCAGGCGTGAAAGCCTTCTCAAGGTAGCAAAGATACCACTTACTACCCACACCACTGTTCCCTTTAGGGAGTAGATCATCCACTCCGCCGGGTTGTTCCAAAAGGGGGCTTCTGTGGGCACTTTCCTCGTCGCCTTGGACGTAGAAGATTAAGGGGTCACAGAATTTTCAACCTCCGTTTCCCCTTTTTCCCCTACCACCTCCGTTGGAGGTCGGGAAGGTAGGGCTTGGCTCCTGCTTGCTCTGCTGGCAGTTTGCGTGCTTCCGTCTATCAGTTGCCTTGATGTTTTCGCTTAGAAGCTGGTGCTGAGTTGCACCGACCTTCCGCTACCCCCGCAGCTTGCGACAGGCTTATCCGAGAAGATGATTTTTAGCCAAAATCCGAATCTCCCACCAAAATTGCCAGCGCTCAATTAGCAGTTTCAGTGCGTTGTCTATGGTGGACCGGCTTCAATTCTTATATGGATCTAGGCCCAAATCTAACCGCAAGCCGGGCTGACTATCTGGCGACTCCCAATTAATCGATATTTCTGTTTCTTCTTCGATAGAATCCGCTACGGCGACCAAGTTTTCTTCATTTTGCATAAATCTCTGTCGATAATTTTGTCTAAAAATGTACGCACGTTCGGCAATCATGAAATGATGCACGATAAAATGGTAAACCTTACTGAATATTTTGACAACTGGATATCATTCGTAACTTTGACAGATACTGAAATATAACAATTTGAAAAACTATCATTGTTATCTGACCACCCTTTATAAACAACACTCTATATGCATTGAGCCTAAAGTAATGTGGGTTATACCTTCAACAATATTATTAACAATAAAGTGGCTTTAGAGCTCGAAACCATCTCTAGTCGGCACGGCTTTTTGCTTGTCGCCATGTCCATTGAACATACGCTTACATATGTATGCTTCCTTTCATGGCATCGTCTAGTTCGGTAATTCGACTTCGAAACTTCGAGAATACTTCGAGTTTAAAATGTGATTCCCATACCTCCTGCATTACCCAGTCCACTTATGCTGTAGTTGCCCGAAGATGACGTTTAGTCCAACATGTCAGTGGCGTCCGTCAGTGGCCCATCTTTATTCGTAGTGACGAGTATGTTTCCGACCTTCCAAGGCTTCCCAGAAAACCTTTTTTGAACTTCTTTCGCAAATATCCCCGCCGTCGTATCATTACACTTATGAAAACAGGAGTCTCCAATCCCCCTTTTATGAACATGTGAATTTGACATAACCTACTGTGCACTTGCTTCCAAACGTTCCTAGACACGAATGTCAAGTCGAGCATATTGAATCGGCTTAATGCGAAACGTTTGTGTTGATGTGAAATTCAACGGAACTCCTCCTGGGACTTGCAAAGAGTGAGCAGCGAATTGATTATGGGCCACCAGACCAACGACCGCCAATCCAATTGTTGACAAAATGCCTTTGGCGGTGTTCACAACTTTAAAAAAGTTCCAAGTCTAAAAGAAGTTTCAACCAAAAGAGGATAAAAATGGAAACAAATATTAAAGTCCTTCTCTTTGAACGGGATCAAAGGTCTAATTATTTCAGTTTTAATTACAACTCGTAAGAAAGCATCTTAAAGGTAACACCTTTCCTTAATCCAAATTAATTACTGAGCACACACCTTTGTGCACAAAAACCGACCTCTGCCCAATCACCCTGTATCCAGACCACCTGATGAGAATGAACCCAGCTTAGCGTTACCAGCTGAAAAACGAATTCACAAAAACCAGCAAAAAAAGGCACCAACAGCAAGTTATGTATGTCCTAAATTAAAGTCGTACATCATGCCCGAAACATTGCCATTTGCAGACCGAAAAATTCAAATGAAAAACAAATAACCGTGCCAACATTCATTTCGAGCCATCAGGGAGGTCCGTGTCCTTTCCAATAAAACACTCCTCCTGACACAGCGAAAGAGATTCCCCCAAAAAAAAAAAACAAAACAAAACTAACGGCAACCAAATCAAGCCAACACACGGAAAATCGAATGCAGATTTCATGAAAATGAAATGAAAATCGATAGCTATCGCTCTCTGGGGAATCCGCGCTGTAATTCCCTCAAAAGCCCCATTTTGCAAAACAACAACAACAAAAAAACTCGATGCACTGCATCGGGACATCGCGTTCTGCCAGAAGACATGGTTCGCAGTTTGCAGCCTTTTACCCGCTTATTGGGAAAGTTTTTTTTTTCTTTTTTTTTGTAATGGAACTTTCATTGATACTCCGGTTTTCGGAGGAGGTTTTAATTTCCGTGGAAGATTACAGCACGAGCTTTTTTTTGGCTGTCAGCTTGTTTGTGGAATAATTATGCAACGAAAAAAAGGGATCACGGCGAACAGGCTTACGGGATGAATGCAGGCAACAACTTGTGAATAATATAAGGACATGCAAATGTTGCTTATTCGCCCTAAGCCGGATTTTCGGGAAAAAATATGAGGTACGACGCATGGGGCTTCAGTGAGTTGGAATAAGGATGTCTTTGATGACAACTCGTGAATGGAAGCTTTGATTAAGGGATCACACAGTTTTTGGTTAATTATGAATAATCGTGGTCCTCAATCCAGTTCGGAAAGGCAGTTCACAGTTCACAGGGAATTATGTGTCCAGAAAAGAGATAGTTGAGGTTGAAAGGCTTGATGCAAAATGTCCATCTTCATTCACAGATGGAATATTCCCATTTGGCATCACTGAGACGTCATTCATTTTGACAGAATAGGGAAGTTGTCTATTGATGATGTGCTAGCCAGTTGACAACGGAAACAGTCAAGCCGATTCATGTACAATATCTAGAGTTACGGTTTGAATATTCTAATTTGGCATCATTGAGATGGTATCTGTTTTGACAAAATAAGGAAAGTGGTCCATTGATGATGTGCCAGCCTATTGACAACGAAAAAGGTTAAGACGAATCATTTACAATTTCTAGTGTAATCTACATTCGGGTCTAAATATTCACTTTGGCAGTTAGGGCGAATTGTGTACAATATATTGGCATCACTGAGATGTAATCCATTTTGAGAGAAAAGTAAAAGTTGTCGATTCATAAAAATCAAGACCTATCATATCATAATATAATCTAATCAACATTTCACTCAATATATTCCTATTTGGCATCACTAACATGTCATCCATTTTGACAGAATAATAGAAGTTGTCCATTGGCGATGTGATAGCCTGTTGACAACGAATCATGTACAATGCCTAATGTAATCTACATTCGGGTTTAAATATTCACTTGGCATCACTGAGATGTCATCCATTTTGAAAGAAAATCGAAATTCGTCTATTATTTATATACTGGCGTGTTGACAACAAGACAAATCATGTACAGTATTTAACGTCATCCACATAAGGGGTGGAGAATGCTAACTTGGCATCACTGAGATGTTATTAATTTTGGGCGAAAAGCAAAAGTTGTCCTGCCAGCCTGTTGACAACGTACAAAATCAAGACGTATCATGTACAATATATAATGTAATCAACATTACAGTCAGAATATTCTTACTTGGCATCACTGTAACACCATCCATTTTGACAGAATAAAAGGCTGTCCATTGATGATGTGATATCCTGCTGACAACAAGAAAAGACAAGACGAATCATGTACAGTAATCAGCGTTATCCACATAAGGGGTGGAAAATTCCAACTTGGCATCACTGAGACGTCATTCATTTTGGGCGAAAAGCTAAAGTTGTCGATCACTGACATGTCATCCTTCTTGACAGAATAATAAAAGTTGTGCATTGGTGATGTGATAGCCTGTTGACAACGAAAAAGGCCAAGACAAATCATGTACAATCCCTAATGTAATCTACATTTGGGCTTAAATATTGACGTTGGCATCACTGAGATGTCATCCATTTTGAAAAAAAAGCGAAATTTGTCTATTATTTATGTACTGGCCTGTTGACAACGAAAAAAGGCAAGACAAATCATGAACATTATCCACATTAGGGGTGGAAAATTTGGCATCACTGAAATGTCATTAATTTTGGGCGAAAAGCAAAAGTTGTGCATTGATGATGTGCTAGCCTGCTGACAACGAAACGAATCATCTCCATTTGCGTTAGAATTTTCCTACTAGGCATCACTGAACGTCATCAGAATAAGATTGAACCGTACATTTTGAGAAGCAGGAGTCGAATTCCAGTTCATTTGACTTGGTTGCCAATGTCCGGCGCTATGTCACTGCAGATGTGAACATTTTATTGAATATAATGTGTCTTCTTGTCGTGTCCCCAAATAAAACATGAAGCCATTAAACTTTATAACCACAGATACGTACTTTGTCGTCAATGAATTGATGTGCTTGTTACGTTTTCAACTCGAATAGCACCGCCGACCGTCAAACAACATGAAACCATTGCCTGCTCTTGACTCGCATGCCTGATGTAGCGAAAAGTTCACGGATGCTATGAATTATTTATCGATATCATTCGCTTCTCATATTTGAACTTGTCACGCACCAAACTCAGCCACGAATTTCTTTTTATAGAACTCGATTCATGCTCACTTTGATCTTCGATTCAATTGTGTGACAAATTTCAGTTGAAAATTCTCCAAAAATACATGACGTTGGTTAGAAAAGCTTGATTCATCATTCAGTACACCTTTTCACTGAAATTCGCACATCTGTTTCGCCCCACTATCGGGTCACAAACACAAATCTCTTGTTGGTGTACACACAAAGTCAAAAGACCTCATGCCCGTCACACACATCTGTTGGTCGTCTCTAATCTTCACAAAACCATATTTATCTTCAAAAAAAGTGATAAATGACACAATTTCTTATCTCATCGGCTGCGAGTGAAACTTTTCTCCAGGCAGTAAATCAGTAAACCGATTTCTCAACTGCGATTCAGCTTTAAGAAGGCCCCACAATAAATTTGCCTTTAAATGATGTCATTAGTCGTTCATAGGCCGTGAAACAAGACGCCACTTTAAGTGACCAAAATCTCGAAATCCTCCGTGTGCGGCGGCAATTCGTTACGTTCAATTAATTTCAAATCCATTTGAATCTATTTAAATTAACCCTTTGCACAGGGCACGTAATATTTTGTGGTTATTTGTCAATGAGAGTGTTTTCAACCAAATTGCGCGTTCATCGTGTCGGCCTTTAACTTAATTTGAACTGATGCGTGTTGCTTGGTTTTGAGAAGTAAGCATATCGGCTAATTAATTGTTGGCTACTTTAAGCTGCCTTAAGGCCTAAGAGGTCGTTAATATCAAATTTCAACATTGACCTTATTGTTGTTTATGTAAGATTTTAATTGAATATCAAAGAGCATTTTGATTGATTGATTTGCTTGGTTATTTTTTTTAATCAAATTTCTGTTTTCACTTTCGAACATATTTCCCTCGTCAGCAGTTTTTGCGATGCCGAAATGGTGATCGATAATTTTTTGCACCGTTAAATATTTGCGTTGTTTTAGTCGAGATTAAATTGTCTGTTACTCGGAGAAGCTCAACGTGACATGAAATATTGTCGTCACCTTTTTGTGGATGACATCCAGTGGCTATGCTGATTTTGACATAAAATTTATCCCGACTGTTCCAGAACAATTTTTTGTGTTCAACACATTCCTTTGATTTTTGATTTTCCTGTCAGATTACAAACAGTCAACTTCGAAAGTGAGTGTACACTCATTAAACTAAAAGTTTGTCCTCTAAATTATCTTCGCCAAATGTTGATACCTCAAATTAAAGATCTGAGATCATGCCTCAAAATACGCAATATTTTCTTTAACATAACGGTACCTAAACATAAATCAGTTAATATATTTCAAAGATAAAGTGGCAGCAAAAGTGAATGTGCATCTAATTGCATCGGTGATTGTAGGACAAGACGGCCTTTTGTCGATCTAAAATATAATGGCAAAATTATTGCACCATAAAAGCTGGTACATTGTGCTACTTTAGAGAAAAGATCAATAGTCTTAGAATAAAGCAATGCTGCCAGTTTGTGCTAAATTTACCTTTTCAAGGGATATTCCAAATCTCATTCCAAACACTTGGTAAAAAGCTATTTTCATACAAAAAAGGATGAATTTCTTCTAAAACAAATATCCCTCCGTTTGTTTGTGTTCTCTAACAAATCTATGGCTGGAATACCCTGAGTTCGAGGAATGGCTGAAACTTGTGCCATAAAAAAGCGAGCTACAGAGCTAAGAAGCAGACAGTTTTAATGCAACAAAATAAGATGATCATTCGGTTACCCCTTTAAAAACAATATTTATAAATTCCGACTTTGAAAAAAAATTTTACCTCACTATAGCTAAAATTTTTTGGAAGTGGTAAATTTTGAGTGATATATTAATTTTTCTTCTCCAACGTGGTAAATTTTACTTAAAACTACTGGCAGCACTGCAATAAATTCTGGAAATTAATTTATTTATCAAAATTGCCAACGGAAACATCGATTGAAACGCGTAAAATTGTTTCAGAGCTTTAATTTATGGGTATTCATGCATCGATCCATACGCACTAAACTTTCATGACTAGGTTCAAATCACAGAAGAATTTAAAACAAAAAATTGTTCGCGGCTCCACCTCTTTAGAGTCACTGACAATGCTCAAACAGTATAGTAAGTGTCTAAACAAAAGCTTCTTAATCTCGCCGTTGGGAGTCTGCAATACTCATGAGAGAAGAGTAGGACGCAGAAAAGAAATTTGCATGTCAGAATTATTCCAGCAACATTTTTTATCAAGATCGCTTTTTTGGGGATTACATTTGGAACCAAAGGGGCTGTCGAACCATACCGCCATCTTGAGTACATTTTCGTTTCTTTTCGAAAAAGTTGTATCCAATCTTGAACCTTATCAATGTCTCAATAGAGGTGTAAGTAAAAGTCGATGTTTTGACCCAGATTCGAATCACGGATTTTCGGAACAGGAGTCAAATCACTTAGGTAGGTAGGTGGAAGTGACTTAAAGAGTGCACTTACACCAGGGTTGGTCCTTGTTCCGCCACATAGATTGAAACATGGATCAATCCATTTATCCATTCGGATCTCTCGATAAGGCGTAGAAGATTGCTAATGTATGCCTCACTGAGATCACAGATGCTCTCGAAGAAGTATCTCGAAGAAGGCCCCCAAAACTGTCGTCGAGATCTGAAAGTCTAGTGCATATAGGTCGACGCATATTTTACTAGCCCATTTGGATAATACGGAATGGAAGTTTATAATACGGAATGGAAGTTTTACAGTAAGTCCCTTCGGAATGAGAGGCATTTTTTCCGATATTGCTACTAGAGGTGTGACGGATATCCGGCAAGTATTCGGTATCCGGCCTATCCGGCTTCTTTTATAATATCCGGCCGGAGCCGAAAAGTCTTTTGATATCCGCCCGAATACCGGATAGCCGTTTTTTCAGTAAAAAAAACAATTTAATATTGGAAGTTTACTAAAGCCAAATTATGATGAATGAAAATTAGTTTTCTGCATTCAGGGGTAATAATTTATTACGTTTGTTTTCGTATACGATGCAAGCTTCAGAAAAGAGTCTCTTACTGTATACACTGCTACATGGAGATGAAAAATAAGTTCTGGCAAATTTGAGCAAAATTCCATTTACTGACCACCAAGCCCAAGGGTCACTATTCCTAGCTGCAGGCCGAATATTCGGTATCCGGCCAAATCACTATTCGGTACAACACTAATTGCTACCTTGCACCCTGCTTCTTCCACAAATGACAGTTGTTCACCTACCACGCTACGGCGACTCAGGTTACATTTTCTTCGGATTTTTCAAAATTGTATAAGTCCAAAACCTTATGAAATTCAAAAATTTGCTGTGACTACTGACCGTTTACTTGTTTAAAATATTAACCTTGATGAATACCTTGATGAATGAAATGTCAACGTCTGCGGCGAGTTCGCACATTCCAGCTTTGACTGCTTTTGGTACGCGTAAAATCATTTTAACAAACATTTTACGTCAATAAGCGGCACCTTAAATATGTTAAATCAAAATGTTAAATAAATCAAACACACAGATGTCAAAAAGTCAGGGTTGTATTTAACACGCAAATCCCAACGTTGCGTTCACGCGACTTATATTATTTGCTGGAAAGTTTTGTGAAATAAAAGACAATTTTTTATTGAGTACCGCTGTCTTCAGCTTGACTGCACACTCTTTGATGTCCAACAACTAATACAACCGATTTGATGACATTCGGTTGGTTTTATAATGTCAAATTGATTACCTTAGTATTTCTCAATTTCAATTCGGAGGTAACCGATTTTGTTGGCTTAGCACTTTTCGGTTCATTTGCCTTTTTCGCATTTTGCTAAGGCGAAAGTTCCATCTTGCATTTTCGTTATTGCTTTCGGTAGGTGGTACGTAACTCGCGTTCATTCTGTGACAGGCTTTTTGACAGTTGTGTGTTTGATTAATTTAATATTATTTATTATTAATAATTCATAATTTCAGGAATACATGTTCAATGAATAGAATCGAACGTTAAAACGCAAAAAAACTAAAAATTTAAACTTTTGACTTAAAACAATAAAAACTGCACGAGTTGCTTATTTTGATTTACAAAATTGAGGTTGCTGCGTTTTGGTATAAAATCCTCGTAAACTCGATCGTCGATGTACTTACTAATATCCGTCAATGTCCGATTGTGCGAACTCGATCACACAGCTGTCCAAAAATCGTTCATATTAAAGAGTAGCTCTACTTGAAACCTTCTGCTCAGATTTACGATATTACGATATGTGCCTAAGCTAACGCGCCAGGGGCTATTTCGACTTATTCGATGTTAACACAGTCTTTTCTACTTAAACTCTCAAAGCCTGAATGCGGTGTTCCGATTTGAGTCTTGTTTGCTTGCACTACGCTGTCCTTTTCTTCATGTCAGAGTAGGATGACCAGATCCATGAGCATAAGAAAGAGGACACCTTCAACAGTCTGAAATAAAAATTAAAGATCCACTTCTTTTGACATTTGAAAGCACACACGAATACGGTAAACAAACGGTGTATTTACTTTTAAACAGGAAAACATACAGCGCCTCACAAAAGTATTCGGAATTATGTTTTTTTTCCTGGATTTTAGTATTGTTAATCAACAAATAATAAAAATAAAAATAAAATAGTTTCAATTTAACATTTATTCTCTGTTAACAATAAGTCAGAAAAAATATTGCATGCTTTCTGTCTGCAACAACAACAAAATGCAACATATTTCGATCCAGGAAAAAAACATTATTCCGAATATTTTTGGAAGGCACTGTAGGAATAAAATGAGCTGCCAAATGAGTGGGTGTGTTCAGACGACTGTTAAAAAAAAAAAACACAAAAAATGGCGTTGTGTTCAGAAGCGAATGAGTTTAGGTACACATATATTTTAGGTCGTGTTCGCACCAGAAAGGTGCAGAAAAAGTTGTGTTTCTAAATCAGTGTTGAAAAAAAAGTTTTGTTGTAGTTTTGTGATGTCGAAAAATTTAGATAACTGAGAAAACGGAAAAGAGGACAAATTGCACGTTTTTCCAAAAAGATACCGGACATCTTTTTCTGTGAGGCAAAAAGTGGACATGTCCTCTTAAAAGAGGACTTTCTGGTCAGCCTAAGTCAGAGTCACAATGGTATTAGATGCCATTTGCAAAACGGAGATTAACTTAAAGACACTTTTGTGCGACCTTGTGCACATATCAGACCAGATCCGGACTATCAGTGATTTCTTAAATCGATGAACATTGCGGAAGGCGACCACTACTCTCGTTTGATGTGAGATAAAGTGTTAAAATTTTGAATGCCATTGCCTCAATGATTCCATGAGAATGTCAAGCGAATAACCAGAAATAGTCTGACGAAACATATTCGTTGCTGAATAATGCAAATATGCTGAAATTTAAATTTCCCCAATGATTTGTTGTTCATTGATAGAATCCGCAATCAACACACGAGCAGAAGAAAGAAAAGAACTCAAAGCAACAGTCCCACTTCCCGCATTCACTTTAAAGAGCCCCGTGTCTTTATGCATCCGAAATGTTCCATTAAAATTCAATCATAATCACAAGTCGATTTTCCAAATGTGATTGCTGAACTATGCACATGTACTCGTACGTCTACATCTCGGTAATCTGGCGTGCTTTTTGAGAATACGAATGGATACGCATATCGCATATCGCAATTAATTGCCCACTTAACGGGCTTATTTCTATAAATCAGTTATCAGCACATTGTCAGTAAATCGCTCGCGAATTCGACAAAATGAGAATCAATTTCCGATTTAATTTCCACTCACCAGACACACACACGCACTAGACGCAGTACACAATTAACAGCTGCCATAGTTTGTGCGCACATCGAGTGTGATATACGAACGGATGTGTACGGGGATGAATGAATTCTTAACATTCTAACGTTAATCACTGGTTTGACTCATCAATTTATGCTCGGTACATAGCCGATACGAAATTGTATTGCCAACACAGGCGACTGTATCAAAGTTCGTTGGTGTTTACTGGGTTTCCTCATACTTTACATTCTCTGTTGACACACTCACACAGCACCAGCCAGCAGCGAAAACCTGAATGCCCGTATCGATTGTTTGCTTCTGTCTCTGTCGCTGATACCAGCAGCCCTCGTTTCGAAACGTTCCCATTGACTATCAAGGTCGTCTGTTTAATGTTCAATGAATGTCGTTAAAATCCGAAAAAAACAAACAAACAACCAGACTTTTCTTCGACTCTGATCGTTCATTTGGTTGAGACGTTTTTGCGGGCAGATCGCGAACCTCAATCGTGCTGCTGAACTGCACGGATTAACAACGCATTTGTCTCCCCTTGTCCCCTCTGCAGTTAGTGAGTGTCATTCGATTTGAACACAACAAAAGATACTCATCCATCCAAACGTTTTCTTTTCGTTTTCTTGCAGAATCTCCAAATCGCTATTTCGAGAGTGACGTCAACATTCACTATAAGACACCAATTCGTTATGAGAACAAGGAGCCGATACCAGAGGAAGAGTTGGCCATACGTCAAGCGGAACTGATGCAGAAGCTATACCAGGAGGAGCGACGACGTAAATATCTACAGGAACTGCAAGACATGAATTCAAGACGTCATACGGATAATTTTACACCATCGCAAAAGTCACCGATACCATTGAATCGCTACGATGACTTCAACTCAGACTTGGCGCCAAAATCACCGAACAGTTCAAACTACCCGAAGACGGTCGCCCGTGCACTGTACAACTTCCAAGGACAGACAGCAAGGTGAGTCAAGGATTCATTCTTATTTTCTCCTTCGTGTTGCATTCTTAGCTATTAACTTAGCGGAAGTGTTGACGTTGGGGGCTGCACCTAACGGTGGAGGGCGCGACCATATTTTAGTGCTTGCAATTTATCGACAGGGGATTATGTCGGGTGTTGTGATGCCTGTGGCATGTCATTAACTCCCTTTCCAGATTTGGATGGAGGCCAATATGACGGTAACACGCAAGGTAATGACCATGTGCAGCCCCGGGGCTAATCGGTCGATCTAAGGGAAGGCGACTTTGCCTAGCAGTGCACTGTCTTGATTATGCCTTCGGGTGGTAATTGGGTCATGGATTTCGTCGTATTTATAACTTCATTGACAGCACAGATGACTCCTGCTGAACCCTGTAATCAGTTCTTGTCGTGTCCGTGAGTGACTTCGGTTTGCAAAGCGAATCAGTGACGTACGACCAGCGTATATGGGCGTTGATTAGGTAAACAAATGAGCTGTCAAGGCTATTTTTGTCATTTGCTGTCCGAGAATAGAATTGAAAAGCCGTGAAGAGAAGTGAACTCACCACAGCGCAGTCAACGGAAACATATGAAGGATTGTGCGTCAGAGAGTCGACATCGACTGTGTGCAAGGGTGCACAACCTTGATAGTTGGATCAGGTTATCAGGCTAGAGACGTCTGTTTGTTGCGCACAGGCTTTGTGAGTGCTCGATTGTTGTGTTACTAATAATGTGTGCAAGCAATGGACGGAAAGTAATGTTTCGTTTTTTCAAAATTGGCTAATTGGAAGACTAACTTGAGAATTTTGAACATTGATGTACATTCAAGGACACTTCCGTCACTTGAGAAGTCTTTTCCTGCGCAAGACAGTCCTCCATAACCATCCATCCTCAATCAATGTTCCAGGTCATGCACATGGATTACTTAACTTTGAGTCAATAGAAAAATTCAGTTTTCTTCCCGTACCTCTTTTCCCTCGAACTTCATGACTGGGATTTGAAGTCGTTTTTGGAATAGAATATTTCTCTGTATAAAGCTGACGTACAACATCTTGTTGGATTCCAATCCCGTTGCATCTTCTTCTCCATTTGCACTTAACTAAAATGGAACTGAATATTCCAGGAAACATACACTCGAAAGTATTCCCTATTCTCGAAAGTATTTCTCTAGAATCCATTACATGGAATTTGTTATCGCTTTCATTTTACGTCTGACCCCATTTCATTCCCCAGCCAGGATTGAAATCAGCTTAAAACGTTCAGCTATTTCTCAGATTTCAACAGAATTTCATACTAACTCAAAGACGGAGTCAGTCTTATGGCGTGTTTCGAGGAGATTAGTTCGTTGTATTTTTTTCACGGTGCGCCATCTTTTATGTCGATATGTAATAATAATAGTGGCGGCGCAACAGTCTGAGGTGGACCTGGGCTTAGCTTCTCAGCAACCACTCATGTTGTGCGTGCTATTGTTCTGTCACGAGCGGAGGCGACCTACAGTTTAATGCCGACTTCGAACGGCGAGATTGATAAGCTTTTTCTAGACAGTTATACTCTTTGAGCATTGTCAGTGACTCGAAAGAGGTGGAGCCCTGAAAAAATGTTTTTTTTCGAGATTCGAGCTAACGACCTCGAGCATAGGAGTCGACGCACCTACCCACTACGCCACGGCGCCCACTTTCCAGACCACTTGCAGACCCTACGGCTTTTTTATTTGGCTGCCAGCGCTTAAAGCTAAAGCTCTGTCTTTGGAACAGTATGGTTCGATTTATGTAATATCACAACGAACCCATATGGAGTCTAAGTGGGTCACATTTGGTTGAAACCCAAATGGAGTCTAAGTGGGTCACCAGACTTCTCATCACAATCACGTAAGCTAACACCTCAGATGAGTCTCTAATTAGTGTGATTGTTATGAAATCTTCCGTATATGCAAAGGACTTATTTGTGGTATCTATTGTTTTTGAGTGCTGTTGACACCCTGTTAAATGCTCTTTCCCTTTTTTGCTGATGACGTGATCCAGTCCTAAGCCGTTGTGCGCGTGATAATCTGTTTTTAAAGCAGTAAGCGTTGAAGTGTGCAAAATTTCCGGTGCTCTTTTTAATACAGCACCATAACGACATGCCTTATGTGCGCATTGAATAATAAAAGCTTAATAATGTCTATAAATGCTTGTAGACAGTGTAAAGCGTTTTCCATACAAGCAGTACATATTTCTGCACGTGGTTAGAATTTGAAGTTATTCTTAGAGGCGTTTGCTACTTCTTATACTTCTGAATTTTATTATAATTTTGTTGGGAACAATTTTATGCAAGAGAATTCCTGAATAAGAAATAGTTTGCCTCAAGGTTTCAAGACTGATGAGAACCTTAAAAATGAATTACTTATAATGAATAAAATTAAGTTTATATTGTGAAGTTAACCTCTTTTTAACAAAAACTATCTTGAAATATTATTATCGTGGGCTGGGTTCGGAAGTCTACAGAGATTTATCTATCTAGACAAAATGTGAAGAATTATTGAACGAACCAATGATGTCCCAAAGCTAAATTTCATTGGAAAATCGTAAGTGCAATAGTTACAGAAAACAAAATCCGTCCAAGATCCGGGAAAGACATGTGTTTATGGAGTACCACAAGGATCTAAATTGGGACCTTCTTTATTCCTATTTTGTGTGAATTATTAACTTTTTCATTCCCTTTTCGAACATCTCAGGTGTTATCGCGATGATTTTGGCACGATTGTTTGCCTTGAACTCGTTATTGATCTGAGGCATGCAGGCGTACACTTTACTTTACAAATAACCCCACAAACTGAAGTCCGAATGTGTCAAATCTGAAGATCTGAGTAGTTAGCCAATGTCGGTTTTTTTTGACAGCACACGTCCAGGGAATTTGGGCATGCGTCTTATTGAAACAAGGCATTTTTCTTACACATTTTTGGGCAAACTGAATGAACCAACATTGAGCCATATGGACTCCCATCGCGTTCGCGAAAATGGCCCAATGATGGTTTTGGTGCAAACGCCGGCCAAAAAAGTCATGCAATTCTGTTTCATGGATCTCGTATTGATTCTTCGTTCCCCAAATGCGGCAATTTTGCTTGTCAACGGCGGTAGAGAGTGTGAAATGAGTCTCGTCGATCATCAAAATTTGCTTCCAATAAACTGGGCAAGTGCGAGTTGAACTCGCACGGGGAAGGTTCCGTCGCATAATATTGATGGATGATTTCTGAATATCAAACGACGTTTCCAAACTATTTCAGTTGAATTTTCTTCTAACTTCAACCCAAATCAACCATTTATTCATACATTCATACATCCAAACAAACAAGCATTCATCCATACATATATGTACCTATACCTCTATCGAAGTTTATCCAACACAGATAAACTTCCTTCCATCATACACATTCCTAATCACTGCTCATGCCTGTGTTCATTTCTGTTGGGCATTTAGGGGTTGAGATCTAAAAGATAACACTCATCAACGAATAGAGTGGCCGAACACAGCATGAAATTTGTGTGTGAAAATAAAAATATTTATCACTTTAAATCTTAGATATCTCAAAATTTCAACATACATCGATATTTTGAAATTTATCATTTCTTAATGTTTACGCTGAGGTCTTCAAAACTGCGTTTTCGGATCTTCAAAATTCGCATATCTATGATTGACCGTTTTTGGCTAATATCTCGAACACTATTAAGGCCAGAATGCTCGAAATTGTTTTAAATGAAAGTACTCAATGAAGCCAAGTTGATTGTGATTTTTTCAGATTTTTAAACACTTTGGTTTAGAAATGGCATGGGGGGATGCATTAAAAAAACTTTGGAGCTCCATATTTTCCAAACGGTACTTTGGATCAAAAACTGTTGAAGCAAACCTCTACCTCATTTCAAAAGATCTGTCGATTGATATATATTTCGATGGGGTGCGACAATGTTTCAAAATTAATGGCAACTTCACCTGTACTGAAGCCACCCCCACATGGCCCCACTTTTTAAATTTGGGTGCATGAGCAATGACATCTAGGCCTGAAGTACCTAATTCCTAATTTCATGCCGATATCTTTGTAAACTTCGGAGATAAAAAAGTGTGACAGACACGACGGACGGACGGACGGACACACCGAAATTATAAAGGTTCCGTTTTTGTAGACGGAACCTTAAAAACTACTATCCGGTATTCGGACGGATATCAAAAGACTATTCGGCTCCGACCGGATAGTAAAAAAGAAGCCGGATAGGCCGAATACCGAATACTTGCCGGATATCTGTCACACTTCTAATTTTCAATGTACAGCGTCACTATTTCGGCCTATTGTTTCGGTATGAACCGATTTAAAAACATGTGTACCCAAGTCAATCGGTTGATAAATTCGAATGTTATTCAATGTTTACATATCGACATATATTGTGGGCGCGTGGCAGTGTGGGTTCGTGCGTTCATGCGCACTAAACTTTCAAATCTAGGTTCAAATCAAAATTCAGACAAACAATTTTTCAAAAAAATTGTTTACGGCACCACCTCTTTCGAGTCGCTGACAATGCTCAAAGAGTATAACTGTCTAGAAAAAGCTTCTCAATCTCGCCGTTCGGAGTCGGCATTAAGCAGTAGGTCCCCTCCACTCGTGAGAGAACGCACAACACGAGTGGTTGCTGAGAAGCTAGACCCAGGTCCACCTCGGACTGTAGCGCCGCCATTATTATTATTATTATTAGGGTCTGCAATATGCATCCAGTTTGCCATTCTCAGTTGCAGTCCCCGCTTGGGTCCGAGAGGCTTCTGGTTGTTGTGAAAAAAATTACACGGGTGATGAAACGTCACCGAATCTTCGCGCTGCGAATTCGGAACTGCTTCAGCGAACTTAATCCCTCTTACGCCGTCCAACTCATTTATCAAAGAAGCTACTGGCAAAAAGTTAAGAATTCCGTCACAGTTTTGGAAAATATTGATAATTAACAATATTGACCAGCAATTAAATGCTGAACATCAGGCGTGTAAACACGGAGAAAAGGATCCTAAAGGAAATGTCCTCAAAAAACATTCTGACCTTGTTCATCACTCAATTCAATTCTAAAATCAATATTTCCCCGACGCTCTTGACTGTCTTTTCCCAGTTCAACCCTTCCAATCTCTCAAAAACAATGATACCCACAGTCTCACCGCCTCAAATACCCAAAACACACCACAAGATTGTGTTTATTTCCGACGAAAATGGCATTTAAATCCCCTTCACGACCATAATAACCATCAGATGGATTTGAAAATCAACCAACCTTCTCATAGATTCCAATAAATCCGTCCATAAATACCGGTCTGCCATCCGAACGGAAGTCAACCACTTTCTTTTTCCACTTCCACCCCATCAATGATCCATAAAACATAAATTATAACATAATCCAACCCAGCCAACACAAGGAGCGCCCGAATAAAAAGACCGCCCAAAGAACAGCAACCGAATTCTTGCGGTGACACTGATTACATTGTCGGAGGAGATACTTCAAAGGATCAGTACAAATCATCGTTCGTTTGTTCGACATGTTTGTTTGTACTCCTCCACCATCACGGAGATGGTCTGTCTCGCAAGCATCCTTGCTGCGTTTAAGCATTTGCATAATTCAACGGCACCACTCATTTTGAAACGGGGTTAATGCTGCACTGGTGTGTGTGTGTGAAAGGAAGCTTCACTTTGGAGATTGGGCATGCCTTCGATAAGCAATATCCCGACCACCGCGTTCCCCGGCTGTTTTATGACATCTTGCCACACCTACATGCTTACGTACTCGAATATGTGGTATCCTTTCTCTTAACCGTTTCCATTTTTGTTTCTTTCCAGGGAGCTGACATTCAAAAAGGGTGACGTGATTTACATAAGGCGCCAAATAGACAAAAACTGGTACGAGGGCGAGCACAATGCGATGATCGGACTCTTGCCGTCAAATTATGTCGAGGTAAATGGAGTGAATTAAATCGAATCTTTTATTTTGTTGCTCGTTTCTTCCTTGTTCGTCCTTTTGGGAGGGATTTTATGTTTCTTTTTATTCTCCTGTTTGCACCCAGTGCAACTATCCTTTATTTCTTTTGGTTATTTTGTGTTCTGTACGTCCTTTGTCCTTTTGTGTCACATTACCGAACACAGCCCCTGGTTGCTTTTTGTGCCAGCAGCAGCCAGGAATACAGGAGTACAGCAATAACGAGGGAAATTGGCGAAAATCGTTTAAACTGCTTTAGGTTCGTCGGTGGCACTACTGCATGCTGGCCATTTGAGCGGGCTGAAGGCTGTGTCCTGAATGGCCTCCGGGGAATTGTATTGCTCGGCGTGAAATGCCGGGCTAGTTAATACAGCTAGACAGGCACTTTATCTGTGCAAATAAATAAGTATTACCGAGCTTTCTTTTCATTAAATCGCATCCTAAAGCAGTGGGGGTTGAATTATACTAATGCGCTCAGAGGGTGACAGCCTATTTGAAGCGAGGTGGATGGATGAATTTTTTAAAAGGTTTCAAATTTTGTAATGGTGTTGTGCAGGGATAGACTTGTACCATGAACTGGATTTATGGAATGCTGTCTGTGGAGGTTGTGATGCATAATTAGGCAGACGACAATCGCCAAGGAACGCCGTAAATTTGATTTGATTAGGTGCAACGATGGGTATCCTTCTGGAGACAAACAACATCCCCTTCAGTTATGTCTACAGGCGGCAGGAATGGGCGTTCTCCGGGGCGGTTAAGCATAGATAACAGTGAATATAAATTGAACTGCAAATAATTTAGGAAGGCACAACTTATTGAGTGGCGATATTTTGTCTTAATCTGCTGTAAAATTTCAACGTTCCTTTAACATTTGCTATCATTTCTTTCATGGAATTTAAAGAATTTTGGGTCTAGGTTAACATTTTAAGATAAAATTGAAATGACTGCAAATAATTTCATGCAAAATTCTTTGAATAAATATTACCATCGCGCTCTGACTTTGTCGCAGATGAATGTGCTATACGCACTTTCAATCAGAGTTTATAAATTCAATAGTTGAAACGATTTACTCTCGAACTTGTTGGAGCTCTTCCTTCAACTTTTTAATCGCGAATGATTCCACTTCTTCTTTGTATGGCGCTACAGTCCGGGGTGGCCTTAACCAAGACGGTTCTACTAGTATATACTTAAATTGTTATCCAACTCGTTCTAGATGGTTCGTGGGCGAGGCTGAAGTTTTGCTTGCAGTGCATGTTGTGAAAAGCGATGTTGAGTTGTCAATGCTCTAAATTTCTATTTCACAAACCTGATAAAAAGAGATACCGGCGGAGATTGGAAAGGAAGAGGTAATCGCCAGTTCGGCTAGGTTGCCTATGTCTGGAAGGAGGATCACTGCATTTGTATTGAAAGATCTCATCTCATCTCATCTCATCTTCAGTGACCCGCATTTTCCACTAAAGGGGTCGTGGGGGCAATGCATGCACGAGAGATCTCCAGGCCACACGATCCTCCGCCATCGGCTCTAACTCATCAGGAGCTATGCCCAAGCGCAACCAGGCGAGTTTTTGGACCTGGTCCAATCATCTCGTCCTGGGTCTGCCTAGCGGTCACCTACCTGATGGAATCGCATTCAAGGCACGCCTCGGAATTCGTGATGATGGGGACATTCGTGCCACGTGACCAAACCAACGAAGTACAGCCCTTTCCGTTCGAAGAAACAGCACGAAGAAATCTCACCTCGGCAGCTTGTATTCGCGATCTTATTCTTTCGGTCATTACCCAAATTTCATGACCATAGGTGAGAGTTGGACCATAGTTAGCGTTAAAAACCGCTAACTTGGCTTTGACGCCAAGCTCGGCCTTCCTGATTACAGATCGACCAAGCTGTTTCAAAATTGACCCAGCTTGACCAATCCTACAGGAAAGCTCAGCATTATTCCTCCCATCACTCGTGAAGAAGACCCCGAGATACTTAAACTTCTCCACCTGTTTCAATGGGACTCCACTAACATGTAGAGTGCATTGAACAGGGGTTCTGGAAATAACCATAACCTCGCATTTGTCCACGTTAACCTCCATCCCAGCATCAGCACATACGGCCACAAACCTATCTAGCGCGCGCTGGAGTTCTATCTGGGAGGATGTGAGGATGACTAACCCTCAACTCTCCCAATGTGAAACATTCCTCGCCTCGACTGCGCTGTAACATCCAGTCCATATATATAATGAAAAGGAGAGGTGACAAAACGCACCCTTGGCGAAGTCCAACGCCCACGGTGAAAGGTGTTGATTTACTACCGTTAACCCGAACACAGCTACTACAGTTTTTGTATAGAGACTGAATGGCCTTCAACAAAGAACCATCAATCCCATACTCCTGCAGAACACTCAAGAGTTTACCTCGAGGAACTCGTTCGTATGCCTTTTCCAAATCTACAAAACAACTGTAGATCGGTTTGGCGTACTCCCAAGCCTTCTCAAGTACCATTCTTAGAGTGAAAAGCTGGTCGGTTGTACTTCTACCGGGACGAAAACCGCACTGCTCATCTCCCATCCTGGATTCGACCATAGCTCTAGAACGCGCCTCCAACACCTTAGCATAGACTTTACCTGGGAGACTTAAAAGAGATATGCCCCTGTAGTAGGAGCACTCTTTTTTGTCCCCCTTTTTGAAGAGACGGACAATCAACCCAGTCTGCCAATCGCCAGTTGTCTCACCGCGTTCCCAAGCCACCTTAATGACACGAGAGAGCCATAAAACTCCCTCTTTACCCATAGCCTTAAGCATTTCTGGCCGGATTTCATCTACACCGGCGGATTTGCCAACTTTTAGTGATTCAATCGCCAAAATGATTTCCTCCACTGTTGGACTATTCTCCGCCCTACTCAAGACTACAGGTCTGTCACCC
Source organism: Myathropa florea (assembly GCA_930367185.1). NCBI lineage: Eukaryota > Metazoa > Arthropoda > Insecta > Diptera > Syrphidae > Myathropa > Myathropa florea. Next base: position 20,919,192 of record OV884003.1, read on the forward strand.
TCAGTGACCTGTTCGGGATTGAGCAGCTCCGCCATTATTATTATTATTTTTATTAATGTATTTCAATTAATATTTTAACTATCTTCCATTTTCAGATAATAACCAAAGACGGTGTCCGTCAACCACCAAAGAAACCATCCGAAGGCCAAGCACGTGCTAAGTACAACTTCCAAGCACAATCAGGCATTGAACTCTCCCTTAACAAGGGCGAACTTGTTACTCTCACACGGAGAGTAGATGACAATTGGTTTGAAGGTAAAATCGCCAATCGCAAGGGTATCTTCCCAGTCTCATATGTTGAGGTAAGATCCCACATAATGTCGCATTTCCAGATTAGTTAACGAACCGAATTGCATTTGGATTTGCAGGTCCTCGTCGACATCGGTGCCGATGATAGAGCCGGCCGAACACCAATAACACAATCCATGGTTACGCAGTCGTCATCGGTGCGGCCATCGTTGGACACCCTTCGCACAAATATAAACAATGAATTTAATAGCCTCACATCCAACGGTCAGCATCCGAATGGAATCCTCAAGGAAACAAGGACTCTCCATAAAACCGAAGTGCTTCACGTTGATACCAATACCGAGCCAGTTGCGTAAGTAAAACCGAACCGACAGTTTACGACGACTTTAATGACAGTCACATGGGATGCAGAATAACCACAGTCCGGTTGCTGACCAATGGTGTCCCCCAAAAACAAGCAAACAATACAACTGTCATTAAAGGATGCCCTAAGCAAAATAATTCGTGTACGAATCCGCTTACAGAGTACGGAAGCCGATATGAATTCCTTCGTAGGTCTCAGTGGATTCGGTTTTGTTCTTGTAAGCAGAGGGTGCGGGGCGTTGCTTTGCTCAGAACTTAAAGCTAAGTTGTGTACATATCTGCTGACTCAGATTCTTAGTGACGATGGAAATGACGACAATTGCATCAGTTGTACGCATTCTCCTTTTGTGGTCAATGACGTAGAGGAAGGGGTGTGAACTGGCGAAAGGGTCTATGGAGTTTTTGAAATAAATTTATAGTTGCCCACACTTTATGGGGTTTGATTGGACACAATTTGCTACGGTTCATGACATGAAGAGGAAAAACCGATTTTTAAGAGAAAACTCCTTGGGTTTGCCGAATGAGGCTTTTTCCATGCACACACACGGAAGATTTTTGTTTTTTTTCCAATCAAACATGAAGAAGTATAATTTTTTAGAAAGATCCGCTACGATGATGAGAATTGACTCCGCGTTTCGAAAATCATAATTTTACAACAGATTTTTTTTTTTCTTCGGAAGATTTTTGAAACACTACTGGAGCACTCAGACTCAAAACTGGTCCATTGTACTGCCAGGTAGCAACCTACTCCAGTGTCGTTAATTTGATCCCAACGGCAAATGATGACTGGACCAAATTCGATTTCATTGGGATTCGAACCTGGGATCCCTCGAACTTGGGGCAGGCACTTAACCAACTACACCATTCAGTCGTACTTCACAGCAGATACGATTGGAGTTAGATTAATGATTGCGAATCTGTTTACTTACTTTTTTACTTATTAGTCTAAAGATCTCTGCATGGCCTGAGCCTAAGCTGCCTTCCATCGGTGATGGTCCCGATCATGCTGCTTCCAGTAATCAAGACCAAGTTGTCTTTCGTCCGCGATCAATATGTCTTTATAACCGAGATTTGATATTCCTCCTCTTCTCGAAATCTGTGCGTACAGCTTGTCAAGATCCGGTACAATACGAGAGCAATCAATCTCGCAGCTAGGATCAATTACATCAAGACAATTTTGCAATTCAATTTAATCAACATTTTGGCCAAAATAACAAGTTTTTCAAGACAGAATTTAAACAGAGCAAATGCTTGTAACCATAAAGCTTAAAATATTGTTTGCAAGGCTGGATCGTTGAGCATGATGTTCCAAACTTGAACTTTCTTAGAAAGATTCATCTCGTTTAGCAGCGTCATCTGAAAATAGAAGCTTAGTACTTTGCTTGTTAATAATTTGATAATTTAACAACAATTCGTTTTTAAATGTTTTTCCAGTTAAAAAGACCCATTATGTCTTACAATCACCGATGCCATCAGATGTAGACTCACTTTTGACTCTTATTTTTAGTCATCTTTTGTTCTTTTAAATCAAATTAACATCTGGGTGTACCGTTATGTTGATTAAAATTGTCAATTTTAATTTAGAGGACAAATATTCATCTAATGACTTTTCACTCACTTCTGACGCTGACTGTATGTATACAGTGAACCAAAAAAGACGCCGTACAGTATTACATTTAAAGTTCATCATGCTGTATCTTCCAAACTGAAAAACCTAACAAAATGAAATGAAATGCAAATGACACTCCACATTATACAGATTTTTATTGTTTTTCTTAAAAAAAAGTTTAAGGAAAACTTTATATTTTGTATGATGCCCCTTAGCATCTAAAACCATTTGAATGCTCTTAGGCATCGAAAGCACCAAGGTTTTTGTAACGTACGGGGTTATAGTCTGCTATATCCTCTCAAGTCCTACAAAAAATCTACAGAAACGCAACCTTTATAATTTCGGTGTATCCGTCCGTCTGTCTATTGTGTCTATTACACATTTTTATCTTCGAAGTTTATGAAGATATCGGCATGAAATTTTGGAATTAAGTAGTCTAGGCCCAGATATCATTTTTCGTGCGTACAACTCGCACTTGCCCAATTTATTTTTTTCATGTGTGAAAATGATAATCTTTAAAATTTGTATACAGTGCCTCACAAAAGTATTCGGAATTATGTTTTTTTCCTGGATTTTAGTATTGTTGAACAACAAATAATTATTATAATTATAATAAAAAAAACAATTTCAATTCAATATTTTTTCTTCGTTAACAAAAAATCAGAAAAAATAATGCATTTTTTCTGTCTGCAACAACAACAAAATGCAACAAACTAGGATCCAGGAAAAAACATAATTCCGAATATTTTTCTGAGTCAGGCATTGTATCTCGAAATTTAAACACATATCGATATATTCATATTTATCATTTCTTAATGCTTGCGCTAAGGTCTACAAAACTGCGTTTTCATATCCTCAAAATTTGCATATCGATGGTTTACCGTTTTTGGCCAATATCTCCAACACTATTTGAGCCAAAATGCTCGAAATAATTTTAAGTGAAAGTACTCATGGAAGCCAAGTTTTTGTGATTTTTAAAACACTTTGGTTTAGAAATGACAGAGGGGGGACGCATTAAAACCGACTTTGGAGCTCCATATTTTTCAAACTATACTTTTGATAAAATAAAATTATTAATCGAACCTACCCTTCATTTCAAAAGATCTGTCGATTGCTATCAATCTATGGGGTGCGTCACAGTTTCAAGATCCATGAAAACTTAAATTTTACATTTTGGATTTGTGTGGATCAAATATGATTTTCAAACCTAAGGTACTCAATCTCAAAATTTCATGCGGATATCTTCATAAATGTAGGAGATAAAAAAGTGTGTCAGACACGACAGACGGACGGACGGACATACCGAAATTATAAAGATTCCGTTTTTGTAGATTGTTGTCTTTGATATTGAATTACTTGCCGAAGAGATATAGACTGCAGGTTCTAAGGTTCTAGTCGAGTCATCTTTAGTGAAGGTTATTCTTTGATGAGTGTATAGTTTTGGTTTTACCCTTATTTCCAGACTTTTCTATTCAAAACTTGTAACATCTTCGTTAACCGTTAGCAGACTCCCTAACTACGCAAGAAATTATAAAAACTTTTAGAATATCGTCCCCCTAGTATTGGGCATTGAGTTTCACATAATTTTTTTAAGACTCACTAATATCTTTACTATTTCATGTAATCAGTGATTGCGTTAATAAAGTGTCACCCTATGATGTAGATGTTGAATAAGAGAAACTGCAAACCACTTTTGACCCTAATCATACAGTACACAACCAACAATTAATCAAATAATATATTTTTTTACAGTTACCGTGCCTTATACAAGTATCGGCCACAGAACACGGATGAACTTGAGCTCCAAGAGGGTGACATCGTATTTGTTCTCGAAAAATGTGACGACGGCTGGTTCGTAGGTACATCACAGCGTAGTGGCTGTTTTGGAACCTTCCCAGGGAACTACGTCGAACGAGTATAAGCCACCAAAGGAAACCAATGATAAATAGTTATAACCAATATAACCCTTCCCCTTGAGCGTCAGTTTTTTCACATAAAACTGAAAATTATACATGAGCGTATGAATATTTTCTGAAGCAGCAAACTGTCTTCAGAATTATTTACTTAAATTTTATTTTGTTAACCGATAATACTATTATTATTGTAATTCTTATTTTTATTATTATTCTTTTCTGTTTAAAAGCAATTTACTTAATTTATTCGTTGTTGATTTTTGTTTAATGATTACTCATAATATGCTATAATATTTATTTAATTATTAATATTAGAGAAAAAGGAGGATGAAAATAAATAAATTTGTTTAGTTTTACCTATTGTTTGCGTTTACGTATGAAAAAGAAAATTAATTAACTTCGCCCCGTCATCAACCACACAGGATTGAGTTGAGGTTTTCATTTTGAAAAATAAAAGAAATTTCTTTTGTTTGATACTCGCACAAATGTTTAAACTAAACAAATCGAATAATTGATTTCAATTTGAAGTAGCAAAAAGATATGGTAGCAGACTAGAGTGTGGTGTTTATTGAAGCAAAAAAGAAGGTTTTAGTTTGAAACTACTAGTCATGATAATTTCCAAAAAAAAAAAGCAAAATACATACACCAGAAAACAAGAGAGAATGTTTCTTTTTTTCTTTTCATTCAAAAAATGTAAACACAACTGTGTGAACAAGAGCTGGAATCAAATTCTTGCCATAGATGAAAAAATCAAACAAAATAATTAAAATTGAACTTAGTAATAGACTCACTCTATAGTGCCTTTGATGATATTTTATAAATGAATCCGAAAGAGAATAAATTCAAAACCAAAGCAAAAATTTAGAGTAACTTCTGCAATGTCTTGTACACTTTTAAATGTAACATTTATCTGTTTGATTGGAAGCAATGATTAAGCGATTTTTTTTTTTTTAAAGATACTTTAACTACTACTACTACGATCGGTTTTAGTTTGAACTTCTCGTTATTCAAGTTTGAAATGAATTTGTAATTTTGTTGTAACACGCCATTTTCACAGCATAAATTCAATAATAAAATTAAAAATTATAGAATTGCATTATTTATCGTTTTTTTTACTAATTTCAGTCGAACCTTTTTAAAGTTTTACTGTTGAAGAGAACGAAACTGCTGCTGTTTTTTTAGCTTTTTTTTAACGATTTCCCTGAAATTCTTAAGCTAGAACGGCAATTTGCAACCACGTGGTATCATAATGGCTGAGTTCGTAAACGTCAACAAAAAGCGCAACACATAAGCATCAGTGCAACAATTTTTTGATGTTGCGATGCATCACGAGGCTTCAATTTTGTTGACGTTTTAAAATTTTGTGTTTCAATTGGATGTGGGAGCAGCTAAAGAGCAGACTTGGAAGGAGTTCGACGAGAAATTGGAAAGCGACCATAGATCTGCGAAAAAGATGTTCTGGCAAACTGGAAGGAAATTCAACACCATCGACGGAGTCAAATCCAAAGATGGCGTGTTGCTTTCCAATGAGGTGGACATCTTGCGCAGATGGGGCGAGCACTTTTCGGAGCTGCTCAATCCCGAACAGGTCACTGAGGGTGACAGGCCTGTAGTCTTGAGTAGGGCGGAGAATAGTCCAACAGTGGAGGAAGTCATTTTGGCGATTGAATCACTAAAAGTTGGCAAATCCGCCGGTATGGATGAAATCCGGCCAGAATTGCTTAAGGCTATGGGTAAAGAGGGAGTTTTATGGCTCACTCGTGTCAATAAGGTGGCTTGGGAACGCGGTGAGACACCTGGCAATTGGCAGACTGGGTTGAGGAGGACAAAAAAGAGTGCTCCAACTACAGGGGCATATTTCTTTTAAATCTCCCAGGTAAAGTCTACGCTAAGGTGTTGGAGGCGCGTTCTAGAGTTATGGTCGAATCCAGGATGGGAGATGAGCAGTGCGGTTTTCATCCCGGCGGAAGTACAACCGACCAGCTTTTCACTCTAAGAATGGTACTTGAGAAGGCTTGGGAGTACGCCAAACCGATCTACAGTTGTTTTGTCGATTTGGAAAAGGCATACGACCGAATTCCTCGAGGTAAACTCTGGAGTGTTCTGCAGGAGTATGGGATTGATGGTTCTTTGTTGAGGGCCATTCAGTCTCTATACACAAACTGTAGTAGCTGTGTTCGGGTTAACGGTAGTAAATCAACACCTTTCACCGTGGGCATTGGACTTCGCCAAGGGTGCGTTTTGTCACCTCTCCTTTTCATTATATATATGGACTGGATGTTACAGCGCAGTAGAGGCGAGGAATGTTTCACATTGGGAGAGTTGAGGGTAAGTCATCTTCTTTTTGCAGATGACTTAGTCATCCTCACATCCCCCCAGATAGAACTCCAGCGCGCGCTAGATAGGTTTGTGGCCGTATGTGCTGATGCCGGGATGGAGGTTAACGTGGACAAATGCGAGGTTATGGTTATTTCCAGAACCCCTGTTCAATGCACTCTACATGTTAGTGGAGTCCCATTGAAACAGGTGCAGAAGTTCAAATATCTCGGGGTCTTCTTCACGAGTGATGGGAGGAATAATGCTGAGCTTTCCTGTAGGATTGGTCAAGCTGGGTCAATTTTGAAACAGCTTGGTCGATCTGTAATCAGGAAGGTCGAGCTTGGCGTCAAAGCCAAGTTAGCGGTTTTTAACGCTAACTATGGTCCAACTCTCACCTATGGTCATGAAATTTGGGTAATGACCGAAATAATAAGATCGGGAATACAAGCTGCCGAGATGAGATTTGTCCGTGCTGTTGTGGGAATTACTCGCCGGGAGAGGGTGAGAAACACGACAGTGCGCGAGGAACTCAATGTTGGGCAGCTGCTTCTTCGAACGGAAAGGGCTGTACTTCGTTGGTTTGGTCACGTGGTACGAAAATCCCCATCATCACGACTTCCGAGGCGTGCCTTGAATGCGATTCCATCAGGTAGGCGACCGCTAGGCAGACCCAGGACGAGATGATTGGACCAGGTCCAAAAACTCACCAGGTTGCGCTTGGGCATAGCTCCTGATGAGTTAGAGTCGATGGCGGAGGATCGAGTGGCCTGGAGATCTCTCGTGCATGCATGGCCCCCGCGACCCCTGAAAATGAGATGAGATGAGATGAGATGAGACTATACGAGCTGTACAGCGACATCGACCTCCTCAAAGAACTGCGCATCAGTCGCTTAAAATGGCTAGGACATGTAGAGCGAATGGACACCAATGCACTGTTCCGCCGAGTTTTCGAATCTAACACAAAGCGACGACGCAGTAGAGGAAGATTTCACCTTAGGTGACGCTAACAATTTGAAGGGACTTCAACCAGCTTGGAGGGCGTAACTGCAGGCAGCTAGTTAAGGACCGTGCTAGCTTGAAAGGCTTTTTGGATGAGGCCTACTTCCATTCCGTACGTAGAGCCATGCTAAATTAAAAAGGACAAGGAACAATTGATGTCCATGAATGATGCTTCTTCTTCTTCTTAGGGCGCTACAGTCCGAGGTGAACCTGGGCCTCACTCAACATGCCTCTCCAGCCAGCACGATCTTTTGCCAACTGTCTCCAGTTTCGCACACCAAGCCGGCCGAGGTCCCTCTCGACTTGTGTGCGCCTCTTTGTACGTGGACGTCCTCTGTTGCGTTGTCTCACAGGCTCAGAGTCAAAGACTATCACTATCACAAGGAAATTACAAGCGTGAATCAATAGGTGCCTAAAATCTTACGGATTTTCTGTTCCAATCGTATCTCTCACGAACTCTTTTATCAGATAACCGGCCGGTAATCACCGTGAAACAAGGCAAGTGTCGGTGAATGATTGGTCATACGGAGTTTGGAGTTGTTTACAATTTCCATCAGGAGGTTACATAGAAACTTTACTGTAGGGTTAGCAAAGTACGAACAATTTGTACCCTTTTCTAATTTTTTTAACAATTTTCCCTCTGTCCGTGGATATAAATTCCATATACGGTTCATTTCTTTGCTTATGCGTAACTTTCACCCAGAACTAACGACATCTGTGAATGAAAGATCGTATCGCAAAGAATGGTAGAAATGAAACACAAGTCACAAGTTTAATTTAAATAAAGTATGAAAACGAATGTAAATTTGCATTTCTCTTAATTAATTTCATTTACATTTCACTAAATATCAAAACAAGAAAATTTCCACCACAATCTTTGACACAAACCACTCCAGCATCAGCTGTCACTTCCAGCACACGCCTTAGCATTTACGAACACACACCATTCAGTGGAACCGCTTCCATCAAAACAAAACCAAAAATCGACTTCATGTTTGCTCGCCGCTGCAATCAAACGGCGAATTCGGGGTGGAAAGTTATTAAAAAAAATGGCCGCAAGAATGTCAGACGTCGGTTGATCAATCTCCAACCATCGCGAGTGAGAAACTTATACTTTTTTTTTTTCTAATTTTTAACAAATTCCAGTGAAATAAAATCAATTATCCGAGTGAAAATATGTGCAAGTGGTGCTCCCTCAATCGATGCATTCAAGTGAAATCAAATATTTCCATTCGCAGACGTCGTAATAAGTGAATTTATTCAGTGAACTCAAGTGTGATTGTCTCAAAAAGTGAAGAAAAATCTATTCCTTGAGAGTGTTTTTTCTCATGTTTTCGCTATATGCATGATAAATAGGATAAGCAATTCAACCAGGAACCGAAGAAATTTCTCACAATGACGACGGGTAAGAGAAGAAATGAAAAAAAAACAGGAAAGAAAACTCAAGTCAACTATTGAGGTGGGCTTCTTAAAAGTTCATCAAACCTTGCTACAATTCTTTTTTCATCGTTTTTTTGTGGAGTCTCTCGGTTCCAATAGGCAAAAATACCAATTAGGCTGAAACTCCTTCCGCTGATGTGTGCGGCAGCGACAAACAGACGATCATACGCAGTAAATGGAATGAAGGTAGCAGTCAAACATGAGTGCGGGACGAAAGGGATGCTCCTCTTCGGGAGATCAACTTTGCAATTTGTTGTTTGCATTGCACGCGGTGTACAGCACTGGTGGTGGTCGCACCCCTTGATTACAATGCCACAATTTCTTCTCTTCTCTTTTTTTTCTTTAATAAACTTGCAAAAGCCACCACCAAGGTGTTTGCTCTTCCGCCAAAGGCATTCGCCCCGCACAACAAAGTGTTTCCCAGGTAGAAATGTAAATTTGCCTTGAGATTGTGGATTTATGTGGTATTTCTTGTTTGCTCTGCTGCATTCTGCTCGACGGTTAGTCATTTCTGCTGAAGAATATTGTGTACTCAAAAAACCGAAATTCTTCAACGAGAGAAATTTCATAAACAACCACAGCGACGAGGATTCTTATTACGGTGCATGGAAAATACGCGCATAACCTGAAGTCCTTTAGCGGCGAGAGAAAAAATTAATTTAATTTTTGGTCTAGCCCAAAATTGGCAGTCTGCCCTATCCCATACCATCTCGTCTGGACTGGATTTGTTGTTGGGTCTTTCCGGACGGAGCGGCTACAGCTACTACATTCCTTGTTTGTGACGTCATTCGAAGTTTATCCTTCCTGTGTGAGTGGTTTTCTTGTGAATTCTGGTCGCGTTTTCTCTCGTTGGCTGGATTGGTGCTTTGTTTTGAGGGACAATCGAATAGGAATTTCGGCAAAAGGCAAAGGGAAAGGGAAGGAGGAATGTTAGATACTTATCTTGTTTATTGTTGTATTGAAGTCATCGCAGATGATATGGGTAAGTATCGATGCGGTCAGGGTTATGACTGGAATATCTATGTATACGATTGTGGTTACTGGCTGTGCCTATACACGAGAGTGTTATGTGGCTGAGTTGTTTTTAATTTGCTCGCTAGGCTTATCTGCATAAGATATTCTTGTGTGTACCTTCTTGGTGCAGGAAATCGGAAGAGGTCTCTTCGAATGACTCAAGTTTCAGCGATTCAGGAATGAAGCAAGTATTGTGTTGATATTTTGTTTTCATAACGATATCGCCACTAGTTCGGCGTACAATAAGGTTATCAGTTCCGACTGGGAGCATGGGAATATCTTATTCGATTTTTTTTTAATGACGGGTGGGCATCTTGTGTCGTAATCGTAATCGAACCTACTCGTGTGAAAAAAAAAACGAAAACAAATCAGACTCAGACTACTGTCTCGTTGATTTTTTCCTCCTATTCGAAGAAACTTATATCACACCTCCTATCACCATAACTTATGAAGAATAGAAAAGCTTGTATGAATGACAGATTTTGTGCTTATATGAGATTGGCTGGCAATGTGCATTCGACGTTGAAGCAAGGATCTACTAGGTTTCATTTTAAGCCAACCGGCGTCCGTCGAATAACCAGGCCAAGGCTAGATCCTTCTATCTTTGATTTATGATATGAGCGCTTATAATAATAGTAATAATGGCGGCTCTACAGTCCGAGACGGACCTGGGCCTAGCTTCTCAGCAACCACTCTTGTTGTGCGTGCTATTGTTCTCTCACGAGTGGGCGCTTATATCAAACTTAATTTAACGCTTAATCAAAGGAGTACCGGACTAGAAGACGGGAGAGGAAGAGACTTCTACGCCTGAAGAAAAGGTCTCCTGCATCTTCCCAGCTCTAGGATATCGAAGAGTCTAGAGACAAAGATAAAATACGGGTCTATTACAAAAAAAAAAAAAAAAAACAACTGGCACCAGGTTTTGGGAAATGCACCCAGGCTCTTTGAAACTGCGAAGGTAGTTACTTAATCTCCAATATTGATGAAGTCGGTAAGCTATTCATAAGCTGAAGAACAACAAAGCCGCAGGTTCAAATGGCTTGCCATCAAAGCTCTTTAAGGCTGGCGGCAATGATCTGGAAGGGATAATGCACCAGATCATTTGTAAAATTTGTGAGGAGAATTTGTTTGCCCGACGACTGGAATACCAGCTCCATATGCCCCATCTGCAAAAAAGGTGATCCCACCTCTTGCAAAAACTATCGAGGTATATCCTTGCTTATTGTCGCGTACAAGATCCTATCCAGCGTATAGTGTAAGCGTCTAAAGCCGTTTTGCAACGCACTAATCGGCAGGTACCAAAGCGGCTTCCGGGCCGGTAAAGTGACTATAAACCAGATCTTCACACTAAGGCAAGTCCTAGAAAAGACCAGCGAGTTACAGATCGATACGCGCCACCTTTTTATCGATTTTAAAGCCACATCTAAGAGTGATTTGTGAAGCACTAGCAGGACATGGGGTACGTAATTACCGCCTTCATAAATCGGGTCTCAACACCATAGAAATCTGTAGGCGAGGTGGACAGGCCAGAGAAACTATGGAGCATTTACTGACCATCTGCGATATGGAAGACAGCTATAGTTAAGGCAAAGTCCCTCCGTGGGATGTAGGCCTGATAAGTAAGTAGTAAACTTGTCTTTCCCGGCAAGTTTTGCCCGAGAAAGATTTAAAATGTTAAACCGAACAACCGCAACAGGGAAAGACTTTTAAGAAATCCCATCTAAAGAAGTTGTCAAATTTTTGAAGGCAACACTCAAATCCTTCATCAAAAGAAGGGGGTATAATAGATATTTATGGTCGCAGTACTAGTGTTACAAACGTGACACACCCCGAGTTCTCCAATTCCATTCAATTCAAAGCCGCATGCGAAAGCATTCATCGCAAAAAATTATACGATGTGATGGCAAAATTCGGGAAAACTGATCCGGTTTTGTCGCACCTCACTAAAGGATATGCGATGCACCGTGCAGCTCGGTTCAAGGACCTCTGAGCCTTTTAAATGGACTGAATTTCGGCAAGGAAATCTGCCCAATTGCTGGATTACGCTGATGACATCGACATCGTCACGCGTTTCCAGCGGGCCGTTGTACAGCGGCTGAAAAAGAGGCAAAACGAGCTGGTCTCAGAGTGAAGGAAGACAAAACAAAATATATGCTGTCGAGTACAAATCGACCCGTCGCACACAACCTGGGACAAAACATCACCATCGACAGCTACAATTTTGAGGTAGTGGAGGAGTTTGTCTGCCTCAGCAAAAATTTAAACTCTACAAATAACATCCTGGTGGAGACCCGAACAGAATCGCCTTTGGCAACCTTCGGTTAGTCTAAACAGCTTGAGTCAAAACTTCTACCTCGAGGGACCAAAATCATGCTCTACAAAACCCTTTTTCTGCCAGTCCTGCATTATGGAGCAGAATGCTGGACGATAAGCAGAATGGCAGAGCTGTCTTCGAAAGAAAAATTCTGTGTCAGATATATGGTCCTGTCGAAACAACACTCGTACATTTTCAAGTTTAAATCATCATTATTTAGGTGAAACAAGTTTGACTGAAATCGTCCCAGTTCAATACGAGAATAGGGGGAATCTTGTGATACCACCTGGTAGCAAATTGTCGTTCTAACGTTGTTTAGGTCTTGTATTTATCAGCGACATGAGAAGCTAGGCCCAAATTTACCTCGAACTCTAGCGCTGCAATTATTATTTCAATATATTTCCATGCGAACTTGAACTTCAAAGAATTTTGTTGCTAATGCTGACTTGGCAACTCTTCGTTTTCCTTAATAAAGCAAAAAAAAAAACAAAGATAATTCAATCGACTACCGTAGGAAGAGAGCAAAACAAAAATCGCAAACTTCGGTCTAATTTTCCCCAAAAAGATGATTGAAATCAAAACAACACAAAGAATGGGTCGATTATTTGGGACCGAGTAATTTAAAGAGGCAAACACTCAAATAAATGGGCTTATAAGTGTTTGAACGCTTCGAAAAGCGTTAAAAAGACAATCAATGGTTAAACAAAATGGTTTTCTCTTAGAAAATGTATGTTCAACTACGTAAATACAAAATTTTGTTGCAAAATATAATCATTGGACTGCCTTTAAAAAAATATATCGTGAGATAAAAGCAAACATTAACTGTTGCTTTTGAAGTAAACCACCAAAACGATGAACGGTCAGTCGTTGGTTTTGGTGCTATTGTCTCATATTTGTGATTAGATTTAATTGACTTTCTTCTGTGGAAAATTGTATGTTAATTTTCCCGTTAATATGACTTTAGAAATACCTAGTGACCTCATCGTCAAGCCTGATAAGTTAAACGCATTACAGAATGTATTTGAGTGGATAAATTTACGTTCCTTAATTGGGTGTATCTGAAAAGGTTGCTACCAATCAGACCTGAATATGAGTCATTAGTATTATTGGATGCATGTACACACATGCACAGAGCCTCACAAAAATATTCGGAATTATGTTTTTTCCTGGATCCTAGCTTGTTGCATTTTGTTGTTGTTGCAGACAGAAAACATGCGTTCTTTTTTCTGATTTTTTGTTAACAGAGAATAAATTCATTAACAATACCACAATCCAGGAAAAAGACATAATTTCGAATACTTTTGTGAGGCACTGTATGTACAGTGTGACCAGATAAGAATGATATGAAAAGAAATTTAAATAAAACAACAATTGTGAGGAATATCAAATTGATTCTGGCCTTATTTTAAAGCTACATTCAAGCCATTTTTTTTTTTATAGAACAGCTACCACGACTTCGCTGGCACAGCTCCATGCAGTTGGTCATATTTTTGATAACTCGGTCAAATACGTGAAGTGTTATTCCAGCAATAGCGTATTGGAGCCCTCGAACTTATCCATGGTTAGCTTGTTAGCATAGATTAAGGACTTAAAGTCCCAGAGAAAATTATCTAGTGGTGTCATGAAGATCACTGCGCCCAATTGATGGATGCTCACCATGAGATGACCTATGCGTCAAATTTCTCCTTCGCAACTTCGAACGTTGCATCGCATGTAGCGCCTTTTTTTTTAAATCACAGCTCGGATATATCGATGTTGTCGAGCTCTCGCCACAGACAGTCGGCTATCATCGCTCTACACCTGAAACTATTGACGGTAACGGTGTCTCCTTTATCATTTCGAAAGGAACAAGGTCCGATTATATGTTTGGATGTTTGGTAGAATACTTGTGAATTGTGTTCGCTCCAATAACGGCAATTTTGATTGTTGACATTAGAGTCTGACCGAAGGCCAATTTTTCCGCCGAATCCAAACACCATCGGCCGAAGCCGAAGCCGAATGTTCGGTCGGACTCTATTTGGAACATGTTTTGCAAGTTGCAATCGCATCATTTTTACGAAATAACCCCAAATTGAATTTTTAGCTGCCATTTTTGATGTTCTTTCTGCCTGAAACCATTAAAAATAAATTGCATGCTTTTATACAGACCACTTAAAAGTTTACCAACTTGCAAATGCAAATTGTTTTGATTTTAATGCTATAAACAAGCGCACTTTCAAAGTACAAAATATCCGACAATAACAAAACAAAAAACACACCGTTCGTTGCAACTTTAATTTTTACAGAAAACAGAAATTTCAACATTCGGCTTCGGCAAAGTCTTCGGCCTTATTTGGCTGAAGCCGAATGTTTTGCCAAAGGTGATATTTATAGCCGAAGGTGGCTGAAGCCGAATGTTCGGTCGAACTCTAATTGACATAAACATTGAGCTAAAAAAAATTAGCCTCGTACGAGAAGATGATTTTTTTTTGCCAAAATCCGGATCTCAGACCAAACATTTGCAGCACCTAATTAGCGAACTCAAGGCATAGTCTTTGGTTGTCCGGCTAATTTTTGCCTCAGCAAAATCGTATATGGATGTAGGCCCAAATCAATCCGCAAAATAATTCCAGCCGAATGTACATTTCTGGACTTTGTTCAATACTGGTCGCTACGGCGGCTATGTTTTCTTCATATCTATTTCTGACTGGTTGATAGCTTTAGGTCCAAAAGAGTGTACTCACGCTCAAAAATGTCCACGCTGTAACGAGTTGTCTGCACATTGAAGCCATGATGCCGATCGAAATCACGATGAAAGCTTGCGAAGGTGCTCTGGCAAAGAATACGACTTTTTTAAAACGACTTTCTTTAAAATTTGTAAAAGTTGTACAAGTAAATCCTGGACACGACTGGAACGACTGGATGGCGCAGTTGGTTAAGTACCTGCCCCAAGTTAGTCCCAGCTTCGAATCCCAGTGAAAGCAAAGTTAATCCGGTTTTTCAAATCTCTTTCAGTCACTATTTGTCGTTGGGATCAAATTAACGGCACTGGAGTAGGTTGCTACATGGCAGTACAATGGACCAGTTTTGAGTCTGAGTGCTCCAATGCAGAGCTTCAAAACTCCCCCGAAAAAAATCCTAGACAAGACATAGAATAATTCTTGCAAGCACTTCCTTAAATGAGAAAGTGAATTTCGCGCTAAAACATAGAATCTGCAAAAAAATAAAGTACGGATCTATTCTTCCTTTCCCGTACTTTACAAATTGCAAAGCTCAACGAGTTCAATTTAATGTTCTCTATATGCATGCATACACGTTTACATGCACGTACCTAAGTAGTTTTCTTTTAAAAGTCTTATTTTCTTCCACATTCAACGCCCCCATCTTCATGCAATCAAAGTTTTTTTTTTTTTAATGTTTAACACTTCGATATTTTCCTCATCGAAGTCTATTTCAAGTATGCGGCTTCTAGTGTAAACAATTAAAAGCTGTAAATCGAACTGTAAAATATGTATGCATTTAATAAAAATTTACGTAGTCAGTTTGCGTAGAAGACTCCATCGAATATTCTTAAAAAAAAAAACGTTAAATTGAATTTCTCTCGAGTGAAAGAGAAATAGAGAATAAAATTTTAATTTAGAAAGGCACTATGTGATGGAATTCTTCTTCAGATCGAAATGAAAAAAAAAGAAGAAAAATGAAAGAAGCTTGTCCTAAAAATACGCCATGAATAAAGCAACGGAGGGTCTCATCCCTGGGGTAAGATAACCGTTACAATGCCTGGCGCTTACATTCAGCCAGAGTGTAGTGTTCAGTTCATATGCATTTCTGTCTCCAGCACGTGTAGCAATAGAAATACTTGAGAGAAGAGGAACATTCTATGTGTGGAATGTTTTGATGCAAATGAAGTGCGTAGCCGCAAAGTCCAGACAATCAACTCCACGGAGACACATTTCATCAAACGTGCAAGGAATCGTAAATCAGATTAGAAAGCATGCATACATGCGCTTGACAGTTGAGCGCGGTGTTGAGTGATACAGCGGCTTGTGCACCAGACATGTCACATTGATCGTATCTTATGATTTCATGGAATTAGATCAAGTCATAAAGTATCTACAAGAAATCGAATTTTGTCTTTTATGTCGGTTTCAGGGGGGGGAAAAAACTCATTTCGTTGCCTTGCGTCACCATTATTTCCAGCAGCATATCGTGCATGATTGCGTCAAGGAATGATCCGGATTCATGTGATTCACCAATACCGAAGTAACTAGAAATGGGCATCAACACACTGACTCGTCTTCCAAGAAATAAAATAAATTAAGTTCTTATCGAGAGATTTTGTTTTTTCGTTCCAAAAAGCAAACAGCAATAAATATTCGGGGTTCATCGTAAATTTGGAAATAATTGCCATTCGCCTAGTGAAATATTTTTATAAAGACCATATCTGAAGCGTAGAATCAATTCCTTGCACTTTGGCTTCGACATCTCCCATCCACTCCGCAGAGCGTGGGAGGGAATGCATCTCATAAACTACACTGCAGCGAAAAAATGATTACTTCCAAACTCGGCAGCAGCAGCACACCAGGGGGAATCGAAACAACGTGTGGAATGAGAACTGTAAAAATAGCCCACACACTTTCGGAATTAACCATTTCGTTTGTTTTAATTTTTTGTTTCTGTTGCCGATTGGGGCTGTGTTTTGTCTTCAATTCAAAGGGAGCAACACCCTTTTTCAGACGGCTGCGGCTGCGGCTGCGACTGTGACTGTGGGTGTGCTACAACAAGTCTAATTGTTTCGCTCCTTTCGGAGACGGACTGAATGAGAGTGCATCATCCCCTTTGTAATTACACATGAAGCATTTGATTGCAGATAATTAATCAGCATCGAAGTAATGAGAGATTTCTGTTCCACGTCCCCTGAGCGTTGTTTCAGCTGGGGAATGGCGGAGATGAGCTAAACCAATAGACTGACGAGCTGCAGTTCTGATTCAGTTTGCATATGAGTAATCCTTTTAAGTGCGACGTAAAAGTCGCCCGCAAATGTCAAGCGGATGACTACCCCCAGCATCAAGCATGTGCGCATTGTGCAAACACGTATGCGTCTGTATATTGTCTGAAATGAATAAATTGTTTCTTACGAATGCATTGACCTATAAACACGATGATGAGATTGGAAATGCCTTCTTCCTTTCGCCCTATTCCACGATTTGTGTAGCAGATGAAGCAGAGTGATAACAATTTTCTACTGACCTAGTCACAAGCACATGAAGTTCATGACACAATTAAACGCCGATTATGTTTGTTTTTTTCTTTCCTTTTCATTTACGACTCATGCACATTCAAGGGCGGAGAATGATGGTTTGAACTTCAGGAACGAGCCTAGAAAATATTGCCCAATTCATCCAACCCGAAAAAAAAAAATAAAATAAACGAGGTCACTCTCATTGCCGGTAAACGAAACTGAGAATAAAAACACTTCGGCATGGAAAACAATGGAGCTGCTTCTGTATCACATTCCGATGGAATATTTGGCGTTCTGGGTCGCTCAGATTTCAATGGGATGCGCATTATTTTGAAGCATGTCTACATACAGCACGTATAGCAGCATAGACCGTGAGGCAGACAGGGAGACTGAGCATGCACATTTTTTTAACCAAATTTGTCCTTTTTCGGTTATTTTGTTGCGAAAGTGCTGTCTTGACTTGTGAAAATTCAAGTTTTGATGTTGATAAAAACTAGATATGCATTTAGATAGATCCACAAAAAAAGGAGACCCTCTAAAATGCGCCACCTATAGAGGCATCAGTCTTCTGAACATTGCATATAAGATCTTATCTGCCGTGTTGTGTGAACGCCTAAAGCCATTCGTCAACAACCTGGTCGGTCCATACCAGTGTGGCTTTAGGCCAGGAAAATCCACCATCGACCAAATATTCACACTGCGGCAGATCTTGGAAAAAACCCAGGAACAGCAAATCGATACCCACCACTTTTTCATCGATTTTAAGGCCGCGAATGACAACATTTATAGAGACGAGCTATACAGAGTAATGTCCAGTTTTGGCATCCCTACCAAACTCGTCCGTTTGTGTAGGATGACGATGAAGAATGCACGCTGCTCTATCAAGGTCGGTAAAGACCTAACCGAGACCTTTTATGTCAAAAAAGGATTCAGACAAGGCGACGCGCTGTCATGCGACTTCTTCAACATCATACTTGAAAGAATTGTGCAAAACTCGCACGCCAACACCAGAGGCACAATCTTTCAGAAGTCCGTCCACCGTCCAACTACTCGCATATGCCGACTACTCGCAAGACCAAGAATATGCTGTCAACCAGAAAGGACACCCAACACCGACGTCTCGGACAGAACGTCACAGCAGACAGATAAAACTTTGAGGTAGTCAAGGACTTTGTCTACCTAGGTACCGCTATTAATTCAGACAATGACACCAGCGCTGAAATCAAACGAAGAATAACTCTTGCTAATCGCTGCTTCTTTGGGCTAAGAAAGCAATTGATAAACAAAGCCCTCTCTCGAACAACCAAGGTAACCCTGTACAAGACCTTAATCGTCCCAGTCCTGCTATATGGCGCAGAAGCATGGACTTTGTCAAAAGCGGATGCGGTTGCTCTTGGGTGCTTTGAGAGGAAAATTCTTCGGGTGATATTCGGTCCCGTTTGTATAGAGGATGAGTGGAGGAGAAGATATAACAACGAACTGTACGAGCTGTTCAGCGACATCGACTTAGCCAGAAGGTTGAAGATCCAACGATTGAGATGACTAGGTCATATAGAGCGAATGAAAACCAATGCTCCGGCCCGGAAAGTCTTCGAATCCACCCCCGAGGGACGGCGCAGTAGAGGAAGACCGCGACTCAGGTGGCGCATGCAAATGGAAAGGGACCTCAACCAACTGTGCGTGTGAAACTGGAGGCAGCTAGCTAAAGATCGAGCTGGCTGGAGACGCTTGTTGGTTGGGGTCCAGGTCCACCCCGGACTGTAGCGCCACCTAAGTAAGTATTTAGATCGATTGTCCAGTGTATAGAGCCCCTGAAGTCGATCCTCATTGAACAATGCCTTCAATTAAGCGTCTTCGAAGGATTTTGGCCTTCCTTCTCGAGGACTTCGGACTCGTCATTAAGCTGTGGGTCCCCTCCACTCGTGAATAATAGCACGCACATCACGAGTGGTTGCTGAGAAGCCAGGCCCAAGTCCTCCTCGAACTGTAGCGCCGCCATTTTTATTATTATTATTCTTGCGGATAGTCGCCAACACCGAAATCACTGTTTATGAAGATTCGGAACCAATAATGGCACATTGTTTTGCTTAGAGCAGCATCTCCGTAAAATGTTTGGAGCTCTCTATGCGCTTCAGCCGCCGTTTTCTTCGAATGAAGAAAAAAAAATCAACACTTTCCGAAAATGACGAACGTTCGACGCAAAATCAGACAGGTCCACTGGTAATTTGATGGCATGTCACACCGAAAAGTGGAACCAACCCTTTCACAATGCAGGAGAAAGCAAGATCGTTGCGCTTGATATTTCATAGGCATTTGACAGAGTTTGGCATCAAGCTCTTTTGTCGAAAATGCTTGCTTATGGCATCGATGAGTTTCTTCTTCTATGGATTAGAAATTACCTTTCGAACCGTTCAATCTAAGTTGTTTTGGATGGGTTCAAGTCTGATATTCATCAAATTAATGCTGGTGTTCCCCAAGGCTCTGTTTTGTCTCCGACTCTCTTCCTTATTTTTATAAATTATCTCCTGTCTGCTACTTCTAATCCAATCCACTCCTTCGCTGATGACAGTATTCTCAACTTTTCATATTTGTTCCAAGACTCACGACCCTATTAGAGCGGCAGCGTATGTTAAGCACATTAAATTCCGACCTTGACAGCATATTTAATTGGTGGAAAAACAATAGAGTTGAATTTAATGCTTCCAAAACTCAATGCTGTCTACTGTCACTTAAGCGATCCCAAAATAATCAGCCATTATCCCTAAATGGCACGTGCATCGAAGAAACTGAAGAACTATCCATCCTCGGTATGTGTATCAACTCAACATTTAGTTGGAACGATCAAATATTCGAGGTCGCCAAAAATGCTGCGAAATGTCTAGGTTTCCTAAAACGATGCAAGAAATATTTCACCCCCTCTGATTTGGCAACAGAGGACGTCCACGTACAAGGTGGCGCACACAAGTCGAGGCGGACCTCCGCCGGATTGGTGTGCGAAACTTGAGACAGCTGGCAAAAGTTCGTGCTGGCTGGAGAGGCATATTGAGTGAAGCCCAGGTCCACCTCGGACTGTAGCGCCTTAAAAAAGAAGAAGAAGAAGATTTGGCTTCAATATATAAGGCCATCATTCGCCCCAAGCTTGAGTACAATGCTCATATCTGGTCTGGTGCTCCCAAGACCTCTCTGCACCTACTTGATAGAATACAACAGCTATAAAAACTTACAACAGCTCCTATAAAACTTATAAGAGATAGTAATATCGCGAAGTCAATAGACTCGCTCGAACATCGCCGTAATGTCTCATTCTTGTCATTGTTTTATCGCTATTTTAACAAACGATGTTCAAGTGAGCTAGCCAATTGCATTCCTCCCCTCCATCAATTCACCCGCAATACTCGTTTCTGTCGGATCCATCTATTGACAAACAGCGAAAACTTAGTTGCGCACCCAATATATCACATGACTCCAACTCTCAAGCGCACCGCATGGTTTACCTTCACTTCTGTGGGTTCTTTAAATCAATAAAATGTTGACGTATTTGGTACAATAAAGAAACTCACAAACGATCCAGGAAAGGTTGTGACACATTACGAAAGTTACTGTTTACTGTGGGCTTCAGTTTGTAGGCGTAATTGTTCATACTTCCCCAAAATTCATTGTAAGGCAAGCATGACAGTGAACGACATCCGTTGCGGCTGAGTAGTAACCCAATTTCTACAAGATTAAGTAACGTTGATAATGGGAGAGTTCAATTATCAACAACGATCGTGGGAATTGAGGAGGGAATACAATGCGGACAGTTTTCAAGATTTAAGGTTAGATAGCTGGGACACATAAAGATATCCAACTTTATTTGATGTACAAAGGTGATTAAAGAAAATTGACTTTTAAGTTGATTTCTGGCAGCTTGTGATGATGAAGAGGGTTATGAGAAGTAGAAATATACTGATTTAAAATTGTGCTCGATAATAAATGCCTTCAAATCGATGTATTCCCATGGATAGCGGATATAGAAATTTCAACAGAGATGGAAAACCTTGCAATTCAATGTGTCAAACTGGATGCGATCTAAAGGTTGTGTGAAACAAATTCATAGTGAGCGTTGCATGCATGTTTAGTTGATTATCGCATTTTCGATAATTAAATGTGGCTATCAAATATATCCAAGTCTGAGTATACAAGGACTTGGCATCACTTCCCTTTTTAAGGTTCCGTCTACAAAAACGGAACCTTTATAATTTCGGTGTGTCCGTCTGTCCGTCCCTCCGTCATGTCTGTCACACTTTTTTATCTCCGAAGTTTATAAAGATATCGGCATGAAATTTTGGAATTAGGTACTTCAGGCATAGATGTCATTGCCTATGCACCCACATTTAAAAATTGGGGCCATGTGGGGGTGGCTCCAGTACAGGTGAAGTTGCCATTAATTTTGAAACATTGTCGCACCCCATCGACTTATATATCAACCGACAGATCTTTTGAGGTAGAGGTTTGCTTCAACAGCTTTTGATCCAAAGATCCATTTGGAAAAAATGGAGCTCCAAAATTTTTTTTTAATGCGTCCCCCTTGCTATTTTTAAACCATAGTGTTTAAAAATCTGAAAAAATCACAAAATCTTAGCTTCATTGAGTACTTTTATTTAAAATAATTTCAAGCAATCTGGCCTTAACAGTTTTTAAGATATTGGCCAAAAACGGTCAACCATCGACATGCGAATTTTGAAGATCTGAAAACGCAGTTTTGAAGACATGTAAGCATTAAGAAATGATAAATTTCAAAATATCGATTTACGAGTATGTTCAAATTTTGAGATATCTAAGATTTAAAATGATAACTATTTTCATTTTCACACAGAAATTTCATGCTGTGTTCGACCACTCTATGCGTTGATGAGTGTTATCTCTTAGAACGATCTCAACCCCTAAATGCCCAACAGCAGTGTACACGCGCACCGCAGGCATGATCACTGATTGGGTATGGATGGAAGGAATTTTTTGTGTTGGATAAACTTGGATAGAGATGTAGGTATACGTATGGGTGGATGCTTGTTTGCTTGGGTGTATGAATGTAGTAATCAATAGTTGATTTGGGTTGAAGTTAGAAGAAAATTCAACTGAAATAGTTTGGAAACGTCGTTTAATATTTAGAAATCATCCATCAATATTATGCGACGGAACCTTTCCCGTGCGAGTTCAACTCGCACTTGCCCAGTTTTTTGAATTTCATGACGTACTAAGTCTCAAAGTGAATTAATTGTATGGGGAACCGAAATGAAACATTTTGCCAAGCAGCAACGGCAGGTTATCGCCTTATATGAATTTATGTTTGAAAAACCTTTATCACACATAAAACTGTCGTGAGCACTACCAGCGTACCAAGAATTCCGCGTCGTTCGTTCTTAAATTAACAATCGCATTAAGCAGAGTAAGCAAATCGAATTTGATTACCAGTTATCGCAAATCGTATTAGCCGATTCCACCCCAGGACTAATTTTTTCAGGTTTTGCATCGAAATGAATTGTTTTTATCTGGGCGTTAAGTGCATAAATCTGTGACGGCAGGCAGACGCTATTTTTAAAAACTTAATTCTTAGGAGTTTAAAATTCCCCAACGATTGGATTTATCTTCTTCTTGTGGCGGTACAGTCAGATGGACCTGGGTCTCAACCAACAAACCTCGTCAGTCAAAACTATCTTTTGATAGCTGTCGCCATTTGCGCGTACCAGGTTGGTTGAACTCACTCTTCAATTGAGTGCGCCACCTTAGACGTTCTCTGTTGCATTATCCCAATGTTTCAGAGTCGAAGTTTCTCCGGGCCGGTGCCAAGTTGTCCAAAAACGAATGCCCCATAAATGACCTAGCTTTCTTAGGCGTCGAATTGCTAGACTCGTGAATTTTCTTTCCCAAATTCCCAACTTTTCTCTCGAAAAGACCAATAGCTTCTTAATCTTCTTTGTCCATGCCTCTGCGACGTAAAGCGGGATTGGAATGAACAATGTCTTATACAAAGCAAGCTTGGTTCTTCGAGAGAGGGCTCTATTATTCAGTTGCTCCTTGAGCCTAAAAAAACGGCGGTTGGCAAGAGTTATTCTGCGTTTTACCTCGGTGGTTATCTAGTTTGAACTAAGTACGCCTGGGCCGAGGTAGACAAAGTTTTTCACTACCTCGAAGTTATAGCTATCTATTGTGACGTTGTGTGAAAGTCGTCGATGTTGAGCGTCTTTTCGCGATGACAGCATATACTTCGTTTTGCCCTTATCTACCGCCGGCCCACTTTGGCCGCTTTGTTTGTAATGACAACAAACACCTCAAACGCCCAATCACTGCAATGTCATACGCCTATGCTAGCATTTGTACGGACTTCTGAAAGATCGTGCCTCTAGTGTTGGCCAGTGAGTTTTGCACAATCTTCTGAAGAACAATATTGAAAAAGTCATGTGACAGCGCGTCGTCTTGTCTTAAACCTTTTTTGACATCGAAGGTCTCGGTAAGAACATTACCGACCTTGATGGAGCAAAAAGAGTTCTCCATCGTCACACTGGCCAGACTGACGAATTTGGCAGGGATGACAAAACTAGACATGGCGCTGTATAGCTCTTGCCTATGCACCCTGTCATATGCGCCCTTGAAATCAAAGAGTAGGTGGTGTGCGCCGATCTGCATTTCTTGGGTCTTTTCCAGGATCTGCCGTAGTGTGAAGATTTGATCGATGGTGGACATCTCCGGAAACCACACTGATAAGGACCTGTCAGATTGGTGACGAAACGTTTCAGGCGTTTACACAAAACGGCAGAGAAGGCCTTTTATATACGACGTTAAGTAGACAGATCCCCCGGTAATTGGTGCGGTGCGGTCAAATGTGTCTCTTTTCTTGTGGATCAGGCAAACAATACTGAGATTCCACTCATCGGGCATGCTTTCCTCCGATCTTATCTTGCAGTTGAGCTGGTGCCCAACCAGATCATCTCCAGTCGCTTTGAATATTTCTGCAGGCCGACTAGCTAGGACAGCTTTGTCAAACTTCAGTGTCGATATTGCTAACTTGACTTCGTCTAGGTCGAGGGGACGAAATTCTCGTCTATCATCGTCAAAATTGAGTGGAGCATTTTACCTGACAGTAATATTTGTGTCCTCATCGCCTTTTAAAAAATCTGCAGAAATACTGAGTATCGGCTGCAACTTCGATTGGATTAGGTTTTATCAAGAAAGCCAGACACTTACTTGTACTTAGAGGCCTACGACCCATGTAGGGTCTGAGCCTGAGCTTTCGCTGCTTTCCATCGTTGACGGTCCTGGGCACGCTGCTTCCAGTCATCAAGACCAAGTTGTCTTACGTCTGCGATGGCTTGGTCTTTGTACCAGATTTTCGGTCTTCCTCTCCTTCTTGAACCAGGAGACTCGGATTCGAAGACCCTCTTAGCTGGAGCGTTGTTGTCCATGCGTTCGATGTGGCCGAGAAAGCCAGACAAGGTTTCATTAAATTCCGACAGAAAAACAAAGCATTTAAATACTTCCTTTCATTAATTTATTCGCTTATAATGACAGTAACAAAGTTCCTTATCTTCGTTGAACTACTCACCAATACGTTGCCCCCAGGCATTTCAAAACAAATTCTAACCTACACACGTGCACAGCTGAAATGAATATGTCTCATTTTTATCATGTATCGTGTATCCCCATGAAGCATTAATTAGCCCAGACATAAATACTTTTTTTGAAAGTATGAATTTAAGTAACACACCATCATCATCTCTGTGCTCGCACTAGAAACTGTGAAAGAGTTCCAACCTCCTTTGCCGTATAACATCGCTTTGAAGTGCCTACTTCAATTATCACAGTTACTACGTGCGTATGTTGCAAATGGAGTACTTCATCACATCAAGTCTCCATAATGACAAGATATTTACCTCTCCTCGCAAAGCTTTTCGGTTTTTTTCCCTTCTCCCGTTTTGTTTTTGCAGACTTTTAAAATTTAGAACGTATTTCCTCCGCAAACAGTCATAACGTTTTTTTTTTTTTTTTTTTTTCGCATCTCGGTTTTGTTCTGTCTGTCAATTCAAAGTGGAAACTGCATTCGCACACAGTTTAGCCCCGTTATTGCCCTCCACCAGCAGCAGCCGCCGCCATTTCGAAAGTTGCATCGCCCAGATGTCATCCGGTGTTGCTCATACTCTGAATTAAGAGTACACAATTTTCAAAAAAGGTAATCGGAGATACAGTCAGGTATCATATTTAAAGCAACAGTCTAGCTGTCATTTCTGTGCGAGGGCAGTGACAATCGCTATCTTGGCTGCACTGTCAACCAACCAGCATCACTCGCAGATGGCTTACATCGCTCCACAAAGAGAGAGTTGAGAGTTGCCTCGGTGTTGTTCTTTTTCGTGCATTGTTCTTAAACAGAGATTGTTCATGGTCGAGTGCGCTGTGCAGCTTGTGGATAAAAAGAAAGTCTGCAGTTAGTTAAGCTGATACGATGATTGACATATTGTGGGTGGCCTCTCACAGAATATATCCCACCTCTCATAGCGGCGGTCGTTCGTAGTGTACCTAGAACTGCCGCACCGAGTGGCAAAGTTTTTTCTTCAGCGTGTGTGTGTTTGTTTTTTTGTCGTCTTGTTGTTTGTCTTCGTTACAGCATAGTTTTGTCTTTTGTTGTCCCCGTTGTCGTTGTGCTGTTTCACTTCCTGTCATGTCGAGTTGATATATTTTTTTGTTTGTTCTTATGCGACCAACGACTGGTGAACGCCGTACATTGAAAATTTAATGTCCGCTTGTCTGGCTTCGGTGCCGTGGAGGAGAGGATCATGCAGACAAAATTATTATCAACTGAAACTGCTCCAAGTGCCGTAGGAGCCGGAGAAAACGAAAGAAAAAACGGAGAAGGTAAATAAGTGAGTGAGACTAAGACACTCATTTAAATCTCATTGAAGCAAGAAAAAAAATCTTGAGATTTTGCTTTTCTCTTCCGTTTCTCTATTCCGACACAGTAGCACACTCTTGGGAAAAATGTCATCAGCTGAGTCAGGAGGGGAATGACACTTTCATTTCGAAACTGTCAGGCAATTTTCCTCTTGTAGTACTTGTACTGACACAACACTTGAAATGTTATTTCGCATTTGTATCTCATTAAGAACTAATCTGAGATTAAAACCCTTAACAAATCTAAACAAATCACGGCCCAACGACAGCGGCTGTTTCTTGTTGAGAAGTTCAGTGTCGGAAGGAAATGTCAATACGGATAGTCGAAGCGTATGGCGTGACTGGGAGGGTGGTCTCTTGGGTTTACGGATGTGTTGTAGCAATTGACAGACGTGTTTACTTTCCGAA
Organism: Myathropa florea; assembly: GCA_930367185.1. Taxonomy (NCBI): domain Eukaryota; kingdom Metazoa; phylum Arthropoda; class Insecta; order Diptera; family Syrphidae; genus Myathropa; species Myathropa florea. The sequence continues at coordinate 20,945,960 of OV884003.1, forward strand.
AGCGATGAAAGTGAAATGTCCTCCTTTTGCCGGCGGCCTGTGTATCTATTTTAAATTAATCAATGAAACGCTGGTGAGAGGGGCTGGGAAGTGAAACTGAATTTCTAGATTGTATTACAATGGCATGAAAATAGATCAGTTGACACCGATAATGCTCAGTTTATGCTCTTCTTTTGTATCAATGTATGCAAACGAGAATGAGTGTATTCAGATTGGATTGAGATAGCGCCTTTGTACATGGCTGAACTCTTATAATCACATTCCTGATTCGGGTATTTTTGAAAGCAGTTTCGTGTGTTCGTAAAGCCAATGAGCTATCGGGAGACTGATCGCAGTCAACACAAGAACATGCCGTGATCCATTTATGTACAATAACGTCAAAACATGATTAATCTTTGCATTCTTTGTGGAATTAGTATTCTAAGCCGCTGATGGAACTGCTGATGAAAAGATTGAATGCCTTTGACTAATTATCTATTAATTGGTCGAATGTATTCTTCGTCTTTCTGCGACCAGTTCTGAATGATGTTGTCGATATGATTACGAGTACGTTATTCAAAGTAGCAGCCTCTAACTCCGCGCTTTTTCTTTTAACAAAATCCTCCAAACCAGTTAAAAGCCATCTGTGTTTGTACAGGGTGGGCCGAATAAGAACTAAAAATTTCACGCAGCAGATCCATAGTTTGCCGAGCAGTGTGTGCAATCGCTCCATCTTGTTTGAACCATAAATTAGAGTGTAACTTCGCCATTAGCTGCAAAAACTCGTTTTTCATTCAAGTTCCATCCTCCTTCATCCTTATTCTCGAACAAATATAGGCCGATATAGCCGCTAGGAACTTTGCCGATCGAGCCTCTGAAAAACTAAACAGCTATGAGGCGCATATACCGCTATCAGTCAGAATGCTCCACTCAACTTCGACGATGATAGACGAAAATTTCGTCTCCTCGACCTAGACGAAGTCAAGTTAGCAATATCGAGACTGAAGTTTAACAAAGCTCCCAGGGTAGTTGGTGTGCCCGCTGAAATCCTTAAATTAGCTGGAGATAATCTGGTTGCGGTAATGCACCAGCTCAACTGCGAGATATGGTCGGAAGAAAGCATGTCCGATGAGTGGAATCTCAAGGCGACGCACTGTTGTGAGACTTTTTCAACATCGTAGACGCACGATCTTCCAAAAGTCCGTACAGCTGCTAGCAGTCATGGATGACATTAACGCGATTGGTCAAACACAGCGAGTCGTCAATTAGGCGTTTGCTGTCATTGAAGCGAAGGCGGCCAATATGGATCTGGCGGTAAGTGAGGGCAAAACAAAGTGTATGCTGTCATCGAGAAAGGACGCACAACATCGTCGACTTGGCCAGAATGTTAAACTGGTAGCTACAATTGTGAGGTAGTGAAAGACTTTGTCTACCTCAGCTCTGCGGTGCCCAATTCTAATCTGGGATCAAAAGCAAACTTTTGCCGACCACTGTTTCATTGGGCTCAAGGGGCAATTGAATAATAGAGCCCTCTCTCGAAGGACTAGTCCAGCTGAGGCATGGACAATGGTTCGAGAGAAAACTTGGAATTTGGGAAAGAAGATTCATGAATCTAGCCAAACGTCTATGGATCCAACTCCTAAGGTGGCTAGGTCACACACAATGGCGGCGCTAAAGTCCGAGGTGGGCCCGGGTCTAGCTTCTCAGCTAGATCATTTATGGGGCATTAATTTATGGACAACTTGGCACCGGCCCGGAGAAACTTCGACTCTGAACCAGTGGGATAACACAAAAGAGTACGTCTATGTCTAAGGTGAGGCACTCAAGTGAGGAGGTACCTCAACAAACTTAGTGTGCGCAAATGGCGGCAGCTGTCAAAAGTCCGTATTAGCTGGCGAGGTTAGTTGGTTGCGGCCCAGGTCCACCCCGGACTGCAGCTCCAGGAGAACTTTTTCAGCCATAACACCGCAGCAAACAGTGCAACTTATTGGGTGTAACTGATGCTTTCGTGTTGCCTGTGGTTTTCAGAGCCCCACAACCTACACTTTTGTTTGTTGACTTAAGTGATAATGGGCTTCATCCGACATCATTGTTTAAAATCAATTCGTATGGCTAATTGTGTAAAATAACAGTCCGAGGTGGACCTGGCCTAGCTTCTCAGCAACCACTCATGTTGTGTGTGCTATTGTTCCCTCACAAGTGGAGGGGACCTACAGTTTAATGCCGACTCCGAACGGCGAGATTGAGGAGCTTTTTTCTAGACAGTTATACCCTTTGAGCATTGTCAGTGACTCGAAAGAGGTGGAGCCACGAACAATTTTTTTTTTTTTGAAAAATTGTTTGTCTTTTCTTGGATTTGAACCTAGACTTTGAAAGACTAGTGCGTATGGGTCGACGCACAAACCCACACGTCCACGGATAGCGTATAATAATCGTTGTCGGTGGTCTTGCAGTAGCTGTGTTTTAAAGAACTCAATTATAACCTGCAAAAAGAAAAAAAGCAATTATATAGGAAAATAAAAAAGTTAATCGTCTTATTTGGCCAACCCTGTATATGACATAAACCATTTCCCTATCAAAATCTTGACTACTTCAAAATAAACATAACCTCACACACCTTTTATTTTGTTTCCTTTTTCAGAACCCGGGCAAATAGATTTATATGAATTTTTGACTGAATCCGAACTGCAACACTATTACAATTCGTTTAAGTAAGAATTTGCTCAATTAAATCACACCACCCTGTCGAGTGCTTAACCAAAAAAATAATATTTATTTAGAAACGAGCTTAAAATAAAAAGCGCTTCCCAGTTTAAATATGCAACCGATGAAGACCTCAAACAAATTGGACTATCTCGTCCCGAAATCCGAAGACTACGCAAATATTATGAGAAATACTATCCCCATGGTTATCTCAGTAAAATCAAACGACTTCTTCAAACACCCACCATAGCAAAACGAGATGATGGTACAACAACTAATCACACCACATCGACAGATGGCTCTGGTGGCAAGAGTGGTGGCTCCCCTAGTAAAGCACCAAACAACAAGCACATCATCCCAGCCGATTCAATTTGTGTGAATAAACAATTGGGCACAGGAGAGTTTGGTATTGTACAACAAGGTGTCTGGACAAATGGCACCGAAAGGGTAAGTGATTTATTTTCAATATTCATAAAATCAATAAAAGGGATATGTATCCTCACCACACACACTCTTGTTTGTTGAATTTTTGTTGGTTTCAGATTCAAGTGGCGATAAAATGTTTATGCCGCGAACGAATGCAATCAAATCCAATGGAGTTTCTCAAAGAGGCTGCGATTATGCACTCAATCGAACATGAAAACATAGTGCGATTGTATGGGGTTGTGCTTGCCACAGATTCTTTGATGTTGGTCACTGAGCTGGCACATTTGCGTTCGCTATTGGAGTGCCTTAAGGATTCTGGCTTACGAGTGAGTTTCCTTACCATACCTACCCTGTGTGAGTTTGCCATGCAAATATGTAATGGAATGAAATATTTGGAGAACAAACGATTGATCCATCGGTAAGATACTGAACTTATCAAACATTCCCCATGCTTACACAACTGCCCTCCATTTACAGAGATCTAGCTGCCAGAAATATTTTAGTTTTTAGCAAAAATAAAGTTAAAATTTCCGATTTTGGTCTGTCCCGAGCTTTGGGCGTTGGCAAGGACTACTACAAGACCAATTTTAACGTCAATCTAAAATTGCCAATCGCTTGGTTAGTCACATGGCATGTGTGAATTTGAAATGTGTTTTAATTTGATTTTGCTTCTGTCGCAGGTGTGCCCCGGAATGTATTAATTATCTCCGATTCACAAACGCGTCTGATGTGTGGGCGTATGGAGTTTGCTTGTGGGAAATGTTCTCGTATGGCTTCCAGCCATGGGCAGCTTTGACTGGACTGCAAATCCTTGAAGCCATAGACGAGCCAAATTATCAAGTAAACATTAATTTTTTTTGTTTATTGTGAATGATAACCTCAATGGTTTTGAACTTGTAGCGTCTTGAGCAACCAGACTGCTGTCCCAGAGAATATTACAATCTTATGATGAAGTGCTGGCAACATGATCCTGCCAAGAGGCCAAAATTTTCCGAAATCCATGACATGCTACCGGAGCTTAAACCCGAACAACTGAAGACTGTTGTCAATTCTTGTGAGCCCAAAAAAGACCATCTGATCTACAGGCAGGGAGAGGTCATAACCATTCTCGATAGAAATACAAACACGCCTTTCTGGAGAGGGGTCTTGAACTCGGGGAAAACCGGTCTATTCAATCCAGCAAACACGGTAGCCTACTTCGAGACTCCTCCCAACTCGAATCGGTAAGTTCCTATTCACCTACAACACTAAATCTGTCATAATGAGTGCATGGCACATCAAAAATTCGAACAAATTTCATTGAAACGTCTTCTTTTTTTGACCACTCTTTACAGTGAATCATTTTACCGTAACAATGAACGATGTAGCAAGCGCAAGTTACGAACAGAAATGATATCGCGACCACAAGGCGATTTCAAGCACACTGGACACATTGGCATCGATGGGGAGTCATTCGGTGACGTCGCCTTTCTTGGAAACTCACAAAGTGTAAGTTAATTAAATTATCGCAATAAGCTAAAACGGGAATATTGATTAATTTTTATTTACTGTTTCATTTGAAGTACAATCATTTACCACGTCAAGTAGTCACGCCATACAAACCATCTGAAGACATTGAACAAACGCCTCTCCTTCTACCGCCAACGCCTACAAGTCCAGACTCATTACAAACTGCCAGCGGTTATTTCCCAGAAGAGTTACGCACTTCATCTTCCACAAATCCGACGTTTGTCAGTTCAAATGAAAATACACCCAATCATCATAACACATTCGGTGCACCATCATTTGACTTTTCCTCGACTTCAACGACATCAACGGCGACAAACGCCTCAAAGCCCGTTTTTCATTCATCTACAAATCCATTTGCTTCAGTAGCAGGCGCCCATGCCAGGGCAACCGCTTCCAGTAGTAACAGCAGTAGTAATAGTACATTTGCTTTGCAAAACAATAACTATGGCTTGGAGGCGAATGCATTTACCAATGCCAATCTAGAAGACGACTCACTTCAGGCATCCAGTGGCTCAAATGTGGAAGACCAACACGAGTACCACGAGATATCCGACGATGAGATTACGGCCGACAAAGTCTTCGACATGGGTCCGTCATTGTTAGATGAAATCAATTCAATGTTCGGGACCATCACAGCGTCTGCAGCTACTGGCACCACAGACAGTGTGACTATGGCGAAGTCTCCAGACTTCGACTACACACAGAAAAAGCATGACTTCGCTGAATTGTCTTCGAAGTTGAATCGGAAAAGCAGCGGCGATTCAAATGGCAACAAATCAAAAAAGAAAAACTCCGGGACCGGTACAATGAAACCGATTTCAGTGAAAGATGAAAAAATTCTAAACCATGCGCTTGAAATTGCGAATGAAATTAGCGCGAGGTCAGTATTCGATGGCTATTTTTGGAACTGTGAATTTATTTTGATTAAATTTTCAGATCAATGACTGATTTGGTGTCCGACCAGCAGACAAACGTTCAAAGCCCAAAACGCAAGTTCAGTTTCCGTTTTCCGCATTTGTCGCATCACGGTGTCAATGATAAACACAATGCGGGGCCCTCCGCCGGAGTGAATGGTAATGCTGGTTCATTAGCATACTCGAAGGAGAAGAAAAACTTTACCGAGGAATTGAAGAGCATACCCGATTTACAGGTATGTCACATTTTACATTTTTTGATGTATTTTTTATACGAGTAGTTTTATTTGGATGAAGTAATTGCTTTCGATTTAAAATCATGTATGTTTTGAGTATATGAAAAAAAAAAAAAAAACACATTTGAAGTGCTTTCGTGGGAAACGATGACTTTGCGACAACACTGATGGTCAATGGAACTTGTGTTTTGATAAAGAAACCCACTCGACTGGTGTCATACTTCTGTAGAATTACTGCTTTACTTGGAGTAAGTGATAAGAATGTTTAATTATAATTTGAGGTATTTTTTATCAAGAGTTAGTACTCACGTTCACATCAAGGACTTAAGACTGATAGCCTATCATTTCCTACTAAAAACACTGCAAAGACTTATCGATATCCATCTACGCATAGGTCTACCTTGGCTATCAGCCTCTCAACACGCATATACTAACGACAAATCTGTAGAAACTGCCTTACACTCACTCGCATGCTCTATTGAGAAGGCCCTCCACCATAAAGAATACACTATGGAAGCCTTTCTGGATATCGAGGGAGCCTTCAACAATGTCTACCTATCCTCTGTCACCAATGCACTGGTGAATTTTGGCGTGGACGTGGGACTCGGCAGACTGATTGACCAACTGCTTGTCAGTAGGGTAATCATAACTGGGTTCCACCATCAGAGCTGGGTTCCACCACCGCTAGGCTTGCCAGGAGAGGAACACCAGAAAAAGTGGAGTTCTATCTCCCTTGCAATAGAACATCGAGGTCAATGAACCACTCTTGTTACTAGAAAAGGCAGGGTGATAGCCTACGCGGATGACATTGCTGTGACAGTCTCGTGTAAATATCCTTTAGTGCTAAGGTCCTTTATGCAGAACGCTCTGTCTGCGTGGACCAAGAAAAATGGCCTTGGTGTCAACGCTCATAAACTTTTTACAAAAAATATAAAATTCCAACCATTGACTCTTTAATCGGCCGGCAACTAGCAATTAACATCGCTATACGTCTTCCCAGTGGACCAACACTCCATATGAGTGTCCACTCCTCAGTATTAAAACTTCCCGACTAGAAATTTAGATCACGCCACACCCCAATATTTTCCTGAAACCCTAATTCCGAACAGAGACATTTGGAATGGTAATCCTAGACCCTTCGCAGGATCCCTGCATATTCTCACGTATGAGTCAAAAACCAAGGACGGGGTTGGCAGTGTCATTTTCTCCAACGAACCAAATATCAGTCTCCTTTGGCTTACTTTGAACATTGCAGTGTGTTTCAGGCGGATATATAGCAATCAGTGAAGCTCTCTTCTGGCTAGAAAGGAATGTAATATCCGCGCGTGATATTTGTATTTTCACGGACAGTCAGGGCTCTGGAATAGGTCTCGTTAAACTTTAAAATATGTACAGTCAAAATCGGTTATAACGACTTTCAAGGGACTGACGAATTTGGTCGTTATAAGCGATACGTTGTTGTAAACGATTTATAATGCTATTGGATTACATATAATGGAGATCGGGCGGGACCTAAGAATTTTGTCGTTATAACCGATACGTCGTTATAAGCGATTTTGTCTGTAGTCATAAACTGTCGCTCATCTTTAGACAAGATAGCTGATCAGTTCAATATTCGCCTGTGGTGGGTACCAGCCTACAGAGACATTCCGGGCAACTTCAAAGCAGATGAACTTGCCAAATTCGCAATCACCCTGTCCTTATTATCGAAACTCAACAACACGGATATGCCCCTTACGACTTGTAAATTGTTGCCACTGGCAGACGTAACTCAAAAAACATACAACAGACGTGTCACACTTCCAGAATAATCTGGCCCAGGCTAGACCTCAAAAGATCCAATGAATTAATCTTCCTCGATAGATCCAATATTAACAAAATCGTCGGTGTTATCACAGGACATTGCCTCATAGAAAATCACGCCAGAAGACTAGACAGCACAATCGATCAATTATGGTCTAAGTGCACACTTTAGCCACTTCTAACGTAACCTAAACACCAATTGGTTTGTTGGATAGAAGACATCCGATCTGCGTGGTACCACAATGGGCCTATGTTGCGGTAAGGTTGACTTATATTTGCAGTCGGCCACCTAAACCTAACCTAACCTAAGACTAAGAGCTTCTTCATCCGCTTTCGATATTGTCCGTTTTCGGCGTAGAGTAGGATTGGCGTACTATTTACCCCGAAGCCGAGGTATACAAAATCCTTGAATACCTTGAATTTATAGGTCTCCCTTATAACATTTTGTGGCCACCTTGCCATAGTGGGTGAGAATGTTGACTCCTACGCACAAGACTTTCAGTCTGGGTTCATTTTCCATTGTGGGTACCCTGTATTCGTGAGAGAACAGTACCGCGCACAAAACTAGTGATTGCTGCCCACCTCGGACTGTAGCATAACAATATTTACGTATATTGTGACGTCCCGGCCAAGTCGTTGAGGTTGTGCGTCCTTCCTGAATGGCAGCATATACAGTCGACTCCCTCTAACTCGAATTTGTTCGCTATATTTATTTTGGTATTCCCCTCGTTTTCCATACAAAAACCGTCCTCTAACTCGATATCCCGTGAAAATTCGACTTAGAGGAAATCGACTGTACTTCTTTTTCCCCCGTTTCCCAGCAGAACTATTCAGCCCATGCAAAAGAAAGCAAAAGATGCCTAGCACCGAACACTTGTTTTGTTGACCAGCTGTGTGCGCGTTTGACACATTTCTGATAAATAAATTAGCGTTTACCAAACAGAAGAAAGCAATTACTCTTACCCGAATTCATTGTTAACGAATTATTTTTATTTAAGTATCAGAATTGCATATTTACCTTTTTATTTCACTTTTTTTCTTGTCTTACCTATCCCGCGTTATTTTCTTACTAACAAACTTTTGTTTTTGTATACAATTATCCCGATATTGGGCTATCACCTAATCATTGAAATTTGACTTTGTTGTTGTTTGTTGGTTTGCCTACTGTGTATTTTGAATTAACATGAAAAATTTTGTTTTAATCCAGTTTGACGATTACATTAACCATTCCACTATCGATTTGTAGTTATACAAGAAAACAAATTAAATACATTTTTAACTAACAATTAATATTTTCTTTTTCACTTCCTCCTCTCGACTGATGATGCACTTCATCACTTCCCGTTTAAACATCCCTTTTTCGTCACATTTATTTTCCTTGTTTTACTACATACGAACACGTTGAACACTCGAAGCGCTTTCGCTCGCTCAGCGAAATCGAAACCTTTCCTATCACAGACATTCGAATACCAATTTTTGACAAAGAGGCATCTGACTTTTTTTTCGAAAAATCTCGTGAGATACTCAGTCGTCCAATTAACATAGACTTTCGGGAAGAGGCTGAATTGAATGAGAGTCGCCAGCCTCGTGATGTTATTGGGGAGAATCTTTTGGATATAGAAAATACACTTAAGGCATTGAATCTTGACTTCATTCAAACCTACAGTGAGTTGGATAAGACAGATTCAGCTGAAACATTACTTAATGAAAAGTTCGCAAATATAGTGTCGTCGTTGGAGGGGGAGATTAGCAGCGCCAGCACTGCTGCTGGCAGTTTGAAGTCATCAGGTATGTATGACTTCGGTGCTGGAGTCCACACAAAATTCGACTTTAACTCTGCCACCAGTCACTTGGATAAACACTTGCAGCATTATAGTGATATAATTGATAAAATCGAAGACAAGAGATCCAGCACCCCGGACACGGGATTCGCTTCGCGTGAGACAAACCTCTCGCTGTCACGCCGCAGTAGTCAGAAAAGTAGTTATTCACCGCAAGATAGTTACTTCAGTCCAAAGGATATAAGTTTTAGTGGAAGTTCCATGGAGGCACGTGGATATATGAGCGTGAAGAATGAATTGGCCACAAATAATTGCACAAAAATAAACACCTCCTCGTCCCCAGTGAAAAATGTAAACACTAGTAACACATCAATATACTCCCATTCCCAAATGCAAAACTCTCCACTTGGTGACTATTCCAATAGTCGACAACGTTCAATGTCTTTTACAGATAATTATAATTTGAAATCACCGGTATTGTCGGAACCGCAGCACCGTAGTGTAGGACAGACACGACAGACTAGCTTTCCTAATCGCAGTACCGGTTCCTTCCGCAACAAACCCGGTGGTAACAAGGTAATGCAATATAAACCGCGCAGTATCAAAGCGCGCACCTTACGGCGTTTGAGCTATAATCCAATTGTACTTGACTCTAGCTCTACTTCAAGTGATGAGGAGAGCGACTTTGACAGAAGCATTGCACACTCGGAGTGCGATATACGCACACGTGTGTCTTCCAAGCGACGGCGGCAGTATCTCAATCGGAAGGCATTTTCAGTGAGCAATGATGAGTCGGCACAAGACAAACTGTACGGATCAAATGTGAGCATTAAATCGGCTCCTCACTACAATTATGGAAATGATCTGAATCAGCGCCGATATCGTGGTAGTGCTCAAAATTTTACATACGAAGTGCATCAACCTCCTCAGCCGCAACATCATGGTGCATTCGATGACAAGATCTACGATTTTGGGGGACGTGGACCGGGCAACAATTATGGTGTTAACATCAACCATGTCATCAAGCCGCCACGAGCTTTTGCAGTGAATGGTTCAAGTTTTGCCGCCAGTCGAAATTCAATGTTTCATGAGTTTGACGTCACTAAGTTAACTGGTAAGAGTCCAACTTCAACAACTTACTACAACGCCGGCCAGGAAGGAAAGAAGGTAATTATAAAGCCTCAAAAGACCCCACCGCCTCCTCCGCAGCATCAGCAACCGCAACTGCAGCAACAACAACAGCAGCAGCAGCAGCAACAACAACAACCACCACAACAGCCGCCGCCACCACCACCACCGGCTGTGCTGCAAAAGCAACACTCCGTGCAACTTCCACCAGGTGCAAGTTTCCATTGGCCAGAGAAAATTCACGCATCAACGGTGAAACAAAACGATATGCTATGGCGACAACAACGTGCTAGCAGCACCTTTAGTAGTCTAAAAGTTAAACCAGCATTTTCTAGTGACAGCTCATCGACGGATACTGAGGAATTCGAATTTCGAAAGGACTTCTTGCCTCATATCCCACCAAGCCCGGCACCATAACTAAGAAAAATGCTTAAATATTTAATCAATTTACTGTTTGGAAACGTAATGCCATCGTCACCGGCTAAAAAACCAACTCAATTGAGTTTAAAATGAAGTTTGAAGAGTAAGCAATTGCCGATTGTCATTATGTGTTGCCGCATTGCTTGATAGAATAAAAAAATTGTTTGAAAAGGAGTACAAACCATTGGCAGTAGATTCGGATTCGAAGGAAAGGGCGTTTCGTTTCTGCGTAAATTCATTAAATCTTCAAGCAGTGTACGGACTTTATACTGGGAGTGCCTTAAGTATTTGGAAAGCATTCCTCCTTCAAAGAAAAAAAAATTATAAACGCATTGGCTGTTGTGTAGAGATTTAGATTGGATTTAAAGATAAACTTGAGATTGTTCTTGTGTGGGGGTCTTTTTTTGGATAAGTATTACAGGGCTTGGTTGTTTTATCGATGCACAATGTAGTATACAGTTTTGTTTGAGTAATGAAAAGTTTTAGGGTTAACAAATATTGAGTAGGTCATCGGGATATCAATTTTTTTCCACTGACACTCAAGTTATCAACAGCAATGTGTTCCTACAGGATAAATGTCATCTTTGAGATACGCCAGTACTGAATAAAATTTCTGTAGAATTGCAGGTTGTAATTTACACATATAAAGAGAGTTTCTGATCAAAATTCGTTGTTTAAAATAAACTTTGTGAAAATAACGCATGTAGGCTGGAACCGGGACGTGTCAACATTTCACATGTACAAGGGATTACAAGCAAAAGTTCGCTAAATTTACTTATTTTATCAGTTTTGAATCAATCCTTTTTGACTCAAGGCAGTGCAATTGTTACATTTTTTTGACTCATTACACCGATTCTTTCGTCAGCTTCTTCGGGTGTCTATGTTTTATTGGACGGTAATGGAATAAATGTGTGTGCGCCGTGACGTTGTTGTAAGAGTCCTACATTTTTCATTTTTCTCTGACAATGTTCAAAACGTATAACTGTGTTGAAAAAGCTTCTCTTCGCTGTTCGGAGCCGGCATTCGACTGTAAGTCCCCTCAATTCATGAGAGAACAACACGAATATTTGCTGTAGAAGCTAGTCCATCTGAAACTGCAGCTTATTATGAACGCAATAATAAGGTTATAGACGGATTTTGGAAATGGAAAACATTGCTAGTCCTCTCGGCTGTACCTAAAGCTGATGTGACTAGAACTAAAGGGCCATCTAAAATTAGGCTTTTGTCCAAAGCAAACGGAAAGTAACCAAAAACATCATCAAATATCGAAATATCCATTGCATATATCGGGCTCTCCAATAAGGACTTGACAACTTTTTTTTAAAAATAAAACGCAAACCATTTTGAGATATCTCCGACATTTTACTCTTGGTTTGAAGTACAATCAGAACATTTATGTATGGAATTTGACGTCCTTTACACATTTGCAGCGGTCGATTCGTTAGACCCAATTTTCGCATACTCCGCCACACATTTCAACGGAAACGTCCCCCACCTTTCTCTCATTCAATATTGGCTCTGAACTCTTCTAACAACGCCGGGTTGTTGGCATAGGCCAATGATTTAACGTATACCCATGAATGAAAGTTGGAGGTGTTAAATCACACGATCTAGGCGACCAATCGACAGGACCATTTCTCGATATAACACGTTCATCAAATTGAGTTTTCAATAAGTCGATTATTACACCCGCTGTATGGCTTGTGGCTCTGTCTTGTTGAAACCATATTAATGTTTGACCAAAAAATAACGTGCAACATGTCTTTGTAGCGGCTTCCATTGACTGTAACGTGACGGCCATTTTCATCAACGAAAAAAACGGCCAATGACACCACCGACATGAAAGCCACGCCATACCTTTATTTTTTGTGGATAAAGTAGTGTTTCTTGAAGCACATGAGGCTTTTTACCTGTCCAATAACGCATATTCTGTTGGTTGACGAAACGTTTAGCTAAAAATGCGCTTCATCACTGAAGATGATTTTGCGATGGGGGGTTGCACGTCGACCCATATGTACTAGACTTTCAGGCCTAGGTTCGAATCGAAGTTCAGACAAACAATTTTTTCAAAAAAAGAGGCTCCACCTCTTTCGAATCATTGAAAATGCTCAAAGAGAATAAATGTCTAGAAAAAAGCTTCTCAATCTCGCCGTTCGGAGTCGGTATTAAACTGTAGGTCCCCTCCACTTGTGAGGGAAAAATAGCACTCACAAAACGAGTGGTTGCTGAGCAGCTAGGCCCAGGTCCACCCCGGACTGTAGCACCGCCATTTTTATTATTATTATGAATTCCTTGTCTGCTGGGACGAGAATTACTACCAAAAATTGGCGTTAATCTTAATGTTCAAGTCACTGACTTGGGATTTTGGTAATAAATTTGAATTATTTGTAAACGTTCTTCGTTCTCGAAATTCACTGAAGTTGAAAACGATTTTTACTGATTGTTTTCACAGTTTGGTCATAGGATTAAGGGTGCCTTCACAGTGAAAGTTCAAAATTGTTAAGTCCCAACTGGAAGAGACTGTTGAAACTTAAGTAGAATTCTGCTGCCAATTGACATTTTCATACGTAAAGAGCGGTTCATTTCACTCTCCCCGAAATAAGCAAAAGTGAACGAGCTTAACGAAACTGAACAAAGCGGTTATAATCACAGTGCATCATTATTGTGTACTCGCTCAGTTGCTTCAGACCTCTTAAGTTTCCGTACGGCCATTATAGTTGGCCCTTCAGCAATCATCATTAAAATAAACCCATGGAAACAGTTATGTCATTGGTTTTTGCGTTTGCCTCGTGATCTCTGAACTAACAGTGTTTTGCTAATGACTAGCACTGCTAGACAACTATTTGAAAAAAATGTATGTATGAATTGTATTCATGCCTTGATTACCCCAGTATCCAGATTTTGTTACTGCACTACGAGGCCTACTACCAGGGAATTCAAATTAGCGAACTTTCCTTAAAACTTACACATATCTACCATCTTTTAGACACAACCAAAAAACTCACATTCTTCCTGATTTTTATAATTTTATACAGTACTTAGTTAGGACCATGGTGTAATGAAAGCAGGGTGTCTGAATTTATTACCAGACTCTGTGTAATTTTTGACTTGTTTCTTAAGCTTCAACCGCATATTTTATTTATACATAAAAATAAAATAAAAAAGCGAAAAAGGTGAAAAATGAATCAATTGTTTATTTGTATTAATAATTAAAATGGAAAATTGTGCATGAAAGGTTTCGAAAGCTGGAATATGTGGGTAGATTTTGAAAAAATATCTATAAGAATTGTTTTTATGCAATGTATGAAATTTGTAGAGAAATTTCTTTTGCTTCCACCTTTAGTATTTCTTTTCACATGTTCCTATAGTGCTGAGAAAGAGCAGAGCTGTTAAACACACCTTGTTTTCCTTAGACCATGATTAGGACCAAATTGTTGTATAGAACAGATACAAGAATACACGTGTAACGTAAAAAAACAAGTTAGGTCTTGAAATGTTTTTGAGACTTCCGGAGATTTTCCCTGAACAGATTTTTCTCCTTATGTTCATGAAATAAGAATTCTCAATATATGAGAGTACTCAAACAAAGAAAAGATGAGTATTTTCGTAGTACTTTGCCTGCTAAACTAAACGAACTGCCAACTTTTTTACTTAAACGAAAAATGAATATCTCTAATTCTCAAAAAGAACAGATCTGAGCTTAACGTTTATTTGATAAGTCTCAAAATATTTTTACCGATCGAAATAAATCTACCAACAAACAGGAAATTTCAAAAAAGTATTAAAACCCCTAGAAGGAAGCTCTTACAATTTATAAAGTGATTTTGTTACTTAAACAGTATTTCGAGGATTTTATGCCATTTGCTCTTTGTATGTATACTAAAGTTCAAGAAAAGTTTTAATATAATCGCACAAAAATAACAAAAAAAAAAAACAACGTCTTTGATTCACTTTCAAAACAAACAGTATCTCGATTCTCTAAAGTTAAAGCACACAGAAATACTACAAGGGTTGACATATATTTGGTCAAAAACAAAACACTAGTCATATTTTTTTATACTATCTTCACAACACGACAATCTGTGCTACTCAAACTTTTTATCTCTTAAACATACACAAAACCAAAAATACACGTTAAAAAGAGTTTACAATCGAATACGTATCTATCCAGAGAAATCGTTCACTTTCAAAATCTTAAATTATTTAATAAATAAGCAAAACTAACCAAAAAAAGAAAATAATTAATGAACAAAAATATTCGATCAAACGTTAAAATATACACAAACCAAAGCAATAAAGTTACAGAAATTTAATTGAAACTTAATAAAGATAAATCAAACGTAAATGTGAATACTTTCTTAACACACTACTGCTATTTACATAAAGTAAACAAAAATGAATAAATATATATATATACATATACTAAGAGGAAAGAACAGTTTCAACTATTTGAATGCATATTTATAATCCCAATTAACTATGAATAAATGTAATTATTTGATAAATACTCAAGTATATATATACATACATACCAAAGAGAATAGATACTATTTTCTTTATACGTAAGATATTATATTTCTTATACTCTACAAAACTAATCTGAAAAATTAAAGAAAAACGTGTTAAACTAAAGTTTAAGTTCAAAAAAGAAATTGAAAGGAATTCTAGAGGACAAACAAAACTTGAAATAGTTCGTTGCATTTTTTCGAAAATAAAAACAAAAAAAAAGATTTATTATTCCAAAAAACAAGGATTTTTTTAAACTGAAATTATGCATAACGATGTGCAGGGTGACCATATAAGAACGATACGGACAAATTTTTGATGACTGTCCAACATGTGCGGCGTTATAGCGTCTCGAATGTTGGTCTCGAGCTCGTTTAAAGTGCTTGGCTTGTTAGCGTAGACTAAGGATTTGACGTAGTTCCAGAAATAGAGAAAATGATAGAGTGGTGTCAAGTCGCACGATCGCAGCGGCCAATTGACAAACGCTCGCCGTGAAATGACCCAGTCGTCCAATTTCTCCTTCATAACTTTGAGCGTTGGGTCACTCATTTCGAAAAAAATATGGTCCGACTTTGCGGCCATGTCATAGACCGCACCAAATAGTTAATCTTTGTGGACGCATTGATGTTTCGTATACCACATGTGGGTTGTGTTCGCTCCAAAAACGGCAGTTGACATGACCGCCGAGCCAAAAAATAGGCCTCGTCCGAAAAGTTAATTTTTTGGCCAAAATCCGGATCACTGGCAAACATTTCTAGATTATCGAACTCAAGTCTTTGTGTACGGTCATCCGGCTTCAATTCTTTCGTCACCACAAATTTAATTTAATGTAGGCCCAAATCCTACCGCAAAATAATTCGGATTGACCCTCTAGCGATGTCCAATTCAGTCGAATTGACATTTCTGGGTCTTCTTCGATAATAACCGCTACGGCGGCTATGTTTTCTTCAATTCGCTCCAATCTCGGTCTAGTTGGTGGATAAAGGTCCAAAAGGAGTGTACTCAAGCTCAAACTTTTCCACGGTGCGACGCATTGCCTCCATGAGCTGAAGTCATGACGACCGACTTCACGACGAATTTCACAACTGAGCCAGATTTCCGGTAATACTTTTTTTGATTTCCCGCACGTTTGGCAAGGGTGAGAGAATACATGATGAAATGGAAAACCCTACTGAATATTTTGACAGCTGGATGTCATTGCTGTCTTTGACGGCTGCTAAAGCATAACAGTTGGAAAAATGATCACTGCTATCCGGTCATCCTTTACATATGTTGTGAAAACCTGTCTCCGAGAATCTCTGCGATTCGGCATTGGTGTCTGTTCGCTCTGCAGTTAGGAAAGTACTCAAAACTCTCTTTTAGTACAGTTTCTTGGGACTTTACCGAAAACCACATAAAATCCCATCAGAATTCCTTTACGGAAGATTATAATGCACTAGGAGTTTGAGACTTCCTTTCGACAGAACAGATTATGATGCCATCCTTTTCGTATACAACTTGAAACATTGGCGAAATAGACTCTTGGTGAGTTGACAACACAAAAATACTTCTTTTCCAGGATGCCACTGTTTCATACGACGACAAATCTTTAGTTAGTTCAAGGGAATGTTAATAATACACAAAGTGAAGCGTCCTTGAGTTCAAAATGCGGGTAGAGATCATATCAACCGAAGGTTTAAACAGCCGCGGTGTGATTTTCATTATTATCAGGCCGAAATGCCCAGAATAATGATAAAGCGTCAGCCACTAATCTTAGATTGTTTCAAAACCCAACTTAAGTAAACTTGTTATCTCCGAAAGAATTATAAGAAGAGCATTCTATTATATCATGGTCAAATAGTAATACTTAAACTCTTTAAATAGACTAACAAACTTCTAGTTACCACTTGCAACGTAGTGATGTAAGTCTAGTTAAAACCTTCACAAAAAACTAACAGCGGTAAGGTGAATTCGTAGACTTTATTGCCCTCACAAGTGTCTGGCCTCTCTTCACTGGTATTCATGTCTAACACATTCACTTTTGTTTAGAAAGAAAAAAAAAACAACCTTCAATTAATATTATTTTGTTTATTTTCTATTGTTTTCGTTTTTTTTTAATAATTTTTTGATTTTTCATTTTAACCCACGATACTCCTAATCCTAAACGAACTACCTTAACGCTTTGTTTTTCTCACTAACGCCATTCCCGCCCTATTCCACAACAAAACACCCGATCCCCGAAAAAAAAATCCCTCCGCTCCACACACATGAACTCTCATTCACAGAACACTATCACAGAGGAGGGACGAGAAGCTTACAATAGTCTCATTGAACGAAAATCTACAATGACATTCATCAGCAAACTGGACACCGATGAATTCGAATTGACCACAGCTAAGACGCTGCCCCGCAGATCTGTGCACTTAAGAAATGAAATCGATGTTCTTGCAATGGAGTCAACTTTGAGGAATCAACCCTGTCCACTGACGGTTCCGCTACAGGAAGCTCCCCGACCGATGACACTGCCAAATCGCGGTTTTAATGGGAAGCTGAGAAAAAGTGAACTGATTACCAATCCGAAGTTCTTCCCTTTGAAGCAGAGGCCTAAAACTCTGGCGGGAGAAAACGATGAAAATTCGCCAGCGAATAGCAATACCTGCAGCAGCAGTCAGGCAGTGAGTTGTGACAAGGAATGTGAAAGCCCCAGTTACCTTACAAATACCTTCTACACATTTCCCGACAAGAACAGTCCGGACAGCCCCTCATGCGCAGATCAAACAGAGGGTTCGAGTTCGAATCCCATACCGCTTCCGCCAAGGGACAGAAATAAAGTAATCAAAACGAACGCCAAGCGTCATGTTCGCAAACATCCGCTTATAATTCCAGCTTACGGTGTGCAACGAACGCTGAATAAAGTAACGGAAATCACACCAGACGACGAGCCCAAATCTCCGTTCCCGGGCGCGTCTTCCAGCAAGAACGCTTTACCATCAAATGACACGAAGAAAGGTACTGCAATAAATTTAAGTAAATTTACCCATGAAGCGGTAAGCGCTGTGGTGCGTCCCACAAGCAGAAACTCGGGTTCATTTGATAAGCCACCCGAAGTGAGAACTTACCAGAACCTGAAGGAAATCCACAGGGATGTGAACGAAACCAACACAGATTCAGCTTCCCTGCAGTTTGAGTCAATCCTTGAGGACGACTGCAACCAAGGGGATGTTTTGGCGTCACCCGATGTTACGGACGGTTTTTATAATTTTTCTATTCAAAAAGAGCAATACATCAAGTCCAAGGAAGTAGACTTGGATAGTACAAAGATCTCGGGACTTTACGTTAACGAGGATGAATTGCGGAACCTAGATATCGAAAAGAAGAAGATTATTGTGCCGCCAAAATCATCAAATTCATCTCCAAGCAGTTCCGCAGTGAGTGGTTGTGGTGTCACGAAAGCTGCAACGACCATGTCAACCGCAACATTAAATGGCAGTGGCAATGAGCTAGCGGGTCATGCATTATTCAACAAGATTCGAGAGAGTGTCGATATGGCTATGAGCAAATCACAAACATCTGATAGTAGTAGCCGCCAAAACAGCAAACAAGAATCAGCAGCTGAGAAGCAGGCTGAATTGGAAAACGAAGAAGCATCCCCGCCAGGAGCGCTGCTTAAGGACTCGAACTCTGTAAGCTGTGAAGATTTGCTGGAATTCTCCGACAAGAAACCGAAAGGATGCGAGCGCGGTGTCGACTCTGATGAAGTTCGAATCATGATGAAAGTTCTTGGGAAAGATGTAAGTCATTTTTACCATGTTGCATTTCATTTCCTCGTTTTTTAGATTTTCTATCCGAAATTTCTAATTATACATTCTTCTTTTATAGAGCACACCAAGTCGTTGCCTTCACGTACTTGAATTCATCGAGTGGGATGTCCACAAGGCGATCAAGTTAATCAAACTCCAAAACATACTCAACACAATCGATCTAAGTCTAACGGAATCTGTAGAAGCATTACAAAAATACGACTGGGATCTGCAAATAACATCCATGAAGTTGAAGGGTCATAAATGATATCCAATTCCAGCGGTTTACGAACATCGGTTACAGTATTCGAATCAGTCACAAACTGTGTACGGCAGCTATTGCATCACTGCACCTTGACTCTTGATTGTTAACTAACATTTCCCTTCACTCATCGCAAAACTAACCACATGAAAAAATATATAAACTTATATTTAACGTCGTTTTCTCTTTTCTATTCTATCGAAGTCTGAATCTCGATTAAGTACTTATTTAGTTCTAAACACAAAATTCATCAATGAATTGGGTTGCAACAAGCGAAAATACGTATGTATTTGCAAATGGGGACAAGGATAGACTTTATTTACAAAACGAACAAAAATGTATGCTCGTCTATTTTTATAATTTAATAATAACTATATATTGATTGTTTTATATTGTCAAAGGATTAGATGCATTTTAGTCGTTAAAATGTTGTTAAATGTACGTTTTTGAAACTAACTGATTTATTTAAATTAACTAAAGCTAAGACTATACACGTTTTGTAACCTTTTCCAAGAAAATATAAAAAAATATACTTGATATTAATCTAATTAAGGGTATCACGAGTTGTTATTTCTTTATTCTCAATATTCTACAACTTCTGTGTTCTGTTTAGAGAAACTTGACAGAAAGCCAGGGGATCTACTATTTTTCTTAAAATTTATTTTTATGTAGAAGAACTTGGTGGATAATATTTAACGGGGCTTGAGCAGTTCGATCGGGTGCGCGCTATGTCTCCTAATCTAGAAATTTTTAATATTTCAAGAAATGTTCTTAGAGCTGTCATGGAAAATACCAGAAAAATGTCTGCCACTTGACGTTGACATTAGCATCTCTTATATAATGTTAGCCAATTCTGAGTCCATCAAATAACGCGCCTATCGTACTTCGCTATGCCCTCTGATGTCCTTCCAGTCCAGCCCCTTTTTCCAATGGATTTCCGGTGCCCCTAAACATGTGTCCCAAATTTCATAATTTTGCGTCGAATATTTGATGAGAAATGCGAGTTTCCATTTTTGCTTGAATTGAGGGGGATATAGCCTATGACTGATTCCTGATCGATGCGCTATGTCAAAAATGTGTAGTCGTTTCCGCAGCTAGGAGTCCAAACATCGTAAGCAATGAAGTTGGTTTGCAAAGGAAAGCATGCCCAATGAGTGGATTCCCAGTATGGTTGGCCGATCAAAGAGAAAGGGGACCTATTTGACTGCGCCTATTGTCGAGAGAGAGATCTCCTTTACGTCGCATACGACATTTTCTCTGTCGTTTTGTGTGAACGCCTGAAACATTGCATTAACAATCTGATAGGTCTTCAATAAGGTGGTTTTAGACCAAGTAAGTCCAAAATAGACTAGATCTGCGGTAGATCCTGGAAAATACAGCGTGTATAGGAACGAGCTATACAGTGTCATGTGTGCCCAACTCTCCAGTTTGTACAGTATGACGATGAAGAGCTCTTGCTACTCCATCAAAATAGGTAACGAACTCACCGAGACCTTTAATATCAAAAATTAATGTTTTAGACAAGGCTATAGGCTGTCAAGTGACTTTCCACATCACTCTTGTACGCTTGTGCTCCGACCCGAAGAATCTGCGACTTTAGCACCGTTGGACAACGCATCAAAGGATGTCCACGTCTAAGGTGGCGCACACAAGTGGAGAAGAACCGTAACCAGCTCGACGTGCGCAATTGGAGACAGCTAGCTTGTTGTTGAAAAAGTTGGTTTGCCCATGACTATGTCATTGATGTATAATATTTTCTAACCAAAAACAGTTTATTAGGTCTAATATACAAACAAACAGCAACCAGCCCTCTTAGAATGCAGAAGGGTTGTGCATGCTACTGTTCACTCGCGAGAGGAAGTTACCTATAGTTTAATGCCGACACCGAACGGCTAGTTTCCACTTTCTTACATTAATATTTAATTAACTGGCGCCCAACGTGAGGCTGTCTGCGAGTATGGGTATCAGTTACTCCACGTATTCTTTTGTATTATTTTATTTTTTATCGCAGGTACAATACACATATTTTGACGCAAGCGCTATAGGTCGATGATTAACAACTTCTTTTGGCCTGAATTGGATAATATGGACACCAACTACAACTAAAACTACTACTGGTTTTAACAAGTAGGCGCTACTCGCCACATTAGAAATTCTACACAAACGATTCGAGGGCATGGTAATCTCACGTGGAGGTTATGTGACGTCAGCTGGCCAAAGAGATTGTGCGATTTGACCCCATTAAACTTTTTCTTGGGGGGTTTTCTGAAGTCGCAGGTCTCTGCGAATAAGCCACAAACCACAGCGGCCCTCAAAGCGAACATAACCCATGTCAGCACAAGTTAGCTCCGGCCCTAATTATCTTTGACTCTGACCCCATGGGACAGCGCAGCAAAGGGTGTGCACGTCTAAGTTGGCGCACACAAGCACTGAACAACGAGCAGTAAATAGACTTAAGACTGTAAACATCTGGAAAGCCATTGCTATTTCATTAAAGAAATTGTAAGATTTTTAAGCAGCGGGCGTTATATTTTACGAATAAAACACTTTCACTTTCACTCTTTAGCACTATTTATTTGGGACTTCGTTTCTCGTTTTCAATCGATTACAAAAGTGATCTAAAGTAAATTATCCTACTCTATCCCAACCGGCAATCCTCCCGCTATGTTGTCTCTCTTTTTAAGGTTCCGTCTACAAAAACGGAACCTTTATAATTTCGGTGTGTCCGTCCGTCCGTCGTGTCTGTCACACACATCTCCGAAGTTTATAAAGATATCGACATGAAATTTTAGAATTAGGTACTTCAAGCCTAGATGTCATTGCCCATGCATTGCCCAAATTTAAGAAGTGGGGCCATTTGGGGGTGGCTCCAGTAAAGGTGGAGTTGCCATTAATTTTTAAACATTGTCGTACCCCATCGAGTTATGAAATGAGGTAAAGGTTTGGTACAACAATTTTTGATCCAGAGTACCGTTTGGAAAATATGGCGCTCCCCTCCCATTGCTAAGCTAAAGTGTTTAAAAATCTGAAAAAATCACAAAAGCTTGGGTTCATTTCGTCGTTTGATATTCAGAAATCATCCATCAATATTATGCGAATGAACCTTCCCCGTTCGAGTTCAACTCGCACTTGCCCAGTTAATTTTTTCATTTTGTCGCTACTTCTTAAGGCAGGCGTTTCTATGTCCGTGTTGACCAAATATGTTCAAGATTTGTACTTTTTAATACGATTCCAACTTTTTTAAGCGGTCCACTTCTAAGTTAGGTTAGGTGGCCGACGGCAGATAGCAATCAAATTTAGGCCAACATAGGCCCGGTGTGGTACCACGCCGGTCGAATGTCTCCTATCCAACAAACCAATTGGTGCTTGGTAGCTTCTGAGTTAGTTGCTGCCGACGTTGTGCAGTTCACACAAGTCGTTGAAGGAGTATGCTCCAAGGTGTTTCTTCCTGCGGGTGGACGGAGCACAACCTTCTCAGCAATCACTCGTGTTGTGCGTGCTATTGTTTTCTCACAAGTGGAGGGGACCTACAGTTTAATGCCGCCTCCGAACGGTGAGATTGAGAAGCTATTTCTAGACAGTTATACTCTTTGAGCATTGTCAGTGACTCGAAAGAGGTGGAGCCGTGAACAATTTTGTTTTGAAAAATTGTTGCTTGCGCTGGGATTTGAACCTAGACTGCGAAAGTCAAGTGGGTATGGATCGACGCACAAACCCACACGGCTACGGCGCCCACTCTGATAACATATAGTGAACGTTTTAAGTTGAGTTTAGTACAAATTTGTTTTGTGGTATGTTTTTATTTAAATGTAAGATATTTTAAAAGAAGCTTTAGCTTTAGCGAATGGTACAAGGCGGAGGTTCTCTGCTAGATAGAATTATAGAGACCGTTCCACCCCTGGGGAGTTCGTCGGCTTCACAATTCCCTGACCCGGCACTCACATAAGGTGAATGTTAAAATGCTCAGCCATCTCGTTAAGAAATAGTTGGCAATTCAGGGAAGTCTTAGAGTAGAAAGTGACCGAGCTTAGGGATGTGATTGCTACTTGGCTGTCTGAACAGATGGTGATGTCCTTCTTGGTTATTACGTTGTCCTTGAGTCAAGACAGGGTTTCTTTTATAGCTATCGTCTCAGCCTATAATACGCTACAATGTTCTGGAAGGTGGAGGTATATACTAAAGTTTGAGTAGACACCTAACCCTACTTCCTTACCCGTCATCTGTGAAGATGCGCAGAGGACCGCCCAGAGTCTGAGTACCAGACTTCCAGACCTGGAGGGTATGCTGGTAGCGAAGTGGTCCACTTCCAGAAACAGAGCCAAAATAAAAATTGGTTAGAAACGTCACCCGGTCATCCAGACAAATGAAATAGACAAATTCAAAAACTTGTATATGTATTTTTTTTATTGATAAACAACTTCTTTATATATGTACATTTCTTTATCTTTTTGTTAATTTTTTTTTTTGGTCATATATTTTTAAAATGTGTCACTAAAGCTACTGTTAAATGGTAAATACAGTGTAAACAGAGGAGAGAATAATGAAATCACGAACACATTACACTACCTAAGCTGGAATATATTAATATATTAAGAATTTTTCTGGTGTACAATTTTCTAAACACTTCATCTCCAGTCGCGTATAACAGCTTGTTACTGAAAATTTTTCGTTTTTTTATTTTACATACAAGATGGGAAAATACGAAAAAAAAATATAAACACAGCAAAAATAGTAACTTACGCAAAAGTAGTGCAACTACTGGTGCGGTGAAAAATAGATGAGAAAATAACTGAAAACTAAAATATTTACTAACGTTTTAAATGAGGACATAATTTAGGAAGATAAATGAGTTCAATAGTCTAGTGGGGGCTGGTTATAGGTGTCAAATGTTTCTCTTGCGGAGCATTGTCTGCCCGTTCAAGTTGCGGGTGCTTCGGGCGATTCTTGTGGCTAAGGCTGGTTTTGTTCTTTGGCTCTCCGCAATGCCGTGTCCTTGTGTTTGAGGCTTTGACTTGGATGTTATTTTTCCGCTGTTACTTGAGGAATCGTCTCCACTAATTGACTCACTTGACGTCGCAGATTGTGCTGATTTGGCGGGTTGTGCTTTCGTTTTGCCGGAGTTTATGTTCGACTTATTCGAGTGCAGTGTGATATTGACGGGAATTTTACTGAATTTCGTCGACGCAACCTTTTGATTCGGTGTTTTCGGCGGCACCACCGATTTGGGACTCTTCAGATATTCCATTGATAAGCGGGTTCTTGTCATAATCATGTTGTTTTGACGATCTTTTCGCGCTGAATTTCGCGTGCTCATGCGGCTGGGTGTGACGGGCAATAGTTTCGATCGCGGCAACGCTAATACTGGATTTCTGCTGTTTTTTATTCTTCTTTCCGTTGATTTTGTGAGAGCTAAGTTCGCTTGCTTGGCTTTGGGTGTGCTAGCAACAGGCTCATCGTTGTCCGATGATTCTGTCTCTGATGCGGAGGATGAAGATTCTGCAATCGGTGTGGATCGCCGTTTTGGTTCGTTTTCTTTGCTTGACGGACTATTGATTTTGTTTTGTGTGGAACGTTCGTTTTTCTGTTTTGGTTGGGATTTTTCGGGAACGTTTGAGTTTTTCGCTCGAAGTTTATTCGTAATTGGACTTTGAGCTTTCGCTGGGATTTCAGATGTTTCAGATGTAGATGTTTGAGATGTTTTGTTGGTTGTTACGGTTCTTGGTATTTCTGAAATATTAACACTCATCTTTGATTGTTTACGTAAGGGAGACGCGGTATCACCTTCTTTCAGATTGCTTTTCGTTTTCGGCGATATCGGTCTTTTACGAGTGTTTCTAGAAGACGTTTCAGTTGATTGTTCTGTTTGCTGTAATTTTTTAAATTCATTAATTACTTTAAATAATGAAATGATGCAAGAACATACAACGAATTTATTGGGGAAATTTGATGGGACATTATTCCGAATTGACTTTGTAGTTTTTGTTGCAGAATATTGTTGTAAAGTCGTTGACTGTGAATAAAATAAAAACGTATTAAACAACATTCTCTCGTGTAGCAAGAAATAGAATTGAAACTAGCCAAACTATTACTTCACGTTGTGCAAGAAAACAACGAATGCAATGAAAAACTACAAGGCCTCAAGTACCAGCGTGAATTTTAAGTATGCACTCAAAATGCTAATCTCTCTGAAGGAACAACAAATGGGCTACGTTGTGGATTGAAAAACTTGAAGGTTTTACTGAGGCAATCAATACCGTGCGGGCTTTGCTAGCGAACAACGTGCGTGCGCCGTGAAAGGCAAATAAAACTACAACTACATAATTTAGTTCAGGGCATTTTTCTTAGTTTATCTATTTCCAATGTTTGTGAATTTTATGAATGTACAATGTTTTTCGAAAAATAAAAATGAATGAAGCAATGAATACAATAAAAGAAGATTATTCTGCACAATGTGATGAAATTCAAAAACCATGTATGTATGCTTAAAAGTGAAGACCTTTTCTCTTTGTACTCACTTGGGTGTTATTATAACGAAGCGTTCGATTAACCCGTCTGCCGACGGACCTTGTGGTTGACGTATCTGTGGTTGCAGACGATGTTGGCGAAGGGGGGATCTCGTCCATATCATCGCTCTAAATTCAATGAACACCCACATCAAAATCAAATTCATATAAATAAACAAAATCTTAAACTCACATCACTTGCGACTGAGGCATTTTTGCCCTTCGACTGCTGAGAAGTCTTCGAAGTTGCAATTTCTTCGGATACTTTTCTCTTTTTCCTCGCTGATTGCCTCTGCTTGCCCTTTGTTTGATTTGCGTCCTCTCGTGCAGGCACTGGAGTCTTTGCGGCTTCACGAGCATTTCTTCTGGTAGCACGTGTGTTATCGCTCATCTTTTGCACTTTTGGTGGTGTGACATTGGGGATGGAGTCAATTCTAGCTTCAATTCGAATTTTCGGCGGTGATCCACCGTCATTTATGGATTTCTGTCGTGTGAAGTTCATTGATTTCCGCAAGTACCGCAAACCAACTGAATTCTCCCGACCATATGTGGTTGGCGTGGTCGATGTACGATGAACTGAGACTGACAGTTGTTCATCCACGGATGATTGAGAAGGTTCAGGATCAAGTTGCGGGGAAGGATCAGGTTGTGCTTCGACCGAAGGTTCGGCCTGTGCTTCGACGGAAATTTGGACCTGTGTTTCTGAAGAACTTTCGGGCTGTTGTTCTTTTTCTGATTCCGACGTAGCCGTCGCTTTCTCCGGATCACACTCTGGTTGGTTAGCCTTTTCACTGTCCGTCGATAATGGTTGCTCCTGTTCTGGTTCCTTTTCGGAATCCTTATCCATT
The DNA here is from genome assembly GCA_930367185.1 of Myathropa florea. Lineage (NCBI taxonomy): Eukaryota > Metazoa > Arthropoda > Insecta > Diptera > Syrphidae > Myathropa > Myathropa florea. Next base: position 20,972,757 of record OV884003.1, read on the forward strand.
TCTGACTCCTTATCATCCTCAGCAACGGTTTCAAGGCGATTAGTTTCATTTGATGAACCTTTATCGAATTCCTTCTCGGTTGTTATTGCACTAACAGTCTCATCATCTGATTTATCTTCCTGCAATGAAATAATGTGAACATTTGGCTCATCAAGGTGAGACCGATGCGCGTCAGGGGAGGACACTTACGTCTTCCGATCCATCGAGGTTTACATGCCGTAATGTGGGTTGGAATACGCCATCTAACATGTCTTTGAAATCCATAATATTCTTCAAAGTTTTGGAATCAAATTCACACTGTAAAAAAATTAAATGCAATTATGTACGGTTATAGTTCGGTAATTGTGTATGTGCTGTCATAACTTAAGAGGCACAACGATATTTTAAGTTCAAAACTACAAATATTTGAACAGGCATTCATGGAGCGATCATTTAATTGATATTGCTTTGTAACAAGTGTAAGGGTTATAACTACTATCGAGCAAACCAACGACTGTACTCTTTTGCGATACAAAAGACGACAGTCTCGTGGCTCGGGTCATCAGAGAGGAGTTCTTGGCCACACTATTTTACTCAACAGAGTATTTCCTGTTGCCGCTCGAGTCGTTTGAGAAAAGGAATCATTTTTATTCCGCGTGCAATATCACTCAACACAAGGAAAGAATGAAAATATGGAAACTGTTAGGTCATTTGTAGCACTCCTGGTAGTTGTAGATGCAAAGCATCATTCGCAAATGTTTGCAATTAGGTACGCTTGACGTTGCAGTTTTGCGCTAATACTGCGATTACAAATGCACTCCATCTTTATTTATGACGCTGATTACATGCGGATGTATGCTACAAAGAGTGGCCTTCTGCACCTGAAAATCCACATCCAAAGTGGATTCTGACCGCTTTCAGAGAGCATTACTCAATACATTACTGAGTGAAAACAACCTTGCCTGCACAGGCGGATTGCCAAGTCATTTGTAAACACTCAAACAGCACTGAATTGCTGTAGTGTCGCTGCTTCCTTGGACTTACGAAGTCCCTGAACAATACATACATAATAATAATCTTAGGAAGCCTTAGGTGGCGCGCTGAGAACCACACCGTCTGATGCACTTGACGTTATCCCTTACCTCACTCCATTAGATCTATTCGGCAGACAATTGCCAGCTAGCACTGCTATACGTCTCCAGGGCTCTTCACAGTGGACCAACGCTCCAGATGGACACTCCTCAATATCAAGTTCAATAAACTTCCCAACTCGAAAATTAGATCACGCCACACCCCATTATTTTCCTCATATGAACTTTGAAACCCTAATTCCGGACAGAGACTTTTGGAATGATAGTCCCAAACACTTCGCAGGATCACTGCCTATCTTCACCAATGGGTCCAAAACCGAATATAAATATAAGCCTCTCCTTTTGCTTACCCGATCATTGCAGTGTGTTTCAGACGGAGATAATGGCAATCAGTGAAGCTCTGTCCTGACTCAATTGGAATGTAATATCCGCGCGTGAAATTTGCATTTTCACGGACAACCAGTCAGCTATCAGGACTCTGTAATTGGTCTTGTTAAACTCTAAAGTAGTCATAAGCTGTCGCTCATCTTTAGATAACTTGGCTGATCTGTTCAATATTCGCCTGTGTAGGGTACCAGGCCACATAGAGATTTCGTCAGATGAACTTGCCAAAATCGCAACCACCCTGCCTTTATTATCGAAAACAGCAATACGGGTATGTCTCTTAGGACTTATAAATTGTTCCTACTAGCAGACGCAACGTAAAAAACAAACAACAGATGGACGAGAGGCACTAAGTGTCAAACCTCCAGAATGATCTGGCTCAATAGATCCAATATGAGTAAAATCGTCGGTGTCATCACAGGACACTTCCTCATAGGAGATTATGCCAAAAATTAGGTATTCTGACTAATGACTTCTGCAGAAGCAGAAAGTGAAAGTGGACAGCGTTCCACATCTCCCCTGCACCTGTACGACCCTGGCGACCCTTCGATGCCAATACTACTACGGAGCCTACTTCCACGATTGCATTTGCAAACTAAGAGAGGTTCCGATAAGCAATCTAATGCGCTACATAAATAACTCCAAATGGTTTCCCACTACAGGACTATTGACTATACCACAGTCAATCCATGCGGCAGCTCAATGGATCAATCCTGGTCTAAGTGCACACTTCAGCCACCTTTAACCAAACCTAACCTGATCGTTGATTGTGATGGATGCAGGGGGTTTGACTTTTAGTCTAGTTTGCGCAAGCGTCACTTGAATAAATAGTTTTTGAAGTTATACGCTTACAACAACGAAGGAGACTATATGCATTTCAAAGCTATACATACATATAATCAAAATGAGATTCCATTTAACTCGGCGCACGGCATCGGAGGCAGTTAGCGGGAGACGCTTATGTTTACAGCTTTTGAACATTTCATTGCAAAAACATAGAATTTCGTGAACCACACTACTTACGTCGTACCTATTCTGTTTACGGACAAGAATTTCTTCAGTTAATGCTATTGGTGCTCTAAAAGCCTTAACCAATGCCTTTCCACTCTACGTACGTACTCATTTTCCACGGGTTTCTTTCGGTATACTAAAAAAAAAAAACATTTCCTTAAGAAGGTATGCCCATGCTTCTCAGACATTTGCAAAACATGCATCATCCATTGTCCCTTCTCCACAATTAATCAAAAATAAATAACTCTTCGCATACGTCTACTTTTTGCTAACCACACACACGCCCAATCCGTACATACCTTAATTAACTTGTCGGCTATGCCTTTTAAGTTCTCCTTCAATTGGGAATCATCATGCACGGACATTTGCAATGTCAACAGTTCCTTCGAAAGCACCTTGCACAGATCCTTGTTTGCAATGTTATTTTGCATTTCTTGCAGGAACGAAAGTGCCAACTTGTTGTGTATGTTTGCTGATGGAGCACAAAATTCCGGTCTCGTCGCGTCGATGACAAATCGCAGAACCGTCTCGGGCTTAATTTCATGCAAAGCACTTTCATACGGTGCACTTATGACCTGTGAAACGGTTGGCAACAGACACGGATGAAGGTATTCCTGTTTCTTGCGTTGTATCAAATTCTCCAAGAACACACCAAGAATTTGATTTATTTCTGGATCTGCACGTTGAAAGAGGGAAACACATGAAATGAGTGGATTTTGAATTCGAAATTTGCTGATCTTACCTGTTGATGGATTGAAATAGCGGAGGAGGAGTTTTTCAAGAATGTCTGGGCTTTTTATGTGATCGTGCAGCACCAGCCGACAGAACCCGTTGACTATAGCGCTAATTATGCACACGTCATCACAGGTATCCAGGAAATGTGACATCATGAAGATTATGTCCACAGCTAGGGAAATAGTTTTAAAGTTAGCAGCAATTTTTAGAAAGAAAAATGAAACTGCGAGACGTACCTTGTCCCGATGACCACACGCTACTGTCATCGTCTGCATCTAGGTACTCCAGCGTGTTGTACAACTGCCTGCCGTTGCGTTTGGTTTTGTTTTGTCGCTCCTCGACAATGAAACTCGAACATCCATAACTTTGAGAAGAGCGTGTATAAATTTTCAGACTTAAATTAGAAATCTTCGGAACTTACCGATCAAGCAGTTCAAAAATACACGTTATTGACGTCTTCCAAATCCGGATGTTGTGGTTCTTAAAGAATTGCGCGTACAGCACCTCGTAAATTTCCTTCGCCAACGGCTCGTACAGCATGCTGTAAGCGGTTCCGCATTTCAGTGCCCAATCCCGTATTGCTATCTGATTGGAGGCAATATGGCGACCAATGAATTCCTGCGTGGATTATGTGCTGTGATTAGATATGTGATTTGAGGGGGGATCTAATACGTACGTTATATAGTTTGCAGACATTTGGTGTCAAGGACTTGACTTTCTTCGACACAACCATGTAAAAGGCCAGCTGAAGACTTTTCAGAATTGTTTCCGATGTGACTTTGTTGCCTTGTTGGAAGCAATGTGAAAGCTAAGGAAGATAAATCGAAAATATGGATGGTAAGCGACGATTTTCAAGGCCGCATAATAAACTTACAGATTTTGTTCCGCTACCGTCTGCTTCACTGGAACTCATTGAGTGCTTCTCAAGAAGGGGCTTTAGCAAATTCGTGTACTCCTCTGTGAAACCATTCTTCTCTTCGGTTATCCGATGTGCTTGCACATAATCCTTCTTCTCGACGTAATTCATTTCCTGTTCCTCCAAATCTAATATTTTCACTTTCAGTGACGACAGTTTGAGTTTAAGGTCTTGGTCTGGATGTTTTTCGAGCAGTTCCTCGATGAGGGTACGATCGTTTATCAATAAATCATTCTTAAACGAACTTGTGCGTGTGATTTCCTCAATGATTTCTACGAAAAACTGCGAGAAGAGAAAACACATGACATAACTGCATGAGAGGTTACTGGGGGTGAAATCCGCGTCTTACCTGCAATCGACTGTTTTGATCGGTGATCAAATTTTCTGTGCACTTCACAACCACCTCGATTATTTTCTCATCCAAATCAATTGTCTTTAGAATTGTTGATATCAATTTTCTTAGATTTTCTCGACCGATTTCATCGCCCAAATCGTAGAGATAGAGGATCTCACACAACGACAGAAGCATGTACTGAAACTCCATCTTCTCAAACTTGTCCACTTCATTCTTCTGCGATTCACAAAATCTGAAAAAGGAACGTGAATTTAGTCCTGCTTCCAGTTGTCGGTAAAAAAAAAAGGGATTAACTCACTTTACGACATATGCACAAAAAGTACTTAATTCTGGTATAATCATGTCCAGTTCGTCAGCCATTTCTGATTGCAGGTATTCTATAAGGCACTGCCAGTATATGGTCACCTCCATGGTCAGTTTTTCGTACGGTACACATTTATGAAACTCTCCGTCCTCGTCAATAGGCACACAACTCACAAGATCCTCTTTGCTTTGTCTCCTGCGATTGATGAAAACAAAAACATTCGAAAATCCACGATAAAACTCCCTCGAAACCATCAACACTTACTTGAAAATTTCCCGCAAAGCAACCTTAGCTATTTTCACAAATCTTTCCATCTCAGCCTCACTTGAATCTAACTTCAAGGCGGACACAAAAGTGATGAAATTCTTACCATAGGATTCCAGCCACTGTGGCAGCATTATTGTGGTGACAACCTAAAATTATCCAGTTGGTTCAGACTCCTGTTTGAATGGGTTTTCCCACTTCTTACCTTTTTCACCATTTCCGATCGGTCGTTGAGACCCTGCTCAAGTAATTGCAACCGTTGCGACACCTTGTAGGCTTTCACTGGATAGCCACTCATGTGGAGGTACGTATGCCTCCGTACTTTCTCATCAATATCCCATAGTCGATCCAAGATGTAAGGAATTGTACTGTAGTTTCGTCCCATTGAGGTAATTACAGCCTGTCTCACACGGGGCGATGGATCCGAGGACAAATGAAACTGGTAAACCCTCAAAACAATGTCATCAGGATTGTCCGGACATTGCAGCCGTTGCAACGCTAATATCGCCTGCACGCGAACATTTGGGTTGATGTCGCGCAAACGTTGCACCATATACTCCAGTATGCTATCACAAATGGCGTCATCAAGAGCCGCTTCCACTCCCAAGGCGTTGAGAATCATATTCACAAACTGACACAGGCGGAAGCGAATGTGGGGATTTTGACTGATTGTCTGGAGAAATGTGCACACAAATAAACCCTGACTTTATGGAAAAAACATGCAATTTCACTCTTACCGTCAATAACCATCTGCAGCTATCGACTAACACAGGATGAGTATCGTCAATATCGTACGACGCAATGAACTTTGCACAGAACAACAGCGTTGTATAGGCGTACTCATTAGTTTCATCCCCTTCCATGGCGGATTTGATCATCTTTATGAACGTAAACATAAAGGCGTCATGATCCATCTGCATGAAAATGAATTTTTGGTGAAATTTTTGTCAAATTTTAACTGAATTAAGCGCAAACTCCTTACCTTACTGTAAAGTTGTTGCATCTCACGGATATATTTCTTGTGGAAGGTCTCGTTAAGTTGCACATTAGACATAATCGTATACATAGGGCCATGATGGATAGTCGTATTTTGGGACAGCTCATTTTCCTTTTCTTCGTCGACAACGGGAACTTTACGCTTTCGAGGCATTTTCACTTTGTGTCGCTTGCCTCGCACTTTAACCAATTGCTGTTTTAGTGCTTTGCTGCAAATGACTTTCTTTTTGCATTTGCTTTGATAATCAATTCAATAAATTAACGGGTGCCACTAAATTGTAATTTAAAAAAAGAAATTTAAAGGGAAAAAAAAACAAATTGGCTTGTTTGCCAAATGACACCAGCAACAAAAAAAAAAGTTATTGAAGGTGACGCTTTACAGGTTTGGACAGTTCACTATTTTTCACAGGCACGCTTGACACAAAATTCCGTTGGTTGTTTATTCGAAAGTGAGTGCGTTCACAAAGTCGAGTCTAAGGGGGTGCACACAAGAGAAGTGAGTAAAAGTACCAAGAAAGAGTATTATATTTTGCAATGTGTTCACACATCGGAACTAGCAATTTTGAAAGTCGAAATAAAATCCTTCAGATGGGTTCCAGTGTACAATTTTTTTATTGGACGCAGGTTGTTCACAAAATGTACATATGAATGGAACATTTTAAAGCAAATGTCTCTAAACAAAGAAAAAAAGAGAAAAAGAAGAAATAGGGGACACGTCTTATATTGGAGAGCTAAGTTAAATATTTAATTTGAAATACTGAAGAAGATTTTTTAATTCAAAGACATTTGGTATTTGGAAATTGTAAATAAATTTCCAAAAGCTTTTTTTTTTTAATATTTAAATTTTATGATTACTGCATTTATTATTATGATTTTGCCAAAAATCCTGTTAAATGTAAAGACTTGTCATTCCGACAAACTATGATTCAAATAATTCCATCTTTAACTGTTAAAGCTCCGTCTTGGATAAACTTTTATCAACTATCGTAATAATTGTCAATTGTTCATGATATAAACAGACCACAAGGTTTCTTATCAAAATATGTTCTCACATGACACAAACGCGAATTCTCACCCGAACATCCGCTGTACACTACAATCTTCAACTAATCTGTCACTTTAAATTATTTTTTTTTCGATATGGGATTCACTTTATTTTGAACATTTTTTTCGGAACAAATCAATTTGAAAAAAATACCTAATTTGATTGGAACAATAGAAAATGTTATGTCAGAGAGTATTTGTCTCTTTAGCAAATACCAAATGCATACTACCAGTGGTAAGTTAAACTCCACTAGAGCATTAGAATCCTTCAATCAGAAGCGTGTTAATGCGCATTGGTCTTCCCGTGCTTACATAAACATTTTGGTGCATTTTTTCAGATTTCGCAATTAACCCAAACAAATCGGCAATTGTATGCATGTACGGCAGCACAAATATGCGAAAGGAGGAGGATATTGCCTCAAACTGCCAGTTATTGCACAGGAGTTGTACACGCAAACCAGGAAGTTGGAATCCTAAAGCGAGTTCTTAAAAAAGTTGGCTTAGCTCACAATTCGAAATCGGTGAGTCTCATTGTCATCTCAATCGAATCATATCATCATTGCTCTGCTTTGTTAAATAGCGCCTTCGAGTGTGCAGTCACCTTTTATACGAAAATGTTGCCGATAGGATCGATTATTTGAGCTTCTTCGAGACCTTCAACCTGCCCAACACGTTTAACTCGTGGTTTTTAGTAACTGAGCTGCATATATGGATGTTACTTGTCCGTGCAATGGCCGAAGGTTCGGAATCCGGTGAGGATGGTCGATTTTTGCGAAATTGCATCGTCGAAGCGATGTGGGGTGATGTCAATACCAGAGCAAAGAAACTCGGAGTAAGATCTGTCCACAATTTCATCGATACAAGATAAAATCACATCCTTTTTCTGCAGGCTAACAATCCATCAAAAACGCGGAGACAAATAGAAATGATGTCGGAACAATTTCAGGCGGCTCTGATTGGATACGATGAGGGAATCATGTCGGACGATCGTGTTTTAGCTGGCGCACTGTGGAGACGTTTCTTTGAAATGAAATGTTCCGACTACTGCCAGCTGGAGCTGTTAGTCATATATGTAAGACAACAGGTCACTATGTTAGACAATTTGCCTAGGGAAGAGTTCATGATAAAACCGAAGATACCCTGGGGATCCCTGGAAAAGTGCACCTAAGAAGGAAAAATCGAGTGTTTCTTTTTTTTTTTTTTTTAATATTTTTAGGTTTTCTTGTTACGCCCGAGCACCGGTAAGGTGGTCACGAGAATGTAAATGCATAAAATTAGAATAAACACGTGAGAAATGTTGAAGTGGACACTTGTTAATTCAATCAATCGGTCACGAACACATGGATAGATAGACTATGTCGGGAGTTTATCGACCTTTTCAGTACACATGTACGTGCTTGATTTGTTTTTGATTTACGAGAGCAGCATGGTTGTAGCTCAGAGTGTCTCTGTGAAACAATGTTGTACGAGTCAGTGAGTCAGTGAGGAGTGATTAGATGAAATTTGGGGAAAACAACTTGGAAATAATTATTTTTTGACAACTAGAACATCAATCGGGAGTATGTGGCTGCATCCAAGTTTTTAAGTTGGACTGGAGGATCACCTCAGCAAAGTGAAGATATTGCAGGAGCACATAGTGGAACATGGAACTCTGAACAAGTCGAAGGCTAGCACACTCAAATAAATGAGATAAATGAATGGACTGAGTGAAAAAATAAATAAATAATAGGATGCGTAAAGAAGAACCAGCGAAAGATCGATGCAATCTTAAGGGAAACCATTGCCATGCAAAATCTTTTCAAAACACACAAATCGCACAGAGAGCTAGAGGCAAATGCAGCTGTAGAATAGCTGAGGAAGGCTTATGATGAAAACCGAAACCATCGAAAGAGAAAGAAACAATGATGAGACTTGTAAATCTGCTTGCAATCTGAAGCGGGACACACTGCAGAAAAAACGCGAAATGCGAAGACGCAGTCGAAGCGGTGGAACTGTTTTGTGTTTAAGCGGTATATAAATTCTTAAATAAAGGTAGTGTTGCAGTTCACGACAAAAAATGAAAATTTCAGATTTTTCTTTACTGCTTGTTTTTCAATTAGGAATGCAACCTGTAACAATTGATGAACTGCTTGCGGCCTAGGCCGAACCGAACCGGTCTGTAATCCATTTGGCAATTTTGGCCCGAGTAAAAATCGTTTATCGAACTGTAATCAATTCGGCAGGAGTGACCCTCTAAATTTTCTTTGAAATCATGCCGATCAGAATTTCCAACACTGAACAGCTTATGGTATTGATCAAAATATTTTACATGCAGTCAGAAAATCAGTTCTGAACTTCTGAATAGTTGGTTTCTTTGTTAAATGCTTTCGAAACAGTAACGATATTAATATTTCGATCAAGTTTTGATCAAAAAAAGCCTGAACAAAATGTTCATCGCCTTGTTGTTTCGGGCCCAAAATGTATGACATTCCACTTATTTAGTCTTGTCTTGTTTTTGAAAACGTAATTATCACTAAGATCCATAAATAAGCATTAAGGCCTGACATGACTCATTTCTTAAAGTTATCAACAAGAAACCATTCCCTCATTTGAAACATGAGCAAATACACAAAACACAAAAAGAGGCATCTCTTGTCAGAAAAGTCAGAGAAAACGGTTTTTCTTCAAGTTTAACCGATTTTTAATGAAAGATGTATTTAAACTTAAAATCACAAAGTAACTTCACAATTTTGTTAAAACGAACAAATCTCATAGCTGTCATCAAGTCATGTCACCTCAACGTCAACCACAGTTTCTGTCAAAACTTTTCCAAACAAAAACGTAAATAAAGTCCTGTCTAAGTAAATCTAAATCATTTCGTTCGTCTTTTACATTATTTTGTGTGAATTCCTTTAGATATGTCTGCTAAAGGTGATGATTTTGCCGACAAAATTAACGGCAGTACTTACTTAAAGTTACAGCAATCACAAATGATTCGCTCCAACATTCAAGGAATATCACAACTCTTGAATACTGGTCTGAATCATGAGAGTCTGGATATTTGCATAAAACTAATCGAAGCTGGAGTGCATCCACAGGCCTTGGCAGAGGTCATCAATCAAATTCGAAGAGAAATGGCACTCCTTCAAGATGAACATTAGTCTTGTTTTGGTGCAGCATACACAAACATAAACATACATATATCGCGTTTGAATCTCTTGGCTATGTAGGAACGTAACTTTTATTTATTGATTTGTTAGAAATCGTTTTAAATAAAAGCAATATATTCACAACATGTTTCTCGATTTGGTACATTTTTTTGGTGTTTGGCATTTTTCTCAATTTTTTTTTTTTTGGGAGGGGATCATCTAGCGGCTCAACCCAGTTGATATGTAAATACTGGAAGAAGTAGAATAACCATCAGATGTGGCGCTAAAAATGTGTGTAGTGCTGATGGGGATCCTCCACGGCCGATGTTGCAGAGAGCTTTCTCACAACAGGAAGTGCAGGCATACAGTTTTGTCCGTTCGCCTATGATGATACAGCCTGCTTCGCAGTTTACCGCACAGCGTCGATCTAATGACCACATCTTCGGACTGCTGGTCATGTTTTCAGTACTTGTAGTGTATGAAAATCGTTTGACCTAGAACATGGAAATGTAAATGACAGCATGGTTTGATGTCTTTTGTTAACTTACCATGCAAACGAACTCATCAGCTTTACACTTTTTTATCAACGATGTCGATGTGTTCTTTGCCAGGAGATCTGAACATGCTTCACCGTCTTCCATGGTGTCACATTCATAGCACCATAAATCATTGACGCGCTCTGTTGCAGCTTGCGTACGATGGATTCCACTTGTCAGTGATTGACCATTACCTGAAAAGTACAAGTCACGGTTGAATATTGATTTTTCTATTGGAGTTGAAGAAGAATTTGATGCACTAGTTGAGTTTACATAAGTTAAGCACAGCAAATATGATGTACGCGGAAACAAGAAGCATTTTGATGAGACATGAATTTAAGCACACCGACACCGGATTATATGTGTACTGAGAGATTGTTTTTAAACACTTTTGTCCTCGTACATTTTGTGACTTTATTGGGAATAAATTCTGCACAGATTCAATGGCAAGTACAACTGCCAGAGCAGATGATTGTGTTTGTATGTTTGTGCATTGAAATAAAATGTCATTCGAACGTCAGCTACATGATGGCGCTGAAGTCTGTAAGAAGGAAAAGGAAAACATGACTTGAGCTTTCCGTTTCCGTATAAATAAATTGAATTTAATGGGAAATAAATAAAATTGGTGTTCCTATCATCTTTCGGAAAACCTCAAGTTGTGTTCTGTTGTACAGACAGATTTAGAGACCCTCGCATAACCACTCTCAAATGAAAAGTTTTCGCAACTTTGCTTTTATTTCTTGTTACATACAGTGGACGGAGATACTTCTCCATTTCTCGTTCTACATCTCCACCCTTTCGGCAGATTTTACCGTATTTGGGGTTAAGTTTTAGAATGAAATACAAGCTTGCAGTGATATGGATTAGAACGAGAATCTCTCCATATTCTAGTTTCGCCATGCATTTGAATACTGCCTTCTCTGTTTTCACATCCGTCGACAAACAGTTGAGTGTAATGTAACCCATGCATGGTATCCCGAGTGGTGTGTCTATTTGCTCTTTTGTATTTACCTAGAGCAAGGATTAGTTCCTTTAATAATTCATATACCGCATTAAGTGCGACCAAGTTATGGAAGATGCAGTCACTTCAGGTATTTTTATTTTTGCATCAACTACAGTCGTACAGACATCACTGAATCCCTCGAGAGAGGACCTCCTTGGATGCAACCAGGTGCCAAATGTAAGCGAAAATTCAAATAACTCTCTAAGCACACTTCTTGTGGAGCGCATTTTGCAGTCAGTACGTGCCGAAGTGCAGCACTTCAATGTTGGCTCCCATGAGCTTCACTATTATGCCGGACATGAAAATAACGCCAGCGTTTTCCGTTTCTCCAAGGAATTGTGTTGGAGTGAGATGAGGAAGGGTAATGGAATGCGTGTAATAATAACGATGCCGACGAATGTAGAGCAAGGTGGCTGCAGTAGCAGTTGAATGGTGGGATAAAGGTATCTTTCATGAATCTTCTCTGGAGAAGTGGATGAATTGATATGCAGTAGATGTAAACTAAGGACGAAGGCGTTTGTATAAAGTACATTGCGTCAGTTTGTATTATTGATGATAAGTAGGCAACCTTGGTACATGCACACATGTGTATTGAATTCATCTCGAATAACGATTGACCCTTGAACTATAAATGTGAATAGTGGAATTGAAGCTTAAGAAAATATTGTGAGTCGTAAACACATTCAGGGAGAAAATGTATAGTTCCATGATTTATTTTTCCTTCGAGTAGTTCTTCCCGTTTCAGGATGGATACTTAAAGAGCAGTGGAATGCATGGAACACGTAATACCCTGGAAATTAGTTTTAGTTTTAAAAGGGCAAATCCATATAAAACTGTAAATCATCCAAAAGATAGATGTGCTCTCATGTGTTACCGTGTAATAGTCAAGATTATCCTGAAATTCGTATATACAACTTCATGTTAGGCATCCAATTTTTTGACAGGATTTGAAATCTGCAATACATCATAATTATTGTATGTTGTCAGTGCTAGTGAAAGCATACCTATTACAACACGGCGCTGTTCAACAACTATGGTGACAAAAAATGTGAAGGTGATGTTGGTATTGTATGAGACAATTGCTCACATGTCTAAATGCCGTTTACTGATATTCATCTTATAGTACGTTTGCATCGCGCCCAAATTCAACATTTCAGGAAAAAAATTTCGAAGTCCAATGTTGCGTTCGCACTGCAACTTCAGAATTTCAAATGACAGCTAGTGTTAGAATTGATTATTGATATTTTTTCCTGATTGGAAATCAGAAGTGGTTGAACCATTTAGCTTGTTATGTTAATTTAAAGATGAATCTAAATGCTGATACAGACAGATATATTCCATTTTTATTGCAATGATCACTTGAAATGATTTATTGTTTTGTTGACAGCTGTTTTTTTGTTTATGTCAGCGGGCTGAAATGTCATTGTTCGATTTGACGAACTTAGAAATGCAGCGACGAAATTCTGCATTTCGCTGAAATGCAACATTCCAGAATGCAGGAAATGTATGGCGAAATGCAATGTATTTGGTCTGAAATGCAGAAACTAGCCGAAATTTTGAATTTGGGTGCGGTGTAAACGTACTATTAAATTCAATTTTTAAATCGGTTACACCTTCGGCTGTCGACGTTAACTAGTATTGTGATAACTTATATTTTGAATAAAAGATTACATTTTGGAGAAAAAACCTTCTTTAGCCAGCTGCCTCTAAAATGGCAGAGATCCTGAGATTCATTTGTGTGCGTCATTGTTTTCTTGGGTACTCTATTGCGTTGTCGGAGTCGAAAACTTTTCGGACCGGAGCGGTGTTGTTCATGCGCTCTATACGCTCTAGCTATCTTAGACGTTGAATCCGTAGATGCCTGGCTAGACTCATATCGCCGTGCAGCCCATAGTTAGTGGTTGAATATACTTAACGCAAACAGAACCAGCGATTTGATGCAGACATTTTTCCTTTACGAAAAACAGTTCGAGTAAAAATCTATTAAGCGCAACAGCAACTAAAAACTATTGATCAATCTCTGGGTCAAAGTTAGCTGTGACTTGTCAGGACTATTCCATCCCGTTCATGTTAAGATGTAAGATTATAAATAACGTATCTGTGCTGTAAATAGATTTACCTCATGTGAGTTATCCATACAAACACCTAAAGGTAACTTTTATTTTTATCATCAAGAATGTAAATTTGTGTTTCTAAAATGGTTCTTTTGTGCCCACAATTTAAAATGCAAATAAACATAAAGACTGTACTTCATTCTTTCGAATTACCTGCATTTTAGTGCGAGAAAAAAAGTATCCTTAAAAAAAAATGAGTTCACTTTTTTTGCTCAACCCCATCCAAACAAACCCAGCTGTGCTGTCTCATAACTTTGTTGGTGAGTGAAGTACGTATTCTACCAAATGCAGATATAGATTTCTTTCTCTGATTGTGCAGTCAAATTTAAAAATCATTGACTATGAAAGAACTTCGTATCATATTGACGTCTAAACTTTTTTTTTGAAACTTCTCTGTTGAATGAGAGATATATTTCATGGAAACTGAAGGAATCACGTCTGCTCCTCCTTCAGGGACAGCATTTGAATGGCAAGTCGTACAAAAAATGAGAACGAATATAAATGAAATAAATATGATTTCTGTAAAAAGAGCTTTGATGGAAATTATCTGTTTGTCTGGGATTAATCCATGGATGCATTTGACCAAGATCTAATGCAAGCAGTAAAGAAACTCTTCAGACTATTGCTTTCACAGGACATTGAGATGGAAAGGACTACTTTTTTCGAATTTCGCAATAAGTCGACTTTTAATCCTTAATTAAAGCTAAGCAGTAGGAGCTTGTGGTAAAATAATAAGTGCGTAAAAGAGGAGGCATCTCTCCTTATTATCCATTAAGAGGAATAGCTAAAGTCTTAGCCCCTACAAGAAAATAAATAAAATTGCTCGATTTTTTTTGCATAAAGAGAGTCATTTCAAATTACTCAATTTTTCCATATATCGTCTCAACCTTACATTGGATGTACATTTTTTTTTCAAAATATGAGCTTCAGTTTTGTATAGAAATGTGGTATAGAAAACATTCCATTGCATATTAAGGTATAGACAAATGTTTAGATATGTGGTACGATTTTCATACCACCGGCTCTGAAAGAGTTAAAGCAGTTTGAATACTCTTCTTTAGCATTTGGCCTTCGTAAATTGCCTTTACAGCGAAAAACTGCCAAAGTGATGACATCAAAAAATTCTTCTTGAGGCCTTTTAAATCGTGCATCGATGATAAACGAATAAATTTTGATCTCAAGCTTGTCCGATGTTTGGATTTGGAGGAGCAAAGAAATGCACATGCTTATTTAAGCTCCCAACACGCTGATATTTTGCTGCTTCCAGTCTTGACAAAATTTTCCGTGAGAGATCAGAAAAAAAAAGCCTTAATTTTCTTCTGAACTTCTTCTTGTGGTGGCACTATATTGGGTTGTACTACATGAAATGTCAGATTTTCGCTCAGTCGGAAATAAGAAATTCTTTTTTTTTGGTTTTTTTAAATAAAGTTGTTACGTGTGCTTGACATGTGAAAATTTTAGGGTTCGTTAAAAGTACTGGTATTATTTTTTCAAGGAATTATTTATCGTGCTGTCAGCAGTTAAAATGCAAACCATATTCCTTTATGAATTTAAAATGAGGCATGATGAGTTCTTGGCATTGAAAAACATTAATGACTCATTTGAGGATGTAACGGTAAACGAACGCAATATACGACAATGGTTTTGAAAATTCCGTTCGGGATATTTCAGCCTCGAAAATGAACCACGTGGGAAGCCGGAAACCTTAGTTGACGACGATGTTTTAAGAGCAACAGCTCGACTGGATGGCGCAGTTGGTTAAGTGCCTGCCCCAAATTAGACCGGTCACAGGTTCGAATCCCAGTGAAATCGAATTTGGTCCAGTTTATTAACGGCACTGTACCTGGCAGTACAATGGACCAGTTTTGAGTCTGAGTGCTCGAGTGTAGTGTTTCAAAAACATAAAAAAAAGACTTACTTCTGTTTCAGATTGCGCCCTTTTCCACGTTTGCTTTGGTCCATTAATGTCTCTACGTTGGACACTTTTGCCATGAGCACTCCTCATTTCTGTAAATATATTATCTTTTAAAGTGCTCATCGAAACCATATTAGGTCTTTTCATTGCATCGGCAGAAGCCTACTCCAAAGTTTTATTTTCTGGCATAACATCTACACGAACGAGACTAGATGTTGCGTATTTTATTTCACTTTCATCAATAATTCATTTCTACCTCCCTGCCTTTCTCCCGCTAGCCCATTTTTTGAACTTAAATCCACAGATCCTCCGTCGAATTCATTTAAACTTTCTCGTCCCCAACTGACGGGGTGAATGAGGTGAATCCTTTAAGCTTCCTACCCCCTGGAGCACTTTCACAGAATTCGCAGAAACTCCTCCCTTTGAAAACGTTCATCATTTTCAAATTTTCGAAGCCTTCATTGAGTCGCTACCGTTAAGCCATAACCATATCAATCTTAAATTTAGTGATTAAACTGCTGGATCTTATGGTTCGTAGTATTAATCTCCGGAGGCAAAGAAATGAATTTGAAACGGCAACACGAGCATTAAGTGCGCTGAACTTTTCTAATAACAATAAACTTAACCATAAAATCTCTTTGTCTCTGACAAATTTCGTATCCTTTTCGTGCTGCGAAACGAAATTGAACACATTTTTGGTTTGGTGTGGGAAACTGAAGATGGTGCAGATACGTTAGGAAAACTTTAAAGATGTCGCCCAAAGGGGCGATGTGACGATGATGGTTATGACGTCATTCTTATTTAATGTACACATTTTAGTAAATCAATAAAGCTGAAAGTAATTAATCAAGATCAAGATGAAACTCAAAGGTTATCAAGGGCAAAGGAGTTGTTTTCTGCTTCTCACTTTTTTTTTTCCTTTCACAAGCACTCGTCTCATGTCACTGTTGTCTTGGGGATTATTTCAAAGATTATATGGATGTCATCAGTTGGATACGCGCTTAGACGCGTTGACGTGTTGTGCACTTAAATTACAAATGATATTATCAACACATTAGAGGTTGAGCAGTAGTGTATGTTTACGAGTGCACGAAAGGGAGGGCCATTTCTTTCTCTTTTTAAAAAAATGAGTTTTGCTGAAGAAATTTATTTAATTTTTTCTAGGAGGTTAAAAAAATCAGCTGAAATCATCCGTTATGACAAATATTATTTGTGGTTAAACTAGAATCGGCATCACATGGGTTCAACGGACAGAATATTTCCTAAAAAAAATAAGTCAAAATAAATCTGTTCTGCTATAAATTATGAACAATTTGTTAATTTTGAACAATATGTACACTAATAATAATAATAAAAAAAGGGCGGCGCTACAGTCCGAGGTGGACCTGGGCCTAGCTTCTCAGCAACCACTCGTGTTGTGCGTGCTATAGTTCTCACACGAGTGGAGGGGACCTACAGTTTAAAGCCGACTCCGAACGGCGAGACTGAGAAGCTTTTTCTAGACAGTTATACTCTTTGAGCATTGTCAGTGACTCAAAAGAGGTGGAGCCGTGAACAATTTTGTTTTTTTTTTTTTTCAACTGTTGCTTGAGCTGGGATTTGAACCTAGACTGTGAAAGTCTAGTGTGTATGGGTCGACGCCACGGCGCCCACGGACGGTGGTGTTAACGCAGCGTTAATTTCGAGGTAGATTTCCTAATCGTGTCGCGCCAACTGGGCAAAACATTCTGATGCTTAGCTACTCGAATCGAACAGACTGGAACCATAGGAGGCCGTGGCTGCCCCCGAACTCGTCATTCAGCCGAGAATGTCGTGGGTGTGGCTGCTCATGTCGCTGAGAACCAAGATACATCATCCAGACGACAGGCCACGCAATTGGGCATCACCAGACGGCTACAGGGCCATGATAAACGATTTCTTGCTGCCGGAATGGGATGAGCCGTGCTTGGTGAAAATGTGGTTTTAACAAGACGGTGCAACCGCATATACAGCACGAGTCACAATGGATATTGTGAAGCAAGCATTTCCAGGTCGCGTAATCTCCAGTTTCGGCGATTTGACATGGGCAGCAAGATCGCCCAATTTAACTAGGCCTGACTTCTTTCTTTGGGTCTACTTGATAAAGAAATAAAGAAAAAAAAGTCGCGGACTTATGCAAACAAGCCTCAGACAACCGTAGATCTTAAGGAGAATATTCGACAGGAATGCGAACAGTTATCACCGGAAATCTTGTGAAAAGTCATGTAAAATGCGATAAAACGGGCACAAATATGTATCAACACTGGCGGCAGCCACTTGGCGGATATCATTTCTTCCACTTAAGAGACGAAATTGTAAAGGTCCAAATAAAGATTTCCATTACTCAAATAAATTTTTATTTATTGTAGTAAAAAGTAATTCGGGCGCCGTGGCGTAGTGGGTAGGTGCGTCGACTGCTGCGCTCGAGGTCGTCAGTTCGAATCTCGGAAAAAACATCAAACATTTTTTCACGGCCCCACCTCTTTCGAGTCACTGACAATGCTCAAAGAGTACAACTGTCAAGAAAAAGCTTCTCAATCTCGCCGTTCGGAGTCGGCATTAAACTGTAGGTCCCCTCCGCTCGTGAGAGAACAATAGCACGCACAACACGAGTGGTTGCTGAGAAGCTAGGCCCAGGTCCACTTCGGACTGTAGCGCCGCCATTATTATTATTATTAAAAAGTAATTCAAAAACAAAATTGGATGATTAATTTTGCGTCACCTTATAATTAGGTCAGAAGATGAAGTTTTTATTTTCATTCATGTCCAGACCTGTAGAAACAAGTCAAAGTGAAGAATTCTTTACACAACAGATGATGTTGTTGTCGCGAGTTGGTCTCGGGCTTGTTGGCATAAGCCTCCGATTTTGAGGGATCAATTCTGAAAATCAAACGGGAAATCAAATGTGCATATACATTTAAAATAAATAAAATATATGTTTAAAATAAAATCTGTTATAGGCTAGAGAGAAATAAGAAGGAAAGTTTTGGGAAATGTTGTTCACCGTGGTCCATATATGGAAAAAGTATCAGTAGAAAGACTTAAACTTCGATTGTTTCAAAAAATAAGACGACTGGATAGCGCAGTTGGTTAAGCGCCTGCCTCAAGTTAGAGGGGTCCCAGGTTCGAATCCCAGTGAAATCGAATCTGGTCCAGTCACCATTTGTCGTTGGGATCAAATTAAGAGCACTGGAGTAGGTTGCTACCTGGCAGTACAATGGACCAGTTTTTGAGTCTGAGTGCTCCAGTGTAGCAAAAACATCCGACAAAAAAAAATCTCAAAACATGGGTAATGTCACATAGGTCCTTCTTCCACTTGCCCCTCCAATTATTTCTTGAGTTGTATGGCATGTGGTAGTGATTTTTGGAAGTCACAAGGTCGTCTATATACATATCTTGCAAATTAAGTACAAACAGTTAGATTATAGTGCCGTTATAGGGAACATCATTTGTTATTATTGCCTGATAAGGCCGTTAAAATTCAATCTAGTAAAAAAAAATTAAATACAATTTTGAATTCTTGAATAACTTGATTTAAATGACATGTACGCTAGGGTAATGGCGAATATTTTGATGAGTTCACAAATTTTCGATCTAACATTAAACAAAGTGGGATGATGAGGTGACTTGTACTTTTTTTAAGCTCAAAAAGTCTTGAACTTATACCCGATGATGCTATGCTGAGCACATCCTCAAATACTGCGCTGTGCTAGCAATCTTACGTTTTTCACAAAATGAAAAAAATAAGAGCAAAATAATAAACGTAATGAACGTTAAAAAAACAGTCTCTCACGTAAAACGTTCAACATGTTAAAACATTTGCGTCCGTTTTGACACTTTCTATTCAAGTTGAGAGTTTTTTCTTTGTAAAATTTGAGAAATGAAAAAAGCTGAGAAATATGGATTGTCGGTTCAGAGTATGCCTGCAGGACTGGCTACGTAACGCACAAACGTAAGCATGAACGCGGTTTTGTGTTTCAGCCGTTATTGATCCGCCCTCGTACAAATTGGAAGCATGATAAGTTATTCTATTCGCCGATTGGAAGGAAACGATCGGACACTTCATCGAACACAGTAACATCTGAATTTAACTTACAAATCAGAATATTAATTTCAATTACGTTTCCCACCATCAACTGCTTTCGATCCCAATAATTGCTTAACTCTTCTGTCAACTCCACATACTCCAACGTATCAAACTAAATCAAAGAAAGATTTAATTAAAATTCTCAAGTCATGCAATAAATCGGATTGCATTGGCGTGGATTAAATTGCATTCAAGTAAAACTTCTTGGCTCCGAGCGATTAGATGAATCAATGAGTTAGAAGAAAGTTGAAATTGTTTTTCGCCTTTTTCTCATTTTCGTATATTATCCTGGGTTACTGTTGTCAGAAGTTGCAGGTGAAAGTTTTCTCATTGTAAGAGGACAAGTAAAAATGGGCACACTGCTTTCTGTTCCTAAACCTTAAACATCCTTTGAAAGTCAGTTTCGGCCCATTCCGGAAAAGCAAGAAAATTGTCATGAACTTGCAATTTTCACTCGCCGGAGAAATGCACTCCATTTCCGTTCATCTTTCAAGCTTTGCAAGTTGCGATGAGTTGAAAGCAATGCATGCGCATTCGCATCTATTAAAACCCGTAATCGATTCCAATTGAAATTACCCATAAATCATGAACTTTCAGTGGACTGAATTTCAGAGTTGTTCACGAGGACCATCCGAGATGCACACATCAACTGGTTGGGGAATGGTCGTCATTGCATTTAGCCATCCGGAGTGTAGCGACGTATGCACGAGTATGTCCACAGATAGTTTGTGTACAAAGCAGAGGAAGGACATCTCTCCGTTATTGAATTCTGTTTGCTGTGGACGATGATTCTCAATGGAGCATGTCCTCAATGATCATCCATTATCATCGAGGGGATGGATGCCCTCCCTTGGTTGTGTGTGGCCTGTCCTCAGAAGAAATGTTTCATGAGATTTATTGTGGTTGTGTCTGTGTGGTTGGAGCTTATTGATTAAGTGATGATTTGTTGATTTGCCTCTGATGGAATTCGCATTTATTCGCGACTTAAAGAAGCCTTCGGGGGAATTTGCTCCCTAATGACCATTTCATTACTTAAATTAATATGTAATGAAATAATCCCCTTAAATCCAGTCCACTGAGCACGCCCACAAAATAAGCTTGAGTTTCTTAGCCCGGCGGCTAATCGGTGCCGTTTTTAAAATTAATGAATTGACCACAAGGCTGCCGTCGTAATTTATAAGCAGCGCGCTTGTCCCGTGGGACCGATAAATGCTTGCGAAATCTTTGCACTGGAGTGAATTGCGAATCCCTTTAAGACAAAGACAAATGTGATTAATAGTTCAGAGGGGCTACATCAGAATGGTTGTGCTCTGGATTAATCTTTCAGGAGGAGAGGGTTCACCAGGAGAAGAGTACCAACAACAGAGATCCCCTTCATGTACGGACACAACAGAGAATCCCTTCATGTACGGACACACAGCGATTTATCAAAACGTTAAATCTCACTCAAGTATTTGCCAAGACTTGCTAGACATTTGTGTACGTAGTTTGGTGTAATTTTGGGAAGAATTAAATTGCTGAAATTGAGCTTGCGGTTTGACTGTTTAATATTCAGATCGAAGGAGTGTGCTTGGATGCGGCTTGGGCGCCAGTCGGCTAATGGTTCGAGATTTTGTGGTTATCAGAGATTGGGTAGACTGAATTTAGTGCAATGGGATTTCTTGAAGAGGGAGAACGACTTTGAAGTGTTTGCAATACGAGGTGTGTTCAGAAAATAACGGGAATTTTTAAATTTCCCTGGTTTGGAGAGTTTGGAGAGACGCGGATCGGGTGTCTCCTACCCATTGAACGAAGTGGTGTTTGCTATGAACCCTTTGAGTTGACTAATGTTGACGTCGTTCAGGTCACGCTCAAACTAAAAGAACGTGCTTCGGTTTTTCTGTTACACACATATGAAGTATTTTAAGTCTAGCCGCTACCTATTTTCAAAACAAATTGACGGTTAAGAAGGTTGTAGTTGACAGCTTTGTTAAGAGCAGTCGACCAAATATTCACACTGCGGCATATCTTGGAAAAAATCCAGGAACAACAAATCGATACCCACCACTTTTTCATCGATTTTAAGGCCGCGTATGACAGCATCTATAGAGACGAGCTATACAGAGCAATGTCTAGTTTTGGCATCCCTACCAAACTCGTCCGTTTCTGTAGGATGACGATGGAGAATGCACACTGCTCCATCAAGGTCTGTAAAGACCTAACCGAGACCTTTGTCAAAAAAGGATTCAGACAAGGCGACGCGCTGTCATGCGACTTCTTCAACATCATACTTGAAAGAATTGTGTAAAACTCGCACGCCAACACCAGAGGCACAATCTTTCAGAAGTCCGTCCAACTACTCGCATATGCCGACGATATTGACATAATCGGAAGAACACAGCGTTATGTCAATGGCGCTTTTGTGAGTATTGCGACGTAGGCCGCGAAAATGGGTTTAACGATAAATGAGGGCAAGACCAAGAATATGCTGTCAACCAGAAAGGACACCCAACACCGACGTCTCGGACAGAACGTCACAGCAGACAGTTATAACTTTGAGGTAGTCAAGGACTTTGTGGGCGCCGTGGCCGTGTGGGTTCGTGCATCGACCCATGCGCCTTAGACTTTCACAGTCTAGGCTCGAATTCAAGTTCAGACAAGCAATTTTTCAAAAAAAGTACGCGGCTCCATCTCTTTCGAGTCACTGACAATGCTCAAAGAGTATAACTGTCTAGAAAAAGCTTCTCAATCTCGCCGTTCGGAGTCGGTATTAAACTGTAGGTCGCCTCCACTCGTGAGAAAACAATAGCACGCACAACACCAGTGGTTGCTGAGAAGCTAGGCCCAGGTCCACTTCGCCGCTGTAGCCGACTGTAGCGCCGCCATTATTATTATGTTAGTCAAGGACTTTGTCTACCTAGGTACCGCTATTAATTCAGACAATGACACCAGAGCTGAAATCAAACGAAGAATAACTCTTGCTAATCGCTGCTTCTTTGGGCTAAAAAAGCAATTGATAAACAATGCCCTCTCTCGAACATCCAAGGTAACCCTGTATAAGAACTTAATCGTCCCAGTCCTGCTATATGGCAGAGAAGCATGGACTTTGTCAAAAGCGGATGAGGTTGCTCTTGGCTGCTTTGAGAGGAAAATTCTTCGGGTGATTTTCGGTCCCGTCTGCATAGAGGGTGAGTGAAGGAGAAGATATAACAACGAACTGTACGAGCTGTTCAGTGACAGAAGGGTGAAGATCCAACGATTGAGATGGCTAGGTCATGTAGAGCGAATGGAAACCAATGCTCCGACCCGGAAAGTCTTCGAATCCACCCCAGAGGGACGGTGCAGTAGAGGAAGACCGCGACGCAAGTGGAAAGGGATCTCAACCAATTGTGCGTGCGAAACTGGAGGCAGCTAGCTAAAGATCGAGCTGGCTGGAGACGCTTGTTGGTTGAGGCCCAGATCCACCCCGGACTGTAGCGCCACCTTAAGTAAGTCAGTTAAGAGCAGTCGACCATACTGCGACCTCATACATTAATACTGCTCTGACTACAGTTGTATCTTCGACTCTCAGCCTGTGGGACAACGCAACAGAGGACATCCACGTACAAGGTGGCGCACACAAGTCGAGGGGGACCTTGGCCGGCTTGGTGTGCGAAACTGGAGACAGCTGGTGAAAGATCGTGCTGGCTGGAGAGGCATCTTGAGTGAGGTCCAGGTCAACCTCGGACTGTAGTGCCCTAAGAAGAAGAAGAAGAAGACTATAGCTGTATATAGCCAGTATATTATTTTGTATTCCTTTTTTTTTTTTGTATTCCTTGTGTTGAAATTTAAACGTCACCCGACGGTAGACCCCTATTCATTTTGCGTTTTGAAAAGAAACACATCAAAACTGTCTACTCTACGTCGGAGAGACATGAATAGACACAATTCCAACCACACTCAGTGCTGACAGTCGCCTGAAACCGCCAACTACTTGAGTGAAAACCTAGCAACCACCACAAACTCAACTTACAAGCTGAATGCTTTGTTCGTGAAACTTATTTCAGAACATTTTCAACATTTTTCCAACAAAAATTGAGCAGAACTACAGTCAAAATGAATATCCTAACAGCCCGTCAAATAATTAATGAGGATTCCCTGGGCTGTCGTTGCAATTGTTTCCAAGGAAGACATCCCCATGGCCACCAGCATTTGCCTTATTCAAAGTTTTTCCCCACAATCCTCCATAGAGGTTATTTTATTTACATTAACGATGTTAGTTTCCTGACCTTGATCTATTGGCTCAACTATGACCTTTACGTCATGAATGTATCCCCATAAATCCCTCAACAACTTTATCAAATTTTATCAAATTACCCGAATACAAGCATCGTACATCGTCCATCGTCCATCCTCGCAGGACCTTCACGTCTGTGTAGCTTGAGCTCGTCCTCTGCGGGGATGTACTCGTATGTGTGTACTTGTGTGGTCGGAAGTCCTCTTACGAAAATTGTTTTCGAATGAGACACATTTAAACGTGCTTACACATTGACAAAAGTGTTAAATAGCACAAAAAAAGGAATGAACAGATAACCAGCATAGTCCTTGTTGTTGGGGCCATCATCGTTATCTTCTTTCGAAGATACTTTGGTGATGTGCTGTTTGCGTATTTATTTTGCATGAGGGCTTCCCCACACACGGGTAGCACTCAAATGCTCACACATATCCCAGGGATTTGCCAAAAACTTCATGCCACCATCATAAAATGGAAGGATCCCATCGCCCTCATGCTCACATATGGCTTTTGGAGGGTATACCGTGGGTATTAAAGTTTCAATGACTTAACACTGAGAGCACGTGTGTACTCGAACAGTGCAATCAGATGTCGTCGGGTGACAGCACGTACAGGCGTACAAATTGTACTCGTATGTCGTGGGACCGTCCAACAGTTCTTAAGAAACTTGACTGGTAGGCGTTTGAACTCCTCAAAGATGTGACATCTCACCAAAGAGCCAAGTGAGCAGTACTCGGTACGATTTTGCGTGCACGTCGAAGTCATAATAAAGCGATATTACTGTTCAGCAAGACGTCTGGCATCACTGACGATTGCCGCAAAAGGGATGTTGACATTTGTCATTGTGCCATTGGCGGTGTTATAGTTAATCGATAACCAAACAGGGAGCTACGAGAGATGCTGACTTAAGCAGAAATTGGTTGCTCTGTGTGTGGGTGTAGGGGCATGTACTGAATGTGAATGGCTGCTGTGGACAACCAGCCCACCCCTAATGGGTATGGCGTATGTCGTAAAAAACTGGTCATTGGGGGAGGAGAACCTGCCGCAGACAGAATTAAATGGATTCACAGTGGTTGTGTTTTGAGATCGAAACAATTGGTCATATCCCCCTTATTCGAGAATATTTCGGATCTAATTCAATTCGAATTAAGAAAGGAGGAGCTTTTTAAGCGGTTGAAGGTCTTTTCAGAATTGGTTGAGGTAAAATCTTACTTTTCCATCTCAGTTTTCAATCTGCTGGTTCTTTTTGACTGACTTGTGGGTTGACATTCTTGGAACTTGCGAAATACGAGGTGTGTTCAAAAAGTTATTTAAATTTTGCGGGTTTGGAGAGTCCTATTGTCAAAAAGGGCCGTTGTCTTACAAGCTTACATGCTGTGATGACCTCACTCATGCAGCGACTTCGATCAACAGAAGTAAGGTTTCCTGTATATGGGGCACAGATGACGCCACGGACAATCAAAGCCACCAACAGTCAAGATCGCTGCAAAATGCAACGCATTCGTTGGCAGTCGTGTTCCGTATTTCAGCAAGTAAACTAATGTGCAGTTTGCTGAATTTCCATTGTGTAAAATTACTTTTATTTCAATTCCATATAACGTAGTGTAACAATAGATATTTTTCAATTATAAATAAAAACAGTTAACCCAATACTACAACCAAGTGTTTCAATCAACCTGACGTAGTTAAAATGCCATAAGAAGCGCATCACTGGAAGAGCTAAATGCTGTCCCAAAGATCGAGTTTGAGAAGTGTTTCGAGGATTTGAAGAAGTGCTGGCACAAGTGTATAATATCTAATGGGGACTATTTTGAAGGCGACAACATTAATGTAGACGAATAAATAAAAACTTCTTTGTAAGCTATTAGTAATTGGCTGAACGCACCCGAGTGAGCGCCCTCTGTGTCTCACTCAATTAAATGAACTGGACGATCAAGGATCGCAGCCAACTTCGGGCAGATCTTCAATCGTCCAGTCTTCCCTTTGATTCTTCCCTCTCTTCGACAGACGACACGGGGAAAAATAAAAACCCATTTGTCAATTTTTGTATTTTTTTGTAATTAAATAATTATAGTTTAAATCTTCAAAAAAAACCCTTATTTTCTAAACACTCCTCGTAAGTGCACACATGTGCTTACAGTACGACCACTCATCTATGCAAGTTGTCTCTATTTCTAATATCGATGCAATCCACGTGTAGTAGATCAGTAAGATCAGTAATTTGGTACAATTTTAGAACTTGACGTTTCACGTAAGTTAATGTTTACAATTTGAAGTCGACTGCAAAAAACAGGAATGGAGGAGAAATTAATTGACTTTGAAATGATCCTTTAAAGGGTTCGCGGGGGCAACGCACGCCACCGACTTTAACTCATCAGGAGCTATGCTCAAGCGCAACCATGCCAGTGTTTGGACTTGATCTAACCATCTCGTCCTAGGGCTGCCAAACGGTCGCCTATCTGGTGGAATCGCATTCAAGGCACGCCTCGTAAGTTGTGATGCTGGGGACATTCGTGCCACGTGACCAAGCCCTTTCCGTACGAAGAAGCAGCTGCCCAACGTTGAGTTCCTCGCTCCTGCCGTGTTTCTCACCTTATCCCGGCGAGTAATTCCCACTACATCACGAAAAAATCTCATCTCGGTGGTGATCTTAGTTTCTGTAACGTTAAAAGTTAAAAATATTGCGTGTAATCTAATAATTATAATCTACAGTGCGTCTAATAATATGGCCAGGGACTGTATTGTTTTGAATTTATTACGACTTTTTACAGACATTATTATTTATTTTCACTTTTCACAACGACAGCAAAAAAATGGGACGAGATGTCAAAACCTACTGCACGTCTGTTTCGTTGTGCATTCCTGCACGCATCAATGCGTGCTGCACGTCTGTTAGAGGTTTTACATTTTTGACACTACATGACCCTGAAATTTGACTTTACTTAGTCAAGAAAGGAATCATTTTTGAATATTTGTATATCACCTGTGGCGGTTGTTCCCCACGCTGTGGTTAGTTTAGTTTCTAAAACCCAGTGATTACATTGAATGCAGAAAATAAATCAAACTAAACTACTATTTGGGTGCCTTTCCATCAAACACTCAACGAAGTCTCAGCTTGAAATACTTCCGGGAACTCCCTGAGAAAGTCTTTCGACGTCGCTCCCTCGTGTGACATTAGTGACATCTGTTCCATGTTCTGAACTGCCATTCAATGACAGCCCAACAACCCCTCTTCCTTCCTACAAAACTATTGTGTGAAATCCCAATTTCGGATCCTTTTTCCTCTCAACGTATGTGAATTCGTTCTGCTCCTAACTGACATATGTTTATCTGTCACCTATCACCAGCTGATAAGAGGTAATCTAATAAAAGGAAATAAGTTTCAGAGTTAATTATGCATTCAAATCGCATTCACCCTCTTGAACAGGCCTCCTCCACGGCTGGCTATTATCCCTTATCACACTTTCATGTGATCAAGCAAATTAAACGATTCACTCTGAATAATTGTATGGCGAAGGACAAGGGGACTCTTTTGGGAATTCTTTTTTCTTTCTGCTTGTTATAAGTTTTCGGTTATTGTTTCATTGACCCCATCGAAGGGATGAGGGGGCGGGGAAAAAAACTCATGAATATCTGAAGAAACTCCGGTCTGCTGGCGTAGACCAATTCTCTCTCCGTCTTTAACCTCGTATTTTATTTTTGAAGATCTCATTGAATTTTCTCGACGAGGAGACGAAGAGAATAATGAAATTGCTATATCTGATGAGGGGATTAGTGGGAGTTGGGTGTAGTTATTTTCCAGTATACACCACATTGACCTAGATGGATGAAATTACTTTCCGATAGTGGCGTCCTTTTGGAGATTTAGTTTTGTCTCAGATAAGGCGAACATTTTTTTGAATTAAATTCTTCTCTAAGTTAGGAAGAAGCGGTAAATCTGTGAACATAGAGCACAATCGATGATTAGTTTTGAAAGATTGTAGATGTTTTGAATTTATTGCTTGGTTAACTACGAATGTCCTTTTGAAATATGAAGAGTGGGTAGTCAATTCTATGGGAGTGGTTTTTCATTCTCAAGTTTGGTTGCCTGAACTAGATTTTTTTAGACGACAAAAGGTCTGCATTATGTATCGGGAGAATCAAATTTTGTGAAACCATAGGAAATTTTAAGTGAATTGAAGTTAAATCTCCTTGGGAGGCTGTCTTAAAAAGTAATAAATATTTTTGACAAATTTAATTATCAAATTTGAACACATTTTAGCAGCCTTCACAAAGTGTGTTGCAAACTTTTGTGTAACAGTAGAATCTCGAAAAGATGAATAGATATAGAACATTTTTTCATTTTGTCGAATTGTTCATCTATCCTATCATCGAATTTAATTAAAGAAGAACGTATAGCCATCATAAAAACTCTGGATATATAAAAATAAAAATGTATTCTGTTGTTTTTTTAAAACATAAAAAAATAAAAATACATACATATTGTTCATAAAAGGTAAAAACAGTTTAAATTAAACTGGGCATGTGCGAGTTGAACTTGCATGGGGAAGGTTCCATCGAATAATATGTATGGATGATTTCTGAATATCAAACGAAGTTTCCAAACTATTTCAGTTGAATTTTCTTCTAACTTCAACCCAAATAAACCATTCATTCACACATCCAAACAAACAAACATATCTCCAAAACTATTTAGGCCAGAATGCTCGAAATTATTTTAAATGAAAGTATTTAATGTAGCCAAGTTTTTGTGATTTTTTCAGATTTTTAAACACTTTGGTTTAGAAATGGCAGGCGGGGACGCATTAAAGAAAATTTGGAGCTCCATATTTTTCAAATGGAACTTTGGATCAAAATGTGTTGAAGCAAACCTCTGCCTCATTTCAAAAAATCTGTGGATTGATATATGACTCGACAATGTTTCAAAATTAATGGCAACTTCACTTTTTAAATTTGGTTGCATAGGCAATGACATCTAGGCATGAAGTACCTAATTCCAAAATTTCATACCGATATCTTTATAAACTTCGGAGATAACAAAAAGTGTGACAGACACGACGGACGGATGGACGGGCGGACACACCGAAATTATAAAGGTTCCGTTTTTGTAGACGGAATCTTAAAAAACTGATCTGTAGTAGACTTCGGCCCGAAGGTTTAACTCTTCGAAATGTTCAGATTAGAGACCTGTTCATGTTTTCGAGATTCTACTGTACTTAGTTTGGCATATAATTGGTTACATCTGGCAGTGGTGGTGATCTCTAATCATTATGAACTAATTCTTATTTAATAAGTCCAAGCTCAAACCACTTGGCGAGTTGACTACTTCTGAAAGGTAATCAGATAGCAAAGACAGTTTTTCCAGCAGCCGTCAAAGTTGCTAATGAAATCTCGCTGTAAAAATATTTAGAAAGTTTTGACATTTAGAAAGATTATGCATCGTTTTACAGTTGCCGAACGTGCGGAAATTATTCGAAAATATCGGAATTCCGGCTCAATTATGAATTTTGTCTTGAGGTCGATCGTGATCATCTGCAGCGGCACTTCGTAGGCGAACAAATTCTAGCGTGAGCACACTCTTTTGGATCTGAAGCCGCCAACCAGGCCGAGATTTGTCGGTCGGCTTATTTGGGCATAGTGAAACCGGATTATTTTGCGTTTGGATTCGGGCTTACATCCGCATAGGATTGTGCTGATGTAAGAATTAAAGCCGGACGATCATAAGCAACGTCATGAGTTCGCTAACTGGGATTGGGCGCTGGATATGTTGGCCGGAGATTCGGGTTTTCATAATTTTTCCAGACGAAATCTTTTGTGGCTCGGCTTCTATGTCAAAAAGTGCTCGACCAAGTATCAATGCATGCACAAAGATTGACTGTTTGGTGCGGTTTATGGCATGGTGGCATCATCGGACCTTATTTCTTTCGAGATGAGGAAGTATACATCCGTCAATGTTCTTTGACGACTTTCTGCGGCCAGAGCTCGACAATATTGATATATCCGAACTGTGGTTTAAAATACGACGGGCTATATGTCATACAAGCGACGCAATCCAAAGGTAGAAATTTGGAAATAGAAATTTGGCGACTAGGTTATCTCATGGCAAGCGTTGATTAAGGTTCTTTATGATCGTGCGACTTGACACCACTCGACTAATTTCTCTATTTCAGGGGCTGCGTCAAGTCCTTAGATAATAGACTAAAACTTTGGATGTGATAAAGGCAAATATTCGAGACTCTATTGCCGGAATAACGCCGCGCATATTGGACAGACATTCAAAAATTGGGCCGATCGCTTGAAGCAGTTCAGCTGCCAGCGAAGCAAAGTCTGCCGAATCAATTTTATATCTTACACTGTTGTTTCATTTAAAATGTATTTTCCTATCGGTCTTATCTGCTCACCCTGTAGTAAGCTACCTCAATTTCAAGTGTACGTTTACTTTTCGTAGCGTCAATAGCGTCAAAGCGGAAGAGATATTCAATAATATCCACGATATTGTGTTGGACGAGCATCAGGTGAAGGTTCGTGAAATGGCTGGGATTGTTGCAATTTTAAATGATACCGTCAGTCGATACTGCATAACCAATTGGAACAAATTACAGTATACGCTCGATATAGTGAACTAATTAAAATCGGGCCTGTTCACTGCATCAAGATTGTTCATTGTAACGAGCGTGGACTGCTTGGAGTAAATTTCATCAAAATGAGTATATTTTGAAGTACAATTTATCAGAAATAGAATATAACTATAATTTTTCTTCGTAGTTACTAAAAAACAAGCCAATATTTATAAGAAACAATATTTTATTTTTAACAAAAACAACTTATACGTAAAAAATGTAAAACGCAACAAAATAATACATTCCAAGTACAAACAACGCGCACTATGTATTTGCTTCAAATAGCCCCAAACTGTGTACCATATACAAACGGTAAATTAGGACGATTATATGGATAGTGCCAATAGCATAGCACTAGTGAGTTTTAGACGTGTTTGTGCATCCTGAAAAAAAACATACATACTCGTAGGTTCACTATAACGAGATTTTTTTTGTTCACTATTTAGAATAGCCTGTACAAAATTTTGTGTGATGACTATATTGGATTGTTCACTATATCGAAGTTCACTATATCGAGCGTCTACTGTATTAGCAAAATGGATGCCGCATTTGCTGACGATGGACCAAAAAAGGATTCGGATGAAAATTTCAAAATAGAATATGGAACTCTTCAAGCGCAATTCAAATGAATTTTAACGTCGTTTCGTAACAGTTGATGAATCCTGGATGCACCACTTCTTTTTCTCCTTCTAATGGCGGTACAGTACGGGATAGACCTGGGCCATAACCAACAAGCCTCTTCAGCTGGCATGGTCTTTAGTCTTTACGCACGTCAAGTCGGCTGAAGTCCATCTCCACTTGTGTGCTTCTTTGTTTTTATGGGCGTCTATTGCTCTGTCCCACAGACTCTGAGTTTATGATTCTTTGGGCGCCTTGTCTTAATCCTTTTTTTAACATTGAAGGTCTCGGTGAGTTCAATATTGACTTTGATGGAGCAGATGGAAATGTTCATCTTCATCCTGCACAATCTAACGAGCTTAGCAGGAATGTCAAAACTAGACATTGCGTTGTCATATGCTGTCTTTAAATCGACGAATAGGTGGCGTGTGTTGATCTGCATTTCTTGGGTATTTTCCAGCATTTGTCGTATTGTGACGATTTGGTCGATGGTGGACTTCTCTGTTAGGCGCTCACACAAAAAGGCAGAGAAGATCTTATAGGCGATATTTAGGAGACATCCCTTGATGGTTGGGGCAGGCAAGAAGGTCTCCTTTCTAATGGATCGGGCAAACGATACTGAGATTCCAATCAGTGGGCATACTTCCTCCGACCATATCTTACGGATGAAGTGGTGCACGCGCCCAACCAGTTCATCGTCAGCTGCTTTAAAAACTTCAGCAAACAGACCAACAGACCTTTTTTAACAAACTTCGGTCTCGACATTGTTCTTTTAGCCACTTCTAGTTTGGGTTGCTATACTACATAAATGAAGAAACAATCAAAATAGTGGACCATTACAGGCGAAAGTTCTCCAAAACAGCAAAAACGTATATTTTGCAGAGTTTGAGAAACAAAAGCAACTGAATTATAAAACAGCCCTCGTATAAAGCGGCATTGGACATCCTGGACGCTCAGCATCTTTTGTGCTCGTGTAACCGCAACGAAATTCAGTGAACCACTTGTGCATCATGCAAGGGAGCAGCATCTCTATACTATTTGATAAGTTTGTCTTCAATCTCTGAGGTATAATACAGAAAAAGGAGTAGTTTATTAAAACACGAAACTAATTTTTTTTTTCATTTTGGCCAAAACCTCACAAGCCGAAGTTCTTTTGATCAATGTAAACAGCTAAGTGTTTGACAGATTTGGTTGCTTTTTTGTCTATGCCCAGAAAGAACCAAATATGTCAAAAAAAATACAATCCGAGCGCCATTTTGCATCAAAACCTCTGACAAGCAGCCCTCGTATTCAAAAGGCGATGAACTGTAATTCATGTGAGTTCAAGGTCAAGGAGACAACTTCGCCTGTTTTCTTCATCCCAATTTGCGATTCAAATAGACATGTCAACACAGTCCCTCGTAAAAATGAATACTAGCAGTTAATTAATTGCGTTGCAAAATCTTTGTCAAAGTAATTTCAGTAGCATTTGGGCCGAAGTACTGAGCAGACAGTCCATTCCGCCACCTTAACGGCAAAATACGGCAAACTGTGCCATAAAATAATTTATTCCCAAAATACAATTACAACAGACAAATTGCCCATTAACTGCTAATGAACTTTTAGGGCCAATTTATTTGCACTCTCTCTCGTGAACCGTTGAGGGTGATCATGATGGGATGTCTGTCAGGAGTCCATAACTGTCATTGATATTCTTTAGTTGGCAAACTCGTCTCCCAACATGTCTACTCCAGTTGAATCGACGAGCAAACACAAGAACGGAAGTAAAAACTTTTCTCTGCGACCTTGCCCACTCCCAGCGATGTCCTTAATTTGTTGAATTAATGGGGAAGCTCATCGCTCAACCGTCCACAACTTCCGGGATTGTGTGTGGGTTTGTGCTCGAATCCTTCGTGAATTCAATTCTCACTTAGATTGCGTCGCATCACCCAGATGCGAAGGGGTCCACATCTGAGCCGAGGCAAATAAACCCGCTAGCCAATGCGACAAACAGGCGTCATGTAGTATTAAATTATCAACGACATCGTCCGGGACGAGGTCCTTTTTCCCCATCCTCACCCAGAGGGGTTTTCAGCACAGGCACACAGACATACCGACGATCTTTATGATTCTAATATGGGTTCTACGTTGTCCTTTTCTTCGTTTTTTTTTATTGCTCCCCATCGGATTGTCCCAAAAGAAAGGGAGAACCAGAGAGCGAGGGATTCGGTGGTGGACAAATTTGTGTGTCATCCAGTCAAGGAAGTACTTTGTCCCGAAGGAAAGTAATTTGATAACAACGCTGAAAGCAAAACACAAACCGGACTGTGGGGGTTTGAGAGCACAATTCGTTGTTCCATCCCAGTCTCACTGGAGGGGTGGGGGTATCCTTTCTTGGTCCACATGTGGAGAGTTCTTTTCGCCTGAGAGGAAAGTATGTGCTGTCGTAAAAATTCTTTTATCTATGATACATCAAATTCAATGAGAGTGGATGTTGGGATCTTGCCGTTGGGCGAAGCGCATCTCCTAAAGTGCAGGTGGCTGGGTATATCGGTTTTAAAAGCGTTTCCTGGTGTTTCTTTGCGTTATCTCTGCCTGAAGTGTAAGTTTGAATCAATTTTAAAGCAAGAAGTAGAAATCGAATGCGGGTACCCCGTAGAAAGTGATTAAATGCTGAACACACTGCAGCGTACGAGCTCTGTGCTTGTGCACTGAATGCAGAGAATATGTGCGAGAAGCAGATCGTCGAACAGTGTCTTGCTGCTGGCAGATAGCTAATCACTTAATCAGGCTCCTGTTCTCTCGCTCACGGCTAAAACGTTAATGGAGAGTGTGGATTGGAAGCAGTTTCCGGTAAGTGTACCAAGATGTGGCCCGATGTGGTTGGGATAACTGACCAAATACGATTTTGAATAACGTATCTTCATCCATTTGTTATGGTTCTGTGCACTCTTGTCCACCTTCTTTTCCTGTGATTGTCTTAAGTGAATCAGGCCAACACGGCATCAAGAGAGGGCACTTCATTAATTTCCATTTATCATCCGATCATCCACCGGACAGTCGTTTCAGACCCAATCAACACAATCCTCGAATGACTATATTCAACTTAACACCCCAAGGTGGTTAAGATTTCTTCCCTTGACCTATCTCCGTCAAGTCACCACCCCAACGGTCAATACATCACTGTGTCAATCAATTTGATTACGAATGACTAATATCCTATGACTTGCGCGTCCTCGAGTTGGTCCTTGTGCGTTGGTTGTGGCCCAGATCCACCCTGGCCATCCGAAGATGAAGAACTCCTCGTTCTATATCCACAAATCCCAAATAATCCCACCGCCAGTGTGTAGCTTAACGAAGAGTCAAGAACCAATTCCAACTCCCCCATAAACGTCCCCTAGTTTCACATAAAAAAAAAAACACAAAAAGTGCCTCTTCAAGTGGGAATTGCGTCGACTGGTCGCCTCCACGTGAGTTATTGAAAAGAATCGCTGCAAGGTAGAAACCCTGCTGCATATTAAACCTTTTCCCAATTGCCATTCGTTTTTCCTGCTTCCCTTTGTGTCACATATTTCAACGACAAGACAGTTTCGGAACCGAAGACTTTGTGGACAAGCATACCGTGACTGTCGTCGCCCCTGGTGTTGGATAAACGAAAAAAAAACCCCCAACTAGTAGTGACATCGAGACAATGGAATGTGGAGAAAAGTAAAATCCCACAGAAAATAAGGAATTTCTCACGAATCCTTTCACCGAACGTATATCCCTGTCAGGAGATGTGGGTGTGAATTGAGGCGAGAAATATTGTTCTCAATACAGTACCTTTTTCCTTGTCTTCCCTCGAAATGAGTACAAGAAACTGTCGTCTTCCATTTCACCGATTCCTAGACAGTAGTTTGCAGTTCAGAAGGATATTCTGTTGTCCTGCAGTCGAAAATGTGTACGTTACACGCTTGGATGGGTGTTTCTTTTTTTGCTGCTCCTTGCTGTACCAGGGAACCGACGACGTGCAGGATAGTTTGAAAGAAAATACATTTTTATCAATTCCTCCGAGGGGATTTTTGGCGTTTCAAGTTTGTTAAGTTTGTTTTTCAGTTCACAAAAGTACATCGGAAACTTTGAGATTCCTTCAATGGTGTGATGTTTGTGGGAAGTTATTCTTATTTTATGTAAATACGGACGTGCTATTGATTTTTATTAGAGTGAAGTGGGACTTGTAGTCGCTTGTCACATTTTATCACAAAGAAGTTAAAATATTGAAAGGTTTGTCTTCGAAAATTCCGACACGTTGTTCAATAGTCTGTGAATATGGAGTGAAAGACTGTGCAAGGAGATAAGCGCCCATGAGAATAATCACACAGCAATCATCTGATATTGTGTGTGCATGCAGGATCACTCTACTGCATACTATTTATTTACGTCTTCTTATCACTTGCAGCAGAGCATTTCCATCACAGACTTCAAACAGAGCACTTATGTATGAAAAAAACACTTCAATCACAGATTTCAAGCGGGGCAGTAGAAGACAACACAAACTTGGTTAAGCACTTCCGTGTCCTAATCCATGACAGAAAGGATTGTGCAGCAAAGTCGATAATTGAAGATGATGCAAGACTCATTAGACTTTCTTATTCAGAACAGGCATTCTGAATGAAGATCTGGAAATAAACAAGGTAATCGAAACTCCAATGCGAGTTGTACCAAAGACCAGTTTCTTTAAAGCGGAAGATGGCCTTGAGAGTCCACTCCATGATGTGGAAATTAAGGCGGGGACGTTTTTGCAGTGCATCAAGGGCAGAGCCTGGCGTGCTAGGGAAGGCCCCCCGGCAACTGAGACAGGTCGTTCTTTGAAGCTTTGTGGAAGCAGCTGTTACATATTTACGCGAAAGCTTATTCCACCAAACGACCGAATCTTGTCCACAGAACTCTGCAAGCTTGATTGTTAAGAGAAGTTTGGACACAATAAGATAAGCTCTCGGTCTTTCAGACGTCGTCGTAAAGTGGTGAGAAACCACAGATGAGATTTTTCCACACTCATGGTTCTTGAATAGATGTTATGTGAGGCATTATCCTCACAAAGAAAGCTGATGCTTTCTTCCATCCTTGACTGTCTCAGTCCTTCAGTAAACAGGACGAAGATAATAATAATAATAATAATGGCGGCGCTACAGTCCGAGGTGTACTTGGGCCTAGCTTCTCAACAACCACTCGTGTTGTGCGTGCTGTTGTTCTCTCACGAGCGGAGGGGACCTACAGTTTAATGCCGTCTCCGAACGGCGATTTTTGAGAAGTTATTTCTAGACAGTTATACTCTTTGATCCGAAAGAGGTGGAGCCGTGAAAAAATTTGTAGGTGATTTTTCGGGAACCGAACCGACAACATCGAGCGTAGGAGTCGACGCACCTACCCACTACGCCACGGCACCCACTATTGTGCTGATAGATGTATTGACGTGGGTCAGTCCACTTGTGGGAAACCAAATGAAACTCCCGTAGAAAATTGCTAATTAGTGCATCAATGAGTTCACAAATGCCCCCAAAGCGTGTCATCAAAGGCACGCCAGAGCCAGGATGTGTAATGTTCTCTACTCCTTCCTCACCTAAGCAACTTCTGAACTTCTGTCAAAAACGGTTGCCAGAATGCAGAGCCTTCTATCATGTCCATCTACTTAACAATTGCCTGAAATGTCTCTCTGTCTGGGCACCCAACACAAGCGAATCTTAAACTATTCCGTTATCTCGTGAAGTGTTAGCCAACAACTCATTTATTTTAAAGAGACTTTTCTGAGTAAACTTTTAGTAAAAATGCAAATATTATTCAGAGATACAACATTCCACTTGAGCCAGGACAGTGCTTCAAGAATTGCCATAATCTCTGTCTGGAAAACGCTACAATGATCAAGGAGGCGAAAGGAGTTCATTGTAGAAGGAACAACAACCATCCTCTTCTTTCTCCCTTTTCGATTCATTATTGTTGTTGTGTATTCCCTCTGGGGGAATAATACTTCCTTCTAAGAAATCTCCATCTGAGATTGGACTTTCGATATCTTCTCTGAAGCAAAATAGAGTGGAGTGGTTTTCAGACAGCAGTTTCAAATTTTGCAGAATAGTGAAAATAGTGGAGTACTGAGTCAGTAAGAGGAGCTATGACGACGAATAGCAGCGTTCACTGCCATTTGTCCACCGGAGAGATTCAGAGGAATTAGATGGAGGAAAATATCAAGCAATTCTGAGGAATAGGACTAAGTACTGGGTTCTCCTATTTGGATTTGACAATTTTGTACTTTCACTGCGAACGCATCCTTGAGCAAACTGTCAATGTCAAAATATTCAGTAAAAAAAATAATTAATCTAAAAATATAACAATAATTAAAATTTATTACCAAAATTCCGAGTCGGTGGCGGCGACTATAAGGCCGTTAACACCAATTTTCGGTTATAATTCTCGTCTCAGTAGACAAGCAATGCATAGTCTAATGAATAAATTTGAGTCTACATTCGCGCAGCCGGATGTTCCCGTGCCTGTGAGACAACGGCTTGGTCGAAGTGCCGAGAATAAAGCGTCTGTTGCACGGCAACACAAACAATCACAGCAAGAAAAAATCAATCGATTCAAAACAAATTATTAATTAATGAACAACAATCTTTAAATAAACATCAGTGTCAGTGTTAAACCCAACAGCAGGTAAAATATCGCTTCGGGAAAACACACCCCGAATCAGCGTCCATCAGAACGAACTAAAATAGTCGTTTCCACGGGATTCTCAAGAATTGGGCATCACTAAAACCACACTAAGTGGATTTTTTGCGGAAGGATGATGAAATTAACTCAAAAACTAAAGCTACGAGTCTCATTAGCACCGAATAACTGTCCCCTGATCTGAGGAAAGGCGGAACAGTAGCAGATGAAGTGCTCTGCAGTGGCAGTTTCGTAGTCTTCTCCACAGGTAACGCAGAGGGTTTTTTTTGTTTAGGCCAAGCACATTAAGTTGTTTGGCCAAGGTGGAATGGCCCATTAGTACAACGGTAAGTTTTCTGCAATCTTTTCTGTCAAGAGATGTTAAGATTGCCGCGGATTTCTTACAGATGTTATTGAGCCTGTGCTTGGTCTGTCCACATCCCGGAAAATCATACCATCTTCGGTTGTTCTCTCGAAATGTCCAAGGGGAGAAGAGATAACCGTGAGTTCAAGAGCTATACAAAGGCGTGGCTGCAGTCTGGGAGTATAGGTTAGGTTAGGTTAGGAGGGCTTTATGCTGTTGCCAGCAATTACACTCAGAGGCCGTGGAGGTCCATTGTGTATGCCCTGTAAGGATTGCATGCTTCCCGAGAATTAACGCAGGGTCAGCATGTAATTACCAAAACCATCCCGTTCTAGTTAGAAATTTCCCGAGGTCACCGATCTGTACCTTCGCCACATCGCTGAGCTGGTGAAAGAATCTTGCTTTCAAGTGAGTGAGCCGTCGTTCTTGTAGAGTAGGGCAATGGCAAAGGAAATGCTCCACTGATCCAATTTCTTCTTCATCACTATAGCTCCTACGGAAATCGTTCGCAGTGGCTAGTGAGAACCCCTATTAAGATGCGTATGATTTTCTTATTGTTGGATATGAGGGATTTGGTCTTGTTGATATCGTATTTGGGCCATAAGCAGTGGGATATGACGCAGCCTGGGTGGCTTTGCCACTGTTCATTTGCTGATGGCACAGATACTTGCTCAATGAGTCTCTTGGCAGAGCTAATAGGAGGTCAGCCGAACTTGAACCTGTCCATGCCAGTTCATCTGCCTTTTCGTTGCCTTCATTGCTGGAGTGTCTAGGAAACCAGCACAAAAGGATTTTGTGGCGGTTCAGTCTTTTAAGCTCTTTAATGCAGTTCTTGACGGATTTGGGGTTTACGAGATGGGAATTCAATGCCTACAAGGCCGATTGACTGTCCGAGCAGAAGGTGATTTACATGTCGGGAAGGTCCATTTGCTGTAAAATCTGCGCAGCTTCCGCAGCTTTCTTAATGGAAAGGTTTTTTATTGAAATACACTAGAATAGTCAGTAAGCCGATAGGCATTGTTTATTCTTAGTGTCTCACAGAAGATTCCCGCTCCCGTACCGTCTTCTGTTTTCGATCCAGTCTAGGAGTATAAAATCCGATAACTTCGTCCTTGTGGTCCTTCTGGGTGCCGTGGCCGTGTAACCCATGCGCATTAGACTTTCATAGTCAAGGCTCGAATCAAAGTTAAGACAAACAATTTTTCAAAAAAAAAATTGTTCGCGCCTTCGCCTCTTTCGAGTCACTGACAATGCTCAAAGAGTATAACTGTCTAGAAAAAGCTTCTCAATCTCGCCATTCGGAGTCTGCATTAAACTGTAGGTCCCCTCCGCTCGTGACAGAACAATAGCACGCACAACACGAGTGGTTGCTGAGAAGCTAGGCCCAGGTCCACCTCGGACTGTAGCGCCGCCATTCTTATTATTATTATTATTATATTAACTTTAACAACATGGCTGCTTTCAACTGTCAAAGTTCGGAAGTCCCTATTGGCAGACCCTTTCGAACCGTTCATCTTTTTGAGATTCTACTGTATCGTCAACTTCTTGGCAATTGCTGGACTGGTGATTCAGTGGTGACAAGTAGAGTCCGACCGAAGGTCAGGCCGAAGTCAAAGCCGAACTTCGGCTTTTTGATCACCTTCGGTCGAAGCCAAATGTTCAGTCGGACTCTATTTGGAACATATTTTGCAAGTTGCTTTCGCATCATTTTTACGAAATAACCCCAAATTGGATTTTTAGCTGCCATTTTTTGTGTTCTTTCTACCTGAAACCAGTGCAAATAAATTACATGGTTTTATACAGACCACTTAATTCATTTTCATTCAAAACCTTTTGATTTTAAAGCTGTAAACAATGGTTTTTTCAAAATACAAAATATCCGATAATAACAACCAAAAAACCACACCGTTCCTTGCAACTTCTACTTTTACAGAAAACAGAAAATTAAACGTTCGGCTTCAGCAAAATCTTTGGCCGAAGCCGAATGTTTTGCCGAAGGTGATATTTTTAGCCGAAGCCGAATGTTCAGTCGGACTCTAGTGACAAGTAAAGATCTTTGTGTCAACTTGAAATATTCTGGGATGGACTTCATTTTCAAATCTCTACACAATTTTATGCAATTATTTCCACATAATGGCTGTGAGTTAGATCTGTCTCATCACTGATGTACCAACCATAATTGGCAACAGAAACGGAAGGCAACCAAACAGAATGTCAAGGCGATAACAGAAAATGAATCTGTGAAAATATGACTTTTTCATCTGTCAGACTTTTCTCAGTCGTTCGTGTGTATGTGGTATGGAAATACTCAGGGGGTTGGGGCCAATGAAATGTATTCCCTTAACAACATGACAAGTTCACATGTAATAGCCTGTGCTTCAAGGCTGGGCAAATCGCATTTCACCGCGTGTGCACGCTTTAAACCTCTAAATTGCTGGCTTCCATAAATCAAAACTTGAGTCAAGAAATGTTTCAAATTGATGCGTGCAGGGGCTTTGCCGAAATGAAATTTCCCTCTCATTTCCTTGTGCGAGTAATCTGCCTTCGGGGCAGATGATTTCTTCCAGCCAAAAGTTGACTTCCCTGTCGTCTGTGATTTATCGAGTTTACTCATTCGCCCGTACAAGCCCCCCCCCCGCCCCTGAATTGGCAGCGATACAAATATTAGTTCCAGTCTATACATCATTCAAGCGTGGAAAGCTGTATGCGAGAGTCAGAACATCGATCTGACATTCAAAACTTGAAAGAAAATTCAACCTCCATTAGGCACTTCATCCCCACGCCATTCAGGCAATCAACCCTTCAGAGGAAAATTGGCGCCAAAATCCAAAAGCACATCGAGCGAGGGAAAAAGCTCGCAAATTCGCCTGGAAAAACAGCTGATTCGATGGAATTCGCTTGGTGTTACAAGAAAACTTCGCCCCACCAGTCAGGCACAGTGGTATCTGACGGTATCTACACAATGTGTAGATGCACAATCAACTTCTCCAAAGATATTCCGTCCGCAATGAACGTACGCTGTGCGGTCGTCAGTCGAATTTGATTCATACGTCGCGAGGTTGTTCGGATGCGATTTCACAAGTTGATTGCTTCGTGAATTACGATTTTGTCTGACCAACGCGTGCTGCTTTTATCTGTGTTTAGTCGCGTTTTCCGATAGTAAAAGGCCTTTTGTCGCGTGTGCCAGTGCACCAGTCTTTCGGTTTATTTCTTCAAGTCGGACAATTTATTTTCGCAGCAAGCCCGCTTCTGTTATTGTTGGTCCCTCCGTGGCGGCGATTGTGTGTGTGTGTGGTTCATCTGTCGGTTACAAAAATAAATTTCTCACTTTTCGATTCGTAAAAACAAACGCTGCGAGCAGCCAACAGCCAGTGTCCGTGTTGGTTTACAAAATTACAAATTTTTGCAAAAATTTTATTATAGTTTGTGGGTGATAAATAGAAATTAAAACAAACCGCACCCCCATCCCCCAACCACCGACCGTCATCCCCATACCAACCGGAGATCGGTGTTTGTGTGTGCGTTGGAGAAATCCAATTTTCTGAGTGAAAGTGCAACCCCATCCCCCCGGTGCGTGGCGTGGGAAGAAAAGTTACGATCTTGGCTGTGCTGGTAATTGGGGTTATTGATGGCTCTACTCTGATAAATACCCACAAAAAAGGTCCGTCAGTTTTGGTGAATGGAAGAGAAAAAAAAAAGAGTGTATCCGTTTCCAATTGTTGGTGAGAGGTGTTTGTGTGTGCCGTCCCCGTGTCCGCCCATCAATTAAGGGGGTGGTCGATTAGTTGAATCTCGTAACGTGCAAAGGTTGTGTATACGTGAGAAGGAAGGTGCGGAAGGTGAAGAAGGCCTTCAACCTTAAGTGTGTGTCGCCGTGCTTCTGAATCGATTGTAATTAGTGTGTGTGAAGAAGGAATAATTAGAAAATGAAAATTTAGTCGTTACACTCAGCCAATTAAATGGGATACGCTGGACTGTGTGATTAACAAATATTCGGTGAGTGTACGTTTTGTTTGTTGATGCCTCAAGTTAGATACGCTGTTTACTGCGTGTGTACCTGATCGATGAGGGTTGTTCAAATACCATGCGGGGAGGGTGTGCTGGCTATTTATCTCGTTAATTGAGTGCAAATAACCGGTGTTGCGCGAATGAATGTTTTGAAAGGTATATAAACAATGGGGCTGTCGACGCTCGGTCAGGGCATTTGAATTCGATGAAAAGCGAATTGATTTGGGTGGGAGACGAAGACTCTACTGTCTGCTGATCGATGGGCCATGTGAGGAGTGGGGGGGGGGGTATTTTTTGGCCATCCCTTTTCCGGATCTAACCGCAGAGCAAAACATCGTGCATGTACACGGCTGTTTGCAATGAAAACATTTTAATTATAAAATTATGTCCCACCAGCGATGCTTGGGCTGAGTGTACATCGTTTGGCGTTTATTTTGGTTAATGAACACTTGTGCGAGGGTTTGTTGAGTTTGAGTTGAGGACGAAATGTGTGAATGAGGAGGACTCCTCGTGTTGTGATGGAAACTTTGACTGAGACTGAATGGGAAATTTTATATTGAAATTTCGTGAGTGGGGAAGTGAGGGCTGTTGACATTATTTGTCGCAGTTAACTAAGGCCAAGTTTTGTGTTTCTTGTGTCTACTTGGAGTGGGAAGACTCCTCTTGTCTCTCAAACCGGATGGGTGCTTAGTATATCATCGCTTGAAGGCAATATTTATGAGGTAGACTGCTAAGGACTCCGCGGATAAATCTTAGATGTAGTGTTTGAACTTTTTAAAGAGATTATCTCTAGTCTCGTCCTGATTTTGATTTTGTACAGAGGAGTTTTATTTTTTTTTCTTGTCGGAGGTTTTTAAACTCTACATTGGAGCACTCAGAATCAATTTTTTGGTTTTTTTGTTTCGGATGTTTTTTGAAACACTGCACTGGAGCACTCAGACTCAAAACTGGTCCATTGTATTGCCAGGTAGCCACTAGAGTCCGACCGAAGGCCAGTTTTTCGGCCGAAGCCGAATTTCGGCTTTTTGAAGGCCGAAGCCGAAGCCGAAGCTGAAGCGCCTGTGGAACAACGCAATAGAGGACGCCCACGAAACCGATGACGTGCACAAGTATGGAAGGATGTCAGCCAAATTAGCGTGTGTAATTAGAGGCAGCTGACTAAAGACCGTGATA
Source organism: Myathropa florea (assembly GCA_930367185.1). Lineage (NCBI taxonomy): Eukaryota > Metazoa > Arthropoda > Insecta > Diptera > Syrphidae > Myathropa > Myathropa florea. The sequence continues at coordinate 21,016,329 of OV884003.1, forward strand.
GATGGAGAATCCTTTGGGTTGAGGCCCAGGTCCACCCCGATTTTTTTCCTTGATAAAAAAAAATCTCTGTAGCGGTATGAATTTTTGAAAACACTGGAGCACTCAGGCTCAAAACTGGTCCATTGTACTGCCAGGTACAAACCTACTCCAGTGCCGTTAATTTGTTCCCAACGGCACATGGTGACTGCACCAGATTCGATTTCACTGGGATTCGAGCCTCGGACCCCTCTAACTTGGGGCAGGCACTTAACCAGCTGCGCCATCCAGTCCTACAGAGACATGCTGCAACATTATTTCTTTGGTGAATTGCATGAACTAGACGTTAATGAAATATAGTTTCAACATGACGGTGCCACAAGCCACCGGTTTAACAACCGACTTCTTGAAAAATGAATCCGATGAATGTGTTATTTCGAGAAATAGTCCCGTCGATTGGCCGCCCGGATCGTGTGATTTAACACCACTACACTTTTTGTTATGGAATTACCTTAAATCATTGGTGTATGTCAATAAACCGGCGACGTTGAGGCAGCTGAGTGTCAATATCGAACGGGAGATAGAAACCGTTTCCCTCGAAAGTTTTCCAAAGTTGTTGTCATCGATAAAGGATACACAACATTGACGACTTGTACAAACAACATTCGTACCGAAATCAAACGCAGATAACTCTTGCCAACTTCTGTTTCTTTGGGCTCAAGAGCAAGAAAGCCCTCTCTTAAAAAATCAAGCTAACTTTAAATAAGACACTGATCATCCCAGTCCTGCTCTATGGCTCGGAGACATGAACAATCTCAAGAGCAGATGAAGAGGCCTTTCGAGAAAAATGTTGTTCGTGCGGTTTTTAGTCTTCTTTGCGTTGATGGCATTTGGAGAAGAAGATTCAACCACGAACCATATGGTATCTACAGCGACATGAGTCTAGCCAGGCGTCTCCGAAATGAACCCCTAGGATATAGAGTCCGACCGAACATTCGGCTTCGGCCACCTTCAGCTAAGCTTAGCTAAGTTAAGCCAAATGAGACCGAAAATTTTGCCGAAGCCGAATTTTGAATTTTCTGTTCTCTGTAAAAGTAGAAGTTGCAAGGAACGGTTTGTTTTTTGTTTTGTTATTGTCGAATATTTTGTATTTTGAAAGTGTGATTGTTTACAGCTTTAAAATCAAAAGATTTTGCATTTGAAAGTTGGTAAACTATTAAATGGTCTGCATAAAAGCATGCAATTTATTTATAATGGTTTCATTTAGAAACGACATGAAAAATGGCAGCTAAAAATCCAATTTGGGGTTATTTCGTAAAAATTATCCGAAAGCAACTTGCAAAATATGTTGCAAATAGAGTTCGACAGAACATTCGGCTTCGGCCGAAAAACTGGCCTTTGGTCGGACTCTACTCGAATCGCATGGACAACTTGACTACGGCCCAGAGAATCTTTGACTCTGAACTAGTGGGACAACGCAACAGAGAACATCCACGTCTGTGTGCCGCACCAAAGTGGAGAGGGACCTCAACCAACTTGGCGTGCTCAATTGGCGACTAGCAAAAGATCGTGCTAGCTGGAAAGGTTTTTTATTTGATGCTTAAGTCCTCCCCGGACCGTAGCCCCACAAGAAGAAGTAAAGGCCGCAGAAAAAAATAGATCAACTGGAAAAAGTGTGGGACGCACCCTGCAGAAGGCGACCAAGCGAAGCACACCAGGCACTCTAGTAGGACAATAAAAATATACAAATGACCGGACCCATTTCTGACCAAACTCATTTCTTTCACAGAATCCACCGAAACATAATCCATTTTTCTGCTTACGTATTTATTGTTTCAACAGTCGCGTAGAGTTTGATGTTTTATGACCTCACTCATAAGCAAAACTCATTTCCTTTCAATTCTGTTCGTCTTCATTTAACTGCTGATATATCGAGCAATCTCGCTAACATCAAAACTGACACAAGCCTCCAATCGCAGCTTGGATTATATTACACGTTTCTTTCAAATTGTCGGCAAACTTTATGTGCGCGGGTCGTTTTCGACATGTGCGGACCGTGTCGTTAAAGATAATGTGCACCCTATTCACCAGCCCTGCGGCCTTTCATCAAACAACACACGCAAATAGTAGCTAAGATAACAACAATTCATCACAATCACTGAAAGGACATGTGCAAACCCATAAAAAAAAGGCGAAACAACTCCCATTTCAAGCATAAATTCAATAAAAAAGGGAAAGACCTAATAAACAGCACTGACGTAGGTCCATTCTATTGAAAGGATGTACTTTTCGAACAGCCCCAATCGAGGTTTGGTTTATGAGCAAAACAATCAGTTCAACCAAGAGGCGCATCTGAAAAAGGGCACAACGTTGTCCCGAAAATAAATGAATGGATGTTGCATTTTGGGAGCTCGTGTTCAATGGCCACCAGAGAGGACACGATGTCATACACAAAGACAGAATGATTCACAACTTGCTCTTTTAAGCGCAGTGGCCGTGTGGGTTTGTGCGTCGACCCATACGCACTTGACTTTCACAGTCTAGGTTCAAATCCCAGCACAAGCAACAACTTTTCAAAACAAAATTGTTCGCGCCTTTTTCGAGTCACTGACAATCCCCAAAGATACTGTCTAGAAAAAGTTTCCCAATCTCGCCATTCGGAGTTCGGCATTAAACTGTAGGTCCTCTCCACTCGTGACAGAACAATAGCACGCACAACACGAGTGGTTGGTGAGAAGCTAGGCTCAGGTCTACCTCGGACTGTAGCGCCGCCATTATTATTATTATTAAATACGAGTACTCCTCTGTATATTGACAGAAAGGACTGCAAACAACTAACGTACTAACGGGCCACTACTAATGGCCTCCACACTTAAATGTGCCTGACCAAAGCGATGAAACCCTCTGCGACGCCTGTGGAGAAGACGGTGACACTGCAAAGCACTACCTCTGCCACTGCCACGCCTTTACTCGTATCAAGTGGCAGTTATTCGGTGCTGATGAAGTAGGGTCCTCATCACAGAAGCGAATGCTGGTCTTCCCTCGGAAGACCATGAAATTCCAGCAAAAGTAGGTTGCTGCCTGGCAGAGCAATGGACCAGTTTTTAAGACGACTGGATAGCATAGTTGGTTAAGTGCCTGCCCCAAGTTAGAGGGGTCCCAGGTTCGAATCCCAGTGAAATCGAATCTGGTCCAATCACCATTTGCCGTTGCAATCAAATTAACGGCATTATCACTGGAGTAGGTTGTTACCTGGCAGTACAATGGACCAGTTTTGAGTCTGAGCGCATCAAAAATCCCCAAAAAAAAAAAAAAACATTCTTTGTTTATGAACTTCACCACGATGAAAATGTTGTGTTATTTACTGAATGTTTTGACAGTTTGGTCATTGGTTTAAGGGTGCGTTCAAAGTTGTCAAGTTTCAATGGCAAACCATTCATTTTAAATGTTTTATTTTAAAATAATAATTCAATTTTAAGGTTGGCTTACCTTATTTACGTTGTCTCCTAGAATTTGCACATTCGTTATCTTGGGTGGGTATCATCTGCTGCCTAGACTCATCCGACTCATGAGCTCTATTGAATCTTTGCCTCCCCTATAGAAGCTTTGAATCATCGGTTTCCGTTGTCCGACACAATTTCACTCCCTTTGCCTCTTTCGATTTTGACTTTTGCTTAGATATGACAAATAGGAAACTCTGAATACTTTGATTTTTCTTTTTGAAACTTTTTTAAGACAGTATAAATAAAAAAAAAATTTAATTTAAAATTCGCTCGAACACTAAATCACTCTTGACTATTTAGGCAGGCATACAGGTAGACACTACGATTTTATTTATTTATTGAGTATATAACTTAATTCGTGCGGTTTTTTTTTTTCAAAATTTGAACGTTTTTTAAGAAAAACATGTACAATATATTATTCGAGTATTGCCCATCCGAAGCTATGATTTTTTCCCATCTTTCTGACAATTTGTGAATGCCATCCCAAAAGAACATTTTTGATATTCTGCTCTGATGTGAACCGGATTTCAGTGAGGGCGTTCTACATCGACCGGAATAAATGGTAGTCAGAAGGGGCAAGGTCTGGGCTATAAGGCGGGTGGGCTAAAACTTCCCATCCACTGTTTTTCAAATATTTCTTAACCGGAATAGCAACGTGGGGCCGAGCTTTGTCGTGATGGAAAATTATTGCCTCGTGTCTTGTCGCATATTCCTGGCGTTTTTCGGCTACTGCTCTCTTCAAACGGATTAATTGTGTTCGGTAGCGTTGTCCATTGATGGTTTCACCAGGTTTTAGCAGCTCATAATACAGCACACGCTTTTGATCCCACCAAATACAGAGCATTACCTTCGCGCCATGGATATTCGGCTTTGTCGTTGATTTAGCTGGTTGGCCGGGTACATATCAAACAAATCACATATGATTTTTTGCGCTTGGGTTGTCGTAATGGATCCATTTTTCATCACCAGTAACAATCCGATGCAAAAATGACTTCCTTTTGTGGCGCTCCAGCAGCATTTCGTACATGCGAAGCCGCCTTTCGACGTCTCTAGGCTTGAGTTCAGCCGAGTGGAACCCAATTTCCTTGCTTTTGAATATATCCAGCTGCTTTTAAACGTTTTGAAATGTCTGCTTGAGTGCCACCCAAAGATTTTGAGAGCTCTTCTTGTGTTTGGCAACAATCTTCATAGAGTAATTCTTCCAGTTCTTCATTTTCAAACTTTTTTGGCTGCCCAGGACGTTCATCGTCTTCCGAGCCAAAATCACCACTTTTTAATCGTGCAAACCACTTTTGGCACGTTCGCTCAGCTAGCGCATGTTCACCATAAACTTCCACCAAAATACGATGACTTTCGGCAGCAGTTTTCTTCATATTAAAGTAATGAAGAAGAACTCCCCGCAAAAACACTTTTTCAGGCATAAAATTCAACACATTTGAGTGAAAAAAAATTATTGTTGTTTACGCTTCAAATGAATGACATATACTGAAATGACGTACAATGACAGTAGCTTTCCAACGCATGTTCCAATGGAATAATACAAGTTACGCCATCTCTTAGCAAACCGCACGAATTAAGTTATAGACCCAATATTTTATTATTTACTTTAAAAAACATAACTTATAATTAAAATAACAAATTAGGTGGGAAGCGGTGAGCGCCAAGAGTATTAGACTAACGCTTTTATTAATATCGTTAACTAACTCTTGCAGCAGTCATCTTAACCAGGCCTAACTAACTAACGCTTGCAACAGTTATCTTAATCAGGCCTTGTGTTCAGAACTGAATTTGGAACAGCGTTGAAGCGTTGCTTTTCCTTAAAACTCACTACTAAAGCAAATTGTCTTAGCGAACAAATAAAGTCTGCAGGTTGCCTTTCAATCTTTGTTGGTGTTATTACCCGCTGAAAACATTCTTCGCCGATGAATGCGTTGAAAACGCGTGTATCGTATGACCATTGCCGGCAAGGACAGTTTCTTTTTCGACTGTACCCTTGTAACATTCGTTACCTAGCAGTGCTCCTTGTGAAAGAGACAGCTTTGTGCTCTCTTATACACACCAAGTTCAGTTGACTTCCCGGCAAAATTTGTAAATCAAACGGATCACTGAATTAGCCAAATGAAAACTAAACAAATATTTTCATGTATTCAAGGAAATTCGAGAATCTTTTCAACAAAGAAATATTGAAATAACAAAAATGAAAACCAGGAAAACAAGGCGAATGAAAATTTAACGATTGAAAAGTCGCATTTATGCACAACTAAACAATTCGCTTTTGTTTGGCTCCTCCACAAGTCGTCTTTATGCCACACACTCGTAAACACCCGCGTGCATGGATGTGAACTGAACACCCGCATGTACATGACAGATCCATAAATACATACATTACTAGATTTTTATTGGTGCAAAGCAAACATGCCGTAGAAAATATTATCAGCACTCGCAGTTCAGGCGGAAAATCCAATGGGGGGTGACAATTTGCGGGGAAATTTGCACAATTCTGTTCAAACCGATATTTCGAGAAAAGCCGCTTAAAGCAACTTGCCTTGGCATTAGTCATAATCTTGGAACTACACTGCTGTTGGTGGCAGTAACTTCAGCCTTGAATTCTGAACGTATTTGCATTCTTAGATATTCGCAATTACGGGATTATTCCAAATCCCAATCGCGTTATGCTATTCAGATCCTTGTAGTCAGCTAAATGGGGACTTTAATTGGGAATTCTAGCAAATTCAATGGTCTTGGTGATGGAGAAGGAGTAGATATCTTCTCTTGGGACATCAATTTGAACCAAGTGGTTATCAGTCGAAGTTGGTTTTAAAGAAATTGGCTTAACTTTTGATGAAGGCAGTGTTACATCCGTCATGGAAGAATGGCTTCAATCTATTAACATTCAAGTCCTTCAGAATACTTTAAGACAATGACGTAAGTTCTGCTCAAGCTTCAAAAGTTGAAAAATCTAGGGTCCAACCATAATCGGCTGTCTTAAGGAAGGCAGATCAAACTGCTTACTTGAAAAAGAGAATAACCACAACATTTGTGCAAATCGGGAGAGGACTTCGAAATACTCTATTCGTTCGGCATGTGCTACTTGTTCTGATTTTATTGCAAAGCCTTCATTAGACTTTTTGAAAAATAAAGTGGCTTCTCATTGTATTTGGGCTTCAACTGCTGCTCACGTTGATTTTATTTCTGAGGGCGGAATAAGCTATTTTTCTGCTTCAGTCGTCAGAATGTGCTTCAAGGATGCTTCTTCGTTTTTAAGGTTCCGTCTACAAAAACGGAACCTTTATAATTTCGGTGTGTCCGTCCGTCCGTCCGTCCGTCCGTCCGTCCGTCCGTCGTGTCTGTCACACTTTTTTATCTCCGAAGTTTATGAAGATATCGGCATGAAATTTTGGAATTAGGTACTTCAGACCTAGATGTCAATTCCTATGCAGCGATTTTAAAAAGTGGGGCCATTTGGGGGTGGCTCCAGTACAGGTGAAGTTGACACTAATTTTGAAAAATTGTCGCACCCCATCGATATATACATCAATCGACAGATCTTTCGAAATGAGGTGGAGGTTTCTTTCAACACTTTTTTATCAAAAGTACCGTTTGGAAAATATGGAGCTCCAAAGATTTTCCCCCCCTGCCATTTCTAAACCAAAGTGTTTAAAAATCTGAAAAAATCGCAAAAACTTGGCTTCATTGAGTACTTTCATTTAAAACCATTGCGAGCATTCTGGCCCTAATGGTTTTGGAGATATTGGCCAAAAACGGTCAATCATCGACATGCGAATTTTGAAGATCTGAAAACGCAGTTTTGAAGACATCAATGTAAGCATTAAGAAATGATAAATTTCAAAATATCGACTTATGTTGAAATTTTGAGATATCTAAGATTTAAAATGAGAACGATTTTCATTTTCACACATAATTTCATGCTGTGTTCGGCCACTCTATTCGTTGCTGAGCGTTATCTTTTCGATCTCACCCCTAAATGCCCAACAGAAATGAATACACACACACCGCAGGCATGAGCAGTGATTGGGTATGGGTATGATGGAAGGGATTTTCTGTGTTGGATAAACTTGGATAGAGATATAGGTATAGTAAGGATGTAAGGATGAACGTTTGTTTTTTTCGGATGTATAAATGTATGAATGAATAGTTGATTTGAGTTGAAGTTAGAAGAAAATTCAACTGAAATAGTTTCGAAACGTCGTTTGATCTTCAGAAATCATCCATCAATATTATGCGACGGAACCTTACCCGTGCGAGTACAACTCGCACTTGCCCAGTTTATTTCTTCTTCGTGTGCCCCTACAATCTAAGCTGAGCCTGAGTCTAAACGAAATGACTGTCCAGCCAACATGATAGCACGTTCATTTGTTGTCGCGCACCAGATTTTGTTGAGGTCCTTCTCCACTTGTGCCACCTCAACCATGGACGTTTTCTATGTAGTTGTCCCATAAGCTCAATGTCTAAGTTTGACGGATGCTAAGTTTCCCTTTTCGTTCTCAATCTGTCGACAAGTGAAGAGTTGCTTTGCAATTCTTCCTTCGATTCAAAGGCAAAATGAGAGCTAAGTGGCGTAAGAAGCGTATGCGTAGGTTGAAGCGTAAACGCAGAAAGATGCGTGCAAGGACCAAATAAATCAGGCAATTGATCTATGGATTCCAATAATATCTGTACAAATGAAACGCTATTGCTTCGAGCCGTCTTTTGATAATTGCGACTAAGAAGATATTCTTTTTTTCAATAAAATTGAAAGAATCCCGAAATGGACATGGCCTAGCCACCTATGTAGATGCCTGACCAGACTCACGTCGCTGTATAATCGCTATAGTTCCAGTTCCCCCAATCGCCATCAGTGCAAACAGGACTAAAGATCTCATCTCATCTCATTTTTAGTGACCCGCTTGTTCCACTAAAGGGGTCGCGGAGGCAATGCATGCACGAGAGATCTCCAGGCCACTCGATCGTCCGCCATCGACTCTAACTCATCAGGAACTATGCCCAAGCAAGCAACCAGGCCAGTTTTTGGACCTGGTCAAATCATCTCGTCCTGGGTCTGCCAAGTGGTCGCCTACCTGATGGAATCGCATTCAAGGCACGCCTCGAAAGTCGTGATAATGGGGACATTCGTGCCACGTGATCAAATCATCGAAGTACAGCCCTTTCCGTACGAAGAAGCAGCTGCCCAACATTGAGTTCCTCGCGCACTGCCGTGTTTCTCACCCTATCCCGGCGAGTAATTCCCACAACAGCACGAAGAAATCTCATCTCGGCAGCTTGTATTCGCGATCTTATTCTTTCGGTCATTACCAAAATTTAATGACCCTAAATGAGAGAGAGAACTTGGCCTTTCTGATTACAGATCTACAGAATCTACAGAATTTACCCAGCTTGGCCAATCCTTCAAGAAACAGCGGCATTGCTTCTCCCAACTTACTTACTTACTTACTTAGCAGGCCTACGCCCCATGTAGGGTCTCAGCCTGATATATCGCTGCCTTCAATCGCTGACGGTCCTGGGCATGCTGCTTCCAGTCATCAAAAACAAGCTGTCTTACGTCCGCGATGACTTGGTCTTTGTACCGGAGGTTCGGTCTTCCTCCCCTTCTCGAACCAGGAGGCTCGGATTCGAAGACCCTCTTAGCTGGAGCGTTGTTGTCTATGCGCTCGATGTGGCCGAGCCAGTGCAGTCGACGGATTTTTGCAGCTCATAGAGTTCGCGTTTGTGTCTTCTCCTCCATTCGCCTTCCTCGCAGACGGGACCATATATTCGACGTAGAATTTTTCTTTCGAAGGCACCAAGAATCAGCTCCGCAGTTCTGCTTAGTGTCCAGCTTTCGGCTTGCTTGCTCCTCCCAACACTCGTGAAGAAGACCCCGAGATACTTAAACTTCTCCACGTGCTTCAATGGGACTCCACTTTTTTTTTTTTTTTTGTCGTAGGTTTTTGTCACACTACACTGGAGCACTCAGACTCAAAACTGGTCCATTGTACTACCAGACAGCAACCTACTTTTACTGAAATTTCCTCGATATGGCGCTTCTGTGGTGAGGAGCCTACATCATCAGCTCTCACCTCATCAGCGCCGAATAACTGCCACCTGATCCGAGCAAAGGCGGGACAATGGCAGAGGAAGTGCTCTGCAGTGTCATCGTCTTCTCCACAGGCGTCACAGAGGGTTTCGTCACTTAGGCCAAGCACACTAAGGTGTTTGGCGAAGGTGTAGTGCCCCGTTAGTACGCCAATAAGTTGTCTGCAGTCTTTTCTGTTAAGAGATAACAAGAAAGCCGCGGATTTCTTACAGACGTTGGGGAGTATGCGCTTGGTCTGTCTACATCCTGGAGAGTCATGCCACCTGCGGTTGTGCTCTCGAAAAGTCCAACCATCGATGGAAGCCCTAACCGAGGACGCGGGCAGTCCCAGCGTAGGTCATCTGATCCTCGCCTAGCAAGTTCATCAGCGATCTCATTTCCCGTGATCCCGTGGTGCCCGGGAACCCAGACAAGTCTTACCTAATTCAATCTACCTATCAAATTCAGAGAAGACTTGCATTCCTGAACTATTCTGGAAGTGATTAAAGGGTTGAGCAAGGCCTTAAGCACAGCTTGGCTGTCGCTACAGACACAAATACTTCGCCCCTTCCACCTATTCTTCACAATATAGCTCGTAGCCATTAGGATCGCATAGGTTTCCGCTTGGAAAACCGACGCAAATTTGCCTAACGTGGTGTGCAGTCTAAAGTTGTCGCTCTCCACGAAGGCACCAGCACCAGATCCTTCACTGGTCTTGGAGCCGTCCGTGAAAATTCGACTACATTCCTTTCCTGGCTCAGATTCTGGCCAGAGCCAGTCCTGAGTACAGGGAAAGTCGACTTTGTATGACTCCACTTACATGTAGAGTGCATTGGAAAGGCGTTCTGGGAATAACCACAACCTCGGATTTGTCCACGTTAACCTTCATCCCAGCATCAACACATACGGCCACAAACCTACCTAGCGCGCATTGGAATTCCATCTGGGAGGATGTGAGGATGACTGAGTAATCGGCAAAAAAAAGATGGCTTACCCTAAATTCTCCCAATGTGAAACATTCCTCGGCTCGACTGCGCTGCAACATCCAGTCCATATATATAATAAAAAGAAGAGGTGACAAGACGCACCCTTGGCGAAGTCCAATGCCCATGGTGAAAGGTGTTGATTTCCTAAACTAAAGATCGGACATAGTAATTTTTTTGACACGATCAACGGCTTTTTGATCCGATTTCGATATAGTCCAAGTGTCTGCAAGGTAGAGCAGTACGAGATCTTGTTTAAGGTCAACATGCTATGTCAGGAAAGTGTAAATAAAGCAATTATACTAATTTCGAGCTTGTAGAAATTTTCGTATAAAAATACCATCCTGTCCATTGTTTCATAGGTATTCACAAATGTATCTGTGAAGACTTTCAGATAGCTTCGGTTGTCAACTTCTTATGTCACATTTGATGTTGCCTCGCATTCCAAAAATAGGAACATAAGCAAAACAATTTCATATTTAATAAAAACATCAAAACATCAGTCACACCAGAGTTTCCTTTGATCGCGCATAACGGGTCAATTATTTATAGGTCCATGATACAACGTCAATAGAACAGAACAGGTAGAATTTGCAACTGTCAGTCAGAAAACAAAATTCGACATTAAGATGTATCCACAACTCAGTGTTGTATAATATTCGAAATCATACGCTAATTGAATGGGTTGTGCGGTTAAAACTCATTAGCCTCGCACGGTGATTGTGTTTGACTCCGCTAATGAAATCATTGTCTAAACAGAATGTTTTCGCTAAACTTTTAGTAATGCCCGGCTCCATGTGGGTTAGGCACATCATTTCGTCGTAATTGTTTGGCTAGTTGCGGGTCATCTGCTTTCGAATACTACAATTAAATTAATATGTGAAATGTTGTTTATGGGATTATCGCAAGATGTTCTAGAATAACTGGTGACGTTATGTGCGATTTAATTAAAAATGCGAAATGAGCATTCGTTTTGAATTCCAATGATATTCATACAATAATTTGAGAAGTAGGTCAAGTTCAAGGAGGGTTTGTGAAATAATAATGAACTTTTAGGTTAAAATGTGAAGCAGCGCAGAGCAGAGTGTGATTTTATTTTCCTTTTTTGTCGTGAGCGTTAACTATCAAATTTTATTAAATTACCTGTTCGAACTAAGGCATTGTTCGCATTGATGGTGCCCGTAAAAAAGACAATATTTGGGATGCACTTTATGTGATCTACAGTCGTATTCGGGGAATTTTTCTATTCAGGCCTGCAGACGTCGTTCCTTGTTTTCCGTGCTGCCCCATACTGTCTGGCTGGCGGTGAAATCACTATACGGATGCCGTGGCCGTATTACGGCGCGCCGTAGGGAATTACGCCGACTTCTAGGCTGAAGGTCCATGCCTAGACCAAATTGATTTGCAAAGCACCACCTCTCTTTATTCACTGACAATGTTTAGAAAGTAAATCTGTGAAGAAAAGTTTCTCAAATGTTGCCGTTTGGAAGCGGCATAGAATTGTAGGTCGCTTACACTTCTTAGAGAACAATAGCACACACAACACGTGTGGTTGAGTAGGAGCTAGACCCAAGTCCTCTCGAGACTCTAGCGCCAATCAAATAAGAAGAAGAAGAATTAATTATTTTGAGAATTCTTGTAACGGCCGCCGTGTTGGACTTCGTTGGCTAGCGTTTGTTGCAGTTAAAAACTGCTTGGGTTCAACTCAACAAAAGGGAATGAATACTAGGATTCCTTGACAACGTTTCGAGAGTAAAAGCGTTGCAAACATCTTCGTTTACAGTTGATGTTTCTATCCGTGGGAAAGCAGTAACACCTCGCGAATGATAACTTGAGTCTTTGGACAGAGGCCTTCTTCTTCTTCTTAGGGAGCTACAGTCCGAGGTGGAACTAGGCCTCACTCAACATGCCTCTCCAGCCAGGACGATCTTTCGTCAGCTGTCTCCAGTTTCGCACACGAAGCCGGCCGAGGTCCCCCTCGACTTGTGTGCGCCACCTTGTACGTGGACGTCCTCTGTTGCGTTGTCCCACAGGCTCAGAGTCGAAGACTCTTCGGGCCGGAGCTAAGTTGTCTATACGCTTTAAATGGCCTAGCCATCTTAGGCGTTGGATCCGTAGACGCTTGGCGAGACTTTTATCGCTCTACAGCCCATACAGTTCGTGGTTTCAATCTTCTCCTCCAAATGCCATCAATGCAAACAGGATCAAAAACCGCTCGCAGAACTTTCCTCTCGAAAAGACCAAGACACTGTTCATCCGCTTGGGACATTGTCCATGCCTCTGCGCCGTACAGCAGGACTGGTATGATCAAGGTCTTGTATAGAGCAAGCTTGGTCTTCCGAGAGAGGGCTCTACTACTCAATTGCCTTTTGAGCCCAAAGAAACAGCGGTTGGAAAGTTATTCTGCGTTTGATCTCGATGCTGATGTTGTTTGTACTGTTTTCGCAGTAAAAGTCAAGGTAGACGAAGTCCTTAACTACTTCAAAGTCATAGCTGCCTATAGTGACGTTCTGGCCAAGTCGTCGATGTTGTGCGTCCTTTCTCGATGACAGCATATACTTGGTTTTGCCCTCGTTTACCGCCAAGCCCAACTTTAGCCGCTTCCGTTTCAATGCCACCAGACGCATCATTGACGGCTCGCTGTGTTCGCCCAATCACGTCAATGTCATCCGCGTAAGCTAGCAGTTGAACGGACTTTTGGAAGATCGTGCCTCTTGTGTTGGCCAGTGAGTTTTGCACGATCTTCTCAAGAATGAAGTTAAAGAAATCAAATGACAACGCGTCGCCTTGTCTAAAACCTTTTTTGACATTGAAGGTCTCGGTGAGATCGTTACTGATCTTGATGGAGCAACGAGAGTTCTCCATCGTCATCCTGCTCAGTCTGACGAGTTTGACAGGAATGTCAAAACTAGACATGGCGTTGTATAGCTCGTCTCTATGCACGCTGTCATATGCGGCCTTGAAATCGACAAATAGGTGATGTGTGTCGATCTGCATTTTTTGGGTCTTCTCCAGGACCTGCCGCAGTGTGAAGATTTGATCTATGGTGGACTTCCTCGGCCTGAAACCACACTAATAGGGACCTAACAGTTTAGTGGCGAATTTTTTTTTGTTTTACCCTTTGGTTTTTTTTTTTCTTTCGGACATCATTCCTGCCATAACTCTTGTCAATCTCCTCAATCGCGCACTTCTCGTGCTCTTTCTTTTTCTTCCTTAGAAACCGCTTCTCTTTCCTTTTTCGTAGAGCTCACGAACAGCTCTCGTAGTTCGATGCAGCGTTGCCTTGTAGGCTTCTTGCTTTGCTGCATGTGCTTACCTGCACTCGTTGACAACGAGTGCACCAAAAAACAAAAAACTAATAATTGAGTCCTGCAGTGACTGCCTAAGCGTTCACATTTCGCTATGAAAACTGAAAATAAAAATCTACAAGCAGGCATCCAAGCATTCACCTGCTTCCTCGTTAAACTTAAAAAGTCAGCCTGCAATGGAAAACTTCTAAAAAGTGAAAGAACAACTGACCATCCACGCATGCATTAATCAAATTCATAATGCAGTGAAGTGGTTTCTTTCACATCAATTAAATTGCAATCATTTGCCACAAATGTGATGTTGATTTCAGAACATGTACGCATGACTGCCTCGAATTCAATTGATATTCAGCTCGCGCGAAAAATTAATGAACGACTGAATGAAGACAACTCACTCGCGAGAACAATGATATAGATACGAGGATACATTTGTATAAATGGATTTGCTCTCAAAGAGCCACGAAGTGCGTCGATGTCTTGCCTGGAATCTCTAAGTACAGCCATAGTGTGTGGGGAAAAAGTCTGTACCCAGAAAACACCATTAAACGGAGAATATTCTCGACGGAGGAGAAAAAGGTAGTCACGAGAGATAACAATGGATTCATTGACAAGGAACGGAAAGTATCCCTAATGCCTGGAAGGAAATATGTACACAAAGATAACAGCGACGCAGCAGAAACTGAGCAATCCATTTTCCCTTAATTATTTTTCATTTTACTCATCTGAAGTGAGTTAACGACGAAAGAGGGGGACGAAGAGAAAGTTTAAATCTGAAAATGAATACTTCATTTCTTAAGGCGAACTCTTCTGAGAACTAAATCCACTTAATTCATAAACTCTAGGCCTTATGAATGGATGCATAAACTTAAAGGTCATCTCGGAAAGGAACTCCGAAAGTTTCCGTAACAATAGGGCTTTCGGAAGTAGAGAAGATGTACGTAGGGATTGTTGCCTACTTAAGCAACTCAATTTGATCAGTTTTTAGGCATCAACCAGTGCACTATAGGGTGCGCCTATATGTTCAAGGCCATAATCCAAGCCACGTGGAGTCTCTATCGGCAATAATCTCCGTGTTTTTTTTCAGCGGTTTTTTTAAACTCTGCACTGGAGCACTCAGACTCAAAACTGGTCCATTTTTGGTAGCAACTCCAGTGCCGTTAATTTGATCCCTACGGCAAATGGTGACTAGACCAGATTCGATTTCTCTAGAATTCGAACCTGGGACCCCACTAAATTGGGGTAGGCCCTTAACCAACTGCGTCGTCTTTAATACTAGTGCACTGCCAGGCAGCAACCTACTCCAGTGATAGTGCCGTTAATTTGATCACAACGGCGAATGGTGACTGGACCAGATTCAATTTCTTTGGGATTCGAACCTGGGACCCCTCTAACTTGGGGCAGGCACTTAACCAACTGCGCCATCCAGTCGTCTCTTCGTGTTAATTGCACTTTATACGGAAGCAAATTATCCTTCAAATTGCGGTTCCACTAACGCCGAAATACTGAGCGCGGTGACAATACAACACTTGTGGGTTCTCGGTAACACTTTCTCCTCTTACCGCTTTAACCAGTTCATTGAAACATCTTGGGCATTAATGAACTCCATGTCGACGATCTACCACAGTCCCGAGTTCAAAAAAATTCGACAACAAACTACGAATAGTGTTGTCAGACGGTGCTTTCTGTCCACGATGTTTTCGACGACAACTGAACGACCATTTTGAACTTACAGTGTCACGTACGTACGGCATTGTTTCGATGTGAAGCGATTCATGGTTAAAATTGTGAACATTTCAAAAACATGTCTTTTTAAGTTAATCGGTTAGTAAGTGTCAAAGTTAACCAGTAACGGAGAAGACTTAGAAATGATGATTCGGCACCGAGTTGGGCATCGCCAGAGAGCCAACCCGCTCTTATTTTGCAGCTGCATTTAGGCCTATATCTGTATAACATTGTGCTGATGCAAGAACTGAAGCCGGACGACCATAGACAATGCCGTGAGTTCGGTTGTTAGGCGCTAAAAATGTTGGCCGCGGATCCGGCCAACAAATCGTCTCATTCTCGGACGAGGTCCATTTTTGGCTCAGCGCCTAAGTCAACAATCAAAACTGCCGTTATTGAAGCGAACACAATTCACAAGTGTTCGACCAAGCATCAATGCATTCACAACGTTTTTTGAAAATTTCTTTTATTATCATTCTTATCTGGTAACCCTGTCAAATTTCATTGAAAAGGTGTGTGCCTTTCCAAATTCTCTTGAAACAGACTCATCAAATAGTTATTCACTTTCCTGTGAATGTTGACTAAGAACTATTCGAAAGCTTAATTTCTACTTTCGAATATCAGGTATTTGAGTATTTATTCTGAATGTAGATTTCGAGGAATGGGATTCGGAGTCAAGATGTACGCACACAGACTTTGAGAGCAAAATGGAATTCCAGAAATGATGAGATAGTCATAGTTAATCACTCCCGGTGGCAGTCGATGTCAATACTCTGTAACCAGAAGTTCAAGCATTTCATAAAGAAATCTCAATCAATTTTGCGAATACCAAGTGTGAGGAGGGGTATCATGAGGAAAATCCTGACTAGATACATTGTATATGTTTTGAAATGTAATTTCGAAGCATCTTCTAAGGGAAATGATTAAGTTGTTAAGCAATGACAATCGATTTTCCAACACACTAGACAAGATGAGTGGTCTCATGCAATTATGAGTCATCAAAATGCATTTGGAAGCAGCTTTCATTACATTTTCTACAAGACAACCTGGAATTGTCCTTGTGATGTCTACGAGTGCCAAATGATACATAAAAAGAAACTGCCAGCAGAAGTTTAATTTTCCTGCAAATGCTAATGCATTCCATTCAATTTTACAAATATAAACCGAAGTTCAGAGCCGAATAATGCATTTATCTTTTATTGTTGCCAATATTTGTTTTTTTCTTAAGCTCACTACAGCGAATATTCCTTTAGGTAGATATGGCTTGTATTTGCCAGCCAGATATAATCTTCTGCATACGAATACATCTTTAAATCTCATTTTTCTAGCACCAATAAATGGAATTCTTGTAACAGTTAGCTATTAGTAATTGGTTGAACGCACCCAAGTGAGCGCCCTCTGTGTCTCTCTCAATTAAGTGAACTTGACGATCGGGGATCGCAGCCAACTTTGGGCAGACCCTCAATCGTCCAGTCCCTTTCCTTTGATTCTTCCTTCTTTAAGAGACGCTGAAGCTGGTCGGACGACACGAGGAATATAAACTATTTGTCAATTATTTATACTTTTTTAAAATAAATAATTAAAGTTTAAATAACGACATGAGGTTTTATTTTTCCTAAATCCAATTTAGCTTTCATCACCTTAAAAGTGATGACAATTTTCGGTACCAATAGCATCATCGGAGACAGAATTAAATCAAAGTTTGAGTCCAAGTGCTTCCCATGTCTCCTAATTTTAGATAGGGTACGTGTTAGACGTCTGAGGTGGCGCACCCAAGTAGAGATAAACCTCAAGCAACTTGGTGTGTGCAATTGACGACACCTCGCATCAGATCGTTCTACCTGACGAGGCTTGTTGGTTGAGGCACAGGTCCACGCAGGGCTGAAAGGTCCACGACGGAAGAAAGAAGAAAAAGACGTGTGTAAGCAAATATTGACATGTTTTAAGCTTTATCCCATTGATCCAATTTACTCCAAGTAAGTTATCATTCGTGAGGCGTTGCTGTCTTCCCATGTATAGAAACATCAACTACCGTCCCCCCGATATAGAGCTGCTGGTGCAGATAGTCTGCCCACTGAAATGTTTAAAGCAGCTGGAGATGATCTGGTAGGACGCATGCACCAGCTCATCTGTAAGATATGGTCGGAGGAAAGGATGCCCGATGAGTGGAATCTCAGTATCGTTTGCCCGATTCACAAGAAAGGACACCCCTTTGACTGCGCCAACTATCGGGGGATAAGTCTCCTTAACATCGCCTATAAGATCTTTTCTGCCATTCTGTGTGACCGCCTAAAACCTTTCGTCACCAAACTGATAGGTCCCTATCAGTGTGGTTTCAGGCCGGGAAGTCCACCATAGATCAAATCTTCACACTGCGGCAGATCCTAGAGAAGACCCAAGAAATGCAGATCGACACATACCACCTATTTGTCGATTTCAAGGCCGCATATGACAGCGTGCATAGAGACGAGCTATACAGCGCCATGTCTTCTTTTGGCATTCCTGTCAAACTCGTCAGACTGAGCAGGATGACGATGGAGAATTCTCGCTGCTCCATCAAGGTCGGTAACGAACTCACCGAGAGTTGGCCAAAACGTCACAATAGCCAGCTTCAACTTCGAGGTAGTGGAGGACCTCGTCTATCTCGGTTCAGTGGGAAAAAGTACGAACAATATCAGTACCGGAATCAAAAGCAGAATAACTCTTGGCAATCGCTGTAATAGAGCCTTCTCTCGAAGGACCGAGCTGACTTTGTTCATCTCCGTCCTGCTTTACGAGGGAAAAGTTCTGCGTGCGATGTTGCGTTTGCGCTGATGGCATTTGGAGAAGAAGATTTATCGATGAACTATATGGGCTGTACAGTGACATGAGTCTTGTCAAGCGTCTACGGATCCAACGCCTAAGATGGCTAATAGACAATATGATTTCGGCCGAAAGAATATTCGACTCTGAACCGTTGTCCCACTACGCAACAGAGGATGACAAACTTGGCTCAACCAAGTGGAGAGGCACCTAAACTGGCGAAAGTTAGCAAACGATTTTGCCAGCTGGCGAGGTTTGTTGGTTAAGGCCCAGGTCCACTCCAAACAGTAGTTCCACAAGAAGAGGAAGAATCGACCGCTGTAAACGCGCGTATGGCGGACATATGGACGTCGTCGAATTCCATACATAAAATTTTTGTTTGTACTTCAGAGAGATAACTCAAAGAGTTAGCGTTTTATTTTAAAAAAAATTTGTGAAGCCCTTATTGGAAAACCCGATGTAATATGTGGAAACCTGCTCTGGAAATGATTAAATTCTCTCCCTCACACATTCCCCATCATACCAGTCTTAAGTAGCTCAAAATCATCGTTACTTCGTTTACGCTCTTCACATCAAATTTATTGGTCCCTATTATTTTTGCCCTAAAAAAGTCTGTTCCTGAACTTACATTCCGTTTAAGCTAAAAAATGTGCCCCATTCCAACAGAGCATTCAGCGATAAAAAAAAACGCTTTACTTTCAACTGATTTACGACCCAAGTGCTGAAATTACATTGTCAGTGATTGCCGTTTGCCTTCAATTGATTCTTGTACGCCCCGAAGTGTTCGCATTGTGGACGGAACAAGCGCCATTGAATCGAATTGATGAATTTGACTCCTCCGTGAGACCAGTCTCTGCGACAGCGACCTTGCTGTTCACAACTCACAGTGATTGCGTGAATGTACAAAGGATTTAATTGAGTATGAAATCCATCAATTCGAGCCGTCACTTGGCAGATTATATGCGCCATAAAACCGACGACGAAGTGGTCTCTGACATCCTCGAATTGCGGCTTAGCATTGGAAACACATTTTTCAGAGTTTAAAAAGAAACTCTTGTCATTTCTGTGCACATTAAATCCGTAGGAAGGCCTTAAAAAATAACAGTCTTCGCTGAAACGAGAATTAAATGGGGGATTTTCCACTCAGATTAATCAAGCTCAAAATAGGAAATTTGTCGTTTTTTTTTCGTAAAATAAGCTCATCTCCTGACAGATGGAAGGCGAAACACACAGAATAATATACTCCCTCCCAGACACACAACCAGGTCCTGATTTATGTTGTTTCAATATTGGAAAGCATCCTGGCGTACGGCCCATTTGCGACAAACATTACACCGTTCGAAAACGTATAAAACAACAATTCTAACGCCTCCATTGAAAGCAGTGTTATTGACTTTGTACGAGCCGTGAATACCAAAGAGGAGCTCTTTATTGGACCCTAATGGCCGCAGCTACTGGCTCAGAATGGCGGATGAGACAAACAAACTCGCATGCAAAGCGAATTCCATTCATTCACACGGCTCATGCAACCGGTACCTACACAAGAATGCTCAAAGAATCTAGCAAAGAGCCAAAAGCATTTAGCGTTTATTGATGAGGGACAGGCGCGTATTCAAAGAGGAGATACACGCGCAGTTCTGAACAGTTTTTAATAAATTTTCATTTTTTTTGTGTGCTTGGAATCGTTGGCCGATGTGCAGAATGAATCTGCTTTTTGCACACATTGAGCGGAGGGAATTTTATTGCGAAAGCAAGGGAGATGTTGTAATAACGCGAACTCATGGAATGCTAATAGGGTTAAGTGTCGTGGGGAAAGTTTTTTGGGATGGCGTACCACACGAGTGCTGCTTAAGAGTACGGTATCTTCGCGACTGTGATGAAATGTAGTAGCGAATAAATTTGCAGACAATTGCGGCACGTGCATTCAGTTACAGTGTTTCCATTAAAGCAACAGCGAGCGATTTTGCAATAGCAATTGGGTGGGCTGGACAGGTGGCAGGTTCATTCACTGAATTTAATTTATTTCAAAAGTGGGTTGGATAACACTTGTCTGCTGGATTACAATATATTCAAATTCACTTAGCCCCCGAATACGTGCAGACTTTCCAATGCGGCACAATATCTGACTGTGCTTAAATTAAACTTCGAATCGGGGGAACCGAAATGAAGTTCCTTAGTTTATCCATACGCATCGTTTAATAAATTAATTATTCTTTAGTTCATCCGTCGAGATTAACTCTAACAAATTACAAAAATTTAGATATTATTTGATGCAATTCAATATACATCAATAAATCAAAATTTAAATTAAATAAGTAAATAAAAAATTAAACTAATAACAATTCAAATAAAAAAATAAATAATGATGAATTAGTACAGAAAATATAAATATAATAATAAATATATCAAAATAAAATAAATTAAATCTATGTACGTATATAAAAAATTGTTGAAAGTGCGTTGTGACTTTATAACTCACGAACGGTCAAACCGAATTAGATAATACTTTTAGGGTATGTTCATATGGTCGTGTATATGGTTTATCTAAAGTTTGCACGAAACTGGTCAACGAGTTCATGAGTTATGACACTTTTATGTCAACATCCGATTTTGTCCTTATAAAAAAACAATAACAACAAATCAGTAAGCGCTTATAAGCGTGTACTGTATATATGTATTCTGTGTGCTGATGTCATACACATGACAAACACACGTTGTAGCGCATATCCGCATACACATTGACAGCTGTCAGTGAGTAATCATGTTAAGCTTCCTTTTATCGAACTCTCATTGTGAACGGTTGTAATCGGCAAGAGTCACAATTGATTTTTTTGTTCTATATTGAACAAAAAGAGTTTTGCCGCGTAAATCTGTTTTTTTTCAAACTTGCAGCTTAACATCATCAAACAATTAGCTTTTTATCGTTTAAGCACAAACGTACATATGCACATTTTATTCGCACTTACCGGAAAGTGTTATTGTTTTGTTGCTTTTGGCATGCGAAGGATTGAGGCAATGATGTTTAATATATTGCAGTGTGTATGTACATAAATCTATGCTGATAAAATCGTAGTGTCTGTCTGTCTGATTGTTCGGGCTAATCTCCGAAACGGCTGAACCGATTTCAATGAAACTTTGCTGGAATGAAGAGGAGGTTTTCAAGAGTGATATGGGCATTTTTTTTATGCGTTTTTGGTTTATAAGAATTCGAGCTATGTCATTTTTCAAAGTTTCACATTCATCATCATGACTAAGCGAAAGTAGACGACACAGGGTGACCTTAAATTACGAATGTGTTAAACACCGGGAAAAATTAGATCCTCTCTAAAAAGAAGTGGACACGGCCACCAGAAGCGAAGCACTCTGTATACTCATCATCATCATCATCATTTTCAGTGACCCGCATGTTCCACTAAAGGGGTCGCGGGGGCAATGCATGCACGAGAGATCTTCAGGTCACTCGATCCTACGCCATTGACTCTGTATACTCCAGTTTGAAATATATGGAGGTTTTTTCACTAAGCTCTTTTTATTTTAAAATTTAAATAAAACAAAAGTGTGTTTGAGATGTCATCGAAATGTTTTATTCGTTTGAAAGGCCTATCGATGCCATTATGGAATATAAGACCGTTCACATGTCTCTCTGGGTGGTGCGCATCGAAATGTGTAACTTTCCATGACTCTGGCGCATAAATCAGGCTGAATTTAACCGATAGCATGGGTTATGTTCTTTTTGAGGGCCGCTGTTGTTATTCGCATTGACCTGCGAGTTCAGAAAACACCACAAGGAAACGTCCAACGGGGTCAAATCGCACAATCTTGGTTGGCCTGTTCACATCATCTCCACGTGAGATGACCGTGCCCTCGAATCGCTCGTAGAATTTTCAATGTGGCGTGAGCTGTGTGGCACATAGCTCCGTCCTGTTGAAATCACATGCCGTTGATGTCCTTATCATCCAATTTAGGTCAAAAGTTAGTAATCATCGACTCAAAGCGCTCGCCGTTAACAGTGATGGCCTGGCCAACGTCGTTCTCAAAGAAATATGGACCGATGACGCCGCCAGCCCAAAATCCACAACAAACAGTGATTTTTTCGGGATGCATTGGATGCTCTTGAATTTCATATGGTTTGGTAATGTCCCAAACTCGACAATTTTGTTTGTTGACGCACCCAATCATCTAGAAATTGGCCTCATCGCTGAAGATGATTTATCGATAAAAATTAGGGCCAGTTTCCAACTGCTCCAGAGCCCATTCAGCGAACACATGTCGTTGTCTATGGTCGTTTATTTTCAGCTCTTGGGTTAGTTTGTACGGGTGCAGGCTGAAGTCACGCCGCAAAATTCCCCAAATTGTGGTCTGGGAAAAGCCGAGTTCTTGTGAACGACGTGAAATCGACTGCCTCGGCTCGGATTCTCCTGCAAACTCTTACGGACAGCGGCTATGTTTTCAGCAGATCTTGCGTTTCGTTGACGTACGGGTGTTGGTTTATCAATTACTGAACCAGTAGACTCAAATTTATCTACCACACTGCGAATAGTCCCCTCGATAGGACGATTATGGCGACCTCAAAAGGAACGAAGCGCGCGGAATGCCCCAATAGAACACCAATTTTGCTCTGTCAAACAAAACAGACTGAATATATAACAGCCAATTTGACAAATGTAGCTTCAACAATATGTCCGCTATTAACTGTCAAAGTTTGAAAGTCCCTATTGGAAGACCCTTTATATAACGAACGTGCTACATTTTTAATGATAGGGGGAGTTCACACTGTACTACTTCTGCAATATATATGACTTGGTTGCTGATTTTGTCTGGTTGACCAAATTTGTTCTATGTCGAGCGCTCTGTCCGGACATGTCGTTGAGATCGATCGTCTGGTAGTTCAGCTTTTTCAACTTTTTTCCTTGGTCAGACGACTTGACAGCATTTTTTCACTTTTATTCGCGATTTCGATGAATCAACATTAGCGCGGAGGAAAATATATGACGTTCGCTACAGTCCGAGGTGGACCTGGGCCTAGCTTCTCACCAACCATTCGTGTTGTGAGTGCTATTGTTCTCGCAAGTGTGGAGGGAACCTACAGTTTAATGCCGACTCCGGACGGCGAGATTGAGAAGCTTTTTCTAGACAGTTTTACTCTTTGTCAGTGACTCGAAAGAGGTGGAGGCGTGAAGAATTTTTTTTTGAAAAATTGTTTGTCTGAACTTGGAATCGAACCTAGACTGTGAAAGTCTAATGCGCATGGGTGGACGCACGGGCCGCAGTCTATTATCTTAACAATCGTAATAATGGCTAAACGTTTTTCTTTAACTACATTTCGAAGCTTGGAAAGGTTAACATTTCAAAAAGATGAACTTTTCTGTTTTATATCTGTTCATTTTTTCGCGATTTTACTGTGTTTCTTTTGTTATCTTAGGTAGTTTTTTCCTTGGCTCTTTAATCCTTGACTTTCAGTCATATTCACACTTCCAAGCATCTGCCGTAAATGACGTCTGTCAAGCATGTAACACAGTGTGAACGTAAGGCATTTTATGGTAGTACGAGCAAGTAGTAAAATGTGAACGCCCCTATGAGCGATTAACTTGTCAAACGAAGCAGAAGCCTCAAATCTGCTGAAATATTGATGCCAAACCCCTGGAAAAATAAAGTTTACTCATTACATCACTTATTCTCGATTAATCGGGTTAAATTATACGCCAAATGGGGCTAAAATCAAAACTTTGCAGCAGAAATAATGTACTTTCCTCCACAGAAGAGAATGAGTTAGTGTTCAAACAATTGGATGGGGTTCACTTTACTCCTCCCACACCGGAACTGTGCAATGTAATTGAAGGAAAAGGAAATGATTGTAATTTGCGTTCCTGTATTGAAATTTATGCATTTACGTCGGTTCATTAAATAAACATGTCGGACAATAATTGCTTTCGAATTCGCCCCACACGAATGAATTTGATTATTTGTAAAGGGAAACCCATTAATTCGGTGTTGCATTTTTGAACGCAGTCCATTCGGGTATGCACGTTGAAATTCAGTTCACAATTCTCAAATAAATTATGACTTCGATATCGGCTAGAATATTAAAATTTCATTTAAAATCCAATCCAAACATCACTCACTAAATTGCGGAGCCGTCAGCGTACTTGAAAATTATTTTTCAAACGGACGTTCATAAATACGTAAATTCTGTTCAAATAAATTGTCGCTCATTTTTCAAATCCCCCGTGTGAGAACATCGCCCGTGCTGTCATTTAAATTGCAAACCCAATTCCGGTTCCTCGTCGGGTTCCATGTCAAGAGTTGACTCCTTTTTAGCAAAAAGTACACAAGTACACCACAAAGAGAACCCTGTGAGCTGTGCGTTCGTGCTCGACAGGGTGGATTTGAATTCTTCTTTCTTTCCCGATCCCACCAAAAGGCGATGAAATTTTTTAATTTCGAAAATCATCTCACTTTGATCTGGCGCGTGAAGAGTGGGTGAAGTGATGAAACGGGTCTACACCCAGCGATGATTTTAGAAAGAATTTTCCCGCCTCCCTGTCTCTGGCAGTCGAAGGCTGGTATTTTACAGCTAACTCATATAAAAATACACTTTTTGTGGACGGATTCTTGGGATTAAGGCGATTCGCATGGTTTCTCCTTTTTTCTCGGAGGGTGATGTGTCCTTAAGAGGAAATCCCCTAGAAAAGAATCGCTTGATAGGTGATTTAGACTGAATGGGGATCCACAATGAATTAAGTTCTTATAACAATTTCTTTTGATGGATACTTCCTTTCTGAATTCACAGTGAATTTAGCCCGTGGTGGCAGTCCTTTCGTTTTTGAATTCCCCACCACGACAACGGATTCATTCATTTGAAGCGCCCTGGATTACCCATGGGCGTGTATTAATTAAGCAGAAAAAAAAGTAAATAAATAATGCGAACATGAATTTAAGTGCCCGAGGTTTGCAATTTGTTGGGAAAGTTTTGCGAGCGCTTCTGCTTCTGAAAATCACGTTTTTTTTCATCTGTTGAAAAGGAAATCGATTTTTTTCGGTTTCACAGTCAGCACAAGATGTCCCAAGAGGGATCACACGGAAGGTGATGTAACAGGAGGTGTTTGGCCTTTGAAAGTTGAGTCCAGCTGCGAAATTTGAAAGGGGACAAATCACTGAAGTTGAGTTAAGTGTTTGAATGGTACGAAGGGGCATTCTAACAGTTGGTGACTTTATAATTGAGACTGCGAACAGCAGTAGAATGAAATGGTGTACGATAATGAGGAAAAAGGACACGAGAGAATTTACATTGGAATTTCATTTTAAGAGTCTATTTTTCTTCTCATATTGAGGGTCTTTGAATCTCTCTGTGCAAATCGAGCCACGTTGTTGCTTCAGATCTGGAGATGGAGGGTCACTCATACTCTCTGGGCAGTCAAATTCTTATTTGATTCGAAAATATTTTACAGAAGAGCATCTAGTGATGTGTTTTGACACGAAATTTAGTTTTTTGATTGTTTTAGATCGAGTGTTCAGAAACTCTTGAAATCCTTTACTCGATAGGGAGGGGAAATTTGACTTCCCGATCAAAGCTGGCATCGCCGAAAGACAAAAAGACAGCTTTAACGGTTTAGAATGATGCATTAATGCGATAGGTTAAGTTTAGTGGGGACAATACCCCCATTTATTGCGCTTAATACAAGCTTGAAACTTAAACAATGTAAACTTAAAAACTAATACTTAATCCAAGGCAGGGCTAAGGAGGAAAAGAACGGTTAAGGTGACAGTTGATTTTTTTCGAGCTTAATACAAGCCAAACTTAAACAATCTATACTCATTAATCTAAATTTAACTTAAAAACTAAGACGAGGGAAAAGAGCGGGTTTGGAGAGAATGGCGCAGAAAGGTTTTACTTAAATGAAAGTCAAAAATCTCTTCCATAGCATTGGCCAGGCGTAAAATTCTGGACATAGGCGAACTCAAACCATAATTAGTTCGATTTTGTTGAATATGGAAGAGGGTGATGGACCTTAGGTTATTAGGATTGGCGTTGAAGGATACCTGTTGAAGAAGCGCGGGATAGTCAATCTCTCCAGATATGAGTTGGTGGAGGAAAATAACATCGGCGAACTTGCGACGGTTTTCCAGGGACAGCAGGCGAATAAGTTTCAGATGTTCTGAATATGGGGGCAAATTGTACCTGTCAGTCCAGGCAAAATTGCGAAGGGCGAAACGTAAAAACCTGCGCTGGATAGCTTCGATACGTCGAATGTGAACAGCGTAGTGAGGGGACCAGACCAGGCTAGCATATTCAAGAATGGGTCTAACGTAAGTTGTGTAAAGCGATTTAGTGGCATAGGGGTTTGAAAATTCTTTAGACCATCGCTTGATGAAACCAAGAGCAGAGTTGGCTTTGCTGATTATATAGTCTATGTGGGAGCGAAAGTTGACTACCCGATCACAGATTATGCCTAAATCACGCAGGGACGAGGTTGAGGAAACAAGTTCGTTGCAGCGGAAGTAATTCTTATGCGTATGAGATGGATGCTTCCGAGAGTATGTAATTGCTTGGCACTTACTAAAGTTGAAGAAAGTTTTTCTGACACCAAACAGAAAACCTATTAAGATCTTCCTGAAGAGAGCGATCCCTGGGAGACGTTATATACGTATAGATTTTCATATCGTTGGCAGTTAGATGGGAGTCAATGATAATATGGTCCACATCGTTGGTAGTAAGGACGGATTGTGATGGTAGAGACATTACTTCCACTCAGAGGCGATAAGGCCCATTGTGAATCCCTTTAATTTTTTGAGATACAACCATTTTATAAGCCTACCCTATCACGTGATGGATGAATCCACCCCTCGCTAAGTGCGCAGTCTTTGTGAAGAATCTCTGTTACAGCGAAGCTAGGCGCCGGTTCTGAAGAGCTGGGTAGTTGCACAGCAGACCGTTTCGATCTCATCCTTATCACCACAACTCTTGCAGAGATCGCTGGACTCTGCATTCCATTTTCGAAGCATTGATCCAAAGGGGCAATGTCTTGTGATTGCTCCGACGAGCACTCGGATCGAGTTTCGCTTCGTTAGGCTTTGGCTACGTTGATCTTGTCGTGTGACAATCGTTTCTTACAAGCCAAGACAATCTGGCTTCTTTTTGTACTATGCCGCTTATGATCTGGTACAAAGCACTAATCGGTGGCCACAATGACGTGTCCGCCTCATTGTTGTCCACTACAGACCCTCGTCTAGCCAATTCGTCTGCTCTCTCGTTCACTGCTATTAAGCTGTGTCCCGGGATTCTGCACTCCATTTTCGAAGTTCCAATGGGGCAATTTCCTGTGATTACTCCTACGAGTATGCGGATTGAGTTACGTTCCAAAAGGCAGATGAACTGGCACGGGCAGGTTCAAGTTCAGGCGCAGAATCGGCTGACAATACTATCCATCCTCCTATTAGCTCAGCCAAAAGACTCATTGAGCAAGTATCTGTGTCATCAGCAAATGAGCAGTGACCCAGGCTGCGTCATATCCCACTGCTTATGGCCCAAATACGATATCAACAAGACCACATCCATCATATCCAACAAGAAAATCATACACATCTTAATAAGGGTTCTCACTGGCCACAGCACGATAGGTGCAATGGCTAAGAGACTGAACCTCCCGGCGAACGATTTCTGTAGAAGCTGTAGGGATGAAGAAGAAATTGAATCAGTGGAGCATCTTCTTTGTCATTGCCCTGCTCTACAAGAACGGCGGCTCACTCACCTGAAAGCAAGGTTCTTTCACAAGTTCAGCGATGTTGCGAAAGTACAGATCGGTGACCTAAGGAAATTTCTAACTAGAACAGGGTTGTTTTGGTAATTGCATGCTGACCCTGCGTTAATTCTCAGAAAGCATGCAATCCTTACAGGGCATACACAATGGACCTCCACGGGCTCTGATTGTAATTGCTGGCAACAGCATAAAGCCCTCCTAACCTAATCTAATCCACGTTCCAACGCCAGGAGCTTCTTTGTTTTGTCAATGTTAAACTCTAGCCACGTTGTCGTGTGACAATCATTTCTTACAAACCACGATGGGTTGCTTTCTTTTTGTATTATGTCGTTTATGCTCCGGTACAATCCACTAATCGGTGCCCGCGAAGACGAATCCGCCTCACTGATACCCATTTCAGACCCTCGACCAGCTAATTCGTCTGCTTTCTCGTTCCCTGCGATTAAGCTTTGGCCCGGGAGCCTGCAGAATTTGACTTTGTCATGACTGATGAACCTCAATGAGTCGCGGCAATTCCTAACAGCCTTTGATTTCATTGTACAGGATCCTAATGACTTCAGTGCAGTATGGCTGTCTACAAAAATTATGATATCCGATGAAAGGATGACGGCTTCTTGTATGCATCTTCTCAGTCGCCAGAATTTCTGCTTGGAAAAGACTGCACATGTTAAAATGATTCCTGTTTGTGCAGGGTGTTCGAGTAGACTCCTGTGCCCATTTTTGAACCGTCAGTGAATAGGTTAATCTCGTGGTCGTTGATAACGGCATTCGATGATTGCTCGTCTCTACTGGGGAATAGAATTGGTATCCTGAAAATAGTAGTGGACATTTTAACCTCCAAACGGTGTTTCACAGCAGCGAAGGCACAGAAATCGTAGTTAAAGCAAGAGAATAAAGCCGACTCCGTGGTCATAAAAACAATTTCTCTGTGTTTTTAAGTTCCAAAAAACAGCCTCTGCATACAAAACAAGGTCTGTTTCCTAATTCCCAACTTAAGAACCAAATCGCTTCCTGTCGTGAGAAAAATCTTAGTAAACCTCGAATCCAGTAACTTTCCCGCTTTTCAAAGAACTAATTAGACAACCCAGCTATGCATAATTTATTCCTGAAGTAAGAAAACAATAGCTAATTTCTGTGCACTTGCTTAAAATACCGCCCGTTCATAATTTCAGCAGGAGCACTGTTCTCCCCACTCGTTCAAAAGAAAAAGAAAACAGAGAAGTACAGGTTCATTATGAACAATACCAAGCCAGAAATAGACTCATCCACCAGCTTCCACAGAAAACCGCTGGCGTTCACCTACACAGCAAGCGCGCAACTATTTCCTCCTGCTCAACTAACCGCACCTTAACCTTATACTTTTCGCCCAACAATATTGAGTTTTATTTCCATGCACTGTTGTGTGGATTGTGGGTCAGCAGCAGCGGTGCTGGCGGAAATCGCAATGCATGGTGACTAAAATTGGATTTCTTTCAGATTTATGTACATACTCTAGTTTGCTTGACGGAGGATGCTGGTGGCCAGAGTGTCCTGGTTTCCCCGACGACCGTCTCACTTATTTTCTTTGACCAAAATATACATAATTTTCTATTCAAAGGAAGCTTATTAACAATGTCACGTTCCGGGTGAATGTTGCAATTGGAAGTCACCAGAGGGAACATAATTCAATGTAGACGACTGTGGCAAGGCGGAGAGAGGGGTGATTTGGCTACAAACAGAAACTTGCGGGGTTATTCAGAGCGTGTAGTTTGTTTTATTTGAACACGAGGAGTGTTGTGTTTTGACAATATCTGGCTCCTTGAGCTTGTGCGAAGTATTGAAAGAAATATACAGTAGAATCTCGAAAAGAAGAGCAGATATAAAACAGGCGCCGTTCATCTTCTCAAATTCACTCTTTCAAACAGACTTATTCGGAACGTCTTATTCGGAACGTTTTTCTCAAAAACTGGTCAATAGTAGACGGCAGAAAGATGGAAAACTTTCGATTCTGCAAGTGGAATGTAAGATCCCCTAATAGACCATGTGCAGTCGATAAGCTTGCGAGAGCCCTAGAAGCCTACCAGGCCCGGGAAAAACGAGGATGAAAAACTGCGACATGTACTACGACAATTGCTATAGAGAACGAAGGCGGCACTTGTTCAGATGCAAGTTTGTTGTTCGAGGCAGACTTAGGCAAGAAATCTTGAGCTTTAAGAACATAAACGAGCGCCTCATAACAACCGTATAAATGCTGAACTTGGTAACATTAACCTAATCGGCGCCCATGCCCCAACGGAGGACAAGGATGACTTATGTGATCTCCTAGCAAGAACTTACGATCAACGCCCAAGCTGCGACACCAAGATCGTTCTAGGAGATTTCAACGCTAAGCTGGGTTAAGAGATTATGTTTGCTAGAGTCATCCAAAAACACAGCCTGCCCGGAACCACGTCTGAAAACAGGCTCAGGCTGTTGAACTTTGTGATGGGGCTGAACCTCTCTGTAGTCAGTGCGCGGTTCCCTCAGCTTAATATTCACAAGGGGACCTGGAGATCCTCTGAACAAATAACCGCCAACCAGATTGTTCATATTGTGATCGACGTCAGACACTTCTTCAGAATTCTCAATATCGAAACCTTCCGAGGGGCTAACATTGCCGCGGTTCATTTCCTGTTGTAGCCAAGGTAAGAGCACGGATATCGATAGGACAACGCAGGAGTCTAAGAGTACAACAGCTTGACGTCGGTCGCATAGCTACAATCCCAATTGACCACTAGAAACTTTTTCGATCAGAAGCGCTCAGGAAGTCCAACTCTGTCAAACGAAACAATCGAAGAATATTAGAAACTTTGTCAAAACGTCATCAGAGGAGATGCCTGTTGAGTTGGAGCGGAATTTTAGCCCAAGGACACACTTTCCACAAGTTGTAGGCCTAACAATGAAGGAATGAGAACCTCTTTCCAGGAGGCCAATCAGAACCCCACCCAATCATCCCACGAGCTTCATCATTTCCGAAGGCAGCACTGGAATACTTTATCTGAAAGCTGATTCTTTTGAGACACATTTTAAGCAATGAGAAGAGCTAGGAATCGCACAGGAATTGTGGGGCTACTAGGGACCGTGATTTTTGGCTTCTCAAGAGATCCCTTTTGAGATGAAAAGAAGTTTCTTTTGCCTGTCAACAGCGATTGCAAAGAAGTTCGGCCGTTTTGGTCTCATAGAGTTTTGAAGACGACGTAAAACTTCTTAAAACCCTGTTTGCCGTGATGCCTTAAAAATAAGCAAAGGAGTAAGATTTTAAGATTTCAATCAAAAAATTTTAGAATGCCGACATTTGAGCGGAAAATACAAAAGATTTCAATCAACTTGTGGTGTCAATTCGTCAGAGTTGAAATTCTTAGAGAGAAAATCAAATCTGTAACTGCCAACCACCACTACTTGCAGAACCACCCGAAAGAAGAAATGTTTCAATAAAAATGTCCGCTCCTAGTTCATCAACTCACTTTCACTCCCATCCACCCCCAGAAACCCTTCGAAATATTGTACAATGTAAATTCTTGTCACAACTTTTCCACCGTCCCCAGCAGTCAAAGTGAGATGAATCAAAGTCAATGGCAATAAAAAGCAGAAAACTTCTCACAATCAAACCCATCCCGAAGGGCAGTCGAGTCCTGTCTCATTGCACGAGCTGTTAAAATCAGCAGAGTTCTGGTGTGAGTCAGAAGAGTCAACTGGAGTCCATAAACATAAATTACGAGTACGTTTCCTCTTCCAAATCAAACCGAACCCTGCAACGCCACAATAAGAAAACTTCCTAATTACATTCGAACGCAATTTCAAGTTTCAGCGTCTCGTAAACTAACCGCAGGAGTGGCGGACTACTGCACAGCACAGCAATCGGATGCGAGTTTAGTGTCAGAGGTACAGTTATCGTCTTTGCTACTCCCGTTACAACTGTGTCGGTCTTAAGCAAAATGGATGCATTTCCATTAAGTTATCCTTTTTCCATTCGTCTTGTGTGAGAAGTTTTCAGCTGACTTTCAATCGGATGACATCATTTCAGAGTGAGAACGTATGTATCTTCGGTGGGAAGAGAACTCAACTTCAATTAATCGTCCGTTTCACAGTGAATCGCTGTCGACTGCGTTAAACTGTGATTAATGTGTCTCAAACGAAAGATGAGACCGGCAATGGTGGTCGTCTTTGAAAATACGCTTCAATTACTGTTGGTATAGAGTACAGTGCAGATTGGAAGTGCAGACAATTTGAGGTCGAACAAGGACAAGGTGGCATCGAAGGCCAAGTAATTGCATCTTCTCAGATTGAGTTACTGGTTATTCATGTTCATCGCTCGTTATCAGTGTGGATTGAAGTAAATAATTGGCGTTTCCTGATGGTGTGACCTAAGCCATAGCCGACGTATTAAATTCCACTTAAAAACAAGATGCATCACTGAGTTCAATTACAGTGACCGAGGAGAATTGCTTCTCGACAAAACGACATCATAACTAAAAAAATTCCCTAATTTGGCTAAAGACACCAGTGGTCGACCATTTCTTTTTAAAGAGTCCATAATTGATTACAGAAACTTAAGGAGAATTCCGCTGTCTGACTGACATTTGCATACGTAGAGTACGATAGTAGTAGATTTATAAGGTCTCTGGCACACTGTTGCGGTTAAAATGTGTTGTGGTTTTCTTATCAGGTTGAGGCAGGTCGCGGACGTTGATCGTTGTGGTTGAAAGTTATGGGTCGTTGGACTAGATATGATTGTCATGTGAAATTTGGTTTTACGTTTTGTGCACATCACTGAGAGAAAGATAAGAATGTTAGAGCGGTGTAATGTAAAGTTTTGGAAGAACCGCAATTCTAATGACGAAGGAGAATATGAATTTGGTATTTTTGATTGACATGTGAAATTTGGTTTTACGTTTTTTTGTACGTTGGACTAGATATGTTTGTCATGTGAAATTTGGTCTTACGTTTTGTACACATCACTGAGAGAAAGATAGGAATGTTAGAGCGGACAATATCAGTGCGTGGTTTTCAAAATGTACTAGGAATATTCATATAAATAGGGGGCTTGAATTCTTCAATTCAACAAAAAAGAAAAAGCAATACCCACTGTGTACAACAAGCAGTGGAATAAAAAAAAAATAAAAATGTAAGTATGAGATCTTTAATAAATATTATAATAACATTTTTTTTCTACAGGTCAAAAGTAAATGCTTTGCTGAAGGAGATGAGGATTTTTCTGGAGAAATTTGAGAAGCTCAGCTGGGATAATGAGGAGATCGTGCAAATTGCGAAGACGATGTTGATAAACGCAGAATATACACCAAGCATATATAGACTTAAATCTCTAATACATGTGTTATTGGCAATTGACTGCATTGCCAAGGACCATAACATTGAATTAGCACTAAATCAATCAATTGCTGATATCTTAGACTTGTGCTAAGATAAATGTTCCTTTCTCATTAACTTACGTGTACTATATATTTTTGAATGAATAATTATAATAAATAAATAAAAAAAAAAATTTTTTTTGTTTTTTTCATGTACTTTAACAGGTAACATTTTTTTTGTATTTCAAAACTAATAAAAAATTAAAAAAAAAAATATACATATTTTTTGTATTTTCATTTAAATTTTGTATATGAGATATTTGTTGTGGTTGTTGTTGATGGTTTTGTTTCAGCCTTGAAAGGATTCTTGATTGTGAAGTACTGCCATTTTTTAGTCCACGATTCCTTCATGTCAGGTTTTGATTTTTTTTTGTTATCCATCTCGTCGTTCCAAGTTCTAAGAGGAAACTGAATCCAATCAACTAAATCGAAGAATAAAGATAGAGCAGACTCCGTATGTGTATGGAACAAGTTTAATCGTGCAACTTATGAAATTGTCATTTCGTAGGTTTGCTTATAGTTTTCAATGTTGATCAATTCTACATCTGAACGATAATTTGTATCTTGCGTTGTAAAAAGCTCTATTTCACCATTACTCATAATACGCTCGGTTTCGTATTCACGATACTCATAGCATTTTATATTCAATATACGATTTTTATAGTGACTATCATACGTACAGCGAATCGTAAGAAATACATCACCATATTCTAATCGAAAGTGGCGGTAGAATTTGTTTTCACTTTCGATGATTCCAGCTATATCTTTTTCTTTATTAATTAAATTTTGTCTAAATGCTTCTATGGCCTCTTCAACGGTAAAATATTTGTTGTTAGGTTTATCTGTTGTTGTTGTTGTTGGTGCTGTAGTTGTTGATGCTGTTGAATTTTTCTCATTCAAGTGAGGTTTATCCAAAGATGTAGTTAATTTCATCAATTGGAAGGACAAATCAATTTTAAGAGTATCATTATTTGGTAGAATAACATTAAACTCTAGACTTCCTTTATTGTTATTAAGAGCTGACATATTTATTGGTATTGGACTAGCTTTTAAGCAGCCCACCACCAAAACACAAATTAGAAGGAATATAGGAGTATACTTTTCCATTATTATTTTTTGTTTTAGTTAGCGGCGTCTGAGAGGAACACCTACTTAGTTAGAAGGTTGAAATAAAACTAAATAAAATTTATTAATATCAATGCTTTTTATTTATTCGTTCATAAAGTAACATCAATTTTTTTACATGTATTACTCGTTGTTCCAGCATGAAACAAGCACATGTGTCTGGTACATCATGGCATATTTCTGAAGTCAAACCGCATGTACAGTAGTGATGTCCATTTTTTGTTGTGCTGATATTATTGTGTTGATATTCGATGAGTTTTGAATAGCATTCTAGAATTTCTTTTAAATGCTCATCTAATATGTTTTCGTTATGATCTATTAAAAATTGTTGTATGCATTGAAAATGCTCCGAAGAATTTATGTTTGTCATCCTTTATTTATTATTCTGCAATTCGATTTCACTTAATTTATCTAAAAGTTTTATATCTTCTTCATCGAAGTCATTAAATACACAAAATTCTCGAAATCGATTTTGAGAGTTTATACGTCTAACACCTTCATACGAGATACCTAGTAAAGTTATTGAACC
Organism: Myathropa florea; assembly: GCA_930367185.1. Classification (NCBI taxonomy): domain Eukaryota; kingdom Metazoa; phylum Arthropoda; class Insecta; order Diptera; family Syrphidae; genus Myathropa; species Myathropa florea. The sequence continues at coordinate 21,051,495 of OV884003.1, forward strand.
ACCTTTTACTTCTATTTTAGCATGGTCATTTACACTGAATTCAAGCATTACTGAAGACCAAAAAATAGGTAGTGATTCTCCTTTTCGCAGGCTCAACAACTGCGTCTCATATCCATGTTCGGCCGTGATACAAACAGTTAATATTGAGCTAGTTATATCGACTTGCACTATTCGAAAATATTTCCACGATGAATGACAGACACAGTATTTTTCTTTTGCTCGTATTGTTTGTAACCAAAACATGTTATTATATGTTTTTATATTAAAATTATTTTATATACACGCGTACGCGTACAACATGGTTTAGTACAATTAAATTTTTTTTAATTTGATTATTCTTAACCAAAACATTTTTTAAGTTAACTGTATATTTATAGTATAATCATAGCAACTAAAACTGAAACAATGAACCTCCGTCAAGAGTGTCTCCCACTATTTATACTACTAACCATACACTAAACTGTATGTCTATCTCTTTCATTTTTTATTTAATAGATGTATTATTTATTACAGAAATTAAATAGAAATTTCAAGCACAAATGTCCGCAATTGTAGGTGTTAAACTTTTGCTGTTGTGTGTAGTTGTATTGAATGTTTTTTCCTAAATATTTGATAATCTCTATGGGGGGCTGCAAATTTCCGAAACTATCAAAATATTCTTTGTGATTTTTCTTCTTTGCGTAAGCTACCCAGTGTGTCCCGGGACCGTGAGAAGAATCCAAATTGACGATGCCACATTCCATTTGATAGGGTTGTTTCGGTAGAGTATCCAACATAAAGATGCCTCTGAAATGTGGTAAGAACTTGGCGTATTTTACTAAATCTCTATCGGTAAGAGCACGTCTGGGTAGGTTACTTAAAAGTTTTTTGATACTGGATTATAAAATAAACCATAACCCTTTTTATACGGTTTCAGATATAAACCTTTGCCCATAGCAATGGCCTCCATTGTTTTATTATGTCGATTCGCCTCTTCCAATTGTTGTTTTGCAGATTTGGTTTCAGTAACTGCTCTAGCAATAGCACTTCCACCTGTTGCTAAGCCCCCGATTGCTCCGAGAGCTGTTAAAATTGGTATAAGAGGGAGAAAACCTCCAATCTTAGGTATAGGTAATATGCGGGGAATTTGTAGGTCTTTTTTTTTTTCCTTTCTCTTAAAGGAATCGTTTGGCTTCTTTTCCCGCAAAATCTTTTTAGTTTTTTTTATAGCCTCATTGAAGGCATTCTTTCTACACGTGGGTTTTCTTTTTTTGCTTTCTTTCCTAATCTTACTCATATTATTACCCATACCGAATTTTACTTTAGTCTTCATAGCATTCGTTACTAACCATGCATTTGTACGTTCAGCTAAATTGCTGTCTTGTGATTTGACTCTTGCCCACGCGTTTTCAGCTAATATTTGATCTGCTTCATGACGTTTATTTATATCCTTTGATTGAGAATAAGCAATATCGTGTTGCTTACATGCAGCATCCAATGGATTAATACCCTTATCACCTCTGACTAAACGTTTTTTAAGTTTCGTGCCTGGTCCACAAAATTGATAGCCTGGCAGATGAAGTTCCACTGGTAGAGAATTAATTATATTATCTATTAGTCCTTTTCCGTTAATGTTTCTATTGCGACTGAATGATTTCCTATAATGTACAACCATTTCAACAAATCATTATGAACTGAAATCCAAATAATAAAAGAGCATGACTTATATATGTTTTACGTTAGTTGTCAATATGCGTTTCCTGAAACAGCATAAGAATCTGATTGTGCGAAATATTGATTTTAACACTAATAGTTCATTGGAAAGACGGCACAGTTCTCTTTTACCGAATACAATTAGAGGACTGATAGTTGGTCCATCAAATTGTGGAAAAACAAATGTAATGCTGTGTTTAATAGAGAACCCCAATGGGATGAAATTTAAAAATATCTATATTTATTCAAAGTCACTGTATCAACCTAAATATAAGTATTTACAAAAATTAGTGCAACCCATAAAAGGAATGGGTTATTATACATTCTCTGAGAATGAAGACGTAATACCACCAGACGAAGCCAAATCTAATTCTATTATTATTTTCGATGACATTGCATGCGAGAAGCAAGATAATATTAGATCATATTTTTGTATGGGACGTCATAAAAATATTGATCCATTTTATTTATGTCAGACATATTCACGGATTCCAAAGCATTTAATACGAGATAATGCAAATATGATTGTTATGTTCAAGCAAGATGAAATGAATATAAGACATATATACAACGATCATGTGGGAGCAGATATGAATTTTAGCGAATTTTTAAGTATGTGTAGTGAATGTTGGAAGGACAAATATGGATTTCTAGTTATCATCAAAGATGATCCCATAGAATGTGGACGTTACAGAAAAGGCTTTGATGTTTTCATTCGATTATAAATTTTAACTCTTCAGACTTCTTTCAATCAGTATATAATCTGTTTTCAACCTGTTAAGTTATAACTGATCTGATCTGATAACTGATATGTTGAACTACTATACTAACAGATAAGCTGATATCTGAACTGATCTCTTTAAAATCTGAACTGATCTCTTTAAACTGATATATGATCTGTTCTATTAACTGATAAATAAAAAAAGTGTTATCTGATAAGGTCAGTTCAATAGATTGAATTCATAATGCATAAAAAAAAGGAGCAATTGTTAAAGGACGTTATAAATGCCAGAAGGGTGTTGAGGAAGAAATTTAATAGTATCAAGGAACAAGGAGCTACAGCCGAAAAATTGCTGGAGAGTACTTTTGAGCCTATTACTAAACCTCTAAAGGAATTAGTTAGAGGTACTAAGCAAAATTATACTGATGCTAACATGAAATGGGAGACTGAATTTCTGACACAATCTCCAAAAATTGATGCAAGTACTCCCATAAAGAAAAAACAAAAAAATACAACTGATACAAGTAATGAAAACACTTTTTTCACACAACCGGATGAAGATGATAACATTTCGAGCAGTGCCAACAATACATTGCTTTTCAATATAACAGAATTGGAACAAAGTAACAACTTAGATACATTGTACGGTCCCCATAGGAATTCAAATAATGATGGTGAATGGAAACTAGGTAATGCAACATTAAAATTGGAAGGAAATGAGATTTTAATTAATGGTAATAGTTGGACTGTTACGCCTGGGCTCTTTGAATTGATATTTCACAAGACACCTAAGCACTATAATACTAACGACTTACAAGTCTATAAGGAAATTTTAATTCAAACAAATGTGCATAGGCGTAATTATAATAAGAACGCACAAATTCAAGGAACTAGAGCTTACAAGTACAAACATATTTTAAAGTCCTTATTCAAGGATAAAAAATTATCAAGTGGTTCTGGCTTGACGATGATGTCAGTGAATAGTCAAAAACCTAATTATGTATATTGGAACGATCCAAATGAATTGGTAGCCAGATTACGTCTTCTGATTTCATCACAATCAGCTGGTCATACGGGTCACAACAATGAAATAGCTTCCATCATTGAAGAATTGAGAGAAAGTAATATAATTGCATAGATTTCAACTTACTTATCCATTAACAAAATGAGTGTCGACAAGTTTGGTAATACATCACATTATCACGACAGACGTCTGAGAAAAAGCTTAGGCTTTAATATCGACCGCTATAGAAATATTAATTTTCAATTTAAACGATTAAAAAATTTAGGTTTACCTATTGATGATAATGATGCGGTTTCAAAAGTGTTTGTTACAGATAATATAAAACAGATAGCTTTGAGAGCTCAAAGAGAAAACACATTGCTAAAGAACGACATTGAAAAAAAATTTGCGCAGACTCTTCAAAGTGAAAATGAAAAGATTAATACAGCAATAGCAGCGCAAGTCAAATATTCTGAAGATAGACTCAAAGGAATTGAAGATTACATTTTTCGACAATTTATTAAACCTAAATCCATAGAAATGATTGAAGAAAGACATAAAATATGAATATCGATGAAAAGAGAGGTATTATAGATGAGCTTCATAGACCGGCCCGTAGAAATTTCAAAAGACGACGGGTGATAACAAAAGGCATAGATGATCTTTGGCAAGCAGATTTAGTAGAAATGGACAATTATTCAAACTTCAACAGAGGCTACCGTTTCCTTTTAACAATTATTGATACTTTTTCCAAATTTGCTTGGGCTGTACCACTTAAAACTAAAGGTGCTTATGACGTTACAAAAGCAATGAGAAACATATTTCTTAAGGGGAAGCGATCACCAAAAAATCTGCAAACTGATGACGGAAAAGAGTTCTTCAACAAACAATTCCAAAATCTAATGAGAATGTATAGTGTTAATCATTATTCAACAAGCAGTACCCTGAAGGCATCGATAGTTGAACGCTTTAATAGAACCTTAAAGAGTTTAATGTGGAAGGAATTTAGCTACAATGGTTCCTATAGATGGCTTAACGGTTACAAAGATTTGATCGAAAAATACAATAACACAAAACATCGCACAATTGGAATGACACCAAGTAGTGTTAATTCTTCCAATGAAAAACGCATTCTAGACTCAGCTTACAACAACATAAAAATATATGATAAACCTAAATTTCTCATTAACGACCACGTACGAATCAGTAAATATAAACACACTTTTGAAAAAGGCTATACACCTAATTGGACAACAGAGATATTTAAAATTAAAGCAATTCAAAACACAAATCCAGTTACATATATTTTGGAAGATTATCAGGGAAATGCTATCAAGGGAGGCTTCTATGGACATGAACTAATAAAAACACAATATCCAAACAATTATCTAGTTGAAAAAATTCTACGTACAAGAGGTGATAGAATCTTAGTAAAATGGTTAGGATTTTCAAGCGAACATAACTCTTGGATTGATAGAAATAATATATTGTAATACACACACACACACACACACACACACACACACACACACACACACACACACACACACACACACACACACACACACACACACACACACACACACACACACACACACACACACACACACACACACACACACACACACACACACACATACACACTATATATACATTTTTTCAATAAAAAGTCTTATTAAAAGCATTGTTGTAGTGTTTCATTTATCATTTATTAACTAGCCGTCGAAATGTCAATAACATTAACATTAACAGGACAAACATCGAGTATCACTACGCATTATTTCCCCCCAATTGATTTGAATAGAGATTATGAGTGTGGACTTGTGGATTTTCATACATATAACTCAGTGCCCAACATTGATTCAGAAAATAATTTATTTCACATAAAAGATAAAACCATTGAAATTCCTATAGGATCATATGAATTCGGAGATATTGTTGAGTATTTGCAAAGCAAATATGCAGAAATTAACGCAAATGGAGAGCTTCATATTAACGCCAATTACAATACACTCAAAACTGAAATTTCCTGTGATGATGTTATAGATTTTACTCAACAGCGAAGCATTGGTTCATTAATGGGCTTTAGTAAGAAAGTATTACAAGCAAATGATTTTCATGAATCAGACATGCCTATTCATATATCAAATATCAATGCAATACGTGTGGAATGCAATATCATAGGTGGATCATATATTAACAATTCACCGGCGCATACACTCCATGAATTTTCATTGAATGTTAGTCCAGGACATAAATTAGATGAAATTCCTAGGAATCTTATTTATTTGCCACTGGTCGTCAGACAGATAGGTTCTATTACAGTTGATATTGTCGATCAAAACGGTAATCTTGTTAATTTTCGCGGAGAAACAATTACTCTTAGAGTACATTTAAGACCAAAGGAGTCATGATTATTTACACTAATAAAAACAACACAAACATTGAGCCTCCTATCAGTTCTTTGCTAACGTTCAACCAAGAAACACAAAAGAACAATACATCTCGAAAATTGACTACAAGCAATAAAATATACCTAAAATCATTGGGATTCCAGATTAAATAATCATGAGTGAAGTTTTAAACGTCTTACAAAAGCCCATCAACGATGAGAGCATTATAAAAAAAGAATATCACAGTTACATACCATACTTACAATCATTTAAAAATAACGATGAAATCAGAATAACTATTCAGAACCAGGACCTCTATTTGCTACCTTGTGAGAGTTATATTTACATTGAAGGTTTCGTAACTCTGGACAATGCAACAAAATCACCTAATATTAAATTGAAAAACAACTGTGTTGCACACTTGTTTGATGAGATCCGCTATGAACTTAATGGAATTGAAATAGACCGTACACGATATGTAGGAACAACAACTATGCTGAAGAATTTTGTTTCCTTAAACAATAGTGAGAGCGCGATGCTGAAAAATGCTGGATGGTTTGCAAAGGATAATGCTGTCGTTGAAAGTGGTTATTTTAATTTCTGTGTGCCACTTAAAATGCTTCTCGGCTTTGCTGAGGACTTTAACAAAATCATTTTGAATTCTAAGCATGAACTTATATTATTACGTTCAAAATCTGATATAAATGCTGTCTATTCAACTGATCCAAAGGAAAAAATTCAGTTAAATATTTTGAATATAACATGGAAAGTTCCACACATACAGTTGGCTGATTTTACAAAATTGAATATTCTCAAAATAGTAAGCAGCGGAGAACCCCTACCAATTACATTTCGAAGCTGGGATTGTAGTTTTAATCCCGTCCTATCACAAGGAATGCATCACTTTTGGAGTGTGAAACTTTCTCCTCAAAATGAAAGACCTCGATTTATACTCATAGCTTTTCAAACATCAACCGGCGGCTTTCACCACTGCGATTTAACAGATGTAAAAGTACATCTTAATTCTGACACATTTCCATACGATGATCTGAATCTTAAGTTTGATCGTGATCGATACGCTATTTTATATGACATGTATACAAAATTTCAACAGAACTACTATATGCGAGAATCTCAACCGCTGTTATCACGAGAAGAATTTGGAAAAATAGCACCAATCATTGTGATTGATGTAAGACATCAGAACGAAACAGTAAAAACAGGGCCAATTGATGTAAAAATTGAGTTTAAAACCTTAAAAAATATGCCTGAAAATACTTCTGCTTTTTGTGTACTCATACATGACCGAATCCTAGGATACACCCCTCTTACGGGTGAGGTTAAAAGAATTATTTAATTTTTGAAAAATAAAAAAACAAACAAAATATTGTTCTTGACTTTTATTTGTGATTCGTATACGGAAACTTCTGCCTAATGGCTCAACATTTGTTAAAGTATAGCCCTTTCCGTTAATAGACTCAATTGTTGTTACCGACATCTGGGAAAATCGAGCTGGAAGAAATACCTGTAAAAAACAAAAAAAATAAATAAAAAGGTTACTTGAATTGTAATTCTTTCTGAGTATTCGGAGATTTACATATATAAGGATAGAACGAAAATGGCGAAATATCAAAAGTCAAATATATATGTATATCTCCGAATACTCAGAAAGAATTACAATTCAATTTATTTTACTTTTGATATTTCACCATTTTCCATTCAGTCGCAATAGAAACATTAACGGAAAAGGACTAATAGATAATATAATTAATTCTCTACCAGTGGAACTTCATCTGCCAGGCTATCAATTTTGTGGACCAGGCACGAAACTTAAAAAACGTTTAGTCAGAGGTGATAAGGGTATTAATCCATTGGATGCTGCATGTAAGCAACACGATATTGCTTATTCTCAATCAAAGGATATAAATAAACGTCATGAAGCAGATCAAATATTAGCTGAAAACGCGTGGGCAAGAGTCAAATCACAAGACAGCAATTTAGCTGAACGTACAAATGCATGGTTAGTAACGAATGCTATGAAGACTAAAGTAAAATTCGGTATGGGTAATAATATGAGTAAGATTAGGAAAGAAAGCAAAAAAAGAAAACCCACGTGTAGAAAGAATGCCTTCAATGAGGCTATAAAAAAAACTAAAAAGATTTTGCGGGAAAAGAAGCCAAACGATTCCTTTAAGAGAAAGGAAAAAAAAAAAGACCTACAAATTCCCCGCATATTACCTATACCTAAGATTGGAGGTTTTCTCCCTCTTATACCAATTTTAACAGCTCTCGGAGCAATCGGGGGCTTAGCAACAGGTGGAAGTGCTATTGCTAGAGCAGTTACTGAAACCAAATCTGCAAAACAACAATTGGAAGAGGCGAATCGACATAATAAAACAATGGAGGCCATTGCTATGGGCAAAGGTTTATATCTGAAACCGTATAAAAAGGGTTATGGTTTATTTTATAATCCAGTATCAAAAAACTTTTAAGTAACCTACCCAGACGTGCTCTTACCGATAGAGATTTAGTAAAATACGCCAAGTTCTTACCACATTTCAGAGGCATCTTTATGTTGGATACTCTACCGAAACAACCCTATCAAATGGAATGTGGCATCGTCAATTTGGATTCTTCTCACGGTCCCGGGACACACTGGGTAGCTTACGCAAAGAAGAAAAATCACAAAGAATATTTTGATAGTTTCGGAAATTTGCAGCCCCCCATAGAGATTATCAAATATTTAGGAAAAAACATTCAATACAACTACACACAACAGCAAAAGTTTAACACCTACAATTGCGGACATTTGTGCTTGAAATTTCTATTTAATTTCTGTAATAAATAATACATCTATTAAATAAAAAATGAAAGAGATAGACATACAGTTTAGTGTATGGTTAGTAGTATAAATAGTGGGAGACACTCTTGACGGAGGTTCATTGTTTCAGTTTTAGTTGCTATGATTATACTATAAATATACAGTTAACTTAAAAAATGTTTTGGTTAAGAATAATCAAATTAAAAAAAATTTAATTGTACTAAACCATGTTGTACGCGTACGCGTGTATATAAAATAATTTTAATATAAAAACATATAATAACATGTTTTGGTTACAAACAATACGAGCAAAAGAAAAATACTGTGTCTGTCATTCATCGTGGAAATATTTTCGAATAGTGCAAGTCGATATAACTAGCTCAATATTAACTGTTTGTATCACGGCCGAACATGGATATGAGACGCAGTTGTTGAGCCTGCGAAAAGGAGAATCACTACCTATTTTTTGGTCTTCAGTAATGCTTGAATTCAGTGTAAATGACCATGCTAAAATAGAAGTAAAAGGTGGTTCAATAACTTTACTAGGTATCTCGTATGAAGGTGTTAGACGTATAAACTCTCAAAATCGATTTCGAGAATTTTGTGTATTTAATGACTTCGATGAAGAAGATATAAAACTTTTAGATAAATTAAGTGAAATCGAATTGCAGAATAATAAATAAAGGATGACAAACATAAATTCTTCGGAGCATTTTCAATGCATACAACAATTTTTAATAGATCATAACGAAAACATATTAGATGAGCATTTAAAAGAAATTCTAGAATGCTATTCAAAACTCATCGAATATCAACACAATAATATCAGCACAACAAAAAATGGACATCACTACTGTACATGCGGTTTGACTTCAGAAATATGCCATGATGTACCAGACACATGTGCTTGTTTCATGCTGGAACAACGAGTAATACATGTAAAAAAATTGATGTTACTTTATGAACGAATAAATAAAAAGCATTGATATTAATAAATTTTATTTAGTTTTATTTCAACCTTCTAACTAAGTAGGTGTTCCTCTCAGACGCCGCTAACTAAAACAAAAAATAATAATGGAAAAGTATACTCCTATATTCCTTCTAATTTGTGTTTTGGTGGTGGGCTGCTTAAAAGCTAGTCCAATACCAATAAATATGTCAGCTCTTAATAACAATAAAGGAAGTCTAGAGTTTAATGTTATTCTACCAAATAATGATACTCTTAAAATTGATTTGTCCTTCCAATTGATGAAATTAACTACATCTTTGGATAAACCTCACTTGAATGAGAAAAATTCAACAGCATCAACAACTACAGCACCAACAACAACAACAACAGATAAACCTAACAACAAATATTTTACCGTTGAAGAGGCCATAGAAGCATTTAGACAAAATTTAATTAATAAAGAAAAAGATATAGCTGGAATCATCGAAAGTGAAAACAAATTCTACCGCCACTTTCGATTAGAATATGGTGATGTATTTCTTACGATTCGCTGTACGTATGATAGTCACTATAAAAATCGTATATTGAATATAAAATGCTATGAGTATCGTGAATACGAAACCGAGCGTATTATGAGTAATGGTGAAATAGAGCTTTTTACAACGCAAGATACAAATTATCGTTCAGATGTAGAATTGATCAACATTGAAAACTATAAGCAAACCTACGAAATGACAATTTCATAAGTTGCACGATTAAACTTGTTCCATACACATACGGAGTCTGCTCTATCTTTATTCTTCGATTTAGTTGATTGGATTCAGTTTCCTCTTAGAACTTGGAACGACGAGATGGATAACAAAAAAAAATCAAAACCTGACATGAAGGAATCGTGGACTAAAAAATGGCAGTACTTCACAATCAAGAATCCTTTCAAGGCTGAAACAAAACCATCAACAACAACCACAACAAATATCTCATATACAAAATTTAAATGAAAATACAAAAAATATGTATATTTTTTTTTTTAATTTTTTATTAGTTTTGAAATACAAAAAAAATGTTACCTGTTAAAGTACATGAAAAAAACAAAAAAAATTTTTTTTTTTATTTATTTATTATAATTATTCATTCAAAAATATATAGTACACGTAAGTTAATGAGAAAGGAACATTTATCTTAGCACAAGTCTAAGATATCAGCAATTGATTGATTTAGTGCTAATTCAATGTTATGGTCCTTGGCAATGCAGTCAATTGCCAATAACACATGTATTAGAGATTTAAGTCTATATATGCTTGGTGTATATTCTGCGTTTATCAACATCGTCTTCGCAATTTGCACGATCTCCTCATTATCCCAGCTGAGCTTCTCAAATTTCTCCAGAAAAATCCTCATCTCCTTCAGCAAAGCATTTACTTTTGACCTGTAGAAAAAAAATGTTATTATAATATTTATTAAAGATCTCATACTTACATTTTTATTTTTTTTTTATTCCACTGCTTGTTGTACACAGTGGGTATTGCTTTTTCTTTTTTGTTGAATTGAAGAATTCAAGCCCCCTATTTATATGAATATTCCTAGTACATTTTGAAAACCACGCACTGATATTGTCCGCTCTAACATTCCTATCTTTCTCTCAGTGATGTGTACAAAACGTAAGACCAAATTTCACATGACAAACATATCTAGTCCAACGTACAAAAAAACGTAAAACCAAATTTCACATGTCAATCAAAAATACCAAATTCATATTCTCCTTCGTCATTAGAATTGCGGTTCTTCCAAAACTTTACATTACACCGCTCTAACATTCTTATCTTTCTCTCAGTGATGTGCACAAAACGTAAAACCAAATTTCACATGACAATCATATCTAGTCCAACGACCCATAACTTTCAACCACAACGATCAACGTCCGCGACCTGCCTCAACCTGATAAGAAAACCACAACACATTTTAACCGCAACAGTGTGCCAGAGACCTTATAAATCTACTACTTACGATTCATTCCGCTCTCGCGTAATTAGGCAAATTAGACCATTTTTGTGTATTCGCTTGATTGCTTTAGTTCTCTAAAGTTTCTGGCGGGCCCTTTATTCTCCATGAGCATGACGAAGTCGTAAGAAACCTTTGTCTTTAGATTGGTAGACACATGCTCAAACTGTTGAGAACAATCAGAATTTAAAGGGTGACCACACAGCAATTATAGTTTTTCCGGGTTTTTTTTTTTGAAACACTACTGGAGCACTCAGACTCAAAACTGGTCCATTGTACTGCCAGGTAGCAACCTACTCCAGTGCCGTTAATTTGATCCCAACGGCAAATGGTGACTGAACCAGATTCGATTTCACTGGGATTCGAACCTGGGACCCCTCGAACTTGGGGCAGGCACTTAACCAACGGCGCCATCCAGTCGTTTCGTTCGTCATCTTAGACGTGGACATCCTCTGTTGTTCGACTGATTTAGAGTGGAAGATTCTTCGGGCTGGAGGGGTGTTGTCCGTGCACACTACATGGCTTAGCCATCTCATGCACTGTTTTTCCAGACATCTGGGTAAACACATTTCGTTATCAATAAAGTTCGTGATTGAAACTTATTCTCCAAATACCCTCAACGCAAACAAGACCCAGATCTTTTGTCTCGAGAAGACCAAGAGCTTCTTTATCTGGTCTTGAGGTTGTCCAGGTTTGCGCCCCCTTGGGATGATCAGTGGCTTATACAAAGTCTACTCAATTGCCTCTTGAGCTCAAGGAAACAGCGATTGGCAGGAGTTATTCTGCGTTTAGCCTCGTTACTGATGGAATTCGTTCTGTTTTTTGAGTCATTTTGGTCGCTACCGATTAAGTGCTGCAAACGTTTCATTGACGGGTTCCTGTGTTCGAACAATCATATCAATGTTGTCCACGTAAGTCCGCAGTTGGAGGACTTTTGGAATACCGGTCCTCTTGGGTTAGTCTCTAAGTTTTTATTTGTCCTCATTTTGATCAAAATTTGTGCACTGTTTGATATGCTTCTGGACCATTTCATTTTTCATTTATTGATTTTAATCTCTGCACAATCTTGTCAACGACGATGTGAAAAAAGTCAGATGACAGCGCGTCGCCTTGTCTAGTACCTTCTCTGACATTGAAGGTCTCATTGAGTTCGTAATCGATCTCGATAGATCAGCGAGAATTCTCCATCGTCATCCTGCGTAGTCTGACAAGTTTGGCAGGAATGTTAAAACTAGACATGGCGCTGTGTAGCTCGTCCCTATTCACACTGTCATATGCGGCCTTGAAATCGACAAATAGGTGATGTGTGTCGATCTGCATTTCTTGGGTCTTCTCCAGGATCTGCCGCAGTTTGAAGATTTGATCGATGGTGGACTGGGACCCAACAGTTTGGTGACGAAAGGTTTTAGGCGGTCACACAAAACAGCAGAGAAGATCTTATAGACGATGTTAAGGAGACTTATCCCTCGATAGTGGGCGCAGTCAAATGGGTCTCCTTTCTTGTGGATCGGGCACACGATACTGAGACTCCACTCATCGGGCATGCTTTCCTCCGACCATATCTTACAGATGAGCTGGTGCATGCGTCCTACCAGATCATCTCCAGCTGCTTTAAACATTTCAGCGGGCAGACTATCTGCACCAGCAGCATTCTTAGACTTCAGTCTCGATATCGCTATCTTGACTTCATCTAGATCGGGGGGACGGTATTCTCTTCTTTCATCGTCCGTTGTGTTGAGTGGAACATTTTGCCTGACAGCGGTATTTGTGTCCTCATCGCCGTTTAACAGTCTGCAGAAATGACTTTTCCATCGAATCGATGAATCCATCGTATCGACTGCGAATCTACTACTAGCTGTCCATTTTCGTCCCGGCAAGCTTCTGTCCGAACTTTATACCCATTCGATAAAAGTTTTACCCTTTGGTAAAACTTTCGAACATCATTCCTGCCATAACACCTCTCCATCTCCTCGATCGCGCGCTTCTCGTGCTCTTTCTTTTTCTTCCTGAGAAGCCGGTTCTCTTCCCTTCGCTTCTGTTCGTAGAGCTCACGAACAGTTATCGTAGTTCGATGTAGCGTTGCCTTGTAGGCGTCTTGCTTTGCTGCATGTGCCTGCCTGCACTCGTTGTCAAACCAGGGGTTTTTCCTAGGTGGTGTTTTAAAACCCAGCACATCAGTAGCGGCTTCTCTGATGGCTTTTTGACAATGTTCCCATTCTTCGTCTATTGTTAGTGCAGTACGGCGACGTAGAACTTCCGTAGAGTTTCAGGGAGACTCGATCGGCAAAGTCGTCCGATCCTTGCAATCTGTTGCGATTGTAGCTTTTCGACGTCAAACCGTGGTTGTCTTCCTCGACTCCGTTGTTCTCTCGATATCCGTGTCCTTACCTTGACTACAACAAGGAAATGGTCCGAGTCGATGTTGGCGCCTCGGAATGTTCGGACATCAAGAATACTGGAGGAGTGTTTGACGTCGATCGCAACGTGATCAATCTGGTAGACTGTTGAATGATCAGGGAACCGACATGACCCTTTATGGATGTTGTGGTGTGGAAACCGCGTGCTAACTTCAGAGAGGTTTCGCCCCGTAACAAAGTCTACCAGCCGGACGTGGTATCGTGCAGGCTGTGTTTACCGATGACTCTAGCAAAGATGTCCTCTTTACCCAGCTTAGCGTTGAAATCTCCTAGAACGATCTTGGTGTCGTAGCTGGGGCATTGATCGTACGTTCTTTCTAGGAGATCATAGAAGTCATCCTTGCTATCGTCATCTTTGTCCTCTGTAGGGGCGTGGGCGCAGATTAGGCTGATGTTGCCGAATTTAGCCTTGATGCAGATTGTTATGAGGCGCTCGCTTATGTACTTAAAGCTTAAGACTTTTTGCCAAGTCTGCCTCGAACAACAAATCCACGTCCAAATAATCGCTGCCTTTGCTCTCTGAACAATCGCCGTAGATAGATATCGCAGTTTTTCATCCTCTTTTTGCCCGGCCCATCCCATCGCACTGCCTGGATTGCGGTAACGTCTGCTTTATAGCAGTCTAGGGCTTCCGCGAGTTCATCGGCTGCACGTGGTCTGTTCAGGGACCTCACATTCCACGTGCAGAACCGAAAGTCATTGTCCTTATTCTGTTTGCTAGGGTCGTCAACAGTAGATCCGTCCATATCCGAAGCAGTTTGTGTTCTCTGAACTCGTCGATTTTTTACGTGATGAGGATGTTAACCCCACCCACAACCTCCAACTGGGAGGACAGGTCCATTCGTTTAGCCCCCGGACAAAGGGGCCAATCATATTCTACAGATTTGTTTTTGCATGTGCGCTAGCAACTTGTGTTCAGCTGCTTTAAAGAGTTCTGCAGACAGTCTATCTGGAGTTATTCGACTTTAGTCTCGATATCGTAATATTGACCTCGTCTTGATCGGTGGGACGGAATTCTCCTCTATCACTGTCCGTTGTGTGGAGTGGAAAAGGGCTTGTTAGCTTGAACTTTTAAACTAAGACCAATTCAGGCTGGCATCGACATAAGCAAAATCTCCTTACATGTTCCAAAGAAAATCACCCCACCCATCTTTTATTAAAATGCTCAACACCTTCAAAGATGAACGAATTCTTCAAGTGGCACTATCTGAATACTGGCATACAAATATGAAGGTAACACCATAAAATGGACGCCGTGGCGTAGTGGGTAAGTGTGTCGACTCCTATGCTCGATTTTTTTCATTTCTCCACCTCTTCCGATTCACTGACAATGCTCAAAGAGTACAACTGTCTAGAAAAAGCTTCTCAATTCCGCCGTTCGGAGTCGGTATTAAACTGTAGGTCTCCTCCACTCATGAGAGAGCAATAGCACGCACAACACGAGTGGTAGCTGAGAAGCTAGGCCCATAAAGTGTTTTGATGACTTCTTATGTCGAGGTAGGAGCCTCTGCTGATCGTTGCAAAACGATCCGCATTTGTGTCGAGAAGAGATTTGTCCGGGGAACTTGGAGCAATTTAAACAAACAAGTTACCCGCACCTCTTAAGTCAATACTTACCGGATGTTTCAAACGTCCAACAAATCAAACACGTCCTTAAAGTTTCAGAACATGCTAGAAGAGTCCAATTCATAAACTAAATCCCCAATGGACCACTTACAACTCACAAGAACGATGACTACACGTGTCCCCTCACACACACACAACCAAACGTCCTTGAACAAGTTTCCTCTCACATCCTTTTTGTTTCAAAACAGTCACAAGCGATATCTCTTAATCTGTAACGTAAACTTTGTTCCGTCATTAATTTTCAATTCACTACCCTCAACTCGTATTTGCCAAGTTAAAGGACTTTCCCATGAATCTGGTCGAATTTTCAATTTTGTTACAAATGCGCCCAAGTCATGCTACTTTCACTGGCTGGTGGTTTCGTTTGCCAAGCACTCAACCACGAATGCCTCCGTCTATTCCGCGGGGATTCCTTTTTCATTTTTGCCAGATCGACTGTGTACACAGCCGAAAACCCATTGCGTCCTCGAAAAGTGTCCAATTTACATGAAATCGCTCGCGGATGTTCGTTGTTCACGCGAACGCGAGTACGCTGGCCATGGACAATTGCTCAATTGTTCGGTCCTGTGTCGTCCAGTTCGTTTTGCTAATTACCGCACGTTTATAATCCCAGCGGTTGTCCCCAGCGTCATGCTTGTGATTGGCATCAATATGACCTTCACGACGATGGTGGTGTCCCGGGGCGGATGGAAATGTTTTCCACTCGAGTGTGGTGCACTCGCGCTTGAGTTGCGCGTACTTTACCGAATCAAATATTTAACAGCGTCCGCCTGGGAGTCCTGCAACACAGGATATTGTTTCGGAAATTCGCTTTTGGACAAATCAAACAGGAGTAATCGCATTGTTGGTGCCGCCTTCTCTCGCGGATGGTGACTCATCAAGCGAAAGGGGGACCGTGAAGAAATTAATTATTAATTAGCATCATTCGCTGATTTAACAGTTAAATGGGGGAACACTTTGGTGTCCACGGTCGCACAGGCGGGTGTGTACACTCAACTGTTGATACAAAGTGCCCGTGGCCATGAGGAGGTGCAAATTGGTGTGATGTTTAATTGGGAAAACGTTAATTTCATTGAAAGAGATGTGTTTGCATGGAGGAACTTCAAAGGAGCTAACTGTGTGGCACAGATGTCCTTTCTGTAACAACCAGCAATCAGATATCCAGCCGCTTTTTGTGGAGCGGAATTGATTTCACAGCAGCCACCATTCAGACATGTGCCGCATTGGGTGGCTGGAAAATGCACAAATGTGCATTCGCCACTCATAGCAGATATCCGTCGGAATTGAAAGTCAAAGAAATACATATCTGATGGGAATCTCTGACATTCGCTGCAGAATAACAGACAGTTGATTTTTGAATGGAAACAACTCCGAGACGAGTTGGCACATCGAACACTGAAATGAAAATGTGTGTAAAGGGTGACCAGATAGCAATGATAGCTTTTTCAATTATCCTGTTTCAGCAGCTGTCAAAGTCACCAATGACATCCGTCTGTCAAAATATTCAGGAAAGTTTGCCATTTTATAATCCATCGTTTCACGTTTGTCGAATTTGCAGAAATTATTAAAAAATATTTTCGAAATTCTGGCTCAGTTGTGAATTTGTAAGGACGCACGGTGATTGTCGTCGGTCTTCAGCATGGCTTCAGTGTGCAGACAATTCGTCACATCGTGGAAACATTTAAGCGTAAGGACACTCGATTGAACCTTAAGCCACCAACGAGACAGAGTTGGGTGCGAAATGAAGAAAACGTAGCCGCCGAGCCTTAGTGGCCGCTGTGGCGAAGAAATGTCGATTCGGCGCCGATCATCTGAGTTGAGCATCGCGAGAGAGTTAACCCGGTGTATTCTGCGGTTGGATTTGATGCTACTTTCATATAAAATTGTGTTGACGCAAGAATTGACGCCAAACGACCATAGACAACGCCGTGCGTTCGCTAATTAATAATAATAATAATGGCGGCGCTACAGTCCGAGGTGGACCTGGGCCTAGCTTCTCAGCAACCACTCGTGTTGTGCGTGCAATTGTTCTCTCACGAAACGAGTGGAGGGGACCTACAATTTAATGCCGACTCCGAACGGCGAGATTGAGAAGCTTTTTCTAGACAGTTATACTCTTTGAGCATTGTCAGTGACTCGAAAGAAAGGCGCTGCAAATGTTGGCCGGAGAGCCAGATTCTTACTAAAAATCACCTTCTCGAACGAGGTTCATTTTTGGCTCAGCGGCCATGTTCTCATCTCATCTCATTTTCAGTGACCCGCATGTTCCACTAAAGTGGTCGCGGGGGCCATGCATGCACGACAGATCTCCAGGCCACTCGATCCTCCGCCATCGACTCTAACTCATCAGGAGCTCTGCCCGCGCACAACCAGGCGAGTGTTTGGACTTGGTCCAACCATCTCATCCTGGGTCTGCCAAGCGCCTACCTGATAGAATCGCGTTCAAGGCACGCCTCGGAGGTCGTGATGATGGGGACATTCGTGCCACGTGACCACAGTACAGCCCTTTCCGTCCGAAGAAGCAGCTGCCTAACATTGAGTTCCTCGCGCACTGCCGTGTTTCTCACCCTATCCCGGCGAGTAATTCCCACAACAGCACGAAGAAATCTCATCTCGGCAGCTTGTATTCGCGATCTTATTCTTTCGGTCGTTACCCAAATTTCATGACCATAGGTGAGAATTGGAACTGCGTTAAAAACCGCAAACTTGGCTTTGACACCAAGCTCGGCCTTCCTGATTATAGATCGACCAAGTTAACAATCAAAATTACCTTTAATCCGACGAATACAATTCACAAGTGTACGATCAAGCATCGATGCATCCACAAAGTTTGACTGTTTCGTGCGGCTTATGGCATGGCGGCATCATAGGACCTTATTTCTTTCGAAATGGGGAAGGAGACACTTTTACCGTCAATAGTCTCAGGTATAAAGCGATGCTTAGTGACCTGCTGTTGGCAAAGATCAACAACATCGATATATCCGAGCTGTGGTTCCAACCAGATGGCGGTACATGACATACAGCGACGAAAAACTTGAAGTTGTGAAGGAGAAATTTGTCGAGTGGGTCATCTCACGGTGAGCGTTCATCAATTGGACGACGCGATCATGCTTCATGACGATCATGCTTCATGACGATCATGCTTCATGACGATCATGCTTTATGACGATAATGAGAAGACGATCATGCTTAACTCGTCGGACGGGACGTTTCTTGTCCTCCAATGGCGCCCAACGTGGGGCCCGAAACCACTCGATTAATTTCCCTGGGGCTACGTCAGGTCCTTAGTCTACGCTAACAAGCCAACCACTTTGGACTAGTTCGAGGCCAATATTTGAGACGCTGTTGTAGGATTAACGTCGTATATATTGGACCTAGTCATTATAAATTTGGACCGACCGCACTGCCAATGAAGCCGATATGGCGGTTTGAGTGGTGTGCTATTTTGTGTTAAATGGCATAAATGTAGCTCCAAAATAAGGCCAGAATTAATTTTATATCTCAGACCCTTTTTGTTTTATTAAAATTTCTTTTCGTATTATTCTTATCTGGTCTTCTTCTTCATCTTAGGGCGCTACAGTCCGAGGTAGACCTGGGCCTCATTCAACATGCCTCTCCAGCCAGTAGGATCTTTCGTCAGCTGTCTCCAGTTTCGCACACCAAGCCGCCCGAGGTCCCCCTTGACTTGTGCGCGCCACCTTGTACGTGGACGTCCTCTGTTGCGTTGTCCCACCGGCCGGAGCTAAGTTGTCCATACGCTCTACATGGCCTAGCCATCTTAGGCGTTGGATCCGTAGATGCCTGGGTAGGCTCATGTCGCTGTACATCCCATACAGTTCGTGGTTGAATCTTCTCCTCCAAATGGCATCAACGCACACAGGGCCAAAGATCGCGCGCAGAACTTTTCTGTCGAAAAGACCAAGAGATTGTTCATCCGCTTGGGATATTGTCCATGCCTCTGCGCCGTACCGCAGGACTGGGATGATCAAGGTCTTGTATAGAGTCAGCTTGGTCTTCCGAGAAACGGCTCTACTACTCAATTGTCTTTTGAGCCAAAAAAACAGCGGTTGGCAAGAGTTATTCCACGTCTGATCTCGGCACTGATGTTGTTTGTACTGCTTACTTATCTGATCACCCTGTATTTATCAGTGTATCTTCAAACTGCGGTATACAAGCTACAAACTCGCGAACATCTCCTTCCCTTATCCAAAGTCTGTTAATTTAAAGTTTTAAAGCTGACCTCAGTCGAGTCGTTGTCCATTCGCATGGATTTTCTTAGCGGAATACTGAAACAAGAGCAACTCACTCAGCATCTTCAAATATTTGCTCAGAAAAATTCCTGAAGTCTTCACGAAGAAGAAGTTCAAGGACTCCTCCACATTCCCCCAGTCTCTGCCTACTTAGACGCCTCACTTCCTGAGCAATGGATAAGCAACATCAATCTTGGACGTGCGATGATAGTGAGCTCTCGGTGTATCATAATTGCCCCTACGTCGACGTCGACGTCGGCGTGCTGTTGCCCGTAATCGACCCCTTTCTCCTCTCATTTTCATCACGATAAATTGTATCACATTTGTATCCCCGGGCAGGAGAAAGCGCCACCGTTGCCGCGAAAGGGGGCTTCAAAAAAGAAACACAAAAACAATTTCGAAACCCTACACCAGCTGGTTCGTGGTTTTTGTTTCCATATAATTGGTTCGATGTTAAATGCCTTTTTCCGCTCATTTTGCTGCGTTCCCTTCTTTTTTTTTGAATTGAATGAAAAGACACACAACAACGAACAGTTTCATTCTTCTGCAGACGCATTATGAAAAGATTAATGGATACCCTTCATGCCGTACAACGGTGGCGGCGCTCCTGCCACAAATCGCATACAAAACAGATTCCGAAGGTGGGCGCGGACGCGGAATGGCAGGATGGAACTGAAAGCACATCTCTCCACTGATTATTATTCCCTTTTAAGGACCCACTCTCACCGTCGAAGTACTCAGCGGTAGTGGCTCTCACGTGTAGGTTGTGCCTTGAGTGGAGGTGCTTGTGGTGGCTGTGGGGTGGAAATGCTCGTATCTGCAGGATATGTATGAATCGAGTGCTGGTGGTGGGGAGACGTGGAAATTATTTCTGTTTCCATTTGCTTCCCCGTTCTTGGAGGACTCTTATTATGAATTCAATTTGTATAGCTTAACTCTGATAATCTCTTCTTCTTTAATTTCGTCTCGATCCACAAGCATTGCCAGGATAAGACGGATGACTAATTAGGAGGAGTGCAGTGGATATGTGAAAAGTGTCTCCCGAATGATGGGATCTTTATTAAGTTTGTCTGAAGGAATTCTCTGAAGAAGCATATTTTGGTTGAATTCGCTTTTAGTTTTAATCAGTTTGGAAGCAAACACCCTGTCAAATCTTAGTTTAGATCTTTCTTGACTGGATCATTCTGAGCAAGTCGTCTGAACGCACATCAGGTGCTAATCAGAACGAGGAGATCAGTAATTGAGACCTGCTTCATTGGCAGACATGTCATTAAATTGGACTCCCTCTCTGACTACTACCACAGTCGCTGGGATGAAGAAAAGAAGGGAAAGCATTGTCTCCCCACATTTCTCTTGTATTGCCGCCACGATACTTCTTAAACTGATCAACATCAGCATCACGTGAGACTCGTATTAACTGCTAAAATATTCAAAAGGGCTAGACAATGTAATTGCTCCGATATGGGGATCCAATTACTTGGAAATAACTGAAGTGCACGGTGTAAGAAGATTATCTGGCACGTACACGAAATTGTCTTAAAATATAAGAAAGTTTCAAATTAAATAAAAGCCAACTATGTTACAATTTTCTGCAGTGCGTTAGCTGATTGCTTGGCAAGTTGACTCATAGTTGTGTGATTGTGGAACTATAGAAAGCTAAAGTTGGTCCTGCTTTCTTCCTTCTTTCTTTAAAATTTCTCTTGGGTGGAGCATTGCTGTTCATTCGATCGATGTGGCGAATAGTCACGAATAGTCGACGGATTCCTTTTTTTCGTTCATTTTTATTAAGACTTAATTTAACCTTAAGGTAGCCCTTAATGACTAACATGCTCGTTCGGGTGAACAAACCCTTAAAGTCCTGTTTGTTTCGTTTTTTATTCACATTTTGGAGCATCGTTGGGCGCCATTTCATGGGATCGAGGAGAACAGGACTGGGTTCGGTTTGTTTGCTGCTAATTTGCATGTTCTTACAAAATTTGTTTCTCCCCGTCTCCCTGTTCACGAATGCACGAGATGTAATTAGGTTTTTGTGCCCGGATGCAGCCACAAGTACACAGAGCCGAACTTGCTCGTTTGCGTTATCGCCTACACGGCGAACACTTTTAGCGAACATTCATTTCGTGTTGTTTCTTAAAGCCGTCAACATGTGTGATAGGCAAGCGCAAGTGGCGAATTCCTCGATAAAATCGTAGATGACTGTTGACATTGTGTTTAATCTGCGATATACACTCGACGACGTTCACAGCAAAAATGAGGTTTGCTCGCGAACATGCCAACGAACACGACAAAATCGAAATTTTTCGCCAACAGCGAACGGCTCGCGAACCAGCCCATACACGATGAAAATGCGGCGAGCACAAGCAAGTTTGGCGTTCGACGAGTTTGTCTATGCGTCAAATGGCATATCCGTAAGTCTGGGGTGAAAAGAAATGCGTAAGGTCATCGAAGCTCCAGTGCGAGTTATAGTAAGGACCACTTCTTTTTAAGCAGAGGATGACCTTGAAAGTGGATGTGGATATCAAGTGGGGGCAAATTCAGCAGTGTATCAAGAGCAGACAAGGAACTAGGGAAGGTGCACTGGGGAAGGCCCCTATGCTGCCAAGACAGACCGTTCTCTGAAACTTAGTGAAAGCAGACGTTACGTAAACGAGGATAGTTTTGAAATCAATCTGACATGACAATAAATCCAAGGAGCATAAATCTCACCTTGGCTCTGTACAAATTTAATGCATCTGCACAAGTTTCCCCTCCCCTGGATCCATTGCAATAAAAATGAATAAATAACTTGACCTTACCTACCGCCAACTGCTGCTCAAATATTTTATTGCTGCCGTACTCGTGCAATATCTCCCGCTGCCAGTGCAGAGTATTCGAATCCGACATCAATAGTTCAAGAATTCCAATTCAACTTGAAAAAAGAATTGAAGTTAGCTTTGCATTTGGCATTTCTTTCCACCGAGTCATGCTCTTTTGGCCTTTCCCTGAGAAGCGGGGTCGAGAAACTTAGCACTCCACTTCCATCCCTTGACTGAGTACCTCTCGGATGTAGAAGAAAAATGTATCTTTATTTAAATATTTATCCTTGTTGTTGTTGTCTTTTTTATTTGGATTTACGGTACTCGCTTGTTCGTTGAGATAAGAAAACTGTTGAGTTTTTTTATGCCAATTCCCAGATATTTAACTTGTGCATGAATAAAATGATTGATGGCATTCACAAATAGAATCGATTGGTTGTTCTCGGAATTGGCTTAAAATTGACATTTGGAACTTGAAAGGATGTCGGATTTAAATAAACTCAATGAGATTTTTTGTCAGGAAAGGTCAACAACATCAAATTTGGCGAGTGTGGAGAAGTGGACTTTCAGCAGTAAATACTTTATATTTCTTCCAATAGACCAATAGGGCTTCCAATAGGGACTTCCGAACTTTGAGAGTTGATAACGGCCATATTGTTGAAGATACATCTGTTTGTCATTTATTCAGTTTGTTTTGTTTGACAGAGCAACGTAAGACGGAGCACCGTAAGACGGAGAAACGCAAGACGGAGCAACGTAGGACGGAGCAACGTAAGACGGAGCAACGTAAGACGGAGCAACGTAAGACGGAGCCACGTAAGACGGAGCAACGTAAGACGGAGCCACGTAAGACGGAGCAACGCCTTCGCAGATCACAACTTGGCAAATTTTGCGACGTGACTTGAGTCTGTACCCAATCGAAATTCAACTGACCAATAAGCTGAAGGTAAACGACCATGGGGCGACCATTAGCGGGCCCTATGAGCCTTATGTGGCCCATTTCCCATGAATGGGTTGGTCGAATTTGGGACGATACCAGTCCACATGAGACCCGAGAGCATCAAATGCATCTTCAAAAAATCACTGTTTAGTGTAAATTTGAGAAGGCGGCGTCATTGGTCCATATTCCTTTAAGAACGACGTTGGTCAGGCCATCAACATCAACGATCGACGATTATCGACCTCTTTTGGCCTAAATTGGATAATTTGGACACCAATGACATGCAGTTTGAACAGAAAAGCACTACGTGCCACACAGCTCACGCCACGTTGGAAATTCTGCGATTCCGATTCGAGGGCATGGTCATCTCTCGTGGAGGTGATATGATTTGGCCACCAAGATCGTGCGATTTGACCCAGTTAGACTTTTCTTTGTAGGGTTTTCTGAAGTCACAGGTCTATGCGAATAAGCCACAAACGTAACCCATGCTATCGATCAAATTCAGCCTGATTTATGCGCCAGAGTCATGGAAAATTTGACTTTTCTAGAGAGACTTTTCCAGAAAAGTCGCGACGGACACTTAGAACTTTTTTCTTCTTAGGGCCCTACAGACCGAGGTGGACCTAGGCCTCATCCAGCATGCCTCTTCAGCCAGCACGATATCTCGCCAGCTGTCTCCAATATCGCACATCAAGCCGGGTGGGGTCCCCCTCGACTTGTGTGCGCCACCTAACTAAGTAACGAACTCAGAACTATCAGCATTCAAAAACAAAAAGAAGCGGACTGAGTAAAAGGTAACGAAAAGACGAAAAAATTCAGTCTTTTGAAAAAAAGGCGACAAGTAATAGCTACAACTTAAAGGTAGTAAAGTCGTTCATCTACCTCAAAGCAAACTTAAACTTCATAAACGACGCCATGACGAAGGTCTGACGGATAACATATCTTGCCAACCGCTGCTGCTTCGGCTTGTAAAAACTTGTGGCAAACATGTTTACACGTAAAACAAAGGTTGTACACCTAACAATGATTGATTAACGTGAGTTAATTATTCTGGACTTTGCGACATGTGGCAATGATTTGCTTTCATTGAAAGGGAAGAATCAATCAATGAAAGGAATTGAGTTTACCTTCAGTAAGTTCATGGGTTTCTCTACGAAAAACCATCGACTTTATTTGTTTTTATTTCAGGCATTCTTTTCTTGTGCAACTGGTTTCAACTTTTCAATAAAACCGTATGCAGTACAATCCAGCTAAGTATCTAGATATTACACTGGATGCCAAGCTAACCTGTAAGGAGAACATTGAGGAGCCCATTAAGAAGGCGTTTGTAAGCACATGGGGTCTTAGACCAAGTGTGGTATACTGGCTGTACATAGCGGTACTAAGACCGAGCTTAAATTACGGATCAACAGTCTGGTGGTAAGCACTGGAGTAGAAATACAATTAAAATCGCTTACAACGACATATCGCTTGCTAAGGCCGATTTTCAGTTAAAATATTGGTTATTACGACTAAAATCGACGCCGTTGGTTGTTGCTGGTGCAACTGCATTTTTTTCTAAAACGGTAAACTGATCTGACGTATGAGATACACACCATCTTCGTAAGAATGATTTTAAAAAATCGCCTTACAGTGCGTCGCCTTGTCTAAACCTTTTTTGACATCAAAGGTCTTGACGAAGTCTTAACCGACCTTGATGGAGCAATAGCCATTCCCCACCGTCATCCTTCAAAGACGAACGAGTTAAGGGATGTTAAGATTAGACAATACGCTGTATAACTTGTCTGCCTAAATACGTGGCCTTAAAATCGATAAACAGATGGTGGATATCGACTTGAAACTCCTGTGTGTTTTCTAAGGTCTGTCGCAATATGAATATATGGTCGATGGTAGACTTCGCTGGCCCGAACCTGCACTGATATTGACCAATCTGACAGTTTACGTAGGGTTTCAGGTGCTTACATAAGACCGCAGATCTAATATCCGATATTTAGGAGACTGATCCCTTTGTTGTTGGCAAAATTTAGAGGGTTAATTATTTGCTATCTTCGAGTTATCGGTTGCAGCTACATATCCAAATTCGTCAGTCCCTCGGACGTCGTTATAACCGATTTTGACTGTACTTCTAAGCTTGACGAAGGTCCAAAGATTGGCCTGCCAAGGAGTCTCGGGTGCTCTAAGGACAACACCGACAGCAGGGCTCGAGAAACTACTGCATCCTACCCCTCTCGACATTTTCTGCAGTAGCAGAGCCGCTTCAACCACAATGAGAATCTCGGAAGTGAAGAGGTGGCTGGAGAGATCATACGGGCACGCGTAATTCCTATAAAAATGGATAGCAACATAGAGACGTCGGACTGCCTGCCACCAACGCTGACCACTACAAGGAAGTACTCTTCTCGAATTCCAGATAGGAGAGGTTGGAGCTGGAGCTGGCTGGCGAGCAGATCTTTTTATACACTGATGGGATAAAAGAAGATACGGAAATAGAGTCAGGGGTCTTCTGCAAGCTTTTAGAAAGATCCCAGAACCTAAGGAACAAATGTAGCGTTTTCCAAGCGAAGGTGACAGCAATAAATGAGGCGGCACTCACGCCAAATGAACTTAATTTGACGGGAAATGCCAGAGAAGGTAGTGCCAGAGATTTGTCCAGTTCTGACCTTTCCTTTGAAAACACGGCCGCCCTCTCGTTTCCTTGGTCTCCTGTGAGTTCCGGTATCCAACTGAGTGTCACCGTGCTGGCACTGGAGATTTCGTTGACAATTTTTCTACATTGCTTGACTATTTTCGACGCTATAGCTCTTATTGCCGCTTGGCTGTCGGAAAAATTTTTTTTTTCAGAGGATTTTTAAAACAATTTTAGAGCACTCAGACTCAAAACTGAGTCCATTGTACTGCCAGGTAGCAACTTACTCCAGTGCCGTTAATTTGATCCCAACTGCTAATGGTGGCTGGACCAGATTCGGTTTCACTGGGATTCGAACCTTGGATCCTTCTAACTTGGGGCAAACGCTTAGCCAACTGCGCTATTCAGTCGCTTAACGTTGATGATACTGCCGTCTTTGCTTCTGGTATTTATTTTTATGAAGATTTCTGAATGATGGATGAGCAGTGCGGCCTTTGTTCCGGTAGAACTTTGTTCCGGCGCCATCCAGTCATGTATGTCCTACACTTACTCCGTCATAACAGAACTTTCGCCCAAATTTTTAAAGTCAACGAACTCATTAGTCATCCGTCGAAGCCCGAGTCACAGTTTAAATGAACTTGGCATGTATTTCAAATGCTTCACAAAACACATCAACAAACAGCACCCGAGACTGTAAATCAACATTTTCATGACTCAAAAACGAGACGGTCAGTCAACATGAGCATCGTTGTGTAAGACTAAACAAACATTTTTCAAAGGCCGCAGGCAATTAGTTGTTAGTCCGGATACAACAAACGAGACACAGTCCAACTTCCGAGAGCAGCTGCCACTTAAACACCAAATACACAAACGATTTCACATTTTTATTCTGAATTTGTTCTTAAACTGCAACCAATTCAAAGAGACAGACGTTCTGATGACATAGATTACCCAAACCCATTTCAATTTAAAAATAAACCCATCTCATCTTTCTTCCTCATCGATTCCTCCAGAAACACCACTGATTTCCAAAACATCCTTCACCACAGGCATCTTACAAGGGACTCCTTCAGATACTAATCGGTGCCCATCTTGTCTGCCAAATAAGTTTTCAAATCATAAACTTATCCAATTTTTCGAAATTTACGGTCGTGTTTATCCGCGTTCAGGTTCAATGAACCAGCGACATGGAGTTTAATGCCTCTTCAACTTTACAAGAGTCCCAACGAATGGTAATGTCACTCAGACACGAAGAGCATAACTTCCCAAATGTATGAATAAGCTTTATCCCATGCTGTTGGCACAAATGTTTGGTGTGTTCGGTTCGGTTATCTCAAACCACATGCACGATGCGGGGTGGAAACATAAACACGGATTTGCGAAAACATCTCATTCATTTTATCCTCTTTACGAGGCACTTCCGAGTTTGATGTGTTCGGTGTGAGTTCTCTCAACGACTTGAAATGGATTTGCACCTTTTATTCTTGTGCGTAGGGACTTTAATTATTCGGGGAGCCGACACAGGTGTTCGGTGCGAGTGGATGAGTGGACTCATTTGCGGTTGGGAAGATTGTGGGAAAGTGTTCCATGATCCGCATTGCAAATCCCGGAGTTCCGGTGTTCTTTTTGGGGCAACCTGAACGCTTTTTTCGGTCTTCTTTTATCGTATGTGTTTTGGATGGGCTTTTTTTTCGGAGGATTTTTGAAACACTACTGGAGTACTCAGACTCAAAACTGGTCCATTGTACTACCAGGTAGCAACCTACTCCAGTGCCGATAATTTGATCCCAACGGCAAATGGTGATTGGATCAGATTCGATTTCACTGGGATTTGAACCTGGGACCCCTCGTACTTGGGGCAGGCACTTAACCAACTGCGACCTCCAGTCGTATCCACTTCCAAGATAGTTCGTAGTCTAAATTCGCTCAGACTTGTCTGGTCAGGAAATGAGATCGCCGATGAACTTGCTAGGCAAGGATTAGAGGAGGTACTTTCAGGACCAAAACCTACGCTGGGAGTACCTGCATCTTTCGTTAGGGCTTCCATCGATGATTGGACCTCTCGAGAGCACGACCGGAAGTGGTATGACTCCCCAGACCAAGTGCATGCTCCCTAACGTCTATAAGAAATCCTTGGCATTCTGGATAACTCTTGACAAAAAAGACTTACCGGCGTACTAATGGACCACTACGTTGTCGCCAAACACCTAAATGTGGCTGACCTAAGCAAACAGACTCTCTGCGACCCCTTTGGAGAAGACGACGACACTGCAGAGCACTTCTTCTGCTACTGTCTCGCCTTTGCTCGGATCAGATGGTAGTTATCTGATGCTGACAAGGTTAGAGCTGATGCTGTAGGCTCCTCATCACAGAAGCACCCGCTGGTGTTCCTCCGGAAGTCCATGCAATTCCAGCAAAAATAGGTTGCTGTCTGGTAGTACAATGGACTGAGTCTGAGTGCTCCAGGGAAGTCCGACGTCCGACTAAAAAAAATCGTTGTTTTGTCGACTCGTCAATCGATTGAAACGCCATCTATGTCAGCTCTTAAGAGTTTGTGCTCGCTTCTAATTGCTTACTTTGTACACCTCCCTAAGACTTAAGGAATACATCCTTTGTTCCCCGAGTGATTAAAGGTGCATCAGGAAAGAGAAAAGATCCGATGTAGCCTTCAGGCTCCCAAAACTTCCGTTCAAGGATAAACCAAAAACTCGTGAACATTGTTTTCAAAGCAGCACCTGTCCCGCTTTGTGGTTGTGGAAGTATTGTAAACATCACAAGCGGGAGTTCCCATCGTCTTTGCATTAAGGGATGCAAAAGTTTCTCATCCTCGAGCATCCCCTTGAAAATAAAAGAATGAACATTTTATTCAGTTAAGTGCCTACATGAGAGAATGTATGCCAGTGTATTTAGCTTAAAACTTAAGTACAAGATACAAGATAAAATGATATTTAATTCACTAATTGTCCTTTGCATCCGATTTGAGGCATCTAACCATGCCCGCAATCCCGTAGAGTGCCGACACGAGTACAAAGTATCCACCGAAAGTAAGGAACTGTCCACGGGGACCCAAGCTGAATCCGCTCTCGGTTACCACGATGACTGTGAAAATGGATTGCATTCCCAGTGCAACGAGCGTGTTAATTCCGAAAATTAAACCAAAGCTGTCCTCGACGATGTTTTCAGCAACAATTGCACTGCAAAAAGAAAAAGGAAGCGATTATCACATTTTATTGGATTAATTTGAAAGGGAAGTGTTAGTGCGAGTGTGTGGGGAGGATGTGTGTGTGATGCTAAGGGTCATTGCTACCGAAAGAAATGCTTTGTTCGGTAGGGAGAGGTGAGCCATGCGCTCGGTATTTGGATCAAAGGGCATTGTTAGTTCAATCTTTTGTCAATTGGCGTCCAATTTGTGGCACAGTGTGTGCTTGGAAAATGCATTTTCATTCAATTCAATTTGTTCTCCTTCGAAAACGTGCATGTCTGGACTATACCGGGTCCGTTTGGCTCTGTCGAATGTGACTGTGAATGGGTTCGTTTTATGAACAATAACTTCTGGTTTGTGACTAAGGATGCATCCTTTCCTTTCACTGAAGGGACTGAATGATTTTTTCTGGAGATAGTCAAGGTTTTGTGTCGCTGTGTGTTGGGCAAGTGGATCTCTTTTGACTTGAATCTTAAATTTTGTGCTGGAGGAAGACCTTAGCATTTGTTTTCGTTTGCTTTAGGCAGGCGTCAGATTCTTTTGTACTCATTTTCTATGAAATTCGACTGAGGGATCGTCTTGAGTATAGTCGCTTCATGCACCATGCGCTTTGAAAGGAATTTTGTTGGCTCGTTTTAAAATCTTTTGGATAAGGTTTGTTTGTAGAATACAGACAACTGTCAGTATGACGTTGACTTAAAAATGTGAACTGGGCAAACGCTGAATCTTTTGGACTTCTTACTACGAACATAGTTTAGGCTGTGTACCCCCTTGTACAGTGCTTGGTTCACTTCTAGTTCAAGTTGCACATAGGAAGTTGGTTGACGTTAGCCTTCACTTGTGTGCTCCACATTTTTCGTGGACTCCACCTGAATTCTCTTATAGGTTTGGAGTCCAAGATTCTGTACTTCTGGGAACCCAAAAGAGGAGACGCATACAGAAGAAACGTAGGTTCCTTGTGGTGACACATGAATCTTGAATGGAAACCATTCGAAGTTTCCGATAAAAGGGAGTAAACATCAAATGATTACCTCATTGCGTTCGCAGCTCTAATACTAGAAACCACTTAATTGCGCAGTGACCGATAAGCATCTTGAAACTCTTCAAGGCGATACCTTTTCCAGTTACGGAAAGCAGTATTTCGTTCTTGAGAAGAAGGATGTCAGAGGTTAGCCAGGGAGGTGTAAGTAGGGATGCAAACGATACATCGATTTTTGCCAAACATCGATCAAACTAGCGCCTGTTCACCAAGGGAATGCGGCTGGGAGCGGTTGTCGGTCTTGGAGTAAGCGAATCGCTATATATGTGCATGAAGGGCCCGCTCGGGAACCCGTAGCATCCTCCAACGTCACTTTGGGTTTTTCGTTGGCCCGATAAACCACAAAGTAAAAATCTAATCATCAACGAAACGGAAGACAGGGAACGTTTTTGGGTTGAAACTGCCAAGACTAGTATATTTTGTTGTTTAGGTACGTTGTAAAAATAGCCACCAATTTGTGTGATGGAGAAGATAAATAAATCATCGGAAAACCATCGATGTATCGTTGTTAATACCGATGTTTTTTAACATCGATTTTTGTCGTGGAACCATCGATGTTCCATGATTTCAAACATCGATGTTTTTTAGAACGATGTTGCATCCCTAGGTGAGAGGGGATTAGTTTTCATTGTTACTAAAGGTACATGTTTCTCGTAGAGTAGCAATATTTGTTGTTGCAGAAAATCTACTTGTTCATCAATTGAGTGCATATAATAAATGCGGTCCCAACATATTTGATTGAGATCAGAAACTAGATCATTATATTTCATATTTTTGAAGTTTCTAAACTGATAGACTGGTTAGACATAGGCAACATTAAAGTTAACCGTTAGATAAACAAGGTCATACTTGCTTTATCCAAAAAGTTGCAGTTAAAATCATCAAGCACAATATTAGATGAAGTACACGTCAGTTCTTTCAAAATCTCAAACAGCGGCATATAGCAAAGGTGCTTCTGTGGCCTGTATATAGCACCAAGAATGAGCTTTTCGGTATTGTATACTATTTCAATTCAAATGTACTCGATGGGACACACAGAAGAGGATTGGTGGACTATTTTTCACTTTAGGGGCTCACGCACCTCCTGTGCGGCCAATTCTGTCTGCTCTATAAGTCCTGTAGCCATGAAGATTACATAGTTGGTCGCTCAGTTCAGGCGAGGGTCAGGTTTCAGACACACAGATTACGTCAATTCGGGACTTCTGAAAAAGATACTTAAATTCTTCAATCTTAGGAATAAGACTCTGTGCAATTATATGCCAAATATGCAAACCATCACTCTGCGATCTTAACACCCTAATCATTTCAAACAGATTATCACGTCTAGCAATGGAATCTCTGCTGGTCGAGGTCATCGATTTGAATCTTGCAAAAAACATCAAAACATTTTTTTCACGGCTCCATCTCTTTCGAGTCACTGACAATGCTCAAAGAGTATAACTGTCTAGAAAAAGCTTCTCAATCTCGCCGTTCGGAGTCGGCATTAAACTGTAGGTCCCCTCCACTCGTGAGAGAACAATAGCACGCACAACACGAGTGGTTCCTGAGAAGTTAAGCCCAGGTTAACCTCGGACTTTAGCGCCGCCATTATTATTATTATTATAACATTGTGATGACTCTTTTCCGAGATTAGTGTCTGATTTCTTTATTGATCCACTGTTGGTTCATTATTTCTTTAACTATTTCATTTGCGATTCTTCTGTTAGTCGAAAGTGGACTCGGTTTGTTTCGGTGATAAATGCTTATATTGTTTGTTCGCGTATGATGGTACACATTTAGAGACAAAAACCGCTGCATCTAAATGCTTATGTTTAACCACAATTACCGCATCATCAGGGTATACGTAGGCAGTTATTTTATTTTTAACAACCGCAGTAGATAACGCCCACCATTGACCGAAACGTTGTTCCCAACCTCATTTTGGAAGAAAAATGGTCCAATGTTGCCACCACTTCACAATCCGCACCAAACTGTCACTCTCTTCGGATGCATTGGCTTCTCGACAATAACGTGCGGGTTTTCCGAGCCCCAGATGCGGCAATTTTGTTTGTTATCTTAGCCGCCGAGGTGAAAATGGGCCTCGCCTCGTCAGAAAAGATGATTTTTCGTCGAAAATCCTTGTCCAATTCAAGCTGCTCTAAGGCGCAAACTGCAAATAAAAACTAATGAAGCGGATGGTCGCGCGTGTTACGTCAGTACACTCACCCCAAAATGCAAACTCTCGAATTAGTCAGCTCGATACGTTAATTGCCTTCGTTGCTGCATCAGCACAACGCGCCATCAATTGCTGAGTTAATTGGACCTTGTAAGCGAAGAATCCGAGATCTTTGTGCAGAATTCTCCTCAGTCTAGTGCGTGAAATGTTGAGCTGTTGAGATCGATGGGGAGCTGATGTTCGTGAGTTGATTGTCACATTCTGGGCCACTGTAGCCACATTCTCATCTGTGCGCACCGTACGACGACGCCGACCATGAGCATTGTCCACTGGCATACCAGTTTTTTTTTTTTTTTGGATTCGTCCAAGAATGTGGCAAAATTCTAAAGATACTGATAGCCCGGACTACCAGCATGCACGATTCGCAAACCCGAGTACACTTCAACCACTCTCCCCGCGGAATTGTTGTTAGGTATTACTTCGCGGGGCTGGTTAGCATATCACACTGTGTGCTCCACATTGTCCAATTCGGATTTCCTTACGTTCTGAGCGCTCGTTATAAACGAGCAAATCTCCAGCCATTTGTCAGCTGAATCTAACATATGCCTAACTAGGAGTTCGGGAGTTGGTAAATTTGTTCTCCTCGCGGCAAAACGTCTGGCATACCAGTCTCACGAACTTTTTGCACAAACTTGCGTACGGCAGTCGCGGTGTGGGTGCTTCATATCGGCCAAAATTTCTTTTCGAAAATCGGACTGTTTGGGCTGAACATCACTCACTTTGGAAATAAGTTTTCAATATTTCTCATCATTGTTCAAGCGTAGAATGACTTATTTCGTTTTGCGGACTTATGATACTGACTTTCTGTCAAAATTTCGAGGGAGAAGCAGCTGTCAGTGTCAAAATAACCTATGATTTAAAAAAGCACCACTAGATGGCCCACCCTGTATTGATTTGAAAGTCCTCCTCTTTGGAGATGCAAAAAAGAATAAAGACATCCTCGTCAGAGCCGATATGAAAGGGTCTTAAATTAATTTTGAAAAATTCAAAATTCAAAAGCTGCTTATTCAACCAAAGCGCCGACGAAATATGAATTACATCGAGAACAAAGTTCTTACAAGGTCTCGTGTGTCTCTAAAGGAAATATTTCATAAATAATCTCACGAGATGTGGTCTTGAAGGATAACATGGGAGATAAGTTTGAAAATTCACTTTCGGTATCTTATCAAATAGGCATGCAGGCATACATACATACATCCTCTATACTCTGCACACACGTATACATACCTTGCTATCGTTACAACGAAAAAGTACACAATGTAGAAGAGGATGTGCACAGCGTATGCCAGCCAAACGGTGCTCGCTGTTGCTGCCAGAATGAGGAATCCACCTTCGAATAGTGTACAAATTGCCAGGATACCCAGATGCCATCTCTGATAGCGGTGACTGTTGAAGAATCCAGCGGCAAGAGCTCCAGCAGCGCCCAGAAGAGTGGCAATCGCATCCACACCGCCATTGTAGAAGCTTTCGTTGTTGTCATCGATTTCCTTCCAAAGGAACTGCACGTACGACACCACCTATATGAGGACACAAGCACAGATACAAACATACTATTTACTCTGCCTGTGTGTGTGTGTGTGTGAATGTGATAAGTTTATGTTCGTGTAAGGTAACGTGACAAAAGGAACTCGAAACTATTAGTTATCAAAGCAAGAACGTCGAAGAAAAGAAACTGAAACTGATCGAAGGACGGCGCGGGGATGGTGACAGGGTGGCAGGGTGCTCCCCCTGATATTTTCAGATAAATTATTATTCCCACACAGCCAGTCCCCAGTGTTTGCGGTGTTGCCTTGGGAGTGATCCCCCCATTTCGGATGACGATGAGAGATGGGATTTTTTCCCTCTTTCCTCGAGAGTGTGACTGATGGGAGACATAAAATCTTCTGCTACATGAAATCAGAATCGTGATTTGTGTATTCCATTCTGTTGTTGGCTCTGACGCGGATTCATATCCGTATCGTCGGTTGATTTCATTTCCCTTTCATCTGCGGCGCTCTAATAAGTGTGTACGCCGCCACCGCCGCCGCCGCTGGCTGGTGTGGCACGCTCACGCAGTCGTTGAAAGGGCAATTGCCTGTGATACACTAGTGGAATTTTAAACAGATACCATTGAATGTCCTTTTTGCGATTGCTTTCGATTTGTCGTTATGTGAGTGGAGCTGGGGGTAAACTTCTCTTTGTTCTGGAGTTTATCACGGAAAGGATAATAGTGGAGGGGAGAAGGGTCTTGTATTCATAACACACTGGCACTGGGCGAGTGTGGGTGTGGGTGTGGGTGCGGGCGTGGGTAGATTAAGTGATGGCTATCAGGGGATGCCAGTCTCATCGAATGCTTTTATTAGTCTTACTTTATAGTGACATATCAGTGTTTGGGCTCAGCTCAATGGGCACTCAAGCAGCTAATGTGAGATGTAGGGAGCGATTCCTGGGGAGGAATGGGGAAACGAAATTTGGTTAGCAAAGGATTTCAAGTGGAAACTACAAAGTGGACTTATCGTAGTCGGTCAACTCAGTTTGGGGGGATGTTGTCCTTTGTAAACGCATAATTTCTTGGGATTAGAAGAATTGATTACACTTTGGGTGTGGAGGATTGTACATATGTATGTGTGCATATGCCTACATGAGTGACAGAAAGACTGTGTCAAGCAATAAATGTGTGGGTGTTACTTTTCTTCCTGCGTGTCCTTAAGAGATAGTCATTTTGTGTGTGAAATAGTTGCTGTTATTGGGATCTGTTTCAGTCGTTTATATTTGATTATTCGATAGGGCAGCAATTTTATTTGAGAAGATGATTTTTTGGTTTTCCGTGATGCTTTAGTGTAGGACAAGTCTGGTTAGTACAGTCAAAATCGGTTATAACGACCTTCAAGGGACTGACAAATTTGGTTCTTATAAGCGATAGGTCGCTGTAAACGATAACTCGAAGATAGCAGGTAAATAACGGAGACCGTCTAAACAACAGAGGGATCGGTCTCCTAAATATCGCAAAGATCTGATCTTTTCTGCCGTAAGCGCCTGAAGTCCTACGTGAACAGTCAGATTTCTCAACATTAGTGCAGGTTCAGGCCAACGAAGTCTACCATCAACCAGATATTCACATTGCGACAGACATTGAAAAAGACACAGCACAGGAGCTTCAAGTCGATACCGTTTATCGAATTTAAGCCCGCGTATGACAGTATTTAGGGCGACAAGTTACACAGCGCAATGTCTAATCTTAGCATCCGTGCAAAACTCATTCGTTTTTGTAGGATTACGGTGGTGAACGGCCGTTGCTTCATCAAGGTCGGTTATGACCTTTGATGTCAAAAAGGGTTAAGACAAGGCGACGCAATGTAAGCCGAACTCAAACGCGAACACCAGAGACACGATTTTCAACAATAATATCAACCAATAATAAACGCAAAACAAAAAGAATAACATGTCAACAAACGGTAAGCTGTAACATATCCAAAATTCGATGTACACAGATATATCGCATCTACAGATAAACAGATTACCGTTTTAGAAAAAAATGCGGTCGCACCAACAGCTGCGTCGATTTTAGTCGTTATAACCAATATTTTATCTAAAAAAATTGAAACCTCGGCCTTTGTAAGCGATATGTCGTTGTAAGCGATTTTGACTGTATTTAAGACATCCTTAACAAATGTTTGTCTTAAGTAACGTCTGAGTGCAGTTTCAAGAGTTTTGAGCCTGACCTAGAAATTATTATTTTTTCGCTCAAATTTAGTCCTCTTTTCGACCACATTCGGAGTCACCCTTCCCAAAGCAGCTCCAAACTTCTAAATTCTTTCTTCCTCTTGTGGCGCCACAGTCCGTGGTGGATCTGGGCCTCTACCAAAAAACCTCTTTAGCACAATTGTTTGCTACTTGTAGCTAATTGTGCACGCCAAGTTGGCTAAGCCACTTTAGAAGAGGATGTCCACTGGTTCGTTGCCCCACTGTTTCAGAGTCGAAGATTCTCCGGTGTGGCGCCAAGTTGTCCATGTACTTGATATGGCCTACTCATCTTAGGCGTTGGATTCATAGACGCCTGGCTAGACTCATGTCACTGTACAGCCCGTACAGTTCGTGATTGAATCTTCTTCGCCAGTTGTCATCAACACAAACACATGTGTCCACTTACAGTCACGTTTTTCAATTTTACTGCACGCATGGAAAAGAATCTGATCTGGGCAAAGGAAGGACGAAAGGGTTGCACAACACTCCGAAATAGGAGGCACTATATGACAACGCTGCGTTTACTGTAAGGACACAGAAGAAAATGAACGATAATGAACGTATTCTGGACGGCGCAGTTGATTAAGTGCCTGCCCCAAGTTCGAGGGGTCCCAGGTTCGAATCCCAGTTAAATCTGGTCCAGTCACCATTTGCCGTAGGTATCAAATTAAGAGCACTGGAGTCGGTTGCTACCTGGCAGTACAATGGACCAGTTTTGAGTCTGAGTGCTACAGTGTAGAGTTTCAAAAATCTTCGCAAAAAAAAAATAAACGTTTTTTGGAGCGTTGTGAGGTGAACGATCAGATTATCAAAGAGTTTCAGGCTTACCAATCCACCGGCACCACCAAGCATAGATAAAGAGAGATAAAGAGAGCCATACGTCAGCTGAAACAAAACACAGTCACAGGAGCAGAGGAGATACCAACGGGGTGTACGTATGAGAACACAAAGACTAGCTTAGAGGCATGAGAAAGTTCAATGTTTAGAAATTATAAGGGCTTAGCAAGTTTGTTTATCTCCTAAAAGATATAATAATAATAATAATAGCGGCGCTACAGTCCGAGGGCCTAGCTTCTCAGCAAACACTCGTGTTGTGCGTGCTATTGCTTTCTCCCGAGTGGAGGGAACCCACAGTTTAATGCCGACTCCGAACGGCGAAATTGAGAACCTTTTTCTAGACAGTTATACTTTTTGATTATTGCCAGTGACTCGTAAGAGGCGGAGCCGTTTTTTTTTGAAAAATTGTTGCTTGTGCTGGGATTTGAACCTAGACAATGAAAGTCAAGTGCGTATGGGTCGACGCACGAACCCATACGGTTACGTCTTCAAGACTTCAAGAGCAGATGATCCCATACTTTAAAGCCAATCTTCACACAAAGTTACATCATCCCAGACAAATCCGAAATTGTTCAGATTTTCATTTTTATGGAAAAATTTGTGGAACATAAAATTCCAACATACCACTTATTTATAGACTTCAAGGTCGTATATGAAAGCTTAATAATGTCATTAGCATTCGGCATTCCAAATGATTTGACACGACCTTGTTTATCAACCACGACTAAAGTAACAAGCCAAGTGAAAAAGACGGATTGGTATCAATCAAAAGAGATTAATATTTTTTATAGATTTCGACAAGATGACCTCCATTTCCTGTGAATTTCGCATAAAAATCAAGTAAAATAACATATCTGGCCAAGCTTTTGGTCTGCCTGATTACCATCCGAACGACTCTGATCGATTTGTCCGACAGTGAAGCAGCCCTATTCATT
The DNA here is from genome assembly GCA_930367185.1 of Myathropa florea. Taxonomy (NCBI): domain Eukaryota; kingdom Metazoa; phylum Arthropoda; class Insecta; order Diptera; family Syrphidae; genus Myathropa; species Myathropa florea. The sequence goes on from OV884003.1 coordinate 21,089,677, forward strand.
CTGTATAAATCTGATTTTATTTTCAATCAACAAGATTCTCAAGTTATTTTCACGTTTCCTGCTTGATTTGATATCAAGTCCGTTTGAATTCTCCCATATGATCACATTAAAGAAAAAAATGCTGCGGGAATTTATGTCGCAAAAAGCGTCACAGAAAACTAAAAAAAGGAGATCCATAGAAAACTCCTTGAAATTCCTTACAAATGGATGTGAAATTGGTAATTCGATTCCTCCCCCAGAAAAAGGACTGCAATAAAAGCTTCATATGTTCAGGAGTTTAGTTTCGAAGTTAAGAAACTCAGTTTTCTTTAAGTTTAAAAATGGTTTACGCTTCTTGCAGTTCCTTTTCTTCATCTTTCACATCCATTTTTGTGCTCGTAAATCAAGTACGAGTACATCTTACCAAGGACAGCCAAGAGTGGTTTTTATTGCTGTTCCAATTAATAAAAGTTCTGTCCATAGAGGAAAATATGTTACAAAAATAACACCACCCTGTGAAAGGCGTGGGAGAAGAAGGTTATCTCTTAATCCTGACATGCCGTTCGATTATATCGGACATAAATGTCCGAAAATATTTGTGTTTGTATAAGTTGAGCGTATTTTGATTTTTTATTGCTTGCGTGGAACTTGAAAGTTCAGCACCTCGGTTACTAGCAATCGCCTATCTCTTGGTTGACCTCTTGATATTCTCCAGTCAGACGAAACCGACTCATTGGCGCCTTGGTCCTACGAGGAGGCCCTATCTCTCAACTTGTTTGATTCAACTTTGTTGCGGGAATACTTACGGCATATGAATGTTTGGTTAAAGAATGATGAAGGAATTTAATCAGTCTTTCTATCTATGGGCATAAAATAGTTGGTTCAAAAGGATCAATTTTGAGAAGCTTTTCTTGACATATTTTTTTCTTGGAGATTATCATTGGTTCTGGAGAAGTGGTACAGTGAATAGAACTTCAGGTGTCATCGGACCTCCCAACGGCAGCCACAGATTTTAAAAAATGAGGAGGATTAAAAGTGCCGATAGACAGACATCGAAGTGAATCCGTACCAGATATACGGTACGGAACCACAAAAATGTATTAAAACGCCATTCAATTAGTTGGTCTGGGAAACAAATTCGTCGCATTACTTTTGTAATTAAAATCTCACTTATTTTCTAATAGTTTTCTGTGGTTTTGGATTGAAATACTGGTTTAAATGGCCTTTACGGACTATTTTATTTACGTTATGAAGTCAGCTTAATGCCATCGACATGGTTTTGCAGAGATCGAAATAAGTGATGGTTATATGGTATGGTACGTAGGAAGGTCATAGAGCCCCTTAGGGGAGATGTCCATCAAGAAGAGGATCCCCTTATCTTCTTTGGAAACTAATTTGGACCTTCCGTTGAATCGAAATAGACTTTTTATGGGTAACTCTTAGAGGGCGGAGAGATTGTTGAAGAGGAAGGCTAATATTAGGCGTTTGTATAACGCGTAAGCGAGGAGGAGGTGTAGAATATTTCCCACTTCATCCTAAGCATCTGCTTATGACAGACGTCCGTAAGGGAAATGATCTATGATAATACATGCCATGAATGGAGAGATAGCAAGCTGTTGGATCAATGTGGACCCAGATTCGGTAAGATTACTCTGGAGGTGCGATATACAGTCAGGAACATCCAGTTTCATATGATTGCAATTTTAAATGATAAACTTGATTTAAATGAAAGCCTCGGAAGTCAAAAAAATTTGAATATTTTTTAATTACTTCTTGAAATATTTAGATACTAAATTAAAAAAAAAAAATAAAAAAAATGCATTACAACAATAAAATAAAAAAAAATAAGATAGAAGGAATAAAAATTAAAAACATTAAATTTCATTGGACATAATTGGCTTTTGGTCCCTGTTTGGTTATTCGAACTAATTTGTTTGTCCAGATACTAGCAAAGGCTTATGCATGGGGTGAATGTCCTGGTAAAAAGTGTTTTCTGTCCCTAATTTTTAAGCACTCATTTTTTTTTAATTTGCCAAATACATTTCTTTGTTTATATTTCCATCAATAAATTCCAAATTTTCAACTCCTTCATGGCTCATGGAACCCCATACTATCATTGACTGACCACCATGCTTAGTACCCTTATGAAACTGAACGTTCCTGACTGTACATAAAATTCATCTGCCTTTCGGAGCAAAAGCTTACAATATTTGAATATCTCGCTTACCAACTTCGGAGCAACGTGGTGGAACAATGCAACCACACGTGGCAGGTGGCATACCCAAGTGGAGAAGGACCCGATTTGGCGTGCGCTATTGGCGACAGCTAGCGAAAGATCGTTCTAGCTGGAGCGGTTTGTTGGTTGAGGGCGAGGTCTATGCCGGACTGTAGCATCATAAGAAGATGAAGAAGAAGAACTCTGACCACCATAACTAAGCTAAAAATTTACACACTTTCGTTGCAAAATTTACTTAAGGATCATAATAAGTAACCGACTACTTTAAGCTCAATTTATCGTATTGGTCTTGGGCTCAAAGAGACGTGAAAAAGGAATATCTTAGTGCACCATAATCTTCTGCAGCATTCGACATGTATTTATAGGTAATCAAAGTCTTTTGCATGCCTGGACGCTTTTTACGTACACTTCGTCATGTGCTACTGCAATAAAACCAATATCCAGTCCAGCAATATATTCGCACTGAAATTCGGGCATAAGGATGAATTGCAGCAATGACTGTAAACAATTGGGTTTGATCTGTAATCTGTCATCTGCTGGTTATGATTTTTCCAACCTACATCATGTCTTCCTTAGTGCATGTGGAATGACTGAAGAAAGATATCAAAGAACAATAATTTTATTTACAGTATCACCCTCATTCAATTCATAGCAGAATTCCTAGGGTTCTTGTGCTTGGAGCGTTGGTTTCACATAAATTCTCTAATCGTTGATGCAAATGGAGACGTATGGTAAAGATTAGTTAGATTCAACTCTTTTTTTACTGCTCGTTGGACAGACCTTATGTAGGATATTCCCCCATCATTTGGGATTCCCCATACGAGACTTAAGAACTTAGATTCGAAACAGTTTAAAAGAATTTCACGAGATACCACGTTTGAGCAGCTTCCTAGTTGTAACGAAAGCTGTAAAATGACTGTCCTGCAAACCCTAACATTCAGGCGGAAGGGAGCTTCAGTCATGTTTATCCACGACGTAGTTAATTATGAGTATATATGGTACTTAAAGATCTCTTGGGGTGAGAAATTTACAACACGAAAGAAGGCACAGAACAAATTATGGCTGCAATGAATCACTTACAAGATGTAGAAAATGTTGAGTATCTTGTAGTAGGATCTCTGGGATTTTATTCGATGTACCAATGTCTGGCGTATGTCACTCTGGTAAATTTAATTTTAGAGGCCAAACTTTCAGCTAATGACTGTTCACAAATTTTCGACGCTGACTGTATGTACGCACATTTGAAAGCCTAGTTCAATGTTGGTTTCGAGGGCGTATACTTGTTATTTTTTACAACATGACAACTAACAAGTATACGCCCCCGAAACCAACATTGAATTAGGCTTTCAAATTATTGGAGTGTTTTAGTACATATCTGCAGTCAGCGTCAGAAATTAGTGAACAGTCATTAGCTGAAATCGAATATAGACCAGATCTTCACACTAAAGCAAAGGAGAAGGGCAGCGAATTTCAAATCGATACGAACCATCTTTTAATCGATTTTAAAGCCGCATACGACAGCATTCATCGCAAGGAACTATTCGAAGCGATGGACGAATTCGGAATCCCGGGAAAACTGATCCGGTTGTGTCGGAAAACGCTAACACATACGCGATGCACCGTGCAGTTCGGCTCAAGGACCTCCGAGCCGTTTGAAACCTGCACTGGATTTGGGCAAGGAGATGTGCTGTCGTGTGATTTCTTCAATTTGGTACTGGAGAAGATAGTGTGGCGGGCTGCTGTAAACACGGAAGACACTCTCTTCCACAAGTTAGTCCAAATGTTGGGATACTCAGATGACATCGACATCATCGTTGCGCGTTCCCAACGCGCCGTAGTGGAAGCTTTCACGGCGATTGAAGAACAGGCGAAACGAGCTGGTCTTAAGATCAATGAGGATAAGACAAAATATATGCTGTCGAGTAAGAAACAATCCGCTCCAGTTAAGAGGGTCTTCGAATCCGACTCTCCTGGTTCGAGAAGGAGAGGAAGACCGAACTTACGGTACAAAGACCAGGTCATCGCGGACGTAAGACAGCTTGGTCTTGATGACTAGAAGCAGCGTGCCCAGGACCGTCAGCGATGGAAGGCAGCGATAGCTTAGGCTCAGACCCTACATGGGTCGTAGGCCTGCTAAATAAAAAAAAAATACTTGTTATTTTCCCAATCAATGGCGACCTTCATCCAATTTGCACATCAATCGGATAAAGAGTTGGTTACACTCCAACCAACCCAATTCATTCGTTTTCAATCAGCAAGCCCATTTACTGTCTGTGTTCGTTTTCGTGAATACACGAATTTTTGACATTTTATTTTCCATTAAGATTCACTCGTGACGTCGAGAGTGCTTACACATCTCTCTTGTGAATTAATGACGCGTAATGAATCTGATGTACTTTTCCCATTCACTCATTGCAACCACATGTTGTACACTGAGCAGTACAAGAGCTTTCCATTATCCTTGCACCAACGTCCACTCGTGTTGTGTTTTCCCGTTTTTTTGGTTTTCATCTCCCATACAATGCAAGGAATTTAAATTGTGATAGAAAGTCCCCATGTCCACCCAATGTAATGAAACTTTAAGCAGGAATCACACGCCGCTGCTCCGATGAGCCCGGGATAATATGTATTTCTTTCACGAGTCATAAAACTTAGTTCGTTAAATGGATTACACGAGGACACGGCACGTGAGTACGGAAATTTGTTCGAACAGATATAAATCAATGTCTAAGCAAAGGCAGACAGACGGATGGGCAGGTGTTCGCCGAGGTAATACAAAATCGGAAATTGTTCAGTGGGAAGTATTTCTTTTGCAAATCAGGCCCGGGATGGCGTGGGAAGTTGCGTGATAAGAATCTCTCCTGTCAGAGAGGAGAAATATATTCCGCGTAGGGATTCAATTCGGTTTTGAAGTTTTCCGGATGCGGTTTTACGTGATAATATTGTTGTGCCGAAATGTACATTAATTCAAAATGCGTACAAGTGAGACAGGGTTTCCACTGGGAGGAGAGGCACAAACTAGCGTGGGTAGACAAACCTTTTTGTTGTCTCTTCAGCGTGCTGACTGTCTCGTCGTTCTGCTGGGGTTAAAAGCAGCACGGATGAAGCGGAGAGGGTAGAAAGAATGTATACGCTCATGTTACTAAAACACAAATGGCTCTTTACTTTCAATGAAAATCGCTTCAAACCAAACTTGCTCACTTGTTATTAGGTGCGCGACTAAGTTCTCGCTGCTTTTTTTTGGTGAACATTTTTTTTTTTTCGGAGTATTTTTGAGACTGACTCAAAACTGGTCCATTGTACTGCCAGGTAGCAACCTACTCCAGTGCCGTTAATTTGATTCCAACGGCAAATGGTGACTGGACCAGATTCGATTTCACTGGGATTCGAACCTGGGACCCCTCTAACTTGGGGCAGGCACTTAACCAACTGCACCTTCCAGTCGTTCGATCTTTGGTCCTGTTTGCGTTGATGGTATTTGGAGAAGAAGGTTCAACCACGAACTGTATGGTCTGTACAGCGACATGAGTCTGGCCAGTCGTCTACGGATCCAACGCCTAAAATGGCTAGGCCATGTAGAGCGTATGGACAACTTAGCTCCGGCCCGAAGAGTCTTCGACTCTGAGCCTGTGGGACAACGCAACAGAGAACGTCCACGAACAAGGTGGCTCACATAAGTCGAGGGGGACCTCGGCCGGGTTGGTGTGTGAAACTGGAGACAGTTGGCGAAAGATCGTTCTGGCTGGAGAGGCATGTTTCACGGCTGATTTCAAACAATTTCGAAATCCCAGAACCGAATTCCACTGTGCATCACATGTTTTTGGCGCGACATAAGCAGTGGACGCCGTGGTATACTGGGTAAGTGCGTCGACTCCTACGCTCGATGTTGCCGGTTCGATTCCCGAAAAAAACACCTAACATTTTTTCACGGCTCCACCTCTTTCGAGTCACTGACAATGCTCAAAGAGTATAACTGTCTAGAAAAAGCTTCTCAATCTCGCCGTTCGGAGTCGGCATTAAACTGTAGGTCCCTTTCACTCGTGAAGGAACAATAGCTCGCACAAAACGAGTGGTTGCTGAGAAGTTAGGCCCAGGTCCACCTCGGACTGTAGCGCCGCCATTATTATTATTATAAGCATTATTCAAATGGTCGCCTAGGCTTCGCTAGCAGTGCTTCTAGCGGTAGTGGTCGGACCAATTTTTGATGACACGGTCCAATCGCCGTTATTCCGGAAATAGCGTCTCGAATGTTGGCCTCAAACTCGTCCAAAGTGGTTGGCTTGAAGACCAAAAATTTGACGTAGCCCAATAGAAAGTAAGCGAGTGGTGTCAGGTCGCATGCACAGTCTTTCCACTCAAATAGTTACCTTGACTTTGCTGGCATAGATTAAAGCGGTTTTTGATGACTCGTTCGAATATATGCGGCGTTATTCCGGCAATAGCATCTCGGATGTTGGTCTCGAGATCGTTCAAAGTAGTTGGCTTGTTAGCGTAGACTAAGGACTTGATGTAGCTCCAGATAGAATAATTGAGTGGTGTCAAGGCGCATGATCGCGTCGGCCAATTAATGAACGCTCGCCGTGAGATGACTCAGTCTTCAAATTTCTCCTTCACAACTTCGAGCGTTGCGTTACGTCGCTTGTATGACATGTAGCGCAGTTTCGTTGGAATTACAGTTCGGATATATCAGTGTTGTCGAGCTCTGGTCACAGAAATTCGGTTAACATCACTTTATACTTGAGACCATTGACGATAACGGTGTTTCCATTCTCATTTCAAAAGAAACAAGTCCGATGCCGCCATGTCATACACCGCTCCAAAAACAGTCAATCCTTGTAGATGTTTGATCGAGCAGTTGTGATTCTTGACATGGGTGCTGAGTCAAAAACGTGTTTTGTCCGAGAAAATGCATTTTTTTCCAAAATCCGGCTCTCCAGCCAACATTTCCAGGGCCAAATTTGCGAACGCATGCCATTGTATATGAACGATTGATTTTAATTCTTGTGTCAGCTTTATCTTAAAAAAGTCTGCCCAAATCTAAGCCAGGTTGACTTTTTAGTGATGCCCAATTCAGGTGATTGGCGTCGGATCTACTTTTTTGATTCTTCTTAGATTTTGGACGCTGCGGCACCTATGATTTCTTCGTTGCGCACCAATCTCTGTCTGGTTGGTGGCTAAAGGTCCAAAAGAGAACACTCACACTCAAACTTTTCCCTGATGCGACGAATTGCCTGCACTGAAGCCATGACGATGACCGACTTCATGACGAAGTTCACGTTCCGGATTTACGACAGAGCCGGATTTTCGATAATATTTTTGAATAATTTCCGCTCGTTCGGCATTGTTTCGTGGAATGACGAACTATTGAATGGGAAACCCTGCTGAATATTTTGACAGTCAGCAGTCATTGGTAACTTTGACAACCGCTGAAACATAACTATTGGAAAAACAGTCATTGCTATCTGGTCATTCTTGAGAAGAGATGAAATGAGTAGTCTTAATATAACCACAGCAACCACCGCAACAGTAGACGAAGACAGCGACTCAGGCGGCGCATGCAAGTGGAAAGGGACCTCAATCAAGTGTGCGTGTGGCAGCTAGCGAGGATCTAGGCAGCTAGCAAAAGATCGAGTTGGCTGGAGACGCCCAGGTCCACCCCGGACTGCAGCGCCACATTAAGTAAGTAACTAAGGAACCACCGCAACAGAATAAGCCAGAATGAGTGATGGCAATTCACACCACCACTGAGGTATGCATCAGAAAAGCCACCCACATTTGTTTCCTTTAAAATTTTCCCAGCCAACATACGAGCACATCCACGAAGAAACAAAATAAATATCGAAACACATTCTGAACGTAGCCATTTCCATGTCATTCTCCATCGCCCACCCTTGCTATCTTAACTTTTGATGACGTGAATATTAAAACACAAAAATCATGGCCCATTATTTTCGGAAGCTTATCGTGTTCCAAAAACAACAGCAGGCCCGGGTCTACGAGCACAAAACAAGTCAGTTACAATAAAATATGAAAAATTGAATTTACATATTTCGTGCTGCTTTCCCGTGCTGCACGTCCGCGGATTGCGGCCATTTTTATAGCCGCAAGCTCATAAATCATTCCACGGAAAACAAGAGAAAAAAAGAGGTTCATTGTTGTTCTTACCTGTAACTGGCCGCATGCGGCCAGAGCCCACCAAATACTCCACTGCACCACAACCGGCTTTGAATAGGCACTAACAACGTGCTGTCCCAGAAGATGTGTCGCATTCCGCCAGGAGAATTTCGGTTCCTGCATAAGGCCACCGGACAAAAGGGACCGAGTCGGGGCAGAATGAAAAAGAGTAAATTCATTTGGAATTCATGCGAAAACGATGAACCGAAACCACTGGCAAGCAACCTTGACTTGAGGATTTTCCGCGATTGCCGTTGGTTCTGCGGCACAGCAGCAGCGCTCCAGCGGGTTCGGTTCAGCTCGCTCGCCTGCCAACTAACCTCATTTTCATTTCCGGCAATTATTTTGTGGCTAGAAGTGTTCATCTCGCCATCTAGGTTCACATTTGTCGTCATTGCAAGTGCCGTGACCGTCTGTGGGTGGTCGTGATGTTTTTCCTGCTCCACAGCGCCCTTGCAGATGGTGGATACCGTGGATGCGGGCTGTGGCAATACGGGCGATGGAGGCGCAGACTGTTGCTCCAGGTTGTCCTTTGCAGAAATGGTTGCGTAGAAGTAGACACTCTTCCGCACCGACGGCAGCGCGAGTCCAATGAATAGAGAGATGATTTGAGCTGCAAACAAATGAAAGTATTTGAATAACACAAGGATTCGTGGTGAAGGATGTGAGGTTGTGTGAGGGGAGGGGAATCAATAAGCGCTCCCGCTTCGGATGCAAACAATTCCCTCATGAATATTTTAAGTTTGTGCGGTTCGGGGAAAAACGATTTCGGGCTGCAGTTTTGAGGGGTTATCATTTAATGGAATCAGCAGTTGGTGGCTTTAATGTCTTTTCGTTCCCGCGGCATTGAATAAGGGTTTCTTATCGGTCCTTAGTGAGGCCATGAAAGCGCCGATAATGGCCCCGATTGTGGGGAACAAGAGTCAAAATTAGATTTTGGGAGCGTTGAGGTTTTCTTTTTTGGATTAAGAGAATGGCACATCGGTCGCGTTAATGAGGAACGTGGGCGTTTTGAGATTTCGCGCCATTCCAGGAAGCAGGTCGGTTTTATTAACTTAAATGGGACCAATTTAGTGCTTAATGTGGGGGCCCACACCTTCCTTCTAGAGATGCCTTGCGATATGGGATTAATGGATCTGATTGAGGCTTTGATGCAAATGTGGAGGGAGGCTTGTTAAGCAAGAAATATGTCACTTTCTTAAAGTTGGTGGCAACCAAAAAGAGCGCAAAGATTTGAAAATTCGGCGGAAGGTGAAAAACTGCTGAGAAGCAAATAATAATAAAAGATAAAGAAGAGTTTGAAAAAGTCGTCGACAGTTTAACTGCTGATACCGTGGTTTGAGAAAGGAATTGATTTTATTTCTTATTTAATCTGCGACTAGATGGTCGGCGTACATACCCACAATACTACGGCGCCATTAACTATGATGACTATCTTCCCTTTTATTGAGCAATATCCAAAAAAGAAGTCAATCCCTAAACAAAAGTCCTCTGGGTCTCATAACACAAATAAAGGCAAGAGTTACTTTAAACGACACTTGTAAGGGACTGTAAGTAGAAGTGCCACTTTACTCGTGTCAGTTGCCCATTTCGACTTTATAACTTTATCGACTACTTAACCAGGTCATCTCACTACCATTCGCCTCACCCTCACTCTCTCATAATTTCCTCATAAAATCCAATAAAAAAAAAATAAACCAATAAACATTCAAAACGATTAATTGCGTCTACTCACTTCCAAAGGAAATGTAATTCAAGTCTCGGTAGTCCATGAGATTTGTTGACAAGAATATCTGAGCCACAACACCGGCCAGGAACTTTCCGATTAGCATTGCCGCTCGTGTGTGCCCGGTCACTTGCTGGTATCGCTCCTTGTCGACTTTTGCATAAATGTACGTGTAGTAGGCCACCTCGCTGGCCATGTAAAATCCATAGAATACTTGTCCAATCTGAAATGGCAAAGCAAATTATATTATTTTAGGTGATTCTCATTTAAATTGCGGCACATAATGGGTAGACGAGGAGTTGAGTGTGGGTGTTTCGGGGCGTATACGCAACGTAAATGTCAGCAACTTCTCGAAACTCGTTGGATATTCAATAAGGCTTAGGGATATTAGCTTTTGAATGACCTAATTAGGGGGTGTTCCGAAATACACCCGGGCCGACGGGCCGTGTCCTTACCGCAGGGGACTGCGGGGGTGGTCTGGAAGTTCAAGCACTGATTAGATTCAGTTTCTGGCTGGTGGCCTTTTCGAAGGGGACTCCGAACAGAAATCAGTTAAGCGCTTTCGTGTTTAGCATGTGATTTAGGGCGTTTAAGTCAGACGTTCGTGTAATCAGGGATTTCGCAAGCACCAGCGGCTTGAGGGGACTGTTGAGGGTCCAATTTGTTACCGGTCTTGGTAGTGGAGGGGAATTTAATGAACAGTCAGTCTCATTTCAGGGTTTTAACGACTGAGTCATTCAGTGGACATGACTGGTTTGAAAATTGCAAGTTAGAGAGTCAATTCTTAAGTTAATTGAATACCAATGGAAGAAATGGAGGCTCACAAATGTGGAGAGGTGCAATACCTGGACAGATGCAGAGAAGGTTGACAAAGTTTTCATTCTCCTTTTCCTCAAGTGGAGTGGAAGTTCCGACATAGGTACTAAGGAAGCTCTGTCCTGCGATGATATCTACCAATCCTGAAATAGGACAAACTTTTTGGGAGGTTTGGATCTAAAGGGTCACCCAATAGGGACTTCCGAACTTTGACAGTTGATAGCGGCCATATTGTTGAAGTTATATCTGTCAAATAGGCTGTCATTTATTCAGTCTGTTTTGTTTGACTGAGCAACGTAAGACGAAGCAACGTAAGACGGAGCAACGTAAGACGGAGCAACGTAAGACGGAGCAACGTAAGACGGAGCCACATTAGACTGAGCGATGTAAGACGGAGCAACGTAAGACGGAGCAGCGTAAGATGGAGCAACGTAAGACGGAGCAATGTAAGACGGAGCAACGTAAGACGGAGCCACATTAGACTGAGCGATGTAAGACGGAGCAACGTAAGACGGAGCAACGTAAGACGGAGCCACATTAGACTGAGCGATGAAAGACGGAGCAACGTAAGACGGAGCAGCGTAAGATGGAGCAACGTAAGACGGAGCAGCGTAAGATGGAGCAACGTAAGACGGAGCAATGTAAGACGGAGCAACGTAAGACGGAGCCACATTAGACTGAGCGATGTAAGACGGAGCAACGTAAGACGGAGCAACGTAAGACGGAGCCACATTAGACTGAGCGATGTAAGACGGAGCAACGTAAGACGGAGCAACGTAAGACGGAGCCACATTAGACTGAGCGATGAAAGACGGAGCAACGTAAGACGGAGCAGCGTAAGATGGAGCAACGTAAGACGGAGCAGCGTAAGATGGAGCAACGTAAGACGGAGCAATGTAAGACGGAGCAACGTAAGACGGAGCCACATTAGACTGAGCGATGTAAGACGGAGCAACGTAAGACGGAGCAACGTAAGACGGAGCAGCGTAAGATGGAGCAACGTAAGACGGAGCAACGTAAGATGGAGCAACGTAAGACGGAGCAACGTAAGACGGAGCAACGTAAGACGGAGCCACATTAGACTGAGCGATGTAAGACGGAGCAACGTAAGACGGAACAACGTAAGACGGAACAACGTAAGACGGAACAACGTAAGACGGAGCAACGTAAGACGGAACAACGTAAGACGGAGCAACGTAAGACGGAGCCACACTAGACTGAGCGATGTAAGACGGAGCAACGTAAGACGGAACAACGTAAGCCGGAGCAACGTAAGACGGAGCCACACTAGACTGAGCGATGTAAGACGGAGCAACGTAAGACGGAACAACGTAAGACGGAACAACGTAAGACGGAACAACGTAAGACGGAGCAACGTAAGACGGAACAACGTAAGACGGAACAACGTAAGACGGAGCAACGTAAGACGGAACAACGTAAGACGGAACAACGTAAGACGGAGCAACGTAAGACGGAGCCACACTAGACTGAGCGATGTAAGACGGAGCAACGTAAGACGGAACAACGTAAGACGGAACAACGTAAGACGGAGCAACGTAAGACGGAGCAACGTAAGACGGAGCCACATTAGACTGAGCGATGTAAGACGGAGCAACGTAAGACGGAGCAGCGTAAGATGGAGCAACGTAAGACGGAGCAACGCAAGACGGAGCAACGTAAGACGGAGCAACGTAAGACGGAGCCACACTAGACTGAGCGATGTAAGACGGAGCAACGTAAGACGGAGCAGCTTAAGACGGAGAAACGTAAGAGGAAGCAACGTAAGACGCAGTTGATTTCATGTTGCTCACAAAACCTCCGCCTTTTGCAGACCACAACTTGGCGAAATTTGCGTCGTGACTTGTCCCTGCACTTTCTTAAAATTCAACTAATCCAGGAGCTGAAGGTAAATGACCATCGACAGCGACATGTGTTCACTGAATGGGCTCCGGAACAGTTGGAAACTTACCCTAATTTTCGCCAGAAAATCATCTTTAGCGTTGAAGCCCATTTCTCGATGAAAGGGTACGTCTACAACTTGTCCAATTTGGAACGATATCAATTCACATGAGATCCAAGAGCGTCCAAAGCATACCGAAAAAATCACAGTTTGGTGTGGATTTTGGACTGACGTCGTCATCGGTTCGTATTTCTTTGAGAACCGCGTTGGCCAGGCCATCACCGTCAACGGCGAGCGCTATAGGTCGATTATCAACTTCTTTTGGCCTGAATTGAATGATATAGACACCAACGACATGTGGTTTCAACAGGACGGTGCTGTGTGTCACACATAGTCATCTTACTTGGAGGTGATGTGAACTGGCCACCAAGATCGTGCGATTTGACCCCGTTACACTTTTTCTTGTGGGGTTTTCTGAAGTCGCTGTTCTGTTCGAGTAAGCCACAAACCACAGCGGCCCTCGAAGTGAACATAACCCATGCCATCGGTCAAATTCAGCCTGATTTACGCGTCAGAGTCATGAAAAGTTTGGACATTTAGACCGAACATTTGACGCCCAGCCTCAAAAACGCTCAATCCTTCCGATTTCATTGGAACTACAGACCCGGAGGTCATTTAATAAACTTAACCAGGGAGGAATGGACGGCTTCACAAATCAGCGGAGGGATTTTCCAGCAAGTCCTTCGAGGGCTACATGAATTTCATAACGACCAACTTAAAAACCTTCCGCTCGAAACGTACTATGATTTTGCCGAAGAGTCCACTCTGGACTCCATCGAGTTTAACCATGACAGAAGCACGCTCTTCATTTGCTGCTGAAAAGAACGTGAAGAAGTACAGACAAGGAGAAGAACACCTATTCCATGCATACTTCTACTTACTCGTACATCTCTGCATCACATGCTCAAGCACTCATAAAATGAGTTCATAAATGAATATCCTTGACAGCTTAATCCTCAAAGGAAAACCAAAAAACTTTCAACACGTTTAAATCCCTGTCTTGAATTCCATTAAAATACCCCCTCTACATGGCACGTAATCACTCTCCAACACTAAAGTGAATGTTTACCTCTTTATTACTCAGCGGTAATTCCCACAATAAATGCCCCATTTCCCAGCAGCCTGTTGTGTGGCCATGTAGCTGGCTAATGCCTTCACATAATCGCCCACAACTTACAAGCTCCCGAGCCGGAAAGATGGATAACGATGAGAGAAAAATCCTAAATGAAAGGAAACTCTCTCAAATTACTCGCACTCATGAAGTATGCAGTAGACAGAAATCCTTTAACGATTTATTGTGATCGACGGAAGACATTAACAAACCGAATCGTGTCACTTACTGTGCTGCTCCTGAATCAAAGCCGCTACCCTCCACTCACCGAACAACGCAAAAAAGCAGCTGTTAACTCAACTAACGTCCTTGGAATTGCTGTAGATTCGAACAACGAATCGTCATGCACGTTGGACTGCAAAGCGCTTCACGAGCGCGTGCAAATGAAATGGAATTCACCAAAAAATAACAATTATCGCTGTTGTTGGGGGAACAGCAGAGTTTTTCCGGGGAACTTTATACATTTTTTATTGGGTTGAGTTGGAGATTTCGAAATCCAGTGGAGCTCGGTTAACAATGGTCCCTTTGTGCTTTCCGGTTTAACGCCTTTCGGACACGGTTGGATGCATATGGTGATGGAACAACACTTCACGTCCCCAGAGCCTGTTGAAAAACTCACGGGAATGCAAACATTTCCGACTGCGAATTTCAATCGACACTTGTTTTGTTGGATTGGTGAAATGATGGAATGATAGAATTTCGCAGTCCTGGCAAATATTTGGGCCATTCTTTAACTCCTCTTGAATAATCTGGTTAAAACTTAGGAGTCTTTCATTAAGAGCTTCGTATCTTCAAATTTAAAGAAAACAAAGTAAGTGTGACACATCAATGCCATTATTTATGGAATTTAATATCATTCAAATGTCCGCCGCGACTTCTCTGTGTGCCGTACATCAGAAATGTCCAGTCTTCCATGACTCTGACGCTTAAATCACACTGACTTTGATCGATGGCATGGGTTATGTTGACTTCGAGGGCCGCTGTGGTTTATGACTTACTCGCATAGACGTGCAACTTCAGAAAACCCCTCAAGAAAAAGTCTAAGGGGGTCAAATCGTGCGATCTTGGTGGCCAGTTCACATCATCTCCACTTGAGATTACCATGCTCTCGAATCGCTCGTGCCGAATTTCCAATGTAGCGTGAGCTGTGTGGCACGTAGCGCCACGCCGTCCTGTTGAAACTACATGTCTTTGGTGTCCATGTTATCCAATTCAGGCCAAAAGAAGTTGGTAATCATCGACTTATAGCGCTCGCGGTTGACGTTGATGGCCTGGCCAACGGCGTTCTCAAAGAAATTTGGACTGATGACGTCCCCAGCCCAAAATCCGCTCTTGAATCTTGTGTGAATTGGTATCGTCCCATATTCGACAACTTGTTGACGTACCCATTCATCGAGAAATGGGCTACATCGCTAAAGATGATTTCCCGATGAAAATTAAGGTAGTTTCCAACTGCTCCGGAGCCCATTCAACGAACACACGTCGTTGTCTGTAGTCGTTTACCGTCAGTTATTGTGGCAGTTGAATTTTATGAGAGTGTAGGGACAAGTCACGACGTAAACTTCGCCAAGTTGTGGTCTGCAAAAGGCGGAAGTCTTGTGAGAAGCGTGAAATCAACTGCGTCTTAATTTGCTCCCTCTTACGTTTCTCCGTTTTACGTTGCTCCGTCTTACATTGCTCCGTCTTACGTTGTCTTACTTGTACGCCTATTGTACATTCCCAACGTTGCTTTGCATTTTTCGATACATACTGATCGTGCTGTAGTTCTTGAACGAATAAAGACCGAAAACCTAAACCGCCTCATGACATTTCTTGAAGAAAGAAGTTCTTAAGTGAAATAGGGATTATTGATATTTGTCGTTGTCCTCTAGGAAATCAAACCCTAAAGCTTCATAAAGATCTAACTAAGCTGCCACGATCAATGATATCCTTGTATCATGATACGAGGTACATTCAAAGGACGAGGATGTTTAAAATACCAAAACGGCATGTTCTACCCCAGTTGTTTTAAGGCATTTGAACAGCTGCTCGAGTCTTCTAGTAAAATTTTGAGTAAAAACAATTCACAGTTTGCTGCTACCGTTTTTCCTCCTGTAACCACTTAATGAACAGCAGACAGTTTTGAAATTCTTTGACAGTGTTCATCGATTAAAGGAAAATCAAAAATTGTGTCCACTGGTCCACGATTCCATGTGAATTCCACCACGTGTGCGTCTGGCACTGTAATCGATTTTCCAATTTATTCATCGGAGTTGTACCTAAACCCCGCAGATGTCCCGAATGTATTTATAACATCCCATTCTCCGTTTGTGACTCTTCCTCAGCAGATTTGCATGCACAACAGCAAGCCGCTCCTTTCATCTCCACTCCGGGTCAACGCAGGCACCAGAGCATAACAATACAATGAATGTCGACTGTAAATTCAAATGGCAAAAGTCCAAGGACAACACATGCACACGCTTACCTGCAGTTCCCACAGTGACTGGGTCCACAAAAGGATACTCCATAAAATAATTCCCGCACACGCCGACGCGATTATTACGGGTTTGTATCTGTTTGGCGAGTGAGAGAACAAAGACAGCGGGTGGTTATAAACTTGGCGCATGTGGACATATAGAAAATTGAAAATTCCTTACCTGAGGATATCGGTAACCAACAGCACAATGACCAGCCACGCTAGATTCGTGTAGATCCCCAGGGGATAGAGCTCTTTGTTCACCTGCTCCGCCGTGATGTTGCGCCATTCGCCGGAAAGGAATTCGGTCGCAAATGAATCAGACGGTCGCATCTCCCTGAGGAAGCCGAAGCTACACAACAGCATGGAGATCTTCAGCCAAGTCTTCATTTCGGCGGTTTCCTATTCGGCTCCGTCTGTGCGTGCAAAGTTATGTGGTGAAACTTGTCAAGGATGAGTGTAACTGGGATCTGTAAGTAACCAGGGGATAATATATGCGTTGAGTGAGGTGGGGGTTGCTGTAAAATTTATTTCATGTTGTTAACCCCCCGCATTTTGGTAACAGCTTTCGAAATTTTATGCAAACGATGTGGGAGTGAGTGGTGAATGATGGTCTTCATTTGGGGATTCAACCAGTCGTTTGGGGGAAGGGCGGGTGAAATCGTAGACATGGCCAGCTGACGAACAATTGTCTGAATCACCGTGTAGATTTTATTTTTGTTGCCAGTGCTGATGGAAGTTTTTGATTTTGCTTGTAAAACGGAAATCGAACGAATGGGGGAGGATTGTAATTTAAAGTGCTGGTGAAGGGATTTGCGATCCTTGTGAATGAGAAAATTCCCTTGGTTTGGGTTTGCGGGGAACGAAACTTTTGCTATCGATAGAATAACTTAGCCGTTGTTGTGGCTGAACTTTAGTTTGAAATTGCCGTCTTGTCTGAAAATCATTGGAGCCCTCAAAGAGAAACAGAAAGAAAGATACGGACATCAAGTAAAGAGTGATTTTTTAAGCGATTGGGTTTCAATTGCCAGAAAAACAATGAACTTTTTCAAAATTGAGTTGTTGAGCCAATGTTCGCCGTTTACTTTTAAAAGATAAACTGATAAACTGTAAGCATTCGACTGAAATCGAATGCAGTCAGATATACTATTTATACTTCAAAATAGTTTTAAGTCATCCGTGAATGTTAAAATATAACAGAAATTAAATATTTCCTGAACATCGTTTAAAAAGAAAGTAAACAGCAACGGGCCAAGATGACGGTGTGGGACGCCGAATGTTACATTTATTACCCGTGATAACTAAGCATATTTGACTTTTACAAAAGTCACGAATCACGCGAGTTACACAAATGCAAGTCAGCAGACTCGACGACGGAACATTTGTGTTGCTTCGCAACCCATAAGTAAGGTGACGCCTCTTTCCGGTGCCAATGAAATCACTAATCGAAGGCCAACGGAAGGTGAATGCGTTGACCTTACTAATTATTGTGATATGATATCGTATTGTAATTGGAATGAATAAAGTTGTGTCAGTCTTAACGGACCCGCAGAACATCATTGATTGTTTTTCTTTTATTTAACTCGCGTGAGCTGTCAAAAACAGAATACCGAAACAGCAGGAAACAACAGGAAAAACCGAACAGCAAAAAAATCGCGTTTTAAGTTATAATTTAGTTCAAATTGATTCATCACAATAAGTGAAAGCGCTCGATTAGTGCACAGAATATGGGTACACTTACAACAGCAGTCTCCTTGTTGTTGAAAACTCGCAACCTCCCATCAGTAGTAGGGTGCCCTTGAGACTAGTGTCGTGGCTCATTTAGACCAACAGTTTGGGTCCATTGTACCATGGGTATGGGATATATCCCGAGAGATCTACAGTAACACTCCTGATTAAAACCACCCAGATTGTTGTATATACAGTTTGTCAAGAAAGTGTTTACACTATGTAAGAAAACAGCAAATTCAATTAACAATAATTTTCACGTTACAAATATAAGTGGTTCCAGTAGCTTTACTGCAAATATTTTTGGTACAACTTATAATACTACATATTAAAGAGTTTTTAGCAACAACAAAAAATATAACAAAACATAAAATTGGACGAAAATTTCACTGTCAAGAAAGTCTTTACACACATACGCATTATAAGCTAATAACTAATTAAAAAGAAGCTAACTCAAGAAAATTCATGTTTTAAATTATTATTTTAATATTTGGCGCATCAATAACAGCGTTTAACCTTTTCGTCATTGACCCAATCAAGTTTTTACTATGTCATAATTGGTTGCAATGTTTTCCCACTCTTCTTTGATGTATTGCATCAATTGGTTTCGGCTTTTCAGGTTCCTTTTTGCCACTTTCTTCTTCAAATGGGCCCATAAGTTTTCTATGGAATTAAGATCTGGGCTCTGAACAGGTGTATCCAGTACTTTGGTGCAGTTATAAGGCAGCCACGTCTTAACCGTAAGTTCTTTATGTTTCTTGATAAAACTTGAATTTTGGTTTTCTGATGTTATCACCGCCATTAAATCCAAAGTTGTTAGCACTGCTGAGCAAATGTGCTTGTAAAATGCTCAGGTATTTCTTTGCGCCCATGGTGTTTTCAATAAAGCCTTAGTCTCCGACACCTTTGCTCGAAATGCACCCCCATACCATCACAGATAACTTTAAAAATTTAACGGTTGGAATTATATTCCTTTTCGATAAGACTTTTAAGAGCTTGTGCCACACTCTGCTAGATCCTTCGTTATAGTACATCATAATTTTCATTTCGATGGAAAATATAACATCGTCTCAGTATTCGCTTCGCTGAATTCTATACTCTGTAGCAAACGGAAAGCGTTCTTAAATGTTTTTACTGGAAATCAGTGTTTTTTTTCTTGCAACTCTCGATGTAAGCTCATGCTTTGGGAGCACTTGTCTTACAGTTTCGTGAGAAACTTGTACTCGGCACTCCTGGTTCATCTCTCTGGACAAGTCTCTAACTGATGTTTGGAGGTTTTCATGCACTGTTCTTAGCAGGCAGGGCTCATTTATATAAGATCATTTTTTTGGCCTTCCTTTTGTAGCAATAACCTCCAAACTATTTTCATTCTCTGCTCGGTTTATAATGTTATAAATTGTCTTTTTAGATAAGCCGAACAGGTCTGTCATTTCCTTAACACTTTTGCCATTGTAATGTTTGTAGTAAACCAATTGCTGAACTTCGAAACTAATCCTTTTCCCAGGCATATTGTACGCAACTGATCAATAACAACATGATCACGAACAACTCTCTCTGAACAGCAAAAAAATCAATAAACATTTTTTCTTTCAAATTTATACATCTGTCGCAAAACAGAAAATAAAAAACCGCTATAACGGTACTGTTATGAAACTGTTCATGCAGTGCGCAAGCGAATTGAAATTGGATGTGTAAACACTTTCTTGACAGTCCAAAGTTCGTTCCTTTTTGCATTTTGTAATTTTTATCATTATTGTGTAGTGAAATAAAGCATTTTTTTATGTTGCCTATTTTCAAATATGTAGTTTTGTAAACTAGCAACAGAAAATGATCAATCAAGTTACTGGAAGTACTTTAATTTTTAATGCGAAAGTAGAATTTCCTGATTTTTTTACGTTGTGTAAACACTTTCTTGACAAACTGTATCTCAGTAGGTGCCTCAGCTCTATTTTGTTCAGATCCTCCAGCTCGTCCAAGAAGTTACTGCCCAGTAGTCTCCTTGCCCGTAGAACTGGACATTCGCAGAGCAGATTTTCCTCTCGTCCCTGCAAGTTTTATAATAGTCGCTGTGGGAGATACCTAGCCTCCTTTCGGACAATGTCCGGTGAGGACTCCCACCACCATTCGAATATCCTTGCGACTGATGCTAACCATTGACAAGTATTTGTTCCTGTTCAGCACCGGCCATAGGGGTCTCGTCGTTGACCCAATGTCCAGATTCAGCCATCGCTCATTTACCTTCCATCAGTCTTAGTTAAGTTTGATTGTTTGCAATTTGTCAATATTGCACGTTGAGAATAAAATGTATCAAAATAAGGGAGTCTTCAAAATAAACTCAGAATTTCTGAGATATGCTTTTTAAAACTTTTAAATAGCCACAGCTTTCTTAACTACAACTTAAATAAATTGTTACAAGCATTCACTTCCGTTGACGGATGTGGAGATTGACTTTCAATCAACCGAGTTAATTTCCTGTTTCGAAAACTCATTTAAATTTGATTCTACCCTTAAAGGAAGCCTTTGAATGATTGTGCATCCGTCACATGGCATCCACAGACCCATTTTTCTCAATATTTCTGATGATTAATTAAGTCCATCGATTTTTAATCATTCCACACTATTCACTGGTGTCATAAATCAACTCACTCGCTTTATTGTTATCAAAATTTAAATGTTCCTTGTGTCGACATGGTTGCTTCGATGCAAAGGGAAATTCCTCCACTGGAACACGGGTTTACATGATTCATGGACGTTGAAAGTGCCACTCCCGTTTTCCAGGCGAGTGAAATTTAAGTACCCGTGGGGCAAATGAAAAATTTAACCGAAAATTCTTTGTAAATTCGCTTACGGAGTTAGCTGGGCTTGAAACCACAACTGGAAAAAAAGAAGAGGAAAGGAAAACATATTCGGGATAAGGTTTTCATTTTAATCCATCCGAGGATTGCATTTGGAAGGTGTTATGGCCTTGGGGATTACGAAATTTTGTTGTGGTTGATTTTCATTACTTTAATTTCGCTGTGTGTATTCACCATTTAAATTTAAGTTTGGATATCCGCGAGAATATTTCGCTTTTTCAAATTGTTTCTTTTGATGTCTTGAAGAATACGTTTACGAGTGTTTAATCCTTGTTTATCAGATAGGTTCCAGAAATCGAGTGAGATCAAATCGAAGTTGAATTTTCAAATCGAGTCGATTTCATAATTTCGATTCTTTTGAAATCATTTTAAGTGAAATTAGGAAGAACTAACATCTTTCATGGCGCAGGCGCCAACATAAACTCGGACCATTTCCTTGTTGTAGCCAAGGTAAGGACACGGATATCGAGAGAACAACGGAGTCGAGGAAGACAACCACGGTTTGACGTCGAAAAGCTACAATCGCAACAGACTACCAGGAACTTTGCCGATCGAGTTTCCCTGAAACTCTCTGAAAGTTCGACGTCGCCTGCACTAATAATAGACGAAGAATGGAAACGTTGTCAAAGAGCCATCAGAGAAGCCGCTGCTGATGTGCTGGGTTTTAAAATACCACCTAGGAAAAACACCTGGTTTGACAGGCAGGCAGGCACATGCAACAAAGCAAGAAGCCTACAAGGCAACGCTGCATCGAACCACGAGAGCTGTTCGTGAGCTCTACGAACAGAGAAGAAGGGAAGAGAACCGGCTTCACAGGAAGAAAAAGAAAGAGCACGAGAAGCGCGCGATCGAGGAGATGGAGAGGTGTTATGGCAGGAATGATGTTCGAAAGTTTTACCAAAGGGTACAATTTTTATCGAACGGGTATAAAGTTCGGACAGAAGCCTGCCGGGACGCGAATGGACAACTAGTAGTAGATTCGCAGTCGATACTGAGAATTTGGAAAAATCATTTCTACAGACTGTTAAACGGCGATGAGGACACAAACACCGCTGTCAGGCAAAATGTTCCACTCAACGCAACGGACGATGATAGAAGAGAATACCGTCCCCACGATCTAGACGAAGTCAAGATAGGGGCTGCTGTTGCAGATAGTCTGTCCGCCGAAATGTTTAAAGCAGCTGCAGGTGATCTGGTAGGACGCATGCACCAGCTCATCTGTAAGATATGGTCGGAGGAAACCACGCCTGATGAGTGGAGTCTCAGTATCGTGTGCCCGATCCACAAGAAAGGAGACCCCTTTCACTGCGCCAACTATCGAGGGATAAGTCTCCTTAACATCGCCTATAAGATCTTCTCTGCCGTTTTGTGTCAACGCCTGAAACCATTTGTGAACAAACTGATAGGTTCCTATCAGTGTGGTTTCAGGCCCGGGGAGTCCACCATCGATCAGATCTTCACACTGCGGCAGATCCTGGAGAAGACCCAAGAAATGCAGATCGACACACACCATCTATTTGTCAATTTCAAGACCGCATATGACAGAGTGTATAGAGACGAGCTATACAGCGCCATGTCTAGTTTTGACATTCCTGCCAAACTTGTCAGACTGAGCAGGATGACGATGGAGAACTCTCGCTGCTCCATCAAGGTCGGTAACGAACTCACCGAGACCTTCAATGTCGAAAAAGGTTTTAGACAAGACGACGCGCTGTCATGTGATTTCTTTAGCATCGTTCTTGAGAAGATCGTGCAAAACCCACTGGCCAACACAAGAGGCACGATCTTCCAAAAGTCTGTTCAACTGCTAGCTTACGCTGATGACATTGACGTGATTGGGCGAACACAGCGAGCCGTCAATGATGCGTCTGGTGGCATTGAAACGGAAGCGGCTAAAGTTGGGCTTGGCGGTAAACGAGGGCAAAACCAAGTATATGCTGTCATCGAGAAAGGACGCCCAACATCGACGACTTGGCCAGAAACCACCATAGGCAGCTTTAACTTTGAGGTAGTTAAGGACTTCGTCTACCTTGGCTGCGCAGTAAACAGTACAAACAGCAGTACCGAGATTAAACGAAATTAAACTCTTGCCAACCGCTGTTTCTTTGGGCTCAAAAGGCAATTGAGTAGTAGAGCCCTCTCTCGGAAGACCAAGCTGACTCTATACAAAACCTTGATCATCCCAGTCCCGCTTTACGGCGCAGAGGCATGGACAATATCCCAAGCGGATGAACAGTCTCTTGGGCTTTTCGAGAGAAAAGTTCTGCGCGCGATCTTTGGTCCTGTTTGCGTTGATGGCATTTGGAAGAGAAGGTTGAACCACGAACTGTATAGGTTGTACAGCGACATGCGTCTAGCCAGGCGTCTACGGATCCAACGCCTAAGATGGCTAAGCCATGTAGAGCATATGGACAACTTAGCTCCGGCCCGAAGAATCTTTGACTCTGAGCCTGTGGGCAACGCAACAGAGGACGTCCACGAACAAGGTCGTTTCTAGACAGTTATGACAGTTTGAGCATTGTCAGTGACGCGAAAGAGGTCTCCACCCGTGAACAAGTTTTTTTTTTAAAAATTCGATTCCAGGATTCGAACCTGAACTGTGAAAGTCTTGTGCGTATGGGTCGACACACGAACCCACACGGTCACGACGCCCAATGGCCCAGTCCTAAACTTTACTTTATTTAAAAATTGCAAATCTCGAAATCAGTCTAAATGAATGGAGTTGAGTCATGAACTTCAAAATTCCGAATGAATCATAAAAATCTTTTGAATGCGTATTTCCAAGGCGTTTTCGTCCTTTAATTTCAGATAAGTCAACGACAGTTCTACGAATCTACTAACTTATGCTTTCCTTTGAGCATCCGCACGCCTTGAAGAGAAGGGCGCTTGCATCACCCAATTTCACTCATGACCAAGTGTTGCAAAACGAACACGTAACATTTTTAACCCTTCACAAGTTGAACTCCCAATTGAGTCTCGCAGTTCTGAGCGTTCATTTTTACTAAAAGCTGTTCCCACAAATTGCACCAAATCGTAAAACCTCTCGCGCCTTTCGCCGTAAAACCCCTTTCTCGATATAATGGGTTTTATTTATGACTCCCTTTCGCTTATGAAGAGTCACACGACGACATAATCCTTCAAAGCGAGGACGGCGCGCACTGTTATTCACCTACTGGCTATGGAAAGCAATCAACTCCTAAAAGCGCCTTCCTCCCCTTTGACGTTCTGTTTACTTTTGCTCTCATCCTTTGAGGTGATAAAAATAAAACTAATATTATGTTGAGGTGGCTCCGCATCGTCCCTTGCCTTTGAGTTATTTCACCGCCTTCCAGTGAAGTGCCTGCGATGATCGGGGTCGAGAAATTCTTTAATTTGTCAGGTCTCTCTCATTGTTCGTGACTTTCGCTTCAGTCTTCCTGCCTTCTTATGTTTTGTCGATTTTCAAATGTCAACCAATTTGATGCGTATTGTCCTTGGCGAGGCCGGAGATACTGGGCTGGAGATAAAGCGGCTGCTTGACATTTGAACTTTGTCTTGACTTTTGGGAGGCTTTGTGTTTTTTTAACCACCTTCTTTTTCTTGACGTTCCATTCGAGCATAACAAACACCTGAGACGTTATGAATGCTGAGTTGGCAGAGATACGCACTTGGAGACGTGGAAATATACTCGGAGAGCACTTTTAAAAAGAACTGCTCAGTTGCCTTGGTTACTTGTCTTTACGGGGCTAAAATATCACACGGTAACCTCGAAAGTGAATGAGCACTCACCCATTCGTCGGCTCAGATGTGCGAAAGTGCGCACATACAAAGCAAATATTTGGAAAATGTGTAGGTTTAGACTGAAAACGGAAACTTGCTCTTACGAGAAGGTTTACGTTGGTTGCGAATATATTTTTCTTTTAATTTTTTGCTTCTCATGTGGAGCCGTTGCCATGAACGCCACAAGACGTCTTGAATCGCAAAGTAAGAGGAGCCTAATTGGCCTTTAAGCACGACTTAAATTTGTCGCAAATTGTATACTGGGTCCATTCATATTTTTCACAATTATGAATATATCGCCTTGAAGTCCTGTGAAGTTGTGATTGATGACATCTTTTGAATTATTTGCACAAGCGGAAGTTCCTGTAGTCATCGCAACGTGGCGAAGTGGTTACATGCGTAAAATCACGCGCTGAACGTCAGTGGTTTGATCCCGGACACACAAACATCAAGACTTGATGTGACTCCTGCCTTGAGTCACAGTTCAGTTGATCGGCGGCGAATTGACATTTCTCGGTCTTCTGCTATATTGGCCACTACGACGGCTATGTTTTCTTCATTTCGCGCCAATCTCTGTCTGGTTGGTAGCTTAAGGTCCCAAAGAGTGTATGTACAGGGTGGGCCATCTAGTGGTGTTTTTTTAAAATCATATGTTATTTTGACACTGACAGCTGTTTCCCGCAGAAAGGGTAAAGCGATCCAAAACCAACTTTAGGCAAACACCGAATGGATTGAATCCAAAATGTGCTTGGAAACCTAAAAAGGACACGCACAACCTAAGGTACAAGAATCCAATGCACAGCACCATTTCTCGCTTAAGAACCCAGACAAAGGCCTACACGGAGTGTACAAGGTGCGCCATCTAGTGGATTTTTTTTAAATCGGAGGTTATTTGACACTGTCAGCTGTTTCCCGTTTGAAATCTTGACAGAAAGTCAGTATCATATCTCTACGGAACGAACAACGCTTTATGCTTGAACAACGTTGGGAAATATTGAAAACTTATTTCCAAAGTGAGTGCTGTGTAGTCCAAACAGTGCGTTTTTTTAAAAGAAATTTTGGCTGAAATGAAGAACCCACCGCTACAGCTGTGCGCAGGTTTGTGCAAGAATGTCGTGAGACTGGTATTCTAGTGGACAACACTCATGATTCCCGTCATCGTCATACGGTGGTGCGCCCAGATGAGAATGTGGCTGCTGTGGCCGAGAGTGTGAGACTCAATTCACGAACATCGACTCGCCATCGATCTCAACAGCTCAGCATGTCACGCACTAGCCTGAGGAGAATTCTGGACAAATATCATGGATTATTTGCTTACAAGATCCAATTGACTCAGCAATCGAAGGCGCGCGACCATCCGCTTCGATATCGCTTCGCAGTTGGGGCCGGCCTTAGAGTCGCTTGAATTGGATAACGATTTTGGGCGAAAAATCGACTTTTCTGACGAGGCGTATTTTTATCTCGGCGGCTATGTTTATAAACAAAATTGCCACATGTGGGGCTCGGAAAACCTGCACGTTATTGTCGAGAAGCCAATGCATCCACAGAGAGTGACAGTTTGGTGCGGATTGTGGAGTGGTGGCATCATTGGACCATCTTTCTTCGAAAATGAGGCTAGGAACAACGTTTCGGTCAGCAGTGGGCTTTACAAACCCATGTTAACCGACTTTTTTTTTTAAAGAAATTGAAGACATGGATTTGGACGACCTCTGGTTCATGCAGGATAGCGCGCCATGCCACACAGCCCATGCCACAATCGATCTTTTGCGCACCAAATTCCCAAACCGTGCTGTCAGCCGTCTTGGTGATGTCAACTGGCCGCCTCGTAGCTGCGATTTGACCAATTTGAACGTAGTTTTTGTGGAGAACCGTGAATGACTGATGTTATGCCAACAATCCGAAAACGATTCAAGCACTTAAGACCAATATCATCCAAGTAATCCGTGAGCTACACCCCGAAACCGAGCCGAGGCAGCCATTTAAAGGACGTTAATAATAATAATAATGGCGGCGCTACAGTCCGAGGTGGATCTGGGCCTATCTTCTCAGCAACCACTCGTGTTGTGCGTGCTATTGTTTTTGTCACGAGCGGAGGGGACCTACAGTTTAATGCCTACTCCGAACGGCGAGATTGAGAAGCTTTTTCTAGACAGTTATACTCTTTGAGCATTGTCAGTGACTCGAAAGAGGTGGAGCCGTGAAAAAATGTTTGATGTTTTTTTCGAGATTCGAACCGACGACCTCGAGCGTAGGAGTCGACGCACCTACACACTACGCCACGGCGCCCACAAAAATTAAATTAATTAGATTAGATTAAATTAAATTAAAGTAATTAATCTTAAAGGGTACCTAATACATTAGGCCAAGGCTGTAGGTATGCGCCACAACGAAAATAGTTGCGAAAGCGGGGTTGTTCTTGTAGAAAATAGCAATGAAATCGTCGTTTAATGGTGCCCGTTTACATTTAACCAGTTTAATTTAAAAAAAATGGGGTATTTTCCAAAACTCAAAGACAATGCAATAGAAAGCGATCACGACCGCAACGGCTTACGCAAATTCAAGAACACCCCAATCAATTTTCCGTGCGACACTGAAGACAGCAAGTGGGAGAACTTAAGACCAGGTTTATCCTGTACCACGTCAGAAGAACAAAAGAAAACATTTCTGTGACTGTTTAGAACACTGTCATTGACGAACAATGAAACAACTGCGTTGTCAGGTACAGAAAAATTCATAAAAAAAACCCTTCTCTTTCAAAACTATTGACTCAACAAGTGGTAGCAGCCTCCTCCCGACAAATCACAAGCAGACATCCCTGCCATTGGCATGTTTATTGAAGCGAGAACTACATCAAGACATTACGACTCTACAGCACCGTTGATTGACTGCACACTTTGTACTTTGTATCGCTTCAATTGTCAATTTATACAATCAATTATGTCAACGAAACGCACCGCCTCAGCCTGTTGGAGCAAGCACTCAGGACGACACGGAGGTTCGGCTACATTTTGCAGATATTTATTGAAAAATTTATGAACTTCTCCTTCCGACTGAGTGCACAATTCACTTCAAATGAAGTCGTAGACAAATATGCAGCGTGTGCATGTGAAGTTGCGACGATGCAGAAAAGTCCTGCTTGTGAAGTTTGCAGAAAGGTACCTACATAGGCGCCGAGAGGCATATTTCTTCTGTTTGCTGTGCGAGGAGAGATGATGAAAAAGTTTCTTGCAACGAATTTAATAAATTAAGTTCAATTTTGTCGAGCTAAACGGATGCGCTTGCATGTGTGCTCCGGCAGGGTATGGAGAGTGAGTGTCTGGAAGGAGAAGGACGGTAACATGGAAGTTAATTAAGTCAAGATAATTGGCTCGCACAGAATTGTTCTATGATGTGGATGATAGCCTACAAGGCAGTCGAGAAAAACAATTATCCAGATTCCTGATATCCTCTAAGATCCTGCCTCAAGCCAGTCGAAGTTCTGACATTTCCCACTGGTAATCGAGAGAAGAATTCAATAATTTCATAGAAAAATAAAGTTTGTTTTCCTATTCTTGAGAGCTACAGGTTTCTTTGGGCTGATTAAAACATGAGTCCTTTTATTGCAGGGAATCACTTGAGTTTCGTTTGTTTACCTGACAGAAATCATTCATGATTTGTTTTTTGCAGCAGATTTAACGTTTGCAGTGAAATTATAGAGAGAGGAATTTTAAGAATTTTTGCTGCAACCACCGACACTAGACTCACACTGTAGACAATTCAAACAACATTCCCTCTTACCCTTTTTTTCAAAGAGATGACATTAACCTCCATTAACACGGACAACGGTGTCGAAACCGAGAACAAAAAAATAATAATTACATTGAAATGGAAGTAGATTCCACGTTTGCTCGAGTGTGAATGAGAAAAAGCTTTCAAATTGCATTCACTGTTCGGCTTTTGAGTGCGTACATGTTCAAATATTCATTCAAATGTGATACAGCCTTGGCCAAATGTATTAGGCACCCTTATTTGTTATCTTTGCTGCCAAATTACTTATCGGATTATTTTTATATTAGTTTGAATTTTATGGTTTTCGGCGACACTATCTGAGGTTGTAAACGATTTTATTTGTTTCCTCTCAGTTCATTTAAGTTTTTTGCTTTTTCAAGATATAACGAATCTGAAAGGGTGCCTCATACATTTGGCCAAAGCTGTATACCCGCTCAGTTGGTATGCCTGCAGCCTCAAGGACCAACTATAATAGCCGTACGAAAACTTAACCTTATGTTAAAAGCAAAGGAGAAGTAGCCAGCAGCATTTCAATATGGCATTCGGTAGATTGATTCACCAAGAGCTTGTCAGTACGTAAACATTGCAGAACCACCACTAGACTTGCCAGTCTACGAAACACCGCAAGGTGGAGTTCTACCTCTCCTGCTATGGAAGATTGTGGTCAATAAACTGCTTTGTTGCTAGAAAAGGCAGGATGCAAGGTGGTAGGTTATGTGGCTTACATTGCTGTAGCAATCTCGGGCAAATATCCTTCAGTGTTAAGGGATCTAATCCAGAAAGCCCTCTCTTAACTGTCTGTGTGAACAAAAAATAATGGCCTTGGTGTCTAAGACGGAAATTGTCCTCTTCTTCTTCTTAGGGCGCTACAGTCCGAGGTGGACCTGGGCCTTACTCTCCAGCCAGGGCGATCTTTCGCCATCTGTCCCCAGTTTCGCACACCAAGCCGGCCGAGGTCCCCCTCGACTTGTGTGCGCCACCTTGTACGTGGACGTCCTCTGTTGCATTGTGCCACAGGCTCAGAGTCGAAGACTCTTCGGGCCGGAGCTAAGTTGTCCATACGCTCTACATGGCCTAGCCATCTTGGGCGTTGGATCTGTAGACGCCTGGCCAGACTCATGTCGCTGTACAGCCCATACAGTTCGTGGTTGAACCTTCTCCGTTGTAAGACCCATCCTGATGTATGGAGTGATAATCTGGGGGCCCATCCTAAATAAAGCCATACATTATCACAACCTTAGGAAAGTACAAGGTCAAGCCTATATCTAAAATAGGCAGTGCTTTGAGAACCACCTCTTTTGATGCACTTTACGTTATCCTCAATCTCATCCCGACCAATAGCTGGAAGCACTGCCAACAAAGCCGAGGCACTCATTCGAATGATTTGTTATTCCATATACAGTTAATCAAAAAAGTAAGTATACACTACCTCCTGAACTATATTTTTCTAAAGAAAACTAAATATTTGCAACAAAAATCAACAACAATTTTTTTTTCTGTTTTCACAAACGTAATACTATTTTTAAAAAAGAACCAACATAACAAAATAACAAAACATAAACAATAGAATTCAACTTAAAGTAATATGAATGGAAATTTACATCAAAAAAGTAAGTATACAAACAAAAAAGAATACTTTCTGAAATGTTTCTCTGCTCTCTAGTCTTCTTATCAATATTTCGTTGGGTAGCCTTTGGCTTTTATAATTGCTTGCATTTGATTTGGCATCGAGTTAACCAATTTTGATGTTACTTTTTGGCTTATTTTAGCCAACTCTTTCTGAAGCACTCTTTTCAAGACTTATTTTGTCTTGACACCGTGTTTTTGAACTTCCCGTGTCAAATGTTCCCATAAATGTTCTATAGCATTCATGTCGGGCGATTGGGTGGTGTTCTCAGCTGGTTACGAACATTATATAACAACTATTCCTTAACAATATGAGAGGTGTGTTTTTGGTCATTATCTTGTTGAAAGATAAATGACACTTCTTGATCCAACTTTCTGACGCTTTCAAGTAAATTAGTTTTCAATATGTCCAAATAGGCATATTTGTCCATTGTACCATCAATGAAAACTAAATTACCGACGCATTTTTGCCGCCATACACCCCCATACCATTACGGAGGCACCACCTTGCTATGCTATTATGTTGGTTCTTTTTTAAAAATAGTATTACGTTTGTGAAAACAGAAAAAAAAATTGTTGTTGATTTTTGTTGCAAATATTTAGTTTTCTTTAGAAAAATATAGTTCAGGAGGTAGTGTATACTTACTTTTTTGATTAACTGTATAATCGCATGAACGTTCGTTGCATGCATGGTTGGCTGGGCCACGGTGACAATGAGTAGGACGGCGGCATGCTTACGGTTGCACGGCTTAGCTCGTCGGACGGGGCGGTTCTTGTCCTCCCACTCGTACACCACCAGCTTGCAAACAAAAAAATTATCGTGCCTGTAGCTAGCTAAGAGGAGATAGAAAGAGGTGAAAAGATAGAGATAGAAGAAAGCCTAATACCCTAACAGACCACGGACGGACAACTAAAAGATAGGAAAGCGAAGAGAAAAGAAAGAGGAAAAGAAAGGTGTTCAAGGTCTATGCCTTTACCACCAAAAGAAACCGGAAGGTTGCTCGCGGAGCTAAGCTAACTAACCTAGACTACACCTAAATTAACCTACCTAACTTAAAATTATACCTAAA
The DNA here is from genome assembly GCA_930367185.1 of Myathropa florea. NCBI lineage: Eukaryota > Metazoa > Arthropoda > Insecta > Diptera > Syrphidae > Myathropa > Myathropa florea. Next base: position 21,120,940 of record OV884003.1, read on the forward strand.
CTAAGCCTAACGTATCTTAAAACTACCTAGCTTAGCCCTAACACGAAACAACACCCTTCCAGTGTCGTTTGACGATGTAATCTCGTCAAGAACCCGAGGGTGCCTGTTGTTGTTGACACAAGTCCGCCTGCCCACCCCATCATGTCAATCGACATGACCTTCGCTATCTCCCTTGGCGAAGTATTGTGGGAGATAGCTCCTTAGCGGAGACGTTTGCCACATCCTTTACTTACTCCATTGAATAAAACATACGAGTATATAAATTCATTTTAAAACTAAACAATTGTAAGCAGCTCATTGTTAGCAAAATCAACTTCAACACTCGTTCGACTTATGAAATTTCAAATAAAACACTTTCCGTTTTTGATTCTTACACTCTTTATTTCAGCCGACCGATCGCTATCGCTACTATTCACAGTCTGTGCTTAAAATTAACTTATGTTACACTGACCTAACCTGCAATCCTCTCTTTGATCAGAACGAACCTATTCTCTCTTCGATTCTCGTTTTCCTTTGCTTTTGGTATTATTCTACTACACAATTCATATTTATTTAACAAAAAAAGGAAAATAGTAAAAAAATTCAAAAAACCTAACCTTGATTGATAGGAAAATGAAAATTCAATAAATGAAAAAAAAATGGCAAAAATGTTTCTAACCCTGGCTAAAGCTACAGGACGACTCACAACAAACAGAGGTCTCTAATTCTCGAACGTGGCTTCAAAATAAAGCCACAATCAATTTTATATCTCCCACCGTTAGTGTTTTATTTGAATTTATTTTTCTATTGTTCTTATCTGCTCACCCCAACTTTCGCGTTCAACCAAAATAAAAACGAGTCTTAGGGGAATCCATCGATTCATTTTGCAAGGTTCAAAGCTTTCGCTCTGAAATGTATCCGACTGTTCCGAATGTTGGCCTTTTATTATTTTTTCGATCTCATTGCTTGTCACTCATCATCGCCTCACAAAATTTGTTGAGTCAAGATAAACGTTCAAAGCAACCCAGCGTCGGATACGATATTTAAAAAATCCATTTCAAGCGGGAAAAGTGGGTCCACTTGCGGCTATGACACCTACTCTCGTAGACATTTCATCGCACAGAAATTTAAATCAGAATTAAAATCCGTCTGAAAAAGTAAAATTGGCACTTCTAAAAATCCCCGGAAACTTTTTCTCTGCGAAAAAAAAATCCTCTTTTAATTTAACCAGACGAGTCAGGAAAAAAAGTGTATTCGAAACTTTGGGGGAAGCTAAAAGAGTGCTCTATATTCACCATTCACGATGGCAGACTGTTAATTAAACTCCACTCGCCCTCCTCTCGAGTGTTATCCTTCCACTTTGTATCCAACACTTGCGAGAGTAATTTAAATCGTGTCCTTGTTTCTCATTCACAGCTAAGGACTTTTACTTCATTCATTCATCTGCCGGGAAATACTGGATAGCCACCCTCCCTCCTCAGGATAATGAACTCGTTTTCAATGAGCCGCAGCCCATGAGGCAGATCAGCAGCTGCAGCACAAGAGCAAGTGAGTAGCTCAAAGCTACTACATCATTCAGGATTACCACTTTCTGCTTATTTCTATGCCCCGCATGGCATGCAATTATGATCTGACTATTAACTGTGATAAAACCGATATCAGATTGTCAAAGGGCAACGAATTCAAAATCATCGTACCACCCGGTTGGGCGCCATGTTGGGGGACGCTTGGGCAAACATTACAGCGTTTCAATGCGTTTGCACTTAAGACTGCAACGCTGATGACGGCATTAAGCAAACGGGGAGAGATGTTGCACACCCTCATCAGCGGGAGCAACACACATCAAAGGGGTGGCATTAAATGGGGCTGCGTGTCGGTACCCATTTAGGACACACATTAATTGCAAGCACACTGGCTTGCGGAGAAAATTGACTCATTTAGCAAATGTCATGTGAAGTAAATATCCTCTCAGGATGTGACCACATCCTCTGCTTCTTTGTTCGGGTGAACAAACCCTTAAAGTCCTGTTTGTTCCGTTTTTTATTCACATTCTGGAGCATCGTTGGGCGCCATTCCATGGGATCGAGGAGAACAGGACTGGGTTCGGTTGGTTTGCTGCTAATTTGCATGTCCTTACAAAATTTGTTTCTCCCCGTCTCTCTGTTCACGAATGCACGAGATGTAATTAGGTTTTTGTGCCCGGATGCAGCCACAAGTACACACAGACCCGTACGCATCGGGGGAAGTTTTCGGATGAAATTTGAACATTGTCTAATATATGTACCCCGGAGGTCGTGGTGGTTGGCATGAGGAGACTTTGCATCTGCTGAATAAGAAATCCCGAAGTTAGTTTCGAGTTTCTTACGAATATGCAAATTAAGCAGAGTATCAGAATGCTAGAAGTTTTCGAAATTGCGACGAGGTTCCTTGATACTTTGGGTGATATTAGTCCTGCGTTCCCTTCTTGTATGAAATTGGATGTGGTGTTGTTCGTTGTGCATCGACTGGTTGGAGTCAGAAAGTAGGGCATAGGTCAACATTTGAAAAAAGGTCAAAAACGCCTCCTTTCGGTCACAAAAACCTTGCTGCGTGAAGAAGCAGTTTTCAAAGAATGACACCGGATACTTCGAAATTTACATTCTCAGGCGTTTAAAATGCAAACAAACAGCAACCCATCGCGACAGATTTGACATTTAAGACACTTTTATTCAAAACACGTCGCCTGAAATAATTCTCAGAATTCATTTGTTCGAAAATATTTCTCGAGAAATTCATGTTCCACCACCAAGCAGTCGTTCAGACAAGCCACAACAGCTTTTAAGTAACTCCCACTCAGGCCGGGACAAAGGGATTTCTGTGGAATGCTGTGGGTCGGCTGGTTCCAGTTTTATGCAAACGTTGACAAAAACTGGATTTGCACGACGCCATTTGGACGTACAAACCCCAAATTCATGCAGGCGTTTATGAAATAACTTGAAAATAGTTTCGCTGTTCCCGAGAGCCGCGATACTTTGACAAAATTGCCACACGAAGTGTCATTCCTCCTCTCTTCTCTTTACAATTTAGATTAACTGGTCAAATTGCGAGATAAACAAGAACATCACGGTGCTGTGTGAGCCCAGAAGGGCGTCATCAAAGGGAATCAAGTTTATCACACGGGTAATGGAACACGAGCCGGTTTGGACACTGGCATTGTTGATTGGCTGGACAAAGGACCTTTTATCAGGGCGAAAAAAAGGAGAACAGACTTTATTCGCTGACAATCAGAAAACCCTGCGTTTGTCGCATGGTCTTGGGATATTCGGGTGAAATTTACTGAGATGATGATACTTGATGGCAGTGCCAGGGGCATTCATCTAAGAATGGACGAGCAAAATCTGTTACAGTACATTGATTGGAATCAATAGTGAATGGTTTTGTGTAAGTGAATTGGATGTGTCCTACTCCGATGCATTAAGGATGTTCAATTGAAAGTGAGAGTGCGACATTGAGGACACGTGTATCAGATTTGCAGGTAATTTGTCGCTTTTCTCCCCAATAAAGGATGCTCATTGGACACAAACACGTGTCGTTTGTAATTGAATCGACATTTACCGTGATTTTATCGATCATTTGAGTGTCCCTTACTTACGCTGTGGACAAATATGTTACTGGTCGGCAACATTGAAACCGTTTTGTACAAAGGAGAGATGGACCAACAAGTGCATCGATTACATCAAATTTCTAGAGCTCAAAGTCCATCTTCGAACACAAAATGTCCTCAGGCTCAATAATCAAATGGAATTTTTGTATAGCTTCTTAGATTTACGAGAAAGGAGAGCCCTTTGACTTGAGAGGCTATGCTATCCGGAAGAACAAGAAATTCAAGCAAAAGTAGGTTGCTGCAGTTCCGATTGTACTTCAAACCAATAACCAATAAAAAAAAATGGTCATGTCCTTATTGCAAAACCGTATGCAAGACCTTGATCATCCTAGTCTTGTTTACCGCACAGAAACATGATAGATATCGAAAGCGGATAAAGAATTCGTTGGTCTTTTTGAGAGAGAAGTGCTGCGTTGCACACTTTGTATATGCGCTTCTTATGACATAGCCGACTTATGTATTGGATCCAAATATTCGTATACAGTACCTCACAAAATTAAGCAGACTCCTATTAGAAAGAAAATAAACTGGGCAAGTGCGAGTTGTACTCGCACGGGGAAGGTTCCGTCGCATAATATTGATGGATGATTTCTGAATATCAAACGACGTTTCCAAACTATTTCAGTTGAATTTTCTTCTAACTTCAACCCAAATCAACCATTTATTCATAAATTCATACATCCAAACAAACAAATGTTCATCCCTACATATACTCGTACCTATATCTCTATCCAAGTTTATCCAACAAAGAAAATCCCTTCCATCATACACATACCCAATCACTGCTCATGCCTGCGGTGTGTGTATGTTCATTGCTGTTGTGCATTTAGGGGTGAGATCGAAAAGATAACACTCATCAACGAATAGAGTGGCCGAACACAGCATGAAATTATGTGTGAAAATGAAAATTGTGATCATTTTAAATCTTAGATATCTCAAAACATAAATCGATATTTTGAAATTTATCATTTCTTAATGCTTACATTGATGTCTTCAAAACTGCGTTTTCAGATCTTCAAAATTCGCATGTCTATGATTGACCGGTTTTGGCCAATATCTCCAAAACCATTAAGGCCAGAATGCTCGCAATGGTTTTAAATGAAAGTACTCAATGAAGCCAAGTTTTTGTGATTTTTTCAGATTTTTAAACACATTGGTTTAGAAACGGCAGGGGGAGACGCATTGAAAAAAAAAACTTTGGAGCTCCATATTTTCCAAACGGTATTTTGGATAAAAAAGTGTTGAAGGAAACCTCCACCTCATTTCGAAAGATCTGTTGATTGATAAATATTTCGATGGGGTGCGACAATTTTTCAAAATTAATGGCAACTTCACCAGTAATGGAGCCACCACCAAATGGCCCCACTTTTTAAATTTGGGTGGATGGGCAATGACATCTAGGTCTGAAGTGCCTAATTTCAAAATTTCATGCCGATATCTTCATAAACTTCGGAGATAAAAAAGTGTGACAGACACGACGGACGGACTGACGGACGGACGGACGGACGGACATACCGAAATTATAAAGGTTCCGCTTTTGTAGACGGAACCTTAAAAAGAAGATGTCTGCATAACTCTCGTCTGAGATCTTCTCTTCTGTTGTGGCTAACTGCTTGAAACCGATACGATTCTGATATATTCCTCATTATGATTTAAGGCTAGAGAAGTCCACTATAGACTGCATTTCCACACTACCCTTAAAAAGGTCCAAGAAATCCAGATCGACACACACAACCTAGGTGACGTGAAATAAGGCCAAATTTTAAATTTGCGTTTTTGGTATTATTTCGTTATCCAAACTGAAATAATACAGAATTTTTCGAATTTGGCGTTATTTCATTAAGTCTTATTTCACGTCTTCTTCTTCTTCTTAGGGCGTTACAGTCCGAGGTAGACCCGGGCCTCACTCAGCATGCCTCTCCAGCCGGCACGATCTTTCGCTAGCTGTCTCCTGAGTCGCACACCAAGCCGGCCGAGGTCCCCCTCGACTAGTGTGCGCCACCTTGTATGTGGACGTCCTCTGTTGCGTTGTCCCACAGGCTCAGAGTCGAAGACTCTTCGGGCCGGAAGTTGTCCATATGCTCTACATGGCCTAGCCATCTTAGGCGTTGGATCCGTAGGCATCTACGGGTAGGCTCATGTCGCTGTAGAGCCCATACAATTCGTGGTTGAACCTTCTCCTCCAAATGCCATCAACGCAAACAGGACCAAAGACCGCGCGCAGAACTTTTCTCTCGAAAAGACCAAGAGACTGTTCGTCCGCTTGGGATATTGTCCATGCCTCTGCGCCGTACAGCAGGACTGGGATGATAAAGGTCTTGTATAGAGGCAGCTTGGTCTTCCGAGAGAGGGCCTTTTGATCCCAAACAAAACAGCAGTTGGCAAGAGTTATTCTGCGTTTGATCTCGGTACTGATGTTGTTTGTACTGTTTACCGCGGAGCCAAGGTAGACGAAGTCCTTAACTACCTCATAATTATAGCTGCCTATGGTGACGTTCTCGCCAAGTCGTCGATGTTGTGCATCCTTTCTCTCGGTTTTGTCCTCGTTCACCGTCAGACCCATTTTAGCCGCTTCCGTTTCAATGCCAGCAAACGCATCATTGACGGCTTGCTGTGTTCGCCCAATCACGTCAATGCCATTCGCGTAAACTAGCAGTTGAACGGACTTTTGGTAGATCGTGCCTCTGTTGTTGGTCAGTGAGTTTGCACGATCTTCTCAAGAACGATGTTAAAGAAATCACATGACAGCACGTCGCCTTGTCTGCTCAGTCTGACGAGTTTAGCAGGAATGTCAAAACGCACAAAAAGCACACATCTCCTCGATCGCTTACTTCTCGTGCTCTTTCTTTTTCTTCCTGAGAAGCCGGTTCTCTTCCCTTCTTCTCTGTTCGTAGAGCTCACGAACAGCTCTCGTGGTTCGATGCAGCGTTGCCTGGTAGGCTTTTTGCTTTTTTGCATTTGCCTGCCTGCACTCGTTGTCAAGCCAGAGGTTTTTCCTAGGTGCTGTTTTAAAACGCAGTACATCAGTAGCGGCTTCTCTGATGGCTTAACGAACTTAACGAAGCTTTCAATGCTACACAAGGTTTCAAGCAAAGCGAGGCGCTGGCATGCGTCTAATTCTTCACAAGATCGTGCAAAGTCAAAGTCCATTCAACTAATTCTTCTTTTTCTTCTTAGGGCGCTACAGTCTGAGGTGGACCTGGGCCTCATTCAACATGCCTCTCAAGCCAGCACGATCTTTCGCCAGCTGTCTCCAGTTTCGCACACCAAGCCGCCCGAAGTCCCCCCTGTCAAGACTCGTTTACTTAACTACGCACTCATTGTATTCAGTGCACTCAGTGTACTCAACGTATTTTCTGCAGTAAACATTGCACTTATATGAAATCACTCAAAACATTCATATGCTTCAGAGAGGGTGAATAGTGCACTCATCTTGCTATTAAGTGATCAAGCAGTACAGTACTTGTCTCTCGTGGTGTGGTATTCGATTTCAGTGTACAGCTTGTTGAAAAATGACAATGTGTAGACTGAAGTATTGCACAAGGTTAGAAAGCTGCAAATTAATGCATTCATGCAGCTCTCTAGTTCGAACATTCGATACCATCGACCACGCAATTTCATTTGTTCTTGTCATCAGAACTAGAAGAAAAGTTAGTGGATTCAAATTTGAATATTTCATATTTAAGATAAATGGAAACGATAAGCCCTGAGACACGAAATGTGAACCCAATCGAATCAATATTCACCATGCATTTCAAAATGAAAAAATTATCGCGTAGCACAACAACTCTCACATCCTTCCTTGCTCCTTACGATTGCACTGCACGGACTTGTGTGCATCCACTTCGGTACATTTAATCGAGCATTTTGTAGTGCATTTTTTTGTAATCAACCGTCACGACATCTGTGAGTGTTCAATATTGGAACACAAAAACGTGGAGCGTATGGGGATTCCATCTCGTTCAGGGCACAGACACGACGCCATTGGTTGTGTTAATCCACAGATTCAGCTCCCCAGAGCTCCATCATCCCTCAACCTGACGGCATGGATTGTGTTTTAGAATTCTCCAGAACTCAAATTACTTCGCTCTCCTGACGATAGAACACACTTTTTTTTTGTTTTCTCGATTTCAGTGCCAGAAGGAGTGGGACGAACAAACTGTCTGCTCCTCCCCTCGGTTCATATAATGTAGTGTAACCACTCATCGAATCGAGATGTCTCTGAATATTTTCCTGTTGTTGATGTTGACGCAAGGACGTGCCATCAGAGGCAGACTGCTCCAAGCACGTTGCTCTAAATCGGGTTCGCCTTATTGACAATTGACAGTTGAACAGATGCCCATTCCGTCACCGATACCGAGCTCCCAGACTCTCAGTCTGCTGCGATGGCAGAGCCCCTTTGTCGGGCCCCTTTTGAAGTAGTTTCCAGCACGAATCACACATCTCGCTCTTACATAACGCCCGCTGAAATATTCATAAACTTAATTAAACCTGCAAACTCAATTAATCCACAAGACAGAAGGTAATGCCTCGCTAGACATTTTCGTTTAAACTGCAATAAATATTAATCTGTCGACTTGGCTGTAATCGGGCGGAGGGGAAAGCGGAGGGCGGCATCGGAGGCATCTAAACAATTTTAATGAGAAATTAATTAGAGGACGTCTATCATCCGAAAATTAAGTAGCTTTGCAATAAAATCCTTTTGTCCTCACTCAATACGTCCGACAGAGGCCGTACTCCTGTTCGGCCGGCGTGTGCACAGATTGATGGACTGGAACGTTATTAATTATGCAGACCCTTTGTGAACCTTTCTCAGCCCGCTCACTGGCGTGGGCTTGTATCTTTTTGGCAGTTCTTCACGTCAAGTTTGCATTTAATTACCAGTCGTTTTCGTCTTATTTGGGATTTTTTGAGTTCGAATTACTTCCAGGTAGGTGGCTACATACACGATCCGGATTAGACGAGCGTTTTCCCCTGCTTCCGGTGGAGGGCAATTAGGGGAGCCAAATGAATTTGTTTCACTCCTCCGGTGGAAGAGGCTATTGTGAAGAGGTAAGGTTCGGTTTCGCATGAAGGGAGTGCTGCCGTGGATTATCCCAAATGTGTTTTACAGCAATCAAGACAATTGTGGTTGGAAGGTGAATGCCCTTTTTCCAGTGAAGTTGGTCTCACCACAGTTTATCCCAGTTTCCCTGTGGGTTTGTGGAGTAAGTTCGAGGTCTGCGAAGTGTAAATAGGAAATGGCCCTGTTTTCGTTGATAAGTGCCTCTGCAATTGTTTCGCGAGCAGGCTATTAGCTCGATGGGAAAGAAGGGTCCATACTTGGTCCTGATATGTGAATGGAGCGTTAGGAATATGGGGTCGAGGGAACATGGGGGACTTAAGATTTCTTCGAAAGTTAAGTTTCTTGTGGGATACTTGGATCTATTTCCGAGAAAGATAAACTATGAAAAAGACGAAATCGAAAACTTTAAGTACAGGGTGACCAGATAGGTTAGGTTGAAGTGGCTGACTGTAGATAGCAGTCACACTTAGGCCAATTTAGTCCAATTGTGATACATACCACCTATCCAAAAAATAACATTTGGTGCCTTCAACGAAGCTCTTTAGTTGATTAATGCCGACATTGTGCAATTCGCTCAAGTCGTTGAAGAAGTATGCTCTAAGATGTTTCTTCCTGGGTGACCAGATAAGAACGATAGGAAAATTAATTTAAATAAAGCAACAACTGTATGAGATACGAATTTGATTCTGGGTGTATCTGAAGCTACATTAATGCCATTATGATTGAAAAGGCATCATTTAAATGGGCGCCTCAAGCAGTTCAAGCGGTCGGTCCGATTTTTGACGACTGAAGTCCAATATGTGCGGCGTTATTCTGGCAACAGCGTCTCGAATGTTGGGCTCGAGCTCGTGTAAAGTGGTTGGGTTGTTAGCATAGACTAAGGACTTGACGTAGACGACTGGATGACGCAGTTGGTTAAGTGCCTGCCCAAAGTTAGAGGGGTTCCAGGTTCAAATCCCAGTGAAATCGAATCTGGTCCAGTCACCATTTGCTGGGATCAAATTAACGGCACTGGAGTAGGTTGCTACCTGGCAGTACAATGGACCAAATTTGAGTCTGAGTTCTCCAGTAGTGTTTTAAAAATCATACGAAAAAAAAGGACTTGACGTAGTCCCAGAAATAGGAAAAATAATCGAATGGTATCAAGTCGCATGACCGCGGCGACCAGTTGACGAATGTTCATCGCGAGATGACACAGTCGCCAAATTTCTCCTTCACAACTGCGATCGTTGCGTCGCTTGTATGGCATGTAGCTGTGTCTGGTAAGAACCACAGTTCCGTTAATCGATGTCGTCGAGCTCTGCCCACAGAAATTCGGTCGACATCGCTCTGTGTCTGAGACAATTGACGATAACCGTGTCTCCTTCCGCATTTTTAAAGAAATAAGGTCCGATGATGCCGCCTTGCCATAAACCACAGCAAACGGTCAATCTTTGTGGCTGCACTGATGCTTGGTCGAACACTTGTGGACTGTGTTCGTTCCAATAACGGTAATTTTGTCAAAAATGGGCCTCATCCGGATAAATGATTATTTTTCCAAAATCCGGATCTCTTGCTTATATATCCAGCGCCCAATTATCGAACTCACGGCATTGTTTATGGTCCCTCGACTTCAATTCTTGCGTCAGCACAAACTTATACAGATGTAGGCCCAAATTCAAGCGCAAAATAAGCCGTGTTGATACCCAATTCAGATGATAGCCGCCGAATCGAAATTTCGATCTACTTTTGGTCTACTTCGATACTGACCCCTACGGCGGTTATGTTTTCTTCATTTCGCACCAACCTCTGTTTGGTTGATGGCTTAAGGTCCAAGGGAGTGCATTCAAGCTCAATCTTTTTCACGGTGTGACGAATTGCCTGCACACTGATGTCATGATGACGACCGATCTCTTGACGAAATTCACCTTGCGTTTTTACCACTGAGACGGAATTTCAAAAATATTTTTCAAAAATTTCTGCACGTTCGGCAAGCATGAACCGATGCACGATGAAATGGCAAATCGTTCTGAATATTTTTCCAGACGGATATCATAAGCGATTTTGATAGCTGCTGAAACACAGGAATTGGAAAAACTATCATTGCTATCTGGTCACCCTGTACATTCTTCCCCAAGTCAAGAAACCATCGACTATAGTGGCTTGGAAGCAAGGAACACATAAAAAGTGATGATCAGATCAAGAGTGACGTTGAAACACAACCGTTTTTCGCATCCAGCCCAAGTCAGAACATATGCAAGAAGAATAGGTACCGAAGGTAACCGAAGCAATGTGCCCAAGACTTCAAGACTGACTGGAAGCTAAGGCTGGATCTTTTTTATTGATTCGATGGCCTGGGAAAGACAGGGGGAAGAAGATGAGAACTGTGTACCCGATCCACTTAAACACCCGTCTACAAGCTCAAACTATCCAAGAATAAGAGCCCCTGGCAAGGATAACATTGAAAACGGGTGAAGAAGCCCGTGGTCGTCTTGAGGGAAAAGTTCTGGATGTGATCTTTGGTTATGTTTGAGGTGTTGGTAATGGGAAATGAAGATTCAATCACGTATAGCGACATGAGTCTATTATGGCGCCTGCAAATCCAACGAACAAGACGCCTAAGCTATGTAGAGCCAATGAGCAAATTAGCTCCGGCTCGAAGGATCTTTGATTTTGCGATTGTGAGACATCACGATAGAGGGTGTACAAGATTAAGGTGGCGCCCACAAATGGAGAAGGATGTCAACTTACTTGTTAAGCGTCACTGAAGGCAGCTGGTCAAGGATTGTGTTGGATTTTGGATATGGACATGCTTTTTGGTTGAAGCCCAGGTCCATCCTGGACTGTAGAAAGAATTGAATTGAAAAGTGAACCACGGAGTGTCTGGACTATACAGCGACATGTGTTTAGCTAAACGCCTACGATGGCTAGGCCACGCACTGCTTTAGCCCAAAGGGCTTCTACTCCGCGTCCGTTGAACAATGCAATAAAGGACGCCAACGAAACCAATGTCGCGGACAAGTGAAGAAGGACCTCAGCCTTGGGAGGCTTGGGAGGCTTGTTGGTTAGGGACTAGGTCCATCCTGGACTGCAGAAAGAATTGAATTGAAAATTGAACCATGAAGTGTCTGGGCTATACAGCGACATGTGTCTTGCCAGGCGTTTACGGCTTTAACGCCTAAGATGGCTAGGCCACGCACTGCTTTAGCCCAAAGGGGTTCTACTCCGCGTCCGTTGAACAACGCAATAAAGGACGCCAACGAAACCAATGTCCCGCACGAGTGAAAAAGGACCCCAGCCAACTTGGCGTAGGTAGTTGGAGACAGCTGGCTAAAAACTTGGGAGGCTTGTTGATTGAGGCCCAGGTCTACCCCGGACTGTAGCGCCATCAGAAGAAGGAGAAGATAAGTTATCAGCCATTGGTACATATCTAAGGTCGATGGCCGTATGAATGTCTTTGTTTTGCAAGGAGCAACAAACTGGGTCAGTGCCACTGAACGTCAAAAAACAACTTCTATGCAAAATATGTCATAAAAAGTTCAATAAAAACGGCGGCGTTTACTCATAAACATATCAATGGCCAAGGGGAGACATCGATATGCAAATGTGACAAGCTTCAACTGCCAAGACGAAGACGCAGATCATGACTTCATAAAAAAAACTTGAATAATCAATGAGCCATCAGACCGAATAAAAGCCACCAGAGTCTCCTGCCCCCAATCATGAGTATTGCCATAAAAACCATGTCTGTTGGCTACCAAACCTCTACTTCTCCCATAAAGCAGCATATCCGATGCGTTGAGAATGTATCTTCAGCCACCGAACAAGCGGATTGATCGGATACCCCTTATATCCCCCATAAACTTCGCCGAATTCAACGTCCACTTTGCTTTCAAGCGAATCGCTGACTATCTGGATTTAGCTGCAGCATCTCGAAATAGTATCGTTCTGCCAAACCACAGGAAAATAGAACAATTTGCGGCCATAAATCACGGAGGCATGCTAAAAAAAATTTAAGTTCTCCATAAACCGACTTAATGACCTCGGATTTAGAATGTTGCACTAAGCGTCTGGGGCGCGCGATTCACGGACTCTACCCGAAATAAACCCACATCCTCATTACAATCCCATCAAAATTAAATGAACGACGGAGGGGAATTGTGAAAAATGTATGAGCAAAATGCCCGAAGCGTTGGACGCATATTATCCCCGACAGGGACATAAAGAAGGGTACTTATTTTAAATCATTCGCCAAAACACTTCCGTCGCACTGATTGTTGTTATTTATTTTTTCCTTTCATTTCTCCTTTGTTCATTGGCTTTAGGGGCGCCTTTTTTGCTGCAGCCACCCCCAAGGAAAGCGATTCATCGGAATGAAATAATTCGTTTAGTCATTGCCGTCACGTAATGTTGTTACTTCCTCCGTTCGGTACGCCTGATACAATGTTCTTCATTTTTTTCTTGCCATTTTTTTGGTGATTCCTTTCTGTTGGCCCTTTTTTCAGATAGGAACCGAACAATTGTGGGGTTTTATTCCAGTGTTCCTTTGAAATTGTATATTTTTATAAGCGAGATCCTTTTTTGAAAGCATTAGTGTACTCGGGTATGAATCCTTTCAGAATGATACGCTTAATAAATGAGAAACGGGGTCCATACGGGCGGACATTTGTCCAGGCGGCCGTATGGTTGCCTTGCGAAAAGGCAATTGTCTGGTGTGTTGACTTGAATGAAAGCTTTCAATCCGTTTTTTTTCTTTCTTGTTTTGCTTACAGACGTTTTTGCAATTTTTTCTTATCTTTTATGTCCTCGCCATTGTTTCAGTAGACCGTTACTTTTGTGTAAAGAAATATTTTGCTTTAAACGAACCAGGACTACATTTTGTGTAGAAAATCAGAGTGCGAACAAAGCGGGAGAGAGAAAGAGAGAGAGAGAAATGATGATGTGACATTATATAGCGTAGACCAAGTAATTGTGAATACATTTTGAATCCGGTCATTATCATGAAAATTGGGTCAGCAGCCTTAAGTTCCGCTCGTGAGAGAACAATAGCACGCACAACACGAGTGGTTGCTGAGAAGCTAGGCCCAGGTCCACCTCGGACTGTAGCGCCGCCATTATTATTATTATTATTATTATTATTATTATTAGCCTTAAGTGAAAGAAGATAAGGTGATGTACATCCAAGGACACTGTAGTCGACAGAATCTACCGACATCTCATTTAACGAATGGCAGCTATTTTTCATGAGGCTGACTGCTGACCGGAGATGATCTGGTTGGGCGCATGCACCAGCTCATCTGTAAGATATGGTCGGAGGAAACCGCACAAGATGAGTGGAGTCTCAGTATCGTTTGCCCGATCCACAAGAAAGGAGACCCCTTTGACTGCGCCAAATATCGAGGGATAAGTCTGCTTAACATCTTCTATAAGATCTTCTCTGCCATTCTGTGTGACCACCTAAAACCATTTGTGAACAAACTCATAGGTCCCTATCAATGTGGTTTCAGGCCCGGGAAGTCCACCATCGATCAAATCTTCACACTGCGGCAGATCCTGGAGAAGACCCAAGAAATGCAGATCGACACACACCATCTATTTGTCAATTTCAAGACCACATATGACAGAGTGTATAGAGACGAGCTATACAGCGCCATGTCTAGTTTTGACATTCCTGCCAAACTCGTCAGACTGAGCAGGATGACGATGGAGAACTCTCGCTGCTCCATCAAGGTTGGTAACGAACTCACCGAGACCTTCAATGTCGAAAAAGGTTTTAGACAAGGCGACGCGCTGTCATGTGATTTCTTTAGCATCGTTCTTGAGAAGATCGTGCCAAACCCACTGGCCAACACAAGAGGCACGATCTTCCAAAAGTCTGTTCAACTGCTAGCTTACGCTGATGACATTGACGTGATTGGGCGAACACAGCGAGCCGTCAATGATGCGTCTGGTGGCATTGAAACGGAAGCGGCTAAAATGGGCCTGGCGGTAAACGAGGTATGGATGTAAACCGTGGGCACGGCCCAAACGATGAACTACATTCTGACTGATTTCTGAGCACACAAGAGGAAATCTGTGAGTGAACCGCCTAATCGAGAACCAGCAACCGGATATTATGAGGTTAATTAACTCACGTTTGATTGAGACGGACCAGGCACGTCGCAGGAGTGAGAGACGAGTGCAGAATTTCTGAGGAAAAAAAAATTCTGGAAAGAAGAACCTAAAGCAGATTAAAGACGATGCTCTCCAATGAGTCCATTGACTTTCGGATTCCACACAATCGTTACAAAGGGTGCTGCATGAACATACAATATGCGCTCGCAAATAAAAATGGGTCCTCTGTCGCAACTCTCCATGCATTCTGTTGTGCCCAACAATGTGTCTTCCATCCCATCGCAACAAGGAGAGTTCCTCAGTTCAAAGTAACAACTTCTTGCATTATGACTATCGTTCAAAATTCAATTTATTCTCCCAACTCCGCCAATTCCTGAGCGAGCCCTCGATAAGGACTTCACAGAGGGGAGCGACTCTCAAGTTAATATAAATTCAAATTAGATAGATAAACGAATGCTGATTGATAGATAAAGTACATCTGCGAGAGTACTTCAGACGACTGCCTGTGCATGTGTACATCCTTCACACAGCCCTGCGTCTGGCTAACGATTGAATTGAATTTCACTTCGCAACTAAACCCGTCATGATCTGGCTCGGTAGCGATTTAGTGATTTTCTTTGGAATATCAAGAGATTTCGAAGGATTATCGTTGGTTCTCCTTTCCACCGCAGTGGCAGTTGTGGTTCCGTTTGTTTTTTTTTTTAAATCCGCCAGCACATTGAACTGACAACGAGTCTAATGAAATATGTCTCCGCAATGAGAAGCTCTTTAACTAACAACCGCGCTCAGTTGGAAGGGGATAAGCCGAGGGAAGTGCTGTAAGTGTGGGTGATGAGTTCACTTCTTTATTTCGCACTTCACTAGGACGGAGCTTGTGAATTATTGATCTCTCGAATGTCATGAAAGACAATCAATAGATGACAATAATTGATGAGATAATACGGTCTAGAGGGAAAAGATAAATGTTTGTGCCATCGTTGTGCTTGTCGTCTTGGGAGGGATTTGCTTTTTTTTTCTCCTTTTTCATTCTGCTGATAGGACAATCATGAAAGTATTGCCAAGGGAATTTGATGATGAAATCGAGGGAGATGATAACGCCCTTCTGCCCTCCCCTCCCGTGACAAATTCATGGGATAGCTGATGCATTTTCAAGGAAATGACACATTCAGAGAGTTCCGTGAAGACTTACGTCATGCCTGCATTGTTCCAGTGGAAAAAGGGGCAGTGGGGAAATGGGGCAGGAGGGAATGGAGTAGGGAGAAACCTTTTCTTGACTTGCATGAAAATTGGAAAAATGTATTCACTGCCTTGGAATAAACATGCAAACTCCTGAGGGATGTGTGAAGGCTCTTCACGCATAATTTCAATTTCAATTTGTAGCTTTCAGCTGAGATCAACTTCACTTGAGTGTTAAAACGAGACATATTAGGTCATCCTTCATCATCATACGAAAGAGCCGACACACTCATAACCAACCTCTGACTCATGGATACGCATTGTGGCCTCACGCGGAACAAAATTTGCTGAGGGAGTGGAATGTTTCGTCCCTGTTCGAACTTTTGAGGTCATATCTAACAAGTTACACGTTCGGTATAGTTTTCCACGGCTGCTGGCCTGTCCAAATTGACTGGAGCCGAGTGTTGGACGATAAACGGGACCACAGGTCCCACGTAGAATTTTTCTTTCGAAGACACCAAGAATCAGCTCCGCAGTTTTGCTTTGTGTCCAGCTTTCGGCTCCATTTAGCAGGACTGGTAAAAAAGAGTTTTGTAGAGCATGATTTTGGTTCTTCGAGTCAGGAGTTTGGATTTGTATAGTCCCAAATTCGACAATTTGTTTGCTGACGTACCCATTTATCCAGAATTGGGCCACATCGCTGAAGATGATTTTTCGATGAAAATTGGGGTCAGTTTCCAAATGTTTCAAAACCTATTCAGCGAACACTCTTCGTTGTTTGTGGTCGTTTACCTTCAGCTCCTGGATCAGTTGAATTTTGTATGGATGCTGGGCCAAGTAAGGACTCAAAATTCGCCAAGTTGTGGTCTTCGAAAGGCCGAGTTCTTGTGAGCGACGCGAAATCGACTGCCTCGGATTCTCCTGGACACTCTCACGGACAGCGGCGATGTTTCCGGCAGATCTTGCGGGTGTTGGTTTATCGTTTACTGAACCAGTGGATTCATATTTGTTCACCACACCGCGAAAAGTCCTCTCGGTAGGACGATTATGGCGATCATACAATGGACGAAGCGCGCGGAACGTTGCTCGAACAGAACACCCATTTTGACAATTCGATAATTTCCCCGTATAAGTGAACGCTATGTCCCTCCATGGTGATTTGGCAAAACAGATTGAATAAATCACAGTCAATTTGACAGATGTAGCTTCAACAATATGGCCGCTATCAACTGGCAAAGTTCGGAAGTCCCTATTGGAGACCCCTTATTTTAAATAAAGAATTTCTGCGGTGACACAAGGTAAAGTCCCAAGAAATTTAATGTTGCCGGGCAAGAATAAGCACTTTGGCCACTTTTTAGTTAAGATGCTATCAAACCTAAGCCTCCAGTTCCCCATTTAGTTGGTGCACGTTCCTCCGCAGGACAACGGATGTAATTGCTTATTTGCCGGCATTATTACTTCAAATGTTTTTCCAAGTCACAGTGTGTAAACGCCCCTGTCATTTACGCTGCAAAATATGGCCCATAAAGATCCTGTAACATCATCCAGTATCACACATAAACCAGAGAGCGTACAAATGAAAGTGGAAGATAAATAGAGATAGTAAGAGAGAGAGGCTGGGGGGGAGAAGGATAAACAATCTCAGTGACATACTTGAGGAAGGACGCGCTGGAGAGTTCAATCACAAGGAAGTGACACACTTGAGATCGTAGGATTGCAGGAGGCGAGTAAGTGTGCGATGTTTTCTGAGGATAACCCTAGCTGGCCTTATGGCCACTCAAAGAGACTCCACTCTATTGCACATCACATGTGTGGACGCTGGGGCAGTAATAGTTCCTGGTCATTGGATTGAAATGGTCATCAACATAAACAGCCATGAATCTCTGTGCAACTCCAGCGAACCAGAAATGAAACATAACCCCCAGCATCGTAACTATCCCAGAGTAACTCCTACGACCATGTGAATGTAGCGATGTTCTCCACCACACAATTATTTGAAACGACCAGAGGAGTAGCCGTCCGGTTGTTTTTCTTTCGTTTTCCTTAAAAGTCAAGAGGGAATAAACAGAAACCTGATTTATAGCTGCACATGAAAGTCTTACATGCAAACATTCCCCATGGAAGACGCTATTAAAGTTCATGCGAGTGGGGGAAGCAGCCTCGTCCTGGATGATAAATGATGAGATTTTCTCCGCTTCAACGAGAGACTCCCAAATTGACTGCCATTTGCCTTGTCATTATTTGGATTATTTTGCAGTTTCCTTTTATCCTTGAGAGTGCATTTACTACTCGAGGAGATGACTCTGCTACGAAATTGTTTAGAGAATTCGATTAGGTACACAGTTTCACAAAGTCATCTGAGTTATGATCGGATGATGGGAGTATGTGCAGCTCTCGAGGCAATCTAAAAGGTCTTGACGTCCCCACCATGGGACGATGAGCAGGAGATTCGTTTCTTCTTGGAAATTAGTTTAGATCAACAAGGCTTTGTGTCCTGAGTGTGTTTTTAAATTGCAGCTTCTTCAGATGGCGCTACAGTCCAAGATGGACGTAGGCCTAAATTTTTTTATTACACACCCCAAGTGGACTCCTTGGCGTAGTGGGTTGGAGCGTCGACTTCTACGCTCGAGGTCTCAGGTTCGAATGTCGAAAAAACACCTAACATTTTTTTCACGGCTCCACCTCTTTCGAGTCACTGACTATGCTCAAAGAGTATAACCGTCTAGAAAAAGTTTCTCAATCTCGCCGTTCGGAGTCTACATTAAACTGTAGGTCCCCTCCACTCGTGTGAGAACAATAGCACGCACAACAGGAGTAATTGCTGAGAAGCTAAGCACAAGTCCACCCCCGACTGTAGCGCCGCCATTATTATTATCATTATAAGTACAATAAAGATTGAAAGTCACCAACATCCGATGCCGAGCCTGAAATTCACTGTACCACTCCTCGATTAATGCACTTCATTTTTAGTTCAAGGCAATCCCTGGCAATTGATTTATGTACTCGTACTTAAAGGGAAAAAAGCTAATTAAAAAAAAAAAGTTTCAAAGTGGAATTCAATTTATTATTGATTCATATTAACTGACTTTATTTACCATTGTTCTTTTTTTTTTAATTTTTGCATTTGTTTGATCAAGTGCTCGGACACACATAATTGTTGAGCTTTCGGAATTCCATTATTTTTTGTTTGTATTTGCTTATGTCGTGTACCTCGTGGAAAACATTTTTCCATTTGTCATTAAAAAATATGGATTCTTTTTTGTACTCACTCAATAGAGTGAATATATTTCAAAGAGAAAACCATGAATTAACCTGAACCTATTCAGATTGGAGAGGCCTGAATCTTCACTAGAATTTAAGTTAAAAATACTTAAGTCAACAAATAACTGAATGAAATTAAAATTCCCCCCTTTGACCCTCCCTCATTGTGTGGCGTAAAACTCACGCTTACAGATAAGGCCAAATTCATGGGTCTCATCATTGATCGAAAACTAAGCTGGAAGCCGAACATCATAGAGCGTATTAAGAAAGCTACCATTGCGCTCTATTGCTGTAAAAAAAACAGTCTAGAATTGCATACTAGACCAATCCTACTATATGGTGTCTCAGTATGGTGAACAGCTCTTGGCACAGCCGTCAACCTCAACCTTCTCAACCGCGTGCAAAGAACTGCAAGCATATGCATCAGTGGGGTGTTGAGGACGACACCATCCGAAGCATTACTCCACTTGACTTGTTTGTCAGACAAGTAGCAGCTTGCACAGCAGAAAGATTTAGAACACTGCATCTGTGGAATAACCACCATATAGGTCATTCCACCATTCTAGATAACCTCGAGTTTCTGCAGAACTACACCGACCTCCTACTGCCTCATCTCGTCTTTGAGAAAAACTTCTCTACCCGCATACCCTCTAGGTCCGACTGGAAGTCTGATACTCAGACGCTCTACGTATTTCCACAGATAGATCCAAGACGGAGGAGGGAGTAGGATTAGGTGCCTACTCCAAGGATCTCAATTTTAGTATATATCTCCACCTTCCAGAACATTGTAGCGTATTCCAGGCTGAGACGATGGCAATAAAAGAAGCCCTGTCTTGGCTCAAAAACAACGTGATATCCAAGAAGGACATCACCATCTGTTCAGACAGCCAGGCAGCAATCAAATCCCTGAACTCGGTCACTTTCCTCTCTATGACCTCCCTAAATTGCCGTCTATCTCTTAACGAGATGGCTTTTTCTCTCGAAAAGGCCAAGAGACTGTTCATCCGCTTGGGATATTGTCCATGCCTCTGCACCGCAAAGCAGGACTGGGATGATCAAGGCCAGCTTGGTCTTCCGAGAAAGTGCTCTACTACTCAATTGCCTTTTGAGCTCAAAAACGGCGGTTGGCAAGAGTTATTCTGCGTTTGATCTCGGTACTGATGTTGTTTGTACTGTTTACTGAGGAGCCAAGGTAGACGAAGTCCTTAACTACCTCATAGTTATAGCTGCCTATGGTGACGTACTCGCCAAGTCGTCGTTGTTGTGCGTCCTTTCTCGATGACAGCATATACTTGGTTTTGCCTTCGTTTACCGCCAGACCCATTTTAGCCGCTTCCGTTTCAATGCCAGCAAAAGCATCATCGACAGCTCGCTTTGTTCGACCAATCACGTCAATGTCATCCGCGTAAGCTAGCAGTTGAACGGACTTTTGGAAGATCATGCCTCTTGTGTTGGCCAGTGAGTTTTGCACGATCTTCTCTAGATCGATGTTAAAGAAATCAAATGACAGCGCGTCGCCTTGTCTAGAACCTTTTTTGACATTGAAGGTCTCGGTGAGTTCGTTACCGACATTGATGGAGCAGCGAGAGTTCTCCATCGTCATCCTGCTCAGTCTGACGAGTTTAGCATGAATGCCAAAACTAGACATGGCGCTGTATGGCGGCCTTGAAATCGACAAATAGGTGGTGTTTGTCGACCTGCATTTCTTGGGTCTTCTCCAGGATCTGCCGCAGTGTGAAGATCTGATCGATGGTGGACTCCCCGGGCCTGAAACCACACTGATAGGAACCTATCAGTTTGTTCACAAATGGTTTCAGGCGTTGACACAAAACGGCAGAGAAGATCTTATAGGCGATGTTAAGGAGACTTATCCCTCGATAGTTGGCGCAGTCAAAGGGGTCTCCTTTCTTGTGGATCGGGCAAACGATACTGAGATTCCACTCATCGGACCTGCTTTCCTCCGACCATATCTTACAGATGAGCTGGTGCATGCGCTCAACCAAGTCATCTTTCAGCGGGCTTTAAACATTTCGGCGGGCAGACTATCTGCAGCAGCAGCTTTATTAGACTTTAGTCTCGATATCGCTATCTTGACTTCGTCTAGGTCGGGGGAACGGTATTCTCTTCTATCATCGTCCGTTGTGTTGAGTGGAACATTCTGCCTGACAGCGGTGTTTGTGTCCTCATCGCCGTTTAACAGTCTGCAGAAATGACTTTTCCAAATTCTCAGTATCGACTGCGAATCTACTACTAGTTGTCGTTCGATAAAAGTTTTACCAAAGGATTCGGACATCATTCCTGCCATAACACCTCTCCATCTCCTCGATCGCGCGCTTCTCGTGCTCTTTCTTTTTCTTCCTGAGAAACCGGTTCTCTTTTCTTCTCTGTTCGTAGAGCTCACGAACAGCTCTCGTGGTTCGATGCAGCGTTGCCCGGTAGGCTTCTTGCTTTGCTGCCTGTGCCTTGAGCCTAGGGACCCAGAATAGGGTTAGGTTGCAACTGACTCCTGTCTCCTTTAGAGGCGGCGAAGTTTTACCACTGGATTTGATCAAAAGTGTGTTCAGAGTCTTTATGGCGCCCCTGCTTGTGTATGATGAGTGTATAGCAATCATTGTTCCCTCTATTGAAGCTGCCTCGTGGATAGCTTTGGTTTCTGCCTGGAATACAGTCCAATAATTTGAGGTTAGTCCGTGAGTGAACCAAGCCAAATTTTCATTTTGATGAGAAAAATAATTTTCACAAAAAATATGAGTAATCACCATTTAAGTCGAGATTTAAGACGATCCCACTCAACTCCCCGAGTTCTAATAAAATGCCACTCATCATCTTTTCAGACCATCAAGCCGTGTAATGGTGACTTCTTAAATCCGTGAAACACACGACGTTTGCATTTTATATCCCACACATCAACTTACCCTTTCGCCTCGGAGATCATTAAATGTTCGCCGAGCCTACGAAATGCCGCCTAAAATCTCCCAACGATAACTTAGCCCAAAAGATTACCTATCTCGGCCATAAAATCTCTCCGCGAATGCCGTTGACAGCCTCATTGTGCCACCCGCAGCACGAGAGTGCTGTGAAGATAAAATGTCCTGCCATGTGGGTAATCATCACTCATTCACACCACACATGGCGGAGGCATTCCGATTGTTTCATTGCCCCCACAACCATTGTCCCCCACTCAAGGCCGCACAGCTCTGTCCCATTATCCTTGATCACGTATAATTTATTTCTCTTTGCACCTGCCACTCCGGCAGTAAACCCAACACCAAATCGTAACATCCCACGACTCAATCAGAACAAAGGACTCTTAATCTACTTGTTCACACCCCCGCCAGCCAACGAGAAAGGAGTGACACTTTCCCCATTAAACTTTCATACTGTATCCCGCCAGTGTCTCCCGGATTATGCCATTGAACCCCTTGAATCGAATTTATCGATGTTCACCATGTGCTGATAATCTCCCCCCATTTTGGGGTGCACGAGACCTAATCCTCGGATCCATTTCCACTTATCCGTGACAGGTTTTAAACTTTCAATGGATGATGGTGGTTTCCGCCACAAAAACCCCTCGACTGTCTCCCCCGACGAGTTGGTGGAAAAGTTGAAAAGTAAAGTGTCCCCCACACCGCGTCGGGGAAGGTCAGCGTTCAAGTGAGAAATCGATTTCTGGCTGGGGTTTGGCTGTTGGCCTACAAAAGCCAAACATTGACAGTCAATCGAGGCATCCCAACCGAAATCAGGAAAGACAAATAAGCACAAAAAAACTTGTTCCCGAAGCACAAGTCGTCCATAAAAAAGCACCATGACAAGCGAGGGTTAAGAAAATACAAAAGACAACATCCGGCCACTTCCTCTCACGACCTGCTGGGGTTGATTTACCCCTGCCGGTGGTTGGCGGCTGGTGGTTGATGACTGGCGCACACACGTAGCCGTCGAACAAAGACCTTATTTCACACTGAATCAAATTATGTTATCCCATTCTGGTGCGCTTGAGGAAAAAAGGGAATAAATTATCTCCGAAATCGAATACACACCGTAGGATGCGGCTAGGGGTTGTGTGCATGAAAGGGTTCGTTCTTCCCTCCGTTGACTGTGAAATATTCTCTCACCGCCGCAGAGAGGGGAAATCCATTTCCTTAAATTGAATAATGGAATTTGTCACAACGCAAGGTCAACAGAGGATTTCCCCCCAGTCGGGCTGCTTCGTGTTCTTCACGTCGTCGTCGTCGGCCTGGGGGCTCTGTGCCGAGGGGTTTATTATTTCATGCGCTACACACATCGACGAACGGGATTTGATTCTCGACAGAGGAAAAAAATATGAAATTTCAATCATTTTCCCATCTGGCAGGGATTATCGGGGGGGCGGAGAAGGAGAGCAGCAGTTCTCAGAGATCTCTGCCGTTGCGAGGAAGTTCGAATTCAATTATCGTTGAAAATCCCCCGGCTTATACTTCAGGTGGACCGGCTGAGTGTTTGACGTTGCGTTCAGTTTCTTAATCGAGAGATGTCTGCGGAAGCAACGAAGGCGCTGTCGCACGTGCAGTGAGATGATGTGTTGGAAAAGTTTGATGGCATACTCTAAGCTAATTGTGATTCAATGGAAGGTTTCAGTTTTGTATTGAAGACTATTTGAAATTGTCTCGAGTAAAGTGTCATTATTTTTGACACATTACTGTTGTGAGGCATTGACATTTAAAATGGAGTTCCGAAAGATCTGAACGAGGAGGGATAACGTCGCCGAGATGAAGCATAATGCGCGTGGAAAACCTTGCGTCCACCGAATGCATTGTGTGTCAACTTGCATTGCAGTCATTACAGCCGTATTGAATTCTGAAGAAGGAATTAAGGGAGGGGACCAGATGCATTTCTGAAGAAGTAACACGCAACAAATCCAACCAAAGAGTGTTTTTTTTCAGTCTAGACACTAAGCTGGCTGATAGTTAATTCCACAACTGACACCATTGTATGTGACTATGGTCCTCAGAAAATTTGGTTTTAAACTGATGACGCAATATGCTTTTCTGTGAGCGAAACCATCGTGTTCAATGAAAACATTTTCTAGAGAATACAAACTGTATTGACGTCCTAGATCGTGTGACTTGCCGCTTCTGAATATTCCATGTCATAAGTCTGTCTTCAAAGGGCAGGATGCAATGTGGTTGCCTACATGAACGATGTTTCTAAAGGGGTTCCAGGGAAAATTTGTCTCAACGCTAAAAGACATCATGCGGTATACCTTTCATAGACCCATCTGATGAACCAATGCCTGGGGACTTGGATTCAATCCACAAAAAGCGAAATTAGTACTCTTCATGAGGAAATGTGTACAGAGTCATTTATTATGTGGTATAAAGTTACCACTCACGGAGAAAGTTAAGTTCTTAGAAACTTGAAACCCAACATCGTGGAAGCTGGAGAAGCTGGAAACTCAGCATCATAGAATGGGGCCCAATTTTTGAGAAAAAAAAGAAAAGGATGTTCATAGGGATTACATACAAATATAGCATACTGACCGTATGCAGCAGTAGTCAGATCAGTACTCATGTACGCAGTCGCAGCATGGTTACAACTTTTGGCAAGGCCGTCAACTGCAACGTTCTTGATCGTGGGGAAAGATCGGCTACCATTTGCTTCAGTGGACCTATAAGGATAACACCATCCGCTGCACTGAATATAATCCTCTCTCTACCTTTCTCCATTTGACTTGTTCGGAAGACAAATATTAGACACGAAACACTCCGTCTGTGGAATATTTACCACATCGGTCACACTAGCATTGCCCATACGTTCGAGATCCCTCCCCACGACACTGACCCTTTACCAGCCCGATCCCTTTTCAAGAAAAACTTCTCTACCAGCATCCCCGCCAGATCATGCCTGAAGGAATGACAATCAAACACTGGAAGGGCCTTTGCCTATTTTCGCAGATGGATCCAAGACAGATAAGGGAGTAGGTTTGGGTATTTATTGTAAGGATCTCAACATCAGCATATCCGGTGACGTGAAATAACGCCGAATTTTGGATTTCGGTCTTATTTCACTTTGCTAAAGTGCTCATGCGAATCAGTATTTTGGAATTCGGCTTTATTTCACTCGGCGTTATTTCACGGCATTAGCATATCCTCCCAATTTTCCGAATATTGTGGCATCTTCCAGTGTGAGACAATGACAATAAAATGGGCTTTGTCTTGGCTTAAGAACAATGTGATATCTAGCAAGGACTTCATTAAATGACAGCCAAGTAGCAATTAAGTCCCTGAGCTCAGTCATTTTATTCTCATTTTAAGACCTCTCTGAATTGCTTCTCTGAATATTCCACTCATTTGGGTACGGGACATAGTAACATCCCTAGGGGATTGCGAAGCCGATGAAATCGCCAGGCGCGGAACGGTCTCATTACTCTTTCCTTGCGAAGAACTGCCGATCATGCCGATCGCAACAGCTAAACATCGTCTAAAAGAACACACAATTAGAACCATAAGTCATAGATGATACCACATGCTCCATTACAAAACTCTTCTGGCCTGAACTTGATTCTAAGCGTTCAGTCTAATAAGAGTGGACAGGTCATCTCTCAAGTGACATTATGGGACACTGTGCGATTGTCACACATGCCTCAAGATTGGGACTCTCTCATAACGACGGAGATGAGGAAGAAGAAGAGACGATTATTTCTCTCCTCTGCACTTGGAGATCCCTCTCCACACCACACGTAGAGAAGCCTACCTATGAGCCTACTTTTTCGATGACTTGCAAAAGCCGAACACCTTCGGCATCTGTCAACTCAAGCCCTTCATAACAAGCACAAAGTGGTTTAGGGGATAGGAGAAGCTCTACAGCGTGGTATCACAACAGGCCTAAGTATGACTGGTAACCTGCAACCGGCCTCGTTAATCGTACCTAACTTAAGTCTGTTTGGGCAGTTTATTTGTTTATCAGACCATCGATCCTTGTCCTTTTTAGACAAGGCGACGCGCTGTCATGTGGCACGATCTTTCAAAAGTCCGTTCAACTGCTGGCTTACGCGGATGACATTGACTTGATTGGGCGAACACAGCGAGCCGTCAATGATGCATTTGCTGGCATTGAAACGGAAGCGGGTAAAATGGGTCTGGCGGTAAACGAGGGCAAAACCAAGTATATGCTGTCATCGAGAAAAGACGCACAACATCGACGACTTGGCCAGAACGTCACCATAGGCAGCTATAACTTTGAGGTAGTTAAGGACTTCGTCCACCTTGGCTCTGCGGTAAACAGTACAAACAACATCAGTACCGAGACCAAACGCAGAATAACTCTTGCCAACCGCTGTTATTTTGGGCTCAAAAGGCAATTGGGTAGTAGAGCCCTCTCTCGGATGACCAACTGACTCTATGCAAGACCTTGATCATCCCAGTCCTGCTGTATGGTACAGAGGCATAGACAATATCCCAAGCGGATGAACAGTCTCTTGGCCTTTTCGAGAGAAAAGTTCTGCGCACGGTCTTTGGTCCTGTTTGCGTTGATGCCATTTGGAGGAGAAGGTTCCACCACGAACTGTATAGGCTCTACAGCGACATGAGTCTAGCCAGGCGTCTACGGATCCAACGCCTAAGATGGCTAGGCCATGTAGAGCGTACGGACAACTTAGCTCCGGCCCGAAGACTTTCGACTCTGAGCCTGTGGGACAACGCAACAGAGGACGTCTACGAACAAGGTGGCGCACACAAGTCGAGGGGGACCTTGGCCGGCTTGGTGTGCGAAATTGGAGACAGCTGGCGAAAGATCGTGCTGGCTGGAGAGGCATGTTGAGTGAGGCCCAGGTTCACCTCGGACTGTAGCGCCCCAAGAAGAAGAAGAAGAAGTCTGCTTGAACAATGCCCACGAAGCCGCGGCACCCATTCGAATGGTGTGCTATTCCATAAAAAATGGCATGAATGTAGCTTCAAAATAAAGTCAAACATCAATTTTTTATCTCACATTGTTGTTATTTTATTTTAATTTCTTTTCCCATCTTTTATATCTGGTCACCCTGTATTTCAATTGATGTTTTTGCTGCAAGCTGAAAACTAAGTTTGGTTGTTCCTTCACAAAACTTTCCTCTCTTCCCCCTAGGTCACAACACTTTTCCACTTGTTCCTCTTTCAAATTCGTTGGGCGGGGAGTACCTACATTTAAAGACCTCATCCGATGCGTGTCTTAAATTAATATCCAAAAATCTCCTGAACCTCAAAATTTAAATGAATTTAGCTAAACTTTCAACTTCCCACGAACCGTACACGTGTCTGATTTGATCAACACCCGCCTCCTTTTTTATGCACAAACTCAATTTTGAACGCCCTGTCCCTCGCCGATAACGGTCTTCCGTGGTGGGAAATGCGCCTTTCACCGAACGACCAAGGCATTGGCGCGCAAAACTCTGTCAATACCACCAAAGTAAGTGAAAACCCCCCGAAATGGATTAAATTATAAACTTTTACAGCCCCGCTCTAAACATAAACTACACCAGCAGTTTATGTTAAATAAATGCCCGGACGCAAACAATTTTATACCCCCGCCGTTTTTTCTAATCCAATTATGTACATAAAACTTGTTTTCTGTGTCCCGTCTTTAATCGGTAACCATTTTGTTGCGGCACAGACACCGAAACATGATTCTGGTGCGGGTGTGCCATCAACCGAGACGCGGGATGGGATGACAAAGTTCTGGATGGAGGACGCGCACTTTGGGCGGATTAATAAGACGCAAACAGAGTTTCCCGAGGACACAATGCTCAGGTTTCATGTGCGAGTGGAATCCCGCCCGCGTGCTTCATACCCACCCATCGTCTCCTTCGTATTTAATTTTTCCACCGGATATGGTCTTGTAAATTTTATTTTCTTCCATTTTCTGAAACTATGTAGAATTTCCACGCCATTTCCGATTTTGGCCGGCGGTGAAATACTTCACGGTGCACGGCGAGCACCGAGCACCACCCCGCCTCGTCCTTGTGTCCAGGGATGTGAATGTACACAAAATGGAAGGAATCATTGCCAGGATATTACGGTTTTTTTGTGTGCAGTTTTACCTTGGTTTCTTCGTCGTCGGCTACGATTCATTTAGTTCGGTGTGTGTTCTGCTGCTGAATTGGAACATAAGCTGAGGGGGATTAGAGACAATACCCGAGAAGTGGGAAAGTTATTCGTTTAATAGACTAGTGGACGGCATGAACAGCTCCCCAACTTGATGCAGGATTTCACAGATGGAGAGGCCTTAGAAGGGAGAACGAAAAATCCGTAATCACGTGTGTTACAGGATGCCCGGAGATGAGACGCAGAATGGAATATGTTACATATTTTCCGCTGACCTGGCCAAGGAATACCGTGGTGCGGATATTTTTTGTTGAAATTGCAAGACAAAGCCTCGTCTGTGAAATGAATGGACATAGAATGGGTCGCATTGATTCGGGATAGGGTGTCATGGACATACACAAAACATGGGGTATTCTGAACAGATGTTTGGCCTTCGAGGGAATATTTAAGGGATTCAGAAAGTGTTGGGACCGCAATGACGTCAGCGATCCCTCAAGGCTTTAGGTGTAACCTATCCATCCACAAATGTCTCCAAATGTCATCCATCAAAATAAACATGTAACAAATGTAATCAAACAGGATATATACGATTGCAGTGAATAAAATAAATTACTTCTTTTTATAACGTTGGATAAAAACAGTGTTTTTATTTAGTGCGTTAGAAATTATCCCAAACAGTAAAGTTTTTCCTTTGTTGAATAAATTCTTTTGTTCATAACCCGAACATTTTGGTCCTTCGAGCCGGATTTGAACCAGCGACCTATGGATCGCTTCAATAAATCCTTTTATTGAAGTGATACATTAACGTAACATCTATCCGGTGGCGAATAAACGGCCTTGCTTTCGTGTTTGTTGTCGTGTGACTAAAGCGTATTCCGATAGGGACTTCGGAACTTCGACGGTTGATAGCGGCCACATTGTTGAAGCAACATCGGTCAAATTGGATGTCGTTTATTCAGTCTCTTTTGTCAAATCACCATGGACGAATATAGCGTTCAATAACATGTGAAAAGGATAAAATTGTTTTATCAAAATGGGTCTTCTGTTTGAGAAACGTTCCGCGCGCTTCGTCCATTTTCGTCCTACAGAGAGGACTATTTGCAATGTGGTGTACAAATTTGAGTCCACTGGTCCAGTAAACGATAAACCAACACCCGTGCGTCGACGAAACGCAAGATCTGCCGAAAACATCGCTGCTGTCCGTGAGAGTTTGCAAGAGACTCCGAGGCAGTCGATTTCGCGTCTCTCACAAGAACGCGGCCTTTCGCTGATCCCAACTTGACGAATTTTGCGTCGTGACTTAGCCCTGCCCCCTGAAAAGAACTGTATTTGAGGTGAACTCGTAATTGTGCTAAGGTATTGAAAGGGGGCACAATAGATTTTAAAGGTCGCGGTGCAATATACCCTCAACCATAATAATAATAAATAGCCCTGCACCCGAACAAAATTAAACTGGCCCAGGAGATGGAGGTAAATGAGTATAGACCACGACGTGTGTTCGCTGAATGAGCTCTGTGGCGGCTGGAAACTGATCTTAATATTCACCAAAAAATCATTTTCAGCGATGAGGCCCATTTCTGGATGAATGGATACGTCAACAAACAAAATTGTTGAACCTGGGACGATCCAAGATCATCCAATGCATTCCGAAAAAAATTACTGTCTGGTGTGGATTTAGCGCTGGCGGCGTTATCGGTAAATATTTCTTTGAGAACGACGTCTACCAGGCCATCACCGTCAACGGCTAGAGCTATAGGTCGATGATTACCAACTCCTTTTGGCCTGAATTGGATGATATGGACATTAACGACATGCGATTTCAAAAGGACAGAGCTGCGTGGCAAACAGTTTACGCCACGCCACATTTCGAATTCTGCACGAACAATTCGAGGACTTGGTCATATCACGTGGGGATGATGTGAACTGGCCACCGAGATCGTGCGATTTGATTCCATTAGAGGATTTTTGAAACACTACTGGAGCACTCAGACTTAAAACTGGTCAATTGTACTGCCAGATAACAACCTACTCCAGTGCCGTCAATTTGATCCCAACGGCAAATGGTGACTGGACCAGATTCGATTTCATTGGGATTCGAACCTGGGACCCCTCTCACTTGGAGCAGGCACTTAAAGAACTGCGCCATGCAGTAGTGTATCAGAAAAGGGTCTTCCAATAGGAACTTCCGAATTTTGACACTTGATAGCGGCCATGTTGTTGAAGCTACATGTGTCAAATTGGCTGTCATTCATTCAGTCTGTTTTGCCTAATCACTATGGACAGACATAGCGTTCAACAACACGTGCAACTGACAAAATTGTTTTATCAGAATGGATGTTCAGTTCGGGCAATGTTCTGCGCGCTTCGCACATTTTACGGTCGCCATTATCGTTTTACCGAGAAGACCACTCGCAGTGTAATGGATGAATTTGAGTCCAACACCCGTACGTCGACGAAACCCAAGATCTGTCGAAACCGAAAACGCCGCTGTCCGTGAAAGTGTGCAGGAGAATCCGAGGCACTCGATTTCGCGTCGCTCACAAGAACTCGGCCTTTCGCTGACCACAACTTGGTGAACTTTGAATCGCGACATCGGACCTGCACCCGTACAAAATTCAAATGGCAAAGGAGCTGAAAGTAAACTACCATAGACAACGTCGGTTGTGTGGTCGCTGAATTGG
Source organism: Myathropa florea (assembly GCA_930367185.1). Classification (NCBI taxonomy): domain Eukaryota; kingdom Metazoa; phylum Arthropoda; class Insecta; order Diptera; family Syrphidae; genus Myathropa; species Myathropa florea. Next base: position 21,151,891 of record OV884003.1, read on the forward strand.
CTCTGGAGCAGTTGAAAACTGACACTAATTTTCATCGAAAAATCATCTTTTGCGATGAGGCCCATTTCTGTATGAATTGGTGCTTCAAAAAACAGAATTGTTGAATTTGGAATAATACCAATCCACATGAGATCCAAGAGCGTCCACTGCATCCCGAAAAAAATCACTGTTTGGTGTGGATTTTAGGCTTGCGGCGCAGCGTCATCGGTCCATATTTCATTGAGACCGACGTTGGCCAGGCAATCACGGTCAACGGCGAGCGCTGTAGGTCGATGATTACCAACTTTTTTTAGCCTGACTTGGATGATATGGACATCAACAACATGTGGTTTCAACAGGACTGCGCTACGTGCCACACAGCTCACGCCACATTGGAAATCCTGCACGAGTGATTTGATGGCATGGTCATCTCACGTGGAGGTGATGTGACCTAGCCACCGATATCGTGCGATTTGAATTTTTCTTGTGGGGTTTCTAAAGTCGCAGGTCTATACGAACAAGCCACAAACTACAGCGGTCTTCAAACCCAGCATAACCCATGCCGTCGGTCAAATTCAGTCTGATGTACAAGTATGTGCCAAAGTTATGGAAAAATTGATACTCCATACAAAATGGCATCGATTGGCCTTTCAAACGAATAAAAATATCGATGAAAACTTACACATAGTACTTTGTTCGATTTAAATTTAAAGATAAGAAGCGCTTAATGAAATATTCTTTAGAATACTTACATCTGTTTGAACAATTGTGTTTTCACTCAGTAAGCACAATTATTCTGACACTCAAGTTTTTTAAAATTAAACTAAAAAAACAATCTAGGAACGTGATGAAAACGAATTGTGTTTCCAAAGAATGAAAAAAACGGTCAGAAGTGAGTGAACTTGAAGCAATTATAACAGCCAATTAAAATCTCGTAGAACATGAAAAAATAAAAAAAAACATCAACTTCAACACTGAATGATGGGTGGATGGCAAGTTTACTGTTTTTATATCACGGTGACGAAAATACAAAACAGAAACGAAACAGGATTTACCAAATTATAGCATCTTCAAGTTGATTTGCGGCTGATGACTGAATATAGTCTATGTACATTTGTGTGCAGAAGAAGTTGGTTCAGAAAGAAGATATCGATTCGAACGTGAGTCATTAAGCAAGTATAAAATTCATATTTTTTCATTAGATGTACACCATTCGAACGAGTTTCCGTGAAATAATGAAACAAATAAAAGACTGGATCCGTTTTCATTTCCACAACCATATTTTGCGATTCATTTCGCTCCCGCGTAAGAAGACAGAAGTTAACGAACTTAATGAAACTGAACGAAGCGGTTATTATGGCTGAAACACAACAGTGCGTTGTGCTAGTCGACTTCATGTTACGGAGGGTGTGCGTTGACGCACTGAGTTAATAAGCTCCTCCCTCTGTCAAAAAAATATCCAACATGTTGAATAATGACGTGCGTTGGGATTACGTTTTACGTTTTATTACGATCCTCTCATCTCTTTCATTTTTCACTAACGTAGGTTGCTGCAGCATTTCGTGAATGTCCATTGAATTGTGTGCGTTGAAAGATAACGCTGACGCTGACGCACTATTGTGTTTCAGCCATTATAGTCACAGTTTGTTGTTATCTTAAGTTTCTGTACGACCGTTATAGTTGGACCTTAAGTTGAGTGGCTACTATAAGATGCTGAATTCTTCTTCTTCTTCTTCTTAGGGCGCTACAGTCCGAGGTGGACCTGGGCCTCACTCAACATGCCTCTCCAGCCAGCACGATCTTTCGCCAGCTGTCTCCAGTTTCGCACACCAAGCCGGCAGAGGTCCCCCTCGACTTGTGTGCGCCACCTTGTTCGTGGACGTCCTCTGTTGCGTTGCCCACAGGCTCAGAGTCAAAGATTCTTCGGGCCGGAGCTAAGTTGTCCATATGCTCTACATGGCTTAGCCATCTTAGGCGTTGGATCCGTAGACGCCTGGCTAGACGCATGTCGCTGTACAGCCCATACATTTCGTGGTTGAACCTTCTCCTCCAAATGCGATCAACGCAAACAGGACCAAAGATCGCGCGCAGAACTTTTCACTCGAAAAGGCCAAGAGACTGTTCATCCGCTTGGGATATTGTCTATGCCTCTGTACCACACAGCAGGACTGGGATGATCAAGGTCTTGCATAGAGTCAGTTGGTCATCCGAGAGAGGGCTCTACTACTCAATTGCCTTTTGAGCTCTAAAAACGGCGGTTGGCAAGAGTTATTCTGCGGGTGATCTCGGTACTGATGTTATTTGTACTATTTACCGTGGAGCCAAGGTAGACGAAGTCCTTAACTACCTCAAAGTTATAGCTGCCTATGGTGACGTTCTGGCCAAGTCGTCGATGTTGTGCGTCCTTTCTCGATGACAGCATATACTTAGTTTTGTCCTCGTTTACCGCCAGACCCATTTTAGCCGCTTCCGTTTCAATGCCACCAGACGCATCATTGACGGCTCGCTGTGTTCGCCCAATCACGTCAATGTCATCAGCGTAAGCTAGCAGTTGAACGGACTTTTGGAAGATCGTGCCTCTTGTGTTGGCCAGTGAGTTTTGCTCGATCTTCTCAAGAACGATGTTAAAGAAATCACATGACAGCGCGTCGCCATGTCTAAAACCTTTTTTGACATTGAAGGTCTCGGTGAATTCGTTACCAACCTTGACGGAGCAGCGAGAGTTCTCCATCGTCATCCTGCTCAGTCTGACGAGTTTAGCATGAATGCCAAAACTAGACATGGCGCTGTATAGCTCGTCTCTATGCACGCTGTCACATGCGGCCTTGAAATCGACAAATAGGTGGTGTGTGTCGATCTGCATTTCTTGGGTCTTCTCCAGGATCTGCCGCAGTGTGAAGATTTGATCTGTGGTGGATTTCCTTATAGGCGATGTTAAGGAGACTTATCCCTCGATAGAAATGGGTCTCCTTTCTTGTGGATCGGGCAAACGATACTGAGATTCCACTCATCGGACCTGCTTTCCTCCGACCATATCTTACAGATGAGCTGGTGCATGCGCTCAACCAAGTCATCTTTCAGCGGGCTTTAAACATTTCGGCGGGCAGACTATCTGCAGCAGCAGCTTTATTAGACTTTAGTCTCGATATCGCTATCTTGACTTCGTCTAGGTCGGGGGAACGGTATTCTCTTCTATCATCGTCCGTTGTGTTGAGTGGAACATTCTGCCTGACAGCGGTGTTTGTGTCCTCATCGCCGTTTAACAGTCTGCAGAAATGACTTTTCCAAATTCTCAGTATCGACTGCGAATCTACTACTAGTTGTCGTTCGATAAAAGTTTTACCAAAGGATTCGGACATCATTCCTGCCATAACACCTCTCCATCTCCTCGATCGCGCGCTTCTCGTGCTCTTTCTTTTTCTTCCTGAGAAGCCGGTTCTCTTCCCTTCGCTTCTGTTCGTAGAGCTCACGAACAGCTCTCGTGGTTCGATGCAGCGTTGCCCGGTAGGCTTCTTGCTTTGCTGCATGTGCCTGCCTGCACTCGTTGTCAAACCAGGGGTTTTTTCTTGTTGGCGTTTTAAAACCCAACACATCAGTAGCGGCTTCTCTGATGGCTCTTTGACAACGTTTCCATTCTTCGTCTATTGTTAGTGCAGGCGGCGTCGAACTTTCGGAGAGTTTCAGGGAGACTCGATCGGCAAAGTTCCTGGCAGTCTGTTGCGATTGTAGCTTTTCGACGTCAAACCGTGGTTGGCTTCCTCGACTCCGTTCTTCTCTCGATATCCGTGTCCTTACCTTGGCTACAACAAGGAAATGGTCCGAGTCGATGTTGGCGCCTCGGAACGTTCGGACATCAAGAATACTGGAGGAGTGTCTGACGTCGATCGCAACATGATCAATCTGGTTGACGGTTGAATGATCAGGGGACCGCCAGGTCCCTTTATGGATGTTGTGGTGTGGGAACCGCGTGCTAGCTACAGAGAGGTTTCGCCCCGTAACAAAGTCCACCAGCCTGAGTCCGTTTTCGGACGTGGTGTCGTGCAGGCTGTGTTTACCGATGACTCTAGCAAAGATGTCCTCTTTACCCAGCTTAGCGTTGAAATCTCCTAGAACGATCTTGGTGTCGTAGCTGGGGCATTGATCGTACGTTCTTTCTAGGAGATCATAGAAGTCATCCTTGCTATCGTCATCTTTGTCCTCCGTTGGGGCGTGGGCGCAGATTAGGCTGATGTTGCCGAATTTAGCCTTGATGCGGATTGTTATGAGGCGCTCGCTTATGTACTTAAAGCTTAAGACTTTTTGCCTAAGTCTGCCTCGAACAACAAATCCACATCCAAATAATCTCTGCCTTCGCTCTCTGTAACAGTCGCCGTAGTAGATATCGCAGTTTTTCATCCTCTTTTTGCCCGGCCCACCCCATCGCACTTCCTGGATTGCGGTAACGTCTGCTTTATAGCAGTCTAGGGCCTCCGCGAGTTCATCGGCTGCACGTTGTCTGTTCGGGAACCTCACATTCCACGTGCGGAACCGAATGTCATTGTCCTTATTCAGTTTGCTGGGGTCGTCAACAGTAAATCCATCCATATCCGAGGCAGTTTGTGTTTTCTGAACTCAGAGTTTTTTACGTGGTGAGGAAGTTAACCCTCCAACTGGGCGGACAGGTCCATTTGTTTAGCCCCCGGACAAAGGGGTCCGGAAGGATCCGGTGTCGGTAACCTCTTACAGGCCGTAACGGCCGTCGTTGGCCATAAGAGAAGGGCTCATCCGCCGCCATCTCTATTCCAGGTTCCCGACCTTACCATGGAAACCAGGTAGCTCCTGCTGACTGGAGTTGAGGATGCCGCCGTTGGCCAATCAGTTGACCAGCTCCTCCGCCGCCATCCTAAAAAAAGTGATGAGCCCTGGTAGACTCACACTCCCCCCTCTCTCGTTTGCAGCCGCCCAGAAGTCCCACGAGGGTTGGTTACCCCATCTTCTGTCGAGGGTACTCGGCTCCCGGATTTCACCACGGGGAGGTGAGAGTAGGAGTTCGTTAATAGAGGCTAGGTGCAGACGCTTGTGTCTGCATGGTTCGCGTATTAACGCTTCGATGCTGAATTAATAACCTTTATTTATTTACTATGGCAGTCGTATGTGATTGTCGGAAACAATTTATGTGGTGGACTAGAATTTTCTTCAGTTCAGTGATTGAAATAGTTTTTTTTTCCTCATTTTCTTTGAACAGAGCCCACAAAACTGTTCTCCATCACGAATACAGTCGAGTCCGGATACTGCCACAGTAAAAGACCGGCAACATTAGGTCGTACTAACCGGACGACGCACATGACGAACTGAAACGCGTTCATAGCAACAATTTGTATGCAAACCAAACATGTTGTTGTGTCTACGTCGCAATAAGCGGTTGGTCGTTGTAAGCTAAGTCGTACTAAACGAATTCTACTGTAGTAACATAAAAATACTTTCCTGGTGAAAAGATGTAGAAGAATCAACTTCATTTGATTTGAAAGTGTACGATTATTTAATCAATCGCAGGAATCTAGTTCCAAATTGTTAGCAACACACTCTTTGAACACAGTTTCTGACTGAAATTTCATTCAAAGGCTTCAAAAACGTCGTCAAAACCCATGGTCTTTAATTATTTAAGTTAATTTTTAAAGAATTAGTTCAAATCTGTTGTTATCACCAACAGAAAACATCCTCACCTCGACACTTCTTTCGAAGATGAATATTCCTGAGGGAGTATACGCTCAAAATCACAGCACACAACAAAGAAATACAAATTATTTCGTGTGGAAATTCAAAGGAAAACATTTCCCGTATCCTAGAGATACGTAGAACATCCGATTAATGAATAAATGAGTTTCTCCCTAAAAAGCTTTTTGTATGACAGTTCATTTATGTGAACTGGTATAAAGCTTTCATTTCCGAAATATGGGTTTGAGCATTCACTTCGGACATCATCACGGTTGTTGGCTTTGCTTTTGCATGTGTTCTGCTATGCAACTAGGTCTTCTTTCAGTCGAAATTTTAGACTCGAATGTTGGCCTAGGAATCTCAAGGATACCGTCATGGGTGTAGGTAAAGTTTTTTTTTTTCAGGGGAAATCTATAAATAAGAATATAAATAAGAATATTTTTTTAAGAAGACATTTTTATTTAAGAGTGTTTTTTATCCTCAAATTTCTGCGAAATTTTTGACGTCGCTTTAGTTGAAGTTCGTGTTTCTACCAACATTTTTCATGGTTCCGATTCCTGGTTCCAATATAAATCTTGTATCCAATTCAATCCGTGGGCGCAGTGGCGTAACGGGTAGGTGCGTCGACTCCTACGCTCGAGGTCCAAGGCTTGAATCTCAAAAAAAAACATTTAACAATTTTTTCAGGGCTCCACCTCTTTCGGGTCACTGACAATGCTCAAAGAGTATAACTGTCTATAAATAGCTTCTCAATCTCGCCGTTCGGAGTCGGCATTAAACTCTAGGTCCCCCCGCTCGTGACAGAACAATAGCACGCACACCACGAGTGGTTGCTGAGAAGTTAGGTCCAGGTCCACCTCGGACTGTAGCGCCGCCATTATTATTATTATTATTATTATCCAATTCAATCCAAAAGTAGTCGAATTATAATTATTTTCCGTGTCGAATTTTAACAGAAGTAGATTGCTTTTGGTCACTGGTATAAGCGAATACTTCTGTCAGCAGGAATTAATAATTCAATTATCCTGTTCTTATCATTTTGGTGCATGAAGTGGATTCTAGTTGTTTTTTACTCTCTCTTTCTTTGTGGGTTTACAAAAACACGGATTTGCCAGAGCTTGACATTCACAAGGAAAGTTCATGATATTTTCTCAGTTATCTTCATGTTTGCAGCAGCTATGGTTCTTGTGGTCTGGAGGACTAGTGACATGCTTGTGGTGCTTGTGGCCTGTAAGTAAAGGGTCAACCATAATGAAGCTACAGAACATAAAGAAAACTAAAGCAATCAAGCGAATACATACAAATGAGACGCTGTAACCATAGTTAACCGCTTCGCTCAGTTTCGTTAAGTTCGTAACTTTAGCGAAATGGATTGCGGATCTTGCAGCTAAATCAATATCGTACTAAATGGTAGCAAGGGTATGCTCCGATAGACTTTGAATTTTCGCGTCACTTAAGCAAAACAAAAGAATATAGGGCCAACTGTAATAACTTTGCGCAAACTTAAAAGAACTAAAGCAATCGAACGAATACAGAAACACAATGCACTGCGACTATAGTAACTGCTTTAATCGGTTTCGTTAAGTTCGTTCACTTTTGTCTTCTTACGCGGGAGCGAAGAGAACCGCTCTCTAAAGGCCCAACTATGATAGGCATGAGCGCGCATGATCACATTTTAACGAAAAGTTTCGTCATGTTTGTGTAAGCATGCTAGCCATAATGAACACATGCGCGCATAGCCATATGTTTGAATTTCTTCCCGTGTTATGTTTCATTCAATTGTAAAATCTCGTTCAACAAAAACTTAATCTCAATTCGAACTTATAAATAAATTAATCTTTTGTTTATTATAGTGCGTGCCTCTTATCATATAGGCAAGGGTTTTTCCTTTTATTTCCTATCAAATCGTAAATAATTTGCAATTGCGCACCTGCTATATTAGGATTTCTGTGTTGCTGTGTGCCATCTGTCAAATTCGCATATGTGCGGTGCGGTTCAGAGCGCACTAGCTTATGCTTAACGAAACATTTGTTTGCTTGTGTGGCACTTGTTGAATTCGCACATGCTTAACGAAATGTTTCGAATTTTTTCGTGAGCTCCATTATATTCGCTCTTATGGGGATGCGTGTATTCACTCACTCACTCATGCGCGTTGGACATTAGCTCATGCGGGCTCATGCTTATTATAGTTGGGCCTTAAGTATGCAAATGTCAGTTGAGAGCTGAATTCTCCTTAAGTCTCTACTTTGAAACACTTTGAAATTTGACGATGTTTCTGGTTACTTAAGCTTAAGTTTTCGTACGGCTATTATACTGTAGTGGGTCCTTAAGCCGATGTGACATTTTATACGCACTTTTTAAGGTTCCGTCTACAAAAACGGAACCTTTATAATTTCGGTCATACTTTTTTTTCTCCAAAGTTTATAAAGATATCGGCATGAAATTTTGGAATTAGGTATTTTTTGTTAACGCCGATGTGTAGATCCATCCACAGAAGAAAAAGATAGTTAACCTCACTTCTAAATCGGACAATAGGATCTTGGGGAACGTCATAATTACTATGAGCTGATGCTAAAGGTAAAGGTAAACGACGAACATGCTCGCCGAACTTGCTCGTTTGCGTTATCCTACACGGCGAACACATTTGGCGAACATTAATTTCGTGTTGTTTCTTCAAACTGTCAACATATGTGATAAGCAAGCGCAAGTGGTGAATTCCTCGATAAAATCATCGCTGACTGTTGACATTGTGCTTAATCCGCGATATGCACTCGGCGACGTTCACAGCAAAAATGAGGTTTGCTCGCGAACATGGCCCTGCACGACGAAAATGCGGCGAACACGAACAAGTTCGGCGAGCACGTCAGTCGTTTAGGGCAACCTTAGGAGCCTTAGTGCTTAGCCTGCCCATCGTTATACATTGCTACGGTCCATCGTTCACACTGACATATGTTTTAATACGACTATCCTGCTTAGCAAGGCAACGTGAAATGATAGACTATCTGCTAAAGTCCAACCATGATGGCCGTACAAAAAATTAAACTTATGTCATAACGAAGAATACCCAGACGCATCATGAGCTGTCAACTGACATTTGCATACGTTGAGATCGATTCTCTTCGCTCCCGTGTAAGAAGACAAAAGTGAACGAACTTAACGAAACCGATCAAAGCGGTTGCTAGGTTAGGTTAAAGTGGCTGACTGTAGATAGCAGTCACACGTAGGCCCATTGTGATACCACACGGATCTGATGTCACCTATCCAAAAAAAACATTTGGTGATTTCAACGAAGCTCTTTAGTTGATTAATGCCGACGTTTCGCCGACGTTTCGCCGACGACAATTCGCTCAAGTCGTTGAAGAATTAGGCTCCAAGGTGTTTCTTCCTGCGAGAGGAGAGAGCGCTACAAGTGCAGAGGAGATGCGTTATGCTTTCCTCTTCTTCTTCGTCTCTGCAGCTTCTGCAGAAATCATTGTGAGGGAGTCCCATTCTTGAGGCGTGAGTGCCAATGGCACAGCGCCCAGTGATAACGCCAATGAGGGTCCTTAGGGATGATCTGATCATTCTAAGAAGATAGAGTGAACGTTTAAGATCAAGTTTAGGCCAAATTTGCTTTGAGATGAGGCACGATGAGGCACAAAAATGCTCTACTTCATAAAACCAAGGGACCACTACATACTGAGGAAAATTAGCAAAAGTTCAACGGATTTCAATTTAACAGTGCCAGCTTTTCCATAAAAGAGGTTAATTGTTTGAACTGAATTAGTCCTTCAGTAAAAACTTCAATATGTCAAGTGCTTGAGTAAATTTCACGTAGGAAAAAGTAAGTTCGTTCCGTTCCCGAACTTTTCCAACAGCCATCCTCGTGACATTTGTTAAATTGAATGTAAACAGTTTGAGTAAATCCAAAAGCCAACTGTTTGGCACACAAAACTGAATCATAATGCCGTGCGGCGGATTCAACAGCCCCGGTGACATATGAAATCATAGGATTTTCTCAGGCGCGGATTTGTTTATTTATGAGTTACACCGAAAAAGACAACAATGCACGACATTAGGTTGGATTTATTTTCTCAACTTGACGCCAGGTATTCCGCACGAGGAAGCAAAAAAAGTTCACCCCTACCTACGTGAGCACATAAGTAGGTTTTTGGGGTGGTAAATGGCGTACCCCTTTCCTTGCCACTTGATGCGCTTCTCGTTTCAGGTGGCGCCGTGAAGTGATGTTGAAAGTAATTATTTATTTATCGCATAAAAACAACCGCATATATAACAACGGGCGCGAGTTGAATGGCTGCTTTCAGATGGTTGGGGTCTAAGGGAGAAAAGAATGGCCTGCTCATGCTCCTGCCGTCGTATATATTTCGCTGATAGCTTCTTTGGATACTACATTGTATCTCTGCGTGTGTGTATTTGTTTGCTTGTGGGTTGTAGCAGGGAGGGGGTTAAATGGAGGTCGTTGGATTGTTTATTAGGTCAGAAAGGAAAACAACATTTGTAAGGTATGAGGTGAATGCCTTTCAATAATTTGTTGCGAAAAAGAAACAAATAAATTTCAAACCATGTCTGGAACGAAACCGAAATAACAAAAAAAATTAAGGAAATCGGAAGCATGTGCGTTTAAATTGTGGAGAAAGGGAAGTGCCTTCAGTTCCACTTTAAAGCCTCCTATTAAAGTTTCCTTCCTCAAGTTCGTCCTGTTTTGGGTCATCAGAGATCGGAGGCGCTTCTCGCGCAGATCGCCTACACCTTAGAGCAATATCCTTTATTTCGTCCTGTTCACACCTGCTCAGACAATTAATTCCCAAAACGTGCATACATCCTAATTAATTCTTGCGGTCGATTGAGCAGCACATAACACTAAGTAAAGTTTTGATTCTGATATCCTGGCTGCAATCAACACCGACCCGCCTTTGCTGCTTGACAATTTGCCACCCACTCGATGGACAGCATCCATCAACCGTGACTACGATTAGCAACATTTCCTAATTGCATCCGTAGCCATGAGGCATTACCAAATCCGATGGTTCCCATGAAACCCCAGTGCAATGGTAATACTTGATTGGTAATTATTTTGTGAATCTCTCCGCTGCCGGTTGCAATTGACGTGTTCTTCTGGACTGAGGACGTAATCACCGAACATCGGCTTGTGCTCAAAAAGCACTCCGAATCGATCAACATCACACCTGTGATGGGTTCTGGGTTGTCTCTCAATCTGTGGCGTTGAATCGAAAGCCTACTCTGGGCGGGTGATGTCTGGTCATCAAATAAATTAGATAACCCTCATGGGGGCACCAACTGAAAAATGGTATCTCCTCTGTGGTGGTGTTTCGTGTGAGAATCATCAACCGGGGGAGCTAGAGAGGAAATTTGGATAGTGGGTCTCACAGAGATTGCCGGCACCTTAAATGAATAATGGCGGACAACTGTTTGACGGAAATGTCGTATTTGGTTCATACGAAAGCATGCTCACACTAAATGTTCGAATTTTGGAGCTGGCCTGTGGGTTGATATGCTCGGGAGGTATCACCAAATTTACTTTGCTTTAATTTATTCATTTTGTTTAAGTTCAAACAAATTATAGTTGATGCCACCGATAAGAAGTCTTTCATGTATTTCAACAAGCATATTGAAGATTTTTTCTGAAACCGAACTGGCAACCGCAGGCTGGGTGTTTGAAGAGCCGACTTTTAAATTCAAAATGAATCACTCACATAGAGGGACATTGTTTTCCTGTCGATAGTGGCAAGAATATTAATCTTTCCTCTCACTTCCAACTATCTTTGAATTGGTTCAGTGAACAATCTCACAAGTTAGCCATAAACTGGCGAGGTAAAGTATTTAGAAGCAAATGAATTGCCTGGTATCTTACGAACTTCCTAAAAAAACACAGACTTTCTTTTTTTTCTTATTTTTCCCTACTTTCCTTGCGTAGAGCTATAGTTCGGTATGAACTTGGTCCTCAACTATAAAGCATTTCCTGTTTCCACCATCATTTAATAATAATAATAATAAGGGCGGCGCTACAGTCCGAGGTGGACCTGGGCCTAGCTTCTCAGCAACCACTCGTGTTGTGCGTGCTATTGTTCTCTCACGAGTGGAGAGGACCTACAGTTTAATGCCGACTCCGAACGGCGAGTTTGAGAAGCTTTTTCTAGACAGTTATACTCTTTCAGCATTGTCAGTGACTCGAAAGTGGTGGAGCCGTGAAAAAATGTTTGATGTTTTTTTTCGAGATTCGAACCGACGACCTCAAGCGTAGGAGTCGACGCACCTACCCACTACGCCACGGCGCCCACCGACATTTACTAGCTAATAATGTCGGCGCTACAGTCCGAGGTGGATTTAGGTCTAACTACTCAGCAACCACTCATGTTGTGCATGCTATTGTTCTCTCACGAGTGGAGGGGACCTACAGTTTGATGCCGACTCCGAACGGCCAGATTGAGAAGCTTCATTTACTAGCTGTCTCCAGTTCCGCACAACAACTTCGGCAATGTTCTTCTTCTCCTTTGTGGAGGTTCTCTGTTGCGTTGTGCGACAGGCTCAAAGTCCAGAAATCTTTGCGACGTAGATAAGTAGTTCATGGCGGCATTGCTAGGCTGTACACGGGTTGTACAGCAGGCTGTACAGAGTCTAGCAAGGGGTCTACTTGTCCACCGCCTAAGGTGGCAAGACCATCTGAAGCGCATGGACTACTTAGCGTGCCAGTTCATTCATTATCAGGCCACCAGAAAAGAGTGATAGGGAATGAAGAAATCTGAAGTACAGTCAAAATCGGTTATAACAACCTTCAAGGGATTGGCGAATTTGGTCGTTGTAAACGATATGTCGCTGTTAACGATTTATAATGCTATTGGGCTACATATAATGAAGGTCAGACGGGACCTAAGAATTTTGTCGTTATAACCGATGTCGTTATAAGCGATTTTGACTGTAGTTCTCTTGAAGAAATTAGGCGCAGCTTTCAAAAGCTGGTCGCAGGCTTAGATTGTTTTGTCATCAGAGCTCTTATAGTCTTGCAGCGATGTTTTGGTAGGGAGCATGTACCTGATCATCTGTAGAAATTGGGAAGAAAAAATCCTGCCCGACGATTGGAATATTACCTCCATATGCCACATTCACAAAAAGAGCGACCCTACTCGTACATCATGCAACAACTATCCTATCCAGCATACGGTGTCTAACAGCATACGAACGTCTAAAGCCCTTCTACTTCCTGTTAGTCAAAGAACCTCCTCAAGATAAGGAAGACTGTGCAACAGGGTAAAATTGTTGTCGTCTTTAATGGACGATATGCTGGACGTAAAGCAATTATAGTGAAAATCTGCGATGACGGCCACGCAATTTGAACATGCTCTAGTGGTCGGTATCGACATATCCCCAAGAAAGGTCGCCAAGAAGATGGGTAAGGCAAAATTGACGAAGAAGTCAAAGATCAAGCCAATCAAGCAATTATTTGATGCCAACTTGTTACCCAGTTCACGATATCAGCTTCGACAAACTGACAACGAAAGAAGCAACGAGCGACTTGAAAGAGACCGTCAAGGGGAAAACACATGGCTTCCAAGCCCGAGTTACGTTCAAATTCACATACAAGGTTGGAAAGAACAAATGGTTCTTCCAGTTGCGGTTCTAATTCAATTGTTGCAGTGCGATGAAAACAACTGACTTTTCTTTTGAACTGTGTGATTAATATAAGATTTTTTTGCACTAATCGACAAATACCAGTGCGGCTTCCGGCCCGACAAATGGGACCAAAAATTCACACTTCGTCAAATCCTGGAAAAGACTAGCGAGTTTCAAATCGATACGCACGACTTCACCATCGATTTTGAAGCCGCATATGACAACATTTATCCCAAGGAGTTATTTGATGCGATGGCCGAATTCAGGCAGCCTGGGAAAATTGATCCGGCTATGTCACGACACGGGCGCCGTGGCGTAGTGGGTAGCTGCGTCGACTCCTACGCTTGAGGTCGTCGGTTCGAATCTCGAAAAAAACATCAAACATTTTTTCACGGCTCCCCCACTTTCGAGTCACTGACAATGCTCAAAGAGTATAACTGTCTAGAAAAAAGCTTCTCAATCTCGCCGTTCGGAATCGGCATTAAACTGTAGGTCCCCTCCGTTCGTAAGAGAACAGTAGCACGCACAACACGAGTGGTTGCTGAGAAGCTAGGCCCAGGTCCACCTCGGACTGTAGCGCCGCCATTATTATTATTATGTCACGACACGCTAAAAAAAATGCGTAATGCAACGTGTAGTACATTTAAAACCTGCACCGAATTTCACCAAGAAGACGTACCGTCGTTGTGACTTTTCAATCTAGTTCTGGAGAATGTAGTGTGTCGTGCAGGTGTAAACACGAAGGGCACTATCTTCTACAAATCGGGCCAGTTTCTGGGTTACGCAGATGACATTTACATCGTCGCGAGATCCCATTGAGCCGCAGAAGAAGCGTTCACAGCAAACGAAGAAAAGGTGAAACAAGCTGGTCTGGTAAATGAGGGGAATTTAACGTACTCGTATATCCTATCGAGTAGAAATCCATCCATCGCCCATTACCTTCGACAAAACGCCGCGATTAACAACTACACTTTTGAGAGTACTACGAGAGTTTTTTTTTTACCTCGGGACAAACGTGAACTCCATAGACGACATCTTGGTGGAGGTCGAACTTAGAATCGCCCTTCGCAACCTTTGCTACTTCGGTTCGTGGAACAACTTAAGTCAAAACTTAAGAAGAACCAAAAATATGCTCTACAAAATCCTTATCCTGTCAGTCATGTTTTATGGAGACGAAAGCTGGTCGACAAACTGAACTGCAGAATTGATTCTTGGTGCCTTCGAAAGAAAAATTCAATGTCAGATATTTCGTCTTGTCCCCCAGAAAGACGAATGGAGGAGGAGAAACAACCTTGAATTCTACGTGGTGTACAAGTATGTGGACATAGTTCTAAAAAAGCTCGACAAAAATGACGCGGCTACATCGAGCGCATTAACAGCAATGCTCCAGTAAAGAGAGCCTTCGAATCCGAGCCTCCTGGTTAGAGAAGGAGAGGAAGATTGAATTTTCGGTATAAAATCCAAGTGATAGCATCTGCGATCTTGGCAACAACTTGGTTTTGATGACTGGAGGCAGCATAATCGGGCCTTTTACCGATGAAAGGCGGCAATAGCACAGGCTCAGACCTATCGAGGGTCGCATTCATGTTAAGTAAGTAAGAGATATAAGAATCTTTTCTGCTCCCGGCGTGGATAGGATCTGCCAATACAGAACGCTTTTTTGACGAAAGCTCAAAAGCATTCGAAGGATTGCCATCTTCTAGTTGTTTCAAAATACAGTCGACTCCCTCTAAGTCGAATTTTCACGGGATATCAGGAGTTCGACTTAAAGGGCGGCGACTGTAAATGGAACCACTCGAATGGATGTTAATCATAGATGAATGGTTAGAATTTGTCCAATAACCATCCAAGACGCATGTTGTGCTTTCAAGATTTCAACACATGCAACCACTGCCACCAGTTCTTTCCTACTCCTCGACACCATTTGCTTTAAGTAAACCTGAGCGAAAACTTGAAATTCCGAATTGAAGACACTATACGCTCCCCCTGTCACCCCCAACTCCCTAGCACCCCTGTTAACTACTGACCTCAATATTGTATTTTTACCCGCTGTCCGCCATTCCCCGCCCCTCGAAGCGATTACGAGGATTATGAATATTATAGGGCTCATGGCTTATTCAGAGGATTCCCTTTAAATCATCCGCTCTCATACCCTCTGACCCTCTGACACGAAGAAAGTGTTGTCCTGGCGGTTATCGAAGCTCACACCTTGGCATTCTCCGAGTTTCCTCTTTTAGAACGAAAGGTTACATCAAGCAAAATAAACCCATCCTTGTGCTGGTCGACATTCTCATCGAATTAACGTGTTAAAATCCGCTATGTGTGTGTTTTTGGTCGAGTGTCCTGTCCAAACACACACCCGATCCTTCAGATTTCAAGGGCTGAACTTTTCAAAAGACGCCACCGTAAACGTCCTTTTCTTTGTGCGCTTCCTGTTGCCAGCCCCCACCCGCAACACAGTTGAAAGGGTACTTTCTCTTTGGTCTCATTTTTATGAAATTGCCCAGCGGCAGCGGCCGGTGGGAGGGGACGGGACATGCCAGCCCTACATACGGCACAAGAATGAAGGAAAAATACTCGAAAAGAATATTTAAGTGGAGTGGAAAACAAATTGGCGGATTTTCTTGTCAAACACTAAGGAGAATACGAAATTATAGGCACCGCCAGACGGTGGTGGTGGTGGTGGTGGTAGTGATGACGAAGACAGCCAATGCCATTTTCCGTTACGAAATTCCCCTTCACAAGGATATCCTCTGCAACGTTCGCGTTCAATATTTTACTTTTGCAATAAGTGTCCAATTTAATTGTGGGCAATTATATGTATTTTTCTACTGCCTTCCTGGTGGTCGTGCAATTGCGCAATGGCTTGCTGCGAGTGTTGTTACGGTTAAGGGATAATATTTCAGCTTTTTGCTGCTGCTGTCGTTGTGTGGTTGTTGATTGTGGCTAAAGTCACGTATGATCCTGTATGCACTGATGGATGGGATAAAAACTTAACTTTTTCAAAGAATAAAAACCTTAACGGATTGTCGGTGAAGGAGGGAGCACCTAAGGCGGGAGCACGTAATTGACTTTCTTAAATGTTTTGAGAGTTAATGGAAAAGAACTGCATGCAAAGAACTTGCAGCTGGTTAAAACAAAACTTATAACGAACTGATGCAGTGTTTCCGCTCGTGTCAGAAGGTTTTATGGTCCCGTAATCTGTCCAT
Source organism: Myathropa florea (assembly GCA_930367185.1). Classification (NCBI taxonomy): domain Eukaryota; kingdom Metazoa; phylum Arthropoda; class Insecta; order Diptera; family Syrphidae; genus Myathropa; species Myathropa florea. The sequence goes on from OV884003.1 coordinate 21,168,402, forward strand.
GCAAAGTACATGTTTTCATTAAACTTTTAACCCACATAAAGTGCATTAAGCGCTGCTGCACTGGCTTGAACGGGCCAGCAACCTTCGGAGGGTAAGTGTCTTTTCTTCGGCGTTGTCTTAGGTTCTCTGCTTTTTGTTATCAAGACTAAGAGTAGCCTGGGGGTTAACTGGGCCAACAATGGAGGTTTAGCCTTCCTCTTCTCCGTTGACTAGAAGGCTGGGATCCGAAGATGAAGAGTTGAGCATGGAACGCATGTGCAGCAATTGATGCATGCAGCAATGCATAACGAAAAGTGGACCAACAATGGAGGTTTATCCTTCTTCTCTGCTGACTAGAAAGCTGGGGTCGGAAGATGAAGAGTTGAACCTGGAACACATGTGCATTGACGCATGCAGCAATGGGTAACGAAACAGTTGTGCAGTAAATTTTGATATCTCGTCGCATTCGTTTGCCTTCATTGTGAAAAGTGACAACCGATTTCGAGAAATAAATTCATGGATGTGGAAACCGTAATAAATTAAAGAAAATAACTTTTCTGAGAATGCTTCTGAACTCAAAGGTTTTCTCTTCTGTTTTGGTTTTTACAGTCGCACTTTAAGTTGCAAACAGTCACTTACGTGAAACGTCAAGTCACAAAATTGTGTCAAATTGTACTATCTTGTTGATATACTTCACGTATGGCCACGCAGCGATGCAAGTTGTATCTATTTTAAATTTTGATGCAAAACATTTTGATGCACAACATTTTGATGCAAAAAATTGGAAATAAATACAACTTGCATCGATGTTCCACTTACATATAAAGTCATGTTCTCTAATTTTTTTTTCGGAGTATTTTTGAATCTCTTCTGGAGCACTCAGACTTAAAACTGGTCCATTGTACTGCCAGGTATCAACCTACTCCAGTGTCGTTAATTTGATCCCAACGGCAAATGGTGACTGGACCAGATTCGATTTCACTGGTATGCGAACCTGGGACCCCTCTAACTCGGGGCAGGCACTTAACCAACTGCGTCATACAGTCGCTTTTTTCTCTAATTTTACTGCACCCATTTTGATGCACGTCTGTTTGCTACATTATTGTTCTCGAACTTGAGTTGGCCGAGCTAGAGCAGTCGACGGATGTTTAGGTTCGGAACTACATCCACGTCTGTCGTCTCTCTTTTGAAGGAACATAGAAGCAAGCCCAAATTTCGGTTCCAAAGAGTAAAACTGACAAGGCAAGAGAGTGGTCCTTGATTTGACAGCAGCGAGAGGTGGACCTGGGCCTAGCTTCTCAGCAACCACTCGTGTTGTGCGTGCTCTTGTTCTCTCACGACAGTTTAATGGCGACTCCGAACAACGATTTTGAGAAGCTTTTTCTAGACAGTTACACCCTTTGAGGATTGTCAGTGACTCGAAAGAGGTGGAGGCGTGAAAAAATGTTTGGTGTTTTTTCTGGAATCGAACCGACAACATCGAGCGTAGGAATCGACGCACCTACCCACAACGCCACGGCACCCACGACAGCAGCGATTGCAAAGCGTTATTTTCGTCGCATGGCATATTCACCCTACTCTGTTCTTGCCATTACACCGTAAAATTTCGCTACTCAACGACAGATTCCGATGCCGTTGGGCTAACGACGATTAGAATACATTCCTTTTTAGAACGGCATTCTTTTAGAAAAGTCCACTCCTTTCGTTCAGTCGGACAATGAATCGCACCTTGATTATCAGGGAATCCAGATCTTTGCGTCACATGGTCCCATCTACAGCAAAGTCGTGTAATCTACGACTCAGCTGCGTCAGGAAACAAAAATTCCAAATAAAACAACGACGACCCCTATCCACATGCAAATGCAATGGTTTCCTGTTGTCAATGCGCTTCATGACCAAGTCGTACCCACTCACGAAGCGATACCGCACTTTCGAACTTCCCATCAAGATGGACTAAATGCGAGAACACATGACTTAGATCCATCTGCCTCCACTGCAGTTGTCGTTTGTCTTCAAGCCACGTCGTCAAACGGAAGCAAGGACAGAACCAAAACAACACCCTTACACTTTCTACGAATATTTTTCCGTCGTGGAGAAGGTTGTTTACGTTACTTCTATCGGGTGTCTCTTTTGCTTTCGTTTGACTTCTATTTCCATGAGGTTTCAGGAAATCGTTAAGGAAAGCTACAGGAATGCCGTATGCTTTGGACTGTCTGCCTTTCTTTGTGTGTGTTGCTTGGGATTTTGATTCGCGTTGTTCACTTTTGGTTGTGACAGCATGATTGTTCCAAAATGATATTTACCAAGGGAGTTCTATGTGTGCGTCACGATAGCGCGTTCAAGTGGTAAAGGAGTCGGAATCCGCACGGGGGCATTTTGTTGGCATATTCTGTTTTATATATTGCACTTGTTGTTGCCGAGGTTATAGCTTTTAAGGGTTAATCGTGGTCAGGTAAGGATCATATTTGTGACATAAAAGTCGAAACGAAATACAGTCGACTCCCTCTAAGTCGAATTTTCACGGGATATCAAAATTAGTTCGAGTTAGAGGGAGTTCGAGTTAGAGGGAGTTCGACTTAGAGGATGGTTTTTGTACGGAAAATGAGGGTAATGCCAAAATAAATATGGCGAAAAAATTCGAGTTAGAGGGAAATTCGACTTAGAGGGAGTCGACTGTATACAGTAGGATTCCGAAAAGATGAACCGATAAAAGACAGGTCCCGTTCATGTTTTCGAATTGTTAATTTTTTCGGAATTTAGTTAAAGAAGAACGAGTAAATACATAAAAACATAAATTAATTTTATTTAAAAAAAAGAAAAATCAAAAATTGCAAAAAATGTTCATAAGAAGCAAAAAACAGACTTTTTTTCTTAAAAAAAAAAACTGATCTGTTTCCTGGAAGAAAGATGGGAAAAAAATGTTCGTCTTTTCGAACTGTTCATATTTCCGAGATTCTACTGTATGCAGTCGTGTGCGGCTCTATAATCGTTAAATAAGTGGCAGGAATTTTGTTGGTATTTTTTTGTCCCTTCTAAGTTTGGGCGCCCCATTATTTCGATACTTTTAGTACGTCTTTACATAAGTTCTTAGCTTTAGCTAGGATTTATGCAAGTAATTAAATATTACAGTAGGATCCAATGGAAATACAACATACATCTTAAATCCATCAATCTCCCTCGAAACATCCTCCAAAACAATAGTTGAACCACATCTTCATTACCATCAAACCCTTTTCGGCATAGAAGTGGGGTAATTAAATTGAAGTTGTGTAACTACTTAATCTGATTTCAAATCAAATCAAACACTTACAAGGAATAATTAGAAGTAGTCGATTGGCTTGTGTGACAAAATTCAAATCGCATTTCCGCCCGTAATTAGAGGAAACAGAAAAAGATTCATCTCTCAAGACGGACAATGCACAAGCAACAATTATGTTCAGCCGCATCTTGTGAATCGTTCAACCGGATTAATTTGATTCTGTTCTGTGGGAGTGGGAGGCGGGATGATTTAATGAATTAATCCGATTAAGGAATAAAAAATTATCGAGAGACTCAGAACAAGAAAAACAAATTTAGTGCTTTCCCAGGAAATGGATTAAGTGTGATTCATTGAGTCAAGGATAATGCCGATGATGGCAAATATTTGCGTATCGAAGTGGGAATGGCATTGACATTGAGCGGATTTTATTTCAGTTTCTTGCCTCTCTCTCTTACTAGGTAAAGACTGCGAAAAGACTTGAATGAAGGCTCTAATAGCCAATTGTGTATTGAGTCCGAATTTCTTCAGGCAAAGGTTAGGAGTCACAATTTACGTTTGACCACCGCTCTTTGAATTGCTAGAAATTGTGAGAAAATACTTGAATAGGTTTATTTATTCATATGACTTAAGAAATCGGGTTTCGAGGCGTTCATACGCGAACCATGCAGACACAAGCGTCTGCATCTAGCCTCTATTAATGAACTCCTACTTTCACCTCCCCGTGGTGAAATCCGGGAACCGAATATCCTCGACAGAAGATTGGGTAACCAATCCTCGTGGGACGTCTGGGCGGCTGCAAACGAGAGAGGGGGGAGTGTGAGTCTACCAGGGCTCATCACTTTTTTTAGGATGGCGGCGGAGGAGCTGGTCAACTGATTGGCCAACGGCGGCATCCTCAACTCCAGTCAGCAGGAGCTACCTGGTTTCCATGGTAAGGTCGGGAACCTGGAATAGAGATGGCGGCGGATGAGCCCTTCTCTTATGGCCAACGACGGCCGTTACGGCCTGTAAGAGGTTACCGACACCGGATCCTTCCGGAGCCCTTTGTCCGGGGGCTAAACAAATGGACCTGTCCGCCCAGTTGGAGGGTTAACTTCCTCACCACGTAAAAAACTCTGAGTTCAGAAAACACAAACTGCCTCGGATATGGACGGATTTACTGTTGACGACCCCAGCAAACTGAATAAGGACAATGACATTCGGTTCCGCACGTGGAATGTGAGGTTCCCGAACAGACAACGTGCAGCCGATGAACTCGCGGAGGCCCTAGACTGCTATAAAGCAAACGTTACCGCAATCCAGAAAGTGCGATGGGGTGGGCCGGGCAAAAAGAGGATGAAAAACTGCGACATCTACTACGGCGATTGTTACAAAGAGCGAAGGCAGCGATTATTTGGATGTGGATTTGTTGTTCGAGGTAGACTTAGGCAAAAAGTCTTAAGCTTTAAGTACATAAGCGAGCGCCTCATAACAATCCGCATCAACGCTAAGGCTGAAGGACTTCGTCTACCTCGACTCCGCAGTAAACAGTACAAACAACATCAGTACCGAGATCAGACGCAGAATAACTCTTGCCAACCGCTCAAAAGGCAATTGAGTAGTAGAGCCCTCTCTCGGAAGACCAAGCTGACTCTATACAAGACCTTGATCATTCCAGTCCTGCTGTACGGCACAGAGGCATGGACAATATCCCAAGCGGATGAACAGTCCCTTGGTCTTTTCGAGAGAAAAGTTCTGCGCGCGGTCTTTGGTCCTGTTTGCGTTGATGGCATTTGGAGGAGAAGGTTCAACCACGGACTGCATGGGCTGTACAGCGACATGAGTCTAGCCAGGCGTCTACAGATCCAACGCCTAAAATGGCTAGGCCATGTAGAGCGTATGGACAACTTAGCTCCAGCCCGAAGAGTCTTTGACTCTAAGCCTGTGGGACAACGCAACAGAGGACGTCCATGTAAAAGGTGGCGCACACAAGTCGAGGGGATCTCGGCCGGCTTGGTGTGCGAAACTGGAGACAGCTGGTGAAAGATCGTGCTGGCTGGAGAGGCATGTTGAGTGAGGTCCAGGTCCACCTCGGACTGTAGCGCTCTAAGAAGAAGAAAAAGACTTAAGAAATCCCTTCGACCTTTCCAATGAGTTGGCTGAAGACATAGAGTGATAAAACTGCTTTGAATGACCTTGAAACTTTGCAGAGCAGACGGAACTTGTTAGATATCTGCCGACTTGATAGCGCTTGTCAGCGTGAACAATAAACTACCCGTCAAGGATAAACGAAAGCCTCCTTGTTGATAACGTCACAAAGTTAGGGGGTATTTTCGTCTTCATCCTGCGATAGGTCTACCACTTATGTGTGGACTGTCAAATTGCTAAGATAAATCCTAACAAATTGCTATTCGAAGTTGAAAAAGAAAGTTTGAAGTCCTCTTTCCCTTTCCGGATGATGTCATCAGACAAAATTTTATTGATCGCCGGACTGGTCACTTCGAACAAACATTTCTTAAATTTAATTGTTGTGCTTAATTTTTGTCACTGACTGTATTTATTGTGTTCCTTTTTGCAAAAACAAAAAAAGTCCCTCGACTAAATACAATAAGATTTTCTTATCTCTTCTCTTCCAGAGCACCGCTTCCTTGGTTCGCCGCTTTTTTGTCGTTCCTCTTTTTGTTCTCCATAAAAATAACATCTTGTCGTCAAATTGTTACCCATCCACCATCAGGCGATTTTAATGCATCTAACGGTGATGGCTATTCTCTGACACAGAGAGGAGCTGAAACCGATTTTCCTCAGAATCAGAATAGCAATTAAAATGAGCGATTTAATGAAAACTCCAAGAATGGGTATTGGAGCCGGAGCCGCCATAGCGCCAGAGAACAACAATGACAGCAGCACTCTGGTGGTGGCTGTGTCGGAGCTGAAAAAACGTCCGGGCGGCTGCGGTGACGGCGGCGGTGGAGGATCTGGACGCAAGGAAATAGTACGTTTCGATACGAGTAAGGATTCGCTCTACGACGACAACGACGACGAGATGAGGGATAAAATATGCGAAGAAATAAGAAGGTAAGTCTGCTCGGCTTTACACGTTTTATGATTATTATTTTGTGTGTATGGGAAATAGTGTGTCCTTGGAGGACGGCAGATGATTTATTTCATTCTGCCGGGCGGGTGTGGATCGAGGGAAGAGCTATTGAATTTGTAATAAGGACAAGATGAATGGCGGTGGTTAACAAGTCTCGAGGAGCGCGTGGATGACCAGTGAAGGAGTAGCACTTGGACGAGATTAGGAGTCTCATTATGCGGTTAGATGAGCTCGGATTATGATGTGGGATGGCGCCAGTTGAAGGTCTATGGATAGGCAATGAACAGGGCTTGGGTTTGAGATGAGTTTACGCCCATCATCGGGGTTATGCCCTGTCCCTCGAAATTCCCAATTTTGATAAACTTAATCCACGTCCATTGAGCAAGCCTAAAAGGATCACATAGGCCTCGGTTCCAGGTAAACACCTCGTCTATATGAAATGAATGAGTTATGTGCTGCCCCCCTCCTGAGCTCGATCAACCGACATGTTTTACTGTGTCAGCTGAACGATGTACGGCCGAGAGAGCACCGAGTGTGGGAACGAAATAAAAACTCATAAATTGTTATCCTTTACCCTTTTCTTGGCTTGAAAGGTACGTACGCACATATTTTGTGCCGTAAAAAATGTAAAAGTCTCAAGGACCTTTTCTCGGTTTTCTTTTTTCTGTCTTCCCTGTTTGCAACCCCTTCGCATGGGTTAATCGCACAGGCGATGATGCTAATAATAATAATAAACCACCGGGGAGAGCCACCTCCCAAATGGGCGCTCGTAAAAGGGATCCCTGACTCAGGGTGTACTTGGCCGTAGACCCCGCACATACATCACGGATGCAGGATGGCGAGTGGTTTATTCATCAGGTCTCGAGAAAGGGAGCCATTTTTTTGTGATTTTATTGAAGTGTTTTAAGGAGTTTACGATGTCCTTATTATTATAACAGGTCCTTTCCATTTCCTATTGGCTTTTGTCAATGCCGACCTCCCTTGACGACATCACCCTGAAACAATGGTTTTCATGCAAACGTCTGTCTTTCCTGATGGACGATAGTGAAGTGAGCTTTCAATGGATTATCTCTTGCCCTTCGAGGGTGAATGAAAGGGTCCTTTGGATGCTCCTTCTCGTGGAAGGCTGTAGTTTTATGGTTGTGAAGAAGTTTTCATATTTACGAGTGATGCCCCCCCTTTTACAGGCGATAGTCATTTATTTGTAGTAAATTCTAAGAAACATTTGATGGATCAGTAAGGCCTAGGATGGGATTACAGGCAATGTTAGAACTGTTTAAATTAAAATAAATTTGGAACACAATGATCAGGTAAGAACTTCATTTTAACGGAGTGCAATTGGCCTTGTTACCAGTTGAACGGACATTGAGCTGGAAAAGCTTAACCAAGATGTAGACGAATAAAAAAATACAGTGGGACCATTCTTGTAGAACATAGTGTAGTTCTGCATTAAAGTAGCCCTAAACGACGAACATGCTTGCCGAACTTACTCGTTTGCGTTATCCCCTACACGGCGAACACATTTGACGAGCATTAATTTCGTGTTGTTTCTTCAAACCGTCCACATGTGTGTTAGGGAAGCGCAAGTGGTGAATTCGTCGATAAAATCATGGCTGACTGTTGACATTGTGCTTAATCCGCGATATGCACTCGACGACGTTCACAGCAAAAATGAGGCTTGCTCGCGAACATGGCCCTACACGGCGAACATCAAAGCCAACAAACACGACAAAATCGAAATTTTTCGCCAACAGCGAGCGGCTCGCGAACCAGCCCATACACGACGAAAATGCGGCGAAGAAAACGGTCTGCTAGCCGTTTTCATATTCTAGAAAGACCTACCATCTGATTGGGTGATTGACCTGAAGTCTCAACTTGTGATGCAACTGGTGGTAGACGAGGGCAAAACCAAGTACATGCTGTCATCAAGAAAGAACGCACAACATCGAGGACTTGGCCAAAATGTTACCATAGGCAGCTATAACTTTGAGGTGGTAAAGGACTTCGTCTACCTCAGCTCCGCGGTAAACTGTACGTACATCAGTACGGAGATCAAACGCAGAATAACTCTTGCCAACGGCTGGGCTCAAGAGGCAATTGAGTAATAGAGCCCTTTCTTGAACGACAAACCTAACAACTCTGACTTACGGCATTTTCGAAAGAAAACTTTTGCATGCGATCTTTGGTCATATTTGCGTTGATTGCATTTGAAGAAGAAAATAGAGACTTCAACTGTCCAGAAAATAATGATAATTTTTCAATTTCGCGGGTTTGGAGATTCCGATTGAATTGAAGTCCCTGAAGTACGATACCATTGTCAGTCGTATTCATTGTTTACGATGTCTGTGGCAGACGGTATGGTTAGACGTGTTTTTAGAGCTCGCTGATTTTTGTTTATTAAAAAAATGGATCAAGGAATTTGTATTAAATTTTGCGTAAAAATGAAATAAAGTGTACGTCTGCTATGAATAAAGCATTAGTCTACGAGTGGTAGCAAATGAGCGATGGCTGATTCTGGACATTGGGTCAACGACGAGACCCCTATGACCGGTGTTCAACAGAAAAAAAATCATTATCAATAGTTAGCATAGGTCGCAACGATATACGGACGGCGGTGGGAGTTCTTTTTGGGCTCAAAAGGCAATTGAGTAGTTGAGCCCTCTCTCGGAAGACAAAGCTGACTCTATACAAGACCTCGATCATCCCAGTGTTGTACGGCGCAGAGGCATGGACAATATCCCAAGCGGATGAACAGTCCCTTGGTCTTTTCGAGAGAAAAGTTCTGCGCGCGATCTTTGGTCCTGTTTGCGTTGATGGCATTTGGAGGAGAAGGTTCAACCACGAACTGTATAGGCGATATGAGTCTAGCCAGGTGTCTACGGATCCAACACAGAAGTTGGCTAGGCCATGTAGAGCGTATGGAGAACTAAGCTCCGGCCCGAAGAGTCTTCGACTCTGAGCCTGTGGGACAACGCAACAGAGGACGTCCACGTACAAGGTGGCGCACACAAGTCGAGGGGGACCTCGGCCGGCTTGGCGAAACTAGAGACAGCTGGCGAAAGATCGTGCTGGCTGGACAGGCATGCTGAGTGAGGTCTAGGTCAACCTCGGACTGTAGCGCCCTAAAAAGAAGAAGAAGAAGAAGGTGGGAGTTCTCACCGGACATTGTCCGATAGGAACCGATGCGAGAAGGTTAGTTATCCCCCATAGCGACTATTCTAGAAGTTGCAGGAACGAGGAGGAAATAGAGTCCGTCCGCCACCTGCTATGCGATTATCCAGCCCTACGGGGAAGGAGAGTGCAAACACTAGGCAGTAACTTCTTCGATATGTGACTGGATGGCGCAGTTTGTTAAATGCCGGGGGGGTGTGTTCGCGTTCGAGGGGTCCCAGGTTCGAATCCCAGTGAAATCGAATCTGGTCCACTCACCATTTGCCGTTGGGATCAAATTAACGGCACTGGAGTATGTTACTACCTGGCAGTACAATGGACCAGTTTTGAGTCTGACTCCTCCAGTAGTGTTTCAAAAATTCCCCGAAAAAAAGTGGCAGATACAATTTGAGAGTGACCACAGTCAACTGGATGTGCTAAATTGACGACAGCTATCCTCCGATCGCGCTGGCTATAGACATCGCTTGGCTTGGCCACAACCAAGCCCAGGTCCACCTCAAACTGTGGCGCCATATAAAGAAGAAGAAAGAAGTAGGCAGTGCAGGACACAATCAAAAATTCCAAGACCTTTGCTTTTCAAACTTTAGAAGCATGAGCGTACGTTGCCATGCCAGCCGTGAGGAACATCTTTTTCTATAACACGGGTCTGAAAGTCCTCGTTTAAAAAAGATGATGAATCACAAACTAAGACCCTTCAGAGGTCGCTGACTGGATTTCTTTTTCTTTATTCAGAACCAATTTCGCTTAACCTACAAGTAAGTACAAAGAGGATGTGGATCCACTTCCTCAATTGTCGCCCTTGACTGAGGTCATCTCATTTATGTAACTCTGCGTTCAACTTTGTCAATACCGACAAATGACCAAATGACAATGACGACAACCTCCAGTGGCGATGACACCAGTTAAAGACTATCGAAAACAACTTTAAAAACAAAACCCAAAGCAAGTCACGCGAGCACAGTGTCAGAGTTTAAAAATTCGACGACCAAAGAATCAATTAATCACTTGAGTCCATTCTAATTTTAGATTTTCTGTCGACATTTGTCAACAAGTTTTAACTACAAAGGTTTTCAGTGGTAACATCCGCAACATTACGAGCGATGTAGACGCCGAAAAGAGCTAATTTGTCACGAAATTGGTGTAAAATTGAGAAGTAGGCTGGGAAATTTGAATGCTTTACGACTTCAGTGCTCAATAAATGTGTCTGATCTGACGGGCGATAAGATGGATGAAGCGATAAGAATTGAACAAGAAACATCGCACGCGTTGGCATTTAGGAAATGATGAGTTCTCAAGCACTCGCTTGTGGTTATTTGAAGGACACAGAAGATCACGATGATGTTTAAACTTGTTGCTCCATTTTTGGGTACTCAATGCACCCAATTTAAGAAAAAATGGAGAAAGTCCAATGGACGTCAAAAGAATTCAGGGGAAAATGCTAATCTCACTCGAGGCAAACTGCAGACTGTAGACAGGAAAAGGGGAAAATGCTTGCACCGACAACATTCCACTGCTTTCACCGCCAATAAATAGCATTTGACATAACCTCGCGACATTTTCCTTCGCATATACATAGTTTCATCGCAGAAAAAAAACCCAATCATCACCAAGATTGATTATGGCACAAAAATCCACTTGACATTTCAGAAAAACAATTAAAATCCATTCAACGCGATGCATTGGTACCCCAGTATCTGAACATTGACCCTTTCCCCACCGCCAATGACATTCGGATTCTGTCTCTCAATTTTTCTTCAATTTCATTAGAATTGCCAAGCTTACCGGTAAATGATTCACAAAATATCCAACACGTGGACGTTCGCAAAAACACAGGAAACCACTAGAATTCGCGCACTGACCGGTTATGACAGCCACGAACGATTCCTTTGAACCCACCTGTCACGTTAGCGTCTCGATAGCTTTGCACTCTTTCACGACTCACCGACTACGCCGGATGGTTCATGTCGTAGGAACTGTATGAGCAAATGAAACGTCAAACACTGCCATTCAGCCGGGCGGTTTGATTTAAGTGTATCGAGTTGTTGGTGTTCCGCGCCGCCGCCGGCAAGAATGTGATCGTGAATTTCTCTTAATTCTCGCGTTGCCTCTCTTTCGCTCGCACTCGGAAGCCAGAATGCGGCGGACTCCTCTAATGACACTTAATCGTGGGGTGACCAAGGGGGAATGGGGGGCACATTCCCCCGATTTGGTTATTTTTGTCATGGATAACGTGTGCGACTACAGATCGTCTAATTGATCGGGTTTATGGTGTAGCGCACTTGTTGAAGTGATCGCGGCGCTATTCGTTTAATTGTCGCGCAGGCTTGTTCGACAATTAAGTGATTTGATGCGATTGATTGATGAAACTGCTACAGTTTTCACAGATGCCGCAGATATGCACAAGAGTTGCATAGGGTAGAGCGCATGTGACTGTCACTTGAGGTAAAAGAATGCGGAAAAATGATTTTTTTTAAAAGTTTCCGTATTTTTACTGATTAACCTCGAGAAGGTCTTACGTCAGCTGAATGTTATGAATTACCAGTGGAATCACCTTCAAATGAACTTCTCATGTGCATGAGTCATGGTGACACAGTTGCGCATGTGTTTTGCTCAGCTGTTCATTCGACGAGCTAACACTTAAAATTAAAAATTATCTGCAATATCCTTTGCTTCTAGAAATGTCAAAATTTGTGGTTGTTGTGTGGGTGATTTTGAGGTAGTGAAGGAGTTTGTCTACCTCGGGGCAAACGTGAACTCCACGAACGACATCACAGTAGAGATCCGACGTAGAATCGCCCTTGGCAACCGATGCTACTTCGGTTTGTCAAAACAACTGGGCTCAAAACTCCTGACTCGAAGGACCAAAATCATGCTCTACAAAACTCTTATTCTCTGCACAGTGGATCAACTCTGGTCTAAGTGCACATCTTAGCCACCTCATACCTAAACTCTTATTCTCCCAGTCCTGCTATATGAAGCCGAAAGCTGGACACCAAGCAGAACTGCGGAGCTGATTCTTGGTGCCTTCGAAAGAAAAATTCTACGTCGGATATATGGTCCCGTCTGCGAGGAAGGCGAATGGAGGAGAAGACACAACCGCGAATTCTATGAGCTGTACCAGGGTTTGGATGTAGTCCGGAAGGCAAAGAACCGTCGACTGCTCTGGCTCGGCCACATCGAGCGCATGGACAACAACGCTCCAGCTAAGAGGGTCTTTGAATCAGCGGCTCCTGTTTCGAGAAGGAGAGGAAGACCGAACCTCCGGTACAAAGACCAAGTCATCGCGGACGTAAGACAACTTGGTCTTGATGACTGGAAGCAGCGTGCCCAGGACCGTCAACGATGGAAGGCAGCGATAGCTCAGGCTCAGACCCTACATGGGTCATAGGGCTGCTAAGTAAGTAAGTGTGTGGGTGATTAAGTCCTTTAAAGGTCTTTGTTAACACATAGGCTGCCAAGACAATGTTCCGATTTGAGTCCCAGAAGGCCAAGACATTTTTTTCTCATTTTTGTGTCTCTCGTCACAACTGATCTTTTATTTGTCCTAAATTTGAAGTTATAACTATTTTTGTGCATCGCACGTTTCTGGATGACGTGACCCTAGAGAAAGTACTAGATATCGCAGGAAAATGTTTGAAGTGGCAGTCAATGTGATGCTCTTTAATTCTACCCAACTCTTCCCATTCATCCTTGATTCCTTGACAACCGAGGTTTGCCTGGTTTCCTTCCCAATAAGGCTCCATTGTACGTCGTGATTTATAATACAGGGTGAAGAAGAACGATAGGAAAAGTGTGACAGTGTGAAGGATAACATTCTTTCTGACTTTATTTTGAAGCTACATTCATGCCATTATATATAAAATAGCGCATAGTTCAAACGCCTGCCACAACGTCGCTGACAGTGCTTCCAGCGTTCGCTCTAATTTTTTATGACTCGGTCCAATATGCGCGGCGTTATCCGACCAATGATGCCATTCGCTACAGCTAAACTTCTTTTAAAGAATCACTCTATTAAAAACACCAACTCAAGATGGTCAGATGGGACTACTAGCCTCATCACAAAGCAAATTTGGCCTAAACTTGATCTAAAACGTTCACTCTATCTCCTTAGAATGAACAGGTCATCCCTAAGGACTCTCATTGACGTTATCACAGGACACTGTGCAATTGGCACTCACGCCTCAAGAATAGGACTCCCTCACAATGATTTCTGCAGAAGCTACAGAGACGAAGAAGAAGAGGAAAGCATAACGCATCTCCTCTGCACTTGTAGCGCTCACTCCTCTCGCAGGAAGAAACACCTTGGAGCCTACTTCTTCAACGACTTGAGCGAATTGCAAAACGTCAGCATTCATCAATTAAAGAGCTTCGTTGAAAGCACCAAATGGTTTTTTTGGATAGGTGACATGAGATCCGCGTGGTATCACAATCGGCCTAAATTTGTGATACCACCACAAAGTGTGACAGCTATCTACAGTCAGCCACTTCAACCTATTCCACCAATAGCGTCTCGAATGTTGGCCTCTAACTCGTCCGAAGTGGTTGGCTTGTTAGCAAAGACTAATGACTTGACGTAGCCGCAGAGAAAGTAATCGAGTGGTGTAAAACCGCATAGTCGCAGCTGCAAACTAATGAACGCTCGCTACCAGTCGCCAACATTTTTTTTAACAACTTCGAGCGATGCGTCACTTAAATGGCATATGGCGGCATCTTGTTGGAACCACAGCTCAGACACATCGAGCTCCGACAACAGAAAGTAGGTTGACATGGCTTTGTACATGAGACCATTGACAGTAACGGTGTCTCCTTCCTCATTTCGATAGAAATAAGGTCCGATGACGCCACCATGCCATAAACTGCACCAAACCGCCAATCTTTGTGGATGCATTGATGCCTCGTCGAACACTTGAGAGTTGTGTTCGCTTCAATAACGACAATTTTGCTTGTTGACATAGCCGTTGGGTTAAAAATTAGTCTAGTCCGAGAAGATGTTTTTTTGGCCGAAATCCGGATTTTCGGTCAACATTTACAGAGCGCAATTAGTGAACTTATTAGTGACTTCAATTCTTGTGCCAGCACAATATTATACATATTTAGACCCAAAACGAACCGCCTAAAACCGGCGATGCCTAATCGATCTTATCGGCGACGAATTGACTTTTGTCTTCTTCGATACTGACCGCTACGACGGTGATATTTTCTTTCTGCATCTCATAGCATCTGAATATTGTACAATTCTAAGCACTATCACAACTTTCTGCTTTTCCATTGAAGGATATTTTTTCGGAATAAAGATAGAAAACATATTCACTGGACTCTAATCTTTGAATCTATCACTCCTGTTAGATCTCAGGACTTCAAATAAGTTCGATGAAGGGCCTTCGTTTGTCATTGGTCGAGGTGGATGTCAATTACAATTACTTGCCACAGATTTACTATTTCATATTGAGTCCTACAGACAATTTACTTAACACAGGATACTCAGCAAATTTGAGAAAAAAACTATGTTACGACTGAAGAAAAACCATAACCATTGGATTGTTAACTCTGAAAAGTTTTGCGAACGAGTGCTAACAGCGTGGTTGTGGAAATCAATATCTTTCGGACTTAAATTCATCATGCAACAAAACTTAAAGTACATAAGCGAAATCAAGTAATATATAAATTCGTAAAGGAAGAGGGTTTGAGTTTAAACTAAACAGCATGGTAAATTATGCCTAGAAAAAAAATAACGGTACTTGTAACGAATCCTTAAATTATCACACGTCAAGAACACGTACCACTTTATTAAAGAAAAAGAAGAAAATTGAACGTTCTGGCACAGATGTTCACTTGAGAACTTCTTATTTCCGACTGAGAGAAAATCTGACAGTTGATGTGGTACACCTCAATAATTAAAAAAATGTAAATATCAGAATTCCAGCCATTTTTTCTCTAAATTAAAAAGAAAAATAATGTAAAATTATTAAGGACACTATTCACTTTCAGATGCCTATTATTGTAGTCAAGTAATTAAGGTTTTGCAGACAAGCAGTATCATTGTGTGCTTCACATGAGCATGAATTATTAACCATGAATTGAATGAAATCAATATCCGAGTCCATAGGCCAGGGAGCAGTAAACAGTTTCATACAAAATTACACATCCCGACATGGGATGTGAAAAAAACATGTATACCAGAGGCTCCACATTGACTGCAGGGTAGTTGTTGGTATCGTAAAATATTACCATCTTCAAGGACACTCAGGCAAGGATTTCGCATTTATTTTGACCTTGTATTTATCAAGGCTATTGGCTCAAAGTCTGAATTAACTCATAATCCCTAGTGAGTTTGTCAACAAGACGTGTATGAAAGCTGGGTATTTTTTTCGTCCCACACATACGTCATATTGGCGATAAAAAAATAAAAAATATGCTCGCAATTTGCATCGAAAGAAGCACATCGTTATGTTATTAAATTCGGCATTTGTTTTAAAGTGTTGCCAAGACTAATCTAAGTTTGTTGGTAGAAATTGAAGACAACTATTTGCTTAAGCTGTCCTCCCGATTTAAACAGCTTTCTCAGAATTTGAGCTTTAAATACAAATTATCCTGTTTGAACAACATTTATTTCCATTCTTCGAATTCGCCTTGTGTAGACAGACCAAGCGCATGCTCCCCAACGTCTGTAAGAAATCCGCGGGATGCTTGATACCTCTTGACAGAAAAGACTGCAGACCACTTACCGGCCTACTAATGGGCCACATTACCTTCGCCAAACACCTAAATGTGCTTGGCCGAAGCGATGAAACTTTCTGCGACGCCTGTGGAGAAGACGACCATTGCCATTGTCCCGCCTTTGCTCGGATCAGGATACACTTTCGAATCGCCCCCTTGTCGAGCGATGTCACAACTTTTGCTTAATTCCAAGAGGTTTTCTTTTTCTTCTCCTCCTTCTTTATGTCCGGGGTGGGTCGGGCCTCGCGAAATGATATCGAACTTCTTGTGGCCAGGAATTGAGGATATGGACCTGGATGACATGTGCTTCCAACAGGATTGTGCCACTTGTGCGCTCTTTTGTGCGAGAATTTCAATAGCCGTGTTACCTCACGTCGCGACGTGGCAATGTTCATTGGCCGCCACGATCATGTGATTTGACACCGATGGACTTTTTTCTTTGGGGATATTTAAAAGAAAAAGTGTACGTCAATAAGCCAAGAACAATTCAAGAGCTAAAGGCTGGGATAATTCGGCACATTAACAACATTGAACCTCAATTATGTCTCAAAGTCATCGAAAATATGGACCATTGGATAGAGGTATGCCACCGAAGCTGTGGCGAGCATTTGGCCGATATTTTGTTTCATACTGATATTTTGTTTAACACTGAAGTCCAATGAGTTTGTTTTTATTTATTTTTTAGGAAATATAATCTTCTTTTGCAATATAATTCCTTTAATTTGTTATATTTGTAATTGTCATAGATCCTTCTATCATAATAAAAAATATTAAGACAATTCTCTGAAAACTTTTTGTTTTATTTACAATTATCATCGTGCGTTTTCGTTGTGTTCGTTTTTATAACGAGGACGTCTGTTGCGTTGTCCTAATGACTCGGATTCGAAGACTCTTCGAGCCGGATCTGTGTTGTCCATACGCTCTACATGGCCTATTTGCATCACGCACTCGACTGCAGCAACAGCTTGTACCTTATAAAATATCGCTTCTAATTTCTATCAAACGACAACTCAACAAGTTATAAGGTGTCACCGTCACAACAAATTCATTTGTATCTTTTCTATACTCCGTTTGCGACTCGCTTTTGAATGCTATCGTAGACTAAACAAGACACTCATACGATAAGATTCCAATTGATAGTGTGATTGTAAACTTTATCAGCTTCGCCTGAAATCCCGTCTCGAGATTGAAGGTGTTAAGTAATCTACCCCAGTTCTTGTGTGTGAAATAATTTTAGACATTGCTTGTCGTTATTACCCGTAGGATTTCGCCTTATCTGCAACACTTGTTGGAAAACAAACTTTAAACCTCATAGTTCTTGACTTTGACACGTTACGCAATGTATCTCCAGTTGTTGTTATTTTGGAGGGGGTAGGTATTTTCTAAACGTCATTGAAGGTGTGCGATTTGAGGATTGGAATGAAATGGTTATCTTTTGTGTCGGAATAATTTACGATTGTTAGTGATTTTGTCTAACGTCAGATACCGATTGTTTTGTTAATAGATGCATCTGACAAGAGATGTAATTTTAGATCAATAGACAAAGCATACAATTTTTTTGGGGAATGTTGATATTTCTGTTTTAAGGTAATGTATAAGCTCTGAGGTTAATCGAATGGATGGCGCAGTTGGTTAGATGCCTGCCCTAAGTTTGAGGGGTCCCAGGTTCGAATCCCAGTGAAATCGAAGATGGTCCAGTCACCATTTGTCATTGGGATCAAATTAACGGCAATGGAGTAGGTTGCTACCTGGCCGTAAAATGGACCAGTTTTGAGTCTGAGTGCTCCAGTAGAGCTTCAAAAATCCCCCGAAAAAAAAAAACAAACTCTGAGGTTAGTAAAGGAAAGCACCATAAAGTAAATCTTTGCCTCGGCCTTCTTCTTTTTGTGGCGCTACAGTCCTCCATCCTATATAGACGATGATAAACAAGAATTCCGTCCTCCCAATCTCAGTGAAGTCTCAGTCGTTTTAGCCAAGCTAAAGTGCAACAAGACTGCTGGTGCCGCTGGAAAACCTGCGGGTCTTTTCAAAGCAGGCGGGGATGAGTTGGTAAAGTGCATACATCAACTCATCTGCAAGATTTGATCGGATGAGAGTATGCCCGACGGATGGAATCTCAGCATCGTTTGCCCGATCCTAAAGAAGGAGACAATCTTAACTGCGCCAACTAAAGAGGTATAAGTCTCCTAAACATCGTGTGTAAAAGCTTCCCTGCCGATTTGTGTAATCGTCTAAAACCCTTCATTAACAACCTGATTGGTCAATATCACTGCGGGTTCAGACCACCAAAGCCCACCATTGACTTGATATTTACACTGGGGCAGATTTTGAAAAAGTCCCAGGGGTCAATATCGATACTCACCATCTATTCATGGATTTTAAGGCCGCATATAAAAGTATTGATGAATACGAGCTGTATAGCGCACTGTCTAGTTTTAGTATCCCAGCAAAACTCGTCCGTTGTTGCAGTATACCGCCCGTTGCTCCGGCAAGTTCGGTAAAGAACCTGCCGAGATGTCAAAAAAGGATTTAGGCACTGTCATGCTAGTTTTTAAACATGATTCTCGATAAGTGTGTTACTCAGACGTCAACGATAGAGGAACGAGTCTGTGCAATTGCTCGTATATGCCGATGACATTGGCATCATCGGAAGGACGCAACTCAACTCAACTCATTTGCGAGCATCGAGTACGTGCGCCCCCAAAATTTGGGAACTCTCAATGGTCAACTCTCTTTAAAATACAAACGCACTTTAGCCAATTTTTGTCAATAAAACACCGATATTACACATTTCCTTTGAAACCTTGTCTCTACAATATTTGTTCGACAAACCACTTAAGGATACCTCACTTGATAACTCATTTGTCGCCCCAAAAACATTTGTTTTTTTTTGCCCGCTTTCATGCTGATGTCTCCCTTCTATAGAAGCCAGCGAAAGACTCTGCCAAATGCTTGGCAACTAAGGGACCCCAGATATCCTGATAAAATATGCAGAAAAGTAAAGTAACGAAACCCCCAAAAACGGTGACAAGTCAACAACCTGTTTGGGTGAACATTTCATTTTATCCTTTCCTTCGAATAAAAATATTCGAATATCTTGCTAGCTATCTTAAATTTTGTTGTTTTCCTTTGTTGACTGAGAGTTTCACCATGACACAAGTAAAGTGTGTGCGGTGATGCGGAGTAATCAGAGCAGACTTTTGAGAGTGACTGCAAACGCGAGCAATGTTGACTGATGACTCATTGGAATGGCCTTGCTAAATATTTTACTGATAACTTGAAACTGTATCGGAAACAAGAATCATCACAAAAACTAAAAAAAAGAAAGTTTTGTTGCTTGAATGGTTCAGTCGGTTGCAGGGTTTTAAGAAATGACCAGATAAGAACGACAAGGAAATACATTTAAATAAAATAACAGCGGTGTGAGATATAAAATTGATTCTAGTTTTATTTTGAAGCTGCTTTCATGCCATTTTTTGTCCTTTTTTTTAGGGTTTTTGAAACACTACTGGAGCACTCAGACTCAAAACTGGTCCATTGTACTGCCAGGTGGTAACCGACTCCAATGCCATTAATTTGATCCCAACGGCAAATGGTGACTGGAGCAGATTCGATTTCACTGGGATTCGAACCTGGGACCTCTCGAACTTAGGGCAGCCACTTAATCAACTGCGCCATTCAGTCGTCTCATGCCATTTTGTGAAATAGAAAATCATTCAAATGGCCACACCGGTTTCGCTGGCAGTGCTTCAAGCGGTTAGTCCAATTTTGTATGACACGGTCCAATATATGCGGCATTGTTCCATCCATAGCGTCTCGAATGTTGGCCTGGAGCTTCTTTAAAGTACTTGGCTTGAGTGTAAGCTAAGAACTTGACGTAGCACAGAAAATTGTCGAGTGGTCATGAATTTTGGACATGAATTTTTATCTTCTGGACGAGGACCATTTTTGGCCAAAATCCGGATCTCCGGCCACTTTTCCAGTGCCGAATTAGCGAACTCACGGATTTGACTATGGTCGCCCGGCTCAAATTCTTCCATCAGCACAATTCTATACGGATGCAGGCCCAAATCCATCTCCAAACTAGACCCGGTTGACTATCAGGCGATGCTCAATTTAGGTGATCGGCGCCGAATCGACATTTCTGGGTCCTTTTCAATACTGGCTGCTACGATGGCTATGTAGACTTCATTTCGCACCGATCTCTGTTTCCACCAAAGACTGGATGGCGCATTTGGTTAAGTGCCTGCCCCAAGTTAGAGGGGTCCCAGGTTCGAATCCCAGTGAAATCGAATCTGGTCCCGTCACCATTTGCCGTAGCGATCAAATTAACGGCAATGGAGTAGGTTGCTAACTGGCAGCACAATGGACCGGTTTTGAGTCTCAGTGCTCCAGCAGTGTTTTAAAAATCGCCTGAAAAAAAAATCTCAGTTTGTTTCACGCTCAAACTTTTCCACGGTACGACAAATTCCCTGCACACGACGATGACGACCGACTTTACGACGAAATTCACGTTCCGTTTTTAGAATCGAGCTAGAAATTCGATAATTTTTTGAATAATTTCCGTACGTTCGAGAACTGTGAAATGATACATGATGAAATGGCAAACCTTGCTGAATATAATACAGCTAGATGTCATTGGGTAATTTGACAACGGCTGAAATAAGACTCTGAGAAAAGCTATCATTGTTATCTGGTCACCGTTTTCAGCTGTACGATGGTCTGATTTTTGAAGTAAAGCGCGACAACATGCTTCAGTTGCAATTATTGTACCTACTTCGAATTGATAGGGCCAACATTGCTTATCAAAGGCAGGTAAGACTGCCCAGCCCAAACATGTGGTCACTTTCAATATTTTGTACGCAACGACTACCACCCATTCTACCATCCTACCATCCATCATCCTTCTGAGGAATCCAAGTCAGAAATGAAAAGTAACCCTCTAAGTCTCACGTCCTTGAAATGGTCGTCGTTAAAGTTAAAGCCTTCTTGAGACCAAAAAAAGTTGTGTACACACTGATTCTCCTTACACAGCCCCCACTTTGCTGTCTAAGGCAACAGTCTCCTCCACTCTCAGTCTGAGAGCGTGCGTTAAGTCCCCCCTTGTTTGTATCCTTTCCAAAAGAATAACCCTCATCTGCTGAAGAGCTCCTTCGGTGTCATCATTATATTCCCAAAAGAACAAAATCTCTTAATGCGGGTCCATCACTTTACACTCCCACACCCCATTTTGGGGCACTAGACAGCACAGCACAGAGAATGACTTCATATTTTGTCAAAGATGCCAGGCAGAGAACACACAGCTGCATAAATCTCTGTCACTTAAGCCTAAATACAGGCTCCGGATGATTTTTTTTCTCCCACATAATTTCGAATAAATATTCAGTCAATCAATCAATAATTTAATCAATCATTGTTCCACCGCCTCACGGGGGGGGGGGGGAGCGGTAATTTGCATGACCACCTTGCTGGCTGTAGGTTGTGCAGTTGAACAGAAACTTGTTTAAGAAATTTTAACTTTTCAAAACTTTCCTGTTCCCTTCCGCGGCTGACAAGGGCAAGCGGGACGGCTGACTCGTCGATATTTCTGTCGATTGCGCCCTCAAACGCTCCAGAGCCATAAATAAAAGTTGCAAGCACCGAATTTAATCATCCAGAGAAACTCGAACGGAAAAATACGTTATTACAATCCCCACGTTTCCAAGGTGAAAGGACTCCCTTCCCACTTCCACTCCGGAGGCGTTCTCCTTTCCCAGGCAGCCGGGGGCAGAGATGACTTGAAAAATAAGGAGCCAACGCAAGAGTGAAACTTTTAAACGTCCAACAGGTGTCACGGCCAACTACTCATCACCTCGTAATGCGCCCCAGCATCGTACACACGTCCACGCCCGCACACTTTGTGCCACCCAAGTATTTTAAACTGTAACGACCTGAGCAGGTATTAGGGAATGACATTTCAAAAGGAGTTGAGAAAGTTCTTCGCCGGGCTTTACTTTTTCGTGCACCTCTCGGTGTGCAAAGTTTGCTGAGAGGACCTCAAATCAAGTGATTTTATGTGTGTGCTGCAGCACATGCACGTGTGGATGGTAAGCACGATTTGGGGGTTAAGAGGACTTCGTACGAAAATGGACGAGCTCATGGGGGATGTTGTTGCACGGAGATAGATCGGGACTTAACACACTTGTAAAGAGTTATCGGTGTAACTGGGGGAGAACTTGAGTTGGGGTAGAGGGGATTTGTTTTTGGATTTTCGCTTGAGGTGGTTAATTGAAAAGTTTAGAACTTTCCTCAGCCGAGATTTGTTGCTGAGAACTTGGACATGTGAGTTATAATTGTGGGGAGTACACAGTAGATTTGCATAAAGGATAAGCTAAAGGCCTGCAGTGAAATCGAGCAGGCTCTGGCAGGAGGATATAAACCTTCCGAATGGACATTTGAGGTAGGAATTTATTTGTGCCTTAAACCGATTCTGTTGAATTGTGTCAACGGAGACAACAAGGGGAAAAGCTCTCTGCAGAGGGAATGGACTCTGTCGATTGAACAGGCAAACAGAGCTGCAAAGTGTACATAAGCTTAGATGGATGGAGGAGTGAAGGACGAGTTCGAGGGAGAGTTGAAGATTAAAATAAATTAACAAATAATTGGAAACAATCAAATCCAACCCTTTACTCCCTGGAAACAGGTTTAAGAACATCTGAATTATAGGCACTGAATTCCACTTAACACAATGGACGATGGTAGAAGAAAGTTCCGTCATTCGACACAGACTGAAGTCGAATACAGCAGTTGGTGCAGACTAGTGATGTGAAAAACCGTCAATTATCCAAGCCCGAGTTGAAATTTAAGCAAATCGAGACGGCTGACTCAGTTTCTACCGCAAAACGGCACGTCGTATGGAAAACAGATCCGAAGTCGAACTCAATCTACATACAAATGTAGGTATTGAATCGCGCAATAAGGGCTCTTGCAACAGGGACTTCCAAACTTTGGCAGTTGATAGCGGCCATAATGTTGAAGCTACATCTGAGAAATTGGCTGTTATTTATTCAGTCAGTTTTGCCAAATCACCGTGGAATGACACAACGTTCAACAACACGTGCAAATGATAAAATTGTTTTATCAAAATGGGTGTTCTCTTTGGGCAACGTTCCGCGCTCTTCGCCTATTTTCCGGTAGCCATAATCGTCCAGCCGAGAGGACGATTCGCAGTGTGGTGGATAAATTTGAATTCACTGATTTGATACTGGTAACTCGAACACTGGTAAACGATAAACCAACACCCATACGTCGACGAAACAAAAGATCTGCCCAAAACAGAAAACATTCGAGGCAGTCAATTTCGCGTCGCTCACAAGAACTCGGCCTTTCGTAAACCATAACTTGGCGAATTTTGCGTCGTACTTCGGCTTGCTCCGTACAAAATTTAATTGATTTAGGAGCTGAAGGTAAACGACCATAGACAACGACGTGCGTTCGCTGACTGGCCTCAAGAGCACTTGGAAACTGACCCTAAATTTCATCGAAAAATTATCTTCAGGGATGAGGCCCATTCTAGATGAATTGAACGTAAACAAACAAAATTGTTGAATTTGAGACGATACCAAATCAATCCACATGAGATCCAAGACCGTCCAATGCATGCCGAAAAAATCGCTCTGAATTTTTGGGCTGGTGGCGCAGCTTCATCGGTCCATATTTCTTTGAGAACGAAGTTGGGCAAGCAATCACGATCAACGGCGAGCGCTGTAGGTCGATGATTACCAACTTCGTTTAGCCTGACATGGACGTCAACAACATGTGGTTTCAAAAGGACGGAGCTACATGCCTTACAGCTCTCGGCAGGCGTCCCACAGGGTTCAGTTCTTGGACCCCTCCTGTGGTACCTAATGTACGACGGAGTGCTAAGACTGACGCTGCCACATGGAGTCAAGATAATCGGCTTTGCCGACGACATCGCGGTCGTGACGGTGGCCAAGCACATCCACGAAGTGGAAACCGCCACAAACGAAGCAATCGCCAGGATCAAAAATTGGCTGGAATCTTCCGACCTCGAACTAGCGGACCACAAGCTGTTTTAATAACCAGGCGAAAGATTCTGGAATACGCAAACTTCCGGGTCGGCTCCCAGCTAATTAGATCCAGGGATTCTCTGAAATACCTCGGAGTGATGCTCGACATCCGAATTAACTTCAAAAAGCACGTCGAATACTGCAGCAGAAAAGCTTCAAAGACGCAGGCAGCACTTTCCGGTATGCTGCCGAACATTGGAGGACCTGGATACCCAAGAAGGATCTTGCTTTCCAGAGTGGTAAGTTCAATTCTTCTATATGTTGCGCCAGTCTGGGCGGGAGCTGTTTCGGCAAAGGAGACAGCAAAGAAGCTTTCGTCAGCATACAGGTTGTACGCCATAAGAACAATCAGCGGCTTCCGAACCATTTCAGACGACGAAAGAAAACGTTGCCGAGGTCCGTGGGAGTGTGCAGGAGAACTAGAGACAGTCGATTTCGCGTCGCTTACAAGAACTCGGCCTTTCGCGGACCATAACTTGGCGAATTTTACGTTGTGACTTGGGCCTGTACCCGTACAAAATCAACTGATCAGCTGACCCAGGAGTTGAAAGTAAACCCATAGACAACAGACAACAACGTATGTTCGCTGAATGAGCTCTGAAGCAGCTGGAAACTGACCCAAATTTAATCGAAAAATCACTCTCAGCGATGAGACCCATTTCTGGATGAATGGGTATGTTAACAAACAAACTTCTCGAATTTGGGACAATATAAATTCGAATGAAATCCAAGAGCGTCCAATGCAGCCCGAAAAAATCACTGTTTGATGTGGACTTTGGGCTGGCGCCGTCATCGGTCCATATTTCCTTGAGAATTACTTCGGACACACAATCACCGTCAACGGCGAGCGCTATAGGTCGTTGATTACCAACTTCTTTTGGCTTGCATTGGATGATATGGACACTAACAACATGTGGTTTTAACAGGATGGCTCTACGTGCAACACAGCTTACGACCCATTGGACTTTTTGCACGAGTTATTTGAAAATATGGTCATTTCACGTGCAGGTGATGTGAACTTGCCACTGAGATCATGCGATTGACCCCGTTAAGCTTCTTCTGAGGTTTTCTGAAGTCGCAGGTCTATGCGAGTAAGTCGCAAACCACAGGACCTCAAAACCAACGTAACCAATGCCATCGTTCAAATTCAGCCATATTTATGGGCCGAAGAAGCTCTGTGTTAGCTTAAGAACAACGTGATATTCAAGAAGGACATCGCCGTCTGTTCTGACAGCCAGGCAGCAATCAAATCACTGAGCTCGGTCACTTTCTTCTCTAAAACGTCCCTGATTTGCCGCCTACCTCTTAACGAGAAAGCTTAGCATTTTAAAATTCATCTCCGGGACACAGTGACTTTTCAGGGAATTGTGAAGCTGATTTTCCCGCCAGGCGTGAAACGAAATCCACAAACCTTCCTAGGGGAGAACTTCCGCCCATGTCATTCGCTCAAGCTAAACTTCTTTTAAAGAATCATACTGTCAAAAACACCAACTTAAGACGCTCAGATGGCACTACGTGCCTCATTACAAAGCAAATTTGGACTCGACAACACGATGAGTGGAATTTCAGTAGGTATCGTGTGCCCGATCCATAACAAAGGAGACCCCTTGATATTTTCAAGACAAAAGTTCAATCTTAGGAGTCTCCACGGCCATGGGACAACGCAATAGAAGACACTCACGAAATGAATGGTGCACACAAGTGGAGAAAGACCTCAGTCAATGTGGTGTTCATAATTGAAGGCAGTTGGCTAAAGATCGTGCCAGCTGGAGAGGCTTGTTGGTTGAGGTCCAGGTCCACATCGGACTGGCATCAGAAGAAAAATTAGACCAGATTTCATTCAACACTCAAGAACTGAATCATTCAATTTATGGGAAGAAGACATAGCATACGAAAGCAGTGTTCCCGAGACTTTGAAAAAGAAGACAATTCCCCCGCAGACTCAGCCACTTTAAATCCCGTTTCACTGACTAATCATGCACGCTATTTAATATATTCCCGACCGCAATACATTTGCCTAAAATTAGCTGACTTAGAAAACAAAACAAAAAACAGGAGAACACATTTTCAGACTAGCACTCCTCCTGACCACAATTCCGTGGAGAATATATAAAAGCGAAGGTCAAGATCACGGATTAACGACCATAACCACTTTGATTCCGCAGTCAAAGTATGGTTCTATGACAAGGAAATAAAAATCATACGCTAAATTGATTGCCGCCATAGTCAATAAAGTCGAGAATTTAATGCCGAAGGCAGTCGTAAAAAATATCGCCAAGTAATTGTATCTAAAAAAAGACTTTTTGCCTTCTCTTGATGGCCATTGTTAAAGGATGTTTGCGAAGTCCATGGAATCCTTTCGGAGGACTGGCAGGTGGACCTGTATTCAAATCGATGCAAAGTGAAACTGTGTCCCGGAATAGGCACTAAGCCAGGAAACAAAAATCCATTGGACAACGGAAATAAAACAAAGTAATGTGATAAGTATCTCTGCCCGCTGGTTTTCCTGGCGCACAACACGGAAAAGCTTTTCGCACACTAGGTCACTACATCATCTATTAACCTCACCCAATATTCTCTGCTCAACATCCCTCCGAGTAAACACAACTCGACCAGGTTGCCACCAGTTCCCAGCGCCCCATCTGATCAGCCACCCCCGGCGGAAGGCGAATATGAGTAAAAGCCCAACAACAACCACCCGTTGACACTGTTGCATTCGGATGTGCATACTCAGGCGGTGGTACCTTCATGCGGTTTGTTTATGTTCTCTCCCCAACTCCAACCACCGTCCGACAGATTCTCTCCCAATCTACCTCAACCAGCTCTGTGTGCTCCCCACTCTCAGGCGGCCAGCGTGCGCTCCAAAAATGAGCAACCACATGCCCGGCAAGCAGCTGAATCGATTGCTGAATACCGAGGCGAGAGAGCCAAAATCAGCTGTGTCGCAATTTCTCAGTCGAAAAACCTGCTCTGCGCATGTGAGCCAAGCCGCCCGTACGAAAAGCAAAAACAACAATCTTTTCGCACACACCGCGCACACAAATTCCTCAACACCTCCTCAGACTATGATAGCGAACTGATGCCAACCAACAAATGTGCCATTCGGTCCGGTGCTCGCTATCTTCACCCACATTTATTTTTTTGTAACCTCTGCTACGAGGTGAGTGTGTCGACTCTTTAAGTTTTTTGTTTCGTTCGCCTTTCAGTTCGTTTTTTCCGTGTGTCTGTGTGTTCTTTGGATCCGCCAAAGGCGAGCAACGTCTGTAAGATCAACCAACTCGTGAGAAAAACGCGCTGATCGTGAAAAAATCTGCCCGAGATACACAAACACCGTGTTATCGGTAGCGCCCGCTGGTCGGTAACTTTGCCCGTGGATCGAGTGTGAAAAGTGCGAGAAAAATAACCGGTGTCGTCTCTATCTGTGAATTGCACGACAAACAACGACGAACTGTGGGGGTGGTGTCGCACACGCCACCCGATAAATACCTGCTCAATTGTGAATGTGAAATTCTTTTCGAAATTGGAAATGCCTATTCATTCGATTCACGCCAAAAATAATATTTGCCTCAAAATTAAATGAAAAATGTATTCGCAAGAGAACACAGCTTTGTGCCGCACTTGTCGTTCCTGTCGCGGGTGCGGGTGCGCTCCACATCCGAATTAGATTCGATAGTGTTCCGCCACACGAATTAGCGAATTACACAAATGGGAATACACGCGTGCAATTCGCAACGAAACTAAGGTATGAACACACCTTTTCGGAGGTGGTGTGTGCCCGAGTGGTACATCAGCTCGCAGCGAAGGGCAAGACCTTCGGAGAAATTAGCAAAGCCAGTGCAAAAAAAAACGCAAAAAAAGAAGCACCCTTACCTTGCAAATATGGAGCGCATTGAAGTTTATTACCTTGTGACTGCGTTACATCAAGTATTTCATTCTTTTCTGTCTCTTGGTTGGGTGAGCAAAAAAAGACGACGACACCAAATGAGAGAAGAAAAAAAAAATCGCCTGACAGTCGCCTTTGTAGAGATCGAGTCGCCAAGTGACTCACGAATGGGGTATACCGAAGAGATTGTTTCTCTTGGGATACATTGTTGTCTTCTTCTGTGTTGTTGTGCCCCCTCCTCCCCATCTCTAGCCGCTTCTAGGCTATTCTTGAAACTCAAAATAACTGTTTGTCATGACAGGTAGTGTGAATTGTCAAAACATGTGTTGTGCCGAGCGGATGCGGACACGGGAAGTATACGCCTAATTATTGGTTAAATTTAGGGTCGTTAGTGGTATTTTTTTTGTGTTCCTCCGTCTTCCAATTATCTAATGGGTTTTTCACGAGTTTACATAAATTTCAAAAATCATTTTCGAATGTTGAGTCAAACATTCATGCGGTCGCGGTGGATGTTGACAGATTTCTGTGGATTTGTGCTTCAGATAGAAATGGTGTGCCCTCTTTGAAGTCCCATGAAAACACCCTGTTGACGAGGTTTTTATCCCAGTGGTCACGTCGGTGAAGAGCTTGAGGTGATTTCGAAGGAATAAATAATTCATTCTATGCGATCGGTGGTAAATTTTATGACGATCATTTGGACGATTACCGCCTGACATAATAGTTTCATTTGCAATCTTCACCAGTTTTTATAAGAATGCCAAGAGCTACGTCTGAATTTTTAAAACAAGGCGTTTACGACCTATTTTTTTTTCATTCTTGAGAAATCGACTCTGAGAATTGGTGCTGAGTTATCATAGGGCAGTGACCTCCACTGATAGCTGACTTTGGCACGTATTTTCAGTTCGCAAGGTCAATTACTCTGTAGCGCCACAATATGTACAAAAAGGTCACTTTTTCTATAGCGCAAAAAGAAGAAGAAGAAGGTCACTTATTCTGTAGCGCAGCAAGAAGAAAAAAGTCACCTCTCCATGTTTTGTTTTCGAAGCAAGACACATTTTGGTGGCTTTTGAACGAATTTTTTAGTCAGCGAAAGAAGTTTAAAAATGGAGTTCACGACCTTTAAAAAATTCCCGACCTTGCAAGAGGTTTTCGTAAAAAAAATACCGATGGGGCATTTTCTCAGCACTCAGACTCAAAACTGAGTCCATTGTACTGACAGGTAGCAACGTACTCCAGTGCCGTTAATTTGATCCCAACGGCAAATGGTGACTGGACCAAATTCGATTTCACTGCGATTCGAACCTGGGACCCCTCGAACTTGGGACAGACACTTAACTAACTGCGCCATCCAGTCGTATGGTTGGCTTCTTAATGTAGACTAAGGGCTTGACGTGGACCCAGAAATAGTAAAGATAATCGAGCGGAGTTAAGTTGCATGATTCCGGCGACCATTTGATGAACGCTCGTCCTAAGATGACGCATTCGCCAAATTTCTTGAGATTTGCGTTGCTTGTATGGCATGTAACACCACAGCACCGTCATGTTGGAACCACAACTCGGATGTATCGATGGCGTCGAGCTCTGGCCACAGAGGGGCCCGGACATAACGCCAAGCGACATAAGGCCAAATTTTAGCATTTGGTCTTATGTCTCTTTCTCAAAGTGACATAAAGCCAAATTTAAGAATTTGGTCTTATGTCGCTCGACAAAGCGACATAACGCCAAATTTTTTTGAGACATAACACCAAATAATAAAATCGATAAACATCAAGTGGGTCATAATTCCACAATTTATAATAACATGTTTATGTGTAATTAAAATGAAATTGAACAGTGGAGTTAGTAAAAAGTGAAGTATGAGGGTTCATGCTGCCCCCTGAAACCCCCAGCTTGGCCGCAGATAAGATTTGGGATAGGTGCGAGGTTGGTGGTATCCAATGTTTCCTTATTTTCATATTTAGAATGGATTTGAAAAAGTAACGTATATCCAACTTTGCACCTACCCCAAATCCTATCTGTGGCCAAGGAGGGGGGTTGCAGGGGGGCAGCATGCCCCCCCAAACCAATTTCACTTTTTACCCGTTTCCTTTTAAGTGTCCCAGAATGTTTAATGGAAGGTATATTTTAATAAGGTAAACCTAAATCAGATATACAGCGGAAAGCGACATAAAGCCAATTGGCCTTATGTCGCTTTGTGAAAGTGACATAAGGCCAAAGCAAAAATTTGGTCTTATGTCACTTTGATAAAGCGACATAAGGCCAAGTTTTAAAATTTGGCCTTATGTCGCTTGGCGTTATGTCATGGCACCGGCCACAGAAAGTTGTTTAATACATATATGAGACCGTTGACGATAACAGTGTCTCCTTCCTTTAAAAAGAAATAAGGTCCAATGATGCCGTCCTCACATGAACCTCCAAAGCAAGCAAACAATTGTATATGCATTGATGCTTGGTAGGCGCCGTGGCGTTGTGGGTAGGTGCGTCGATTTCTACGCTCGATGTTGTCGGTTCGATTCCAGAAAAAAACATCTAACCTTTTTTAACGGCTCCACCTCTTTCGAGTCACTGACAATGCTCAAAGAGTATAACTGTCTAGAAAAAGCTTCTCAATCTCGCCGTTCGGAGCCGACATTAAACTGCAGGTCCCCTTCACTCGTGACAGAACAATAGCTCGCACAACACGAGTGGTTGTTGAGAAGCTAGGCCCAGGTCACCGTTTAAGAAATACTACCGTTCATACAGAGTGAGTGTATATCGAGCACCTTTTTGGTTTGCTTCCTTCGCAGCCACAGGAATAGTACTGTCTTATGCCGATTCGGAATGCCTAAGTTTTAGATAAACTTTACTGGTGACATTTACACTATCGGAGCTTTGTCAGTGACTCGAGAGGAGATGGAAGGAAAGGAAAGTGAAAGTTGTAGAAACGAACCTAGGACATTAGGCTGGCAAGTTTTTATGCACTTTACCAGCGCCACGGCTCTCAAACATATTTGGATATAATGCCGTGCACAGTCATTAATGCGAGACACAAAATGCTGCGTTGGTGCTATCGTTTTTTGCGTTACGTACGTTCTCCTTCAAGCATGCATTAAAATGGCAATCCAAATTTAACAGCTGTTTTCATTTCTCAAGCACACAAGGAAGTATTAAAACGCAACGAAATGTTTGAACACGTTAAGGGGTTGCCGTGAGCGTGTGGGTTGTTACTAGGCTTGTGTTCAAAAAAGAGCTCTAACAAGTGAACTAAGTGAACTAGTTCAGTAGTTTAACGAACTCAGGTATACGTTACTCTACATGTAGGTAGAATCTGCCGCCATTTTTGTGGGGTAATGATGAATCCAAATTAGTGTGAGTGAAAATGAGGAAATATTTGTGCATTCATCATTAACCGTCAAGAAGATTCGTGAATAACTGTCAAATTTACTGGAAGATTCATGAATAACTGTACAATTTTTGAATGGGCTAGGAGTTTTCCATCTGGAGAGTTACGCATCTTTATATGACTGATTTGTGATTAGAAGGCTTGTGTAGATGTGTAGTTCACGAACGAACTAGTTCAGAAAATAACTCTAACAAGTGAACTCAGTGAACTACTCCACAATCCACTACTCCACAGTAGTTCAACGAACTCAGGTATACCTTACCCTGAAAACATGTAATTCAGTAAGAATAACTGAACTAAATCGAACTAAACTGAACTAAATTGATGTTGTGCACATCAGGCGCATTGGTGTTGTGCACATCAGGGTGGTTTTTGTCTAACTATGATGACAAACCTGTGAAAATCGAACAAAACTCAATTTCCTGAGCAGTGAACTAAATGAACTAGAAGGTCAAACTAGTTCAATGAAAAAGATTTGAACTGAGCTGAGCGCTCTCTGGACTGAATTTTAACTCTCAAGTCTAGTTGTTACGATGTTACTTTGATTTCATTGCTCATAATTTCTAACAAACCTAAGATCGCCAGCAAAACGCAGTATTTCGAGCTGTGCCATTGATTTGCTTGTGTTGGGAGTCAATCTATGGTAGCACCATCGCAATATTGCGTTTCAAGCATGAGACAGTCAAAATTCCTATGGATTTTAAGAAGCCATCAAACTTTGTTCTTCACGGAGCGTGGTTCGAAAGACGTGTTGCTGTTAAATAAGTCCTCCTGGCAGTTCGTATTGACTCACTCCAAATTGAACTTTAAACTTTTCGAACAGCAGCCGGACCACTATGTCGTTGCAAATGACACTGAAAAATTGATCAGTTGTGTTTGAGCAAAAATCCATACATCACTGTTCGTATTCACTTTGTCATGTTAAATTCAAACCAGTTACCAGTTGGAAACTTCGCTAAACAACGTCAATGCCTCTTCACAAAAGAGTTCGTTGGAAATTGATTCGTACCATGTTTCAAATATGGATGCTTGTCCGCAATTCTTATGAATTCCCTCTCAAAGAGTAATGGGCGACTGCCGAAGTATTGATTGTACCCTTATTTCGATACCCATCGGTCGAAGTATTCAAGTTCGATGAAGTTTTGTTTTCTCCTATGGAATCAGTAAACTTCCCTCTTTCAGATGTTTCGAATTGCCGACCATTTTGAATTTCCAACTCTTTAACTAAGCAGCTCTTATACATCCCGTGAAATACACAACACAACCCGATTGTCCTTCTCGAGAAATGTTCACGACAAACGTACCGCAAACTTGATGATAAAATCCATTTCATTCCAATGTTTACTCGTTATCTTAATCTGAAAATTTGTTGCGGGAAATTTAAGTGACATCTTATCTTGCGATGGGTGTGTTCAGTGAAATATTTGTGTCAGGAGAACCAACATATTTTGCGAACCATTAAAGAGATTTATCTGTTCTTTTTCTTCATGCAGACCGTAACCGGTGGTTGTGGGGAATATACTCGTATGTGCGTCGTATGGCATGACAAAACCGAAGTAAGCATGTTTCTAAAATTGGCAACCACTGCTGTGATGTGATTGTTTGCTGATTATCACGATTTTATAAAACATTTTGATAACACATTTGAACACAAGTGCTTCTGATATTTCAATTCATTCGACAGCTCTACTCTGAAAAAAATATTGAAAGTTATTTCGTATCAATGCATGTGTATATACTCGTACATATATTTTGGTGATAAAGTCCGAGGTGCACTTCTGCACCAACCACTCGTGTTGTGCGTGCTATTGCTCTTTCACGAGTGAAAGGGATCTACAGTTTGATGCCGATTCCGAACGGCGAGATTGAGAAGCTTTTTCTAGACAGCTATACTCTTTGAGCATTGTCAGTGACTCGAAAGAGGTGGAGCCGTAAAAAAATGTTTGATGTTTTTTTGGGAATCGAACCGACAACATCGAGCGTAGGAGTCGACGCACCTACTCACTACGCCACAGCGAACACCGTGGAGTCGACTCCAAACGATGAGATTTGACAAGCTTCTTCTTGACGAAAGCCAACATTTTTTTTTAAATTGCGGTCTACACTTGAAATTGAACCACAGAGCCAACTATAATAGCCGTACCACTTAGGCTGATGTCAAAAGCAAACGAAAAGCAACCATAATTGGGTAAAGAAACTTAAGAAAAATTCAACTGTCAACAGACATTTACATACGTAGAGAGCGATTCATTTGGCTCCCGTATAAGTAGACAAAACGAACCTAACGAAACTAAACGAAGCAGTTTTTTTTTCGGAGGATTTTTGAAACTCTACTGGAGCCCTAAGACTCAAAAGTGGTCCATTGTACTGCCAGGTAGCAACCTACTCAACTGCCGTTAATTTGATCCCAACGGCAAATGGTGACTGGACCAGATTCGATTTCACTGGCATTCGAACATGGGACCCCTCGAACTAGGAGCAGGCACTTAACCAACTGCGCCATCCAGTTGTTTTTAAACGAAGCAGTTACTATGGTCACAGTGCATAATTTGTGTATCCGCTTGGTTGCTTCAGTTCTCTTAAGTTTCCGTGTGGGTACCCCACAGTATGTATACACTGACACAAAAACTTCTTCTTTTTCTTTGGGTGGCGTGCTTAATTTTGGGGTGAACCTGGGACTTGAACTCTTAGGCCGTTCAAGAAGTACGACCTGCAGCCAATTTGGTTGAGTTCCTTTTCAAATTTTGTGCGCCGCCTTAATCGTGGTTGTCCTCAGTCGCATACCTTTACGTCTCACAGACCAGATGCTGGGATGGAGGTTAACGTGGACAAATCCGAGGTTATGGTTATTTTTAGAAATCCTGTTCAATGCACTGTACATGTTTGTGGAGTCCCATTGAAGCAGGTGAGGAAGTTTAGGTATCTCGGGGTCTTTTTCACTAGTGATAGGAGGAGTAATGCCGAGCTTTCCTGTAGGATTCGTCAAGCTACGTCAGTTTTGAAACAGCTTGGTGGATTCGTAATCAGGAAGGGCTAGTTTGGTGTCAAAGCCAAGTTAGCGGTTTTTAACTCAGTGTTTGTTCGAACTCTCACATGAAATTTTGGTAATGAAGAAAAAAATCGCGAATACAAGCTGCCGAGATAAGATTTCTTCGTGCTGTTGTGGGAGTTCCAGTCGTATCGTTCGTATCGTATCGTTGTGGGTGTTACTCGCTGGGAGAGGATGAGAAACACGGCAGTGCGCGAGCAACTCAATGTTCAGCAGCTGTTTTTCGAACGGAAAAGGCTACGCTTCGATTGTTTGGTTACGTCTCCATCATAACGACTTCCGAGGCGTACATTAAATGCGATTCATCAGGGAGGCGACCGATTGGCAGACCTAGGACGAAATACTTGGACCAAGTCCAAAAACTCGCCTGTTGCGATTGGGCATAGCTCCTGATGAGTTAGAGTCGATGGCGGGTGATCGAGTTGCCTGGCGATCTCTCGTGCTTGCATTGCCCCCACGACTCCTTTAGTGGAATATGCGGGCCACGGAAAATGATGTTGACAATGATACCTATACATTTCTCATGAGGAAGGATCGCCCTCTTTGTGGATGGGGTTTATTTTTAAATGTCTGATGCAAGAAGTTTAGCTGTAGCGAATGGCATAGGGCGGTAGTTCTTAACGAGGTAGATTTGTAGAGACCTTTCCACGCCTGGCGAGTTCATCGCCTTCACAATTCTCTGAAATGTCCCGAACGTTAAAATGCTTAGCCATCTTGTCAAGTGATAGGTGGCAATTCCGAGAGGTCTTAGAGTAAAAAAGTGACCAAGCTCAGGGATTTGATTGCTGCTTGGCTGTCTGAACAGATGGTGATGTCCTTCTTGGATATCACGTTGTTCTTGAGCCAAGACAGGGCGTCTTTGATAGCCATCGTCTCGCTACAATTTTCTGAAAGGTTGAGAGATATGCTAAAGTTTAGATCTTTCGAGTAGACAACCAAACCTACTCAATCATATGTCCAGCGTCTGAACATCAGACTTCCAGTCAGATCTGGAGGATGTACTGGTAGAGAAGTTTTTTCAAAGAGGAGCTGAGGTAGTAGGAGGTCAGTATCTTCCACAGGTGAAGTGTCCGGGGTCTAACTGATGTGCGGACTGCTACCTGTCTTCTAAACAAGTCGAATGGAGGGAAATGAAGCACAACTTTCAGTGCGTCGGATGGTGTCGTCCTTAGCGCCACACTGATGCATATGCTCGCAAACCTTTGCCTGGAGACCTCGCGAGCGTACATTGCCTTTAGTGGAGTGTGCCGACCACGAAAAATGATGAGACTCGAAGTTAAGGACTCTTTAAGTCGGGATTAAGTTTTTACGCTCGACATTGACTGCCCACCTTTGGCGTTGGATTGATAAACATCTGCATGAACTAATGTTGATGTACAGCTTGTATAGTTCGTTGTTGAATATACAGTCTTTCTCAATGCAAACTGGCCCAAAAATCGCACACTAAACTTTTCTGGCAAATTGACATTTCATTTGACATTGCTCATGCCTCTGTGTCAGAAAGCAGGACTGGGATAATCATGGTCTTATATAAATCCTTGAGGCTAGACGAACAGTGACTAGCGTTTGGCTTCCATACAATTAATTGCGAAGTTGACCTTTACGAAGTTCTTCTTCTGTGAGAAGCGCTTAAGTCCGACGTGGCCTTTGCAACATTTAGATTACGTGAAAAAGGCGAAACTATATCGTTCAGGCGATACCGCTTTTTCATGCGGTAACGTGAGGCAAAACTATCGTTCAAATGTCAGACGATTGTTGTCAGAGGATTGTCGTCAGATGCTTGTCGTCTGATGCTTGTAACGTTATAACGACATTATAACGACCTACCGGTGAATAAAAAGCGTCAAAACGCAACGAAATGTTTGAACATGTTAAGGGATTTCCGTGAGGGTGTGGGTTGTTACTAGGCTTGTGTAGTTCACGAAAGAACTGACTCAAAAAAGAGCTCTAACAAGTGAACTCAGTGAACTAGTTCACAATGTCATTTTATTTTAGTTCATTCAGTTTAGTAGTTCAACGAACTCAGGTATACTTTACTCTGCATACAAGTGATTCAGTAAGAAAAACTGAACTAAACTGAACTAAATTGAGTGCTTTGCTTTGTATATGCATGGGCATTGTTCACATCAGGGTTGTTTTTGTCTAACTACTCAACTTTATAACGACATTATGACGACCTACCGGTGAAAATCGCACAAGACTCAATTCCCTGAGCAGTGAACTACAATACATTGAACTAAATGAACTAGAAGAACGAATTAATTCAATAAACAGATTTGAACTAAACTCAGCGCTCTCTGGACTGAACTAAAATGCACAAGCCTAGTGATTGTAGGCCTAGTTTTGTGTACGCAGTTGTCACGAGTGAAGAAGACCCAGTGTGTTATGACTGCTCCGAACGGCAGAGCTTAAGAAGTTTTACTTGACAGCTCTGAGCGTTGTCAGTGACTCTAGAAAGGTGGTGTCGAAAAAATGTGTTGTTCGGGATTTGAACCACGGGCTTTCGGTGTCAAAGATGACACCTCTACTCCAATCGCCACAGCGACCGTTACCTACAAATTTAGACTGCCCATCATGGCATTCCGGCCAAGTCGGCTGAGTTTGGAGGGTTCTCTGTAATTCTCTTTTGTGGTTGTTTTTGCTTTTAAAATAATATTAATAATGGCGGCGCTACAGTCCGAGGTGGACCTAGGCCTAGCTTCTCAGCAACCACTCGTGTAGTGCGTGCTATTGTTCTCTCACGAGTGGAGCGGACCTACAGTTTAGTGCCGACTCCGAACGGCGGGATTGAGAAGCTTTTTCTAAACACTTCTACTCTTTGAGCATTGTCAGTGACTCGAAAAAGGTGGATCCGTGAAAAAATGTTTAGGTGATTTTTCGGGAATCGAACCGAGAACATCGAGCGTAGGGGTCGACGCACCTACCCACTACGCCACGGCGTGAAGACTTTGCTTTTATCCATGGCAAATCTTCACAGGTAGTTTTCACGATTCTTCTTAGAAGATGTACGGAATTGATTGCTAGCTCATCTGCACGGGCAACTGGGGCTACCATCCGCACTCTTCTACCCACTTGCCAACTTATTACGAGTTGTTACTCCAGAATTGCCAAAGAATCACCTCGAGAAAAAGGCCCAAACCGAGTGAGCTTACTCGGTTTGCAACTCGACTTGTTAACATTTCAATGCGGGTTAATTGGGATTGAGAAATGTTCGCTTTGGCACATCATTACTCAAAACTATTCCACAAAAAAAAGCTTTAACTTCAAATTTAGATTAATTTTCCACTGAATAGAACCTCGTGTTATTCATTAAACCACTGATCCCATAAAGAGGCTCCTTTCACAGAACCCCTAGCAGATGAAAGACCTCAGTTCCTTCATAATCTCTTGCGCTACTTATCCGACAAGATTATCGATTTCGCCTACTCACTTCTCCGTAGTGTGCCATTGAATTGGTTCAATACAATGGAGCATTTGTGAAACATTTTGACTCGAAGCTGTCATATCAATTTTTCATTCACAATACGTGTCATTGATTGATGGTGTGGTTGACTTCAAAACATGTATTTCATGGGCAAACAGTTCCCCAGTGACAACGTAATTAGATGGCTCTTCATCCAGTTGATGTGACATACGACAGAGCCCGTCGATTCCCAAAGATTTACTGAGCCGAACTAGACCCTCAAATTGATTGGCTTCCATCTGTTATTCGTTTTTCAATAATTTCAAATTAGTTTAAAGATAAATGATAAATGCAGCGAATGAATGAAATTCGAAACCCCATTTGACGTGTGTGCTTGTTCGAGTGACAGAACAGATAAAAAAACGAAAAGAATTGATGGCCTATCTATCGAACGTGTACGCACCTTCGTGTGAAAATGGGAAACAATTTCACAAAAACCATTTCTGTCGATTCTGTGTGGGGTTGATATAGGCACTGTATTTTTGATTAAATGACAACCTGGCAGCGTTCAAATTCTGTGAAGGCTGTGAAGTACCTGTTGACACTTGCCGACTCGTGTTTTTTCAGGAGCCATTCCGCACCTGTATCATCATTTTAATCGCAAATTTATTTTTTCCCGTTCACATACATGCCGACTTTTTTATGCCAGTTGTCAGTGAATTTCAGATTTCGTCGAATTTTTTGTGCAGTTTGTTAAAACAATATTTTGATATTCCTTAAATCAACTTTAAAGTGAACTGTGCCGGAGGTTTCGTGTGTCTTTTTTTTTGCATATTTTTATTGTTGTTGCAGAGACTTTTGTACGCGTTCAGTTGCTTTGGCAATCAGACCTCGAAGGAGCATTAAAAATTGTTGAGAGTAAATGGGACGAGAACCCAGGGCTAAACGTATGAAAAGTCGGTGCCCGGACATAACGCCAAGCGACATAAATAAATTGGCTTTATGTCGCTTTGTGAAAGTGACACTTAATAAAGCGACCTAAGGCCAAGTTTTAACATTTGGCCTTATGTCGCTTGGCGTTATGTCGTTGCACCTGATAAGTCATTGCACCTATTAATAGGCTTAGTCTAGATAACTCAAGGCACCTTGCACAGGATATTCACGACTGAAGGGCAGTCTTAGCTCAGGCAGTTAAGGTCAGACCCATGTATGTCCATGTATCGCTAGATCAACTGAGATTGAGGCAGGTTAAGTCGATAAGTCTGCAGGTCAACAGGATTAGTTCCAAATATTAGTCGATGTCATCTGCATAATCCAGGAACTGAACCGATTTGTAGAAGAAAGTACCTTCCGCGTTTATACTTGCCCGCCACACTATCTTCTCCAGAATTAGATTGAAGAAATCACACGATAGAGCATCCCCATGCTCAAATGCGGTGCAGGTTTCCAAGTGGTTCGGAAGTTCTAGAATAGTGCATCGTGTACTTTTTAGCGTGACGCGACACAAGGTCAAGATTGAATTTGGCAATCGTGTCGAATAGTTCCTTGCGATGAATGCTGTCGTATGAGGCTATCAAATCGATAGAGAGGTCGTCCGCATCGATTTAAAACTCTCTGGTCTTTTCCAGGATGTTACGGAGTGTCAAAATTTGGTCTATGTATATTCTGTCCGGAAGCTTCAGTGGTGGTGCCGATTAGTGCGGTGTGAACGGGTTGTAGACGATCACGTTGGATGGGATCTTATATGCCGCTGGAATATACCTCTACGGTATTTGATTTCCTAGTCAGAAAGTCTAATTCAGGAGTACATTTTTAAAGATTTAGAGGGAATATTCTCGCGTATGTGAGTGTCACCATTTTCGATCATTTTCGAACATGAATGGCCACATTTTTGATGGGCTCTTTTGCTTAACTTTGCACAATGCACCCAAACTGTTGGTCTAAGTGAGCCGCGACACTAGTCGCAAGGGCATCCTTTAACCTACCTACCTACCTGCCTTTTCCTTCGTTTTTGTTTGTAGAGCTTACGAACAGCTCTCGTAGTTTGATGCAGCGCTGTCTTGTATGCTTTCTGTGTCTGCCTGCATTCGTCGTCAAGGTAGGTAGGTAGGTAGGTAGGTAGGCAAAAGTAACGGTGGACGTACAGATCCTTTTTTCGCCATGAAAGCGTCGTTTTCATACCACATCCTATGGGCTACCTAATTTGTGAGAAGGGGGCGAAAAGGAATGTGTATTCACTCAGATTTGCCTAAATTTTTTTAAAACCACTTTGTGGAATTTGTGAAGGCTAGCAGACTATGAATGTTTGCTTCTGAGAGATTATTAGGGGTGTTGAAGAGGCTTTGCCCAGAGTGCGTTGTCTGACTCTAGCTAGAGCCGGACATTTGCACAGAAAGTGCTCGGAGGTTTCTGGCTCAGTTTCCAACCGGCAGCTGCGGCAGTGCGAGTTAAATGGTATGCCTAATCTTTCAGCATGCCTGCCAACAGCCCAGTGTCCAGGTCAGACCACTGTGATTCTGGATATGTTTCTTCTACTGTTGTTAAGCAGGTCTTTTGTTCTCCTTTGGCTGTAGTTGGGCCATAAGCTTCTGGATAGGACACAAGTTTCCAGCTTGGTCCATCTTTCGTTGGCGATCTTGAGGAAGTGATTGTAGATGTTGTTTTTTACGAAGCTTAGTGGAGCCTGGATGTGTTCCACAACGAGACTATCGAGTTTGGATCCTTGTCTGGCTAGCTCGTCTGCTGTTTCGTTTCCTATTATACCCGTGTGCCCGGGAGCCCAGATCAAAGAGACCGGGCTCCGTTCACCTATAATGGATAGTTCCTTGCAGCAGCAATCCACTGGTTCTGATGTTGTAGTTATGGACGTTAGAGCCTTAATAGCAGCTTGACTGTCTGACAAAAATTGCTATCCGCTGTGCTGGTTCTGTTCTGTTCTTAATTTCAAGACACGCACCATATATTGCGAGCACATCTGCCTGGAAAATACTTGCAAAGCTTGGTAGCTTGAGTGACTTTGATATCTTGAGGGCTTCGGAGAAGATTCCAGCGCCCACCACATTCGTCGTCAAACCAAGGGTTATTTTCTAGGTGGTGTCGTAAAACCCAGCGAATCAATAGCGGCTTCTCTTATGGCTTTTTAACAGATTTCTGTTCTTCTTCTCAAACAATTTCGCAGGTGGGGCGTCGAATTTTCGGAGAATTTCAGGAAGACTCGAACGCCAAAGTTCTGTTGCATGATATTTATTCCAATCTCACATTTTAGGACTCAATGTTAACTTGTTTCTCAAACGATTGCATTGCGCAGTAGGTTAAGTGCCTGCCCCAAGTTCGAGGGGTCCCAGGTTCGAATCCCAGTGAAATCGAATCTGGTTACAAAAACTGTGTGCTGTTCCGGCTTAGAATTGTTTGCTTTCTCAGATATGAATTCCCGAATGCTATGCTTTGTGTATCCGAAAAGGCTCAGAGCCTTCCCTAAGTTAGAGGGGTCCTAAGTTCGAATCCCAGTGAAAGCAAAGTTAATACGCTTTTATCCGGTTTTTCAAATTTGGTCCACTCACCATTTGCCGTTGGAATCAAATTAACGGCACTGGAGTAGGTTGCTACCTGGTAGTACAATGGACCAGTTTTGAGTCTGAGTGCTCCAGTAGTGCTTCAAAAATCCGCCGAGAAAAAAGTTGTTTCTCCAATCGAATGGTGAATGCACTCTCAGAAAATAAGTGACGGGAACCACTCATATAAGGAATGGGTTCCACAAGGTGGCACATTTTTTTATCTTTCCTTTTCGAAATATTCTCAAAAATATCTCAAATAAGATGTTTATCGGGCTTAAATTTGATTCTCCCTTATCTATGTGTGCGTCTTGAATTTGTCATCAGAACGAAACTTTATCGAGACTGAAATTATAAACACCGAATTGTTTATTTACTCTCATGCTCCAAAGGAAACGGCAACAAAAAAGTTGACACGACCA
This sequence comes from Myathropa florea, assembly GCA_930367185.1. Classification (NCBI taxonomy): domain Eukaryota; kingdom Metazoa; phylum Arthropoda; class Insecta; order Diptera; family Syrphidae; genus Myathropa; species Myathropa florea. Next base: position 21,210,360 of record OV884003.1, read on the forward strand.
TTTGTGGGAGACTCTGAAATCATATCCATATCCGTATCAGGTGCAGCTACATTAGGCGGTTGTTTATTTATATCCTCAAGTGCAAATTCGCAGTTTTTATTTTTAAATTATTCACGATCTTTGTTCACGGACGAGCGGAGGTACCACCCAAAGTCAAGGAATTTCGCCAAATTCCACTGAATTGTACATTCGAGGCGGCGCGATGCACAAATGAATGAAAATACTTCTCCAAGGTAATACACTTCATTCTGCTAACTCTGGAGGAAAATGGAAAAAAAAATCTCTCACTTATGTGGGCAGTCCCTTAGTGACTTCGAGTGAGATTGTGAAGTTTCAACAAAAGATTGCTTTCATATTTACACTCGGAATGCTCCCCCTTCCCGCGGTCAAATAGAGCCCGCGAAGCGCCAGGGAACGATAAGAGCCAGCAAAGCTACTCGTAACGACTTAAGTCTCTTGTATCTCATCTCTCACTACAAGCGGTGACGTCGCCGCCGTGCGTCGTACGTTGTCGAATGAATCTCAGCAGTATCTCTGCATGCATATTAATTGATACGAATTTTGTTCTTTTTAAACAGTCTAGAGTGTTTGTTTTGAATCAGTGCAAGTCACAGTGTCGCGGTTCGCGTGGAGAGAAGTTGCTCAGTAGTCGGTGGTGTGTCGGACAGACGGTCTTTGGTGATAACGCTCGCTCCACCTCCGCTTTGGGTGCCAATCACTTAATCTCCTTGTGTCCCTCGATATTGCTCTTTGTTTCTGTAAAAAAATATTATTTTTAAATAAAGTATTTGTGTCTGTCTTGTTAGCAGCGCACAGCACCTACAGACATAAAAGAAATCCACAAAATGTGCGTGTGTCTAAAAATGTTGAAGTCGCCTAATTAGCAAAAAGCGAAAAAAATAATTATAAAAAAATCTATATGCATACAGTTGTGTGTAAAGTCATCATGAATTCGCTAAAAATAAAGAAAATATCCGTGCATGTGTGTACATAATTTCCAGGTCACGGTGTGACGAGAAGTGGTTTTTCTCTCGGTTTCCTCTTGGTTTCCTCTTGGTTTCCTCTTGGTTTCCTCTCTTCGCGGCGTCAGTTATTTGTTAAATATTTTGTTTAATTTTTCGTTTCGTTTTCATTTTGTTTAGTATTAGTGAACGTCTCGTGTGTGTGTGTCTGTGTTTTTGGTTAAATTTTGATTTTGATTCAAGAGAAGTGAATAAAATTAAATGTGTTGCCCGCGCATTCCCGTCGCAAGTGCGTTGAAATTATTCATCTATCTGCTTTAACTGACAACACGTGGCTGCCGGGTGGTCTGTGTGTGTGAACGAGTGCCGGGCAAGCGCAACCCACTATGCATCAGCAGCACCGACAGCAGCAACTACCAGAACAGCATCAACAGCAAGCACAAGAACAGGATTTTTGTCATCATCAGCCGTCGTTAGCGTCCTCGCACTATTACTATTACCGTCATCTAAGCCATCATCTGTACAAGCAGTCTCTACAGGTTCCAGTGTGTGGTTCTTCGTTCAATCGATTCTCTGCATAGATACTCCCCTCGCGTGGTCAGCGTTCAAGGAAGAAGAAGATTTGATTTTGATTATTCAACGGATCGGTGCAAGGATCACAGATCACAAGTCCTTGTTCGGGGATCATTCATTTTGAAGGTAGGTACCCATTCATTCTCATTCGTCGCAGTTGGGCGCATAATTTTTGCATTTTAAGTGAACTGTGTAAACAAACACGCACGGGGTTGGAAGGAAATCATAATTTATTTGCTCGCAAGGGAAGAGCGCATCCAGTTGGATGATTTGTTTGGGGAAATGCATGAGAATTTATTAACTTGCCGGCGTCTGACGCACGGACTGCTGCAATTTTTAAACGGTGCGGTCTGCTTGAATTATTCCCGGACTGGTGTTGTATAAATTAAGCAGTCGGCGTGGACAGAATTGTCTCAGTTGGTGTGAGACTGAAACGTTGTGAATCCGCGATGTGGCTCTGAAACAAGACAACCCATTTAGCAGTGAGTTGCGAAATCAGTTTGGTTGGGAAATGAAAAAAAAAGAAACATTTTCATGACCGGTTTGCATAAATGTGGCTGATGCAGCCCTCAATTTCGTCCTTCAAGGCGTGTGTGATTGGTCGCCGAAAGCGATAGACTTGGAATAAAAACCCTTAAGAGGAAGTTTTAGCGACTCTGCGTTAAGTAGCATGACCTGTGCGAGGTACCATGATATAACGCCAAGCGACATAATTTTAAAACTTGGCCTTATGTCGCTTTATCAAAGTGACACAAGAGCAAATTTTTGCTTTGGCTTTATTTATTCAACGGATCGGTTCAACGATGTCGCTCTGTGAAAGCGTTTCGCAAATGGCCTAATGTCCTTTTAAAAAACCACATAAGGCCAAATGCTAGAATTTGGCTTTATGTCGCTTGGCGTTATGTCCTTTTGTTATGTTATTTTTTTTCGGAGTATTTTTTGAAACACTACTGGAGCACTCAGACTCAAAACTGGTCCATTGTACTGCCAGGTAGCAACCTACTCCAGTGCCGTTAATTTGATCCCAACGGCAAATGGTGACTGGACCAGATTCGATTTCACTGGGATTCGAACCTGGGACCCCCCGAACTTTGGCCAGGCACTTAACCAACTGCGCCATCCAGTCGTGTTTGAACCACTTGGCGCGAGACTGAAGATAGTTAAAGGAAATCATGTTTATTTGAGAGGCCTGTGGTTGATGCTTAGGTCCACCCCGGGTTGAAGGTGGACCAAAATTAACTGACAACCGATGAAACAGTGACGTACGAAAGCACCAAAATAAACCCATCAACTCCCGTCTTTGACGGCTGTCGAAGTCCAACTTAACGCACGCGTCTTTCTGGAGAAGTAACACAAAACAAGATTGAATCGCCAACCCGTGGGCAGTTTCGTCATTGAGAACCGAATCAAAGGACATCTGACCTTCAAAAAAAAAAATGTTTTCGTATATCTCCCCGATTGTTGTAAAAAATCTCGTACACGAGTATCTACAAAGTTTTCTGCTTTCTCTTTTTCAATTATCACGCATAAAGACAAAGAGATCCATTTCAAAAGCTTCCCTTCGGGGCACATTCGTACTGTCCACCATGTAGCTAAAAGCAACGACCACCAACTCACCCACAAGGACGTCCCCTGTATACGCTGCGAGCGAACGAATAATAATAATTTTCCGAGAAAGAAGCGCCAGCAAACAAAAGTTTTGCGAGTAACCCTCCGAAGTTTACGGCAAATCAGAAATTGTCTTCCGACTTACTGTGTGCCGGGGTTACATATTTAATAAGCCCCACACAACGCACCCCCGAGCATGGTATTCCTGGCAACAGTCGGATTGGGTGGGCATGTGAAGTCGCCTGTATGCGTGGACGTGCACACACTCCTGTCTTGGGGGAAATCATTCGGACAGATATTCTATTATTTACAACTTTAGAAGACAGTTAATTTCAAAACGAGTAACCTGGAAATGTGCTGCATCGTCTTCGAAGCGCTCGGTCTGGGGGAGACGATGCGACGGCACCGATTATGGCGGGGGGAAGTGCTGCCCTTTGGTGATAAGGTGATGTACTGTGTGTTGTCGACAAAGTTGAACGAGTGCATTGCTGGTGTATCCACTTGACTTGATATGGGTTTTTGAGTGACGATTGGGGCTGCTTTGAGGAGGCACATGAGAGAGGCACATGTTGACGCGGGTTGTTCGAAGACAGGAGAACGTTACGAGAAAACAGTTGTCAGCCGGGAAGGGTGGTTCATAGCTTTCGGCAATCAGTTATGTTGTACGTGCTGCTTATGATGGCCTTGAATATTGCGTGGATACTCCCGAGGGATGATTTCGTTTTCCGAAGACGATAGTTCCCCGTCCAGCTGACGTTGGCGGACGGATGGGTAAGCAGCAGCAGTTGCTGACGTATTGATGTATCACAAATGGCTCCATAACCACTTACAACCGGGTGCCAGTGATGGTGAGCTATTGCGAATGTGCTGGCGGGGATTGTACATGTGCTCGATAAATGAATGGTCTCAGTGAAAGGCTCATCGTCACAGTTTTCTCTGGAATTCAAGAAAAGTGTAGCTCTGGGTAAAAAACCGGTGCTCATTGAATTGCCTTTGGAGCTGCATCTGTCTACGACGAAAACTTCAACGAAAGTAGTTCTGTTCGCGTACTTTTGTAGCTTAAACTCGCAATTTTTTCATATTTCAAATGAAAATGAAGCCAAAAGTCGCAGCTAAGAAAAATTGCCTACAGTCTTAACTCTTGAGACTATTCTTTTGCAAAAAATTACAATATGCTTATGTAAGACTGTTTAAATGGAAGAAATTTGTGCGCCAAGAAATATTGACAAATTTCGTACTCTTTCGATAGCGCTTATTTTTGCTTATTTCATTTTTTGTTTATTTTAATATTTTCCGTACGCGAACAGGTTCTAGTGACTTATAGTAAAAAATAGTAGAATCTCGAGAGCGCTATTATTACGATATTTTTGCTTATACGAACAAGATATGTCGACTTGTGGTAGAAAATAGGAGAATACTACTGTTTTTTCAGATTAGTTGCACGGGCCTTATAAAGGGTATTTCATTAAGCGCTTCCTATCTTCAAATTTAAATAAAACAAAGTGTTTGCAAGATATTGTCGAACTTTTTTAATTCGTTTGAAAGGCTCGTTTATGCCATTGCGTACAGCTTCACAAATATCTCAATTTTCATGACTCTGGTGCATAAATCAGGCTGAATTTGACCGATGCTATGGGCTACGTTGGCTTTGAGGGCCACTGTGGTTTGTGGCTTATTCGCGTAGACCTGCGACTTCAGGAAACCCCACAAAAAAATCTGTACAGGTGCGGACCCAAGTCACAACGCAAAATTAGCCAAGTTGTGGTCTGTGAAAGGCCGAGTTCTTGTGAGCGACGCGAAATCGACTGCCGTTTACTCCCCGGCACATTTCACAGACAGCGGCTATGTTTTCCCCATCTTCATCTTAGGCAAGATTGCTAAAAATGTAGCAGCCGGTATTGGGGCAGAGCAGGATTCGAAGGAAAAGCCAAAGTACCAAGCCTTAGTGAAAGAATATACTAGATAGGGGCCCGGACATAACGCCAAATTCTAGCATTTGGCACTTTGATAAAGCGACATAAGGCCAAGTTTTGATATTTTGCCTTATGTCGCTTGGCGTTATGTCATGGCACCCACTAGGTACATGGCAGATAAAAAACACACGGCATCGGCCTCAACAAAACCTCCAACAACATCTTCCAAACGAAACAGATCTCGAGATGAGACCAGTTCTGCTCCGAAAAGAAGCAAAGGAACTGATAGTACCAACCTTCCTTCAAGCAGCAATGGAACTGTAAAGCGTTCCATGAGCGAGGTAGTAAGTGACCATCTAAAGGTCACATTAGCGGACAAGCTGCCTGCCAACGCAAAGAAGGTCCTTGAAACCTAGAGTGATATAGAAAGCAGGTTGTCCGAGTTGGTCATCGAGCATCTCCTCAACTCAGAAGACAAGTCCCTACCTGGATACGACTCAGCTAAAGTCGTTAAAGGTTATAGGGTATTCAAATGTGAAGACCAATTCTCCAAGGATTTCCTTTTCGCATGCATTGCTAAGATTAGCAATGAATGGGAAGGTCTAAGTCTCAGACTCATCCCAGCGAAGGAAATCCCCACGAAACCGAGAGCTCGCATTTGGTTACCGAAAATGAAGTTAGACAATGAGAAGCTTCTCAAGTGTCTAAAAATTCACAATCCCAGTATCAATATGGATAACTATAATATATATAATAATGGCGGCGCTACAGTCCGAGGTGGACCTGGCGTTGCTTCTCAGCAACCACTCGTATTGTGCGTGCTATTGTTCTGTCACGAGCGGTCACTGTAGGTCCCCACAGTTTTAATGCCGACTCCGAACGACGAGACTGAGAAGCTTTTTGTAGACAGTTACACTCTTTGAGCATTGTCAGTGAATCGAAAGAGGTGGAGCCGTGAAAAAATTTTTGATGATTTTTTCGAGATTCGAACCGACGACCTCGAGCGTAGGAGTCGACGCACCTACCCACTACGCTACGGTGCCCACTAATATGGATAACTGGGCGGTAATAAAATCAGAACCTCTTCAGAATAACAGCATGCTGTCTATAAACGAGCAGTGCCTTCCTAGCCTAGCTAAGGCCGACAACAAGCTACGTTTTCGTGTAAGATACGCCAAACTAAAAATCTTCCAATCGTCAAACCCGGGTGATGACGTAGACGATGTCAACGTCGCGGACAAGCTTTTCGAGAGTATGGCGATTGATCCAACCACCTTAGACCCACCTATTCCCGATGCTGAAAGTTGTACAGATTAATTTGCAGCACTCTAAGCTTCAGACAATCTCTTGATGTTCCTCAAGGAAGAGGATTTCGACATCGGGATAATCGCTGCAGTTGACGTACGGTTATTGGTTTATCGATTACTTAACCAGTGAACATCAAATCCATCACTGCGTCCTCTCGTTAGGGCGAAGCGCGAGAAACGTTGCCAGAACAGAGCAACTATTTTGATAAAACAATTTTATCATTTGCACGTGTTGTTGAACGCTATGTCCGTCCATGGTAAATTTGGCAAAACAGACTGAATAAATGGCAGCCAATCTGACAGATGTAGCTTCTGCAATGTGGCCGCTATCAACTGTCAAAGCTCGGAAGTCCCTTTTGAAAGATCCTTGACATTTACATTTTAGCTTCTACTGATGCAAACTAAAAAACCATAACCCTAATGAAAAAATCGTTGCGATCCATAAAATGGAGATAAACAAAAGACCACTCAGAACCAGCACAATGCCACTAAATAAAAACACCATTAACAGGCTGTCACAAACAAATCCCAGGATATAAAATATAATGTCCCGCCGTTGTTAGTAAATTGAAAATCACATCAACGTGCTTACGATGGATACAATTTCTCCCGCGGCCGGCATGGCATAATACATTCGAGCCAATCTGTTCAAGATCAATATGACGCACTCTGTACATTGGGTTGACATATGAAATGCAACTTAGACACTCTTTATCGCTTCTAGCTAAGTGCTTGCCAAACATTTGATAAGGGATCATGCGAATCGACATTCGACCATGAGGCATAATCAAAGTGCGTGTTATCGGGTTTTGTTAAATGGCAGCTTTTTCATACTCGAGAGGTAAAAATAAGTGGTTAATACTAAGCCAAATGGATGTTTAGCAAACGTCTTGAAATAAGAACACGTGTCGTCAACCTACAAACGTATGCTCTGTTAAATCATGACTGGGACATCGGTAAGGCAGCATATTTAAACTTCACCTACTTGGCTGAATTTTAAAAAAGTTGTTTCAACAACAACAAGCACGTCTTCAACATGATGATTTCTCTTTCTCCCTCTATACCTTCGGCCCGTGCTGTGTCTTGATTCCGGACACTTAAGGGTATTCATAACCCTTTTGCGCGGGCAAATTCTAAAAAAAAATGTCAGTAAACATAATTATTGCCATTTGAGAAAAAAGAAAGGCATTCCCGCCAAACCGTTGGACTGTCCAGGATGATGATGTTGGATTCTCGCTGGTCCATTAAGATCGGTAAAGAAACTCACCGAGTCCTTCAATGACAGAAAAAGGTTTAAGTCACGCGCTGTCATGTGACTTTGTCAACACCCTTCTTTAGAAGGTCGTGCAAAACTCAAAGGCTAGCACAAAAGTCCTTACAACTGCTGGCACACGTAAACGGCATTCACGTGACTGGTCGAAATACAGGGTCGTCACTAAAGCGTAGCATGCATTGAATCGGAGGCAAATAAACGACGAACATGATCGCCAAACTTGCTCGTTTGCGTTATCCCCTACACGGCGAACATTCATTTCGTGTTGTTTCTTCAAACCGTCATCATGCGCAAGTGGTGAATTCCTCGATAAAGTCGTGGCTGACTGTTGATATTGTGCTTAATCTGCGATATGCACTCGGCGACGTTCACAGCAAAAATGAGGCTTGCTCGCGAACATGGCCCTACACGGCGAACATCAAAGCCAACGAACGTGACAAAATCGAAATTTTTCGCCAACAGCGAGCGGCTCGCGAACCAGCCCATACACGACGAAAATACAGCTAGCACGTTCAAGTTCGGAGAGCATGTTCGTCGTTTAGGGCTACCTTTAGCGGTGAATATTGGAAAAACGAAGTATAGCGGACTTCAAAGAAGGACACACATCGACGACTTGGACACAATGTCACCGTAATGCTGCATCGAGATAGTCTAGAGAAATTCGTCTACCTCGACTCCCAGCTGAACAGTACGGATACTATCAGTACCAAAATTAAATGCAAAAAAAACCCCTGCCAATGACTGTTTTTTTGGACTCAAGATGCAATTGTGTAATAGAGCCCTCTCTTAAAGGACCAAGCTAACTTTATACAATGTAACACCTTGATTATCCCCCCGAAACATGGGCAACAAATAGATAAAGAAGTCCTTGGGGGGAAAAGGTCTGCGTTCAATCTTTGTTGCTGTTTGTACTGATGGCATTTGGAGAAGAATATTCAACCACTAACGGTATGACGACTGGATGGCGCAGTTCGGTTCGGTCCCAGTTTCGAATCCCAGTGAAATCGAATCTGGTCCAGTCACCATTTGCCGTTGGGATCAAATTAAGGGCACTGGAGTAGGTTGCTACCTGGCAGTACAATGAACCAGTTTTGAGTCTAAGTGCTCCAGTAGTGCTTCAAAAACATTGCGAAAAAAAAGTGGTTCAAATGTCCGCCGCGGCTTCTCTGGGTGGCACGCACCCGCAATGTCACAACTTTCCATGACTCTGGCGCATAAATCCGGCTGAATTTGCCCGATGGCATGGGTTTTGTTGGCTTTGAAGACTGCGGTTTATGGCTTATTCGCAGAGACATGCGACTTCAGAAAACCTCACAAGAAAAAAGTCTGTACGGGTTCAGACGACGCAAAAGTTGTGGCCTGCGAAAGAACGCGAACAGGCTTAGCATAAAGCTTATTTAGTTCAAACGAAAAATGGGGCTAAAAACAGGCGTCAAAAGTGAGTGAACACATCTGTCTAAAAAACAGTACCTTATTGAAAAACATTTTTTTCTATGCCTTTACCGCTTTTTCAGTTAGGGTATATGGCGGTCTTAATTTGCATACAAATGTTTAACAGAATCGAACCTTTATGTCTTACAGTCACTGACACAACCATATATACACTCATTTTCAACGCTGTTTTTAGCACTTTTCACTTTTGAAATTCAATTAATTGTTTTATGTATACACTTATGTTAAATATTATTTACCTTATTTCATAGTATGACTTTTGAGCTTTAATTTGATATATCCATGTCTGTTCTACCTCATTCCGGTGAATATTAATTTAGTGGATAAACCTTTAGCAGATGACTGAATGTTCACTCACTTTTGACGCTGACTATATATTTGCATATATCAAGCTAAGAGAGTCTACGAAAATCTCCGGCGTCTCGTCCACAAATTCTTAACACAATTTTATGGGCTCTCGAAAAGAGAGCACATTTGCTTACGCCATTCCACCCCAAAAAAATCAAAAGGTTCCGTTGACAGGAGCCCCGTCGAGGCGAACAACAAATTGGCTGGCGTCAAAACAATTCACCTCTTCTCAAAGCATAAATGACCACAAAATTAACGATTCCCCACATCAGTGGATACATTCAAAGTTATTAACTGCAACATTTACGTCCCAATTCAGAATTATTCAATCAAGTCCTCTTCAGTTGGCGCATCGTAAATCGGTTCACCTTCATAAATGTTCACCGAGTGCACTTTGAATTTAATTTTATAGCCGCATGACTGCAAAAACCAGTTATGCAACTCGATTATCGGGCGATACATCAACTTCAGAGGTCATACATTAACGAAATTGATTTTTAAATCCGCATCTAGCATTCGCAACCACCATTCGCTAGCTGTCCCATTCACCTCCGACTGAAGATGCATTGTTCATATCAATCCTCTGGATATAATCTCGTGCTGTATCCAGCAGACGAAACGAAACGAGTGTGGCGCAATAATACTGAGACATTAATTCTCACTGCTCTCAGTCCGTGTCTGCCAGCTGCCGTGCCTGGGAGTTGACAAAACTGAAATATTAAATTACCAGAGAGGTGGATATCGAATTGAGTTTGGACAGGGGTTGATCTCTGTCACCGTGTGTGGGCGGTGGACCTTGCTGGGCTTGGGCTTGGGTGCATGGTTTGTTGATGTTTGACTGGCACATATGCACACGTGGAATTGAGAAGCTGGGATGATGAGGGTGTCTGCTTGTGTAACAATATTGGATGCATCTTCTGGCTGTGATTGCTCTCATAGGTACACATAATTCAGTCAGGATTAGTGAAGCGTAAACCCAGCACATCCCAATCTATTTAAACGGGTACATAAAGCGCAAAGAGCAACAATAAAATGTACGATAACTAAAATTCAAGCTGTTAAATTCCACTAATTGCGTTGAAGCACCTAAGTCCTGATGTCGTCTCTATACGCAAAGGCTGTTGACTATACCCACTCAAGTGACGTACCTCTAAACAGTGATACACGTCAAAGTCGTAAAAGTATTTGCAAATGCCCAGGGGGCTTCACCGTCACACATTTCTCCAAAAGTGACGAACAAGTTGCCACTTCGATTGATGAAGTCTCCTAATAGCAAATCATTACCGAGTTTTTATGGCCGATGGAACACGATTTCCAGAAATGACGTTTGCAGCACAGAACAGGATACATTGTCGTTAAGTTCGATATAAAAAATAAGTGTGGTGCTCTCTGTCGATAGCTTCTAAAATTTGATGACTCCAATTAACCGCATAGACCGTGTTTTATATCAGGTGTCATTTTAACATCGGACTGGTGATCCGGTTTCAACATCAAACGCAAGCAAAGGCTGAACAGTCGTTGGCAGCTTGCATGAGCTGTAGATTTTAGCGCTTGTGGGCAATAATCTATCTGGTATTTTTTCTCGGAGGATTTTTGAAGCACTACTGGAGCACTAAGGCTCAAAACTGGTCCATTGTACTGCCAGGTAGCAATCTACTCCAGTGCCCTTAATTTGATCCCAATGGCAAATGGTGACTGTGCCATTGGGCAAGCTATCTGTCGCTACTGTTGTTAGCTTCTGAAGTAAACAAACTTATCATTTCGTAACATTGCAAACACTTGTTAAACACATTTCCTTGACACTATCGCTAGACAATCTTGAAAAGCTCAATAATGTGGAAGGCGTGTTATTATTAAAGTCTGAAGATATCGGAACGAGTGACAGTCAGATAGTGAGTGTTTTGTGGTTAGTTCAAGGGAACCTTGTGGTCATTGCAAACCTCCATACAGCTAGAGTCACTAGTCAATCTTGGTGGACTCTGTTTTGAACTCTTTTTAGATTTTCGTGTGAATGTATTGTACAATCATAAAGTTTATCACATCTGTGAAATTGAATAAGAAGGAAGTGAGTTATTTCTGCGCTGAAATTTCTTTCACCAGCTATTGCAAAGTTCGTTCTCATTTTGCAGTTTATGTATACCTATGGTTTAGGTACCCTTCATCCGCTTCAAAACTACAATCAAATTCAAACATGTGTTCAGATTATCGATGCAGTCAGATGTGTTCGAGTCTAAGGCGAAAAAGGCACAAAACTTGCCACTGTACTCAAAATAAATTTGTATCTGATTCAAACATATTCAGAACATGCTCAACAGTGTTAAACATGCAGCACAAAACTACTTAAATAATTTTCGTTGTAGTAGCCTCCGTCGTGATGTAGTGAGTTAGTGTGCCAACACTTACGCTGAAGGTCATTGGTTTGGCTATTCCAAATTTAGGTACAATATTAGTTCAATGAGGAGGATTTTCTGTTAATAACCGCACATTGTCACGTACACGTCCATACGCGGACCTGGCGTACGGAGATTTACTGGATATTCTAACATTCACAAAGAGCACGGGGTGGTTTCAGCCATCAGGTGATAGGATAGGTTCATAAAATGTGTGTTCCAGAAAAATTAAGGGATTCACAATGGGCCTTAGGGCCTCCGGGTGAAAGCGATGTCTCTACCATCACACTTCCCTTTTTTAATTAAATCTAACTTAATTTAACCTAACCTAACCTAACCTAACTTAACCTAACTTAACCTAACCTAACCCTCCCCCGAGGCACAAAAACGGGACCAGCTCCCTCGATACACTTGGCCCTCCGGAGCAGTGTTGACACAATGCACCTTAGTCACAACTTGACTCTTATTTGACGCAAAGAAACTTTGTCCCGACTTTTTATTCGCTGACGGATCAAAAATGAAAACATGTACAGGGACCGGAATCTATTCGGACACCCTGCATAGACAGGAATCATTTAGGCTTCCCAACATGAGCAGTGTCTTCCAAGCCGAAATTCTGAGAAGGCAGCCAAATGCATATAAGAAGCCGTCATCCCACCATCGGATATCACTATTTTTGTAGACAGCAAGGCGACACTGAAATCAATAAGATTTCGTACGGTGAAAACAAAAACTGTTATGAATTGCCGCGACTCACTAAGGTCCATCAGTCATCACAAAGTCAAGCTCTGCTGAGTCCCTGGACACAGCTTAATCGCAGAGAACGATAGAGCAGACGAATTAGCTATACAAGGGTCTGAAATGGATATCAGGAAGGCGAACACGTCATTGTTGCCACCGTTTAGTGCTTTTACCCGATCATAAACAGCATGGTACAAAAAGAAGCCAGCTTGTCTTGGCTTGTAAGAAACGATTGTCACACCACAAGATCAAGGTAGCCAAAGCCTAACGAAACAAAACTCGATCTGAGTGCTCGTCGGAGCAATAACAATACATTGCCCCTTTGGAACAATGCTTCGAAAAGGGAATGCGATCTCTGCAGAAGCTGCGGCGATGAGTAAGAGACAAAAACGATCCAACATCTACTGTGCCACTGCCCAGCTCTTCAGAACCTGCGCCTATCTTCGCTGGGCCAAAGATTCGTAACAGAGACTTCAGATTTAGAAAACGCCGATTTACTGGATCTCCTAAAATTTATATGGAGCACGGGGTGATTTCAGCCATTGCGTGATACTATAGGTTCATAAAATGTGTGTACCAGAAAAATTAAGGGATTCACAGTGGGCCTTAGGGCCTCCGGGTGAAAGTGATGTCTCTATCATCACTCTTTCCTTCTTTAATCTAACCTAACCCAACCTAACCTAACCTAACCTAACCTAACCTAACCTTGGTTCGATTCGGGACACGAAAACGGGACCACCTCTTTTGAGTCACGAACTATGCTCAGGGAGTATACCTGTCAAGAAAAAGACTCTCAACCTTAGCCTTTTTAAGTAGTGTTGCCGCTATGCGACTTTAGTCGCAAATTTACGTTTTTATGACACAAAGGAACTATCGAATTTAAAAAAAAATGCTTTTTGAGTACTCTTTCTTGAGGCTTGTGGCCTTTTCCATATAGAAAATATTTTTCTAGCAAAAATTCTATTTTATGGCTCATCAGAAACCTCATCAGAAAGAGCGGAATTGGTTTGCTTCGCGACCCTTTTTAGCGACTTCTTAAAAATTTTGCAGGTTTCCTCCATTCGTGAGATTAAAATAGCACATAGAATAGATCCTGAATGGATCCATTGTGCTGAAAGATAGGTTGTAGAAGTAAGACCCGATTGACGACTGGATGGCGCAGTTGGTTGAGTGCCTGCCCCAAGTTCGAGGAGTCCCAGGTTCGAATCCCAGTGAAATCGAATCTGGTCCAGTCACCATTTGCTGTTTGGATCAATTTAACGGCTCTGAAGTAGGTTGCTACCTGGCAGTACAATGGATCAGTTTTGAGTCGGAGTGCTCCAGCAGCGTTCCAAAACTCACCCGAAAAAAAAAATCAACACCGAAAATGTCAAGTACAGGGTGACCAGATAAGAACAATAGGAAAAGGAATTTCAATTAAACAAAAACTGTGTGCGATATAAAATTAATTCTGGCTTTATTTTGAAGCTACATTCATGCCATTTTTTATGAAATAGCACGTCATTCAAATGGCCGCCTCGACTTCGCTGTCCACCTCCAAGAAGAAAAAAATTATTCATTAAGTTTAGGGATTGAGGTGAAATAAAATCACGTTTTCCCGACAAAAAACTCACGACACATAAGCCCCCGCTGAAAGACGACATCAAGTTTCTTCCCCTTGTCAATGCTTGAAGTGACAAATCGGATATTCAATCAACACGAATAGCCCCAAGCAAAATGACCCAGATACCTTTCAGTTAATTAAGAGTCAGTTGTCACTCCGCCCACGCATTAATATCCGACTGTCAAACAAATATCCTGCGTGAATCAAATCGCCCTATCAACAGGTTGATCCGCCCCAAATTATGGCCATTACCAAATTCTGACCCCGTCTTGACACTTGAATACGCACCCCACACATGACACAAATTAATTTCACCTCATTCGGGTACACTGCGACACAGGCTGTCAGATATATGTTTTAAGACCGACGCCTCCGTAATTATTCCACACTTTCAAACCCTCTGCTGATGCAGGACGTCACACTGAAGTTCACTTGCTATCGACCCGGAGCATAGGTCAGTTCCATTAGTGAAGCTCATTTCAATTACCCCGTCAGGGATATGAAAATTATACAACAATCTCAACCTCCCCGGCCTTCGGGGTCAGGATGTCAGCAACAGGCTACACCCCCGGCCAACGGCTGAGGGGATCGTTTCAAATGGACAACGCGACACAAGTTGACAGGACAATGCTAAAAGAAAATTACTAAATTTCCATTTAATTAATCTCACTTTTTCAAATAGCCCGGCGACATCGTGAAACGCACATGCACTCAGCTACGGATGGGTGCGCCGTCGTTGGTCGCACACGAAAGGGTGGTGTATGTCAAATGGCCCTGTCGACGGGACCGAATATTCCTCTTTTTAACGCCATTTTAGGTTGGTCATTAACAATGCATTTGTTGACATCAAATGACCAATGGCATGTGAAGTGTTTTTTTTTTTTCGAAAGAGCTGAAGGATGAGAATGGGGAACTAGTCATTTGCGGATGAGGTGAGGTCTAAAGAAGTGAGTTTGGGACTGGAACCACAAGTTTGATGGCCAGAGGCATTACTAATCAGACACCGTTACTCTTATCATCGTTGGCAATGGCCTACATGTCTTGAAAGTTGAGGCCAACCAGAGCGCTACGGTTTTCGGGGAGGTTAGTTATTCTTCTCAGGTCCAACACCTAAGATGGCTAGGCCATGTAGAGCGTATGGACAGCGTAGCTCCGGCCCAAAGAGCCTGTGGGACAACGCGACAGAGGACGTCCACGTACAAGGTGGCGCACACAAGTCGAGGGAGACCTTGGCCGGCTCTCCATCTTCTCTATTGCGCGCTTCTCGTGCACTTTCTTTTTCTTCCTGAGAAGCCTCGCAGATTCTTAAGTCCTCTCTCGCTCGTGTAGTGCCAGATGGAATGCGCCCTCAATGCAACTGGAATCATGAAAGGCGGCTATGTGGACGAAGTCAAATTGAATAACTACCTCTTGGCTGTCCTCAGAAGAAACCCTGAGATGCAGCCGATTGTGCAGATCGCCTTCGCGAACTGTGCCCAGAAAAGTAAGTTTAATTCAATTCCCAGTCAGGTTCTGTGCAGATTTGTTGTGATCGTATTTCAGTCAACGCGATCTTCGAAATGATGACGATGCACCCCCCACCAGGTGTGCAGAGGAATTATGCTAAGTGCAGTGCCTGCTCGGGTGTTCTGATGATTTCCATTAAGTTGGAAACCATTTTAAATTGTACGACAAATATTTGGAAGGACGACAACCACAAGGAGTTCGTGTAGTCCACCAATTTCACCACATTCACACTGCGGAGCAATTAAGGAGCAGACTCACTGTATCGAATTTATATTGATTTAGGTGGCTGACTAGGGATGGTGACGTGGGAAATAGATTATAAGAGCAGAACTCTGTGTTTTCTTTGAAGCAGTGATTTCGGCCGAATCTATGTATGTACTTCTGTGAAGGATGAACAGGGGACTTAAGGACCAACTATATCGGCCCAACGAATACATACATGAAAACAGTTCACTATGACCATAGTTACCGCTTCGATCAGTTTTGTTAAGTTCGTTTAGTTTCGTTAAGTTCGTTCAGTTTCGTTAAGTTCGTTCAGTTTCGTCACTTTTGCCTACTTACGCTGGAACGAAAAGAATTACTCTCCACGAATACAAACGTCAATTGGTAGCTTAATTCTCCTCATTTCTATAAGCAATTATTGACACTTTGAAATTTGACGATGCCTCTGTTTACTTTCCGTTTGCGTTTGATACAAGCCTAAGTTTTCGAACCGCTATTATAAATGACCCTTTAAGCAACTCAAAATGACAACTCCCTCAGTTCCAAAACATCGTAGAGCTCACGAACAGCTCTCGTAGTTGCCTGGAAGGCTTCTTGTTTTTCTGCATGTGTCTGCCTGCACTCGTTGTTGAACCAGGGATTTTTCCTAGGTGGTGTTGTAAAACCCAGGACATCAGTAGCGGCTTCTCTGATGGCTTTTTGACAACGTTTCCATTCTTCGTCTTTTTTTTTGTGCAGGCGACGTCGAACTTTCGAAGAGTTTCAGGGAGACTCGATCGGCAAAGTTCCTGGCAGTCTGTTACGTCAAACCGTGGTTCTCTTCCTCGACTAGAGGTCTGCAATGAATGTCTTGAATCCAGTTGCACCCAGTGTACTCAGTGTATTTTGTGCAGTAAACATTGCACTCTTATGAAATCGCTCAAAACATTCATATGTTTCACAGAGAGTGAATAGTGTACTCATCTTGCTATGAAGTGATCGTGTACAGTATTTGTCTCTCATGGTGTGATATTCGATTTCAGTGTACAGCTTGTTGAAAAATGACAAACAATATTGTACACTGAAGTATTGCACAAGTCTAGAAAGAGCATATGAATGCATTCATGTAGCTCTCTATCCTCGACTCTGTTGTTCCCTCGATATCCGTGTCTTTGGCTACAATAAGGAAATGGTCCAAGTCGATGTTGCCGCCTCGGAACGTTCGGACTCAGAGGAGTGTCTGACGTCAATCGCAACGTGACCAATCAGTCTCAGCGGTTGAATGATCGGGAGATGGCCAGGTCCTTTTATGGATATTGAGGTGTGGGAACCGCGTGCTGACTACATAGAGGTTCCGTCCCGTGACAAAGTCCATCAGCCTGAGTCCGTTTTCGGACGTGGTGTCGTACAGGCTGTGCTTACCTATGACTCTGTCCTCTCAGAACATTGCACTTTAAAATGTGATACATTATAGAAAAATAAACCTTCTTTTTCATCTGGTAACACTACCGTCCGAGGTAGATCTGGGCCTCAACCAACAAGCCTCTCCTGCTGGCACGATCTTTATCCATATGTTGCCAACTATACACGCCAAGTTGGCTGAAGTCCTTCTCCACTTGTATGCGCCATCATACATATCGCCGTTTCACAGGTGCGGATTCGAAGGCGGAATCAAGATATTCATACGCTTTACATGGTCTAGCTATTTTAGGCTTTGTATCCGTAGATGCCTCACTAGACTCATGTTGCTGCACAGCCCATTCCCTGTCAGTTTCCAAATTGTCAAATTGAATGAATTTAAGGTTGCTGACGTATTAGCATACGTTTGAGAGCATCTGGGCTTTTGTCAGGGATATCAACTCTTGCATCCGGCATGTGTCACGCAACTTACATCTGGGTAGATACAGCTGAAGAATAAACCTGATTAATTGTTCAGAAATTGATTGCAGCTTTTGACTCAAACTCCTGCAGTTAACAAGTCGTGGTCAGTCATCACGTTTCACTATTTTTTGGTAGATCTGCAAAGTCGCTAGTCATTGGTGTTAACCAGAGGCTGCGGACTACCTAACATCAAAAATTTAGCGTGTTTTTGCTGGTATACGGTCTCACTTTCTAGAAAAAGAAGCAAACAATTTAACCTCTAGACCTTCATTCGATGGAGTCCCTTAGAGCGCATGTCAGGAATTGTATTTAAAACATAATGGCACATATTTTTGCTCCGCATAAAGCCATTACCAGGCCATATCCATAATTTGTATGTTTTCTCTTTCATTTTGAAGCCATACACCTCTGAAAAAACACCCTGTACCCTACACAAATTACTTCGATATGCGTACATATTGCTTCGATACATTTTTTGCTTTCTGTGAAAACACCAAATGACTCAAAATCATGCATAGCCACAACAAAGGCAAAGCCCCATAATGCGTGTAGTCATCATCGCGCAGTTCTTTGTCTTTTGCTTCGTGGTTTTTGTGATACGAAATGCATTCATTGACTTCATAAAACTACACAAACTTTGGTTGACAAAGCAGACCTCGCTGAAAATGCTTTCATTGGCAAAAAACAAAACAGCTCTTTGTCTTTTAAGACGAGGGCATGGCAAAGACTCTGTGGACTTAACATACCCCGGTTCACGCCTGACTAAGCGACGAACATTCTGCTCGTACGTCCGACTCTGGACGACTGTGTGTACACAAAACCAAAGAAGTTCACTGATGCTGACAAAATTGCACACTCCACGCCACTCTCAGCAAATGGCCCGATGAAAAGAACTAATGGCATCCTTTCATAAACACACCGACTATACGTGAAGGGCGCCCTAGGATTAATTGAACGTCCTTCCCCCAAAAACAGACCATAACCATGGACACCTGGGGTGCGAGAGAAGAAAGAGTTCATCACATTACCTGCGCAACAATGAAGCATCTCTAATTGATTCCCGTAATGGCACTTATCCTCTGCACACAATTAAATCCCCATGATGTATCCCCACACCCGGCAAATGAGAGCCATCAGGGGGTCAGCCCCATCCTCCCCAAGCACAGCGTATCCCAGATCAATTAGGTCGACTGCTGGTGCAGCTATTTTCGTGGCTATTTACACCACAAGACCAATTGTTTACAAGGCTCTCTTCTCGCTGTGTTTACCTTTGAGCAACGCCCACGCAATCGCCACCTCGGGTTCACGTGCTAGAGAACAATAGTGCCAGTGTCTCTGGGAAATCAATCCGGAGCAACCGGGGAATTCGACTTTCTTTTGTGGTCGATGTTATCGAGCCGAACGTCATCTTGCCATGTCAACAGTGACATCACGCTCTGAGCGAGAATTGCTCTCCCACCGCGATTTACTACCCAAACTTTCCAATCAAACCGCCACGCGGCCTCACGCCCCCCAACATCGTCGCGCTATAAATTTGTTTTGGTTCGCTTGGTGCGGACGTTTGATGGCTCCACGGCGACGTCACCCGCTTTCGATATCACGGCGTCTTGTTCAAACACTGCCACCTCTTCGGTGTCGACGCCAGGAATGCGTTCTGTATAATTTGCCCATAATCTGATGTCACCCATCGCGGGATGGCCTTTAAACTGGATGCGAGCACTCGCTCGATATCTTTTGTCAAACAAAATTAATAATCTAGGTCGTTGAAGGGGAGGGGGGAGTGGGGGGCGGTGGGCACAAACAATTGAATTGTAAATCGCCCCCACAATGGTCGGGCGCATCCCCGCCGTTCCGCCGATGGCCCTAAACCAGCCGGAAGCCAATTACTGGCTCTGTGTGTGTGGCTGTGATGTTTTTCTTGGGCTTGTTCATCCTGCGGATGGCTGGGCGACTGGAGGTATCGGCATTCATATTTCCGACTTGCCATCGATTATCTGGGGAACAATGAGATCTGAATTGTTCATGCAAGCCCCACATACGCAGCCAAATGCTCGAGCACAGACACAGAATGCCGGTGAAAATTGGCCGTTTACGGTGCGGCGTTGGTAAATGGAAAGAAAAGCACCGCGTCTGTTTAGGCGAACCGTGCTCAGAATGCTAATGACCTGATTTTAATATTTCAAAAGAAAACGAAGAACTTCAAAGTTAGCAAAAAAATAAAGGAGACCCCAGGAAGCAAGCAGCATCAGTTTTTTATTGCTCGGCTCCTGGGGGAGGGAAGTTATTTTCTATTAATTTCCGATTCAATCGGAACATCCGGAGGGCAATTACATGCAGGAGTTGGGCTGTTTGGGACGTCTGTTATTGTCGGTAAGTTCCGCTTAAAGCGTTTGCACAGGCACAGGCAGATAGTCAGATAGAGTTGAAAATGCATAATTCCCTTACAAATTCATTGAAACGCGTGTTGTGAAGCAGCTTTTATCGAAATTTTAAATCGCATCTGAAGTCGCTGCAAGGGCGTTGAATCGAAGTAGGGAGTACCTGGATCTGTAAATGTATGCAAGCCGTTGTACTTCGTAAGTTGATTGGCTTTAATTGGGTAAGGCACAGATTCGTTTTGTTTTTAAGGCAGGAAGGTACGAGTAAGTTGAGGTCAGGTGAGATTAGATGCGTGAGTCCTCTTTCGGTCTCTTTCGGAGGTTCAGACAAACAACTTTTTTCTACCTCTCTCCTCTTGACAGCGTGCATAGAGACGAGCTATATAACGCCATGTCTAGTTTTGACATTCCTGCTAAACTCGCCAGACTGAGCAGAATGACGATGGAGAACTCTCGCTGCTCCATCAAGGTCGGTAACGAACTCACCGAGACCTTCAACGTCGAAGGTTTTAGACAAGGCGACGCGCTGTCATGTGATTTCTTTAACATCGTCTTTGAGAAGATCGTGCAAAACTCACTGGCCAACACAAGAGGCACGATCTTCCAAAAGTCCGTTCAACTGCTAGCTTACGCCGATGACATTGACGCCGATGACATTGACGTAATTGGGCGAACACAGCGAGCCTTCAATGAAGCATTTGCTAGCATTGAAACGGAAGCGGCTAAAATTGGGTTTGGCGGTAAACGAGGACAAAACCAAGTATATGCTCTCATAGAGAAAGGACGCACAACATCGACGACTTGGCCAGAACGTCACCATAGGCAGCTATAACTTTGAGGTAGTTAAGGACTTCGTCTACCTTGGCTCCGTAGTAAACAGTGCAAACAACATCAGTACCGAGATCAAACGCAGGATAACTCTTGCCAACCGCTGTTTTTTTGGACTCAAAAAGCAATTGAGTAGTCGAGTCCTCTCTCGGAAAACCAAGCTGACTCTATACAAGAACTTAATCATCCCAGTCCTGCTCAACGGCGCAGATTAGGCTGATGTTGCCGAACTTAGCCTTGATGCGGATTGTTATGAGGCGCTCACTTATGTACTTAAAGCTTAAGACTTTTTGCCTAAGTCTGCCTCGAACAACAAATCCACATCCAAATAATCGCCGCCTTCGCTCTTTGTAACAATCGCCGTAGTAGATGTCGCAGTTTTTCATCCTCTTTTTGCCCGGCCCATCGCATTGCACTTTCTGGATTGCGGTAACGTTTGCTTTATAGCAGTCTAGGGCCTCCGCGAGTTCATCGGTCTGTTCAGGGACCTCACATTCCACGTGCAGAACCGAAAGTCATTGTCCTTATTCCGTTTGCTGGGGTCGTCAATAGTAAATCCGTGCATATCCGTGGCAGGTTGTTGTTTCTGAACCCGTGAAGAAGTTAACCCCACACACAACCTCCAACTGGGAGGACACGTCCATTTGTTTAGCCCCGGGAGAAAGGGGTCCGGAGGGATCCGGTGTCGGTAGCCTCTTGCAGGCTGTGAGCGCCGCCGTTGGCCCTAAGAGAAGGGCTCATCCGCCGCCACCTCTATTCCAAGGTCCCGACCTTACCATGGAAACCAGGTAGCTCCTGCTGACTGGAGTTGTGGATGCCGCCGTTGGCCAATCAGTTGACCAGCTCCTAAAAAGAGTGATGAGCCCTGGTAGACTCATACTCCCCCCTCCCTCGTTTGCAGCCGCCCAGACGTCCCACGAGGGTTGGTTACCCCATCTTCTGTCGAGGGTACTCGGCTCCCGGATTTCACCACGGGGAGGTGAGAGTAGGAGTTCGTTAATAGAGGCTAGGTGCAGACGCTTGTCTCTGCATGGTTCGGGTTTATGTTTCTAAACAAGCATTAACTTTGATGATCATCATTTTGAGTGACTCGCATGTTCCACTAAAGGGGTCCCGGGTCAACGCACGCACGAGAGATCTCCAGGCCACTCGATCCTCCGCCATCGACTCTAACTCATCAGGAGCTATGCCCAAGCGCAACCAGGTGAGTTTTTGGACCTGGTCCAACCATCTCGTCCTGGGTCTGCCAAGCGGTCTCCTACCTGATGGAATCGCTTTCAAGGCACGCCTCGGAAGTCGTGATGATGGAGACATTCGTGCCACGTGACCAAACCATCGAAGTACAGCCCCTTCCGTTTGAAGAAGCAGCTGCCCAACGTTGAGTTCCTCGCACACTGCCGTGTTTCTCACCCCATCCAGGCGAGTAATTCCCACAACAGCACGAAGAAATTAATTAAAGACTTTAACATTTTTTTTCTGAGTCATTACCTGAAGTATGAAACATCCACGTACACGAGAAGTTTACCAACATTTTTTTTTTTTTTTTTTTCGTTTTTGACTAAACACACCCTTCCCTTTTAGAATTTTGTACTTTACTACAACTAAGTTTCCTCATCCAGTAGTTTCACTTTCAATATTTTTACGCGTGAGCCAGGTAGATTTTCCATAAAATCACCTGCTGAAAGCGTTAGGAGCGGCTACTACTCATTGCGCTAAATCGAACGGTTTCGTTCGTTGAAATAGGCGCACGAGGTTTTGCATGTCCAATATTTGGAGTATGGCATGGTTACAATGACCATGGAGTCGAGCTCGCAACTTCCCAGCGAAGTTTGTTATTTCTTCGTCCACGGTTCCGATTTGTAAGTCCCTTTGTATATCACTGTTACGAAGATACCAGGGAGCACTCACGATAGCTCTTAAAACTTTATTTTGGAATGACTGTATAAATTCTCTGTTACTTGCTTTAGTTCAACCCCAGAGTTGTATACCGTAGGTCCATATAGGCTTAAGCACTTGCTTATATATAAGTAGTTTGTACCAGTACATTTCTCTAAATCGATTCTCAAGTTAGTCAGGTTTTTTTTTACGTGTGCCTTCCATTTGAGCTTTGCGGCTAACGTCATCCCGAGATATTTGGCTTCATTTGCGTACGGTACTTGTACCGAATTAATGAAGACGGGTAAATTGTCTATGTTTTTATATGTAAAATTAATATGCGTGGATTTAGTCTCATTAAGAGCAATGCGCCAGAGTTTTGTCAAATCGCATATTTTCATTAGAGCTAATTGCAGTTTTTCGGTAGTGGACTCGATTGTGCTTTCAGTATGCTTTCGGCTATTCTCGTAGCCGTATCGTCCGCGAACGTTGCTACTACTGTACCCTCACTTTGAGGTATGTCGCGTGTATATAATAGAAACAGAGTGGGACCAAGAACACTCCCTTGCGGAACTCCGGCCGCAATCTCCTTAAGCCCGGAGTAGTCCATTCCGTACTTAACTCTGAATATTCTATTGTCGTTTACCAAAATGCAGTCTCTTTAAAACACTTTTAATAAATTACTTTCATTAAATTCAGCCTATTTTCGTAGTTTCTTATTACAATTTATTTAACGTTTTATTAATTTATTCTATTTTCAAAGTTTTCATCGGTGATTTTTTTTCAATCGCTTTTTCAATTAAATTTGTGAGCAAAGTTTAAAATATACTGACCGATGATTTCTTGTTATTAACAATGGCCGAGGCATTAAGTATCATATTCACAAAATTATCCCCATTTTTGAGCATTTTATAGATTTCGTTTCTTTTATTCCACTGTGTAAAATGTGTATCTTTTTATCCAACTGTCGAAATGAAACGAATACACATTCTGTGATGCCATCATCCATGGGGATTCAAGGATACCAAAAGAAAAGGACGAAGAATGAAACCCTCCTTAGCAAATTTCTAAGAACGTCTTTATGAGTTCGCCCTCAGTGGCATGGTGGAGAAATATTATTATTGATATCCCCACTCTGAGATCATAGACGATGTAAATAAAGTACACAATCGTGATTCCCTTGGTGTATGTATCATTTCTTTCATTTTTCTCCTCCTTGTCTCTCCTCGAGACCAGGGAAAGCTCCATCGAACAGATACTTATGTATAACTTTGAACAGAAAAATTATATTGAAAAAGTTTCCGTCGTGTCCCCTTTGTTCTCGTTACGAGCTTGAACGTCTTATAATCAGCAGTCGATACGGGGAATTTACTCTCTTTTGTCAAATTGCAATGCTTAGTCAGACAAAATATTTATCTGTCTTATAAAATATCACCCGAGGCCATGTTTGTTCGCTGGCAAGCAGTACCAATTAGAACGCTCCTAATTGGCACGTAAAATTGGTCCTTAATTGAATGTGATTGTGCGAAAACCCAAAGCTACGACGCATAAAAAATCAAGGGAATTAACTGTCAACTGTCAATGTGACGGCTATTAAGCTGAAGTGTCAATAGAAATTCTCGAAAACAGGCTGAAACAGGTATGATGATGCAGCAGATCAATTGACTGTAAATTTTCCAGCGACACGCCTCTAATCTACCATAAAAGTGGGTAAACAGCAGAACTCGATTGACTAAGATTTATCACATGAGCTTGAATCTAAAAGATAAATATTTATCGATGTCACACGTTTTCCCCATGCCAATCGAGGTACACTTCTCCTTTTCAATTGAATCTCAATCCCCTCTATCTTTATAATTTATTTCT
Source organism: Myathropa florea (assembly GCA_930367185.1). Lineage (NCBI taxonomy): Eukaryota > Metazoa > Arthropoda > Insecta > Diptera > Syrphidae > Myathropa > Myathropa florea. The sequence goes on from OV884003.1 coordinate 21,235,065, forward strand.
TTGTAATCAGCTGAGCTGTAAGAATGTTCAATTCCTGTTTTTCAATAACGTGCGACTAGCACCGGCCGGTCTCTTGTTGAACGTGATGTGGTGAACAAATCGTAATGTCACCTAAACGTGTGAAATCAATAACTCGCTACGTCAGCGTCTACTTCATAAGAGATTTACCCGAACAATTAGTAACTTATCTGTCGGCAGTGACTAATTTGACAAATATTCCCGTGAGTGGTCTAGATGATCATAAAATCCAACGTGGCGTCGGATAAATCGTAATTAATAGCATTAGGACTGGGATGACAGATGAATTAACATTTGATGGCGCACGTGACAAACGAATTAAATTACAATTTTCTCAATTTACTTAAACTGTTCTTAAAATATATTAATTATGCAAGCTACGAGTATATTGTTCGATTGTCTGCAGTAAATGCTCGCCCCATTCGATTTGCATTTTAGAAAATGTTTAAATAAATATTTAAATACGTCGAAATGATAATTTGGTTTTCCATAAATCAGAAACAAGGATCAACGTGTTTGTTTGTAATGAGTAGATGGCAATGTTTACACCATGTCTATAATGTAATTTTAACCCTTTAACGTTTAAGGTTGCCTCAGGGCAGCCATCGCCTATTCCCCCTTTTATCCATGTGCGAATTTTTTTTTATGACGGTTTCCCATGCCTTCAATTATACTTCAAGCCATATTTTGAACTACATTTCAGCACACTCCAAGGTTTTGTCTCGTTGTAGTAGTCACTTGTTAGTGAAAAATCAGTGATCGAACAAAAAAAATTAGAGGACAAAAAAAAAAAAATTCTCATAAAGAAATAAAATACTTCCAATTTTTCAAATGAGTCGGGAATTTTACAGTAAGTAGATATATTCATGTACTTTCATAAAAAGAAAACAAATAATAAATAAAAATGAAGATGTCGTGTTTGAGAAAAGAAATACGAAGGCGGCCTGAGGGCAGCCATGACCGTTTACGCCAAAATGTTTTTTTTTACCATTGTCAAAAAGTAATTCTCTCTTTCATTTTCTACTATTCATTACCTTCCTGTTTCAATGAAACAATAAAAAAGCCTGATAGATTAAGCATTTAGCTGTTATTAAGCTTTTAAATCTGCACTTATTTTAAAATAATAGGTGAAACGATGAAATCAATGATTTACGCTGCAAAGTGGAGGGAAAAAACTTTGACTTAAACGGTCATAGCTGCCCAAAGGCCGCCTTACCTATTTTGTACCTGGAGGTCCACCAAAAGAATTTTTTCGAATTCTAATTTTAAATTATGATTTATAAGCCCATTATTGTGGGCGCCGTGGCCGTGTGGGTTCGTGCGTCGACCCATGCGCATTAGACTTTCGCAGTCTAGGTTCGAATCCAAGTTCAGACAAACAATTTTTAAAAAAAAAAAAATTGTTCAGGTCTCCACCCCTTTCGAGTCACTGACAATGCTCAAAGAGTATAACTGTCTAGAAAAAGCTTCTCAATCTCGCCGTTCGGAGTCGGCATTAAACTGTAGGTCCCCTCCACTCGTGAGAGAACAATAGCACGCACTACACGAGTGGTTGCTGAGAAGCTAGGCCCAGGTCCACCTCGGACTGTAGCGCCGCCATTATTATTATATTATTATTAAGCCCATTATTTATCTGAAAAAAAAATTCCCGACTCTTTTGCGTCAAAATTGCGGTTTTGACCGTTGGAGAGTTAAAATGTAAAATGTACGAGTATGTGCAAATGCGCAAATACGACGTTTACTCTATTAATTAATGCAATCATTCAACTTTTGATGTCCAAAATTATATGACCAAAATTCAATTCTCACATTTTTTACAGCCACCAGGCCAATTAAAATGAACTTAATAGATATTTGGAAATATCATTAGAATTTTGCTGAAACATATACTCGTATTCAAAATATTTACGAAGACAACGTGATCAGCGATATGAATCGGAGTGGATTGAGAAACAGTCAGGAATAACGCAAGGATGCTCGTTACGTCCGACTCTATTTACGATATTCATAGAAGGCATTTAACAATTTTTTGCAGGATGGAATTGAATTCGCAGAAGGCGGTTTTTAAGGCATCTCTGTGTAAAGATGATTATTATTATTATTATTATGGTTGAGGGTATATTGCACCGCGACCTTTAAGATTTATTGCGCCCCCTTCCAAAACCTTGGCACAATTACGAGTTCCCCTCAAATACAGTTCTTTTCTGAGTTGTATTGAGGGTAATGGACTTCTATTGCGCATAGGTGAAGAAATCTGTTCTAGAGTATTCTCTCTAAGCCAGTTTCCTTCAGGAATCTGAGAATGAGAGATGGTTCTACTGATTGCATTTCTTCTTCTGATAGTACTCGTAGGTGCTTGCCCAGACTTATTTTTCTTTTGTGGGCTAGTGCCTCGCAAAATCTGGAATTTCATTAAATTCTCCACAAAATCTGCAGAGACCTTCTTCCGATACCCCTAGTTTCCTTAGATTCTCCCTGAGTCTACAGTGCCCCGTTAGGAAGCCTATTAGGATACGGAGGTTGTTCTTGCTCATTTTGATGCATGCCTCGAACCTCTTTCGGTTATATTGCTCTAGGAGTTTCTTGGCCTGCTTCATTCCACGAGCGTTATTCTAGGTTTTTATCCGGTTCCTTCTTTCTAGTTCCCTGAATGCTTCTCTGAGGAGATGGTCTCCTGCAGCGCAGAATGGTTCAGGGCCTATGAAGGGTTCTGATGCTCCTTTCCGTGCCAGGGAGTCGGCCTGGGAGGAAGGCAAAGTGTATGCCAGTAAACATCACACTATTCACGAGCTCGGGGCAAACATTAGCGTCAAAAACATCTCTATACCGCCCAAGATGCTCGGAAAATTAATGGAAAATGCAGCAAAATGAGTACATTTTGCTTTGATCAATAGAGGCGGCCACTTGATTGATGTTGTATTCAAAAACAAGTTCATATAAATTGTGAAGGAACAAATTCATTTTTAGAGTTAGCGTACCCTCTAGATTGCCTGAAGGCAGAGCGTTCCTCATTGCGAAGCAAATCTGCTCTGAGCTTTGCTTAAGTCAGTTGGCCATCGGGACACACACCTCAAGGTTGGGACTCCCATGTAATGAGTTTTGTCGAAGCTGCAGAGGCGAGAAAAAGGAGAAGGCATGTCCTCTGCATGTATAGTGCTTAATCGTTTCGAAGGAAAGCCCATCTGGGGGCCTACTTTTTGACAACTTGAATAAACTGATCAGCTTTAACATAAGTCAAGTTAAACTCTATATAGCAAGCGCCTATTTGTTTTATGGATACGAAATACTCGATCTGCGGAGTACCAAAATCGGCCCACGTTGGCCTAATTGACGCTGCTAGGCTGCAGCTAATCACTTTAACCTAACCTAAACTAACCTCACCATTTCAGACCATCGACTTGAAGGTAAGTTGGGGTAGTCCGCAGTATATAGGAACCTGTACATGAGATGTTATTACCCGTCAACATCATTTTGGTTATGCAATTCTCCATTCTTTGAAAGATCCCCATGAAATTGTAAGCCATTTTAGACGCTTCAGTATAGTTTGCCAGTCGTGTGAGTGTTTTGTTTAACACAGAGTCGTGTATCATACGTTGATTACATTCCCGAATGTGAAAGGCAAGTAAGGTATTTATGAAGAAAGATGAAATTTAAACTTGGTAGTAACAGCTCAGCCGATGTCAGTCAGGCCAACAACTATTACCACCACCGTCAGACCACTACATGCTACACGCGCACACGTGGATCAAGGTGAAAGAGGTAAAGGAGCTTGAGGGCATATCGAAAGCATGGGTTTGTCATAAATTTACTGAAGAACCGGACGTGCTTTTGCTTGCCCACAAATTTGAATGAACACTTCTAAGGCATCGTTGGAGCAGATTAACGAAACCAGTCTGACTTTTGCGTCAATTCATTTACGTAGATAAAACTCGTATTCCTCAAGCCACTCTTGAGACGAAAGAACAATCAAAATACTAGATTGCCAAAGGTGATCCCGCACCGAAAAGGCAAAGACGAGTTTATCGTACAACAAAACATCGGCAGCATAATAAGATGAAGAATGTGATCTATCAAGACGCGGCCACTTCGGAATTCGCTTCTAAATTACTTTTTCCTGTTTCTGAAGCTCTCACTTTAATATTTTGCTAGATGCAGCCTGTCTTCCGAACAAAGTAGAGGATTATATTCAGTGCAACGGATGGTGTTGTCCTTAAACCTCCACTGATGCAACTGCTTGTCGATGTTGGTACACGGTTGAGAAGGTTGCAGTTGACAGCTACTGCGACTCTGTACGTTAGTACTGGTCTGACTCATGCTGTATACAGCTCCGATCCTGTGGAATATTTAAATTTGAAAACGACGTCAAGCTTATAAATCTTGAGATGAGTTAAATGAGAACGTGAATGACTACCCTGCTGAAGGTAGTTCTTTTCCCCAGACTGTTTGAATAACAAAACGAACCGAACTAAAACCTCGACCATCGAAGTAGTGACCAACTTCCACTACCAATCATCGAATACAGAACCAGCTTTCAGCATGAATTTGCTTTTTCTCTCTCTCGCAGTCCACGCAGAGAATATTATGACAATTCGCTTTTAGCAAACAAATGTATCTTAACACCATTATCCAATGTCAATACGGTGCGACCACTTAAGGGCTGTGTACTCGTATTTATGTGACGGCAGGCACATTCGAGTACATGTCGTTCATTAAGACGAACCACAGGGTGCTCGTACCAGCAGCCATCCGACCGTGGAAGCCATTCAAATGTGTTTGGTATTTATTTTTCCTCAAATTGAAACAAGTTCCTTAAGTGATTTATGTCGAAAGGGGATTAGCTGACTTTTCTTTTCAAGAGCACACATTTTCATGTCTTCGTGTCGTGGGAACATTTTTTGAGAATTTATTGCAATACCGTTGAGTTGCAATCGATTTGGCTTTGAATGGCAAGAAATATCGCCTTGAATAGGGTTCGGTAACTAGAGTGCATGCCTTTTTTCGGGCGCAGAAGGGCGATTCCTTTCATCGCTCGAATGCAGAAACTTAAAAAATTGTACTTTCCACACTGGCCCCCTCCGGTTACAGAGTTCCAGTGAAAAAGGAGCACAGAAAAGGATACGAAAATATGGGAAAAAGAGTATCCACCTCTGGGGCATAAGTTTTCCATTTTCACATTTTCCTTTTCTTTCTTCGTTAGCCGTACTGCCGGTGTAGGATATCACCTTAAAGCAGCTAGTTGATTGATTTCCCCCACTTTCATGCGGTTAAATTAGCAGAAGGTTCTGCGGGAAGGTGTGCGAACATCCCTCATTTACCTCTCTCCTGGTTGTTGGTGTTTTATTGATTTTTTTTCTGCTCCCCCGTACGAGTTTAAGGCCGTTGTTGAGGGAATTTGAACAAAATATAAATGCAATATAAATGGCAGACATGACAGACGAATAAATTAATTTCTTTGACATCTGTTAGGTGGGTAATGTAATTCTGAGAATTTGTCAAGTTTGATAAATTGTCTCAAAATTGGGTGGAGGAGAGACTCTCAACCAACCTAACCTTTTTAGGTATTTCATTAGAAATGGTTGCTCTTGAGAGTGACCGTTTTTGATTTAATGTCAAAGACTTGTCAGAAAGAAACAGACTTTTTTTACGGTCGATTGGCCTTAAGTTGGTGGTGGCAATTTGGCAGATCTGCGGATATAAACGTTCAAGAGGCACATCAACAAAACACACAATTTTTTTGGCCGCATAGCCTCTTGATTTTCTTCCACAGCGTTCTGCTTGTAAGGGATGTCCCAAAATTCAGGCAAGAAGCTATTTTCATAAAAAAAAAAATATTTTAAAGGGTCTTTCATTAAGGGCTTCATATCTTTAAGTTTAAATGAAACGAAGTGTGTTTATTTATTTATTGAAGCTTAATACAAGCCATAAAAACCTTAAACTATACCTAAAACAATATTAACTTAACCTATTTAATTTAAACAAACCTTAACTTAGAGTGTATGGGGGAGGGATCATAAGGAATAGAGAGAATTTCTAAGAGAGGAAAACTGCGGTGAAAGTCAAGGGATAAATATTATGAGCATTGTTGGCCAGCCGCAACATTCTGGAGATTGGTTCGAAATGGCCATAATTGGTGCGGTGAAGAGGGAAACAAAAGAGGGGAACAGACCTAAGGTTACGTGGGTTAGTATGAAGAGAAATCATTCTCAGTAATTCAGGGGAGTCAATCAAACCAGTTAAAATCTGATGCACAAAGAGTATGTCAGCGACTTCGCGACGTTTTTCTAGCGTTTGCAAACTAATCAATTTTAGCCGGTCTTCGTAGGGAGGTAGTCTAAACTTGTCAGCCCATGGGAGACCGTCTAAGCCTGTCAGCCCAACGGATGAATCTGCGCTGCACATTTTCGATTCTACGGCAGTGAGTTGATTGAATGGGTGACCAGACTTGGCTGGCATATTCAAGTAAGGGTCTGACAAAGGTGATGAATAGGGATTTTGTTACGTAAGGATTAGAGAATTCCTTAGACCAGCGTTTTATGAAACCCAGAGAACAGTTGGCTCTGAGTATAATGTGATCAACGTGCAAGCAAAAATTAGCTCCCTGTCACAAATGACACCCAAATCCCGTATTGTGGAGACTGAGGGAATAGACTCGTTGAGAAAGTAATAGGTTCTATTAGGGGGGGGAGGCGTTTACGAGAAAAGGTTGTAGATTGACATTTAGTTCCAATTAGTTTTTGTCACACCAGAGGTAGAAAGAGTTTAGGTCACTTTGAAAACAGAGAGAGTCATTGAGGGTACGAGTAGTTATGGTCTTAATGATCTTCATGACGTCCGCGTTAATAGACAGATCAGAATATTTAATAATATGACCAACATAATTTATTGTTAGAACAAAGATCAGTTGACCAAGATGACTGCCTTGGGGAACGCCTGAAGTGGCGTTAATTGGATCAGAGGCTGAAGATCTAAAGATGACTATACTGGGATTCTCAAGGTACGATCTCAGCCAAGATATAAAAGATGGTGGAAAACCCAGGGCTTTGAGTTTTAGGCAAATAGTAAGGTGGCAGACTTTATCAAATGCTTTGCTGAAGTCTGTGGTAATAACATCCACTTCCTTGCCTTCCTCTAAAGATTTCAGGGTCTTAGAGACGAACTCGGTTAGGTTAGTCGTTGTGGATCTACCCTTAAGGAACCCGTGCTGATGTGGGGAATATATAGATCTGCAGTGAAAATACAATGCGTCATATACAATGCCTTCGAAGAGCTTGGGGATGGACGAGAGTTTAGCTATGAGTCGGTAGTTAGAAATGTCGCTTTTGCTCCCATTTTTATGGATAGGAAAAATGAAGGAGTCCTTCCCTAAATTTGGAAAAGTGGAGTACCTTTGGTAGCTGCTGCAATACGACAATTGGAAAGGCTATCATTGCCACCTGGTCACCCTTTATTTTCTATGCTTGAACCCTTTCGTGAAAGCACGGTCTATGAATCGACAAAAAATGTCCCAATTGGTGCCGAACTCTCTGGAATACATCAAATACTCTTCTTTAAATCCCCTTCCTGCACGCACTGTAGTCCTCTGCTTCACAAACGCGAAATATTCACACTCATTATTTGATGATTGTCACACAGTGATTATCGGGACAGACCTCAGGATAAAATTTCCGATTCATACCTCAAGACCTCATTAGAGAGAAGCCATCAGACGCTCAAATTGTGTCAGTGAATAACTTATGCGACATATCCCATCCAGAGGCAGAGACAATCTCTTAAATATGTATTTCCCCCATGCGTCATCTTCAAATCCACATAATCGCATGTGTGATTCGTCTCTAAATCCTTTTCCCATCTGCGGCGAAGTTGCGAACAGAACGCGGCTTCGTTCATTAATATTAAAAAACTTTCAAACGCTTTCCAAAAAAATAACTTTTATGAAATGACAGCATCGTGTACGCAAATGACAGCGCGACTATGCTGCCAATGGAAGAGAATGATTCATCTTATATTTCATTAACCACAAGACCTGGAGGACCTCAACCCACCGTCGTAGTGTGATGCCCCAAAGTGCTCCCATGCAAGCAGTGCTCTCCTTGATCGCAATGACATAATGAGATCTTAGTCATAACCTCAAGTTATTGGCGGTGAGGGAAGCTTTTTTAATGGAATAAATAAGTTCTATTGAAGTGACAGTTAAATAATGAAACTTAATGTACCGCTTTGTCAGTGGAAAACGGGTGGGTGCCGGTGCTTTTTTGTGCGAAAGTGTAACGACATTCGTTGTTATAATTGATGCAACTGTACTGTGAAGTTAATCACACTTTGGAGACTTATAAACTGGAATTAGATGTGGGCTTTGAATTTCCTACTTTCGTGTGGCTTTTTTCCGTCTAAGGTGCGCCGCAGTCAAGTAATTACAAGGACTTCCCGCACAGTGTCTGCCCTTAATGGCTGCGGCATAAACGTGGGCGGGGTTGAGGATATGACAGGGGGGTTGTTGTTTTATATCCGCTTTTCATTGCAAAATGTCATGGGCTGCGAAATTATTTAGTATTTTTTATTGTCATCGCGGTTGGCTCATGCACTTAATGAGTGGCAGTTAGTTTGGAAAATTATGGTCCTGAAGGTGATGACAGACGATTTAGAGGGAACGAGATCCATCTAGATACATAGTTTCCTCCTAATAGCACTACATCGCAACATTCTATGTTATTCTATGTTTTTTCCATGTTTTTTTCTATGTCATCATACATCAATTAACAAAAAAAAATCCGCTCAATTTAGTTGTGTCATCGCATCGATGGTACACTTGGAGCGTAACAACCATGTGACAACATAATCATCGTGCAGCAGTGTAACCACCGCCCGTCCGTGCACTCAACGCAACCCATTCACTTCGCCGGAGCGCCGTCAGTTGTGCACGTACTGTATCTCTTTGTTACGTGTTTTCTTTTTTTTTGTGTTTTTGAAATTTTCTTTGACTATCCCCTCATAGCGCCACCGCCTCGGCATGACACGGCACTGCAGTAGTCTAAAAATATCAACAAAGCTGCCACTAAAAGCGCAAAACAACGAAATGCAGGCTTGCTGCAACCTTGTGTCTTCGGGGCACGCTGTTGTTGGCAAAAGCGAAAAAAAGGCGGGCAGTGATGCGATGTTGGGATGGCAAAATAATGTGCCCTGCTAGACCACAATTATTTACGCATTTTGATGCGGTGCGGCATAATTTAATTTTATGCTAATGAAAAACCACCAAAAATAAAATGCATCCTAAGCGTTTCGGTATTCATGATGCGTTTTGTTTTGAAATTGTGGTTTTGAGGTTTTCGATGCACGCGTTGCTCGACACGACTGTGATGCTTTCGATGATAGCCTGCTCGCGACTGTTGCAACGTACTCGAATGTTAGTCAGGACAATTGATTTCGGATTGTGCTAAGTTTATTTTTGTGTTTTGCTGGGATGTTTTTAGAAGCACCAAGTTCTGATTACAAAATGAATGGGTTTTTGTTCAGTGTTCTGGCACGACTACTGTTCTTTTTTTCAAGGCATGGTGGTGACTAATTGTTAAAATTGTACAAAGATCTGAGTAAACTCTCGTATTTGCGTTCTATTATTTGCAAGATGTTGTTGCAAACGATGTCATAGGATATTTTTGAAAACCTGTAAACGGGGTTTTTTCAAGAACAACACGATTGTTTATTCTGTTGAGATTACACATCAACTGGATTCTCCTCAAGTGAGTTTCGTTCACATTTCATCCTCTAACTTATAAAGGGTCCTCCAATAGGGCCCTTCGGACTTTGACAGTTGATGGCGGCCATGTTGTTGAAGCTACATCTGTCAAATTGGATTTCATTTATTCAGTCTGTTTGGCCTAATCACCATGGGTGGACATAGCCTTCAACAACTCGTCCAAATGATAAAATTGTTTTATCAAAATGGGTGCCCTGTTCGGGCAACGCTCCGCCCCCTTCGCCCATTTTACGGTCGCCATAATCGTCCTACCGAGATGACTATTCGCAGTCTGGTGGATAAATTTGAGTCCACCTGTTCACTAAACGAGAAACCAACACCCGTAGGTCGACGAAATGCAAGATCTGTGGAAAACATCACCGCTGTCCGTGAGAGTGTCCAGGAGAATCCGAGGCAGTCGATTTCACGTCGCTTACACCAACTCGGCCGTTCGCAGAGCACAACTTGGGACATTTTTCGGCGTGACTTGGACCTGCACTCGTACAAAAATTATCTTAACTAGGAGCTGAAGGTATACGACCATAGACAACGACGTTTGTTTGCTGAATGGGCTCTGGAACATTTGGAAACTGACCACCACCTTCAGCTATGACGCCCATTTCTGGATGAATGTCAACAAACAAAATTGTAGGGGGATACCAATTCAAACTCTCTCTCCGGTTATATGGAGCCGAAAGCTGGACACTAAGCAGAACTGCAGAGCTGACCCTTGGTGCATTCGAAAGAAAAATTCTACGTCGGCCCCGTCTGCGAGGAAGAGAATGGAGAAGAAGACACAATTGCAAACTCCACAAGCTGTACCAGAATGTGGATGTAGTCCGGAAGGGAAAAATCCGTCGACTGCACTGGCTCGGCCACATCGAGCGCATGGACAACAACGCTCCAGCTAAGAGGGCCTTCGAATCCGCGCCTCCAGATTCAAGAAGGAGAGGAAGACCGAACCTCCGGTATAAAGTCCAAGCCATAGCGGATGCAAGACAGCTTGGTCTTGATGACTGGTAGCAGCGTGCCCAGGACAATCAACGATGGAAGGCAGCGATAGCTCAGGCTTGGACCATCCATGGATCGTAGGCCTGTTAAGTAAGTAAGTAACTACTCCACATGATATCCAATAGCGCCGTGGCGTAGTGGGTAGGTGCGTCGACTCCTACGCTCGAGGTCGTCGGTTCGAATCTCAAAAAAATCATCAAACATTTTTTCACGGCTCCACCTCTAACTGTCTAGAAAAAGCTTCTCAATCTCGCCGTTCGGAGTCGGCATTAAACTGTAGGTCCCCTCCACTCGTGAGAGAACAATAGCACGCACAACACGAGTGGTTGCTGAGAAGCTAGGCCCAGGTCCACCTCGGACTGTAGCGCCGCCATTATTATTATTATTATCTTAAACCCTAAATTAACTATGGAAAAAATGTATTTCTTTTCTATGTTAGCACTTAAAAACTCAGATATTAATTAAAGTTGTTTTCAAAAGCTTTTCCATCTCTTGCTCGTCCAATTCTGAATCAGTTAACGTCGACTGATTCATTAATTTTTTGCGGCAAAATCATATTTTTTATTATCTTTTCTCCATGTAACATCCTCCTCCTCTAAAGAGTTAATTTGAAAGACTTTAAATTGGCTCGGACAAATTAAGTCCGTTAAAGTTTCCGGTTCTAATTTAAATCGGTCCCAGAAGATTAATAAGCAGCTTCATTTATGTTGACACCTCCTTATTTCCCAAGTGACATGGGGAAAAAAAAACTTTTATTTCCCACCTGTCACTTATCAATAAAGGCATCATTTTAAATACCGCCAAGAGAATAAAATGAAAGCTTTGTGCTTTCATCCTCACACACTCGGGAAGATGCTAAAAATTGATAAACCTATCTTGATTACCTCACGGCATCCGTCACCCTGTGCGATAAATTAATCATTCGAGTGTGCACACAAACACGGTGCACACTTCTCTGTCGATATCTGCTCACGTGTCCACGTGTTCCGTAAAGATACGGAATAATTTATGGTGTTGAAGCAATTTCGTTGCTTCGTCAACAGTTAATTGGATACGGCCGTGGGCACCTCTGATCTGACATCTGATGACCGAATGTGAGCTGCAGTTCAATTTTAATGCAATTTTATGAAGAATCCCCCTTTGAGCTGTGGGTGTGCAACAGTCGTTGGGCGACTGCAAATATTCTGTGTACTTGTCAGGCTACCTCCAACAGACAGTGATTAATTGGTTTCGATTCATTCGTGTTCAACAGGGATGCGTTTGGTTTTGAACATGCAAGTTGTTGTGGGCAATAAACTGAAAATGACATTTACATGCGATTTTCTCGAAATTTTAAGCGATTTTTCGAAGTTGAAAATTAAATTTTGTTGTAAGATGGTTTCTAAAACGACTGGATGGCGTAGTTGGTTAAGTACCTGCCCCAAGTTCGAGGGGTCCCAGGTTCGAATCCCAGTGAAATCGAATCTTGCCTTTGGGATCAAATTAACGGCACTGGAGTAGGAGAGAATACCGACCCCGATCTAGACGAAGTCAAGATAGCGATATCGAGACTGAAGTCTAATAAAGCTGCTGGTGCAGATGGTCTGATCGCCGAAATGATTAAAGCAGCTGGAGGTGATCTGGTAGGGCGCATGCACCAGCTCATCTGTAAGATATGGTCGGAGGAATGCATGCCCGATGGGTGGAGTCTCAGTATCGTTTGCCCGATGCACAAGAAAGGAGACCCTTTTGACTGTGCCAACTATCGAGAGATAAGTCTCCTTAACATCGCCTATAAGATCTTCTCTGCCATTTTGTGTGAACGCCTGAAACCATTTGTGAACAGACTGATAGGTCCTTATCAGTGTGGTTTCAGGCCCGGGAAGTCCACCATCGATCAAATCTTCACACTGCGGCAGATCCTGGAGTAGACCCAAGAAATGCAGCTCGACACACACCACCTATTTGTCGATTTCAAGGCCGCATATGACAGCGTGCATAGAGACGAGCTATACAGTGCCATGTCTAGTTTTGACATTCCTGCCAAACTTGTCAGACTGAGCAGGATGACGATGGAGAACTCTCGCTGCTCCATCAAGATCGGCAACGAACTCACCGAGACCTTCAACGTCAAAAAAGGTTTTAGACAAGGCGACGCGCTGTCATGTGATTTCTTTCATATCGTTCTTGAGAAGATCGTGCAAAAGCCACTGGCCAACTCACTGGTGGACCTGGGCCTAGCTTCTCAGCAACCACTCGTGTTGTGCGTGCTATTGTTCTCTCACGCGTGGAGGGGACCTACAGTTTAGTGCTGACTCCGAACGTCGGGATTGAGAAGCTTTTTCTAGACAGTTATACTCTTTGAGCATTGTCAGTGACTCGAAAGAGGTGGAACCGTAAAAAAATGTTTGGTGTTTTTTCTGGAATCGAACCGACAACATCGAGCGTAATGGTCGACGCACCTACTCACTACTCCACGGCGCTCACTTAAGCTTAAAGAGCAAAAAATAAATATCTTATTTCATGATCACCCTGTATGACTCCCGTGCCTACTGTCTTATGCAATGCATGTCTTTTCTTATCGCTCGACAAGATCGTGTGCATTGCATGTATTACCAACCGTCTGCAGACGAGGAAGGCTCCATGACTTTTCCTCCACTAACCTCATGTCTATCCATCGATGCATGCATCTCCATAAGAAAGATTGTGAACGTGTTTTCAACTGGTTAAAATTCAAAGCTGGATATTTTAAAAGAAAACGATCCACCCGCGTCGTCGCGTGTGCGGAGCTCCGGGGCAATTGAATTTAAATGTATTCGCACCTCGTTGAGCGTTGACCACGTGAATCCTACGAGAACACTCTTTCTCTCATCTCGGCCAGAACGTTAAATGAGTGCTGGTAATAAACTGTGAATAATTACACGACCAAGAGCTCATGCCATACCGGCTTTAATTACAAAATTCTTCATCATGATTATATCATTAAATTGGCGGTTGAGCAAACTGTATGCAAAGGGTTGTGAAAACATTGAAGGATAGTTTTAAAATGAGTCTTATTCATCTCGATTTAAACGTTGCCAATGAAGGTAATCTCTTTGTGATTCTTTTGATGATTTCGGTGACACTGTCCGTCTGTTTGTGACACTTTTATATCTCGTACATTTATAAAGTTATTGGCATGATATTTGGGAATTAAGTGCTTTTGACCTGGATATCATTTTATGCATGAAAACGTGGAAATTTTAAAAGTGGGGCCATTTCGGGATGGCCACTGTATAGGTGAGGTTGGGACGGATTTTGCAATATTGGCGCACCACATTGAGTAATCTTCATGTGTGTGGTCAAATGACTAATTCCATTCTTGCAAAACAGGTTTGTGAGGACATCTTAAGCCGATTCTTGGAGGCGGAATGTGCCTTAGCGGATGATATCTTTTAATCATTATCAAGTATGACATCAAGAAATGTTGAAAGCAGAGAAATCAGGCTACAAATGAGCCAGTTGGTTTTGCGTAGACTTCTTCTTCTTCTTCTTCTTCTTCATAGGGCGCTACAGTCCGAGGTGGACCTGGGCCTCACTCAACATGCCTCTCCAGCCAGCACGATCTTTTGCCAGCTGTCTCCAGTTTCGCACACCAAGCCGGCCGAGGTCCCCCTCGACCTGTGTGCGCCACCTTGTACGTGGACGTCCTCTGTTGCGTTGTGCCACAGGCTCAGAGTAGAAGACTCTCCGGACCGGGGCTAAGTTGTCCATACGCTCTACATGGCCTAGCCATCTTAGGCGTTGGATCCGTAGACGCCTGGCCAGGTAGTTGAACCTTCTCATCCAAATGCCATCAACGCAAACAGGAGCAAAGATCGCGCACAGAACTTTTCTCTCGAAAAGGCCAAGAGACTCTTCACCCGCTTGGGATATTGTCCATGCCTCTGCGCCGTACAGCAGGACTGGGATGATCAAGGTCTTGTATAGAGTCAGCTTGGTCTTCCAAGAGAGGTCTCTACTATTCAATTGCCTTTTGAGCCCGAAAAACAGCGGTTGGCAAGAGTTATTCTGCGTTTGATCTCGGTACTGATGTTGTTTGTACTGTTTACCGCGGAGCCAAGGTAGACGAAGTCCTTTACTAAGTCAAGTCGTCGATGTTGTGCGTCCTTTCTCGATGACAGCATATACTTGGTTTTGCCCTCGTTTTCCGCCAGATCCATTTTAGCCGCTTCCGTTTCAATGCCAGCAAACGCATCATTGACGGCTCGCTCTGTCCGCCCATTCACGTCAATGTCATCCGCGTAAGCTAGCAGTTGAGCGGACTTTTGGAAGATCGTGCCTCTTGTGTTGGCCAGTGAGTTTTGCACGATCTTCTCAAGAACGATGTTAAAGAAATCACTAAGGCGAAAACTGCGAAGCGATAACGAAGCGAATTGTCGCGGGCCTTCAATTGATGAGTCAATTGGACCTTGTAAGGGAATAATCCGTGATCTTTGTGCAGAATTCTCCTCAGGCTAGTGCGTGAAATGTTGAGCTGTTGAGACCGATGACGAGTTGATGTTCGTGAATTGAGTCTCATACTCTCTTCCACAACAGCCACATTCTCATCTGTGAGCACCGTATGACAACGGGGACCTTGAATGTTGTCCACAAGCACACCAGTCTCACGAACTTTTTGCACAAACTTGTGTACAGCAGTCACGGTGGGTGCTTCATTAGGGCAAAACTTATTTTCAAAAAACGCACTGCACCAGATACTCGTAAAGTGAGTTCAGCGATATCGCGGGCGTGTCTGGCGGACTTTCCCGCTCGCCGTTAGATGACCCAGTCGCCAAATTTCTCCTTCACAACTTCGAGCGTTGCGTGGCTTGTATGACATGTAGCGGCGGAAATAAGTTTTCAATATTTCCCAAAGTTGTACGTAAGAGTAAGGCGACTCATTTCGTTCCGCGAAGATATGATTATGACTTTCTGTTATGATTCTGAGCGGTAAACAGCTGTCAGTGTTAAAATAACCTATGATTGAAAAAAACACACTAGATGGCCCACCCTGTATTGTTCCCTTCCTGACTATCACGTCTGCTTCACAGATTCCTGGAATATCTCTGTGTCCAGGACCCCAATACAGGAAAACACTTTAATGATTAACTGATTTTGAAAAACGACTGGATGGCGCAGTTGGTTAATTGCATGCGCCAAGTTCGAGGGATCCCAGGTTCGAATCCCAGTGAAATCGAATCTGGTCCAGTCACCATTTGCCGTTGGGATCAAATTAACGACACTGGAGTAGGTTGCTACCTGGCAGTACAATGGACTCAGTTTTGAGTCTGAGTACTTCCAGTAGCGTTCCAAAAATACGCCGAAAACAAAAAAAAATATCAGGTCAGGTGTACCTGACATTTGTAGGAAATATGAAGCATCTGATCATTCGGTGTTCAGTAAGTCGAATTCATGTACAAATTGATAATGTCAAACTCACTGTTAGGCGTACATGTCACAGGACTTCGCGTTATAAAAACCATTTCTGCAAAGGCTTTCTACACGAGGACGATGTAAAGAACACTACACATCAACTCTCTGCCCGGCCCTAGCATTCCTTAGACGTGTGAGGCATTTTTCTTTGAAAGGATCAGAAATCTCAATGAGGCATTTTTACGCCATATTGAAAAGTTCAAATGGTTTCCAAATAGTCGTCAAGTGAACATATCCAAGTTTAGTCTACGTGGCGGCACAGTAGGCCAACTGTCTATGTGCCTCATTCAGCCACTTCAACCTACCTACAGCTCTTGAAATTCTATCCCCTTGCAGAAGTATTTTGTTTTGTTGCAAGTTCTTAATGTCCGTGGGAACTGTTGAGAACCGTATCATTAAATTAATTGTCTCCAGCAAATTGATGAAAATCGCCTCTCCTGGCTTATTCTCTTGTGCTGCAATTGGGGCAAGCACTCCTACAATCATTTCCATTATTGTCGTCAAGAATGAATGGCAGCGTCTAACGACTGGAATTGACTGCTTAATTTTAAAGGCACTCAGATCCGATGTACTTAAGAAAATAATTTATCGCTCAAGGGCTCCTCCTAGAGTTTGCCCACTTGACTGCGATGTCTCGAAAGAACATATCTCATCCATTAATTAAATAAACCGACCATTATTGACCTTCTGTATTTCGTTCTTTTACTTTCAGGTATGTACCCGAGCTGTCCCCGATGCGCCCGCATTCGGCCATTGAAGCCGATCGGCAGTTATGAATTAGTGAGCCATTGAAACACCGCCCATTAGGCATTTAAGGTCGTTAAAGCATCGGTTGTGATGTTTCCCGCGGCATTCAAAGTCACACAAGGAAGGTATTTATGCCGTCGATTGAGGTATCTCGAGTCAAGGGGGAGCTAAGTATGTTGCCATCAAATTCCGCCTGAATGTATGCCTTTGTGTGTGACTCACCCCCTGCAAGACGGCATTTCTGTGTCATACCACGGCGTCTACGGCAATTTTATTGCAACTTTAACGAGCAGCATTTGTATCTACGGGCAACCAACATGCAAAATACTTGTAATTCAATTGACACTCATAATTCCACCATAAACCACCGCACCTGTATTCAATTTCATTATTCTCCCCTATTATGTATTGCGTGCGTCTTGTGCAGTTTTCCCGGCGTCCCCCATCCGCCACAATCGACGACAAGTGTATTGATTTTTTTACGAGCGTTTATGTATATTCCGTGGATGTGGATAGGACGCAACACCATCTGGGCTTATGGAATCAGTTCCTGAGTCGTAAAAGATTGAACGAAATCATTACGGAACGGGGACGTGCCACCTAGATGGGAACCACTCACCACGGTTGTGTCCTTCCTCGGCGCGGAAGTGGGAAGTGGTTTTCGTCTTCATTTTGACTTTATTTTTGCGATGAGCGATAATAAGCTTGCCACCGGAAAAGATTGTAAACGCATTAGAGGATTTTATTTTCTTTATTCATGGGAGCCGCTGAGTTTATGCTTTTTTATGAGGGACTATGCTTTTTTCCGTTTTTTATTTATTTGCTCTGCCGGATGTCAATCACTTTAAGTGATCATTAATAAGTTAGCTTTAGCCCAATTGACTCACAATTATTAAGCGTGGCAGCAGAAACTGCGGCATGCGCTAATCCGACATGTGTGTCAAGGGGATTTGATTTTGGAGACGAAGTAATTAAACTGTCATTCGCACTGTTGGCAAATTAATAACTTACCGTAAATTGCAATTTTGAAGGGATTAGAAGAATCCATGGTCTCAACTGATGCACTGTATGTCTAAGTTCGACCACTTTCATATTTCACGGAACCAACCCTCTCGAGTCACTGACAACGCTCAACGAGTACTGCTGTCAAGAAAAGCTTCTCAAAGTTCGCCGTTCAAAGTTGGCATGAAACTATAGGTCCCTTCCTGTATTCTGCAACCTTGGGCTCTTTCTCTCAAGTTGGCTTTAAATAAGACCCAAATTATCCTAGCCACACTTTACGGCACAGGGACATGGACCGTATTAAATTTGAATAAAAAAGCTCTTGCTAGATTTAAGAGGAAAATTTTGCGTGTGATCTTTGTGCCAGTTTGCGTCAATGGCTATTGAAGAAGAGGCTTCAACTACGAATTACACGGTTTGTCCACGATGTGAGGGTTGTCATGTAGCGCAGGGACTACTAGGACTACAATATATGGAGTTCACTGTACCGACCTTGAATCTGACTCCAATTTGAAATGTCTCTGCAACAATGTTACAAAACGACGAGATGGCGCAGTTGACTAAGTGCCTGGCCTCAGTGAAAGCAAAGTTAATACGCTTTCATTGGGTTTTTCAAATCTTGTCCAGTCACCATTTGCCGTTGGAATCCAATTAATGTCACTATCACTGGAGCGACCGATTCCCTGGCAAAGAAAGGAGCATCAGAAACCTTCGTTGGCCCTGAACCATTCTGCGCTGTAGGAGACCATCTCCTCAGAAAATAATTCAGGGAACTAGAAAGAAGGAACCGGATTGAAACCTGAAACAACGCTGGTGGAATGAAGCAGGCCAAGAAACTCCTAGGGCAACATAACCGAAAGAGGTTCGAGGCATGCATCAAAATGAGAAAAAACAAACTCCGTATCCTAACAAGCTTCCTAACGGGGCGCTGTAGACTCAGGGAGCATCTAAGGAAACTAGGGGTATCGAAAGAAGGTCTCTGCAGATTTTGTGGAGAATTTAATGAAATTCCAGAACGTATACTGGGGTTTTGTGAGGCACTAGCCCACAAAAGAAAAATAAGTCTGGGCAAGTACCTACTTTCAGAAGAAGAAATGCAATCAGTAGAACCATCTCTCATTCTCAGATTCCTGAAGGAAACTGGCTTAGAGAGAATACTCTAGAACAGATTTCTTCACCTATGCGCAATAAGAGTCCATTACCCTCAATACAACTCTGAAAAGAACTGTATTTGAGGAGAACTCGTAATTGTGCTAAGGTATGGAGCGATCGATCAGTGGTAGTAGTCTAGACTGTGGGTATCATAATGGACCAACATAGTTTAAGAGTGCTGGTGAATTCACTAGCATCCCCCTAACCTAACCTAAGAATGTTACAAACGACGACGAACGCTAACACAATTTGAAGGGGACCCCAAAGCAATGGAAAGACTCTTTCGTCACCCCAATCCATAAAAAGGGCAATAGAAACGACGTGAATTAAGCCGATTTTATTACCACCTATTACATTAAAGCCTTTGACAAAGTCAGCCATCAAATTATCTATCCTAAAATTAAGGCCCAACATTTTTTTATTTCATGGCTCAAAACAAGGACACAAGGTCGCCAGTACAGAGTTCAGTTTAGATCATCTGTATCCGACTTAATTACCGTGATTTCCGGGATCCCACAAGGAAATTTTGTTCCTGTTGTCGCTAACAGTACCAAATATTATTATACAGTCTTGGCCGAATGAATTAGGCACCATTTAAGATTCCTTATATCTTCAAAAAGCAAACAAAATTTATGAAGTGAGAGGAAAATATAAAAATCGGTCACAACCTCAGATAGTATCGTCGAAAACCATAAAATTCAAACTAATTACTTCCGATAAGTGATTTGGCAGCAAAGTCAAACAGATAAGGGTGCCTGCTGTATGCTGACGACAAGAAAATTTATAAGAAAGCGTTCTCTCCAGGAGATTCCGGATTCCAAATGACTTGCATTCATTTTAAATGTGTTTGTACAACAAAAACTTCTTATAATAATAATAATAATAATGGCGGCGCTACAGTTCGAGCTGGACCTGGGCCTAGCTTCTCAGCAACCACTCGTGTTGTGCGTGCTATTGTTCTCTCACGAGTGGAGGGGACCTACAGTTTAATGCCGACTCCGAACCGCGATTTTGAGAAGCTTTTTCTAGACAGTTATACTCTTTGAGCTTAGAACTCGAAAGAGGTTGAGCCAAGAAAAAAATGTTAGGTATTTTTTTGGGAATCAAAACGATAACATCGAGCGTAGGAGTCGACGCACCTACCCACTACGCCACGGCTACCACAAAAACTTCTTACAGCTAAATATTAGTAATGTCAAGCTATAACCTTCTCTCGTAAACGTCTTCTCCACCGCCCAGGTCATATATCTTTCGTAAAGTGCCTATTCCAACGGTGACCACAATACGCTATCTAGGGATTTTATGCGACCGTGAGCTAAACTTCCGTTCCCACTATGACCCTACTATTGACAAAGCCAACTCCTCTCTAGGTTTCATAAAAGGATGGTCAAAAGAGTTCTCGGATCCACATGTGATCAAATCTCTCTATATTACCGTTGTAAGGCCATTACTGAAATATGCAAGCCAGTTCTGGACCCTATCACAACAGCCATTTTCTCAGAATTGTATCTGTACAGCACAGGTTTTTACGCATAGTCACTGCGTCACAACGGATCGACCGTCACAACTTGCCCTTTTATGAAAATAGATTTAAATTAATTAATCTTCAAGCCGTTGAACACTGAGGGGTGATTGTTGATGTAACACGTTCTTAACCGGCTCAATTGACTCCCTGCAAAAAGGATCGTCTTTCGCCTATCTCTTTCGCCTGTGTTTTGACCGCACTATCTACGGGCACTCTGAGCGAATATCCAGAATGTTGCGACATGCTAACAGTGCTCAGTATCTTTGACTTCCATATTTCTGTCTCCTCCCTTAGAAATAACATAGATTAAGTAAGTGCCCATGTTCATGTAGTTAGTTTTAAGATTATGTGCTCGTATAACGACTGGATGGCACAGTTGGTAAGTTCCTGCCCCAAGTTAGAGGGGTCCCAGGTTCGAATCCCAGTGAAATCGAATCTGGTACAGTCACCATTTGCCGTTGGGATCAAATTAACGGCACTGGAGTAGGTTGCTATCTGGCAGTACAATGAAACAATTTTGAGTCTGAGTGCTCCAGTGTAGAGTTTTAAAAAAAATACTCCGAAAAAAAATGTGCTTGTATAATTTATATATTAATTTATAAAAAAATAATTAGAACAAGTAGGCATCCGATATTGGAGATATCCACTGAGAGATCGTGGTGATAAATTAATTACTTGATTGTTGAGGGCTACATTTATCCCAGAATGCTGCGCCATCGTCTTAGAACTACCGCAATTATGAAAGCAGAGCCTCTTGTCTGGTCATTTCTAAGTTTCCGTTCACCAAAACGGGCCCAAGTTTAAACTGAAGTGTAGCGTCAACCAAAGAAAACAAAATAATGAGTACTAAGAGGTTCTTTACTCTTTATTTGAATAGTAGAATGAGAGGCAGGAACTCCTTCGTTTTGTCATCCCCGCATTTTCGAAATAACACAGATGTTCTGTTAACGTCCTTTCATCTTTTTCTTACGCCTTCTACGCTACGGTTCGCGATGAGCCTTGCCCAACAAACCTCTTCAAATGTCCCTCCCTCCTCAGTAGTTCGCCATGTGTTCTTACGTGGATTTACTTACTGCTAACGCGGTTTCGCCGCAAATTCTTCGCAGTTTATTGATACGTCTGTGACAAGTCACTTTCTTTACAATCTAGTCAGAATGCGTAGTCACTGTCACGGCTGTTGCGTCAACAAACGGCCTGTAAAGAACTTCGCCCCTCATCACACGGAATACTCTCATACGGAAGGACACAAATCTCTTGATGAAAATACGGAATAAATTCAACAGCCAGTGCTTCCTCTTTTCCAAAGTTCAACATGTCCCAGGCAGCACGTACATCAAATCCTTGTCGTAGCCTCGTTATAGGCGCATCCTTAAGAGAAACACAGTCAGCATGTTATTGGAACCAATTTAATCTGATGTTTGAAGGAAAGGTGATTGGGTTCGTTGTCAAGCAACGTCTTGTTGTTTACCTCACAAAATCATTTTTAAATAACCCTGTTTTTGAATATCCCACAGGGTCTCATGGGATATAATCGTATTAAGAGAGGAAAAGAATGAAAAGTCTAAAGCCTTCTTGTGAGACGTTTCCAAGGATTTTCCAAATCGAGGATGAACATTTTGCTTCCAATTAGTCTCAATCAATCTAGAACGCAGAGTCTCGGTTTCCTTTTGATAAGATTAACAGCGGGGCACGTGGTAAATGGGGTTCATTGAAAAGTCCCCTCCGCACCTCGGTTTATTTACCGGTCACCAAGTAACTTCTCAGAACAAATCACACTTTCGCGCTGAAGAGACGAAGAAAAAAAATCCATCCAAAGTGAAACATCAAACTTTGTCCTGCCGAGTGCACGAGAGTGAAGCACTCCAGCTGGATGCACAAATCAGTGTGTGTGCATGTATCGCATCACCCATTGCCGCCCACATTTTCGCTTAGGGATTATTAAAAAAGTTCCAAACAATTCCCCTCCCATTGTCGAGGGATAATGCTTCAACAGCAGCAACAGTGGCATCGAAACTTCTTGTATAAACCCGACTCTATAGCATTGATGAAGCACGCTGCCGTACATGATTTACGGCAGGGAAGGAACTCGAGTTGGAGGGAAGTGAAACGCTTTCTGATGGACTGACTACACATTAAGTACCTAGCTCCTCATGCCTCCTCAACATTGTACGTCAATTTCCTTCCCTCCCTCCGCTCAGACATTCGGTTTGCTCCTTTCCTGTGTCTCTGTGTGGGTGTGTCTGTGTTTTTTTCTCCGATGCTACTGTTTTATTGTGGAGCTGATTGGATGCCAAGGGAGTACACACCACCCACCCGCACGAGTTGGGTCTCTGTGGAGTTCTGGCTTGAAATACCATGAATTGAGATATAAAGAAATAATCTGTATTTATTTAGGTTTCCCATTTTCCAGCTCTCCGTTTGCAGTCCCTCTCGGCTGTCCGGGGGAGGGGCTGAGGGATGTGGCTGCCTCAGTGCTTATTAGTGATCCGAATTGAATTTTTATAGACGGCACCCTTCCGAGTGGAGTTTTCAGGCATAACAGCTAAGTTTAATGGACCAATTCGATCTTCGAGTCAATAACATTTTAATCAGAGCGAAGTAAGTGATTCAAGGTGAGAGTGAAATGATTTTCTCCTTTATTTTATGGCAACACTTTTGCCTGAATGCTTAAGAGCTTCGGATCGGCAGATGCACGAGTGTGTGCGGATGCATGCATGTGCCGCTCTTAATTGGATCGACAAGGGGAGTACACGATGGAAGTGCTTTTAAACCCAGTGCGTTTGGAGGGTCAGAGGAAAACGTTTTCTGAAATCGAATGGTAACTTGCCATAAAAATTGGACTACGTTCAAAAATTTAAGCTATTCCCCATAAAGGTTGGCTCGAGAAAGAAAAGTCCGACTATACGAGTATATATGAACTGAAGCTTAGAATATTCCAATTCTATTCGGTGAGTCTAATCAGAACTGGCGTGTCAAAGGAGAGCTGTCAGGAAAGTGACAAAAATGCATCAGAAACCGTTTCTTTTTTTTCTGAGTGTTTTTGAACTCCTACTGGAGCACCCAGACTTTGGTCCATTGTACTGCCAGGTAGCAACCTACTCCAGTGCCGTTAATTTGATCCCAACGGCAAATGGACAGATTCGATTTCACTGGGATTCGAACCTGAGACCCCTCGAACTTGGGGCAGGCAGTTAACCAACTGCGCCATCCAGTCGTTTGTCTTGCTTGCTGTTAACTCGAAATTAAAGCGAGCCATTGTGTGTCCATGTGTCCTGTTTTTATGACAGTTTATACTCGCATACCCTTTTGCTCCTGTTTACTGATGAATCCATTTCAATGTATCAGATTTAGAAGCAGCGTGCTCGAGGCCATTTCGATATACGCTTGTGGCCACAGCTTTGAATTTTTCAGTGGCCACCGTGGCACTGAAGATGAAGAGGATCACAACATTCAAAGCAACTATTACCTAGGGCGCCACTTTCCCTGAATCACTGATAACATTTCGATAGTGCAGTCATTCCTAAACTACGCCACATGTAGTCGGAATCAAACATTTTTTAAGGTTCCGTCTACTAAAACGAGACTTTTATAATTTCGGTATGTCCGTCCGTCCGTCCGTCGTGTCTGTCACACTTTTTTATCTCCGCAGTTTATAAAGATCGGCATGAACTTTTGGAATTAGGCCTATAGTACCTAGATGTAGATTTGGAAAAGGCATACGACCGAGTTCCTCGAGGTAAACTCTGGAGTGTTCTGCAGGAGTATGGGATTGATGGTTCTTTGTTGAGGACAATTCAGTCCCTATACACAAACTGTAGCAGCTGTGTTCGAATTAACGGAAGTAAATCTGAATGGCCCTCAACAAAGAACCATCAATCCCATACTCCTGCAGAACACTCCAGAGTTTACCTCGAGGAACTAGGTCGTATGCCTTTCTCCGTGGGCGTTGGACTTCACCAAGGGTGCGTTTTGTCACCTCTCCTTTTCATTATATATATGGACTGGATGTTGCAGCGCAGTCGAGGCGAGGAATGTTTCACATTGGGAGAGTTGAGGGTAAGTCATTTTCTTTTTGCAGATGACTTAGTCATCCTCACATCCTCCCAGATGGAACTCCGGCGCGCGCTAGATAGGTTTGTGGCCGTATGTACTGATCCTGGGATGAAGGTTAACGTGGAAAAATCTGAGGTTATGGTTATTTCCAGAAGCCCTGTTCAATGCACTCTACATGTTGGTGGAGTCCCATTGAAATAGGTGGAGAGGTTTAAGTATCTCGAGGTCTTCTTCACGAGTGATGGGAGGAATAATGCTGAGCTTTCCTGCTCAATGTTGGGAAGCTGATTCTTCGAACGGAAAGGGCTGTACTTCGATGGTTTGGTCACGTGGCACGAATGTCCCCATCACCACGACTTCCGAGGCGTGCCTTGAAAGCGATTCCATCAGGTAGGAGACCGCTTGGCAGACCCAGGACGAGATGGTTGGACCAGGTTCAAAAACTCACCTGGTTGCGCTTGGGCATAGCTCCTGATGAGTTAGAGTCGATGGCGGAGGATCGAGTGGCCTGGAGATCTCTCGTGCATACATGGCCCTCGCGACCCCTTTAGTGGAACATGCGAATCACTGAAAACGAGATGAGATGAGGCCTAGATGTCATTGCCCCTGCTTCCAAATTAAAAAAATGGGTCATTTGAGGGTGGCTCCAGTACAGGTGAAGTTGTCATTAATTTTGAAACATTTTTGCACACCATTGAGTTATATTTCAATCGACAAATCTTTTGAAATGGGGTACAGGTTTCCCTCAACAGTTTTTGATCCAAAGTATCGTTTGAAAAATACGGAGCTCCAAAGTTTTTTTTAATGCGTTCCCCCCTGTCATTTCTAAACCAAAGTGTTTAAAAATCAGAAAAAAATCACAAAAACTTGGCTTCATTGAGTACTTTCATTTAAAATATAAATAAAAATCAAGGGTTCTGGCTTTAATAGTTTTCGAGAATTTTGAAGATCAGAAAACACAGCTTTGACGACCTCGGCGTAAGCATTAAGAAATGATAAATTTCAAAATATCGATTGAGGTTGAAATTTTGAGTTATCTAAGATTTAAATGTTAACAATTTTCATTTTCACCCAATAATTTGATGCTGTGTTCGACCACTCTATGCGTTGATGAGTGTTATCTCTTAGATAGATCTCAACCCCTGCACAGCTGAAGTAGAAACCAAGCTCTGAACTGTACTTGTAAACTCAAAAATAATTCACTTGGTTTATCTTCAAGTTTCAATGAAAAACTATCTGAGAACCTCACCGCTCTCTCATTAATCTCAAAAGATAATCCACTATCACATAGAATTAAGAACGAAAATAGTTCAAGCAATAAATTCCAGAGTTTCAATACTCGTTCCCTGAGTAGTGGCAGAAGAACTTTCGGTAATGATCTTGTTATATCCCCATTTGATTTCAGAGATAATCTCTTGAATATGAGTTTTCTCTGGCAAAAAACTTCAAGTATCTCTATTCAGCTTCCTGTGGAACATCTTCTGACAAATTTCCATGCAGCATGCTGCTCTTCCTCCTTCGAAGTCTTGATTACGGAATACCTGTGTATCTATGGCAGGGTGTGTATATTTCCAACATCTGTCAGAAGGTAATTTGCATTCTTTTACAGCATGTGCACAGGTTCAAAGAATAAGCGAAAAGGAAAAGGGAAAAGCTCCCGCTTACTGGGAATTCATTTAACAGCAGAATCCTTTAATTTAATTTAGACACAGCACAGCGTTGTCGTTTATCTACGGGTTACAAGTTGGCTTCATTCGTTTCCTATGGCACAGACGAATCGTTCGCCTGGAGGCTACCAAATGTGTGTTTTTGAATCATGTGCATGTGTGTACGCGAATTCTAAACGAATTAAAGAGTAATTCCTCGTGGAAGCTTACATCCATACATGCGGGATTATATTCACGAGGTCGGATCTGAGAATTAAGGAAATGCCTTTAAAAGTTGAATTTTGATATACCTCCCTGATGACAGGATAGTCGGTTAGGAAAGCAAGTTATAACCTTGAAAATGTTGTTGCCACAATAGCCGTAAAAATATTATGAGGAAACAAGGTGGGGAATGAGAGTATTTCCAAATAAAAACCAAACCGAGCCCGACTTTCAGTTATATGGAAAAGAAGCGCTTATGATCTTCCATGAAATGTTCGTAGCAGATAGATACACTCGACCCCGCTTAACTGCGACAACAAAATTGCAGAAAATATGTTCCAGTTAAGCGGAGTTTGCAGGTAACCGAACTCGGATGAATGAAACTAAAGGGTTTTCCATTAAGCGCTTCCTATCTTCAAATTTAAATAAAACAAAGCGCATGTGAGATACCATCAACATTTTCTATACGTTTGAAAGGCCTATCGATGCCATTATGTATGGAATACAACTTCGTTCAAATTTCCGCCACCACCTCTCTAAGTGGCGCACATCCAAAATCTCAAATTTTCCATGACTCTGGCGCATAAATCAAAATGAATTTGACCGATGGCATGGGTTATGTTGACTGTGAGGGCCGCTGTGGTTTGCGGCTTATTCGCATAGACCTACGAGTTCAGAAAACCCCACATGAAAAAGTCTAACGGGGTCAAATCGCACGATCTCGGTGGCCAGGCCACATCATCTCCACGTGAGATGACCATTCCTTCAAATGGCTCGTGCAGGATTTCCAATGTGGCGTGAGCTGTGTGGCACATAGCGTCGCGCCGTCCTGTTGAGCCCACATGTCGTTGGTGTCCATAACTTCCAATTCAGGCCGAAAGAAGTAGGTAATCATTGACGTATAATGTTTGCCGTTGACGGTGATGGCCTTGCCAACGTCGTTCTTAAAGAAATATGGACTGATGACTCTGCGCCTCCAGCCAAAAATCCACACCAAACAGTGATTTTTTCGGGATGCAGTGGACGCTCTTGGATCTCATGTGGATTGGTATCATTCCAAATTCAACAATGTTGTTTGTAGACGTACAATTCCTCCAGAAATGGGCCTCATCGCTGAAGAAGATGATTTCGATGAAAATTAGGGTCAATTTTCAACTGCTCCAGAGCCAATTCAGCGACCACACAACCGACGTTGTCTATGGTCATATACCTTCAGCTCCTTGGTCGTTTGAATTTTGTACGGGTGCAGGTCCGATGTCGCGACTTAAAATTCACCAAGTTGTGGTCTGGGAAAGGCCGAGTTCTTGTGAGCGATTCGAAATCGACTGCCTCGGATTCTCCTGCACACTCTCACGGACAGCGGCGTTTTCGTTTTCGACAGATCTTGGGTTTCGTCGACGTACGGGTGTTGATTTATCGTTTACTGATTCAGTGGACTCAAATTCATCCACCACACTGCGAATAGTCATCTCGCTTGAACGATTATGGCAACCGTAAAATGGGCGAAGCTCGTGGAACATTGCCCGAACAGAACACCCATTCTGGTAAAACAATTTTGTCAGTTGCACGTGTTGTTGAACGCTATATCTGTCCATAGTGATTAGGCAAAACAGGCTGAATGAATGACAGCCAATTTGACAGATGTAGCTTCAACAATATGGCCGCTATCAAGTCTCAAAATTCGGAAGTCCCTATTGGAAGACCCTTTACAAGCAACAGTTTCTGATACACTACTGGATGGCGCAGTTGGTTAAGTGCCTGCCGCAAGTTCAAGGGGTCTCAGCTTCGAATCCCAGTGAAATCGAATCTGTTCCAGTTACCATTTGCCGTTGGGATCAAATTAACGGCACTGGAGTAGGTTGCTACCTGGCAGTACAATGGACCAGTTTTGAGACTGAGTGCTCCAGTAGTGATTCAAAAACCCTCCGAAAAAAAGCAAGACAATTGTTATGGGCTGAAGAGACAAGAAGAAGGGTTCGAATAGCGACAAATCAATTTTGGTTTTAAAAAAATCCTACAGTTTACCTCGAAAGAGGTGGAGCCGTGAACATTTTTTTTTCAAAATTGTTGCCTGTTCTGGGATTTGAGCCTAGAACCTTGAAAGTCTAGTGCATATGGTTCGACGCACACGACGCCACGACGCCCACCTAAATAGAACCCGACTGAAAATATCCTTTTAGTTTTATGGGTTACGCTGTGTACACAAACGTTACGACTGTTTTACTGCGTGTTCATTAATTTCTACTTCATTAGTGCAAAACCGAAGGAGTGCTCTCCCCCACACACAGTAGGAGCATTTTTACGATCAATACAACCATCTCTTGCTCCAAATAAGTGGTTCCAGTTTACCAAACTTCTAACTGCAAGCACTTAAGTTAAGTTACAAGAGCATTAACTTTATAATTTCAGTGAAATAAGTTTCAAAAGACTTGGGCTTAGCACCCTCCTCATTACTTCGAAATTTATTGTACATTGCTCTGTCGCACTTTGAGAAGTTTCTTCGCTCAACTTCTCCGAAATAGGTGTTTTTGAAAGTAGTTTTCAGCTCTAATGAGGTGAATTTTGTAGAAACAAATTTGAATCGCAGGTTAAAGCGTCTTTTGTCGAGTGGAGATTCCGTGTTTTAGGTTGAAAACGCTATATTTCGAATTATTTACTTGAAAAGTTATGTTTAAAGGTGGCGTGTGTGGGAAGGCGAAGGAGAATTAAAATAATTTGGTCCTTTGTTTTCAAGCACATGCACATGTTCAGACCATATCAGGAATCATTTTTCAACCGCATGTCCTAGTACTAAATCAAAGCGATAGAGTGCAGGAAACACTTGCACGAAAAACGCTCACAACTCACAATTTGCATTCATTTCTCAAAACACACTCAGTGACAGGCGAAATGAGACACATCCTTGATAAGAGACAGCAGTTCTCAGCCGCCCGCCTTCCGACAGTTTGTTTTCATTGATTCCCAGAGGAATGGCCGGGGCTGGAAAAAGGGATCACAAGCAACGAGAGTGCACATGGAAAATTTATTGCAGTATGCAAATCAATGACGCAGGACATTTGTTAAATTTTTGCTGCATGTTGCCAGTTGTTGGTGATGATCCTTCGGTTTTTGTCCCCACCAAGGTCGGGGGTATCAGTGAAAAATGAACGACTTCCCTTTTGTCGACTTCGTCGGCGGTGGTCGTACAGCAAAACATGGTTTTGTTCTACCCCGGCATCGATATGGGCGAAAAAAGTTTGTCAAATGTTTACTGCATCGCGGTGAAGTACCTTGTGTTCGGGGGCAGACCTTCACAGACCGGGCGGGAGTGAAGGTTGCCCTGTGTACGGTACACACGTAGATTGTCGGTTTTATGGGTCGAAACGACATAAAAGAGAAAAAGAGCAGGACATAAAATAAGGAAAGTGAAAACAATGTGTTGAGGTGGTCCTTGGATATCGTTGTTAATACATACACATGTCACTATCCTGGATACATTTCGAGGGAGACTTACTCATAGATTACGAAACTTATCGATTACTCCCACCGCCGGGAGGGTGAAACTGTAAAATTGAGGTTAGCTCCGAACCGGGACGAAAGAAAGATGGTTTTTCTCATTTTTCTTAGAATACTCTTCGTACTTCGTTTTTATTATCAATCCTCTGGCACTTCGGATGAATGGAATGTGAAATGTTGACGTTCGAAGGTACACACACACACACACATCCGAGAATATTTGTTTTCGTTTTGACTGAGAACCATAAAAGCCATAAGTAAGCCATGTGGCAGTGGGTTTCTGGCTCACATGTGCGTCACGCTGGACATGGTTTAGGCTTTTGATCTTTTATCTGAACAAAAAGTACACTAGTCGTAGTTCCACTCGTGTAAGGGATACACGCGGATGGCTGTAAAAATTATATTTACTCTGGAAACCATTTTATAGGTTTTATCGGGCCATAAAAATGTGGGACTCTTGGGTAAATAGTTATACTCCCTGATTGAACCCTAAAAGATCCATCAAAATGTGATGAAAAATTGACATCATCCGGTCTAGGGGAACCCATAAGCTCGGCATGTTGTTGAGCAATAAATTACACGCGTAGCTTTGAGGCTGAAGCCATTATCGGGAGATCATTCGAATGTGGCTGCACATTAAATTGTAAAAGTCAAATAATATCGTGAGTAGAGTTTGTTGGGGCCCAGGTCCAGGCGCCCAGGACTGTAGCGCCATCAGAAGAAGAAGGGTCTTTGAATGTCAAAAAGCTAGCCTTCCTTCTCTTGAGAGACAGTTGGGTTTTATTTTGATGATCCAGCCCAAAAATTGACAATGTGTCATGTTTTGTTTCTTGTTATCCGACAAAACTACACAAATCCCATGTCGTAAACTTGTGAAGGATTTTCCTTGAATGACTAATTAGCCTCAGCAATTAAACAGGGAAAACTTATGTCATGTAGGCATAGACCACTGACCTAGCACCGCCTTCTCCGGCAGATGGCAACCCCTTGCCTGTTTCATTTCGTGAGATGATAGAAACGTTGTGTTAACAGCAGCGTGAACTGCTGTCTGTCTCCCAAATAAAGGTCACGTACATTAGGACATAAAAGAAAATGAGGAAGAAAATCGATGCTCAAGGCTTTCTGCCTTTCTGCCGAGTTAGGCACATCGCTTCTCAATGGGGTCGTCAATATTGCAACCAATTGACTGCCACGTCTCCCTAGTAGTATGGTGAGTTTTATTGGGCTTAATATTGTTTTATCGTGCAGCTCTTCGTTTGAGATTCTTGTCCGACGTGGTGTAGTGAGAAAGTCCTTTGACCGTTTACGCGAAAGGTCCGGGCTTCGATCAGGGGTACAACAATTTTTATTTCTACTTCTCTCGAGTCACTATCTGTCAAGAAAACCCTCTCAATTTACACCTACGCTAAAGTTCCAGGGTTCGATCCCCGGTACAAACCCCGGTATAACTGTCAACAAAAACCCATTCATTCGATTCCTACACTAAAGTTCCAGGGTTTGATACCCTGTATAACAATTTTTTATTTTCACGGTCCCACCTCTCTCTAGTCACTCTCTGTGATCTAAATACAAAATTGTCAAGAAAACCTTCTCAAAACTCGCCGATAAGGACAGACATGCTTGGTCTCCTCTACTCATGAGAGAACAAACGCAAGCACAACACGAGTGGTTTCTAAGGAAGCTAGGCCTAGGTCCACTTCGAGCGTTGGTAAATTGTCACAGTTGTTTGTGGAGAAAACCTCGGTGGCCTAGCACGATTGGATGGCGCAGTTGGTTGGTGGCCTGCCTCAAGTTCGAGGGGTCCCAGGTTCGAATCCGAGTGAAATATAATCTGGTCCACCATCACCATTTGTCGTTGGGGTCAAATTAACGGCACCTGGCAGAACAATGGGACCAGTTTTGAGTCTGAGTGTTCCAGTAGTGTTTCAAAAATCCTCCGAAAAAAAAGCCTCGGTGGGATTATGTGGAAGAACATGTTGATATACGTACAAGGGTGTTGGTGGTTGGTTAGTCTTTGTTGTTCCATGGTTTCCATTGACTAGTAGCTTGTGATGACGTATACCAGTCTGGCAACGTTGATGTTGGGAAGGTTCATACCTACCACAGGATGACTAGACAAGAATTATAGGGAAGGAAATTGAAATATAACAGCAACGGTGTGAGATATAAAATTGATTCTGGCTTCATTTTGAAGACACATTCATGCCATTATGTACGAAATGGCACAATAAATGACTTGACTTCGATTTACTGCCAGTGATTCAAGCAGTCGGTCCAATTGTTGATGACTCGGTCCAATATGTGCGGTTCTATTCCGGCAATAGCGCCTCGAGTGTTGACATCGAGCTCTTCTAAAGTGGTTAACTTGTGAGCGTAGACTAAGGATTTGACGTAACACGACTGAATGACGCAGTTGGTTAAGTGCCTGCACCAAGTTCGAGGGGTCTCAGGCTCGAATCCCAGTGAAATCGAATCTGGTCCAGTTACCATTTGCCGTTGGGATCAAATTTACGGCACTGGAGTAGGTTGCTACCTGGCAGTACAATCGACCAGTTTTGAGTCTGATTGCTCGAGAAGTGTTTCAAAAATCCTTCGCAAAAAAAAGGATTTGACGTAGCTCTAGAAATAGAGAAATTAATCGAGTGGTGTCAAGTCACATGATCCCACCGGCCAAATGATGAACGATCGCCAAGAGATCGCTTTGACCCAGTCGACAAATTTCTCCTTCACATCATCGAACGTTTACGCCGCGCCATCTTGTTGGAACTACAGCTGCGATATATCGATGTTGTTGAGCTCTTGCCACAGGAAGTCGGTTAACAACACCATTGACGTTAACGGTGTCTCCTTCCTCATTTCGAAAGAAATAAGGTCCGATGATACTGCCTTGCCACGTACAAGGTGGTGCACACAAGTCGAGGGTTCCTCGGCCAGCTTGGTGTGTGAAAATAGGGACAGCTGGCGAAAGATCGTGCTGGCTGGAGAGGCATGTTGAGTGACGCCCAGGTCCACCTCGGACTGTAGTCACCTTGCAATAAACCGAATGGACAATTTTTGTCAATACATTAATGCATGTTGAACACTTGTAAACTCTGTTCGCTCCAATAACAGAAATTTTCCTTGTCTGCATTACCGCTGAAGGTAGCCCTAAACGACGAACATGCTCGCCGAACTTGCTCGCCACATTTTCGTTATGTACGGGCTGGTTCGCGAGCCGCTCGCTGTTGGTGAAAAATTTCGATTTTGTCGTGTTCGTTGGCTTTGATGTTCGCGGCGTAGGGCCATGTTCTCGAACAAACCTCATTTTTGCTGTGAACGTCGCCGAGTGCATATTGCGGGTTAAGCACAATGACAACAGTCAGCAACGATTTTATCGAGGAATTCACCACTTGCGCTTCCCTATCACATATGTTGACGGTTTGTAGGAACAATACGAAATGAATGTTCGGCAATTGTGATGTGTTCGCCGTGCAGGAGATAACGCAAACAAGCAAGTTTGGCGAGCATATTCGTCGTTTAGGGCTGGCTTGAGCCAATAATGGGCCTCGTCCGAGAAGATGATTTTATTGTCAAAAACTGGATCTTCGGATCACAGCGTTGTCTATGATCGTGCAAGTTAAATACTTATGTTCTGGGGCAGGCACTTAACCAACTGCGCCATCCAGTCGTCTAATTCCAATTCTTACGCTAGCACAATCTTATACAAATTTCGCCAGTTCCCGGTTGCTCCCGTAGAATATAGAGCAGGGCAGGGGTCAGTTTGGCCTCCACCTTCCTCTACTTCGAGATCCATTTTGTCTACAATTTCGACAAGGGAATGGTTTCTGAGGACTTCGCCTGTCCAACCCGACCTGACCCTTGCTATTTTTGGATCTCTTAGTAGCCGGAGCATTAGCCGGTTGCCCTTTAAGCGACTGAGCCCGCTTTGATGCCTTCGGTGCAGGACCTTTGTCGCAGGAGATGACCTTGTTTGCCCACTCGAAGGATTCCTTCTGTTCCAGTCTATCCAAAATATGGTTTGATACGCGTCTCTCTGTATAAGTTCTGGACTGATTTTGCGTAAAGAACAGAGGGTTATGATTTCCCTGCTCTCTGTGGTCTCTAGCAAAACCTGATTCGTTTGTCAGATCGCTAGTTTTAGCCCCCCAGAGCCTTCCGACCTAGGTTCGTTGAGGACCCAGTCGGCAGCACACTTCGTGAGTGTTTGCTCGGTCCAGTTTTTGTCCTGTGCCTAAGCCACCGACGTTGTTTTGGTTGGCTGTTAGTGAGTATGGGACGTGTGGGTGGAAGCTTTACACTCCGATCTAGAAGACGAACAAGGATATGGAGTTACGAGGCATGTTTGCTGACCTGTGCCTTAGCCACCGACGTGTTTTTAGTTAGCTGACGGAGTTTATTGAGGTCTAAATTGAGACGTATGGGTGGAAATTTACTCTCCGATCAAGGAGACCATCTAGGGTTCTGTAGGGACGAGGCAGGATTGCTGACTTGGTCTCGTACTGGTTCGCAGGTCGAATTGGCTTCCTTTTTTGGTGTGTTTGTTGGTTTCTTCGTCGAATTTTCGGTCCCGTATGCAAGGAGGGCGAATGGAGGAGAATATACAACCGCGAACTCTACGACCTGTACAAAGATCTGGATGTAGTCCAAAAAGAAAAAAAAATAAACTGGGCAAGTGCGAGTTGTACTCGCACGGGTAAGGTTCCGTCGCATAATATTGATGGATGATTTCTGAATATCAAACGACGTTTCAAAACTATTTCAGTTGAATTTTCTTCTAACTTCAACCTAAATCAACTATTCATTCATACATTTATACATCCGAAAAAAACAAACGTTCATCCCTACATATACCTATATCTCTATCCAAGTTTATCCAACACAGAAAATCCCTTCCATCATACACATACCCAACACTGCTCATGCCTGCGGTGTGTGTGTTCATTTCTGTTGTGCATTTAGGGGTGAGATCGAAAAGATAACACTCATCAACGAATAGAGTGGTCGAACACAGCATGAAATTTATGTGTAAAAATGAAAATAGTTATCATTTTAAATCTTAGATATCTCAAAATTTCAACATAAATCGATATTTTGAAATTTATCATTTTTTAATGCTTACATTGATGTCTTCAAAACTGCGTTTTCAGATCTTCAAAATTCGCATGTCGATGATTGACCGTTTTTGGCCAATATCTCCAAAACCATTAGGGCCAGAATGCTCGTAATGGTTTTAAATGAAAGTACTCAATGAAGCCAAGTTTTTGTGATTTTTTCAGATTTTTAAACACTTTGGTTTAGAAATGGCAGGGGGGGACGCATTTAAAACTTTGGAGCTCCATATTTTCCAAACGGTATTTTTGATAAAAAAGTGTTGAAAGAAACCTCCACCTCATTTCGAAAGATCTGTCGATTGATATATATTTCGATGGGGTGCGACAATTTTTCAAAATTAATGTCAACTTCACCTGTACTGGAGCCACCCCCAAATGGCCCCACTTTTTAAAATCGCTGCATAGGCAATGACATCTAGGTCTGAAGTACCTAATTCCAAAATTTCATGCCGATATCTTTATAAACTTCGGAGATAAAAAAGTGTGACAGACACGACGGACGGACGGACGGACGGATGGACGGACGGACGGACTCACCGAAATTATAAAGGTTCCGTTTTTGTAGACGGAACCTTAAAAACGATGACTACACTGGCTCGGCCACATCGAGCGAATGGACAACAACGCTCCAGCAAAGAGGATCTTCGAATCACAGCCCAAAGGTTCGAGCAGAAAAGAAAGACCGAACCTCCGTTTCAAGGACCAAGCTATCGCGGATGCCAGAGCGCTTGGTCTGGATAACTGGAAGCAGCGTGCCCGGGACCGCAGGGCATGAAAGGCTGCCGTGTCTTAGACAGAGACCCTTTACGGGTCCGGAGCCCTCTAAGTAAGTAAGTTGCTGGTTTCATGTTTTTTGCTGTTTTATTGAATGGTTTGCTGAATTATTTGAATGGTACATTTCGTACGAGTATCCGAGAAGGGGTGGTCTGCATACGTAGAGCTCCGTGAGCGGTGCCGTGAAATAACGCCGAAAAAAAATTCGGCGTTATTTCACGGCACCTCTGTGTGCGTAGGTGAGGCTATCTAATCCAGAGGTCGCCAGGTATCTGAATGTTCCTTTTGCGGCTGAGCTATTTGACTGGTTCATCAGCCTGGTTGATCCTCGGCACGGGTCACATTACATCCAGCTCAGGGGATTGTGAAAGGTGAAGACGTTGATCATTGCTTAGTTTTCAGACTTGAGCCAGGACCTGTATGGCATGTGTGAACCTAATGAATATTCTTTACCGTTTAAGCCCCAGAACCGTAAAGGTGTATTATCATTCCGGGAACCCCTCACTTAATCACGCTTTATTGTCTTAAAAACCACGTGCATTTCATTCTTTAAAAATAAAGTCCGTTTTATTCTCGGAGCACGGGTAATTAAAATCACCTCCTGCCGGATAGAGTGGATTCATATTTCACGCGGTTTCACGCAGAATGGGACTATCAGTAATTTCGTTTATTTTCATTTTTCGTCCGTTTGTTGAAACTCACCGCGGTCCTCGGAGAACAACACGTCTGAGGCACCGGAGGCCCTGATCCCCACAAAAAGACTCCGCACAGTGGAGCAAAAAGTACTCATGACACACTCTCTCCACTCCACAATAATCCGCATCGATTATATCCCACACGAGACAATCTACAAAAAAGATAAAATATAAAAAGAAACAATAAATATTATAAATTATTAACCAAGCATGCGGTGAGCTCGTGGAGAACGAGGTACAAGGGCCGCAATCCTCTCATCAATCCTTCCATTGTCATCGATTGGCCAAGAATCACCACATAAACCACCGGCACACAGAGAGGCTTCCTTCCACTACAACCGCAGGAGCAGAGAATTATAAATCACCTGCTTGCTGCCGGTTGTAAATTGAAATTTAAACGCAGCATGTCCTGCGGCGGGTGGTGTTGTACCGGGGGCTAGTTGGCCTGACATCGGATATGAAATTTTAATGATTCCCTTCGCAAAAGTAATGCACGTGGAGGCAGGCAAATGCAGTCCACCTCATTTGGAGTCGCCTGATGGAACTGGTTCAGTCTACATGTGGAGCTTTGAAAAATTAATTGGCCTGACGTGCCTTCCCTGACTGAACCGGTGTTTGAAAAACGTGAAAAAAGGCTTTCTCTTCCACGTGCACACAATATCCGATGCGTTGTGGCTGTGTTGGTGATGCTAGTCGGTGCAGGGTATCCGCCTGGAAAGTACATAGTTCAGGCAGTCGATGCGATCGGGCTTCTGGTGGCTTGTTATATTTCGAGAACGCGTTCTATGATGTGTTCATTAATACAAGAGTCCTGCGGAATTGCTCTGTGAGGTGGCAAAGGAGAGGTTGCAACTAATGTACTTCGAACGAAAAGATCTGTTGCTGCAGGAGGCGAGACTTGAAGTTGATTAAGTGATTATTGAGCGAACCGTGCTAGTGGCTGTGCCAAGTTATGGTCGTCTCCGCGGTGAAGTGAAGTGAGAAATGTGGATACATTCAGATTACAGGTATGATTTGCTGTTCAGTCTTTTTCATTCCATGTTGAAAACCTGTTTAAGGCGTCGTTATTGATTTTACGACGATTCCTCACTCGCCTTCCTGTGTGAGTGCACATTCTCTCCTGCATGCGAGGGCGTCTTTCAAAGTCGAGATTGCTGTTGTGTCTGTGTACCGTGGAATGTTCGATAGTTTTCGCCTGAAAGGTTGGCGACAATAAACTAAGCAGATGAATGGAAGTGTATCAAACAATGCCATGGTCTTTGTGTATTGGAATTCAGTTTGGTTGGTCGGAACCGAGGCAATGAATCGAACAAGAGTGAATAATAGATGCGAATTTAAGGGAGAAGGAACACTCCTACTCTATCACGCTTCTTCTGCTGGGCGACTCTGTAGTCTGAGCGGTTTTATTTGTGTTTGCAAATTGGTTTCGTATTGATCGTTGTCATTGTTGTTCGCGAGAATGTGCAAAGGACTGCATACGTATGCGCTTTTTAAAGTTTTCAACTTTTTTTGTAAGTATTTCTAAACTTGCTTTAAGTGCTCTATACTCAGACAGGAAACAATTAAATTGTGCTATGTGATTGTTGTGGGAAAACGTCGCTGAGCCAAATCGGTAAGGAATTTTGTGAAGGGATTTCGAAATACCATTTTCGAAAAACTTTCACAAAATTCCTTCAAAAAATCTGTAAGAAAGGTATTTCGAAAATGGTATTTTGAAAAACCTTAACAAAATTCCTTACTGATTTGGTTCAGCGGCGTTTTCTCACAACAACATTTTGAAAATATGTACTACGTCATCAACTCCATTCGTTTGGGTAAAAGTGCTAACTTCCTTCGTCAACATTCAACCGGCTATTACTGGAAGTTGTGATGCAGTCGAGCTAGATCTGAAAATATTAGAAAAATTAGTGATCGACTCGTGATGACACAATGTCAATTTTATGAGCAACCACTTCGTTGTGAATGGTATTGCCCTCCTGCGAGTGAACGGACCTATAATTTTGGGGAAGTTAACGTGACTGATTTACTTTTGATGGCAGCAACCAGTGGAGTGTCTGAGCTAATGTTTCCTCCTACTCATGGCGGTCTCGGACACGTTGATTCCAAGTAATTTTGAATCAGTTATAAATTTATATTTATAGCGAAGGTTTAGTCTTCGTCTCGCGAGGAAGACTACGGGGGAATTTAAAGTTTTGATTCGATCCACAGACCTGATGCGAATGTTTTCTTCCTGTATAAACATTTCCAGCGTCACTACAAGACGCTGATAAATGGGAACAATGTGCCTGTTGTTTGGCAGGAAAATATTTTTTCAAAAAAAATCTGAATTTATACAGTTTTTCCACTCATTCGATGAACTCGAATAGAATATGTTTCCACATGACATTTATGAGTCAGTTCAAGTCAGAAATTAATCCATTTAAGAGCACAGTTTAACCACCTAAGTCGGTTTTTATACTTTTTCAGCAGAGCCGGTCAAAGTTCCAAATCACCACTACTAGCACTTAGGCTACTAGGTTTTTTTGGAATAACTTCTGTTTAAAAAAAGATACAGACATAAACAATTTAGTGAAAGTAGATTTAAACATGCTGAACATAATGGGACTTTTAACTGATTTTTGTCCTAACTTGAGTTCAGCCGTTATGCTTTGTGGCCACAGATATATTTGTTAAGTTCTATCATTACGTGGTAAGTAAATTGGAGCACTCAGACTTAAAACTGGTCTATTGTACTGCCAGGTAGCAACCTACTCCAGTGCCGTTAATTTGATCCCAACCGCAAATGGTGACTGGACCCGATTCAATTTCACTGGGACTCGAACCTTGGACCCCCCTAACTTGGGGCAGGCACTTAAAGGTAGCTCTAAACGACGAACATGCTCGCCGAACTGGCTCATGCTAGCCGCATTTTCGTCGTGTATGTGCTGGTTCGCGAGCCGCTTGCTGTTGGCGAAAAATTTCGATTTTGTCGTGTTCGTTGGCTTTGATGTTCGCCGTGTAGGGCCATATTCGCGAGCAAACAAAAAATGTTCGTCGTTTAGGGCTACCTTAAACAACTGCGCCATCCAGTCGCTACGTGGTAAATAAGTTAAATCATACATATTTTTTAAGCTTAAGTAAACTTTTGGAGCTGTACCCAAACAGGTTAAGTGTCAAGGTCCTTGGAATTTTTTTGAAACATTTTTTTCCGTACTCTAGCAATAGCACGAAGTTCAACTCTTTTGGGAAAATTGGGTCTCTTGCCGAATGTGACTCTTGCTGCAGTATATCCTTTGGATGTGGGATTTTGTTTTGTGGGCGCCATGGCGTACTTGGTAAGTGCGTCGACTTCTACGCTTGAAGTTTAAGTTCGATTCCCGAAAAAACACCTAAACATTTTTTTAGTACTAAAACAGTACTAATTTTTCAAAATGTTTCTATGATACTTACACCGTTTTTAGAGAAGTTTCACTACTTGAACCTAGTTTTTACTTATCCATAGTCATCACAATAATTGTTGAATGTTAATTTGTCAATATAGACACGGCGTGGTGGACGTGTGGGTTCGTCTAGGTTCGAATCCAAGATCAGACAAACAATTTTTCAAAAAAGAAAAATTGTTCGGGGCTCGAGTCACTGACAATTCTCAAAGAGTCTAGAAAAAGCTTCTCAATTTCGCCGTTAGGAGTCAGCATTAAACTGTAGGTCCCCTCCGCTCGTGACAGAACAATAGCACGCACAACACGAGGCGTTACTGAGAAGCTAGGCCCAGGTCCACCTATAAGGGTGCCTCATATATTTGGCCAAGGCTTTCAAATCCAGAGATCTAACCATAACCTCAAAGTTGCTGCTGTTCAGGACGATGGTACTATCAGTACTTACTCACATATGGATCCAATGCGTGGGTGCTTAGTAAAAGGCACACCGATCTCTTATCCGTGTTCGAGAGAAAAGTTTTACGGAGAATTGTTGGCCGCGAATGTGAGGAAGGAAGATTCCGGACACGCTACTCACGAACTGCATGCGATCTACCTCGAAATTGATAGAGTGACAAAAATTAGGCTCATTAGACTCCGGTGAGCAGGTCACTACCACCACCTAAAGTCCTTTGTAGTTCATTTCATGGTAGACGACAGCGTGGTAGTCCATGCTTACACTGGAGAGCTGGCTTAGACCAGAACGCCCGAAGCATTTGCGTGCGCTGCCAGATGGCTTCGGCGTGCTTTCGGGATGGTTGCAGGAAATTGTTTATGAAGGTTGTCGCGCCAATGATGATGATGATACATACAACCCAGGTTCATCTAATATTAATTGGACGACATCATCATCAAAAAGTGTTTCGAAGATTTCAACTAGGAATTTATTTCCTAAGCTCACTTGTATATCCAAAAGGCGATTTTCAAAACTATTGGTAGAGCTCAGAGTCAACTCAAAGTTCTTACACCATCGTGGACAGTACGGCGTTCACATAGTCAAGCTCGCAGCACTGATAATGGAACTGCATTCTCACTATCATCGTCTCCATCCCGGACAAAAATTTCTGTATTACCTGAAGCATCATTTGGAATATCCAGATTTTTCAAGTTATCGACATGAATCTCGTCCTCGTCTGTGATGTAGTTAGCGTCGGGGCTGCCGTGAAATAACGCAGAATTTTGGAAATAACGCCAAATTCGGAACCGCGTCAGGCGGTAGAATGGTTATATCATAGTTAGCAGTTTTCTCATCTTTTTCATCTGTGTCAAATGAATTTCGAAGATTATTAAATTTCCTTCCACGAAAACAGAAACGGTCTAAAGTCCATTCCAAAAATAACGAAAAAATTACTTCACGTCTTCCCACTGTACCCAGACACGTTTGACTTTCAAACTACTTACCGTACGTTGTCACAATTTTTGAAGCATTTTCTTAAACTATATTTTTTGTATTTTTTTTAAGGTTCCGTCTACAAAAACGGAACCTTTATAATTTCGGTGTGTCCGTCCGTCCGTCCGTCCGTCGTGTCTGTCACACTTTTTTATCTCCGAAGTTTATAAAGATATCGGCATGAAATTTTGGAATTAGGTACTTCAGACCTAGATGTCAATTCCTATGCAGCGATTTTAAAAAGTGGGGCCATTTGGGGGTGGCTCCAGTACAGGTGAAGTTGACACTAATTTTGAAAAATTGTCGCACCCCATCGATATATATATCAATCGACAGATCTTTCGAAATGAGGTGGAGGTTTCTTTTAACACTTTTTTATCAAAAGTACCGTTTGGAAAATATGGAGCTCCAAAGATTCCCCCCCCCCCTGCCATTTCTAAACCAAAGCGTTTAAAAATCTAAAAAAAAATCACAAAAACTTGGCTTCATTGCGTACTTTCATTTAAAACTACTGCGAGCATTCTGGCCTTAATGGTTTTGGAGATATTGGCCAAAAACGGTCAATCATCGACATGCGAATTTTGAAGATCTGAAAACGCAGTTTTGAAGACATCAATGTAAGCATTAAAAAATGATAAATTTCAAAATATCGATTTATGTTGAAATTTTGAAATATCTAAGATTTAAAACAAGAAAAAATTTTCATTTTCACACATAATTTCATGCTGTGTTCGGCCACTCTATTCGTTGATGAGCGTTATCTTTTCGATCTCACCCCTAAATGCCCAACAGAAATGAACACACACACACCGCAGGCATGAGCAGTGATTGGGTATGTGTATGATGGAAGGGATTTTCTGTGTTGGATAAACTTCGATAGAGGTATAGGTATATGTATGGATAAATATTTGTTCGGATGTATAAATATGTATGAATGAATAGTTGATTTATGTTGAAGTTAGAAGAAAATTCAACTGAAATAGTTTTGAAACGTCGTTTGATATTCAGAAATCATCCCGTGCGAATACAACTCGCACTTGCCCAGTTTATTTACTATTTGACAAAAAACTACAAGCAAATATACAAAATAAAAAAAATTTCATGAAAACAGTAAATTTATCTCGAAAAATAGGAAAAATGGAAAACATAAATTCAGCTTTCTTAAAAAAGTGCATTTCTTCTCGAATAAATATTTGATTTTACATGCTGGGGGATGTTAAAGGGAAAAACTTAATTCAAATTTCATTTAAAATTTAGCAGACGGGTCAAAGATGAAGTGACAAAATATTTGAATAAGTTGTATCCCAACGGATACAGTGGTAGTAGATAGGATAATAAGCAAGACGGGGGTTTTGACATTTCGTCTCGATTTGAAATCCATCATTCAAGTCCTTCAAAGACTTCTAATCCATGTTCCCTCGTCCTGTGCAAGATGCAAGATGTTCGACGAGCACATGCGATACATGTAAGCATTTTAAGTCGATAGGTACAATATTCCTCTTTAGAGGGTTTCGCAAGTCGGAAAATCTAAATCTAATCCAGTTACCACTCAAGAACACCAATCAAATGAAATTTGATTACCTTCAATTAAATCCCACTGCAGCTATACATCCTTCTGAAATTTAGCCCAATTATCCCACGGTGATGAGGTCTCAGCTTACCCACCACACATTCCCGGCAGCGGAACTCCTTTGAGAAAATCTTTGCAATTGCACCCAACCGCAACAACTTCAAAAGAAGCATGCGGACATAAGACTTCTTGTCGAAATTCTTAAGTGCTCTTATTATTAAAGGCACTCGGCGCTTTGTTAGGTTCCCACTCTGGCATGTACCCTCAGTCTTCCTATGGTTACCTGAGTGGGTTCTTTAAGAGGACTGCAGTCATAAAGTGGAATGAATAGAAGCGCCTGCAGATGGGATGGCTTCCCTCCTTGCAAGAAATCATCTCTGCAATGGGTAAGATGATTGCCCATAAACACTTTATCCCCGATAGTGGTAGTTAAAGGATATCGCCCATAAAACTGTTTTAAGAGCATCATTTCACTATTCCCTAAAAAAAGAGCATAAATTTTAGTTCGTCTGTCTGGAGGATAGGGGTTAAAGAAACTGTTCGTCAGCATCAGGGGCGACATTAAAATTCAAATGGCAACTGATTCGATTACACTCCACGTCGTTAATTGATTTTTAATTCATTTCACTGCGCTTTCATTTGTCGCCGAGTTAAGCAAACACCCACTCGGTGTCCACGCCCCATCGTCACCC
The DNA here is from genome assembly GCA_930367185.1 of Myathropa florea. Lineage (NCBI taxonomy): Eukaryota > Metazoa > Arthropoda > Insecta > Diptera > Syrphidae > Myathropa > Myathropa florea. Next base: position 21,278,786 of record OV884003.1, read on the forward strand.
GATGTCCATTTCGCAGTGTTTGCGGTGCGGGGTTTGGTTAATTGAAAAGAATTACCTTTCAGCGCGGTTCGATTGGCTCGGTCGCCTTTTCTCCTTGGGTTTCCCTTTTCTGAGGCGAAAGGATAATTAAAATGTTTCCTAAATGGCGAGCGAATGTTGACATTTCTTTACCTGGGAGACCGCAAGCCCTTTGCATAAATTTCCATAAGTTACGCCCGAGTAAAGAAAAATGTTCTCAAGAGACCCACTTTTTCCTTCGCTGTGTTTTCTTAAAGCGCAACCTTGGTGGTGGTTCAATTGCTTGTAGTCCAAACAACCCCCAACCACCAAACTTTGGTTCGTGTTTTTTTTATTAGCCACTGTCTGTTCGCCACTTGCGGTCGGTGCTGGGAGTTTAATTCCACAAATGCTGACCATACTCTTGGTGTGACTGGACACTGGAGTGTGGTCCTTAGGTGGAACACGTGACAGGAATATCAATGAAATTGCTGATTGCATTGTGACCCGAAACTTAATTATGAACGGTTGACATTTATTTGAGATACTTTGGTCGTAAGTCGATTATGGTCACTTGGGGAGTTTGATTAAAACGATAATTGCCGGTCAATTGGGAATTGATACTCCCCAAAGTGGCGCACAAGACAAGACACGGAGACGTGGAGTTAACCACTTTGAGGAGTAGAGCTATGAAATGACCAACTTTCCGAACTGAAGGGTATTCACTGAGTGTGGAGATCTGTGATAATGTGGACGCAAGGCCTCATAACTTTGCCTCGGCATACGGGTGACATAATCCGTAGGATTTGAGGTTTCCCGTGAGTTGATTGGGGTGAGTTTGAAAACAGTGAACATGACAATGATTTGGGTTTCCCGAAACGAGAAGGGTCTTTCTATTCTGAAATTGTTGGGTTACACACATGTGTGGATACGGAATGTGCGAGCATTTTCGAAGGGACTGTGGGGAAAGGGTGAGCTGGGAAATTTGAGTGACAAATAATCCCACTTCAGATACTTAAGAGATTAGGAGTTTGAATTATTTACAATCGAATTTTAAAGTAAGAGCTCCTGAGGAACAATTAATCAACGAAAACCTTTAAATATCTTTGGCGTTTAAGACCAAATCTGTAGCAAAAATCAGTTTGCTCATCAATTTAAAGTCACGTTTGGGCAAGCGGACTGAGGCACTAGTTTATTAGATTGAAGTCTTATGGAAAGATTAGGTTAGGTTGGTAAGTATGCGAGCGAAAAGGCCAAGACTCCTTTAGGTCCTAGTGGACCCATTGCGAAGACCGAGGGAAAATGAAAAATATTGCTTTTATTGGGAATGGAAGGTTTGATTAGAATATGACTTAAAAACGCACGTTTTGCGCCAAAGTACCGACGCGAGTATCGTGTTTTTATAAGTATTTCGAATGTTAAGTACAGGGTGGGCCAAATACAAGTTTCTTTTTAAAAATGCAATAAAATAAACAAAATTAAACGTTTTCCATATATTATGGCTTGAGTAGGAAGAACAAACATCATTCAAGTGGCTGCCTCGGCTTGCTTCGCAGTACCGCATTCTGTCACCCCAATTTTCCAATACCTCCTTGATGGTTTCGGGCTGTAGCTCACGGATTGCTTGGATGATATTGGCCTTAAGTGCTTGAAACGTTTCAGGATTGTTGCCATAACATCGCCCCTTCACGGTTCGCCGCGAAAAAAAAATCCAAAGGGGTCAAATCGCAGCTCCGAGGCGGTCAACTGACATCATCAAGACGGCTGACAACACGGTTTGGGAATTTGGTACGCAAAAGATCGATTGTGGCATGGGCTGTGTGGCATGGCGCGCCATCCTGCATAAGCCAAAGGTCGTCCAAATCCATGTCTTCAATTTCTTTAAAAAAAAAAGTCGGTTAACATGGCTTTGTAAGGCCCACTGCTGACCGAAACGTTGTTCCTAGCCTCATTTTCGAAGAAAGATGGTCCAATGATGCCACCACTCCACAACCCGCACCAAACTGTCACTCTCTGTGGATGCATTGGCTTCTCGAAAAAAAAGGTGCGGGTTTTCCGAGACCCAATTCCCATCGGCACTTTGGTTTGTTAACAGCCGATAAAAATGCGCCTCGCCTCGTCAGAAAAGATGATTTTACGTCCAAAATCGTTGTCCAATTTAAGCTGCTCTAAGGCCGGCCCCAACTGCTAAGCGATAACGAAGAAGATGGTCGCTTGCTTTCACTTGCTGAGTCAATTGGACCTTGTAAGCGAATAATCCGACATTTTTGTGCAGAATTCTCCTCAGACTAGTGCGTAAAATATTGAGCTGTTGAGATCGATGGCGACTGGATGTTCGTGAATTGAGTCTCACACTCTCGGCCACAGCAGCTACATTCTTGTCTGTGCGCACCGTAGGACGACGGGGACCATGAATGTTGTCCACTCGCATACCAGTCTTACGAAATTTTTGCACAAACCTGCGAACAGCAATCGCGGTGGGTGCTTCATTTCGGCCAAAACTTCTTTTTAAAAAACGGACTGTTTGGGCTACACAGCACTCACTTTGGAAATAAATTTTCAATATTTCCCAACGTTGTTCAAGCATAAATCGACTCAATTCGTTCCGCAGAGATGATACTGACTTTCTGTCAAGATTTCGAGCGGGAAACAGCTGTCAGTGTCAAAATAACCTTTGAATAAAAAAAAAACACTAGATGGCCCGCCCTGTATTGTTCCCGTCCTAACTATCACGTCCGCTTCACAGTTTCCTGGAATATATCTGTGTTCAGGAACGTAAAATACCGGAAAACGCTTTAATGATTCACTGATTTTGAAAAACGACTGAATGGCGCTGTTGTTTATGTGACTGCCTGAAGTTCGAGGGTTCCCTGGTTCGAATCCCAGTGAAATCGAATCTGGTCCAGTCACCATTTGCCGTTGGGATCAGATTAACGGCACGGGAGTACGTTCCTACCTGGCAGTACAATTGACCAGGTTTGAGTCTGAGTACTCCAGTGTAGAGTTTCAAAAATCTCCGAAAAAAAAAAATCCTTCCAAGATGCAGATAGGGACGGGAGTCGTACCTAAAGCGGATGGTCTCAACCGAAGTTTCGTCTAGACCCAGAATGAGACTCCTTATTTTCCCGGTTCTTACTCTCCTTGTGAGAGTAGATTTTCCACTTCTTGATTTCGAGGCCTCAAGGCAAGAGAGGACGTCCACGTACAAGGTGGCGCACACAAGTCGAGGGGGACCTCGGCCGGCTTGGTGTGCGAAACTGGAGACAGCTGGCGAAAGATCGTGCTGGCTGGAGAGGCATGTTGACTGAGGCCCAGGTCCACCACGGACTGTAGCGCCCTAAGAAGAAGAATAAAAAGAAGAAGAATGAACGTGGCCTGTTTTATGCCTGTCATCATCTTTTCGAGACTCTCCTGCAGATTCAAAGTTCACTGGGGAAAACGTTTTCTTCCGGCATTTACACCCTGTAGCAATCAAATGCAAATTCCCTCCACTGGAAATAAAGTGCTTCGTCAAACTTCGCTCTCTCTGCGGCACGCTCAATTTTCAATTCATTGTCTTTCGCAATTCCGCCTCTTTTTACAACTTTAATTCCATGTGTCTGTGAATTTCAAAAAAAAAGTCCCCAACAATTTCCCTGCACTTGAAGACATGTCAGGTGTGATATCGGTGCAGCGCTACGTGGCATTGATTCGTTTACAGATAAAATTTCAACTTCTTCTCAGGAGAGGGACAAAATGTGAAAGACGGTTACCCTAATTCGAGCAAGTGCATCACGTCGTCCCAACTGCAACCCCGCAGCTGACTGTCATATTTGTTGTGACTGTAGTCGTACTTCATGGAGAACCATGAATACGAAACTAAGGCAAGTACGTGCAGAAATTCACTTGGCAAACAGAATTTCTCAAAAACTATTTATCTTTGGTGTGCAGTAGGAAAACGGCAAAATTATGTCTGAATATTTCTTGGCAGGCTTACACGCACCCCCAGCCACTGTAGTATCTGCATTTGTTCCGGAAATCCCCAAAGGATTTCTGAACAGGAAATTAAATTATGAAACAAAGCATAACCGGGCCCCGTTATCCTGGCTGATATTGATGTTGAGGGGAGCCGTGCTGTGAAAGTAAACCTCCGATGTAATCTGCTTGGATTTTTATGAGAAGGTCCTTCCTCTATTCCAGTCGCTGTGGCATTTTTATTTGTATTTCCGGTGAAAAGATTAGTTGTTGAGTTGAAGATACAGCTCCCGAGTGCAGGGGCAAAACGAATTTAAGTGCTTCCGTTCGTAGACGATGACGACGACGTAGTCCGTGCCGGAGGTGGTGTCAAGGATAATAATCTGAGCAGCATTTTCTGCCCGTACTGGTCTCGCGCCATCGTCGAATGGTACAATACGAGTAACTTGATTCGTTTTCCATTTTTTTCGTCTTTGTTTTCCTGGTGAATTATGTGCAGTTCTTTTTTTTATGATTGAAACATCTGTTGGTGGCATGCAACATTGTGCTGGCAGACCGTGTGCCACAATTTATCTTTCAATTACTGCTCCATATTTTGTGCACGTTGATTTGAAAAGCTTCTGCTGAGGAAGGAACTGAGAAAAGGGTACATTGCAAGTTTTGGCAGTGGATTTGGAGTGACGACTGGAAGGAAATTCGAGTTTTGGAAGCACAATTGTCTTGTATTTCGACAGAATTGGGATCGATTATGAATTGTTTTGAATCTTAAATAGCTGACATGTTGTTGATTGAGGCCCACGTCCTTCCCAGACTATAGCGCCATCACAAGAAGAAGAGGAAATAGCTGACATATGACAGATTGTTAGCGAATGACAGCACTAATTCGAGATGAATTTGGTAATCACTGAAAATAATACACGAAAGGTTTTCACTTCGACTCGAAATCTTCTTCTTCTTCTTCTTAGTGAGCTACAGTCCGAGGTGGACCTGGGCCTCAATCAACATGCCTCTCCAGCCAGCACGATCTTTCGCGAGCTGTCTCCAGTTTCGCACACCAAGCCGGCCGAGGTCCCCCACGACTTGTGTGCGCCACCATAGACGTGGACGTCCTCTGTTGCGTTGTCCCACAGGCTCAGAGTCAAAGACTCTTTGGGCCGGAGCTAAGCTGTCCATATGCTCTACATGGCCTAGCCATCTTAGGCTTTGGATCCGTAGACGCATGGCTAGACTCATGTCGCTGTACAGCCCATACAGTTCGTGGTTGAACCTTCTCCTCTAAACGCCATCAACGCAAACAGGACCAAAGATCGCGCGCAGAACTTTTCTCTCGAAAAGGCCAAGAGACTGTTCATCCGCTTGGGATATTGTCCATGCCTCTGCGTCGTAAAGCAGGACTGGGATGATTAGGGTCTTATACCGAGTCAACTTGGTCTTCCGAGAGAGGGCTCTACTACTCAATTGCCTTTTGAGCCCAAAAAAAAAACGACTCGAAAACACCGGTACCAATAGGGACTTCTGAACTTTGACAGTTGATAGCGGCCATATTGATAAGGCTACATCTGTCAAATTGGATGCCATTTATTCAGTCTGTTTTGCCAAAGTCGCAGGAATAAGCCACAAACCACAGCGGCCTTCAAAGTCAACATAACTCATGCCATCCGTTGAATTCAGCCTTATACAGTCGACTCCCTCTAAGTCGAATTTTCACGGGATATCAGAATTAGTTCGAGTTATGGGGAATTTGACTTAGAGAATGGTTTTTGTATGGAAAATGAGGGGAATACCAAAATAAATATGGCGAAAAAATTCGAGTTAGAGGGAAATTCGACTTAAATTGAGTTCGACTTAGAGGGAGGCGACTGTATATGCGCCGGAGTCATAGAAAATTCGACATTTCAGATGCGCGCCATTCAGAGAAGCAGTGGTGGACATTTGAAAAATTGTTTATTCCATATACAATGGCGTCAATAGGCCTATCAAATGAATAAGAAAATATTGACGATACCTCACAAGCACTTTGCTTTATTTCAATTCAAAGATAGGAAGCGCTGAATGAAATACCCTTTACTTCTTTAAAATTTCTTCAAAAACCGATTCCACCTTAAAGTCGACGAATTTTGAGCGTCAGTTCATGCAAAATTCTCGCCAAAAGGTGGCAAGAGAAAGAGTGTGCAAACTTTTGATATTCACCGGCACAAGCACACCAGTTGCCACCACCAAGCAGTCGATAATGAAAGTCGCTCGTGTATGAGATAACTCCAAGAAGGATGGATGGGTATGTGAAACGGTGCGATGATGAGCCCCCCCGGGCACATGAACAATGAATGGAGTTTGCACATGGTTGGGACCACATCCAACAGCCAGACCATCCTGCCTTCTGCTTTATTGTTATCTGCACTTTTTCAATCACCGACGAGGACTCGATCCGGTGTGCGACGAGGATGTCATTTCTTCGAACTCAATTCAGTAATGAGTTGATGTCTGAATGGTTCCGTGAGATCTCCGCATCTGGGTGTACACAGGATTTTTTTTTTACACCCATTTCTCCGAACTTTCGTCATGTGAGTTGATTCAGCAAATCATTGTAAGGGATGCCTCGATGGGGTTGTAAGTTGACGCCACTTGATGTTGCCAATCTCTTGTCTGCTCTGCCTACTCCACCACCCCGCCGTAGATATGGTAATGTGTGTGTGAAAGGGTAGTTAAGCATCTGATTTAGCGTAACCTGATTTCGCCAATTCAGAGCACGGGAACAAGCGTAGCTTTCAATGCCCCGTTTTGGTGTCGGGTTGACTTTTGTTAATGATAACAATGTTCTGAAGGGTGCCTGTGGTGTCATGTGTGGTGCACACTCACCAACATTGCTTCGGAGAAATTTTGTATTTCAAGGATGTGAGGGGAAAAGAAAACACCCCCATGCGTACACACATTGATTGGCATTCTCGTGCGGTGCTCGGATCGGAGGTCTTCAAATTCTGTACACCGAAATGCTTAAGTGTCTCGTGAAATGTGTCAATAAAACACACAATTTTCAGCCACCTATCTAAATAAATAAAATACGAGTACACTCGTGTATGAATATGGGTCCTGCTGTGTACGAATACGAGTATACTCGTGTATGAGTATGGCCGCTGTTGTTGTTCGGTGTGGCATGGGTGGCATTAGGCGGTTATGTCACAGCTGAGGAAGTGCAAAGTTGAAGAGTGGCTTTTAAACAAAATATCATCTGTTTACTGACGTCAAATAGCCAACTGGAGTTTTCGGACTGTGCATGACACACGCACTACGTGCAAAATGTGTCTGAAAATAAAAAATGTTTACTCAATTACGATAGTGTACACGGAAAATGTCTTTACTGCAAAAATGTATGACATCTCATCTGTTGAACAGTGGAACCCCGATAACGTGGACGGTTCTACAGTAAATACCTGTGTAGCGCTTCCTATCTTTCAATTCAAATAAAGCTAAGTGTGTGTCAGGTATGGTCGAAATTTGGTATTCGTTTGAAAGACCGACCAATGCCATTATGTTTTGAATATAACATCGTTCAAATATCCTCCGTGATTTCTCTGCGTGGCGGGCATTCGAAATGTCAAGTTTTGCATAACTCTGGCTCAAAAATCATGCTTAATTTGAAGATAAATTTGATCAATGCAATGGGTTTTGTTGGCTTTGAGAGCCGCTGTGGTTTGTGGCTTATTCGCATAGACCTGTGACTTTAGAAAAACTCACAAGAAAAAGTCTAACGTGGTCAACTCGCACGATCTCGGTGGCCAGGTCACATCATCTTCAAGTGAGACGAATATGCCTCGAATCACTCGTGCAGAATTTGCAATGTGGCGTGAGCTGTGTGGCACGTAGCGCCGTCCTGTTGAAACCACATGTTGTTGAAGTCCATATCATCCAATTCATTCAGAAGTTGGTAATCAGCGCTCGCCGTTGACCGTGATTGCCTGCCCAACTTCGTTCTCAAAGAAATATGGACCGATGACGCAAAATCTCCGAGGCTATTTCACATCACCTCCACGTGAGTTGACTATGGCCTCGAAACGGAATCGCTCGTGCAAAATTTCCAACGTGGTGTGAGCTGTGTCGCACATAGCCCCGTTCTGTTGAAACCACATGTCGATGGTGTCCATATCATCCCAATCAGGCAAAATGAAGTTGGTAATCATCGACCTATAGCGCTCGCCGTTGAGGGTGATGGCCTGGCCAACGGCCGATAACCGATGACGCCGTCAGCCCAAAATCCACACAAAATAGTGATATATTCAGGATGCATTGGACTTTCTTGGATCTCATGTGGGCTGGTATCGTCCCAAATTCAACAATTCTGTTTTTTGACGTACCCATTCATCCAGAAATGAGCCTCATCGCTAAAGATGATTTTTCGATGAAAATTAGGGTCAGTTTCCAACTGCTCTACAGCCCATTTAGAGAACACCTGTCGTTGTCCATGGTTGTTTACCTTCAGCTTCTGGGTCAAGGAGCTGGTCCACAATGCAAAATTCGCGAAGCTGTGGTCTGCGAAGAACCGAGTTCTTGTGAGCGACGCAAAATCGGCTGCCTCGAATTCTCCTGCACACTCTCACGGACAGCGGCGATGTTTTCGTTTTGGGCAGATCTTGGGTTTCGTCGACGTACGGATGATGGTTTATCATTTACTGAACCAGTGGACTCAAATAAAACCACCACACTGCGAATAGCCCTCACGGTTGGACGATTATGGGGACCGTAAAATGTGCGAAGCTCGCGGAACGCTGCCCAATCAGAACACCTATTTTGGTAGAAAAATGTTATTATTTGCACGTGTTGTTGAACGCTATGTCCATCCACGGTGATTTGGCAAAACAGGCTGAATAAATAACAGCCAATTTAACAGATGTAGCTTCAATAGAATGGCCGCCATCTACAGTCAAAGTTTGGAAGTCCTCATTGGAAGACTCTTTATAAGACATTTCGCCATTTTGTAACTGGGTAAGTTAAGTTCTCTCTATTAAAGAGTTTTTGTCTTTGACGGTGTCGAGAAGTTAGGTTATGATAGGTTGGTGTGATGGAGAAGTTAGCAACGGACATTTTCGTGGGCTTCTATCAGAGAAATCATGGTGAATTTGCCACCTTCTAACTCTCGACGTGTTAATACTAGAGTCCGACTGAAGGCCAGTTTTTCGGCCGAAGCCGAAGTCGAAACCGAACTTCGGCTTTTTGATTATCTTTGGCCGAAGCCGAAGCCGAAGCCGAATGTTCTGTCGGACTCTTTTTGGAACATATTTTGCATTCGCATCATTTTTGCGAAATAACTTCAAATTTAATTTTCAGCTGCCATTTTTGATATTCTTTCTACCTAACCAGTACAAATAAATTGCGTGTTTTTATACAGACCACTTAATACAGTCAAAATCGGTTATAACGACCTTCAAGGGACCGACAGATTTGGGCGTTATAAGCGATATGTCGTTGTAAACGACATATTATTCAGTGGGATTATATAGAAGCTCAGCCGGGACCTAAGAATTTGGTCGTTATAACCGATACGTCATTATAACTGATGCCATTGTAAGCGATTTTGACTGTAGTTTACCAACTTGCAAATGCAAAATCTTTTGATTTTAAAGCTGTAAACAAGCGCACTTTCAAAATACAAAATATCCGAGAATAACAAAACAAAAAACACACCGTTTCTTGCAACTTCTATTTTTATAGGAAAACAGAAATCTCAACATTCGGCTTCGGCAAAATCTTCGACCTCATTTTGCCGAAGCCGAATTTTTTGCCGAAGGTGATATTTATAGCCAAAGGTGGCTGAAGCCGAATGTTCGGTCGGACTCTAGTTAATACCCACTCTCCGGTTGTTCTTTTATTTTGTAGGGATGTGACTCCTCTTGGCAAGCCTCACAATTTGGGAACCGGTGTTAGACGTCGTTTAACGTGGCCTGCCTCCCAGTTTACATTAAAGCGTAGGTTATCAAGTTTTGGAAGCCTCAACAAACCATTTGTACGTATTTTCTTCTCACTCATTTTTATGAAGATTTTTCGAATCACTTCCGCACAATACGTTCTGCAACCAATTTGAATATCTCTGATGTCCTTCTTTTCTTAAGATTGAATAAACGTGCTAAAATCCATCGCATGATGACTCTATAACGGGACCGGGGAACTAAAGTAGCGATTTTTGTTTTTGTAAACATAACGGACAAATGGAAAATTCGTGGGGTCCATTTCGCAACTTAGTTTCAGCATTTCTTTGCAGCTTTTCAAGAAAAAAAATTATAGTTGGAAAATAAAGGCTTTGCACCTAGTTTTTTGCACACCACTGTACGGCAAAAAATGTTTCATTACCTAAATTTCGATGCTTGGAGAGATGAACAATTCGAAAAGATAAACGGAGTCGGTTTTATATCTGTTCATCTTTTCGAGGTTCTACTGTGTTTTCAGTGTGAAGTAAGAAGCGCAGACATTTTTGATGAAAAATCTCTGGTCGCGTTAATGAGAATTCTCGGTGAGCCAATTTGAAGAAGCACCACATCGCTGTAATCTTAAACTGAGTCTCATTTACCTCGTCGTCCAGGTTCTACACCCACAATATTGAGGCCCCATTCATCCGCAAACTTTGGAAGAAGTTTCAGTGAAAGAATAATGTTCGCGTTTAGGCTTAAGATCCCTGTTGCTGAATAGTGGCTGGCTAATCGGTTCCAAGTGAATTTCGCGAATTTGGTTGTTGTGTTAAATTACGCGATCCTGGCCCTTACTGTATTGCCCTCAGTTAAACAGCCACTTGGGCTGCTTGAATATTTATGCTCACAACTTCTGAACTGAGTGGTGCACCCTTAAATGAGATTTAAATCCTCGGAACAAGTTAATTTCACGAGAATCTTAGCAGATCTCCAAACACTAAAAAGGGGAAAGAAACACAAACCGAAAGAAAGTTGTGTATTCCGTTTCATTATTGAACACCCACGGGGAACGGGGGAAAGGTCTGCGTTGAGCATTCATCACCGCCTCCAATTGAGTGCTAAATTAGCAGAAAAGTGGAACCATTATATTATCATCAGCATCTTAAGTTCCTGCAGAAATTATATTTTGATTAATTATAGATGTACGCCTTCAAGTGGAGCAAACAGATACAGATACAGATGCGTCCTTCTGTATACTCGCAGCTTTTTTTCTGTCAGATACCTTTGGAGTGATCGAAAGGGCGAAGCTTTGGCAATCTATCTTAAAGTAAATGTTCCGGGCAATAATTATGCTGCGAAAACAACCCTTTGACCGACGCCTATCGTCGCCAATCACTTCGTGGATCATAAGTTTTCCATTTCGGGCCCATAAATAATGTTCGACGTCATTAACTTGTAAGATTATGGCGCACGAAGTTACACCCACCGGATACATTTCGTCTGTCGTTCGATTCGAATGGGTAAGGTGTTCGTTTTGAGGACACTTAATTGCATCGAATCGTACAGTTTAATCGACCATCAAAAGGCAGTATGGGCCCATCAACCGTTTCCTTCTCGGTACTTGGCACTGAATTATCTATAGTCTCTGTATGTGTCTAGATATGTATTCGAGGGACTTAATGGCGCTGTCAATTATGTTAAAAGATGAAACGTTCTTCTTATTTGAAGGGGACTCAAATCTCCTGGATACGCTGAAGGAATTTTCCAATAAATTTCTCGTTTTTTCTCGTGTTCGTCTACTTATCCCGGCTGATTGCCCGGGGATATTTGATGAATATCCTTCTTTGTTGATACTGCGTCTTTTCTGTCCTTTGAAGAAGTTTTATGCCTCGTTCTTTATACGCGTATAATTTGCCTTTCAGATGAAGGTTTTTTTTTGGGCGATTAAAAGCAGATTATGGGAGCTTCGATAAAGTCACTTTGTCTCTGAAAGAAGAACAGGGACGTTTGGGTTTTATTGCGGTAATTTTTTTAAATTTAAATTTTATAAATTACGTTGTGGACTTGTTCGTGCAGCTTATCATATTTTCAAAACGGGCTTTTATCACTTTGGATCGGAAACTTTTAATCCACGAATGACGCGTCGCTGCGGATTTATTGCATTCGATTGTGCTTCTTACACCAAGTCTCAGTGCCTCATTAAGAAGATTGAGCATAGTTTGCAAGTCACTTAACAATGAGCATTATTCCCCGAAAATGTTTTGAAATTTTACCAAGCGCCGTGCGGATAAATGCGTCGACCCCTATAGATTTTCAACTTAGGTTCAAACCCCAGTACAAACAAATAGTTAAAAAAAAAATGTTTCACGGTCTCATCACTGATAAGACTATAACTGTGTAGGTCCCCACCTCTAGGGAGAGAACAGTATCACGCGCAACACGAATGGTTGCTGTAGAAGCTAGGCCTGAGTCCACCTCGAAGTATAGCGCCAGCATTCTTCTTCTTCTTAGGGCGCTACAGTCCGAGGTGGACTCGGGCCTCACTCAACATGCCTCTCCAGCCAGCACGATCTCTAGCCAGTTGTCTCCAGTTTCGCACACCAAGCCGGCCGAGGTCGCCTCTGTTGCACACGTGGACGTCCTCTGTTCCATTATCCCACAGGTTCAGAGTCGAAGACTCTTAGGGCCGGAGCTAACTTGTCCATACGCTCTACATGTCCTAGCCATCTTAGGCGTTGGATCCGTAGACACCTGGCCAGACTCATGTCGCTGTACAGCCGTGGTTGCACATTCTCCATCAACGCAAACAGGACCAAAGACCGCGCGCAGAACTTTTCTCTCGAAAAGACCAAGAGACTGTTCATCCGCTTGGGATATTGTCCATGCCTCTGCACCGTACAGCAGGACTAGGATGATCAAGGTCTTGTATAGAGTCAGCTGGGTCTTCCGAGAGAAGGCTCTACTACTCAATAGCCTTTTGAGCACGAGAAAACAGCGGTTATTCTGCGTTTGATCTCGGTACTGATGTTGTTTGTACTGTTTACTGCGGAGCCAAGGTAGACTAAGTCCTTAACTATCTCAAAGTTATAGCTACCAATAGAGACCTTCTGGCCAAGTCGTCGATGTTGTGCGTCCTTTCTCGATGACAGCATATACTTGGTTTTGCCCTCGTTCACTCCCAGACCCATTTTAGCCGCTTCCGTTTCAATGCCAGCAAACGCATCATTGACGGCTCGCTGTGTTCGCCCAATCACGTCAATGTCATCTGCGCAAGCTAGCAGTTGAACAGACTTTTGGCAGATCGTGCTTCTTGTGTTGGCCAGTGAGTTTGCGCGATCTTCTCAAGAACGATGTGAAAGAAATCACATGACAGCGCGTCGCCTTGTCTAAAACCTTTTTTGACATTGATGGTCTCGGTGAGTTCGTTACCGACCTTGATGGAGCAGCGAGAGTTCTCCATCGTCATCCTGCTCAGTCTGACGAGTTTGGCAAAAATGTCAAAACTAGACATGGTGCTGTATGGCTTGTTCCCATGCACGGTGTTATATGCGATTGTTATATGCGGATTGTGTCGATTTGCATTTCTTGGGTCTTCTCCAGGATCTGCCGCAGTGTGCAGATTTGATCTATGGTGGACCTCCCTGGCCTGAAACCACACTGATAGGGACCTATCAGTTTGTTCACAAATGGTTTTAGGCGTTCACACAAAACGGCAGAGAAGATCTTATAGGCGATGTTAAGGAGACTTATCCCGCGATGATAGTCAAAGGGGTCACCTTTCTTGTGGATCGGGCAAACGATACTGAGATTCCACTCATCGGGCATGCTTTCCTCCGACCATATCTTACAGATGAGCTGGTGCATGCGCCCAACAAGATCATCTCCAGCTGCTTTAAACATTTCAGCGGGCAGACTATCTGCACCAGCAGCTTTATTAGACTTCAGTTTCGATATTGCTATCCTGACTTCGTCTAGATCGTCTAGATCGGGGGGACGGTATTATTTTCTATCATCGTCCGTTGTGTTGAGTGGAACATTCTGCCTGACAGCGATATTTGTGTCCTCAACGCCGTTTAACAGTCTGCAGAAATGATTTTTCGAAATTCTCAGTATCGATTGCGATACCTAGATAGGCCGAACTACCTAGGTTTTGGTAATTCTGGAGATTTTTGTTTACTATTTCAGATTATTTTCCAGGCTTGAGATTCTCCGAAAATTGTTGACAACTGATACAAAGCTTGTCCATGCGTCCAACTCAATTTTAAAATTAAGGGAATATTGTCGGACTTCATAATTATATGAATCTAAATTGACTCCATAAGCCTATGCTACAAAAGAAAATTTGTTTTTTGCCCTGCGTTATCAATGAGGACCCTAGTGATCGCCTCCAACTTCTTCAATTCATTTCATTTCATTCATGCCCTGGGAATTCTACTATCATGCCGAAAAAAAGCTAAGTTCGCTTCATTTTGCTTGAAAGCCGTCAGATTCGTTCAGCATGATAGTCAGATACACCCATTCGACAAGTCTGCCAATACGTCCATTTACTTAAATTATACCCTCATTCACCGGACGGTCGATTTCCCTTTCATGTGTGATAGACTTAGCGTGTCTGACTAGTACCTCCCGTTGCTCAAACAGGAAACCTCAACTACCTGTACGGATTCAATAAAAAAAATAATAAACGTTTCCATTTTTTCCTACCTCCGAATCCATTCATTTCATCAATCTAAAAGTTTAACCGCTCGCCTGTCATAAAAATAAACCCCAACCGCAAACGTCTTCCTTATCAACCAAAGATCTAACCGACCGACCTCCCGATCCTAACCAATTACTTCCATTTCATCAATTGAAACAACGTTTAGTCGTCCTTTTCAATAGCGATAGCTTCGCCTATCTGCACCGGGGTATGTTCTCCCCCATGAATATCGATTCGGATCTAGACCTTCTCCCACTGCGCTCACACTGAATTGAATAGACACAGACCATAAGGAGGAAAATATGAAAAGGCAGACCAAAATGAAGACGGAAAACGAAGAGGAAAAAACAAGCAGGACTCGACTGGAGACGAACATTTATTATCCTCCTTTTCCTCTTGACTGGGTTTCAATTTGTGCTGCTTCTTCACACCCGCTTAAAGCTAAACTATGTCGAAGCAAGGAGGTCCTTGGAACCTGCCGCATAAATGGCATGACTGCAAGGACACGACGCCAAAGAAGATGAAATATCTGAACCCACCAACACAACCGAATGTGACTGCAGTTTATCATGGTTATAATTTCTTCTTATCCTTTAAGGTGTATTGAAAGTCATTGTAGGCTCTGCGAGTCGTTTAACTTGACTCCTCCGGGAACTATTCTGGAACTATCCTGTGAGCAGCAGAGTTATATCTAAGGTTTAGTGCTAGTCCAGGACGTTCTCCGTCCCATATCCCTGCATGGATAACATGAAAAGATAATAAAGGAGCCAACTTATAACTCTTCCTCGTCCTTGCTGCATAATTAAAATTGCAAATACAACGGAGAAAAAAAATTGAATATCTGAGACCAGACTATTCCTGAGAAATCACGCAGCGACTGAAAGGAGAACACCACCAGCTAACCAGCTCCTTGCGGCAGAATAAATTGTTCGCGTGGCTTAGCTCGGAAGGGCCACTGATTTCCTTTCATTTTCTTGCTTATTTTTCGGAATGAAATTGCATTTTCAATTCTCGGAAATTCTTAAGCTACCGCCACAAGTAATACTCGGATTCCGCTGTACTCGTAGTTCTGGCACAGTCCCGAGAACGGACGGATTTCCTATTTTCCTACACCCTGCCAGGGGGCGAATTACTCCGCCCGGACTCACGGTGGTAGTGTGTTTGCGGAAAGTTGATAAAGGACTTCTGTCTGAGAGCAATGAATTCTAATTTTCACTTCTCCGCCATTAGGAGGGATGGTGGATGGGGGCGGTTTGCAGGTTTGCAGGTTTGCAGGTTTGAAGGTCTAAATCCATCCTTTAATGGAATTCAGCTTCAACCGAGTGCTGAGAATAGCGTGAGGTTAAGGATACGGGTTGTAAGGGATACATACTTTCCGAATTCCCCATTTGGCCGTGCGGATTTTAATTCATCCACTATATACCTCAATTACGAGAATCTATTCATTATCCTGGTGGGGGGTGTTGGCTTTTGTGAATAGCCTTCCGGGGGTGTGGTCGATTTTTAAACTGGGTTTTTCTTTAAGTTTAAGAATTCAGGGTATTCTCGTAGACCAGGATGATCCTATTTTGCTGGAAAAGCTTGAATCCACACGCTCTTTTGCATGTACACGTGTCAGCATATTTTTCTTGAGGAAAAGCACCCTGCTCCCGTTTATGCATCAAAATCATATCAACAAATCTCTTTCTTTTTGCTGTTTCCACACGAGCAGATTGTATTGAATCTGATTGAATGTTGCTTCCAGGGAATTCTGTCTACGCCTCTTGAATGTTCAATTCGAATTGCCATGGAGGTGGATTTGTAGTCTAGTCATAAGTGAATCCGTCTACATCTGAATACATGCTCAATTCAAGGGATTTCACGATTCAGAGTGGTTGTTGTTTTTAATTGGCTCTTCCAGAGAAGAATTTATTTGTTTTGAAATTGAAAATAATAATGGTGGCGCTACAGTCCGAGGTGGACCTGGGCCTAGCTTCGCAGCAACCACTCGTGTTGTGCGTGTTATTGTTCTCTCACGAGTGGGGGGACCTGCATTTTAATGTCAACTCCGACATGCGAGATTGACAAGCCTTTTCCAGACAGTTATACTCCTTGAGTGTTGTCAGTGACTCGAAAGAGGTGGATCTGTGAAAGTCTGAAAGTCTAGTGCGCAGGAAAGTCTATCGATGCTCACATAAATAATTTTGTTTCTCCCAATTATTCAAAGTCCTTTAACAAGGATGGCTTCCAGCTCACATCTTCTTCTTCTTCTTCTTAGGGCGCTACAGTCCGAGGTGGACGTGGGCCTAGCTTCTCAGCAACCACCAGAAATCATATAGTAACTATTTGATTAAGCGAGTGGATGGCGCAGTTGGTTAAGTGTCTGCCCCAAGTTCGAATCCCAGTGAAATCGAATCTGGTCCAGTCACCATTTGCCGTTGGGATCAAATAAACGGCTCTGGAGTAGGTTGCTACCTGACAGTACAATGGACCAGTTTTTAATCTAAGTACTCCAGTGAAGTGTTTCAAAAACTCCGCAAAAGAAAAAAAAAATACTTGATTTCTGGCAACCACTCGTGTTGTGCGTGATGTCGACACCGGACGGCGAGATTGAGAAGCTTTTTCTAGACAGTTATAATCTTTGCGCATTGTCAGTGACTCGAAAGAGCTGGGGCCGCGAACAATTTTGTTTTTTGAAAAATTGTTACTTGTGCTTGGATTTGAACCTAAGTAGATAATGAAAGTCTCGGACTGTAGGGCCCTAAGAAGAAGAAGAAAAAGATAATGAAAATCTAGTGCGTATGTGTCGACGCACAAATCCACACGGCCACGGCGTCCACTTTTTTTCTGTTGTTCTAGCCACAATCTGGACAAGTTTCCCTAGATGTTGCACCCTTATTTAAACTGGCTGATTAAAGGCTGACCATAACCAAGCAATATGCTCATATTCCGTCTTTGAACAACCCGAGCGGGATGGAGTGCGGATTCTTATTTTGCGAGTTCGTCAGTTTTCTCATTTCTAATAATGTTGCTATTTCCTGGAATAACGGTGAAGCTGTACTATTCCCTCAGCGAAGCCAGCTCATAGCCGCATTCCCTGACTATCTGTTAGGTTTTGTAGGCCAACTCGATAGCCCTGCAGCTTTACTGTCAGAAGAGAGACTGACTAAAATATGTAAACTATGTTGTGGTCTAGTGCTCTAGTGTAAACTTACGATACAATAGGACTCTCTAATAGCGACGATTTTTGCTAGGAAAACACTAGTATAGTATAAAAGTCCGAAAGAAGTGCTTCAGAGTAATCACCCGACCCTAATCCGTAGTGTATTTTTGAGCCGTCGTCGGTGCACTCATCCACATCTGGAAAGAGACCAAACTGTCCTCCTCCTCATGCATTCATTGATGGGTAGAGATCATTGGTACGTGTTTCAAAGTCAAGCTTAGAGGGAGTCGTAATCAGTTGTGTCAACTATGAGCTTTGTTGGTAGCAGGCTGAAAACACTACTGTGGGCTAGTATTCCCCAGCCTAGACTCTTCAAGTCTAACTGCGGTGTACGTTGCGACTTTGTGTATGTTCAAGTCAATGGAAAAGATGAACGAAAACCGTCAGACCGTCTGTGGGATGGATATAAGAACGCCTGTTGTGGTTATGGTACCATGTTAAAATTCTTTGAATAGAATTTATTGCGGAGAGCTGGTCACCAAACTAACAAGCCACAAGTAAGAATGGGTCGTACTTCGACTGCGTACATGCATTAAGTCAGAATGAGTGGATGAACTCCTCGAAAATCCACGTGTCTGAAGAACGTAAGTAAGACCCCGCTTTGAAGAGAAATCCACTACTACCTACTTAACGCATTAACTGCCCTCCAAAAGGTCCTACTTAGGGACTTAGACTGAGGAAGGATATCTTGATTTCCATGTGATGTATTAGGAACTTGTTATTTACATATAACTAGGACTTGTGAGGAGGTTAAAGAGCAAAATAAAGGATTGTTACAGTAGTGTTCAGAGGACAAAAAATGCATAATGGCTCGCGGTGTCACCTTATCGGCCTTTAGACAAACGTTAGAATCAGCCTAGTCTGCAGCCGCTGTGAAGATTTCATTAGCATCCATTTAGCAGGACTTTGAATGGAGTACAATTTGTCTACCTAGTGAACCAATGAGTGGCAGCCGTGGCGTTGTAAGTGTGAGCGTCGACTCCTACACCAAAGGTCATCAAGTCCAAGCTAGTCACAAGCTGTCGCGAAGATCGAAAGGCTCTTGGCTCACAACATTCGATCAATCTGTGCTGGGTCCCAGGACATAGGGACATAGCCGGCAATGAGATAGCTGATGAACTTGCCAGAACAGGGTCAGTGACCAACGCGTCACAAGCAATTCATGGTGTTAAACCGCCCCTCTGAGAGCTGAGGAAAAAGGTGGATACAAAGATCATTGAAATGGCAAACAGTAGATGGCGCGGTCTGTCTACATGGCCCAGATACGATCGAGCAAAAACCGACAAAATCCTTCAGTGCGACAAAGAGTTGCTAACGATGGTGGTTGGAGCTCTCACTGGCCATAATCATCTTAGAAACCACGCCATGAAAATAGGACTCTCCAACGAAAACATTTGTAGAAGCTGCGGTGATGAGGAGGAACGAGAGAGCACTCCTCACTAGCTCTGTCACTGCCCTAGTCTTTGTCAGTTGCTTCGTAGAACACTGGGAGAATTTTTCTTCCAAGACTTAGAGGAAATTTCAAAAAAAAACCTCTAAGATCTCTTTGCAGGTTCATAAGGAAATCGGGATGGCTTCGGCACAACGAGGGACCATGAGTGCGACAAGGGTTATAAGGGGACACTATTCCCCAATTTGGTATCACAATGGGTCTTCAAGGACCTAAGTGAGGCGTGGCTTACGCCCGTCTACCCACTTACCTACCTACCTACCTTCACCGAAGGTCAGTGGATCAAGTCTTTATCAACGTATCAACTTTTTCATTTTTCATGACACCACCTTTCTCTAGTCACCGAAAATTGTCAGAGAGTACAACTGTCAAGTGGGCGCCGTGGCTTAGTGTTTATGTGCGTCGATTCCTACGCTTAGAGTCTCGGTTCGATTCCCGAAAAGCAATCTTCATATTTTCACGGCTCCGCCTCTTTTGAGTCACTAACAATGCTCAAATAGTTGCCATAATTGTCTAGTAACTCAAACTTAACAGTTCGAAGTCGGCACTAGGTTCCTTTCACTCGTGAGATAACAAAAGCACGCACAACACGTGTAGTTGCTGTAGAAGCTAGGCCCATGTCCGCCTCGTCGCCCAAAGAAAAAAAAGTGAATCCATAAAGTACAATGATCTTAAACTGGCCGCTATTCAGTTATCAAACAGATTGAATTGCCATATTTTGCTTCAAATAGTGTTTCTCTAACCATCTTTACAATCTTGTCACGTTTACAAACTTATCATACAGCCAATTGAATCGAAATAATCGAATTCGGCCCCAACGACAGTACAATCGCAGTCTTTCGGTCTCAAGCAATTCACCCTTATGCCGGGTAATACAACCTCACGGTATCGATGAAGGCACACACACACGCCCCCCTGTGAAAATGAATCACCATCATCTCGGATATAATACATGTTGACACTCTTAACCTCTCTCTCTTTTGTTTGCTCATCTTTATTTGACGACGCGAAGGACGGAAAGTGCCATCGACTAGAGTAGAGCACGGCACATGGCAAGGAAGTAATCCCTTTTGACTTTGTTAGCAACAAGGTTAATGAAAACTTTCATGGAAATTATGCGCCCACCCCCGTTCCTTTGTCTGATTACATAAACCCTGATGGAACCAGGACTCAGACAGGAGATAACAACAAGTTAGCTACATGTGCCTACCCCGCCCCGTCTGCAGGCCCGCCTGTGTGCGGGGCTAGCATTCAAAGAGATAACCATAAGCAATTATCCTTTTCAGGTAATCCTCAAAGCAGTGAACGTTTCCATTCCGAATGAGATCTGGAAATAGTTGAAAATTATCTTCTTTTCTAAGGCTTCAGCCAAGACGGCTTTGTAACGCAGACACGTGCTCCGAATTCCGTGTACCGATAAATCCGGATTTGATTAGAGAAATTACTTGGCCCTGAATATAACGCCTGGTAATTCGAAATGGTAAAACGAGCGCTTTCCATTTCTGGCGGCCAAAGTGGGAGGGGCGGTGTTTGTGGGTTTCCAACTCGTTAACTTCCGTTTCACGTTCATCGCGGAAATAACCCTGCGGATCTGTGAGAAGTCTCAGAGGATGGAATGTCAGGGAAAAATCGAGACTCACTGAACCGTAAAAAAGAATCTGGGAAAAGCCTCTTACAGCGGAATAGACCGCGACCGTCTTCTGTGCGGAGAGTGCTTCCCTCGACGAGTGACGATTGACGAGTGAGAAATAAACCCTTAGTCGTAAAAAAAAACCTTTTACTGTCGTACGCAATTCAATCAAACTATAATTAATAATTTGATGAGAGCAACCCTGGCACCATCCGTGTTGAGTTGTTACGCGAGATGAAATTATGTCGCCGAGCTCTGACGCTTTGATGGGAGCAAAGAGGAGGGGGCCGGAGGCCTTAACACTCGAAGAAGGTGACACATTTAATTGGAACGACGTCGAGGCGAGCAAGGACGTTCGCTGTTTTGCATTGAGAAGCGAGCCTTCGGTGCGAATGGTTCATGGCGTGGAAGACAATATCGGATACGAACGCATTTGTTGCAAGTTTACGAGACTCGTTAACTGAAGTTGAACTCATAAAGTTCGAAACATAACGTTGCCAAGCACAAGTTGAACGAATAAATCATGAAAATTGAATTTTCGTTTTGAATTTACTGATCAATAAATGCTCCTCCGTAAGGAATTCAATTTTGTTCAGTACGAACGGCACAAGAGAACTGTGAAATGACAACATTTTGTGGTATGATTTCCCATCTTGACAAGCGACTACAAGTTTAATTTGTTGTGACATTCAGCCTTCAAATGGCTGCAGATCTGATGTTGAGGGGGAAAGCAACAGCGGAAATTGTTTTGACTTGGCTTGGTTTTACTCGGTTGGTCATTACTGTGTTCCTGCGAATGCAATTTCTTTTGATTTCGGATCGTTTGACAGTGCATGGTGCATGCATGAATTGAAATCGAGAGCATTCAACTCTTAAACGACTGGATGGCGCAGTTGGTTAAGTGCCTGCCCCAAGTTCGAGGAGTTCCAGGTTCGAATCCCAGTGAAATCGAATCCGGTCCAGTCACCATTTGCCGTTGGGATCATATTAATGGCACTGGAGTAGGTTGCTACCTGCCACAATGGCCCAGTTTTTAATCTGAGTGCTCCAGCAGAGGTTCAAAAATCATCCGGAAAAAAAAATCCAATACACGGGTCTTCCAATAGCGACTTCCGGACATTGAAAGTTGATAGCGGTCACATTTTTTAAGCTGCATCTGTCAAATTGGCTGTCATTTATTAAGCCAAATTACCATAGATACCATAGATACCATAGATTGTTTCATCAAAATGGGTGTTCTGTTCGGGCAACGTTCCGCGCGCTTCGCCCATTTTACGGTCGCCATAATCGTCTTACCGAGAGGACTGTTCGCAGTCTGGTGGGTAAATTTGAGTCCACTGGTTCGGTGAACGATAAACCAACACCCGTACGTCGACGAAACCCAAGATCTGCCGAAAGCATAGCCACTGTCAGTGAGAGTGTGCAGGAGAATCCGAGGCAGTCGATTTCGCATCGCACAAGAACTCGGCCTTTCGCAGACTACAACTTGGCGAATTGTGCATCGTGACTTGTCCCTGTATCCCTAGAAAATTCAACTGAACTCGGAGCTGAAGGGTAACGATCATACAGAACGACGAGTGCTCGCAGAATGGGCTTTGGTGCAGTTGAAAATTGACGCTAATTTTCATCGAAAAATCATCTTCAGCGATGAGGCCCATTTCTGGATGAATGGGTACGTCAACAAACAAAGTTCTCGAATTTGGGACGATACCAATCTACATGAGGTCCAAGAGCGTCCAATGCTTCCCGAAAAAATCACTGTTTGGCGTTGATTCTGGGCTGGCGGCGTGATCGGTTCACATTTCTTTGAGAACGAACGACGTTGGCCAGGCCATCACCGTCAACAGTGAGCTCTATAGGTCGATGGTTACCACTTTCTTTTGGACTGAATTGTATGTCATAGACTCCAACGACATCTAGTTTCAAGAGGACGGCGCTACGAGCCACACAGCTCACGCCACTTTGGAGATTCTGCACGAGGGATTCGAGGCATGGTCGTCTCAAGTGAAGATGATGTGAACTAGCCACCGAGATCGTGGGACTTGACCCCGTAAGACTTTTTCTTGATCGGTTTTCTGAGGTCCTAGGTCTATGTGAATTAGTCGAAAATCACAGCAAAGCTGGATGACGCAGTTGGTTAAGTGTCTAGCCCAAGAACGAGGGGTCCCAGGTTCGAATCCCAGTGAAATCGAATCTGGTTCAGTCACCATTTGCGGTTGGGATCAAATTAACGGCACTGCAGTAGGTTGCTACCTGGCAGTACAATGGACCAGCTTTAAGTTTGAGTGCTCCAGTAGTGTTTCAAAAATCCTCCGAAAAAAAAAGCCCTCAAAATTAACATAACCCATGCCATCGGTCAAACTCATTCTGATCTATGCGCCAGAGTCTTGGAAAATTTAACATTTCGGATGCGCGCCACCCAGAGAAGCCGCGGTAAACATTTGAAGAATTTTATATTCCATACATAATGGCATTGATAGGCATTTCAAACGAATAAAAAATGTTGATGACATCTCACACACACTTTGCCTTACTTCAATTTAAAGATAGGAAGCGCTTAATGAGCGAAGCCAGCGAAGCTGAAATGTGTTTCGTGGGCCATAATGATTTTTTGTCCAAAATGGCGGTCGTCTATACTGAGCAGTTGAACTCAGGAACTCGTATGTTGTAGGAACGGTAGCTGCTCTGTAATAAACCGTTATCGACCGCTGTACGATCGTCGAATGCCAGCTGTAAAATGTCATCCAAGTCGAAATGGCGCCCGAATAAAATTTCCCTGTTTAAACTTTAATTATTTATTTAAAAAAAGTATAAAAGTCGTCCGTCCAGTTTCAGCGTGTGTCAAAGAAGAAAAAAAGAATCAAAGTAAAGGGACTGGACGATTGAGGATCTGCCCGAAGTTGGCTGCGATCCCCGATCGACAAGTTCACTTAATTGAGTGAGACACAGAGGGCGCTCCCTCGGTTGCGTTCAGCCAATTACTAATAGCTTACACCTGGAACTTTAAGGATGTTTCATATGGACTCCGTGCATAATTTATTCACTCTTTTTTTCATAAGACACCAACATAGCTCTTCGCCTGGCGATCGCTGTCTCATTTGTAAAAAACGGAGGTATTTTTAAAAGAAAGCCAATTCCTATAGCTCTGGAGTTGCTTGTAGATGGAAATTTGGTTGTCACTGGAAATAAATGATATCACTCATCGCTGTTGCTCTTAAATCTTATCCGCCGAATGTTATTCTTCCGCAATTTCTGCAAATTAAGTAGACCCTTTCAGCCACTCTCGACCTCTTTAACTCAGGCAAAGACCAACACTTACCCCAGAAAAAACGAAAAAAGATCGTACCCTTTTTCCTCCACGAACATCCTTTTGAAACCCCAATCCACCCAAAACCACCTTGCACTGCAGTACACGACGAATAATGAAAAAATTAACACAATTATTCGTGTACACCCAACACAATCAGAGTTCATCCAACCAAACCCACCCCTGCCAATGATGGAGATGATGGAGGTTAGCGTTTTCACTTCCGCTACGAAAGAAAAATCCCAACTATAAGCGCATAAAGCGGTACTCTCTGCATCGCAGACAACTTAGCAGTCAGCACTCATTATGCTTGGGGCACTCATTTGTGAAATCCATTCCGCCCCCTTAACCCGTTCAAAAAATATGAAAGTCAAGCAAAAGCATGAAGTAAACAATAAAAAAAAACCGGAACAACCAACAGAAAGGGAAAAAGGCAACTTGTTTTCAGGATAACTGCTCCTCTTTGACCGGCTAGCTCCGCTCGGAAAAGTTAAAGTAAAGCGCACTCGCTGCCGACCCATGGGCCACCAAACTATTGTCGACAAAATACAAACACATGAGCACATGTGTATGCGCACAATACGATTGGAGTCGCTCGCAACGGCGTCGACAGTGTTAAAACCAGGAAGACCCCATCTGCAACAATCGGAGATGAAAAACTGGGTTAAATAGGATTCTATCTTGTAGCCGGGTGATGAAACAGAGATACACGGTTGAAATGAATTCATAACCCACGGTAACATCCAGCATTTCGTCCACATGAAAATTCATAATCCACGCGAGGAAAAATGAAAACAGTCAGGGGTGAGCCGGCGGTGCAGGTGTACGTGTGTGTATTTAGCTGCGAAGGGCACGAGGAAGAGCTACACTCCATCGAGAGATGATATTCCATCCGCAACTCGAAGTGAATGCACGATACATTTGGACACTCGCTGAAGCATGGCCTCCCACAGAAACAATAATAAAATTCAAAGTTGCACACATTCATCATGCCAAAGGGTACATATGTGTGCACATAGTCAGAAGGGTGCCCTTAAAATACAGTTTCACAGTGCTCACGCAAATGATGATGAGAATAATGAAAGTCTGCATAAATGTGAGTACACACGTGATGGGGGATACACTTTGCATGAATATCATCTGCAGATCATACGTTTTGAGGACTGTTCCCGGGGAGGACTCATCCTTCCTCAGTGGGCACATGCTGCATAAACTCTTTATTCTCAGTTAATCAACACATTTCCTTCCCACGGTTTGGAGTTCGCTCGTGGAGTGGGTGTTCGTGTTCGGCAGAGTTAGTGTTTTCCATTTTTGACTGTTGTCTCTGCTCGGTGCGGGGCTCCTTAGATCAGCAGAAGACTCAGAGTTGACGGATGTTCTGTAGAAGCCATAAAGAAGTTTTCTTTTTATTTGAAAAAGGCTTATTAAATTATATTTCTAACCGAAACTTGCCGCACTGAGCGGTACATACAGTGGTGGACATAAGCTTTGTTGAAGATGAGTACCTACTAACCTACTTATCCTACTTACAGTTGGTTAAGTGCGTGCCCCAAGTTCGAGGGGTCCCAGGTTCGAATCCCAGTTAAATCGAATCTGGTCCAGTCACCATTTTGCCGTTCAAATTAACGGCACTGGAGTAGGTTGCCACCTGGCAGTACAATGGACTAGTTTTGAGTCTGAGTGCTCCAGTAGTGTTTCAAAAATCCTCCGAAAAAAAAACCTACTTATCAGGCCTGCGACCCCTGAAACGTCTGAGCTACTTGGCTACTGCCGTCTTTCATCGCAGACGGTCCCAGACACTCTGCTTAAAGTCATCAAGACCAAGTTGTCTTTCATCCGCGATCACTTTGCCTTTTAATCGGAGGTTTGGTCTTCCGGATGAACCAGGAGGCTCAGGTGTTTTTCCTTGTTGGCGTTTTAAAACCCAGCACATCAGTAGCGGCTTCTCTGATGGCTCTTTGACAACGTTTCCATTCTTCGTCTATTGTTAGTGCAGGCGACGTCGAACTTTCGGAGAGTTTCAGGGAGACTCGATCGGCAAAGTTCCTGGCAGTCTGTTGCGATTGTAGCTTTTCGACGTCACACCGTGGTTGTCTTCCTCGACTCCGTTGTTCTCTCGATATCCGTGTCCTTACCTTGGCTACAACAAGGAAATGGTCCGAGTCGATGTTGGCGCCTCGAAACGTTCGGACATCAAGAATACTGGACGAGTGTCTGACGACGATCGCAACGTGATCAATCTGGTTGACGGTTGAATGATCAGGGGACCGCCAGGTCCTTTTATGGATGTTGAGGTTTGGGAACCACGTGCTAGCTATGGAGAGGTTTCCGCCCGTAACAAAGTCCAGCAGCCTGAGTCCGTTTTCGGACGTGGTGTCGTGCAGGCTGTGTTTACCGATGACTCTAGCAAAGATGTCCTCTTTACCCAGCTTAGCGTTGAAATCTCCTAGAACGATCTTGGTGTCGTAGCTGGGGCATTTATCGTACGTTCTTTCTAGGAGATCATAGAAGTCATCCTTACTATCGTCATCTTTGACCTCCGTTGGGGCGTGGGCGCAGATTAGGCTGATGTTGCCGAATTTAGCCTTGATGCGGATTGTTATGAGGCGCTCGCTTATGTACTTAAAGCTTAAGACTTTTTGCCTAAGTCTGCCTCGAACAACAAATCCACATTCAAATAATCGCTGCCTTCGCTCTCTGTAACAATAGCCGTAGTAGATATTGCAGTTTTTCATCCTCTTTTTGCCCGGCCCATCCCATCGCACTATGTTACACTCAACACAACGGACGATGATAGAAGAGAATACCGTCCCCCCGATCTAGACGAAGTCAAGATAGCGATATCGAGACAAAGCTAAAGAGATAAAGCTGCTGGTGCAGATAGTCTGCCCGCTGAAATGTTTAAAGCAGCTGGAGATGATCTGGTAGGGCGTATGCACCAGCTCATGGATGGAGGAAAGCATGCCCGATGAGTGGAATCTCAGTATCGTTTGCCCGATCCACAAGAAAGGAGGTCCCTTTGAATGCGCCAACTATCGAGGGATAAGTCTCCTTAGCATCGCCTATAAGGTCTTCTCTGCCGTTTTGTGTGAACGCCTGAAGCCATTCGTGACCAAACTGATAGGTCCTTGTCAGTGTGGTTTCAGGCCCGGGAAGTCCACCAACGATCAAATCTTCACACTGCAGCAGATCCTGGAGAAGACTCAAGAAATGCAGATCGACACACACACCACCTATTTGTCGATTTCAAGGCTGCCTATCACAGCGTGCTTAGAGACGAGCTATACAGCGCCATGTCTAGTTTCGACATTCCTGCCAAACTCGTCAGACTGAGCAGGATGACGATGGAGAACTCTCGCTGCTCCATCAAGGTCGGTAACGAACTCACCGAGACCTTCAAAGCTTCAATGTCAAAAAAGGTTTTAGACAAGGCGACGCGCTGTCATGTGATTTCTTTCACATCGTTCTTGAGAAGATCGCGCAAAACTCACTGGCCAACACAAGAGGCACGATCTTCCAAAAGTCTGTGGAACTGTTATCTTACGCGGATGGCGTTGACGTGATTGGGCGAACACAGCGAGCCGTCAATGATGCGTTTACTGGCATTGAAACGTGTCTGGCGGTAAACGAGGGCAAAACAAAGTATATGCTGTCATCGAGAAAGAACGCCCAACATCGACGACTTGGCCAGAACGTCACCATAGGTAGCTCTAGCTTTGGGGTAGTTAAGGACTTCGTCTACCTTGGCTCCGCAGTAAACGGTACAAACAACGTCAGCACCGAGATCAAACGCAGAATAACTCTTGCCAACCGCTGTTTTTTTTGGGCTCAAAAGGCAATTGAGTAGTCGAGCCATCTCTCGGAAGACCAAGCTGACTCTATACAAGACCTTGATCAACCCAGTCCTGCTGTACGGCGCAGAGGCATGGACAATACCCCAGACATGAACAGTCTCTTGGTCTTTTCGAGAGAAAAATTCTGCGCGCGATCGTTGGTCATGTTTGCGTTGATGGCATTTGGAGGAGACGGTTCAACCACGAACTGTATGTGTTGTACAGCGTTGCACATGAGTCTCGCCAGGCGTCTATGGATCCAACGCCTAAGATGGCTAGGCCATGTAGAGCGTATCGACAACTTAGCTCCGGCCCGAAGTGTCTTCGACTCTGAGCCTGTGGGACAACGCAACAGAGGACGTCCACGTAAAAGGTGGCGCACACAAGTCGAGGGGGACCTCGGCCGGCGTGGTGTGCAAAACTGGAGACAGCTGGGTAGAGATCGTGCTGGCTGGAGAGGCATGTTGAGTGAGGCCCAGGTCCACCTCGAACTGTAGCGCCCTAAGAAGAAGTAGAAAAAAGTGAAACAACGCCGAATTCCAACAGTCGGCGTTATTTCACTCGGCGTTATTTCACTCGGCGTTATTTCACGGCACTGCGTCGTCCTTAGCGCCACACTGATGCATATGCTCGCAAACCTTTGTACGCGGTTGACAGCTATATCAAGAGCTGTCCGCCGTAGTGCGAATCCTTCCAGCCTTCCTTACAAACCTAGAAAAATTATCGAAAGTGTTGCTTACAATAGACCGTTAAGAGTTTTCTAGTTTTTCCTGACCTTTACTCATACCGCTGAAACCGTCTTAATTGTAGCTTGTATCCTGTATCCGATGTATGTTTCTCTGCTTACCAAGTATACCCTTAGTCTCTTCTATTCTACCACAAGAATATGATACGTTTTCTTCAATTTAATGATGTGAGCCGATGGAAAGGGTTTTATTGTGCTGATGTGTGTCCTTGATACGGCATGACAGGCCATGGTTCGGTCAAGGCATTCGTCAGATAACAAATAACACGTACGGCGTAATTCTCACCACAAATTGAATAATTAAAGATGAAACTGGAAATCAACTCCAACGGATATGTCAGAAATTCTATTTCAATACGTGTTCATATTCATACACAAACACATCTAACGTGCTCCACAGTGAACAAACTGCACGTGGATGTTGGTGAACAACCAGTCTGTCAAACTTCTCCCGCCCGCCGATGGCATGCCTTTGAAGGATATTTCACTCGGCAACGTTCGTTGATTATATCTGTCCAACAGGAAGTATCGCACAAAAACTGCAGTGCAATATCAATTTAAACAAAAAATCGCCTGCAGATGATTTCTGTTGTAAAAGCAAAATGTATCGACACACGGGTGTCATCGCTCAATGCACGGTCTGATATCAGCACAGTCCTTGTTTATGACACCTACTCATGTCCTTGCGTGAAAGTTTAAATCCTGGGGTTTTCATTGTCCTCCCCCTGTGTGCACCAGCACAGCCCGCCTGAGAGTGCCAGTGGGGTCTACCACATCCCATTCCCAGGGTGTCACTATGCAACATTGAGGTTTGTTTATGAGCGGCGTAAAATTAGAAACTTACATATGACAGCAGTAAAACCGTTCATTAGCCATCTAATGGCGCTCCACAAATAGGTGAAGCGAAATCCGCGTTTCTCAGACAAAACCACTTAATTTTTGCTGAAACGCGAGACGTTTCGTTTTATTAACCTCCAGACCCTTGTTCGGATTACCTTTCAATGAAGTAATTGAAAGCAGTTTCCTTGATTCATCCGAAGAGAGTCCCGTGTGCTCGTCCCATTGTTCCGCTTTTATAACCCATTCGGTGAGCGAATGAAAATTTAAACGACACGACGACGACGAGAAGGTACACCTTTTCCCACAAAGGGTTGCAAAATATTTCATGATTCATGTAATCATAGACGTAGCAAACGCGATATGAAATAAGGGTAATAAAAGCTCTTCATCCTCGTTCGTGCAGTGTCATTTTGCAGCTATGACATGCAATCGGAACTCAATGAACTCGGCGGAACGGCATGATATTCCGACCAAGGACACACACTCCTTCCGAGGTGCAAGTGCTCGGTCGGCACCTTTCCTAAGCGCACTACCACTGCTTAGACACTCTGCTTGCTCCCATAACTTACGGATGATGTAAAATGACACGGATATGCATACGTCGATGGAAGCGCTTAAAACTGTCCTCGTGGAGATAAGTACGAGCTCGTTCACGTTGCGTGGCGTTATCTTGTTAATAAATAAAACGTGTGACTTTATTGAGGTTTGACCTCGGGGGTTAAATCGTAAACGTAAGAAGGAGGATATACTGCCGAAGTTTAGGTAACTTGACACATGATGGAATGGAATAGTTTTGTGGCCTTCGTTGCTTCAAATTGTTTTCAAAGTCCCCTTTAGCTGCATCGTTTACGTTCAGTTTATGATGTCGGAGGGGATCGTATATCGAAAGTTGGTCAAAAGCCACTGGCTCATGAAAGGCTGTAATTAAAGGATCCTGATGTTCCCTTTAAAGAGGTAGAGGTAGATTGTTGTTTTTGGTCTGCCCACTCAGATGTGCAGGTAAAGGGTCTTCCAATAGGGACTTCCGAACTTTGACAGTTGATAGCTGCCATATTGTTGAAGCTATATCTGCCGAATTGGCTGTCATTTATTCAGTCTGTTTTGGCAAATCACCATGGATAGACACAGCATTTAACAACACGTGCAAATAACAAAATTGCTTTATCCAAATAGACGTTTAGTCCTGGCAACGCTCCGGGCGCTTCGCTCATTTTACGGTCGCCATTATCATCCTACCGAGAGGACTATTCGCAGTGTGGTGGATACATTTTAGTCCAATGGTTCAGTAAACGTTAAGCCAAGACGACTGGATGGCGCAGTTGGTTAAGTGCCTGCCCCAAGTTAGAGGGGTCCCAGGTTCGAATCCCAGTGAAATCGAATCTGGTCCAGTCACCATTTGCCATTGGGATCAAATTAACAGCACTTGAGTAGGTTGTTACCTGGCAGTACAATGGACCAGTTTTGAGTCTAAGTGTTCAAGTAGTGCTTCACAAATCTTCCGAAAAAAACCTTTAACCCAACACTCGTACGTTGACGAAACGCACGATCTGCCGAAAACAAACAACAGTGTACAGGAGAATTCGATTCCCCATCTGTTGCTCCTCGAGGGCCGCATTATATTCTAATCCAACCCGATTTTGAATTCACAAACAGTTTTTTTTTAACCATCTCTTACAAGCAACAAACGCTTTTCACCAAATCTATCACTAGTCCTCTTCTCAAACTTTCCAAAGAGCCCTTTAAGACAAGTACGCATGAAGTACATTGTAATTCATCTAAGGACACTGGAATCCCACTTAAAGTTGAACATTTCACTTCGCCATCCCTTGAAACTTTTCGTTTACAATTTTCACGGCAGCACTCTTTCGGGAACTTTTGCTTTTTTGCTTTCGTTTTGAAATGTCACTCTGCAAGTGGTTTGATATTCCTGAAGGTTGGAAACCAATTCCTCATCCCTGACTGAGTAAAACTTTTATTTCGCGGCATGTGTTTCAGAAGCCACTCACTGCATTCCACTTCGATTCGTTTACTTTGAATTTGTCATCCGAAGAGTTCGAAATTCGTATCTGATTAACCACAGTGAAGCCACATGTCGATTGTTTTCAACTTTATTTGGAGTGGATTGTATTATCATCCTTTGAGAGAGTTAGTAGCACAATGTTTTTGGAGATACGTAAGAAGTATTCTAGAAGTCATATGATAGCTCAAGGGAGATTTGGAAGCCCCCTTACTCAGTCTTGAAAAGTGGGTAGTCATTAAGCGCGTACTAAGAAATGCTGCTTGGTACCCAAATGCCTTTTTAGTGGGACGCAAGTTAGACCCTTATTTTTATTATGACTAAAAAGACTTAAACTTATTGATCTTAGACCATCGACGAAACAATTGTCAGACAACGGAAGAAGTAAGATATGTCACTTATTTCATCAGGATAATATAGGAGCTAAAGAATTTGGGTATTCGCTATGAATGAGAGATTGGTTTTCTGCCAAAAAAGATTGCCATCCATTAAAGGATAGAATGATTTGATCTTCTGTTGTGGGTCCGGAGTAATGACAGATGAACACAACCACTGCGACTGATTTACGGAGGGACGCGACATTATTTCGCTAAATTTCCGACAACACACGATCAAAGGAGATATGGCCGCACAATCTGCACCAAAGTGTCATTCTCCGTGAATAGTCCTTGTTAGCGAATAATCCGAGATCTTTGTGCAGAATTCTCCTCAGGTTAGTGCTTGTTGGGTGCTTCATTTCGGCTAAAACTTATTTTCAAAAAACGCGCTTTTTGGGCTATTCCAGACATTTATTTGAATGGAAAAGTGCTTCCCAAGTGCGAAAAGTTTAAATATTTGGGATCTATGATCAATAGCGAAGCAACTTGTGATGATGGCATCAATCATTGCGTAAGCGAAGGGTGGATGAAATGGCTTTCCCAACGTTGTTCAACCGTAAAGCCACTCATTTCGTTCTGTGGAGGTGTGATACTGACTTTCTGTGAAGATTTCGAGCGGGAAACAGCTGTCAGTGTCAAAATATAATAATAATAATGGCGGCGCTACAGTCCGAGGTGGACATGGGCCTAACTTCTCAGCAACCACTCGTGTTGTGCGTGCTATTGTTCTCTCACGAGTGGAGGGGATCTACAGTTTAATGCCGACACCGAACGGCGAGATTGAGAAGCTTTTTCTAGACAGTTATACTCTTTGAGCATTGTCAGTGACTCGAAAGAGGTGGGGCCGTGAAAAAATGTTTGATGTTTTTTTCGAGATTCGAACCGATGACCTCGAGCGTAGAAGTCGACGCACCTACCCACTACGCCACGGCACCCAGTGTCAAAATGACCTATGATTTAAAAAAAAACACTAGATGTCCCACCCTGTACATGGCAGAGGTGTTTTAGTTAATTTTCATTCAGAATCCAATCGTTAAATGAATATATGTCAACATGAGTCTCTTTATTCTCAGAACGAAACGAGATTTACAACTTTTCCATTACCTCCCTTAATTAGCAAAGTAGGACGTTAAGCTGAAATTAGATGAACAGCTTTCAGTGAAAGACTACCATATATACCCTGCTAATGAATTCCTTTAAAAAAACCTGTAATCCCCCAGAGAAGTTTTTTTCCGCACCACCACTTGCGAAAGACACACGCATTCTAAACTGTAACGTAATCAACATAAAGCTAGGAGTAGTTGGTAACCACTTTGCCGCTATCGACAATTGTATAGACAATTTTCTAAATTGGAAATCCCATCCTCTGCTGAAAAGCTCAAACGAAACTAAATCGTGCTTTGCATGTGACTAATGCTTTGGATACCTGGATTTTTATGTGAAACTTGGTTCTGCTGCTGTGTTTATTTCATACCATTTTCCACTCCGATACGCATGGGTTTTTTCTCTCCTCATCCATGAATTCACCTCCAATACTCATCAGTTCTCATTAATTTAAAACGAAAACCCATTTTCTGACTTATAGCCAAGTTCAGAGAACTGTTCTTTATTTAAATATGGAATTCTTTTTTCAGCCCAGTATGTTCCACTCAATACAATCCATATGCCCTCAAGATCAATGTTCACAGGACCATTTTCTCCCGTTCTTCATTTAAACCTTGGGCCCGTGCTGTGCGTTGATTCTGGACACTTGAGGGTATTCGAAACACTTTCTCGAGGGTAATTTATAAAGTGAATGGTAGCACTGTTTGAGAACTCGTAGTTTACAGAGGTCGTCAAACGCCAACTGACAAATTTCATCCAAATCGAAATGGCGGCCAAACGAAATCTACCTGGAGCATAAAAAACACCCTCTATTGTAGCAAGATAATTTGGGCTACAATTTTATTGTCATCAAAATTTCTATGGCGACACCACCTCTCCCAACTCCCAACTCCAGCTCATAGCCACTCGCGACTTCATTGGTGAAAAATCAAAGGGGCATGTGTGCCCTACCAAACCCCACTTTTCAATTTGTTTTTTTTTTGTTGTTTATCGTATCCTTGACAATTCCTTGACAACTTAATATCCCTATCTGACTCACGCCTAAGTGAGTTTTTGAAAATTCAGAAAAAAAATAATGAAAGCCCGCGGCTGTCTATACACGCCCCTTGTGTGGTGTGTATTCGCAGTACACCCGACAGAGTGGAGATTGGATTGTGAACAATTCAAACGGCAATCGTTTGAGTGAACACATTTCCATTTCAATACCTGCAATGATTAACTTTTCCGCTAGTTTGGGCCTGAAGCGTCATCGGGACGCTTTTCTTGGTAATAATTAAAAAAAGTGTAGCAGATTTGTTTGAGCTGCTTCGGGCATAATTGCTTTGATTCTGATCTTAATACGGATTATGTATCGATTACGTGGCGACATTTTTAGTGGATATGGGCATTTTAAATTTAAACCTTTATGCGAGTGCGATGCGAGCAGGACAGGCCCTACCATATGTGCAGGATGTGCAAATGCACAGGGCGCTAAGCGCTTGGGGGCGCATTGTAAACCTAAACAAAAAATAAATAAATTTATCGATATACTGACTTTCAAAAAAAAATTAATTCGTCTAATCAGCTATCTATGCATTTCTAAACGCTTTCTGAAAGCAATTATTTTCTAATAATAAAAACTGCATAATTTTCCCGGCTCACACAAAATGCCATTCACACGCAAGACTGTGTAAGATAATTGCCCCAAATCTAATTTAATTAATTTAAGACAACCATAACTCAAAAAAGAGAGATGGCGCTAAACGCAGGTCTTGCACAGGGCGCTAAATTAGCTGGGATCGGATCTGGATGCGAGTGTGTTAAGGTTTTTAAAGTTCGCCAAAACTTATGGTGGCCATTTTACTGTCTCAAACTGAATGTTTTAACACCCGAATAAACACGCCGCGCACCAATTTTTCTTGAAATGAATTTCGAAAGATTTCGGATAGGGACTTTTGGACTAGAAATCCTATACCGTCCGAGGGATGGGCTCTCGGATAAATCGGATAAATCAAAAACGAAGGATGGGGTTGATAGTGGCATTTTCTCCCATAAACTGAATATTAGTCACTCAGCTCGTTTACCAGACCATTCAAGCGAATTTCAGGCGGAGATAATGGCAATTTGTGAAGCTGTGTCCTGGCTCAGATGGAATGTAATATACGCGAGATGTTTGCAGTCAAGCTGCCATCAAGGCCCTGGAGTAGTACGACTGGATGGCGCAGTTGGTTAAGTGCCTGCTCCAAGTTAGACGGGTCCCAGGTTCGAATCCCAGTGAAACCGAATCTGGTCCAGTTACCATTTGCTGTTGGGATCAAATTAACGGCACTGGAGTAGGTTCCTACCTAGCAGTACAATGGACCAGTTTTGAGTCTGAATGCTCCAGTACTGTTCACAAAAAAAAAAAAAAAACGGCCCTGGATTAAGATCGTCAGAACTCCAAATTAGTAACAAACTGTCACTCATGTTTGAATGGGATGGCACAACAGATAAGTATTCGCCTGTGTTGGGTACCAGGTCACAGAGACATTCCAGACAACTGCGCAGCGGACTAACTCGCCAGGATCGTAACCACCCTGCCTCTAACTACGAAATGCAGCAATAAAGGTATGCTTCTTGCCACATGCAAGTTTCTGCTACGAGAAGACGCAACTTAAAAAGCAAACAATCGATGGACGAGAAACGTGCCACCTAATCAGGGTGATTTAGCCTAAGCTAGATCCCAAACGATCTAGGCGTTTAAATGCCTCGATAAATCAGACATCACTATTATCGTCGATGTCATCACTAGGCACTGCCTCATAGGCGACCATGAGTCATTTATTGCTGTAGCAGCGTCTTAAAACAAACTTTGATCAAACTTGAATCACAGTCAAGTCGATCTTCTCGACGGGATAATCTGGAGGTTGCTTGTTTCCATAAGCGAAGAAATTCCTGGCCCTGCCGTAGTCGAATTCACGGAAGTGGCCGGATTCATACTCTTGAAGATAGTGGAAGATCTGGTTGATTGATGCTCCAGCAGGGGATGTCGCCATTATCTCGGGTATCAAGGTCGTGTTCGAATTCTCCTCATCGAAGCCAGCAATTAGGAAGAGTGCATTTGCGCACATCTCTTGTACTGGAGACGTATCTTTGCAAGCTGTAGCGCCAAAGAGTTCCATGACCTTGGTGTTAGGGAGGAACTCCATGCTGCCAATAAGCTCGACCATGCCATTAGGTTGTCCGAAGAGGGGTGCCCCGAGCCTGGCCAAGGGCGATCCCATGTGATCTAGAATCCAACTGGGGGGAGTAGATGAGCTGATTTGATGTGGGTCTGCATGTTGTGCGAGTTGAGCAGCAGGAAGGTGGTTGTGCCTTGAGAGTGGCCGAAATATGTCACTTGATCTTCACCAGTAGTAGAAACAACGTAGTCGATCATAGCCGGAAGATCGAAGAGACCGATCTCATGCCAATCAAAGTCCCAGAAGGAGCTGAATAACGGGTTGAGCCTGACGTGCTTGCGGGAGTAGGTGTTTCCACGGGCGTTTCCCAACCAAACATTGAAATCGGCGTCGGAGAGGATGTATGCCAAGCTGTTCTCAGGTCTCAGCAGAACCCAATCGCTGGATGAGCACATAAGACTGTGCATCAAGAAAGCAACCGGACGTTTCAAATAAAATTTAACGAGGAGTGAAGAGGGAATGCGGTGTACGCTGAGGACATACCCGTCCTTAGTTTGTACCTGGTGCTCCTCGAATAGGTAACCATGTCCTTTTACTACGGTTTCCGTGGTAACAGAACTTCTGCTGTCGCTGACTAAATCCCCAGCGATCAGGGGAATAAATGCGGTGAGTAGCACCCAATGCAGCTTCATGGTCATGTTTTATTGATTGACCATGATAAAAGGCTTGGTATCCTGGCAAACGATTTCTGAAAGAAGCTGCTTAGGTGAGGAGTAGGGAACATTCCAAAATTTGTCTGTACCTGCCTGGCGTTTATTCGACGGCACTTTTTCTAGGCCTACTTTTTTGAAAGTATGTGTGACCTCAGTTAGGGACCATTTAGTAAGCTCCAGATGGTCTCTCATAAATGGACAAGTGGATTGATCTCAATCAATCTATGTGGTGGCATAATGGATCAACTCTAGTCCAAGTATACTTTTCAGTAGGCTTGTGTAGTTCACGAACGAACTAGTTCAAAAAAGAGCTGTAACAAGTGAAATAAGGGAACTAGTTCACGATGCAATTTTATTTCAGTTCATTTAGTTCAGTAGTTCAACAAACTTAGGTATACCTTACTCTGCATACATGTAATTGCGTAAGAATAACTGAACTAAATCGAACTAAACTGAACTAAATTGAATGCTTTGCTTTGTGTGTCTATGGGCATTGTGCACATCATGGTTGTTTTCGTTTAACTACAGCAGCACAAGCACATCGAGCACCGTTGCGTTGCCGGTGGTGTATGTGAAGGGAAATGTATGTGCAGTGAACTACATTGAACTAAATGAACTACATGAACGAACTACTTCAATAAGCAGATTTGAACTAAACTGAGTGCTCTCTGGACAGAATTAAAATGTATAAACCTAGTTTGCAGCCACTTCTACATACTTATCCTACCTAAAGCCAAAATATCCTGAAAGTGGGCAAATATGGGGTCTCAAGGGTCTTATTAAAAACTGATGGGACGATAATATAATAATAGCGGCGGTACAGTCCGAGGTGGACCTGGGCCTAGCTTCTCAGCAACCACTCGTGTTGTGCGTGCTATTGTTCTCTCACGAGTGGAGGGGACCTACAGTTTAATGCCGACTCCGAACGGCGAGCTTGAGAAACTTTTTCTAGACAGTTATACTCTTTGAGCATTGTCAGTGACTCGAAAGAGGTGGAGCCGTGAACAAATTTTAGATGATTTTTCGGGAATCGAACCGACAACATCGAGCGTAGGAGTCGACGCACCTACCCAGTACGCCACGGCGCCCACGGGACGGTACAATGAAGTATGATTTTAATTGAGGACCAAATTCGTGTCAAAAGTTGATTGACCAAATCAGTGTCTGAAGTTGGGTCTTCGGTCGCAATGAATTAATGTCAAAAGACCAATCCGAGATGAAAAATGTACCATATCACAGCGTCCACAGAAAAGTTTAATTAACAGATCATCACTTCTGATGGACACAGAATACCCCACATGGTTGTAAAGACAGATTCATTTACCAGAACGACAACATGTTGACGGCAGTTTGTAGGCTCACCATCCCAAAATCAGATTCACAAGAGCGACGTCAAACTACTGTGAACAGTTGTCTAGCACTGTGACACGACCACTTCAAACAGCCTGCTGTAGCCGCCAAGGAAAGTGCCCCCCATGCGATAGCTATTTATACAACAGCTGTCCCTCAGATAAGACCGAACGTGTGGCTTGGATTATTTATCACTCATTTAAATGATTTATTTCGCACTTCTCCCGTCGCATTCCCCTGACGGCACAACTCTAATAAGATTGATATGCGAACGCAAAACCTACAATTAGACACTCGCCCAGAGTTTCACTCCAAGATGACGAGGAGAGTTCTACAAATGCTCCTCCTCTCGTGGAAATAGATACTATCTGAAGTGCCTTCACTCGAACGTTTCCATCTCAAGTGGACTTACCTCATTTGAAAACAGTGCAGGGTGGCACTTATTCATGGCAGCATCGTGTGGTCGGATACAATTAATTTTGAGTTCAATGTGGGATATTGGCAACTGAGCGATGGATTCATTCACGTTCCTGTGGGAGGGGGTTGTAATTGATGCTTCAGAAAGCACTTGCAGTTAAACTGGTATTAATTTCGACACACAGAAATGCAATTATGTCCGAAGTCGATATGCCAAAGCTACAAAGGGGCCACTCGGCGACAAACTACCAGGTGACACACCACTTAGAGCGTTGTATCCTTTAATTTATCGCCCCTTAAGTACACGTATTCTGTTATCTATTACTTAATTAGCCAACAACCCGATTGCCATCAACTGACATTTTATTTGAATGACTGTGTGCACAGAATGAAAGTCTCCACCACACTCGTAAAAGGATCTCGTCATAATGAGGCTGGAGAGCATAACAACATGTTGCTCATACATAAAGGACCACCGTGGCATAGTTAAAGGGATAAGCAGCAATCCATTCTACACACAAAACATCTATCTTCCTCTTTGCGCTTTTCCTTTATGCTCTCCTTCGCAAACTGCCTCGCCAGAGGAATGCGTTCTGTGGAACTTTTTAATTAATATGATGTACTGTGGTCGTGGGCGTGGGCGTGGGCGTGGGTGGTCTTCCGTTCGTGGTGCGGTCTGGGTGATTTCTATTTGAAGAAGTATTCCCCAGCTACTCTCCTCATCAGAGCCTTTAATCAAATCACAAAGTGGACGCTGATCATGATGGATTAAAGTAATCAGATAACTTGGCTTTGCTTTCCACATCTATACAGACGTAGTTTATTGAGTGTTGCCAATGATTTCCGATGCTTCAAGGACGAAATTCAATTTGTTTCTTGATACGGGGTCGCACAGAACTTCAGTTCGATCCTGTGTGACAAGTAAGTAATTCGCCTGGACGAAAACCAATTAGTGGACGCTCGAATGTAGATAAGTGGAGCTGTGTGTAGACTTCTTTCGGCAATTAGCTCTATTGATTTGGATGAAGTTTAAGTGGAGCTACGCTGTCTTGTTGATTGGGAGAAGTGCTTCTTTCTGTGGGGGGTATTTTCAAAGGACCTATTTGAAAGTCACTTGAGATATACGCTCGGGGAGGGATGACATCTTTGAACTTTCGATTCAATTCGTTCACTTGAAATGTACTTAAATTAAAAGGCTAATGAGTCGTAGAAGTTTCAACTGAATTGCCGCCGGGAGTATGATTGAGTATGTCCGTGGGACTAAAGAGAGGTGGAAATGACGGTAAAGATGGAGGTTATTAGGGGATGCACATAAAGCTCATCAAAAGCCTTGGAGACGTTAGAGGAAGTCGAAGAATAAATCACTAATTGGACTTCCGAGTGCTTCCTTATGTACATCCCTGAGTTGGAAAGTTGGAGAATGTAGCGGAGAGGCTCTGCCTGATACGCTTAATCTCCAACCACATAGTCAGGTGGCTGTTCAGAGTGTTGCTTCTGATGGTACGACCCGGAATGCCGAAAAGGTTGAACGGTCTCCAAACGAGACAGCCTCTGAAGGGCCCCTGACAAAGAATCAAAAGAAGAGGAGAAAAAGGCTGGCGACAGTCGCACGGCGCAAAGAAACTCCGAAGGAGGTTGAAGGCGCAAGTGCTGAGAGTCGCAAAAGAAACAGGTCGGCAGAGGTAACTCCAACCGAAACCGATCAGTCTATTGGAGCCAACGCTACCTCCTCTTCTGCTGATTCGAACAGGATCAAGAGGAAGAAGGTCTCAAGCGTTCCTGATCCCTGTGCTGATGGCTCTCCCCGCGCACAACGTCCGGATGAAACTAGTGCTGCAACCCTCAAAGGACGCAGTTCTGGCGGACGGAGCGTGAATGACGCGGGAAGATCTACCAACAGAAGTATCCCAACCCCTGCTGGCGACTCCTCCGACGCGCAAGATCGAAATGAAACAGGTGCTACAACCAGCAAAGGCTGTAGCTCCAGTGGATGGAAATTGGCCTATGCAGGAGAAACCGCCAAGAGGAAGAAGAAAAAGATCGAGCGAGAACTAATATAATAATAATGGCGGCGCTACAGTCCAAGGCGGACCTGGGCCTAGCTTCTCAGCAACCACTCGTATTGTGCGTGCTATTGTTCTATCACGAGTGGAGGGGACCTACAGTTTAATGCCGACTCCGAACGGCGAGATTGAGAAGCTTTTTCTAGACGGTTATATTCTTTGAGCATTGTCAGTGACTCGAAAGAGGTGGAGCCGTGAAAAATGTTTGCTGTTTTTCTTTCGGGAAGCGAGAAGGAGCGAGATCTGCGGCCCTACAAAAGAGCTGCTATCTCCTCTTTGGCGCTCCGAATTGCGAAAGCTGGCAATGACGACAGTATGACCGACGCTGAGTGCAAAAACTGCGAAGATCAACTGTGAGCTGGCAACGGCAGAGAATGCTTGGAGGGCTGTGATGTGGAAAACAGAACCTTTGTGTTGAAGGGCTCCACCCAGCAAACCCTTGAATGGCTGAGCAAATCTGTGCCGAAAATCCCACCCTGGGAATCACAACTTTTGAGGTTTTCAGGCCGCCCAAAATGACGCGCGCCGTCTGCTGGATTCCGGGGCAACTCAGGAAAACGGCAGATGTGCTGGCGCGCCTTCATACCCAGAACCCTGGCCTCGAAACCAAGAAGTGGAAAATCCACTCTGACAAGGAGCGTAAGAACCGGGAAAATAAGGACGGGACTGCGATTGAGACCATCCGCTTTAGGTATGACTCCCGTCCCTATCTGCATCTTGGAAGGATTTTTTTTTTCGGAGATTTTTAAAACTCTGCACAGGAGCACTCAGACTCAAAACTGGTCCATTGTACTGCCAGGTAGCAACCTACTCCAGTGTCGTTAATTGGATCCCAACGGCAAATGGTAACTAGATTCGATTTCACTGGGATTCGAAGTTGGGACCCGTCTAACTTGGGTCAGGCTCTTAACCAACTGCGCCATCCAGTCGCTCTTATAACAAAATGGTCGCTTTCTTGTTGTCATCTGCAACAAGATCCCACAGTAGATTTCAGAATTTACGCGATATTGCCCCTATCTGCCGAAATCCACTGCAGGCTTCGTAAGGTTTGAAACTCATTGCGTTTTATTGCACGTTGGATCAAGAATTTAGAGGACAGCAAAGCCGCAGTCTCAGATGGTTTGCCATCAGAGGTCTTCAGGGCTGGCGATGATGTTCTGGTAGGGAGCATGCACCAGATCATCGGTAGTATTTGGTAAGTCGAAGCATGCTCGAAAACTGGAATATCAGTTCCATCCACCAAAAGAGCGATACTACCTCATGCAAGAACTATATCCCTGCTCAATGTCGTCTACAAAATCCTATCCAGCGTGGCTTGTGTACGTCTAAAAGTTTTGGCATCACACTAATCGACACGTACCAGTGCGCCTAAACCAAATTTTAACACGTACTTTGGATCAAAAACTTTGAAGCAAACCTCGATGGGGTGCGACAATTTTTCAAAATTAATGGTAACTTCACCTGTACTGGAGCAACCCCTAAATGGACCCACTTTTTAAATTTGGGTGCATGGGCAATGACATCTAGGCCTGAAGTACCTAATTCCAAAATGTTATGCCGATATATTTATAAACTTCGGAGATAAAAAAGTGTGACAGACTGATTCAGACATTTTTCTCCAAAAAACTGTTTTACAGTAGACCGTTGCCCGGAAGGAAGAATGAAAAAAAAAATTGTTCATCTTTCCAAACTGCTCGTGTTACAGAACCGTACATTCTTCTCGTCCTTCCCATCCTCATACCC
This sequence comes from Myathropa florea, assembly GCA_930367185.1. Classification (NCBI taxonomy): domain Eukaryota; kingdom Metazoa; phylum Arthropoda; class Insecta; order Diptera; family Syrphidae; genus Myathropa; species Myathropa florea. Next base: position 21,321,261 of record OV884003.1, read on the forward strand.
CACATTTTCATATTTTTTGAGGGAGATAATGAGCACAAAAAGCATACCTTCAGACTTCGTAAATGCCATCCTTAGCTTTGCACACTTAATTACATCCCACCACACCTAATGCCTTTTATGCCTTAAATCCATCCCATCCGCCACGCCGAGTCAGGTACAATCGACTTCATCCCGCTTCGCTTGACAGAATCAATTAGAAGTCTCTTCATCCTCAATTTTCCCCTAACTTCACACTTGCAAATTCTTCTTTCATTTCCCCACAAGCCCGCGCGCCATACACACACACACCGGCGCGCAAACAAACGACCACCTGAATGGGGTGTAGTACGCTCTTAGTCATTTTCCTCGTATCTCCGTGCGCAAATAACTTCACACTTGCAAATTCTTCTTTCATTTCCCCACAAGCCCGCGCGCCATACACACACACACCGGCGCGCAAACAAACGACCACCTGAATGGGGTGTAGTACGCTCTTAGTCATTTTCCTCGTATCTTCGTGCGCAAATAACTTCTGGAGATTATCGCAGAACTGTGATGCATTAGTGAGCATGTTTGCGAGCAATGTACACCCGTCGGGGAGGATATAAGCAGACACTCACTCATACACTCGTGCAGCGTACGAGTATAAGGTCAAAACGATCTCCATCATCATCATCGTCGTCGTCCTTGTCACCATCGTCGTCGTCTTTGGAGGATTCGGTGCGAAGAACTTGAACACCGCATTAGGTTGGCTTATCCTTTTAAGTTCAGGAAAGGCGCTATATCTGCTGCATACTGATTTATCCTCTAATCTCTGAAGGATATAAATTCACTTGAAATCGATTGTCGTGTTCCAGTGGATAAGCTTGTGGAACGGTGCCATGAAGTGAGTTATGAGAGGGCGAAATTTGTGAGGCAATAATGTTCAATAAGAACGATGAAATATGTAGCTTGTATTTGCAAAAAGGTCTCCTTTGGGTGAGGGGTTATTCTATGGAATGCAAAGAGCACTTTAAATGCATGGTCGCATTTGTCCGTTTGTTTGAATGCATTTTTTCAGAGATTTCCTGAAGTACTCGTACTTGGTAGGTAGGTGACAGGGTGCCCTTGCGACCGGGTCGCGGCTCACTGAGACCAACAGTTGGGTCCATTGTGCCCTATGTGTAGGGGGTGTACCCCGTGAGACCTAAACTTTTGCTGCTTATTAAAACCACCCAGATTGTTGTATATATCTCAGGAGGTGCTTCAGCTCTATTTTTTCCAGATCCTCCAGCTCGTCGAAGAAGCTACTGCCTAGTGTTAGCAGTCTCCTTCCCTGTAGGGCTGGACAATCGCATAGCAGGTGGCGGACGGACTCTATTTCCTTTTCGTCCCTGTAACTTCTATAAGAGTCGCTATGAGGGATACCTAACCTTCTGGCATGGGTGCCTATTGGACAATGTCCGGTGAGAACTCCCACCACCGTCCGTATATCCTTGCGACTTAGGCTAATCATTGACAATGATTTCCTCATGTTCAACATCGGCCATAGGGCTCTCGTCGTTGACCCGTACTTGATTTTATACTGAATCAATTTATGGCAAAGCGGGAGAGTATTTTTTTTTTTCGGAGGATTTTTGAAACACATCTGGACTACTCAGACTCAATACTGGTACATTGTACTGCCAGGTAGCAACCTACTCAAGTGCCGTTAATTTGATCCCAACGGCTGGTGACTGGACCAGATTCGATTTCACTGGGATTCGAATCTGGGACCCTCCGAACTTGGGGAAGGCACTTAACCCACTGCGCCATCCATTCGTAAACGGGAGAGTAAAAGTTGATTTGAAGGCCTACTGAATTCTTTGGTTTGATATTGCGATAGCAAATGACAGCCAGTTGTGACCACTACGGGGGAGTAGATAAGTGCGTCGACTCCACGACTCCGACGACTGAAGTCTGAGATCCCCGACAACAACAACCTTAAACACCGCACCACTTCTCTCGAGTCGCAGACCTTGGACGTTCTCAATTTTCTATCGCGAGTTTCCTGTGTGCGACAGTTCCTGTTGCTTTGAGTTTGAGTTTATTGCCCCGCTAAATTAACAAAATATGCCTTCCAACGTCTCCATGAAGTTATCACTTCAATGCCGGATAAAACCTTGAAGCGGTAGAAGAGAATCCATGGGAATCGTCGGTTGACTTTCCAATACTATTTATAGATTAAGAGGGAAATGCACCTTTAAGAAAATAGGAAATTGTCTAAGCCTAGAGGCTTTTCTGCAGAAGATTACTCAAAGGATTTTATACGTAATTATGAGTAATACTTGTTATTCTTGGGAACATAGATTAAACCTTAATTCCATAAATTTACAAATTTGAATTCTTTAATAAGATATCTTCTTCCTTTCTCGTTGCCTGATGTGTATCGGGTGAATATTCCATAGAGAGCGTGGAAGTTGGTTGAAAACAGATGGTACCAGGAAAGTTGTTGTCTTCTAAATGGTCTTCCAATAGGGATTTCCGAACTTTAACAGTTCGGCCATATTTTTAAAGCTACATCTGTCAAGTTGGCTGTCATTTATTCACTCTGTTTTGCCTAATCACCGTGGACAGACATAGCGTTCAACAACACGTGCAAATGATAAAATTGTTTTATCAAAATGGGTGTTCTGTTTGGGAAACGTTCTGCGGGTGCCGTGAAATTTCGCTCTCATAATTAATCTTAATTATAAAGACATGCAGATAAAGACTGTTTTCGAAATCCAAAATTCGGCATTATTTCACTCGGCGTTATTTCACGGCACCCGTTCCGCGTGCTTCGCCTATTTTATGGTCGCCATAATCGTCCTACCGAAAAGACTTTTAACAGTCTGGTGGATAAATTTGAGTCCACTGGTCCAGTAAACGATTAACTAACACGAAAACGAAAACATCGTCGCTGCCCGTGAGAGTGTGCAGCAGAATCCGATCCAGTCGATTCCGCGTCGCTCGCAAGACCTCGGTCCTTCACAGACCACAACTTGGCGAATTTCGCGTCGTGACTTTGGCCAGAACCCGTACAGAATTCAACTGACCCAGGAGCTGAAGGTACGAGTAAACGTCAATAGACAACGATTCGTGTGTGTATTTGCTGAATCGGCTTTGGAGCAGTTGGAAACTGACCCTAATTTTCATCGATATCGAAAAATCATCTTCAGCGATCAGGCCCATTTTTGGATGAATGGGTACGTCAACAAATAAAATTTTCGAATTTGGAACGATACCAATCTTGAGATCCAAGAGCGCCAATGCATCCCGTTTGTTGTGGATTTTTGGCTGGCGGCGGCGTCATAGGTCCATATTCCTTTGAGAACGACGTTGGCCAGAGCATCACCACACAAGACAACAACCATCAGCATCAGAGCCACGACCCAAAACATCGGCAATGCAGATCGACGATCTTGTAAATTAAAAGACGCTAAGCTTGGGAAGAGGAATCGCGCCAAAAGAAGAGCTTGGTATGATTTTGTTTTGGAGATACTTGCGTAAACAATGTAATGTTATTTCCAAATAAAACGAGTTTGATAAAAGTTAACGATTGTCGCGTACAATTCGGGAAAAAAATTAAACCGCACAGAACCTCTGTGCCCACTGGTTTGGTTTTGAAATAAAAAAGCTTTTAGCACGTTATAATTTTATTTTAGTATCGCCTGTTGTGGCTTCCGTTAACAACTAACTGTACAATATTTATTCACTTAAAATCTAAGCTCGCCCTGATCGATCAAGGTTGTTTCAGTCCCACGCTGGTTCGTTCAGGTTTGAACATGCCTTGCCGAAAATGCAAGCGATGCGTCTGTGTGCATTCGATTGTCTTCATATCACATCCGCTGGGCGAGCGCGTGAATTTGATTGCGCGTGTAGGATGTCGATTGTGATAAATGTAAACAAGTCCAAGTTAGTCTTGATTTAAAATTTGTACAGTGAACAATAAATATAAAATTAATTTGAAAAAACAGTATTTCATTTTTCTAAAAGTAATAACTCGGGCGTCGTACCAAAAATCATTGAAAAGTGGTCGAATATTCCTTCGATCCAGTCGTCACCGGATCATATTCGTCACATTTGTTGACTTCCTTATATGTCCTGAGTCATTCGGATGATATATGTTCGTCAGACCCAGAGTATCGCTTATCATTTTAATTGGCATCATTGTGTCAATCCAGTGTTGCCCCGCACACCCTCCCGCCTTCCATCCCGGGCTGGCAAACGAATCCTCAAATTAAGAACAGCACCATGTTTGCTTGTCATTCTGCTGGGGAATCTGTCCATAATGACTGCAAATGATATCACGGGTTTATTTTATCGAAATCTGCTGCCAACCAACCGACAACACAGGACTCCGTATGCCAGAGGACAACAAACAAAAACACACTCATGCCCAGCAACGTGCTACGTTATTAGATTTCCTTCTCTGATTTCCTTTAGGAAGAGGAGCCCCCCCCTCCCTGACTACCCGATGGATGGGGAGTACATGTCGTTTGGTGTACGAGTATTTCTGCTTCCGGAAAATATATACGGTTGAGGTGAAGTCTGTGAAATTAGATTTGATGTAGAGGTTTGTATGACGTTTTGGCATTTTTTTCCTCTGCCACAATAAGACTCGGCTATGGAAGGGGAACAAATGGGCGATAGCATTGAGTATGATGGCAATTGGAAGGGATTTCTTCAACTTGAGATCTGAATTCCAAACACATCCATGTGTGGTAGCGTGTAACATGCCGCATGAGTCCCCTTTGCCGAGACGCCAGCTCAAATTTAAAAAGGAAATTGTTCTTCATCTCTCGAGGGGAATACATAAAATATATTGACTTCCCTTCTGGTGCAGGCTCCACAAAATGTGTAATGGAATGTACTCCTATGCAGAGTCAAACAAATGTACTCGAGACTAAGGACACGACACCGTACGTATTTCTCTTTGGCAATGCGATACGACTGAAGGCACGCTTACACGAGGAGGGATGGCAAATTTATTTGCGAATGAGAATGCTGTCGGTAGCGGAGCATACGCCGATTACTTACGACAAGTTGTAACGTTGCACCTGTAACGTGAAGTTTGCGAAAATGCAGTTGTACTCATTGAAAGGGGGGAAAAATATGTTTTCACGGGCGAAATAAATTTCCTTTGGTGTACTTGTTAAGCCACAACAATTGGTGGTTATGACGGGGATTCACAACGTAAACTGAAGTCTCTCACGTCTAAGATTTATGAACCGGAAGTAAATTCAACGTCAAGACTAAATTCTCCGTTCACTCTATAAGCTTTTGTCCAATAAGTTGATTGGGGAGCTGGTCCTCCCCGGAGTGTATCGCCATCCAAAGAAGAACAACCATTAATGGCCTTCAACTGTTGTACAAAAAATCAGCTAATTCCATTCCGGTCGTATTTGCGTTTTAGTCGTACATTTTGTAGGTACAAAGCGGATCAGAGGAAAGGTTGCAGAGACAAAAGGAACACATCGATTTAAAGTGCACGTGAGTGTTGGAAAAAATCAGCTGGAAAGTGCTTCTTACCTCGATCTGGTGCGAAGGGAAATTTCATAGTGCTCTATTATGCATCACTAGGCAGACGGATATTTCGGATAAAAACCTAAAGTCCTGGAGTGGACACGATATCTTTTTATGGAAAATAAAGATTGACCAGATAGCAATGATAGTTTTTTTCAATTGTTGTGTTTCAGCAGTTGTCAAAGTCTCGAATGACGTCCAGCTGTCAGAATATTCAGTGAGGCTTTTCATTTCATCATGCTGTTGCAACAAGGATTTGGCTGTGCGACGGTGACAGTGAGTAGGACGGCGGCACGCTTGCGGTTGCACGGCTTGCAACGGTTTGCAAACTAGTGGCGTACGAGTGGGAGGACAAGAACCGCGCCGTCCGACGAGCTAAGCCGTGCAACCGTAAGCGTGCTACCGTCCTACGCACCGCCACTGTGGCCAAGCCAATCCTTGTTGCAACAATGCATCATTTGACGCTTGCCGAACTTTCAGAAATTATAAAAAAATTTCAAAATTCCGGCTTCACGGAACGTGAATTTGGTCGCGAGGTCGGAGCAGGCAATTCGTCGCACCGCAGAAAAGTTTAAACCTGAGTACACTCTTTTGGACCTTAAGTCACCACGCAGACAGAGACTGGTGCGAAATAAAAAAGCCATCGTAGCGGCCAGTATCGAAGAAATGTCGATTCGGCTCCTATAAGCTGAATTGGGTATCGCCAGAGGGTCAATCCGTGGGCGCCGTGGCGTAGTGAGTAGGTGCGTCGACTCCTACGCTCGAGGTCATCAGTTCGAATCTCGAAAAAAACATCAAACATTTTTTCACGGCTCCACCTCTTTCGAGTCACTGACAATGCTCAAAGAGTATAACTGTCTAGAAAAAGCTTCTCAATTTCGCCGTTCGGAGTCGGCATTAAACTGTAGGTCCCCTCCGCTAGTGACAGAACAATAGCACGCACAACACGAGTGGCTGTAGTGCCGCCATTATTATTATTATTATTATTACAGAGGGTCAATCCGGCTTATTTTGCGGTTGGGTTTGAGTCTACACCCGTATAGGATTGTGCTGACACAAGTATTAAAGCCGGATGACCAAGGATAACGCCGTGAGTTCGATAATTAAGCGCTGGAAACGTTGCACGGTGATCCGGATTTTTGGTAAAAAATCATATTTTAGGACAAGGCCCATTTTCTAGGAGAATGCCTATTTTCTAGAAAAATTACCATTTTTGACTCAGAATCTATGCCAACCATCAAAATTACCGTTATTGGAGCGAACACAATCCACAAGTGTTTGTCGAAGCACCAAGAAGATTGACTATTTGGTGCGGTTTATGGCATGACGGCATCATCGCACCTTATTTCTTTCGAGATGAGGAAGGAAACACCGTTATCGTCAATGATGTCAGATGAGGTAAAGTGGTGTTACCTGATTTTCTGTGACCGGCCATCGACAACATCAATACATTCGAATCCGAGCTGTGGTTACAACAAGACGGCGCTGCATGCGATGCAACGCTCGAATATGTGAAGGATAAATTTTGCGACTGGGTCATTTCACGCAGGGGTTCATTTATAGGCCGCCGCGATTATGCCACTTGACACCACTTGATCATTTTCCTTTTTTCTGAGGCTACGTCAGGTCCTTAGTCTGCGCTAGGTTAGGTTTGGTTAAGAGCCGCTAGTGAATTCACCAGCACGCTGAGACCATGTTGGTCCATTGTGATACCCACAGTCAGATCAGACCACTGATCGACCGCTCCATTTTCATTTTCTTTTTCAATTGTGTTCATGTTCATGTCATGTTCTCAAATTTTTCTTTTTTCCGAAGTATTTTTGAATCTCTACTGGAGCACTCAGACTCAAAACTGGTTCATTGTACTGCCAGGTAGCAACCTTACTCCAGTGCCGTTAATTTGATCCCAACGGCAAATGGTGACTGGACCAGATTCGATTACACTGGGATTCGAACCTGAAACCCCTCTAACTTAGGGCAGGCACTTAACTAACTGCGCCATACAGTCGTTAGTCTGCGCCAACAAGCCAATCATTTTGGACGGGCTCGAGGCCAACATTCGAGACGCTATTTCCGTAATAACGTCGCACATATTCGAACGTGTCATCAAAAATTGGACCGACAGCTTGAAGCACGACCATCAAAGCTATGGCGGACATTTTAATGATGTGCTACTTCATACATGATTTCATGAATGTAGCTTCAAAATAAAGCCAAAATCAATGTTGTATACGACACCGTTTTATATAAATTTACTTTTCTTTTTGGTCTTATCTAATAATAATAATAATGGCTACAATCCGAGGAAGACTCGAGTTGTGTGTGCTATTATTCTCTTACGATTGGAGGGGACCTATAGTTTAATACCGTCTCCGAATGGCGAGATTGAGAAGCCTTTTCTAGACAGATATGCTCTTTGAGCATTGTCAGTGACTTAAAAGAGGTAGGGCCGTGAAAAAATGAAAGGTGTTTGTCTGAGGTTCCGACATACTCTTCGAGCGCAGGAGTCGACTGACCTGCCCACTACGCCACCGCGCTAACAACGCCGTTTTTTTATTTAAATTTATTCTCTTTTAAGTTTTATCTGTTCACCCTTCATTTTCGAAACAGTAAAAGAGAAGAGGCTCTCAGATGATGTTCTGGAGTGAATAACCGGGACTCAGAATGTGACTGACTTTACAAAATGTTCCTTCCATCCCATCTAGATGCAAATCCCCGAGCAGATTGTCAAACATTTTCACTTCGTTTACATGAAACGCCAAAGAGCATCTTGCATGTGTGCTATTTGATGAAGACTTAAGGATCCTTGAGAACTTGAAGCAGTCAAAGGTGATTCCTTCCTCGAAAATCCAACCTCTGGTTTTGAAGCATTACTAGTGAATGCGAGGTGTAGACGGTGAAGTGATTCAAGCTGCAGCCTTGTCTCTTGTGCGCTTACCCCAACGCATCATCCTTCAAACTGCAAAATCCTTATATCTTTCTCTGATTGAATTATCCATTAAACAAGAGGAAGCCACGTTCGATCATTCAATTCTATTGCGTTCACCGCATTGTCTTATCGAAGGATTTGATTTGAAATGAAGACGCCAGGGAATCAGTCAGTTGTTTCCATCAAATTTGCCTCCCAGTCAAGGAGAATTGGGTACTTTCTTGCAAAAATTCCTCACCACTCAAGCAGAGAAACCCTTGAATGAATTTCAAAATTTCTTAAGAGGCCGAAACACAACAGTTCGTCAGCGTCAGCGTCAGCGTTGTCTTTCAACGCACACAATTCAATGGACATGCACGAAATACTGCATCGACTTACCTAAGTGAACAATGAGAGAGATGAGAGGATCGTAATAAAACGTAAAACGTAATCAGTAAGCAAAAAATTAACCATCCGTAACGTAATAATAATCGAACATATTGGATATTTGTTTGACAGAGGGATGCGCTGTGAGAGAGAAATTGAGAAATGCTTCCCAAATTGAGAGTTTTTTTTTTCCCAAATTGAGAACATTTTGTGGCAACTGACATTTGAGACATGAAAACAGCTGACTAAAATTATTTTAACGACCAAACTAATTTGAAATCCGTGTACGCTTGGAAGCATGAATACGCCAAATTAGCAACAAGAAGCACTTTTTTAATTTGTTTGACTTTCTTGGCATTTATTTTCCGCATATTTTTTATTTGGTATTTGAGAGAGAGAGAGAGGGAACAGCTGATTAACGCAGTGCGTCAACGCACACCCTCCGTAACACGAAGTCGTCTGGCGCAACGCACTGTTGTGTTTCAGCCAAAAATCATTCTCAGCTTAAGTTAAATTTACTTTTGAATCGTTAAATCACAGCTGGAAAATTTGTCGGATCAATATTTCCCCGTATTTTATTTCAAATTCTGAGCCAAGGTAAGAGTCGTGAAAACCAAAAGAAAACTTTTTCAAAAACAAACAGCAAAATATTTAACTTCGGCAAAAAGTTAACCAGCACCTAGACAAGACAACCATGTCAACAAACACCCAAACCGAACCGTAACCTTGAGTGAAAAGTTTTTGACGAAACCAATATTTCGATCGAAATATGAAATCTCTTGTTCACGTTTTAAGGAAAAATAAGTCTTTGTCTGCGAGTTTTGTGCAGAATACCGCACTATCCTTGAGACTAATTGCAGGGAAAGGATGGCTTGATGAAGTCGTCTCCTCTTTCGGGTGGAATAACGAGACTGCATTAAGGAAAATATTGTCCTTGGTGTCGATACAGGTGGGGGGAATGGTTTACATTGTTTAAGTTTCCCGTAGCTGGTATTTGCCAAATGAGACGTTTGCTTACTTTTTGCTTTACTTTCGCAAATATTTTCCAAAGTTCTTAAAGTGTTCCTTTTCGGAGTTGATGGAACGTTTGGTGACATTGGTTACATTGAACTAGAGTCAGGTGAAATAATTTACGATTCATTGATTTGAGTTCAGGAAGGTTTGGCGAAGTCGGTCGGGTGTGTCAATTTGTGTTATGTGCAGTTGTTGCATGTGGTGCGTTTGCAGCATGCAGCATGCATTGAATGTTTACAGGCAGCAACTTGCATGGCAGACGCCATTTGCATTCGTCACGTTTAAAGTAAGGAAAGGTTGTGGTTGTCTTGGTTTTAGAAGGACATTAGAAGGAGCAAACTCGTTGACCTAGTTTAAAGACATTTTGACAGATATAAGGAATATGAGCTAAATTAAGATCCATTCAGGAGAATCTAAATAAACTACCAGTTTCCCCATTCTTTCATAAAAATGTTCGTCTAGTCCAAGAATTGTTTGAAAAGAACACACTTCCTAGGCTCAGACTACTCTCACGAGTTCGGTCCTCTTATACGCTGCTCCTATTATACCAGGAGCACTAGCAGTCAGACAATCGAAACTGATGACTACGTCGGTTTACAGACTATGTGCAATCAGGGCAATCAGCGATTTTGGGACCATCTCGGACGATGCAGCATTCGTTCTAGCAGGAATGTTTCCCGTCGACAGATTACGAAAGGTTTCAGACGTTCACACAAAGCGGCAGAAAAGATGTAGTACGCGATATTAAGGAGGCCAATCTCTAACAGTCAAAGCGGGCTGTCTATCTAGTCAATATAGTAATATGTCTTATTACTGCTTACCCCATAAGCCGAAGAAATGAATAATCAGCTCCTACATTTGCCAACAAACAACTTTTTTTAAAAAGCATAATAGCCGTTCGAAAACGTTGTCAAAACCAAACGAAAAGTAACCAAAAGTATTGTCAACTTTCAAAGTGTCCATCTCGCGTAAGTAGGCAATACTGAACGAACTTAACGAAACTGACCGAAGGGGTTACAATAGTCACAGAGTGTGAAAACTAGGCAATGGCTCGTAATTTGCTGTGTTGGTCACGTTTTCAAAATTTTTATTTCTCAAGCTAAAGGGCCAACAATAAGCTTAAGCTTATGTTACAACCAATCAAAAGTAACGAGAAGTATCGTCAAATCTCAAAATGTCAATAATTGCTTATAGAGACTTAAGGAGAATTTAACTGCCGACTGACATTTGCATACGTAGACAGAAATTAATTTTGATCTGGCATAAATTGGCAAAACTGAACGAACTTAACGAAACTGACCGAAGGGGTTACAATAGTCACAGAGTGTGAAAACTAGGCAATGGCTCGTAATTTGCTGTGTTGGTCACGTTTTCAAAATTTTTATTTCTCAAGCTAAAGGGCCAACAATAAGCTTAAGCTTATGTTACAACCAATCAAAAGTAACGAGAAGTATCGTCAAATCTCAAAATGTCCATAATTGCTTATAGAGACTTAAGGAGAATTTAACTGCCGACTGACATTTGCATACGTAGACAGAAATTAATTTTGATCTGGCATAAATTGGCAAAACTGAACGAACTTAACGAAACTGACCGAAGGGGTTACAATAGTCACAGAGTGTGAAAACTAGGCAATGGCTCGTAATTTGCTGTGTTGGTCACGTTTTCAAAATTTTTATTTCTCAAGCTAAAGGGCCAACAATAGCTTAAGCTTGTGTTACAATCAATCAAAAGTAATCAGAAGCATCGTTAAATTTCAAAGTGTCCATAATTGCTTATAGAGATTTAAGGAGAATTTAACTGTCTACTGACATTTACATACGTAGAGTGCGATTCATTTCGCTCCGGCGTAAGTAGGCAAAACTGAATGAACTTAACGAAACTGAACGAAGCGTTTATTGTAATCACAGAGTGCGAAAACTAGGCAATGGCTCCTATTGGACTGCGTTGGTCACGTTCTTTAATTTATTATTTCTCAAACTAAAGGGCCAACAATAATAGACGTGTGAAAAAAGTGTCCATAATTACTTAAAGAAACATAAATTCAGCTGTAAACTGACATTTGCAAGCGTAGGCAGTGATTCATTCCGCTCTTGCACAAGTGGGCAAAACTGAACGGGCTTAACGAAACTGAGCACCTTCTTTTATATTAGTACGCGACTCTTTGGCCATATTTCAGTCGACGTGTTCGGTCTGTCAGCAATATTCTTAGAGTCAATTGCATTTTTTTTCGGAATCAAATGCAATTCATCACTTAAAAGGTGGTCCTACCAAAATGCTGGGAGCGGCAACAATACGTTCTCGGCAACACTTTATCTTACCGCTTCAACCAGTTTATTTGAACGTCTTGGACGTTGATGGACAGCATGTTGACGGTCTCAGGGTGTCCCGTGCTCAACAAAATTCGGCACCAATCGACGAATAGTGTCGTCAGACGGTGCTGGTTGACCACGATATCATATTTCGACGATATGCATGTCGAGTTAACACAAGTGAACGGCTATTCTCAATGCACAGTGATACTATTTCTGCGGGTTGTTTCGGTGTGAAGCGATTTATGGTTAAAATTGTACTGAATTGACGTTTCAAAAACATGTCTACTCAAGTCAATCAGTTGATATGTATCAACATTATTCAATCTTTACTCCCCCACATTAATTTGTCGCACCCTGTATACATACGTCGCAAAAAATACCGCCAGTGTTGACGGACAACCGACTAACCACCATCCGTGTCCCGCTCTGATGTGTGAACCCCTTCAAACCTTCAAAATTCAACTCAAAACTTAACTTAAAACTTCATTAATTTGCAGCCAACTTAAACCCTGATTCCTATTTTTGTTTTCCTTTCAGGTATGTGACTTTCAACCGCTCCTCTTTAGTAACCATCAACATTCCGGTAAGTTCGAACATTTCAACAACCAATACGTCCATCCAATCGGAACGAATTCGACCCACAGGACTCTGGCTACAGTAACAGTTCGAAACTCGGTCAAGAGGACTTCTGCAAGGCATCTCCTCCTCACCGAATTAAATCAGTAGAATTGCTCAATCATCTGTAAAATGTTGGGGCTGCTTCCACCCGAGAAAACTTTAATAGATCGAATGAAACAGCAGATGCATACGGTAGCAAACGAATTAAATTTGATTTCAGCTTTCAAAAATTGATGATGTCCTTAACCAGGGGTTGAAATGCTCCTCTGCGAAGTGACCTTTCTCAGAGTTGATTTGAGATGGATCTTCCTGTGAAGATTGAATGCGTCCCGAGAATGCTTGCCCAATCAATTTCTCGGGTTCAAACAAAACATCACGTAACTTCTATCCTTCTTACGAGTTCCTTTGTCCTTTTCGCCATCCACATGAAGCAGTAGTAAAACATTTTATAGCAACTATTGTCATTCCGACAACCTGTGTGTGAATATGGGTACTTCGGTATTCATGAACCCTAATTTGATGGGGCTACGATGTTGATGATGATGATGGCTTTGGGGATGATGGAGAATGTAGCCAACAGGCAGCGAACGGTATCTAGGCGTTTGCACCATCCAACCGACATGTCCGGTGGATGGCAGTGCTCCGAGTGTGTGTATTTAGGATGGGAAACATTTTTGCAACGATATCGTATCGCTTTCTACATTTTCAGTCGTGTAATATTGATTGTGTTGAGGCAAAGAATGTGTCCCCAAAACGAAATTATACCCTGCTGCTTGGTTGCCCGCTTCACAGGGACACAGATGAATGATTGTGTTTGAGCTCGCCCGAGGGTGGTTGCGAGACGATTACATTTCCGTTGAGTTACAAATGGGGAGGTTTTAAGGATACGAATTGTATATAATTTGTTTTGAGGGCGTTATTGTTCGTTCAGAGAATCACTCTGGAGTATTTGCTCGAGAGGATTGCCCATGGACCCATGGTGGAGATGTTTGTTTGAAAAAGGATATATTTACTCATTTCAAGTGATACACTCAAACACCTGATACTCGTTACTTTAGCTAGGATTTAAAGTAGACAGCAAGGTCGTGGAGTATGACGAATAGCTGCTTCAAACGTAACCGACTTTTTTAAAGAACAAACATTTTGAAAATGCTAGACTTCGAAATAGACACAGAGTTAGTTCGTGAACACAGCTTTTTCGTGAAATGTTTAGTCATAGAAAGGCGAACCGTACCAGAATGACTCGAGTACTTTGACTGCAGTGATCTCCGGTGGCAGACTTAAGGGACAACGATAGTGAAACTTAAGAGAACTGACGCAACCAACCGAATACACAAAAACAATGAACTGGTTACTATCGTCACCACTTTACTCAGCTTCGTTAAGCTCGTTCAGTTTTGCCTACTTGTTGATAGCTAAAATCTGCATAAATTTCTATAAGCAATTGTGGGTACTTGAAATTTGACGATGCTTCTGGTAACTTTTTGATTGCTTTGACATAATCATGAAATCCTGTGACTACAATAACCGCTTCGCTCAGTTTCGTTAAGTTCGGACTTTGAAAATTGACGACGTTTCTTCTTCTTTTCGACTGCTTTTGACATAAGCATGACGCTCTGTTGCTACAATAATCGTTTGGCGCACATTCGTTAAGTTCGTTCAGTTTTGCCTACTTGTTGATAGCTGAAATCTGCTTATAGAAATGGGCACATGAGATTTGACGATGCTTCTGGTAACTTTTCGATGTTTTGACATAAGCGTGACACTCTGTGACTTCATAACCGCTGGGATCAGTTTCGTTAAGTTCGTTAACTTTTGCCTACTTGCATAAGGGCGAAAACGTAAGCATGTATCAAACTTATCGAAAAGTGCCCAAAAGCGTCCTCAATTTACCGCTCTCTACACAAATGTCAGTTGGCAGCCGGATTCTTCTGATGTTTCGATATGCAGTTACGGCAATTATGGACTTTGAATACTGACGACTGGTAACTTTTCGATTGCTTTGACATAAGCATGACAATAACCGCTGGGATCAGTTTCGTTAAGTTCGTCAACTTTTACCTACCTGCATTTTTTAAAATTTATATTACTCAAGCTAAAGGGCGAAAACTTAGGCAAGTGTCAAATTAAACGAAAAGCGCCCAGAAGCGTCGTCAATTTATCGCTCTCTTTGTATACAAATGTCAGTTCATTCAGTTTTGCCAACATGTTGACTGCTGAATTCTGCTTAAGTTTCGATAAGCAATTATACGCACTTTGAAAATTGACGATGCTTCTGGTAACTTTTCGATTCGAGTCACAGCATGACACTCTGTGACTACAATAACTGTTTCGCGCAGTTTCGTTGAGTTCGTTAAGTTTTGCCGACTTGTGCAAGAGCGGAATTAATCACTCTCTACGCATGCAAATGTCAGTTTACAGCTGAATGTATGCTTCTTTAATCAATTATGGACACTTGCAAGATTGAGAATGTTTCTGATTCCATTTCGTTTGGGTTTGACATAAGCTTACATTTTCGCACGTCTATTATTGTTGGCCCTTTAGCCTTTAGTCGCGGAGTTTACCCTGATCAGATTGGTGACGAAAGGTTTTAGGCGTTCACACAAAATTTGACATATTCTAGTTTTTGAAATTGGTTGCTCTTATGATTTCGTCAAGTTGCTACCTCAAGACTTTTCAGTTGTTCACAAGAACGGGGACCTAACTATGAAGTAAACCTTGGTTACTGTCGAATGTTCCCTAACGAGCTTCATGTTTCTCGCTAAGCCTAAAAGAGACTTCGTTCGTCTTCCTATTCATCATCATTTTCCTAAAAGTTGCTGAAACTACAAAAGCACTCAGATCTATAGAACCCAGCTCGCATTAGAACCTCCAAAGAATTATCCTAAAAGGCATTAAATACTCCAAACAAGTTATGACATCAAGAGGAGAATGCGTCTTTATACAGAGAAGCATTTTTTTCACATCCGCTGGGTCCCAGTTTTTCGCTTCCTTCATCCTCACAAAAAAAAAGTCTTCAGTAAGTCTTGTCAGGAGCTCATGATACGTTTTCTACATTTTCCTCTCATTCGCTTTCACTAATGAAAAGCGTCTGCTTCAGGTTCACGTAAATGAAGCGCACTGGGACGTCGGCAAGTATAAGATTTCAGATTTGTTGCTTCGACCCGACACAGCCACAGTTTCGCATCTACACCATCCACACCCGAGGTGGTTGGTGTACACTTCAAGCATCACTGTGGGAACTGTGCGAAGATGAATCCGTGCTGTTAGGCGGCATACTCTCATCGTCGTCACGGCCAAATGGAAATGTACACACATAAACCCCGTTGGGAATTCTGCCTGACATTTTGTATGGCAACCGAAGCAATGCAATTAAGGCGGTCTAGTGTTTTCTTTGGAACACCTCTAACCTCTGCATAGGGCCTCAACGAGAGGAATGTATATGTGTCTGTCCGTACGTAGGAAGCCACTTCTTCTGGGAGGGGGTGGCTTTCGAAAATAAAAGAAAAACGAGGTCGACGATGCTGAAAGTACTACACGTCAGACCTTCCGGCTGCACTTTGGCATTAAAAAGTTAACAGTGGACTGTAATTGAGTTGAAGTGGTTGTTGCCGTGTTGCCGCTGCATTTGATATCCCAAGAAAGTGAAGTTGGAACAGCTCACAATTGCTGGCGGCGATTTCGACAGCATTATTTGGACAATACTTCCCTCGGCACTCGGCACTCTGCGTCGTCTTGAGCTGAAGCGCAAACAAAAGAACAAAACAAATTTCATGGCATCTCGGTGTAAGGACTTGTAAATTGGAAGAAAAGGGAAGATTACACTGCAGTCCAAAGGCGTGGTTGGAGCAGAGGTGGTCATAAAAATCTTCTTTTTAGGTTTTCTTTGGGTGATCGGATGGGCTTTTGCCCTCATTTTGTTCAAAAAGCTTTTGACGTTGCCTACTTTTTGCTTGGACTTAGGGTTTATGGGGGAAAACGTCCTTTAACAAGAAAATTTTTGAAACGATTTTCGAATACTCCCAGAGATTCATTGATGTTTTCCGCAACATGGATGGTTTTTGAACTAAATTTTGACAAAATTGGGACTAAATTTGTTGAAGCCTTTTACGAAAATGGGCGTTTAAATCAAAATGCATTTCGTGCACGTTTGGTCAGCATAATCGACCAAATGTGTCTACAATTGGTAGAATTATACAAAAATTTCAGCAAACCGGGTCTGTAGGATTGTTGAATGATTGTTGAAAAGCCGATGCATCCACAAAGATTGATTGTTTGGTGCGATTTATGGGCTGGCGGCGTCATCGGGCCGTACTTCTTCGAAAATGAGGTCGGCCAAGCATTCACCGTGAATGGTGTTCGCTATCGCAAGATGATAACGGACTTCTTATGTCCACAAATTGAGGATATGTACCTGGCCGACATGTGCTTCCAACAGGATGGTGCCACTTGCCACACAGCCAACGAAACAATGGCTCTTTTGCGCGAGAAATTCAATGACCGTGTTATCTCACGCCGCATCGGGGCGATGTTAATTGGCCGCCACGATCATGTGATTTGACACCGTTGGACTTCTTTCTTTGGGGATATTTAAAAGAAAAAGTGTACGTCAATAAGCCAAGAACAATTCAAGATCTAAAAGATGAGATAATTCGGCACATTAACGACATTGAACCTCTATTATGTCTCAGAATCGTTGAAAATATGGACCATCGGATAGAGGTATGCCACCGAAGCCGTGTCGAGCATTTGGCCGATATTTTGTTTCACACAATTGTCATAAATCCTTCTAACATAATGAAAAATATTAAGATAATTCTCTGAAAACTTTTTGTTTTATTTACAATTATCATCGTGCGTTTTCGTTGGACCACCCTTTATATGCTATGCGGCTATTGCCCTTCCAACCTATTCCCTGTCACTACAGACAGTATGACGGCCCCTATTGGTTCCTGGCCCGTTCTCTAGCGAACGGTTCGTTTCGTTTCGACTGGGTCAGAGATTGCGCAAAATCTTGTATAGGCATCCATTGACAAAAGCTTGAAATTAGTGATTCTAAGTTTTACCAACACTTTTGTAAACCGAGATGCAAACCGAGTTGCATTGCATACCGAGTCGGCTAACTTGGTTTCCCACACGACGGGCCCTACCTGAGGCCAGCACACCGCTTAGCACCTTGCACAATGAAATGGACATTGAGTCTAACGAGCAACTTTGACAGCTGCTAAAACATTATATATAATAATAATAATGGTGGCGCTACAGTCCGAGGTGGACTTGGTCCTGGCTTCTCAGCAACCACTCGTGTTGTGAGTGCTATTGTTCTCTCACGAGTGGAGGGGACCTACAGTTTAGTGCCGACTCCGAACGGCGAGATTGAGAAGCTTTTTCTAGACAGTTATCCTCTTTGAGCTTTATCAGTGACTCGAAAGAGGTGGAGCCGTGAACAATTTTTTTGAAAAATTGTTTCTTTATTACAATTAGAAAAACTATCATTGCTATCTGGTCACACTTTACTACGTGTAGAGCAGTCCCTACTCCTTTCTCGTCCCAGCGCCGCATATGGATTCATCTTTTAGCTAACAAGATTAGTGATTATCAGGCAAGGCTGCCCATAGGAATATGAGTGCCTCATCAGTTCCGACTCACGTGGACCATCGAACTGAATTCCTTGTGCATTGGAAGAGAATCTAACACCGTCAAGACGACTGGTTGGCGCAGTTGGTTAAGTGTCTGCCCCCCAAGTTAGAGCGATCCCAGTGATATCGAATCTGGTCCAGTCACCATTTGCCGTTGGGATCAAATTAACGGCACTGGAGTAGGTTGCTACCTGGCACTGCAATGGAGCAGTTTTGAGTTTGAGTGCTCCAGTGCAGTGTTTCAAAAACACTCCGAAAAAAAAACAAAACACCGTCGTTACCATTGCCTGACAAACTGAAGCATTATTACAGCGGCAGCGTGGTTGCCCAACAAAGTCCCTACGGTTATGTCTAAAACCAATGATATTTGAAAGCACTTTATACACAAATAACTCCAATCAGTGCTTTAAATTGAAACAATTCCAATCAATCCTAAATTGTTTGAGCTCCTCAAAGGTTTTGAATTGCTCTGATAATAAATACTGCGGTTGCATTATTAATTTCCCACCAATAACACTCGGTTACATTTTAATGTAACACCACTTGTCCAATTCCCGCTGCTAATAAAACCATATGCCCGCAGAAAATAATTTTCAATTTACTCGTATCCCGATGCTCTTCAGGCACGATGCTGCTAAATATTCCTCACAACAGCAGCGAAAAAAAAGAAGTCATTCCACGCAATAATCGTCCCAGTTGGCAGATGTTACGCCTCCCACTGAGCCAAAAATCAATTACCTTTTCACTGTATACACGAAGTCAGTCCAAATAGAAATTATGTTAAAAATACCAACAAGACCACCAAAAATACGTTATCCGCACCCAAAAATATAAAGGAGATGAATATTTATAGCGCCTCAAAAAAAGACCATTCGACTCATTTCGAATGCGATGGGGAATGATAGATACTCGGGCGGAGGGTTTAGCATCTTTTTCATCAATTTCCAAAGAAATCATTTGAACAGATTTATTGTTCAGAGACCAATCTTGCCATTAAATGAACACAATCCCCAAACAAATGCGTAACTCTAGAGTTTTTTTTTCGCTTCTTCTTGTAGATACATCTGTTCGGACTGAAGTAACATTCAAAGATGAGTACATTTCTGAAGAATTATGTTCGTGGATTGTTTATAACGTTTATGTTTTAATAGACCGCTATATAAAATTGTAAACGACTAACAGATTGACGTATTAAGTGAAACATTTGAGGATCTGTTTGCCGTTGATTTTGAAATCGCTTCAAGAAGAGATATCAATACTTCATGGCTTTGCTTGAACGTTGTTGCGTAATTGTTTATGCTTGTTGCATAGGCGTTACGTGGGTGCCCTTAACAAAGCTGAGTTCAAAAGAAAAGGATGTGTGCTAGACTAAATAAATCTTTTGGTGTAATTTGCTGAAAAGATTTTATTAGTTTACGTGGACTCTCCCTCAAAGAATCGAAGGGCAAATGATTTGCCGTAATCAGAGTATTTCTTAGTTCAACTAAAGGTCTTCTGTTTTACGCTGGAAGATAAGGAATTCAGTTTGATCCCGGGGTTCTGTGAATAGATGATGCTCCAAGACAAACTTGCGATCTTACGCAATACCGTAAAGTTTGGAAATTGTTTGGAAATGAAACAAGGGACTTGCATAAAAATGTCAATTTTCGGTTTTTGTGACCAATGACATCCTACTGTTTGCCGGAGATCCGTATTTTGGACAAAAACTTATTTTCTCGGACGAGGCACATTTTTGGCTCAGCGGATATGTCAACAATGTTCTGATAGGTCCCTATCAGTGTGGTTTCAGGTCGGCGAAGTCCACCATTTTTTTTTCGGAGGGTTTTTGAAACTGCACTGGAGCACTCAGACCTAAAACTGGTTCATTGTACTGCCAGGTAGCAAACTACTCCAGTGCCATTAATTTGATCCCAACGGCAAATGGTGACTGGACCAGATTCGATTTCACTGGGATTCGAACCTGGGATCTCTCTAACTTGGGGCAGGCACTTAACCAACTGCGCCATCCAGTCGTGTTGACCATAGATCAAATCTTCACACTGCGGCAGATAATGGAGAAGACCCAAGAAATGCAGATCGACACACACCACCTATTTATCGATTTCAAGGCCGCGTATGACAGAGACGAGCTATACAGCGCCATGTCTAGTTTTGACTTTCCTGCCAAACTCATCAGACTGACCAGGATGACGATGGAGAACTCCTTCTGCTCAATCAAGGTCGGTAACGAACTCTCCGAGACCTTCAATGTCAAAAAAGGTTTTAGACAGGGCGACGCGCTGTCATTTGATTTCTTTCACATCGTTCTTGAGAACGACGCAAGCCAACACAAGAGGCACGATCTTCCAAAAGTCCGTTCACCTGCTAGCTTACGCGGATGAGATTGACGTGATTGTGCGAACACAGCGAGTCGTCAATGATGCGTTTGTTGGCATTGAAACGGAAGCGGCTAAAATGGATCTGGCGGAAAACGAGGGCAAAACCAAGTATATGCTCTCATCGAGAAAGGACGCACAACATCGACGACTTGGCCAGAAGGTCACTATAGGTAGCTCTAGCTTTGGGGTAGTTAAGGACTTCGTCTACCTTGGCTCCGCAGTAAACAGTGCAAACAACGTCAGCACCGAGATCAAACGCAGAATGACTCTTGCCAACCGCTGTTTTTTTGGGCTCAAAAGGCTATTGAGTAGTAGAGCCCTCTCTCGGAAGACCAAGTTGAGTTTGTATAAGACCTTGATCATCCTAGTCCTGCTGTACGGCGCAGAGGCATGGACAATATCCCAAGCAGATGAACAGTCTCTTGGTCTTTTGGAGAGAAAAGTTCTGCGCGCGATCATTGGTCCTGTTTGCGTTGATGGCATTTGGAGGAGAAGGTTCAACCACGAACTGTATGGGCTGTGCAGCGACATGAGTCTGGCCAGGCGTCTACAGATCCAATGCCTAAGATTGCTAGGCCATGTAGAGCGTATGGACAACTTAGCTCCGGTCCGGAGAGTCTTCTACTCTGAGCCTGTGGCACAACGCAACAGAGGACGTCCACATACAAGGTGGCGCACTCAAGTCGAGGGAAACCTCGGCCGGCTTGGTGTGCGAAACTGGAAACAGGTGGCGAAATATCGTGCTGGCTGGAGAGCCATGTTGAGTGAAGCCCAGATCCACCTCGGACTGTAGCGGCCTAGGAAAAAGAAGAAGGATATGTCAACAAGCGAAATTGTTGTTGGAAGGAACACAATCCACAAGTATTCGAACAAGCATCGATGCATCCACAAAGACTGACTGTTGCTGTGGTATGGATTTATGGCAAGGCAGCATCGTTAGGCCTTATTTCTTTCGAAATGAGGAAGGAAACATCGTTATCGCCAAGGATCTCAGGTACTGAGTGATGTTAATCAACTTTCTGGTACCAGAGCGATCTCTGGATGGATGGATGGTAGGATGGTAGTCGTTGCGTACAAAATATTAAGAGTGACCACATATTTGGGCTGAACAGTCTTACACGCCTTTTGTAAGCAGTGTTGGCCCTATCAATTCGAAGTATGTACAATTATTGCACTTGAAACATGTTGCCGCGCCTTACTTCAAAAATCAGACTATCATACAGGGTAACCAGAGTCTTGTTTCAACAGCTGTCAAATTTTGCTATTATATACAGCTGTCAAAATATTCAGCAAGGTTTGCCATTTCATCATGTATCGTTTCATACTTCTCAAAAGTGCGGAAATCATTCAAAAATATAATCGAAACACCGGCTTAGTTGTGATTACGGAACGTGCATTTCCTCGTAAAGTCGGTCGTCATCGTCGTGTGCAGGGAATTCGTCGCACCGTGGAAAAGTTTGAGCGTGAACACACTCTCTTATACCTTAAGCCATCAACCAAACAGAGATTGGTGCGAAATTAAGACTACATAGCCACCGAAGCAGTCAGTATTGAAAAAAGACCAAGAAATGTCGATTCGGCACCGATCACCTACATTGGGCATAATTTCTTTCAAAATGAGGAAGGAGACACCTTTTCCATCATTCTTCTCGTGGATCGATCCACGTGGCGGTACAAAAGACAAAACTGGTCTTAGTGCACTATTAAGCCACTTTAACACATCTGCACAATGGACTCCTCTCGGTCTTACTGCTCTTCTTTTGGGGGACAACCAATAAATCCTTTCAAACTCAAACAAATATCTCCTTGCACCAATCCTGTCAACAGTAAAAGCAGGCACATTAAAGTCGCATCCACAAACAAGAACACACTTCCAATGTCACGTAACCAATGAAGAGCCTTTTTTTAGGGCTTACGCCCGCAGCGTCTTTAACTTATTCAATCTTTTTTACTGCGTCCCCTATACCAAATCAGTACAAATTCCTGATTTGCATTTTATTGCAAGTGAAATGGGAAAAATACGATTTATAACACATAAAGTAAATTCGGTCATTAAATGTTCAAGACTTTTCCTTCCCCACAACCACGTGCGTACGAATAATTCATCCGGGAAGCGGTTTGCCCACAGTCCCCCGCTGCGATACCCCGTTTAATTACGTAAACAATGAATGCATTCGAATGCGAAACCCGCCAATTAAATCGTAATTATCACCCATTCTGGGGGGTGGAATTAGTACTTTGGGATAAGAGCTTCGCAGGGGACCGGCCACAAAAAAAATAATAAAATTGCTTAGCACTCACATTTACGGTTATTAAAAGCCAATTTAATTACTGACAAATATCCGGTGATTCAGCAGTTCATGGGTGGGATGTGTGAAGGGGGTAACGTCGGTAAGGTTCCGGCATCGCGGAGAGGTGCGTATTGAGTCTGGATGTGGCGCTTGGACAGGTGATAAGTGCACGCCGCCCTTGGCTTATCAAACAATTGAACAAACCAACACATTCATCAATCGGATTTCGGTGCTTGTCCGCAAGGACTCGACTCGAATCAGATTTCCCGTCTGCGGGAAACACTGCAGCCGTGGCCAACGTAATGCCACCTTGTATGCTAAAGCGCTAAGCTGGATAAATCGCCTACTTACAGCTCAATGGCAGCAAATGGCAGTTCAATTGTATCAAGTTCGCATTTGGCCCAGGGGTTCGGTCAAATCTGATGCAAACTGATTTGATCTCCTTAGGGGCTTAGGTCGAGGCCAGTATGTGTGGCATGTGCCTGTCCAACGTCGGGTTGGCGGCAAGGTGGTAAATTAGATGGTAATCAATTACCCGATAGTGATAATGGCCGGCAGCTGCCGCCGATGGCAGGCGGGAGTTAATACTTTCCTTTCTTGTGTGAAATACACCTCCACGAATTTATTACGGCTCTGGTCGATATGACGGAATGACTTGACGTCACATCGGGGGTGGTTGGATGTACGCGTACCCGACACAAGCATAAATCACTGTGACAGTCAGAGTTTCCTTGTGTGCCCAGGTGTCGGAGGTCAAAATGTGTCGATGTATGCGTGGCGCGTTGAATAAAAAGCTCTGAGCTTTCGCAATTAACTGTGACATCACTTCTTTACATTGCTCGCGTCAGTTCACCCCACCCATTTCATAAATTTCATCGCTTTCGTTTCGTTTAACTTTGATAGCGTGCACTGGCAATCACCCAAAGTGATTCAATTAAACGTTGCTTTTAATTAAGACTTAACTTAGTAAGCCTCTGACATCAAACGAATGACAGTAGCTGTGGATACCTTTCCAGAGTTCGATTTTGTGTTTGGGACGTATCTGGTGTCCGGAGTTGAATTTCTTTGGAAATACTTAAGATCTCCAAGGACACATTTTTAGGGACTATTGAAGTCTTATTAAATTCGTGTGCTAGTGTACATTAATAAATTGGGTGTGACAGAAGGATAGGATTGCTCGGCCACAATCGAGAGCTTAAGACGGTCTTTGACCAAAAAGCTAATGAATCTAGGGATTTGACTGGAAACTGACTGTCAGTAAAAATTTTGAAATCCCTGCTAGATTTTGTTCTAAAGCCATGACAATGCCTCGTAAGTAAGCATTTTTTTTTTTCGGTTGAAAGTCGCTACAAACCCCAGGCAGACGCCTAAAGTTCACTGAAATACACTCACGAATCCGTTTCTGATCCGATTTGGAAACATTTCAGAGGACTTGAATCCGATACCTAGTCACTCAGTCTTAGGTAGGTAAGTTTTTGGGGGAACCATTTTTTTCTTTTTGTACTATCCAGCTGTTAAGGCAGCGCCACTGCGGCCTACTGAGATCTATTGTATCGAGGGGTGGGAGTAACTGTAACTGTGGAGTTGGAGCGGCGTGGTTCGATAGTTTGTGTAGAAAACTGAGAAGTAAATCATTTGCGCTCTTGAAATTATTTAGAAAAACCAACGCTGATGTCTTTAGGCTATTGTATGTAGAAGGAAATAAATCGTACAAGTAGGTGTGTAAGTTCAAACAGGCAGATTATTATAAGAAATTAGCTTATAAAATGCAGGACTGCAAGGACTCGAAATCTTTTTGGAAAACTGTCTGTTAAGTGGAACTAATTCACGGGCAATTTATGCTATAGATCCAGAAATACTGGCAAATCATTTTAGACAACTGCTAAGAGACCAACTAAACTTCCAGTATGTCCAGCCTAATACCACAGTCCCTGAGCTCGATGCTCCCATCTCGATGGTTGAGCTAATAACAGCATTGGGAAAAATGAAAATCAATAAGGCTCCGGGGGTGGATGGCGCTCCAGTTGAGTTCCTAAAAAACTTTTCCTCCTCGTGTCTCGAAATATTCCTGATTTCTTATAATAAAATGATGAACTCAGAGAAAGTACCAGAAATATATCTAAAATCTGTGATTTGTGCTGTATGTAAAAAAAGGCGATAATAGTCTCCCAGAAAACTATAGAGGCATCTCCCTTCTCTCAGCTTTTAGAAAGGTCTTCACACAAATCTTATACCATAGGCTGACAGTTTGGGTAGAAACCAACAAACGTCTTGGTGTTTTCCAAGCAGGTTTTCGTGCAGGGTTCTCGACTGTAGACCAAATTTTTGCAATAACAACGATAGCTAGAAGATTTAGAGAGGAGGTATATTATCAGACTATTTGCGGTTCAGACAGGTGTTCCACAAGGCTGTATGCTAAGTCCACTTTTATTTGCTCTCTACATGGATGACATAGCAAATAATCTACCGGGAGGAGTCAGAGTTGGTGAAGTTGAGGTTAAAGTTCTCTTGTATGCTGATGATTTAGAGATATAATGCTATATAAAAAACAACGCATTTGAGGATGTGCGGTAAATACGACGTTGGTTTCAAATATTCCATTCCGGAGATGTTAGCCCTAAAATCGAAACACGTTGAAAACTAGAAACCATAATTGACGACAATATATTGAAAGCAACGTTAAAATCACCGTTGGTTGTTGAGAAGCTAGGCCCAGGTCCACCTCGGGCTGTAGCGCCATTATTATTATTTATTATTAACGGTAGAAGCACTCTCAACAAAACGGCACTGAACATTATAATAATAATAATAATGGCGGCGCTACAGTCTGAGGTGGACCTGGGCCTTACCTTCTCAGCAACCACTCGTGTTGTGCGTGCTATTGTTCTCTCATGAGTGGAGGGCACCTACAGTTTAATGCCGACACTGAACGGCGAGATTGAGAAGCTTTTTCTAGACGGTTATACTCTTTAACCATTGTCAGTGACTCGAAAGAGGTGGAGCCGTGAAAAAAAGTTTTGTGTTTTTATTCGGGAATCGAACCGACAACATCGAGCGTAGGAATCGACGCACCTACCCACTACGCCACGGCGCGGGACATTGCTTGGGAGAATTTGTTATAACAATAAGTCAAGACTTATCTAATAGAAAAAGTGAAGTCCCTCAAAATCGGACATTTCATGTGGTACAACCTTTTATCATCAAGAAATGTTTTATTATTCACCGCTAATAAGTTTACCAACAAGTTGCTGATGCATGCCTACTTTTGATTATTTTCGAGCATCAAAAGAAAGTGCGGTGGGCTTAACGATTCCCTCTCTTGGAGTGGAGTTTCACGATTAAACTCATCAAGAAGATTTTACGTGATTGTTGTGAAAACCGCACCTGAAGCACTTTTCAATTATTCACAAATCACTCAAAATTTGAATATATGTACCGCCGTTCACTTACATGCTCTGCTCCGTTGTACACCTGAGAGACATACGAGTACGTACAGTCTCTTCCTAATTTAAAATAAATTATACAAAAATATCGTACGTCATTTTTAATTAATTATCACTCAGAGTTTTGAAACAACTCAAAATTCCCCGTTTTTTGATGTGTGGTCTTTTTGTTTCCAAACTGCTTAGGGGTAGGAAATTAAAATTTTGTGTGTTAAAATTCTCTCAAAGAACTTCTATGAAAGTTGTTGAAAGTATAATAACGTGTAGGAAATTCACGAAACCCCGAAGGGAAGTGGTTTCAATTCTGATGCTAATATCGAATTTTAAGGTCTGTATGGTGTGCCTCGGAAAACAAAAAACTCATGAGATAATTTGAATGAATATCACGCGGTTTGGTTTCTTTTAATTCCACGCGTGGATTCACGTCTAATCCCCTTCAAGGCAGCCCGTCATTTAATAACAAATGAATTCTGCAAAAAGAAATAAAAAACTTAAGCCTAAGTTCTACGGGACAATTCTAATCAATTTTTAATTCTCAAGCGGCGAGGGTGATCAATTTTGTGAGTGACTGTAGCTTAATGTGTTATTTTACTCTTCTTTAAGAGGGACGAACGTCTATTTATACGTGGAAATAGCATTTTAATGGCAAAACTGAAGTATAACGTGCTCTTTATGGACCATTCTCATGTCAACATGGGCGACTAAGCAGATCAAAATATTGAGTCTATGACCCACCCGCTATGTGACTGAAATAATGACTTCTTGATGATCTTCACAGATTCAGATTGATCTTCACATTTCAAATTTGCACACACTGTCGTCGGAGATAACCCGCCGCTCGAAAACTTCTTCCGGTGTGAAGTTCGCAAAAGTGTTTGTTTACCATTCCTACCGCAGTATTTCTTCGACCCGAGTTTGTTTACTATTTATGTTTTGATAAGAAAAACACATCTTTCACACAAAAACATCTTGGAAAACCAAACAAAAACCGAGAACGATAACAGATGTCATTATTCGAAAACAAAAATCCATGAGAACTGCCATGAAAATACGTCAAATAATTTCCAAATTCGCTGCGAATGTGTATGCAGCCCCCGCGCCAGTACTTGCTGAACAGACCTTGGTGCGGGTTCACTCTGTCAATAACCTAATGTCGTCCAAAGAATCTGTTGTCGTAGCCCCACCTGGGCGGGAATGAAGAAAAAAAAGAAAAAATAAATGGTTCACCTCCCGCACACAAAAACCGATGACCTTATATTTATTTCTGAAAACACCTTCACCCGTAAGAGCTTTACTTCACAACCACATAAACACGTTAGCATGTGTATGCAGTCAGAGAATTTAATGAATTATCCCCGAAAAACTGACGTCAGATGGTTCTCTCCTCGGTGCCGTCACTGACAGATATAAGATAAATAAATGAGAGACACGAATTTTCCGCAACGACGACGTAAAGTATCTGTTAGACACCAAAATATGAAAACCAACCAGAGGGGGACAGCAACACATGGGAGCGCAAACAGAATTAGCATCGGACTTAGAGCACCCAATTCCGCCTCCATTCAATCCCGTCCATGTAGTGTGTCTGAGAACCGAATGTTGATTTTATTTTCTTGTGTTTTCTTTTTAATTTCATTTCCAATATGATTTTCAAATGTCGGCAACCATCTGATTAAAGTCCGTCCCCCCATTTGATGAGAATTCAGTCAGAACGCTGGATACCCGAGAATTGGGACGTGGTGTGTATCTTGTTGTGACGAAGTGATGATATTCAATGGTTCGCGCGATAATTACTCGGGAAATTTTGAAAATTTTGAAAATGTTCATGATTTTAACCAGAAATTAAGTAAATCAACGTGTGCAATGGTGTGGGATAGTTTACTCAAGTGAAGGTGTGCTAGGGATGTTGATTTTGATTGATGGAAATAGTTAATTGCCGCTCGTGGTGTAAACAAATTTTTGATTGGATATTTAAGAGTCTCAACACCAGCAAATCGTGTTAGATACGTAGATACTTTTCAAGGAGAAAGAAGTGAGTTTGAATTCTCTGCCATTCACTTTGTGCATCCCAATAACACCGTGTTGCAACCATAACCCCATTTTTGCTTTTCTAACTGCCTTGTCAACGTTGTGTTAACATTTCTGTGTAAACTGCATCTCTGTTGTGCTTCAAATTCCAAATTCTCAATGGATTGCAAATATTTTTAGAGTCTTATGCCTAGAAAGTGTCTCAGTGTCTCTTCGATGTGGTATGCTGTGGGCTATTTATAGACGCACTGCGTCGCCGGGGGGCGGTTGGCTTTAGTTGTGTTTTTTATTTCGGAAAATTCTTTGGCACAAAATTGAGAAAAAACGTTTTGATTTAGAACACACGTGAAAGGAGATTTTTAATACTGTTCATCTTTGACAGACATGTCCAGTGGCACTTAATTCACTTAATTACCTGCGAAAAGTTAAAAAAGATATACTTCTGACGAATATTTGGAAAAAGTAGTCAAGCCCGTGGATGTCATTCAGTGTCATTTTGAAGAATTTTTTAACAATCAAAATAATCACTTTTTTTGAAAATATTTTTCAAAACTTCGCGAAATGATGCACTGTCAGATGCTCATTTCTGTCATTTGACAACGTATTCCATCACTCATATTTCGAAAATTGTCCTGTTGAAGGTCTGCAATACTTCTGAGATAATTTTGCTTTCAATTGGTAGACTGAGTAATTCAGAGTGTCAAGACTATTCTTTTATAGGATAATAGTAGCGGGTTGCTGAGAAGCTAGGCCCAGGTCCACCTCGGACTGTAGCGCCGCCATTATTATTATTATTATAACCATGCTTATAAATTACGATATGCAACGTCGTTAAAGTGGCCGCCTGGGCTGACTTCGCAGTAGAACATTGGAACTCCAATGTTCCAAGACCTTGTTGAGCTACACCCCACGGATTGCTTGGATGATATTGGCCCTAAGTGCTTTAATGCTTTAATCCTTTCCGGACTGTTGTCATAACATCGGTCCTTCATGGTTCCCCACAAAAAAAAGTCCAAATCGCAGCTCCGAGGCAGCCAATTGACATCGCCAAGACGGCTGATAACACGATTTGGGAATTTTGTGCGCAAAAGATCGATTGTAGCACGAGCTGTGTGACATCGCGCACCATCCTGCATGAACCAGTGGTCGTCCAAATCCATGTCTTCGATTTCAGTAAAAAAAAAAAGTCGGTTAACATGGTTCTGTAACGCCCACCGTTGTTCCCGGCCTCATTTTTGAAGAAAAAGTGTCCAAAAAAGAGCCACCACTCGACAATTCGCACCAAACTGTTACTCTCTGTGGATGCATTGGGTTCTCGACAATAACGTGCAGATTTTCCGAGTCCTAGATGCTGCAGTTTTGTAACCACCGAGATGAAAATGCGCAGAAAAGATGATTTTTCGCCCAAAATCGTTGTCCAATTCTATAATGCCACTCCCAACTGCGAAGCGATAACGAAGCGGATGGTCGCGCGCCTTCAATTACTGAGTCAATTTTTTTTTTTATAATTTTAGCGCGCACTATGGTTTATGAATACCCTTAAGTGTCCAGAATCAAGACACAGCACGGGCCGAAGATATAGAGGGAAAAAGGGAGAGGAGGTACCTGTGCACAATGGTCTTAAATGTCTGTGGATTGTAGTGAGTGGGAAATATTGGGCTGGGAAGAGCATTCCATATTCGTGTGGTGCGTCTAAAAAACGACTCTCTAAACTCAACTGTACGTCCGAAAACAGGCTTAAGGGTGAACTGATGAGCATTCCTGGCGAGACGAGTACTGCGCGTGAATTCGTGGAGGGGAGGAATGCAATTGGCTCACTTGAGCATCGTTTGCTAAAATAGCTTTAAAACAATGACAAGGATGAGACATTACGGCGATGTTCGAGCGAGTCTATTGACTTCGCGATATTACTGTCTTCTATAAGTTTTATCGCTCGCTGTTGTATTCTATCAAGTACGAGTAGGTGCAGAGAGGTCTTAGGAGCACCAGACCAGATATGAGCGTTATACTCAAGTTTGGGGCGAATGAAGGCCTTGTAAATTGAAGCCAAATCAGAGGGGGTGAAGTATTTCTTGCACTGTTTTAGGAAACCTAGACATTTCGCAGCATTTTTGGCGACCTCGAATATGTGATCATTCCAACTAAGTGTTGAGTTGATACACATATCGAGGATGGAAAGTTTTTCGGTTTCTTCGATGTAAGTGTCATTCAGGGATAATGACTGATTATTTTGGGATTTGGATTTGGAATTGGACCTTGTAAGCGAATAATCCGAAATTTTTGTGCAGAAGTCCCCTCAGGCTAGTGCGTGAAATGTTGAGCTGTTCAGGTCGACGGCCAGTTGATGCTCGTGAATTGAGTCTCGCACTCTCGGCCACAGCAGCCACATTCTCATCAGTGGGCGCAGTCCGACGACGAGGACCATGAATGTTGTCCACTAGCATACCACTCTCAAGAAATT
Source organism: Myathropa florea (assembly GCA_930367185.1). Lineage (NCBI taxonomy): Eukaryota > Metazoa > Arthropoda > Insecta > Diptera > Syrphidae > Myathropa > Myathropa florea. The sequence continues at coordinate 21,352,248 of OV884003.1, forward strand.
TTTGCACAAACTTGCGTACAGCAGTCGCGGTGAGTGCTTTATTTCGGCCAAAACTTCTTCTCAAAAAACGCACCAGATAAAGTGAGTTCAGCGATATCGCGGGTGTGTCTGGCGGACTTTCAACTCAAATCGCTAAATCTTTTTGGATCCTACTTGAAACAACCAGACAGAGGAATAATCATCAAACAAATCGCAAAACATGGTTGAATGTCTTAGTAAATTCTGTGTATTTCGTCGGTTGTGTGGAACAACTCTTAATTTGGTTCCATTCAGCAGGTTTTTCATTCAGTCTTTAGACTGTCAGTTGACCCTTTGCTTGCTGTTGTCTTTTACTCCGAGGACATCTAAACTGCTGATTTTGCCTTTAAGGTGTTATCGTAACTGCGGATTTGCTACTGCAGATTGTGTTTTGCTACAAATGGCCTTGTTGGAGCATCTTTAGGAGCGTAATCTATTTTTGAGCAGTTTTTGAAGACTGGACTACTTTTACTACCGACGCCTTCAGAATATCTTTGTTGTATCTTAAATCAGCACTTCCCGTTTCTGTCCTTCTTCCGAAAACATGGAAAATCTGACCAGATAAGAACGACAGGAAAATGAATACAACATCAAATGAGTGAGATATAAAATTGATTTTGCCTTTATTGTGAAGCTATATTCATGCCATTATGTACGAAATAGCATATCATTCAAATGGCCACCTCGGCTTCGTTGGCTGTGCTTCAAGTGGTTGGTTCATTTTTTGATGACGCGGTCCAATATGGTCGGCGTTATTCCGACAACAGCCGCCCGAATGGTGGTCCGGAGCTGGTTCAAAGTGGTTGGCTTGCTAGCGTAGACAACGAAGTTGACGTAGCTCCAAAGAAAATAATCGTGTCGTGTCTAGTCGCATGTTCGCGGTGGCTATTTGATGAACGCTCGCCATTAGATTACCCAGTCGCCAAATTTCTCCTTCACAACTTCGAGCGTTGCGTAGCTTGTTTGACATGTAGCGGCGGAAATAAGTTTCCAATATTTCCCAACATTGTTCGTTAGCGTAAAGCGAATGATTTCGTTCTGCGGAGGTATGATACTGACTTTCTGTCAAGATTTCGAGCGGGAAACAGTTGTCAGTGTCAAAATGGCATATGATTTGAAAAAAAAAAACGCTTGATGGCCTTGGCGTAGTGGGTAGGTGCAGCGACTTCTATGCTCGAGGTCTGAGGTTCGAATCTCGAAAAAAACACGTAACATTTTTTCACGGCTCTACTTCTTTCGAGTCACTGACAATGCTCAAAGAGTATGACTGTCTACACGACTGGATGGCGCAGTTGGTTAAGTGCCTGCCCCAAGTAAGAGGGGTCAAAGGTTCGAATCCCAGTGAAATTAAATCTGGTCCAGTCACCATTTGCCGTTGGGATCAAATTGACGGCACTGGAGTAGGTTGCTACCCGGCAGTACAATGAACCAGTTTTGAGTCTGAGTGCTCCAGTAGTGCTCCAAAAATCCTACGAATAAAAAAAAAGAAAAAATGGCTTTCTAGAAAAAGCTTGTCAAAATCGCTGTTCGGAGTCGGCATTAAACTGTCCACCCGTGAAAGAACAATAGCACGCACAACACGAGTGGTTCCTGAGAAGCTAGGTCCAAGTCCACCTCGGACTGTAGCGCCTCCATTATTGTTATTATTATTATATTACTCGTAGATGCCCCACCCAAAAATTTTAAATAAAACTCAATTCTTTAAACTTTATTCAAACCCCACAAACATTTCTCAGTTTTGATAAACTTCTGCTCCTTTTCTCCTTCCTTTAGAGTCACGTCTACGGATCCTTCGTTTGAGTTCGAAGCCAAATAGCTTCAAGATACTTCTTTCAATTAAAAGACATCCAAATTACCTCAGAAATAAAAATCAACCGCGAGTAATCAAAACTGAGATATTGATAATTTATTTTGAAACAATTTCTCAAAAATAATTTATTACTGCAGAAACACTTGCGGCTATGAGTTCAGTCCAGTAAAGTGGTAAACAACTTCAGAGAGTCCATCAATCGATAAAAGGGTCCCCTTCTAATCAAACCACTGCCGCGCAAACAAAGGAAAAATCAATGCCCTTAAATATTTTATTAAAACTTGCCCTGATTTTGTAATAAGGCCCCCATCCCCAGCCGCTGGTAAAATCATCTTTTGAATAAATTGATGCCTTCCTTATTCATTCATTCCCTTTGATGAATTCGGTTAATGGAAGGAACAAAATCGAACATGAGTCCTTCAGCAGAAAAAGAAAAATAAGGGGAATTTGGGAAAAAACAAATTTCAAGACATCATTCCTTGATCCCCTTTGAATACACAAAGATCCCCCAGCGAGGCGCCCCATCCACGCAAACTTGAAATCTTCTTTTATCGAACCGAAGAACAAATGCACAAATGTTCAATAAGTTTATCTAACACTGACGAAATCCAGGTAAATGCGGGGGGGAAACTTACACATCCCATCGAAGATACGTCGACAGCAGTTCGGTGATGGTACCCATTTACGTGTGTGTTGGTTCACATCAGCTGCCAGAGGATGAGGACTATGGCAACGTCATGCAGGAGCATAATCCCTTTGGACCCCAGATGGGATAAATCATCAAATAAAAGATACTCGGTATTTCTTTGCTACTTTGCTATGCTGGGCTGGTGTTTGTGTGCGCAAGGCCTATCAGGCCGGAATGCCTTTCGTACGTCGAGAGGCATCCAGAGATAGGGATCTGGCAACATGCGTTCGGCTTATAAAGCAAATCTCACCGAAGGAGTGGGATGCTTTCGTTCCATTGTTTGTATCTCTGGTTCACAATGTACCATGCAGACGCAGATATGTATGTTTCTGGATAAATTATGCCCACAAGTGAAGTGGGTCTGGTCAAATCAAGTTCGCCTTCGAACAGAGGGAATTTCTGATGAGAAATTTAATTGAAAAAGCTGCACAAGGCGGCGATAAATATAAGTATCTACACAAAATTTTAATAAGTCAACTCAGTTCTCCGCCTTTGATTGAGGATCTTAAATTAGATTTGTTTGCATGAAAGGGGAATAACTAATGTCTGGGTCTGGTTAAAATGCTGTCCCATGGGAAGACTCCAAAAATTCATCAAAATTGATCAATGACAGCACACTTTCCCTCTCCTCGATGCTATTTCTCTTCTCGTTGTAGCTTCATCTGTGTGGCCATCGTAGTCAGGGGGAGGTGTGTGCACACATAAATAACACATCCAGCATCGGTGTGTACACTTCTCGAAATTGAATGCTTTCGAAAACTATCTATTAGTCCCTAAAGTGCTGTAGCAGACCGTACACACCCACTCCGGGGAAGCTTATTCAGCGATTTTCGTAAGCTTCCTCCTGCCAGCGCCTAGGCCTTGATGTGTGGATGGGCATGTGTATCCTTTTCAGAGCTCTTAAAGCTGACCGATGATATTGACATGTTTCGTACTTCAATTACACATTGTGCACTTGGCTCACAAAATAGATTGACTCTTAGCTGCTGAGTGTGTGGAGTGTGCTTGCGTAAAGAAAGTTTCCGGCACGTGACACTCACTTTCTTTGGGAATCTCGCAGATGTGGGATTGGCTGGTGTATTCATATTATGGCTTTATGCTTCGACAATGGTCGGTCGAAGTATGCTGCGTAATGAGCAGTAAATGTGAAGACGTATGCCGTTGGCGGAGGAGATTAAGGGATTTGCGTATCAAATGATTTATCATTGAGCCTTTATTCTAGACGTTTCCATAGAGAAATCATTGACCAGTCTTTGATTCAGTTCCGATCATTTAAGTGAGTGAATTTGTATTTGTTTCAAGGGCTCTTTAAAATCGTCTGTTTTTCAAGGTTGCACAGGTTGCCAGCGTGAGCATATTTATACGCATAAAATGTGAAGTGTTCCATTACCATTATGCTCTTAATCCAGGGCTATTGAGCTAAGGTTCTCCTTACTTGTGCTTCGAATGTAGTGTCTTTTAAAACGACTGAATGGCGCAGTTGTTTAAGTGCCTGCCCCAAGTTCGAATCCCAGTGGAATCGAATCTGGTCCAGTCACCATTTGCCGTTGGGATCAAATTGTAGGGTCACTGGAGTAGGTTTGCTACCTGGTTGTACAATGGACCAGTTTTGAGTCCGAGTGCTCCAGTTTATGACGAAATTAACTTGCTTTCTTTATTTTTTACTTCCACTACACAATTCCCAAGATAAATAAAAATGACACGCTTCATTTCACGATTTGTTTAAACAGTTTTTGAATAAACATTTGTTAACAGAGCAGTGAAAGAGCAACGTATCGATGTTTATCAAAACATAAATCAAACCAAAATATTCACGGTCATGGTAATTTGATGCAAATGATGATGTCGATGATTTTGAAATTGAACAGACCAGCCCGGATAGGCAACCCGTGGAAATACAAAACCAAAAAAACTCTTGACTATTTACATCTCATTAGATGCATCTTTCAATGACCCTTAGTTACTCCAACATATGTCAACAAATCGATGAAATGAACAATTTTATGTAACCTCTTGACGAAGTGTTAACAGGCATCTTACAAATTTTGAAAAATTGCACGGTTGTCTTGAATGGACCAGAAGGTTTCATTCATTTAATTAAAATTTGAACAAAAAAAAAACGCTCCTCTAACGATGCTGGGTAGCCCCAACCGATTTGCATAAATATCGAGCTTAACAACTCGGATAACGACTTTTTGAAATTTACATTCCACCAGCAAAAAAGAATAATTACGTCCTTAAGAGAATTAAATGCAAATATTATTCCCATCGTTCTTCAATCACGGGTAACAATTTCGCTTAATGAGAAACTTCCCCCGCCTCGTGTGCCTAGATGGACCGCGACTCTCTGTGGATTCTCGAAATCATCTGTTTACATTGAATGTTCCAATAAATTATGAAAATTGTGCGAAGATTGGAAAATGTTCAATGAAATTGTTTCAGATATTCAGCGAACGGGTAATGATTGACCCAATCTATGAGAATTCATGCTGAAATATATTCACTTTATGAAGCGAATATAAACTGCGTTCCGAGACACTGGTTGGAATTTAATAACATTTTTTGGAAACTGACTTTTTGGAGGATCCCGGGATAAGAAGAAAAATGGAAAGTGCAGAGGAATTCGCAGTAATATCGCGAAGGATGCAATCTCCATTGAATATTTTCTATAGATTCATTCCGTACGTGGAATATTCTGAATAAATAAATTAATTCTCAACAAGAAGAGAGGAACAGCTTCATTGTGATGAGTAACATCATTTCAGCAAGTCTTTCAAATGAAAATAGTTAAACTTTCCATTATAAAGTCAGGTGGCCAACTTGAAATAGTGGCCATTTTGTAAGTGTGACTGACTAGTAAGGGTAGCCAACTTGCAAGGGTAGCCAACTTGTAAGAGTGACCGACCTGTAAGAGTGGGCTGCTTGTAAAGGTGGCCAACTTGTAAAGGTGGTCAACTTGTAAAGGCGGCCAACTTGTAAAGGTGACGAACTTGTAAAGGTGATGAACTTGTAAAGGTGGTCAACTTGTAAATTTAGCCAACTTGTAAAGTTTACCGACTTGTAATGGTGACAAACTTGACAGGTTTCAAGTTGTCCTTAGGAATATGGTCTAAGGAACCATTTTTTGGATTATGACAAAGAAAAAATCCTTAATGAACAGAATTTTAAGCAAACCAAGGATGGTTTAATCTTTTTTTTTGGGGCCCCCTTGATGTACTGAGTAAGCTCGTCGACTCCTACGTTAAAGGTCCAGGGTTCGATACCGAACAAAACAACTTTCATTTTCATTGGAACTACTTCTTCCCATTTCAGAAATAATGTTGAGGGAGTATAAGTGCCAAGTAAAGCTTTTCAAAATTTGGTGTTGGGGTCGGCATAACACTGCAGGTTGGTTGCTGCATAAGCTTATCTGAGTCCACCACGGACGGTAGCGCCAACCAAAGAATAGGAAACAAGGCTTAAATTTTCTTTCCTTTTCATAACATGTTCCAGGCTGAGAGAGAGAAATTTGAAGATATAATAGTCGATTTATTCTAAATTTCAACGGTTGCAAGGATGATTCCTTTTTCTTTTTTAGGAAAGAAACTCTCCTCCTGGTTACATCATAGTGTCGCTATCTGTCGTCAATTGCGCACAGCAAGTTGGTTGAGGTCCGTCTTCACTTGGGTGCGCCACATTAGAAGTGGACGTCCTTTATTGCGTTGTACTACAGGTTCAGAGTCGAGAGCATCCTTGGCAGATATAAGATAACGAAAATGCTTCATCATAGATGTTTGCTGAGAAATGAGAATGTTTAGTTAAGATTGATGGCGCCAAAGATCAATAATCATTTCCCTCTCCTTTCAAAATTTCTTGTGCAAATCAACATGTGCAAAATCGTTGATAAACCCATGAGGAAGCCAAGTCTGAAAAACAACATTTATCCAAACAGCAAAAAATCCCCCATGAAAACCTCGAAAGTGTTTGCCGATTCAATAAATTTTCCGCATGAATTTTTCTTTGAAAAACTAATTTTATATCAAAGACCCTCATAAACAAGATATGAAGGTTCAAAAGATTGATTTGGCCACAGTTCATTAATATTCTCCTCACAAATCGTTCCGGCTTATTTCAGTTCCCGCGAGAATGTGCTTCTAACAAACTGTGTGTTCTAATCGCGACTAATTTTAAAAAAGAAAAAAGTTCCTGAGGCGAACGCTTGAGTTGTTCTATCATTTTGGCATGTAACTATAAATTTAGATCAACCTCAGCCATATAAACACTAACCATCCCACACATTTGATGATACACAGTCTCATGAGAATCTCCCTGCAGATACAGATTCACACGCGAACAGATGACAAGCATCCGAACAACAAATCGCTTATATGTTCGAGAGAAATTAACGAATGGTCGTGTGAGAGTGCCAGCACCATCTAAGGCATGTAAGAATCGCATATCTGTCGTGCCAGACGTTGCGATCATCATCGAAGACTACGACCAGATACAAGCGAGGGCAACCGCTCGAACGCCCACAGCAACCGCCGCCGACAGCGGATCGATAAATATAAATCTTGCCAAAGTGGCGAAAAGGAAAAACTTTTGGAAGAACCCCGATAACTATGATTATGGCGATGACTATGGGGACGGTCTGGACGTTTATGATTTCGATGACGATGACTTCGGGTACTACTATGACGACGAATCCAGCGTGGACTCGGACTCCAGTTGGAGTGCACGGTATGGTATATCGATTGTTCAGACAACAGGGGGGCTATAGATGGGAGCGCATAAAATGGTCCCTGCATAGAATTGAAGAAGGAGCTAAGGAAAAATGTATTCAAAATGCAGAGCACCCTTGAATGGTTTGAGTTATATTTTATTTGCATTCTTCACAGGAGTGCTGGAATTATGGAGAACAGTTTCAGCACAAAACATTTCGTTGCTTTCGATATTTGATTTAACAGCACATTTCATTGCTTTCCATGTTTGATTTTTTGACGATCTGAAGTCGTTCGCTTAAAGCGTCTTTAAATCGATGATTGATTTTTGCGGTAGGTCATGAATGAGGGGAATAAATGCGCCATAGCTCAAAGAAAATTGAAGATGATGCTGCATTTAATTTATTGTAGCACGCCCAAGAAAAATGTTAATGAGCTGCAAGTTAAATTGAATTAAGTCTGTACTGACAAATCTCCACGTTAACATTATGATTCTGATATTTTTCTGTTACTCTTTTCTAAAATGTAAGTGGTCCAGACAGAAAAAGAATTATTTTACTATTTTTTTAATTTACCTATTTTAATTTTCCCCTGCCCACATAAATTAGACATTTTGAAATCCATCGGTACTTATCTCGTATTAAAATTTACAACATGGTTTGTGTACAAATTGTACATTTACAGATATTCGATATTTACAGTGCCTCACAAAAATATTCGGAATTATGTTTGTTCCTGGATCCTAGTTTGTTGCATTTTGTTGTTGTTGCAGACAGAAAACATGCATTATTTTTTCTATTTTTTTTTGTTAACAGAGAATAAGTGTTGAATTGAAACTACAGTCGACTCCCTCTAAGTGAAATTTTCACGGGATATCAGAATTAGTTCGAGTTAGAGGGAGTTCGACTTAGAGGACGGTTTTTGTATGGAAAATGAGGGGAATACCAAAATAAATATGGCGAAAAAATTCGAGTTAGAGGGAAATTCGACTTAGAGGGAGTTCGACTTAGAGGGAGGCGACTGTATATGCGCCAGAGTCATAGAATATTTGACATTTCAGATGCACGTCATTCAGAGAAGCCGTGGGCGGACATTTGAAAGATTTTATGTTTCTTAACAATGGCGTCAAAAGACCTATCAAACAAATAAGAAAATATTGATGATATCTCACAAGCATTTTGCTTTATTTCAATTTGAAGATAGGAAGCGCTTAATGAAATACTTCTTTAAAAATTCTTCAAAAATCGAATCCACCTTAAAGTCGATAATTTTGAGGAAATTCGAGTTTTGGAGACACAATAATGGGATCGATTATAAATTATTTTGAAGAGCTGACACTTGGCATGAAGGTATGACAGCTCGACAGCACTTTTTCAACATGAATTTGGCAATCGCTTAGAAGAATACACGAAAGGTTTTCACTTCGACTTGAAATCACCGGTACCAATATGGACTTCCGAACTTTGACAGTTGATAGCGGCCATATTGTTAAGGCTACATCTGTGAAATTGGATGCCATTATTCAGTCTGTTTTGCCAAAATCGCAGGAATAGGCCACACATCACACATAACTCATGCCATCAGTTGAATTCAGCCTCATACAGTCGACTCCCTCTAAGTTGAATTTTCACGGGATATCAGAATTAGTTCGAGTTAGAGGGAGTTCGACTTAGAGGATGGTTTTTGTATGGAATATGAGGGTAATGCCAAAATAAATATGCCGAAAAAATTCGAGTTAGAGGGATATTCGAATTAGAGGGAGTTCAACTTAGAGAGAGTCGACTGTATTTTTTTATTAAAATTATAATAACTATTTGTTGATTAACAATACTAAATTCCTGGAAAAAAACATAATTCCGAATACTTTTGTGAGGCACTGTATCTTGTCTTGATCTTCCAATAAGCAATTCCGAACTTTGAAAGTTGATAGCGGCCATTTTGTTGAAGCTACATCTGTCAAATTGGCTGTCGTTTATTCAGTCTGTTTTGCCAAATCATCATGGATGGAAATAGCGTTCAACAACACATGCAAATGATAAAATGTTTTATCAAAATCGGTGTACTGTTCGGGGAATGTTCCGCGCTGTTCGACTGTTCGCAGCGTGGTGGATAAATTTGAGTCCACTGGTTCAGTAAACGATAAACCAACACCCGTACATACGACTGAATGGCGCAGTTGATTAAGTGGCTGCCCCAAGTTAGAGGGGTCCCAGGTTCGAATCCCAGTGAAAACGATTCTGGTCCAGTCACCATTTGCCGTTGGGATCAAATTAACGGCACTGAATTGAGTAGGTTGCTACCTGTCTGTACAATTTAGCAGTTTTGAGTCTGAGTGTTTCAAAAAATTCTCCGAAAAAAACACCCGTACATCGACGAAACGCAATGTCTGCCCAAAACGAAAACATCGCTGTTCGTGAGAATGTGAGTGTGCAGGAGAATCCGAGGTAGTCGATTTCGCGTGAATTGGATGAAGTCGGTCTTTCGCAGACCACAACTTCACGAATTTTGCGTTGTAACTTGAGCCTGCATCCGTACAAAATTCAACTGACCCCGGTTCTGAAGGTAAACGCCAGTAGACAACGACGTCTGTTCGTTGAATGGGCTCTGGAGCATTCTCTTCAGCGATGGGGCCAATTTCTGACAAGCGTTCGTTTGGTGTGGATTTCGGCCAGGCGGCTTCATCAGTCCATATGAATATTTTTCTAAGAACTACGTTGGCCAGGCCATCACCATCAACGGCGAGCGCTATAGGTCGATGATTACTTACTTACTTACTTAGCGGGCTCCCGACCCGTGAAGGGTCTCTGCCTGAGACACGGCAGCCTTCCATGCCCTGCGGTCCCGGGCACGCTGCGTCCAGTTATCCAAACCAAGCACTCTGGCATCCGCGATAGCTTGGTCCTTGAAACGGAGCTTCGGTCTTCCTTTTCTTCTCGAACCTGTGGGCTGTGATTTGAAGATCCTCTTTGCTAGAGCGTCCATTCGCTCCATGTGGCCGAGCCAGTGTAGTCGTCGTTTTTTGACTTTTTGGACTACATCCACATCCTTGTACAGCTCATAGAGTTCGCGGTTCTATCTTCTCCTCCACTTCACTTTCACTCCACCACTTTCACTCAAAAGTACCCAAAATGTGCTCTGCTTTCCTGCTTATCGTCCAACACTCGGCTCCATATAGTAGAACTGGCAGGATTAGTGTTTTATAGAGCATGCATTTCGTCTTTCGAGTTAGGAGTTTTGAACCCATTTGTTTCGCCAAACCGAAGTAGCAGCGGTTTCCTAGGGTAAGTCTTCGTCGATGATTACCAACTTCTTTTGGCCTAAATTAGGTGATATGAACACCAATAACATGTGGTTTCAACTGGACAGCTCATGAGCACGAGCGATTCGAGGGCATGGTCATCTCATGTGGAGGTGATGTGAACTGGCCACCGTTCGACTTTTTCTTGTGGGGTTTTCTGAAGTCGCAGGTTTATGCGAATTAACCACAAACCACAGCGCCCTCGAAACCAACATAACCCATCCTATCGCTCAAATTCAGCCTAATTTAAGCGCCAGAGTCATGGAAAGGAAAATTTTGTATGCACGCCATCCAGAGAAGCCGCGACTGATATTTGAACGATGTTATATTCCATACCTAATGGCATAAATGGACCTTTAAAAAAAAATGGGAAATTTTGATAGTGTCTCTCAAAGTGTGTGTTTTATTTAAATTTAAAGATGGGAAGCACTTCATGAAACCCCTTTTATGCGAGACTTTTTGATGTAGTGTACAGTCAGGGTCAAAAGTCAATGAACAGTCATTAGGTAAAAGTTTTCCCTCCAAATTATAATTAAGTGGAATGGTCTAGGTCCGACATTTATACCTCAAATAAAAGCTGTGAAATCATACTTAAAAATGCGCTACCATTGATTTAACATAATGGCAAACATAATGCAGTTAATTCAACAGAAAGTACGGATGAAAACAATCGTCAAAAGTAAGGGAACACATCTGTTTAAAAAAATTATGATTTTTTTGAAAAAACTTTACTACTTCGTACTTTGTATGCCTTTACCAACGTTTCCAGTTTTCATATCTGCCGGTCAAAATGTTCCTATGAACATTTAATGAAAACTAGCCGCTATGACTTACAGCCACTGACACAACCATATGAACACCCACTTTTGACTGCCGTTTTTACCACTCTTCTCTTCTAAATTTAATTGATTGTTTTATGTTTAACACGACTGGATGGCGCAGTTGGTTAAGTGCCTGCCCCAAGTTCGAGGGGTCCCAGGTTCGAATCCCAGTAAAATCGAATCCGGTCCAGTCACCATTTGCCGTTGGGGTAAAATTAAGGACACTGGAGTAGGTTGCTACCTGGCAATACAATGGACTAGTTTTGAGTCTGAGTGCTCCAGTAGTGTTTTAAAAATCCTCCGAAAAAAGAAAAAATAAAAAAAATAGTTTTATGTTTACGCTTATGGTAAATAAAATATAGTATATTATAAGGTAGGGCTTTGGAGCTTTAATTTGATGTATCCGTGTCTGTTCTAGCTTATTTCGGTGAATTTTAATTTAGTGGATAATCTTTCAGCAGCTGACTGACTGCTTACTCACTTTTGACTGTGACTGTATATTCGGCTATTTCAAATGTATTCTGTCTAAAATTGATCATTAAGATTGAAGAATACAGTGTTAGATTGGGATAACAAATGCATACGTACTCGATGTCCATTTTTTCGATGACCAACATTTGCCTCTTATTTGAAATTCGTTTCTGTGTTTTCCGAACGAAATGTTCTTGACTACCTGCCTCTGAGTTCTATGTTAAGACCCAATAAAATAATAAAATAAGACATTATGAAGCACGTGATTTTCAAAACAAAAGAAATGGTCTCTATATTTCATCGCTGTGCAATAAACTAAAGGAGGCGCGCAGTGCCTCACTTAAACGACACAGTTTCGCATTCATCACCAATAATTTATTCGTTTAGTCTGTATTTTGTCTGCAATTTGCCGTGCCAACGGAATTTCATTTACGTTCTGCTTGTGCTGAATTCACGCATGACGTTGACAATCAAGTTTTGTGCACCGCAATCACCCCACTCATCGCACACACCCCAACGGACCACGACCAAGGGTGCGTTTTCCTAAGCAACATCCCTGCCGAACTTAAATTTCGATTATCCAAACCAAATAAGCATTAAAGCGGATTTACGATTCCAAAATTGGCTGTCCTTTCAGTGTGTACGCTGTTTGCACAGACCGTTCCTTGCTGGTGCTGATGTGCAATCAACAAGAACCTGCGAATCAATAACACACCCCCATACCGTGTCGTTCTCCAGAGAGTCTCCAAAGAGGCACACAGTCCTTTCTGCGAAATTGTTGACTTTCGTAATGAAAATAACCAAATTTTCAGTCTCCCTCGCATGAGGTTGAGGGAGAGCGAATATACTGCTGTTGCTTGCATATTTATGAGTGATCCTGGGTTGGGGTTGAATTTCATTGTTAAGTGACAACTGCACACGAGGCCCGGAACTGACTACACTTTTAGGCAAGGTATTAAAATTATTCGCACGTTCCGCATATTCAGCGAAACTCGCACGTCGTTCCCGTCGGAGCTCGACCGGTGTGCGTGTATACTGAGCCGAAGCCAATCATTACGCCCAGGATGACTTGGAAGGCACGACCCATGTCGGTAGAAACCACTGCCTGCTTCCCACGCAGGATTTATGCGAAGGCTGGTGTGTTCTTTGAGAGATCAAATTTGGGCTTTGACTAATGTGACAAGGTTGCACGAGAGGGTGGGCAATTTTACATTTTAATTTTTACACGAATGCGACGAGCAGGAGGAAGTCCCAAGTTTGGAACGTGCGGGGGTGAGATATGTGTGTGTATGTGAGCCTTTTGATACAAGAGAGGAGGAGGAGAGGGAGTCTGAGATAATGTGAATGGTAATGAAATTCTGAAGACCTTTCGAAATTGGACAGCTAATTGGAAAATTATGTTGACGGAAGTGTGTTTGCTTCGATCTATGGGCTCCGGACACTGAGATCTGCTCGTGGAGACTTCTGGGGGATTATGCCTTATGTGAAGAAATGATTCTATTATCCTAACTACTAACCAAGGGAATGAATGTTGATAAGGAAGATTGGGTGAAATAAAAGGAGAATCAGGGTCCAAAATCAGAAAATGACCAAGCAGATGGAGGCACTCATGTATGAAAAATCAGAAATTTTCGAAGATGTACTCGTACTTTCTCTTTTTCCTGTTCTTCAAGCGGTCGGTCGAATTTTTCATGACTCGGTCCAAATGTGCGCGTTATTCCGGCAATAGCGTCTCGAATGTTGACCCCGACTTTATCCAAAGTGGTTGGCTTGTTACCATAGACTAAGGCCTTGACGTAGGGGGCTTCTGTAGTACGCCTGGCTCTGCTCTTGATGCACTGCTGAATACTTCCCCCCCTATATATCCACATCATGGGGTGTACTCTCAAGGTCTTAAAAAGAAGTGATTTTTGGTACAACTCGCACTGGAGTTTCGATGACCTTGCGCACCGCATTTCCTTTGACACCAGTCTTATTGATATGCCGTCTAAGTCACGGACACCTGTACTCCAGCTGTGACGAACATACAAAGTCGACTTTCCCTGCACTCAGGACTGGCTCTGGCCAGAATCTGAGCCAGGAAAGGAATGTAGTAAAATCTTTACGGACGGCTTCAAGACCAATGAAGGATCTTGTGCTGGTGCCTTCGTGGAGAGCGACAACTTTAGACTGCACACCTCGTTAGGTGAATTTGCGTCGGTTTTCCAAGCGGAAACCCATGTGATCCTAATGGCTACGAACTATATTGTGAAGAATAGGTGGAAGGGGCGAAGCATTTGCGTCTGTAGCGATAGCCAAGCTGTGCTTAAGGCCTTGCTCAACCCTTTAACCACTTCCAGGATAGTTCAGGAATGCAAATCTTCTCTGAATTTGATCGGTAGCTTAAATTCGATAAGACTTGTCTGGGTCCCGGGGCACCACCGGATCACAGGAAATGAGATCGCCGATGAACTTACTAGGCGAGGATCAGATGAGGCATTCTCAGGACCTGAACCTACGCTGGGACTGCCCGCGTCCTTGGTTAGGGCTTCCATCGATGGTTGGACTTCTCGAGAGCACAACCGCAGGTGGCATGATTCTACAGGATGTAGACTCCCCAACGTCTGTAAGAAATCCGCGCCTTTCTTCTTATCTCTTAACAGAAAAGACTGCAGACATCTTATTGGCGTACTAACGGGGCACTAAACCTTCGCCAAACACCTAAATGTGCTTGGCCTAAGCGATGAAACACTCTCCGACGCCTGTGGAGAAGACACTGCAGAGCACTTCCTCTGCCATTGTTCCGCCTTTGCTCGGATCAGGTGGCAGTTATTCGGTGCTGATGAGGTGAGAGATGATGATGTTGGCTCTTCATCACAGAAGCGCCTGCTGGTCTTTGGAAGACCATGAAATTTCAGCAAAAGTAGGTTGCTGCCTGCTAGTACAATGGACCAGTTTTTGAGTCTGAGTGCTCCAGTGTACAAAAACCTCCGACAAAGGAAAAAAAGGACTTGACGTAAAACTTGACGACTGACAGAAAATAAACGACTGGTGTCAAGTCGCAAAATCGCGACGGCCAACTGATGAACTCTCGCCGTGAGGTGACCCAGTCGCCAAATTTCTCCTTTCTAACTTCGAGCGTTGCGTCGCTTTTATGGGATACCGCTGTCTTGTTGGAACCACAGCTCGGATATATTGATGTCGTCGATCTCAGGTCACAAAAAGTCGATTAGATCATTGAGGAGAACGCTGTCGCCTTCCCCATTTCGAAAGAAATAAATTCCGATGATGCCGCAATGACATAAACCACACCAAGCAGTCAATCTTTGTGGATGCATTGATGCCTGGTCGAACACTTGTGCTCCGATAAGTGTAATTTTGCTTGTTGACATCTTCGTTTATCCACAAAGGGGTCTAGTTTGAGAAGAGGATTTTTTTCCAAAATCCGGATCTCCGGCCAAATTTTCCAGCGCCCAATTACACTCACGACGCTGTCTATTGTCGACCGGCTTCAATTTTTTCGTCAGCTCAGTTTCGGCGATCCAACTAATTTCTTTCAAACCTTTTGAAAATTCATACGATCTCTCTCCAACATTTCTGCCTTCTTCCGCTCATGCAGTCATCGTCTAAGATTGCAGGTCATCACGCTCCCTTAAATATCTTCTTAGATATCCAACTTCACTTTAATTCGTCAATGTTGGATGGATAGACAGACATCTCAGTCATTCCCCACGTAGATTGGTTTTATAGGTGAGAAGCGACTGATTTTCCCTGACCCTGACAAGCATGCACCCAATGAGCTCGTACCACTTCTTTGAAAGCCCGTGTTTCAATTCGAGTGATTTCCATCCACTGACAGAACATAAAATACGATCCTTTCCCCCGGTTGAATGCAAATTCCATGTGAAGAGAGAGGTATTCCCTGACAGCCTCCTAGCGCAAAGAATTTGCAATTCAGTTTCATAAAACATTCGAAACGTTGAATTCACGTCGTTCGTAAATCCAGTGAATTCCCAGCATGTGCACGCCCGATCCACAGGTGGTTATTTTGAATCCTGAAAATTTATCTACGAGTGTCTATCCTCGAGAGACGGGATCATACTGTGGCTGCAGGTTCAGAGTGGGTTAGTTTCCGTCTTGGGAATTCTTTTTTTTGCCCCCTAATCCCTGCTCGAACAGGGGCAGGAATAGAACGGGGAACGATGGACTGCAAGTGTACGTTTAAACCATGGACACTTTGTGTCCTAATGCCCGCTGTCCCAGTTTCCGATGCCAAATCCGAACACCAACTGCGAGTGCAATTTTAGCAAATTCCAAGCTGCATCCAAGGGATACACGACTCCACATAGCTCTGACTGAGAATTTATTTTCACGGAACTCATTTATCACCTTAATGGCATCAACAGGTTAACTCCTCCATTCCGGCTCTGAACGGTGGCAGATGGCTGCCCATTGAGTCGGTTAGAAATGACTCCATGGTGTTGTGTGTGCGCGCTATGCAGACACAGATTCCAGTGAAAGCCACTGGCAAATACTTGGTTTATTTATGAGACAAAAGTCTGCTGTCGCACTGCAACGATGGGGCTTCTCTGCGTGGCCGGAAAATTGTACAATTGCGAACTGTCAATATGTTTCGATGTCGTAGTTGGCTGAGTAAGCGTAGGATTTTGTGTGGATGTGGATATGCATGCCTCCGACGTGAGTGGTGATTCTGTGTGCCCTGCAGCATTCATTCACATTTTCTATTATCCTGGGATGTTTTTTTTTTTCTGTGCATACTTAATGAACTGTGGGTAGTCCATAGAAATGCTAAAATCTGTGAACTTAAAGCAGACGTGGTTGGGCGTTGCGTTGGTGTCTGAATGGCTTATAAAACGCTTAGTCAATAAATTCCAGTGAGAATGGCGAATTTTGTATTTAATGGGAATTAGAATCGGGATTTTGAGTGAATGGACAAAAAATGTTTGTACTTTCTGGGTAAAGATTTGGCATTAAACTCCATTTTCCCATATCCCTTGCGCTGGGATTATACGTTTTTTTCTAGTTAACGCGTACTTTGCTATGAGCCTCTCTATTTCAGTATTCGTATTCCCGTATCCGATTCAATTCCAATTCTTTTTTTTTTCGGAGGATTTTTGAGACACTACTGGAGCACTCAGACTCAAAACTAGTCCATTGTACTGCCAGGTAGCAAGCTACTCCAGCGGCTTTAATTTGATCCCAAAGGCAAATCGTGACTGGACCAGATTCGATTTCACTGGGATTCGAACCTGGGACCCTTCGAACTTGGGGCAGGCACTTAACCAACTGCGTCATCCAGTCGTTCAACCACGTCCAATTCTTAATCGCAAACAAAAATATCCCTCCTCCGTCGAATGTGGACCATAATTTCAACAGGCTACAACCAAAGTCCCCCCACGGGAACGATTCCCTTTCTCCGCACTCTTTTGCGGAATAAAATGAACGCATTTTATCGATCCACCACTAATTGGATATCACATGAGATTTTGATGACACCACCTTGATGTCTCCGTCGACGGTCTCCAGCAGGTTTCATTCGAACTGCTCACATACTGTGAGCATAAAATTGTTCACAGGCTGGCTCCATCGAATACTCAGACAGTTCAATAAAAAATAGTTGATCCCGTGTGTTGTTAACGGTACTTTTTTAATGCTGCAGTCAAACAAAATGCTTTGGTATCGTGTTGCACATGTAATTGCGATAAACATTCGTTAACAGCATCGGAAACCCATAAAACATCGCATAAAATTCATTGGGCTCCGTCAGACTGCAGGTCATTAGGAACAAAACAGGAAATCGAAAAAGATTTACGTCATTTCAGGAAAGTGAACAAATTTAAGAAACGATTTGTGAAATTTGGAGCAAAGTGTGAAACCTGTAGGTCGTAGAGAAAGTGAAAAGAAATCCGTTCATTTCAAACAAAAAGTGTGTAGTGAGTTTCGGGAGGAGAGCAAATAAAAGACGGGGGCTGTTTATTGACTGAATTGTGTGATGCCTTCGCTCTTACATGAAAGTAAAGGAAAGGCTGCATGTACACAGCAAAACAACTGCGGATTTAGACCAATGACAATTTTGGTTAATACGAGACTGACTACAAGTGATTTTCCACAAATACTGTATTCACTCTTGTCAAAACTACTTTTTGTTTCAATATTTATCAATATCTTCTGGATTTTATTTTCCTGGAAAGTTAGTAGCTTCGCCAGTGTTTTCCACTAGGTTTTGAAATTTTGTTTCATATCCCTCTTTTTTTTTGGTTTGCATTTTAGCACTGTGTCTTATCCGAGCCAAAGTAGCGTTGCCACTGTAGAACTCCTTATTTGCAGTTGATTTAACTTAATTAATTAATTCATTTAACCAAAAAAAAAACACAGTTTTTTTGTAACCGTTTAAGCCCTGGCGAATAGATATTTTACCTTTTCCTTAAAGATTTAGTTATTATTATTTTTTTAATATTGAAATAAGGATAGCTAAGGAATGCAAATATCTTGAATCGCGGAAGCTTCTTAATGACCTGCAATACGGTTTCCGCAACAACAGGTCCACTGGTGATTTGATGGCATATCTCACCGAAAAGTGGAACCAATCCTTGCACAATGCTGGAGAAAGCAAGATCGTTGCGCTTGATATTTCAAAGGCATTTGACAGAGTTTGGCATTAAGCTCTCTTGTCGAAAATGCATGCTTATGGCATCGATGAGTCTCTTCTTCAATGGATTAGAAATTACCTTTCGAACCGTTCAATTCAAGTTGTTTTGGATGGGTTCAAGTCTGATATTCACCAAATTAATGCTGGTTTTCCCCAAGGCTCTGTTTTGTCTCCGACTCTCTTTCTCATTTTTATAAATGATCTCCTGTCTGCTACTTCTAATCCAATCCACTCCTTCGCTGATGACAGTACTCTCAGCTTTTCATATTCGTTCCAAACCTCACGTCCCTGCTCTTCGGCCGTAGAATTGGAGCGGCAGCGTATGTTAAGCCCATTAAATTCCGACCTTGACAGCATATTTAATTGGGGTAAAAACAATAGAGTGGAATTTAATGCTTCCAAAGCTCAATGCTGTCTACAATCACTTAAGCGATAATCAGCCATTATCCCTGAATGGCACTTGCATCGAAGAAACCAACAAACTTTCCTCGGTATGTGTATCAACTCAACACTTAGTTGGAACGATCACATATTCGAGGTCGCGAAAAATGCTGCGGAATGTCTAGGTTTCCTTAAACGATGCAAGAAATACTTCACCCCCTCTGATTTGGCTTCAATTTACAAGGCCTACATCCGCCCCAAACTTGAGTATAACGCTCATATCTGGTCTGGTGCTCCTAAGACCTCTCTGCACCTACTCGTACTTGATAGAATACAACAGCGAGCGATAAAACTTATAGAAGACAGTAATATCGCGAAGTCGATAGACTCGCTCGAACATCGCCGTAATGTCTCATCCTTCTCATTGTTTTAACGCTATTTTAACAAACGATGCTCAAGTGAGCTAGCCAATTGCATTCCCCCCTCCATGAATTCACACGCAATACTCGTCTCGCCAGGAATGCTCACCAGTTCACCCTCAAGCCTGCTTTTGGACGTACAGTTAAGTTTAGAGAGTCGTTTTTTAGCCGCACCACACGAATACGGAATGCTCTTCCCAGCCCAATATTTCCCACTCACTACAATCCACACATTTAAGACCAATGTGCACAGGTACCTCCTCTCCCGTGCCCGTGCTGTGTCTTGATTCCGACCACTTAAGGGTAGTCGTAACCCCTTTTGCACGCACAAATTGTAAAAAAAAAAAATCATCGGGCAAGCCGTCTGGATGGCGCAGCTGGTTAAGTGCCTGCCCCAAGATCGAGGGGTCCCAGGTTCGAATCCCTGTGAAATCGAATCTGGTCCAGTCACCATTTGCCTTTGGGATAAAATAAACGGCACTGGAGTTGGTTGCTAGCTGGCAGTACAATGGACCAGTTTTGAGTCTGAGTGCTCCAGTAGAGTTTCAAAAAAATCCTACGAAACAAAAAAAAAAAAAAGCATCGGGGAAAACTGCCTCGAAGGCGTTACCACTCATTGTGGCACTCTAGCCAAGTCGTCTGGTTTGTAAAGTGCTTCCTTTCTTGATGATGGAATAAACTTCATTTCGCTCTCCTGTACCGTCGTATTTAGTTCTTATTGATATTGCACTGTGTTTTTGAAGTTTTTTTTGCATAGATTTTCAGGACTTCACAGAATACTGAGGCTAACTGCAACCTTACCTATTTTCCATTCTTGCTTCAAACTCTGCAGTTGACTTTCAGGTGCCGCACAGTAGCAATGGCAGGACGTTCTAAATAAAGTTGGTGATTGCTTCCTTGCTTCTCTGATTGTGACCTTCTAATCGTGCACTCGACAGGGCGACGTGCTCTCTTCTATTTACGTTCCTTGAACGTTCCTGAACCCGAGGCTACAACGTGCTTCATTGCCATTCGTAAACAGTTCAAATGGCAAATATCCAAAACAAAAAACCTCATGTGGAATTTAAGTTTTGATTAATTAAACAACGAATGCAGGCCGTGCTTTTTACTCAATGAGTTAATTTTATAAAGGAATTCTATTCGTCTCTCCGGCAGGAAACTGTAGCAGACCCTACCCCCAATGCAACCAGATCGATATGAGTTTCAGCAGATTCAAAACGGCAAGTGGGTGGGATCGTTCACACCATCCACCCGCCTGTTAATTACATGTCTGACGTAGTTGAGTAGTGATTTTTAATTACATGAAAAAGCAAACAAAACGAATCGCAATAAACAAAAACGTTAAGCATACACACACAATCCGGCAAACGTGGATGTTTAATTCAATTACAGACGACGGAACACGGAGAGCGGCATGGAGGAGCGTAATTTTCATTTTACTTTTCAGATCACAGATAGAGAAGAATCACACGAGTGGCGGTGTTCTCCTCCTCTTTAATTTCCTTTTGAGGACCAGAGAGTACAAAGGAAAGAGGAACTTGCACACCAGCTAGTGTCGGCACTTCAGCGATTCCTTGTCGTTGTAATGAAAGGGATGTTGTTGGTTCTACCGAGTCCAGGGTCGGGTTGCTGGGTACGTCTGCGGAGATGCATGTGTTGAGTGCAGCAAGTCGACCGTCCCAAGGGGGAGATTGAGGAGCAGCCGGTTGGCTGCAGTCCAAATTCTTGACTACGTAGTCGATGCAAATTCAACAGAAAATGGAATTTAATTAAGCGATCTCTAGTGAGATTGTAGGTACACAAGTATTAAGTTCGACCATGCGAGAATGCCTTCGTTTCTTCTTGGGAGTTCCTTCTCTCGCTGCACTACTTGTTGCTGCCACTAAGCATCTCTGCATCACTTTCTGGGACACGTTAGTCTTGCCCGTAGTTTTTGCATGAGTTTTCTGTATTTTTTTCGTTTTGTGCTTGGTTTTTCGGATGAATTGAGGTCATGATTATGGGAGCGATTAGTCTGCTAATTCTGTTCGAGTATTTTGAGATAATGTCAGAGAGATTCCTCCCTCTTCACTTGTTGCACGGGCTCTTGTGGTCAGACTCATTGGCAGGCACGAGTGGTATACAAAGTGCCAATCACTTTGTAGTATATTGTCGACAGACGCTCGAGATGAAGTGATTGATGCTTCAGATTGGCAATTGCGTTCGAGTTTGTAAAGACCTTGTGTTATATAAAGATAAATGAGGGAGTTACGTATGCGCAGACATTGTATAATCGACTGAAGGTCAGATCAGATAAGACAAATTAAACTGAGGATTAACGTTAAGAATAAACAATGATGCGACTTTTTTAATGAGAGTTCCCTAATAAATTATGGTGCCTGACCCTTGGACGGTGTATACAAGAGCGGAAGAAGGCAGAACTGTCGGAGGGAGAGCCACCGCCAACGACTGTATCTCATCTGGAGTTATGCCTAAGCGCAATCAGCGAGTTTTTGGACTTGGTCCAACCATCTCGTCCTGGGTCTACCAAGCGGTCGTCTACTCGATGGAATTGCATTCAAGGCACGCTTCGGAAGTCGTGATGATGGGGATATTCGTGCGACGTGACCAAACCATTGAAGCATAGCCCTTTGCGTTCGAAGAAGCATCTGCTCAACATTGAGTTCGTCACTCACTGCCGTATTTGTCACTCTATCCCGGCGAGTAACACCCACAGAAGCATGATGAAATCTCATCCCTGCAGCTTGTATTCGCGATCTTATTCTTTTGGTCATTATCCAAATTTCAAGACCATAAGTGAGAGTTGGAACAAATACTGAGTTAAAAACCGCTAACTTTACTTTGACACCAAGCTCAGGCTTCCTGATCTACTAAGCTGTTTTAAAACTGACCCAACTTGGCCAACTTGTGGGCGCCGTGGCCATGTGGGATCGTGCGTCGACCCATGCGCATTAGACTTTCACAGTCTAGGTTCGAATACAAGCTCAGACAAACAATTTATCAAAAAAAAATGTTCACGGCTCCACCTCTTTCGAGACACTGACAACGCTCAAAGAGTATAACTGTCTAGAAAAAGCTTCTCAATCTCGCCATTTGGATTCAGCATTAAACTACAGGTCCCCTCCAATCGTGAGGGAACAATAGCACGCACAACACGAGTGGTTGCTGAGAAGCTAGGTCCAGGTCCACCTCGGACTGTAACGCCGCCATTATTATTATTATTATGTATGGTCGCTTTCCAACTTCTCGCCGAACCCCTTCCAAGTCTGCTCTTTAATTGCTCGAACAGCCTGAAGCTACAAAAACGGAACCTTTATAATTTTGGTGTGTCCGTCCGTCCGTCGTGTCTGTCACACTTTTTTATCTCCGAAGTTTATGAAGATAAACATGAAATTTTGGAAATAGGTACTTCAGACCGAGCTGTCATAGCCATTTGGGGGTGGCCCCAGTACAGGTGGAGTTGACATTAATTTTGAAAAATTGTCGCACCCCATCGAAACATATATCAATCGACAGATCTTTCAACACTTATTTATCCAAAATACCGTTTAGAAAATATGGAGCTCCAAAGTTTTTTTCACCCCTGACATTTCTAAACCAAAGTGTTTAAAAATCTGAAAAAAATCACAAAAACTTGGCTTCATTGAGTACTTTCATTTAAAATAATTTTGAGCATTCTGGCCTTAATGGTTTTGAAGATATTGGCCAAAAACGGTCAATCATAGACATGCGAATTTTGAAGATCTGAAAACGCAGTTTTGAAGACATCAGCGTAAGCATTAAGAAATGATAAATTTCAAAATATCGATTTATGTTGAAATTTTTAGATATCTAAGATTTAAAATGATAACAATTTTCATTTTCACACATAAATTTCATGCTGTGTTCGACCACTCTATTCGTTGATGAGTGTTATCTTTTCGATCTCACCCCTAAATGCTCAACAGAAATGAACACACACCGCAGGCATGAGCAGTGATTGGGCATGTGTATGATGGAAGGGATTTTCTGTGTTGGATAAACTTGGATAGAGATATAGCTATATGTATTGATGAATGTTTGTTTGTTTGGATGTATGAATGTATGAATGTATGAATGAATGGTTGATTTGGGTTGAAGTTAGAAGAAAATTCAACTGAAATAGTTTGGAAACGTCGTTTGATATTCAGAAATCATCCATCAATATTATGCGACGGAACCTTCCCCGTGCGAGTTCAACTCGCACTTGCAGAGTTTTTTTTTTTAAAGCTGCAGTTTCTTAATTTTATAGACAAGACAATTTAATTTCGTTCGCGCCAAATGCCATATAAATAAAGTATTGTACAAATTTTAAACTACGTAACAAAATCGTGAGGGCTTAAATTTAACGACTTTGAAAACGATCAAGAATAGTGCGTCAAATGCAAATTATGCAAAACAAGTTTTTTTTTAAGATCCACATTAGAAATGCGATGTAACAAACTCACCTAAGTTATGTATCGCAGAGAGGAGCTTTAACGCCTCTCCACTCTCAATAAACCAACGCGTGCCTCTGAGAAAGACGGTCAGAATATATTGACTTGATTGGAAGCCCATAAGGTTTGTCTTTGCGTTGAGCATAACAATAAAGCATTCGTGAGGTGACTGTTCCAACGATAAGAATCAACTGAATTGTTTCAATTTCAAAGCACGAGTAGTCTGGTCACCAAAACCTGGTTCACATAGGTGTCATTTTATTTTCCATTACCCAGTGTCCATTGTTAGTCAGCGGTCTACGCAATTCAAGTGTAAGTTGGGCGCGTGTATTATCGGAAACCTTTAGAAAATAAGATCACATAACATTTGCCTTTATTGAATATTTAAGCATCTATATACCGTTTCATTACTACATAATTGTTTATTTGTATCTTTTCATTTGCAGTGCGTGCAAGCTTGGTGATAGAGATCGAG
The DNA here is from genome assembly GCA_930367185.1 of Myathropa florea. Classification (NCBI taxonomy): domain Eukaryota; kingdom Metazoa; phylum Arthropoda; class Insecta; order Diptera; family Syrphidae; genus Myathropa; species Myathropa florea. The sequence continues at coordinate 21,376,432 of OV884003.1, forward strand.
CCGATAGGCTTGCACGACCACGAATGTCACTACTGGGGAAACCATTAAACTATAATCGTGGCTCACGACGTGATGCCCGTTATAGAAGGCTACAAAGCCGAATCTATAACTTTCTAGAACGCCCCAGAGGAGTACCTGCAATTTTATATCACGTTATGCTGTAAGTATACTTTTCTTTTTTCCTTTTTCCCCTACAAACAAACTTTTTTAATTGAAATAAATACGCCATCAGTTTTCGCTTAAGAAACAATGATGAAGAAAAATGTATTCAAAATGTTACCCATCAATGGATTCATTAATTAAATTCATCGCCCTGTGAGGGAGAGAATATGAAATCGAATTTTGAACTATGATATCCCCTGAAGTTCGTTGCTGCAGCGAGCACAAAAGGAATAGTAAATCCCCGGTCCATGGCTGGAGTCAAATTGAAATCTTCGCCGCTGATGGGGAATATAATTAATGTTTCCGCTATCCCAGCTTGTAGTTTTTTTTTTGTGTCGTTTTCAATCCCTGACAGGTAGTTGGCAAAGTGAAACTTTTAAATTTCCTTTTGTCTATCGCGCCATCGCCAGGACATGGCGTTGAACAAAATTAATAGAACCATTTTTCCAGCTTCATTTATAACCGTTTGTGATGAATCATTAGCACTGAATGAATACTGAATCTGGTGGGTGTGATGAGGTCGTATACGAAAATGGTGTGAGAATGGAGTTGATAACCTGGAATTATGGCTTTTATCCATGGCATGTGTTTGCATTTTTCAATATATTTTAGTAACGCAATTTTTCGTTCGTTATTGGTGTTTAGAAACTTTGGGCCTATAGAGAAATGCAAACTTTGCAAAGCAGTCGAAACAAATCGGATGAAAAGCAAAAGAAGAAGTGCCCAACTTTGCCTATATTTACGTGGCTCTGGGAAAACAAATGGCACCCTTTATGGATGTTGAGGTTTGGGAACCACGTGCTAGCTACGGAGAGGTTTCCCCCCGTAACAAAGTCCACCAGCCTAAGTCCGTTTCCGGACGTGGTGTCATACAGGCTGTGTTTACCGATGACTCTAGCAAAGATATCCTCTTTACCCAGCTTAGCGTTGAAATCTCCTAGAACGATCTTGGTGTCGTAGCTGGGGCATTGATCGTACGTTCTTTCCAGGAGATCATACAAGTCATCCTTGTTATCATTATCTTTGTCCTCCGTTGGGGCGGGGGCGCTGATTAGGCTGATGTTGCCGAATTTAGCCTTGATGCGGATTGTTACGAGGCGCTCGCTTATGTACTTAAAGCTTAAGACTTTTTGCCCAAGTCTGACTCGAACAACAAATCCACATCCAAATAATCGCTGCCTTCGCTCTCTGTAACAATCGCCGTAGTAAATACCGCAGTTTTTCATTCTCTTTTTGCTCGGCCCATCCCACCGCACTTCCTGGATTGCAGTAACGTCTGCTTGATAGCAGTCTAGGGCCTCCGCGAGTTCTTCGGCTGCACGTGATCTGTTCAGGGACCTCACATTTCATTGTCATTTGTCATTGTCCTTATTCCGTTTGCTGGGGTCGTCAACAGTAAATCCGATCATATCCAAGGCAGTTTGTGTTCTCTGAACTCGTAGATTTTTTACGTGGTGAGGAAGTTATCCCCACGTACAACCCCCAACTGGGAGGACCGGTCCATTTGTTTAGCCCCCGGACAAAGGGGTCCGGAAGGATCTGATGTCGGTAGCCTCTTGCAGGCTGTGAGCGCCACCGTTGGCTCTAAGAGAAGGGCTCATACGCCGCCACCTCCATTCCAAGGTCCCGACCTTACCTTTAAAAAAACTAGAGCTCTTGATACCCAATTTTGTCTGATAGCCGGTAACAAACATTGTCGGGTACCCGATAACAGACACTGTCGAACCAAAAGTGTGTTTGCCCCTTGTGGAATAAGTCGCGGCGACTAGAACGCAGTTGTGTCAGTGGTCAGTGTTGTATTAACTACTATTTTTGTAGAATTTTCCAAGTAGCAACGTAGGTTGGAGCTGGTGGCTGAGCTTCAAAAGATAAGTGTAAGTCCACAGCGCTTTCAAAAATCTCTATTAACCTAGACTCAATGACTAACATCATACACACATTTGGAAAAAAAGTTAAGGGACCTACGGTTTAATGCCGACTCCGAACGGCGAGATTGAGAAGCTTTTTCTAAACTGTTTTACTCTTTGAGCATTGTCAGTGACTCGAAAGAGGTGGAACCGTGAAAAAATGTTTGATATTTTTTTTTTTCGAGATTCGAGCCTTAGACCTCGTGAGTAGGAGTCGACGCACTTACCCACTATGTCCAATGCATACAATATCCTCCACTGTCCCAGCGTATGGGGCTAATCCTAACCTCCTTCACCTTCAGGTGGTACTTCAGGCTGAGATGAACTCTGGCCTCGTTTCTACAGCGACCGCTAGTGTTGTGCTTAGGGATGCAATGTCGTTCTTAAAAACATCGATGTTTGAAAACAACAACGGGCCCTTCATGCGCGTTTATATAGCGAGTCGCTTTCTCCAAGACCTACACCCTTTGCCAGCCGCTTATGCATCCAGCCAATACATGCTGAAACACGAACCTTCTCCGATTAGCCACCGACCCACAGTTCCATAGGAGTTGGATACCCGGTCTCCTTGAGGGTTGCTCGATGCTCAAGGTAAACCACTTGGAAGTTCGGAGTAGGATGTTAGAATAGGAGAGGCTAAAACATAAAAAAGTTGCATTGTCTTGCGCATCTCTGGCTATTTTTCACCCCATTATTATTACATAAATACAAGCACATTTTATATATAACACATCTTGGGAATGTTTAAGGAAATGAATGAACGATGTCGATGTATCGGTTATCAAAACATCGATGTTAACATCGATATTTATGAACGAAACATCGATGTTTTGCAAACATGTATCGTTTGCATCCCTAGTTGTGCTTCGTACTGTTCTCTTAATAATGGAGGTGATCTACTATTTTATGCCGACTCGAATGCCTAAGTTTGGGAAGATTTTCTTGGCCAATTTACTCTCGATCACTTTTGGGTGGTGCCGTGAAACTGAAAGTAGTTAAGTTAGCAATTAAATCATGTTTTCATGTTAGAAAAATTAATTGGTAAGTGAGAGGAGTGACGGTTGCCACGTATCGTAGCCTCAATAAAACAATATGCTTTTGTCGCTTACCCAGAAATATTTTGTTATTTTGCAAGCAATCCTATTCCAACTACTTCTGACTAAACTTACTTGTTAAGCTTAGGGCTCAGAGAACTCGTCCTAATTCGCAATGTTCTCAGATTATGTACGGTCTGTTCTGTTCGTCAGTTTTTTTTTCAATCCCATAATTTTTTCTATACCTTTTACTTATTCTTTCTTTTTTATTATTATAATTATTTTACTTTTTTGAATTTTCTATTTCTAAATAACCTTTATTACTATATATATATATATATATATATATCAATAAATGAAATGAAATAGAAATAGAAATTCCCTGGTGTCAGAGGACACAGTATAGAGGAGAAGATTAAAGTCTATTGCGTCTACAAGTGCTAAAGTTTCGTCATCAATCTGATAGGTCCGTATCGTGTGGTTTCAGGTCAGAGAAGGTTTCAGGTCCATTGACGATATCTTCACACTAACGCAGATCCTGAAAAAGTCCCAAAAAATTCAGATTCACACCCACCACCTATTCGTCGATTTTAAGGCCGCATATGACAGCGTGCACATAAAAGATCTATGGAGCGCCGAGTCTAGTTTTGAAATTCCTGCCAAACTCCTCACACCGTACAGGATGACGGTGGAAAACTCTCACGGCTCCATCAAGTTCGATAGCGAATTCACCGAGACTTTCGATGTTAAAAAAATATTTTAGACAATGCTGTCATGTGACTTTTACAGAACTCACTGGTCAAGACTGGAGGCACGATCTTACAAAAGTACGTCTAACTAAAAGCCAATATCACCCGCGTATATTGATATGATTGGACCAACTCAGCGAGCCTTTAATGAGAGTATTGTTGTCATTGAAAATGAAGCGATTGAAATGGACCTTGCGGTAAACGAGAACAAAATGAAGTACAGTGCCTCACAGAATTATTCGGAATTATATTTTTTTCCTGAATTTTAATATTATTAAACAACAAATAATTATTATAATTATAATAAAAAAACAGCTTCAATTCAACATTTATTCTCTGTTAAAAAAATCAGAAAAAATAATGCTTGTTTTCTGTCTGCAACAACAACAAAATGCAACAAGCTAGAATCCAAAAAACAATGTTTTCCGAATATTTTTGGGAGGCACTATATATGCTCCCATGAAGAAAGGACGCTGACCATCGACGTCTTGGCCAGAACGACGAAACTCAAATTATTTTGGACAAAATGCTCAATAATTTTAAAGACAAACTCAAATTGATAACCTATTTTGAAATCCTTCTCAAATACAACAAGCAATTTAAGTCTTCAAACGGCCCGACGTCCCTTTTCTCCTCCTCCTGCAACCAAGTAATTCCATTGCACTAAAAAAAGAATACTGTTCCACCCTCTTCACGAGGTAAAAATATGCAGTGACCATCACTCCGGATCCAATGCAAGAACTAAATCAAAATCTATGCTTATTGCAAACAAGTTTCCTCTTCATGGTTAATAGTTAACGTGTCTATTAAAATATACATGCTAGTCCTTGTTAGACTCCTTGTCCCCCGGGGGAAGCATTCAAACATTGTTATCGATTATTTCCAACTAAACACACATTTGAAAGAGACATAATAAAATGCCTGCATCACAATCCCGCTCCCAAAGGACCAACCAATCGACATCCCCACTTCCCAGCAAAATGACAACCACCAGCTTTTATGTCCAATCCATCGGTGTTGTACTGCATGGCTTTACTGGCATGGCAATTCAACTAATTTACCCACCATAAAAACAAGTTGCCCTTAATTACTGTCAGTTCACAATTTATGTTAACTGCGACCGAACAACAATGATTCTGTGGGGACACTTCACCGTGAGCTCAACAAAAGAGGACACATTAGGGATAGGAAAATCTCTAAATAGAGATGCAACACGGAACGAAGAAAAGTTCACAGCAGTTGCCGCTGTTCTCCCCATAACACTGATGGTTGTTTCCATGGATAAGGTGCACGAGGGCATTCAAACTGCTGTGTTGTACGTTTTGTTCGATCAAATGCCCGCAGGGAATAATGACGTTTTTTTGTAACCTTTTATGAGTCTCCCCATTCACGTTCATATAGTGCAGTGGTTTGTAGGCGAAAGTGTCGGTACTAAAACTCATCGGTCCCATCGGTTGGTTGGATGAAGCCATTAAAGATAAACATTCTCTCGAATCAATTACATGTAAAGTTCAGCGGGAATACGCGGACAAAAACCGTCTCAGGCAATTTGCCTGTTGCCATCATCAACATCCATTTTCAGAACAGAATGCCGTTCACCGATGGAGTAGGATTAACGGAAGCAATTATGTTCAGTTCGGGTAGCATTTGGTGGCATTAGTTCGGATTACTCTTGAAAATTCACATGAAATTCTGTGGCTGTTGAACGTTTGAACGTTTATTTCCAATTAGGTTAACATGTAACCATCAAATTAAGACATTTCGAACGCTCAGCGATTTTTAAACTGCACTTCTTTGGTGCTTTGATTTTATTCAGTTGTTGCATATTGAACTAAAAAAAACTCTCGTTATCTCCTCACATCAAGCTTTGATTTTTAATCTTAAATTCTGGCAATTCCGGACAAAAGCAGAGAGCAGGTCAAAAGCCCAGAGGCATACTTTTGTAACATAAAGGGTCTTCCAATAGGAACATTCGAACTTTGACAGTTGACAGCGGCCATATTGTTGAAGCTACATCTGTCAAATTAATAATAATAATAATGGCGGCGCTACAGTCCGAAGTGGACCTGGGCTTAGCTTTTCAGCAACCACTCGCGTTGTGCGTGCTATTGTTCTATTACGAGTGGAGGGGGCCTACAGTTTAATGCCGACTCCGAACGGCGAGATTGAGAAGCTTTTTCTAGACAGTTATACTCTTTTTGAGCATTGTCAGTGACACGAAAGAGGTGGAGCCGTGAACAATTTTTTTTTTGAAAAATGAACTTGGATTCGAACCTAGACTAATGCGCATGGGTCGACGCATGAACCCACACGGCCACGGCGTCCACGCATCTATCAAATTGTCTGACAATTATTCAGTCTGTTTTGCTAAATCACCGCGGATGGACATAGTGTTCAAGGATAAAATTGTTTTATCAAAGTGAGTGTTCTGTTCGGCCAACGTGCCGCGCGTTTTGCCCACTTTACGGTCACCACAATCGTTCAGTCCACTGGTTCAGTAAAAGTTAAACCAACACCCGTACGTCAGACGACTGGATGGCGCAGTTGCTTAAGTGCCTGCCCCAAGTTCGAGGGGTCCCAGGTTCGATTCTGAAATCGGTCCAGTAACCATTTGCCGTTGGGATCAAATTAACGGCACTGGAGTAGGTTGCTACCTGGCAGTACAATGGCAGTACGTCGACGAAACGCAAGATCTGTCGAAAACATTGCCGCTGTCCGTGAGAGTGTGCAGGAGAATCCGAGGCAATCGATTTCGAATCGCTCACAAAAACTTGGCATTTCGCAGACCACAACTTGGCGAATTTTGCGTAGCTTCTTAGGCCTACACCCGTAAAAAAATTAACAGACCCAGGAGCTGAAGGTTAGCAACCATAAATAACGACTTGTGTTCGGTGAATAGTCTCCAGAGCAGTTGGAAACTGACCCTAATTTTCATCGAAAAATCATCTTCAGCGATGAGGCCCATTTCTGGATGAACAAATGGAATTTGGAACGATACCAAGCCACATGAGATCCATCCCGAAAAAATCACTGTTTGGTGTTTTTGGTTTTGGCTGGCGGCGTCAGTGGTCCATACTCTTTTGAGAACGACGTTGGCCAAGCCTTCACCGTCAACGCCGAGCGCTATAGGTCGATGTTTACCAAATTCTTTTGGCCTGAATTGGATGATATGGACGAGAACTCTCGCTGCTCCATCAAGGTCGCTAACGAACTCACCGAGACCTTTAATGTCAAAAAAGGTTTTAGACAAGGCAACGTGCTGTCATGTGATTTCTTTAACATCGTTCTTGAGAGGATCGTGCAAAATTCACTGGCCAACACAAGAGGCACGACCTTCCAAAAGTCCGTTCAACTGCTAGCTTACGCGGATGACATTGACGTGATTGGGAGAACACAGCGAGCCGTCAATGATGCGTTTGCTGGCATTGAAACGGAAGCGGCTAAAATGGGTCTGGCGGTAAACGAGGGCAAAACAAAGTAAATGCTGTCATCGAGAAAGAACGCACAACATCGACGACTTGGCCAGAACGTCACCATAGGCAGCAATAACTTTGAGGCAGTTAAGGACTTCGTCCACCTCGACTCCGCGGTAAACAGTACAAAAAACACCAGTACCGAGATCAAACGCAGAATAACTCTTGCCAACCGCTGTTTTCTTGGGCTCAAAAGGCAATTGAGTAGTAGAGCCCTCTCTCGGAAGACCAAGTTGATTCTATACAAGACTTTGATCATCCTAGTCCCAAGCGGATGAACAGTGTTTTGGTCTCTTCGAGAGAAAAGTGGTGCGCGCGATCTTTGATCCTGTTCGCGTTGATGGTATTTGTAGGAGACTGTTCAACCACGAACTGTATGTGTTGGTGCACATGAGTCTAGCCAGGCGTCTACGGATCCAACGCCTAAGATAGCCAGGCCATGTAGAGCGTATGGACAACTTAGCTCCGGCCCGAAGAGTCTTCGACTCTGAGCCTGTAGGACAACGCAACAGAGGACGTCCACGTACAAGGTGGCGCACACAAGTCGAGAGGGACCTCGGCCGGCTTGGTGTGCGAAACTGGAGACAGCTGGCGAAAGATCGTGGTGGCTGGAGAGGCATGTTGAGTGAGGCCCAGGTTCACCTCGGACAGTAGTGCCCTAAGAAGAAGAAAAATAACGAGTTTCGTTTTCAGTGGCCGATGGTAGATAAGGTCATCAAAGTAGTAGGCTTCTAGGTCAGTTTTCCCACGGGTGGAGAGGACACTGCACATGCAGAGGAGATGGGTTGCAGTCTCCTTCTCTTTCTCGACTCTGCAGCTCATATTTAATTTGGAAAATCGCATTGTTCTCCATTCTCCAGTGGCAAGGACAAAACGCTATGTTCTATCCATAAATTGGCAAAAAATGGTCACCCCGAACTCCATTGATTTGTGGCTGGCAGTAAAATTCAATCAACCGAATCACTTATTCACCGAATTCCCTCTCGAAAAGTATTGCATTCCGAATGCCGTTTTGCAGTCAACCAACCACAAGTCCTTGTGTTCCTTTCAATCTAATCAAAATTCTAAACCCGCGCTCATATTAAATTAGTAACACCCCCTAAGAGGAGCGCCAGCTGAGGGAGATTAACAATTCACAGTCACACTGCATTTCATTTGAAGTCCACTTGAGTGCGATAATCGAGTGAATATTAATTTATTTATTTTATGGATTAGCCGCGCCAACAAGTCATCAAAAATGCAAATTGCTTAAAACGTTCCAAATCATTCTCCGCTTCAGTGGATCTAATTTTGGCACTATTCAAAATGATTACTTGCTTTTGTTACGGTCTCATCATCTGCATGTTCGAGAGTGGACGTCATATCGGTTGTATGTGCGCCCCAGCCAGCCAGCAGCCAAAATAAATTTGCGGCAAAAATATCGCGAACAACAAAAGAACGTGAAAATTGCTGGGATGCAGATGAAAGGTACAAAATTGCCTTTCAACGGGAGCGGGCAGCAACAGCAACCAACAGAGCTTCCTTCCGGGAGTAGGCAAACTACACCGCCCACTCCACCCACTGCAGTTGAACGCCATCGTCCGTGACCCATCACCCATGCTGAGATTAAAACACTCCAATCCCCTCTGTGCGGCCGCATGTGCTCAGAATATCTGCTGGCTTACGAATGAAATCGGATACGGACGTTGGTTATCAAATAGACATCATTTCCGGCGATGTAAAAGCATATTTGCCTCCGCCCATCCACAAACACATCGAAGTTCTCAATTCAATGAAACGGATATTCAACCGATGGACGATTGACCAAATATTTGGAATGCATTACCAGTCCTTTACAGCGGGGTCGATGAGGCGAATGATTATTTAGTATTTGGCACTGGGCACACATCGACTCGACTGTCGACTGTCTGTGAACGAGGTCCTTTTAAAAGGAATTGAATTCTTTGAATTTTCTCATTTGCCTGATTGCTAATTTCCTTCCTCCTGGAACAATGTCGCCACCATTGGTTTCTGTTCACACACGAGACAAGGACGCACTCATTAAAACAATCAGCAGAAATACTGTGACTGGTGAGTGCATTGCGCACCACGGAAGTAATTTATACTCGCACAAATTTGCATTTAAATAAAAAGGATGCACGGTTCTTGTAGCTAACTCCATGCCATTTCCGGGGAAATAATCGCCCGATGAAGCGAGGTTCATTGAGTGGGACTGGTGGAGCATGCGAGGTGCGTGGTATTCATAACAGGTTTTTTTCTTTTTTTGACCATATCTCCGGGATATTGATATGGTAATGTGATTGCGCGGCGGTATAACCTTGGCCATTGATTGTGTTCCATTCATCGAATCAGGATGCAGGGTTAATGGGGCGCCATGAAAAAATCGCGCGTGTGTGTGAGTGAATTCAACGTGTACGGTTGCTGAAGTCGGATTTGAATGTGCGGCTCGGTTGAATTTATTCAGAGTTTAGCAGTTTTCCTTTGTAATTGGATTAAAGACGCCTGCAGGGGTATTTTGGAAGGAAAACCCCTGAAACAAGCTCTACGCAAATAATTGCTTGGTTAGTCTTATTCTGAAAAACAGTAGAGTTTCGAAAACAATAACGGTTTTATTAAACTAACAGCTTGGAAAGATGGGAGATTTTTTTCCCATCTTTCTTCCGGGCAAGATTTATTATTGAGTAGTTTTTTTTAAGGAAAACGTTTAAAAAGTTTGTTTTTAATGTCTTCTCTTCTTCTTCTTCTTAGGGCGCTACAGTCCGAGGTGGACCTGGGCCTCACTCAACATGCCTCTCCAGCCACCACGATCTTTCGCCAGCTGTCTCCAGTTTTGCTAACCAAGCCGGCCGAGGTCCCCCTCGACTTGTGTCAGCCACCTTGTTCGTGGACGTCCTCTGTTGCGTTGTACCACAGGCTTAGAGTCGAAGATTCTTCGGGCTGGAGCTAAGTTTTCCATACGCTCTACATGGCCTAACCATCTAAGGCGTAGAATCCGTAGACGCCTGGCTAGACTCATGTCGCTGTACAGCCCACACAGTTCGTGGTTGAACCTTCTCCTCCAAATGCCATCAACGCAAACAGGACCAAAGACCGCGCGCAGAACTTTTCTCTGGAAAAGGCCAAGAGACTGTTCATCCGCTTGAGTTATTTTTCATGCCTCTGTGCCGTACAGCAGGACAGGTGATCAAGGACTTGTATAAAGTCAGCTTGGTCTTCCCAGAGAGGGCTCTACTACTCAATTGCCTTTTGTGCCCAAAAAAACAGCGGTTGGCAAGAGTTATTATGCGTTTGATCTCGGTACTGATGTTGCTTGTACTGTTTACTGCGGACTGTTTACTGTAGACAAAGTCCTTAACTACCTCAAAGTTATAGATGCCTATGGTGACGTTCTGGCCAAGTCGTCGATGTTGTGCGTCCTTTCTCGATGACAGCATATACTTTGTTTTGCCCTCGTTTACCGCCAGACCCATTTTAGCAGCTTCCGTTTCAATGCCAGCAAACGCATCATTGACGGCTCGCTGTATTCGCCCAATCACGTCAATGTCATCCGCGTAAGCTAGCAGTTGAACGGACTTTTGGAAGATCGTGCCTCTTGTGTTGGCCAGTGAGTTTTGCGCGATCTTCTCAAGAACGATGTTAAAGAAATCACATGATAGCGCGTCGCCTTGTCTAAAACTTTTTTGACATTGAAGGTCTCGGTGAGTTCGTTACGGTGACCTTGATGGAGCAGCTAGAGTTCTCCATCGTCATCCTGCTCAGTCTGATGAGTTTGGCAGGAATGTCAAAACTAGACATGAGACGCTGTATAGCTCGTCTCTATACACGCTGTCATATGCGGCCTTGAAATCGGCAAATAGATAGTGTGTGTCGATCTGCATTTCTTGGGTCTTCTCCAGGATCTGCTGCAGTGTGAAGATTTGATCGATGGTGGGCTTCCCGGGTCTGAAACCACACGGATACGGACCTATCAGTTTGTTCACAAATGGTTTCAGGCCTTCACACAAAACAGCAGAGAAGATGTTAAGGAGACCTATCCCCCGATAGTTGGCGCAGTCTTCTTTCTTGTGGATAGGGCAAACTATACTGAGATTCCACTCATCGGGCATGCTTTCCTCCGACCATATCTTACAGATGAGCTGGTGCATGCGTCCTACCAGATCATCTCCAGCTGCTTTAAACATTTCAGCGGGCAGACTATCTGCACCAGCAGCATTCTTAGACTTCAGTCTCGATATCGCTATCTTGACTTCATCTAGATCGGGGGGACGGTATTCTCTTCTATCATCGTCCGTTGTGTTGAGTGGAACATTCTGCCTGACAGCGGTATTTGTGTCCTCATCGCCTTTCAACAGACGTCTCCAGTCGTAGGAAAACTTACCTAGAGGCCTACTTCTTTGATGACCTTGCCACGGAAACTTCTTCTTCTTCTTCTTGTGCCACTACAGTGCAGTGTGGACCTGGGTCTCAACCAAAAAACTTCACCAGCTAGCACGACCACACCCAAATGGCCCCAATTTTCAGATTTTCGTGGATAGGAAATGATATCTAGGCTTAAACTTCTTAATTCAAAAATTTCATGCCGATATCTTTATAAAGGCCGGAAGACACAGACAGACCGACAAAGAGTATAACTGTCTAGAAAAAGCTTCTCAAACTCGCCGTTCGGAGTCGGCATTAAACTGTAGGTCCCGTCCACTCGTGAGAGCACACACAACACGACTGGTTGCTGAGAAGCTAGGCCCAGGTCCACCTTTGACTGTAGACGGACGGACATACCGAAACTCTAAGGGTTCCGTTCTTGTAGAAAACCAGTCTATTCTAAATCCATTCCAAAGTTCCCTTCCAGATGTATTCAGCAGACCGAATAAGTCACTCGCATGCGTTCAACAGTTAAGGAAACTTTATTGAACCCTCAGGGCATCTTTCATGGCGAGGACTGTGTACTGCTTACAATCACTTCTGGCACTACGTCAGTGGCATTAGTCCTTTCCAAAGCAAAGTGCTAAAATCTAAGGTCGAATATATCCCCAGGCGTTTAACGTTATTCCACCGAAATTTTCGTTTGATTTAACTTTTCCCCACTTTCAAAACTTGCCCTCGCCTCAAGAAATCAAAAGAGCAGCAAAACTTTTAATCAGATTAAATCAGATGCTGAGCCAACCGCCCAACCACTTACAATACTCAACAATGTCAAATCTATTTGCAGTCGGCAATAAATTATTTGCCCATCAAATGGCCGAGAAATCAAATCTGAAGCACTCATCAATTTGTACATAATTATCCTTTGATAGCCACTACCGTTGAGTGGTGCTTCTGTGCTCGAGACCGTCTCCTCTCATCCGTCTAAAGGCAGCATAAAGTAAATTAAAAACTTTTTAATAGCTGCGCCAACAAGTTAAGGAATTTCGTGGTTTTCCAGAAACGAAGAATGAAAGAAGGTAAAAGGAACAAGTTCAATTTGAAAGCACTTTGCCCAGCATAACGCAGCGCAGCACTCGATAAAGGACTGACTTAAGGGAAAATAGAAAAAGGAAAAGTTTTCGTGAAACTTTCCATCCCCCATGTTGGCCTTCTCGCCGTCTGACAGGTCATCAAAGACCAAAGCAACACTGTAATTTATACGATTACAGGAAGTCGGAACGGCATAACTTTTCGAAACCCCAATAACCTGAACTCCGGGGAGTCGGCTGTCCCATGGACCTTCTGCACACAGTCAGGCCAAGGAATCGGGTTGATTTGGTGCGCATTTGTCACTCCGCGTCAAGTCTTTGAAACAATTGACTGCTAATGGTAATGCCAATAGACGGCTTCCGCTTCCTGGTCAATCGAAACACTAGTTCCTGTCTTATAAACGACATCAAGATTTATTCCTTGATATTTACTGTTTACTCAGGTCTTGTTTGCGATTAATAAAGGAAACGGGGAAAAGTTAAAGCCTTTGACTCCAGGGTAAGATAAACTCTTGATACATATTCAACTAGTCGTGTGGGCAGATTGGGGAGTCAAAGAATAAGCCAAAGCATCGGTGAACCTTTGGGCAGGGCTATGCTTTCCGTTTAATCCTCGATCTGAGAGTTTTCTTTGAACTGACTGTTTTAAATAGCCGTTTTTTGCCATAGAATTTCCGTTTTTAAAAACTCTTCTGTCTTACCTCTGACTACCACATGAAGTGTGGTACGATTTAGGCCACTTTTTTTAGGAAAATAGATCAATGGATTAAAACCGTGTAAGTCATTCGTAGCAACAGTATACTTCAGCTTCAGCGGACTGTCAGTGGGACTTTTGTGAGCATTGAGAAGGAAGCTGGTAAGATAGGTCTTGCGGTGAATAAGGGCAAAAAGCAAATGCTGCCTACGAAAAGGGTCCATCAGCACCATCGTCTTGGACAAAACGTCACTATAGACAGATATAACTTTGAAGTACTGAAAGACTTTGTTTACCTAGGCTCCAAAGTAAACTCAAGCAATGACACCACCGTGAACATAAAACGAAGGATTATTCTTGCAATTATGGACCACATCCGGTCTATGTGAGGCACTGCCGCCACCCCGTAACCTAACCTTACATGCTCTTGCCAATTGCTGTGCCTTTAGCTTGCGGCAAACACGCCTTCTGAAAGAACCAGGATATCTCTATATAAACTTTGATAGTATCAGACCTACGCCCGGGCGCCGTAGCGTAGTGGGTAGGTGAGTCGACTCCTACGCTCGAGGTCTCAGGTTCGAATCTCGAAAAAAACATCAAACATTTTTTTCATGGCTCCACCTCCTTCGAGTCACTGACGATGCTCAAAGAGTATAACTGTCTAGAAAAAGCTTCTCAATCTCGCCGTTCGGAGTCGGCATTAAACTGTAAGTCCCCTCAACTCGTGAGAGAACAATAGCACGCACAACACGAGTCGTTGCTGAGACGCTAGGCCCAGGTCCACCTCGGACTGTAGCGCCGCCATTATTATTATTATAGTCCCAGCCCTGCTGTATGGAGCGAAGGAGTGACCACTACCCAGAGGGAATGAGGAGATTCTTGGTCGCTTGGAGAAGACCTTCGGATTATCTTTGGTCCAGTTGGGACTAATGGTGTTCGGAGGATTAAACTAAACGCCGAATTTTACGGGCTGTACAGCGACATTGATCTGGTCCGAGTCCGGGTACGAGTTCGAGTTCGAGTTCGAGTCCGAGTCCGATTCCGAGTCCGAGTCCGAGTCCGAGTCCCTTTCTGAAAGAGTCCGAGTCCGAGTCCCTTTCTGAAAGAGTCCGAGTCCGAGTCCGAGTCCGAGTCCGAGTCCGATTCCGAGTCCGAGTCCGAGTCCGAGTCCGAGTCCCTTTCTGAAAGAGTCCGAGTCCGAGTCCGATTCCGAGTCCGAGTCCGAGTCCGAGTCCCTTTCTGAAAGAGTCCGAGTCCGAGTCCCTTTCTGAAAGAGTCCGAGTCCGAGTCCGAGTCCGAGTCCGATTCCGAGTCCGAGTCCGAGTCCGAGTCCGAGTCCGAGTCCGAGTCCGAGTCCGAGTCCGAGTCCGAGTCCGAGTCCGAGTCCGAGTCCGAGACCGGAGTCTCAGATAACCTGGTCATGTAAAGCTAATTGACACCAACTCTCTTCGACTGCATCCCCGAGGGACAACGCGGCAAAGCAAGACCATGACTCAGGTGGCATGAACAGCTGAAAAGGGCGTCAATCAACTGAACGGACGTAGCTGGAGGCACCTAGCACCAGACCGTGCTGTATAGGGAGGAATGTTAACAGGCTCAGGTCCACACCGAACTGTAGATGGAGAAGAAGCGTTCTTCAGCCTAAGGTTGATCCTTGGTCTTCCAAATTGTAGCTATCAGCACGGATTCCCCTCTTTTTCAGTTTGGGTCACTTTTTCTATTAAGCCAGAAGAAGCGGCACAAGAAAGCACAACGTCTGCTCTGTTTCTTGCATAAAATCTCGGTTCGCCATGGAATACGTGACCTTATTTTTAAGCTTCCCAAGAATTTGTCAGAAGATTAAAAAATGGACCAACTTCTGATTCATGGGATACAATCCTTACCACCTATCAAAACCGTATCCATGACACTCAACACTGGCGACTGCCAACCCCTCTCTATGATCTAACAGAATCCAATTAAGCAAAAGATTTATAGCTCTTGTTATCGGCTCTATGACGCTTCTGTTGGTTTTCGTTTTGTGACCTTCCGCAGCACACTTCGTTTCCATACCATCATTAGTCACATTTGAGCGAAATGAAAAATGATGAGTGCATTCAAAGTGTGCTACAGTTTTAGTTTTGAAAACACTCCCGAAATAGTTTGCTTGCCGGAAAATTGATTTTTTACTCCCCATTTATTGGCATTCACCGCCATCGAGTGTAATCAATCAGAATTCATAACAGCGAAATAAATTCTTTTTTTCATTTTTCAGCGAAAAATATACGAATTTTTCGCGGATCAAATGAACTGTGTAGGTTCCCGACCGTCGAACCTTTTGTGCAAACAACCAAAAAGAGAAAAAAACAAATTGAATTGATTTGAATGAAAGAGGAATGCCAAAACCTACTCGGATAAACGCTTTCGAAGTGCTTTACATCGGTTGATTGCCGAATCAAATGTTCGGGGGACAAGGACCGTGTTCACAGGGCAAAACCCACAGAGGGAAGGTCTACCGCCACAGTCCACGGACCACCCGCGGAGGAGAGCATTTGAATTCGTGTCCGTTTCAATGGATTCGAACATTTTCCACTTTGCTTGCTGTCACTTGCAAGGACCACCACTGGATGGCTATGAATTATCATGTTTCATCGGTAAGTCCCGTTGGCCGAACAGAGGGCGGGGGTGTGATCGCTTATTCACCCAATCATTCAAACATGAAACGTCGTCTTGTGTGGGGAAAAAATGAAAGGCACAAGTTTCGGCATTGTGTCTGGAAATCTTTGTTGGAATGGGCGCTGTTAGTTCGCTGCTGAGTTGTCACAACAAAGCGACGCAGTCGAGGAAAGTGCTAAAAAGAGATCACAATAAGCCCTGGTTGATGGAATGACGGTCATTGTTTGCGGGTAATTCAGTGAAATGAGTCAGAAAAGTACGACGCACACAGTTGAAAATTGTTCGAATTGAAAAAGTTTTGTTTGTTGGAAATGAAGTTTTTGTTAAAACGTTCAAAGGTTGCCGCAGATTTTCACGCACAGCTTTTAACTTCGCAAACCGACAGAAACAAATATTTTTCAACCATTTTCGAAACGAACTGAAGTTTTCACACAAATCTATGTAGTCAATATGATTTTTTAAATCTGGCTTAACTTGAGATGGTCATTAAGTAAGACCTAGCCATATGGGGTAAAATTTGATTCAAAGGATATCGGGTTTTGTCAGATGTAGAGATTCTGATTCTTGAAGGCATGCAAGGTACATGCCTTCAAGAATCAGAATGTTATTTGCATGTTATTTGAGACCGTCAATTTGTACTTTAAGAAAATGTTGTTTTATGCCTGGAACACAATACTGCGTTGGCGCTTCCCTTTTAGCGATACGATAGGCGCCCTTCAGACATACTTTGAAATGACAAACACATGTACAAAACTTTGTACGGGAAGTGTCATCAGATCCGCGGGGTATCACAATGGGCCTAAATTGGCCTAAGTTTGACTGCTATCTACAGTCAGCCACTTCAACCTAACCTAACCTAACTGGTGCTACAGTCCGGGGTGGATCTCGGTAACAGTAATTTTTCCTCTCCACCCGGCAATGCACGTCCTTTCCCCCTGCTTACATCACCGAATGCGTGGTCTTCCTTTGCCGCGTTGTCCCTCAGGTTTGGAATCGAAGATGTTCCCGGCTAGAGCCTTGATATCCATTCTAGCCATCTGAGACGGGAAACTCCGACTCAGTTCTATACTTCTGTCCTTTTTTTCGGAGGATTTTTGAAACACTTCTGGAGCACTCAGACTCAAAACTGATACATTGTACTGCCAGGTAGCAACTAGAGTCCAACCGAACATTCGGCTTCTGCTTTGGCCACCTTCGGCTATAAATATCACCTTCGGCAAAACATTCGGCTTCGGCCAAATAAGGGCGAAGATTTTGCCGTTTTCTTCCAAGACTTACAGGAAATTTCAAATAAATCTCTAAGATGAACCTCTAAGAAGAACCTGCAAAGAGGGTTCATAAGGAAATCGTGATGGCTCCTGTACAACGAAGGACCATAAGTGCGACAAGGGTTATAAGGGGACACTAATCCCCAATTGGGCATAACAATGGGTCCTCAAGGACATATGTGAGGCGTGGCTTGTGCCCGTTTACCCACTTACCTACCTAGCTCACAGTGTCGCTGCCTTTATGGCAGGGTTGTACAATAGGAAAAAAAAGGCCGAGAAGAATGGACTTCACAGGACATCAGTACTAGTCGTTGGACTCAGTTTGAGTTACAACGAGCTTTAAGTACTTCCAACAATTTTAAGGAAACATCAAGAACTCTAAACTTTGGTAGGGTCCTTTGAAAACAAAGGCCAATCATGTTCGACTTCGCGCTGAATATAATCCTCAAATGTTAACCAAAAATGAATGGGACTCCCTCACAATGATTTCTGCAGAAGCTGCAGAGACGAAGAAGAAGAGGAAAGCATAACGCATCTCCTCTGCACTTGTAGCGCTCTCTCCTCTCGCAGGAAGAAACACCGTGGAGTCTACTTTTTCAACGACTTGAGCGAACGTCGGCATTAATCAACTAAAGAGCTTCGTTGAAAGCACCAAATGGTTTTTTGGATAGGTAACATCTTGGTATCACAATGGGCCTAAATTGGCCTAAGTGTGACTGCTATCTACAGTCAGCCACTTCAATCTAACCTAACCAAAAATGTGTACGTGCTTATGACATGATTCCAGATGGAAGAATCATTGAATGCTCACTTTTTGTCTCACCCTCTGTGCACGAAGAAAATTTTAAGATCATGCAGTAAAATTTTTTGCTGCGCATATATTTTTTAAATATTCAAATATAACCCTTCCCGCTTTTTATGTTCTCTGCCTAATTTCAAGCATAAACTTATGACAAAACGCATATAAACAACAAAAAAAATTCAATTTAGTGCAGTGTCCTTTACTTACAAAACCCTTTACCACGCAATGACATTTCTTTTAGTGCGGTAATAAGTCCCACTTGACAATTACCAGCCTCGGTTGTAAAAATATTTTCACCTCTCGTCGACCTTTCAGTGCCTCGCCTCAGCATCTCTTTGCAAACTCTGTCATTCCCGAATACATTTTTCCAAGTCAACTGTATCCTTATAGCTGCAACATAAGACCTAATTAAGTTTTACGTTCAGTGCCTTTTCAAAATAAAATAATTAAATCGTAATTCTTGGTTCTCTTTCAGTTTTTTTATGGTGTTCACGTGCCTGGCCTTAAGCGTGTTCTCCACAATCGAAGACTACGAAGAAGAAGCGTTATACATACTTTTTAGAATGGAGATATTAGTAGTAATCTGGTTTATCCTAGAGTTCTTTTTCCGGTAAGTACCCAACTCATTGTGTTCTTAGACTAATGTGTGCATTACGTTTACTGCCTTTCCTGCAAACAAACACTACACAAGAGCAAGCTCACGCACTTCACACTATCAGCATCTATCGCAGGAAATGTATCATTTTGCATATCTCACACCATAAACACTACGCCGCTCCGTTGGGCGACATCCATTCCTGATTCGATCCATTTACAATGTATGCTTGATGTTCAACACCAGTGTGACACAATTCACTCAGTTTAATGCATGCAGTTCGGTGTACACTTCGCGTGACCACGGTCCGGATAGGAAAAGAAAACAACAACCAAGCGTAGCGGGAAAATAATTATTGAATATGACGTCACGCGATGGGGAGTTTGACTTTTTAATTACCGCCGGACGGAGCGCAAGAAGCACGCTACGACTAGGCCACATGCTGTGATTTTTGCTGCACTTCAGCGTACTGCAGTATCGCATGCAGCGTGTGCATCGCAGTGGGCCGAAACAAGTGGGCAAGCAAGTTACTTTCAACTGGCTCATCGATGGAGGGTTACTGAACTTCGGCATGTGCAGCTCATAGATTGACAGCGGTGGTAGTTGAGGAAGCAATTATGCGGCAAAAAGCCGCATTGAGTCGTGAAGTCGCTGTTTGATTTCAATCGGAATGGGTTAAGTTTTTAGTTGGATTTGAGTCGGATTCTCTTACACGCTATGGCGATTAGGACCTGGTGAGCAAGCTCAGGTGCGATTGGGTAATTGCTGCTCATTTGCTGAGGAATTACGCCTCGCCACGGAATGAAGTTGTTGACGGGTGATTAAAGAACTCTTTCTGAGTTCACTTTGCAACTTTTGCTTGAGAACTTGAGTGTGCAAGCAACATTCGCTTCTTTAATTATAGTCGATGGAATGACGGCCTGTAATTACCAGTGACTTGTGAAATGTAACGCCTAATGGTGGTTTGTCACTGTGAAACTATTTGTTTACGTAAGCTTGTGCGGTACATGTAAGATTTTAAAAGAGATTTTTTTGTTTTCCGTTGTTTTCATGGATCGAATGCTGTTAAACTGGAGCAACGAGTATTCCATCATCCTCTAGGTCTGCCATTATTTCCTATTTCACATCTGAACTGTGGTCCAATTGGATTCAGTCATTTTCGGGTTCAGCTCTTTGATTTCAATGTTTCATACCACGCGACATGTGCTGAGTTTGACCGTCCAGCTATCAAAATATTCAGTAAAGTTTGCCATTCCATCATGCATTGTTTCGAAATTTCAGCATAGTTGTTAATACGGAACGCGACCGGATGGCGCATTTGGTTAGGTGCCTGCCCCAAGTTCGAGGGGTCCCAGGTTCGAATCCCAGTGAAATCGAATCTGGTCCAGTCAGCATTTGCCGTTGGGATCAAATTAACGGCACTGGAGTAGGTTGCAGCCTGGCAGTACAATGGACCAGTTTTGAGTCGGAGTGCTCCAGTAGCGTTTCAAAAATCCTCCGAAAAAAAAAATACGGAACGTGAATTTTGTCGTGAATGGTTGGTCGTCATCATGACTTCATCGTAGCACCGTGGAAATCTTTGAGTGTGAGTACACTCTTTTGGACCTTAAGTCCCCAACCAGGAAGAGCGACCAACCACCATGATTGAAAAGTTCCGCTGGGAGGCCATCAGAGCCGGCGGATTTGTAGTTCTTCAGCTTTTTGATGGCCGAGCTGACCTCTTCAAAACTGGGCTTTTTCATTAACTGGAGGTGGGTTCTCTTCTTGCCCTATCACTCTTTCAACGTGATGCCCATTAAGAAGCTGCTGGAAATGCTCCTTAAATACATCTACTATTCTCTGCGCTTCGGTGACTAGATTTCCTTCACTATTTCGAAGAGCCTGCGTTCCGGGTTTAAAGCCAGCTGCCATCTGCTTGGCTCTTCCAAAAAACTACCGGATCTTGTTTTTATCGCGAGACTCCTCGAAGGTAGACGAAGTCCTGAACTACCTCAAGGTTATAGCTGCCTATGATGACGTTCTGGCCAAGTCGTCGATGTTGTGTGTCCTTTCTCGATGACAGCATATTCTTGGCTTCCAGTCTCCAGATTTGAATAAAGCAAAGTGTGTGCGATATATCATCAAAATCGATGCCATTATATAGGGAATATAACATCGATCAAATGTCGGCCGCTGCTTCTCTGAGTGGCACGCATCCAAAATGTCAAATTTTCCATAACTTTGGCGCAAAAATCAGGCTGAATTTGACCGATGGCATGAGTTATGTTGGCTTTGAGGGCCGTTGTGGTCTGTGGATTACTCGTATAGACCTACGACTTCTGGAAACCCCACAAGAAAAAGTCTAAAAGGGTCAAATCCCACGATCTCGGTGGCCAGTTCACATCACCTCCACGTGAGATGACCATGCCCTCGAATCGCTGGTTCAGAATTTTCAATGTGGTGTGAGCTGTGTGGCACGTATCACCATCCTGATGAAATCACATTTTGTTGGTGTCCATATGATTAAATTCAGGCCAAAAGAAGTGAGTAATCATCGACCTATTACGCTCGTCGTTGAAGATGATTGCCTGGCCAACGTCGTTCTCAATGAAATATGTCGCCGCCAGCCCAAAAACCGCACCAAAACAATGATTTTTCCAGGATGTAGTGGACGTCGTGGCGTAGTGGGTAGGTGCGTCGACTCCTACGCTCGAGGTCTAAGGTTCGAATCTCGAAAAAAACATCAAACATTTTTTCACGGCTCCCACCTCTTTCGAGTCACTGACAATGCTCAAAGAGTATAACTGTCTAGAAAAAGCTTCTCAATCTCGCCGTTCGGAGTCGGCATTAAACTGTAGGTCCCCTCCACTCGTGAGACAACATTAGCACGCACATCACGCTGTACAAGCTAGACCCAAGTCCACCACGGACTGCAGCGCCACCATTCTTATTACTATTATTATGTTACCAGTACAAAACACAGTAATTGCAAAATAAATCTCTTCAGTGAGCAACTCGACCCAATTGACACTTTCAGCGGCCGACATCTGTAATTTTCATTGGCCACGCAATAAAGTGAATAAAAATAAACCCCCAACCCAGTGAGCCGTTGTCATACGAGATACGAGTATCTTTTAAATAACAATCTAATAAATAAATAAACAGCAACATGCTTGCACGCCAATACTGCATTTTATCCCTATCCCGCACATGCCAACCATCAGTACCAAACGCAAAAAAAGAGAAGCAAATAAACACCGGACACAACTAAAATAGACCACCGTCATTAGAAGGTATCTCTTGTTTCACATTTTAATAAATCTAACATTAACATGCAACCCTCCGGTAGTCCAAGGCATTCATGGCAAAAGAGCTCGTTGCGATTGGAACCACTCCATCGGCCAGTCGCAACGGCAGCACAAACACGAAAGCTTTGCTCCCGAGCTGAAACAAAAAAGGACACTCAATATATTCTGATTTCATTGTCCGTCCACCCACAGAATTCTGTTTGCATATGCAGTAAATTTCTACCGGAAGTAAACTCGATTCGCTACATTCCTGCTTCCATTTGAAGGGGCTCTCGCTTTTTGCGACACACCGCCATTTTGTCGAACCGTGGGACTACCACACTCGCATACATCGCTCGTGTTACGTACCAAAAATTTCGGGGTAGATTAAATTTGCAGTTCCTCTGGTTTGTTAGTGTGTCACCGTTTCTCCTGTAAGTCTATGGTTTTTTCTTTCTTTTTCGTTGTGGTCCTATAAACTTGTGCTGCAGTTTCAGCGGCTTAATCGGATTACACGAAGCTGAGACGGGTTATTTCTTTCGTCTACTATCGAAATCATAGTGGTCCGTTGTTCTAGAACTATTCACATATTCATGTCAGTTCAAGCGGAGAAAAATACCAAAAATGTGGTTAAGAGTGGTTTCGTGGAAGCACCAGAACGGGGAAAGTGAATTATTCATGTTGAGTGTCCTAGTCATGTGCTCGCTTTGTTTTTTCAACGCGAATTGAAGTCGTTTCATGATGAATTAAGGGAATTTAAAGAGGTTTATAGCTTTGCAACCACATGGAGGATTATGCTCAGTGTTTTTGGTTCTTCTTTGTGTACTTAAGTATTTTTGGTTTTGAACGTAAGACCCTGGGAATCCTAGTTAGCGCACTAAGCGAATGACTTCCGCAAGGGTAAAGTTAAATATTTTACGTTTCAATTAAAAAATGTGTGCAATTTGTGATGCATGTTAAGAAGATTTAAGCTTTACTTGGAGAATTTTAAGTCCTCATGGTTAAACTGTAAGCATAGATCCGTTCTATTGTTGAGCAGTGTATGGACACTTGTAACTTCAAAGGCTCACACAATGTACGGGCAATAATTTTTATCGCGTTTAAAAGCATCGCAAGGTTTCTACGACTGTCAACATGGCAACTATGTTTTTATTAAAAATTTAATTTTTTGTAACGTATGGCATGTAGAAGTGGTACATTACTGGAAGCGTTCATTTACTCGACACTATGGTAAGAAACAAACGACTGGATGGCGCAGTTGGTTAAGTGCCTGCCCCAAGTTCAAGGGGTCCCAGGTTCGAATCCCAATGAAATCGAATCTGGTTCAGTCACCATTTGCCGCTGGGATCAAATGAACGGCACTGGAGTAATTTGCTACCTGGCAGTACAATGTACCAGTTTTGAGTCTCGAGTACTGTTTCAAAAATCCCCCGAAAAAAAAAATGGTAAGAAACGGCCTGAAACAAGAAAGCGCCACTTTGCCGCCAATGAATGTGAAATTTTAAGCATACTGCCATATTTCTGCATCTCTCTCCCCTCGAGGCTGCCGTCAGGCAATACTTTGCGGTCATGTTTAGAAGATAGGAGTTAGCTCTATTTCAAGACTCTGCCTGATGTGCTCTGTTCAAAGTTGCTGCTTTCCATAGATTGTCCCGCACTACGAATGCTAGACGTCAATCCAATCACCTTACGACTTTGTCATATAAAAGACGAATTGTTTCGGCAAGTTCACTACGTCTCTTGTAAGACATCCGCAGTGGAAAAGAATATCACGTGATATGTGTTCTCTTACGGAGGCGAAGTTTACTGTCTTGGCCCCATCGATGAAACTATTTTCAATAGCCGACATGCACGGACAGGGAACTGCCTGGTAGTTGCAGCCGTCCCATATCGGCCTTGTTGTCCCAGCTCTTTGCCAACAGTGACAAACTTGCGCAGGGTGATCAGATAAGAAAGAATACATAAAAATATATTTAAATAAAATAAGAACGATGTGAGATATAAAATTAATTCTGGCTTTATTTTGAAGCTACATTCATCCTAATACAATTTTTGACGACTCGGTGCTGCACATAGCATTATTCCGACAATTGCCTCCCGTATGTTGGCCTCGAGTGGTTAACTTGTTATCATATACTGAGAACTTCACTGAGCCACAGAAATAGAGATTGGTGTCATGTCGCATGATAGCCGCAGCCAATTGATGAACGCTCTCCGTCGCCAAATTTATCCTTCACAATATCGAGCATTGCGGCGCTTGTATGGCCTATTTGTTAGAACCACAGCTCGAATACATCGATGTTGTCGAGCTCTGGCCACAGAAAGTCGCTCAGCATGGCTCTATACCTGAGACCATTGACGATAACGATGTCTCGTTTTTCATTTCAAAAGAAATATGGTCTGATGATGCTGCCGTGCCATAAACTGCACCGAACAGTCAATCTTTGTGGATGCATCGATACCTGGTCGAACACTTAGGCTTGCTCCCATAACGACAATTTTGCTTGCTGACATCGCTGCAAAAATTAGTCTGTTTCGATTCAAAAAAATGATTTTTAGCCAAAATTCGGATCTCCGGCCAACATTTCCAGCCCCAAAATAGCGATCTCACGGCGTTGTCTATGGTTGTTTGGCTTCCGTTCTTGCGTCAACACAATTTAATACGAATATAGGCCCAAATCCAAAAGCAAAGGAAGCAGGGCTGACACTGTGATGATGGCCAACTCAGTTGATGGGCGTCGAATCGACATTTTTGGGTTTTCTTAGATATTGGCCGCTACGGCGGCTATATTTTCTTCATTTCGCACCAATCTCTGTCTGGCTGGTTGCTTGAGATCCAAAAGTGTGTACTCACTCTTAAGCTTTTCCACAATCGAGAAATTGCCTGCACACTGAAGCCAGACGACAGAACTCATGACGAAATTCATAAATACGTTGCATATTTATAATTGAGCCGAAATTTCAATAATCTTTTTTAACAGTCGACTCCCTCTCAAATTTCCCTCTAACTCGAATTTTTTCGTCACATTTATTTTGGCATTCCCCTCATTTTGCATACAAAAACCATCCTCTAAGTCAAACTCCCTCTAACTCGAACTAATTTTGATATCCCGTGAAAATTCGACTTAGAGGGAATCGGCTGTAACTCCCTCACGTATAAGCGTAAACGATGCATAATAAAATGGAAAATATTAGTGAGTATTTCGACAGCTGGATGTCATTAGTAACATTGCGGCTTACAATTTGAAAAACTATCATTGGTATCTGGTCACCCTTCATCTGGTTGCACCTGACTTTCCTTTGTGCTGCTGACACTCTTTTTTCGCCAACTTTTACACTTACCATGCTGTTGCCTGATAGCTTATAGAAATCTTATCAAAGATCCATAGTTTTGATTTTACAAAAGAAGTAAAATTTTAGGAATTTAGAAAACTCTCTCACAATCGAATATGTCCTGTAGTTTTCAGTTAAAAACTTTTGTTTTAAACTTCCTCTCCTTTTGGTGGCACTTCATTCTGAGGTAGACTTGTACCTAACTTCCACAGAAACTAATCGTAACGTTAGTGCTTTTGTTTTTCCACGAGTTGAGCGGACCTACAGTTTAATGCTGCCTGAAAATTGTGAGTGACTCGAGAAAGGTATTGCCATAAATATGTTATGAAGGCTAGTGTGTCTGGGATGGAAGCTGAACGTTCAGTGTATAAGTCGATTCACTTATTTATTAGAGCGGCTAGACTCTATCTACCATTTTCTAAATTAACGCGTATGTCAGCAGACTGCAGAATACTCTTCAAAATTACCTTCGCAACTGCCACTTCAAAACAGTCTTTACCACCCGAAGTCTATTGATAAACACTGAAACCCTCCACAAGTATATACCTATACATGCCACTGATTTTGATTGATTTCTTCCTTTCACATCTGAAATCAGCCATTGTTCCATTTCCAAAAACAAAAAAAAAACAAAAAAAAAAAAGTAAACCAATTCATCTCCATTGAAGTTCACATATTTCATGCATTATCCGAATGTAAGTATGTGGATTCAATAAATATTCGCAACGCGGCCAGAAAGCAACGCCAATACATTTACCAAGCCGAAGGTAAGTTGATATCAAGCATCTCTTCTGCAAGGAATTTGCATTCCTTATGCTTTCGTAATGACAATCCTTCTCTCATTTTCCAAAAGCTTTTTAATGGACTCTCACAGAGGATCCGAATTTATTGGCAAATTGGCATGGCAATTCTCCCCCCGCTGCACTTGAAAAATTAGCACTTTCCACTTCTTTCAATTTTCCAAAAATTCATTTTTATCGCAGTAGAGCCTATCGCCTTCAATGGCGACCGCTAGCAAATATTCACTTTATTCAAACGCCCCTAAAAACACACTCGTACCCTCATACAGTCTCTCGCAAAAGTCACCAGTGGAGTGGAATCGCTTTTAATATCATTCCAAATGCGAGAAAATGTGAGCCTCGATAATAACACCTCCTTGGAGAATTTTTTGACTGGATTTCTCGAACGTAGGCTTCAAACTACAATTCAATTTCAGCTCCATCATGTCAGGCGCTTAACAAATGTCCTTTTTATTATTCTCGGTGAGATTGTTAAATCTGTGTGTACAAAGGAGCTTGTAGCGGCGAAATTGAGATTTTATTTATTCAGCAGACCTTCGCCGATGGAAGGCCAGAGTTGTAGTTTAAATATTCAAAAGTATTGTTGTATCATTGTTAGTGTCTTGTTAGTCCTTTTGCTTTGCCTAATTCCCTTCCCCCATTTCCTCAGTGCGAATGTGCGATTTTCATTTCGTTGGCCCGGTCGTAAAGTGACATTTAATACTGACGGTTTGCTTGTTTTCGACTACTTCACTTTTTATTGATGTTGTTTTAGGTTGTTATTTAGTACCAATCCTACTTCATTTCCTTCTCTAATCTTTTAAAAATACAACACTTGTATACATTATGCTTGGGATGAGCTCCTATTCGCATAAAACTCGTGCGACTCTGACGAGGAATGCGTCTCAGATCATGTTTTAAGTGTTCAGTAGTCAATTATTAAAACTTCCTGGATATGCAATGATTTGCCAAGTCCTCTTTATGGGGGATTTTTTACTTACCCTCGGCTCCAAGAATGCTTACTGGCAATTCTAATCAATTTTAGGTGTTCCCCTAGCTCGCTTTGTTAAGACTTCTCTCGTGTGTCCTATTTGGCAAACCGTGTTTTATGCACGGCATCAGCTGTTGCATTGATCGCCAATGATTCGAAATACACGTCCGCATCTTCACAATTCCTTCATGGATTTTTAGAGCAGGCTTGTTATCGATTTGGAAACCAACAAAATTCCCAGTCCGAATTCGAAATTCGAAAACGACCAAGCAAACATATTTGAAGTCAAAAACGCTGTTTTTCAAAACCATGGATTCCTTCATGGATTTTTAAAAATAACCGAGCAAACATATTTGAAGTTAAAAACGCTATTTTTCAAAACCATGGATTCCATCATGGATTTTTAGAAACGACCAAGAAAACAGATTTGGAGTCAAAAACCCTGTTTTTCAAAACCATGGATTCCTTCATGGATTTTTAGAAACAACCAGGCAAACATATCTGAAGTCAAAAACCCTGTTTTTCAAAACCATGGATTCCTTCATGGATTTTTATTATTGATTTGGAAAACAAAAAACTTCCAGTCCTAACACCTAATTTAATAGAAATCGAGCAACCATACATTTGAAGTCAAAAACCCTGTGTTTCAAAACCATGGATTCTTTCATGAATTTTTAGAAACGATCAAGCAAACACATTTGGAGTCAAAAACCCTGTTTTTCAAAACCATTCCTTCAGGGATTTTTAAAGTTGTGTTATAATCAATTTAGAAATCAACTAAATGTCCAGTCCTAAATTCCGAATTTATTTGAAAACGACCAAGCAAACATATTTGAAGTCAAAAACGCGGTTTTCTAAAATCATGGATTTAAAAAAAGACCAA
Organism: Myathropa florea; assembly: GCA_930367185.1. Taxonomy (NCBI): domain Eukaryota; kingdom Metazoa; phylum Arthropoda; class Insecta; order Diptera; family Syrphidae; genus Myathropa; species Myathropa florea. The sequence goes on from OV884003.1 coordinate 21,404,473, forward strand.
ACAAACCCATTTTAAGTCAAAAACGCTGTTTTTCAAAACCATGGATTCCTTCATGGATTTTTAAAAATAACCGAGCAAACATATCTGAAGTCAAAAACGCTGTTTCTCAAAACCATGGATTCCTTCATGGATTTTTAGAGTCGGCTTATTATCGATTTGGAAAACAAAAAAAAATTCCAGTCCTAGAATTTAATAGAAAACGAGCAAGAAAACACATTTGAAGTCAAAAACGCTGTTTTTCAAAACTTCTCCATATCAGGGACTTAGCAATAAGGTCATTATTTAATTCGAGCAACCGTAATTTCGGTCTTTCAAATATTTTCTTTCATTACGACACCCTCCAAACGAAGTGTCATGATCGTAAAATTTTCTGGGGAACCAAACACAACCCTGCGGTCAACCCTCTCAAACATGGAATACCCAAAAAAAAACTTAAAAATATCATTCAAACACAATAAACTGCCGCATGTAATCAGCTCATTTTTAGGATCCAACCAGAAAACACGGTGAACAAACTTCAAACTGCAATTACTCCTCCACAGAATCTCTTTGCAGTCCATAAAGTCCTTGTTTCGTTTCGTTTAGATGGTGTTTTTTTTAGGGAAACTTCTTACTTTTTACGGTATTTTATGGCAGAACGGAAACCAAAGTTTAATTAAATTTTGGTTGACCAACGCAAACTCACCGCTCGCAATATAAACTAAATTCCATATTTACCTGACCCAGAAACGAGATAAAAAAAGGATTCGCGCGCCGCCAACTTTTCTTCGCCCCCTCTCTTGGCCACGTTCTTTTTCATTTCATTCACTATACGGCCAACTCGAAACTGCGTCATTATGCCGCAAATTGATTCTCTTCCGCTTTATTTTTCTTCCGTTTATGATCTTTGTTCTTCCTGCCCCCAAAAAACAATGAATTTTACCTGTGATAGCCATTGTCCGAGTGCCACAATGGCAGCAGTGGCTGAGATTACCCACTGAAAGCCCAGCAAAACAGTGCCAGTCCCATCAAAATCAACGCGGACAATACTAACGCCATAAGAGCCAAGAGTCACCAGCACAATCATGATAACCGGATGTTAGTCCATTGTAATCCTTATGATCCGAAATTCGCTTTTTTTTGTCTTTGTGTGTACACGTATAGAGAGCGGCCCCATTTCATGCAGAGTGTGAGGAGGAGGTGAGATGAAAACGAGAAGTGGTCGGGTGCTTGAGAACGACAGAGGCCTTCCCTTGCACCACCACCGTTGCGGTATGACTTTCAATTGCAGCATTCAGCATTCCGCATGTCTCCTCACACGGAGTGCGTCTTTGTTTTGATTCGATTGTGTGTGGGGCACTGTGGCTGTAGTTTCGACTTTTACCTTCCGTTGCGGAAGGATGCATCTGCTGACTGGTTCGGCTACAATCGGCGCACACTGTATTTGTGAGCTTCCGTTTTCACGCGCGACAATTTTCGAGGTGGAACTTGATTATCACCGGTTTTTCTGTATGTGTGACGTTTTCTAACAACCCGCCTCTCTCGGTTATTGCGAAGTGTTATTTTTTTCCTCCCCCAAACACGGTCTGCATGTGCATTTAAATAACTGGAATATGTATTAGACTGTCCCGCTTTTTTTATAAATTGCTTTATCGTGCTAGTGCTTGATTTTGCTTCTCATTAAACATTCAACAACACCTCCGCCTCCCGCTTCAGGTCGGTTATTTAATGAAATTCGCTTTGAAACAATCTAAGCAAAAAAAACACAGTTAGACATATTAATCAGGACGTTCGAGCAAGGTTTTTTCTAAAAATATTCGTTTTTTTGTTTGCATTTCAGACTGTGGTCGTCAGGATGTCGGTCGCGATATCAAGGCTCCGTTGGTCGATTAAAGTTTCTAAAGCGACCATTTTGTATTATAGGTAAGTTTCGCAACACCACGGTAGTTATGGGTACAAATATTGAAATTTAATCTCTTTTGCTTTCAGATGTAGTTACAATAGCAGCATCATTAGTAGTATTAGGTATGGGAACAGCTGGTCAAGTGTTTGCAGCAAGTGCGTTACGTGGCCTTAGATTTTTCCAAATTTTAAGAATGGTTCGCATGGATCGTCGCGGTGGAACATGGAAACTATTGGGAAGTGTAGTCTATGCGCATAGACAAGTAAGTAGATGCAACGTATGCTTAAGTTACGTATTTAGTTACAAGAAATTGAAGTATCTTTCCTAGTAATTCAATGAGTTTTTGAGTTAAATACCAGATGCAATTATAAAGGGTCCGTCATTTAGCGCTTCCCATCTTTGAGTTTAAATAAAACAAAGTGTGTGTGAGATATCGTCGAAATTGTTTATTCGCTTGATGGGCCCATCGATACCATTATGTCCAAGATATACTTACTTACTTAGCAGGCCTACGACCCATGTAGAACCTGAGCCTGATATATCGCTGCCTTCAATCGTTGACGGGCCTAGGCACGCTGCTTCCAGTTATCAAGACCAAGCTGTCATACGTCCGCGATGACTTGGTCTTCGTACCAGAGGTTCGGTCTTCCGCTCCTTTTCGAACCAGGAGGCTCGGATTCGAAGACCCTCTTTGCTGAAGCGTTGTGGTCCATGCGCTCGATTTGGCCGAGCCAGTGCAGTCGACGGATCCACATCCTGGTACAGCTCATAGATTTCGCGGTTGAGTCTTCTCCTCCATTCACCTTCCTCGCAGACGGGATCATATATCCGACGTAGAATTTTTCTTTCGAAGGCACCGCAGTTCTGCTTAGTGTTCAGATTTCGGCTCCATATAGCAGGACTGGCAGAATAAGAGCTTTGTAGAGCATGATGTACAAGATATAAAACAGCTCAAATGTTTGCCGCGACTTCTCTGGGTGGCGCGCATTCGAAACGTCCAACTTCCCATGGCTCTGGCGCATAAATCAGTCTGATTTTAACCGATGGCATGAGTTATGTTGGCTTCGAGGGCCCCTGTGGTTTTGTGGGGTATTCGCATTGACCTGCAACTTCAGAAAACCCCACAAAAAAAGGCAAACCGGGTTAAATCGCACGATCCCTGTGGCCAGTTCACATCACCTCCACGTGAGATGACCATGGTTGCCCTCGAATCGCTCGTGCAGAATTTCCAATGTGCCGTGGGCTGTGTGGCACAAGCACCATCCTGTTGAAACCACATGTCGTTGGTGTCCATATCATCCAATTCAGGCCAAAAGAAGATGGTAATCATGGACCCAGAGCACTCGCCGTTGACCGTGATGGCCTGGCCAACGTTGTTCTCAAGGAAATATCCACCGATAAAGTCGCCAGCCCAAAATCCACACCAAACAGTGATTTTTTCGGGATGCATTGGATGCTCTTGGATCTCATGGGGATTGGTATCGTCCCAAATTCAACAATTTTGTTTGTTGATGTACCGTACCCATTCATTCAGAAATGGGCCTCATCACTGAGAATGATTTTCGACGCAAATTAGGGTCAGTTTACAACTGCTCCGGAGCCCATTCAGCAAACACACATCGTTGTTTATGATCGTTTACCTCAGCTCCTGGGTCTATAGAATTTTGTACGGGTGCAGGCCCAAGTCACGACGCGTCGCAGTATTCGCCAAGTTGTGGTCTGCGAAAGGCCGAGTTCTTGTGAGCGAAATTGATTGCTTTATTATCCTTTTAGTTAGCACGATCTTAACAGTCGCCGGTTTTACACACCAAATTGATTGATGTCCCTGTACCGTTGCGCTGTACCCCTGGCTGGCAATCAACAATTTGTTTGGCCTTTGCTGTCAAACTTCTGTTCGAACTTTATAATCCAACAACCTTCAGTGTTGGACCCGAATGTTTAACTAAGCTAAGTTTCTAGACATCTTCATATTTCAGAAAACCCCCCAAAAAAAAGTCTAAGATTGTCAAATCGCTCGACCTCGGTGGCTAGTTCACATCTCTTCTCAGGTGAGATGACCATGCGCTCGAGTCGCTTGTGCAGAATTTCCAATGTGGCGTGAGCTGTGTGGCATGTAGTGCCGTCCTTTCAAAACCACATATTAAATCCATATCATCAAATTCAGCCCAAAGGAAGTTGGTTAATATCAACCTATGGCTCACGCTGTCGACGGTGATGGTCTGGCCAACGTCGTTCTCGAAGAAATATGGACTGATGCCCCTGCCAGACAAAAACCCACATACGCGATGCATTGGACGGCCTTGAATATCATGTGGATTGGTATTGTCCCATATTTGACAATTTTGCTAGTTTACGGACCCATTCATCCAAAAATGGGTCTCATCGCTGAGAATGCTTTTTCATTGAAAATTAGGGTCAGTTTCTACCTGCTTCAGAGCCCATTTAGCGAAAACACGTCGTTGTCTATGGTCGATTACCTTCAGCTCTTGGATCAGTTGAATTTTGAACAGGCCCAAGTCATAATGAAAAAATCGCTAAGTTGTGGTCTGCGAAACGCCGAGTTCTTGAGAGCTACGCGAAATCGACTGCATCGAATTCTCCTGCACTCTCTCACGTATAGCGGCGATGTTTACCGCAAATCTTGCGTTTCGTCGACGTGCGGGTGTTGGTTTATCGTTCACTGAACCAGTGGACTCAAATTTATCCACCACGCTGCGAATAGTCATCTCGGTAGGACGATTATGGCGCCCGTAAATTAGGTGAAGTGCGGAATGTTGCCCGAACAGAACACCTATTTTGATAACAAAATTTTAGCATTTGCACGTCTTGTTAAACACTGTGTCCATCCATGGTGATTTGGCAAGATAGAGTGAATAAATGACAGCCAATTTGATAGATGTAGCTTCAACAATATGGCCGCTATCAACTGTTAAATTTCGGATGTCCCTATTGGAAGACCCTTTACAAGAAATGCCCTATACATGAATGTGCTCAAATGAGCTTTAAATTTAAATAGGAGAAACATTTATAACTTGGCAAGTACGACTTTTACGGTCACTTCAAGTATACCCTCCAAGAAAGTGTCACTTCTGTCACTAAGTGTGACTGATATCTACAGTCAGCCACTTCAACCAAACCTAACCTTCTCCTAAATATGTGCATGAGCGTCAAATTGAATAACTATGAAATTCGAAAAAAATTCGCTCCTGCGATGTGATATAGCGCACCACACAAATTCAGAGGAGAATACCCTTCCTGCAAATATTTTTTTCCAAAAATCTATTTCCTCTTCCCAAACGCCGTGAGCTCTACCAAAAAAAAATAGTAAAATATTCAGGAAATTCTTTTAAACTACCTATTCATTCCCTTTTTTACTTATTTTCACGATTTGAAAAATTAATTTGCAATATCGAATGCAACCAAAAATAAAGTTATTGCTCAAAATGTCATAAATCTTTTTTAGGACTGTGAATACTTAATCGTTTTGACCGGAAAGTAATTCTGAATTGGTTCACTTAATTAATACTTTAACGCACAATAAAATACATTTGAGCTAGTCAATTTATTATTTATATTTAGGTTTTTAGTGTATTTTCGATGAAATTTTAATTTCCCAAATGTTATGGCTTAACATGAAAAAAAATAAATAATGAAGCACTTCAATAGATAAATATCTCTCAGAATTATTTAAGTAAATAAATGCCGCTTAACGAAATTAATTGATGTACACACATTTTTTATACTGCTTCGAAATATTTGTGATTTAAATTTCTAGCCATGAAATTGAATCATGCAAAAGAAAAATATTTTGCTGATTTATTGCTTTATATACTCATAGCAATTGATTTTCCTAGGCAACAATATTAAAATGATATTGTATTATTTTTGTCGAATTATCGAACCATATATAGATAAACCTTAATCTCGTAACGAGATACGAGATGGCTGAGCATTTTAATATTCACCTCATGTGGGTGCCGAGACACAGTAACTTTACAGGAAATTGTGAAGCCTATGATCTTGCCAGGAGCGGTACGATCTCCAAAAATCTTCCTAGTGGAGATCCTCCACCTATGCCATTTGCTACAGCTAAACTTCTTTTAAAGAAAAATACTATTAAAAACACCAATTCAAGATGGTCAGGTGGCACTACGTGCCTCATCACAAAGCAAATTTGGATCTAAAACATTCACTCTAACTTCTTAGAATGAACAGGTCATCCCTAAGGACTCTCATTGGCGTTATCACGAATGGGACTCCGTCACAATGATTTCTTTAGAAACTGCAGAGACGAAAAAGAAGAGGAAAGCATAACGCATCTCCTCTGCACTTGAAGCGCTCTCTCCTCTCGCAGGAAGAAACACCTTGGAGCCTACTTCTTCAACAACTTGAGCGAATTGCACAACGTCGGCATTAATCGACTAAAGAGCTTCGTTGAAAGCACCAAATGGTTTTTTGGATAGGTGACATCAGATCCGCGTGGTATCACAATGGTTCTAAATTGGCCTAAATTGGCCTAAGTGTGACTGATGTCTGCGGTCAGCCACTTCAATCTAACCTAACCTAAACTATCACCCAACCATGACCCCTTTTGAACTGCCAAAAACTAAACGACTCAAGTGCAACAAGACTTTGGCAATAATTGACTTTGCTGCCATAAATTGTCCATATTTTCTTTAAAAATAACTTTAAAAATAAAAAAATAACCGGACAGTTCCCAGAAAAGTTTCTTTATTCGTTGTGAATATAAAGTTTGTCTCCAGCCATCAAATATTTCATTCAATGGATTCGAGTGACGTTTGAAATGTGATTCAAGTCCAAGATTGTGTTAAGTATCTTTTTGTACACGCCCATAAATTGGTGGAAAGTAATTAAAATACATTACTTTTCTAACAATTGATTTAACTTATTGACAATTTTACTAACCCATAAAATAACTTAATTCAAATCGAACTGCATTGCTTTAAATTCATTTCAGGAACTGATAACAACTATGTACATAGGATTCTTAGGCCTTATATTCGCTTCCTTTCTCGTGTACCTCATGGAAAAGGATGTCAACAAAAAATTTAATAATTTTGCTCAGGCCCTTTGGTGGGGTGTTGTAAGTATAAAACAGCTACATCTCCACACCATTCACCATTAAATGAAACTTTTCCTGCACAGATAACTCTTTGCACAGTCGGGTACGGCGATATGGTACCCGAAACGTGGCAAGGAAAGCTAATAGCCTCGTTTTGTGCTCTCCTAGGTATATCGTTTTTTGCACTTCCCGCGGTAAGTAAATATTATTCTATCGCATATTTTCTGTTTCCCTTTTTCTTTCTTTTCACTAGTTTCAGTTCAAATGAATGTTATCAAAGTTTTTCTAGGTAAACGCGAAGGAACGTGGATTCGTCATAACCCAATTTAAATTTTCCATGTATACAATAATATTTGCTTCCTTATTTGAGAGAGAATTAAAATGTTGACAATTCGTTTGTTGCCCTATGGAATGGGAGACAGTTTGGGGAAGCAATTAAAAGTTTTTAAACGTATACTTGTTGTAGTTGATGTCGCTTAAGCCAGATTGGGCCTTAAATTAGGGAGATTCTCGACTGATGTATGACGTGTGACAGCTCATTGCGACAAATGCTTTGGGTGTTCATGGAGTGCCGTCGATCTTAGATGTCTGTCCCCATTTTTTCTTGTGTGGAGGAAAACTAATTTTTGAGCCACCCGACTGAAATTCCCTACCACTTTTTTTCTCGGAGGATTTTTGAAACTCTACTGGAGCACTCAGACTCAAAACTGGTCCATTGTACTGCCAGGTAGCAACCTACTGTGCCGTGAATTTGATCCCAACGGCAAATGGTGACTGGACCAGATTTTAAAAACCGGATAAAAGCGTATTAACTTTGCTTTCACTGGGATTCGAACCTGGGACCCCTCTAACTTAGAGCTGGCACTCAACCAACTGCGCCATCCAGTCTTTTTGCTTCAACAATATGACCGCTATCAACTGTCAGAGTTCGGAAGTACCTATTGGAAGACCCTTTGCTTCAGAAACATTTAGAACACACACACCCCATGTCGCTTATAGGGTCGCTGATTACAAACATAAATAACAGGAAGGCTCGTATCTCAGAATTTGTTTACAACCATGTTTGCTGAGGTACTATCGCATTTAGTGCATAATTGACGCATAAAGCACTTACGACCTGTACACTGGCTTACGCTAGGTATGTAGTTTGAGTGTCATTCATTTGCTTGAATGAATGCTTGAACCCCCATTTTAAAGCCGGCATCTACCGCACGATAATCCCCAGACTGTGCGAGGGTATCCACTGTGGGACAGACTCGGCTAACCACAGCAACAGTGCGATGTGTGTGTGCATTTTAACTGAGGAAGCAAATGGAAAAACGCAACCTTAGAGGAAACAAAAACACACCCTTTCGAACAGAGTTAAGCCGCAGATTTATCCATTCAACCTTAAGCTGCAGTCAAGGGTGGTGGCAATAAGGTTGCACCGTAGCCAGATGTAAGCATCTCAGAAGGACATAATGTCAGCAGAATACGTGGTTAACTTGCACAAAAGGATCTACATAAATAGCGTTGTCTACCCGTCTGTGTGGAGTGGAGTGTTTCTCCCACGGGCAAATAATAGCTTGAAAGTCTGGTTAAGCACTGTACACCAGAATCCGGCTTTGCCATTAATCACTCCTTTATTAAGCGGATGACCATCTCCGTCCTTTCCCACAAAGCTAATAATAATCATCGCAGGGACAAGACTAGAGGAGTTTGCTTGTACATTTGAAATGATGACTGTGGAATTAGTTCATGATAAATGCTTGCGGCCAGGCGAGTGCAGAATTAATAGTGAAACCTGTGTTTTTTGATCCCATTCCATTGCGCGTCTTCCACAAGCGCTCTGCTCGCAGGGTTACTCTGTACTTCTAGTATGCATGCTCATCCTATCACTCAGAGAATGGGGTAATCTTAGCACCCTCCATTCTGACGTTTTGTTTTCTTAACAAGCATAACGATAGTTAGCACCACCACAGAGCGCACTCAAGAGGGACCCCTTGAAAAGATCGTCACTCGTTCCCCAAGTGCTGTTGCATTGTTTGTATTTTGTTACGTCCGTGCTTCGAGTTCTGTGATATTTTACGAGTATGGCTTGTGCGCTGTTGAGATATGAGAAGTGGGCTTTCTAGTGACGAATAACGAAGGATATTCATGAAGGTGGTAATGGCGTTGGCAACACAACTCGAGAAGAAAACCTGCAGCTATTTCGGTTTGTAAGTTTGCGTGTGTCGGCGTTTGAATGGGCATGTGAATCGCTTTGTTGACACAGAAATTAGACGTCAGAGGGTGTAAACTAATTGGATAGTGTTCGTCTGAGTTCTGAGTTTTTGGTTGCTTTGTAGCTGTGAGTACTAGAAAAGAATGAACTAACGAGGCAGAAGGGCATACTCTCTTCTGGGACAATTAATGTACACATACGGCATCAGATAAAAGCATTATGTAGGATATTTCTGTTTGTTGTGTTTTAAATGGAAAAAAGTGTTCAAATTTGTGACCAAATTCAGGTTAGGCTGGATTAGATGCTATCGGCAAAAAGCAGAATGTCATGTGGTTGTAGGCCCAATCGGATAATCTGTTACCCATTGAAAAAATCTACATTTTTGATGTAGCGGTTAACATCACCGATGCTGATGTTTTTCAGATCGCTCAAATTACTGAAGTAAAATCCCCGTCTAGTGAACTAAATATTTATCTCTCCAATCGCTTAACTGAGCTCTGTAGCATATTTCAGACATGTATTGTGGCAATTCGAGAAGCTCTGTCCTATATTCGTGTGTAAAACTTGCACCTCTTTCGAGTCACTGACAATGCTCAAAGAGTATAACTGTCTAGGAAAAGCTTCTCAATCTCGCCGTTCGGAGTCGGCATTAAACTGTAGGTCCCCTCTACTCGCGACAGAACAATAGCACGCACACCATGAGTGGTTGCTGAGAAGCTAGGCCCAGGTCCACCTCGGACTGTAGCGCCGCCATTATTATTATTATTATTTTTAAAACTTGCATATTCACGGTTAGTCAGACAGCTATCAGAGCCCTAGAACCAGGTAACAGAGACATTCCAGGCATCTGCATAGCGGATGCACTTGCATGGCTCGCAACCGCGATGAAATGCAGCAACATCGGAATGCCTCCTGCTACATGCAAACTGTTGCTAAAGAAGGACCCAACTCAATAAAAGAACAATTGGTGGAAGAGAGGCACAGCTCCAGATTGATCTGGCCTAAGCTACATCCTGAACGATCCAAGAATGTCCCTAGATAGACCAAAAATCAGCATCATTGTCAGTGTTATTACTGGACACTGCCTCGTAGGTGTACGTGCTAGAAGCTTTGGCGTTCTGGCAAACGATTTTTGCTTAGATGAGGAAGAAGCCGTGAAGAACATTCCATATCTTCTCTGCACCTGGCCGGCCCTGGTGTCTTTGGAGGCCTACTTCTGTAAAACCATTTGTGATCTAAGTGGGGAACCAATCAGTAATTTTCATCAAAAGTTCCTAATGGTTTCCCACAAGTGGGCAAATGGATTGACTCACTTAGATCTATGTGGTGGCGCAAGGGATCAACTCAAGTTTGTCTTCCTCTCAGTTACTTCAACTTACCTACGTACCTGTCCCTCCAGATAGACCTCCATCGTCATCCTGCTCAGACTGACGAGTTTGCCAGGAATGTTAAAGTAAACATAGCGCTGATTAGCCCGTCACTATCCACGCTGTCATATGCGGCCTTGAAATCGATAAATAGGCGGAAAATCTGCTCGATGGTGGACTTTCCTGGCCTGAAACCTCACTGATAAGGACATATCAGATTGGTGACGAAAGGTTACATGAGTTAACACGGAACGACAGAAATACCTTGCATGCGATGTTAAGAAGACTTATCCCTATATAGTTGGCATAGTCAACTAGTCTGGTCTGGTCTGGTATGGACCGACCAGGTTGTTGACGAATGGCTTTAGGCGTTCACACAGCACGGCATATAAGATCTTGTATGCAATGTTCAGAAGACTGATGCCTCTATAGTTGGCGCATTTTAGAGGATCTCTTTTCTTGTGGATCGGGCAAACGATAATGAGATTCCACCCATCGGGCATGCTTTCCTCCGACCATATCTTACAGATGAGCTGGTGTATGCGCCCTACCAGATCATCTCCAGCTGCTTTAAACATTTCAGCGGGCAGACTATCTGCACCAGCAGCTTTATTAGACTTCAGACTCGATATCGCTATCTTGACTTCGTCTAGATCGGGGGGACGGTATTCTCTGCTATCATCGACTGGATGGGGCAGTTGGTTAAGTGCCTGCTCCAAGTTCGAGGGGTCTCAGGTTCGAATCCCAGTGAAATCGAATCTGGTTCAGTCAACATTTTGCCATTGGGATCAAATTAATGGCACTGGAGTAGGTTGCTACCTGGCAGTACAATAGACCAGTTTTGAGTCTCAGTGCTCCAGAAGTGTTTCAATAATCCTCCGAAAAAAAAATCATCGTCTGTTGTATTGTGTGGAACATTCTACTTGATAGCGGTATTTGTGTCCTCATCGTCGTTTAAAAAACTGCAGAAATGATTTTTTCCAAATTCTCAATATCGACCTCGTCTCTACTACTTATTTTACTACAGTTTCTGTCCGATTTTTTGTCCAAACATTTTCTCCAAAAACCATTTTTTTTAAAACCATTGAAATTGGCTGACTCGAACTTTAATTTTATTTGGGGCCTATATTGTTTGTAATTTCGTCCAAACCTTCATCTCTCCCCGAATGAAATTTATAGAATATCGAATATTGATAAACGTTATGACTTCTGTCTTGGTCAGACAAAATCAATAAATTACTAACGAGTACATCAAAACAGATGTCAAAAACTTTTACCAATATCTATCTGAGAAAAGACATTAGGCACAAGTTTGTACACGCGAACATAGCATGTGAAGCACCCCTTTCGACTTTAAGAGAAACAAACAACACAACTAAGCACCTGAATAGCATTCACAACACCCCGCCGGGGAATAGTTTTACTCCCAAACTATACAACCACTTAGAGGGAAAAAGAAATAAAAATATTCATCGCAGAAGACCCCTCAGCACTGAGTTGAAAATGTTTCCCCAGATAAAACCCTCAACCGAAAGCCTCAAAGAAATTCTAATTAAATTTTATATCACACATAAATTACTACATGAATACATTGTGCTATAAGGAAATTATATAATGAACCACAAATACTTGCGTTTGAGTATGTGTATGTTGTATATTTGTATTCTTCACCCTCAGGGCATCCTTGGAAGCGGTTTTGCGTTGAAAGTTCAACAGCAACAGCGTCAAAAGCATATGATACGACGACGCCAGCCAGCGGCCACGTTAATTCAATCCCTATGGAGATGCTATGCTGCGGATGAACATTCCGTATCTGTGGCTACGTGGAAGATCCATCAAGTGCCATTACCGAGTCCACCGCCATCGTAAGTATTTGATTTTGTTTTTCACTAACTGAATACATTTGAAAGAACATTTTGCGTTTGGTATTTCTTAATTTTTACTTACCTTTTTATTTTCCTTGTTATCCTCGACTTCCTCCTGCGGGAAGAGAGGAACGAACGAACGTATATGAGTGCATAGCAGGGATATTTACTTTTTTTCCTATGCCATGTGTATTTAAATATTTTCATTTCTTTTATTTTTCCTCCTCAAATCGCTGAGAGGCGGCTTGATTTAAGACCAAATGAATTAAATACCTTTCTTTCCGTAACGACAAAAGAAAAGAAAATGGTTGTATGTAATTGATGTGTATCTTTGCTATTGATAACAATGAGTAATCCTAGATACGTTACTGGTTTTTCTTTGGTATTTCTTTTTGTTTCTCTAGTACGTATGTAAATACAGAAACTACAATAATTTTACGAAAAAGGATATTTTCTAATTAAAACTTAATTTAACTGACTTGTTTGTATATGTGTCTTCTTTTAGTTCTGAATACTGGGATAGATTGTTAAAAAATTTAAGTGAATATAGGTAAATGAGGGTAATATTTTTTGATTTCCCTTTTGATTTTTCTCTTGTTTTCAATTTTCCTTGGTTTACTTATTTTACATTTATCCTGTTTTTTTTTTCTGTTTTGTTTTCTTGTATTTTTTTTCTTCATTTTTCCATATTAACTTGATTAGTTTCCCAAATTTCATGAAAAATTTGTTGCCATGATCTTTTCTTCTCTCTTATGCTGTCTATGTTCTTCAATTTTATGCTTAAATAAAATCATAAAATTATAAGTACTTGTTCGATTTCTTCTCCCTTTATTCCTCAAAAAGTTGTAATGTTGATTTGTTTGATTCATTCATAGCAAATGCTAGCCATACGTATGACGGCATTGACATCAATTTCTTGCGCATTTTCACATTTGTTTGTTGTTAAATGATTGAGGATGAAAATGAGTACAGCCAATGTGTCCTTTTTTTTGTGTTTGGTTTTTTTTTTTCTTATTTACAGAGTGATTGTCTCTAATTTTTTATGTTTGTAAAAGATGGATTGCAAGGAATTAGCTATGATTTAATGATATGGAAAAATTAGGTAGGCTTATTATGAAAGAAGGGGTTTTAGGATAAAGGTTTACGCATTTGTATTGTTTTCCTGCGCCTGAGCGCATAAAACGAATTTAGCACTTTTGGTAGCTTATAGAGAGTCATCTTTTGAAACTGATGGATGCGGTAGCTTAAATTTGCAAGACACATAGCTCCATACCTAAAACAAAAAAAAACGTTTGCTTTTCCTTCTTAAGAATGTCAAGAACAACAAAAATGTAGTCCAATATATTCCATTGAAAAAAAAACACAAGAAAGACAAGAAAATAGTTAGCGAAACAGGCCATTACTTTTATCGATGTTTTTTGAACCTTGTCTCGGATTTCTTACAGACGTCATGCAGCATACGCTTGGTCTATCTACATTCTGAAGAGTCATTCCAACTCCGGTTGTACTCTCGAGAGACTTGCATTCGTGAACTTTCCTCGAAGTGGTTTAAGGGTTGAGCAAATCCTTACACACAGCTTGGCGCTACAGGCACAAATACTTCCCCCCTTCCACCTGATCTTCACAATATAGTTTATGGCCATTAAAATCGCACAGGTATCCGCTTGGAAAACACAAAACTTGAGCATTCACTTAAAAAAACTAGAAGTTACTTCAAGTTTTGCCTAAAAACTAAATAAAAATAAACTGGGCAAGTGCGAGTTGTACTCGCACGGGGAAGGTTCCGTCGCATAATATTTATGGATGATTTCTGAATATCAAACGACGTTTCCAAACTATTTCAGTTGAATTTTCTCCTAAATTCAACCCAAATCAACCATTTATTCATAAATTCATATTTACATCCAAACAAACAAATGTTCATCCCTACATATACCTATATCTCTATCCAAGTTTATCCAACACAGAAAATCCCTTCCATCATACACATACCTAATCACTGCTCATGCCTGCGGTATGTGTGTGTTCATTTCTGTTGGACATTTAGGGGTGAGATCGAAAAGATAACGCTCATCAACGAATAGAGTGGACGAACACAGCATGAAGTTATGTGTGAAAATGAAATTTTCTTCTTATTTTAAATCTTAGATATCTCAAAATTTCAACATAAATCGATATTTTGAAATGTATCATTTCTTAATGCTTGCATTGATGTCTTCAAAACTGCGTTTTCAGATCTTCAAAATTCGCATGTCGATGATTGACCGTTTTTGGCCAATATCTCCAAAACCATTAAGGCCAGAATGCTCGCAGTAGTTTTAAATGAAAGTACGCAATGAAGCCAAGTTTTTGTGATTTTTTTTAGATTTTTAAACGCTTTGGTTTAGAAATGGCAGGGGGGGGGGAAATCTTTGGAGCTCCATATTTTCCAAACGGTACTTTTGATAAAAAAGTGTTAAAAGAAACCTCCACCTCATTTCGAAAGATCTGTCGATTGATATATATATCGATGGGGTGCGACAATTTTTCAAAATTAGTGTCAACTTCACCTGTACTGGAGCCACCTCCAAATGGCCCCACTTTTTAAAATCGCTGCATAGGAAATGACATCTAGGTCTGAAGTACCTAATTCCAAAATTTCATGCCGATATCTTCATAAACTTCGGAGATAAAAAAGTGTGACAGACACGACGGACGGACTGACGGACGGACGGACACACCGAAATTATAAAGGTTCCGTTTTTGTAGACGGAACCTTAAGAATAAATCTTTGTATCGGATAGTATATTCTCCTGTATTTACAACAGCTTTTACCTGCCGGGGTGGGAGCCGTGACCGTGTGGGTTCGTGCGCATTAGACTGCGCATTAGACTTTCACAGTCTAGGTTTGAATCCAAGTTCAGACAAACAATTTTTCAAAAAAAATTGTTCAGGTCTCCACCTCTTTCGAGTCACTGACAATGCTCAAAGAGTATAACTGTCTAGAAAAAGCTTCTCAATCTAGCCGTTCGGAGTCGCCATGAAACTGTAGGTGTAGAGAACAATAGCACGCACAACACGAGTGGTTGCTGAGAAGCTAGACCCAAGTCCACCTCGGACTGTAGCGCCGCCATTATTATTATTATTATTATATTGGTTTTGTTAAAAACAAAATATTCTTTTTTATAAATATTGGCTTTCTTTTTTAGTTATTGCAATGAAAAATTGTTATTATTTTCTATTTTTGATGAATTGCACTTCAAAAGATACGCATTTTTATGAAATTTGCTCCAATCACTCCACGCTCGTTACAATGAACAATCTCGCTCCAATAAACAGGCCCGGTTTTTATTAGTTCACTATATCCAGCGGCCACTGCATATTCTAATACCCAATGTTGTCCATAGTATTCTCTATGAATTCAAAGTCCCCGAAGCCAATTGAAGCTTGAGGTAATTTAAAGCCACAACCTTCTCCACTTGTTATGATTCATTTGTTTTAAGAGTTGTACTTAGTTCTCTCCAAAAACTTGCATATCATCTGATCAAAAAAGATTTATTGTTTTTCTATACGAAAACATCTCAAAGTTTTCTGTGTAATTTACCGCCTAGAAAACTTTTTTTTTCTATGTTGTGAAAGGTGTACGTTAAATTTTGTAAGGTACTGTATCTAGTTACCTTTCAAAGTCATAAGCCACAACTCTGCAATTTCTGTATGCATATCAATACACATTTCACATTAGATTCCAAACCATGTTGAGAGACAGATTGTTCGAGGGTAATGTTTTCTTTTAATAAGCCAATACCAGAAGGTTTCTTGTCGAACATTATGTTGTAATGAAATTTTGTATTTTAAATTTTTTTTATGTATTCAAATATTCCTTACTTAAGGCGGGACTTTTTTTACTGGTAAGGATTTTAAGGTTAGGTACCTTCTTATATTCATTCAAGAACTATTTTCATGTAAGCTCTTATTTTTTGCTGTCAATCTCTAATTTTCTATTAAATTTGAATAAAGGCTTTCGCATAGTTTTTAAAAAATGCATACACTTAAAGGCGCAAGTTCTATCCATTATTCTTTAAAAAATTGCAGTTACAAACCTGAAAATCATCTACTCTCAAATACATAGGAAAAACTTTTCTTTCTAAATAATTTTGGGTGGCGACACAATATATTTTTTTTTAATTTTTTTTTTAAATCGAAAAAAATATCACATGAATGGTTTTGTTTGATGGAGACGACTTTAAGTTTCTACTTTTCCCTGAAATAATTTTTATCATGAACGTAGGTCTCTACCAATAAGCTTCTCTTTGTTTGTTAAATATCTCTGAGTTCGCATAACAAATTGCCCGTATTACACGGTTTTTTTTTTGTTTCCTCTTCTGCGACCCTGCCGTAGAGACAGTGTTGCCTTCTTCTGTGGTAATTTCTTAGAAAACTAGAGATTCTTCGAGATGAAGCTGTGTTAACGATATACTCCACTTAGCAGATCCACCTTAGTAGATGGATTTGATAGAGCAAATCATGTCATTGGGCATCTCAAATAGTTCATGATTAAATCCTCATCAACGGCGCGAATCTATTATTTTTTTCGAGGCGATCAGGAGCTTCTTTTTCCCATAGTAAAGCAGGAAGGGGATGATATCTGTTTTATAAATACAGCAAACTAGGTCTTTCAAGAAAGGTCTTCATTACCCTGAGACTGTGATTTTATCTTCTTCTTCTTCTTAGGGCGCTACAGTCCAAGGTGGACCTGGGCCTCACTCAACATGCCTCTCCAGCCAGCACGATCTTTCGCCAGCTGTCTCCAGTTTCGCACACCAAGCCGGCCGAGGTCCCCCTCGACTTGTGTGCGCGACCTTGTACGTGGACGTCCTCTGTTGCGTTGTCCCACAGTCTCAGAGTCGAAGACTCTTAGGACCGGAGCTAAGTTGTCCATACGCTCTACATGGCCTAGCCATCTTAGCCGTTGAATCCGTTTTTATCTATCAATATTAAAACTCAAACCATTCATGTGTCTTTTTCGAAGGAGTGTGTTCTAATTCGTTTTTTTCTTTTTATTTCAAGTTTTTTTTTCCGAGTTAGGTAACTGAACTCTTAAAACCCTATTTCCCTAGATTTTGTTCGCTTTTTTTATTGAAAAATTCTTTGAATTTCCTTAACAGTCTATTGGGACATTTTGTCTTATCCAGTATTGCAGTTAAAACACGTTGATCAAAGCATTTATTTACACAGTATCTCTTTTCAAACTTTTTACTTACTTTCCTCTCTCACATTTTGTATTCACTGAACTTTCAAGACTCTCTCTCTCTCTCCTCTACTCTCCTCTACTCTACTTCTATTTCGATTCGTATGCTTTAAATACAAAGAACAATTTATTTAACCCAATAAATGATAAAACAAAAAAACGTAATAATTTTATTGTTATATAAATATAATGATTTACCGTCATAAAGTCAATACTTTCTATTTGTTCATAAACATAAGCTTTCGGGGCCAAAAGATATACCTTCTGGCTCGGCGGTATCCATCCGGTACCGAAAGGTTGGTTAAATCCTCCTCTTAGCCAATTTCATTTCAATTTATTTTTTATTTACTTAAGTATAGACTTTTAATGAATTGTTTTTAAATTTAAAAGAAATTGTATTTTTTTTTAGTTTTTAAAGCAAAACAACTTCCAAGAAATATCCGAATGCTCTCTCTCTCTCAGTTGTAATAAAATTAATTTATTTGTTTTGATTTTATTTTGACTTCCCTGCGTTGTGATTTAGTAATTCTGTCGTACTGCTGCTCGTTGAATTCAGTAATGTGTACCATAAATAAAATTAATGAGAGTTAAATAAATATCTAATCGTTGTCTTTGGGGTTAAACATTTAAGAATATAAAAGTACATAACTTCCAGTGGCTGTGGTATATAAAAGTAGAGAGTGTGATCACTGTTTCCTATATGTATCAGTATTTTTTTAGAAATATTTTTGCAAAATTTTTTTCCATCTTTTATATACTGAATGTTCCCTCTGTTTATAAGGAGGAATCAAGCAAGAGATTGTTTTGACATCGAATTGAATTCTTAAAGCACTTTTAAGCAAAAAATTACGCGAATGAGTAAAAATAAATAATAAATTAAGTAAAGAGAAAATCAATTCATCCTCTTGCTTGGTTGCTTCCTCGCCATTCCCATAAACTGTTGTTCGTATGAATATGAAACAAACACAATTAAGATACTTCCATATTTATTTATAACAGCTAACGAAATCAGCTTGTTTTCACAAAACTCATATACATATAACTTTTGTAAGCAATTGATGATTATGAACTTTCTGAACACATTTCGCTTTTTGGAATCGGCTCAGTTCTACATAATTTTTACGTTTGCTAATTTGTTTTTTGTCAACGGAATCTCCCACCACATCTCGGCTAAATGTCATGCACATTTCTCTCTTATAACGAATCCACTTACATATGCTCATTAAAATGAAAATCATATTTTTGTCAAAATTCCTTCATAGGTAATTTAAAACTGAATATGTTTCCTCATTTAGTTTTTGAGTACACTTGTGTTGGTAAATGATAATGTAACATTTCGTAAATACCTTTGAGTTCCCTGTTTTGATTTCTTTTTCATTTTAAAATTAAATACTAATTATTTAAGAATAAATTTGGGACAACAGAGACTGATTGAAATATTTTTCTCTTTCTTGTTTTTTTCTTTGTTTATATTTTTTGTACAATTCTCTCTATTTTTGCTGGTTAATTTGCCTAAAACCAACTGAATGAACGCCTTCTCCAAAAATATGAATTGAAATTGAAAAACCTAACAAAAACCCATAAATGAAACCAAAAAAAAATGTATCAAATAACATCTGCACGCTTACGAAATGGCTGTAACACAACACCTAATAATATTTACACAAACTTTTAATTTCCCATAACAAATACACTTCGAAACAATCTCAAAAAAAAAATATACACACACTTAAATCGAAACACGAATTAGTTCAAAATTGGAACCACCAGAGAAGATAGCATCAACGTCGAGCGCAATGTAAGTTCAATTATTAGAGATGCTACAGTAGAGTTATTTCTTTTTGTCCTGGCTAATGCGATTAATTCAAATTGAAACAAAGACTACTGTTTTCATTTCAGAGTAGCAAAGTATTTATATATACATTTTTTTAATTTCAATCTCTTAGGGATTGATTGAACAGAGTTTATTGATTATTATTTTGTACGATTCTTAGAACGTTCTCGGCTTTTTTCTTGTTAAACAATTTAAGGTTGTCCTGTGTATCACCGGACTTTAGCTAATTAAATTTTTTTGTTTAATGTGCTTACATGAGTTGTTTGAGTTTCGTTCATAATGATCATTCTTCAGTGCAGCACTTTCACTGTATGGATGCTTTTAGATTTTATCAAAATGATTTAGCTTAAAACACAGATTCAGCTCACAAAACCATGGTACAGAAATAGTTTCGAACATATTTTCAGAAAGAAATTGACTCGATATTTTGGGCTCATGCTGTTGATTTCCAACTCGGCTTCAACTGAAAGGGGTGTCTGCTAAAGAATACAAATCAAACTCAATCAATGGGGACCAACATTTCATACAAACATCTTTCCAACATTGCATGTTAACATGCTCGTGATTTGTTTTGATACAGGGTGACCAGAAAAGAACGATGGGAAAAGAAATTTAAATTAAAACAACAACGATGTGAGACATAAAATTGATTTTGGCTTTATTTTCGAGCTAAATTGATCCCATTAAATGGGGAATAGCAAATCATTCAAATGGCCGCCTCGACTTCGCTGTCAGTACTTCAAGGGGTCAGTCCAATTTTTGATGACTCCGTCCAAAATCTTATTCCGCAAATAGCGTATCGAACATTGGCCTCGAGCTCGTCCAAAGTGATTGGTTTGTTAGCGTAGACTTAGGACTTGACGTAGCCCCAGTGAAAATTATCGAGTGGTGTTAAGTCGCATGATCGCGGCGGCCAATTGATAAACATTCGCCTTGGGGTGACCCGGCGCCGAATTTCTCCTTTACAACTTCGAGCGTTGCGTCGCTTGTATGGCATGGAATGGCCTCTTGTTGGAACTACCGCTATATATCCATGATGTTTAGCTCTCGCCACAGAAAATCGGTTAACAATGCTTATTACCCGAGACCTGAGACCGTTGACGATAACGGTGTTTCCTTCCTCATTTCGAAAGAACTAAGGTCCAATGATGCTATAATGCCACAAACCGCACCAAAATGTCTATCTTTCTGGATGCATTGATGCTTGGTCGAACTCTTGCGGATTTTGGTCACTCTAAGAACGGATCAGGTCCGAGAAAAATATTTTTCGCCCAAATTCTGGATTTCTGGCCAACATCTCCAGCGCCAAGTCCAATAAGCGTAGTTTTTGATCTTCTTCTTCTTCTTAGGGCGCTACAGTCCGAGGTGGACCTGGACCTCACTCAACATGCCTCTCCAGCCAGCACGATCTTTCGCCAGCTGTCTCCAGTTTCGCACACCAAGCTGGCCGAGGTTCCCCTCGACTTGTGTGCGCCACCTTGTTCGTGGACGTCCTCTGTTGCGTTGTCTCACAGGCTCAGAGTCAAAGACTCTTTGGGCCGGAGCTAAGCTGTCCATACGCTCGACATGGCCTAGCCATCTTAGGCGTTGGATCCGTAGGCCAGACTCATGTCGCTGTACAGCCCATACAGTTCGTGGTTGAACCTTCTCCTCCAAATACCACCAACGCAAACAGGACCAAAGACCGCGCGCAGAACTTCTCTCTCGAAAAGGCCAAGAGACTATTCATCCGCTTGGGATATTGTCCATGCCTCTGCGCCGTACAGCAGGACTGGGATGATAAAAGTCTTGTATAGAGTCTTTGATCATCCGACTTAAATTCTTGCGTCAGCACAATCTAATACGGGTGTGGGTCCAAATTCAGCCTTAAACAAAAAGCACCGGGTTGACTCTCTGGTAATCTCCAGTTCAGCTGATCGACATTTCTGAAACTTCTTCGATACTGGCCGCAAATCTGTAGATACTGCCCTTCATTCGCTTGTATGCTCCATTGATAAATCCCTTCACCATAAAGAATGCTCTATGGTAGCCTTTCTGGACACTGCGGGTGCTTTCAGCAATGTCTACCCATCCTCTATCATCAATGCACTGGTGAATCTTGTCGTGGACAAGGGAATCTGTAGACTGATTTACCAACTGCTTGTCAGTAGAGTAATCATATCGAAGCTGGGTTCCACCACCGCCACTAGACTTGCCAGCAGTGGAACACCACAAGGTGGAGTTCTATCTCTCCAGCTAGTTTTAGTTATTTTTGTCTAGTACGTAAGATTAAATGAAGTCTTAATAAAAATGAAATTAAAAAAAAAAAAAGTTCTATCTCCCCAGCTATAGAACATCGTGGTCAATGAACTACTTTTGTTGCTAGATAAGGCAGGGTGCAAGGTAATAGCCTATGTGGATGACATTGCTGTAGCAATCTCGGGAAAATATCCAGCAGTACTAAGGGATCTTATGCAAAACGCTCACTCTAAACTATCGGCGTGGACGGCGCCTTCATTTTCTTCATTTTGCACCAATCTCTGTCCCGTTCGTTGTTTAATGTCCAAAAGAGTGTACTCATGTTTGAACTTTTCCACGGTGAGACGAAGTGTAGGGGTCTAGGTCTTTTAGTGGTGTCTGGCTCTCCAATGAGATGTAAATGCAAGTACTGTAGGCACGAAAAGATTTCTCTAATGTTGACATAGGGACGAAGATGATGACGTGTTCTTTAAAACTACTGAAAATGGCTGCTACGTAATAAGAGGAACATAGAAAATCAACACCAAAATCAGGACTGAGTTGTGCAGTACGAATTGTGTATTTGCTGCACTCTTAAAACTGCAAAAATTACTTGTGATGGGCCACGAAGAGAAACATCTTTTAAGCACTTTAGGATCCATCGCTATTAGATGTAAATAAATGTGCATTGGATTTTTGAAAGCATTAGGAAAACTACTACAAATCGTTGTCTATATGTATACACTTCATTCAGAACTCATATTTAATGGACTCAGTATCCCAACTGCCTTTTTTACCAAAAAGTAATCATCTCTTAAATGATGTCTGGGAAAAGTAAAAATAAAAATATTCCATTTCCTTGTCAACGATACCAAAGTGTTACATGTATTTTGCATAAACCAAATAAATCTAATGTCATTCATTGTATTTACCAAATCTCGAAATATCATACATTGCATTCGTACCTAGAATAATTTTGTATACATAAGTGTGTGGTGCACAATTATGTTGTGTCCCTGTGTGTCATTGAATGCCTTGCATGCACTGTTTGCTTTTAATGTTTGTGTCGGCATGGTTGAACCTTTTTATATTTTTTTACCTAATTAATTATATTTTTATATATAAATAAATTTTACAAAAAAAAAATATATGTATTTTCACTCTTAAAGTCTATATTCTCATATCATACCTATAAACTTTCTACAAACTATCAAACTATCACTGAAAATAACACCTTCTCACGACAAACTGCTAATTGATTTTAGCAAAATCCTTCTGTTGCTAATTTTGTTTTATTTCTCAAATTAATCGTTCTGAAATTGGCTAACAGAAAACACATTATTTACAAACATTAACAAATAGGGATAAGCTATCCAAATGAAATTTGTTTTTAATCTTAAGTTAATAATACAATTTTTTTTCATAAATTAATACTATTTGTTTTTTTATTTTTCATTTTTGTTTTCTCGCCTTTTTTTCCTTTTTGCTTATTTTTTTACGCTTAACTATGCGTTGTACAAAAAATAAACACTTCGAATTCATAAATAATTTCAAAAAAAAATAAAAACAAATTTTTGTAAATCTCATTGAATAATTGGTGTCACCCGTTGTGAATAATTTACCTCGTTTTGGAAACGCATTTTAATACTCAAATCGAAACCAAAAAAAAAAAAAACAAAAATCACAAACGCACACACAATCATAAAATATATTTCCACAAAATTTAAATATTTCTATCTCGAATAAACTCATATTATGAAGTTATCGTACAAATCGTATATCGCTGATTAGGCGGGCGTCTTCTAGTTTCAAACACAACGCATCATTTGTGGCGCGACTGCCAACGATAAGGCGGCATAAAAGTCAATCACTGCACTCACCAGGGAATGCCAATAAGCCACCAGGACCAACGAGACCGCAGCGATGTCCAAGAACGATGGGGGAAATTAATGCATCGGCGGAAAATTTGGGTGAGTTACATTCTTTTGTTTTCTGTGAGTATTATGTATTTGACTTTGCTTCTTTTGGTTTTTTTGTTGTTGAATGTACAAATTCGTTGAAATTGTTGTTTTTGTCTTATGTTTTTGTTTTTCTCTGATTAAAACGAATCCTGTCTTTATTAATTCTGTTTGCATTTGAAAAATTGTTGATTTTTATATGAAAAAAAGTGTCCATTTTTTGGATATTTAAGGGCTTTCTTTCTGTATAATTTTATTTAGTTAATTGCTCTGATTTTTTCTGTTAACCACTTTCTTCTTTCCTTTAACTTTTTATGAACAAATTATTATTAACCTTTAAGGGCTGAGTCAATCATTTTTGTTTCGTTAAAAAAAACCAGACCATGTACTTCATACAAATTTCCATTCAGGACCTTATCCTTCTGCTGCAAAATGGAAACTCGTTTCACCAAATCATTTTCCAGTATACTGGGTATCGCTTATTTCTCTACAACTGCTGAATTGTAATCTGGTACGCAGACAAGATGTAAGTCAAAAAAAATATACGCTTTGTCGATATAACTTCCACGTCAGTCTGACTGCACACTCCTTTGCATTAATGAGCTTTGTCAGATCCGGATCATTTCTATGTTCCCTTTGGATCTGCTCTAGTGACCACTGTTCCTCCACCATGACAGTTAGGTTTCGCACATCGACAAAGGTTTCCTTTTCTTGCGGCCTTGCGTATTCTTTACTCTACTACTTTTTTTTTCGGAGAATTTCTGAAACTTTACTGGAGCAAACAGACCCAAAACTGGTCCATAATACTGCCAAGTAGCAACCTACTCCAATGCCGTTAAATTGATCCCAACGGCAAATGGTAACTGGACCAGATTCGATTTCACTGGGATTCGAACCTAGGACCCCTTTAACTTGGAGCAGGCACTTAACCAACTGCGCTATCCAGTCGTTTACTCTCCTGTTGCAAAAGCTCATCTCGGTTGATCTGCCTCACTACTTTCCGACTTTGTTTCCGCTGCCTTTGTTCATAGAGTTGCGCCTGTGCCTTGAATTTGAACCGGTTTAGATATCAGTCTTGTGCTATGTTTCCAATCCTCTGGCAAAAGAAGCACAGACCCTGGATTTTCCTTTGCGAAATACTCGCCACTACCTCAACTCTTCGAACTTTGAGGTAAGTCGCACATGCTAAACTCGCAGCTTCATAGCAGAGAGCAGCGGCAATCGTCTCATCAAATGTCCCTTTTAGAGATACCAAAGTTGTTCATTTTGTCTCCAGACGAACGCATGTTTTCGGTGAGCTCCAATCTTGAGCCGGCGTTCGCCAGTCGTTCAACTTCCGCTGCGAATTCTTAAAGCGACTCACCGTTGCGATGTTTTCGGCCCTTCAACTCCTTCTTGAAAATCTACTTCCGATGATCGCTGTAGAGAGCTCATGATTGCTTCGTAGTTAATCTAGAGATCCTCTGGAATCTTCTGGAGAACTTTTGCCACACCACCGTTCAACGATATAATTAGTGCCGTCGCCTTGTCCTTTTCACCTACATAGATGCTCCCCGGCGACAGATGTTTTGAACGGAAGCCTGAAGATGTTGAAGGCTCTTGTGCCGTCGTACGTCGGTGGCTTGAACTTCGTTGATGTGCCACTGATCACTTGTTCCCTTACCTTCGGAGCACAGATCTCCTTTTCTATTCGCTGAACCTTCTCGTTGACCGATGTTTCCAGACCATCTACCATTGTCTCTAGGCTCAGAACCTTCTCGTCGAGATGATGAACTTTCTCCTCCATCACTTTCACTTCACTATTCACTTCCATAAGTTTCTGTTCCAAGTGATTTTGTTGTTTCTTTAGAGCTTTCTTGATCTCTTGCTTTTGGTCCTCCAGCGATTGATGTACACTGTCCAATGATTGATGCATTTGATCTTCCAAAGACACGCGCACAGTTCCCAGGACTCCATTGTCCTCAAGAAAACCTTTGAGAATGACCCCTGCCTGACAGCTGATCAATTCCATCTATGGAATTTCCAAATTCCCAAGGTTGTTTTGAGGTAGTGGGCACCGTGGCGTAGTGGATATGTGCGTCGTCTCCTCCGCTCGATGTTGTCGGTTCGATTCCCGAAAAATCACCTACAAATTTTCGAGACAATGCTCAAAGAGTATAACTGTCTAGAAAAAGCTTCTCAATCTCGCCGTTCGGAGTCGGCATTAAACTGTAGGTCCCCACCGCTCGTGACAGAACAATAGCACGCACAGCACAAGTGGTTGCTGAGAAGCTAAGCCCACATCCACCTCGGACTGTAGCGCCGCCATTTTTATTAATATTTTTACTATTTTGAACGTAGTAATTACACACTACACTACACACAGATGGCTGGTTCTTCATGTAAATTTTCGTTTTCGCTAGGTGACGTTGTCGGCATTAGAATGTATTTTCGCCACAATGTCTTACATCTTAGCGTGTGAATTCTTATTTGTCTTCCTTTGGAGGGGCTACAAGTCCTGGATGGCATTGATCACAGCCACTACTCGCATTGATCGTGTTATTGCTCTCTAACTAGTGGAGGGGACATACAGTCTTATGCCAATTCTGATTGGCTTTTCTTGTCAGTATACATCTGAGCATTGTCAGTGACTCTAGAAAGGTGGTCTCATAAAAGTGGAAGGTCTGTACACAATTTCCACGCGACCACCTTTAATGTGGACCGTTCTAGAAAGGTGGTCCAGTGAATATGGAGATTGTTGTGTACTTCTTCTTCTTCTTCTTGGAGCGCTACAGTCCGAGGTGGACCTGGGCCTCACTCAACATGCCTCTACCGTCGAGGACGATCTTTCGACAGCTGTATGCAGTTTCGCACACCAAGCCGACTGAGGTCCCCCTCGACTTGTGGGCGCCACCTTGTACGTGGACGTCCTCTGTTGCATTGGCCACAGGCTCAGAGTCGAAGACTCTTCGGGCCGGAGCTAAGTTGTCCATACGCACGACATGGCCTAGCCATCTTAGGCGTTGGATCCGTAAACACCTGGCCAGACTCATGTTGCTGTACAGCCCATACAGTTCGTGGTTGAACCTTCTTCTTCTTCCTCCAAATGCCATCAACGCAAACAGGACCAAAGATCGCGCACAGAACTTTTCTCTCGAAAAAGCCAAGAGACTGCTCATCCGCTTGACATATTTTCCATGCCTCTGCGCCGTACAGCAGGACTGGGATGATCAAGGTCTTGTATAGAGTCAGCTTGGTCTTCCAAGCGACTTCGACTACTCAATTCGCTTTTGGCAGCGGTTGGCAAGAGTTATTCTGCGTTTGATCTCGGTACTGATGTTGTTTGTACTGTTTACTGCGGAGCCAAGGGAGACGAAGTCCTTAACTACCTCAAAGTTTTAGCTGCCTATGGCGACGTCCTGGCCAAGTCATCGATGTTGTGCGTCCTTTCTCGATGACAGCATTTATTTGGTTTTGCCCTCGTTTACCGCCAGACCCATTTTAGCCGCTTCCGTTTCAATTCAATTTATTTCGGTGTACAAGTAAGACTTAATGATCTTTTATAGTACAATTAAAAACAAATTTAATATACATCAAGTATTTATACTTAAAATTAATTTTAGGTCAAGGAAAAGGAAAAAAAGGAGGGAAAAAGGAAAGGGAAGAAAGACAAAGAAGAAAGAAGTAAAATGATAATTTAACAGAAAAAATTAAAAATTTCTGTTTTAAACTTTCGCGCTCCAATTGATTGTTTCACATGTATTGGAAGTGAATTCCAAAGTCTGACGACATGGACGTAAAACAAACGGGAACAGTTTAAATATTTGGTAGACGGTGTGATAAGGTTGTAAGTCCTAGTGGATTGCCCAAATTGGAGTTTTTCAGAGACATAAGGTGGTAGCTGTCGATGAATAATTTTGTGCATAAAAATGCCAGCAAACGCATCATTGACGGCTCGCTGTGTTCGCCCAATCACGTCAATGTCATCTGCTTAAGCTAGCAGCTGCACAGACTTTTGGAAAATCGTGCCTCTTGTGTTGGCCAGTGAGTTTTGCACAATCTTCTCAAGAGCGATGTTAAAGAAATCACATGACAGCGCGTCGCCTTGTCTAAAACCTTTTTTGACATTGAAGGTCTCGGTGAGTTCGTTACGGTGACCTTGATGGAGAAGCTAGAGTTTTCCATCGTCATCCTGCTCAGTCTGACGAGTTTGAAAGAAATGTCAAAACTAGACATGGCGCTGTATAGCTCGTCTCTATGCACGCTGTCAGATGCGGCCTTGAAATCGACAAATAGGTGGTGTGTGTCGATCTGCATTTCTTGGGTCTTCTCCAGGATCTGCCGCAGTGTGAAGATTTGATCTATGATGGACTTCCCTGGCCTGAAACCACACTGATAAGGACCTATCAGTTTGTTCACAAATGGTTTCAGGCGTTCACACAAACGGCAGAGAAGATCGTATAGGCGACGTTAAGGAGACTTATTCCTCGATAGTTGGCGCAGTCAAGGGGGTCTCCTTTCTTGTGGATCGGGCAAACGATTCTGAGATTCCACTCATCGGGCATGCTTTCCTCCGACCATATTTTACAGATGAGCTGGTGCATGCGCCCAACCAGATCATTTCCTTTAAACATTTCGGCGGGCAGACTATCTGCACCGACAGCTTTATTAGACTTCAGTCTCGATTTCGCTATATTGACTTCATCTAAATCGATCGTATTCTCTTCTATCATCGCCCGTTGTGTTAAGTGGAGCAGATTGTTGTGTACAGAACTTGCAATTTCACGGGACCACCTTTCTATAACGATCCACATTCAGTGTAGAATTCGACGCCCTTATCCAACCCATCCATTGCATGTGTGCATTCGACTTCTGATAGATATCTTATCACCGACTACTGCACCTGTGAGTAACTCAAATTGCCACCTTAATCCGCTACTAAATTGACATAAGTGTTTACCTTCTATTGCATGCAACCTTCTTTATTGGACTTCGCTATATAACCACATCCCCCCCAATCTCAATCCTTTTCCTTCTTATCAATGAGTTTGTATAATTTGCCATTCAAAATTTGATGTGTTTGTTGAAAATATTTAATAATAAGTATATTTGTGTATTTTAGTAGATAATTGTGATGAGCAACTTGCATTATTTGTTACATATCTGTTGTGTTTGAATTTAAACCGAAGAACAAGCCGCGTATGCAGTAAATTTTGGATTTTTTGAATAACCGTGAAAGAAAATGTTTTCAATCTTTACATTTGTTGATTTCTTGATATTTATTCCCATCGAATGCGATGTAAGGACAAATTAAATAAAAAACAAAAAACAAAATATATTAATTTTGAATATTCGCTCGCTCGATGTTGTAAATCTGTTACTTGTAATAATTTTAAATTGATGTCATTAAGTTGGTATTTTTCGAAATTCGTTTTTGCGTTTTTTTTTGTTTGGATTTTTGTGATTAAATTGTAAATTGCAGTCAATTTAGAGACTAAAGTAAAACTTAAAACATCAATCTAAAGTAAAATTAAAATACATTTCTGGGAACGTATTTTTTGTTGGTTTCCCTGTTCTTTTTCTTTTGTTTTAAACTCATACATTGCAGAAGTCACAAATAATGGAAGACCTATGAATCCAA
Organism: Myathropa florea; assembly: GCA_930367185.1. Lineage (NCBI taxonomy): Eukaryota > Metazoa > Arthropoda > Insecta > Diptera > Syrphidae > Myathropa > Myathropa florea. The sequence continues at coordinate 21,433,729 of OV884003.1, forward strand.
GTTTAAGTGAAGATTCTGTTGCAGAAACGGCCATTTCGAAGAAGAACTCTGATGGTAAGTGATGAAAGTGACGTCGATGTTGTCTATGCGCTGAGTAAGAGTTTAATGATTTCAATTATTTTAAGTGAATCTTTAGATATTAACTCTGTGTTCGTGTCTCACATGGACATGGACACACATATGCATGAATTAATTTGAGAACTTTATTTTTTGATTTTTTTCTCACACGTTAATTGGTAGTCGATTTTCGAAAGAAAGAATAACTCTTCTATTGCATGCATAATTTTCAATCCTTACCTTATCTTTCAATTCTTTTAGTAGAAAAGACACTTTTTTACATGGAAAGTGGGAGATGAAACACTTTCAATTTTAAGACACTATTTGACATTCAAAATTACAGGCAAATTTCTTCTTTTGACTTCGGTATTCATTTTCAATCTCCCATTTTGAACGAAGCGTCACCATTTTTATATGACTAACAATTGACACAAAGGCATTTTTAGATTACTAAAGTTTTTCTTTGAAGAACAAAAATATAATTTGCACGAAAACCTAATATCACGCCTAAGCATTTGTTGTGAGCATTTAGCTGACACCTCACGGCATACACCCTACCAGTTGCATAGTGGACCTTAATTATGACAAATCTAACGATATTAAAGGAGTCTAAATTAAAGACATTCAAAAGAAGAATTTTTTTTACTAAAATACTTGAGAAAATAAAATCATACCATACCATACCAACACGATCGCAATTTCTGATCGGCTAATCGCGAAGTCATCGTCTTAGATTACATGCATTTTCAAACATCATCGCTGCCACAGAGTCCAGAGGGAGCAAGTCGGAAGCATAGTGCCGTCAGCGATATCTCAGACAGAAGTGATTACAGCGGCGCCGCTAATAATAATAACACTTATCTGACTGTCACTGGTGCATCGGCATTGCCAGTTATGTTGTGTGGACTGTTGCAAGGGGACTTTCTTACGGCATCGGATAATGCACACTCACGGAAGCTATATCACAGATCACAATACAACATAAATCCAACAGATAACAACAAGATGGGCAGTGCGTAAAATATTTACACTCTCTAAATAATTCACAAAACAATTTAATTGTTTAATTTAAATGTTGTCGTTTATATATATATTTGTCTAATGAAATTCGGTGGCGGAATAGTCCTGATTTGATGTGGTGAAGAGGATACTCTATATTGGAACTAATTAAAATTAAATTGTATGTACATATCCTGCTGACGTATTCATATGTAATGTGACTAATTTGCATGCATGCAAATCAAGTAATCTCGAGATAATACAAGATATTCCATATTTTTAGGACGTACTTAAGTTAATTTCAAAATCCTTAGAATTTGAATAACTATAGGGAATCTTAGAGTTTTATCCAATCGATTATCTGAATTACAGTCCATTCTCGATTGTCGCTGCTAATGGAAACTGAGGGAAGTAGCAGGAAGGAAGTAGTAGGAAGTGGCCGAGGTTTTTCCAATACCGGAGAAAAGTTTTTTAAGTTAAATTCGAATCAGAATAGAGCCCATTTAAACTTCTTATTAATTCATTTTAGTTTTAACAAAAAAAATAAAATATCAAAACATGTAGATTCATTGAAATACGTACAGTGATCGTCAAAAGAAAGTTGACACCCTGTGAATAAGGACTCGAAGAAAGTTGACAGCATTGAAAAAAGTAAAAACGGACGCTATCGCTAAACAGCCTTGGCCAAATGTATTAGGCACCCTTATCTTTTGGCCTTTGCTGCTAAATCACTTATCCGAAGTAATTAGTGTGAATTTTATGGCTTCCGGCGACACTGTTGTCAACTATTTTCATTTTTCCTTTCTTTTCATTAATTTGTTTGCTTTTTGAAGATATGACGAATCTTAAAGGGTGTCAAATACATTTGGCCAAGGCTGTAGCTTTTGCTACACGTTGAGTGCCATCATACAATCCGAAAAACTGTCCCAATAGGCCACAGATTTTTTTTTATTGACACTTCGATTTCATATATTACACAAAGCCAAACTAATAAAAAAATACATTCCTATTCACATGTATTTATTTATTCATTATTTTAGACCAAATTCATGTGAGGCCAAAGTGGTCTCATATGGCACTCAACGTGTTAATAACAGCATTCAGCCTCCGGTGCATGGATTCGACGAATTTGTTTTGTATACTCGGAGAGAATGTTCTGCTACTCCTTGAGTCTTTGTTAGTTATTTCCCTTTTTCGCACTTGTTTTGTCTAAATAGTCCCACAAGTGTTCAATTGAGTTTAGGTTTGAGAATTGCGGAGGATGACCCATTAGCTTCGATGTCCGATACAGCAACAATTCCTTCACAATTTTAGCGGCGTACTTGATCATAGTCCTGTTGAAATACCCTTGTTCTATCTAAATTAAATGTTTGCACACTATGGTGTAAGTTTTGCCTTAAAATATTAAAATAAACCATTTTGTTCATTGTGGACTCAATAAAAACCAGGTTTCCCACACCTGTGGCCGCCATACGTCGCAAGACCATAACAGACCCTCCTCAATGCTTAACAGTGAAGACAATATTTTTTTCCTTAAATATATTGTTGGCTCTTCAAATCTTTGTCGCCTGTTTTGGCTTGAAAATTTCAAATTTGCTCTTATCGCTGAACAAAACGTTTTCCCAAAAATAAATGTCTATACTCCGTATTTTGTTGGCGCCTGGAGTAGTGGGTAGGTGCGTCGTCTCCTACGCTCGATGTTGTCGGTTCGATTCCTGAAAAATTATCTAAAATTTTTTCACGGTCCCACCTATTTCGTGTCACTGACAATGCTCACAGAGTATAACTGTCTAGAAAAAGCTTCTCAATCTCGCCATTCGGAGTCGGCGTTAAGCTGTAGGTCCACTCCAACATGAGAGAATAATAGCACGCACAACACGAGTGGTTGCTGAGGAGCTAGGCCCAGGTCCACCTCGGACTGTGGCGCCGCCATTATTATTATTAAACAGGCGACAAAGCTGTTTTGGCTTGAAAATTTCAAACTTGCTCTTGTCGCTGAACAAAACATTTATCCAAAATGAAATCTATGGTCACAAGGCATAACCTCTGCAGTCGGTTTTTATACTTTTTCAGGAGAGGCGGTCAAAGTTTCAAATCAGCACTACTACTAGTACTTAGGCTACTCGATTTTTTTTGAATAACTTCTGTTTAAAAACAGATACAGACATACAAAATTTAGTGAAAGTAGATTGCTGAAGATAATGGTACTTATAACTTATTTTTATCCTAACTCGAGTTAAGAGGTTATGGTTTGTTGCCACAGAAATATCCTTTACTCCGTATTTTGTTGCGTATTAAAGTCGCCTTTTCTTAAAATGCACAATTAGCCTTAAAATTCACAACATTCGTAATTTAATTTGAAACCGTAATCATATAAGTGTCAACTTTCTTTTGACGCTCACTGTAAATATTCGTATGTACACATACAACGCGTTATTTTCTTATGGAAAAAATTCACATTTCTCTTTTGGTTTGTTACATTTATTAAAATTGTTATTTCTCGAAGATTCAAAAGGGCTGAATTTTCTGCTGTGTCTGAAACTTTGTATTCCAACCTCAATCTTTATTTTGGGAGTGGCAATGTCAGCCTCGGTTTCACTTCCATCGGGTTTTCAACTGATTCACTTTCTTGATTCTCATTATTATATGTTAAGTGGTTGGGTAAATGATTGATCTTAAAGAACACAGTATGGATGGAATAACGTGTCGGCCAAATGGCCTCCTCGGGTTTGAAAAAATGCGCGCCCTTTGTTGATAAAAATGTCCACTGAAAGCGAGAGTGTTCGTCGGCTTGTTAGCATAAATCTAAGCCTTAAAAAGGATATCTAACGAAGTTGAATAGCTTGATCTAGGCAATTCTGATCATGAAAAGAGAATATTGGAACATTAACCAGGAAATGACAAAATAGTTTCTTGGATTGTATAACTTGTTGAAACCTCAGTTCTTTTAGTTTCATATCTTACAATATTGAAGCTGGATTATCAATTCTTCACAAAGTATTCCACTTACTTTTATTGCCGAATTGTCCAAAGGAGAATGGTCCAATGATGAATACACCCCAAAACTTTGCTCAAGAATAAAAATGAGTTGTTCTTCTTGAATTCCCAATTTTTATGACGTTATTATTTTTGTTTTCGTTGACTACACAAATTTTCATCATACTTCGCTACGAAACCTTCTGCGGGTGCGTCCCTCTCCTTTTTTCAGTGCATCTACAGCGAGCGTCGAAAGAAAATTGACACTATAACTAACTAAATTTGTTGTACATTTTAAATCAATTATGAATTCACTTCAAAAAACAAATTACAAAAAAGTATTAACAAATTTAATATATAAAAGAATTAAAAATACTTCCAATTGGAGAGACATAAATGAGTCATTTGAGGAAAAAAATATTGTCTCTTTAGTCTTAAAGCTTACACTGGGTTTGGGCTGGGTGACAATATTTTTGTATACGTACAAATTAAAATTAAATAAAACACAACTCATAAACTTTATAAACGATTACTTTATTTATTCCTCTATAAGGAAGCTTCAATATCGTCCGACACATATGCTATCTTAGAAGCAACTGCAACTTAAGCAAAGCGTGGGTGAACCTTGTTGTGTTTTTTACGTTTGATGTTGCAATTCTTTAGCTAGGATGTTGCCAGGCTTTATGACTTACATCATCCTGCCCTTGATAATTGATTAGTCTAGGGACCGATATTTACAAGAATGGTTTGCCGTGTGTCGAAAAAAATGAGTAAACTGGGGTGTTTCGATTCCGTAGGCGTAAGAGGGAGCTATTTTTACATCCCGCACATATTTCTTTGTATTCGGCGTTGTTTAAAAGTTTAAATGTATTAAATTGAAACTACAATCCTCAGTATTTTTTAGAAACTATCTTCAATATTCTGCAGACATTTCAGGTTTTAAGCTTAAAAATAATTAGTGTCCAAAGCTGAATAATGTTTTCCGCGCCAATAGTTAAATAATCGAATTCAGTATTTGTATTTAAAGCGAACTAGAACACAAAATCAGCATAAAAGCTATTCTATTAATACGAGAAAAGCTTGTAGAATAAAAGAAAAAAAAATGTTCCTGAATATGGCAGTAAAAGGCAAATACAGTTTTAAGAAATTACTTGATTTGGGTGACTTAAATCATTACAAATGGTGGTGGTCATGAAGAAAACAAAAATCTCTATAACTATAACTATTACGCCATCTGTGCTTTCATGTACAGTTTAAACATAATTTCATAATTGTCTTAAATCATAGGAGAACCACGTTCACATAAAATGTATAGACGCTAGGATATTTTTAAAAATGTTTATATAATCGTACCTGTACTCGTATGTACCACAATGTGCTAACTTTATGGATTCATTTAAATGTGAATATAAGTATGTAAACATTATCAAAATGAAACATTTAGTTATTATGCTATACATGTAGTATTCTCACAACTTGTCAAAGGTCATATCGTATTTTATTTGCCTTACGTATGTACGAATTCATATAAAATACAAATGCTTGTCATAAAAATATATTTATTCAAAATGTGTATTATTTAAAAATGATATCTGTTATTTGTTGCTCAGTTGTTGGCAAAATTGTAAGCTTTTCTTTTTTCATATGTCCTTTTTCCAGCGTAATTGTATTTATTTACTTTTTGTACATTTGCCCTATGGGCGATGATTTATATATATAGAGCGCATGAATGAGTTGGTTTGGAATTTCAATTTGCATGCTTTACTTAACTCACATCACTTAAATTATTTATTTCTATTTCCACTACATTTTTACACATAAAAACACATTTAAATAGGATTTTTTAATGGAATTTCTTATTTATTTCTGTTAAAATTAATTTAATGTTTTAATCAAAACTAGATGAGGATGATGAGCCACGCTGTGTTCAGTTAACAAATCAACATAAAACTGCGATACGTTTTATTAGGAAGGTAAGTAAACAACATTTTTTATTCGTTTTTCATTCACTCTTTATATCTCCTACTTACACGAATATCGTAGTGCTAGGAAAAGATTGCATTTTGAATCGATGTCAATTATTAAAAGCTTTAAACGGAAGAAAAATTTGTTCTAATTTGTATTCACAAATTGAAGGGTGGGTCCCCAATTGAAAGCAGGTCGAATAAAAACGAATTATTCAATTGTTCAAATGTGCAAGATTTTCAAAACTAAAATCGAAATTGATGTTATAAATTTCAAAATTTCAGAAATATTTCATGAAGAATATTCACACTTCACGCTTGTTTAGGTATTTGGTGAAAACGGGAAATAATCTTGATATTCTCATGAAACAAAATACTCTTCGTTAGGCTTGTGTAGTTCACGAACGAACTATTTCAAAAAAGAGCTCTAACAAGTGAACTAAATGAACTACTTCACAATATCATTTTATTTTAGTTCATTTAGTTCAACAAACTCAGACGTACTCTACTCTGCATACATGTAATTCAATAAGAATAACTGAACTAAATCGAACCAAACTGAACTAAATTGAGTGCTTTGCTTTGTGTGTGCATGGGCATTGTGCATATCAGGGTTGTTCTTGTTTGACTACTACAACACAAGCATATCGAGAATCGTTGCGTTGCCGGTGGTGATTTGAAAGAAATTTTAAGAATATATCTGCACGAAAGTGTGGGCGCCATGGCGTAGTGGGTGCGTTGACTCCTACGCTCAATGTTGTCGGTTCGATTCCCGAAAAAACACCTAACCTTTTTTTTACGGCTTCACCGCTTTCGAATCACTGACAATGCTCAAAGAGTATAATTGTCTAGAAAAAGCTTCTCAATCTCGCCGTTCGGAGTCGGCATTAAACTGTTGGTCCCCTCCACTCGTGAGAGAACAATAGCATGCACACCACGAGTGGTTGGTGAGAAGCTAGGCCCAAGTCCACCTCGGACTGTAGCGCTGTTATTATTATTATTATTATTATTATGTGCACAAATGTATGTACGTGTGCAACAATAATATGACGACCAACCGGCGAAAATCGCACAAAACTCAATTTCCTGAGCAGTGAACTACAATGAACTAGAAGAACGAACTAGTTCAATAAACAGATTTTAACTAAACTGAGCGCTATCTGGACTGAACTTAAATGCACAAGCCTTCACTTTATCCAATCATTGCGGTGAATGTGGTTAATTCAACTTTTTGTCATCATATAAGAAATTAATCTTTCGTAGCCTTGACGCAGTGGGTCGGTGCTTCGATTCCTACGCTGACTGTCAATTGCGGATTGAAATATTCAAAATATTTCATTTCTGTTTTCTCAGTCGACTTTAAATTGGATACAATTACTCACATGAAACGTCATCATCATCATCGTCATTTTCAGTGACCCGCATGTTCCACTAAAGGGGTCGCGGGGGCAATGCATGCCCGAGAGATCTCCAGATCACTCGATCCTCCGCCATCGACTCTAACTCATCAGGAGATATGCCCAAGCGCAACCAGGCGAGTTTTTGGACTTGGTTTAACCATCTCGTCCTAGGTCTGCCAAGCGGTCGCCTACCTGATGGAATCGCATTCAAGGCACGCCTCGGAAGTCGTGATGATGGGGACATTCGTGCCACGTGACCAAACCATCTAAGTACAGCCCTTTCCGCACGAAGAAGCAACTGACCAACGGTGAGTTCCTCGCGCACTGTCGTGTTTCTCACCCTATCCCGGCGAGTAATTCCCACAACAGCACGAAGAAATCTCATCTCGGCAGCTTGTACTTGTACCAAATTGTACTATTTTGCTGATCTACTACATGCGGATTGCATTAAAATTAGAACTAGAGACATCTTGTAGCCGTGCAGTAAACACATGTGTCCACTGATGTATAAAGCCAGGTTCTTTAATTTCACTGCACGCATTTTGAAGCGCGTCATTTTCAAGCATAAGAGTTTTCAAACTTTTTCGTTCGGAATCGACATAAAGCTGTATGGCCCTGCGGACATGAACGAACAATTGCGTACAACACGAGTTTGAGCTGTAGGAGCTTGGGAATAACTCCCCATGAGGAAAAAGGCTATCTACAGTGGCTCAAAGTAGAACTCGGACGAAAAAAAAAAGTTTGTGTAGAAAATCTTTTTTGGGCTACATTTCTTTCAGATTTTCCACTGTTAGCGAAACTTTGAAACGTTTTATGATATTGTGAGCTGTTATTGATATTGATCTCTGATTCGCGCTATATCGCGGACCAATTTTCTATTTTGAAAATGCATTCTTACCAATGCTCTTAATACTACCGAAGTTTGACCGATTTTTCTTCCCATTATTCCGATTCGGACGAGCTTGTACTAGTAGAGCAATTTCGGGCTCAGTTACCTTTTCCTTTACGTCATATTTTTTGAAAATAAGTCCGTATTACATTGAAAATATTCCTATGGAACCCATACTGTCCGAGTTTTACTTTGAGGTAAATTTTGATAATTTTTTCGGTTTTAATTTTTTTCAAAGTATTAGTGGCTGTTTACAAACGACTGGGAAATCCGACTGGGCAGGCAAGATTTTCTGCGTGTGGAACACGAGAATTGGTTCAAATGCATCATGTTTTCACCCAGTAATAGTCTACAGCGAATTGAGTAATGCTCTCTTTTAAATTCGTATTTTTCATGAATGACGGATAAAAACAATTTTTGTTTAGGTGCAGCAGCAACGTTTGTATGTGGTACTATATGTATGCAATGAAAAAAAATTTAAAATTGCATTTATATCGTCCCTGTAACAAATCTTCCTAAAATGCCACGCAGCATGCGTAAGGTATTACTCTATCAGCGATCACCAGAAAATGAGGAAACATGTCAAAAACGGAACGAAAAGGAATGAAAATATACCTGCTTCACCCGAGAATCCGCTTTGCAAGTGGATTTTCGGTGCAAGGAACCCGATTTTCGGCGCAACCAACCCATCTCCCTCACGCTTGCAAAAATCATATATTGTATCTCCCTCAATCCTGCCTTCTTCCGCTCATGTAATCAGCCACTTAAACAGACTTCTATCCCAAGTGCATCTTTTTTTCCATATCGTTATATTTTCTCAGAGGGGGTGTCCGAGTTTCATTTTGAGCCACTGTATTAACTTGCTCCGAATTTTTGTGCTATTTATATACATAGTACATGATTTGAGTTCTTGAACGTTTCTGAATTGTCACTCTGGTTTTTATATACTTTTCTTTGAGTAACCAGAGTGTGCATATTAACCTAATGATATTCATGATATTTTGCACAAGTTCATAAAAATGTTCAACTTTCCGATACACCAATGCCCTTTCTGAATGGAAAAGGATAGATGAAATGATGAAGGACAGTCAACAAGTTGCTCAAAGATAAAACAAACAAAACTGAATATGATATTCTTTCCATCCCATGCTTATCATTGTCCCATTGTATTTGATTTTCTACATCACTTTACGAAAATGAATGTTTTTTTTTTTCAATACAAGCTGCTCATGTAACAAATACAGTCGACTCCCTCTAAGTCGAATTTTCACGGGATGTCAAAATTAGTTCGAGTTAGAGGGAGTTCGACTTGGAGGATGGTTTTTGTATGGAAAATTAGGGTAATGCCAAAATGAATTAGAGGGAAATTCGACTTAGAGGGAGTCGACTGGATGTGATTATGGCAGAAGAAAAATAATCACTCTGTTGTTAAACAAACCATGGTTCTTGACCCAAAATTATGTACCCCCTTTGTCGGTTTCGAAGGACTTTCATTGGACTTATAATTGACATCGATTCTTGATTTCCGAAACAACCTACAACAAATATAAAACAAATTTGATACAAAAAAAATTCAATAAAAAAATGTAAAGATAAAATCAATTATTGATATTAATTTTCAAATATTTTAAACAGATGAAGTATTTTGTAGCACGACGTAAATTTAAGGAGGCACTTAAACCATACGATGTTAAAGATGTTATGGAACAATATGCAGCCGGGCATGTTGATTTACTCGGCCGAGTGAAAAATGTTCAAACTAGGTACACACATTTACCAAAAACTCATCCCAAAAAAAAAAAAAAAACAAAATCTTTAGAAAACAAACAAACAAATGAATTTATATATTCATATCTATCCGTTAACACCACCTTACAAAATACAAAAAACAAACAACACAAAACCCGATTAGAGAATAACTAACAAGTAATACAATGAAACAAAAACATTTTTAAACACTCCTACTTTAACACCCGTATATGTTTGAATCTTTTATCTACTCGTACAACATTGTGCATCATCAGAAATCACTTGAAAAATATATATCAAATAAAAGTCATGAGTCTATTACTATTTTCTATTTCATCATCAGCATATATGTATATGTATTTTGGATGATTGCAAAATAGATTCATTCGCCCTCCTATCTTCTTCCTACAAATCCAAAAAAAAAAAAGCAAAATATTCAATAACATTCGTATTAGTTTAGAAATCTGGAAAATTTGTATGTAACTTCTGTACTTTATTTAAACTGCTTATCTCTGTTCTTTTCTTTCATCTTTCCCTCCCGACATTATTTTATAGGAAAACAAAATTAGACGGAGTGCAATTTATTGGCGAAAAAAATGGATTTACACAGTTAACCCCCGAGCCCCTTAAATTTGTCTTTCATTTGTGTTCGTATTGGAAGCTCCCTGTTATGTTATGTTTTGCAGTTTTCTTGTTTTTTTTTAAATGACACTTGTTCATCAAATTGACGTAGGAAAAAGAAAATGTCTACGTAAAGAGTAAAATCCAAACATCCCTACCGCATACTTTATTCTATATGAATCAAATTTTCATGTTCGATACTTCACTTGATCCAAAGGAGTATGTAGGTTTGTATTTCAAGGATAATGGTTTTAATCTTAAATGTCTCCGGTAATTAAAATTTCTTTAAAATTAATTTAGAAAGTGTATTTTTTTATAATTTTTTTAAATATATTAAAATATATAAAAATATATTAAGACGCATAAATCGGTTTTAAATGTGTAATTTATCGATACTTGAGATACATGTAATTTGACCGTCTTACTTCGCGCAGCAATTGTTTTAAGAAGTCATTTGAAACATCGAACAATTGAAAACGAGCAAATGTTAACATCTATGTACAATGAAACACATCATCAGTCTTAAGTCAATATTTCATTGAATTGTAGTTTGCTTAGTCCTTAATTCAACAATCTTTGCATTCAACTATTTTTTAAGTACACCTTTTTCACTTAAAATATAATAATATAAACTTTTTTTAATTTTAAAGCAAAATTAAAATAAATATAAATAAAATATAGTTTTTAAATAAATAAAATATATTTTTTTTTACTTTAAATTAAAATTAAAACCAATATCCTTTTTCAACGCGCCAACACTCAAATATTCTTACATCCATGCAAATATCACTGTAGGACCATGAAAAAAAGAAAACGTTTACAAATCCCCACAGGAAAACCATTAAATTTACCTTGAATCTTTAGATTTTTCGCTGCAAAGTATTTCGTCGTTTGATCTAAAATATTGCCTATCAAAGAAAAGAGAGAAAAAAAAACGTATAATTAAAACAAAGCGATAGCAAAATTATCGTATCATCATGTTCATAAATAATTAAAATCAAGCATACACATATATAGAAAATATTTTAATTTTAAAGCTCAAATACTTTGTGGCACGTAAACAATTTCGTGAGGCACTAAAACCATACGACGTTAAAGATGTTATAGAACAATATTCTTCTGGTCATGCGGATCTCCTTAATCGGGTCAGGAATTTGCAATTTAGGTGAGATACGGACGCTTCCTGTACCATTTAATTACATCTTAAAAATAATAGCATTCAAAACTATACGATAAGAATTCAATAATAAAAATTAATTTTCGTTTCGTTTCGTTTTTTGATTAATCAATATATACTCGTACATAGTTTTAATTTTTGTTCAAATATATGTACATTTATACAAAGTTTTTTTTTTTTTTCATTTTTGTTCATTTTTTTTGTCCTTGTTATATAAGAAAATTGTTCACTGGATTTTAATTTTTGTTCATCAACAGAAAAAAAGTATAAATAAATATGAAAAAATTATAGATGTTGTGAAATTGCTTATATTTTGTATCTTCCATTGAGATAGGTTCACGTTCTTGTAGAAATGAAATGAAAAATGTATTTGTGTGCTTCACGAACAAGGATATAGAGATAGAAGAATAGGAAAAAAATGTTACAACATATATAGGCAAGGAATTAAAAATATTTTCTCAGGTTTTTTCCAAAGTCTGTGACATTCTACAACTTTTTCTGATTTAATTTCACTCTTGGCCTACATCAGAGAACCAAAAATGATAAAAATTACTAAGCATATCTGTCTCCAGTTTCATTCTAACTTGCTATAAAATTACGTTGTTAATTCTACAACAGATTAGACAATCCTGGATGTAAATAAATCCCAAATTAAATCCAAAAAACCAATAAAATCTGTAGAAATTTGACCGTTAGATTAGACAGAGACCATACATTTTTATTTGTTTGTAAATAAAGTAAGGAAGATAGTGACTTAAAGTAGAAATCAGTTAGGCTGCTACTCACATAAACTTAACTTAAATCACAAATCTATGCTAGAAATGCCTAGAATTTTCATACGTATACAATATTATCAATGAATTCGTTGATAGCACACCTTGTCTTTTAATTGTCAAAACAAAACTTTCCAAAATATTTGCTTGCCTCTACAACAAGCCATTTAACTGCTTGGCACATACTTTTTTTCACATATTTCACATCTTCTTTCCTAATTAATTCGCAACTGTTAACACATAACTTACAAACTCTTAATTGTAACTTTAGTTTCGTAATAAATACACCCACACACTAACTTTCACAAAATATTGCATGGCTATGAACAAAATCATCGTACAATCCGATTCATGTTCATTCATCTAAGACAACATTTCGGTTTAGTTTAAATTGCTTTCCCCGATTGAATATAATCAATTTTTGATAATCAATATTTTATTCTCTTCATACATTTGAATTTTTTATTTAAATGAAATAGACTTGACCAGATACTCGGTAAACAAGGATCAAAAGCAAAAGACGTGTATGCGTCTAAAATTAGTCTAGCATCTCGCGTAGTTAAGGTTGAAAGACAAGTAAGAATTATTTGAAATAAACAACACTTTACCTGTAATTATGCAACCAAATCAATTCGAAGGAGATTCACTGGCTTTTGTTTGGAAATCATTTGCCTTCTTGCCTTGTTTTTATCTTAAAATGGTGCATAATATCAGACCTTGCATATCTGCTGTCTGCGTCTGCACTGATTTTTAATCATTCTCTATTTTCCCAGGTAGCCGATATAGAAGAAAAATTAGATATTTTAATTAAAGCCTACATGCAGGACCGCGAACGGTTCTTAGCTCTTCCATTAGTTTCCCAAGTTCAACATTCCAGTAATTCTAACAATAATCAAAATCCTCCAGGCAGTGGTGGCGGTGATGGGCCTGGTGGAAGTGGTTCTGCGGCAGACAGTGGCCGTCCGGGCCAGACAGCTGCTGCAGCGGGGGCTAGTAGTAGCTCAATTTTGACCGGTGGAAGTTCGGTTACAACCCCACATAGCGGTGCAATTAAGGTAAGAGTAAATTATAAACGCATTATTCATATACCATCTTTACTAATGTCCATTAGCTAAAACCAATTCTGATTGAAAAACAGTTTTCGGAGCCAAGCTCACCAATCGCCAAACAATATGAGCAGGGTGTTCCACGTCGACCGCCAATGCATAGGGGTTACTCTGATTTAAACAGTCGTATTAAGAAACGCGTTACTTTAAGGTATTCCGCAATCTAACCACAAAACCCTACAAAAAATGCTTTAAATTTCGATTCATTTAGTTCGATACCACCACAGTATGCTGACCCGAGCTCACTGGAGCCCGGCGTTAACGATGACGTCGTGATAGTTGTTCCCGATCTAGATACGGATCCCATAGACTCTGTTTTGGTCGCTCGTTTACCACCAGACCATGATGTGTGCCTTGAGGGAGACGCCGACTTAGACCCCAGCAGTCCGAAAACTATTACCGAAAGTTCAAGTAAGCATTTTACTTATCCATCACAAAATTTTTTCAAAAAAAAGACGCTCCAGTGTTCTTTTTATTTTTGTGCAAAAATAAAACCAACACAACAGTTTTAGTTTATAAGAAGTAAACGCTTTCTATATGCGCCTACGGTTACTGATTCTTTCTTTTGTACTCGTACAACACAAACGTTCGTACTCACAACACCTTCAAACATTTTCAGTTAAATATAATGAATTTATGATGAAAAAAAAACAACAACAAAAATAATAACAAACACAATCATTAACAGCAAATAATTTATATGTTTATTTATTTTAATAACACACGCCTTCTTCAATTTACTAACCTAATTACAGCATCGTTTGATGGATACTCGTCGACAACGTCCTTATAGCAACGAAAGGACATTCAATGCAGCCACAATTATATTTCTATCTGGGATGGTACTAGCTATCAAGCGTATCACTATGAAGATGATCAAACCACACTCATTTAAAAAGCAAAACAAAAAAAAAGCAAAGCCCTTACGTGTATTTCACTTAAAATCTTATTACGTAGTATACATATTTTATACGTCCTATTTAAGGCGCGGAAACCTAAAAACAAAACACACAATATCCTTGAATAATCTAAAGACCATAGAAATAAATATATCGAATGAAATCAACGAAACGATGCAATGAATTTAATTTCGCTTTCATTTGGCTGCATTGAATACATTTAAAGTCCTTAGTGCAATTAGAAAATCCGTCCTAATATAAGAATATAGTGAGTTTCTGCTGTTTTATTGTGCAATAATATATATATATACATTTTTTTTTAAACTAAAAGCAACTTTTTAATTTTAAAAGCGATTTATGCCAGTTTGTGATCTTAATGTCCAAATGTTACGTGTTACAAAAACTCTAAATGAAAATTACTTTGCTATGAAAGTGTGTTGTATCTTCCCTTTCCCCTTTAATCTACTTCTTTTCAGTACAGCTGTATACTCTTTGTGTTTTTATTTCATTTCCTTTTACTCAAAATTTCATGCCTGCCAAAAGGATTTTTGTTTTTGTGTATAAATAAAACGAATAAATGGCTTCCTCTAAACTTTTAAAAGGTTTCAATATGATTGGCCTCGAATTTAATTATGTATACTTCACGTCATGTGCTCTTATATTTTTCATTTATTTATTTGTGTATTTTTTGTTCTAATTGTGATCGATATTAAGATTAAGAACTTTTCTAGACAACGTTTTAATCATTGTCGCATAAGCCTCCATCCGGATGTCTTAAAGGTTCTTCAGCTGAACTGCAATGATTTAAAGCGTTTGATCCTTGATACATTTTTGATATATGTGGAGTTGTTTACGTGTGTGCTTATAGTTTTTTTTCGATTTTTAGTTTATTTCAAAATTTTAATTTTTATAAAAGTTAGTGCAGCTTGTTCGCCTGATTTTTATAGAAAAGGATTTCCAACAGAATTGTAATTGTTTGTAAATAAGGACGCCGTGAGTTTGCGTCGACTCCTATGCACTAAACTTCGTTTCGTCTAGGATTGAAACCCTCAACAGAAAAACATTTTTGAAATTTCACGTCTCCGCCTCTTATGAATCAAAGAATATAACTGTTTCGCCGTTTGGAGTCCGTATTAAACTGTGGTCCCCTCCACAAATTAGAGCACAATAGTACGCGTATCACGAGTGGCTGCTGTAGAAGTTAAGCCCAAGTCCAACTCGGGCTAGAGAATAACCTTCTCTTCGCTAACAATTTTTCAAATTAATGGAGATTTTTTTTTTATAATTTGCGCGCGCAATGGGGGTTACGAATACCCTTAAGTTTCCGGAATCAAGGCACAGCACGGGCCAAAGGTATAGAGGGAGAAAGGGAGAGGAGGTACCTGTGCACATTGGTCTTAAATGCCTGTGGATTGTAGTGAGTGGGAAATATCGGACTGGGAAGAACATTCCATATTCATGTAGTGCGGCTAAAAAACGACTCTCTAAACTTAACTGTACGTCCGAAAGCAGGCTTAAGTGTGAACTGGTGAGCATTCCTGGCGAGACGAGTATTGCGGGTGAATTCATGGAGGGGAGGAAGGCAATTGGTTAGCTCACTTGAGCATCGTTTGTTAAAATAGCGATAAAACAATGACAAGGACGAGACATTACGGTGATGTTCGAACGAGTCTACTGACTTCGCGATATTACTGTCTCCTATAAGTTTTATCGCTCGCTGTTGTATTCTATCAAGTACGAGTAGGTGCAGAGAGGTCTTAGGAGCACCAGACCAGATATGAGCGTTATACTCAAGCTTGGGGCGAATGAAGGCCTTATAAATTGAAGCCAAATCAGAGGGGGTGAAGTATTTCTAGCAGAGATTGATTACCTGATGTTCGTAGAAAAAAATAATTTTCCAATAAATCTCTTCTTCTATTTCTTATCCTTTATGAGGACCTAAAGTCCGCGTTGGACATAAGTCTCTTTAGCCAGAAAAGTCGTTCGTTAGTTGGTTACAATTTCATACACCATGTTGGCTGAGATCCATCTCAACATGTGTGCACTCCCCTTAAATACGGGCGTTCTCCGTTGCGTTGTCCCGCAGACTGATTCTTCGAGATGAAATTACGTTATCCATGCGCTCTACATGAATTATCCGCCTAAAGGGCCATCCATAACGGCGGTACAGAATACACAAAAATTATACAACGTGACCCCATAGTAACCGCTTCGTTCAGTTTCGGTAAGTTCGGTCACTCTTGGCTACTTACGCGGGAGCGAAATGTATCGCTTTCTACCAACGCAAATGTCATTTGACAGCTTTGAAATTTAACGATGTTTCTGGTTACTTTTCGTTTGGTTATCCACTATATTTTACTCAGTTTATCGACAATTTTTGTGTTTTTTTTTTGTGCGTGTAAAAGTTTAGGTATGTAGGTGATAGGGTGTCCTTCCGACTGGGTCGCGGCTCACTGAGACCAACAGTTGGGTCCATTGTGCCGTGGGTGTGTTACTGCTGATTAGAACCACCCAGATTGTTGTATATATCTGAAGAGGTGCTTCAGCTCTATTTTATTCAGATTCTCCAGCTCGTCGAAGAAGTTACTGCCTAGTGTTAGCAGTCTCCTTCCCCGTAGGGCTGGACAATCGCATAGCAGGTGTCGGACTGACTCTTTTTCCTCCTCTTTCCTGCAACTTCTACAGTAGTCGCTATGAGGGATACCTAACCTACTGGCATGGGTGCCTATCGGACAATGCCCGGTGAAAACTCCCACCACCGTCCGTATATTCTTGCGACTTATGCTAATCATTGATAATGATTTCTTCCTGTTCAACACCGGCCATAGGGCTCTCGACGTTGACACAATATCCAGATTCAGCCATCGCTCATTTGCTCTTTCTAAGGCTTCGTCCTCTATTTCCTTCCTTAGGAAACTTAACGGCATGTAAGGTAGTGCTAGAGATCTAACTCTGAGCCCTCCTTCGCTAACACGTCCGCTCTCTCGTTTCCTTGAACTCCTGTGTGTCCCGGTACCCAGCAGAGAGTCACCGTGTTTAGACAGGAGATTTCGTTCATGTTCTGTCTGCATAGCTTGACTAGTTTCGACTTTACAATATCCGGCGCTATGGCTCTTACAGTCGCTTGGCTGTCTATATGGTTATCGTTTTTTCAGTCAAACTAAGCTCGTAAGTGCCGCCTCATTTATTGCTACCACTTCTGCTTGGAAAACGCTACATTCGTCCCTTAGGTTTAGGGATCTTTCAAAGAGATCGCAGAAGACGTTCCGTTCCTGCACCTGTTTTTGAGCCATCAGTATATAGAGAGATATCTTCGCCACCATTTGCTGATAGCTCTTCCCGACCTCTCCTATCCAGAATTCGTGTACAGAACTTCCTCGTGGTAGTCAGGGTTGGTGGTAGATAATCCGACGTTTTGTGTCTATATGATGCTGTCCATTTTGATAGGATGGACGCGTGCCCATATGGTTTGCCTTTTCACATCTTGACTTTCCACAATGAGACTCAGGGCGGTTACAGCCGCTTTGCTACTACAGAAGATGTCAAGAGGGGTAAGATGGAGTAGTACCTCGAGCGCTGCTGTCAGCGTTGTCCTTAGGGCACCCGTGATTCCTAAGCAGACCGATCTTTGGACCTTCGTGTAAAAGTTTACTTAGCTAGATACACAGTTGTGAATAAAACACGCCTCTAGTTATCAAATCTTCTTACTAATATTGTTAAAGCTGTTTACCGCGGAGCAGAGGTAATCGAAGCCCTTGACCATTTCAAAGTTGTAGCTGCAGTGCCTCCTTTCTCGAAAATAGCTCACAGTTTGTTTTGCCCTATTTTACCGCCATTTTAGCCACTTCCGTTCAAATCCCAACAAAACGCTCCATTGACATTGCGCAGTGTTTCACCAGGCGATTGACATCACCCTATTCTAAGATATTTTTGCAAAACCCTTCTACTTTTTGTGAGCTTCGTGGCGTGGTGGGCACCGTGGCATAGTGGGTAGGTGCGTCGACTCCTAAACTCCATGTCACGAAAGTCACGACATCACGAAAGTGAGAGAAAAATACCACCCACAACACGAGTGGTTGCTGAAAAGCTAAGCCCGGGTTCACTTCAGTCTGTAGCGCCACTTTTATTACTATTTGCAAAATCTTGGAGGTACGACAGATTCCTTTGGGCCGTATAGTGATGCAATACACTTTTTAAACTCCTTATCAACGATCCCTTTTCTGTCCATGGATGTCGAAAAAGATGTCCGTTTAATTTAATCACTCGTTATTGACGGATACCCGAAATGACGTGCCCTTGTAACAAAACAGATGAAACAACAAAAATAAAAAAATGCTTACCAAAGTGAAATAGTTTTCACTCAACAATGCCGAACCAGGAATTCTTTTAAAAAATAAAATAACAAAACCGTTCCTACCTTTTTTAATCAAATAAACATTTTATTACCCGAAGAATTTAAATTATGTGTGTGTGTCTGGGCGCAGATTAATTGGGCTCTTTATAACGTTTACCAATTCAAATAGACGGCAAACGTGTGCGGTTAATTGCCTCATTAGTTCTCATTAGGGTAAACGAAACCAATTATGTGCGTACCTTAATTTTCTCATAAAAAATATGTAAATATGTACATAAATCCTGACCGTTACATGTCAACAATACCGATCACAATGTCAATTAGTTAGCTTATAAATACTTTTTTTGGTGTATTTTGTTTTTTCCCTTCCTCTATTATTTTTGTTGCTAAATGTTAAACTACACATTAAAAAGATCATTAAACAAAAAAGAGTATTGGTCCATTAAATCCCAATTTAAATACACATCTAGAGATATAAATAAACAAAACAATCACCCAAAGATATAAACTAAACTTATATAGAATATAATGTGTATAAAGTATCACCACTAAAAGAGCAATATTTTATGTCAATGTCACATTCACTGTATGAAGTAATACCGCTATGAGCAAACTAAAAACACTGTTCATTTTGTATAGCCCTTTTCAGTTGGTTTTTGTTCTTTCATATTTTGAAACAAACATATCTTTGTGTTGTTAAATATAAACGATGCCCTCCCCCATCAATGGCTGTTGCGGAATGACAACTGTGAATTAAATGTTGTTACAATTATTTTATTTTTTTATTAAATGTATTTAAATATACAAAATCCGATATTTGTTACATTTGTTTGATGGATGTGTTTTGTATGCAATTTTTGTAATTTAACCTCATTGCAGTTATCATTATGGATGAAGAAGTCGAAGATCTGGAGGAGGAGGATCTCGATTGTGAGGGTGAAATGGATCCAGAGTCCCCGCCATGGGATGTCTACGGGGAGGGTGACATCGAGGGCGATGCAGATGGTGAAGTTGATGAGTCAACTGAAGATACTGCCTTATTACGTACAGCAGCTAGAACTGCAATAATAGTTACTCCTATCAGTCCGGTGAGTGTATCCATCGACCAGTTCAGCTTTCGGCAAATTTTGACAGACTTGCTGTTTTTGTTTGTTTTTGCAGGTTAGCTCTGCCCATGACTTGGCTCGTCTTGACATCGATGGCAAGAATGGCAACGCACCAAGCGCAAGTGGTAGGTCATCAAAGTCAATGGACCTTTTGCGTCCCGATTCAAGTTCACCAACGACAAGACTGCTTCCATCGTCTAACAACTCAGTGGACATCTGAGAATGGTTTTGCATTCAGCCGTCTGCCTTTGGATTCAGTTTTCTGTTACCGCTCTAATGAATGAAAGTTCAACCAGGAGAAACTTGGATAGTTCATCACAGACGTACACACGAGAGAACCTAGAATGTGAAGTAAATCAAATTCAACTCAACAGATATGAAATCCATTCGAATGGCTGAATATGACATAAACAACAAAATCAAATATAAAATGTAAAATACGTATAGGAGTCCTAGAATAGTGAATCTTAATGAACAACAAAAAAATATAAAGGATATGTTACGTTACGACTGTAAATATTATAATTGTAAAAAGCAAAAAACTATGAACTACGACAAAGTACTAAAACTCTAAAACAGTACATTCGTTAAACAAAAAAAAGAAAAGAAAAAAAAAAGATGAAAAACTTCATAATCGTAGAAAAGACCAAGACATTGATTAAAAATTACCTTTAAAATAGGCAAAATTTCTGTTATCTATTTTCTATTTTTAACTAAAAGCACAAATCAACAAAACATACGTTTGTTATTGACAATTAAAAATACAATACATAATTATATTAAAATATACATCATATGTTTTATTCATCCTGTTAAGTTTCAAAATTCTATAGAGTGCTTGTTGACCTTAAGCAGCGTAACGATATTATGGATAGTTAATTGAAATTTTTTTATTTAGATAAATTCAAGTTAAGTATAAAAATTAAGCTTTCCGATTCAATATTTGAAACTAAGCATTTGTAAATAGATACATGATATCAGAATTTAAAGTAAGTAATTTTTCGAAATTCGCATAGCTAACTTATCATCACTACACATAAATGTAACAAAATGAGCATGAAAAAAAACTCTGACAATAAGAAATTATAACAAAAAAATTATGTAATCGTATGAAGCTAGACTAAAAAATAACTCCTATCTCAGAAGAAAAATGCATCAGAGTCAAGTTTTTAGCTTTATTTGAGAAACTCTCTTTTTCCTTGTGATTGATTTGCTGAACTCCGTTTATCACAAAAATATCCTCCGTCATGCAGACAATCTTATAAGAAGTATTTTTTGAATTAAAGGCTTACAAATCCACTTGAAAGGATCCAATTGGTATCACGGATAAGTTGAAATCTTACAAGCTAAGCATTTTTTTTTTCTTTTTCGGAAGATTTTTTTTGAAGCACTACTGGAGCACTCAAAACTGGTGCATTGTACTGCCAGGTAGCAACCTACTCCAGTGCCGTTAATTTGATCCCAACTGCAAATGGTGGCTGGACCAGATTCGATTTCACTGAGATTCGAACTTGGGACCCCTCGTACTTGGGGCAGGCACTTAACCAACTGCGCCATCCAGTCGTATAACTTCTACCATACTTTACTTCGTGGCTAACAGTTGACCAATCCTTTTATCAGATAGGCGCCTAGCTCCTATGTTGAAGACTATGGTCTAAAATCATCATCATTATTATGACACAGCTCATAATCTTTGTAGTTATGCAACCTGCTTTTATCTGAACATTGAATTCTGAAAAACCACACAAAGCAAGACGAACAATCGGTATCACCATATAGTACCCAGCACCGTACTTACGAGTAGAAAAGGTCCATAACTCTGATGTGCGACACATGCAAGCCTCTCTCTTCCCCTCTCTTTCCATCTGGATCCTATGCCTAAGCGCATTATGGCTGAAACACAATAGTGCGTCAGCGCTGGCGTTGTCTTTCAACGCACACAATTCAATGGACATGCACGAAATACAGCGTCGACCTTCTTCTTCTTCTTCTTAGGGCGCTACAGTCCGAGGTGGACCTGGGCCTCACTCAGCATGCCTCTCCAGCCAGCACGATCTTTCGCCAGCTGTCTCCAATTTCGCACACCAAGCCGGCCGAGGTCCCCCTCGACTTGTGTGCGCGACCTTGTACGTGGACGTCCTCTGTTGCGTTGTCCCACAGTCTCAGAGTCGAAGACTCTTCGGGCCGGAGCTAAGTTGTCCAATTGCTTGACCAGAATATTTTTTGATATGACATTTCAGAAATGAAAACAGCTGACGGAATATTTTTCATTTGGTATTTCAGAGAGAGTGAACAGCTGATTAACGCAGTGCGTCAACGCACTCCCTCCGTAACATGAACTCGGCTAGCGCAATGCACTATTGTGTTTCACCCATTAATCAATCTGAATGACGGAGTTATACATTTCCTTCCTTCACCACAAGTTTTAAGTAAAATTCTTATCCCCAGTTGTCACAGTTGTCTTTTACTAAGCAAACATTTTAGAATCATACACAAACTATAGGAGTTTATTTCAGTACTAAGTCTATTTATTTTTCGATTTCGCTTACCTGCCATGAGTGAGAAAGCTAAGTCATTACCCCTTATTATCGGTTTTGTACTACTAATAATTAACCTTCAAATAATGTGCCTCAACTTTCTTTCCATTCCAATTCAATCAACTAAAATTGTGTTACTCATTTTGTCAGCCATCTGTCCCAACATCTCAAGGCTTAACAAAAACAAACAAATATTCTCGTTAAATTTTGTTGATCTTGTTTCGTCAGTAGGTTTTATTTCCCAACAAAATAATACTACCAATAAATATGCAAAATCGAGATTTTTAATTGTCTAAGTAGCCTACGAAATTGTTCAAAATATAGAGTATTTATATATGATAGATGACAAGAGAGATAAATATAAACTTAACTGAATTTCAATTCGGGAAATAAGAATAAAAATCAACAAAACTAACTACTAGTAAGGTAATAGAGAAATCAATCGGAAAGAGTTAAATTAGTTTATATAAACCT
The DNA here is from genome assembly GCA_930367185.1 of Myathropa florea. Taxonomy (NCBI): domain Eukaryota; kingdom Metazoa; phylum Arthropoda; class Insecta; order Diptera; family Syrphidae; genus Myathropa; species Myathropa florea. The sequence continues at coordinate 21,456,810 of OV884003.1, forward strand.
TTAAATAGTTATGCGCTTGAATATGATTAATACATTGAATTACGAATGTCAAAACAAATAGAATAGTTAAACATTTTTATAAATCTTTTTGCAGACAAGTAGATTATTTAAAAAGAAGAAATGAAACAAAAACAGAATCACGTACATAATTCGGGTAAATTCGCTTACGTAAATGTTTGATTTTTTCTTTGATTTTGCTCATTGAATTGTCGTTACTTTTTTAGATTTGTACTGATTGAAAAGACATAATTTAAGATTTGAGTTTCGGCTTTAGTTATATTTTTTTCTTCTTTTATTTTTATTTTTTTGAATAAATGGCATATTTCATTTGAATTTTTTTATTTTTTTTCTGATGTAATTTGAATAAGTTCTGATGTGGAGAATGTTCACTTAGTTACTTCCGTCATGTAGTCGTATCCTTGCTTGAATTCTTCACTTATTACGATGGCTTCGTCGAGAAAATTATTCAAATTTGGTGTGGCCATATTCATTCTTTTCTTACAAATCATATATCCAATATATGCCCGACTCATGAAAAACTGGTTATGACTGTCCAAATAAAAAATAAGTTTGTTTATGATCTACGTGTCCTTTAAATCGAATGCCCACAAATATTTTCTTCCTACGACACATTTTAACAATTTGCAAACGGCTAATATTTCCATGTTATTGAACTGATTTCCGATTTACGTACAAAAGGAATACACCTTATTCCTTATTAATAGAGTCCGACTGAACATTCGGCTTCGGGCACCTTCGGCCAAATGAGACCGAAGATTTTGCCGATGCCGAATGTTGAATTTTCCGTTTTCTGTAAAAGTAGAAGTTGCAAGAAACGGTGTATTTTTTGTTTTGTTATTGTCGAATATTTTGTATTTTGAAAGTGCGATTGTTTACAGCTTTAAAATGTCGTTGCAAAGTTGCAAGTTGGTAAACTATTAAGTGGTCTGTATAAAAGCATGCAATTTATTTGTACTTGGTTCAGGTAGAAAAAACATCAAAAAAGGCAGCTAAAAATGAAATTTAGAGCTATTCCAGTAAAAGTTGCGCAAGCAACTTGCAAAATATGTTCCAAACCGCTGTCACTTGGTAGTTCGCTACCAAAAAGCGAACAATAATTTTGTAGATTTCTTAGAATTTCGTAATACCATCATATTCGGCTTCGGTCGAAAAACTGATCTTCGGTCGGACTCTACTTATTAATTTAGATTGAAAATCGCCCTTCTTAGAGTCATCAAAGTATTCTTATACAATATACAGTGCCTGACAAAAGTATTCAGAATTATGTTTTTTTCCTGAATTTTAGTATTATTACACAACAAATAATTATTATAATTATATTACAAAAAACAGTTTCAATTCAACATTTATTCTCTGTTAACAAAAAAAATATTGCATGTTTTCTGTCTGCAACAACAACAAAATGCGACAAACTAGGATCCAGGAAAAAACATAATTCCGAATATTTCTGTGAGGCACTGTATGACTTTTCTAGGATAAAGTCCGTGGCCATATTAGTAGACGCACTGTAGAATTTTTATAATTATTCGATTATACGCAATATTTTTAACTTTTAACGTTACAGAAACTAAGTTTTGCTTATTAAATTTGTTTTGTGGCTCCATTTTCTTTATTTTTTTATTTCGGTATGTTGCATTATCCATGCATAATGTCAAAGTATTGTCGCATGAAATCTATAATGCGTCTATAGACGACCAGGGACTGTATTTTCAATTTGGACTTAGCGGTGATTTATTTTTTTTTTTTGAAACACTACACTGGAGAAAAGAAGGCTTTCCCGGCTGGAGCGTTGGTGTCCATTCTAGCCATCTGAGACGGGAAACTCCGACTCAGTTTCTGTCCTTTTTTCGGAGGATTTTTGAAACACTACTGGAGCACTCAGACTAAAAATTGGTCCATTGTACTGCCAGGTAGGAACCTACTCCAGTGCCGTTAATTTGATCCCAACGGCAAATGGTGGCTGGATTAAATTCGATTTAACTGGGATTCAAACCTGAGACCCCTCTAACTTGTGGCAGGCACTTAACCAACTGCGCCATCCATTCGGTGAGCCTACTTAAGCCCAGCTGTTACTTTTCGATATTCACACACAAATTTTATTTATTTTTCCGCGAACTAGGCCAGGCACGCCCCGGATATGGGCTGAGTTCGTAAACGTCAACAAAATGCGCATCATGTAAGCATCACTGCCTATGTGATGCAACGCAACCATTTTTTGACGTTGCGATGCATCACGATGTTTCAATTTTGTTGGCGTTTCGGAACGGCTTATTGCCTTGTGTTTCAATTGTTTCTTTTTTTTTTTTGTAAAAATGTCAAAGATATTGAAGACGATTTTTAAATAATTTGGTTAAAAATGTTGGCAATTACAACGCCAGCATACTTCATTATATTTTTTAGACAAGAAAAAAAAAAACAATTGAAAAATTCATCGCATCACAAGAATCTATGATGCTTTCATGTTGAATTTCGTGATGCAAAGCATCATTGCCAAATGTTTGCATATAAGAACGCTTGACGTTGCAGTACTGCACTAATGTTGCGATTACGAACTCACCCATGATTTTGTTGTGCTCAGCAAACATCGCCGCAAGAAGTCAGGGAGTTTCGGTTCTATTGATTTGGATAATAAAAGATATGTATGTTCAAAATCAAATTGGCCCTGATTAGGCCCAGCTGCCCATCCTAGGGCTAAAGAATTACGAGCTCTTTTAAATCAACTTACCCAATGTGTCCTGACTCACTTGATAAATTTTGAAGTAACTTAAGGTTCCAAACTAGGTTTAAAAAATACTGGCGCAGTTTTGCAAAGGGAATTAATGTTGCCAGCTCTAGAAATGTTTAAATTCGTGGACTTTACATTGGTTTCTACATGCAGTTAGCGTCAGAAGTGAGTAAACAGTCATTAGCTGAAAGGAATTCCTCTAAATTAAAATTTACTGGAATGGTCTGCGTCTGACATTGAAGCCTTAAATAAAAGCTCTGAAATCATACTTCAAAATAAGCTAGATTTAATTTAAAATAACAGTAAACGTAAAGAAGTTTTTTTAGTTCAAACGAAAAAAGGGCTAAAAACAGGCGTTGAAAGTGAGTGAACAAATCTCTTTAAAAAACAGTATCTTATTGAGAAAAAAATTATACTTTGTATGCCTTTACCGCTTTCTCAGTTATCTTACATGGCGGTCTTACTTTTTAATACAAATGTTTAACAGAATCGAGCCTTTATGTCTTACCGTCATACATACATACAGTCATACAACCATATATACACTCACTTTTTTTTACACTCACAATGTTGTTTTTTGAACTTTTCTCTTTGAAATTTAATTAATTGTTTTATATATACACTTATTTCATTTCATTTCATTTCATTTATTAGTTAGTAAGTACGCTGTATTTATGTTAAATATTACTAACTATATTTCAAAGTATGACTTTTGAGCTTTAATTTGATATTCCGGTGAATATTAATTTAGTGGATAAACGTTCAACAGATGACTGAATATTCAGTCACTTTTGACGCAGACTGTATGTTGTTCGATCTGTAGTAGAACAATATTTTTGCACGGTCCGCACACCTAAGTCGACGTTTTTTTATTAGCGCTTCTAGTGTACTCAATAAATCGTTGTCTTCATACTTGTCTTTTTTTGTTTATTTCAAAAACATAAAACTTGTTTCAACCATCAAACTTTAAGTTGAGTTATTATGCCTAGAATAAAACTGACACGTTTTAAACTGCCAGGAGCTTTTATTGTAACGTTGATTTTCAATTGATTTATGCCCCAAAACTTCAGTTTGTTTTTTTTTTAATATTAATATAAAATAATCCATTCATTTATACGCTTTTTACGGCGAATTCGCTTAAAATATTCAAATAAATAAAAAAAATAGTTTCTACTAAGCAGAAACCTATATAATCAAATATATAAATTAAAATATACCCATCTTATTTATAATATGCTTAAATTTAGAAAGTTGAAAGAAAAAAAGCAAAAAAATAAAACAAAAAAACGAGAAAATATTAGCGTCCAATCCTTATTTTCGAATAATTTCATTTTTTCTTTCATTCGATATCGAAATAAAGACATTGATTTAAAGTTTAATACAAATTATTATAATTATGAAAATGATAACCTTCAAGGGATCACAAAATGGTACAAGAGCTTTACAAAAATAAATATATAAATATATATATTTAAAATGAAGTATATATATGAGTATATAAATAAATAATAGTGTTAGCTAAAAATAAACTTTAACAGATTATAAGATTTTTAAGTATATGTACATATAAAATAAGAAAACACGCGACTACTTTAAACAAACTCGTAAAAACAACTTCAAGATTTGTAATATATACCAAATAACTATGAGATAAGATAGAAAATAGAATATTTCAGTGATTTATATCAGTTTTTCAAACATCTACGTTCAAGAATATTCGCTTCACTTCGATAATTTGCAGTCAACTATATAGTTCTTCTTGTTTTGATTCCAACAAAAATTAAGTCTTCCACCTCAACTTTATTTTCGAATCTTGATTTCATCAAATTCTTGGTGCCCAGACATAGGCAGTTAGCCTGGGATCACTTGATATGCTACAGTATTTCTCCTCACAAATTTATACTTATGTAGTTGCTTGATTTGCATTTGCAAATACCAGTGCAGTGCACGGAATCCTTAGAAAGTCAACTTCCAAATGACAGTCATTTCGTTACGTTTTTATATCAAATCAAATGGTTCATATGATTCGCTCGCATAGTCGACATTGTAAACCAATCAATTGTTCCTTCTTAGAATTTGCGTACAACAACCCCTAGGTAGCAAAGGAAATTTCATAAGCACGCAAGCAAACTCTGAATAACTAAATATCAAAATGGTGGCGATAGACCGTTTCAAGCGCACCTAGCCAACTGCTTGTAACCTGCAGCGCATTGAAGCCTTATTTAGCTTGCACACGAGTCTCACTTCGAAAATAGACAAAAAAAATAAATCAATTATAACAGAAACCCGATAAATATCACCAAAGGATTAAAAAGAAAGACATTTTAAAAAAAAATTAATTATTTACATTAAATTTGTCATTTGTTTTCTTGCGATAAAATTACATGCGCATATGGACATGTGTATGTGTGTAGAATATAAGGGATATGTATATTAATGGTGAACGCGTTATCGAATTTTTAACTTAACATTAGTAAGCAAATTTAATGCTTAACGCTGCATATTTATGTAATTTAATTACATTTAAATGAGTTGCTTCAAGAGAATAAAACAGAAATTGATCTAGGATTTTATTATAACTAATAATTAGCTTATAAAAAAAATGGGAAATTGTAGAAAAAAAATTCAATTTTATTAATAAAAAAACAAAACATCTAAATTTTTAATATAAAAAAGCGAATGAGGAGTCTTTTATTTTGGTATACACCAGCTACTCCGTTTCTTCTACAGAGCTGAAGCATCAATATTACACCGAAGATTGAATTAAAGATTGACGGCAAGGATTAAAGTTGATAATAGTAGCAGCAGAAGATTGTGACGATAAGGATTTGCTTGGTTAAAAAAAATATTGCAGCCATATTTAAGTTCGTCAGTTCCAAATCGTTGTCATGTTGGAAAAATGTTTTATGGTATGGTGAATCAAAGTTCAATAGATTTGGCTTTGATTTGAAAGAGCCATGTTTGGCGTCCGCCGTAGCAGGAACTTCATCCGCGCTACACAGTAAAAACGTGAAACACATTGAAGGGTGTACCATGGTGTGTGCTGTCTTTTCGTGGCTCGATGTTGGACTTGTCGTGAAAATAGAGCAACGAATGGACCAGCATCAGTATAATAAAATATAAGAGGATCGTATGGAGCCTTTTGTAAACGAGAATTAACCTTTATCATGGACATACAGTCAGGAACATTCAGTTTCATACGGGTACTAAGCATGGTGGTCAGTCAATGATGGTATGGAGTTCCATGTCCCATGAGGGAGTTGAAAATTTGGAATTTATTGATGGAAATATGAACAAAGAAATGTATTTAGCAATTTTCAAAAAAATTTAATTCCTGGTGCTCAAAAATTGGGGATAGAAAATACTTTCCATTTTTACCAGGACATTTACCCCATGCATAAATCTTTGCTAGTGCGAATGTGGTTGTTATACAGCTTTCTCAAAGTGATGGAAACACCTCAAAGTCCAGATATTAACCCGATTGAACATTTATGGGGCCATAATTCCGTCAGAGATTACTAAAAAATTGGTTGAATACATATCAAGTTGACTTACAGTATTGAAGATTTTGTTAGCTTTTTGTAACAAAAAACAAAAGGGTGAACTGGTGAGCATTCCTGGCGAGACGAGTATTGCGGGTGAATTCATGCAATTGGTTAACTCACTTGAGCATCGTTTGTTAAAATAGCGATAAAACAATGAAAAGGATGAGACATTACGGCGATGTTCGAACGAGTCTATTGACTTCGCGATATTACTGTCTCCTATAAGTTTTATCGCTCGCTGTTGTATTCTATCAAGTAGGTGCAGGGAGGTCTTAGGAGCACCAGACCAGATATGAGCGTTATACTTAAGCTTGGGGCGAATAAAGGCCTTATAAATTGAAGCCAAATCAGAGAGGGTGAAGTATTTTTTGCATCGTTTAAGGAAACCTAGACATTTCGTAGCATTTTTGGCGACCTCGAATATGTGATCTTTCCAACTAAGTGTTGAGTTGATACACATACCGAGGATGGAAAGTTGTTCGGTTTCTTCGATGCAAGTGCCATTCAGGGATAATGGTTGATTATTTTAGGGTTGCTTAAGTAACAGTAGACAGCATTGAGTTTTGGAAGCTCTAAATTCCACTCTATTGTTTTTTACCCCAATTAAATATGCTGTCAAGGTCAGAAGTTAATGTGCTTAACATAAGCTGCCGCTCCAATTCTACGGTGAGTCTTGGAATGAATATGAAAAGCTGAGAGTACTGTCATCAGCGAAGGAGTGGATTGGATTGGAAGTAGCAGACAGGAGATCATTTATAAAAATGAGGAAAAGAGTCGGAGACAAAACAGAGCCTTGAGGAACACCAACATTAATTTTGTGGATATCAGACTTGAACCCATGCAAAACGACTTGAATTGAACGGTTCGAAAGGTAATTTCTAATCCATAGAAGAAGAGACTCATCGATGTCATAAGCACGCATTTTCGACAAGAGAGCTTGATGCCAAATGCCATTTCCATGACCTTGGAAAGAAGGGACGTTAGTGCTATTTGGGGCCTTTTTAGGGACGGGCTGGACAAATACTGTTTTCCATCCACTCGGAAAGAGACCAGAAGAGTAGGACAGATGATAAAGCTTACGCAGAGGTTTTGCCAGTGCAGAAGAACACCTCTTCAGAAGTATGGGGGGTATACCATCCGGGCCAGCGGATTTATGCACGTTGAGATCTTTATGTACTCTAGCAACTGTACGAGTGCGGAAATGGATTTGTCCCATGGTACAATTGACGCTCTCAAGAACAGGCGGCGACAAGGTCGAATCTGGCAGCGTTGAGCTGGCCACGAAATGCCCAGAACGCAAATTGACCTTGTCTAAAGAGCTGACAGAAGGAATGTCATTGCAAATGAGCGTGGGAATTGAAGATGAGGCTGAATTCCTTATATTTTTAACAAATGACAAAGTTTAGGTTAAAGGTGATGATAGAGACATCACTTCCACCCGAAGGCCCAAAGGCTCAATTTTTGCGGTAAACAAAATCATAAACCTATCCTATCACGTGATGGATGAAACCAACCCGTGCTCTTTATAAATCTTAGAAAATCCAGTGTGTCTGGGTTCGGTAAGTCCGTAGTCTCTGTGAACAATTTTTGGCTTAGAAAGGCTAGGCGCCGGTTCTGAAGAGCTGGGCAGTGGCACAGCAGATGTTGGATCGTTTCGGTCTCTTCTTCATCATCTGTAGAGACAGCTGTACTCCGCTTTCCACTTTCGAAGCAAAGTTCCAATGGGGCAATGTCCTGTGATCACTCCGACGAGCACGCGGATTGAGTAACGTTCCAACGCCAGAAGCTTTGTTTTACCAATGTTAAGCTCTGTCCACGTTGATCTTGTCGTGTGACAAGCGTTTCTTACAAGCCAAGACGAGTTGGCTTCTTTTTGTCGTTTATGATCCGGTACAGTGCCCTAATCGGTGGCCGCAAAGCCGTATCCTCCTCACTGATGCCCACTCGTTCCCTACGATTATTTCTCCCAATGTAAATCTTAACCCCTCAAAACTTTAAAACAACAATCCAATTCACTGAAATACAAAACGAATGATTTACGCCCTTTATACTCAATTTTCTTCTTGACTTTATTTCCAAACATTCCAAAAATCTCAAATAATCTGTATTTTGTGTTGTCAAACAAGAATCTCCCTTTCTACGCTTACTTTCCTTTATGTCCACGTTTTTATGTCTTTATGTCCATGTCCACCCATGCTAACTTCGTCTGCCTGGTGCCCCTGGGGAATAGAGTAGAGTGAAGATACCGACGCAAATAATAGTCAAATATTTATTATTAAGACACCTAGAGCTCAAATGTGGAGTCATCCATCCCAGTCTTAATCCTGCCGTCGAGATCGATAGAAGTGAAACGGCGACACATGTCGACAAGAGGTTTCACCGAAATGGCTTCTGTATTATTTTGACTGCATTATCCATTTAACCACGTCAAATTGAGCTGAAAGAAATAGCAAATACCCTGGGAGTTATGCCAAAGAAGTTATCTTCAAACTTACATGGAGTTTTCACAAAGCCCTTTCCATCACGAATGCAATCCTAATCCAACACCTCATCCATGCGATCTGTAACAACGCTTGTTCTGCAAAAGAGAATGTCAATTTAGTTGCCCTAGGCTACCCTCTCCACCACCTGTACGCAGTTTGATTTATCGACTTAACACCATCAACAAAACACAACGTCTGTGCGTGCACATCCCCCGAGGGTCACAAATCCGCTCCGAGGGGTCTTGCATTTCTTCAAAATCGGCCCAGGAAAAAAAACAAACAAACATGAATCAATTCAAAAAAAAAGAACGGAAATAAGAAATAAGAACGGTAAAAAAGAACAAACTCATTGTGTGTATAAACAAAATCTTATATGTATTTCGTCAATTAACTGAGATACATTCCGAAAAGAAAACATTTACAATAAACCTACGGAAAAACGAAAGTGAAAAAACAAAATGTCAGCTCAAATAAAAACGAAGAAGGTCGTCTCCCATCTTATCATTTACTTATTCAGATACAGTTAATTAGTTAACAATAATTACAGGCCTATTCGTATATGTATATACCAAACATGAATTTCATCAATTTTACAGCAATTAATTTAGTCTCTAACACTAAACCACTAACAGAAGACAGTAATTAAAATATTTTGCTGGATAGAATGTAGATTGTACAAAATGTGGAAGAAAAGAAAAAAAAACAAAATAAATTGCAATTAATTTTCGCCATCGCACTTCGGAAATATTTTGAAATAAATTTACATAATCGGATCCGGTCCTTGACCGTCCAGATCGGAGACTTGACTCTGGTAGTGCAGCGCGTCTTGGTAGGCCTTCTTGACGGCCTTGCGTTCGGCCGGTTTGCGGGACTCGACCAGTTTGTTTTGGTCGAGTTCTTTGTCGATGCCGAGGATTTCGAGCTTTGCTTCTGGCAGCCACTGCCAGGTGCGTTTCGCATCAAAGAAGAGCACAAGGAATACCTCCTCGTCGCCGTAGTTTTTGCGCAGAGCCAAGACTTCGGCTGGTGGAGCGGGTAGGGGAACGCCGTTGTATACGAATCCTTTGGGAGTTTTTGGATCGAGAATCAGTGCTGGATACCAGGGATAGCCGCGGCATTTTGCCCAAACCAGCTGCAAGGGTTCCAGTGGCGGTTTGACAGGTTCCTCGGGAGCCACGGGAATCGGCGTGGGGTTTCTTCGCAGGAGGTTGGAGTTCTTGGACGGCGGCACATTGTCCGACGGATGGTGGTGATGGTTGGTGTTGGGCTGAGAATTCGATTCCGAATCACAGACACTGGCCATTTCCTCATCCTCGTCGTCGTCCTCCGACGTCGAGTCGTACTCCGAGCCAGATCCACTGACCCCGAAGTCGGAACAGCTGCTGCATGGGCTGCCGGATATATCACTCAGGTCGCTGTCATCACTCTCGGAGTTCTCGCCCGCGGCGTTCGCTCGGTAGACGCGAAAACTGTCGGGCATATTTTCGAGTATGTTCTCCCTCGGCTGGGTGTTCTTCGCGGGACTCATTGAAATGCTTCTCAAACGGTCGTTTGAGACGCGCTTATTCTTTACCATGCGCTTGGGAGATTTGATGCCGTCGATCATCATTGGCATGTCGCTAGATTCTTCTTTGAGGGATGAGATTTCTGGACGTTTCATTGCCGCCTGTGCCTTCCGGGTGAACAGGACAGCCGTTCTGAGGGAAAAGGAGCTCATTTCAGTTGGCTGCTTAAAGGGAGTCAGATGGTGGCAAACTTACCTTCGATTGACTCCGGCGGGGGACGCGCTGTTTGTTGCAGTCTTCAGGGGACTGCAGGGCGGAGTCTGCGCTGGCAGGGGACCCTTCACGCCCACCGGTTCATCCTCGTCCATGTCCTCGCATTCGGTTTGAGAGTTTGCGCCCGTGGAGTGCCTCTGAAACATGAGCATCACTTTAAGTCGTGTGGGGGCAGAGGGAGAGGAACATGCTTACCGCTGCGGTCTTGGCCTTTGCCATGGCCTTCCGCATTCGCGCAATCTCCACTCGGATTTGTTTGATTTTTTTCGTCCGATGCAGGGGATTCTTCAGCACCTGCGACTTGTCGGCCAGAATCAGCATCTTCTGGATGACGTCCTCCGTGGGGGGAACCTTCAGCAGCAATTTGAGTTCTTCTTCCACTTCAATGGCTACACAATCGTCGCTCTTGATCGCGTCCACGATACCTTCCTTCTGCAGCTCCTCCCGGATCGTTTGGAACAGCGGACCTCCCTGATCCCGCATGCGAATGCCGGCCCTGTAGAACACCGTGTCCTTGTTGTTGTACGCAAGGCAATTCTTGATCATCAAGTCAAAGTCGGACTCCATCTGATCCAGCGACATGTACTGACCGGAGTAGAGCTTCTGTCGCATCGTTCCCAAGTCCATTGGCTCCTGAACGATGTCCAAATAGTCCGGCACTTCGTCTGTGTCCACGGGCTCTCGGAATATTTCCGCCGTGTCTTTTGTCTCCAGCGTCTCGAGGATCTTTCGCATGGCCGTCTCCAGCGGGTTTATCTGCAGCATCACCACTTGCTCACATATCTTGACGTACTGTGCCTTTAGTTTCTCTCGCTTGCGCACCAGCTCGCAGAGGAGGCGCGCTCTTTCCAGGTCTTGACGAAGACACTGCCAGTATTTCAGTTGTTTGTATAGTTCTGTTGTGTTCGGAGAACCTGGGGAAAAGGGTTAGACTACTTCCTATTGATCGTGCCACGTATTTACCTTCGATTCCGTTTCGCGCCAATCCATGACTCTGCCCCTGACTCTGCAGACGTCGCAGCAGCGGTACTCCGTTCCTATACTGTCGCTTGAGCGTCCAGTAGGCGATGAGCTTCTCAATGAACTGCGACTTCTTCTGCATCGTCACCAGACTCGAAATCTCCTGGATTCGGTCCGGGGGAATGGTCGGTATCAAGACCACCGGGGCAGTTGAACGCTTTTTCGCCAGCACCTTGCGGGCCTCCTTCATCTTATGCCGGGTGTCCTCCTCCTCGTTTTGCTTTGTCCTCGCCTCTGGCGGGGTGTGGGCGTGGCAGTAGGCGTACTTCTGCACCGTCACAGGGACCGACTCGCTGCCGCCGTCCTTCACTGTGTCCATGTGCATGTAGAGCCCTGCCTGCTGGGCACATGTGACGTGGAAGGCGGCGTAGCAGCTGTTTCGCTGACACTGGATGCATGCACCGATCCCCTTCTCTTTGCACACGTAGCACGTGAGTCTCCACCTCGCCTGGGGGATGGTTTCAATTGAATCTGAAATCAGTTGACGTTATCACAATCCGAGTCGAAGCAGAGTGCACAGGCCAACTCACCAATAGGTTCTAGGAACACTGTGTTCGCGAAGCGAACTTCCGGAATCCACAGCGCGCATACAACATGTGCCCAAAGGCCTCGGTCAGTTTGTTTGAACGCCCCACCAGTGTTCGGACAGAGAACACATCGGACGGGCGTACTGGGGGATTGAAGGCACCGCCGGCACAGCCATTGACCCTCCGGAATGTAGGGGACCCCGTAGCAGTCCTGATGCACGGCCAAGTTGCACATGTCGCAGAACAGTATCACGTTTGTGTTCTGGCACTCGCCGTCCATGCAGATGCAGCACACTGCATCGTCATCCACTTCAATGCCGGGTGTTCCGTTTGCCGCCGCCTGCAAAAAACCAACAAAACTTGTGAAAAACTTGAACCACGAAGAAATGGAAGCAAAAATCGATTATTTGAGGAATCAGTCATTACAACGCACCTGAAAATACGACTCCTTCTCTAGTCGGTCCATGAGTAGTTCCAGCGTGTCAATGTTCACAGGATTCAGTCCCATCTCATCGCGCTCTTCATTGATCATTAGCAGCCACATCGTGTCCTCCTCATCCACGTCGTACTCAACCTCTCCGTCCAGCTCCTCTGCCGATTTTTCGATGAAGCGGATGTAGGCATTTGGTCGCGGTGGAGCATCCGAAATTGCATAGTTTTCAATTTTTTTGAACGAAGCCTCCGGCAGCTTTACCTCTGGTTCAACCACATCCGGAGTCGCAATGATGCAGCCTGTGTTCAGCAATTCCTCATATTCTTCGTCTGTGATAGTCGGCAATGGTTCGTCCACGGATACTTTGATGCTCTTTCCATCGATGTCGTACTGCACGCAATTTTCCGACTCCAAAAAGTTCACTCCTTCTTTTGGCGACGAGGCAGCTTCTTTCGGGGTTTGTGGTGAGGCCTGCAGCCGACTGCGACCTCGTTTTTTATTGGGTGCCGCTATCGGTGTGGTTGGCTGTGGATTGTCATGATCATAGTTGATTAAATGATACTGCAATCCAACCACGGACTTGTACGATTTGTCGCATTTATCCACGGGACAAGCGAACGGCGGATTTGGTTGCGATTGTTTGATATTCTTGCAGTATTCAACCGCATCGAAGTCTAGACCCATTATTTGTTTGACCGATAGTTTGCTTAAGGCGATGTACTGGATTATTTCATAATAATTTATGTTAAGACGGCAAATAAATTGTAAAATGCACACAGGAAAACTTTGTAAACGAAATATCCGAGTGGTAATAAATGGCGCAAATATGACAGCTGTTGCTCGTTTGTCGCTTTTCGGCTGTCACTATGACATGTGACAGTTTAAATTGCTATGTTTGTACAGCGGCTTGTGAAAATGCAATGGTAATGCAGTAAGAGAAAGTTATTGTTTTGTGGAGTGTTATAAATATTTTTTTAAAAATTATTTGTACGAATTTCATTGCATCCATATTGAAAGCATGTCAATTAAAAAATGTTAAATTATGATATTGCGTCTACATTGCGTAGAGCTAGTGTGAAGTGGCGTTTTACATCCAAATTTTATGATATCGGTAAGGTAGTGCTCGTAAATCGATGTACTTAAAGCGATCAATAATTATTATTGTAAATTTACTAATAATTTTATGACAAATTAGAGCCATTGAAAAATAAAGCAAAATTTATTTTATCCTTTATATTACCCGTGTATTGTCGAATCCGCTTTGTTCTTTGACCGCAAAGTCGCCCCTGTGTCACTTTTTTGAACTAAGTGACAAAATTGCAGCATGTTTTGGTCACTGCACATCTCCGTTTCTTTTTCTTCTGCTGTGGTGATTTTGCTCTTGCAAAGGCAAAGGTTATCTTGTTTGTTTTGGTTAGAGTGCAATTTTGAAGAAGCCAAACGTCACCTTCTTTGACATTTAAGGTGATCTTTACCGACTTTGATCAGGAAGCAATCTCCTTCATCATCTTGGACAGCCTGACAAATTTTGCAGAGATGTCAAAACAATATTTGACGCTGTACAGCTTATCTCCATGAATTGTTTCATTTGTGACGTAGAAGTTGATGAAAAATTGGTGCGTGTCAATTGTCATTTCATGCATACGTACTTTCCGTAATAAGTGATGCTGAACTTCACTTCACCTTAAAGTGTTTAACAAATGCTACCAAACGGCAGAGAAGTTCTTCGATGTTGAAGAAACTCATAGTCGTTTATAGTCAAAAATGTCTCCTTTCTTGATCGCTTTTAATCGCAACGTAGAAAGATCTATGGGATTCTTGTTCACCAACATCAAAAATACATACACGTTGATACATGAGCTTGCAATTTCTTCACCGTTTTATGTGCTTGCCTTGACCAACCAAGGATTCCGTTAAGCAGTTCACAATAAGTTCAGTTATCTGATTTGTTTTCTGTTTCCGTTATCAGCGTTGCCAGCGGAGGGTCAGTCGAAAAAACAAATTAACTGTGAGAGGTCACTCGAACACTCGCCAAAGTTATTTACGACATTCCCCTTATCAGCGAATAAATCCGAATGACATGACGTAAAACGAGTGAACTGGAACACATTTTCCTACCGAGTTAACAGCGGAACATATTCTTCATTCACAAACACTGACAGGTGTCAAATGTTACGACAAGGCGTAGTAGCTAAACTAAGAGAAGAGTATGATTACAGACGTAAATATTGACGGAGGAGAATTTATTTTTTGTATCTAAAAAGTCCATTCAGTCCAACTATTGGGTTTCGCTTTTACGACGATTATACACAAATATAATAATAATAATGGCGGCGCTACATTCCGAGGTGGACCTGGGCCTAACTTCTCAGAAACCACTCGTGTTGTGCGTGCTATTGTTCTCTTACGATTGGAAGGGACCTACAGTTTAATGCCGACTCCGAACGGCGAGATTGAGAAGCTTTTTCTAGACAGTTATACTCTTTGAGCATTGTTAGTGACTCGAAAGAGGTGGAGCCGTGAACAAATTTTAGGTTTTTTTTCGGGAATTGAACCGACAACATCGAACGTAGGAGTCGACGCACTTACCCACTACGCCACGACGATTTTAGAAAACCCCACGGGAAAAAGTCTAATGGGGTCAAGTCTGACGCTCTCGGTGACCAGTTCATATCACCTCTACGTGAGTTGACAATGAAACCACAATGGGCCTACGTTGGCCTGAGTGCTGCTGCTATCTGCCGTCACCACCTAAACCAAGGTGGCAATGCACTCGAATCGCTCGTGCAGAATTTCTCTCAATCAACGCACTTACCCACTATGCTACAGCTACTAGGCAAAAGCAGGTTGATTGAGCTGAAATAACTCCTGAGATCCATACAAAAATCTCGATGGTTTTAGCGATCAGTGGAAGGTTTTCCGGTGGTAGTATATCCCATCCCCAGGACACAATAAAACCAAACGAGATCCACGTGAGGCGCGGGTATAAGCCGCTAGGTCACCCACCTACCTTAATGCGAGAGATAAGCTTTTAGGACCTTCAATATTTAAATTTAAGATGTTCTTAGAAAAGTCTTTTGGCTTGGGTGAGTGAATTGCATTCCATTTTCGTTTCTCCCACTTTCTTCGTTATTTTCTTCATGTCTGAGTTCTGGCTCGTTTTTCTGCAGCGAATTTTTCAATCGAAATACTGTGTGGCTAGACTATTTATAGGATGGAACGCTGAAAAATTATTGGCAGTGTTTGGTAGCAGTGGTCCTCTACCATGTGGGCACAACTAGCTCTGCATTAATGCAAAAAAATCCAAGTTTGGATTGTCCTAATGTTACTACAACCATCTGAAAGACCAAAACTGTGTGATTATTGCATTCACCATTGTTTATGCAGAATGATCTTGAAGCAAGTGCAAAGCTCATTGAATTGTGCACCTTGACTTTGGTTCAATCCTCGAGGGAATTGAAAAAAAGTACAATATTTTCCAAGTATTCTTTTCGATTTTTTCGCCGATACTGGACAAGAGCAAAGTTAGAGTTTATACATGTGTCGAAAGAGATCAATCATAACCTTGGATCATGATATCGAATAGTGTCCATCAAAGTCACTTTTAGATAGCGAAAGAATAAACAGTGGACGCTCGATATAGTGAACTAATAAAAACCGAGCCTGTTCACTGCATCAAGACTGTTCATTGTTACGAGCGTGGACTGCTTGGAGCAAATTTCATCAAAATGCGTGTTTTCAAGTACAATTCATCAAAAATAGAAACAACTCATCCGCAAAAAAACGTAAAACGCAACAAAATAATACATTCCATGTACAAGCAACGCGCACTTTGTATTTGCTTCAAACAACCCCAAACTGTGTACCATATACAAACGGTAAATTAGGACGATTTGCCGACTGCATAGCAGAAGTGAGTTTCAGACGTGTTTGTGCATGCTGAAAGGTTCGAAAAAAAAAACATAGGTTCACTATAACGAGATTTTTTTGTTCACTATAGCCTGTACAAAATTTTGTGTGTTCCCTATATTGGATTGTTCACTATATCGAGCATCTACTGTATTTTGTTTTAATGCAGTTTTGCAGGAAGTACTCCTGTTTCACTATCCATCTTTACCTTAGGTATATAGGCAGGGATTAAGATCTCTTTTAAAAAACCCCATTAGTACGGCCAAAAAACTGGCCTTCGGTCGGATTCTAGTTCTAACTCACAGTGGGTAAACACTCGACACAAAGAAATGTAGCCAGCAACTCAGTCTAGATTATCCGGAAATCACAGCATATTTATGTACATCTCTTTGAAACTTAGAATTTTATTTACTTCTTTGTCCAATGCTTCATAGGAATGTACGCAGCTAAAGCGTAAACACTTGTCGGTATGACCTCCGGGCAGATTAATCAGTCAGTTCAATAGAAGACCAAATCGTTAGACAAAATACTGCAGTGCGAGCTAACTCCATTATCATATGCTTGACTTTAACTTCCTCCTTCGATTTTTTTTTATTTCACCTCAAGAACTATATAAAAATGAAATTGAAACGTTTATGAGAACACTCAAGATTAAGCAAATCAAACCTTCACGGCGGTGTGGGAGTCAGATCACAAATTTGAATATCTGTGGTCCTTCTAATGCGCAAAAAGCGTGGTTGCTGGAGAGCCTTGTTGTTTGAGGCCACAAGAAGAAGAAGCTAAGAAATTACTCGGTTTTTGACAATAATAGCAAATTAAAAACTTTTTTTGAAGTTAAATTCATGTCATTATGTATTGAATAACATATTAGTCAAATGACCGCCACGGTTTCTCTGGCAGTGTTTCAAGCGGTTGGTCCAATTTTTGATGATTCAGTCCAATACGTGTGGCGTTATTCCGTCAATAACGTCTCGAATGTTGGCTTCGAACTCATCCAAAGTGACTGTTAGAGTAGACAAAGGACCTAACGTGGATGCAGAGAAATCAATCGAGGGTTGTCAAGTCGCATGTCGCTGTGAGATGATCCAGTCGCCAAACTTCGCCTTCAGAATTTCGAACGTTACTTCGCTCATTTCGAAAGGAAGGAATTCCGATGATGTCGCCATTCCATAAGCCTCACGAAACAGCGATCTTTTTGAATGCATTGATGCTTGGTTGAACAGTTGTTGATTGTGTTCACTGCAATAACAGCATCGTCAGAGTCATTAAGAGACATGAAGAAATGCCTAACCAATTTCGATCTAATGCTGCTTGGAATGTTTCAATTCCTGCTCGGCTGTCGTTACAAATTGCAATGCTTAAACCTGATTTTGATTTCATCGATAACAATTCAGCGGCTTCATTAATGCTGCGATTTCTATTTGGAAAACACTGCAGTGGTTAGTTAGTGTATAAATACAAGTGAGGTTGAGGACGACGTTGGCGAGGACTCCTAGAGGCTACGAGTAGCAAATTGGATGAAATTGAGAAGATTGAAAAGATTTCAATTCCAGCTCTACGATCTCGTCAACAACAGTTAGGTTCGTTCACATTTTAATTCTCACCTCTGCTGCTGGTTTTCCTTCAGCGAATTCGAAATTAACGCAGTCAAAATGACGTGATTCTCAAAACCGGTAATGCAAACGAATTTCGCATCGACCGACTCAAGGCATTGAATAAAGAAATGGATGTTTAAAGTCATGATCTTTATGGGGAACCGTTCAGTTTGTTGGAGATTACCGAAGTGCACTAAGTAATTAGCCACCAATCTTGGTCAATGCAGTTGCAAGGTGTCTCTTTAGTTTCATCGATTTTTTGAGAAAATATCGTTGGGCATTCAAGGATGCATGGAATATCCATCGAAAAGTGCAAAAGTCAAACTCTCGGCAGTTCACTCTCGTTTCACCCGATATATCGATATTTGCTTATCCGAGCAGTAAACTACGATTCTTTCTTTCAAAAATTACTAGACTGGCGTTGAACGCCTTGTCGAAAAACGACTGTACGAAATCAGGATTATAGCTGGCGCTACAGTCCGTGGTGGACCTGGGCCAAACTTCTTGCAAAATTATACATCAATTATTTATTAGATCAGAGGAGCTAGATCCGCCATTCAATCATGACAACCCTGTGTACAAGACTTCTAAAGGGTTTTTCATTAAGCGTTTCCCATCTTTAAATTCAAATAAAACAAAGTGTGTGTGATATATCACCGAAACTTTTTATTTGTTTGAAAGACCTATTGATGCCATTATGTATGAAAGGAAATATCGCTCAAATGTCCACCGCTTCTCTGGGTGGGGCGCATCCATAATGTCACATTTTCCATGACTCTGGCGCATAAATCATTTTGGACTTTGGACTTTGAGGGCATAGCCGCTGTGGTTTGTGGCTTATTCACATAGACCTGCGACTTTAGAAATAATAATAATAATAATGGTGGCGCTACAGTCCGAGGTGGACCTGGGCCTAGCTTCTCAGCAACCACTCGTTTTGTGCATGCTATTGTTCTTTCACGAGTGATGGGGACCTACAGTTTAATGCCGATTCCGAACGGCGAGATTGAGAAGCTTTTTCTAGACAGTTATACTCTTTGAGCATTGTCAGTGACTCGATGAAAAAATGGAGCCGTGAAAAAATGTTTGGTGTTTTTTTTTTCGGGAAAAGCGCCACAATAAAGAAGGCAAAACTAAGCAACAATCTTCTTCCCATTAGAGCTAGGCAATCACAAAGCAGGTGACGAAAAAAATCGATTTCTTCGTTGTCCCTGCAGATTTTGCAGTACTTGATGTGGGGAATGCCTAGACACATAGTGTTAGTACCTACTGTACAGTGTCTGGTCAGGAATCCCACTTATTTATGGCATCAAACAATTTTTCTCTCACGATTATCATGTGGTGCCATATTTCTTTTTCCCTTTTTAATTGCAGAAGCGTTTGCGACAAGACAATGGCGCATTTATCAATTAAAGTTAAAAACGCTAATACGCCAAATTTCAAGAACAGCTATTAAATATTCGCTTTTCGACTTGACATGATTAACTAGACAAGAAACCTCCAGTTTTCAATCAAAAAATGGCGGAACCAAATCCCACCATCGTATAGAAATTTAAATAAATATTCTGAAGAATGTGAGGAATTCGAAGGAATTCGAAGGTGAAAAAGTGTATTAAGTGCATTGCAAACTAAAACATTGCAGAGTCTTATTTTTTAGCGCCTGAATAAAAGAACTACTTCGCATAAAACACCCTAAGATGGATGTTCATACGAAAAACACCTTTTGAGTGAAAGTTGTAAAATAAAACAAAGCAATTAAAACACTCATCTAACAGTCGTAAGAAATCTCACGAAAATGAATTAAGAGTTAATTTTTCAAGTTAACATTCCGCTGATGCGTAATGCCGTATCAAAGTGAGCAACTAGCATATGTACGCGCAAGTGTACACAGACACTAAACGCCTTCAAGAATTAAATTAATCGCGGAACCACACAGAAAAGAACACCAGAGCCACACTAAACCAAATTCATGGCAATGCGTTGAACAAACATTCCCCCCACAGTGACCACACATCATACTATATGCATGCTCGTACACATGCGGGCGCCACATTTCGTCTATTGTTTGGATCAATTAAACAAGACCACAACAAAGCCTGCTCTCAGCACTTCGTAACTACAAGATATGCGGATTGAATGGAGTAGTCTGAGACTTAAAGTGCTTGATTGTGCTCGAAGCAATTGTGACGGCGATCGTTTAGGAAACCTGTTTGAATTTCAGGAAGCGTCAAACGCCGTGAATTGGCTATAATTCTCTAGTTCGGCACTGCAGAATTGGATAAATGTGTTTCGGTGAATTCGTTTCAAGTATTTTGCATAACTGTGTGTTGGATCTCAGGGTTTCCGCGAAACTACGTTGTTTTTTAAATAATTTTGCATATTTTTTATCAATTGAATGGAACTTGTGAAACTTGCTTTGCACCCCACAGTTTTGTGCTGGAATATTGATTGTGGAGAAAGTAACACCCTTATCTACGAGTGGTGTTCTGATCATCATAGGCTGATGTTCATGTGTTAATGTTGTTGATAAGAAACTTGCTACATGATTGTAGTCCTTTGCAAATGGAACGTATCTTTGTACTTAAGTCGTTCGAAGCACGTTAACAAAACGCAGTCGATGTTAACTGACATCAGAGTTCGGAGAACGGAAAAATGATCAAAAGGTCGATTCTCTTCCGGTTTTTCCCATGTCATGTCTTAATAGTGTACGCCTTAGTTCACATCTGATTTCGTTGGACCGAAACTCGATCCATGTGCTCGTCGGTGTAATCAAAGGACACTGCCCCATCGAAACAATGCTCCGGAAATGGAATGCGGAATCCAGTGATCTCTGCAAGAGCTGCGGCGATGAGAAAGAATCCGAGAGGATCCAAAATCTATTTTGGCATTGCTCAGCTCTCCAGAATCGTCGCCTAGCTTCGCTGGACCTAAGTTTCTTCACAGAGACTGCGAACTTAGCGAGCACAGGGTGGTTTCAGCCATCACGTGATAGGATAGGTTTATGATTTTGTGTACCACATAAATAAAGGGATTAACAATGGGCGTTAGGGCCTCCGAGTGGAAGTGATGTCACTACTAGAGTTGTACCGTATAGTGATTTGGCCGGATACTGAATACCGAATATTCGGCCTGCAGCTAGGGTCTGTTGGGTCTTTTTTCGGTTTTTTTGCCTTTTGGGCTCGTTTAAGGCGTCCTGGCGTAGTGGGTAGGTGCGTCGACTCCTAGGCTTCAGGTCGTCGGTTCGAATCTCGAAAAAAAACATCAAACATTTTTTTCACTGCTCCAACTCTTTCAAGTCACCGAAAATTCTCAAAGAAAAAGCTTCTCAATCTCGCCGTTCGGAGTCGGCATTAAACTGTAGGTCCCCTCCACTCGTGAGAGAACAATAGCACGCACAACACGAGTGGTTGCTGAGAAGCTAGGCCCAGGTCCACCTCAGACTGTAGCCGACTATTCGGCTCCGGCCGGATATTAAGAAAGAAGCTGGATAGGCCGGATACCGAATACTTGCCGGATATCCGTCACACCTCTAGTCTCTACCATCACACTCCCCTTCTTTAACCTAACCTAACCTAGGAGTAAGATAGATTTTATTTGATATTCCCCGTGTTTGGTTCTATCAGACAATAGATTTCCCCTTTTACCAGATTTAAAGGTAGCCCTAAACGACGAACATGCTCGCCGCATTTTCGTTGTGTATGGGCTGGTTCGCGAGCCTCTCGCTGTTGGCGAAACATTTCGATTTTGTCGTGTTCGTTGGCTTTGACGTTCGCCGTGTAGGGCCATGTTCGCAAACAAACCTCATTTTTGCTGTGAACGTCGCCGAGTGCATATCGTGGATTAAGCACAATGTCAACTTGCGCTTCCCTATCACACATGTAGACGGTTTGAAGAAACAACACGAAATGAATGTTCGCCAAATGTGTTCGCCGTGTAGGGGATAACGCAAACGAGCAAGTTCGGCGAGCATGTTCGTCGTTTAGGGCTGCCTTAAGACCGGAATTCACCTCGAAAAAGTGAATTCCCCACAACCTGACTGAGTTCAAATCGAGCTTTAAATGCGATAGGGATGTCTAAATTAAACTCTGATTCCGATACTGTTTCCCTCTTTTTTTTCATTTTCCATTTTTTTGCTTGTGTTTAAATTGATTTTCAAAACGGAAACCCTTTGACATTGACGTGCGCCCAAGTGTAAAGATTCATTGACATCCAGATAAACTTAATTATCATCCCAATGACAGATGCACAGAAGTCAGAAGAGAATCAAATTTTAACAACAGTCAACATATTTATCAGTTTATTTGCTTAATCAATTAGTAGCACTTGAGGCGCTCTCAAATGCCCGATTAACATTTACAGACTAACTTAACCATTAAACGATGAGCGATAACCTTTTCAAAAGAAAGGCACAATGTGCTTGAGCTTATGTCTATAGCCTTAACTGTACACTCGTACAACGATGTGTGAATGCTTGTGTATGTAAATGTATTCGTGTGGAAAAATCGCAACGCTCTTGTTCGCTGATAACAGTTGATAACCAGAATTCAATTTTTTTCTAAATCCACTTAAGTGCGTATTGTTCGACGAGATTATTAATTTTTTTTAAAGAAAAAAAAAGGTTTAAGTTCATAATCGATTGGGGGAAGTTGAATAAACGACGATGTGGCTTAGTTTCATCAGGCGAGTGGATTGCCGTAAAGACCCACACGTTTTGTGGCACATTTTCGAAACATTTTTTCTTAGTTTGTTGATAAGTGAGGCGAATACTCAATTTTCACATTACACATGCAGACATGTGTGTATTTAAATTTAAACTTGGAAACACAGATAAAAATTAGAAAAAAAAAGTGGAGTCCGACGACGAGATGAAAGAGTAGAACAGAGAAGGCCATTTCGCAATATTTATATGTGAAGGAATTCGTAACCAAGACTATTCTGAAAGTTCACTACGTCAGAGAATAGTTTAGCACTGAATGTGGTAATTTTTGCACAAAATGTTGTTCATTTTCTGGTATTATTCAGCTCCTAGTCTGTAATACGAATCAAAGCTGATGTAACTAGACTTAGTTAGTTAGACTCGTACCTTGTTAGTTGTTTTTCTTTTTAAAGACCAAAGTATTGTTCTTCGCTACATCGCAGGATAACCTAGAAAAAGTCCGTACTAAGTCTTGGACACAACATCTCTTGTAGAAGGTTAAACTTTAAGCAAGTCAACGAGATCATCTACACTAAATTAAATCCCAACTGAAAACTTCCTTGAGAAAAAAATTTGACTTCAAAGAAATTTATCTGAGATCTGACAAGTATTTTCACGGGAAGCTAATCATTCGTAGTTGCATAAAAGAGGGAGCTATGTATGTAATTCCTCTACGGTTCGTTTTCGGTTCGTCAAAAATTAAAAGGGTCACTGTGTCTAGCCCAAGGATCAAAGATCATGTTTCCACTTATTCTGCCAGTCATTTTACAGGATGGCCAGATAGAACGATAGAAAAAGAGATTTAAACAAAACAATTACGGTGTGATCAATACAATTGATTCTATCTTTATTTTTAAACTACATTTATGCCATCGGTCCAATTTTTAATGACACGGTTCAAAATGTTCGGCGTTATTCCGACAATAGCCTCTCGAATGTTGACCTCGAGCTCGTCTAAAACGGTTGGCTTGTTAGCGTAGAATAAGGACTTGACGTAGACTCAGAGAAAATAATCAAGTGGTATCAAGTCGCATGAGAGCGGTGTTCAATTGATGAAAGCTCATCGTTAGATGATCCTGTCACCAAATTTCTCCTTCACAACTTCGAGCGTTGCGTCGCTTGCATGTCATGTAGCGCGATCTTGTTGGCTCGGATATATTTATGTTGTCAAGCTCTGTCCAAAGAATGTCGATTAACATCGTTCTATACCTGAGACTACTGACGGTAACGGTATCACCTTCCCATTTCGAAAGAATTGAGGTCCGATGATGCCGTCTTGATCCATGCCATAAATCGCACCAAACAGTCAATCTTTGTGGATGCATCGATGCTTGGTTTCAACCAAGCCAGATTGTGGATTGTGTTCGCTTTAATAACGGCAGCAATACGTCTGTCCAAGTCTTGCCCGAGAAAGATTTAAAATTTCAAACCAAACAAACGTAACAGGGAAAGGCTTTCAAGAAATCCCATCTAGAGAAGTTGTAAAATTTTTGAAGGCAGCACTAAAATCCTAGATCAAAAGAAGGGGGTACAATAAATCTTTATGGTCGCAGTACTAGTGTTACATACATGACACACCTCGAGTTTTTCAATTCAATTCAATGGCAGCAATAACTTGGGTTGTGGACATAGCCGCTAAGCTAAACATTGGCCACGTCCGAAAAGATGTTTTATTTTTGGGTAAAATCTGGATCTCCGGCCAACATTTCCAGCGCCTAATTAGCGGACTCACGGCGTTGTCCAAGCTCGCCTGCCTTCTATTCTTGCATCAGCACAATAAAATGAATGAATTATAAACTGATCCTGTACTGTGGTCTTCGAAAGGAAGAAACATCGAATCTCCGCCCGAGGTGCAGTTGGCTCTAGCTTTTCTTCTTCTTCTTCTTAGGGCGCTACAGTCCGAGGTGGACCTGGGCCTCACTCAACATGCCTCTCCAGCCAGCACGATCTTTCGCCAGCTGTCTCCAGTTTCGCACCCAAGCCGGCCGAGGTCTCCCTCGACTTGTGCGCGCCACCTTGAAAGTGGACGTCCTCTGTTGCGTTGTCCCACAGGCTCAGAGTCAAAGACTCTTTGGGCCGGAGCTAAGCTGTCCATATGCTCTACATGGCCTAGCCATCTTAGGCGTTGGATCTGTAGACGCCTGGCTAGACTCATGTCGCTGTACAGCCCATACAGTTCGCGGTTGAACATTCTCCTCCAAATCTCATCAACGCAAACAAGACTGAAGATCGCTCGCAGAACTTTTCTCTCGAATTGCTCTAGCTTTTACAGCAAGCAATTTTGTTGCGCATGCTATCGTTTTAAAACAAATGGGGAGAACTACAATTTTATTGCGGCACCGAGCAGCTAAGCTTGGAAAGTTTTACCCAACTCTCTGAGCATTGTCAAAGGACGAGAGAGGTGCCGTCAAATCGAAAGTTGGTGTGTTCATCTTGATTTGAACCACGTACTATGAATGTAGGGGTCGATATATGACTCAGTAATTAACTAAGCAATGTGAAGTTTGACAACATACCCCTTAACTTCGTCCCTGCGTGATTTAGGTATAATCCGTGATCGGGAACTCAACTTTCGCTCCCACATAGACTATATAATCAGCAAAGCCAACTCTGCTCTTGGTTTCATCAAGCGATGGTCTAAAGAATTTTCAAACCCCTAAGCCACTTAGGTTAGACCCATTCTTGAATATGCTAGCCTGATCTGGTCCCCTCACTACGCTGTTCATATTCGGCGTATCGAAGCTATTCAGCGCAGGTTTTTACGTTTCGCCCTTTGCAATTTTGCCTGGACCGACAGGTACAATTAAAACTTAGTCGCCTGCTTATAATAATAATAATAAT
Source organism: Myathropa florea (assembly GCA_930367185.1). Lineage (NCBI taxonomy): Eukaryota > Metazoa > Arthropoda > Insecta > Diptera > Syrphidae > Myathropa > Myathropa florea. Next base: position 21,482,383 of record OV884003.1, read on the forward strand.
AATGGCGGCGCTACAGTCCGAGGTGGACCTGGGCCTAGCTTCTCAACAACCACTCGTGTTGTGCGTGCTATTGTTCTCTCATGAGTGGAGGCGACCTACAGTTTAACGCCGACTCCAAACGGCGAGATTGAGAAGCTTTTTCTTGACAGGTATACTCTTTGAACGTTGTCAGTGACTCGAAAGAGGGGGGGGGGGGCGTGAAAAATTATTTTTTGAAAAATTTTTTGTCTGAACTTGGATTCGAACCTAGACTGTGAAAATCTAATGCGCATGGGTCGACGCACGAACCGACACGGCCACGACGCCTGCTGTCCTTGGAAAACTATCGCAAGTTCGCCGATGTTATTTTCCTCCACCAACTCATATCTGGCGAGATTGACTGTCCCGCGCTTCTTCAACAAATACCCTTCAACGCCAATCCCCATAACCTAAGGTCCATCTCCCTCTTCCATATTCAACAACATCGAACTAATTATGGTTTGAATTCGCCTATGTCCAGAATTTTACGCCTGCCTAATGCTATGGAAGAGATTTTTGACTTTCATTTAAGTAAAACCTCTCTGCGCCACTCTCTCCAAACCCGCTCTTTTCTCTCGTCTTAGTTTTTAAGTTAAATTTAGATTGATAAGTATAGATTGTTTAAGACCCGTTCTTTTTCTCCTTAGCCCTGCCTTAGATTAAGTATTAGCTATTAAGTTTAGATTGTTTAAGCTTGTATTAAGCGCAATAAATGGGGGTATTGCCTCCACTAAACTAAAAAAAACTAAACTAAACTACATGAATGTTCGGTCAGTTCAGTTTTCATTATGTGCAGTCCGCCCAACGTGTTGTATTCCTTGAAACTTCAAAAACTTTGTCATGTTCTTTTATACTAAATATAAAAAATTAAAAATGAATTCATCGGAGACAAAATCGGTCACCAGTCACCATTTGCCGTTGGGATCAAATTAACGGCACTATCACTGGAGCGGTCGATCAGTGGTAGTAGTCTGACTCTGGGTATCACAATGGACCAACATGGTCTAAGTGTGCTGGTGAATTCACTAGCAACCCCCTAACCTAACCTAACCTAACCTAGCTGTTAGGCTTCAATTCTGTTATTAACTCATTTGTTTACATTTTATAAAAAAAAAAGTAGTTATATTTTGTCGGATACAACTTAGACACATGCTTGCCGATGATTTGTTCAATGAATTTCTTCTTACTTTTATTCAAATTTTGTGGTTCTAATAACTTAAAATTTTTTCGAGTTACTGACAATGCTCAAAGAGTATAACTGTCTAGAAAAAGCTTCTCAATCTCGCCGTTCGGAGTCGGCATTAAAAAAACTGTAGGTCCCCTCCACTCGTGAGAGAACAATAGCACGCACAACACAAGTGGTTGCTGAGAAGCTAGGCCCAGGTCCACCTCGGACTGTAGCGCCGCCATTATTATTATTATTATTATTATAATAACTTAAAATAAACAAACCCGTTATTCTACGAGACCACAAAAATATTCAAATAGAAGTCTGAATTAATTAAAGTTTCCATGATAAACAAAAAACGGGCATGCATGCACTTTACGTTACAAGTTTCTCCAGTTCGAATTAACAATTCTTTCACTAATACACATAAGTCATTGCGCACAAGCATAAATAAGTTTGGGGTATCACCTTTCAAACATCCACTCAATAAAAAGCGAGATGATTTATCTCACTTTCTGTGGCTAACAAAAGAGCATTCCTTGATAAACAAACGCCACCATCGCCTACTACACGATTGCACATACAGCACAAGGTCCCCATCAGATTCTTGACTGTGCACTCAAAAACGTAAACAAACCAATACCAAACCAGTTATCGTGTGGCGTATGTATCCGAAAGCAAAACAAAACGCAGCTCCAATAAAAACAGAGTCAAGATAGGTAAGATCTACAAATGGATATCAAGACAAGACCACAGCCGTAGGTGCTCAAAAGAAATTCAAGACTATTTAACATATTTCAATATGAACGAGCCCGCATACATGCACGTGTACATTTGTACTCATGAATGCGAGTATATGCGTGAACACAAAGCATCTGTGGCTCCCCTACATCTGATCAGCTCGTGTCTTTATCTCCGCAACGCAATTGATTCAAATCCAATGAACCAACCTGAAGCTCACTGAAGCTAGGGGACGTTTCCATCTGTGCACCATGTCAAAACAAGAAATAATCAAGTAAAACCATAAAAATCCAGGAAGGCGAAAAGTGCCACTGCGACTCTGCTGAATTCCACCAACACCATCGATTGTGATTACAGGCCAAGTACTCCGGCGGCCAACTGATAATTCGTTGATCTTTTCATTCCCAACAACATCGCAGCGCAACTCGCATTCGACTCTCTTTCTTTGTCACTCTCTCGCTCTCCCTTTCCCTCTCTCTTTCTCTATCACTGTCTCCTTGTCTTGGACTCTCTGCTTTGTTCTCTCTGCAATAAACAATAATTATAGACGAATCAAAACTGATAAGCACTGTCAGAGTGTACTCGCAGCGAAAACCGAAAACCAGCTCTCTGCATTCTGCCCAATGTCGGTAGCTGTCAGTTATAGCTCGGACCCTGGTTTGGTACGACGACGACGACTGCGACAGCGAGGCGATCACAAATCCGAGAGTTTAGACTGCGCACAGAACAGACCAAAACAAAACCCAAAGTTGTTCAGTTTAGCATAGGAAACAAAGAGTCGCGGTAGTCAAGGGATCGAAGCTGCAGACCCTCATCGCTGTTCGAAATCGTACTTTACTTCATTTTGGGATATCAAATCCCGACTGCCCGGATCGGACAAAGAGACTGCGTCTTGCGGGATTCTGCGGTTCTTGACTTCTTTGTTGTGATCATGTAATGATTGTGTTCGAGTGATAAAACCTGATTCCGCGTGTGTGATGAGAGAGCAGTACGATTGTGATATTCATTTCTTTTGTTTTGAAAATCGAGAAGCGAAAAACTCGAATCTAAGTCAAGGTGTGCGCGTTCGTGTGTGCTAGGGGGAAAAGGTGTTCGAGAAAGAAAGCATCGTTAAACGGAAAAACCATGGCAACAAAGGAAGACTTCAATCCGCTGCCATTCGATCCGCCAACATATGAGGATGCAACGGCGATAAATAAAAAGGCAGAAAGCGCTACGACCATCGAATGCGGTGCCATCCCAAAGGACGATGATAAGAAAACGCAGAGTTTCATGGAACCAGTTTACAAATTGGTTGGCATCAACTCACAGCCATCAACCAAAGAGCTAGGAACATTGATTTGTGAGTAAACTTGTCACAAGTATTTCTGTCAGTCTCAGTGTGCTGTGTTGTTTGTTGTGATGGATGAAAACAAGTTGCATTCAGTGGGTATGAGTTTGGGGGGGAATCAGTGTCGACGGAGCAATGTTTTCATATAAAATTCGCACATAGATTAACGGGTTATCTGTTGTGGATAAGTGAATTGCGTCGCAAAATTGTAACTCAATTCAATGTCAAAAAAATTGCGCTTCATTCGGCGTTTTAGTTGCGCTTTGCAATTGATTGCGGATTCGATAAAGCGAGCCGGGCGACAACGAAAGAGCTTCGAAAAAGTTTATTCGAAAACGAAATGGTCTTGACTAGAGTTGTACCGAATACTGATTTGGCCGGATACCGGATACCGAATATTTGGCCTGCAGCTAGGCTGGATAGCCGAATATTCGGCGGCCGGATATCTACCCGAATTAAAAGTATAATAGTTTGATGCTCTAGTACTCAAATCAGACCGGCACAAGTCAAACCAACTTAAACATGTTTTTTTCCTTCTCCTCCACAAGATATTCTTACTTTCTACACAGCAAAGTTTTTGGGACACTTTTGAAGAGTTTGAGTTTGAAGCAAGTTTTCTGCCAAAAAAAAAAAAATACCGCCAACGAGCTTGACTTATATCTCAAAACAGTTTGTTTTAAACGGAATAGTCCCCCTTGGGCTTGGTGGTCAGTAAATGGAAGACACTACCCAAATTTGCTCAAATTTGCCAAAACTTATTTTTCATCTCCATGTAGCAGTGTATAGAGTAAGATACTCTTTTCTGAAGAATGCATCGTATAGGAATGTTTTTTACTGAAAAAACGACTATCCGGTATTCGGCTATTCAGCTCCGGCCGGATTTTATAAAAGAAGCCGGATACCGAATACTTGCCGGATATCTGTCACACCTCTAGTCTTGGCCTATCAGTCTCCTTTTTTCACAACCGACTTAAATATTTTTTTTAAATGTTTCAAGAATTGTTAAGCCAGATCGAAGAATGTCTGAAACGGGCAATTTTTAACAGCCAACTTGGAGCCGCGAACAATTTTTTTGTGAAAAATTGTTTGCCTGATCTTGTCTGACTGTGAAAGTCTAATGCGCATGGGTCGACGCACGAACCCACACGGTCATGGCGCCCGGCGTGTAATCGAAGTGTCAATAAAAAAAAATTCGTGGACTGTGGGGACAGTTTTTCGAAAATTTTCGGAAAAGTGCGCACTTAACGTGCTAAGCATTTTTCCAACTCAAATATTCAATTTGAATCAAATATCCGAGCAAACCATCGACCGTACCCTTTTGCGACACAAAGTTGACTGCCACCAAGCATGTCCTCTATGATCACACGATCGTTGGCCGCTCTATCTTGAAGAGGGAAGTTTCTGTCGCCGTTGAGTCGATTAAGGAAAGGGATAACATTTATTCCTCGTGCAATATCACTCAACACTTGTTTGTTCGAATCTGACAAGAACTTGTCATTTAGTTACTTTTGTTGCCGTTAAGTGAATCCAGGTTCAATATAGATTCAAAAATTCATGCTGTGATCAAGTTCGAACGAAGTTGACTTAACTCCATCCGGCTTACAGAGCTGGGTCTAGCTAGATGAATACAGGTAGACCTGAGTACGTACAAGGGGGCGTACACAAGTCGAGGGGGACCTCGGGCAGCTTGGTGTGTGAAACTGAAGACAGCTGGCGAAAGATCGTGCTGGCAGGCACAGCTCCACCTCGGACTGTAGCGCCCTAAGAAGAAGAAGAAGAGAGTAGACCTGAGTTAATCGATTAAGCTGACTCGTTGTCTTTGGTTATGTTTCAACTTCTTTTCTTCACTTTTAACAACATAGCTTTAAATAAAAATCCTCTGTCGTCATCTCTCATTCCGACCCCATTTCGATTCTTTAATCTTTCGACTCGGTGGTACAGAAACGCGCGGGTCGGAATCGCATCGTTGTCAACTTGAACCCTCGACTTTGGACATAGACGGGATAATAAACTTTCTTTCTTTCTCAGGATACGGCGGTGAACATTCACGATCCAAGAGTTCAAGAGATTTTGTTTATTCGAACAATTGTTAAATTAAGTGTGAATGTATAATTGTTAGTACACACATTCCACTCACATATGGTTCAGTTATATACTGAATTCGGCATTCACGCCGAATGATAACAGAACAATATTTTTCTTTTGCACAATTGCTTTGAAGTCGTGTCAATAATAAAATAATTGGTTTAAAATGTGTTTTGCAACAACACGTGTATGGTTTTGCGATTAAATTAGACACGAACTAAGTTTGTTCACGAAAATGTTTCGAAAAATATGACTGCCAAGAGGAACCTTTGAAACTTTCCGATAACAATTTTTTTGTTTTCTTTCGTCTGAGAACTGGGACACATAGTTACTCCAGTAAGAACAGATTAGAAGGGAAAATAGGGCATGTATGGATGGATACATATTTCTATTTCCATTTCTTTTGAACGCAAAAGTATAACTGAATACAGAGAAATACAATTTCGACCAAGTTCAGAAAAGGCAGACCTAACCTATTTGAAAAATTCGTTTCTTCGGATGTCATGGGTACTCGTATATAGGAGATATACAGCTGCTTCTAAGCCAAACGAAATCTGCTGTAATTAAAAAACATGATAAAACAGGAGCAAGTTTAAGACTGCATTAAATTAGTCATCCATAAATTGAAGTTCAACACCAATTCAGACCATATTGGGAAATTTTGCATGAACATTTCGACTTTCAGCTATACATCGATAGATGGAAGGGACTCTGATCTAAGGTTCAGAAGAAGAATGTGGGGTCTGTGATTGAATCCTGTAACTCAAAATTTGGATACAAAATGCCGCAAAGGCAACTGCTTCGGTTAATCTCGATTGTAGCAATATAATGATGATGTTCATTTGAAGAAAGAAGAGAGAAAGACAGCTAACACTCGCCTAGGAATCCTATATTTGCCGACGTAAATCATTTAATTTAGTGAGGTTTCTTAATTGAGTTTTGTTTCCCTTCGCGATCATCTGCAGGGTGACCAGATTTTTTTTTTTTTTTTCGGTGGACTTTCGAAGCTCTTCTGGAGCACTCAGACTCAAAACTGGTCCATTGTACTGCCAGGTAGCACCCTACTTCAATACCGTTAATTTGATCCCAACGGCAAATGGTGACTGTACCAGATTCGATTTCACTGGGATTCGAACCTGGGACCCCTCGAACTTGGTGCAGGCACTTAATCAACTGCGCCATCCAGTCGTGTGGGTGACCAGATAAGAAAGATATGAAAAAAAAATTGTATAAAAAAAAACAAATGTTTAATATACCGAATTGATTCTGGTTTTATTTTGAAGCTATATTCATGCCAAGTATATATGATACTACACATAACATTCCAGCTTCGCTGGCAGTGGTTCAAGCGGTCAGTGCAATTTTAATGACTCGGTCAATTTTTGAACGGCGTTATTCTGCCAATAGCGCCTCGTCGTTGACCTCGAACTCATCTAAAGCGGTTGGCTTGTTAGTGTAGGTCTAGCCCCAAAAATAGAGAAAATTATCGAGTGGTGTCATGTAGCATGATCGCGGTGGCTGTTTGATGAATGCTCCCGTGAGATGACCCATTCGCCAAATTTTTCCTTCACAACTTCGAGTTTTGCATGTATGACATGTAGCCCCGTCTTGTTGGAACTACAGCGCGGATGTACATATGTACGAGTATGTTGTTGAGGTTTATACCTGGAAAAATTGACAGTAAAAGTGTCCCCTTTCTCATTTCGAAAGAAATATGGTCCGATGATGCCGCCTTGCCGCGAACTAAATTGTCCGCGAACAATTTTTTGTTTGAAAAATTGTCTGAACTTGGATTCGAACCTAGACTGTGAAAGTGTAATGCGCATGGGTCGACGCACGAACCCACAGGGCCACGGCGCCCCCCCCTCAGCTAACTTAGTGTGCACAATTAGCAACAGCTAGCAAAAGATCGTGCTAAATGGGAAGTTTTATTGGTTGAGGACCAGGTCCGCCCCGGACTGTAGCCCAACAAAACGAAGAAAAAGCTGCCGCCATGTCATAAACCCCACCAAAAAGTCCATCTTTGCATACTTGAAGATTGTGTTCTCTCCAATAACTGACATTTTTCTTGTTGACATAACCCATGAGCCAAAAGTGGGCCATGTTCGAGAAGACAACTTTTTGGCAAAAATCCGGATCTCCTGCCAACATTTATCGCACTCATTCAGCGAAGTCACGGTGTTGTCTATGGCCGGCCGGCTTCAATTCATGCATCAGCACAATCTAATACAGATGTGGGCACAAATCCTACTGCAAAATAAGCCGGGTTGAATTTTTGGTTATGCCCAAATCAGCTTATCGGCGCTGAATCGCCATTTCTGTGTCCTCTCCGATACTGTTTTTTTTTTAATTTTGCACCAATCTCTGTCTTGTTGGTGAACTACTTGGACTTGCCTGGACACTGAAGCTATGATGATAACCGACTTTACGACGAAATTCACGTTGCGTATTTACAACTGAGTCGGAATTTCGATAATATTTTTTAATAAATTCGCACATTTGGCATACATGATAAAACGGTAAGCTGAATTTTTTGGCAGCTAGATATCTTTGATAACTTTGACCGCTGCTGAATAAATAACAATAACTATTGAAAAAACTATCATTGCTATCTGGTCTACTTGTTATTTTGATATATGCAAGTTATTATGTACGCCTATACGTTCTTCTATGTTGTGTCTATAACTTAATTCGTGCGGTTTGCTAAGAGATGGCTTGTATTAACTTGTATTAACTTGTATTATTCCATTGTTATTATTCCATTGGAACATTCGTTGGAAAGCTACTGTCATTGTACGTCATTTCAGTATATGTCATTCATTTGAAGCGTAAACAACAATAATTTAACAATAACAAATATATCGAACTTTGTGCCTGAAAAAGTGTTTTTGCGGGGAGTTCTTCTTCAGTACTTTAATATGAAGAAAACTGCTGCCGAAAGTCATCGTATTTTGGTGGAAGTTTATGGTGAACATGCGCTAGCTGAGCGAAAAGTGGTTTGCACGATTTAAAAGTGGTGATTTTGGCTTGGAAGACAATTAACGTCCTGGGCAGCCAAAAAAGTTTGAAGATGAAGATCTGGAAGCATTACTCTATGAAGATTGTTGCCAAACACAAGAAGAGTTCGCAGAATCTTTGGATGTCACTCAAGCAGCCATTTCAAAAAGTTTAAAAGCAGCTGGATATATTCAAAAGCAAGGAAATTGGGTTCCACATGAACTCAAGCCGAGAGACGTCGAAAGGCGGTTTTGTATGTCCGAAATGCTGCTGGAACGATACAAAAGGAAGTCATTTTTGCATTGGATTGACGAAAAATGGATCCATTACGGTTGTCGTAGCGCAAAAAATCATATGTGAAACCCGGCTAACCAGCCAAATCAACGGCGAAGCCGAATATCCATGGCGCGAAGGTAATGCTCTGTATTTGGTGGGATCAGAAGGGTGTATTATAAGCTGCTAAAACCGGGTGAAACCATCAATGGACAACGCTACCGAACACAATTAATCCGTTTGAGGAGAGCAGTAGCTGAAAAACGCCCGGAATATGCTATTCCGGTTAAGAACTATTTGGAAAACAGTGGATGGGAAGTTTTACCCCACCCGCCTTATAGCCCAGACCTTGCCCCTTCTGACTACCATTTGTTCCGGTCGATGCAGAGCGCCCTGACTGAAATACGGTTCACATCACAGCAGAATATCAAAAATTGGCTTGATTCATTCTTGGCTGCCAAGCCGGCGCAGTTCTTTTGGGATGGGATCCACAAATTGCCAGAAAGATGGGAAAAAGTCATAGCTTCAGATGGGCAATACTTTGAATAATACTATTGTACATGTTTTTCTTAAATAGACGCTCGGAAAGATAAACAATTCGAAACAATTTTTCATATCTGTCCATCGTTTTTAGATTCTACTGTATTAAGAAATTGATTTAGTTGGGGTTCTTATTTGAATTTTTAATTTAAATTTGCTTCTATCTGAGTAGCAAACAACAAATTGTACCTACACAGCATAATTCAAGAACTTCCGGTTGTGTCTACTTATTTCAAAAGATAAATGCGCATAAAAGACGAAAACACAAACAGAAATATTGTAAATTTTTCCGTTAAGAATCCGTTAACGAGTGATATATTTTTAAAATAAGTACTGTAGAATCTCGAAGAAATGAAAAGATGTAACATAGGTCCCTATTTAAAAAATTGCATAAATAAAAATTCCGTTCAAAAATTGCTTTATTGTAAAAGATATGGTTTCAGGTTTACGTTGCCTTTTTGGATTTAGCTTAAGTTCCTTCACGGAATCCGTTGCGGTAGCGTCTTCGCACAACCTTAAGGAAACACATGCGACCAGTTCCAGTGGTCTTCCTCCTCTTAGCCTTAACAGACCAGTTGTGTGAACGCAATTTGGATATCCGGCTGGATATCCACATTGGGAGCAAGTGGACTTCTTCCTGTTTTGTTTTGTTTCTGTTTTTTTCTTTTTAATTTTCTTTTTAAAAAACAAGAAACGTATCAAAAATATTAAGACGTTTTTCTTTAACAAAAACTGCTCTATACTAGACGTTTGTTCGGAAAATAGTAGAGAAAAAAAGTTCATCATTTCGAACGGTTTTTTATAGAACCTTTTTGAGATTCTACTGTAATCAGTATTTGAAATTGCCAAGCACGGTTTCTCTACCAGCTGAAATCAAAACCAAAATCAAACAGTCCTTAATTCCCTTCCAAAAAGGCAATTTGACATAAACTTGTTAAGCAGACATTTTTACGGACCAATTTAGCCATCATTTATTTGATTGTTCTAAACTGCTTACAAAGCTGTTTTTACATACGGGGTAATTCCAAATTCGCATCGTTAAATCTTCGCTGAGTAAGAATCAGTCAAAAAGCAGTTTATTCTCTTAAAACAAAAACACACACAACAGAGGCAATTAAAAAAAGCTGTTATTCCGATGAGATAGTGGTTGAAAAACTAAGGCATCTAGAGATTATCACCCTCACATCTATTGACAAGCTCCTGAACTATTCTGATTAAATATTATTTTTAGACAAACACCACTATCAAAACACTTACGTTGGCAAATTCGGAAATGACTATTTGCGAGTGGATGAATAGTTTAGGGGGAGAAAAAAGTCGTAGGAGACTTTTCAAACAAATCGAGATGTCTCAATAAGCAAACAAACAGGCTTGCTCGTAACTTTGACTGAAGCAACTGGCAAACAAAAGAATCTCATCTCGTTCAAAGTTCCATTCGGCTGCAAATAGATATTTACACTTGTCATTCCCACTTGAACAAAGACATATTCTCTATTAATGGGGTTATACGTCACTTGGACTGTTTAACGGCCCAATAAATAAACGGGACGCCCACCTCACAGATATCTTCCTGGATACACGCTACACAAATGAGCAACGATAACGAGTTCCGAAAAGAATTCAAAACGTGTTCATGCGAAAATAAAATCTGCGAACTTGATAGTGAATGTGTCTTTTATCTGCGACACAAATTTGACCGATTGCTGACTGAATTGATTGTGTAATATTAGTCCATCGGTTCGAATGGGTGAATTAAGGTCGTTGAGCCTTGCCTCGTAGGTGCATTTTTGACTGAATCAGCAGCTTCTCCTTGACAAGAGCGATAAGCCGAGAGCCAGTCCAAGGCTGTCTAAACTTAGCCAACCAGCCGTTGTTTGCTGATGCGAAATGGCGAAGAACTGCTTTCAATTAACTCTGCGGAATAAAAATAAGGGGACATTAAATATTTGTTTCCCATTTAAATAAGGCTTCTTTCGTTGTTTCGTTGTTATTGAGTTCGCCGAGGCGATAAGAGTAATCGGCTTCTTGACATAAACAGTGTCATTATTGATAAGTTTATTATACTCCAGCTAGAGTACTGTTACCTACCCCAAAAAGAGCACAGCGAAACAGCGAGGCGACTGGGTGCTGGTGTGTTGAAATTGAAAATCCTACAAGGCAGTTTTCATTTATTGTTACTATGGGCTTAAAACGAATGAATTCGTGATGCTAATGAACTTAACTCTCGCACCAAGTTGAAGCGCTTGACGTGGGCGCTTTGAGTTAGAATATATAATTTTCAAATTGGGTTCAGATTTCAATCTTGGCTAATCTCTCGAAAGTGCAAAGCAATTGACATTTAAGTGATTCGCTTCCTATACGCGCTTATCGCTTACCGGGAATAACGAGAGAGGGGGAGAGATAAGCCGCAAGCAAACTTATACAAGTAGTTTTATGAGATTTGCTGAATTATCCGGTCGTTGAAGACGCGTGTTGCACCACATTCCATTGACCGAGCTATCAGACAACCTGAACAGAGATTTCCATTGATTGATTATATTTCATTAGCTATGGGAATTGGAAATTTCAATTAAAATATTTTACTTTTTTATTTTAAAGCAGAAGCTTGAGTTGAGTTTGTTCGTTAAGTTTTTGTGACGGGGGGTGTTTAAGTTTTCGGTGAAGTTTTGCAAGACTCATTGAACAAATATCTATGTCATCCGCAAACGAACAGTGGCAAAGCCACCCAGGCTGCGTCATATCCCACTGCTTATGGCACAAATACGATATCACCAAGACCAAATCCCTCATTTCCAACAATAAGGAAATCATATGCATGTTAATAGAGGTTCTCACTGGCCACTGCACTGCACTGCACCTTCCGACGAACGATTTCTGTAGGAGCTTTAGGGATGAAGAAGAAATTGAATCAGTGGAGCATCTCTTTGCCATTGCCCTGCTCTACAAGAACGACGGCTCACTCATTTGAAAGCAAGGTTCTTTCACGAGCTCAGGTCAGCGAAAGTACAGATCCCTGACCTAAGGCAATTTCTAATTAGAACGGGGTGTTTTTGGTAATTGCATACTGACCCTGCGTTAATTCTCGGTAAGCATGCAATCCTTACAGGGCATACACAATGGACCTTCACGGCCTCTGGGTCTAATTGCTGGCAACAGCATAGTGCCCTCCTAACCTAACCTAACCTAGTTTTGCACACATGAACTGTAGAGCATATCAATTTCTTAAATCCCTTATAAAAAGGAAACATTTTCTTGCAAATCAATAGCTTATTGAGTTCTGTTTATTTTTTTTTGCTTTACCACATTATTCTACTCCCACAAAAAACAATCGAATAATGCTGTGCGACACTCATTTAGATTAAGATGACTGAAGCCCTTTGACAGTTGATAAGATTGTTGTTGTTAAAACTGGGAAAACATCAACGACTTGGGCACGAGGTCCGCCGTAGGCAGATATACTTTCGAGGTGGTCAAGGACTTCGTCTACCGCGGCTCAGAGACGGTACGAGTACCACCAGGACCGAGATTAAGCGCAGAAAAACTCTTGCCAATCGGTGTTTTTTGAGCGCAAAAGGCAATTGAATAGTAGAGTCCTCCCTCGAAGGACCAAGCTGCCACCTTGATCATGCCAATCCTGCTCTATGGCGCGGAGATATAGACATTCCTAAGAGTAGATGAGAAAGCCCCTGGTATTTTCTAGAGTAAAGGTCTGCGTTTAATGTTTGGTTCTGTTTGGAGAAAATTTCACCACGAACTGTATGGGCTGTAGGGCGACAAGAGTCTAGCTTGGCGCCAACGGATTCAACGCCTAAGACTGTTAGGCCATATATGAAGAATCTGGAGATGGCGCCTTCGTGGAGGGCGACAAAATTAGAATGTACACCTCTTTAGGTAAATTCGCCTCAGTTTTCCAAACGGAAACCGATCCTAATGGCCACGATTTATATTGTGAAGAAGTATTTATGTCTAGCGACAGCCAAGTTGTACATTAGGTCGTGTTCAACGTTTTACAACTTCCAGGATATATAACATAATAATGGCGGCGCTACAGTCCCCGAGGTGGACCTGGGCCTAGCTTCTCAGCAACCACTCGTGTTGTGCGTGCTATTGTTCTCTCACGAGTGGAGGGGACCTACAGTTTAATGCCGACTCCGAACGGCGAGATTGAGAAGCTTTTTCTAGACAGTTATACTCTTTGAGCATTGTCAGTGACTCGAAAGAGGTGGAGCCGTGAAAAAAATGTTTGGTGTTTTTTCGGGAATCGAACCGACAACATCGAGCGTAGGAGTCGACGCACCTACCCACTACACCACGGCGCCTGCTGCTTCTAAATACAAAACCCAATCCGAATAATAATATATGTCGTTGTTTTTCTACTCTCCTTCTGCCGGTCCATCCCACCGCACTCTCTGGTAAAGTCTGCTTTGTAGTCGTCTGGGGCCTCTGCGATTTCATCGGCTGCACTTGGTCTGTTAAGGGACTATACATTCAACGTCCAGAACCAAAAGTCTTTGCCCTTTTTTCGTTTGCAGGGTAGTTAGCAGCAAATCCGTCCATATCCGGCATGATTTTATCTCTGAACTAAAATTTTTTTACCCGGCAATGAATTTAACCCCCTCAGCCAACTTATCGTGCGTAATTGGAGGCAGCTGGCTAGGTTAGGTTAGGTTAGGGGGCTGTTGGTGAATTCACCAGCACACTTAGACCACATTGGTCCATTGTGATGCCTGTAGTCAGACTACTAGTGATAATAATAATGGCGGCGCTACAGTCCGAGGTGGACCCGGGCCAAACTTCTCAGCAACTACTCGTGTTGTGTGTGCTATTGTTCTCTCACGAGTGGATCTCCAGTGATAGTGCCATTAATTTGATCCTAACGGGATATGGTGTTCTGGACCAGATTTGAAAAACCGGATAAAAGCGTAATAACTTTGCTTTCACTGGGATTCGAAACTGGGAACCCTCTAACTTGGGGCAGTCATCCAGTCGTTCAAGAAAGATCGTGCTAAATGAAGAGGCTTGTTAGTTGAGGCTCAGGTCCACCCTGCACTGTAGCACCATCAAAAGAAGGGAAAGAAGAACTGAAAATAGTATTTCTTTATGCGACTGGAAATACAGCCTTGGCCAAATGTATTAGGCAATCTTTTCTTTTTGTTGCTGTCAAATCACTTATCGAAAGTAATTAATTTAAATTTTCTGGGTTTCGGCGACGCTATCTGAGGTTGTAACCGATTTTTATTTTTTCCTCTCATTTCATTAATTTTGTTGCTTTTTGAAGATAAAACGAATCTTAAAAAGTGCCTAATACATGTGGCCAAGGCTGTACATAGAGCTTGCTAGCTTGCTGCACAGTCTGACAGCAGAAAAAACACTAACGATCACTTCAAATCTTAATTTATTTATTCACACTTCTGTCACATTCTCTGTCCATATTTATTTATTGCAAACACACCTCTGCTTTGAGTTGCAAGCCCCGTTTTTACCCCGCGTTGCTAAGCAATGTGCAGCACAAGCACAGGAATTGCAGCCAACATTAAGCAGACTTCCCAGATTACAGGCAGCACGTCTCTGTCGAATCACTACGTCTCTTTCGGCTTCCATTGAATCTATTGGTTTCACTTCCTGTTGTTCTGATTTTTGAACTGCGCAAGAAACAACGCAGACAGCTACTAAAAACAAAAGTATCACGATTGCGGAGCGCATTTGTGTGCCCTTCAGCTAATTCACTTCCCAAATGAAATAAACCCCAAAAACAACGTCAGTCTTATAGCAACTGATCGGTGATGAGTTCTGGATGGGGAATTCCTAGATGAAAAAAGTCCCAATTGCGTATGGCTATGGGAGTGGTTTTGTATACAGTGTCTCAGAAGTACTGTTGCTGCTGCAAGATAAGGCTCATCTTAGTTCTTTTGTTAGCAAAAAGTTCATGACACATGTTTACTGAAGTTTACTGGGAATGTTATCAATTTGTTGTGATGTTCAGAGCTTTCATATGGATGTTCTGGAATCGCAAAAACATGAACTATTTATGCAGTCAAAAATATCGTTCACACAGCGAGCTGTCAATGACGCGTTTGCTGGCATTGAAACGGAAGCGGCTAAAATGGGTCGACGACTTGACCAGAACGTCACCATAGGCAGCTATAACTTTGAGGTAGTTAAGGACTTCGTCTACCTTGGCACCGCAGTAAACAGTACAAACAACATCAGTACCGAGATCAAACGCAGAATAGCTCTTGCCAACCGCCGTTTTTTTGGGCTCAAAAGGCAATTGAGTAGTAGAACCCTCTCTCGGAAGACCAAGTTGACTTTGTATAAGACCTTGATCATCCCAGTCCTGCTGTTTGGCGCAGAGGCATGGACAATATCCCAAGCGGACGAACAGTCTCTTGGTCTCTTCGAGAGAAAAGTTCTGCGCGCGATCTTTGGTCCTGTTTGCGTTGATGGCATTTGGAGGAGAAGGTTCAACCACGAACTGTATGGGCTGTACAGCGATATGAGTCTAGCCAGGCGTCTAGGATCCAACGCCTAAGATGGCTAGGCCATGTAGAGCGTATGGACAACTTAGCTCCGGCCCGAAGAGTCTTCGACTCTGAGCCTTTGGGACAACGCAACAGAGGACGTCCACGTACAAGGTGGCGCCCACAAGTCGAGGGGGACCTCGGTCGGCTTGGTGTGCGAAACTGGATACAGCTGTCGAAAGATCGTCTTCGACTGTAGAGGCATGTTGAGTGAGGCCCAGGTCCACCTCGGACTGTAGCGCCTTAAGAAGAAGAAGAAGAAAGTGCTCATCTCCACTAGTTGGAGAGCGGTGCATAGAAGAAGATTGAGCCTCAATAATCACGCTTCGGATCCCTGACTTTATAGACCCTTCATTGATAGCTTAAGCTACAGAATCCAAATCCTTTTGGCTCGAATCTGAGGCACTGGGACAACGCAACAGAGGTCGTCCACGTTGTGGAAAAAGACCGCAACCAACTTGGTGTGCGGCAGCTAGCGAGAGGCCGTGCTAGCTGGAGAGGTTGAGGACCAGGTCCACCCCGGACTGTAGCGCCGCACAAAGAAGAAGAAATCCTTTTGCTATCAGAAAACCCAGCCAACAGTGTTATTACTTGCTGGAGTCCAGCGTTGCCGATGTGACACGATCGTGCCATTATGGCACTTTTTCACTGAAATGAAAAATATTTTTTCGGCAACGCTGTGCTGGACGTGCTTCTTCAAAATCCATGCTTACTCATCTCAGGGTTCTACTTGTCGTAGTTTTTTATCTGACTAATATTTTTATGACAAATAAATTCCGAAGAAGGGAAAGACATCGCTGAGCTTACCGCAAGTGTAAGAATCCTTATCCAGTGAACAATGGACGAGCACAAAAAATAATGCGCTTCATGCTCAAATAATGGAGAAAAAAAAACATAAATTGATTTAAAATAACCCACTTCTGGCATAAAAATAAAACAATTACCAGTGAATATATGACTATGCGCTTGTGCATACATTCGTGTGTACACTGGTCTTCTCTTGTTCGAAAACAAAAGCGATAAGCCGGGGCATGGTCGCAGTCAGATAACGTATATTCCATCGTCCTGCGTCTCGCGTGAAGTGAAAACGCAAAGATTCAAGAAAACAATTGCATTGTAAGCTCAAAGTTCAACTATTGTCTGACGAAATGGGGAGAAAATAAACCTCTTATCATGAATCATTAACACATATGTGTTCATTGAATCGAACTGAATAATATTCAAGCTATGGAATTTGCCACCAATCTTGCGGAATGACGAGTAGTCAAAAATCGAAGAGCATATTAGTTCGTAGATTAGATTAAGGTTCAGAATATTGCTTAAATACAAAAGAGTAGGCCTTACATATCTTAATCAGTTGAAGTATACTTAAATCGATTACTCATTGATATAGAAAATAGCATCATCTGCTGTTAACCCTCAAAGTATTTCACAAACATCGAGTAGCTTATCTAGTTCAGATCATCCCTGCAATCACACATATCATCGTCTTAGAGGCGTTCATTCAAGTGTCCGTTATATTTCTAATGAATTTCAGTTCAACAAGCTCCGGAAATTCGCTAGAAATTTCACTGAATTCAAATTGAATGATTTTTTTCGCTCTAATCACTATAAGATTCCAAGCATATACTTGTGCATAGTCAACTGATAAATGAAAGGCTCTTTGATTATTGCTCAAAGTCTTAAATTTTCAATGGCCGAAAAATTAACGAATACTTTCTTTTAACTTGTCCAATGTCTGTTTTTCTTTTTCGCACATTTATGCTGAAATTGCTAACCTAATTTTTTTATTTTATTTCACAGTACTGGGCATAATGTTACTTTTATTCATCATAAGCATAACAGGATGCTTCATCATGTGGTTCACAGAATACTACGATAATTCATACACGTCTGTAAGTAAAACTCTTTGTATTTTTGTGTTTTATATTTATATACAATAAATCTAAGAAATCGAAAAATCTGAAAAATCTGAGAGCGTCAAGTTTGAACTTGATTAAGTCAAGCAATAAAAATTAGCGCAAAAGGGGTTAGGAATACCGTCAAGTATCCGAATCAGAAGACAGCACGGACCGAAGGTATCGGGAAAAAGTGAGAGGATATATGTATGTACATACCTCTGCACATTGGTCATAAATAGGGTGACCAGACGTCCTCTTTTAAGGGGATATGTCCTCTTTTTGTCTCATAAAAAAAAGTCCGGTATCTTTTTAAAAAAAAAAGCAATTTGTCCTCTTTTTGGTTTTCTCGGTTAACTAAATTTCGACATCACAAAACTACAACAAAACATTTTTTTCAATACTAATTTAGAAATTTTCTGCATCTTTCTGGTGCGAACACGACCTTAAATATATTTGTATCTAAATTCATTCGCTTCTGAACACAACGACATTTTTTGTTTTTTTCGTCTGAACACACCCAGATAAGTTGCTTTTTCTGTTTGAAAATTTTTAAAAACAGTACAAATGTAAAAATACAGTCGAACTTCGATAAATCGAACGATCACCTGCCGCAAAAAAAAATCGAGTTACCAAGAAAATACAAATTGTATACATAGGTATAAATATTTATTTATTTGCGTCAAAACACATAAAACGTACAGGAACATAACATGATTGAAGAGATAATTTTTTATTTTGGTTTTAACCATTATACCGTGTTTCGGTTGTAAGTGAGTTCTGACTCCTTTTCATTTTAAACGATTCCAAAACTCCTTTGTCCTGATTTTCGTATGTTGGTTATTTAAGTCTCTTTGCACTTCCACTTACACTACCATTTTCGATTGGACTGTTCACTCTGTGTATGATTTTGTCTTCCACTTTGTGTTTTTCTAGTACAAAGTAAGTGTTACATGTCTTCTATTGTATGTTCTTACTCCTACTAATAGAATATAAGACAATTCTTAAGAAACCACGATTTTCTACACGTTGTATACTTGGGAATTCCCTTCAGAATTCGACTTATCTAAGTTGACGCCAAATAATCTGTTCGAGATATCAAGATATTCGAGTTATCGAAGTTCGACTGTAGTGCTTCGAATTCCCATAAACAAGAAAGCGGCTTAAATCGCTCTTGATATCCTCCTCTTCAAACGTCTGCAAAGATTCATTGAAATATAATCAGCCTTTTCGGAGATTAGCCTGAACAGACACATTTTCAATATAGATTTCGTTTACGTTTTTAGGCATGATCCTTCCATTTAAGAATGATTTTTATATTGTTTACGAAAACATTGGCGCTTAGGAAAAAGAAACTAAAGAAAAATTCTGAAAGAAAATAATTTATTCAGTATCGTGTGTCGTATACGTGATTTTTATTGAAGTAATTTTCTCTATTCTGTACCACTTTATCGTTGCAATTCTCAAAGCGCTTTCATTGCCCAACTACACAAATTGTATACACAAGGAACAGCATTGAGTTCACCAAATATGTTGGTTAACGTTCAATTCATTAAAATAGTGTACAATAGTTCACTCAGATAGAGAAAGAGTTATTTAGAGAAAAGGGTACAACTGTGGAACTCTTTACCAATTAACATTAGAATAATTTTTAACACCAAACGCTTCAAATGTGCCATTTTTCAATACTTTTCTTCCCTTCCCTAATTAAATCAGTTCTCTGCCATTCTCTTTCTACTTCCACTTCCTTCCTTTTTCACTTTTCTCTTCTCTATATATTTATTTAATTTAAATCTATATTTCATTTTTTCTCTCTTATCTACATATATTTTATCCTTCATTATTATTAATTGTTGTACATTTTGAATTATTTCTTAAAACACTAAATGTATTATACTTAGTGCTATAAAAGATTTATGTCTTAACGTACCTTTATTAATTTTAATAAATTCAAATTGAATTGAATTTTTATCATAGGAATAACATATTTGACTTTATTCGATCCATCCCATGCCCAAAATGTTCTAGAACTTAATTTTGTTAATTTTTATTTCCGCTTTTACTTAACCATTCCATTTTCTTCTTCTTTTAGAAATTAATTATAGCAAATAACTCAGATGCTGCCAAATATTGGGTCGATCCCCCAGTAGACACTTACCTTAAAGTGCATCTTTTCAATTACACGAACATTGATCGGTACCTCGCTGGAAAAGATGACAAAATCAAAGTCGACGACTTGGGGCCGTACACCTATCAGGAGCACACAACCAAAGTGAATGTCAAATTCAATTTAAACAATACGGTCACATACAATGTAAGGGGAAATGTACACATCTGTAGATGCCTTCTTCAGCGCTTCTTTTCATCCTAGGATCATCGATCGTACAAATTTCTTCCGGAAAAATCGTCAGGAAATAGATTCGATAACATCATCGTTCCAAACGTCCCCCTGATGTCAGCCTCAGTCACTGTGGACAAGATGTCGTTCTTTCCAAAAATTGCAGCTGCTAATGCCATCAAAATGATTAACTTGGACGCGTTTTTGAAAGTACCCATTGACGACTTTATTTGGGGCTACTCAGACAAATTGATCAATACCCTGAGGACCATAATGCCGGACTTAAAACCGAAATTCGGTATGCTCATGAATGTAAGTGAAACCACTTTCTTTTTGGAATGAACCAAATTAATAGATCATCCTTACTTTTGATTTAGCGCAATGGAACAAGTCCAGATACCCTTCAAATCCATACGGGAGCGGACGATATTCAGAAGTTGGGCGTCATAAGCCAGTTCAATGGAATGGATCAGCTTGATTTCTGGCGCGATGACGAATGCAATCGGATTGATGGATCGGACGCTTCACAGTTCCCACCACATCTCATGGAAAATAGGCAGCCGCTGTATGTGTTCACTCAAGCCCTTTGTCGCAAGCTGCCGCTGCACTTCGAGGAAGAAGTGACCATTTTGAATGACATTGATGTCTGGAGGTACCGCACTCCAATGAACGTGTTCGCCAATCCGGACGAGAACCCTGAAAACAAGTGCTATTGCGATTCGAGTTCGGTGAAGTGCTTGCCAAGTGGAATATTCAATGGAAGCCAGTGCTACCAAGCGCCCATTTATCCATCATTCCCACACTTTTTCTCCGGAGATCCAGTTCTCTATGAGAAGTTTGAGGGAATCGAACCCGACGCGGAGAAACATCGTACATTTGCGGACATCCATCCGAGGTTAGCTTTCCCCGTAGACGGAGCGTCAAGGATTCAAATCAACATCGCCGTTCATAAGGGTCAGCTGCTGCAAAGTAGGTTCTATTGCTTTCTAACAATAATTTGGTTATAACAATTTTCGTAACTCTAGCAAAACTCCAGCGAATGAGTGACGGACAAATCCTTCCAGTCTTGTGGATTGAAATCACCTCCGGAGACTTAAGTGACGAACTGCGTACGCTGCTCTATCAGAGCACCTTCATTGCGAATGCCATTCAAGTTATCCTGAAGTATGGAACCCTGCTGACGTGTGTAGTGTCATTTGGTCTCATCGTGGCTGGAATATACTATCTGGGACGAATGCGAGAAGAACAACTGAAGGCTGATGCCAGAGACAGATCCGAACTGGAAGAACTAAATAAGACTAAGCCCGATCATGTGCCTGAATAAATAAATTACGTACTTTTAGGATATCTCCAAATATCTTTAGACAAATACCAGTTTGCCTCTTATACTCTTCCGATAAAAGGATATGCGATCGGGTCGAAATTAATTCCCACTGTTGTTGCTTGAAAATTCATGCTTTTGGTTGATTCAAAATTCAATTCAACGCAAATTTCGAAAACTTCACTTCAGAGATAAACTACTTAAGCCACATAAATCCCTGTTGTATAATGACTTGTTTGCCAACCAGATTACTTTAATGACGCCCAGACGGTGTTTGCCAAGCAGCTTAAAATTTTACCTGGATATCAGACGAAAATTCCTTCATTACTTGCAAGAGTATGCTTCGCCTTGTAAATGTTTATCCTCGGATCCATGCTCCACTTTGCTATCTAATTTGATTCCGTGAAGGAAAGCCTGGATAAATCAACACCCGATCGCATATAGTAGCCTTTATCCTTTTGAATCTGTTCGTTTTATAATACATACAAGGATGTGTGTGCCCATAAATAGCTAAAGAATAAAATAATGTCTTCATTTTCACGCATGGTACACATGTGTATGTAGTTAGGTGTGTAAGTATTAAATTGATAAGTGTTGTTAGCGATAGAGATCGAGATCCCTAGATGTAAATAATTGTTATAGAAGTAGATACTTTTTTACAAAAATGTTTTCCAAGTCGAAAAATTAATATTTTTATGGAGGCCTTAGAATTAAGTACCAATTTTTTTTTCGATCGACATAGGAGTGCAAATTGTAGGTAGTTCTAGGTACTCTAAAACTGATGATATATTTTATAAAATGGAAACAAATAAAACTAAATAGATACTTATTGTTTTTTTGCATTGAACAAGTTGGCATAACATAAACCAGACTAGTCAATAAATAAACTGCCAAGTGCGAGTTGTACTGCTCATGCCTGCTGTGTGTACATTGCTGTTGGGCATTTAGGAGTTGAAATGGATCTGAGATAACACTCATCATCGAAACGAGTCGTCTATTAATACAGCCCTAGGTGGACCTGGGCCAAACTTCTCAGCAACCACTCGTGTTGTGCGTGCTTTTGTTCTTTCACGAGTAGAGGGGACCTACAGTTTAATGCCGACTCCGAACGGTGAGATTGAGAAGCTTTTTCTAGACAGTTATACTCTTTGAGCATTGTCAGTGACTCGAAAGAGGTGAAGAAATATTTGGTGATTTTTCGGGAATCGAACCGAGAACATCGAGCGTAGGAGTCGACGCACCTACCCACTACGCCACGGTTCCCAACATCGTCGATTACAATATGGAATTTTTGTGTCAAAATGATAATCATTAAAATTTTAAATCTTTGATAACTCAAAATTTGCACATAAAGCGATATTTTGATGTTTATCATTTCTTTATACTTACGCTGAACTCACAAAAACTGCGTTTTCGCAACTTCAAAATTCACATGTAGCATCATTGACCGTTTTTGGCCAATATCTCGAAAAACATTTTTGCCGAGAATGCGTGAAATTGTTTTAAATGAAAGTACTCAATGACGCCAAGTTTTTCTGATTTTTTTTTAGATCTTTAAACACTTTGATTTAGAAAAGGAGTGGAGAATTCATTAACACTAACTTCGGAGCTCCATATTTTTCAAACGATACACTGGATCGTTAAGCAAACCTCTGCCTCATTTCAAAAGGTCTGTCGATTTATATCACTCGATGGGGTGATTCAATGATTCAAAATCCATGGCAACTTTACCTATACGAGAGCCACCCCCAAATGGTCCAACTTTTTAAATTTGCGTGCATGAACAATGTAGACGGAACCTTAAAAAGAGTAATGCCAGCCTAGCTGATTACAGACCCATAGCAATTCTGCTTTATTTATTAAAGGTTTTCGAAAACGCTCTGCTTGCACAATTACTTCGTCATCTTGCGGTATATCCACTTTCCTCGTGTCAATCCGGTTTTCGACGAAAGCGCTGCAAAATGGTAGTCATTTGAGAAGTGGGCGCCGTGGCATATACGCTAGATGTTCTCGTTTCGATTCCCGAAAAAACACCAACAATTTTTTCACGTCTCCACCTCTTTCGAATCACTGACAGTGCTCAAAGAGTATAGCTGTCTAGAAAAAGCTTTTCAATCTCGCCGTTCGGAGTCAGCATTAAACTATAGGTCCCCTCCACTTGAGAGAGAACAATAACAAGTTCAGTTGAATTAATGGTTCTAAGAATGAATTAAGACCAAGCGGGCTTAGTGTAACGCCTTGATCATCCCAGTCCTGCTCTATGGCGCGGCAACATGGACTATCTGAAAAGCAGATGAAGAAGGTGAAGAGAAAATGTATGCGTTCAATCTTTGGTCCTGCTTGCGTTAATAGCATTTGAAGAGGAAGATACAACCACGAGCTGAATGGGTTGTACAGTAACATGAGTCTAGCCAGCTATCTACAGATTTAAGTTGACTAGGCCATGTAAAGTGAATGGACAACAAGGCTTCAACTCGAAGAGTCTTTGACTCTGCACCCGTAGATCAAACCGATGGCGCCTTCAAAACGAAGAAGGACCTTAATTAGCTGGCTAAAGATCGTGCCAAGGGATTGATTGTTGAGTAGAGGTCTGCAATGAATGTCTTAAATGCATTTTAAATCAAATACTTACTGCAGTGTATTCATATGGGTAATCATAAAACAGTGTACACTACACTGAGTACACTGAGTGGTCTGAGTTTCATGTCGGGACGTGTTTTTCTTCTAATACGAATAATCCTGTTTTATTACCAAAAAGAGTTGCGCGAGGGGTTTGTAGAAGCAAAATAAACAAGTCAACCTCGTTTACTAAACTATGCACCCATTGTATTCAGTGCACTCAGTGTATTTTGTGCAGTAAACATGGTACTCATATTGAAATCGCTCAAAATATTCATATGTTTCAGAGAGAGTGAATAGTGCACTCATCTTGCTATCAAGTGATCCAGCAGTGTACAGTATTTGTTTCTCATGGTGTGATATTCGATTTCAGTGTACAGCTTGTTAAAATGTGACAATGAATAGTGTATACTGAAGTATTGCACAAGTTTAGTAAGAGCATATGAATGCATTCATGCAACTCTCTGTTGTTGAGGCCAACACAGAATATAGCGCCACCAGAAGAGGAAGAAAAATAAGTTTGATGAACAGCAGTAATAAAGCACATTTCAAATACATCAAAAGCAGCAGTATCAAATCAAAAATAAGTCTAATCTGACACAAGTATCTAACGGCTGTATACAGTAATCAGATGGATTTGGGGGTTCACTGATCGGGAACATCAGCAAGATAACGAAATAATTTTCATATCTAAAGTGGAAGGCAAACCATTGTTGAGCATTCTGATACCAACCGATACCCTGGTCAAAGATCTGATTTTGCCCGGCGCATGCATTGCTACGGGAAATCAAAGTATTGCGTTCTTAAAAATTTAGAGCTCTGCTGATTGAAATAACAGCTGTATCTTCGGTCTCCTACAATCTCTGTGCCGAACCAAACGAAGATTTAATTTGACAACGAACGACAGGTCAATGCAGCAAAAAAATGGTTACACCGATAAATAGAATGGTTGCAATTAGCGCGAAAAAAAAGTTTTCTTAGATAATTGAAATTCGAATGTTCACAACATTTTTGGCAACAACATTTACCCTTCAGTGTTCACTGGGTTGAGAGGCAAGCAAGCCTTTGTTTCCTTATCAGGCAAGCCAACTCGGTGAATACACGATAAGATACTTTCTAAAATTAAAAGCCAGTGTGCACATAATCGGCCACGATTTTAAAGTAGGTTAACATCTACTCATAATCCAATCTATGAAAAGTGTCGATTAATTTCACAAGATTAACAAAAATATCAGAGAGAGAACAATGAACGCGATAGCGTCCACCAAAGATAGTGACTCCAGTTTGCAAATTCTTGATGATTGTTCGAAGTTGAAATGTGATGTGGGTCTTAAAAAATGCAATGACGCATTTTTCGACCAAGTGGTCGAATTGGATCAGTCTTTTGAAAGTAATAAACGTATTTTACAGCAATTGTGGACAACTGTTGCTCATGAAGGACCACTGACTAGCTCCTGTAGCAACCATTCGTATTGTGCGCGCTGAAGGTGCCTACAGTTTTCGGTGCCATGAAATAACGCCGATAGAAATAATATGTAGGCATCACAGTTTTCTGCCGTACAACTACTGGCATAGGCGAATGGCATTAACGTGATTGGGCGAACACAGCGAGCCGTCAATGATGCGTTTGCTTGCATTGAAACGGAAGCGGCTAAAATGGGTCTGGCGGTAAACGAGGGCAAAACCAAGTATATGCTGTCATCGAGAAAGGACGCACAACATCGACGACTTGGCCACAACGTTACCATAGGCAGCTATAACTTTGAGGTAGTTAAGGACTTCGTCTACCTCGGCTCCACAGTAAACAGTATAAACAACGTCAGCACTGAGATCAAACGCAGAATAATTCTTGCCAACTGCTAGTTTTTTGGGCTAAAAAGTAGTAGAGCCCTCTTTCGGAAGACCAAGTTAACTCTATACAAGACCTTGATCATCCCAGTCCTGCCTTACGGCGCAGCGGCATGGACAATATCCCAAGCGGATGAACAGTCTCTTGGTCTTTTCGAGAGAAAAGTACTGCGCGCGATCTTTGGTCCTGCTTGCGTTGATGGCATTTGGAGAAGAAGGTTCAACCATGAACTGTATGGGCTGTACAGCGACATGAGTCTAGCCAGGCCTCTACGGATCCAACGCCTAAGATGGCTAGGCCACGTAGAGCGTATGGACAACTTAGCTCCGGCCCGAAGAGTTTTCGACTCTGAGCCTGTGGGACAACGCAACAAAGGACGTCCACTTACAACGTGGCGAGAACAAGAGGAACCTCAGCCGACTTGGTGAGCGAAACTGGAAATAGCTGGCGGGAGATAGTGCCGGCTGGAGAGGAATGTTGGGTGAGGCCCAGTTCCACCGTGGACTGTAGCGCCCTAAGAAGAAGAAGAAGAAGATAGCAATGATTATTTTTTTCCAAATGTTATGTTTCAGCTGTTGTCAAATTTATCAATGACACCCAAGTGTCAAAATATACAGTAAAATTTGGCATTTCATTGCTTGTCAAACGCGTGGAAATTATTAAAAAAATACTAACGAAACTCTGGCTCGGTTCTGGCTGGTCGTCATCATGGCTTCAGTGTGCAGGCAATTCAGCGCATGGTAGAATTTGGATAGAGAGGACAGAGATCGGTGAAATGAAGAAAACATAGTCGCCGCTGCGGTCAGTATCGACGCAGACATACAAATGTCGATTCGACGCCGATCGACTGGATTGGACATCGCTAGAGAATCAACCCGGCATATTTTGCGGTTGGAATTGGGCCCACATCAGCATAGGATGGTCCTGATGCAAAAATTGAAGGCGGACAACCCTATACAAAGCCGTGAGTTCAATGATTGGGTGCTGGTAATATTCCTTTAGATCCGGATTTTGGCCAAAAAATCATGTTCCCGAACGAGACTTATTTTTGGCACGCCGTCAACAAGCAAAATTGCCATTTCTGTAGCGGACACAATCCACAATTGTTCGACTAAGCATCAATGCATCCACAAAGATTAACTCTTTGGTGCGGATTATTGCATGATGGTGTCGGACCTTATTCCTTTTGAAATGAGAAAGAAGACATCTTTACCTCCCCGTGTCAGATATAAAGCGATCTTAATCGACTTTTCGTGATCAGAGCTCGACAACATCGATATATCCGAACTGTGATTCTAACAAGACAGCGCCAGCGAAGCCGAGGCAGTCATTTGAATCATATATCAATGGCATGAATGTAGCTTAAAAACAAAATCACAATCAATTTTGTATCTCACACCGTTGTTATTTTATTTAGATTTCTTTTCCAATTGTTCTTATCTGGTCACCCTGTAGAATTTCCTATCGCCCTGCTACAGAATTTGACGAGCTTGGGAGTGATGTCAAAACTACACATAGCCCTGTATACAGTATACCTCGTCTCTATTTACGCTGTTATATGGAAATCGACAATTTGGTGGTGGGTACCTTTAATTTACACAATAATTGTTTAATTTTTTGGTAACATTGCGGACGTCTTCATAATTCTTTTTCTTCTTGAGAACCCGGGCTTGCAGGTTTTGTACTTAAATGCAGAGTTCCCTTGTAGAATTCTTGTTGTACTGGATGTGCCTGCCTGCATTCGTCATGAAAACAGGTTCGTACGGTAAGACCCAAGAAATCTGTATTGGCTTCTTAAAAACATTCTCAACCTTCTTTGGGAGTTTCTGCCGGTGCAGTCGAGATTCTTGAAAATTTCTGAGATTCATAGATTTTTTGTGTCTATGACGTCGAACTTCTTGATTATTTCTGCGGGTTGCATCAAACTTTTGGGGAATTTCTGCAAAACTCGACTAGAAAAGTTCCTAGTATTCTGTGACGATTCTAACTTTTCGACGTCAAACCGTAACTTCACGGTGATTCCGTATAAAATAAAAAAAATTGTCAATTCTATCAGCAGGGAATCAATTCACTCTGTATTTACAAAAAGTGTTGCCTGTTTTTAGGCACCTCCTCATAACATCGGTTGTTGTCCTCGTTCAGTTTGGCTTTAAATAAAAACGTAAAAACTTTCTCCGTAAGTCCAAACGATGCTGTACATCTCTCGAGGCTGTTTGCCACAATCAGCATGTACTTTTACAAATGGACCCAAATACGACCATAATTAAATATTTGGTACAAACGGTTTGAACCCACCATTCTGCCGCTTCCCCGTTCAGTATCAGTTTGAATCTTGCTTCCATGGCATGCATAGGTACACCATCATCACAATATCCATATTGTACCTCATACGCTGAGGCTATCATAATCATTAAAAAAAAATTATGCTTTTCATACATGCATATGCATTAACTGTAATTCGCTTACGCGGAAGACTCTCGCGGTTCTTGTAAGTGCCGCGTCGTAAATGCATACATCACGAAACAGCACGACCTTGCACTCTTTGCAAAAGTGAAAAGATCCAGCTCCACGTTTGTGAATGCATTCATTTTTTCGACGAACAATGACATAGGCATCAATTACTCGTATCTCTAGCTATTTAGGTGATCTTCGCCCATTCCGCAAGATGTGGTCTCATTAAATTGTAATTAGAAGCAAAGATAAGGTTCACCAAAGGTCAAGTTGTTTTTCATTTCATTTCTATGAAGGTGGAGGTGCAGTGAAACTCAATGTCATCTTCGTAGGCAAATGGAGCTTCTAATTACAAAACAAAAAAAACACAAAAATTAAAACCAAAATGAAACTAGATTACCCATCGCACGACGAACGACACAGGCAACAACTCAATTGTGCCGATCGCTAAATGTTGCAAAATCAACACAAGGCAGCAGCGACTTAAGTCAACTTGTAGAGAACCTCGATCGCGGAGCTTTTTCAATACATCAATGAATAGACCTAGGGTATTCAGACGAAACAAAATAAAACGATCCTACAAACGAACGAATACTGCACGCTTTAAACGTTACGGCTGAACCCACTATTAAGGTGTGCGACGGGTCTTTCGCGCAAACTTTTCCCTCTACCAAATCGAGGCTTGTACCGTAGTCGTCGCTCGCTGCCGGTCGCAGTCTTGATCGTCAATACAATCCGAACGGTTGGTTGATTTCTTGAATTCTTAGCTCCAAGTCACAGTGTGAAGGAAAAACAGAAGAAATTCTCGTATATTTCTTTTTTGCTTCTCTGAATGCATTAACTCTCGATGTTGATACCTCATATTCGCACTCTCGTTCGTGGATAAAACATTTGAAATAGATCTGGAAGCTACCTTGTTGTTGGGATTGCTGCTGCTGACACCCAAGGGGTTTTTATTCCGAATTTCTTACGAATCGCTTCGTTCATCTTAACTTTGCTCGCGAACAAATAGTATCGTCTGACGGTTTCAACGTTTGCAGGAGCGCGCAACTATTTCGTTTCAATTTTGTGTTAGAGTTCTTGTCGTGTACCGCGCCAAAGTGATACCTATTCAATTTAACTCTCTCAACGAATGCGTTAATTTTTATCTCACTTCCTGTGTCCGATCAATTAGCTGCTCCAATTTTAATTTATTTTCTTGTTTTAATTCATATCGTCCCTCATACATAATTTCTACCAATTTTAGGAATAACGGTGTTTGTGGTGAAGTTTGTTCGAGTGAGAAAAAAAATTGTAAAAAAAAAAAATTAAATCTTGTTTTCTTTTCGGAAAGTCACCGTTTCGTCTTCTCGAGGTAAGTTGAATGAACTTCAGTCTGTTTCTGATATAATCGTTGCGAAAATAGAAACAAAATAAAAAAAATTCAAAATTAGTTCGTATCCATATGCAATTAGCTTTCTCTCACAGTCAGAGTTTCGTATGAGTTTTTATTGGTCTCCGCTGGACGTTTTCTTATCGTCTCACTCATTTACTTAATCGCTGAAAAAGATTTGCTGTGATTTTCAGATTTCAGTTTCGTGTCAAGAAATATGTATCTTAGCCAATAGGCTGTCGAGAATGAGCAGTGCTCGTTACTGTGCAATGTGACCTTAATAGCCATATGGGAGCATTAAATATGAATTAAGATATCATTTGTTGTTGTTGGATTTTGAAAGCCATCGCAGATGGAAACTGAAAGGTTATTTCGCATTCGCATGCGTTTTGTGTAAAGTTCTCCAGCAAAACTGCAGTCAAATTCGATTAGGTTAAGTGCGATAGTTGCGTGTGTGTATTTAATAGGTGCCATTACATTGTAACTATCTTTTGTAATTAATTTCATTAAAAATTCAAATTAATTGGTTTTAGTTGCTAAGTCGAGTGATATTTCACTTCATTACATTACGTTTTTTTTCTGTTTGATTGATAGCTGGCAAAGACTTCGTCCTTGGTACAAAAATCAGGCGTTCGTTGACATCCCAAACTTGTAAAGATTACTCTTTGCAGGCAATGTCAAAAACTAATAAAGACAAATGCTTATAAAAAAAAATTAGGAAGCAAAAACTACGATTTTTTAAATTCGTAGAAACCTTCGCCAATCGTCACAAAAAGGCAAACCAAAGGAGACAAGCAATAATAGCGTTAATTTGCATTTTGAAAAAAAAACAACACAAAAAAAGTCTGAAATGGTTTCACCTTCAAAGCCTTGACGTATGTTTTTCGATCGAATCGACTTATGTTTTCTCTAAATCCCTCGTATTTCTTAAAGTTTACTGAATGAGTGTGAATGCGATCGATTTATCTTGCAATTTTTGATAAAAATACGGGTTTAATCGTATGCCTTTAAGGCGAATAGCGTCTACCGTTGTCTATGCGGTGGAAACATGTTCCGTTTTTTTCAGGTTTGTGAAAAATCAGGCAACGCCATATTAGCATCTCAATAAATTTTGTCTTCTAATGTTAAAAATGATTTAAATACAGTAAAATCTCGAAAAGATGAACAGACATAAAAAAGCTCTGTTCTTTTTTTCGAATTGTTCATCTTTTCAAGCATCGAAATTTATTGTATTTTAAAGAAAAGTATAGCCACATATACAGACACTGCATGTATCAACTACGAGTAATACAAAATCGTCGCACAGTGGTTTCTCCCATAGGCCAAAAGTCGAAATAAAGCGCCGTTTTGGGTATGTGTCCAGGTTCGAATCCCATAACAGGCAACAATTGAAAAAAAAAACATTGTTGACAGCTCTTTCGAGTCACTGACAATGCTCAAAGAGTACAACTGTCTGTCTGCCTCTTAACCTCGCCCTCAACTCGCGAGAGAATAATTGCACGCACAATATGAACAGTTGCTCTAGAAGCTTCGCCCAAGTCCACCTCAGACTGTAGCCCTATCGACGTATTTAGACATTTTGCTTAAAAAACGGTTCTATAGTAGATTGCCGTCCGAAAGAAAGATAGGAAAACTAAACCTTCATCTTCCCAGACTTACTTACTTACTTACTTAGCAGGCCTACGACCCATGTAGAGTCTGAGCCTGATATATCACTGCCTTCCATCGTTGACGATCCTGGGCACGCTGGTTTCAGTCATAAAGACCAAGCTGTCTTACGTCCGCGACGACTTGGTCCTTGTACCGGA
The DNA here is from genome assembly GCA_930367185.1 of Myathropa florea. Taxonomy (NCBI): domain Eukaryota; kingdom Metazoa; phylum Arthropoda; class Insecta; order Diptera; family Syrphidae; genus Myathropa; species Myathropa florea. The sequence continues at coordinate 21,513,712 of OV884003.1, forward strand.
GGTTCGGTCTTCCTTTTCTTCTCGAACCAGGAGGCTCGGATTCGAAGACCCTCTTAGCTGGAGCGTTATTGTCCATGCGCTCGATGTGGCCGAGCCAGTGCAGTCGACGGATTTTTGCCTTCCGGACTACATCCACATCCTTGTACAGCCAATAGAGTTCCCGGTTGTGTCTTCTCCTCCATTCGCGTTCCTCGCAGACGGGATCATATATCCTACGTAGAATTTTTCTTTCGAAGGCACCAAGAATCAGCTCCGCAGTTGTGCTTAGTGTCCAGCTTTCGGCTCCATATAGCAGGACTGGCAGAATAAGAGTTTTATAGCGCATGATTTTGGTCCTTCGAGTCAGGAATTTTGAGCCCAGCTTTCTTGACAAATCTTCCCAGACTGTTCATGTTATAGAACAGTTCATGTTTTCGAGACTGCATATTGAAAAAAATGTCATTTAACGGAATATACTAAATTGTTGTGTAGTAAGACTTAATAATAATAATGATAATAATAATGGCGGCGCTACAGTCCGAAGTGGACCTGGGCCTGGCTTCTCAGTGCGTGCTATTGTTCTCTCACGAGTGGAGGGTACCTACAGTTTAATACCGACTCCAAACGGCGAGATTGGGAACCTTTTTCTAGACAGGAATACTCTTTGAACGTTGTCAGTGACTCGAAAGAGGTGGAGCCGTGAAAACTGTTAAGTGTTTTTTCTGGAATCGAACCGACAACATCGAGCGTAGGAGTCGACACACCTACCCACTACGCCATGGCACCCACTCCTTAACTGCCTAAAAATTGTAGCTGTCGATTGTGACATTTGACGTGATGGAAATACGTGGTAACCAACCCTCGTGGGACGTCTTGGCGACGGAAAACGAGGACGGCGGCGGAGGAGCTGATCAACTGATTAGCCAACAGCGTCATCCACAGCTCCAGTCACCAGGGGCTACCTGGTTTAGGACGTTTAACGGCGGCACTCACAGCCTGCAAGAGGCTATGGACACCGGATCCTTCCAGACCCCTTTGTCCGGGGACTAAGCAAATGGATCTGTTCTCCCAGTTGGATGTTGTGCGTGGGGTTAACCTTCAGAACATGTCGATGCTGTCAGTGTAACCTAGCAGTTGGGTTTTTCTACAGGCTCATAATCGAAGATTTCAAAAGGTCTGCATGCTCGCTAAGCCACCTAAATTGCTGAGTCTGTAAACTTTAGATCAGATCCATTTCACTGTACGGTCAAGTTTCATGTTTTCTTTAAACGCCTTCTTCTTCTTCTTGTGGCGCTACAGTCTGGGGTGGACATGGGCCTCAACCAACAGATCTTCGCAGCTAGCACGATCTTTTGTTGGCTGTCGCCAATGGCGCACACCAAGTTATTTGAGGTCCCTCTCCACTTGGATGCACGACCTTAGACGTGGACGTCCACTGTTGCGTTGTCCCACTGGTTCAGAGTCGATGTTCAAGAGCCATCAACGCAATAAAGATCAAAGATCGGTCGTAGAACTTTCCTCTCGAATGGATCAAGATCGTTTAAGGAAGAAAACCTAAGGGCAGATGATTTCAGTACAAATTTTGTAATACATTGAACGATTCTATTCCAACAAGATGTCGTTTGTAGAGTTCACGTTTGTCCCGAGGTAGACAAACTCCTTATCAAAATTGTGACGGTCAATTCTGATATTTTCTCCTACGTGATGGACAACGGATCGGCAGCTTATTCTTTGTCTCTCCCCATTTACCTTAAGACCAGCTTGTTTCGCTGTTTTGCTATCGCCGTGATTGCTTCCATCACGGGAATGCGCGACAATGCAGTCTGCATAACCTGGCGGTTAAGTTTTCCTACTGGCTCATAATCGAAGATTTCAAAAGGTCTACGTGCTCGCTAAGCTACCTCTGTTGCTGTCTGTAAACTTTAGATCAGATCCATTTCACTGTACAGCCAAGTTTAATGTTTTCCTAAAACGCCTTCTTCTTCGTTTTCTTGTGGCGCTACAGTCAGCGGTGGACCTGGATCTCAAAAAACAAACCTCGCCAGCTAACACGATCTTTTGCTAGCTGTCATCAATGGTGCCGTCTTATTTGAGGTCCGCTGTTGCGTTGTCCCACTGGTTCAGAATCAAAACTTCAAACGCCATTAAGGCGATAAGACCAAAAATCGGCCTCAGAACTTAAAGAAATCCTAGGAGAAGATATTTTCAACCAAAACATTGAAGTCAGAAATTCAGAATTAATTATCTGGTTCTTGCCCCAGCTGAAATCAAGGCGTTAGTCAACCGTCTGTTTGAAATAATTTTTCAAGAGCCTATGCCGGGTATAGGCTTAGTTTGGTTCCTCCCATGCGAGTATGATTTGTATGTGTCCGACATATTTGTAGCCCTCAAAGGGGACTTAAAATTCTTCTTTTCATTGCCACCCGGACAGTCAACGATCGAAAAATTACTGAAATTCAAAATTTGTATGGACACCACGTCCCACACCAAATGAAACCAACTTGTCGCTCATGGTCATCATAAACAATTGTTTGAACACATGACCTCTTTGTAATTTTGTTAATAGATTTATTTCCTTAAACTGTTTTATATCAATGCTGACCACATAGTCACACATATATACTAACTGCTGAGCTGATGTAAGGTTGACATTCATTTAGAAGTAAGGAAAAATAATAATAAATCCATAAAAGGGATTGTGAAGTACTTCAGAAATACAAGTGCGGGTATGTTCGAATGTATTGACAAATTTTCGAGTCACCCAAGGCCTTAGCTCATAAGAGTGCTTCAAGCAAAAATTACATCTTAAAGCAAAAATTGGTTCCGAAAGCAGGAGACGAAGAAGCAAATGGGTTTTTAGAAGACTTCTCTTTGGATATCTAAGCCACTAGGTCAAATGGGATGCACTGTTATAAGGTTTCTTTTCTCTGACCACGAAAGAATTGCAAGTCAGACAGTCTGAAGATAACAAAGAAGAGGAAGAACAAAGATACTCACTCCTATCTTGTCTTGTGTTCGTTTTCTAAGAGGAAACAATCCAAATGACTGTAATTGAAATTGCAAAATATCATGTCCATTCTCTTTTGCACTGTTTCCAATGCAATAGGAAAATCACGATACAACATCTCGGCAAGGTCTTGTAATAAAATCCGATACAGGGAGATACTCAGACTCGTACCATTTACAGTGAAATGCTAAAGACAATCATTTTGTTGTGTCTACGCAAGTGTAGCAGATAAAGTGATGTACGGCGCTGGTTAGTAGATCTGGTTGATAATGAATTGTGAAATTCCGAATGGAGGCCTTGAAACATTTCCTTTGACAAAACAATTAACACACCAAACATTCGTGGTCTAGGCAGAAATAATTAGTTAAATTTACTGCATTCAGTTTGAATGTTGTCATTTTTGATTTGACATTTAATTGCCTTTGTTTTCCGAATAAGACACGCTCGCCTTACTGTCTTACTTTCAAAAGTTTAAGATTTATAGGCTACTCTAGCGCATTGTTTCCCGGTACCGAAAGTTTGATACACAAAAAGATTGCAATTAGTTTGGCGTGACTCTGAATATGGATTGTAGGGATAGAGAGCTTGATGGAAAGGTGCTTCGGCTTGAGACCGGTTCAATTAAGTTCTTGCAACTTCCTATATAACATTGTCACAGAGGAAAACTATTTTTTGTCAAATTCGAATTCGAGCCTCCTCGTTCGAGAAGGAGAGGAAGGCCGATCGCGAATGCTAGACACCTTGGTCTTTATTATTGGAAGCAGCGTGCTCGGGGCTGTCAGCAATAGCTCAGGCACATACCCTCAATGGGTTACAGGTCTGATGAGTTAGTCGGAAAACCTACCAGAAGATGACCTCGATTAAGGTGGCGCAAAGAAGCTGAGAAGAAGAGAAAGAAGACCTTTTAAATCTCAAATGCGTTTTTTATATAATAGACCATGGCATTGAATGCGGTGGCCGCTGCTTGTCATGTCTCTCTAAAAGGGGATAACCTGTTATTTATGCTTCGAGAGTATAACTTATTATATGAATCTTTTCAAAATCTGCTGATCAGATTCGATGAAATACTGAAATGTCCTTCTTTTGCGTAAGAACAGAAATGAAAGCAGTGCAAGGGGTTGGTAAGGAAATAAATAGTATTTGGCAAAAATAACTTCTAGTCAAAAAATGCCATCAATTTTATCAGTTTTCAAGTTTACGACAAACTTCTTAGGGCGCTATAGTCCGAGGAGGACCTGGTCCTCACCAAACATGCCTTCTTTTTAGGTCGCTAGAGTCAAATGTGCACCTGGGCCTCACCCAGCATACCTCTCCCGCCAGCTGTCTCCAGTTTTGCACACCAAGCCGGCATAGGTCCCCCTTGACTTGTGTACGCCACCCTGTACGTGGACGTCTTCTGTTGCTTTGTCCCACAGGTTCAGAGTCGAAGAAGTTCACGATTAACTATGTATTCTTTTGAAAAACATACGTACTGAATGAATATGAACAGGGTGCGCCAAAATGTATGCTGGCATGTAAACATTAATTAAGTTTGACATTTATCAACCGATTGGCTTGAGTAGTCATGCTCTTGAAACGTCAATTCAGTACATTATCTAAGATTCCGTCTACAAAAACGGAAACTTTATTATTTCGGTGTGTCCATCCGTCCGTCTTGTCTGTCACACTTTTTTATCTCCGAAGTTGATAAAGATATCGGCATGAAATTTTGGAATTGGGTACTTCAGGCCTAGAGTTCAACTCGCACTTGCCCAGTTTGTTTTACCATAAATCGCTTTATACCCAAAAAATCTCGCAGAAATAGTGGCCCTGTACATTGAAAATAGTCGCTCAGTTGTAATCGAAAATTTCGTGGGCAACAGGCACCGTCTGGTTACACTATTCGCCGTTCGGTGTCGAATCTTGTTGAGCACGGGACTGCTTGGGAGAATGATTACATGCCGTTCATTAACGCCCAAAATGTGCTAATGAACTGGTTGAAGTGGCAAGAGAAAGTGTTGCCGAGAACCCACATGTGTCGTATCGTGAGCGTGCTCAGCATTTTGGCATCAGTGAAACCAACTTGCGGCACATTTTCAAGGTCGATGTGAATTTTTTTTGTAAAAAGTGCAATTAAAATAATATAATAATAATGGCGGCGCTACAGTCCGAGGTGGACCTGGGCCTAGCTTTTCAGCAACCACACGTGTTGTGGGTGTTATTGTTCTTTCACGAGTGGAGGGGACCTACAGTGTAATGCCGACTCCGAACGGCGAGATTGAGAAGCTTTTTCTAGACAGTTATACTCTTTGAGCATTGTCAGGGACTCGAAAGAGGTGGAGCCGTGAAAAAATGTTTGATGTTTTTTTTTCGAGATTCGAACCGAAGACCTTGAGCGTAGGTGTCGACGCCTTTAAGTGCAATTGACTTAAAGCATATCGCCGACAGACCGTCCACGTCGTTTGGAATACGGCTGACTGTTTATCCGTTTATCAGGCTCAGACCCTACATGCGTCGTAGGTCTGCTAAGTAAGTAAGTAAGTAAGTTTATCCGTTTAGCTTGAAAGATGGCGCATCCTGTACTTTGCAGCAATCTTAATCTTGGCATACTTACCATAGAATTCAAGATATGCAAGATATGCCCCTGAAATATATGTCACCTATTGTGTTACAGAATACAATACGTGCCTAAAAAGTCACAAAACTGGATCAAGACAAGCCACAGGTCGTTCACAAACAACACAAATCTCTCAGCCAACAATAGCCGCTTAATTTTGAATTTCCCTAATCTATCAATGAAAACATTCTTACAAGCATAAACCAGATTGACAGCATAGTTGAACACCTTACTCATGTGACTGTCTGTCATATCATGACCCATGTAAGCAATGACAAATATTAACATGAAATTCATAAGCATGCGAACGACAAAACTCGACTTGCTCAAAACGTTGTCCATGACAAAGCGAATGACTTCGTCACTACCAACACAGCGAAGAGAATCCACTACGTGTTGGTTGTCCGATTTCACTGGCTACCTCAACGATAAGTGGGTAAACACTGGTGAAATGCTAAATTCGAAGCTAAGCTTTTCCAATGGAAAGTTCATAATCAAATATTAAAATAACGATCGCCCAACCAGCACCAGCACCAGCACACACCTCGAACAATTTTTTGACGATGTCTACTTCGCCCAAGACCGATGAAAACGAAAATATTTGCCAAGTGGCTTAAAAACACGTGCGTACGGTAATGACAATTTCATTGGAGTTCTGAAATAACCTAGAACAAACGAATGCATAGATGTGCACACATGAATGAAAAGATTGGCATACGAAGCATAAAAAACCAGTTTAATGTGGTCAGTTGCATGCGTATAGAAAAAAAACACAAAAAACAAATGGATTACTGGAAAAAAAAGAGAGTTTGAATATTTTGAATTTGTAGATTAGGTTGATTAGAATACTTGTTCTCTGAAGGAGTGGTGGCGATCACCAATACACCCCACCGATCATCTCGAACTTATAAACTTTCATCAGTCTTTGGATGGACAAACTTCGTTTGTACGTAAGCTGGAATGTTTGTGATAAATTTCGTCACGATAAACTTAAGATCAACTAAGAAGTTCAAGGTGATGTTATCTGCGATGAATTAAACATCAGTCTCTTTGCGTCTGCACGTCTCGTTTGATCATTGCAATTTCGCTCACGTAGTGTTATGTGCAAACTAGACGTCACAATATTTATTGGCAAATCCTGAGGTACCTAGTCACATCGGTATTAGATGCATTTATTGTCTCTGATACAATGCAGCGATTGTCGATTTGAATCTCAATCAATGTTTTATGACTTAAAGAAGCTTATTTATGTTCTTAAGTAAGTGCTCTGCTACGGTATGGAATGGTAGTGTTTTGTCAGACTATTTTTCGGTTCCGACAGGGGTTCCACAAGGCTGTGTGCCTAGTCCACTTTTATTTGCCCTCTATATAGATGACATAGCAAATCATCTACCGGAAGGGGTTAGGGTCGGTGAATGCTGACGAATGCGTTATTTTGACTCAAGGCTCACATAGACATAAACAGATTGGAAAGCTATTGCAACCTATGAGACTTAAAGATTAAAGCTTCAAAGTCAAAAAATATGGTTTTTGGCACTGGGAGGGGTAGCAGGACTGCCCGAGAAAATTGGATTTTGGAGGACAAGCCGATCGGAATTGTCAAGGAGTTTAACTGCCTCGGTTTTCTTATAAAGGCGAATCTCGACATGAAAGCACACGGAAAAGCAGTAGCAAATAAAACTGCAATTAATTTAATGTGGCGACGTTTCTTTGGTAACCAACTGGAGCCACGATTATTATGCCTGTGTTCTTGTTGACCTTGAGGATAATTTCAACTTTCAATTATTCTTGTCTTCAAAGGAAACAAGCTTTACATGTGAATGCAAACCACGAAGGTTATCTTGCTCTACTGTACACACTTACAAGCTATTTACTTACTCCAGCAGTTTATTTCTTCAATCCTTCGTGCCCATAACGTTAACTGGAATCCCATTAAGCACCGTCGACTACACGATTTTTATTAGCCGAAGTAGTGTTCATTGCCCAATGCACTTGTTACAAGTACTTAACTAGGTATTTATCAGGCAGTTTTGCCTCATAAGTGCATACGTTCATGTCTTTTCAAATCTCTGGTTATCAGTAAAGGAAAATTGCAGGGTTCAAGGCTTAAGTGAACAACCTTACATTCCATGTAAGCATAGTGTACACAAAGGCGGCTTATCCTAATACCCCGTAATTGGCTAGGCATTGAGCTGTTACATAGTATATTGCCCTAAGATCAATGTCAGTTGCCATTTTTGCTGTCAGATTTGGCTGTCAACAGCCAACACCGATTGACAGTGCTAGTGTCATCTAATGACAATTGCTGTAGCGACAGAAGAACTGTTCATTGACTGAGCTTCTGAAGTTTTTGACATGTTTTCAGTTTTGACAGAAAAGAATGAAACATGTAAACCAGTTTAAGTGTCAATGCAGGGTAACCATGAACCACAAGAAGATGTAAAATTTCTTTCTTAATTCTGCTTCATTCTTTGCTTAATTCTTTTACAAGGATCGATTTAAATGATCTCTCTTGTTTGTCCTCTAAGTTGTCCTTCAGGACCGGTCTGAAAGATGCCTTGGGCGGGAGATGAGTTCATATGTGAACGTAATTCAGTCTGCAAGGCCGATGGATTTATAAACGGGTGCCTTGTCACTCCATGGTCACAAACAATATTGTTCTCCAGGCGCTGTCAATGCTTCGTCCTCGACTCTGAGCCTGTGGGACAAGGCTGGAATCCCATTAAGCACCGTCGACTACACGATTTTTATTAGCCGAAGTAGTGTTCATTGCCCAATGCACTTGTTACGAGTACTTAACTAGGTATTTATCAGGCAGTTTTGCCTCATAAGTGCATACGTTCATGTCTTTTCAAATCTCTGGTTATCAGTAAAGGAAAATTGCAGAATGTAAGAGAACGTCCGCACACAAGTCGAGGAGGACCTCGGCCGGCTTGGTGTGCGAAACTGGAGACAACTGGCGAAAGATCGTGCTGGCTGGAGAGGCATGTTGAGTGAGGCCCAGGTCCACCTCGGACTGTAGCGCCCTAAGAAGAAAAAGAAGGAGAAGCGCTGTCAATGCAGACAAGGTTACTAAAGGCTTCTTCACCCAATTTTGTCCATGTCTCTTTTCATTAAACCAAATTAATAAAGTTTTTTTTTGTGGAAATAAAGGCTCTTTCATTAAGCGCTTCTTATCTTTAAATTTAAATAAAACAAAATGTATGTGAGATATCATCGAAGTTCTTCATTAATTTGAAAGGTATTTTGATGCCATTATGTATAGAATAATACATCGTACAAATATCCGCTGCGACTTTTCCGAGTGGTGCGCATCCGAAATGTCCTATTTCCCATGACTCTGGCGCATAAATCCGTCTAAATTTGACCGATGGCATGAGATATGTTGGCTTTGACGACCGCTGTGGTTTGTGGCTTTTTCGCATAGACCTGCAACTTTAAAAAAAAATCCACAAGAAAAAGTCTAACGGGGTCAAATGGCACGATTTCGGTGGCCAGTTCAATCGCTCTTGCAGAGTTTCCAATGTGGCGGGAGTTGTTTGGCACGTAGCGCCGTCCTGTTGAAACCACATATTGTTGGTGTCCACATCGTCTAATTCAAGCCAAAAGAAGGTGGTAATCATCGACTTACAGTGCTCGGCGTTGACGGTGATGACCTGACCAACGTCGTTCTCAAAGGTACAACCTTGGCCAAATGTATTAGGCACCCTTTAAGATTTGTTATGTCTTCAAAAAGCAAAAAAATTAATGAAATGAAAGGAAAAAAATAAAAATCGTTTACAACCTCAAATATATTCGCCGAAAACAATAAAATTAAAACTAGTTACTTCCGATAAGTGATTTGGCAGCAAAAACAAAAAGATAAGGGTGCCTAATACATTTGACCAAGGCTGTATATGGACCGACGACACTGTCAGCCCAAAATCCAGATCAAACAGTGATTTTTTCCGGATGCATTGGACGCTGTTGGATCTCATGTGGATTGATATCGTCCCAAATTTGTTCCCATTCATCTAGAAGTGGGCCACATAGTTGAAGATGATTTTTCGATGAAAATTAGGGTCAGTTTCTAAATGCTCCAGAGCCCATTCAACGTCGTTGTGTATGGTTGTGTACCTTCAGCTTCTGGGTCAGTGGAATTTTGTACGGGTGCAGGCCCAAGTCGCGACGTAAAATTCGCCAAGTTGTGGTCCATGAGTGTCGCGAAACCAACTGCCTTGGATTCTCTTGCACACTTTCATCGACAGCCGCGATGTTCTCCACGGATCTATCGTTTTATTGACGTGCGGGTGTTGGTTAATCGTTCACTAAACCAGTGGACTCAAATTCATCCAGCACACTGCGAATAGTTATCCCGGTAGGACGATTATGGCGACCGTAAAATGGGCGAAGAGCGCAGAACGTTGCCCGAAGAGAACACCTATTTTGATAAAAGAATTTTTTCATTTGCACGTGTTGTTGAACGCTATGTTCATCCATGGAGATTTGGCAAAACAGACTGAAAAAATGATAGCCAATCTGACAGATGTAGCTTCAACAATATGGCCGCTATCGACTGTTAAAATTTGGAAGTTCCTATTGGAAGACCCCTTGCAAAGAATCTCCGTAGCATTATCTCTAAAACCATAAGTTGCACTATCGTTCAATTACACACGTCGCTCGTTTGAACAAAAGCTCACGTCAATTGGAATGAATCATATATTGTGCCTGCGTTCTTCGGATACTGAACTCGTATCGAATTAAACGGATGTAATATGATGCAACTAAACACTAATCAGTTCAAAAAACATCACCATAATCACGTCTGGAAGATTAAAATAAACAGTTCATATTCTCACTGCGGAATAAAAAAGAAATCATGTTCATTGGAATAAAATTAGTAATCAGTGATAATGCATGGCTTATGGGCGAGCCCAAGGAAATCCGACGATTTGAACGACATTATTATAGCCTGCCCAGAGTAAATGAACCACAACACTACGAAGTACAAAACCTGAAGTTTTTTTTCACAAATAGGTACCCCTAGACAAGTAAAGTGTATCTGTATAATCCACCTCTTAAGTGGAACGACAAACTGTTGCACAAACACAAAACTGCACCGAAGCATTCAGCCAGCAAGCATGTGCAACAATTTACTTCTTCTAACCGATGATAAACTAGCGAAAGTGACAGGAAATAAATTCAACTGCCGCCAAAACAATGCGCCATCTGCGGTTCCACTAATTGACAAGATAAATTGGTAACAAATTACATTTGTGGGTTCACATTCATTGAATTCGCCGCCGTTGAGATGATCAACCCGAGAGTTTACGCAACAAATGCGCAAAAAAGCCTTAAAATCTTGCGAAAAGTTTCGCAACCAAATTCGGACAATGGCCGCATTGTTGGTCTGCAACGAAAGTCGCTTATTCTTTGATTCGAAAACTATATACTCGGGTGCTTGTGTACTTCCGGTCGGCTAGTGGATTATAAGATTCTCCCCTTTGTCCAATTGGTTCGCTGATACGGTTTGTATTTCCGAAATGAGATTTTAATTAGTTTTCAGTCGGTGATTGTTGAAATTCAATGGTCTGGGCTTCGTTGGCGGATTCTACAGCCAGTGAAATGGTTTTGAAGGTCTATCTATTACGCACCGTCTGTGTACATGCACTGAATTGGACAATTTCGGGACCAAAGAGTTGTGAATGGAATCCATTCATCGCTGACAAAAGAGACAGATTCAATTGTAAATCTTTTTAGCTGATATCGTTTCGAAACGTGTTTATAACTTACATAACCGTTGCTTTTGTGGGCAACTTCGCGAGCGAACTTTGTGTGTCATTAAGACGTGGCAGAGAGAATGTGGCGTTCATTTCGAAGGCCAAAAAACTGCCGCCAGTCTTAATGGTTGACATATTGCCCACCTGTAACCCACAGACATACCTGCACAAAGTTTAATTGCATCACAAATCAAGGTAATTACCTAAAATATATACGCAATTAATTTATTTGGGGGAAATCTCTGAAATATTCTAGTCGGGCCTTGAAACAGTGGGTGGTCATGACCCGTGACAACTGGGGCACATATTTCATTTACACAACAAAACCTGTTCACCTTCTTCTTGAAGAGAAAGAAAAGAAAGAAACGTCGCCGAAATTGTAACATGATGGCTTGCAAAGTCACACTTGTGTGTGTGGAAATGTAGACAGCGTTTCTCAATGTGTTCTAGAGTTTTTCGTATTTTCACTCTTAGATTTGTTTGCCATTCTCATTTCTGTAAAATTCGATTAATCAATGACACAACAGAAGTTGTGACGAATTACTGCGCTACAGATCATCAATTCCAAACTGTGGGTTCGAATCCGTCAATGAAGCAAACCTGTGGGGACAACTAATAAACAACTATTCAAATCTTTATCTCAGGTAAGAATGGAATAGAATGGAATGGGTTTTACTTTTCCTTTTCTTCCTTCATAGGGAGTGTACACTTTAACCTGTGTACAGCCTTGGTCAAATGTATTAGGCACCCTTATTTTTTTGTATTTGCTGGCAAATCACTCGTCGGAAGTAATTAGTTTAAATTGTATCGTTTTAGTCACACTATCTGAAGTTGTAAACGATTTTTATGTTTTTCTCTCATTTTATTAATTGTTTTTGCTTTTTGAAGATATATCGAATCTTAAAGGGTGCCTAATACATTTGACCAAGGCTGTATAATATTCGAGGTTTAACTCCTAATGGGAGAAGACCATCAACCTTCATTTACGGTACCACCTCTCTTGCAGCATTGATAATGTCACGAGAAGGAAGGTTAGATTAGGTTAAAGAAGGGGAGTGTGATCGCATCACTTCACTCGAAAGCCCTAAGGCCCATTGTAAATCCCTTAAATTTTTTGTGGTACACCTATCATCCTATCACATGATGGATGAAACCAGCGCGTGCTCCTTATAAATTTTAGGAGATCCAGTAAATCTACGTTCGGCAATTCTGCAGTCTCTGTGAAGAATCTTTGACCGTTTCTTAAGAGCTGGAAAGTGGCACAGCTGATTTTGGATCGTTTTGGTCTCTTCCTCATCACCGCAGCTCCTGCAAGGATCGCTAGACTCCGCATTCCATTTTCGAAGCTTAGTTCCAGTGGGGTAATGTCCTGTGATTTTTTTTTCGGAGGATTTTTGAAACTTTACCAGAGCACTCAGACTCAAAACTGGTCCATTGTACTCCCAGGTAGCAAATGGTGACTGGACCAGATTGGATTTCACTGGGATTCGAACCTGGGACCCCTCGATCTTGGGGCAGGCACTTAACCAACTGCGCCATCCAGTCGTATGTCGTGTGATTACTCCGACATGCATGCGGATCGAGTTTCGTTCCAACGCCAGGAGCTTCTTTGTGTTACCAATATTAAGCTCTGGCTTTACAAGCTAAGACGAGTTGGCTTCTTTTTGTGATGTGTCGTTTATGATACGGAACAATGCACAATTCGGTGGCCGCAATGACGTTTTCGGATCACTGATGACCATTTCAGACCCTTGTCTAGCCAATTCGCCTGCTCTCTCGTTCCCTGTGATTGCTGTGGCCAGAGTTTGACCTTGTGATAGCTGATGGATCTCAGTGAGTCGCGGAACTTCATAACAGCCTTTGATTTCATTGCACTGGATCCTATTGACCTGCCTATCTACAAAACTGCTGAAATCCGATGGTGGGATGACGGTTTCTTGTAGTACTCGACTCTACTGGGGAATAGAATTGGTATCCTAAGGGAGAAGTCATTGTAGGGAGATATATAGTCGGTTGTAGCTGTTAGGCTGCTGATATCATATTTCTTTCGATCGTCTATAACCTTAATTATGGCCGCATGTCCATAGTTGGCTTGTTTCCACAAGAAGGACTCTATTAATCTGAAAGCACTTTTGTGGCGCAGCTTTTTTTGAATAAGGAGATGAAGTATCATGTCCAACCCTGTTTGCGGCGTGCTTCTTATGGCTCCCGTCGTTCAAACAGCGGCTAACCTTTTTACTTTGCATAAGCATGTTAATAAAACTTTTTGCGTTGCTAGCAGTCCACAAGACTAGGGCCCCATTGGTAATAATGGGTCTGATGCTGGCTGTGTACATCCAGTGAATGATGTGCGGCTGTAAGCTTCATCTTTTGCTGAAGGTCTCTTTACAAGCATAAAAAACATTCATTCTTTTTTTCATTCTTTCCTCCAAGATTCTTTTTCAGGAAAGTTTGGAGTCAAGAATTTTGTCCAGATACTTAGCCTCCGTTGTGAGTTTGGGTGAAGTTCCAAACAACATCCTACGAGAGTAATACTTTCAAGGGAAGCTTTTCAAACTTCCCTGTTCGGAGTCGGCTTAGATCTGAAGACTCTTTCATACTGTTCGAATATAAGCACGTTAAAAATGAGTGGCTGCTGACATCAGCTTAAGTCTGCAAGAATAAGTTCAAAATCATTATTACAAACTTTTATTATCGGTGGTCATCAGCGTCCTACTATTAAATGTTGTAAATGATAATACTAATGATGGCTGCGATACAGTCCGAGGTGGACTTATGCCTAGCTTAGGGCACAATGGACCAAACTGTTGGTCTCAGTGAGCCGCGACAGACAGACAGTTGTACTCTTTGAGCATTGTCAGTGACTCGAAAGAGGTGGAGCCGTGAAAAAATGTTTGATGTTTTTTTTTCGAGATTCGAACCGACGACCTCGAGCGTAGGAGTCGACGCACCTACCCACTACGCCACGGCGCCGGCCAAATGTATTAGGCACCCTTTAAAATTCGTTATATCTTCAAAAAGCAAAAAAAAAATTAATAAAAGAGAAAAAAATAAAAATCGTTTACGACCTCAGATAGTATCGCCATAAAATTACATAAAAATACCATAAAATTCAAACAAATTACTTCGGATAAGTGATTTGGCAGCAAAGCCAAAAAGACAAGGGTGCCCAATACATTTTCCCAAGGCTGTATACGATCTATTTCGAACCGAAACGTTGACTATCTTATAAGTTACTCCTTATTCGGCATCTCGGCGGTGTGGCTTCAAAGTGCTCCTACATCAGTTAAAATTCAATTTTAAAACATTCTGACTAATATTTTAAAAGCAATCTTCTTAAAACACCACTCGCATTTATATCATGAACACTTTCCAGAAGAATACAACGAACATGAACTCTTATTAAAAACAATTCAAGAAATTCCAAAGTTAACAACAGTCAGTTTTAGGCCATTGTCTCGCTTCTCGCAATTATTCGTGATGTGCATGCTTTGGACGGCTATCGCACGAAGGAGCCTACAAGCAAATTTTTGACCCACCTGGCGAATCTTAAAGTCGAATGAAATTAGCTCATGACTCTTTTTGCGGCATGCGTTGACACAAACTGTGGTCTGGCCGTGAGGCGATGTAGTTTTACTTTGAGGCCTCTTCTTTGTTGCCACTGCGCGATAATGTCTTTTTAACTTTTCACTCGATTAATTAATTACAGTGCTCTCCGGGGGTTTTAGTTGCTTCTACTGTGTTACATGAGGAAAATACACTATTTTGTATGTAACGTTTATATTTTTGATTTCTTCATCGTCTTTCTTCATCCCTCCGAAATAATCTTAAGACTCGCTATTCTTCCCCCTAAGTTTAGTTTTAGTTCTTAAGTTTAGTTTATTAAGTTAGATTAAGTTCGCTTGTATTAAGCAGAAATAAATAAAATAAATCGTCTTAAAGTTTTTCTTGTGTCTTCTAAAATGTTGGTATTTCGTGAAATTCGAAGATAACGGTCGTCAGATAAACATAATTCGTACACGTTAGATTAAATTTTCGCTGGAATCTATTATAAAGTTTTAACTATAGGTGCTTCATCAATCTTTCTCCTGCAAGTCTCAAACTTTCAGTCTTATCTCAAATTCATGGCACTCTACCATCCACTTCCTACAGGCCCTCATGCAAAGTCCATAGCGATGTGAAAAAGTTTTGCTTTTGGTTGCATAATTAAAACTTGATTTCATATAGCGTCACCACCAGCAACTATCGCCAATCTCTATTTTATTGCAATCGCATGGTTTCGTAATTTTGCAAATTCAAAATATAAGATCCGAGTAATTCGGTTTCCACACGGTATACCATTTCACCTGCCAGTGTGGCGAATCATCAATATGCCGTTTTGGCGTTGAATTAATCAAATCCAGTGATTATTCATAAGACTCTGACCAAACAGCAAAACCCAAGTGCAGATTTGGACATCGGCTTACAGTGATTCCCCAACGAATGCGATGGACTGTATGACAACATCGATTATTGACAGAATTAGTTGCTGACTTTATCAAACCATTCGCTTGTCCTTTGCAGTGTTGATGTGCGTCAAACGCAAAGCTCTGCGCTGTCTTCGATGAATTTAAATTGCGATTTTAGGCAAATCCAACAGATTCTCAGTGCGGAGTAATGTCATTCACAATTGTTCGGATTGTGTCTAGGCTGTGCTATTAGGCGAAAATTGTTATTTATTGTTTGAATGGCTCGGATTGAAATAAAGAAAATTAATTACTCTCAGCGGAGTGTGTGTGTTTTTTTTCGGTGGGGGGAAACCGGTCAAAAGCGGAAGTTAATTAAAACACAAATGGTGAGAGTGTATTCCTTTTTCTGAATTGTTTTGAACAGAGTTTTATTTTTTTCTTTCTTAACAGAGTGTATTTAATGGCTCATGTTGTTGAAATTTATTGTTATTGAGCGTCTATAATGCGATAAATTGCTTGGAGTTTCGTTTTATTGAGATGTGTAGGTTTATTGATTTATTGAAGAGCTGAGGATGGGTGTTATGTAACTTGAAATCAGCATATGTTGCTTTTGATTATCGAAACCGATAACAGTTCACTGTGTTAAGCCAAAAAGTCAAGTCAAGTCATTAGCTATATGGAAGAGTTGCTCCAGTTTTGAATGTTCTGTAATGATATCACATATGTCCAGAACATTGGAGCTCAGGAAAACCCAATGCCTGGCTCCAAGCAACTTCTTTTGGACGTGATATTGGTTAGCCAGCACACTAGAGCTCATAAGCAGCCTCTGCTGCTTTTAAGTCACTCCCTTTGTTGATTGATTGTGAAAAGACAGACAAAGTTGTCAGTTTCTTAAGTCACTCCCTTTGTCTTCTAAGTCTTTTAAGTCACTCCCTTTGTTGGACTTTGTCTGTCTTTTCTCACTCAATTAGCAAAGGGAGTGACTTAAAATACGCTTCAATTTAATGTTCACTACATAGAGTAACTGAAAAAAAAAGATATCCTTCAAAAACTTTTTACACGTTGCAACTTTCAAGTCTGTCAAGAAATATTGCGTATACGCCTTGGTCGATTAAAAAGTAAAAACCCATCAGTTTTGCATAAGCCGAGGTGTACATCTTCACTTAATCATTTTATTGCAAAATCCAACCTGTCGTTGTATAATAGAGAATATACAGTCAGTGACTTCTCGTTAGTGGCATGATAATTGAGCGGGAAATGAAACTACTTAGAGGCTCACACATATTTTCTGCCATAATATTTCTAGTTTTTGTGCGAAGATTAAGCAATCGCTGGCAAATTTTTGAGTTGGTGTTGTACACAGATACAGGACCTGTTAGACCAGTGGAGCAGCTAACAACTCTTGCTTTCGGTTGTAGCTCTCGATTTTGTTTGCATCTACTGGATAATAGGTGAGGCGTTCCATTGGGTACAGTAGAGTTGTGCAACTATTGGCATTCATAGACGTTGGCGCTGCAGTCTAATCACGGCTGCCAACGAAACTCGTTTTCGCATATCCACACAAATCCATATCAAAGGTGAATGTGTATGAAATTGAAATTGTGCCAGGAACTTGCCACTTTTCGAACAGCAACGCGATCCAATCTTTGGACTCGCTTAAAACACTTTTCGTTGGTCGCACTACATTGGTATGTGATTGTTGCGTAATCCTTGCACAAATTTCTGCTGGATATTAATTTGTGGTGGCGCCGAACCTATATTTTTCGGCTAAACTTCTGAGACAAAGCATGTTTTAAGCCACTGATGATTAGATTAAAAATTACAAGAGATAATCACTGATTGAAATGCCAAGTATTTTCCCCTTCAAAGGTTTCGAAAGTCTATATCCTGTTCCATGGGAGAAAATTAAATTGTCACGTAATTGATGGTGATTCAGCTTAACTGCCCGTAATTGATTCCTGGAATGACATACAGATTGGATTACGCGGCGCCGGAAATATTTGCTGACGATGGATGAAAATTAATCGAAACAATTTAAATGCAAAACATCATCTACTGCACATGATGCTTGCGGTAACGTTCTTTTAAGCTAATCCTTTGATTAATCACACGAACATTGATATCTACAGATTCGAATCCCAGTGAAATCGAATCTTTGTCCAGTCACCAGTTGCCGTTGGGATCAAATTAACGACACTGGAGTAGGTTGCTACCTGGCAGTACAATGGACCAGTTTTGAGTCTGGACTCCTCTAACTTGGGGCAGGCATTTAACCAACTGCGCCGTTGAAATACCCTTTACTTGCTGATCTTCCTTCTGCAGAATCTAACTGAAAAATTAGAACGATGCCAATCTACGTGAGATTCAAAAGCGTCCATTGCGTGTGAATTTTGGGCTGGCGTCATGTGTGTATATTTCTTTGAGAACGACGTTGGCAGGCCATCTCCGTCAACGGCGAGCTCTATAGGACGATGATAAGCAACTTCTTTTGGGTTGAATTGGATGATATGGACACCAACTGTATGTGGTTTCAGCAGGACGCGGCAGGACACAGCTCACACAACATTGGAAATTCTGCACGAGCGATTCGAGAGTCATTACACGAGGAGGTAATGTGAACTGGACCCCAAAATCGTGTGATTTGACCCAATTAGACTTTTTTTGTAGGGTTTAATGAAGTCGGAGGTCTATGCGAATAAGCCACAAACCACAGCGGCCCTCAGAGCCAACATAACCCATGCCATCGGTCAAATTCAGCCTGATTTTTTAGTCATGGAACATGGACATTTCCGATGCGCGCCACTCAGAGAAGTCGCGTTGAACATTTGAACGATGTTACATTCCATACGTAATGGGAGATGGGAGAAGGATTCCATACGTAATAGGTTCGTCGACTCCTACGAGGTCTATGGTTCGAATTTCGAAAAGACATCTAGCATTTTTTCACGGCTCCACCTCTTTCGAGTCACTGACAATGCTCAAAGAGTATAACTGTCTAGAAATAGTTTCTCAAAATCGCCGTTCGAAGTCGGCACTAAACTTTTGGTCCCCCTCACTCGTGAGAGAACAATAGAAAGCACAACACGAGTAGTTGCTCAGAAGCTAGGCCCAAGCCCACTGCCATTTTTATTAATGGCATCGACAAGCCTTTCAAATGAATTAAAAATATTGATGATACATCAAAGACGCTTTGTTTTACTTAAATTTAAAGAGAGGAAGCATTTAATGAATTATCCTCTATTTATTTTTCAACAATCACTCGTGGACTTTTTGAAACCTAAGTTTTGAAAATCAGATCCTGATGATGATCCCTGATGATGCACTTGTTTAAAAAATCAGCATCCAAATCGTTGTTGAATAAAATGTAAAACCTGTTGTTATTTCGTGTACAGGATTTTAAATTTGTTCATTGTTGCTTAAATTTTTCAAAGAAAGACTCAATCCCATGTTAAAAAGACCTATGAAATTACCGCAAATAAATGCTTTAAAAAATCTGTTTAATCGCAATTAAATGAGATGAAGGGACAGAAATTTCGCTTAATCGACTTCCTAGAATCTCTTGCCATTTAAGTTAAGGGATGGGCTCCCGGCCGGCCAATTAGTAATTTTTAATCAGCAAAATCCATGTAAGCATTCCGAGAACTCCAACGTGGAATTTGTATTCTACTTAAATTTTATTGCGTATTTTAAGACTTAATGTATCATACGTTAAAAAATCGTTTGTTTATTTTTTTAAGCAAATTTGATTAATTTTTTTTTCTTTTAATTTCAGGAACTAAATAGCAATCGAAATGAATCTTAATCTCAAAGGTCAAGGATTACGCTTGTGTAAGTACACTTTGAACGTGACTATAAGTCACTAAATATTTGATGTAGATTTGAAGTGAACAAACGTAAATGTGAGTTGAGGCATGTAAAACTGTTTAATTGAACTTCTTTATGGGGGGTTCGAATGGATCTGAGACCAAGCACAACCCCAATTAATATTATTATGGTTGACAGCTTTTGGAAATTCATGTACATTGGATGACTATTTTGTTTGAGTTGAATGTTATTCTTTTTTTTTTATTTAGCTGAGCGGATATACGCCACGAAATGTTGACTTTTTAAAGTGCTAACTTTGAGAGTTTGTTAAGTGGCGGTTGTTTTGATTCCAAACAAATATGCCTCTGTAATAAGTGTAAATAGATATTCGAAGGCAAACAGGATTTTAATGAAGTTCTATTTGAAAACTATTTTGTACTTTTCGATTACCCGTACTTACTTACTTATGATGTACTTATTTATATTATTTCTTTACTTATTTATATTTTTTCCCATGCACGGACTGGGCCTGAGCTTTCAAATACCCGTATTGCTAATTATTCAGAAAGTGACAGTGCAAGGATCCCTCAGATGGTTGTAGAGTGGTTTTACTTCATCCAGTTGAGATGTTTGCCTTCTGTAACGCTCCAGTTGTGAGTTAGTGATTCAGTGCCTGACAGAACCAAAAAAAAACAATTAACGTCAAGTCAGTGATCACATAAGCTAACAAGGTCAAATTTGAGATTTTCAAAAACTGAATTAAACAAGATAATCGAGTTAATCTTGTGTTCAAAAATATTTATTTCTTTTTGCGAACTTCCCGTTGCCGTTTCAATGTAAACTGACGCAAAAAAAACACCATCCATCATCGGTTTTCCAGAAATCGAAAAACCATATTTCTTCGAAAAGGCATTAAATATGTTAATTTAATCTGGTGACTTAAGATTTTGCATGCGGGGTTGAAGTGGTATGCAAAAGCTCTCGAAGGCATTACGGAAAAAATTACCGAATCGAGTTTCAATATTTATTCATGACTGAGTTCTTTTTTTGTATTTAAATGCTTGTGAGGCACTGTGAAGTGGGTCTGCGAAGATAGGTTGTTAACACGGTTTAATAACGTATGCAGGAAACGTCCACAGATGCTGAACTGAGATTGCCTCAAGTCACGTATTTCAATTTGATATCAATTCGAGATTTGCTACGTGAAAATTACCTTAACCATTCCAGACGAGTCAGAAGTAAGTTTTGTGGGTTTTAATGGATCAACTGGACCACCAAATGAAGCAGGTCTTGTTTTAAGTACCCTAGCTGATGATTTGTGACTACCATGCTCTTATCTTACATTTTTATCGTGTAAACACAGATTCGATCTACACCTTTTTAGTAGGATGTGATTTCGCTTGAGTCCTATAATTGAGGATAATGTTGATCCATCAAAAAACCGGATCAGCAACATATTTGGTTAATTTCGCATTAAAATGACTGTCAAATATTTCCGTCTACCAAACGATGTTTTTTACTAATAAATGCTAATTTTTTTGACTAAAAAAGAGCCACTCTATTCATAGCTACAGCACATCAGGCAGCTGTTGTTTTCAGTTGCCAAGAAGCGTAGTAGATACCCGTATTCTAATAGAAATCGCAAATTTCCTGACCGCTTAATCAGTCCGAAAGTATTTGGAATGACCTTCGTTTTCATTGATATCAATTTGCACCGCCGAGTGTGTCGAATGGAGTTGTCAAATACAAGATCTCTTCCACTTGTGTTTGAGATATACTTTAATTGGTGGGGAATATGAATAATTAATTTGTTTAACAAAATCGACTCACTGATAACGTACGCAGGTGTAGACTGTGATTTGGAGAGCATACGACGTTCTAACTGTTACCCGTTCAGATCTGCGTCTGGTTTAAAGATGCCGCTGGAAATGTAACTATCGAAGTATTAATTGACTGAGGATTCTCACGAAATTGATGGCGCCAACTTGGCGTGCATAATTGGAGACAGCTGCCTCAAGATCGTATTATCTGGAGAGGCTTGTTGATGTCCAGGTCCACGCCGAACTGTAGGTTAGGTTAGGTTGAAGTGGCTGACTGTAGATAGCAGTCACACTTAGGCCAATTTAGGCCCATTGTGATACCACGCAGATCTGATATTACCTATCCGAAAAACCATTTAGTGTTTTCAACGAAGCTCTTTAATTGATTAATGCCGACGTTGTGCAATTCGCTCAAGTCGTTGAAGAAAACGACTCCAAGGTGTTTCATCCTGCGAGAGGAGAGAGCGCTACAAGTGCAGAGGAGATGCGTTATGCTTTCCTCTTCTTCTTCGTGTCTGCGGCTTCTGCAGAAATCATTGTGAGAGAGTCCCATGACGTGAGTGCCAATGGCACAGTGTCCTGTGATAACGCCAATGAGAGCCCTTAGGGATGACCTGTTCATTCTAAGAAGATAGAGTGAACGTTTTAGATCAAGTTTAGGCCAAATTTGCTTTGTAATGAGGCACGTAGTGCCATCTGACCATCTTGGGTTGGAGTTTTTAATGGTATGATTCTTTAGAAGAAGTTTACCTGTAGCGAATGGCGCCGTGGAGTAGTGGGTAGTTGCGTCGACTCCTACGCTCGAGGTTGTCAGTTCGAATCTCGAAAAAAGCATCAAACATTATTTCACGGCTCCACCTCTTTCGAGTCACTGACAATGCTCAAAGAGTATAACTGTCTAGAAAAAGCTTCTCAATGTCGCCGTTCGGAGTCGGCATTAAACTGTAGGTCCCCTCCTACAGTGAAAGAACAATAGCACGTACAACACGAGTGGTTGCTGAGAAGCTAGGCCTAGGTCCACTATGGACTGTAGCGCCGCCATTATTATTATTATAGCTGTAGCGAATGTCATAGGCGGAGGATCTCCACTAGGGAGGTTTGTGGAGATCGTACCACTCCTGGCGAGATCATCGGCTTCATAATTCCCTGGAATGTCACTATGTCCCGGCACCCACATGAGGTAAATGTTAAAATGCTCAGCCATCTCGTTAAGAGATAGGCGGCAATTTAGGGAGGTCTTAGAGAGGAAAGTGACCGAGTTCAGGGATTTGATTGCTGCCTGGCTGTCTGAACAGATGGTGATGTCCTTGGATATCACGTTGTTCTTGAGCCAAGATAGGGCTTTTTTTTGTTGCCATCGTCTCAACCTGGAATACGCTACAATGTTCTGGAAGTGGAGAGATATACTAAAATTGAGATCCTTGGAGTAGACACCTAATCCTACTCCCTCGTCCGTCTTGGATCCATCTGTGAAAATACGCAGAGGACCGTCCAGCGTCTGAGTATCAGACTTCCAGTCCAACCTAGAGCGTATGCTGGTAGAGAAGTTTTTCTCAAAGACGAGATGAGAAAGTCGAGGTTATCTAAAATGGTGGTTATTCCACAGGTGCAGTGTTCTGAGTCCTACCGCTGTGCAAGCTGCTACTTATCTGGCAAACAAGTCAAGTGGAGGGAAATGCAATAAAATATTTAATGCTTCGGATGGTGTCATCCTTAGCACCCCATAGATGCATATGCTTGCAGTTCTTTGCACGCGGTTGAGAAGGTTGCGGTTGACGGCTGTGCCAAGAGCTGTCCACCATACTTAGACTCCATAAAGTAGGATTGGTCTGACTACGGCTGTATACAGCCAGTATGCAATTCTAGGCTGAAGAAGATTGTTTTTTTGCAGCAATAGAGCGCAGTGGTAGCTTTCTACCCGAACTGTAACGCTATCAGAAAAAAGGAAGAAGTGTTGTTTCGAAATCTCTGCTCTCTCAGCGGAAGATCGTTTTAGAAAGATTTCAGAAGAAAGTTATCACGACTTCCGAGGCATGCCTTGAATGCGATTTACAGTGGATCAAAAAAGAATTCGGACATTTTCCTTATTACTTTTTGATAGTGATCAATTTGTTCAACTGGCAAAAGCCTCTAAAAACTATGATTTTTCTCCTTTTGAAATCAAATCTTACTCTCGGATGTGGCGAAAACCAATTGAAGAGTTGAAAAAAATGCATCCTAAGATGAGTGGAGTATAAATGTCCGAATTCTTAATTGATCCACTGTGAGATTGGACCAAGCCCAAAAACTCGCCTGGTTGCGCTTGGGCATAGCTCCTGATGAGTTAGAGTCGATGGCGGAGGATCGTGTGGCCTGGAGATCTCTCGTGCATGCATTGCCCCCGGACCCCTTTAGTGAAATATGCGGGTCACTGAAAATGAGATGGGTCTTAAACTATTTATGTTATATGTGCGTCTGGATGTACACTGGGTCTTGAATGAGTTTAAAGACCTCTTTCAACATTTGCATTTTGTTTATGTTTTGGAGTAAAAAAAATTAATAAAAGCCGAATATTTACATTCAAAGCGGATATTGATTATGACAAATTCGCATAATACGCAGCAGGGTGCTCAGATTTATCCGCATTCGATCTTAAGCTCGATGAGGCTGAAGACGAGTTGGAGATGTTAAGATGAGAATCGAAAACGAAAAGGAATACAAAAATGAAGGGCAATTTGCCACTAGTAGAGAAGGGTGGGAGTGAGGGACATGAAGATTTGAAGAAGAGGAAGCTTGAAGAAAGTAACAGAAGCACCCAAAGATGTTTTAGGCAATCAAGATATCTCTCTTATCAGCTGGCTTGCTAATCATTTTGTGAATATTGATTTAAGTAGCATTGCGATTGAGAGAGAAAGTGAATTTCGAAAGCTGAGTAAACTAACCTTGTCATTAAACAACCGGACGTGCATTGAAGTGGTGTGGTAGAGGAGCTGACCTGTTTTTTTGAGCATTTTTAAAACACTTCTGGACCACTCAAATTCAAAACTGGTCCATTGTACTGCCAGATAGCATCCTACTCCAGTGCCGTTAATTTGATCCCAACGGCAAATGGTGACTGGACCAGATTCGATTTCACTGGGATTCGAACCTGGGACCCCTCTAACTTGCGAAGGCACTTAACCAACTGCGTCATCCAGTCGTCTCTGACCTCTTAGATTAAATGCTAGGAATCTGACGCTGTGTTGTTCGCTTAGTGTAAATATTCGAAAAATTTGCTCATCTGAAAGTATCAGTGCAAAATTGCAGAGTAAAGATGTTAACACCTGCAGGCTTAACATATTCAAGAGGAGAATACTTTCAGCCTCACAATATCCTGTCATAATCAACCCCGAAGAACGTAGATCAAGAAGCCAAATGGTATCGGAATTGCGTCCTTAACAAAAGGCATCTCAGGACCGCATTAACCACCTTCCGGAACACGATAAAAAATCGAAGCTACGGGGTGTAAGTTAGTTTAGTGCTCAACTACCATTCTAAAGGCTCTTTCATAAAGCGCTTCTTATCTTTCAATTTAAATTCAACAAAGTGTGTGCGAGACATCATCAAAATATCGTATTCGTTTGAAAGGTCTATTTATGCCATTGTGTATGGAATACAACGTCATTCAAAGCCCCATCGCTGGTAATGTCAAATTTTCGATGACTCTGTAGCATAAACTAGGCTGAATTCGAACGATGTCATGGGTTATGTTGGCTTTGAGGGCCTTTGGGGTTTGTGGTGTATTCGCATAGACCTGCGACTTCAGAAAACCCCACAAGAAAAGGTCTTACGGGGTCAAATCACACTATCTCGGTGTCCAGTTCACATCACCTCCACGTAGGATGACCATGCACTCGCTTGTGACGATTTTCCAATGTGGCGTGAGCTGAGTGGCACGTAGCGCCGTCCTGTTGAAACCACATGTCGTTTGTGTCTAGTCCATATCATCCAATTCAGGCCAAAAGAAGTTGGTAATCATCGACGTATAGCGCTCGCCGTTGACGGAGATGGCGTGGCCAACGTCGTTCTCAAAGAAATATGGACCGATGCCAAAAATCCACACCAAACTGTAGGTTTTTCGGGATGCATTGGACGCTCTTGGATCTCATGTGAATTGGTATCGTTCCAGATTCGACAATTTTGTTTCTTAACGTACCCATTCATCCAGAAATGTGTCTCGTCGCTGAAGATGATTTTTCGATGAAAATTAGTGTCAGTTTCCAACTGCTCCAGAGCCCATTCAGCGAACACACATCGTTGTCTATGGTCGTTTATTTTCAGCTCCTTGAGTTGATTTTTTTACGGGTACAGACCCAAGTCACGACTTCGCCGAAGTTTGGTCTGTGAAAGCGAAATTCCTATGAGCGACTGCACCGGATTCTCCTGCACACTCTTACGGACAGGGGGGATATTTCGGCAGATCTTGCGTTTCGTCGACGTACGGGTTGCTGTTGGTTTATTGTTTACTGAACCAGTGGACTCAAATTTATCCACCACACTGCGAATAGTCCTCTCGGTAGGAGGATTATAGCGACAGTAAAATGGGCGAAGAGCGCGGAATGTTGCCTGAACAGAACACCCATTTCTTTAAAACAATCTTATCATTTGCACGTATTGTTGAACGCTATGTTCATCCATGGTGATTTGGCAAAACAGGCTGAATAAATGACAGCTAATTTGACAGATTCAGCTTCATAAGTATGGCCGCTATCAACTATCAAAGTTCTATAGACCCTGACGAATGTTTGAGTTTGTTTCATAGAAATCTCCTTTTACTTTTTAATGCTTATGACAACCAGTTTCTTGTGACAATACATAGAATATCATTTTTAACTAAGGTGCTTTAATTTGCACCAACCCCGATGCGGCAATAAAAATAAAAATAAAAAAATAAACATTACCATTCATTCTTAGCTTTATATAATTTTACTTACTTCTTCCCTATCTCTAAACACATAAATTGCACAAAACGCGTCTAAACTATATACTGCACGCAGTACAACATTTACGTAGCCATACTAGGGCGGACTTTAGCCAATTATTTCGAGTTGAATAACTCGATAAATGAGTGACTCACTACTCTGAGAACAACTCGTTGCGTGCACTTATTTTAAAATAATAACACGGGATCAAAGTTTAAAGCTATTAACGTCTATATAGATTCCTTTCCATGATTCAGTGTTTTTTTCTGATTAATAATACTAATCTCAGCCACTTAGACGTCAAATGCATACTAATCCATAAGGGCTTCTAACCAGTTTCATTCCACTTGCTTCAATTTTTAACACAAATGTCAGCATGCATTAGCGCACGATGAGTAAGTAATTGTCAGTTCATCATAGGTTTGTATCGTTGTACGTGAGATACACATTTTATAAGATCTCAGCTAGACTTTAAAACCGATCTCCAAAGCTTCGGTGCAGTTACAAATAACACATTACAGACGCATGTGCCACTTACAAGCATGAAATCAACTATCGTTCACTTTGTAGTTGCTTTAGCAGCCATCAAACAAGTTTTCGAATGCATTAATGGCACAAATCAATACAAGATAAATTTTGAGTTAAATGCAGCAAATGCTCGTTATTACGTCAAGGGAAACTTCTCTAATGGTTGTAATGATAATTGTGTTGACGGTGATAATTTATGCTCGTTCGAGTGATTGTGAAGCGTTAAGTGGAATCGGATGGTTAACTTTTCTAGAGAAAGTTTTCAAGGAACAGATTAGGTATGAATAGACACAAGCAAATAAATGTGAACTCTGAAGGATGTATTATGTTTAATAATAGTTTAAGCATTTCAAAATTTTTAAAATGTTCCTACAAACCTCCTCCAAATTACGGCTGTAAAACGATTGATAGTTTCCATTTGAGAAGCGTCTTTCGCAGATTCAGGTATTCAAATATTGTTGCATATTGGTAGGCTCGCGAAAAGCTATTCTTCAAAGCTTTTTATATGGAAACGTCAATGAAAAATATTTGCATAGTCTTAGGAACTCGGGTTGCATAAAGAAATCGTATATTGTCTGTCGAGACTTGGAGTTTTGTAAAAAGAAATGTCTCCTCGAAAGAAGCTTACATTTATTTTGCCACTTTCTAAGTGAATAATTAAATACAGTTTTGTTAAACTAATCGAAACAGAATTCGAAGATGTTGATGCGGTATCTCTAGTATCGTTTGAGATTGTTTTCCTTTCGTGCCACAAGTTTCAATTTTTCGATTTTTGTAAGATAACAAATTATGTTTGCCCATTCAATATAGGGATAAAAGGCAAAAGTAAACAATTCGATTGAAAAAAGTTGAGCAGTAAATACGTTTAAAAATTCACTGAATGAACAAATTAAACAAAGTTAAATAAGTGACTTGTGAAATCGTGATAATGGTGTATGCCATATTGAACAAAGTTAAGCAAACGTGAAAACATGACCAGTTCTATAACGTGCACAGTTCGGAAAGTTGGACAATTTTGTTCTTATCTTTTTTCTGTGCGACAGTCTACTAAAGAGCATTTTTTTAAGAAAAACGTCTAAATAAGTCCAATTTGTTTGTCCCATTTTTACCACCTACAATTTTTTGACTCTATTATTGCAATAAACTCAATAAAAGCAACTGTCCAAATTTCTATTAGTTCCTTTTAATGAGGTCGCACTGTATCAATTTAAGAATCTTGCTTTGACATCTTTGCAGAGGTGCAGAGGTGTTTTGCACAATCAAACCAAACAGGGCTGTCATATAGAATAGCCATATAGCCGAAACATAGTTTTTTCCGTTTGAAGAAGTAGCTGCTGAAGCTTGAGTTCCTCGGGCACTGCTCACCCTAACCCGGTGAATAATTCCCACAACAACAGCACGAAGAAATCAATTCTCCGCAGCTCACATTCGCGATTTTATTCTTTCGGTCATTACCCAAATTTCATGACCATAAGTGAGTGTAGGAACAAATACTGAGTTAAAAACCGCTAACTTGGCTTTGACACCAAGCTCAGCCTTTTTAATTACTGAAAATTGACCCAGCTTGGCCAGTCCTACAGGAAAGCTCAGTATTACTCTTCCCATCACTCCTGAAAAAGACCCCGAGATACTTAGACTTCTCCACCTGCTTCTATGAGACTCCAGTAACACTTAGAGTGCATTGGAGAGACATTCTGGGAATAACCATAACCTCGGATTTGCCCACATTAACCTTCATCGCAGCATCAACACATACGGCCACAAACCTATCTAGCGTGCTAGGTTTCCATCTACAAAAAAAAGGATCACTTACCCTCAACTTCCCAATGTGAAACAATCCTCGCATCGACTGAATGAAAAGTAGAGGTGACAAGACGCACCCTTGGCGAATTCCAACGCTCACAATGAAATGTGTTGATTTACTACATTTAATCAAGCCCTACGGGGAAGGAGACTGCGAACACTAGGCAGTTACTTCTTCGACGAGCTGGAGGATCTGAAAAAAAAAGAGCTGAAGCACCTCCTGAGATATATACAACAATCTGAGTGTTTCTAATAAGCAACAAAAGTGTAGGTCTACCTGAACAAAGGGCACAATGGACCCAACTGTTGGTCTCAGTGAGCCGCGACCCGATCGCAAGGGCACCTTATCACCTACCTACCTACTACCTTTAACCCGTACACAGTCGCAACCATCTGTGTATAGAGACTAAATGGCCCATCAATCCCATGCTCCTGCAGAACACTCCAGAGTTTACCTCAAGGAGCTCGGTCGTATGCCTTCTCTAAATCTACAAAACAGCTGTAGATCGGTTTAGCATACTCCCAAGCCTTCTCGAGTACCATTCTAAGACTGAAAAGCAGGTCGGTTGTACTTCTACCGGAACAAAGGCCGCACTGCTCATTCCCCATTCAGAAATGTTCATAAAAATAAATACCAGAAGCAAAGACGGCAGTGTCATTAACGTTAAGCGACTGAATGGCGCAGTTGATTAAGTGCCTGCCCCAAGTTAGAGCGGTCCCAGGTTCGAATCCCAGTGAAATCGAATCTGGTTCAGGCACCATTTGCCGTTGGGATCAAATTAACGGCACTGGAGTAGGTTGCTACCTGTCAGTACAATGGACTTGTTTTGAGTCTGAGTGCTCCAGTGTAGAGTTTCAAAAAACACCCGAAAGAAATCATCAACGTGCATCGCAAGTTATGAATTTTCATTATGCACTTGTAAATCGGATAAATGTATGTTAAAAAGAGCCGGTGCAAGGATTGATCCTTGGGGGACACCAATCTCGATCTTTTGGATAGATGAAGCCGCGTGACGTGACAATAAACTCTTCCGGGAAAAAAACTCGAACTGAAAGTCTGACATTATCCGGATTCGCGGAGATGCAGGTTTACTTTTCAGCAAAGAATTAATAGTGAGGAATATTATTTCCGGTTCCAAATAGTTATAGACCGACATAATTGATGTCTGAATACAAAATTTGTTATTCTTTAGAGTCCAGAAAAATAATCACAGCAAACTGGAATATAGTCTATTTTTGCATACCGTTCAAATTTAAGAACACGGTTTATTGACGTTTGTGTGCAAGTTTCCTCTGAAATATTTGCCAGTCGATTTTATTTCGCAAAGAAATTGACTTAAAAAATGTTAATCTCTGCGATAAAAGCTTTAAGCAAATATAAAATAAATTGAGAACATTTTTGAACGTTAAAACGCTTTAATCAAGAAGTTCAGGGGTAGATACAGACGTCCAAGAAATTAAATAACCATCAGTTTTGTTACGAAATGCATTCCTCATCATAAAATTTATTCAAATGTCAGCCATTCTATTTTTACTTCTCGCATATTTAGCACAAGCAACCACCAGATGACATCAAATTCGAATGACAAGCCTCAACTGCCTCATCATCTGACTGCCTCCGCATAAGTACGTCCCATAAAATTCAGTTAAAACCCAAAAAGGGATGTCTGATTATGCAGAGAATATTTGATTGCGCAACTTAATGAGCAACAGGCAGAGAGTAATTATTTTAAGTTAAATAAACCTTCAGTCTTTAGCCAAGGTTTGAATTGCTCAACAACAAATTAAACTCCTCAGCTATTAGCTACCTTAATGTGCTCACATTTCCACCGTTCCACGCTTGCGTCTCAAAGAGAACTTTTGCAAGCAATTAAATCAGCGTTTTGGATGGTTATCTGTTCTCAGTTGACAATTATGATTTGTTTTTGGCATTGAATGCGCGAACATTCCGATGTTCAGCGAACATAGATGTGTCTCCGGCGTTTATAAGGAAAGCAAATTGTTTCCTTCGGCTTTAATTGATGTTTCAATATTTTGTTGGTTACGTGAGGTAGACTCTTGAAGCTGAATTGGCACATTCAGGGACAATCAGTTGTGTACTCGTTCATTCAGCATAAACTTCGAGTACTCGTTCCCATTCACAATGACTTCCTCCTCTGATTCAAGAAAGAGTTGGTGGACTTAACTAGCATTTCAGACTCATTCTCCACGTATGAATGTACGTGTGGGAATAATTGTGAATAAGCAAGTTCGCGTCATAGTCAACTCTTTTGTTTGCGCGTGGATGAGGCACAGTTCATCAAATCATAACCATTGTTATGACATATCCGTGATGTTTTTGTTGTTTATTGAGCGAGAGCCGTCTCATTTGATTGGAATCCTTCAGTGAGGTCCTTCACTTAGCCCCCCCTCCGCAGGTTTTCTTGTGTTTATCTGTCGGAGCGTCGCTTCGAATTGCCGCGCCGTGTATGAAATTTCAATTAACTCTGTTTTGTTGATGATGACAAAGAAAGCTATGATACACCATGACTGACTAAGGTGATAACAGTAATGTCGCTAGCATGCTATGCTTTGTGTGGCGCACTCACGACAATCAAAGCAGTAAAAAACCCCGGAAAGCAAATATGGCTGAGTACATGGGTTAACACCGATACCAGCGCACATTCACACATGACGCAAGTTGTGGCACTCACTTGTGTGTGTATACAGTGCCTACCGGATTCTTTGATGCGTGCAGTGAATTTCAACTGGTTTCTAATCTTGAAGTCAATACAGAAAAATAAATTTTCGATTTCAATGTGACGGAAGGGTGTGCGGCGGATTAGTGGATTGTGAACAGGGTGACAAGGGATTTCCAGAGGCAAATGACTCGTAAAAGGAGATGAAGGAATTCCACAAAACATAATTTGCATACGATGCTAAATCAAAAACTCACAAGTGAACAAGTGGCAGAAGGCAAACCCTGTATGAAATATGTTGTTGGGCTGTGGTGGCTTTGCGAAATCACTTTGCCTTTCGATGTTTATGTTATTCCCATGCGGACTCACTGACGTTAAAAAATACACGAGGCTTTCTTCCAGTCTGTCAAGTAAAGGGTTTTTCATTAAGTGCTTCCTATCTTTAAACTGAAATAAAATAAAGTGTCCTGCCCACCTCCTGCCATGGTCAGTGTTACCCTAATGGGCACAAGGTCTCTCGTAGCGTATTACTCGAGCTAGTGTTGTTTTGTTCCCCTGTCCAGCATTTTTGGGGAAATAAATGGCAATGGAATGGATACGTGGTATCTCCTTCCCACATTTTGTGGTTAGGTCCACTCCCTACCAATTACCAAGTTTGGGTGCTACCAGTTTCAGCCATTCCGCTGTCTGCGGAGTTTCGCAGTCAACTAGTAGCATCCCATGCCTGAAATGAATGCCCTGAAATTTAAGCTTGTGCTCCCATCCCAGGGCCATTTCGGATACAAGGGCATCTTCTAGGCCTTTCCGGTCTTCAGCACATCTCCCTTGGATAATTGCAAGGGAGAACTGCTACCCTCTCGGCTATCGCTGTCCCTGTGAGCTTTCTGCCAGCTCCCGCTGCTTTTGCAACAGTTGCATAGCTTCTGCTCTTTGAAACAGCAACTTGCTTCGAGGATCCCGCCTCCGACCTGTCCAGCTTCGACGTTACCCTTTGCCTTTTGTGTGCATTAGGCACAGGAGTTGAAATGGAGCTACTGCTCCTTTTACCTGAGGTGGTAGGCTCCGAGCTAGGCTAAGCCCTGTGCTCTTTTGCCTTTTTCCTTGCTTCCTCAGGTGTGAAACCCTTTTCGAGCTAGCGAAGATACCACCTACTTCCAGCACCACTGAGCCCCTTTCGGAGTGGATGTCCCGGGGGGCATCTGTGGACACCTGCGCATATTTCTCGTCGCCTTGGTCGAAGACGGTTGGGGGGTCACAGAGTCTTGAGCCTCCAGTTCCCCTTTTCCCCCCACCACTTCAGTTGGAGGTCGGGAAGTTAGAGCTTGGCTCCCGCTTGCCCTTTTGGCAGTCCTTGTGCTCACGCCTATCGGTTGCCTTGGGGTTTTCTTTTTCTGGCTAGTGCTGGGTTGCACCGACCTTCCGCTAACCCCGCAGCATGCGACAGGCCTTGCACTTCTTTCGACTATGAGCCCATGCTCAACCCGGCTTACTGCATCAGCTACGGTAACCCCTCGCAGCCTATTCAGCACACCTTTTATACTTTTTTTTTGTGTGTTTGAATCTATTTTGATTCCACGAGTAGCAGAGGAAAAAGTGGTCAGCCGCGTCAGAGCCTCGCAGTAATGCGGTAAGGCTGCGGTTGGATGATGATGGTGACCGTAAAATGGGCGAAGCGCGCGGAACGTTGCCCGAAGAGAACACCTATTTTGATAAAACAATTTTATCATTTACACGTGTAGGTGAATGCTATATCGATCCATGGTAGTTTGGGAAAACAGACTGAGTAAATAACAGTCACTTTCGCAGATTTAGCTTCAACAATGTGGCCTCAATCGATAAAGTTCAGAAGTCTCTACTGGAAGACCCTTTACAAGGCTTTCAGGCCGGTCTTTCCAAATACGTAAATATTATTCGGTCTTAGCCAAGGAAACTTCAAGGCGAATCATAAATACCATTCGACGAACGGTTCCGCTTCCCATTGATAACCAATGCTACAGACCGTTGTCCAAATTCGTGTTCATAAACATCAAACTAAATCACACACGCGGTCTTAAAGAGTTTCGCTCCAAACATTCGTCACACTCATCCGAATAGAAATACACAGAAAACTCAAATGAAACCAAAAACACAAAAAATTTGTTTATCTTTGCCAGTTAACGACTTGCGAAATACATCGATTTGTATGCCATGTGTGATTCAGTATTTGTGACTTTCATAACCACGCCACAAGCACGCAAGACCGAGCAGAAACAAAAATCTAAAAGCAAACGCGAAATTTTTCGGATGTGTCAGATCGATAAGAAGCTTGTTGTGCAGATTTATTTTTCACCATTTACCTATGAGTATGCTAATTAGTCTAGGTATTGATATTTAGTGATAAATGTGGAAACCTTGCCTTATAAGGTAGCGCATGCAAAAAAACATAATTCCGAATACTTTTGTGAGGCATTGTATGTGCAAAAGTCGATATGATGTACGATGTTATAATAAAATATGATTGAGAATCACACTGGAGAATATTTATTATAAAATTAAGGGATTCGTTTAAATAACTGAATAGAAATTGTTTTATTACAATATTAGGCAAACAGACGAACAGAGACAAATGCCCAAGGCATCAACGCGCATAATAATTATGTATATGAACAGTGTTGTAAGACCAAAGTTCCGTGACAACGATTATTGTTATTCGAAGGTGAAACTACTCGTATCAATGACTACCACCGGAACTGTGTTGTAACATCTGCCCAAAGGTATGACAGGGCACTCTGTTTTAAAGAAAACACAACTCTGAGACTCTAAATTGATTTTCTTTTGTAAATTTACTCCAACACACATGATTTAATGCAGAGGGTTTCCCTTGACATTAGGCATCGATTTACGTGAAAAAGCCACGATCCCAAACGTATCAGATGTGCAGCATATGCATGAACTCTTTTAGTGTAGGCCTTGATTAAGAACTTGTTTGTTGTCATTTTAACCACATTTAATTTTGGTGCTAAGTTTCTTATAGTTAAAGTATAGAAAAAAATATTTTACTAATTTTAAGAGTAAATTGAATAAAATTAGTAAGTTATTTTTAATTAAATAAATTTAGTGAAATAACTGATCACGGCTCCACCACTTTCAAGTCACTGACAATGCTTATTTTATAATTAATTTATAGAAATACTTAACATTAATTTCATTCAGTACATTGTTTCAAAAATGTTCAGTGTTAAATTTTTATTTTATTTTTGAAGTGTGCGTATTTGTTTTGGAGTGACTGTATATATGATCGTTTGTAGAAAATTTTGTACTTTTGCCAAGTTTCGTGACAATCTTTGCCACTTTTTCCATTTTTTTAACACCAACAAAAATCGGTGCCGTGAGATAAGGCCAAATTATTGTATATTTCACGTAAAATCGGGGATTGAGAAAGGCGGTTTGTTGAGTCAATGTATCCAAGGATTCAGTAGATTTTCTACTACAGCCTTCAAAAAATAGGCGATTTTAATAGGAGACGCCGGCTGCAGAACTGCCTAATTTGTGTTTTAACGAAGCATGTGCTCAAGTGGTTAAACACAAAACATTGAAACAGATTGCGTGGCTGTTGCTGAGAGTTCAGGGACATCAATTTGGAACCGTGGTTCAGAATTTGCAGAAGAAATACTCGCGTCTTCAATGGATACAAAGTAAAATTGTCTCAAAAGCTGAACCCTGCATTTCCCTCTAAGAATGGTATTTTAGAAGGCTTGGGAGTACGCCAAACCGATCTACAGTTGTTTTGTATATTTGGAAAAGGCACACGACCGAGTTCCTCGAGGTAAACTCTGGAGTGTTCTGTAGGAGTATGGGATTGATGGTTCTTTGTTGAGGGCCATTCAGTCTCTATACACAAACTGTAGTAGCTGTGTTCGGGTTAACGGTAGTAAATCAACAGTTTTCACCGTGGGCGTTGGACTTCGCCAAGGGTGCGTCTTGTCACCTCTCCTTTTCATTACATATATGGACTGGATGTTGCAGCGCAGTCGAGGCGAGGAATGTTTCACATTGGGAGAGTTGAGGGTAAGTCATCTTCTTTTTGCATATGACTTAGCCATCCTCACATCCTCCCAGATAGAACTCCAGCGCGCGCTAGATAGGCTTGTGGCCGTATGTGCGTACGTGGACAAATCCGAGGTTATGGTTATTTCCAGAACCCCTGTTCTGGTGTTCAGGTGAAGAAGTTTAAGTATCTCGGGGTCTCTTTCATGAAGGATGAGAGGAATAATGCTGAGCTTTCCTGTAGGATTGGTCAAGCTGGGTGAATTTTGAAACAGCTTGGTCGATCTGTAATCAGGAAGCCGAGCTTGGTGTCAAAGCCAAGTTAGCGGTTTTTAACGCAGTATTTGTTCCAACTCTCACCTATAATCATGAAATTTGGGTAATGACCGAAAGAATAAAATCTCGAATAAAAGCTGCCGAGATGAGATTTCTTTGTGCTATTGTGGGAATAACTCTTCAGGATATTTTTCTTTTTCGGTGTATTTTTGAAACACTACGGGAGCACTGAGACTCAAAACTGGTCCATTATACTGCCAGGTAGCAACCTACTCCAGTGCCGTTAATTTGATCCCAACCGCAACTGGTGACTGGACCAGATTCAACAATTTACCGCACAAGTGCTGAAATTATGGAAGGCTCTTAACCAACAGGCTATTATCTCTCTCAAGTCAATAAGATGCTAACACTTTTTGAATTGCATTAGTTTTCAAGGCTGTTTAACTGAGATCCGATATTCCCTGTCATTTCATGGTTACAGTGAACACCTTCTCAAGATAACAATCGGAAAAAGCATGCTAACATCAACCCTATTTGTTTAGTTTTTTGTTACATAATGTTAATGTCTAATTTTAATGTAAACAAAGATCAAAATACAGGTTCCATCTTATAAAATAATTCGATCCATATTAATGAAATGTCGGTTAGCATACTGGGGAGATCCTTTTCCACAATTAAAAATAATTTATTTCTAATCAGTCTTCATAGCATGCATTCACCAACCTTTCAGGGCATTACGAGAAATGTTACACTCGCCTTTTTGATTTGTGGGTTTTCTTAACAATTGAGACTTCACATGGAATATATGAATTGAGCTTGCATTTCGTCAAGCGTAACAAAATACACATCACGTGCTCAGCGCAGGCTGTCTTTAATGCTTAAAGAGTCTCATTCAACATGTTATACACTTAATTTGCTTCGGTTTTGCTTTTTAAACAATCCATTAATTTGTGGGCGCCGTGGCGTAGTGGGTAGGTGCGTCGACTCCTACGCTCGAGGTCGTCGGTTCGAATCTCGAAAAAATCATCAAACATTTTTTCACGGCTCCACCTCTTTCGAGTCATTGACAATGCTCAAAGAGTATAACTGTCTAGGAAAAGCTTCTCAAAATCGCCGTTCGGAGTCGGCATTAAACTGTAGGTCCCCTCCACTCGTGAGAGAACAATAGCACGCACAACACGAGTGGTTGCTGAGAAGCTAGGCCCAGGTCCACCTCGGACTGTAGCGCCGCCATTATTATTATTATTATTTAATTTGTTTACAGTACTATTTATTTTAATTTTTATTTTTATTTTTATTGGTTACACATACATACACACATACACATACAGAGTATCGAAAACTTAACAAAAAGAGGGATATTTTTAGGTGTAAGGTTATAATTTTCGCAACATAAAAAGGTTTGTTTGCTATTTCAAACAATTCCGAGACGTTCTGAACGGGCAGTATAGTACTCGGACTCCGTTGGTGAAGATGGCCTACCGATTCGTTTTGTACTACCTCTGATTGTTTCCCATCTTACCTACGTTATAAATTGGTGCATGATCACGTCCACCTTTCCACAACCTTGGAAAGTGGCCAGAGTTTTGCCGATCGCAAAGAAAACTTCTCCAGTGTCTCCAGCCGATTTTCGACCTATAAGCATTCTGCCCTGCTTGTCTAAGGTTTTCAAGAAAATAATAGCAAAACAGATATACCAGACACGTATCAGTCAATAACTTGCTGTATGCTCAACAATCCTGGTTCAGAGCTAACCACAGCTGTAGTAAACCTGCTTGAAGAGGTAGGACAATCTTTTGACAGGAACCGAGTTTCTCTTCTCTGCTTGCTTGACTTCTCGAAGGCCTTTGTTAAAGTAAACCACGACATTTTATGTTGAAAATTAAAGAGCAATTTCGGCTTTAGTGAAAGGACGGTTTGCTTATTGAGAAGTTTTCTTTCTGGTAGGTCGCAAAGGGTATTTTTGGGAGAACATAGTTCGTCCTTTTTGGATGTTCAGTTAGGTGTTCCACAGGGCTCGATATTAGGCCCAATACTGTTTTGTATGCTCATCAATGATCTTCCTTCTGTATGTAAACACTCCTCGGTGCATCTATATGCTGATGATGTCCAACTACTCATATCTAAACCGTTTTCTGATCTACATGAACTTGCTTACCTTATGAATGACGATCTGAAACGAATCTGAGCTTGGTCAGTCAAAAATGGATTACTATTAAACCCGACGAAATCACAGGTTGTTTGTTTGAAATTAATGTACTAAGTACAAAAAAGATATACATATATCTTTTATAAATAAGCATTAAGCCACTTCATCGTGGTGACCACAAAAGGAAGTTTTTTTTAACAAAATACTTCAGGCTCATCAATCATCAAATACTGAGCTCATCAGTCGGTTCCTTGAGTTGCCTTCCAAATTATAAGCATTTGCCATGTTCCAGGAAGTGAGGATATCAAATATTGCTATACATTCGGACTCTACAAGCCCGCGAAATTTAAAAATTCCCATTATTTTCTAAACACACCTCGAACATCCATGAACCATTTTTTAACATCTCGTATGCCATTCAACCTGCAACTTCATACCTTTGAGGTTCAATGCAACTGAAATGCAAGCCTCTTAATCTTGTCAAAATATTTTGTTTTACACTGCTGTAGTAAGTAAGCAAAGATTTTGAAAAATACACCTAAAGCCATTCATAATCAGCTTAACTTTTTGTTTCATCAAGCATTCTCAACATTTTATCGCACGAAGTCCAAGAAATTAATCACTTCTTAAGTCTAAGACAAAACGACAGCCTTGCATCATTAATAACACTGACAACGATGATTTGTTTGAAATTAATTTGTAAAAATATCGCAATCCAAACAGAACAGGCAGAAACTCATTAGTACCTGCGTCATATCGAATCCATTGATGCGTGGAGATTCAAATGCAAGACGCAATGCTATTCATTACATTATAGCTCTTGTTCGACAACATCTTCCTGAAAGAGCAAGAAAATAAAAAACAAAACCCAACCAGCAGCTGATGCATTCCAACATCTCTTGTGTATATGCAACAGAACCAGTGTTTCCCAACTCAATATCGCGCAACCGACTTTAGGTTGCACACTCCACACAGATGCAGTGAATATAATAATTCCGTGGTTACACCGATGCACTGCTGCGCAAGATAAGTTGATTTTCAGGTTTTCTGAGATACTGAATTCTAACTAGTCTAGCCACCAATGCACCCGAGACGAGGCTGCGACACACAGCATTGTGTGGAGTCGGGAGTGTAAAATGTTTGCAATTTTCTTTTTTGGATTTCGTCAGTGATCGCAGAAAGGGTTATGACTGCGCACAAAATTGCCAAACAAATTCATTGCGTGAGAAGATTAGTTGGGGAATTAAGTGGTTTGGTGAAGGACTGTAGGCGCTTAAGGGGAGTTGGGACACACATTTTCGGGGTTTATCCTTCCCTTTCAAAATAAATCGTGTCAAACAGAAGGTCATGGTTGGTTTCATACAGATCGCCAGCGATTGCAGCAATTCTAAGATTTTGAATGAATGCCATTGAATCTCGAGTATGTTACAATTTCCTGCGAACTTTACTCAGTTCCCACTCAACAACTTCACCGTCCAATATCAAGTTCAATCGAGCCTAGCAGCAGACATTGCGTGCACCATTTCCACTACATTGTCTAAGGTCCAAACTGAGACTGACTTCTCAATGGGGTCCGATGACAAATGTCGTTTGCTGTTGTTTCTCTCCTTCTGTACTAAGTGACCCACTAAGTCGGCTGAGGTTAACAGTTTGTGACGTTTTCAAGATGACATTGAATGTACCCCCAACATTGTCAGAGACTAAATCACTGTCTTAGACAGGTTAACCGACATTTTTGCTTGAGTTTCATCTTTTAATTGCACCTTGTGACGGTGATGAGCTTTGCGTGCAAGTAGTAGTCTGACCTTGACTTGTAGTGTTCGTATTTATTTTTCATTTTGGGAGACAAGTACGAGTTTAATAATCCATGGCATGAATAGGGGGCAGTGTAACATGGTATGTAATTGTCGATTGTGCAACTTGAAATGAGTGGCATTCAGTTTGTTGGACAACATTTTAATTGCGCCACTCAGAGGGCCCATGACCGTTGGAGAGGTGAATGGAAGATGACTTTAATGATATCATTTACAAATCTTTAGATTTTCTTGAATGCTATTTGTGAGGGTTCATTGTGAAGATGTCATGCGAATAAAGTTGGTCGTTGTTGGGATTATGAGGGATTAGTATAATGCGGTTTATCATTTCCTAAAATTTGGAAATTAACAATCGCAGCTTCAGCTGCCGGTTTCACGAGTCTCATTAACATAACAACAGAAGACTGTTATGGGGGACGCTGAATGAAATTTGATGGTTTTCTCCAAAAATACGTTGGCTATCCTTTTAATCATGCTTAAGTGGGAAGATTCTTCCCTTTGGTTTAGGTCTCTTCATATTCCTAAACCTAATTGAGTCTCCCCCTGCTTCGTAGTAATACAACCTTGTTAGATCTGGAACAGATTTGCAGCAATACTGCATGCAGCGATGCGTGCAGAAATGCATAATGAAACTCCTATGCGTCCCGGTACCAACAGAGCGTCACCGTGTTTACACTGGAGATTTCGTCGACAATTTGTCAACTTTATAATATCCGACGCTATGGCTCTTATTGCCGCTTAGCTGTCGGAATATACAGCCTTGGCCAAATGTGTTAGGCACCCTTATCTTTCTGTCTTTGCTGCCAAATCACTTATCGGAAGTAATTAGTTTGCATTTTATGGTTTTCGGCGACACTATCTGAGGTTGTAAACAATTTTATCTATTTCTTCCCATTTCATTATTTTTTTTTTTGCTTTTTGAAGATATAACGAATCTTAAAGGGTGCTTAATACATTTGGCCAAGGCTGTATAGTTATCGTTTTTATTCTTCCGTCAAATTATGTTCTTTTAGCGCAAGTGCCACCTCATTTATTGCTGCCATTTCGGCTTGAAAAACGCTGCATATGTCGCTTGGGTTCAGTGATCTTTCGAAGAGCTCGCAGACGGCCCCTGCCCCCGTCCCTTCATCTGTTTTCGAGTCATCAGTATATAGTTCTTCCCAACATTTTCCACGTCCGGAATTCGTTTAGATAACTTCCTTGTGGTTGTCAGTAGAGTCCGACTGAAGGACAGTTTTTTGGCCGAAGCCGAACTTCGGATTTTTGAACACCTTGGGCCGAAGCCGAATGTTCGGTCGGACTCTAGTTGTCAGGATTGGTGGCAGGTAATCCGTCGTTTTGCCGTCCACTTTGAGAGGATGGACGCGTGTCCATATTGCTTGTCTTTCCACATCTTTAATAAAGAGTAGGACCTCAAGCGCTGCTGTCGGTGTTGTCCTTATGGCACTCGTTACTCCAAAGCAGGCCGATCTTTAGACCTTCGTCAGGCTTGCAAGAAGCTATTTCTTCTCCAGTGCCTACCACCAGACTGTTGGTCAGAATTCGGTTCGAGAAAGATTTATTTTTCTTTTCTAGACAGAACCTTTTTTTTTTCGGAGGATTTTTGAAACACTACTGAAGCACTCAGACTCAAAACTGGTCCATTGTACTGCGAGGTAGCAACCTACTCCAGAGCCGTTAATTTGGTCCCAACGACAAATGGTGACTGGACCAGATTCGATTTCACTGAGATTCGAACCTGGGACCCGTCGAACTTGGGGCAGGCACTTACCAACTGCGCCATCCAGTCGTGCAGACAGAACCTGCTTCACTTTAACTTTTACACCTAAAACTAAGTATTGCCAACATTAAGTGCAAGTTAAACGTCAGGTTATCTAAAGCGTGAAACGCGTACTCCTCTTCCTTGACGGTTTTCTGAGAGTACGTAATGATGCGAATATCACTAGTCATCAGCTAGCAGCACCTGGATTGATTTATAGTAGGTAGTTCTAGTTCAGGAATGAAAACACGGCTTCTCCTCGCTGAAATTTGATCCAATAAAAGTTGCAAAGTGTGTGTCGCTTTTCCAAAATGTCCGACACAAATGAATCGGCGATCATCCCATAAAGTTCATCGATGTCTCTTCATTCGACAAAGATGTGATGAATATCAATTTGGAACTTTGCCAGATGAGTAGGTTAGGTTAGGGGGCTGATAGTGAATTCACCAGCACACTTAGACCATGTTGGCCCATTGTGATACCCACAGTCCGACTACAACCACTGATCGACCGCTCCAGTGATAGTGCCATTAATTTGATACCAACGGCAAATGGTGACTGGACCAGATTTGAAAAACTGGATAAAAGCGTATTAACTTTGCTTTCACTGGGATTCGTAACTGGGACCCCTCTAACTTGCCAGATGAGTAAAAACGTAGTCAATAATCAACTTTCATTGACTGAGACCCACTATGATACTTGCCGACTTGTTCCATGAAAATTGGCTTTAGGCGGTTGTACAGAAGCGTGGATACGATCAGGCTGCAGGAGAAGTTGAAACTGAACGGGGACATCAGTACCGAGAACAAACACAGAATAACTCTTGCCAACTGCTGTTTTTTTTTTTGGCTCAAGAGTCAATTGAGTGATAGACCCTTCTCTCTAAAGACCAACCTGTCTTTGTACACGGCATTGGCCCCCCCAGGCCTGCTTTGCGGCGTAAAGGCATGGACAATATCAAAAGCCAAGGCAGAAGCACGTGGTTTTTTCGAAAAAAAATTTCTGCTCACATCTTCAGTTCTCAACTCATCAGCACCGAATAACTGCCAGCTGATGAACATCAGCAGAGAAAGTGCTGTGGGGTGTCGTCGTCTTCTTCAATAGTCGCAGAGATTTTCATCGCTTAGCCCAAGCACATATAGGTGTTTGGTGAAGGTGCAGTACGCCGGCAAGTTGTCTGCAGTCTTTTCTGTCAAGAGATAAAAAGAATGCCGCAGATTTCCTACAGACGTTGGAGGACATGCCACCTCCGCTTGTTCTCTCGAGTGATCCAACCATCGATGGAAGACCTAACCAAAGTCACAGGCAGTCCCAGCACAAGTTCAAGTCCTGAGTGTACCTCCCCTGATCTTTGCCTAGAAAGTTCATCGGCGATCTCATTTCCTGTGATCCCGTTATAGCCCGGGACCCAGACAAGTCTTAGCGAATTTAGATGATCAAATTCAGAGAAGACTTCCATTCCTGAACTATCCTAGAAGTGGTTAAAGGGGTGACCAAAGCGTCAGGCTTTCGCTACTGACACAAATACTTCGCCCCTTCCACCTGTTCATCACGATATAGTTCGTGAGCATTAGGATGGCATATGTTTCCGCTTGGAAAAACGACGCAAAATCAGCTAAAGAGCTGTGCAGTCTAATGTTGTCGCTCTCTACGAAGGCGCCAGCACCAGATCCTTCATTAGTCTTGGA
Organism: Myathropa florea; assembly: GCA_930367185.1. Lineage (NCBI taxonomy): Eukaryota > Metazoa > Arthropoda > Insecta > Diptera > Syrphidae > Myathropa > Myathropa florea. Next base: position 21,556,786 of record OV884003.1, read on the forward strand.
AGCGTCCGTGAAGATTTGAAGACTTAGTTGAATTCTTCATCTTCTCATTTTGAGCACAATGTGCATTTGGTACAACCGACCAAGTTCACTGTTCATAAAGTTACTAGTTATATCGTCTTTCCTACAAACAGATCAAATTTGGCAACACTGCGTATTTTGTTTTATTCCTCAAAAACTGCTGTTGAATCGACTTAAAGAAATGCTTTTGAGTGCTTGTCAAAACCTTGACAAATATTTTAAACAATCAATCGTTTATCTTCGTCATTCCTCAGATCTATTGCACATCAGCAATAAGCACTGTTATCCTAAACGTAAAAAAACCTAAGGCTATCTTAAGCAGATATAAACAAAAGTAACTTCAAGTAGAAATGAATAAACACTTTAAAGTGCATCCAAAATGCGCATCTGACCGCCGACCTTCAGTCAATTTATCGGAGGAATGTCATTATTTTCTACCCGTCATCATTTGAAAACAAAGCACTCAGCACTCCCCCGCCCATATCGTCAGCCGCACGCAACTTATCAAGCCCATTTGTAATTTCCTTAAATAACTCCGCTACCTAAATCGCTTGCACGCAGCCGCCTCCCGTCAACCTATGTACGTCGATTTGTACATCCGATTCACGTGTATTCAAATTTAGAAATCTCACTTCAGCTCACAGCTCACAAAAGCAGCTCTCAAAGAAAATAGATACAACAGAAGATGCAAAACCCCTGACAAAGACTTGAATAACTGATCACACAGCAACACAGCAACGAGCCAAAGAAAAGAGTGATAACAAATCCAAAAGGTATCCACCAACTGGCTACAAAAATACTGGCCAAGCTAGGTTTAATCCACAGAATGTGTACGGGTGTGTGCGTAAGAGAGACAGAGTGAGAGAGAGGGAAAGAGCGTAACAGTACGATCTTACTACTAAAGTACCAGAAGCATGAGTATCCACGAACCGAACAAGACGCTCGTGTTGAAATTTCTTTACCATCAGTTACACCGAGAGACGTCGACGCGAGCGTTTCAAGTGCGAAGATACAACGCTTCCTTGATCTTTTTCGTCTGTTTTGGATGTGAACAAAATTTTTTTATTTTTTAACTTTTGTATCTTTTTTGTGTGTATCTCGCGTGTGTTAAAAAAGCCTGACCTCTCATAATTTAGATTTTTTTCTATACTTCGCGGAGAGTGTAAGCGTATTTAGTGCAAACCAGTTTAAGTGGATGCAACATCGATTCTCGTTCTTAGGTATTTCACCAAGAGATGCATCCATCCATTCATATCACTTCGCTTTTGTTTTCGCTTGTGGATTAAGTTTTATGTTGAAAAGAAAAAAGCCAATTTCTTGTATTTGTTTATGTTATGTGTTGACAGTCAATGTACACGAATACACGTATCTGGTCGATGCACAAGTGTGTCCCGTAAAAAGTGAAATTTCCCGGTTAACGATCACATCCTGCGTTGTTAAGGTAGCAAGAGGCGAATACACAAAACGCAGACCAGACGGAAAGAGAATTAAACCGAAACATGTGCAGAATTTAAGTACAAGACCAGGGCTGGGCCAATATTGACTGAGATAAATGAGTTGAAGTTGTTTTGTATCTGCAGTTAGGAAATTTTTGAGAAAGTGTTTGTTCGAAGAGAAATTTTTTTGTTTTTTTGTATGGAATACGGAAATTGATGCATGCTGCACTTCATGCTTTTATTAGAGTTTTTCTTTTTGTATCTAGTACGGCTAAGCAACTGCTTAGTTTTCTAATGTTCGCTTAGGACGTGACCAGCATGCTGGTCTTCACCGATGTCCAGATATGTTTCCGCATTTTGTTTTTATTACGCGAATCAGGTTTAGAATTTGTTGGATTTTCTAAAAGCCATTAGAAATTTAAATTTTGACTTTCAAGCAGTTTCGAGTATCGTTTTAATTTTATTGAACATTCAATTGGTCTCAGGGTCGTTCATGTGAGTTGATGGAGTGCTTGACTGATAAAGGATGTCCGGGAGTTTAAGAAAGAAGAAAAGAATGGCACCTACAAGTATCCCAGGGTGAATTTTGAACTAAGATAGGTATGAAGTGGCTAAGTTGTGCACTTAGACCAGAGTTGATCCATTGTGCAGCGAATTTTGAACTCAAATTATGACAAATGTGTACAAAAGTTCGTGAAAGTGATTGCTCAACAGAAGTGGTGGTCGCCTTCATTACCCCCAAGTGATAATCTATGTCCAACAGCCAACATTTTAAGAATCATTTTCGTCTCACACGAAAGCATGACTAAACAGTACAGTACGAATTTAATGGTGGGTTAGAAGCCAATTAACCATGTACAGTTGATCTTGTAAGGTCTGCGCACTTTTGCTCCGTAATTACGAGACAACGGACGTAAATGGGCCAGAGTGTTATACGTTTTCGTCTCATTTTGATGGCTTTTGGAAACTACGTGCATCTGTTAATGGCCAGTTTGTCAGTGGCAAAGTTGTAAATGCCTCATTAGACCATGAACTGCTCTTGTGGCTGCATCAATGAGGTGCCTTTGATTTCCATCAGCGAATGAGACGTTTAATCGATCTTTGACCTCACCTAAGTGGTTCCCCTCGCAATAAAATGTCTATACCTTCATTTCTGATTTTGCAACGTTGCCTCTCAGTTGGTGTCAAGGCGAGGAGAAGGAAAAGGCTTCAGACACATGCAGTCATTTCTGAACTCTAAAAATATCCAACAGCCACGGGTGAAGGTTAAAAATACGATGGCAACAAAAAATCACTGAATAGTTGTATTGCGCTTTGCGTGTTTATCGCTTCAAGCCTGTTTCCAATAAGTTTATCAACACAACAACCATGCCCAAGGTCATCCAACTCCCCAGTCGGCTGTTTATTACGCGAGTACACCTAGGAGATGAAGAACACATCTCTGACTCGTATTTCTAACCGAAGATGATCATCGGATGGCCAACGCCTATATAGCATTCTTGGGTGTTTTGGTTTTTGTTTTGCTTATTATTTTTTTTCAAATCTATGGCTTCTCTTGGAACAGGTTTAGGTCTTATGAACTTGAATCATTCCGAACCGCTTCTCGCCGAGATGATGGGTGAACAATATTCTTTATGTACTTGTTTATTCATAGATTCATTTTTCTTTCTGGTTTTGAATACGATTTTTTTTTTTCAATTTGAGGTGAAGTCACAGGCAAGTACGGTTCAGTTGAACACATATCTCGGTGCTTGGCTGGGAACGGTTGAGGAGATTTATGTGAATATGTGGGTGAAATTTATTTGACGAGCATCTCCTAAAACTGGGATCGGTTGTGGCTTTTGAGGATGGGTTGCTATACGTGTGGGATTGCAAAGATGAGAATTCTCAAAATATTTTCATTGCATTGAAGGTCTTTGACTCTTTTGTTTAGAAAAAAGATATTCATTGTAAAGGATCTTCCAATAGGAACTTCTGAACTTTGACAGCTGATAGCGGTCATATTGTTGAAGCTACATCTGTCAAATTGGCTGTCATTTATTCAGTCTATTCTGCCAAATCACAATGGATGGACATAGCGTTCAACAACACGTGCAAATGATAAAATTTTTTTTTCCAAAATGGGTGTTCTGTTCGGGCAACGTCCCGAACTCTTCGCCCATTTTACGGTCACCATAATCGTCATACTGAGAGGTGTAGTGGATAGATTTGAGTCCACTGGTTCAGTAAACGATAACCCAACGCCCGTATGTCGACGAAATGCAAGATCTGCTGTCCGTGTGCAGGAGAATCCGAGGCAGTCGATTTCGCGTCGCTCAGAAGAACTCGGCCTTTCGAAGACCACAACTCGGCGAATTAAGCATCGTGACTTGGGCCTGCTCCCATACAAAATTCAACTGACCACGGAGCTAAGGGTAAACGGCCAGAGATAACGACAAGTGTTCACTGAATGGGCTCTGAAAATGTTTGACCCTAATTTTAATCGAAAAATCATCTTCAGCGATGAGGGTCATTTCCGAATGAGTGGGTACGTCGACAACGAAAATTGTCGAATTTCGGATGATACCAATCCACATAAGATCCAACACCGTCCAATGCATCTTCAAAAAATCACTGTTTGGTGGGGATTTTGGGCAGGCGGCGTCATCAATCCATATTTCTTTACGAAAGACGTTCGGTAGGCCATCACCGTCAATGGCAAGAGCTATAGGTCGATTATTACCAACTTCTTTTGGCCTGAATTGGATGATATGGACTGAACACTAACGACATGTGGTTTTACCAGGACGGCAAGGCCCTACGTGCCCCACAGCTTACGCCACATGGGAAATTCTGTGCGAGCGATTCGAGGGCATGGTCATCTCACGTGGAGGTAATGTGAACTGGCCCCCCAGATCGTGCGATTTGACCCCGTTACACTCTTCCTGAAGTCGCAGGTCTATGTGAATAAGCCATAAGCCACAGCAGCCCTCAAAGCCGACCTAACCCATGCCATCGTTCAAATTCAGGCTGATTTATGCGGCAGAGTCATGGAAAACTGCACATTTCGGATGCGCGCCACCCAGAATATCCACCGCAGGTACATGATCGATGTCATATTTCATATTGGCATCGATTGGCCTTTCAAATGAAAAAAAAAAAGTCAACAATATCTTACGCACACTTTGTTTTGTTAAAACTTAAAGATAGGAAGCGCTTCCCTTTTTTTCGGAGGCTTTTTGAAGCACTACACTGGAGCACTCAGACTCAAAACTGGTCCAGTGTACTGCCAGGTAGCAACCTACTCCAGTGCCGTTAATTTGATCCCAACGGCAAATGGTGACTGGACAGGATTCGAACCTGGGACCCCTCCAACTTGGGGTAGGGACTTAACCAACTGCGCCATCCAGTCGTTCAGACCAAGTTTGGTGTTACCACAGTGTTACCACTTTACAGAGTTAACCTAAGTGTTGCCCTCAGAGTCTTTATTGAGGACGAATGATTTTGGGGTATTTGCAAATTTGATGAGAAAGTGTGGCTTCACCAAAGTCATATCATTTAGTGATTTGAAGATAGCGTTTTTGGCTTGTTTTGGCCAGAGCAGGGCAAAAGCAGAGGAAGTGCTTTAATGTTTCACTAACCACTGAATCTTTGCAGTTCCTGCACATGTCGATAGAGACTAGGCCGAGTTTACAAGCATAGTAGCTCAACAGACAGTGGCGCATAACGATACCATCCAGTGTACTGCAGTGCTCTCTGGGCAACGAGATGAAGTGTTTGGTTTAGTGAAAGTCGTAGTCTGGCCAGAAGATTTTGGTTATACGGCAGGTGATGCCCCTGTTCCATATATTGCTAGCCATGTCCTCCAAGTTCTTCATATAAACCTTTGACATCTCGTTTCAGTTTATGACAACAACAGGGTGGCTGAGAAATGACTAAAGATAAGGAGTTCGGTAGGAAAGAGAGGATTGAAAGCCTCTATTGGACATCACAATCCAAACCCCCAACCTGCCTTCTTTCCTAAATTGAGTTTAATGATAGAATGATTAATCATCATCATTTTCCGTTGCCCGCATGTTCCACTAAAGGGGTCGTGAGAGCAATGCTCGCACGCGAGATCTCTAGGTCAGTCGATCCTCCGCCATTGACTCTAACTCATCAAGGGCTATGCACAAGCGCAACTAGGCGAGTTTTTGGACTTGGTTTAACCATCTCGTCCAGGGTCTGCCAAGCGGTCGCCAACCTCGTGGAATCGCATTCAAGGCACGCCTCGGAAGTCGTGATGATGGAGACATTCGTGCCAGGTGTCTAAACCATCGAATTATAGCGCTTTCAGTTTAAAGAAGCAGCACTTGCTTGCGCACTGCCGTGTTTCTCACCCTATCCCGGCGAGTAACACCCACAACAGCACGAAGAAATCCCATCTCGAAAGAAAGATTTATTACAAATGTTTTGAAAAAACAAGGATTTCATTTATGAATGAATAAATAAAAATTAAGCTTCAATCCCTGACTTAAGCAAACATTTACACAGCGATGTGTAAATGTAGTGAAGTGTCAACACTGTCTATTTGACTAATTGCTATGCCAATTGAATGGGTTTCAAGTGATTGAAGGGTGAACACCTGAGAACTAAGTCGAAACCGTCGATCGGCAAAAATGTTCTTAGACTGTTAAGCGGCTGTCGTCTACGGATGATATCAATGGGAAATTCCAAAAGCTTCTATTGAATTTCAAAAAGGTGTGAAGAAGCCACTGTGAAATGGTTTTTTTATTATTCTCTTTAAACTTATCCCGATCAGATGTTAAATGGCGGATCGACGCAAACAAAGATGACTCAGCATGTCTCTAGACACAGTCCTTCGTAGTAGTTAAGGGGGCATTCAATTCCATTAGGTGGATCCATTAGTCAATGCTCTCAGTTTACAGCACGATTTTCTCAAGACTTTCGTACTTCAAAACGTCAACTTAACCTCCTGACGCTTTCAAATAAGTGCTCGATTCGATAATCGATAATCCCAGCTCGATTCGGAACTTTGTGATAATTATAAGCTATCCACTTTTACCATCGAATTGCAAAACGAATTGTTGATGTTTGATGTATTCATTACCGATTCACGTCTATGTCTCGAGATGAGTCGATAGGTTCGCAAAAACCTTGAACTATCTCAGGTAAAACCTTGAATTCGAAGTGGCAACAGCACAGTCAGGGAATTAAACAAGTTTCAAAGACGCAATAATCAAGTTAATTGCGGATGAAGAGATGCAAAATATTTTAATGGGTTAAAGTGTTGCTGTGCTCTGGGTGCGAGAAACAGAAAACGAAGAGCATGACGCTGTCGCGTGACCATTAAGTGAGCTCTGCTTTGATTTCCCTTTGCATGGAATATGTTTATAGAGACCTATTTGCTACGTATGTATTTGTGAAAGTATGGGAAATAAAGGATTTTCCAACAATTAGCGGATGCAACAATTTCCATTTATGAGTAAAGGATTTTCACAGCAATTTCCATCAATTAGCATCTCTCAGATACACTAGCCGTTCACATAATGGAATATGTACGAGTGCATATTATTTTCTCCTGGAATTTCATCCAAATGACTGAGTTGGACACGTGGAAAACTCAACTCTCTGTGTGATATTGCGCTCAGTCTACGTGGATGAGGAGCCAACTCAGACTCAAAAGTCCACGATCTGGACAACGATTTGATTGCTTTCAAAAGTGAAATAGGCAATTTAATGGAAGACAGCATTACACTTTTGGCCGACTTTATATGCCATCAGCGTAAGGAACATAAAGAAGCGGCGGAAGGTGTCTGCCAGATTGAAAGAATTTTCTATTCGAGTCGTAATCTTGTGGGGGTCCCTGACCTCCCGTGAATGTTGGTTTGTGAACTTTAGCAACCACTTTGCGAAGTTATTTTTTATACGGGTAGTGAGCGAAGAAATTAACTGTTGCCAGCCGAATCACTTAGGATAGACGTTTTAAACGTCATAAGGGCCTTTAAAAATATATGATTTTTCACTTGGATTCTGCAAAAGGAAGATCAGCAAGTAAAGGGTATTTCAAACGACTGGATGGGGCAGTTGGTTAAGTGCCTGCCACAAGTTAGAGGGGTCTCAGGTTCGAATATCAGTGAAATCGAATCTGGTCCAGTCACCATTTGAGGTTGGGATCAAATTAACAGCACTGGAGTAGGGTCCCAGGTTCGAATCCCAGTGAAATAGAATCTGGTCCAGTCACAATTCGCCGTTGGGATCAAACTAACGGTTTGAGTGAGTTTTGAATTTGAGTGCTCCAGTGTAGTGTTTCAAAAACCTTCCAAAAAAAATTGGGCCTATGTGACGCTTTGCCACCACCGCCTAACCTATTGGTCGCAGTTTTCTGTAACTCGGAGAGGGGCGGTTTGATCCCATGAATTGCTTGTGACGGGTATGATACTGACTCTTTTCTGGCAATTTCATCAGTTAATCGATGCCATCTATGTCCCTGTTCTTAGGAACGCAGCATAATAATAATAATAAGGGCGGCGCTGGAGTCCGAGGTGGACCTGGGCCTAGCTTCTCAACAACCAATCGTGTTGTGCGTGCTATTGTTCTCTCACGAGTGGAGGCGACCTACAGTTTAATGCCGACTGCGTACGGCGAGATTGAGAAGCTTTTTTTTTAGACAATTTTACTCTTTGAGCATTGTCAGTGACTCAAAAGAGGTGGAGCCGTGAACAATTTTTTTTTTTAAATTGTTTGTCTGAACTGGTATTTGAACCTAGATTTGGAAGTCTACTGTGCATGGGTCGACGCACGAACCCTCACGGGCAAGGCGCCCACAGGGACGCAGCATAGATTAATTAATTGGCTTGAGCCAAGAGCCTTCAGATCTTAATCAACTCAATTTTGTCCAACGAAGTTTTTTTTTATGGCAGTGCATTTTAAGGATAAACTCAGTCTGAGGTTGTTCCGAAAACGTCATGGTTTACAACCGTCAAAGTGTACTCACGAAGAAGAAAGGGTCATATGGGCCTAGACTTTCTGTCAGATAGCTAACGCACGCTTATTGTAAGCCGCAAGAGGTTAGTTTCAAAAAAGGTTAGATTCTAACCAATTGGACCAAACTTTTTATGGTTTTGTGAATTGAGCAGTATGCTTTAATAATGTGATGCTTGATGTGATTGAATGGAATGACACAGTTTCGTCAAAATTGTGCAGCGAGTGATCGCGTTATACAAAGTTAAGGTTTGGCCGGAAGCATGCGAATGACTCAAAACTTGGTCTTGACAGCTTTGGCATGTTTTGCAAACATTGCAGTTCATATCCCAAGTTTATATGAAACTAATTCACTGGTTTCTCACTTGCAACATTTACGACCTTGTCAAAACCAAAAACATGCGTATGAGCGAAAATGTTGAAAGACGAAATGGCTGCTATGTCCTTGTCAAGCAAAACAAGACAACCTTTTGTTCTGTACTTACTCGTGTAACTTCACAACTACTAAGCTGATTCCCTTGACACTAATAGTTGTTAACAAACTGACTGATCAAACAACTTCACGTGTTCCCATAAAGCTATTTGAACAACAGCTTTGAGCTCAACGAAAGCCATGAACTCTGTTCAGAAAAGAAAGGTGCAATTATTTATTATCACCGACAAATGCAACGGCCGGACACCAAACGCCATTTTATCGATTTAATAAGTTTCTACTCTTGACCTCAATTGGCATATTGTATCACAAATCAATAATTATGTGCAGCCGCAGTCTATTGCCGTCGACTTGATCTGAAAGCAAGCCGAGCTCTTTCATGTCGTCACATAAACATTAAATTAGTCAATCGGATTGATGAGTGTACAAAATCGGTATAGACTACTGATTGAATTGTATTTATCTGCATTTGAATGAAGCAACTGGGAGTTCGTTTTATATTCGGTCTCGAAATGGATTTTGATGAAATCTTGAGTTTGCCAAACCGGGTTATTCATCTCGTGGGATTGATGTCGACTCTGTGCTAACGCACGCACTTTAATGATTCTCATTGCATCACCTCGATTGCCTGCTTTGAGAATGTAGTCGACTGGTAAAGCTTTCTCCAACTTCGCTATTCAGAGTCGGCATAAATCCGTAGGTCCTTTCATTTGCAAAATAGCAGGCATGACCCAACTTGTAGCCGTAGAGGATAGACGATGAGTCATCATGAACTGTTATGGCCACAGGATGGCCAGAGAATTTAAATAAACCAACACCTGTCTGAGATACAAAATAGATTCTGACTTGATTTTGAAGCTACATTCATGGCATTCATGGTATTATGAATAGCATATCGTTTCAATGGCCGCCTCGGCTTCGCTCCCAGTCCTTCAAGCGGTCGGTCCAATTTTTGGTGACTCGTTCCAATATGTGCGACGTTATTCCGGCAATAGAGTCTCAAATGTTGGCCTCGAACTCGCTTGTTTGCGTGGACTAAGGACTTGACCTATCTCCAGAGAAAATAATCGAGTGGCGTCAAGTCGCATGATCACGACGGCCAATTGATGAAGGCTCGCCGTAAGATGACCCAGTCTTCAAATTTCTCCACAACAACTTGGAGCGTTACGTCACTTGTATGGCATGTAGCACCATTAATTTAGATCCAAAGTTGGGATATATAGATTTTGTCGAGCTCTGGCCACAGAAAGTCGGTTAGCATGGTTATATGTTTGAGACCCTTGACGATAACGGTGTCTCCTTAATCATTTCGAAATAAATAAGGTCCTATGATGCCACCATGAGACAAACAGCACCAAACTGTCAATCTTTGTGGTATTTCTTTGTGTACTGATGGTCTAACACTTGTGGATTGTGTTCGCTCCAGTAACGGAAATTGTGCTTGTTGACATAGCCGCTGAACCAAAAATTAGTCCCGTCCGAAAATATGATATTTGGTCAAAATCCGGATTTTCGGTAAACATTTCCAGCATCAAATTGGCGAACTCTCGTCTGGTCTACGACTTCAATTCCTGCCTCAGCTCAATCTTATACGGATGTAGGCCAAAATCCAACCGCTAAGTAAGCGGCGTTGATGCGACTGGATGGCGCAGTTGGTTAAGTGCCTGCCCCAAGTAAGAGAGGTCCCAGGTTCGAATCCCAGTGAAATCGAATCTGGTTCAGTCACCTTTTGGCGTTGAGATCAAATTAACGTAGGTTGCTACCTGTCAGTACAATGGACCAGTTTTGAGTCTGCTCCAGTAGTGTTTCAAAAATTCTTCGAAAAAAAAAAAACTTCGCCATTCGGAGTCGACTCAAAGCCGTAGTTTCTTCACTCTTAAAATAGAAGCCACGACATAAATTGCAACCGTAGAGGATGGGCAGTGATTATTATTAGTATACAGACGCTGACAGTTTAAATTTTGCATTTCTGACACTGTCATTCAATTTTCTATTGCACCCAAGAATTTATTTTTGTTTAAGATGAGATATGTCGCCTTCTAGCATCCAATCTCAAGCAATTTTGAAGAGCTTGACAACTCTCATTTTCCAAAAATTCCAACTTCCTCCATCCACATCCATCCGATTGTTACAAAATCGGGCATTTAGACAGAAACATCTATTATCCCATCATTAAAAATGATTGCATCTCAGACGATAAAACCGTGAGAGTAGCATACATTTCACTGCTTGCATATTCATCTTAAATTATTCACCAAGCGACAAATCAATACTTGTCAGGCCTCAAGTGACAAAACTGTTAGTTAATTACCATAAACTGGATCAATACTTAATATATTCATGCTTAGCCCCAACTTCAACCTATTTCGACAGACGGTGTCTGATGTATATCTGGGGTTTCTTCATCTCGACGAACTTTTAGAAAGAGCTCTGATTTATGATTCATCGGTGGGTGACACAATTTAAGTGAAAACCATATCAATTAAATATAAATGAAATGCCAGTGGCTAACCGAAGACATAAATCAGTGATGATGCAACCAAGAATATGAGTAACTTCGTAAGCATTACAAGTGTTTCCCCTCTAAAGTGGACTTGTATCTGTCTGCTTTGACAATTTAATCGTTGGTTCTTAGAATATCTGACTTATTGACCTTCAATAAACCTGTGTACTAGGTTATTACAAAATTAATTAAACTAACAAATCGAATAACCGTGTAACGTGCACCATGCACCGTGTTGACTAACAAAAACTAGATGTTGTCAACAAATTGCTTGCGTTAATCATTTATCATTAACGACATTTACAAGATCTATTCATGATAACAATCGTTTGTTGTTTCATGAAATTGCAGCTTGCTTCCTGCAGATAATTGCATCATTCAATCATCCGAAGGGCTCTTAGGGCAGTGGTGTGAGTTGCGACACAGATAAATATGGTTACCTGCACAAGATGCAGGAGAAGCCCGCACATGCTCATGGATGCACAACAGAAATGTTTATTTTTTTTTTTGGGATTTCGAAAGTAGACGATTTTGAATAGCTCATGGTGCGAGTGCATGTAATTACTGTGGAATATAGCGGTACTTTTTTGGTAATGAAAGTCATTTAATGTGAGTGCATGTGTGAATGGAGCACACTTTATGTTTTGTTGAAAACCAAGGCGTGTGAGCTTTGGTTGAGTTTGGAAGAGATCATTGACTAATTGGAAAAAAAATAATCGGAGGCACATATTCATGTTTGTATATAACGCGTGTTTCTTCGTTTAATACAGATAGTCACTCACAGTTTCGAGGATAGTCTAAAAAGTTTACGACCTAACACAAATTAAGGGCCTTTCATTAACCGCTTCCTATCTTTCAGTTCAAATAAAAAAAAAATTCGTGTGAGATGTCATCAAAATTGTTGTTTTCGCCTATCGAGGCCACTATTTGTGGAGTATAACATCGTTCAAATGTCCGCCGCGGCTTCTCTGGGTGGCGCGCATCCGATTTGTCCAATTTGCTTTGACTCTGGCGCATAAATCAGGTTAAATTTGACCGATGGCATGGGTTATGTTGGCTTTGAGGGCCGCTGTGGCTTGTGGATTTCTCGCATAGACCTGCGACTTCAGAAAACCCCACAAGAAGAACTCTAATGGAGTCAAATCGCACGGTCTCGGGGGCCAGTTCATATCATCCCCACGTGAGATGACCATGCCCTCGAACCGCTCGTGCAGAATTTTCAATGTGGCGTGAGTTGTGTGGCACTTTGCGCCTTCCTGTTGTAACCACATGTCGTTGGTGTCCAGTCTATATCATCCAATTCAGGCCAAAATAAGTTGGTAATCATCGACGAGCGCTCGCCATTGACGGTGTTGGCCTGGCGAGCGGAAGGTATAGAGGGTGTCGTCGACATACAGGTGTTAGTTTATCGTTCATTGAACTAGTGAGCTCAAGTTTATCCACCACACTGCGAATAGTCCTCTCGGTAGGATGATTATGGCGATCGTAACATTAACAAACTTCGCGGTACGTTGCCCGAAAAGAACACCCATTTTGATAAAACAATTTTATCATTTGCACGTGTTGTTGAATACTATACCCATCCACGGTGATTTGGCAGAACAGACTGAATAAATGACAGCCAATTTGACAGATGAAGCTTCAACAATATGGCCGCTATCAACTACCAGAGTTCAGAAGTCTCTATTGGAAGACCCTTTACAACACACTTTTTATCTTTATTTTTCTATATTAGTAGTCAAGTCTACACACTTCTCCCAGCGTTGCTTCCATCTTCTTAGCCCGTCTGGATGTGGGTCTGCAAAATAGCAGTTCCCAAAGGCGATTGCCTTTGACGAAGTTCTCCGAGCACAATTTTAAGATTAGGAAACAAAAAAAAGTTGGGGCTAGATCTGGCGAGTAAGGCAAGTGGTGTGGGTATTTTGCTTGATGACCGCTCGCTACTGGATTTTTTTTATTTAATCAAAAATATTTAGATCGACTCACTCAAACGCTTGTTGATCAAAAACTGCTGAATTTTGTTTGCGTACCGGTCAAACAAATCGCATTCTCTAGCTTTTATTGACGAGTGATGTCATCTTCTCATCTAATTTGCAATGATTTCAAAATCCTTCTGTCTCAATAAAGGCTATTAGGTCAATACTTAGGTTAACTCTGTAAGTGGTGACACTATGGACCAAAATCGGTCTATATGAGGCTCAGTCACCATCCCTAACCTAACCTAACCTAACCTGTCGGGAAATGTTCGGACCACCCTCGCGGTCATTACATTCAGCACACATAGCCATTAAATACAATTTAACTCACTAGACTTACGTATCATATTCACCCAACTTCAGCACACCTAAGATTTGAAATCGCTTAATAATAGTGACAAATGCCAGTAGCTCTGTCATCATCCTGATGACAGATCATGATCATCCCGTGCATATGCTAAACACAATTGGTAAGATAAAATCAACTCTCCCACTGATTCACTGTGGGGTACCTACTCGCGTTATACAATGTTTCCAAACTTGACTGAATTCAAGTAAAATCGCCTAACTTCTTGTTAAGTCTGTTATCGCTGAAGAGATTCCTTAATCAAATCTCGCACTTCAATGTTGACATTATAGTGGTTAAAACTAAACCTCAACCAACAAGCACTTCATGATCATATCCTTTACAACTTATTCCTCAATTGGGTTAAACCAATTATCCAATCATTTCATTCACAAATCGCCTCCATCATCAAACCCCAACAGCAACCAAATGCACTTATCAATATGTCACATCGGTTAACCCGTGTCCATCTCCACCGCGAGAAAGTCTTTCTCTTCCTCCAAGGTAATCACGACACATTCCAGTGGTAAGATGCAGGTATTTAACCGCGGATGGAGTCAGTGTAACGAACAAGTATGTCACTGGAATGAGCAGCAACACCACAACACCGCCGCAACAAACAAATAAACAAACAGACATGCATTTGAGACCACAACAGCTCATTGAGGTCGATGCGTTTTCAAAGCAAAAAATTAAAAATAAAAAGCGTATAGCGCGATGTCGCTGAATGAGTGTGCACGTTTTATATAACTCAAGATGCATGCTCGCAATTCTTTTTTTTTCAAATAATTTAAACTAAAAAGTATTGCTAGCGAATCAGCGGACCGCTCACGGAGAAAACTCAGCTCCGCTGTGAGAGGCAATTATTTATCTTCGGATGTTCATAGATCTTTCGTTCATTCGTTTATTCGATTTGTTCGGCTTGGTTGGAGTTTTAGAATGTTGATTTTAGCCTCATTATCGTGCTGTACATAGCGCAGCTCGGCTCTCTGGCTTGGATGTGTTCCGATGTTCATACCAGACGAGGAGGAAAAAGTGAGATTTTTAATTGCTTTTTTAATTCAATGCCTCCGTGCTAAAGGGCAAATGATATGTCCCTCTTAATAGCTTTGCTTTGGCTTTTCATTGCGCACATAGGCAGGGTTGAAAGTTCAGGAGCGATTTTGTATGTTGAGTAGAGTGTTTTATGAAAGTGATTTCTACTTTTTTTTTATTTTTCAAATGAGTCAACGGATGCAGTAGCTGGAGTTAGTAAGGAATACTTCTCGGTGACAATCATTGAATTTGCTTCAGAAAGCAGGGCTTAACAGTATTTTTGGTTAATTTCGGTGATGTTTCTACAAGGTTCAAAGCTTAATCTTTTCGTTTGAAAAACATCTATCCTAAAGCTCCAGTGCTTATTCAGCGAGCACACGTCGTTGTCTATTGTCGTTTACCATCAGCTCCTGAGTCAGTTGAGTTTTGTACGGTTTCAGGCCCAAGTCACGATGCAAAATTTAACAAGTTTCAACATTGTGGTCTACGAAAGGCCGACTGCCTGGGATTCTCCGGCACACTCTCACGTACAGCGGCAATGTTTTCGGCAGATCTTGCGTTTTGTGGACGTATCATATTGGTTTACCGTTTATTGAACCAGTGGACTCAAATTTATCCACCACACTGCGAATAGACCTCTCTGAGAGCGATTATGGCGAGCGTAAAATGGGCGAAGCACGCGGAGCTTTGACCGAACAGGACACCCACTTTGATAAAACAATTTTATTATTTGCACGTGTTGTTAAACCCTTTGTCCATCCATGGTGATTTGGTATAAGAGACTGAATAAATGATAGCCAATTTGACAGATGTAGCCGCAACATTTTGGCCGCTATCAATTGTCAAAGTTCCGAAGTCCTTATTGGAAGACCGTTTATAAGCCAAATCGTTTAAACATTATCGTCTATGAATGCAAATGTTACTCAAGGTCAATCATTTTACTTACCTTTTTCATTAGTTTAGAGACATTTTCAGAATTACTTCAAATGATTGCTCACTTTACCATCACATATCGTTACTACACGCTTTCAAAAAAAGGTCTTAAAAAGTCACGTCATCAAAGGAGAATTTGTATTATTTCCCGTGCGTAAATGACAATCCATTTTGAATCTGCAAGTGATTTCACTCGCTTCGGAAAGTCGTAAAGCACATGACCGATATCGCATTCAACTGAGACTCGGCTAATTATTTGGATTTCATTAGCACCCAGATCAGGCGTTAGAAGAATACAAACACCCTTTTCTAAGTAAAACAAATTTGCAATTCAATTCGATGGCCGGTGTGTCACATTTTTTTCTTCTGTGAGGCAGATCATATCAGAGAGATACTGTTTTAAGTCGGACTTGAATAACAAATTAATTTTGTGTAAGCACACTTTTGAAGGTAAATGCAAGAACAAAGACGCTTTCGACTTTTCAATCAATTTAAGCTTTTTTAATTTTTTTTAAGGTCGAATTAATGCATAAATGACTAATTCTTCCGACGTGAACCTTTAAACAGACAACAAACTCTGTCCCTTGAACTTAGACAAATGCAATTCAAATAATTCAGGCAGCACCTATATTAACTTCGCAACAAGTTCGCATTCTCTTAACGCCATTCATCTTATAATTAACAACCACGTCTAAATTATATCAATGCGAAGCAGATTGTATTTCAGTGTCTCAGCGCTAATAAATTTAATCGTTTGCAATTAAGTACATTTAATTTTTTATAATCCAAAGGAATTACATGTCAAGCGCAAAAGCAGGTTTTTTTTTACTGTATAAACAAGAATTTATATTTACCAAAGTCGACTGTTACGCGTTAGGCTCCGTGCTAGAACCGACTTTCAGTCGACTTAGTGAGCCCTTAAAGTGCAGTCAACCAACATCTCGACTCATCTTCCACCGCTGAATATTGGTCCCAATCATACAAAGTCTGAATCTGTTCACATAGTCGTGGATATGTGCATAAGCATATGAACTAATCAAATCCATTCGTGCTTAAAAATTATATCATTCATTTGTATGAATACCTCAAAAGGCGAAAGTGAAAGTGAAGTGATATATCGTGTAATGCAAAAGAGCGTTCAATTTTCTATTGTCTTTCCCAATCCATCACATATTCAAGTGCGATTTAAATTATCTTTTGTAGGTTATTTTTGTTTGCTAAGCAAATCAACAACATAAAGTACATGTCAAAATTTAGATTCTAAATTAAATTAGTAAACACACAAAATGCATGGCCAAAGGAATAAACTTTGCACGAAGCTGTCCAGTACGTTTTTGAGAAAGTGGTGTAAGTATGATTTATTATCTCTTTTTTTTTGTTTTGAAGAGAAAATGGAAATTTGTATAGAAATATCACACGGAAATGAATAAATAAAAAAATGTAAATTTCTTTGTTTTTTTGACATTTTTTACATACCGAAAATGTTTTTAATTAAATCAACATTTTACTTCTTATTTAAATCTATGCGCCATCGACTGCATAAATTGTACCTCTAACAGATATTTAACTATGACAAATCACTTCTGAACTTTTGTGACTAATAATATTAAGAATGGGACAACTGCTACATAGAGTCGCTCCGAAATTTTTAAAATAAATATTAAATTTTTATTTTATTTTTGAAGTGTGTGTATTTGTTTTGGAGTGACTGTATATATGATCGGTCGCAGGAAATTTTGTACTTTAGCGAAGTTTCGTAACAATCTTTGCCACTTTTTCCCTTTTTTGAAATACAACGCCGTTTAAGTGGCTGCCTCGGCCGACTTTGCAGTAGCGCATTCTGTCACCCCGATTTCCTAAGACCTTGTTGATGGTTTCAGCCTATAGCTCACGGATCGGTTGGATGATATTGGCCTTAAGTGCTTGAATCGTTTCCAGATTGTTATCTTACCATCGGTCCTTCACGGCTCCCCACAAAAAGAAGTCCAAAGGGGTCAAATCGCAGCTCCGAAACGGCCAATTGACATCGTCAAGACGGCTGATAACACGATTTGGGAATTTGGTGCGGAAAAGATCGATTGTGGCATGGGCTATGTGGCATGGCGCGCCATCCTGCATAAACCAGAGGTCGTCCAAATCCATGTTTTCAATTTCAGTAAAATAAAGTCGGTTAACATGCCTCTGTAACGCCCAGCGTTGACCGAAACTTTGTTCCCAGCCTCAATGATGCCACCACTCCACAATCCGCACCAAACTGTCACTCTCTATGGATGCATTGGCTTCTCGACAATAACGTGCGGGTTTTCCGAGCCCAAGATGTGGCCACTTTGGTTTGTTAACGTAGCCGCCGAGATGAAAATGCGCCTCGTCAGAAAATATAATTTTTCGTCCAAAATCGTTGTCCAATTCAAGCACTCTAAGGCGAGGCGATATCGAAGCGGATGGTAGCGCGCTTTCAATTGCTGAATCAATTGGACCTTGTAAGCGAAGAATCCGAGATCTTTGTGCAGAATTCTCTTTCTCCTCAGGCTAGTGCCTGAAATTCTGAGCTGTTGAGATCGATGGTGAGTTGATGTTCGTGAATTGAGTCTCACACTCTCGGCCACGGCAGCCACATTCTCATCTGTGCGCACCGTACGACGACGACGGGGACCATGAATGTTGTCCACTGGCATACCAGTCTCAACAGTTTCACTTTTTGCACAAACTTGCGTACAGCAGTCGCGGTAGGTGCTCCATTTCGGTCAAAACTTCATTTCAAAAAACGCACTGTTTTGGCGACATAACACTCACTTTGGCAATAAGTTTTCCCAACGTTGTTCAAGCATAGAACAACTCATTTCGTTTCGCGGAGGTATGATATTGAGTTTCTGTTAAGATTCCAAGCGGAAAACAGCTGTTAGTGTCAAAATAACCTACGATTTAAAAAAAAAACACAAGATGGCCCACCTTGTACAATTACGACATGCGCTTCTAAACTTCCAAACATTCCGATCGTTAAATTCTCCATAGAAGTAATGAATAAATACAGCCTTGGCCAAATGTATTAGGCACCCTTATCTTTTTGAGTGATTTGACTCATCGGAAGTAATTAGTTTGAATTTTATGGATTTTGGCGACACTATCTGAGGTTGTATTCGATTTTATTTTTTTCTCTCATTTCATTAATATTTTGAAAATATAACGAATCTTAAAGGGTGCCTAATACATTTGGCCAAGGCTGTAGATTTTGTTACAGTCCATGGTGGACATGGGCCTCAACAAATATGGCTCTCCAGCTAGCACGATCCTTCGCCTGCTATCTCCAATTTTGCACACCAAGTTAAGGCCCATTTCCACTGGGGTGTGCCATATAAGAAGCGGATATCCTCTGCTTTTCCATAGGCTCAGAGTCGAAGATTCTACTGGACGGAGCTAAGAGGAGAAGGATCAACCAGAAAACATAAGTACAATAGATACGATCTCATTCAACCTATTTACGGTTTAACAACAACTCTATGAAAACAGAGTATACTCACGTCTCAACTTCACTACAAGCACAATTGATGTTGGCCTGGTCAAGTCAAAGAGTCTAAAAATGTCTTTCATCCATTCCTCGAATGGGGTAACTGAAGGTGGGCTAGTTCATGATTTTAGTTTTATGACACATGATTAATTTGAATCAACTAAAATCTTACAAGGGTCACCACCAAAATCATTCAAACATTTCTGTAATCACTACAACACGCTGGGGGACTTACAAGCAACCAGTTTTTAATTGACACACATTTGCATACTTGTACGTAAATATTCAACGCATTGTCTTGTGCAAGCGCACAGCACTCATTGGGCATATCCAGTTAATTGCTTACTTAGTTTTTTTTCTTTAACTCAGAAAGTAATTACGAGCTAAGCTATTCACGCATGAGCAGCAGTTAATCTTGGAAAAATAAAAATGCAAGTTATCATTGTACTTTCTAAGAGATCTGGAAAACTAAGTTGCAATTGTTGCCGTTTAGTTTTTCTTGGCCAACTTATCATTTGTTCGTTAATGTTTGAGTTTAAAAGCTATTTGAAGGACATGAGGTCATGAGATAAACCGTTCTGTGTTGCTTACAATTTTGAATGATTAAATAAACATAAGTAGGTACACAAAATGTTTGTTTTCATTAGACGCTAGAAAATATGCAATTTGTGGATTTTGGGTCTAATAAAGAGCTTCAGCTTCTACGACCTAAGTTATACGATGATACGCATAAGTAAGAATGTCAGTATTTTCATAAGGAGTGAATTAGACAACCGAAATATGAAGTTAAAGATTAAATTTTTTAAACATTCTGACTATAAAACAGATATATCGGAGGGAGCTTAAGTACCTACCGAATAAGAAATAGGAACGAAGCATCCAGTATACAGCATACTCACAAAAATATTTGGAATTATGTTTTTTCCTGGATCCTAGTTTGTTGCATTTTGTTGTTGTTACAGACAGAAAACATACATTATTTGTTCTGATTTTTTGTTAACAGAGAATAAATGTTGAATTGAAACTGTTTTTTTATTATAATTATAATAATTATTTGCTGTTTAACAATACAAAAATCTAGAAAAAAAAACATAATTCCGAATACTTTTGTGAGGCACTGTATATACCCACAATCGTTCACAATATTCGTCTTCTTCTTCAATTGGCGCTACAGTCCGGAGTAGACTTGGACCTCAGCCAACAAGCTCCTCCATCCAGTACTCTTTTGTGCTGACGGCTTCCAGCGACCGACTTTCAGCTGGTTGAGGTCCCTTTCCAGCTGTGTCCGCCATATAGTGGTCCCGAAGTGGAAAAAATACCCAAAGTGACATATTTGTCTCGGCATAATGGTGCAGCTTTTTCGATTCTACAAATATGTGAATCTTGAAAGCCAACATTTTGTTGATTTTGGATGATCCGTTTCGTTGTACCGTTAGCTCAAAGTTGGGACTTTCAAATTTACAAAAACTGACGTATTTTTAGGCAAATTTCTTGTTGCATATTTCCTAAAATTATGCCTTTCGGAACCTGAAGTTATATTTATTTTAAAGGACATACATTTGGCCTTCAAACTGCATCAATAGTTTTTTTTCATTTTGCTTATCAATCTTTTACACCAGGCTTCTAATCAAAGCTACCGTTTGAGGGCTGTGTTGTTTGCTTCATGGGCTGTGACAAAAGTACTCCAAAAGGCTCCAACGGGAGACCAACTTTGCATCTCTATCGATGATGAGAAAACTAAAAATCACTTTTAATCACCTTGGGAGAGCGAGGTGTTTAAGTGGAGCAATGTCGTGTACTATTCTGCGTTTTCAAACGATTTCGCTTGCAATGTATGTATTGTATAAATGCTATGCGAGAGACCAAGAAAGTCTTTATTTTTGTCAATTAGAATACTTTAGGTTATAAAATTTAATATTGCAGTTGGATTTCACCATTTGTCGTGCAAATTTAAAGTTTTTCGCAATGGCAAGTGTCGTATTTGAAAACGTGCGCAGGGTCAAGGTATACAGTGACATGTTTAGTTTTGAGATTCCTGCCAAACTCAACAGACTGAGATGGAGAATTCGGTGCTTCATTTTTTTGGCAGAAAGTGTAAATAAGGCTAAGTTAATATATTAATTTAAATTAAATTAATTTAAATTGATTTAAATTAAAATTAAAATTTAATATTAATTTAAATTTCATAATACGGTGGTGGATCATACAGCCAACTGAGTCGGCCAATGTGATTTGTACTAATCATCGATGAATATTCATTAAGGCTGAAGTGCAACCCGGAAGCCAGTGCAAAAACTTTGGACCTAAACTAAAAAAAATTTTGCTATTACAGTTTAATGATCACTTGCTGTTATAAGCTGTTATAAGAAAATATAATTGGTTCTGATTCTGTTAGCAATTCATTGGAATTGGAAATCAATCAATTACCTGTGGAGGCACAAAATGTGATCAAAAACCACGTCACTCTTGACGTGTGACACAAAGTCTCCTGAGTAAACAAAAAATGTTGATGGAATCGATGAAATAAGCTCAGATCTTACAAAAACATCGGTTTTTGTTACGCGTATGTACAATTTTTTTTTTGCTGTAGAAGCTAGACCCAATTCCAACCGGGAGCGTAGCGATACAATTATCATAATTATTATTATGTGCAATTTCTAGGAAAATTTGATTTTTTTTTTTGTAGAACCTACGTTAAAAAAATCGTTGTTACTTTTATTTTGTCCTACAATTCAATCTACAAGATGTGCAGTTGCTCCAAACCAAATTCGCCCACTTGCTCTATACTGTTAAGTTTGCTAATAGTGGTTAAAAACAAAGGACTTGCTTAATAATAATAATAATGGCGGCGCCACAGTCCGAGGTGGACCTGGGCCTAGCTTCTCAGCAACCACTCGTTTTGTGCATGCTATTGTTCTCTCACGAGTGGAGGGGACCTACAGTTTAATGCCGACTCCGAACGGCGAGATTAAGAAGCTTTTTCTAGACAGTTTACTCTTTGAGCATTGTCGGTGACTCGAAAGAGGTGGAGGCGTGAAAAAAAATGTAGGTGTTTTTTCGAGATTCGAACCTGAAACCTCGAGCGTAGGAGTCGACGCACCTACCAACTACGCCGCGGCGCCCACGGTAAAAATTAATTAATTTATATAAATAGTGATGGGCGCCGTGGCGTAGTGGGTAGGTGCGTCGACTGCTACGCTCGAGGTCGTCAGTTCGAATCTCGGAAAAAACATCAAACATTTTTTCACGGCTCCACCTCTTTCGAGTCACTGACAATGCTCAAAGAGTATAACTGTCTAGGAAAAGCTTCTCAATCTCGCCGTTCGGAGTCGGCATTAAACTGTAGGTCCCCTCTGCTCGTGAAAGAACAATAGCACGCACAACACGAGTGGTTGCTGAGAAGCTAGGCCCAGGTCCACCTCGGACTGTAGCGCCGTCATTATTATTATTATTATAAATAGTGATTACAGCTTTGTTTTAAGCACCAGTTTAGAATTTTGGACCCGATTTCATTAAGATCAGTCCACTGGCTCAAAAGTTACAGATTTTTTTCCATCTCTTCCATACAACGGGACCCCTGTTGTGAATAAATGCGTCAACTGCTACGCCGAAGATTCGATCCCAGACACAACAACTTTAGTTTTCAAGGCACCACTTTTCTTGAGTCATTCACACTGTTCAGAAAGTGTAAACAAGAGCTTCGGAAACTCCGTCGTTTGGTTCCCTTTAGCTGCCGTTGCGTAGTTTGTAAACTTCTACGCACTAGACTTTCAGTCTAGGATTCAGCGCAGAAAGCATTAAAAATAAAAAGATTATGATCTCTCTCGAGTTACTGACAATGTTTAGGGTATAGCTGTATAGACAAATCTTCTCAATCTCATCGTTCGGGATCGGCATTAAATTATAGGTCACCTTCATTCGTGAGACAGCAATAGCAAGTACAACACGATTATTTGCTGTAGAAGACCAAATACGCCACGAACTTAAGCGCCACCCGAAATCGTGTCGGTCGGAGAGGCATTTTGAGTGAGGCCCAAGTCCACCTCGGACTACAGCGCCCTAAAAAGAAGAAAAAGAAGAGGTTCCCTCCACGCGTGGGAAGACAACCAAAGAAAAAAGGAATTAGTTCAAATTTGCTTGTTGTAGCCCTTCAACCTAAGAGACTAACCGAGAGAGAGAAACATTGCATGCCAATCGCTGCAGTTAAGCTCTAAACAAAGTCCCTCACCACAAACTCCACCGCAGGTGAAATGATATACGAGTATGTCATTCACGAAGAATGTAATTCCCGCAGATTATCTCTCAATTTGTCTTTTGCATAAACCCATATGATTACCCAATTTTCTTTCATCTCTTTTGTGATGAAAAATCGTCATCACTTAGATCCACCAATTATGTAACGACCTTGAATAAAATTCAGACTCGAGCACAATCCGCAACATAATTGTTGACCAACAATGAAATGAAACTTGACGGCCAACCGATAAAAACGCGGCAGTACTTCTCTTGTCAATAAACTTGAAGTGCGATCGCAAGACAAAAAAGAAAAGAAAACCCATTCCATCCTTTGGCTGCGAATCTTCGGAATTCATTTTTCAATAAATTCGTCTCAAAAGATGACTCAAAGTAAGAGGAAGAGATGGCAACGATCGTTATGTAAGAACAGTCTCACTCTGTGGACGTAGCAAAGTAAAAGTTTTGTTTGCCGTTTGACTTTGGTTCGGCGAACCAAAAGGTGAGAAGAAATCGAGGTCACAAGAGTGCTCCCATAAAATCGTAGGTTTCTGTAAATTCATGTGGAAATTTCCTTCCTTACGGTTGTCAACTCTCCTTGAAAACAGGTCTTAACGCGAGGTCACAGAGCCTTGAGGGACTGTAAATGAAACCCTCGTAATGAAGACCTGCTTGGATCGTGGCATGTTTCCTCTTCTGCTTAAACCAGAAAATGATTCAGTTTCATGTTGCACAAGCAACTATCTTTTCTCATGTCCATGCAGAGCTGGTTAAGTTATTTCATCGTCTCATCTGCATAAGCACAGGTAGCCCCCGTACGACGCGTGCTCATGCGTCAACATCCACACAGCACATGGTTTGATTTTCACACATAAGCTGACATAACCGGCCATGTGCTTTTGGTGTAAGGAAATGAAACGAGGAGGACGGAAATTGTTATGTTTTTGCAATTTCAGAAACGAATGCATAGGGTTTGATCATCGCACAGTAGTAAAATTGTTTTGACGCCTGTCGACCGTTTCTAAGGGCATACGATCGAGACGAAATGAGGAAGTCATATGCTCTGAGGCTTAAGAAAAAAAAATTAACTAGCGGAGCTCATTAATGTCAGACGTGGGTACATAAAATCAAATGCGATGGGAGCTGAAGATCGGGTGGAAACGTGTGGTTGGCGACCTTGGGCAAGACGACTTTTCGATCTATTGAGTGCGAAGCGTGGCTGTTTTGTGGATTCATACTCGAATTTTTTTTAATAAGTGAACTTCTTAAATTTTTCTTGGGAGGAAGTATGAAGTTTTTAAATTAAAATTGACTACCTCACGTGAAGAGTTATTCTCACGGATGTGCTAATTGTCTGTGAACTTTTGAATTCAATGACTTTATGAAATGTAGTGGAACTCGTCTGGTTGAACTTGGGAAATGTGAATTTGACGATGCCTAGAGATTTTATCGCCGCTCGGAGATGAATTACAAATACTTAGTTTAAATGGTGTTGTAAAGAGCTGTTCATTTGCCACTATTTAGTTGAATGATGTGGAATGTTTCCCAGTGAAGTACAGTGGATTAGGGTAGGTTAGGTTGGGATTTAGTGACGGATTGTAGTCACATTTAGACCAATTTAGGTATATTGGGATTCCACGCGAAGTGGGCTATTTTCTATCCATTAAATCAGTTTGCGATGAAGCGTTTGAGTTTAATAAAGCTAATCTCTCTAATTTTTTGCAAGTGCAGACAAGGTTAGAAATGATTTCCTTCTTCTCTATCAACCTCTAAGCAATACCCATCTAATTGGGCGTGTTCACACTGCACTACAAGAACGACCGTACCTTAACGTGAGGGCACGACTACGTACGACTTGGTCTTCCGACTTAGCTTGATGGACAAAATTGTTCTAAGTCGTGCGAACGGCCTTACGGTCGTATGTTAGATAGTTAAACTTTTTCTTTAGATGATGGTGATGATTAAAAAAGCGGAATAAGGTAGAAATATCGAAGAAAGATCGTATAATTTTCCAAAACTTTGGAAGGAGATGGGTTGGATCGTCGAAAATATAGAAAAATGCACGATATTCCTCCACTTAAACGCCTAAGTGATTAAAAGTGAATTTTTGTTTTTGTATCATCAAAGAGAATTATTTTTTTTATCGGAGGAATTTTGAAACACTACTGGAGCACTCAGACTCAAAACTGTTCTATTGTACTGCCAGGTAGCAACCTATTCCAGTGCCGTTAATTTGATCCCAACCTCAAATTGGTGATTGGACCAGATTCGATTTCACTGGGATTCGAACCTGGGACCCGTCGACCTTAACCAACTGCGCCATCCAGTCGTCATCAATAGAGAATACTTTTAGCTTTCAGGAAAAGTTAGTTACTGCCCATCAAACATTTAAATGCCCCCCTCAAAATGCGGTTTTAATTAAAAGCCTTTTTTTAAGCAAAATGAAAAGACTTTTGATGTAGCTTAAAGGCCAAATGTATGCCCTTTAAAACAAATATAACACCAGGTTCTGAAGTACATAATTTTAGGAAATATGCAGCACCAAATTTGGTTAAAAAATACATCAATTGTTGTAAATTTCAAAGTCCCAGTCTTGAGCTAACAGTACGGATCATTAAAAGTCAACAGTCAACAATTGGCTTCCTAGGTTCTCATATTTGTAGAATCTAAAAACCTATGCAAATTTGTGTCACTTTGGGTATTTTTTTCCACTACGGGATCACTGTAAGCCGGCCCAAGTTTAGGCACATGAGGGCTATGGCTTAAATCAACCTCCTGCAGATGAACATTAATAAATACAGTCGAACTTCGATAACTCGAACCATCACTTGCCATTAAAAAAATTCGAGTTGTCAAGAATATATCAAATGTATAGGTATAAACATTTATTTATTTGCGTCAAAGCACATAAAACGCACAGGAACATAATTATTATTTAAAATAGTCTGTCATACATGATTGAAGAGAGGATTTTATATTTTGGTTTTAACCATTATACAGTTGTTGTCGGTTGTAGGTAAACGATTCCAAAACTGTTTTGTCCACATTTTCGTACGATGGTTTTTAGGTCTCTTTACGCTTCCACTTAATAATAATAATAATAATAATAATGGAGGCGCTACAGTCCGAGGTGGACTTGGGCCTAGCTTCTCAGCAACCACTCGTGTTGTGCGTGCTATTGTTCTCACACGAGTGGAGGGGACCTACAGTTTAATGCCGACTCCGAACGGCAAGATTGAGAAGCTTTTTCTAGACAGTTATACTCTTTGAGCATTGTCAGTGACTCGAAAGAGGTGTAGCCGCGAACAATTTTTTTTTTTGAAAAATTGTTTGTCTGAACTTGGATTTGAACCTAGACTGTGAAAGTCTAATGCGCATGGGTCGACGCACGAACCCACACGGCCACGGCGCCCACTTACGCTTCCACTTACACCACCATTTTCGATTGCACTGTTCACTCTATGTATGATTTTGTCTTCCACTTTGTGTTTTTCTAGTACGAAGTAAGTGATACATACAAAGACAGTGTCTCGAAAAACTCATTATAAAACGAACATGTAATATACGCAGAATTTGGGAATTCTTCAGAATTCGACTTATCGAAGTTGACGCCAAATAATCTGTTCGAGTTATCAAGATATTCGAGTTATCGAAGTACGACTGTAGATTTGAAAAGGTTAACCTTCATGTTCATGATAATTTCCTAAAACTATTGTGGTACGCCGTGGCGTATTGGATAAGCACATCGTCCTCAACTCTCAAGGTCTAAGCTCGATTCCCGATTCAGTGAGAAGGCTCAAAGAGTATACGTTCCCACATAAGATGTTTCTAATTGTCCCTTGGTATGCTCCGGAAAGATACCTTAGAAATAGAAGCGAGTTTTTCATTCCCAGTCATAGAAAAAATTATGGGTGCAATAACCCAGTAACTCGTTCCTTAATTTCACACAACTCTGGTTGTTATGAAGTCGATCTACAAATGAGCAGGGATAACTTTAAGAGTAAAATTATAAACTTATTTAAATCTTTGTATGTATAAAAATAAGTACTCGCATTATTATAATCAACAGATGTAAATATCCAGTGATAGAATAAATAAATAAATAATTAAGCCAAGTGTTGCTTCGAACCTAATTAATTTTTTTTTGGTTATTTATTTAATTTTTTCTACAAACGCCTTACACAAAATTAAAATTATAAATTAGTTGAGAAGCGATTAGCACCTGTCTTGTGTTTTTTTTGTTTTGTTTTGGTAATTCTTGAAAGTCGTCAGAGAATTAGGTGAATAATATCAAGTGAAATTCAACAAAATATGAGCTGTCAATTATTTCTGGAAAACAATTTTAAGACCACATTTTTCTCATTGATTTACTGCCACAAATTTTGTGCATTTATTGGAGTGCTAACGATTAAACTTGTTTCTCCTGTCTTAATTTAAGGTTTGCGGTTTTAGGGGGTGTATGTGTAACTCCAGTTAAAAAGCACCTATAACAGATGTCATTCAAGTCCAATTTGTTATTTTTTTTGTATAAGCTAAAATATTTAAATTGTTAAATTAAAGACGAAAAATTCGTCTACACAGTCTCTGGTTGTGTTGTATATATTTAAATAAATAAATATGTATATACCTACCTTCGATAAAGCTTGTATGCAAATCACACTTGTTTCAGATTTTATTTTGCTGTTTAGACGGAATCAACGAATGGCCGAAAGGAAGTGTTTTTTTTTTATTCAAAAACTGGTTAAACATGTCATAGCAATGATAACTTAATGTTATCAAGTATCAAATACATGCAAGTTTGTCTCAAAATTACGCCTTTTTTAATTTCTGCGCATTCGATATTAAAAATATACAATACACGTTCGCCGGTGATTCCTCCTCCTCTTGGAGTTATTTAAATAGCTTCGAAGATGGGATCAGTTTCAATTTGAGATGTGAATTGCTGTTAGACCCTTCCTGATTTTACTAATGTTTACATAAATAGTTGTTGAGAAGCTAGGCCCAAGTCCACAATTACTATTGCTATTATTTTACATAAATAATGTGATTCTAAATTCATATTTTGATTTGTTTTACTACATCCCACATTTAATAAATAAAAGCTTTGTGAACTGAATACTGAACAACACAATTCAAATTTTTTTTATTGACTTTTGAGACACTTTTCTGAAGATCGGTTATTTCAGATAAACGATCGGGATAAAATGTGTGACGGTTAGAATGATTTAAAATTCAAAACAATGCTTGGCAAAATTGTTAGGTTTCACCATTAAATTGATTTTTAAATTCGCTGAAGACATTTCGAATGGGTTTATATTAACGTTCTATGGACTGGAAATTCCTATTCAAAATCCTTGGCGATCGAGTGGAGAGAATGAAAATTCAAAGATTATGATCTCAACAAATGCCGGATACAGTTTCAATGATCTTGAGTTTGGAATTGCAATGATTTGATGATTTTGAGTCACTTTTTCCCGGAGCTAAGCACACGAAAATTTCAAGCAGTTTAGTCGAAATTTTTTTATGAAATCATAACCTTTCGTGATTAATGATGATCAACAATGAAAGACTACATCATTTATTGATTTTTTCAATTTTTTAGAGGGTGCTTCATTAATCGCTTCCTATCTTTCAATTTAAATGAGACAAAGAGTGTGTGAGACATCATCAAATTTTTTTATTTGTTTGAAATGCCTTTCGATGCCATTATGTACGAAATGCAACATCATTCAAATGTCTACCGCAGGTTCTCTGAGTGGCGTACTAGCAAAATGTCAAATTTTCTATGAAATGTCAAATTTTCTATTCTCTGGCTCATAAATCAGACTGAATTTGACTGATGGCCTGAGTTTTGTTGGTTTTGAGGGCCGCTGTGGTTTGTGGGTTATTTGCATAGACCTGCGACTTCAAAGAACCCTACAAGAAGAAGCCTAACTGGGTCAAATCAAATCGCACGATGTCGGTGGCCAGTTCACATCACCTCCTCCATGTGAGATGACCATGCCCTCGAATAGCTCATGCAGATTTTCCAATGAGGCGTGAGCTGTCTGGTATCTAGCGCCGTCTTGTTAAATCCGCATGTTTCTAGTGTCTAGTCCATATCATCCAATTCCGTCCAAAAGAAGTTGGTAATCATCGACTTATAGCGCTCGCCGTTGACGGTGATGGCCTGGCCAACGTCGTTCTCAAAGAAATTCAGACCGATGACGCTGCCAGCCCAAAATCAAAACCAAACAGTGATTTTTTCGGGATGCATTGTACGCTCTTGGATCTCATGTGGATTGGTATCGTCCCAAGTTCGACAATTTTGTTTGTTGACGTACCCATTCATCCAGAAATGAGCCTCATCGCTGAAGATGATTTTTCAATAAAAAGGAGAGTCAGTTTCCAACTGCTCCCGAGCCCAATAAGCGAACACACTTCGTTGTCTATGGTCGATTACCTTCAATTCCTGGGTCAGTTGAATTTTGCACGGGTGCAGGCTTAAGCCACGACTTAAAATTCAAGAAGTTTTGGTCTGCGAAAGGCAAAATTCTTGTGAGCGACGCGAAGTCAACTGCCTCGGATTCTGCACACTTTCACGGACAGTGGCGACGTTTTCGGCAGATCTTGCGTTTCGTCCACGTACGGGTGTTGGTTTATGAGTATTTTTTTCGGAGGATTTTTGAAACACTACTGAAGCACTCAGACTCAAAACTGGTCAACTGTACTGCCAAGTAGCAACCTACTCCAGTGGCGTCAATTTTATCCCAACGGCAAATGGTGACTGGACCAGATTCGTTTTTACTGGGATTCGAACCTGGGACCCCTTGAAATAGGAGCAGGCACACCAATTGCGCCATTCAGTCGTTTTTGGTTTTTGAGTATACTGAACCAGTGGACTCAAACTTATCCACCAGACTGCGTATAGTCCCTTTGGTAGGTCGATTATGGCGTTCGTAAAATAGGCGAAGGGCGCCGAACGTTGCCCGAACAGGATACCCATTTTGACAAAACAATTTTATCATTTGCACGTGTTGTTGAACTCTACATCCGTCCATGGTGCTTTGGCAAAATAGGCTAAATAAATGGCAGCCAATTGGACAGATAAAGCTTCAGCAGTATGGCCGCGATCAACTATCAAAGTTAAGAAGTCCCTATTGGAAGACCTTTTACTTCACACGTACAGTGGAATTCGCTTATAACGACCAATACTCACTTAATAATAATAATAATGGCGGCGCTTCAGTCCGAGGTGGACCTGGGCCTAGCTTCTCAGCAACCACTCGTGTTGTGCGTGCTTGTGTTCTCTCATGAGTGGAGGGGACCTTCAATTTAATGCCGACTCCGAACGGCGAGATTGAGAAGCTTTTTGTAGACTGTTATACTCTTTGAGCATTGTCAGTGACTCAAAAATGGCGGAGCCGTGAACAATTTTTTTTGAAAAATTGTTTGTCTGAGCTTGGATTCGAACCTAAATTGTGAAAGTCAAATGCGCATGGGTCGACGCACGACCACGGCGCCCACCAATGCTCACTTATTAAGTTGATTTCTTTATATTAAACAGTAACCTACCGTCGGATATAACGTCGTCGTATATGGCGACGTCTCGGATATAACGACCAATTTTCAAAAATAAATAATCATTGTAGTCGCTTTTAACGACGAAATTCAGGAAATCGAAAAAAAAATACAAACTTTTGTTGTAAATTTTTGCATTGGGTATCACTGAAAATTTGTAATGTCTCCGACGCGACTGTCTACACAGTACAGTTGTGTGTCTGTTGAATACCAATGCAGTCTATTCGGCTGCATAAAAATGTTTAACTTTTCTAATTTTGTGCTACTAGAAGGTCCTTATGCAATGTCTAAACAAAATAAATAAATATCTATCAAAAAAAAAAATAAAAATCAAACAAAATTTAACGATTATTTAAAAAAAATTAAAATTAAAATTTGATCAATGCATGAATTTAATTAAAAAATTAAATTAATTTTTGCTGTTTGTTTTTTCCTCGAATCGGGTATAACGACCACCGGTTATAACGACCACATTTGATCGGTCCCTTCACCGTCGTTATAAGCAATTTCCACAGTATTTAGTTTGTTAACAGCCCATCAACTCAAGACTCTTCAGTCCGGAATGACACTGATGAACTGCCTTGAACTGTCTGCGACGAATTAATCAATTAGATTGATTTGTGTCTGTCACCAGGCACATGCTAAGTCAGTCAATACCAACGCGAATGCCATTTGCCAAAATGAGCACCAAGCCCCAATTCAATACAAAGATTCTACGCATTATTTTGTGCCTCTCCAGGGTCCGTCTTTATTTGCATTGCTGACGTAGGTACATATTTGGAGACACTCAAAATCTAACTGACATACGTGCCTCACATACCGCAGACAAACCAAGTACGCCAAAGACGTCACTCCAGCCGACGAACACAAGTGCACAAAAAGTTGCGAATTTCAATTTCAAACATTATCCGACTGGCAGTTTCGACACAAAACAATATCCAATCAGAATTTTAAGTATCAAATTTAATTATCGGCAATCATTTTTCGGTTAACCGCAACTGTCAATCGGGTTTAAGTTCATTGTGAAATATGTGTCTAATTGAATTTGTATCTTTCTGTTTCTTTACAGGGATCACGATAGCGTTTGCAGTATGTCTCATCATTCTTGGCATTCTAGTCGCCTGCGGATTTTCTGCGCTCATCAGACAAGTTATTGACCATCAAGTGGCGCTGAGGCCAGGTGGCCAGACGTACGGTTGGTGGTCCAAGCCGCCAGTCGAGCCCAGGATGTCGGTTTATGTTTACAACGTTACGAATGCTGACGAATTTCTGAACAATGGCTCGAAACCGGTTCTAGATGAATTGGGTCCATACGTTTATGTGTAAGTTGATATTTTCTATTCAAAAAAATGTGTTCGAATTTGACCAGAGTGGCAACACTGGCAATTGAAATAACCGCTTCAGAGATGAATTAAGGTAATAAGAGTCGTAAATTGGAAATTTGAACTCAACTTCAAGTTCAATTAGGCTCACCAAACAGACAGTTGATAGGATAATTGAATTCATCGTAAGACACTTTGGATTTAATGGGTACGATTACATTGCATGTCTGCGAATATCTTTACCTGTTGTTGATGCATAATTAAGGGTAATGGACATCCGATTTTATCAAAAAACAAATGAAACGAGGCACGTACGTGAGAACATTTGAAATGATCTAAGGTTTATGGAGTTAGATTCACGGAATCCCACGGAGTGCCAATTCTGGGAGTGGATTCTATTCCCACCGCAGAACACCACATCACGTCTAATCTGCTTAACCAGATGAAGACCTCCTATTAATCCCTAGGAAATGCCATTCGAAACACCGAATTACACCGTGTCATCAACCTTCGTCGGTCTCAAGCATATGCCATGATCAGAATCAATTTTTCACAGTGATCAAAATCGAATGGGAAACGGTCTGCATGACTTTGAAAAACACGAGCTCCATCAGTTGCAAGGTTTTTCCTATAGAAAATTCGGTGTAGACACGTATTAATTGTTCACGGTTCAAAAGTCTACGAGCCGGTTCGTATTCATTCAGTTTGGCCAGTCGGTTGCTGCATCTATCCGCTTATATCAATTAGGCGGTGAGTTTTCGTTTATGTGCCTTGAATCCATCACACAGTTTTCGTGTGTAGCTTTTATGAGAAATTATCACTCGAGTGAAAGTGAAAATGAAAATAAAACTAAAAGTCCGAAGGTGTTAAATAAATGCTGCACGATTGTGTAAATAAACGAACGAAAATGAATTCGATTAATCATAAAGATCGTATCTTTATGACGTTCGGCAACGTTTTTTTGGTTTCGATGGAATGAAAGGGAATTTAATTGGTGGAGTTAGTTTACTGAGGAGTTTAAGAGGAAGGCGTGTCCATGTGTGCCGACTCGATCTTCAACCTTTGCTACGATTTTGTTAGTGTATTGTTCATCGTACAGTAGTCTACGGACGATAGGCCTGATTTCTGCTGCTTGTGGAATATCATAGCTTGAGTATTATGCCCACCGAGCTGTAAGATGTAAAGAGTGACCAGATAAGAAGGATAGGAAAAGAGATTTAAATAAATCAAAGACGGTTCAAAATATAAAATTGATTTTGGCTACATTTTGAAACTACATTCATGCCATTGTGTGCGGAGTACTTCAAGCCAATGACCACCTAGAATTTGCTGCCAGTTCTTCAAAGGGTCGGTCTAATTTTCGATGAATCGGCTCAATATCTGCTGCGTTATTTCAGTAGTAGCGTCTCAAATGTTGGTCTCGAGATCGATCAAATTAGTTAGCTTGTTAGCATGGACTAAGGACGACGTAGCCCCAGAGGAAATAATCCAGTTTTGTCAATTCTAGGGTAACCAGATTCATGGGAGTTAAAAGAGGACACCTTGAACAGTCTCATCTTATCTCAACTCATTTTCAGTAACCCGCATGTTCCACTAAAGGGATCGCGGGACCTTGAACAGTCTAAAATAAAAATTGAAGGCACACTTCTTTTTACATTAGAAAAGCACACAGGAATACGGTAAACAAACGGTGTATTGACTTTTAAACAGAAAAAAATACGCATGAAATGAGCTGTTAAATGAGCGGGTGTGTTCAGACGACTGTTCAAAAAACACAAAAGATAGCGTTGTGTTCAGAAGTGAATTAGTTTAGGTACAAATATATTTTAGGTCGTGTTCGCACCAGAAAGATGCAGAAAATTTCTAAATTATAATAACAATAATGGCGGCGCTACAGTCCGAGGTGGACTTGGGCCTAGCTTCTCAGCAACCACTCGTGTTGTGCGTGCTATTGTTCTTTCACGAGTGAAGGGGACCTACAGTTTAATGCCGACTCCGAACGGCGAGATTGAGAAGCAGTTATACTCTTTGAGCATTGTCAGTGACTTGAAGAGTCTGTGTGTCTTTTTTCGTGAATCGTGACAGACAACACCGAGCGTAGGAGTCGACGCACCTACCCACTACGCCACGGCGCCCTAATTTCTATATTAGTGTTGAAAAAAAAGTTTTGTTGTAGTTTTGTGATGTTGAAAAATGTAATTAACTGAGAAAACCAAAAAAGAGGACAAATTGCATGTTTTTTCCAAAAAGACACCGGACATTTTTTATGAGACGACGTCTGGTCAGCCCAGGCAAGTGGCATGATCACCGTTACGTTACGTTACGTTGCTTGTATGTCATGCATCTAGCGCCCTCTTGTTAGAACCATAGCTCAGATATATCGGTGTTATCAAAAGTCGGTCAACATCGCTCTATGTCCAAGACAGTGACGGTGTCTCCTTCCTCATTTTTAAAGGAATAAGGTCCGATGATGCCGCCCTGCCGCAAACCGCAACAAGCAGTCAATCTTTGTGGATTTACCGATGGTTGGTCGAACGCTTGGTTACTGTGTTCGCTTCAATATCAACAAATTTTATTATTGACATGAGCCCATAATGGGCTCCACTACGAGAGAATCCCTTTTTGCCAAAATCAGGATCTCCGGCCAACAGTTCCAGCGCCCAATTAGCGAATTCACGTCGTTGTTAAAATTTATTAAAATCATCAACAGTATGTCCCAAATTGATTTTGCAGGAGCTTTAGAAGCATTTGTTGACTACTTTAATCAGGGTTCTGTATTTTGGCCGAACCTCCTAGAGTATAGCTGCAATCTCTTCAAGAATCTATAGCACCTATGAAGGAGTGTAGAACCTGCTAGAGAACTTAGCTGGAGCCTGCCCTTAGTTGCAGGTGTCTTTGACTCGTAAAAACTTTGTGATCATATAAATGTGTTGTGTCTGAGAGTGTAGTACATTGACGTGATTGGGAGAACACAACGAGCCGTCAATGATGCGTTTGCTGGCATTGAAACGGAAGCGGCTAAAATGGGTCTGGCGGTAAACGAAGGCAAAACAAAGTATATGCTGTCATCGAGAAAGGACGCACAACATCGACAACTTGGCCAGAACGTCACCATAGGCAGCTATAACGAAGTAAAGGACTTCGTCTCCTGAATAGTACAAACAACATCAGTACCGAGATCAAACGCAGAATAACTCTTGCCAACTGCTGTTTTTTTGGGCTCAAAAGGCAATTGAGTTGTAGAGCCCTCTCTCGGAAGACCAAGCTGACTCCATACAAGACCTTGATCATCCCAGTCCTGCTGTACGGCGCAGAGGCATGGACAATATCCCAAGCGGATGAACAGTCTCTTGGACTTTTCGAGAGAAAAGTTCTGTGCGCGATCTTTGGTCCTGTTTGCGTTGATGGCATCTGGAGGAGAAGTTTCAACCACGAACTGTATGGGCTGTACAGCGACATGAGTCTAGCCAGGCGTCTACGGATCCAACGCCTAAGATGGCTAGGCCATGTAGATCATATGGACAACTTAGCTCCGGCCCGTAGAGTGTTCGACTCTGACAACGCAACAGACGACGTCCGCGAACAAGGTGGCGCACACAAGTCGAGGGGGACCTCGGCCAGCTTGGTGTGCGAAACTGGAGACAGCTGGCGAAAGATCGTGCTGGCTGGAGAGGCATGTTGAGTGAGGCCCAGGTCCACCTCGGACTGTAGCGCCCTAAGAAGAAGAAGTCTGGGAGTTAAAATCATCTTAAGACCAATTATTTATATTCACAAATGAATTCCTTTCTTTAAGTAATAAGCCGTGACTTGATGTACTTTCAGATTGATACATAACTTGATTTCTCCACCCAAGCAAATCCTCTTCAGCACAAATTTCCAACATCAGCAACACCTTGACCTTGCCAATGCTGTGCTACTTGTCCGCATTCAAAGAAAAAAATTGGGATTTGAGTTGCCCCACTTTTCACCAACACCACGGGAAGTGACTCACTAAAACAAAACAAAACCGAAACGACAGTTTGTGCGCACGCAAGAAGTGTGTGCTCATATTGCAACCGGTTCCCATCCAGACCAAATGTTTCCCAACACAGTTCTCTCCCTCTCCCTTCCCGGGTTTTTCTTGTCAATTTTATTGCAACAAAACAAGTGTCATTGCATAAACATATTTTCTGTACCATCATAACGCACAAATAAACAATGCGACACTGTAGCCCTCGCAGCCCCTCGAAGCGTGCCTACATCAAGACTTGGAGCGGTGCCATCGGGTTAAGTCGCAGTCACGATTTCTTTTCTAAACGATGGCCCCGCCGTCGCTGACGCGATAGCCGATAGGACGTCGAACACCTACACCCTATCGGGCGAGTCATTGTCAGATGCGTCTACTCCCCTCGGCTCATTTGTATTCGTTGTCATTACCACCTGTTCGCGTCGATATACTCAATTTATCATTCAAATTTCGTTTCGTTTTCATTTTGAGCAAACAAAGAGAGCTCTGAAAATCATCGGGCAAGTGTACGGTTTCGAGAAGCGACCACGAAATTAATTTAACGCTCCCGCGCGGCCCGGCGCTATCTGCTGTGCACTCTTCGTGCTCGCGAGTGTCGGGGTGGGGAGTGTAATTGTTAATGAAATCACTGATCCGATCCAGTTGAACAAGATTTTGATTATCTTGTCGGTCTTGGCTTGCAATTGAATCTCTCAGATGCGTGGAGTTTATGACTTTCGTACAGTCTATGCATTCGGTTGCATAATTTGTGCTCCATCTGGGCATGAAAGCAGCGAGGGAAAGACTTTCAAAATGTCTGATGGCAACACCGTTCGTGGTCACTCGGGACAGATTTGGACTGAGCTCTAGATACAGCACAACTTTCATAGTCTTTCCGTTTTGCTTCTTCTTCTTCTTTTGTCGCAAATCGCATAAATATAACGCACAGGCGATAAAAGCGTTGCGCTAAATACTTGCGCATAGTCGATGCAAACTCGTTTTGCTATGTCGAGTTGATGTAATGAATAACTTTCTCTTGGCGAGCTGTGGCAGTAAATCGGCACAGTAACGAGCTCAAAATGTGTGTACAAGAAGCAGGTGTAAGCAGAAAAAAAACAACAAAAATGAGGAAAAAATGTATATCGGAGAGGAAGAAAGACAATCACTTACGTTTCGGTTTGAATATGGAACATTCACTGGGCTTATAAGAGAGACCGTGTGACACGAGAGCCATATAAAGATCATTGGGTTACAGGAAAAAGCTATCGCAGTCGACTTAAAATGGCGATATGTTTCGCAAGCTTGCGACTAGTGCAGGGAGTTGGGTAATACGTGGAACACATTTCTAGACAACTAGTGCCCCCCGACATTCCCGGGCATTTATAGAAGGCGCGAGTGCAATTCGGTTATGGTGGTAGCGGTAGACGTTCGTTGAAGTTGTTTTCTAAAAGTTGTCAAATTTGTTGATACAGTCGACTCCCTCTAAGTCGAATTTTCACGGGATATCAGAATTGGTTCGAGTTAGAGGGAGTTTGACTTAGAGGATGGTTTTTGTATGGAAAATGAGGGGAATACCAAAATAAATATGGCGAAAAAATTCGAGTTAGAGGGAAATTCGACTTAGAGGGAGGCGACTGTATTTGCTTTCCGCAGTTAAACGAAGAGTCATCCTTTTATTGTAGCTTGAAACTTGTTCGACAAAGACTCCCCGAAACACAGCTCACATGATGTACATGAGTCATTTTGCTGCATCAAAATTTGATCGACGGAGGCTTCCTCACACAGAATTGAAAGCTTTCTTTTGTCTAGAGGTACACAAATCATGTAGTAACGACTGAATGCCGCAGTTGGTTAAGTGCCTGCCTCAAGTTCGAGAGGTCCCAGGTTCGAATCCCAGTAAAATCGAATCTGGTCCAACAAGCTTCTCCAGCCAGGTCGATCTTTTGCTAGCTGCCTCCAGTTTCGCACGCACAGTTGGTTGGGGTGCCTTTCCACTTGCGTGCGCCACCTGAGTCGGGGTCTTCCTCTACTGCGCCGTCCCTCGGGGGTGGATTCGAAGACTTTCCGGGCTGGAGCATTGGTTTCCATTCGCTTTAAATGACCTAGGCATCTCAATCGTTGCATCTTCACTCTTCTGGCTAAGTCGATGTCGCTGAACAGCACGTACAGTTCGTTGTTATATCGTCTCCTCCACTCACCCTCTATGCAGACGGGATCGAGAATCACCCGAAAAATTTTCCTCTCAAAGCAGCCAAGAGCAACCTCATCCGCTTTTGGCAAAGTCCATGCTTCTGCGCCATATAGCAGGACTCGGATGATTAAGGTATTGTACAGGGTTACCTTGGTTGTTCGAGAGAATTGCTTAGCAGCGATTAGCAAGAGTTATTCTTCGTTTGATTTCAGCGCTGGTGTCATTGTCTGAGTTAATAGCGGTTCCTAGGTAGACAAAGTCCTTGACTACCTCAAAGTTATAACTGTCTGCTGTGACGTTCTGTCCGAGACGTCGGTGTTGGGTGTCCTTTCTGGTTGACAGCATATACTTGGTCTTGCCCTCATTTACCGTTAAACCCATCTTCGTGGCCTCCGTCGCAATACTCACAAAAGTGCCATTGACATCACGCTGTGTTCTCCCGTCGGCATATGCGAGTAGTTGGACGGACTATTGAAAGATTGTGCCTCTGGTGTTGGCGTGCGAGTTTTGCACAATTCTTTCAAGTATGATGTTGAAGAAGTCACATGACAGCGCGTCGCCTTGTCTGAATCCTTTTTTGACATCAAAGGTCTCGGTTAGGTCTTTACCGAACTTGATGGAGCAGCGTGAATTCTCCATCGTCATCCTACACAAACGGACGAATTTGGTAGGGATGCCAAAACTAGACATTGCTCTGTATAGCTCGTCTCTATAGATGCTGTCATACGCGGCCTTAAAATCAATGAAAAGGTGGTGGGTATCGATTTGCTGTTCCTGGGTTTTTTCCAAGATCTGCCGCAGTGTGAATATTTGGTCGATGGTGGATTTTCCTGGCCTCAAGCCACACTGGTATGGACCCACGAGGTTGTTGACGAATGGCTTTGGGCGTTCACACAACACGGCAGATAAGATCTTGTATGCAATGTTCAGAAGACTGATGCCTCTATAGTCGGATCTGGCAAACAATGCTGGGGTTCCATTCATCGGGCATGCTTTCTTCCGACCATATTTTACAGATGAGAATGAAATGAAAGGCAATTTTATACACAATGACATGAATGTGGCTTCAAAATAAAGCCACAATCAGTTTTGTATCCCCCACCGTTGTTGTTTTATTTAAATTTCTTTTCCTATCATTCTTATCTGGTCACCCTGTATTTTCTTAAAATTTGACGAAGCATTATTTAATTGCTGCATATGTCTTATTTTCCTTAAACAGCTACGTTTTTTAAGCTTTTTAAAAGGGAGTTTAAAACTCTCAGATCTGCTTTGTTATTGCTGACAGACTCCCTGGGTTTCAACTCCCACCAGTGAAGCCCTTCCACCAACCTTCTCCTCCGCCCCCAACCCACTTTCTTAATCTTTTCTTTCTTGTTTAAATCAGCATAATACGCTGAGTGATTAACTCAATGAACAGCAGTTGAATTGAATAAAATTCAAATCGCAACAGTCTGTTATGCAACCCCCCCGGAGAAGCAGTGAAAATATGAATCAAATCTTCTTTTCCAACAGCAAATTGATTAGGTAACGCGAAAGCAAAACCAATTAATGCTTCCGCATAATTAGGGACCATTCAAATTCGTTTTTTTTTTATTTATTTTCGTTTGAATATTCCACCGACAGACTAACATTTCCATTTCGAATCGTTTCTTTGTACGTTTTAGTCAATCATGGGAAAAAGTGAACATCATCCAAAATCGCAATGGAACCCTCAGCTACAACTTGAAGAAGGTGTATATCTTCCGCGAAGATCTGTCGGCTGGATCAGAAGATGACGTTGTGATTGTGCCCAATATTCCCATGTTGAGTGCGACATCACAGAGTAAACATGCTGCAAGGTGAGTTTCATTTTCACACAAAACTGGTTGGAATTGGTTGAATATTTGTGTATTTTGCAGATTCTTGCGATTGGCCATGGCGAGCATAATGGACATCCTGAAGATCAAACCATTCGTCGAGGTGTCAG
This sequence comes from Myathropa florea, assembly GCA_930367185.1. Taxonomy (NCBI): domain Eukaryota; kingdom Metazoa; phylum Arthropoda; class Insecta; order Diptera; family Syrphidae; genus Myathropa; species Myathropa florea. Next base: position 21,597,191 of record OV884003.1, read on the forward strand.
TGGGTCAACTGTTGTGGGGCTACGAAGATCCTCTCCTGAAATTGGCCAAGGATGTTGTGCCCAAGGAGCAGAAGTTACCATATGAAGAATTTGGCTTGATGTACGGCAAGAATAGCACTTCACCTGTGAGTAACTGGACATCTCGCACTTGTTCAGTTTGATGAGTTTTTTCTGTGTCTGTGTTTAGGACCGTGTAACGATCTTCACTGGCGTAAAGGACATTACGAAATACGGTATCATTGACAAATACAACGGACACTCACACTTGCCACATTGGGTTGGCGATGACTGCAACCGACTGAACGGAACTGATGGATCGATCTTCCCACCTCATCTCACACACAATCGCACTCTGTTCATTTATGACAAGGATCTTTGTCGTCTGTTGCCGCTGGTCTTCCAAAAGGAGGTCAAGACAAAGGGTGGCGTTAAGGGATATCGGTTCACTCCACCGGAGTCTGTGTTTGCCGATGTCGAGAGTCATCCAGAGAACATGTGCTTCTGTCCAGCTGGTGAGGGCTCATGTGCTCCAAACGGATTGTTCAACGTCTCGTTATGTCAATATGGTAAGTGTACTTTTAGGTAACCTGATCTATACAACAAAATGTGTCTGGATCATGTGGTCACTGTCAAACAGCGTGTCCATAGATCATCAACTGAAGGACATATTGTTCATTAACTGCTTGAGGTAGTCAGATATGCAAAAATGACCAATATTTTCCAGTAGCACTGCAGCGCTACAGTCCGAGGTGGACCTGGGCCTAGCTTCTCAGCAACCACTCGTGTTGTGCGTGCTATTGTTCTCTCACGAGTAGAGGGGACCTACAGTTTAATGCCGACTCCAAACGGCGAGATTGAGAAGCTTTTTGAAGTCTTTTTTTCAAGCCTTTTCAAGAAGTGCAGGGTTTACTTACTTAATTATTAAGCCTGCGCCCTCTGTAGGGTCTGCGCCTGAGCAGTCGAGGGTTTAATGAAGAAATTAATAGCTTCTTAGTGATATTACAGTAATTGGACGAGTGTTAATTGTTGCACTGAAAGGTATAGGAACACCCTTTAGGCTTAAAATACTAAAAGACTGATTAAAGCTTAAAGTCAGACGACTGGATGGCGCAGTTGGTTAAGTGCCTGCCCCAAGTTAGAGGGCCCCCAGGTTCGAATCCCAGTGAAATCGAATCTGGACCATTCGCCATTTGCCGTTGGGATCAAATTAAAGGCACTGGAGTAGGTTGTTACCTGGCAGTACAATGAAACAGTTTTGAGTCTGAGTGGTCCAGTGCAGAGTGACAAAAAACATCCGAAAAAAAAGCTTGAAGTCCCAGGTAACCAACAACGATTATGTAGTAAAGACGTAATGAAGCGTAATGTCCGCAAAGAGTTATAAAAATGCTCGAGGGGATCCCAAATCTGTCGTAACCAGTCGGTGTGGTTCTTGGAACATAAATTTCCACCAGGAGTAAAGCTCTTGAATTTATATCAGTACTAGACTCCTTCTCTATTGTTGTCCATCACTTTTATTTCGGGCTCTTGGCTTGTACAGGGTGACCAGATAAGGACGATAAGGAAAGAAATTTAAATAAAAAAACAACAACCAGTGTGAGATATAAAGTTAAATCTAGCTTTATCTTGAAGCTACATTTACATCATTATGTCTGGAATAGCACATCACTCAAATGGCTGCGTCGGCTTCGCTAGCAGAGCATCAAGCGGTCGGTCCAATTTTCGATGACTCGGTCCAATATGTGAGGCGTTATTCCAGCAATAGCGTCTCAGATGCTGGCGTCGAACTCGTCCAAAGGGGTAAGCTTGTCAGCGTAGACTAAGGACTTGATGTATCCCCAGAGAAAACAATCGAGTGGTGTCAATTCGGGCGATTGATGAACGTTCGCCATGAGATGCCCCAGTCGCCAAATTTCTCCTACACAACTTTCAGCAATGCGTCACTTGTATATCATGTAGCGCGGTCTTCTTGGAACCGCAGCTCGGATATATCGATGTTTTCGAGCTCTGGCCACACAGAGTCGGTTAACACGGCTCTACATCTGAGACCATTGACGGTAACGGTGTCACCTTCCTCATTTCGAAAGAAATAAGGTTCGATGATGCCGCCCTACCAAAAACAGCGCAAACATCTTAATGCTTAGTCGAACATTTGTGGATTATATTCGCTTAAATAATGGCAAATTTGCTTGTTGACATAGCCGCTGAGCCAGAAATGGTTCTCGTCCGAGAACATGACCGATGAACATCCGACATTTTATTCATCCTCATCATTTCCAGGGCCCAACTAGTGAACTCACGGCGTGGTGTACGACTTCAATAATTACGTAAGCACAATCTTATACGAGTGTAGGCCCAAATCATATCGCAAAATAAGCCGCGTTGACTCTCTGGCAATGCCCTGTTCTGTTAATCGTCGGTGAAACTCGTCATTTCTGGGTCTTTTTCGATACTGGCACTTATGGCGGCTATGTTTTCTTCAGTTCGCACCAATCCTTGTCTTGTTGGTGACTTAAGGTCCAAAGAGACGACTGAATGGCGCAGTTGGTTAAGTGACTGCTCTAAGTTCGAGGGGTCCCAGGTTCGAATCCCAGTGAAATCAAATCTGGCCCAGTCACCATTTGCCGTTGGGATCAAATTAAGGGCACTGGAGTAGGATGCTACCTGGCAGTACAATGGACCTGTTTTGAGTCCGTAGTGCAGTAGTGCACGAAAAATCTCCCCCCCCCCACAAAAAAAAATGGTTCAAGGAGTGTACTTATGCTCAAACCATAGTGGGACGAATTGCCTGCATGAGCTGAAGCGATGATGACCCAACCCACGACAAAATTCACGTTGCGTATTTACAATTGAGCCAGAATTTCGAAACATTTTTTTTAATAATTTCTACACTTTCAGCAAGCATGAAGCGATGTATGATAAAATGGCAAACCTTACTGAATATTTTCACAGTGGATCTATTGGTATCTTTGATGCTGCTCAAACATAAGAATTGGAAAAGCTATCATTGCTATCTGGTCACCCTTTATCTTTCATAAATGCCCCAAAAATACAGGCTCCTGCATTGTTCTGGTTGCTTCTTAAGGAGCTTTCCTTGGGGTGGCTGTCATCACAGGACACTGCGTATGTCAAAAAACCTGTTCTATTTTTAAGTGGTTTCTGCAAAAGTTGTCCGAACGAAAAGAAGGTTGAAAATGGTCTCCACCTTTTATTCCCTTCTCAAGCTCGGAGTATCTCAGATGCTTGTACTTGGAAGCCTACTTCTTCGACAATTTTTGTGACCTCTGCGAGGTTCTTTTTAGAAGTTTACAACGCATCATAGGGTGCTCCAATGAGAATATAACTCAGAGTCCGCAGTACAATGGACCATTATTGGTCTAAGTGCTAGCCATCTTCAAAGGATGCAGCCACTAGAACCAGTACAACCTGTCTACCTACTAGCCATGCGATTATTCAATGTGTCACTAGTTTCTATTCGCAGGTATCTTGAAAGCCTTATGTCAAATGCTGTCAAATTGTTCTTCTCAATCTAAAAATGGTGTCTTTGCAACTAGACAAATGAGAAAGTTATCTTGTTGTGGGTATGTGTCGACTCTACGCATTAAATTTTCAGCCCAGGTTCGATTCCCAGCAGAGGCAAACATATTTCGAAACAACTTTGTTCATGGCTCCACCTTTTTCAAGTCAGTGACAGTACTCATAGGGTACAATTGTCTATGAAAAAGTGCTCAATCTCGCCGTTTAGAGTTGGCATCAAACTGTAGGCCCTCTTCTCTTGTGAGGAAACAATAGCACATGCAACATAAGTAGTTGCTGTGGAAGCTAGGCCCAATTGTACGTCAAACTTTAACGCGCGCCTTCATTACTACTACTATTGCTATCTTGAGGTAAGTTGTTGATCGTATGTATTAAGGCGACCGGTTCATATCATGGTTCACAAAGTTATAGAGTAGGTATTTAAAAAGTCTTGCAAGCTCTTGGACAGAATCCTATCCACAAAACTGTTACCATCATTTTTCTCGTCTTGTAATACATTTAATTTTATTTATTTAGATTCACCAATCATGCTAAGTTTCCCTCACTTCTACCTCGCTGATGACAGCCTTAGAACAGCAGTTGAGGGTATTTCTCCACCAGAAAAGGAGAAACATCAGCTCTTCCTCGATGTGCAACCCGTAAGTTTTGCATTGATACTATCCATGGACTCGATTCTAACATTTTCTTCACTTTTCTCTAGGATATGGGAACAACATTACGCGCTCGTGCTAGAATCCAAATCAACTTGGCTGTCAGTCAAGTCGTTGACATCAAACAGGTAGCAAACTTCCCCGACATCGTGTTTCCAATTTTGTGGTTCGAAGATGGTATCGACGAGTTACCCAATGAGATTACAGACTTAATGAACTTTGCTGCCACCGTTCCACCAAAGGCGAAACAAATCCTCACAATCGCCTTCTTCCTGCTCGGCGTTGTTCTCCTGGTGCTGGCACTGTTCTGCTTAATACGCGGCTCAAATCGGCAAAACACACTCCATCTCGAGGGCTCAAACTACCTCGCAACAGCGCAGGTTGACTTGGCCAAAAAGAAAGCCAAAGAGAACAAGCAGTAGACCAGTGGGCAGCGGTGATCAAGCTAAATTAAATAACTATTTTTTAATTGTTTATACGTTTTTTTGTATTTAATGAAAGAAAAAAGAGAAAAAAAGCTTTAAGAGAAAGAAAAAAAAGAGAAAAACACAAAAATGATTTGGACAAGTGGATGGGCTTTGGTTTTCCCCAAGGGAAAAGCAGACTCTCACCCATTGATGCCTAGTGTGTCCAACGAAATGAATTTAAAGCGCGCATCCGATTTCAGGCTAGCCAAACACGCACACTTTGTCATCGTTCCCATTGAACCGCCACACAACGAGCTTTCTTTTGAAACCGAAAAATCAATCCCTTCCAACGTTAGTCTCAAAGTTAGTTGTTTGGCCTGAAAATAGTTAAAGAAAATGAACGAGGTTAAACACTGTAAGTTAAATTAATTAATCAAAAAAAACAAAAAAACAAAATCTAAAAATTTAGTTTAAGCGGTTGTATATAGGAAGAGCTTCTGACGAGGACACAAAAATAATTAAACAAAAGCAACTAGGTAATTGTGATACAAACACAATTTTCTTAATATATTTATGAATGTATTTTGGTTTAGTTTTTTTCTACTTTTTATTCTACTCTCCACTCTTTTAACGAACAATTCTTCTTCGTTTTTATTTTTGTTTGTAAGTAAGCGGGTTATATTTAAAAAAAAAAGAATTAATTGAAAATGAAAAAATGAACGGAAAGTGAAATACTTTTGTACATCGAGATATTCGTTTATGTAATAGATAAAATTAAGCATCGCATGAATGTATGTTTTGTAATTAAAACAAAAAAAAAATGAAACGAATTCGCAAATAAAATATATTTTTTTTATTTAAAACGATCGCATTTTGACTGGAATTGACGAATGAAGGTGCTTCAAAAGTTTGGTTTGTATTAAGTTCGAGAAGACGGATTCATTAGAGTTTCGGGCGCGCTCATATGAGGTAGATATTAAAATGGTTAGCCATCTCAGAGACACGCAGGAGTTCAGGTCTTGGTGTTTGAATGAAATATAACCGAACTCCGGGATTTAATCGTCTCCTGACTGTCTGAAAATTTAATGATGTCCTTCTTGGATACTCACCACGATCACGAAAGTTGTTTTATTAAAACGACACAAAGCGTTTTGAGAGTCGAGTCACTTTTTAGTATCGGTATTCGAACGTAAAACCTTAATTACAATCATAATACCAACATCATAGAGTCGTTTTGTGTTAAGGACTTTCGTGATCGGGGTGACCACATTGTTTTCAAGTGAAGACATGTAGTCGACAAAATAGCTTTTGTATTTTTGGTTCCATACTTGGTTGCGAGACTGTATTTATTCGCTCTTCTGAACTACTACATACTACACTACAATCCCTAAGTGTCAGTAGTCTAAAATGTGTACATTCATATGTACAAGAAAGTATAAAGTCACTAGAAAATGTCCAATAGGGCCTATAATAAAACCGAGACAATCCAGCAGAGCGTTGGGTTTTTTTTTTCTCGGTCCATTTATATTTTTTCGTTCGGCGTTACAGACAGAAGTTCATTCGTCGCTGTAGTCGCAACTATGAAGACGCTGAAATGTACTGAAAAGCGGGATTTGTTCAAATTTAAATCCTCGAAGTAGTTTTGAATCCATCTGTAAAAAACGCAGAGGATCCTCCAGCGTTAGACTTCCAGTCAGTTGAGAAATGTTTTTAAAGAGAGATTGGAGGAAGGAAGTCGAAAAAAAACTACTGAGGTTACTATTAGAGCTAGTCTGCTTATTTAATCGGCGCCTTTAACGGTTTGCATCCATCGCAAAATTAATTAATGTATTCACAATTGCGTAGTGGGTAAGTGGGTTGACTCACAGTAGGTCAATGGTCCGATTTCAGGTGTCAATACTCTGATAGCCTAACTGTCACGTAAAGCTTTTTAACTTCGTCGCCGCAGCGCCATTTAGATTTAATAAATTATCAATTTTTTAATTTGTTAGGTCAAATGTAACTCAATGACTTGTCGATTGGATGCAGCAGCCAAAATTTGTGTTTTTTTAATAAACCTGTCAATCGAAAATGCCCGAAATTGCAACTGATTAACGAAACTACCGGCTTCAAATATTTGCTGAAAAGAAATTCAGGCATCATAAAAAACTTCTTCTTTTTCTTCTTCTTAGGGCGCTACAGTCCAAGGTGGACCTGGGCCTCACTCAATATGCCTTTCCAGCCAGCCCGATCATTTGCCAGCTGTCTCCAGTTTCGCACCCCAAGCTGGCCGAGGTCCCCTTTGACTTGTGTGCGCCACCTTGTACGTGGACGTCCTCTGTTGCGTTGTCCCACAGGCTCAGAGTCGAAGACTCTTCGGGCCGGAGCTAACATAGCCTAGCCATCTTAGGCGTTGGATCCGTAGACGCCTGGCTAGACTCATGTCGCTATACAACCCATACAGTTCGTGGTTGAACCTTCTCCTCCAAATGCCATCATCGCAAAAGGACCAAAGACCGCGCGTAGAACTATTAACTCGAAAAGACCAAGAGACTGTTCATCCGCTTGGGATATTGTCCATGCCTCTGCACCGTACAGCAGGACTGGGATGATCAAGGTCTTGTATAGAGACAGCTTGGTCTTCCGAGAGAGGGCTCTACTACTCAATTGCCTTTCGAGCCCATAAAAACAGCGGTTGGCAAGATTTATTTTGCGTTTGATCTCGGGACTGATGTTGTTTGTACTGTTTACCGCAGAGCCAAGGTAGACGAAGTCCTTGACTACCTTAAAGTTATAGCTGCCTATGGTGACGTTCTGGCAGCGACGTATCTGTGTCATGTATGGGCCCTATAAGTTCGTTGCCGGATGTGATGTCGTGTAGGCTATGTTTTCCGACGGTCTACTATCGAGATAAAAAATGTCTGTTCATCTTTTCGAGATTCTACTGTACTGCTCGATGACATAGCCCATGAGTCGAAGAACAGCATTGAATTCGTATTAAATTCGTTTTCCATTTGAGCTTAAAACCTCAACGAAATTCCCCGGTTTACTCTTCAGATATCCAGTGGTATTTTAAAATCACCACGCACACATTAAGTCAAATTTTTCGAATTTTAGTGCACCAAGTGACCCATTTCTTCGAACTGGTTATCTGCCCCCAAACAACAACATAGCCCCGAGAGATATTAATACACTTGTGGTGTTGGCCAGTCATCCAATGGCAGAAATCAGGAAGCTGTTCATTATCAATTCGTTGGTGATTTATTTACAAAATTGTTCAAAAATGTTCCGTCTGAAATTATCTATTAAAAACCTACCTCAAATTAAACCAGAGGTTATTCATCCCGCGGTAGTTGTTATTATTCACTTCTTTGTCAGTACTGATAGTGGATACGTCTTAAGTATTTCAAACACAAGCAAACGAAATAATTCAAGCAAATGTAAGTTCGCACTATTAGCTGAATTTTATGGGTTTTCTATCGTCTCATTTTGCAACATATGCTTACGATAGCTCGTCAGACAGCGAGCAATGACCAGAAAACTGATAAGACGGAGTGGTGCTTTCGGAAAACTGCACACTCGCTTGAATCGCCTCAAGTGTGTTGCTGTTCTAATTCATTGGATTCCTTCTCAGCGAACTCAGTGACCTTTCCGCAGCTGTCGTCACTAAGGGTCCACACAACAAATCTTCAAATGTAAACATTGATAACTCTTCGGTTAGGCTATGCCGTTGAAGTTCAATTGAAGTGGGTTAGCAGCATGTTGCCTCAGTTAATAATTTGAGCCTAATAGCATGGTAATATATTTTCAAATTATTCAACTGGATATAAATTGCATACAGAAAGGCTTCGAACAAGTACAGTCTGGTGGAAGGCAACTTTTTTGATCAAAGCTGAATGTTCATTTTAATTTTTTGGCCATAGGAATTCAGTTATCTAAATAGAACGATAAAGGATTTAAATGCTGGAAGAGCGCAGTTTTGGCAAGAAAGCGTGAAAATTGTAAATGTATATTAAGACTGGGCGTTATGGGTACGTGCGTCGAACCCTAGGCCCTAGACTCTTAGGTCTAAGTTTAAATCCATGAACAAGTAACAATTTTCTTTCTAGTCACTGACAATGCTTAAAGAGTATAACTGTCTAGAAACTTCTAGACACCGTCTCTGTCGTTGTTTGTGTGAGCATCTGAAATCATTCCAGACTAATATGACAGGTACCGACTAAATGGCGCAATTGGTTAATCTTCAGTTAGTCTTCACCGACTCGTAATTTCTGGGTCTTTTTTGATACTGGCCCTTATGGCGGCTATGTTTTCTTCAGTTCTCACCTATGCTTGTCTTGTTGGTGGCTTAAGGTCCAAAGACACACGACTGAATGGCACAGTTGGTTAAGTGCCTACTCTAAGTTAGAGGGGTTCCAGGTTCGAATCCCAGTGAAATCGGATCTGGTCCAGTCACCATTTGCCGTTGGAATCAAATTAACGGTACTGGGGTAGGTTGCTACCTGGCAGCACAATGGACCAGTTTTGAGTCTGAGTGCTCCAGTAGTCTTTCAAAAATACTTCGAAAAAAAAAATATGACAGGTCCTTATCCGTGCAATTTCAAGTCGGAAAATCTTAACGCTACGGCGGATTTTAGAAAAACCCATGAAATGCAGATCGATACTCACCATCTACTCGTCGATTTCAATGTCGCATATGACAACGTGACAACGTGACAACGGGACCAGCTATACAGTCTAGTTTTGAATTTCCTTCCAAACTCGTCAATTGAAATTCCTGCCAAACTGTGCAGGACGACGATGGAGAAATCTCGCTCCTCCATCAAGGTCGGTAATGAATTCGCCGAGATCTCCAGTGTCAAAAAAGGACTTAGACAAGGCGACGCGCTGTCATGCTAGTTTTTCAACATCATCCTTGAGGATGATCGTGAAGAACTCACTGACCAAAACAAGAGGCATGATCATCCAAAAGTCCATACAACTCCTGGCATACGCGAACACATTGAACCGTCAAGGAACAGTTTGCTGACATTAAATCGAAATGTGTTTGATGTTGAATAAGAGAAAAACGAAGTATATGCTGTGTTCAAGGAAAGACACACAACATCGACGACTTGGCCACAACGTCACCATAGGCAAACACACTTTCGATGTAGAGAAGGACTTTGTCTACCTCGGCTTCTAGGTAAACAGTGCGAAAAACCATCAGTAGCGGGACTAAACACAGAATAACTCTCGCCAATCGCTGTTTCTTTGGGCTCAGGAGGCAATTGAGTAGTAAAGCCCTCTTTCGAAGGACCAAGCTGGCGCGTTGATCATCCCTGTCCTGCTGAATGACGGGGAGACGTGAAAAATCTCAAGAGCAGATGAAAAAACTCTTGGGTTTTTCGAGAGGAAAATTTTGCGTTCAATCTTTGGATGGCATTTGGAGAAAAGGATTCTACCCCGAACTATACAGTGACAGAGCCTAGCTTTTACAGATTTCACGCCTAAGAATGCTCGGCCAGGTAGAGCTCATACACAACACTGCTCTAGGCCGAAGAGTTCTGAACTAAGTGCCCTTTGGACCACGCAATAGAGCACGCCCACGAAACCAATAGCACACACAAGTGGAAAACGACCTCAGCCTTTAACGAAGCAGCACATTGGAACAACAATAGGAAATTATCAAACTCAAAATTATCGATACTCCCAGATAGCCAGGCAGTGCTTAAAGCCCTAAACAGCTTTACATTAAATTCCAGGGTCGTCTGAGAATACCACAAATACTAAATACACTGGCAAAAAAAACAAGATAAAACTGATTGCCAGGACATGAACGACCAAGTTGACTTTATATAACACCTTGATCAATCCTGTCCTGCTCCATGGCGCGGAGAAATGAACAATCTCAAGAGTAGATGAAGAAATCTTTGGTCCTTGCGAGAGAAAAGTTCTGCGTCATGTTTGGTGCTGCTTGCGTTGATGGCATGTGGAGAAAATGATTCAACCACGAACTGTACAGCGACATGAATCCAGCCAAACGTTTACGGATTCAACGCCTAAGTTGGCAAGGCCTGTTGGTTCAGCTCCAGGTCCACCCTGAAAATTGGTAGTTTTGAAAAACTGTGTGAATCAATTGAAACTTCGGAGCTAGGTATTTTAAAACTACAGGTTTTTAAAAATAGCTCCAAGTTTCGATTGCAGCATCCAATGGACTAGTCATTGAGTCACATTCTAGTTAACAAAAAACAGGATAATTCATTAAGGCCGAATAGCGATGCAGAGGCGAAGTTTAAGAAGTTTTATGTGGCGCTTAAACTATCAGAGCATTGACAGTTACTAGCGTGTTTTAGCTGAAATCTAAACATTGACCTTTTCCTTAGGAATCGACGCTTAAGGCATCCACTGCAATTGTGAATACATTAAACAATTAAAGCATAGATGGCCGACAGTAACGAAACCAACTGCAAATGGTGACTGGATTTGAAAAACCGAATAAAAGCGTATTAACTTTGCTTTCACTGGGATTTGAACCTGGAACCCCTCTAACTAAGGGTAGGCACTTAACCAACTGCGCCATCCAGTCGTTCTAAACGATGTTATATTCTCTACAAAATGGCATCGATGGGAATTTCAAACGAATAAAAAATGTTGATGATACATCGCACACACTTTGTTTTATTTAAATTTAAAGATAGGAAGCGCTTAGTGAAATTCACCTTAGAATCGATCATGTTTTCGAGATCCCACTGTATTTCTAAAGGCAGGTAGGTAGGTAGGTATGGTGGCTTGCAAAGTATGCACATTGGATTCCCTTAGACCCATACGGTCCATTGTCCGGCCGTTGTCCATACGTCCGGCTTCCTGCCGCTCATTTCTGGCACCATTTCGATTTTTGGACGAATATCCATAATTTCTTGACGTCCTTTTCGGATATATCAGTTAGTGAGGTTAGATTATATTCTCCCAGGGTTTTCTTCCTTATGGAGGCTAAGGCTGGACAATTGCATAGTAAATTAGTCCATGCATCTACTACAGTAGTCGTTAAATGGTAGCCCTAGTCTTGCGGCGTGCCTACTCATAGCGCAGTGTCCTGTGAGGACATTTACTAGCTCACCCAGATTGTTCCTGCTTAGGCTAAGGATGGCTGTGGTTTTCCGGAGATCCATTTTTGGCCATGTTTTCCTTGCGTGTTGACAGATATGTAGCTTTCTCCATCTCTCTGTAAACCTACTGGTTGCTAGTTCAGAGATTGGCACAGCGATGATGCTAATGCTTGGGTCACTGATTGTGGTACCCCTTTTGGTTAGCTCGTCTGCTTCGCAATTACCTGGTATGTCTCTATGTATTTCTACTGTATTTCTAAAACTTGTCAAAACTAATGTCTCTAGAGGCATGGATATTGAAAATTGCCGATAGTATGTTTGACTTAGAAACTATTTCAACATCATTTTCAGAGGTAATGAGGCTGCTAATGTCTGTATTTGTGCAGTACCTTTCACTCCGATAAACTGTTCAATAGCAGCAAACAACAGCAAGTATCATTAAGCACCATGCGAATGTATTGGACGTCACCCCACGCCATGCAAAGTGTGGTCCCATCGCAGAGCTACACCTACTTTGCAATAAAATACCATAAATTTACATACAGTACATATCTTCTCTTCAAGGCATGCATGAAGAGATCTTTGAACTACTCGCATGTCCACTCACTCACGGTGTGACAATAGTTGGAGTACATTTCGAGGAACGAATGAACCAGAGGTTTTTTCGTATGAAACTCACGCAATGAATGGGTGATACGAAATAGGCCATGACGAAGAAGTCGGCGATCAGTGTTGCCTGCATAGACAGTTATTGAGATGGAAATTTGTTGGAAATTGGTGTGGCGTTCGGCAAAGAAACACTTAATCGGAAGGAAAAGGTACTAGATTTGATCGAATGATCGAACGAGGATCGCCTGCGACAGCTCCTCGTGTTTCCACATGTGCCTTGCATTCTGTGGTCAAATTATTCGCTCAGTCTCGTTCGTAGACGCAGCAAATTCTATCAAATGTTGCAGCATCTAATGGTCATACCACAACTCGCTGCCAAACTTCCTTCCACTTCACCACAGTCATTATCGACCTGTGGCCATACCCATGTAATTCTTTCCAGTTTGCATACAATTATATCTCTTTAACTACCAACGACCACCAAATTAGACTACGTTCCACAGTGGTATCCATTAGAACGTCTCGTTACCAAATATCACCTTCGGCAACAGGCCCCAACCGCCGGGGCAAGTTGTTTCACTCATTCTTATTAACTCGAAGCCTTAGCGAAGCGATCAAGTGACTTCAACATGATCGGTGTAATACAATTTTCATACTGTTACTGGCGAGAACAAGCATGTCTGGCTGTGCAAGAGTTCCTCCAGTTCAATACTCGTATCTCCCACTTCACTGCGTTTGCTGGACTGGCGCAGATGGTGGCAATGGCGCCGACGATCGGCAAGCGAGTTTTTCTTTTGCAACAATCGCAGATACTCGACTGAGACGCGCTTGACTCTATTAATCGGTTTCGCATTGCATTGCGCGATTAATAGATTTTAAATAAATCGCTTGTTTATTATGTTTTTTTGTTTGGTTCGCGTTCATCAGCTGTTATCTCTGTTCGGGCTGTTTTTTTGCTTCTGTTCTGCACATGAAATGCTAGTGTTTCTTTAAACGATTTATTAAATATTCAATTCCCATTTCGGTTTCATTCTCGATTGGCTTTGCGTCTGGCGATAACGTGTGTACTACTTACTTGTGATTAGTTTTGAAATCGAATCTGAAACACTTGTGGTGCTAGTGAGTGATTAGTGCGATCTTCCCGGGTTATTGCGAAGTCTCAAAAGGAGTCTGGTGACATGTAAGCTTGTGCATAATATGCTGACTAACTCTAGACCTAAGCCTTGGATAAATGCGATCGTGTGAAGTGTGAATGTGATTACCGTTGGTTCTCAAAAGAGTCAAGTGTGTCTGATATCTGCGCAGCGATCAGAGTTGGGATGATATTCAATGTCTGCAGCTTGCAAGAATTTGCATACGCACTGCAGTTCTGTACTTTCAAATGGCCAACTGAAGGTCTACTCCAATCAAATATCTGCTCCATTTCGGAATTAATTGGAAATTCATTTGAAATTTTTGATTACTAAGTGAATTTCTGTTATGCACGTGCATTTTGAATCTGAAACGCGATAACACAACGCGATTGCATTCTGCTCGTTGCACAATCATAATTCTTTGTAAATACTGAATTGAATGGAGTGAAACAGGGGATTCGTGTGCAGCAACATTGTTGGATCCAGTGGCAATGAACTCCATGTCCTTGAAATGTTAAAATCCAGCTTCTATCAGCTAGAAGGCGAGACAGTGTTGATTGGCACGTACATATAGGAGTGCATTAAGAGCCCCTAAAATTAAGAGCAATCAGTTGCTCTTGGCTTTGAAGCAAATAAAGACTTCTTTCTCTGTGGGTGGTGTACTTCTCCGGGGTGTACTTGGTTGAAATGTCCAATTCACTGGCGTTTTTTAAGTAAAATCAAACGAATAGTTCACTTTTCGAAGAGTTAAAAATAATCCATACCATCGTCGATAAATAAAGCTCGACTTAAAGTAAGAAAATTTACTCAGATCGATTAGTGGTGCCACTTAACGAATCTCAGGACCGCACAGTTGGATGTCCAGACCATTTTTTAAATAAGTCGCTTAAAATGATATTCCATTGAATATAACTAAATTAAATTGAATTTATGTCACACTGTTACAAGGCATACAGTGACTCACAAAAATATTCGGAATTATGTTTTTTCCTGGATCCCAGTTTGTTGCATTTTGTTGTTGTTGCAAACAGAAAATATGCATTATTTTTTCTGATTTGTTGTTAACGGAGAATAAATGTTGAATTGAAACTGTTTTTTTTTTTCAATATAATTATAATAATTATTTGTTGTTTAATAATAATAATAATGGCGGGGGTCTGGGGTGGACCTGGGCCAAACTTCTCAGCAACCCCTCGTGTTGTGCGTGCTATTGTTCTCCCACGTGTGGAAGGGACCTACAGTTTAATGCCGAAACCGAACGGCGAAATTGGGAAGCTTTTTCTAGACAGTTAAACTCTTTGAGCATTGTCAGTGACTAGAAAGAGGTAGAGCCGTGAAAAAATGTTTGGTGTTTTTTCCGGGAATCGAACCGACAACGTCGAGCGTAGGTATCGACGCACCTACCCACTACACCACGGCGCCCAACTATTTGTTGTTAAACAATACTAAAGTCCTGGAAAAAAAACATAATTCCGAATACTTTTGTGAGGCACTGTATATCGAAAACATTTCTTTGCCGCTAAAAATAGATTTTTTTTAGTTTGTTTCGTATTTCGTTCGGAAGTTGTAATTGTTTTGTCGCGTATATACAGTTCAACGTAGATTGCTCAATTCTTTAAATGATTTCAAAAATTATTTATTTTTGAATACTTTAAAAATAGGTTTTTCATTTCATGTATAGAACGTTGTATATGAAGAAAAAAACTTAACAAATTTGAAGAAATTACTTGGTTCCAGTAATCAAATTTAACTTTTGTGGTTGTATTTACTCAATTTGTGGATTATTCGCATCGATCTGCGAGTTTAGAAAGCCCCACAAGAAAAAGTCTAACGGGGTCAAATCGCACGATCTCGGTGGATAGTTCACATCAACTCCACGTTAGATGGCCATGCCCTCGAATCGCTCGTGCAAAATTTCCAATGTGGCGTGAGCTGTGTGGTAGGTAGCGCTGCTGTTCTGTTGAAACCACATGTCGTTAGTGTCCATATCATCCAATTTAGGCCAAAAGAAGTTGCTAATCATCGAAATATAGCGCACGCCGTTGACGATGATGGATTGGCCAACGTCGTTCCTTAAGAAATATGGACCGATGACGCCGTCAGCCCAAATTCCATACCAAACAGTAATTTTTTCGGACCCTTTTGGATCCCATGCGGGTTCGTATTGTCCCAAATTCGAAAAGTTTGTTTGTTGACGTACGAAAAGTTTCATTTATCCAGAAATGGGCTGAAGATGATTTTTCAGGTCAGTTTCCAACTGCTTCAGAGCTCATTCAGAGAACACTCGTCGTTGTCTATGGTCGTTTACCTTAAGCTCCTGGGTCAGTTGAATTTTGCACGGGTGCAGGCCCAATTCACGACGTAAAATTCACCAAGTTGTGGTCTGCGAAAGGCCGAGTTCTTGTGAGCGTCACGTCGACTGCCTGGGATTCTTCTGCACATTCTCTCAGACAGCGGCGATGTTTTCGGCAAATCTTGAGTTTTGTGTACGTACCGGTGTAGGTTTATCCTTTACTGAGCCAGTGTACTTAAATTTATCCACCACTCTGCGAATAGTCCTCTCGGTGCGACGATTATGACGATCGTAAAATGAGCGAGGGGCGCGGAACGTTACCCGAACAGAACACTCAATTTGATTAAATAACTTTATAATTCTCTCGTGTTGTTGGACGCTATGTCCATCCATGGTGATTTGGCAGAACAGACTGAATAAATGAACCAATTTTGACAGATTTTGCTTCAATAATAAGGCCGCTTTCAACTGTCAAAGTTCGGAAGCCCCTATTGGAAGACCACTTTTTTTTTCTTCTTGGAGGATTTTTGAAACACTACTGGAGAACTCGGACTCAAAACTGGTCCATTGTACTGCCAGGTAGTAATTTACTCCAGTGCCGTCAATTTGATCCCAACGGCAAATGGTGAATGGACCAGATTCAATTTCATTGAGATTCGAACCTTCTTCTTCTTCTTCTTCTTAGGACGCTACAGTCCGAGGTGGACCTGGGCCTCATTCAACATGCCTCTCCAGCCAGCACGATCTCTACCCAGCTGCTCCCAGTTTCGCACACCAAGCCGGCCGAGGTCCCCCCCGACGTGTGTGCGCAACCTTGTACGTGGACGTCCTCTGTTTCGTTGTCCCACAGACTCAGAGTCGAAGACTCTTCGGGCCGGAGCTAAGCTGTCCATCCGCTCTACATGGCCTAGCCATCTTAGGCGTTGGATCCGTAGACGCCTGGCCAGACTCATGTTGCTGTACAGCCCATACAATTCGTGGTCGAACCTTCTCCTCCAAATGCCATCAACGCAAACAGGACCAAAGATCGCCCGCAGAACCTTTCTCGCGAAAAGACCAAGAGACAGTTCATCCGTTTGGGATATTGTCCATGCCTCTGCGCCAAACAGCAGGACTGGGATGATCAAGGTCTTGTATGGAGTCAGCTTGGTCTTCCGAGAGAGGGCTCTACAACTCAATTGCCTTTTGAGCCCAAAAAAATTTCCACCTTGGACCCATCTAACTTAGGGTAAGCACTTAACCAACTGTGCCATCCAGTCGGCAGACCACTTAGCTCCAGTGATCGGATTTGTTCGTTTTTCTTTTAAATGAAAGAACTTAAATTAACGTTTGAGACTGTATTTACTGCACTATTTAAATATCCTGTCAAAAATATGACATCGGCTTAAATAAAAAACAAATACAATGTCCCAGATCAAGAAGACTTGGTTCAAATATAGTCTGATTCTTGAAAAAGTATTTGTTAGTTTTTAGAGGCCACTATCCTATTAATTCAGCTGCAGCAATGTGGAAATTCTATTCGAATAAATGTATGTAATCATAAATAAATATAATGTTAAATACAGCAGAATCGACAGGCCACTATAAAGTAGTTTCTTTTAACAACATTTTTTTAAAGATATAAGAATTCTTATGATTAGTTTCATATTTTGATGTTTCATTTTAATTTTTAATGCGATTAATTGTTAATGCGATATATGAAATCTTTTTTATGTATGGCTATGCGTTCTTCTTTAACTAAATTTCGATTCTTTGAATGATGAGCAATTCGAAAAGAAGTTTTGTATCTGTTCATCATTTCGAGATTGTACCGATTAGATTTTAGATTAGATAATTCGATTTATTATTTGATTAAAATATAAATTTACATAAATTCTTTTTTGACAAAAATTGTTTAAGCCTGGCTTTGCCGTCTGCCCGATTATATAAATAATAAATAATAATATTATAGTTTAATAATAAAGACAAGATGAAATACTATAGTTATTTTTTCTTTAAATTTTTAAAAAGCTTGGTTTAGTATTTTACTTCTATAAGACATCGCGTTTTGATAATAGGTGTATAGTTCGTTAGTGTTTGATTCGCAATTGTGTAGGGTCAATACTTCTTCCTCCGTTTTGTAATTGCTGTTCAAAAAAACTCTTCTTATTTCACTCGAAATGGGACATTTTCCGATGATCATCGGAGATTGTACTTAATGTATATAATATTAATTTAATCACCAGCACCTCAAGTCAGATTGAATGAAAGACACTTCATCGAAGTTCAGTGGGGCATTTGTTTAACTCGTCTGCCTCTCTGTCCACATGGACATATGATGTGTTAATTGCAAGAATACTTCCTATCGCCATCGGTTTATCTGCATTTATTTCCAGAACACGCCTGCAATGACTTCCATTAAATCTTGAAAATCCCATTCAGTAGATTTTAATGAATTAATAAGAATGTGTACTAGTATGTGTTCAATGTGAAAATAGTGCCTTAGATATTATGACCCGCCTAGGTGCATTAATAAACGTTTTTTCGTTTAAAGAAAAACCACAAGCTTGAGAACGATAATAAGCCGTATAATCTAATTGACTTCACCGCTTGCAGCTGCACCATGGATTACTGCAATACGACCTCGGATAATTGGAGAGCAGCAATGATTGCTGCTTTTAACCTTTATCAGCATGTTTTTGCTTACTAACGGTTCTACCTTTTTTAAAATAATTATACAAAATTAATTGCAAAAATAAGAAAATCGCGAAACATTTGAATTTCTGATAATCCGCCGAGGTGCACCATATCTAAACCTTTTCAAATAGTTTGGTGATAAAGACAATAAAAAAACTCGCCAAATCTCGCATTTCAAAGAGTGATGGTAAAATACTCTTTGAGAAAAGTTAGGTTGCAAAAAAGTATACGAACGCTTTCAACACAAAACAAACTTAAATGAATGAAGAATAAAAAGCTAGTTGAGTCATCGATTTGACAGATATAGAAGAAATTTGTGTAGCTAAAAATAGCAGCATGGGGACATTTTTTACGCCCTTGAGAGACTCTCTTTTTTTTCACGCGAACCTGGTCACTTGAAAATAGTAAACAATAAGTAAAAATGTTCAACTTTTGAGGTTATCCACGAACTGCTGATCAGCCAGACCATATGGCATCGAACGGAGCAAGTAATTATCGGATGGCACAATATCTGGGGAATATGGTGTGTGGGGTAGGACTTTCCATTTGATCGAATCATTTCTTCATCACCCGTCGATGCTATGAAGAAAGCTCTTCCTATTTTGCCGCTGGAGCAGTCGTTCATAGGCGATAAAACGACGCTCAAAGTCTCTTGGCTTCAAATCATAAGGAACCCAACTCCTTGTTAAGGTTCCGTCTACAAAAACGGAACCTTTATAATTTTGCCGTGTCCGTCCGTCCGTCCATCCGTCTTGTCTGTCGCACTTTTTTATCTTCGATGTTTATAAAGATATCGGCATGAAATTTTGAAACATTGTCGCACCCCATCGAGTTATATATCAATCGACAAGTCTGAGTTCAACTCACACTTGCCTAATATGGAATAAATTCCAGTTTATTTTTAAATAATTTCCAACGCATGCAATCGCTTGAAAATGACTTGGCGAGTAACTCCTGAAGCTGAAGCAAGCTGTTGGCACAGATCCTCATCGAGCAATGCCTCCAAGTCAGCGTATTCGAAAGATTTTGGCATTCCTTCACGCGGACGGTCGTGAACATCGAAATCACCGTCTTTGAAGCGACGGAACTAATCACAACACGTTGTTTCACTTAAAGCAGCATAAACGTAAACTTTTTGGAGCTCTCAATGCGATTCAGCCACCGTTTTCTTCAAATGAAAGAAGCAAATCAGCACTCCTCGCAAAGGATGATTATTTGGCACAAAATCAGAAATTCTCACACAACCAAAGGTATTTGACGCCAAAACTAAATCACTAATGTGTCAAAACAGTTTGTTTACCGTATGTCTGAGCTCGGTTCATGAAGTTTTGGATATATCAAAATCAACCAGCACTTATTGCTAGACCCATCTATTGACAATCACTGAGAACTTAGTTGTGCACCTAATAAGTTTTTCAAATTCAACAAATAGGTAACACAAAAAGCAAATATTAATACCCGTGTGGGCGCCGTGGCCGTGTGGGTTCGTGCGTCGACCCATGCGCATTAGACTTTCACAGTCTAGGTTCGAATCCAAGTTCAGACAAACAATTTTTCAAAAAAAATGTTCATGGCTCCACCTCCGAGGCACTGACAATGCTCAAAGAGTATAACTGTTTAGAAAAAGCTTCTCAATCTCGCCGTTCGGAGTCGGCATTAAACTGTAGGTCCTCTCCACTCGTGGCAGAACATTAGCACGCACAACACGAGTGGTTGCTGAGAAGCTAGGCCCAGGTCCACATCAGCCTGTGGCGCCGCCATTATTATTATTATTAAGCAAGTCCCTTGTTTTTAACCACTATTAGCAAACTTGACAGTATTGAGCAAGTGGGCGAATTTGGTTTGGAGCAACTGCATATTTTGTAGATTGAATTGTAGGACAAAACAAAAGTAACAATGATTTGTCCTAGAAATTGCACATAATATTGGGTATATAAATTAATTCGTGCGGTTTTTTTTTTAATTTGAACGTTTATTTAAGAAAAACATGTACAATAGTATTATTCAAAGTATTGCCCATCTGAAGCAATGACTTTTTCCCATCTTCCTGGCAATTTGTAAATTTTCAAGCCAATTTTTGATATTCTGCTCTGATGTGAACCGTATTTCAGTGAAGGCTTTCTTTATTGACTAAAACAAATGGTAGTCAGAAGGGGCAAGGTCTGGGCTATAAGGCGGGTGGGGTAAAACATCCCAAAAACGACTTCCTTTTGTGACTTGCAGCAGCATTTCAGACATGCAAAACCGCCTTTCGACGTCTCTCGGCCTGAGTTCATGTGGAACCCAATTTCCTTGCTTTTGAATATATCCAGCTGCTTTTAAACGTTTTAAAATGGCTGCTTGAGTGACACCCAAAGATTCTGTGAGCTCTTCTTGTGTTTGGCAACAATCTTCATAGAGTAATGCTTCCAGTTCTTCATCTTCAAACTTTTTTGGCTTCCCAGGACGTTCATCGTCTTCCAAACCAAAATCACTACTTTTAAATTGTGCAAATCGATTTTGGCACGTTCGCTCAGCTAGCGCATGTTCACCATAAACTTCCACCAAAATACGATGACTTTCGGCAGCAGTTTTCTTCATATTAACCCTTATATGCCCAATAACCACAAATGGTAAGTTGTCTTTAAAAAAATAGTTGTGGGCATATATGTGTTAAAGTAATAACGAAGAACTCCTCGCAAAAACACTTTTCCAGGCACAAATTATGATAATTGTGGCGCTACACTCCCGGTTGGACTTGGGTCTAGTCTGTACATACGCGCAACAAAAACCGATGTTTTTATACGATCTGAGCTTATATTTATATTCCTATAACATAATTCAAACAACCTTTCATCGATTCGATTAACATTTTTTGTTTCCTCAGGAGTTACGCACTTTGTGCCAAACATCAAGAGTGACATGTTTGACATGCTTTTTAATCACATTTTGTGCCTCCACAAGTAATCGATTGATTTCCAATGAATTGCTTGTATAACAGAATCAGAACCAATTATATTTTCTTATAACAGCTCTGCAAGTGATCTTTAAACTGTAATAGCAAATTTTTTTTTTAGTTGAGGTCCAGGTTTGTGCACTGGCTTCCGGGTTGCACTTCAGACTTAATGAATATTCATCGATGATTTGTATAAATATCACATTAAACCAACGCCCGTCAGGCTTCCAAACCTAATACTAATAGTCGACTCAGACTTTATGATTAGGTTTCCACCACCGTATTATAAAATTTATATATATACAAATTAAATTAATATTAAATGTTAATTAATTTAATTTTTTAAATTATAATTTAAATAACAATAATTAAATTGAAATTAATATATTGACTTAGCCTTATACCCACTTTCTGCCCAAAATATGAAGCACCAAATTCTTCATCTCTGTCTTACGAGTTTGGCGGGAATCTCAGAACTAGACATATCGCTGTACCTTTTCATATGCGACCTTGAAATTGACGAATAGGTGGTGAGTGGCGATCTGCAATTCCTGCCCTATTACCTCGGGCAAAAACTGCTGGTTCTTCTAGTTCATCCAATTTTGTTGCTCCTATTTTTTTAAATTCCGGTTTTGGGATTTCGAAAAAACTTTCATTCGACTACCTGTCCAAGTTTCATATGCTTTTCTAGAAGCTGGTTTATGAGTAAAAACAAATTTGTTTTAAGAAGTGAATCGAGTTCTATGAAAACTCTTAACACTCTCTGTATAGTATTTGAGTTTGTTTTTATTGAATTCGCTTTTAAATTTTTCACTTCGGTTGGCAATTTTTTCGATGATGGTGCTAGTGTAATGTACGAGTAATTGCTTCATGTAGTGCATTAAAATGCGTTCGTTTGGAATAAACAAAATCAATGCTTGCGTCGAACCATAACCGTCATCATTAACCATTTCAGTCATTCTTTGGTTTGCTTGAACTTCGACCACATATCGTTACTTCGTGAAGGTCAATGCGAATCAGTTTTTCCGGGTTCCACGCGAATGATTACTGAGCAAAAGTATTTTTTTTGCTATTATTCTTGTTAAAGCAGAGTTGACATAACTTGACCTAAGTGTAGATGTATTAATTTAAAGGCTTCAATGGGAACCTCTTCTGGTCTAAATAAATAAGCTTCTTCCTCTAGTTTTACAGTTCAGGGTGGCCTCTGCTGTTAGAACGATTTTTTGAAAACTGTGTCCTGTTGGGCACGCCAAGTTGGTTGAGGTCCTTCTCCAGTTGTGAGCGAAACATAAGTCCTCGTAGTCCTCTGTTGCGTTTTACAATATGCTCGGATTGAATGATTTTTGGGACCGGAGCTAAGCTGTTTATGCCTAAAACTCAATACTGCGTTGATGCTATTCTTTTTGTGTTACCAGTCGTACGACAATACTCAAAGAATATAACTGTCTAGAAAAAGCTTTTCAAAATCGCCGTTCGGAGTCGGCATTAAAATGTAGGTCCCCTCCACTCGTGAGAGAATAATAGCACGCACAAGACGAGTGATTGCTGAGAAGCTAGGCCCAGGTCCTCCTTGGACTGTAGCGCTGCCATTATTATTATTATTATTATTTCCAAATCATACATTTGAGGTACCTAAAGCATACCTCAGCAGCTTTCTTAAACTCAGCCTAGACAGAGATTTGGCCTCGTTTAGAGACGAAATTCTTGTTACTTATCCAGCATTCAGCTAGACAATATTTCTACGCTTCCGTCGCATTTAACAATGATTTATAATTGACATGTAAATCAATGAAATTACAGATGTCATTGACCGTTTAATTATCAATTCTGTTCAAATCGCATTGATCTTAATAAACAAATAAAAATTAACCTTTATTCCGAAGCGATTGTGCGCCCCAGTGAAACATGAGCTTATCGTGAAATATTGCATTTTAAAAACAGATTACAATTAGTATTGAACAAATTTTCTCAAGGACTTAAAACGGCTCGCATACATTAAATACTACATCTAATCAACGAGAGGTTGAATGGGTGTCAGTACTTCATTTTAATCACTAGCAATTAACTCATCTTGTTGAAAGATTGTTTGTCAACATGGTGAGGGTAACTAGAAACATGAGTCTACATGCACTTACGCCTAAGAGTAGGCAATTTTAATTTACATTTTCCTTGGACCAGCCTTTTGTCGGTTGATTCTATTTTGACACAATTTCAGCTTCTTTTGTTATTGATCTGGATCTTAACCCTTTCAGGTTGGCACTCCCAAGTAATTTATGTACCAAAAAGTCTGTATTTTACAAAATAAGGAATTTTTTGGACTTTTTATGAAAACTTATCTAGTAACTAATCGACGCCGTGGTATTCTGAAAAACAGTTCTGAATAAATTTTCTATTTTTAATGTTTTTGAAATTTTCGCACTTCACTTGATCCGCCGTTTATTCAAGTCTCAACTTGCAAGCTTCACAGATTCTTCATTTTTCGCCACAATTCAAATATCGTGCTGTCATTGGCTTACCAAACGGTACATTTAATGATCGACAATTATAATTGTCCCTTACGCGGTCGGGTATTTGAAATATTTGACGGAAAAGTAGGCGGCAGATAGGAAAGGGTTGAAGACAATAATTGTCAAGTTAACCAAACAATGGGACAGCACGTACTGCTGGCAACATTTTGTGCCCAAATAGTGATATTGATGGAACGACGGCAACACACTATATTTTATTTAATTCAATCAGGAATAGACTAAAAGTTTTTACGATTTTTTACTTAAAACTACTTGAAATATATAATTTTTTATTAATAGGAAGAAAAGGCATGTCAAAGAGTGCTCTTGTGAGTATGAAAATCAAATGTGTTTTGGATTTTATTCGTAAAATTCATGTCATAGGTTCGTTACGACCGTCTTTAATACGATGGAACTTGAGATGGAAGAGAGGAACTATCCTAAGGGTACGAGCAACGACTGGATGACGCAGTTGATTAAGTGCCTGCCCCAAGTTAGAGGGGTCCCAGATTCGAATCCCAGTGAAATCGATCTGGTCCAGTCACCATTTGCTGTTGGGATCAAATTAACGGCACTGGAGTAGGTTGCTACTTGGCAGTACAGTTTTGAGTCTGAGTGCTGCAGTAGCGTTTCAAAAAATCTTCCGAAAAAAAGAGTACGAGCATTAGTGTTGAGTGATATTTTTTGGAGCATCGCAGGACAGTCAATAATCCCCGTTAACAACTGATGTACAAATAGTATATCAGCAACTTTTCTGCATTTATCAAGTGATTGAAAATTCAACAAGCTCAACCGATGCTCATGAAAGGGTAGACTATATCTGTCAGACTAAGGTAGTCCACGTAGAGCAAAGCGAAGAAATCTCCGTTGGATATAATCAATTTGATACATTTGCGTATCTTGATAGGGAGACAAGACTTGACTAGCGAATAGGTCTAACAAATTTGAAGTGCATGAGAGTCAGTAGGGGTAGAAATGTCCTTAAACATTTTTCTGCCGTCCACATAAACTGATAGACGAGAGTATTTTATAATGTTATCAACGGCATTAATTGACAGGGTGAAAATCAGCGGACCAAGATGGGTACCCTGGGGGATTCCAGATGTGGCTGTAAAAGGATTCGATACAAAGGACTGACTATTGACGACTTGACAAGGTACGACTCCAAGGATCCACGCGATAAACCCGAGTTGGCAACAAAGAGGTTTGAGTTTCATCAACAATACTATCGAGTGTGAAATTTTATTGAAAGCTTTGCTTAAATCGCTAGGAACAACATCCACATCTTTGCCGTCTTCCGATGCACACAAAGTGCTGGATCTGTTAAATTGATCGTGGTTGATCTCCCCTTAAGGAATCCGTGTATAGACAAGTTGAAAAAACATTTTATCATACACAAAGCCTTGAAATAGCTAAGGCGAGCAAGATAGTTTTGCTATAGGCCGGTTGTTTTAGCATTTTTGTTTAAAGGGACGACAACTCTTCCAAGCTTCGGACGCCTTGTGAAAGGAAGAGACGGAAAAGCGTCGCAAGAGGCTATAGGTAAAAAAAAGAGGAGATTTGCCCATATTTTGTCAAGAAATAAGCAACAAAGACCTACAGCCGGAAGACCATCGGGGCCCGCGGAATATTAATTTTTAAGTTTATCGATCTTTTCCTTCACGACTGTCATGGTGATGTCGACTGAAGTTACAGAAGTTTGGGGAAAATATTTCATATAGGAGAAGTAAGAATTCGTGGTGTGACGGATATCCGGCGTGTATTCGGTATCCGGCCTATTCGGCTTCTTTTGTAATATCCGGCCGGAGCCGAATAGTCTTTTGATATTCAGCCAAATACCAGATAGTCGTTCTTTCAGTAAAAACAACAGAATAAAAAAAAAATGTAATATTGGAAGTTTACTAAAGCCAAAATATGATGAACGAAAATTAGTTCTTCTGCATTCAGGAGGAATAATTTACTACGTTTGTTTTCGTATACGACCCATGCTTTAGAAAAGAGTCTCTCACTATATACACTGCTACATGGAGATGGCAAATACATTTTGGCAAATTTGAGCAAAATTGGGTACTGCCTTCCATTTACTGACCACCAAGCCCAAGGTTCACTATTCCGTTCAAAATAAACAGCTTTGAGATATAAGTCAAGCTCTTTGGCGGTATTTCTTTGGCAGAAACCCAATCTGACTTGCCTTGAGCAGCCTCTTCAAAAATGTTCCAAAAACCTTGCTGTGTAGGAAGTAAGAATATCTTGTGGAGGAGATGGAAGAAAACATCTTCAAGTTGGTTTTACTTGTGCCCGTCTTATTTGAGTATCAGACCACCGAACTATTATACTTTTAATTTGGGCTGCAGGCCGAATATTCGGTATCCGGTATCCGGCCAAATAACTATTCGGTACAGAGTTGCTGGGTATTTTTAGTATTAATAAAGTATTAATAAAAAGAAAAAATTATTTGGGGTCGGACTGAACTCAGTCTGTGTATTTCTGATAAAGATATGAAGCGGTTGGCATTGTTCCTTGCGTTTGTATTATCCAACATGGTCTTTAAATTAAACAAACCTTATTTCAAAGAGGTGAACGTTTTCTGCATTCTTAACTCTGCTGTGTCAAGAAATGAGAAACAAATATGTAATCCATTTCACCGCATGTATCTACAATTTAAATTTAACTGAATACAAGTTTTTCTTTTCACAGAAAGTTCCTGTATTATGTTCCTCAATACGACGTAGAAGAATTGGAAAGTCTTACAAAAATGATCGAAATGTCCTTTCTAACAGAAGCCCGCAACAAAAGCGATCCCACAAATGAAACCTGCTGCACCCTTCTCAAGGAAAGCTCTACTAACGACAATAAACTGAAAGAAGATGAAATAGAGTCGAACGCCAAAACTAAAATCCATTCATTAAACGGGATTTGCTACAATCTAAGTAAGCATCCACTTGCAACCACATTCCTATGTCTCCCCTTGAATCATGCCCTTCATCAGGATTCCCGCTGATTACTCCAGACACACATTTTCCTCTAACTCTCTTTAATTCCAGATACATGTCTGCTTCTCGTATCAGGAACACTTTTTGTAACCTGCGCAATTCTTCTTTTCATATGGCCACTCTTCGACTTACTCACCACCGAACGCCTGCGAATGCTGCCAAGTCTTCCGCCCTTCAAGCTCTGGGCCAAACCCGAACCAATTGTCTACTGCAAGGTTCATATCTTCACAGCGACCAATGCAGAGAGCTTCCTGAATGGGACTGACGAGAAGCTGAAAGTGGAAGAGTTCGGACCGGTGGTCTTTAGAGAAATCTTGGAACACAACGACGTTGAGTTTCATGAAAACTCCACGCTGTCGTACACAGTTCGGCGGTATTTGGAGTTCTTGCCGGAGAAGAATGAACCAGGCATCCTTAACCGGACAGTGACTGTGCCGAATATTGTGCTCTTGGGAATGGTCTCACAGGTGCCGGATATGCTCTCGATGGTTTTCAATTTCATCAGCAGAGAAGACAAGGTTTTCGTAAATAAGACGGTTTATGAATATTTCTGGAACTTCACAACGCCTGCTCTGCTGACCGTCGACAAATACTTGCCATTTATTGTTCCCCAGAGTAATGGAGGGACTCTGCATTCCGTAAGTCGGCCAACTGCTTTAAGGGATTTGCCTTGACCCAACTTCTTTCGCAGATTTACAAGGATTTCAATGATCGTGTAAACGTCCGAATCGGGCCGAAGTACAATGCACAGGAATTCTTTACGATCAACACGTACGCCTACCGTCCCACAGTCCCCGGATTTCGGCCCGAACGAGGGGAGTGCTACGCCAACTTAATGAACGCCTCGGAAGGAGCGATATATCCCAACCGCGTGTCGAAAGATGTGATCCTCTACTACTGGCGAAAGACTGTCTGCCGACCTGTGCCTTTGTACTTCAAAGAGGAGGTGATGGTGGGTTCGCTGATGGGCTACAAGTACGTCACGCATGAAGACTGGTACGACCGCATGGAGAATCTCACTGCAGACTGCTACAAGGGTTTCACCAAGACTCCTCTGCCAGACGGTTTGTCTGATGTCTCAAAATGCTACAGCGGTATGCCCAACTCAAGCTTGATAAGACACCTAAATGGACGCGTTTCTTTTCACAGATCTTCCGATAGCAGTCTCCTCCCCTCACTTCTCCGGCCGCTCTGGATACTGGTCTGACAAAATTGAAGGCTACTCGCCAAACTCCGAGGCACACGGGTCTTACGCTATAGTCGAACCAATCAATGGAGTCCCCTTAGAGCAGGTGGCGCGATCACAAAGCAACATGATCTTACCGAAGCTAAGAAAATTCCGGCCGGACGTAAACAAGCTCAGCGAGATGGTGGTGCCCATCATTTGGCTGGAATACGTGAGTGCAAACCCAGACATTCACATGGCAGCTGGATAATCATTCCGCTTTCTTTCAGCATCAACCACGACTGACGCCTGAGATCACTGCCCTCCTCATCTTCACATCGAACATCTTGCCACACATCGAATACGTAATACCTGTGATATTTTTAGTTTTAGGCGTACTTATGCACGTTCTTGTCATAAGGAGGATGAATCGGGACTTTAGCTTGGGTGGGTATTCCAGAATCAAACTTCTCTGGCAGAGGGAGAAGGATAGTTTCTTCGAGCGCAAGACTCAAGTGACTGCATAGATGCTTTAAGGGTAAATAGTTTTCGACACGTTATTGAACTTGCCATTGGGGTGATATGAATAAAAGAATTTTCATTTCCTAAAAACCAAACGATTCTTTTTTATTTCGTTTCTTTGATTATCCAAGATTTGAAGCTAAACCATTCTCAGTTTGCATTCGACATCAATGAGAAGAATGAACATCCCCAAAGGCAGCAGTGTTCGTTCATCTGCGTAAGTACAAAACAATCTTCTTCAAACTGCCTGCTTTATTCTTATCAGGGATTTTCACATCTGATCGTCCAAATGGCACATGGAGGGTATCTTCCGTTAAGATTTTAGCTGTCAAATTGTATTTTGGCCATACAGTAGTGGGCGTTGAGATTTTCGTAGCTCCATAGCCGATTTCTTCCATTATTACCTACCGTAGAACTATAGATGGTTGTAACTGTAGCCTTGCACGTGAAGTGTATTGGGGTTTCTCTAAACTGTTGTAAGCAACCTAAATTATAGTTGAAACATAGCAGCGTCAGCGTTGTCTTTCAACGCACACAATTCAATGGTCATGCACACAATATTGCGTCGACCTATGTAAGTGACAAATGAGAGAGATGAGAGGATCGTAATAAAACGTGAAACGTAATCCGTCACGTCATAATTCAACAGGTTGGCTATTTTTTTGACAGAGGGATGCGCTGTGAGAGCGAAATTGAGAAATGCTTCCCAAATTCAGAACATTTTGTGGCAACTGACATTTGAGACATGAAAACAGCTGACAAAAAATATTTTAACGACAAAACTAATTTGAAATGCGTGTATGCTTGGAAGCATGAATACGTCAAATTAGCAACAAGAAGCACTTTTTTAATTCTTTTAACTTCCTTGGCATTAATTTTCCGCAATTAATTTCTTTAACGTTCAATTGTTTGACCAAAATATTTTTTGATTTGACATTTCAGAAATGAAAACAGCTGACGGAATATTTTTCATCTGGTATTTGAGAGAGAGAGTGAACAGCTGATTAACGTAGTGCCTCAACGCACACCCTCCGTAACATGAAGCCGGCTTACGCAACGCACTGTTGTGTTTCAGCCGTTATTGTCATTTTCTATTGCATTGTCCCACGAGCTGGAAGTGCATGTAGAAAACATTTTTGATCAAATATTTGTAAACTGATGTAAACCCAGTGGAACAGATTTGGTTTGTGCATTTACTGCAATACTCGTGCTTCGAGTGATTCTCAAACTTTATACAAAAATTTAATTCTTGTACAAGAACCTAATTTCCAATTGAGATAAATCCTTTCTTAGTGACGGCACAATGGAATCTAAAGTCATGGGCTGTAAAGAGGAAATCCATTGATTTAAACACAAATTTGGAAAAAAAATATTTGGTTGCAAAAAATCATCATTTGTTGTTATACAAAATCTTATCCATGCGACATACGCTACAGTTGTGAGCTTTCCTGATTATTCCGGCATGAAGAGTCAAAAAGACGATAGAGAATGGTAATCATTCATGAAAGCAACTTGAAGGAGAATTCAGGAATTGAATATAAAAATTAATCCACATTGTCAAGGTTAGGTTGAAGTGGCTGACTGTAGATAGCAGTCACACTTAGGCCAATTTAGGCCCATTGTGATACCACGTGGATCTGATGTTACCTATCAAAAAAACCATTTGGTGCTTTCAACGGTGCTTTTTAGTTGCAATTCGCTCAAGTCGTTGAAGAAGTAGACTCCAAGGTGTTTCTTCCTGCGAGAGGAGAGAGCGCTACAAGTACAGAGGAGATGCGTTATGCTTTCCTCTTCTTCTTCGTCTCTGCAACCTCTGCAGACATCATTGTGAGTCAGTCCCATTCTTCAGGCGTGAGTGCCAATGGCACAGTGCCCTGTGATAACGCCAATGAGAGACCTGTTCATTCTAAGAAGATAGAGTGAACGTTTTAGATCAAGTTTAGGCCAAATTTGTTTTGTGATGAGGCACGCAGTTGTTGTTGTTTTTAATAGTATGATTCTTTAAAAGAAGTTTAGCTGTAGCGAATGGCATAGGCGGAGGATCTTCACTAGGGAGGTTTGTGGAGATCGTACCGGTCCTGGCGAGATCATCGGCTACACAGTTCCCTGGAATGTCACTGTGTCCCGGCACCCACATGAGGTAAATGTTAAAATGCTCAGCCATCTCGTTAAGAGATAGGCGGCAATTTAGGGAGGTCTTAGATTGGAAAGTGACCGAGTTCAGGGATTTGATTGCTGCCTGGCTGTCTGAACAGATGGTGATGTCCTTCTTGGATATCGCGTTGTCCTTGAGCTAGGACAGAGCTTCTTTTATTGCCATCATCTCAGCCTGGAATACGCTACAATGTTCTGGAAGGTGGGGGGATATACTAAAATTGAGATCCTTGGAGTAGACACCTATTCCTACTCCCTCGTCCGTCTTGGATCCATCTGTGAAAATACGCAGAGGACCGTCCAGCGTCTGAGTATCAGTCGGACCTGGAGGGTATGCTGGTAGAGAAGTTTTTCTCAAAGACAAGATGATGCAGTACAAAATGATGCAGTGTCGTGCGATAGAAACTCGAGGTTATCTAAAATGGTGGTTATTCCACAGGTGCAGTGTTCTGAGTCCTACCGCTGTGCAAGCTGCTACTTGTCTGGCAAACAAGTCAAGTGGAGGGAGATGCAATAAAATATTTAATGCTTCGGATGGTGTCGTCCTTAGCACCCCACTGATGCATATGCTTGCAGTTCTTTGCACGCAGTTAAGAAGGTTGCGGTTGATGGCTGTGCCAAGAGCTGTCCACCATACTGAGACTCCATATAGTAGGATCGGTCTGACTACGGCTGTATACAGCCAGTATGCTATTCTAGGCTGAAGGCCCCATTTACGTCCGATTGTTTTTTTGCAGCAATAGAGCGCAGTGGTAGCTTTCTTAATACGCTCCATGATGTTGGGCGTCCAGCTTAGTTTTTGATCTATGATGAGACCCAGGAAAAAAAACAGAAAAAAAAGAAAAAGAGACTTACGGATGTAGGCCCAAATTCAGCTGCAAAATAAGCCGAGTTGACACGCTGGCGATTCCCAATTCAATTGATCGGCCCCAAAACGACATTTCTGAGTCTGCTTTGATTTTGGCATCTACGGCGGCTAGATTTTCTTCATTTCGCAAAAATCTCTATCTTAAAGCCCAAAAGAGTGTGCTCACGCTCAAAATGTTCCACGGCCCGACGAATTGATTGTACACTGAAGACATGATGACAACCGACGACATCACGGCAAAATTCATGCAGCGTTTTTACAAGTGAACCGAATTTTGGATGATCATTTTTAATAATGTTTGCACGTTCGGCAGGCGTGAAACGATAGTTTATTGAATATTTTGACAGCTGGACGTCATTAGTAACTTTGACAGCTGCTGAAACATAGCAATTCCTATCTAGACACCCTTTATTATGTGGACAAATGACTAACGGCTGAAACACAATAGTGCGTTGCGCTAGCCGACTTCATGTTACGGAGGGTGTGCGTTGACGCACTGCGTTAATCAGCTATTCCCTCTCTCTCTCAAATACCAAATAAAAAATATTCCGTCAGCTGTTTTCATGTCTCAAATGTCAGTTGCCACAAAATTGTCTCAATTTGGGAAAAAATTCTCAATTTGGGAAGCATTTCTCAATTTCGCTCTCACAGCGCATCCCT
This sequence comes from Myathropa florea, assembly GCA_930367185.1. Taxonomy (NCBI): domain Eukaryota; kingdom Metazoa; phylum Arthropoda; class Insecta; order Diptera; family Syrphidae; genus Myathropa; species Myathropa florea. The sequence continues at coordinate 21,629,364 of OV884003.1, forward strand.
CTGTCAAAAAAATATCCAAAATGTTGAATAATGACGCGCGTTAAGATTACGTTTTACGTTTTTTTACGATCCTCTCATCTCTCTCATCTTTCACTTACATAAGTCGACGCGATATTTCGTGCATGTCCATTGAATTGTGTGCGTTGAAAGCCAGCGCTGACACTGACACACTGTTGTGTTTCAGCCATAAAGGGCTATTCCCATAACCGGCGAACTGCGAACTTCGAACTGCAAAATTCGCGAATTTTGACACTTCATTCATATAACATTCTCTTTATTCGCCGCTAGCCGCGAATTATCAATGTGACATTTCAAATGTTCGCTAATTTTTTATTCGTGAATTTGTGTATCGAGAACGGCTATTTGTGAATAAATTGTTGAATTCGCAGACAAAAAAAAAAGGAAAACTTAATTGCATTGAGTAAAATTATTTTTTTCCTTCTCAAGTAGAATACATTTATGACAACGCATAAAAGTTGCTATGAACTTTCTTCTGTGACCAAATAAGCATTATTCTCGAAAACATTTTGTACGCCGCTTGTTAAGAAAAGTCACATTTCCTGAGGTTAACAGTAAGCCCGCCCATATTCAAGTATGTTGCTTATTTCAAAAATAGTTGGTTACCTTCGTGCGCAACATATCCTTTAGACCCCGAGCTAGGTCGGTAGGTAGGTAGGTATGGTGGCTTCCAACATATGCACATTGGATTCACTTAGACCCATAGGGTCCATTGTGTTATCACATCCGGGTCATTTCCGGAACCATTTCGATTTTTGGACAAATACCCATAATTTCTCGACGTCCTTTTCGGATATATCAGTTAGTGAGGTTAGATTATATTCTCCCAGGGTTTTCTTCCTTATGGAGGCTAAGGCTGGACAATTGCATAGTAAATTAGTCCATGCATCTACTACAGTAGTCGTTAAATGGTAGCCCTAGTCTTGCGGCGTGCCTACTCATAGCGCAGTGTCCTGTGAGGACATTTACTAGCTCACCCAGATTCTTCCTGCTTAGACTAAGGATGTGGTTTTCCGGAGATCCATTTTTGGCCATGTTTTCCTTGCGTGTTGACAGGTATGTAGGTTTCTCCATCTCTCTGCAGTCCTACTGGTTGTTAGTTCAGAAATTTTTTGTTTTCAATGTTCCTATTGGCACAGAGATGTTGCTAATGATTGGGTCACTGGTTATGGTACCCCTTTTGGCTAGCTCGTCTGCTTCGCAATTACCTGGTATATCTCTATGACCAGGAATCCAGCACACTACAATCCAGGAAGACACTACAGTGATTCGGTAGTCTAAAGGACTGGCTGATTTGGAGTTGTTCCAAGAAAATTCCAGCACCTACTCCACTACCAATCTTAGACTCGTCTGTGTAGATCTCCTTTGCGTTGTTACTACTTAGCACCGAGTTTGTTTCCCATTCTTGGCTATTCGGGGTTTTCGTGTCGTATTCAATATTGAAGTCCACGACTGGGACTAGACAGTCCGTAGGTTCCTCAAGAAAGTTATACAAGTTAAATATGTGTGCATGGTCTACGTTTTGGTTTCTCCACTGTGAGATTTCTTTGAGCCGTAGCGCCGATTTTGTTGCAAATTCCTTGCCACAGATGTCTGTTGGGGTGAGGTGTAATATTGCGCCTGTAATTGATATACACGTCATCATCTGGACACCGTTGATCATTTTTTCATAAGTTGACTTGTCCAACACCGGCCACCATACTAGTACACCATATAGAAGTATGGGTCTTATGACGGCGGTATATAGCCATCTCACGATTTTTGGTTTTAAGCCCCATTTCTTAGCTAGGGCTTTCTTACATGCATATAACGCGATTGTAGCTTTCTTTACTCTTTCTATAGTGTTCTGCTTCCAACTAAGCTTCCTATCCAGTATTATGCCGAAGTATTTGGCGTGGTTGGAGAAGGTTAGCTGGAAGCCGTTGATTTTTGGTGGTATAATTAGGGGTATCTGATGGTCTTTCGAAAATTGTACCAGTTCAGTCTTTGCCGGGTTTGCACTCAGGCCGCATTTCCTGGTCCATTTCGATAGCTCACTTAACGCGTTTCCCATTAGATCTCTTAGTACCTGGGGATATTTACCACAGAACATTATGGCGATGTCGTCCGCATAGGCGATGACCTTACATCCGCATAGCTCTAGTGAAAGTAGAAGTTCGTTTACTGTAACGAGCCACAGCTGCGGTGAAAGATCCCGAGCTAAAGAGTCCGGATATAACCAGCGTATGAGACTTTTCTGAAATTCTGATCGCGACCATTAACCCCCCAAGTGTTTATTGTCATTCGTATCTGTAGTTCGTCTAAAGATGCCTTGGATATTCTGCATTATGATTTTAAAGTGTGACGCTTGAGTGACCGTTAGCCCCTGTTTTCAGTTTATTTCTTTTTTTGATAATATCATTTTAGGCTTTAGGCCTAGATTATCCAGACAGTTGTGGCACCTATAGAGCTGCGCAGGTCTATGTTAGTCTTTGGCCGTCTTGTCTTACCCAACCTGCTCTGGCAAACGTTACGGAAAATTAAAACGAAGTGTTTAAATCACAAAAATATATCTTCATATTTCAAATAATCGATGTCAGTGTTGCCAGATGCGTATGAATATTCGAAAACACCACAAATGTTATTCATAAACTAGGTATCCAGATGATTTTGACATCTTCCAGTTTGAATAAAAAAAATGCTGCTGATGATCTGAATGAACGACATCCTTAACTGGTTTAATTGAAACACAACAGCAACTATTTATTAAAACATTTATTACTTACATATTGCGTAAACAGATATGTGATACATTAGGACTAACGTAATACAGATCAATCGGAAAATGGGCTTACACTCTAGGTCGAACCTACACGATACATTGCTACTTAATCAGCGAATAGAAACAAAACGAAAATGTACAAGATACGAATGCTAATAAATTGGACTAACAAGCGCTGCGCTCGACTCGTGAACATGTTAAACATATGCGTGAGGGTATGTGTGTATAAATAAGAAAGCTCTACGAACAAGTTAACATACAATTTAAACTCTAATATGGCTTAAGCTCTAACCTACAGCACTCTCATTTACTGAAGTTCTCGATCTGCTGTAGAACCCAGCTGCGTGACGCAGCGCTGGACATGTGCGCCGGCCCCATGATCACAGCCGGGTTGGAGATCCCGGTTGGGAACCGTTTTGGCAGTCGGGTAGCACTCTGTTCGGAGTTTCGTGGCGGCGGTAGAGGTGGTGGCGAACTGCTGCGGCAATGGGTGTACTCATCACACGGCGAGAAGTCCCCGAAATCGTGACGTTTCTCATTATCATCGCTGTAAATGGCTGAGTCACGAAAGTCGTTCTCGAGGCATGCCTCCACGTCGTCTTCGTATTCGAAATTCACCGGCAACTCAAGCTTCCGTCGTGACGAGTCGCCGATGCTGTCGGATGAAGATGTGAGCGAGAACACCGAGTCCCGTTGAAGGTTCAGGGACATCACGGAATTGTGCGCAGAGCCGTTAGTGAACAGTGTCTTTGGATCGGCGTAGTCCACGTGAGCCATGCGCTCGCCAACAGCCTCACTTCCTTGGCGGTGGATAATGCTCTGTCTGCACATTTCGGTCACGTCTGATACCCGCCTCTCAGGGGGTTTGTTAGACTTCCCAAATCCCAGGGAGGACGTGTCGACACTCTTTCGAGTTCTCGGGACCAATGAGTTTTCAGAGCCGGACACATTTTCCGCCTTGGAGCTGCTCAGGAGGCGTTTCATCAGATTCTTGGGAACTGGACGGGCGTAGATGGCTTCGGCTTGGCAGATATTGCCCACTGATGACGTTGGAGTCGTGGGCGATGCCTCGGTTGGTGCAGAAGTTGGAATTGTTTCGTAGTTTATCTTTGAGTCGCTGCTGTGGAACTGGCCGCCACTAGGCAAGCCCTCTACCAGGTCGTTGCCGATTTTCTGCAGATTGCCCGACGCGGAGTAGACCAGAGTGACGTAGTCAGACTCTGGTCGGTTTGTGGGGCTAGACTTTTTCTCTCTCGGCTTGTAATACTGTTGAGACTTAGAACGATTGAGGATCGGTGAAAACTTATACGGAACGTGAACATTGCGCAGCAGCGACTCGTAGATGGGCTCTTCCTGCCCGCCAACCGCTTGGGATGTTGCGTTCTCTTCTATCTCCAGAGGCGGTGGAGAGTGTGATGGAGGCCGGGGAGGGTGCTCCTGCTTAGGCTCGACCCGTTCGGGGCTGTTGGGCATCGAAACATTGTCGAGGGACTTCTTCTTTTGGGGCTTTTTGTATATCCTCTCGAACTCCTTGTTGTTCTTCAAGAGATCTAGAATTATTTCGGCATCCTCCTTCGCGGTTGTTTCATTTGAAGGCTCAACCGGCTCGTCGGTTTGACTCTCGTTGGTTGCCTCCTTTTCCGTCTTATCCACTTCGTTGAGATTTTCTGTGGACTCTGTGATCTTCAGAACCGTCTCCTCGAACTCATTGAGGTCCATGTAGAACTTGGAAGTCTCCTTCTTGCCGCGGTTCTTCTTGAGCGTGGCAATCCTCTTAGGCATGGTTTTCGTGTTGTACATTTTGATTTCCACCGACTTGGTGGACTTTGATTTGCGTGTGTCCAGGTTTCCCTTCAATGAGATTTGATCCTCGTCGAGGTCAGTGGAAAGAAAACTGATCCTCGGCACCGACTTGCTGCGCTCCTTGTTGAACTTGCTCAGAGCCGGATTAATGTAATTCGACTTCTCTCGGACACAGTCGCACTCGCTGGACTTGTCGCAGCAATCTGCGTTTTTCCCTTGACGTTGGTTCGGAGTCTTCGGCAGTGAGGGCATCAAATTATCATCTAAGCTGTGGTTCCTGGACAGCGGTCGGTGATTCAAAATGGAATTGGAGTCGTTGAAGCCTTCAAATGATGTGGAGTTAGTGACCGAAGTCTTGCGCTTTATCTTGCAACGATTTCGGATCTCACTGCGACGGTATTCGTTGCGTCGTTCCAAGTAGATGGGCTTTGAGTTATTCGAGGACCACTTCCATTTGTTTGTATCTGGGGTTCGATCTGAAAAGATAAGAAAGAATTGTCTCCATTAGTGACGTGCGTTCTCGCTTGGGTCGAGTTTTGAGTGCGGAGCAGAAAGCCGAAATGTGGTGCATCTTTTACAAAACAATGATCGTGCGAAGATTATGTTAAACTAACGCGGTTTTTAATTAAAAACAATGAAAAAAAACAGTTAAGTAGATAACTTACGTCATGCCCTCTAAATTTAAATTATTTGAGACGTACATAAACACAGCATTTTTTTTTGAAGCACTACTGGAGCACTCAGACCCAAAACTGGTCAATGGTCTCAGGATTGCTGGCGTACACTTCTGCCTTTCAAATAACTCCAACGCTCCAGAACTTTTTTTTGGATTTTATTTCTATTCTTTCCATTACTCTTACTTACTAGTCAAAAAACGCTCCAGAACTCCCAAACAACGCGTGCAAATTGTCCAAACTTATTTTAAAAACCATGGTTCGGTTCGCCAAACATTTCGTGAGCTACGTCCACTTTACGGTCGAAATAATCGTCGATCTGAACAAGTTATTCGGAACGCGAAAAATCGTTTTCGCACCACATAGACTCTAGTGGATAATGCGCATTTTCAAAGACGACAAACAGTGCGTTGCCGTTGTGGAGCGCAGTGTTGAACAGAATTGGAATGAGTCGATTTGCCGTCGTGTACAGTAATTGGAGCTGTGCCTATCCACTTTGTGGAAGATTTTACGGAAAGAACTTGGCTTAGAAGCTTGTAAGATCCAGCTCGTGCAAGAGTTGAAACTGCGTGACTATTAGACGCGTCGTAGATTCGGTGAATGGGCCGAAAACATGATTCAGGTTGAACCCTGAATCCCTGAATGTTCTCTGATGAAGGCCATTTTTGTTAAAATGGACATGGAAACAAGCAAAATTGCCGAATTTGGAGTGGAGTAAGCTCAGAAGCCTCTGTCGAAACGCCCTTACAACCTACAACCGTTTAAACTCACTGTTTGGTGTGCTAAACTTGTGTGCTAAACTTGTCAGTCCTGCTTTATAAAGCTGAAAACTTGACGATGAGCAAGAAGATAGAACTTAATAGTTCTTTGGAAAGAAAAATTCACCATCGGACGTGCGAAAAAGGTGAATGGAAGAGAAGGCAGCAGAATCTATGAAGTGTTTAGAGATGTGGACGCAGTAGCAAACAATTTGATAACTGCACTGGCTTAACAACACCGATCGCATGGACAATGATGTAGATAAGAGATCTTTGAATCCCAGTCATTTGGTTGGAGAACATCAGAGATTGAGGAATATAAAAAGAGCAAATGCCAGAAAGAGAGAGCTCCATAGTTCAAATGCGTTTTGACCCCCAGGCAACCGTGGTTGACAGGGCTGATTATAGAGGGTGGGCCAAATACAAGTTTCTTCTTAAAATGCAATAAAATGAACAAAACTATTTTTTAATTTAATTTAAACGAAGGGTTTCTTTGAATGTTTATTCATTCGAGGAAATTTCACGGAGTGCTTTAGGCATGACTGCGATTTATGGAGTACGTAAGTTGCTCTAAATCGGTATGGAATAGGGAATGAGAAAGCTGCTGCTGCTGTTAGTAATTGAGGAATTCATCTGAGAAAATATTTATTTAAGGACGATGCCGGCCAGAATGTTACCGTCAAGGGAGAGCGCTATAGAAACATGATTTCTGACTTCTTTGTTCCTCAGTTTAATGACGTTGATGTGACAGAGCTTTGGTTTCAATAAGACGGCTTAACATGCCACACGACGAGTGACAACGTCGATTTATTGCAGGAAACATTTGCCCATTACGCGACCTGTGAACTGGCCTCCGCGACCTTGTGATCTCATACCTTTAGATTTTATTTTTCTTTTTTTTCGGCGGATTTTTGAAACACTACTGGAGCACTTAGACTCAAAACTGGTCCATTGTACTGCCAGGTAGCAATTTACGACAGTACCGTTAATTTGATCCCAAAGGCAAATGGTGAATGCACCAGATTCAATTTCACTGGGATTCGAACCTGGGACCCCTCGAACTAGGAGCAGGCACTTAACCAACTGCGCCATCCAGTCGTTTGAGTTTAAGGTTACGTTCGTTCCCAAACTGAACACGTTATTAGAAGAACATCAAATTCACATCCCCAGCAGTGTTTTTCAAAAAAAGAATGAAAATTTCATGCTGAGTTAGCATGGACTCATGAAGCATTTTCTAAAAGAAACCTTGGAGCACCAACTTTCCGGAAGCTATCATTTTTCGAATCACGCTTTGGGTGTTGATTACCGTCCCAAGCCGCTGGTTGATTTCCATAACTCATATGGAGGAGTTACAGGCTTACACGTACTTACTTAAGATCTATCAAAATGGATGTCTTCATATGTCATGTTAAAGTGGGTTAATAATAAGCATCTAAGCCGGAATTAGTTAAAGCGTCAAACAATTTTGATTAATTTTTTTTGTTTCCAAATAAATTCAGGTCACCATACTTACGTTTGTTAAAGCCCAAGACAGTTCTCTTATACCTATGGTTAAGGAAAAACTGGTAAACTAGGACTAGCGGACAAAAAACGTGGCACATCTACAAAACTGTTACGTAAGAATTAATTTTCAAGAATTTTTTCAAAAAACCAATTTTCCCCATACACGACATTCATATCTACAGCGCATTACTTTCAACAGATCACCACAATTCGTTAGACTAACAAAATATGGAAAAAAAAACAGAAAGAAAAAAAAGATCAGTGATCATGGTTAAGTTGTTAATTTCCATAAAATACGGCGCCGCTAAAAAGATTTCCCCTTTTTGTCTGCCGCCATGCCGAGGCATCACGAAGATAAATTCCTCGTGTTCAACACGACGATAAAAAGGAAAACCTTGTGCTGCAAGAAGCAAAATTAATCTGAGCCATGGAGTGTAAGATCCATGCCAAAAAAAAACGAATGAAGAGGAGGAATGCGGGACGGATGCTCGGAGTTACTCACCTTCCTCATCGCCCAACTTATAGACGAGCTCCTTAGCGCGATTTGGAATGTTGTCGAATTTCTCTAGGATCACACCTTTGATGTGCTGGGCCCAGAGACGTTTCTGGTCACGATTCTTTGCCATCAACTTGATTTGATTACGCGGCTCATCGTATGGGATTACGTAAAAACTCGTCGGCTCACCGGGTAGGTGTTCGTTCAACATCAGGTTGTTTTGCTGGAATGAATATAAAGTGATAAATTTTAAATTGAAGTCCTCTTAAAGTGCCTGAGAGATGGAAATTGATTGGGATGGCTGAGGGGGAAATCATTGCTAAATTTTTGTGAGTGTGATTTATGAGAATTTACGGTGGAGAATGTGTTTTGAGTGCTTCTAAATTTATTGCATTTGTACATCAGTACGGTAACTAAATGCAGCGAGTCTACAGTGTACTTTCCATTCTTGGTGTTCATGCGTCCCAATCACCTCTCTCTGTTATTATGCAAATCAAACCTACGCTTATTAAGAACCTAAAGCATCCAAGGTGCTGTGAATACTTAGGGATAATCTTGAAGATTGTCTTCTAATCTCCGCATTCCACTGTAATCCATGGTCACTTAAAAATTTAAATTATTTTATTGACTCGCATAACATTCACCTCGAGCTTAGGGAGTCGATGTCTGCTGACAATTTCTATGCAGGGCGCAAACCATCCAATCGTGACTTGAGTACCAACGCCAGAGTCACCCACTGGGCCTCCGTAACGACGACGCATGGATTTAGAAGTAAAATGCTCATAGAATTCGGCTTTGCAAACAAACCACACAGGAAAAGACTGCCGTACACCTATCACCTCTGTAACCACCACGAGGTGAATTGGTGAGAAACAAAGACGGAGAATTGCCACAGAAAAAATGGCTAAGAATAGAGAAATATGGGAACGACTAATGAAAGGTAGATAGGTGGGTAAGTGGATAGACGAGCACAAGCCACGGCTCACTTAGGTCCTTGAGGACCCATTGTGATGCCCAATTGGGGATTAGTGTCCCCTTATAACCTTATAATCTTCGACTGGATGGCGCAGTTGGTTAAGTGCCTGCCTCAAATTCGAGGGGTCCCGGGTTCGAGTCCCAGTGAAATCGATTCTGGTCCGGTCACCATGTGCCGTTGGGATCAAATTAACGGCACTGGAGTAGGTTACTACCTGGCAGTACAATGGACCAGTTTTGAGTATGAGTGCTTCAGAAGGGTTTCAAAAATCCTCCGAAAAAAAAAATGGTCCTTCGTTGTGCCGTAGACATCCCGATCTCCTTATGAACCTGCAAAGGGATCTTAGAGGTTTATTTGAAATTTCCTGTAAGTCTTGGAAGAAAAATTCTCCCAGTGTTCTATGACGCAACTGACAAAGACTAGGGCAGTGGCAGAGCTAGTGAGGACACTCCTCGTTCCTCCTCGTCACCGCAACCTCTACAAATGTTGCCCCATTTTCATGGCGTGGTTTCTAAGATGATTATGGCCAGTGAGAGTTCCAACCACCTTTGTCGCACTGAACGATTTTGTCGGTTTTTGCTCGACCGTATCTGGGCGCCGTGGCGTAGTGGGTAGGTGCGTCGACTCCTACGGTCGATGTTGTCGGTTCGAGTCCCGAAAAATCACCTACAATTTTTTCACGGCTCCACCTCTTTCTGGTCACTGACAATGCTCAAAGAGTATATCTGTCTAGAAAAAGCTTCTCAATCTTGCCGTTCTGAGTCGGCAGTAAACTGTAGGCCCCCTCCACTCGTGAGAGAACAATAGCACGCACAACACGAGTGGTTTCTGAGAAGCTCGGCCCAGGTCCACCTCGGATTGTAGCGCCGCCATTATTATTATTATTGTCTGGGTTCTGGGTCACAGGTTCGGTATCATGGGAAATGAGATCGCTGATGAACTTGCTAGGCGAGGATCAGATGAGGCATTCTCAGGACCTGAACCTACACTGGGACTGCCCGCTTCCATCGATGGTTGGACTTCTCGAGAGCACAACCGCAGGTGGCATGATTCTCCAGTATGTAGACAGACCAAGCGTATGCTTCCCAACGTCTGTAAGAAATCCGCGGCTTTCTTGTTATCTCTTAACAGAAAAGACTGCAGACAACTTATTGGCGTACTAACGGGGCACTACACCTTCGCCAAACACCTAAGTGTGCTTGGCCTAAGTGACGAAACCCTCTGCGACGCCTGTGGGGAAGACGATGACACTGCAGAGCACTTCCTCTGCCATTGTCCCGCCTTTGCTCGGATCAGGTGGCAGTTATTCGGTGCTGATGAGGTGAGAGCTGATGATGTAGGCTCCTCATCACAGAAGCGCCTGCTGGTCTAGACCATGAAATTTCCGTAAAAGTAGGTTGCTGCCTTGTAGTACAATGGAACAGTTTTTGAGTCTGAGTACTCCAGTGTAGTGTGACAAAAACCTACGACAAAAAAAAAGACACTCCGATCTCTGAATTGTATGGGAGGGAATTATGGGGAATTGTGGAAGGGAGTGGTCTCGTGCACAAATCAAATACGGTCCCCCAATGATCACCATGACTCATCAGTTAAGTATAGAGAACATGGACATATTCATAGGCCAACAAAGAGTAAATTTACTAAAGTCCTAAGTACAAAACTGCAATAAAATTATACTTTCAGAACAAAGACTTACTTAACGAAGTCGACAAAAAAAAATGTGTAGGATCGTTTTCAGTCCAGCTGTTGGGGTAGAGCTGATTGCTCCATCCTCCAGTCCAGTCTCTGTATTTTTGTCAATGCCTTAAGGTTAATGGCTTTCAATGCTGCCTCCCACCAGACTACGCTGCCATACGTAAGGATGGGTCTGACAATAGCGGTATACATCCATAGGATGGTCTTGGGGTTTGGTCTTTATTTTTTACCGACGACTAACGAAAAGAAAGCTTCAATTGAGCGGCATCATCATCAGCTACACAAATTCCTATTTTTGCCCCTAAACTGTCAAAGATTCTGCTCTTATCTGATCAACGACAAGGTGCCATTCATCACTGTTCTGCTAGCAGGGACAATTACCGCAACAAGCTACGAATGCACATACAGTGGATCAATAAAGAACTCGGACACTTACGTATGATTTTTTTTACTTGTGGAATCATGTCTTATTCTCGGGTGAATTTAAATTTAGTCTATTTAGATTCCCTGGTCAAACTTGCGTGTGGCAAATGAAGAGTTGATAAAATTAAAGTAAGATGGTGGTGGCTGTCTTTATTGACCGACTGTATAATTCAGCATCAGCTCTCAATCAGATAATTAAGCACCAGGCACTCTGAAGGTGCACACAAAACTTATTTCCCATCACTCCTCCACCATTATTCACACAGTCAGTGACATGTGCACAGATACTTACATGGATATAGCTCTTGAACTGCAGACGATTGTCCTCCTTGGGCTTCGTTATGATCAGCATCGTCGCAAACAAAAACACCATTCTGGTTTTGCCGTGTTCCATTAGGAGACCCTCTTGTCGCAGCTCACCTAGTACTGTCAATTCTGCGAATGGAATTAAAGCAAATATCAAATCTCCGACTCGTCGTTCGTTATGCAGGCGCATGATAAACAAATGGCGCAGCCACCATCAGCGGTAGCCGTGTGCACACAACTAAGAGATGACGCTTACCTGGTCCCAGCCATCCATCCAATATGCCCGACAGCTCCTTAACACGACTCTGCTGTTCCAATTTCCTCTTGACCTGATCGATATTTCTAGCCACTTCTCGCATGATCTCATGCGCCCGTACCACTTCCTTGATATCACAGTGTTTACGTAGGTTCTGCAATCACACAAACACATGAGGAGAGGACATAGCAGAACAGACACGACAGAACTTACATCGAGAAGCAGATGATACTTCAGGATCCGTTGCACCGGCTTAAGCAGGTACGAGCCCAATGGCAGTGTGTGCTGAAGCATCTTTTGCGTGGACGTCAGAAGTGCATTCGTATGTGTTGCCTGGAGCAGACTTGTCAGTAGTGATATTGCCTCTGGGTAGCTGGTGCTGTGCCAATGGAAAATAAACGAGAACACTGTTAGATACGAGTACTTCGGCTGTTGTTGAGATTGCGAATCTTTTTCAAGAGAGCGGGGGAAGGCGACGATGAGCACGCGATGATCTGACATGGATTTGCATTTGGAATCCACTCAAATCGAGGCTCGAGGAAGTGGAGCTTCAAACTTTGGTGCAGACTTACCAGTATGTCGTGTACACATCGAACCGCTCCCTGAGATCTATGAAGCACTTGGCAATCTTGACAGGATCCATTCCAGAGTTAATAAGCTGCTTCAACAGAGTACCATTGAAATCGTAGATGTCTTCAATGTTGCTAAACAGTGTTGCGAGTTCGTTCGTGCGTAGGCACGCTCGTTCTCTCCAGTCCTCCAAGTACCTAAGAGGATCACAAGTCAGTCAGTAGTGACAAAATTTTCAAGATTTTTCAGCCGATCTTACCCTCGGATTACTTGTCCCAGGTCCTGAACGTAGCTCCTCTCCGAATCGACGATCTCCATGCATGCCCGCTCGAACACTGAAAAGCTGCCACTATGCGTGTCCAGTTCGTTTTCACTCTGATCGGCCAGACTCTCCACGCTGGCCAGGTAAGAAGTTGCCAATTTTCCGTTGAGATGCTCCGATCCCGAGCTTGAGCTGGATGAGGTCGAGCAGATCGACGAGGACGACAACGGGCGATGCTTTAGTTTGGCAATCTCTGGCGAAATAAGACTCATCTTCCGCGATTCCTTTGGTGAGAACTTGGACTTCATGTCCGTCAGACGATCGGTGAGGCTCTCCATGGAGGTCTTGCAGCGATCGCTGCTCTTGTTGAGTGGCGACGAGATGGGCGTCGAGGCGTTCGCCTTGTTAGCTGCCAGACTTTTGACACGAGCGTATGTTAGGAGGGGCGAAGATTGTGGACTCGACTTGCGGACTAGCGTGGGGGATGATTTCGCAACATCGTTGGCATACGAAACGTTTACATTGGCCGCCTCGACGACCGTTGAACTGCTGCTCTGACTTGTCTGCACCGAGTAGTTGAAAGCCTCTATGACGTCGTTCAACTCGCCGTTCTTATCGCTGTCGTACAGCGCGGCCAAGTCCATGACCTTATCGACCTCTATGAACTCCTCAGTTTCGTGTGCCAAGGGGGAGACGACGGGCTGTAGTTTTTTTGGTGTGGCTATTTCGAAGTTGAACGCCTCATAGTTTCCGTTCGTCGGAGTCTTGTCGTGGTCGTAGTTCACCGGAGTTTGGGGATGCTTCTTCGAACCACTGACCTTGTCTAAGTATTCGTTGCTCGAGTCGAAAGTCTCGACCAGCTCGTTTCCGGACTGCGTAAGCTTGCAGGTGTTCTTGGACAGTGGGATGTGCGAGAACTTCACCTGGTGTTTGGCCTGTGATTTCTTCACAAACCGATGGACAGTCTGCGAATCGGAACTCACTGTTGAATGATGCTGAATGGCGTCAAAGTCGACCTTCTCGACAACTTCAACGTCCGAATGAAGGATGAGCCTCTGCACGTTTGGTGAAAGGACGCGAATGTTATTTCTGTGTTTGCTGCTTCTTTCCAATCGGTGTCCTTTGGTGGACCGCTCAAAGTCCGATTCTGTTGAGAGTGAAGACTTGGAACTGGTGTCTTCTTCGATCGTCAAACTTTCATCGTCCTCCTTGTCTTCGTCGGCCTCGTTCAGTTCTGGCAGACTGCTGGACTTTGTTTGTTTCTTCTGCAGCGAGTTAACCTGAATGTTCCCCGTCAGTGTGTCATAGAGACCCAGCAGCGAGGGTGAGAGATCTGTTGAGCTACCTGCAATCAAAAGAAATGAAGATAATTAGTTCCGTTGACTGCATACGAGTATGTTAAGGATTTAGCGCAGTGAACCCGACACAGTTCACAATGGCGACGAGTGTGACCTAGTATTCGCAAAATTGTTGTTAAAAGGTTCAGTCACCGTTACGACTTTCAACTAGTGCGAGATAATTTAATTAATTTACCTCCGCTCGGTTCAGTGCAAGTGAATCATTTGTTGGAATGAAATCCGAATTGGGGGCGTTCACACAAAACAAATCTCCTTGCATTCAGAATTCTCTTTTATTGCAACAGCTTCTGGTGGAGAGATGTACTCGTTTCCACCCTCTGCTGGCACAGAGAACAATTAGTATAAATATTTGAGCAGGAAACTCAAGCGACCTACATCCCTGTGCGGGGCATCCTTAGGAAGCTACGGACTGTTTGCTCTGTGGGTTGGTAAATTCCAGGTAATGAGACAGTTTGAACCCATTAGAGAACTGAATGTGGAGCTCGTCTGTGTGAATATTTTATAAAGAAATGCGACCAGAAAATGAGGACCGATGTGAATAGCGATTGGGAGTTGTTGTGAGGATGTCAGTCGTACTGTTTGTGGTTTGAAGCTGAGCTGTGGGGTGAGTGCATGAAAGGGGGTTATGTTTACTTTGTTTCATTCGATGGATAATAGATGAATTTAGGAGGGTTACAGTTGATAAATCTCCAAGCAGAGGGGAATGTACTCATTTCTCCCTCATTTTCTAAAAAATTATTGAATTGAATTGAATTGAATTGAATACGATGCGATACACTAAAGGGTGACCAGATAGCAATGATAGCTTTTCCAGTTGTCATGTTTCAGCAGCTGTCATGGATACCGATGACATCCAGCTGTTAAAATGTTTGGTTAAATTTGCCATCTTATAGTACATCGTTTCACGCTTGCCAAACGTGTGAAAATTATTTAAAAAATACTTTCGAAATCCCGGTTCAGTTGAAAATACGGAACGTGAATTTCGTCGTGAGTCGGTCGTCGACAGGGCTTCGGTGTGCGGAGAATTCGCCTCACTGCGGAAAACTTTGAGCGTGAGTACACTCTTTTGCACCTTAAGTCACCAGCCGGACAGAGAAAACGTAGCCGCCGATGCAGCCAGTATCGAAGAAGACCCAAAAATGTCGGTTCAGCGCAGATCAGCTGAACTAACCATCGCCAGAGACTCAAGCTAGCTTATTTTGCGGTCGGATTTGAGTCCAAATCCATATACTCGTAAGATTGAGCTCACTCAAAAATTTAGGCCGGATAACCATAAAAAATAGGCACGGGTTCGTGCTGAAAATGTCGGAGATCCGGATTTTGGGAAAAAATCATATTTTCGGATCAGGTCCATTTTTGACTCAGCGGCTATGTCAACAAGCAAAATTATCGTTATTGGAACGAACAGAATCCACAAGTGCTCGACAAAGATTGACTGTTTAGTGTGGCTTATGGCATGCATCAAGGCGACATCATCGGACCTTATTTCTTTCGAAATAAGAAAGTAGGCAATGGTTTCAGGTATGGAGCGATTTTAACCGACTTCCTGTGGCCATAGCTCGTCGACATCGATAGCTCCGAGCTGTGGTTCCAACAAGAGGGCGCCACATGCCACACAAGTAACAGAACTCTAAGTTATGTAGGAGAAATTTCTCGACTGGGTCATCTGACAGTGAGCATTCATCAGTTGGCCGCCGCGATCGTGCGACTTGACACTACTTGATTATTTTTTTTATTTTTATTTCAAGTCCGTAGTCTACGCTGACATGACATCCACTTTGATTGAGTTTAAGGCCAACATTCGAGGCGCTATTTGCCGAAATAACGACGCACATATTCGACAGATTCATCAAAAGTTGGACCAACCGCTTGAAGCAAAGCTAATGAAGCCGAGGCTGCCATTTTGTTTATATGCTATTCCATAGATAATGGCATGAATGTAGCTTCAGAAACAATTTTATACCTCACACTGTTGTTGTTCTATTTGAGTTTCTTTTCCTATCGTTCACATCTGGTCACCCTATACCTCCAAGTCAGCTTAGTGAAGGGTCAACATCGCCAAAGATATCGACTGATGTGGCTCTTACAAATAAGACATCAAGTTCCAGCAGCAAGCAAAAAACGTAAGACTTTCAAAAGATTCACCAGTCCACCACCAATCTCTGGCAATCTGAAATTGTGGCCCCGGTGGTAGTTAAAACTGGTCTTTGAACTTAATTTTCGCAAACAAGTCTAACAACTCCACATCAAAGTTCGCAACCAAACCCTCCCCGCTCCCTACCCGTTCCCAACTTGATTTCATTTGAAATTAGAACACATTAAGCGTCACCTCCAATCTTTAAATCAGCACCTACTTTGAGCGAAAATAAAATCTTCCTAAACCAAATTCAGTTCGTGGCTGTTCCTCACTCGGGCAGTCTTAGGAGCTGGTGGTCGCAATGAAGGCTGTTCCACCGGCGTCGTGCAGACACCGTAATTTATCTTTTAATTAAAATCTCACCAAAGTGGTAGCGTAATAGCAGTTGCAGTGACGCGCCACACGGATCACCGATTAAGGTTAGGATCGTCTGCATTCTACCACTTCTTCGCCAGGCATGTCGAGTAACTTGCAGAGATTAACAATCTGCACGGTTTGGATCTGCTGCCTTTGGGTAGACTCCTGGACATGCATACGTTGTGTATTCAAATTGCTCTTCTACGGTCATCGCCATCATCTCAGCGGATAACAACCTGCCATCTTGTCGGTGATCCTTATTTCATAATCGGTTCCTTTCTCCTTGGATTCCACACGTCGTCTAAGTAATCTTCAAACGTTCACTGGGACGTCCGACGAACTGCTGGAAAAAGACTAATTGTGCGTGAACGATAAATAGATGAGATTTAAAACGAGTACACGAGTGCATATAAGGGTATATGCTCATGGTTCTCGGGAGACGTCGATAAACGGCTTCAGGTTGGGTCTCAAATTCTATTAAAGCAGCCTCTTCGGATGGCAGCAAGGAAGTTGTTGTACGACAAGTTGCACTTGAATGTCCCTATCTTAAGTTAAAGTGGTCGTTTAATTAGTTGCAATACACTCACTTATCTTCACTTATCTCTTCTGTCTTTTGAGGGCTCATTGGCCAGGTTGTTAAGTTACATAAAGTGTTTTCTAAGTGTTCTAAATGCGTCCATAAACAATGGCCAATCATTTAGAAGGAGACAAGAGCATACACGTATGCAAAGTCTGCTGCAAGCAAGGAATTAATTTTCTCGACTAAGAAACGCCCCGACTTGTTGATTTCGAAACCACAAGTGCTGCCATTTCTGGGAACAAAACGAAACCAATTTATCCCCGGACCCAAGATAACTCAGCTGACTTCCAGTCGAGCACGAGGTTGTGCATTAAAATCAATTTCAACACTATGACTTGGGATTTATGGTGGACTTTATGAATGACACTTTCAGCGGGTAATGCACTTTAATGGAACGAACTATGATATTGGCTGTGGATTTCTTTGTGCCTCCTTGGTGCAGCGGTTACCCAGCGGGGGAAGCTGGTGCCACGTACCAGTTCCATTGGAGTGAATTTATGACATTTTTATGTGACACCCATAGGGCGCTTGAAGTACATGTGATTTGACACCCAAGAAGGAATTTAATCTGTACTTCAAATTTATGGAGTAACACTATCGTGCCACGGGCTCTTATCGCAGCTGCAAGTTATTTTGATATATTTTTTTTACAAAGCACTAAGCAAAGTGTCTTCCAACACTGACTTTGACAGTTAATAGCGGCCATATTGTTGAAACTGAAGGGCCTTCCAATAGGGACTTCCAAACTTCGACAGTTGATAGCGGCCATATTGTTGAACCTAAATCTGTCAAATTAACTGCCATTTATTCAGTCTGTTTTGCCAAATCACCATAGATAGACATAGCATTCAGCAACATGTGCAAATGATAAAATTGTTTATTTAAAGTGGGTTTTCTGTTCGGGCGATGTTCCACGCGCTTCGTCCATTTTACGGGCGCCATATTCGTCCCACCGGGAGGACTATTCGCAGTGTGGTGGATAAATTTGAGCCCACCGGTTCAGTGAACAATATACCAACACCCGTAGGTTGAAACTCAAGAACTACCGAAAATATCGCCGCTGTCTGTGACTCGTGAGCGTGTGCAGGAGGATCCGAGGCAGTCGATTTCGCGTCGCTCATAAGAACTCGGCCTTTCGCAGTCTACAACTTCTCGAATTTTGCGTCGTGGCTTGGACCTGCACCCGTACAAAATTCAACTGACCCAGGAACTGAAGGTAAACGACCATAGACAAGGACGTGTGTTCGCTGAATAGTCTCTGGAGCAGTTGAAAACGGACCCTAATTTTCATTTTCATAAAAATCATCTTCAGCGATGAGGCCCGTTTCTGGTTGAACGCTGACGTACGTCAACAACCAAAAGTGTCGAATATGGAACTCTGCCAATCCACGTGAGATTCAAAAACGTCCATTGCATCCCGAAACAATAACTGTTTGCTGCGAATTTTGGGCTGACATCACCTGTGTGTATTTCTTTGAGAACAACGTTGGCCAGGCTATCACCGTCAACGGCGAGCGCTATAGGTCGATGTTTACCAACTTCATTTGGCCTGAATTGGATGATATTGACACCAACTACATGTAGTTTCAACCGAATCCCACGGCGGTATTTGCCACACAACTCACGCTATATTGGAAATTCTGCACGAGTGATTCGAGGGCACGGTCATCCCACGTGGAGGTGATGTGAACTGGCCATTGAGTTCGTGCGATATGACTCGGTTAGACCTTTTTCTTGTAGGGTTTTCCTACGTCGCAGGTCAATGCGAATAAGCGACAAACAACATAACCCATATCATCGGTCAAATCCAGCCCGATTTATGCGCAAGAGTTACGGAAAAATGGACAATTCGGATGGCGACCACTCAGAGAAGCAACGGCGGACATTTGAACGATGTTTTAATTCGTACACAATGGCATCGAAATGCCTTCCAAACGAATAAAAAATGTCGATGATATCCCATACATACTTTGTTTTATTTGAATTTTAAGATTAGAAGCGCTTAATGAACGGGACGACGCACGGGCCAAATAGGCATTTCTCCTAGTCGCAGCATTGTAAATTAAAAAGAGTCATAAGTTTCGCTTTAGAACTGTATGCTAACTTTGTGCATAAAGTTTATCCTTTCCGGTTGATAATTCAGTTGAAAGTTGAAATATAGTTGACTAGTTTATGTGAATTTTTCAAAATGCTATAGTTTTTTGCAAAAAGCGTGTATGTACAGCCTTGGCCAAATGTATTAGGCACCCTTTAAGAAGATAGCTTCAAAAGCAAAAAACTTAACTAAATGAGAGGAACAAATAAAAGATCGTTTACAACCTCAGATAGTGTCGTCGAAAACCATAAAATTCAAACTAATTGCTTCCCATAAGTGGTTTGGCAGCAAAGACAAAAAGATAAGGGTGCGTAATACATTTGGCCAAGGCTATATGTATATCCTGATGTCGAAGCAGAATCTGTTTTTTAAACCACCCTAAGAAACGTTAGGTAATCACAAACAACGTCGTCTACTTGACCACTTTTTAATTGAATTTTTTAGAAACTATTAACAGTTCGACCTACAGCTCCGCTATAATCGCAGAAAGCATTTCGTTTGTTCAACTTTCTTATGCATCGTCTTAATTATTTTATTTCTGCATTACCGAAAGAAATTTCAGCCTCATAACAACTCAATTTCTCGCCGTAATCCTATCTAAAGAGACCTTAATTAACGCTACTCTTTCCGCTTTCATTTTTAAGAGCCTCGCATGAAATGGTTCACTTGTCCAAAATAAAGGCCCCCACCGTGCTACTGAGAGGTGAGTTTGTATTCACACCCCTCTTCTGAGTAATTTCATATCCATCTTATTAACCGATAAGTGGAAAATCAGCTCTTTTACCAGTAAAACCAGGTGCAGAGGCTACTTCAAGTTTCGACCATCACCTTTGGACTCGAAAAGAAATATGTGAAGCAGCATAACGCTGACACTGTACACACGTAATCAAAGAGCCAAGCTAACGAGCCGAACTGGAAACCATAACACCAACGGCACAAACAGACAAAGCGACAAAGCGACAATTTCTGCGGACACTGTGGATTCTTGAATTCGTATCTTGTCCAGTCCAGGCATGGACTCGAAGGCAAAGAAGCAGTTCTCTGGAATTGTGCGGAGCATGGGGGGTTTTATGAGATTTTTTTTAGTTGTTGCTGTTTGTCGTCGTGTTTCGCTTGTCTGGTGTCGTCGGTCGACACAGTTTCGTAATTCATTGTTGCATTGGTCTTCAAAAATAACTGCTTCCATGTGAGCTATAAATAGAATTCCAAAATTATCTTGACTTAAAATTCAGACGGTGGAGAATAAATGTCGGGGCGCAGAAGGACCCCAACGGCGGTGCATGGTTGGGTCGAACATGTTTTCCCTTCAGACTCTTCGAGGCGACTCGGGCATGAGTGGAATGAAACTCGGGTCAGAGCATGGAGTGCGTGTGAATTTTTTGGCAGCATAATTTATTAAAAATACACGGCAGAAATGCCGGGCTAAAAACCTGGTTATTTGTGTGGAAAAGAAGTAGTCGCGTCAAGTGCTCGTAAATTGTCTGCATAAGCAGATATGTGCCCTTAATGTGGGACGACCTGATATTAAATGGGTCTGAAGGGCAATAAATGTAAAGTG
This sequence comes from Myathropa florea, assembly GCA_930367185.1. Classification (NCBI taxonomy): domain Eukaryota; kingdom Metazoa; phylum Arthropoda; class Insecta; order Diptera; family Syrphidae; genus Myathropa; species Myathropa florea. The sequence continues at coordinate 21,649,950 of OV884003.1, forward strand.
GAGTGCGTATACATTTTGATGATGTTGTGGTTGCAGCAACTTGTTTGTCTTGATGATATCAACGACGAATCGGAGTGAATGAGAGCTCATTTTAAAAACTTATAAATCAGTCCTTTACTTTTTTTGAGTCGCTGCGTTCCGCTTTTGTATGAGATAAGGAATAATTGATTTTTTTATAGTCATCCAATGATCTGTTTAGAGAAAGCAAAAATAATGAAAGAATACAGTCTTAAAATTTTTTTGCGGGCTTTTTGCTATTGCCAGCAATTACACCCAGACGCCGTGAAGGTCCACTGTGTGTGGCCTGTAAGGATTGCATGCTTACCGAGAATTAACGCAGGGTCAGTATGCAATTACCAAAACCACCCCGTAAACATTTTAGCGGGCAGACTATCTGCACCAGCAGCTTTTTTAGACTTCAGTCTCGATATCGCTATCTTGGCTTCGTCTATGTCGGGGGGACGTTTTTCTCTTCTATCATCGTCCGTTGTGTTGAGTGGAACATTCTGCCTGACAGCGGTATTTGTGTATCTCAGTATCGACTGCGAATCTACTATTAGCTGTCCATTTTCGTCCCGGCAAGCTTCTGTCCGAACTTCATACCCATTCAATAAAAGTTTTACCCTTTGGTAAAACTTTCGGACATCATTCCTGCCATAACACCTCTCGATTTTCTCGATCGCGCGCTTCTCGTGCTCTTTCTTTTTCTTCCTGAGAAGCCGGTTCTCTTCCTTTCTTCTCTGTTCGTAGAGCTCACGAACAGCTCTCGTGGTTCGATGCAGCGTTACCCGGTAGGCTTCTTGCTTTGCTGCATGTGCCTGCCTGCACTCGTTGTCAAACCAGGGGTTTTTCCCTGTTGGCGTTTTAAAACCCAGCACTTCAGTAGCGGCTTCTCTGTTGGCTCTTTGATAACGTTTCCATTCTTCATCTATTGTTAGTGCAGGCGACGTCGAACTTGCGGAGAGTTTCAGGGAGATTCGATCGGCGAAGTGGTTGTCTTCCTCGACTCCGTTGTTCTCTCGATATCTGTGTCCTTACCTACCAACTAGTTTCCGAGAAAATGAAAACAAACGGAAATTGGCCATACTTTTAGCCAAAAATAGGTATTTATTTGTGTGAAACACACATTTTTTCTCAAAAATGGGTAGTCTGGCTGGGTTTTTACCATAACAAGACAAGGAAATGGTCCGAGTCGATGTTGGCGCCTCGCAACGTTCGGACATCAAGAATACTGGAGGAGTGTCTGACGTCGATCGCAACGTGATCAATCTGGTTGACGGTTGAATGATCAGGGGACCGCCAGGTCCCTTTATGGATTCTGAGGTGTGGGAACCGCGTGCTAGCTAGAGAGAGGTTTCGCCCCGTAACAAAGTCCACCAGCCTGAGTCCGTTTTCGGACGTGGTGTCGTGCAGGCTGTGTTTACCGATGACTCTAGCAAAGATGTCCTCTTTACCCAGCTTAGCGTTGAAATCTCCTAGAACGATCTTGGTGTCGTAGCTGGGGCATTGATCGTACGTTCTTTCTAGGAGATCATAGAAGTCATCCTTGCTATCGTCATCTTTGTCCTCCGTTGGGGCGTGGGCGCAGATTAGGCTGATGTTGCAGAATTTAGCCTTAATGCGGATTGTTGTGAAGCCCTCGCTTATGTACTTAAAGCTTAAGACTTTTTGCCTAAGTCTGCCTCGAACAACAAATCCACATCCAAATACTCGCTGCCTTCGCTCTCTGTAACAATCGGCGTAGTAGATATCACAGCTTTTCATCCTCTTTTTGCCCGGCCTATCCTATCGCACTTCCTGGATTGCGGTAACGTCTGCTTTACAGCAGTCTAAGGCCTCCGCAGTCTATACTGCTTATTTAGGCTTATTTAGGAGTTCAGTTGCCTATAGTCGCTTTTCAAATCCAGGGATGTAACCATAACCTCTAAGCTGTTGCTGTATAGGACAATGGTCTCTCTCTCTCCCCCAGCACTCACATATGGATCCGAAACTTGGTTGCTTAGTAAAGGCACTCCGATCTTTTAGCCGCGTTCGAGAGAAAAGTTTTATGGAGAATTGTTGGCCGGAATTATGGATGGGAGTGCTCCCGTGATACAGATATGCAAGTGCAAATGCAAAAATCAAATACGGTCCCCTAATGATCACCATGACTCATTAGTTAAGTATAGAGAACATGGACATATTCATAGGCCAACAAAAAGGAAATTTACTAAAGTCCTAAGTACAAAACTGCAATAAAATTGTACTTTCCGAACAAAGACTTACTTAATGAAGTCGAATAAGATCAATGATTTATTACAATTTACAGCATGTGTAAAAAGTTAACTTTATTACCCGCAGCTGACAACAGATTCATAACTGAAGACAAACAATTTTTAAATGACGTCGGAAATGACATCGTGGAAATCAAACAAAAGTGGCAACACTTACGACCTTAATACACCTAAAGTCATGATTGACTTATTGCATGATAAACAAAGAATTTGATGTGCTTAAAGGCAGGTTTTTGAATAACTGCAATACTGTTTCGACTTTATTTTGGGCGTTTCCTCTTAACTGTATTTTTAGCAATCCCCAGTAATTACAATGCAATTATCTTAGCGTATTTTTATACACAACCGAAAATTAAAATACTATAAAGAGACAACCTGGAGCGCACCTATACCTTGCATCATAAAAGTTTTATTTCCTTCATTTGCAAAATTACCAATATAAAGTTTTGCAAAATCTTTAAGTAACTCAATACGGTTGTTGGCGACCCGCATATGATCGCCGAACTGATTTTTTTGAATACATTAACGTTTTTTCTTCTTCCATCGAATCAAAAAATAACTTTAGATACTCAATAAACTCGCAACCTTACTGTTATGCGCTGATTCGTTTCACTATGCAAATGAGATGTCAGCTCCTGTGCAAAACGATTTGGGGCGTCTTGTGAACAGCCCACTGCACCACTTAAACAATCAAATTTGCATATTTCTGAGATAAAATCGAAAATTTGTTCACCACTCAACGGAGTGCAATCTTAAATTCGATGCTGGCGGCAGCTGTTGCAAGGGCAAGGAGAAAAGAATGGGAGTGTGTTCTTTCGAAAGTAAACATAACTTGATGACCAAAAGGAGGGCAACTGGAGGCAAGAAGTTAAGTTGGTCAGCATTGATTCCATGCTTACACATTATATGACTTCAATGTTGTGTACAAGGACTGCTACCTCTTTTCTGACTTACGAGTATAAGCGTAAATCTAAGAGAATGAGCTGAAGAACTTTTTTTCTTTTTTTTCGGAGGATTTTTGGAACAATTCAGGGGAACACTCAGACTCAAAACTGGTCCACTGTACTGCCAGGCAGCAACCTACCCCAGTGCCGTTAATTTGATCCCAACGGCAAATGGTGACTGGACCAGATTCGATTTCACTGGTATTCGAACCTGGGACCCCTCGAACTTGGGGCAGGCACTTAACCAACTGCACCATCCAGTCGTAGGATTTGTCTGAGTGTGAAGATATGACAACGTCGATGCGTCGAAGTCTCCCATGGGCAGTTTGGGAACAAGAAACAGGCGGCAGCGGTGAAAACCAGTGGAATGACATTTCTGCTGTCTATCCAAATCAAGATTTGCCGGATTGGAAGCCGCACTGGTACGTGTCGATCAGTGCGGTGCTAAACAGCTTTAGACGGTCACACAGTATGCTTGACAGGATCTTGTAGGCGACATCCAACAGGGATATACCTCGATAGTTCTTGCACGCGGTAGAATTTTTGTATATGGGGCAAATGGAGCTGGTATTCCAGTCGTCGGACATGTTTTCATACTCCCAAGTTTTACAAGTGGTGCATGTTTCCTGCCAAAACAATACCGTCAGGTTTAAAGAGCTCTGATGGCAGGCCATCCGTTATTCTTCAGACTAACATCAAAGTTAACCTAAATCAAGTCCGTTGAACCCGTTTTCCACTCACATCTTTAAATTATCATCAACAGCAATCAATTCATCCTTCAAAATATTTTTCCGCTGACCGTCAAACGATGTGAATGTGAAATGCAGATTCAAACACCACAAAGCAAACAGTCCATGTCATATTTAAAAGCGAACAAACTTTCCATTGACCCCCAACAATGCTGGTCTCAAAAGGTTCTTCTTCAAACAATAACCGTTTTGTTAGAAATGAAAATCACTTTCACGCCATTAATATGCGTTCATCACATCGACGCCATCACTGTCTGGAGATATTAATCTCCCAGTGCAACTCTCATACGACATATCACTCACAGAACTCGCATGAATTAAAGATGACCAGTTCCCGAAATCTCGTATATCAACAAGTTGGCAATTAGCCAGCATATGACAGCCCTTCGGTGTGCGTCATAAGAAAAAGTGTCCGTGTCCAAAAATACATATGTAATAGGTGTCAAATCAAACAGATCTTCCGCTTTTTCTTTGCACCATCCACAAAGAAACCAGACAGAGGAATCCGTCTCAATCTGCCAGCAGAGATGATCGGGTGTATCTGTCACTGTGACAGCGCGCGAAGAACCGAATGCACTTGCATAGCGAGATGTCGATGCCGATACGGTTGCCGGAGGTGTAGTGTCGCCGCCAACTTGACGACAAAACCGCAACAAAAAAGAAAGCTGACAAAATTAATTACCAAAAAGATGTGACGCCGCCGTCGCGATGCGTCGCAGACTCCCATGGGCAGTCTGGGAACACGAATCAGGCGACAGCGGTGAAAATCTGTGGTATGACATTTCTGCTGTCCATCCAGATCATATCGCATGGGGTGAGAACGAGGCTTAATCCACGTTTAGAAAGTAAATTATTTGGCAATGCGACGAATGCACGACGATAGCTGCACAGATTGTGATACATGAATGTCATGAGATAAAAGAGGTTAGGGTGAGCAATCTCACACAATCGACCGAGCCGATGACGGCTGGCGCTAACGGCGTGACTGAGACCACAAACGAATGCATGCGGAACTGATCTCGTTTTCGTGAGTACACCAATGGATGGAGTAATCAATTGTAAGGCAACAACGCTGAGCTGTCAAATACCTTCAAAATTAGAAATGTGAAATCTCCTGAAAGGGCACGATTTCGGTATGGGGTTTCTTTTATTAAACGAGCCGTTATGCAACCGAATATGTGTGGAGTGGCACGGAGTATTGTTCCGCACCAAGAATGAAAGTAAGAGTGCAGAAAAATCAATTGACGTATTGACGTTCCCCAATGAAATGCGACGAAAACGTGATGTATTTTGACTCGTACGTTGGTTTATGTAATTGGTTGCATGCGTAAGCGAAGAGTTGAGGCCTTTGTTGGCAGGAGGGCATGGGAAATGTCATAGGCACTGGAATGTTGTCGGACTTGTGTGTTGATTCATCGTGTGTTTCTACTCTGCTTTTGTATCGACGGACAAAACAGATTGATCTTAAAGGGTTTGAATGGCAGGCAGTTAGAAGTCTGGTAACCATAGTCGGGTTTTCCTGCTGACGTCGAAGATACAAAAAACACTGAATCATTGCCGTGCAGTGGTTGTACTTTTTTTTAAATCAAAGTCAACGGTCTCAGCAAAGGCTGGGTCTGGAGCCTAAATTTGTTTTCCATATTCAGGCCTGTAGAATTTTCTGTACTTGCAACTTGTTTTACAGAGTGGGCCATGTAAAATTAATAGTAATGGTGGCGCTACAGTTCGAGGTGGACCAGGGCCTAGCTTCTCAGCAACCACTCGGGTTGTAGCTCCTGAGCCTGAGCCTGAGCAATAGCTGCCTCCCATCCTTGACGGTCCCAGGGACTCTGCTTCCAGTCGTCAAGACCAGGGTGCCTTGCAACCTTGAATGATTGCTGTCCTCATAAGTAAGTGAGTGTTAGTTTATATTTACAGGCTTAACCTCTTAAACTACAGTTACATTTCGTTCAAAACCCCGACCTAGATAACTCATATTATAGTTCTCCTGCTGCTGCATTTATTACCTGTCAATGAGCTAGAAAGTAGGTTGCATTCCAGTGGAAAATAATGCAAATTAAAATTCTCCATCTGAAACAGCTCCAAACAAGATAAGTTTAATACTCTTGCAACGACGAAAGCATTAAATGCATACTTCTTCTAAAGATCCGCAACATCATTTACAACCGCAAAGATGGAGGCTTAAATTCATCCCACAAGTTGAAGATGAGCACACTCGAAAACCAAGCTCGACATCCGCTGAAGAACAGGGAAATGAAGAGATCGCATTGCCGATCATAATCGAGTTCAATGTCTCTCGTTTTATTTTTATGCTAATTTCACTTAGACCCATCAAATGCTCAACACAACCAGCAAGGCTATAAATATGACTTCATCCTCCAGGCGGCGGTCGGTCTCTATTGATGATGCATCTCCGCAAGGTATTTCCAGTTCTGTTTCCATTTACGACAGTGCCGCAAATAAGAAACGCATAGCCGTCGTCTAACTCAAATCTAACCACAAATTCTGCACGGCAAATGCAAAATGATACACAACCCAAGAAATAGACGCTTGAGTAGCACTCTCCCCTATAAATTATTATAAAGCCCCGACGAAACGTGCGCTATGTCAAAAGACACCGCTTTTCGAGTGGAGTGGATATCTTCCACATCGCGAACCAATATCTAACCCTACCAGCGCAATCTCTCTTGCACATCCCTAGCACAAGGATGGCCATCTCTAACAATGACTTTTGCTGTATCTCTGTCTAGGGGCGGCTGCGGCTGCGGCTGCTGCTGCTGTTATTGTGCATGTCGCTACACACTCCACTTGAAATCGTTCTAGGAACTCTTTAGTGGTTGTGCGCATAGTATCCGTCGTACATACACAACCATTACGATTCGAATAATCGTCAACGTGCGATAAAATTTATTATTCTTCTCCTTTGCCATTGCCTTTCATCTCATTGAAGTGGAGAGAGCAAAATGCCACACTAAGCTGGACAAAACATAAATGTTAACGTTTGCTTCCAACGAAGCGTGCTAAATGACTCTCCCGTTGAACGGAGATGATGTTGAGGACTGTGGCACCTGTCGAAAATAAAGTGGAAAATCTGAATACTCAATTTGAAGTTACTAGTGGAGTGTAGAACCCTTCACTTGACCCATTCGCATTCGATTTCAGTAAACGGTGAATTCGCCACGCCATTAACGGCCAAGCCAAGATAGATCGTGGGTATAAGTCGTACTCCTTCTCCACTCATTTTTCGCCAAAAAATCGTCAAAATTAAAAATTCAAAAATAAGTACAGTCGACTCCCTCTAAGTCGAATTTTTACGGGATATCAAAATTAGTTCGAGTTAGAGGGCGTTCGACTTAGAGGATGGTTTTTGTATGGAAAATAAGGGTAATGCCAAAATATGGCGAAAAAACTCGAGTTAGAGGGAAATTCGACTTAGAGGTAGTTCGACTTAGAGGGAGTCGACTGTAGTCCAAAAGTAGTGGAACGTGGTCGACATTGGATAGCGGGTAAGTGCGTTGACACCTATGCAATAGGTCTTCAGTCCCGCTTCAAAAATCTCAACAGAGACAACAATTTTCAAATGTCACGGCTCCTGCTCGACAACGCTCAAAGAATATAGAGTGTTCCATCTTATAAAGGGTCTTTCAATAGGGACTTCCGAACTTTGACGATTGATAGTGGTCATATTGTTAAAGCAGCCTCAGCCAAAATTGCTGTCATTTATTCAATGTACTGCGCCAAATCGCCACCAATAGACATAGCGTTCAACTACACGCGCAAATGATAAAATTGTTTTATCAAAGGAAAGAAGGAACCGGATAAAAACCTGGTATAACGCTCGTAGAAGAAGACCGAGAGGCCTGAATCGGATGATATGGAATCCAACGACATGTGCTTTCAAGAGGACGGTGCGACGCTACGTGCCACACAGCTCGCGACAAATGGGAAATTCTGCACGAGCGATTCGAGGGCATGGTCATCTCACGTGGAGGTGATGTCAACTGGCCACCGAGATCGTGCGATTTGACCCCGTTAGACTTTTTTCTGAAGTCGCAGGTCTATGCGAATACGCCCCAAACCACAGCGGCCCTCAAGCCAACATAGGTAGGTAGGTAGGTAGGTATGGTGGCTTCCAACATATGCACATTGGATTCACTTAGACCCATAGGGTCTAAGTCCTTTTCGGATATATCAGTTAGTGAGCTTAGATTATTTCCTCCCAGGGTTTTCTGCCTTATGGAGGCTAAGGCTGGACAATTGCATAGTAGGCGTGAGGGGGATTCCTCTTCCTCTTCATCCATGCATCTACTACAGTAGTCGTTAAATGGTAACCCTAGTCTTGCGCCAACATAACTCATGCCATCAGTCAAATTCAGCCTGATTTATGCAGCAGGGTTATGATGATCCAAACACAACGCGGCGGACATTTGATCTATGTTATATTTCACACATAATGGCATTAATAGGTCTTTCGAACGAATAAAGCAATTTTGATGATGCCTGGCACGCACTTTGGTTTATTTAAATTTAAAGATAGGAAGTGCTTAATGAATGACCCTTTATATTGGTATGCCACAGTTTGGTCATATTCCAAGCGACGCGGACCGTCTGCTCTTTGAGTCAATTTCGGTAACAAATGCAAAATCATGCTTTACAATATGCCGCAAGGTGGTTCCACTGACACCAAACGACGAATACTGTTGCCAGACAGTGGCATGATATTTTCGACGAAAACTCAACGACTATTTTCAATATACAGCCTCACAATCTGTCCGCCTTGTTTTGGTGGGAAGTGATTGATTGTAGTGGGCGTCGTGGCGTAGTGGGTAGGTGGGTCGACTCCTACACTCAATGTTCTCGGTTCGATTCCCGAAAAATTACCTACAAATTTGTTCACGGCTCTACCTCTTTCGAGTCACTGACAATGCTCAAAGAGTATAACTGTCTAGAAAAAGCTTCTCAATCTCGCCGTTCAGAGTCGGTATTAAACTGTAGGTCGCCTCCACTCGTCAAGCAACAATAGCACGCACAACACGAGGATCTGACGCAGAAGCTATACTCAAATCCACTTCGGACTGTGGCGCGACAATAGATAAAGTAATGAAACTCTCTGTTTTTGAAAATGTCTCCTAGTCTTATTAGGCCTAGACAGCCGCACTCGAACATCGTTTTGCGTATCCCCATACATTTTTTTAAGCCATTCAAAATGTCTCCTTTTTTCAATCAACATGCCCCACTGTCTCCTCATTGAGAATCTCTTTCTTTTAGATATTATTTTTTAGTGCACATCACGGCCCTTGAACTTAAGCTTGAAGTATAAAAAGAAACATTTACAGAGCTCCATTGACTTTGCGCCAAACCACGCCACACACTGCCGCATGGTTCATCCGGCGAAGGAGATGTGCGCAATATTGTGAATGGAATTCACGGTCCACGATGCCGGGTAATGAGGTTTCCTTCTCCTGGAGTGGATTTTAGATGTGAAATCTTTCTTTTGTGCCTTTTTCGTATCCATCCTCTAAAAATATCTAAGAACCTCCGTTCACATCCAGGCGGGGGTTAATTTGTTTTGCACCGTGTGCTCTCGGTGAGAAGTAAACATCGCATCTTCGTACATATCCATGCGTGAACTTATGGTTATGCCTTCGCAGCCAGTGAGGGACGCATCGTTTTGTCATTTAGTTTATTTGGCTTTCACATGATTGGTATTCATAGAATGGGATAAAGGATCTTTGTCTCCTTTGCGTATCTGGTTCCCAGATGGTCTGTGGGTATTGACACCTGATTGTTTGACTAAAGGAAGTCGTTGATGTGTACACACACTCGACACACATTAAGAGGAGGATATGTGCGTGACCAAAGAGGCTCAACAAGTGAATGAGTTGAGTAAATATTTGAAAATACTGTGGATGATGAAGAGATAAGAGACAGGTCTGATAAAGAAGATGTAAATGCGCAGATTTGCTTAGACGCTGGAACTGACTGTGTGGAATGTTGATGAGGGAAGATGTACTTACGAAAATTGCATATGAGCCCGCGACACGTTCATAGAACAAGAAAACATTTGCTGATTGCATTATTTAACGGTGCATACGAACTGAATGGTTGAGGAAACAATCTTGAGCGTACGATGCGATGTGGGACAAATAAATACATCCATCAAAATGACATTCCTAATTGTCTATGTTTTAAGGTTCGTTTACAAAAACCACTGTCACACCTCGAGTGACACATCATTCGAAAGGTTTTTTGAAATAAACGGTAGATTCGGTTAACAATTTTTTGAACCAAGGTGCTGTTTGAGGAATATGGAGTCGGTTTTAATGCGTCCCCCTCTCCCATATGTAAAGCAAAGTACTTAAAAATCTAAAAAAAATCGTAAAAAATGGCTTCAACGAGTTATGTCTTTCAAATAACATTGAGTATTCTATCCCAGCGGTTTTGGGGATATTGACAAAAAACGGTTAAACAAAGGCATGAGAATTTTGAACATTTGAAAACGAAATTTCAGTAGATCTGATCGAAAGCATTAAGTATCGAAACATAGAGTTATGTGCATATTTCGAAATCCCAAAGATTATCATTTTCACACATAAATTTCATCCTGAGATCGACAAATCAACACGAGTCTCAGTGGTATAATAATAATAATATAATAATGACTACAGTCCAAGGTGGACTTGGGCCTAGCTTCTCAGAAGTGTCATTTTTATAACTAACATAAATTTCAACTCTTAAATACCCAACAACAATATGCACACAGCAGGCATGAGCAGTGATTGTTGCAATGCAATAGATTTTCTCGTGTTTGATAAACCTGGGCGGATTGAAGGTAGTAAAAAATTCCGACGAAATACAGTCGACTCCCTCTAAGTCGAATTTTCACGGGATATCAAAATTACTTCGAGTTAGAGGGAGTTCGACTTAGGGGTGGTTTTTGTATGGAAAATGAGGGTAATGCCAAAATAAATATGGCGAAAAAATTCGAGTTAGAGGGAAATTCGACTTAAAGGGAGTCGACTGTAGTTTGAATTCGTTGCCTGATATTTAAAAATGGTTCCATCAAAAATTATTTATGCGACTGAACCTTCCCCATGCGAGTATCAATTGCCCCAATTGCACAGTCTATTTTGCAATAAAGCTGTTTTCGGTCCAGGCTGAGATTTAGCAATTTGTTTTGTCATTTTGCAAAATGTCGAAAGTTATTTCAGTCATGTGAAAGAAATGTATCTGTTTAGAATCTTGGATCCTTCTTGCGCCAGAGGATAATGGAATAGAAGACGAAGTCAGAAACCTAGCATCGTGGATCGTGATTTCCATTCACAATGTTGCACACATCTCCTTCGCTGGATAAAACAGCGTACGCATGGCTTAGCGCAAAGTCAATGAAGCTTCGACTACTAGTGCAAATTTAAAATTAACCAAATTGACGGTATAGAGAAAAAATCAACGCGAATGCAGGAGAAGCTTGGCCGTGGCAACCTCAGCACAGGGTTAACGAAATAATCCTGTTGCCGAATCATAACTACATCTGTATACATATAAGAGATTTCTTTGTGACTTTATTCCAGTGCTGCCAGGTCGTGGTAAATTTACCCTTTTGTGGGAAATTGCAACTCCCATTCCGTGCATGTGAGAAAAAGTTATTCTTATACAAAAATAAATTCATTCTGAAAAAAATGCTTCTTGTTGGATGTAATTTATAATGGCGGCGCTACAGTCCGAGATGGACCTGGGCTAAGCTTCTCAGCAACCACTCGTGTTATGCGTGCTATTGTTCTCTACGTCACGCCCAGGTCCACCTCGGACTGTAGCGCCGCCATTATTATTGTTATTATGTAAGCATTTCTTTGAGGTTTGTATCTACAAAAAGCACTCATGAGTTAAGAATACCTGCATTTTTAAGCCTACTCCAAATAGCGAAGTTTAAGTTTATTATAACAGTAAAATGCAGCAAAAAATGTTATGTTCTTCTTATCGTGCGATCAAAAAATTGAGTCACTCTATAATAGGCTACCGCTGCTGAGTCGGGCTGTGGTGTTCTCATGACTCACATCTCTACGGTGAGTCTAATCTGGAGTCTTTCCCATGACTGTAGTGCACTTTGAACATTGGGAGCAACTTAAGAACAGCTTTGGATCTTTTTTCGTTGGGGGGAATGGAGCAGTGGTGTCAGTATTTTCAAATGGAATTCACAACACTGGACAAAATTACCATATGGGTTAAAATTTACAACTTCCAAGAAATGGTCTTAACATAAAAACTGTGTAAGCCACCCTGTAGAAATGAAAACAAGTGTTAAAACACAACAAAGCAATAAATTTAAAAAAAATCCGTTCTAGTTAAAGAAACTTGTATCTTTTGGAGCATTCAATGTTGAAACGGCACAGTTTGTTGGATAACATTTAGGCCCATTTGCTAATGTAAAACTTACTTATTTATTTTCAACATAAACACTTACTGGTTTGTATCAAACGTAAACGCAAACATAAAAATCTTTAAGCTGATATATGTACACGTATGTTGTGTTAGGTTGTTTCTGACTTTCTGTCAAGAATCTTGAAGGTTACGGTAATATTACAACAAAATATTATACAAATTGATTTTCAACTACCGGAGTTGTTCGAAGATGGCGTGGAAGTTTTTGAAATTCTAGAAGTAAGAGTTGCATACGACTGGATGGCGCAGATGGTTAAATGCCTGCCCCAAGTTCGAGGGGTTAAAGGTTCGAATCCCAGTGAAATTGAATCTGGTCCAGTCACCATTTGCCGTTGGGATCAAATTAACGGCACTGGAGTAGGTTGCTACCTGGCAGTACAATGGACCAGTTTTGAGTCTGAGTGCTCCAGTAGTGTTTCAAAAATCCTCCGAAAAAAATAAAGTGCATTACAACCTATAGACCCAAATCCGATTGAGCATCATTGGGTTGAAGTCAAACGAACCATTACTTATTTTCCAGGAGATTGTCCGGATTTACAAACATGGCGCCGCACTCAATCTGCTTGGCAAAAAATTCAAATCAAAGCAAAACAAATAGAGTTCAAATAGAGTTCACAAAGCAAAAGGAGGCCACATGAACAAAATCAGTTTAGTTTAGTCAACTAATTGATCAACGTTGCTGAGAAGCTAGACCCAGATTCACTTCGGACTGCAGCGCCGCCATAATTATTATTAATTGATCAACGGTCCTATTTTCGTTCTTTTTCAATTAACACAAGTTAACAAATGAATTTCGATCTCTGTGTTGTTTTCTATTATTTTTTTTTATTTTTAATTTTATTTTTTATTTTATTCCTTTTTAATTTTTAATTAAATTTTTTTTAGTTCACATTAATTTAATTAAATTTTTAATATTTCTAATTTTTTTATCAAACATTCTTTTTAATGAAGAAGTTGTACCTAATCTAAAGTTAGAGTTGATTAGGTTGAGTCACTGTACGAGTATCATATTCGGACTCTACTCAGATAATGAAATGGAACCTGATACTACGTTTTCGGTTGGCTTGGAGATCTGGGTCAAGAATAGAATGACTAAAACTAAGTTTAATGAGGGCAAAATTTATAAAAGAAAGTTAAAATTTAATTTAAAAAAATATAAAATTTGGAACTAGAACACTTTCCTCAGGCTTTTCAGCTAGTTCATCAATTCATAAGGCATGGTTTTATATTAAAATCCTTTAGTAACCACGGGCTGCATCCTTATATGTTTTTCTTTCCCAGATAACGTACACTGTCTCTAATAAAATATTATTAAGCAATTATTTCAAATAAATTTCACGTATCCCGATAAATAACATAATCAGGATAAGGATGATAACCTTCAAAGTATGCTGCCGACCGTTCAAAAGGAATTCGCAAGGCAATGACTGCAAAAAAAAAGAGTTCCAGTTTACGGCGCCAGATAATCATCTCATTTTAACACCATCCTCCTACATATAAAAAGTCTGAAATAGCATCAGGAAATTGCCTCTTCCCTAAGGTCTTTTCCACCGTCCAAAGTCCACGCTCAGACCGCAGAGTCAACGCTGAGAAGTGCAATCAGGAACCCTCTTACATCAACACAACAATTTTTCACCATGAACACCATAGACGTCCTGAGGCTAATTATAGACGCTAACCTCGAAAGGAATTTTTCTATTTCCAAGCCGATCATTTGACAAAAGAGGAGGTGCGAAGGCTTCAGTCTGGGCTCCAGTAAAATGCTGTATGAACATGCAGTTTCCACCAGCACCCATGCGCATGGGAGATGGAGGAGGATCCGCGAGGCATAGAATGCGAACGCGTGCGCCCAACTGGTGTGTCTAGCAGGCGCCAGTATTAATTTTCCACTTAGATTCGTTCAAAAGAATCCCAAACATAATTCATATGCAATTAATGATTGGCTATGCGGGCTTGCGTTCGCGTACACGCCTAGAATCATCTATTCTATTCTCTAAGCACAAGAGACGGCGTCGACGATGTCGACGATGCCAGCCTACGACCTTAACACACCGTACGGACAAATCATTTCCATGTACGAGCAGTTTGCGCGAAGGGATAGATACATAATTCCAAGACTTCAATTGCATACCAAATTGCATTGAGCCACGGCGATGTGTAGAGGAATTTCGCGCAGCGTCAGGTTTCGAGAAGGGCTCTGCTAGTGCGAAGTGCATTAGCATTATAACAATCTTCCTTGGGGCCCGCTTTCGCCTTGAATCATCACTGTAATCCATATGGTTGGTGGTGAATGAGAATCTGTAGAATGTGCAAGTTGTTGTCTGCGGATGACAGTTTCCGTCGTTGAAGTGGTTGTTGCACCAGAGGCGGCAAACGTGTCATTACCTGAAATATAATTTTATTCATTTATGCGTGTGTATCCGAAAGCTACAGATGGATTCTCAATGCAAATCAGGCTCTATGGTCAATAAATGGCGAACTTAAGGTAGTCGATGTGACAGATACGAGGTATCTGTGTAAGCATGCAAATTTTGCAGCAGTAGGACTTCATTTGGTGAGTTGGCCGGAAGACGTTGCAAGCATGAGTCCCATTTTACGTGGTAATGAGTGGATGAGGCTCTTGGAAGTGGAAGTGAAGGGAACTTTTGGGGTGTAGTCGTGAAAATTAAAGGCTGTTTAGGTGTTTTCAAGTATCTCAAAGTGCCACTTAATGACCAAAGAATTTACCACTTTTAGCAAAACAAAGCACCCCGAGAAAGACAAATGCTTGCCTGCTTCTGTGAGATTTGTGATCGTTCAAGAACTTGGGCACGTGTTCATATTCGGTTTTGCTTTCAAGATCGCCTTGAGATTGACTTTCTAAGTACGAGTCTAATGATGACGCGTGGAGACTTTAAAATGCGTTTGAATATTTATTTCCAATGCAGCCTTGGATGCAAGTATGCATCTGAGAGTTTTGTATTCTCGGCGCGAGGTCATGTAATGCAAGCAAGATCAGTTTAGATTAAATCAAAAACAAGTTTGAATCGGGGATTCATGCAACGATCAACTGAGGCAGAGAGAGAGATGTTCACCGCCCAAATATGATCGTGGAAGTTTTACAACCTCATTCTGCTTAGAAAACACTAACCACGAGAGGTGTTAAGTGAGTTGCAAGCTCTAGTGAGTCACCAACAGCAAATTCATTCAAACGTGTGTAATAAGAAAACCTCATTCGAACACAACTCCTACGAGCAATTAAAATATCACATAACGCAGACACCTCACAAGTAAATCTCTTCATTATTTCCACCGCACACAAAGCGAACCCAACAGACTCAGTCTGAATGCACACCCAGCCACCCGTGACAGCATAATTTACTCCCCACCGTTCCCAGTTGTCAGCGAATACAAAAAATAACGTTTCAGGACATCAAACGTCAAAACCTCTCAGCTCAAAGCTAATTGACATTCCCCGTTCTGTCACAGAGCAGGCGTCTCAATAATCATGCTGCGGACCTGTTTTGTTCACGCGAAGGACGCGGATCATTAGGCTGCGCATCCGGTAGCAAACAAGTGAACTGCATATCGGCTCTAAAAGGAAACAGAGCATAACCTCAATTCACTGATCAGTCAATCACGCATGATCTTGATCGTGACAGCAAGATGATTCTTTCTCTAGGATCTCAACTGTGCCCGCAATCATCGAAAGTTTAAGTTTTAGTCACAGAATTCCACCTCTGTGCCAGTGCTGATGACAGATAATTGACAGCCTCATTAAGTTCAATAAACTTGACAGCTCATTGTGCTTGCAACATACACACACGTCTGTCGCATTTAAGCTTTTGTCATCTTCCAAGAGGGAGAGAGGTTTGCTTTATGATCGAACCATAAAATGATCAACAATGACAATCACTTACGAAGCGTCTGAAGAACACGCTGAAATAGGTCAATTGGATTAATGCAGAGAGAGACAGAGATCGCCGACAGGAACACACATTGTGCAACCTCAGCCAACAACACTTCGATTCCCAGGCCAGCTTCGCATTCCGTAAGTTTATTCGACTCGTAATGATCTCTGAGACTATCATCCAATGGATTTCTGGTGTTTCACCATATCCATCGCGATCATTTACATGCCCGTTGGGCGCCAGTTTGGTAGCCGTTACCACCTTACCCGACACGAATTGCAAATGAATGAATGCGAATTCCAGTGCGGTCTCGTGTGAAATGCACCACGTCCTGCAACAAGATCACCATTTTGAATTTTTACTCTTCAACACGTAACCAGCCACCATCGCCATCGCCATCGCCAGCAGCAAGTACCCACATACACCAGGAAAATTACAAAGCGATCTCCAATCGGGAATTCTAGTCACGAAGTTGAGGTTCTATAACTCCCCACATCGCGCATGCAAATCGAATGGTGTAACCAGCCACAAAACAGCAATTGCCATCCAAGTCAGTAACCGATTTTATTCGCCATCATCTGGCAGGAGTGCTTAAATCTCGGGCTCACGCTGAGAATTTTGAAGCCGCTGTTATAAATTAGTAGCCGCCATAAGTCTTTGAACTTTGCAGCTAATTTGCATCTAAAGCTTTTTCGTTCGGATGGTAATTAACTTAACAGAGTGGTCTTAGAGGAGTCCACCTGCGATTGCCGGCACTGATTGTGCAACCAAGTGATTCGCCGCTCAATTGTGTTGCCGCCAAGCCTCTTCTTGTGTCGTTTCACGTTTACTTTTGTTTTTCCTTTTGAAGATGGCTTAGAGCAGCGCATGCAGATACTCGAGAAGTATAACCTTTTTGGGCTGAGATTCGTGCGGTATGCGTGGGTCAGTGGGTGCAGCGCACCTCACTGTTCCTCTGCTCGTGGGCAATTTGAATAAGGGGAGAATCGTTTGGATTTTCTAGAAATGTATCTGATTGACAGCTCCATATGTCTCCCACTGATTGGAGTACAATCGAATTATACCGCTGGGCTTGGTTTTGTTGCTGCCTGTGTCAAGTTTTTGGTCTCTGGAATTCGACGATGTTGGCGCGTGATAGAGCCCGGCACACGACGTGTGACTTCATTTGCATTTTGATAAACAGCAGTGAAACTTTTCCGTGGAATCGGTCTAAATGGTTGATTAGTTTTAAAGATTGGGACGGGATTGAAGAACATCCGGTGGCATGCACTTTAGTGGTTTTAGTGGAATGAAGTTCATCGGCGACTGTTTTGTGCCGTGAATAAATTGAAATTTCTTTCAAATTGGACTCGGCTTTGTCCTCCGTCTGGAGGAGGAAAGGAATGCGCTCAAATTATGATCGATAATTACAGTATCTTCTTAATACCAGCTCCTGCATTATTCTTGGGCCAACGTTACTGAGGTAGATAGTGGTAGGTAGGTGATAGGGTGCCCTTGCGACCGGGTCGCGACTCACTGAGACCAACAGTTGGGTCCATTGTGCCCTCTAAGGTAGAGGTAGATAGTAAAACTACAGGGTTTGCTTTTGTGTCGGTATGTGAATATTGAATAACTTTAAAAAGAGTCAACCGATTTCCATACAGAAGGCATTAGACAATTAATTTGGACTAGTTTTTGAATACAACAGCAATCAAGAGTCCGCCTCCATTGACCAAAACCCTTTTTGCTGCGTCTTCCAGCACTTCGAGCATCTAGGGCGGTATAGCGATGATATCGGCTCGTTAATGGCTTGCAGGCGTATTTTTTTTGGTGGATTTTTGAAACTTTACTGGAGCACTCAGACTCAAAACTGGTGCATTGTACTGCCAGGGACCAACCTACTCCAGTGCCGTTAATATGATCCCAACGGCAAATGGTGGCTGGACCAGATTCGATTTCACTGGGATTCGAACCTGGGACCACTCGAACTTGGGGCAGGCACTTAACCAACTGTTCCATTCAGTTGTCCACCACCTTACCACGCGTTTTGAAGGATGATTTGCATTTGTTTCCTTATAAAAAGCAGTTGATTCAAAAAATATTGACAACAGACTGTCCACGTCGCTTGGCAAACTGTCATACAGTCGCTCGAATGGTCGACACTGAATCTGATTTTTTAAAGCAAATTTTGATGACCGACGAGACACACTTAACATACTCTGGCGCAGCTAACAAGCAAAACTGCCGCTGAATCCACTGGGGAACCACGAAACACCATTGCATGACCAAAAAGTGACTGGGCAGCGTTTGCGCCCGAACCATCTTTAGGCTTATACGACTGGATGGCGCAGTTGGTTAAGTGCCTGCCCCAAGTTCGAGTGGTCCCAGGTTCGAATCCCAGTGAAATCGAATCTGGTCCAGCCACCATTTGCCGTTGGGATCATATTAACGGCACTGGAGTAGGTAGTCTGAGTGTTACCGCTGTGCAAGCGAACAAATCGAGTGGAGTCGAGTTCGTGACGGCTAAGTTTTTTTGGTGAAAATCAATTCGTGAAACGAAAATCCTTCCAATTTATTGTATGTTCCACCTGTTATACCGGAAAGACCCCGAAGGCTTTATGCATTTCCACCCAATTGAGCGTAAGTGGCTGTGGATCGCATCAATACACACTTCGCAGTCAAAACCAACAACAAAAGTCTTCCCTGCGGCTTCATATTTGCATGCGAATGCTTACCCATGCTAAAATAAAACAATAAATTCATCAAACAACACGGCGAACCCAAAATATGCACTCAAACACGGAAGCCAGTGCTCCCAATCCGTCATCGCTCGAACGAAATCGTTTCCACGGCTGCAGTCAAAACAGTTTATACAAAAACCGAAGCCTGAAGCGACCCAATTAGTTGGCTAAAACAGTCTCAGCACGTTCTCGGCGTTATTCACTGCCCCCGTTAAGTGAAAACACACCTCCATGGGATTACATTACAAATTTCACTGCTGAAGCGTGCGAAATTGAATCACTGCCACGGATGCTGTTGCCCGTCGCACGCCTGTGCAATACCTACCTCCCTTCGACGCCAACACTGCAGCGGATCCCGCACAAAAAGTTAATTAGCATTAAAAAGTGAGTTGCTAATGGACCTACTTTGTGCCAAGACGATGCAAAACAGCATAAGCCACTGTGGCTTGCAGCAAACATCACCATCACACATTCGACACTAGGTGGCCAGAGGGAGAGTGAAATCAGTGCGCCCTTTCTCGGCGGAAAAATACCGAGCCAACTACTACTGTGGGCGCACACACATCCGACGCTGTGAATGCGATGGAGGGGAGGGTGGGGGGTGAAAGGAAGAACTCCACCACCAGTGTTGGCTTCTGTCTAGACGCGTCCGTGCTTCCATGAAAGCGTTAATGGAAATGAACTGTAAAGTGGCCAGAAAGTACCATCGCATTGCACTCGTCGCTGTGAGAGGATAATGTGTCTGTTCGGATGTGTGTCCCTCTACCCAGCGTGGAGGTTTCAGGCGAAATGTTAATTGAAGTGAACCTATTTGCACGTCGTCGTCTTTCACGCCACTGCTGACTTAAAGTTTGCACTCTTTGCAAGCAAGACTTTGTATGGCGCACGTTTAAACGAAGGATATCCAGGCTGACGTGCAAGTCAAGAATTTATGTGTGATTTTATGTTTATGAAACACACAAATCGATATGAACATTGAATGCCACTTCCGAGAAGCACTTCATGGTCACGTGTGGGCCGTGATGAATGGAAGTTCTCAATGGTTCGACATGAGCACAAGTTTGAGAAGCTGCATCAACGGATCCTTGGACTGGTGTGCGTTTCTGTGGGAGAGGTTGATTTGTTGTTGAGGCGGAGTGAAATTCCATCGACCTTCTCTGAGCACATCGGTCTTATTGGCCAATCAATTCATAGTCTTTTCAACGAACTGGAATTTGTGTGTTTATTTATGGCGTAATTATCTGTTTCAATGGTAAATACCAGCCTTCACCGGATTGACCGACAAGGCTTCAGACGATCATCGACACGAGTGTGAGTTACGGCGAATTAAGGAACCTGATTCGTGTCCACGCAGGCTGTGGCTATCAATTTACGGGAGAGTATGTCCGTCACTTTAACGACTGCAACCAAGCGATGGCTTCAGGTTGAAATGAAGAGCAACTGGATGGCCAAGGCGCTATAAGTTTGAAGATTACTATTAGAACTTGTTACACGAGCGACACAATCCTTAATTATTTCCGTGTGGCTACCAAAGTCATTAGCTGGTTGAAAGAAATACAGTCGACTGCCTCTAAGTCGAATTTTCATGGAATATCAAAATTAGTTCGAGTTAGAGAGAGTTCGACTTAGAGGATGGTTTTTGTATGGAAAATGAGGGAAATGCCAAAATAAATATGGCGAAAAAATTCGAGTTGGAGTGATATTCGACTTAGAGGGAGTTTGACTTAGAGAGAGGCAACTGTATTAGCTTCTGGTCAATTGTTCGGGAAGACTAAGCACAGGCTTAGGCTAGCTAGCGACAATTGGGAGAAAAGGACCTGTTTCTCGTGCGGTCAGGGTAACTTGTCCATAAATTGTGCAGCCAATCAGGGAAACAGGAGGGTTGGCGAAATGACCGGGACGCATCCGTCAACGAAGATGGAAGTCCCGGAAACTCGCCGCTGCCTGAAACAGTGAAACCCCTGACAAAAATTAACGAAGATGAGACTCGGCTGGTTGCACAAAAGAGTCTTCATCTGAGGCTGTAGGAGTACGAAGAGGATACGCCTAAGATTTCAGGGGAAGATAAGACGACTGTGCTAACGAAGCACAGAAATTATAAAAAAATTGAAAGGCTAAGGGAAAAATGTCCAATATATAGACGAAGCAAAAGAAAGATTGCTGAAATTGTTTTAAGTGGAAATGACGATAATAGGCCCTACGCGAAAGTCAAGATAGCAAGTGAAGAGATGCTGGGCCTATTAGATAGTGGGGCATCAGTCAGTTGCCTAGGCAAAGGAGCTAGGGACTTCGTGGAGAGACACCACATCCAGCTGAAGAAGATGAATCTTGAAGTCAAGACAGCCGACGGGAGCCACCAGAAAATTGAAGGACGGTTAAGGACACAGGTCTCTTGGGGTGACAAAACACTGGACATGGACATATACATGGTCCCAAGCCTCCAGGAACGTTTGCCTGTGGCTAACGTCTCCGCTAAGGGGCTATCTCCCACAACACTTCGCCAAGAGAGATAGCGAAGGTCATGTCGATTGACATGATGGGGTGGGCAGGCAGACTTGTGCCAACAACAACAGGCACCCTCGGGTTCTTGACGAACCTGCATCGACAAAC
Source organism: Myathropa florea (assembly GCA_930367185.1). NCBI lineage: Eukaryota > Metazoa > Arthropoda > Insecta > Diptera > Syrphidae > Myathropa > Myathropa florea. The sequence goes on from OV884003.1 coordinate 21,671,575, forward strand.
GACACTGGAAGGGTGTTGTTCCGTGTAGGGCTAAGCTAGGTAGTTTTAAGGTAGGTTAGGTTAGTTTAGGGTGGGCTCCGTGACGTAGTGGGTAGGTGCGTCGACTCCTACGCTCGACGTTGTCGGTTCGATTCCAGAAAAAAATACCTAACATTTTTGCACAGTTCCACCTCTTTCGAGTCACAGACGATGCTCAAAGACTATATCTGTCTAGAAAAAGCTTCTCAATCTCGCCGTTCGGAGTCGTCATTAAACTGTAGGTCCCCTTCACTCGTGAGAGAACAATAGGACGCACAACACGAGAGGTTGTTGAGAAGCTAGGTCCAGGTCCACCTCGGACTGTAGCGCCGCCATTATTATTATTATAGGTTAGTTTAGGTATAGCTTTAAGTTACGTAGATTAGTTTAAGTGTAGTCTAGAAGAGTTAGCTTAGCTCCGCGATCTCCCTTCCGGTTTCTTTTGGTGGTAAAGGCATAGACCTTGAACACCTTTCTTTTCCTCTTTCCTGTCTCTTCCTTCTCTTCTCTTTCCTATCTTTTAGTTGTCCATCCGTGGTCTGTTAGGGTATTAGGCTTTCTTCTCTCTCTATCCTTTCACCTTCTTCTATCTTCTCTTAGCTAGCTTTAGGCAGGATATTTTTTTGTTTGCAACTGGTGATGTACGAGTGGGAGGACAAGAACCGCCCCCTCCGACGAGCTAAGCCGTGCAACCGCAAGCGTGCCGCCGTCCTACTCACCGTCACCGTGGCCCAGCCAACCTAGCTGCAACACTTACAGAAACTGCTCGTTGCGCAGTCAACATCAGACCAAATTCACGCGCCAAAAAATTGTCCCAAGTCCTTCCCTTAAACTATAGACGAGTCAACTCTGTTCCTCTCTTTCAAACCCAAGATTTATGGTTCACTGAACTGCATAACAAAACAAGCAAACAAACATTATCATCAGTCTCTGTGGAAAACTACCAAAGTAGCACAACTATTGAACCAACAGAACGACTAAGCGGTTCGAATCCAAAGATAAACTCAAATCCAAACCGAAGTTATAATTAAATTACAAAGCAAAACAAAATAAAACTAAAAATGTATCATAGTTCCCATACTTCTCTCTGGTATCTGCGCCACAAATCTTCGCCTTCAATGTATTCCATTCATGTGTGGAGGAGGAAGAAGAAGAAGAAGTAGAAGAAGAACTCTAACTTAGTGGATAAATAAAGAAAGGAAAACAGACACGCGTTCGCATTTCAGTGAATCAGTATCTACAGACTTTGCAAAGAACATTAAACTTTCTAGTTCACAAATGGAGTATGAATTTCTACTTTACCTCCTGCGAATGTGTATCGCTCCAGATACCGCGCCGTATACTCGCATCAAAATGACTTTCGCTTAAGTTCGCCATCCATTCAAGAGTCTGAGTTGTGCAGATAGCGCGCAAAACTATCGAGAGTTTGCATGAGTTTCTATCTGAGTGGATGCATGCGAGTGCCGAGCGTGTATATCTAATGGAATCCAGAAGTGTGCATGGGAAATGAAAGAGGTCAACGTGGTCAATTGAAATACACCCCATCATGTGTGTGGGATGGGGGTGGCTGCTAATGCCGAACGCGAAGCAAATAATTTTTTCTAATTAAAAGATCATGTGGGGGGAAGCACTGATGGTAGCGCCTATTAGTCTAGTGAATAATGGGATTTTCATGAATACTGTACTCGGCAGACAGTGCATGGGGGAATGGATTGATTAACCTTTGATTAACCTCCTGCTGGGGTAAGAGATTTTTTTTTCTCCATATCATCTCTCTCTCCGAAATTTGTGATTAAAGAATGTTTCAATTAGAATCCAAGGTTTGGGAGGGAAACACGGTACGATGCTGTGGGAAATTTCATACTTTATTTGCCGATCTTATTCTGGTGGCAAAGCGTATGCGATCAACTATGTATTTTGCAGGTAAGTACTTCCAAACACGACTGGATGGCGCAGTTGGTTAAGTGCCTGCCCCAAGTTCGAATCCCAGTGAAATCGAATCTGGTCCAGTCACCATTTGCCGTTGGGATCAAATTAACGGCACTGGAGTAGGTTGCTACCTGCCAGTACAATGGACTAACTTTGAGTCTGAGTGCTCCAGTAGTGTTTGAAAAATCCTCCGAAAAAAAGTACTTCCAAAAGGTGACCAGATAACAATGAAACAATGAAATGACAACAAAAATTTATCGAAATTCTGGCTCAGTTCTAAAAACGCTGAGCCTGAATTTCAACGTGAGTTCGGTCGTCATGTTGGCCTCAGTGTGTAAGCCAATTCGTCATTTCGTGGAAAAGACAGAGGTTACCCGCCGTAGCGGCCAATATCTAAGAAGACCCAGAAATGTCGTTTCGGGGCCGATCTGCTAAATTGAACATCGCCAGAGAATCAGACCGTCGACTCCTACGCTCGATGTTCTCGGTTCGATTTCTGAAGAAACACCAAACATTTTTTCACGACTCCACCTCTTTCGAGTCACTGACAATGCTCAAAGAGTAAAACTGTCTAGAAAAAGCTTCTCCATCTCGCCGTTCCGAGTCGGCATTAAACTGTAGGTCCCCTCCACTTGTGAGAGAACAATAGAACGAACAACACGAGTGGTTGCTGTGAAGCTAGGCCCAAGTCCACCTCGGACTGTAGCGCCGCCATTATTATTATTATTAGAGAATCAGACCGGCGTATTTTTGCGGTTGGAATTTGGCCTACAACAAGATTGTGTTCACGCAAGCACTGAAGCTGGAAGACCATAAGCAACGCCCTCAGTTCAGTAACTTGCCCTGGAAATGTTGGACAGAGTTTCCGATTTTGGGCAAAAAAATCATCTTCTCAGACAAGACCTTCTTTTGTCTCAGCGGCTATATGAACAAGCAAAATTACTGTTATTGGAACGAACAGAATCCACAACTGCACCACAAAGATTGACTGTTTGGTGCGGATTGTGGAGTCAAGTCAAAACCAAGCCGAATGAAGCACCCATCGCGACTGCTGTACGCATGTTTGTGCAAAAAGTTCGTGAGACTGGTATGCTAGTGGACAACACTTATGGTCCCTGTCGTCGTACAGATGAAAATGTGGTTGCTGTGGCCGAGACTGTGAGACTCGCCATCGAATTCTGCACAAAGATCTCGGATTATTCGCTTACAAGGTCCAATTGACTCAGTAATTGAAGGTCGGCGATCATCCGCTTCGTTATCGCTTCGCTGTTTGGGCCAGCTGCGAGCAGCCTGAATTGGACAACGATTTTGGTCGCAAAATCATCTTTTCTGACGAGGCACATTTTCATCTAGGCGGCTATGTTAACAAACAAAATTTTCCTCGGAAACGATTCAAACACTTAAGGCCAATATCATTCAAGAAATCCGTAAGCTACAGCCGAAACCAAACAAACAAGGTCTTGAAAAATTGGGGTGATGGAATGCGCCACTGCGAAGCCAGCCGAGGCAGCCATTTGAACCGGCGTTGTATTTTATAATTAATTGGAATGTCCAATCTTACTAATAAAGCCATAATACATGGAAACAATTTAATTTTGTTCATTTTATTGCATTTTAAAAAAGAAACTTGTACTTGGCGAGGAACTCAAAGTTGCTTCTTCGAACGGAAAGGGCTGTACTTCGTTGGTCACGTGACACGAATGTCCCCATCATCACGACTTCTAAGGCGTGCCTTGAATGCGATTCCATCAGGTAGGCGAACGCTTGGCAGACCCAGGACGAGATGGTTGGACCAGGTCCAAAAATTCGCCTGGCTGCGCTTGGGCATAGCTCCTGATGAGTTAGAGTCGATGGCGAAGGATCGAGTGACCTGGAGATCTCTCGTGCGTGTGTTGCCCCCGCGACCTCTTTAGTGGAACGTGCGGGTCACTGAAAATGATGATGAAGATGAACTTGTACTTGGCCTCCCCTATACTTAAGCAGCTTTTGTTTTTTTTTCTTTTGTATACTCTTCGGCCTACAGCTAGTTTTATGAGCGATTTTTGCATGTTTTTCATTTCCAGTGGTTTATCGGACTTCTATTTTTTTCACACAACTTCGAGTTCGCTTTAAGCAAAGCCCTTGCTTTGCGCTGAATGTTAATGAACTCGCCATGCAAATATTACCTCATTCTTCTCTTATCTCAAAAGAAATTTTCCAGTATCGGATCGTACTGAAACTGATACAAACTTCCCCGTTCGTACATGAATTCGTTGATACCCAGCTATCTAAGCTTATTAGCAAGCATATTCGAATAAAATAGTCGCATCATATGTCAAGAACAGATCAAAATAGGCCTAAGCTGGCCTAACCGAGGCTTCAGTCTGCAGTCAGCCGCTGATGTCAAGAACAATACAAATTTTGAGATTATATTAAGTTGAGGACTTAACAAAAGAAACAAACCTTCAGACAGTGTTGGTCTTATTTCTTTGCGTCAATACGGCGAAATACATTGCCGCGTCAAAGATACCTGTGCTTTGCAAACGTCTGATAAGACTATTTATTAAGTTATATGCAATTCTTTACTGACTACGAATTTACAATTCGATAAGATAAACGCTAAGAAGTCCCTGATAAGTGTAAGTGTGTATGAAGTTACCGTTGACACACAAAGAATGTGTCTTTTAATAACTCCGCTATCGCGAAATGACTCAATCAACGCATTCCACCGGAATCGTTGTTTTCTCAGAATGCACCTGTTTAAATGCCACAACCCTCACCAACGTAAGCGTTCCATGTACCGCCTTGATTGCCTCCTTTAGCTTCGTTTAGATAAAAACAAAATAATGTCATTTTGAAACAATCGCGAGATATCTTTCAGCGGTTGACGAGCGATAGATGTATGACACTGTGTGTGCATTAAGTGCCAACACACCGTACTGTCCCTCAGTTCAAAATGTCAAATCAATTGCAACAAAACGCGCTGGCACACCAACAGATTGACGGAGCCATTGGTGAGAGCTTTGATTATAGTCGTTTTATTGAAATAACAAGTGTCAGAGAGAAAGACATAGGTCCTCTTTCTGGCGATGGTGGGGAAGGGGGGACAAAATTGTCAAGGCCCCTCCGGTGTGATGCTTTGACAATGGCATGAATAACATTTGTGTTGCGTAACATCAGATACAGTCAAGGCATTTAAATTAAAGATTCTATGCGGCGAGTGTTGGGTGTCTCTCTATTGCATTGCATGCCCATGCGACTGGTTATGATGCTATGTCGTGATTTATCGATTGAGCTCATCTACAGCTGGGAATTCAAATATTTTCGTGGTTACAGTGGTGACTGTTTGTTGTACGTCAGTATGTAATGGGATTATTTTTTAGTCATTTGTATGGGTCTCCTTTCTTGTCAAGAATCTTTTTTTGTATTTCTTAAAAATTAAAATACTCTTTATAAGATTTTTTCTACTATTCTAGCTCCTCGTGCTTTGCATCATTGAGGATATCTTTAACAAAAGTTCAGTTGAGTTGACAGATGACGGACAACTGAATGATAAATTTATTGTTCAGTTTTCGATAGCTATGATGAATTTTGATTTGTTTTATGAATAATCTTCGTTTTTCATTTTAAGCCTGACTGCAAAAAAAATGTTGGTGACATACGAAGTGTGTTCAGAAAAGAACGTAAATTTTTTAAATTCCGAGGGTTTGGAAAGATTTGTTTTCAAAAAAGTTTTATTGTGTTGGTACATGGTCCTGAAGTATGACTTTTCAGCCGTATTCATTGTTTACTTTGTCTGTGCAGCCGCTAGGGTTAGACATGTTTTAACGAGCTCAGTGATTTTCGTTTGTTAAAAAAAATGAATCAAAGAATTTTTCTCAAATTTTTCGTAAAAAATGAAATAAAGTATAGGAAAAAAATGTTAATAAAGGCCTACGGTGAGTCTCCTATGAGTAAAATAAGATTTTACGAGTGGTATAAGCTTTTTTTTGGGCGCCGTGGCCGTGTGGGTTTGTGCGTCGACCCTTACGCACCTTCACTGTCCAAGTTCAAATCCAGCTTCAAACAAAAAATTTTTAAAAAAAAAAAAATTGTTCACGGCTCCATCTCTTTCGAGTCACTGACAATGCTCAAAGAGAATAACTGTCTAGAAAAAGCTTCTCTACAAAAACGGAATCTTTATAATTTCAGTGTGTCCGTCCGTCCGCTAGAGTTGTAAAAGATTGCAATCCCTGGATTCAAGAAAAGAATTATCTGTTTTGTGATGCAATCAATTGACTTCATTTGGGTCTTTTGGACTTCAGAACTGAAATCACCACTCTTTTTGAAGTCTTTGACTGGACCAATCTTTTGGAGCATTCTTAAGATTGCATTCATGTGAATGCAAGCCTTTCGGCTAACATTGCATTCACTAAAGTCACCATGAAGTCTCCACTATTCACCTGAAGTCACCTGCATTCATTTGAATTCTTTGGGACTTCAAAAATGTTTATTGAAGTCTTTGGGATTTCAGTATGTGAACAAGTTTGAACAAGTCTGAATGAAGACTAATAGCACTTTTATATGGAGTATGATGGTATTTTAGGTTTAGAGGAAGTGGGGCATGATGTTGTATTTCAAAGTGACTTTAAAGAATGTAGTGTAATTCTAATGACTTGCATTCAAGGCCATTTTGAGGGTGGCTCCCGTATAGGTGAAGTTGCCATGATTTTCGAAACACTGATGCGCTCCTGATGATGATTTTTCGAAATAATTTGGAAATTGGCTTAGACACTTTCGATTTAGAGTACTGTTTGAAAAATCTAGAGCTCCAAAGTCGGTTTTAATGTGCACACTTTTAAACCAAACTCGTCCGTTTGTGTAGGATGACGATGGAGAATTCACGCTGCTTCATCAAGGCCGGTAAAGACCTAACCGAGACCTTTGATGTCAAAAAAGGATTCAGACAAGGCGACGCGCTGTCATGTGACTTCTTCAACATCATACTTGAAAGAATTGTGCAAAACTCGCACGCCAACACCAGAGGCACAATCTTTCAATAGTCCGTCCAACTACTCGCATATGCCGACGGGAGAACACAGCGTGATGTCAATGGCACTTTTGTGAGTATTGCGAAGGAGGCCGCGAAGATGGGTTTAATGAGGGCAAGACCAAATATATGCTGTCAACCAGAAAGGACACCCAACACCGACGTCTCGGACAGAACGTCACAGCAGACAGATGTAACTTGGAGGTAGTCAAGGACTTTGTCTACCTAGGCACCGCTATTAATTCAGACAATGACACCAGCGCTGAAATCAAACGAAGAATAACTCTTGCAAATCGCTGCTTCTTTGGGCTAAAAAAGCAATTGATAACAAAGCCCTCTTTCGAACAACCAAGGTAACCCTGTACAAGACCTTTATCGTCCCAGTTCTGCTGTATGGCGCAGAAGCATGGACTTTGTCAAAAGCGGATGAGGTTGCTCTTGCCTGCTTTGAGAGGAAAATTCTTCGGGTGATTTTCGGTCCCGTCTGCATAGAGGGTTAGTGGAGGAGAAGATATAACAACGAACTGTACGAGCTGTTCAGCGACATTGACTTTGTTGAAGTAAGAAGAAAATTTTACTGAAGTAATTTGAATTCGTTGCTCGATATTTAGAAATGATTCTTTAAAAAAAAATTGTATGCAGCCGAATCTGCCACATGCGAGTACAACTAGCACTTGCCCAGTTTATTTTTGACGTGAAATAAACACCAAGTTTACCAGAGGCTTTTAAAATTAAATCTCAATCGAATTTGTATAAATCATAAAAAACGATAACTCTGAAGTGCAGTACATCCTCACTTCTTCTTCAATTGCAATGCATGCAAACATTATTCGCATCATTCCGCGGAGGCATTTACAAACTCCACACTGATTGTAATTAAGTAAACAGATGTGGGTTTTTTATGTCAAAAAATTATATAGGCCGACCTGTTTCGTTACTTGCAAGTAAACACGGCCAAATACATTCGTGGTTTCTGTTTTGATGATAAGATTGGTAGCTACAGCAAGAAATTGGTCACAGCCCTGAGTGAATCACCCTCGAGTTTCAAAGCGAACCTTGTTAACACATCTTATCGTGAGTAAATATTAGAACTTCCATTTCTGTATTGGGCAAGATATGTCACAATTGGCGTTTTTGATTACGTGAAAAGAAAGAAAGAACACAGCCACAGCAACATTTGCAACATTTTCGTGCTTTGGTGCACTTGAAATAGCTGCCTGGCTTGTTGTTGCTGAACTATCATCTCAAACCACAAGATATGAATAGAATTGATACAACGTCGCCTCTTGATGCTTTGCTTCTGTGTGCGTAGTCTACTTCCAGTCCAGAAAGATCACTTGAGGATCGTTGCGGTGGTAATGTTATGCAAGGTTTTCTCTTGCGTTTGTCATCCGATGTTCGGTGTGATTACATTCTGCGGTTTCTTTGCACATAATGAGCGTATACCCTCCGAGTGGTGAACTGCTTATCATGTGTTTGTGAGTTTTTTTTATCTCCTCCTCTTTTATCTGACGTCTGTTCATCATTTTGCTTCGTACAAGTTTGTTTTAACTAGAATTAAGTCGTCCACCAGAGAACATGCATGACCGCAAAATATCAGCCATACTTATGTGCACACATTGAACGCCTTGAGAGAGACGACATCAGATACTCGCATTCTCTTTGGCAGACTCATTTTGAAGCGGCGGCAATTATAAAGACCAATCGCGAGGGTATCTTTTAAAGTGACTTCAGTTGAAATGAGTTAAGACGATCAAGATGCAAGGATGTGATGTGGTTTTGCGGATACGAGATGCAGTGAAAGAAGAAACTCTGAGGGGCCACGTGTGGGAAGATCAAAAATCTCGACCAACTTGATGGGATTCTCGAAGGAATTTCCTTACAAACTTGTATCATGCGCTACTCAAAAATGACCCTTGAACACATGAATATGATCCGTGATTCCATGGGCTATGAGCTTCCTTCCGCATCGTTGACGTTTCAGTTCAAAATTATTCCAAAGCCTGAGCGATACGTACCTGCAAAGAAAAAGAAATTATGTGAGCTACTTTGTGTGCATGTTATCAGAAAATTAGAGTATTTTTCAAGGCCGCCCAACTTCACAACAGACACATCTGAATAATTCCTCAGCAAAAAAGAAGAGAAGAAGAGACGCAAATAAAGCACGGCGATTGAACTAACCCGCTCAGTGTAAATGTCCCAATTAAGCGAATTTCTAATCTCGTTACCGTGGGCAATGCAGTAGAAACGATTAAGTGGCCATAAGTCTGGCTAATTTACGTCATGCGATTGCAATCGCTTTGCGAAACCCTGAAAGCGAAAACCATTAACTTTCTCCGAAAACTATGAGACAAACTATGAGTCGAAGCACGAAGTTTCCATCAAGATTCACTTCGGTAGGGAATGTGGAGCAAAAAAGAAATATGTAGAGCGGAGTGTTATCAGTAGGGTATTGGGAAATATCATTGAAGTGAATTTGAATTAAATTTACCGTGTTCGATAACTCAAACCGAGTTGACATTCGTAGAAAGTTGAACGAGTCGCATTACATGTCTGCAATCCATTGAGGGTCTGAGCCTGAGCAATTGCTGCCTTCTATCGCTGACAGTCTTGACGCGTCACATTAATAACCAGAAATTGTGACTGATAACAAGCGTAGTCGTGGCCGTGTCGTAGTGAGTTTTACGTCGGCCCATATGCAGTAGACTTTCAGTCTGGGTTCTATTAATAGCACAGTCAACAAATTTTCAAAAAAAATTGTTCACGGCTCCATCTCTTTTGAGTCACTGACAAGAGTACAAAGAGTACGACTGTCCAGAAAAAGCTTTCTGATCTGATCGGATTCGACATTAAAAAGTAGGCCCCATCCACTCGTGAGACAACAATATCACGCACATCGCTAGTGGTTGCTAAATTGCCCTGTGAGTTGCTGCCTCACATGGGATGACAACAAAATATCTAGAAGTCGACGCACCTACCCACTACGCCCAAAATTTGCAAACATCGTTGTCATTACGAATGAAGCTTCTTCTTCTTCTTCTTAGGGCACTACGGTTCGAGGTGGACCTGGGCCCCACTCACCATGACTCTCCAGCCAGCACGATCTTTCGCCAGCTGGCTCCAGTTTCGCACACCAAGCCGGCCGAGGTCCCCCTCGACTTGTGTGCGCCACCTTGTTCGTGGACGTCCTGTTGCGTTGTCCCACAGGCTCAGAGATAGGTTGTCCATACGCTCTACATGGTCTAATCATCCGTAGACGCCTGGCTAGGCTCATGTCGCTGTACAGCCCATACAGTTTGTGGTTGAACCTTCTCCTCCAGATGCCATCAACGCTAACAGGACCAAAGATCGCGCGCAGAATTTTTCTCTCGAATAGACCAAGAGACTGTTCATCCGTTTGGGATATTATCCATGCCTCTGTGCCGCTCAGGACAGGACTGGAATGATCAAGGTCTTGTAGAGAGTCAGCTTGGTCTTCCGAGTGAGGGCTCTACTACTAGATTACCTTTTGAACCAAAAAAAAAAAAAAAAACAGCGGTTGGCAAGAATTATTCTCCGTTTGATCTTGGTACTGATGTTGTTTGTACTATTCAGGAGACGAAGTCTTTTACTTCGTTATAGCTGCCTATGCTGACCTTCTGGGCAAGTCGTTGATGCTGTGCGTCCTTTCTCGATGACAGCATAGACTTGGTTTTGCCCTCGTTTATCGCCAGACCCATTTTAGCCGCTTCCGTTTCAATGCCAGCAAACGCATCATTGATGGCTCACTGTATTCGCCCAATCACGTCAATGTCATCCGCGTAAACCAGCAGTTGAATAGACTTGAAGGTCGAGCAGCGAGAGTTATCCATCGTCATCCTGCTCAGTCTGACGAGTTTGGCAGGAATGTCAAAACTAGACATGGCGTCATATGCGTCCTCGAAATCGACAAATAGGTGGTGTGTGTTGATCTGCATTTCTTGGTTCTTCTCCAGGATCTGCCGCAGTGTAAAGATTTGATCTATGGTGGACTTGATGATGATGATGGGTGCCCCCAATTACGCACGGCAAATTGGATGAGGTTCTTCTCCACCTTAGAAAGGGAAATATTCTCTGTTGCGTTGTCCTTTGGTTTAGAGATGAAGATTCTCCGGGCCGGTGACAAGTTGTCTATGCGCTCAACATGGCCTAGCCATCTTAGGTGCTCGATCCATAGATGTCTGGCTACACATATGTCTTTGAGCAGCCCACATAGTTCGTGGTTGAATCTTCTTTTTCAATCGCCATCAACGCAAACAGGACCAAAGATTGAACGCAGAAGTTTTCTACCGAAAAGACTTCTTCATCTGCTCTTGAGAATGTCTCCGCGCCGTAGAGCAGGACTTGGATGATCAATGTCTTATACAAAGTCAACTTGGTCCTTCGAAGGAGGACTCTTCGACTCAATTACCTCTTGAGCCCAAAGAAACAGCGGTTGGCAAGTAATATTCTGGGCTCTCGGTACTGATGTTGCTTGTACTGTTTACCGTGTGAAACCGAGGTAGACCGTTCACCTCGAAAGTATTTCTATGGTGCTGGTGACATTCTGGACAAGTATTCGATGTTGCGTGTTCTTCCTTGAAGACAACATATATTTTGTTTTGTCCTTATTCACCACTTAGCCCATTTTGGCCGTCTCTGATTCACTTCACTTCACACTTCAAACACTTCTTTGACGGTTCACTGCGTTCAACCAATCACATCAATATGCGTATGCCAGCAGTTGTAAGGGCTTTTGGAAGATCCTGTGTTGGCCAGAGAGTTCTTCACGACCTTCTCAAAAACGATGTTGAAAATGTCATATGACACCGTATCGGTCTGTGATTCGCTAACCATTTGAAAAGAGTATAAGTTCTTGGTCGCCGTGGCGTAGTGGAAATTTTGTTTCCATGCCATGTGAGGCAGCAGGCACAGGGCAATTGAACGTTTTTATTGAACGCTTACAGTTTATTGGATGGATTTCTTTCAACTTGAAAAACGCTCGAGTATCCTCCTATTAAAAACGAAATACAATCGTACATGATTCATGTTCTCAAGTACGTTAATCAACAATGGTGAGAATTTCCTCTGAAAATGATCTGATTCATTGCTTGTGCTTGTTGTCTATATGATGAAATAGTAATTCATTTTAGCAGGCAAGTAAATACGGTAGAATATGTAAAACATGAGCGGGTCTATAAATTAAACAGGAACGAATCCCATTTATACAGCAGTTTTTTTTTAAAGAAAGACGTCTAAATATTTTTGATTTTTTTAATTCTTTTAAACATTTTTTTTCAATATCTGAGGTTTCTTGCTTTTTAAAAATAAAATAAATTGTGTTTTTATATGTGGAATGATTTTATGTATAGTCGTTCTTCTTTAACTGACTGTCGATGCTTGGGAAGATGAATAAATCGAAAAGATGAACCGGGCCTGTTTTATATGTGTTCATTTTTTCGAGACTCTACTGTATTTTGATTTATTTAAGCAAGAAATCATGTGAAATCATGTCATCATATTGTACCCCTTTCTTTTGATCTAGGATTTTAGTGCTGCTTTCAAAAATTTGCCAACTTTTCTAGATGGGGTTTCTTGAAAGTCTTTCCCTGTAACGTTTGTTTGGTTTGACATTTTAAATCTTTCTCGGACAAGACTTGGTCAGTATGTGTTCCATTAACCCATCTGTGTAGGTATAAGTTTGTGTCCGTGTGTTGAAGCCATAAAGGGGTGAAGGCCCCGTAAAAGTTACCTGAGCACCTTTCTTGGCTTGTATGTCAGCCTTTTCATTCCCTTCATGGTTTTCATGGCCTCGCACCCCGATCAACTTTGACCTGTTGTTTCCTGCCACTTTGTTTAGTATTTTGTGAAGTTCCCAGACAGCTTTAGAGTTGAATGTGTAGCTCTTTAGCGCTTTAAGAACCGCTTGACTGTCTGAGAATATGTATATTTTGACATTTGTGGGTTTTCTGTCGTTAATGCGGTGTGCTGCTTCATTGATTGCGAACAGCTCGGCTTGAAATATTGTTGACTCATTACAGAGAGGAATGTGTAGGCTGCATCTTGGTCCTATCACTCCAGCCCCTACTTTGTTTTCAGATTTCGACCCATTTGTGTACGATACTTCAGATCGTAACCGTGTAGACTACAAGCACAACCATACTACTCTGTGACTTTAATTCGATTGTAGTAGTGCAGTGGTATCCAAGTCTGGACGTACCCGTGACGTATGTCGTCGAGATTGAATAGGATTTGTGACGGATGTGACGGTCATAAAAATCGAGTCGGATTTATGTCGGACGTAGTCGAGGTAGAGTCAGATTTATGAAGAACTTCGCCAGGATCGTGTCGGATGTATGAAGAACGTCGTAAGGATCGATTCGGATTTATGATGGACATCATCAAGATCGAGCTGGATTTACGACGGACGTCGTCAAGATCCACTGGGATTTATGATGGTTGCTGTCAATCCGAGAAAAAGTCGTCGAAACCGTGTCGGATCCAAGTCGGATGTCATCAGGATCGTGTCGAATTCGTTATTTTGACGACGATCGTTGTGTATCCGGCGCGATCTCGAAAGCGACGTCCACGATGTGCGTCGGATCCAAAACGAACTTCGTCGAAATATCGTTAAACCCGAATCGCCGTCGTCAGAAACGATATACAACTGGTCAGGATTTCTTTGAACCGAGGTTTTTAACCCAGTTTCACCCCGGACTATAGCGCCACAAGAAAAAGAAGAAGATATGAGTAAAATGTCCAAGGCATTTTATTTGCTTAAGCTTCATTTGGCTTCGACTCTGAGCCTGTGGGACAACGCAACAGAGGACGTTCACGAACAAGGTGGCGCACACAAGTCGAGGGGGACCTCGGCCGGCTTGGTGTGCGAAACTGGAGACAGCTGGCGAAAGATCGTGCTGGCTGGAGAGGCATGTTGAGTGAGGTGCAGGACTGTAGCGTCCTTAAGAAGAAGAAGAATAGCTGTTTCTTTGGTCTTCTCGAGAGAAAAGTTCTGTGCGTTGATGACATGTGGATAAAATGGTTCAACCACGAACTGTATGGGCTGTACAGCGACATGAATCCAGCCACACGTTTACGGATTTAACGCCTAAGTTGGCAAGGCTTGTTGGTTCAGGTCCAGTTCCACCCCAAACTGTAGTGCCATCAGAAGAAAAGAAAGATAATCACAGAACAGTAATAAGACTCCAGTACTCCAGCTGCGACAAACATACAAAGTCGACTTTCCCTGCAGTCAGGACTGGCTCTGGCCAGAATCTGAGCCGGGAAAGGAATGTAGTCGAATCTTCACGGACGGATCTGGTTCTGGCGCCTTCCTGGATAGCGACAATTTTAGACTGCACACCTCGTTAGGTAAATTTGCGTCGGTTTTCCAAGCGGAAACCTATGCGATCCTAATGGCTACGAGCTATATTGTGAAGAATAGGTGGAAGGGGCGAAGTATTTGCGTCTGTAGCGACAGCCAAGCTGTGCTTAAAGCCTTGCTCAACCCTTTAACCACTTCCAGGATAGTTCAGAAATGCAAGCCTTCTCTGAATTTGATCAGTAGCTTCAATTCGCTAAGACTTGTCTGGGCACCACGGGATCACGGGAAATGAGATCGCCGATGAGCTTGCTAGGCGAGGATCAGATTCAGGCATTGTCAGGACCTGAACCTACGTTGGGACTGCCCGTGTCCTTGGTTAGGGCTTCCATCGATGGTTGGACTTCTCGAGAGCACAACCGCAGGTGGCATGACTCCCCAGGATGCAGACTGGACATGACAGACCATCTGAAAGAAATCCTCGGCTTTCTTGTTATCTCTTAACAGAAAAGATTGCAGACAACTTATTGGCGTACTAACGGGGCACTACACCTACGCCAAACACCTAAGTGTCCTTGGCCTAAGTGATGAAACCCTCTGCGACGCCTGTGGAGAAGACGATGACACTGCAGAGCACTTCCTCTGTCATTGTCCCGCCTTTGCTCGGATCAGGTGGCAGTTATTCGGTGCTGATGAGGTGAGAGCTGATGATGTAGGCTTCTCATCACAGAACCCTCTGCTGGTGTTCTTTCGGAATACCAAGAAATTTCAGCAAAAGTAGGTTACAGCCTGGTAGTACAGTGGACCAGTTTTTGAGTCTGAGTGCTCCAGTGTAGTGTAACAAAAACCTCCGACAAAAAAAAAACATTAAATGAAATGTCCACAGCTTGACCTTAATTCGGTGCAGTGTTTGCTTGTTTGGTCATCAATTCTTGGCGGTTGTCTGGTCGTCCATTAAGTTGAATTTATAAACCGTGTTAAGTGACAAAGACGCACAGAACAAATTTGAATAACACGCAAGATGTCACAGAGCGACATTGAACTTTAGGCAATTACATGGATTAAGATGGGTCGTTAATGGTCATAGAATAGACGATGAGCAACCAACCGCGTTGGATGGGTTTCTTGCGAAGCGCACCGGGAGAGAGAGAAAAAAGGCCAACAGCTTTGGTGGTGGACACATCAATTTACATCAAATTTGTGCCTTTTGTCAAGAACTCTCTGTAAGCCCTAAGCAGACATGGATAACGAAAGTAAGATTTTAAGTGCCTTGCCTAAGAAGGAAAAGCCCTTCGAAAACTGTGTCTACCACGACTGAGCCTTCAAATGTCTTATTCAGTCTGATGGACCGTACATAAGATCCCCACCGTATTAGAAATCCACGAAGTTAGCTGAATCTGTCTTCCAACGCAATAATAATATTGGCGGCGCTATAGTCCAAGGTGGATCTGGGCCCAACTTCTCAGCTTCTCTTCCAATGCGATAATGCAACAAATTAGCATCAAACGTTAAAACATTCTGCTCGTTTTTGAAATATGCTGATTTCCAGAGTCAGAGAAAACACGCTTTGAAAACTTTTGAACGCTTCAATTTGATTAATCCATTGACAACTGACAGTTACTTGACATCCATCGCCCATCAATCAACAGCACCAATTCTCGGAAACCGTTCTCGTTCACCAACATAACCCCGATAAGTGAAATCAATTCCAATTTAATCTGACCACGCGGACTTCCGCTTTTGATGTTTCTTATCTGATCCAGTCAATTAAATTTGTATGTACGTACATTTGTCTATGAGCCGCCGTTCGGCTGACCTCAAAGTGCATTTTCTTTGACCAACATCCGATTAGTAGTCGCTTTACTTAGCAACGCCAACTGCGTAATGTGGTTTAGTGCCCCCCGAAACGATTGATGTTTATTTGGAGCCAGAGCCCTCCGCCATTAGTCAATGACAGAAAGTCCCACTGACTCATTCCCAAGCCTGATTTGGTATTCATATGACGACAAGTTGTCTGACAAAATTTAATTGATTGCTCCACATTCTTGTTCGCAGGCGAAGTAGAATACACGGAGTACACCTCTTCTCGACGTAATTCAGTTCATTCGAGCAGTTTACACTTTTCCAAAACTCCCTGCGTGATTTCTCAATCGCAAGCACTACGGATATAGACAAATTGACTGGGGCCTAGACCTAAATTTCGTCACCTTGTGCGTATCCAGGGAAACAGAACACCTCCTTGACAAGCTGTAAACAACCCGGACGGGGGTGTATCCGCTGTGCGCACAAGTATCTTCTGGTTGTTTTTGGATCATTCAAACAAATTTCACAATCAAACACAAAGTGCACAACACAGGCAGGGGGTTAAATCTATTGGTAGCTGCATGTGGTGGACCGCCCGTCGAGGCTGGCTTCTTCGATGACAATCCGAGAAATAGGCCAGCGCTGTACGTGAGCGACTTTTTGTTAGATGGGATGTGCAAGAGTAATTGTTTGTGGGTCAGATGTACAATAGCCCGAACGAAATGAAAAAAATGCGAGAAGTGAACACCGAAACTGTGTTAAGGGTCGATGACACTCAATGCATGCATGGTATGGTGCAATGAAACGCTTTCATTGTTCTAAGATGACATTTACGGTCGGCCATTGTTCCCCTGGTGACTGACTTCTCGGTAATTGTTCGCTGGGGATTTGGAGTGGAATTTTGGAATTGTTTAAGAAAATGTAGTGCGAGCTCACTTGTGGTGGTAGAAGGAAATACGAGGGCAGTGTGGAAAATGTTGCCCCGGAACATGAAGATGCTCTTGGTCGTCAAAGGTATTCTGGTGCTACAATGGTAGGGTATAGTCCCTGAATGGTCCTTCTGAAAATGTCAACCATTTCGGAAACTCTATTGTTCACTAGTTTTGTTTGTGCCAGTCGAAGTGTTAATGCAATACGCCTGTGGAAATAAAACTGAGTTGGTCGCTCTATACGGGCTAATACTGCGACTATGACATATTTGTGGCAGGAAAAGAGGATACCCTCAAAAGGCTGTCCAAAATGCATGTAAGATTTGAATGTTACTCAATTTGAGCGATAAAGTGTTGCCAACTCAAAAAAAATCAGTGTGACAGCTGACAGTTCTAGGATATTATAAAATGGCCGTCGGGAGTGAGGATAGTTTATTGAATTATGGAATTGCAACATTCGTCTTCATAAAAACTGAACAGAAGCCTACAATGACAAAAATGGGAATCTAGTAGTAAAATCACAGTCGGTGTTTATGGATAGATCACTTCTGCAGACTGAATGAGATGACGACGACCAAAATTCCGCTGTCGTGCATAATCTTTCATGCTACATAGGTGATGCTAGACAAGAATTCCGTCCTCCCCAAGCTAAAGTCCAACAAGACTGCTGGCACCGATGGCCTGCCTGCCAAACTTAGACGTCAACACTAGAGGCACAATCTTCAACAACTCTGTGTAACTCGTAATCATCTCGCATATGGCGATGATATTGGAATCATCAGAAGGACTCAAAGGGCTGTCAGTGGGGCATTTGTAAGCATCGAGGAGGAAACGGCTAAGCGGTGAATGAGGATAAGACGAAGTACATGCTGTCAACAAAAAGGTCCTTCAACACCGAAGTCTTGGACAACACTTCTCAATAGACAGATGCAACTTCGAGGTAAAGGATTTTGTTTAACTAGGCCCCACAGTAAACTCCGGAAACACTACCGCGAAGGATACATCTTTCCAATCGCTGTGTCATTGAGCTTAAACGGCAATTGAAAGATAAATCCCTCTCTCGGAGAGCCAAGCTATCTATACATAAAGACGATGGTTAAGTGCCTGCCCCAAGTTAGAGGGGTCCCAGGTTCGAATCCCAGTAAAATCGAATGTGGTCCAGTCACCATTTGCCGTTGGGATCAAATTAACGACGCTGGAGTAGGTTGCTACCTGGCAGTACATTGGACCAGTTTTGAGTGAGTGAGTGCTCCAGTGTTTCAAGAATCGTACGAAAAAAATAAAGCTTTTCTTTCGAGATTTGCAGGAGTGATCATGAAAAAAAGTTTGCAAAGACTACTACAAACGAATTATTCCTTTCGAGTGCCCGGAAGCATTCTGTGAGCGTAAGTTACTTATATTTATTGAGTTGAGTGCACAACTTTAGAAGATACGGGTTTGAAAACTTTCAAGAGACTGATCGATATCTAACTGTTGTCATTCCGTTTCCACTTCCCCTGCAAAACACCGTTTGCTTAAAATATTTACAATCTAGCGGTAATTCGCCCATGTGTATCTATCTGCTGGTAGGTACTTAAAATTTCAATCATCTGCCAGTCAAAAGGTTAACAGTTCACCGACACCAATACCGTACCCTCACAACAGGCAGTACCCACTTACTGCCTCTTTACCCAATAACACATTCCACTGATCCAAAGAGAACGTATGTAAATATGCATCAAATTAAATGTTGCTTGTAGATGAAAATAACGTAGGTCAAGGCATGCGGCATCATGCCTTCTCTTACCACACATTCGTATGCAAATTCCACAGAACATTGCTCATCTTCGTCAGGCACACACCTTCGGAGCTTCAGATTTGCCTTTAACCGTGTCCAAGCCAAGTTCTGAGGCAGAAGATCATCTCAAATTCTCAGGGGCTGAGTCATCGCATGCGCATGCGCCACCGGCAAGACTGACATCAGCGCACAAATATGCGAAGGAAACCGCGTCGGCAACCTTACCACACGTATTCCTCAAGCCAAGTAGTAAATGCATTCCATTTGTATAAAAGTGCCGTAAAGCCGGACAGAACATGCCGTGCGAATTGATATTAATCGTCCCGCTTGCGGTGGGAGAACGATTGCGGCCCGGCCAACATTCTCTCTCACTAGTTGCCTGAATGAACGATTCTTGTTCTTTTGGTGGCCAAAGTATTCATAAATAGCAACAGCTCCTTTGATTTCATTGCGTTCTGGGCATATCAATATGATTGAGTACGCGGAGACAGGGAACAACTGTGCGGTTTTGCTATGACCAAAGTGAACAAATGGCGGTTGCTTGTTGGCGGAATGAAATGTTCTGAAGAAATTGATCTGGCGAACATGCTTGGTATTCAACTCGGGGATACGCATGCAGAAATATTTTGACTTTTGTTTTAGAAAAGGATCGCTCTTTGTGTCCCATTGTGGGGTTTGGATGTTATTAATGTCGAATAGCACACCCTTTGGTTGGATATGCTTTTATTGTTGACTGAAGTGATGAATCGTAGTGATTTTGAAGAACATGGGCGGCTCTTCTTTTGCCGTCGTGAGGTTGGTTGCTGGAGGAAAACATTTTTTCACAATTCCCACGGGCTTCGCAGAACTCAAAAGTATGAGTTGTCTTTTCTACTTTTATCTTCATTTTTCTTATTTTAAGTCTCTTGACCACCCCCATGCAAGATCAGCTCCTATTTCTTCGGTTGGCGCTATAGTCTGAGAAAGAGTTGGGCCCAACTTTTTCAGCAATCACTTTTGTGCGTGCTATTGATATCTCGCGTGGGCGCCCTGGCCATGTTGGTTCGTGCGTCGACCCATGCGCATTAGGCTTTCACAGTCTAGGATCGAATCCAAGTTCAGACAAACAATTTTTCAAAAAAAATTGTTCACGGTTCCACCTCTTTCGAGTCACTGATGAACTCGCAGAACACAACTTTGCGAATTTTGCATCCTGAACTGACCCAAGAACTGAAGCTAAACGACCATGGACAACGACGTGTGTGTGTGTTCGCTGAATGGGGTCTGGAGCAGTTTTCCAATTGACCCTAATTTTCTTCAAAAAATCGTCTTCAGCGATGAGGCCCATTTTGGATGAATGGCTACGTCAACAAACATTTCGCATTTGGGGCCGATATCAATCCAAATAAGATCCAAGAGCGTCTAATGCATTCCGAAATTTTGGTGTGTATTTTGAGCTGGCTGCGTGTTCGGTCCCCATTTCTTTGAGAACGATGTAGGCCAGTCAACGGCAAACGCTATAGATAGATGATTACCAACTTTTTTAGGCCTGATTTGGATGATATGGTCAAAGTGGTTTCACCAAGACGGCGCTACGTGCCACACAGCTTATGTCACATTTTAAATTCTGCACGATTCGAGGGCATACTGTTCTCACGTGGAGTTGATGTGAACTCGTCACCGAGATCGTGCGATTTGACCCCGTTAGAATTTTTCTTGTAGTGTTTTCTGAAGTCGCAGGTCTATTCGAATAAGCCAAAAACCGAAGCGTCCCTCAAAGCCAACATAATCCATGCCATCGGTCAAATTTTGTTCGATTTATGCGTCACAGCCATGGAAAATTTGACACTTCGTCAAATGACTCAAGTCACGTTGAGTCCTCCAGTTTCCATTTCATAGATATCCACCGAATATCTCAAACTGCACGCTCAGAACCAAGTTATTGACATCCAATCAGATTTTCAACACAAATTGACTTTCATCTTCCAATTAACTCCACACACGCTACACGCTTGTTTTCATCTAAGAAACAGGTTAGATCTTTGTTAATGTTTGGTGTTTATATTTAATTGTTTCACAATTAACAAAGCACGAGTGTGTCATAAAAACATACATCACGACATTTGTCTGCTTGTTAGCTTCGTTGCCAATCACTATGATCGCTGACGTGCACACACGTTTTCCCGTAAAACTGCATAAAATGGCTGCATTCACAATAATCTACCATAACTACTGGCTGCCGGCATAATTGCATGGAGCAAAGGTTGCAACTCAAGACCGGATATGGCGTGTACCTGCGCCAAGACGATAATATCATAATTTTCACGAATTACGAAGGAAATGTCTGAAACGCGCAGTCGTCCGCATTTCAGTCAACCCGCACGTAATGAAAGTGGCTTAGATTAACGCGTGTGCGCGCGCGCCTTCTACGTAACGCCACCGCCGCCGCCGTCGCTGAGCCGTTTGTTATTGACGCTTGAATTGATAAATACAATCGCTTAGATGATTTGCCGTAGATACACTTTGCAAAGTGTGTAAAACACGGATAAAATGGCACAACACCGACTGCGAGACACGAAGATTCCAGTGCGGTGAAATTATTTTGTCGCCGGAAGCTCGTTGGTGGCGGTGATTTTGTTTTTTGCAAATGTAACCCGCTCTTTATCGGAAATTCGCGATCGGTTTTAAGCGCGCCTCCACGCACCCAAGCCGATGGTGCCGATACCATCAAATGGCTGTATGATGATGAGATTGTGGCCGCATGCGAATCGTGGGGGAAACAGGTGACTTGCATGACACCATACGCCATCATTATGCAGCGCATGCCGAAATGACTATCTTGATCATGAGCTTGGGGGCGTTCGTGAATGGATCGCACACAGTTGTGCTCGTTAAGTCGCTAAAGGAATAGAGAAATCTAATTTTAGCTGAAAAGCTGGATCATTGTGTGGCTGATCGACAGCCTGGATGAATTTTGGTCCTTATATTCGGCAGCGGCAACGTTGAAGGGAGGCATTTCTTATGTCGAACTAGGGATTTTATGAGACGACTGGATGACGCAGTTGGTTAAGTGCCTGCCCCAAGTTCGAGAGGTCCCAGGTTTGAATCCCAGTGAAATCGAATCTGGTCCAGTCACCATTTGCATTGGGATCAAATTAACGTTACTGGAGTAGGTTGCTACCTGCCAGTACAATGGACCAGCTTTGAGTCTGAGTGCTCCAGTAGTGTTTCGAAAATCCTCCGAAAAAAAGAGATTTTATATAAACGAAGGGAATTATCCTTCTCTGAGGACTTTTACAATCTATTTCCAGATGGCTT
This sequence comes from Myathropa florea, assembly GCA_930367185.1. Taxonomy (NCBI): domain Eukaryota; kingdom Metazoa; phylum Arthropoda; class Insecta; order Diptera; family Syrphidae; genus Myathropa; species Myathropa florea. Next base: position 21,693,654 of record OV884003.1, read on the forward strand.
TCATGGAGGTGACGAGACAGATAAATTTTTAGAGTGGAAAACTGTCTGAAGTTCATAGGCCTTAGCTGGCCACCGTGTCATACTGGGTGATTTTTCAATGAAAATTTGGGTCGGTTTCTAACTGCTCCAGTGTCTATTCAGCGAACACACGTCGCTTCGTTGTCTATGTTTGATTACCTTCAACTCCTGGGTCTGTTGAATTTTGTACGGGTGCAGGCCCAAGTCACGACGCAAAATTCGCAAAGTTGTGGTCTGCGAAAGGCCGAGTTCTTGAGCGACTGCCTCGGATTCTCCTGCGCACTCTCACGTCGACGTACGAGTGTTGGTTTATTGTTTACTAAAAAAGAAAAAAGAAAACTGCCTGAAGTTCATAAGCATTAACTGGCCACAGTGTCATAGTGGGTAACTGCGTCGCTTAAGGTCTATGGTTCGATCCCGAACACACCAACTTTCGATTTCACGGCAACAACTCCCAAACAACTGACAGTTTTCAGTCAAGAGCTTCTTAAGATTCGTTGTTGGGAGTCGGCTGAAACTGGAAAAACACCCCCGAATAGCACGCACAAAAGTGATTGCTGAAAAAGCTGGGCCCAACTCTTACTCAGACTATAGCGCCAACCGAAGAAATAGGAGCTGATCTTGCATGGGGGTGGTCAAAAGACTTAAAATAAAAAAAATGTAGATAAAAGTAGAAAAGAGAACCTCAGAGTTCTGCGAAACCCGTAGGAATTGTGAAAAAATGTTTTCCTACAGCAACCACCCTCTCGACGGCAAAAGAAGAGCCGCCCATGTTCTTCAAAATCAAATTAATTCTTCTGCACACTCTCACGGACAGCGGCTGTTTTCGGCAGATCTTGCGTTTTGTAGACGTACGGGTGTTGGTTTATTGTTTACCGAATCAGTGGATTAAAAGTTCTACACCACATGCAGTCAAAATCGGTTATAACGACTTCCAAGGGACATACGAATTTGGTCGTTATGAGCGATAGGTCGCTGTAATCGATAACGCGAAGATAAGAAAATACGAAAGACCGTACAGCAGGACTGGGATGCATATGTTCTACTTTAACTAAGTGTCGATGCTTGGAAAGATGAACAATTCGAAAAGATGAAAAAGAAGAGGCCCCTCTTTTATATCTGTTCACCTTCGAAATTCTACTGTAATGGGATACAATTCTAACTTCTTCAGTCTGTCACTAGTCCTCCACAATGCGGCAACCAACTGCAATGAACACAATGTCATCATCTTTTCCAGAGTCTCCAGACAAGAATTGAAATTAAGAACCTCAAAACCTTATACAGTCGAAATCGGTTATAACGACCTTCAAGGGACTGACGAATTTGGTCGTTGTAAGCGATATGTCGACATATCGCACATGAAATTTTTCAAAAAAAAAATATGACAACATTTTCAACAAGACGCTAGCGTAACTCCACCAAAACTTAAGCCCACACAAAAACGGATGCGAAACTATTTATTGTTCATGTTGAAAGATATTGAAGTTAAACACACATTTCCCTCCCGGTTGCACATAAGTAACAACATTTTTGCTTAATTCTTTTTTTCATGTCTGGGACTTACATATCTGTGTACATACATAACTCCCTCCGCCCTCTTCCTCTTGCCGACGCAATCCATGACGATGACGGTGATATCATGCGGTTGCGCTATGGGGACGCAAACTGCGCGGCGGGGAACCTGTTCCTCGTTTCGCATTCAATGAAAATTCGAAACTGGAAGGAGACTACCACATCCTACGCGGCACCACGCATAAAATTTTACTTCTTTTCGTCTTCCTTTGGCACTCTTTTTTGCACATTTCTTCTTTTTCCTCACTTTATTTGCATTGATATCTGTACGTGCTTCCTCTTGAGACACCCAGTGGCAGGAAGAAGCCAAGACGAGCACTGCGGCTTCGAAAATATTTATTATCCCCTACCAGTCATGCCGGCGATAGACTCGCGCAGCTACTATGCAAATTCAAATTAAATTTGTCAGATTTTTGTTACCTTTTGCGCAGGATATGCACACCGCCACGCCATCTCGGTGTCTGCGGTCTTACGCAGCCGGAACGCATATTGTGCAATTTATCAAAAGGTGCGGATGACCCTGCGCCGAGTGTGGCAACACATTTCGCTTCTAATGAATTCAACATGTTGTTCGATTTGTGTGCAAGGCATACGCCAGATGTGCTATCTGTTGGCATCGAAGGGTTGGCCGAGTCCGGAGGATGACTCGAGTGGTTCGACTTACGGCCGTTGTTGTGATGAAAAATGATAAACATCAGGCCGAGGAGGTTTAGAATTACTAGACCTTGGCTGTGTCCGTCTAAGTGGAGCGTTGTGGACGTGATAATAAAGTGGAAAATGCCTCGGTTTTGATTTGGGAAAGCTGCAAGCGACCAACTCATGGGAAAGGAGTTGGCGCTGAGGGGCCATCGCAGTTAAAAGTTAGGCTTTTACGGTTCAGAAGTATTTGCCTTATTAATTGAAGGCATTTCTCTTTTCGCCGATGATCGATGCTGTGATATTAAAGATTAAGTGCCTCTGGGTGGATTGTGTTTCCTGGTTTTCTTTTCTAACTAATGGTAGACTCGTTGCATAAATTCACTGTCAAGCTTAATGCTTTCACCACTGCGTTGGAAGATGAATACGGATCGTTGTTGGGTGGAAGGATGGTTTTTTCCTTAAGCACCAGACAAGGGGAGATTGAAAATTACGGGTATAATTTGGTTGACTCGTTAATTATTATGACATTTGATGAACTAAGCAAGTTACAATTACAATACGATTGGATGGCGCAGTTGGTTAAGTGCCTGCCCCAAGTTAGAGAGGTCCCAGGTTCGAATCCCAGTGAAATCGAATCTGGTCCAGCCACCATTTGCCTTTGGGATCAAATTAACGGCACTGCAGTAGGGTCCCAGGTTCGAATCCCAGTGAAATCGAATCTGAGCCAGTCAGTCAGTCAGTTGCTGCCTGTAGAATGGACCAGTTTTGAGTCTGAGTGCTCCAGTAGTGTTTCAAAAATCACCCGAGAAAAAAAAAAGTTGCAACATAATTCCTTGCAGATATGGACTAGAAACCCCAGACCCTTTGAGATATCCATACATATCTACCAAGTGTGTACCATACATATCTATAATGACGGCGCTACAGTCCGAGGTGGACCTGACCACTTCTTAGCAGCAGGACGGTTCAGAGCTTGACTGTCTAATGTCAGAAAGCCGGCCATTTGACATTGGACGCCTGAGCACACTGGAGATTGCCAAAGCCTACGATGAGCTACTATGAGAGACTCTCCAGTATGCCTACGTCGAATACAAACGCCAAAAACATGTGGTTAGATTGTCGCTCAACCCTTCAAGAGGTAGCCGAAACCACCCTGGACTAGCTACCAGCCCCGAGAAGAAACCCGTGACTTGATGGCGAGTGTGGGCAGAAAGAATATGCAACAGACAAGACATACCAACAAGCGCTGCAACGTTAAACTAGGGCAGTGTACTATCGGGCTAAAAGACGGTAGGAGAAGAAACTTCTACGCCTGAACAAAAGGTTTCTCCCAGCTCAAGGATATCGAAGAGTCTAGGAATAAGCATAAGATGGCTTGCCATCAGAACTCTTCAAGGCTGGCGGCACTGTTCTGGTAGAGAGCATGCACCAGATCATTTGCAAAAGTTGGGAGGAAGAAACCATGCCAGCTCCATGTGTCCCATCTACAAAAAAGACGAAACTAACTCTTGCAACTGTCCCTGCTTAATGTCGCATACAAGATCCTGTCCAGCGTATTATATGAGCGTCTAGGATGGATGTCGAGCACAACATGCCACAACTTCAGAATGATCTGGCCTATGCTATGTCTCAAACCATTTAGGACTTTAATCTCCCTCGACAGACCAAAAATCAGCATCATTGTCGGTATCATTGCTGGACACTGCCTCATTTTTATTTTTCGGAGGGTTTCTGAAACGCTACTGAAGTACTCAGACTCAAAACTAGTCCACTGTACTGACAGGTAGCAACCTACTCCAGTGCCGTTAATTTGATCCCAACGGCATATGGTGACTGGACCAGATTCGATTTCACTGGGATTCGAACCTGAGACCCCTCTAACTTGGGGCAGGTACTTAACCAACTGCGCCATCCAGTCATATCTGCCTCATAGGTGAATATGGTACAAGACCGATGCTCGAGCTAATTTCTGCAGAGCCTGGAAGACGAGGAAAAAGTTGAGAACATTCTACATCTTCTCTGTACCTGTCCAGGCCTTGGGTCCCTTCGACGAAACTTTTTGGGGGCCTACTTCTTTGACTTATGACTTCAGTCAAGGCACTAATTAGCAATCTACTACTTTCCATTGAAGGCTCCAAATGGTTTCCCACAAGGGGGACTAATCGATTGACTCATGTCAATCCATGTGGCGGCACAATGGTCTAAGGGCACTTCTCAGCCACTTCAACCTTCCTCCTAACTTGCAGATATGTACGTCAAACTACCTTCCAAACATATTTTTGGCCAACCAGAGTCTAAGTGCACCATTAAGCCACTTCAACCTACCAACCTACTACTTTCCCAACGTATTTTCAGCTAACCAGTGATGACACACTCCTCTAGCGCATCGCTTATGTTTGTGTTCCAATGATTTTGGGAAATAAAGCAATAACGGATATCAACTAATTGCGATTGGGTTCAGTTATCTTCCAAGTACCCACTCGAATCATGCACATTCCTAACCACAAAACCATCTGCAGCAGATTGTATGCACCGCAATTAGGTACGTGCCAAGTTACTTTCACCTTTAGTCACAGTTTTAAATTGAAACCAAAGTCGTGCCATCGATAAAAAAATTACCAATAAATTTCAGTCAAAAAACCAATACCAACTGCAAATTCTAAGAGGACTGGAAGGAAAAATAGATATCCAACACCCATTCAACCTCCCTCTTCCGTATGATGGTGCAGCCAAAAACCTCTTTGCCGGCGTATATCTTGCCAGCAGACACTGTGCCTGGCTGGATTTTTCTTTAATGAAATTCCGCAAACAGACGACTTGCATTAGCCGCACCACTTCTGGTCGGTGCCGCGGTTGTGTTTAGTACTCTCCCGGCTAATTTCTTATCCACAGCAGTGATCACGTAAATTATGTCGAAAAGGCAAAAAGACAGATCTCCTCTCTGAGCACAATTACATGCAGTCGCCCGGCCATGTGGTGCCTCAGCAGTATCACTGTGGGCCAATATTGTTTCGCCAGGTTTCATTTCGTTTCTTTCTAGCAGACGCAACACCTCAAAACTTTCAAATTTGTCTAGACAGGCACACTAAGTCTGATTACAACTCTATTCGAGTGGCTTGTCCGGCAATCTCCATGCCTTCATCTCACCCATTGAACGGTATCCGTTTGAAACGAACGCTTAATTCACGATAAATGCAGTTAAAGCCATTTCCACGAAGCGAATGCCATAAATTTTGCTGAATTAAAAGTGGTAATGCCAACCGCACAACTGGACAGCCAGCCGCAGACGGACGGATGCAGAGCGCAATTTTCTCTTAATTTGTGGAGATGAAATCGAAATATATCAATTGCAACGAACCACCCTCCCGTGGAGCGCAGTCGATTGGACAATCTGGAGGAGTATCTATGGAATATCACCGCAGCTCCGAACCAAATGATCTCAATGATTGACGTGTTTACCATCGGGTTTCATTGTAATTAATTTCGATTTACTGCAAATGCTCTGCGAAAATGCTGCAAATAAACTACGTATCTCACCTCGCCTCCAGACAGGTGACGTTTTCACAGGATTTGTGTCGGCGATTGCGATCGTAACCATTTCACGCGCAGATTTACGACACCTCTTCTGTTTCGCTTGATGATAAATTTGTTTTTCTGCCTTTACGACTAAATTTGAAAATATATTTTAAGTTTGAGAGACAAATGCGAAGTGTACTCGAAACGTGCTTCGAATTAACGCGCGTACGAGTCACTTTCTCTGCGACAGAAGCGGAAAAAGACTCCCCGACATGCATGGAGTCATTCAACTTCATGTTCGGGAGGGGAGCGAATTATTTTCGTGGAGTTGACGTTCGGATGCGGGATAACAAATGGTGGAAGGGTGTGAGAATATGTCGAAATGAGAATAAACAAAAAAAACATAGTTTTCCGTTTGTTGTTTTTTATGAGCGGTAAGCGGAAGAGTGGGCCACTATTTTAAGGAAGAGGCCGGGTGATGGCTCTTAATGGGGAGATGGAATGCCGCGGGGATCCACTTTGGGAGGGGGGGGGAAGTGCCCCATGGAAATATTTTGAGGGGACACCACTTAAGTGGTGGATGTGTGATGTAATTTGTGTTTAAACACTCGAAGAGGGCGTACTTACAATTGTGGGAATTACATTCGAACCATGAGAGGGGATTATGTAGATTCGTTGAACTTACCTGAAAGAAAAAAGGAAAGAAATGGTTATTTTTGTTCAGTTTGTAGTAAGAAATTGCATAGAAAGAAGAAGAAAACGTGTTTAAGGGCGACTTTGGTACATATTTGCAAGCAAATTCTTTGCAAGTGATGATCTGGAAAGGGTCGCTGTGCTTTAGATTCTATCCGCACCCCAAGCTTAGTCATTTTTAGGTATTCCTACTCGACTGCAGCTTGAAGATACTATCCAATGCTAGTGAACATTTTAAAGGCCTAAAGAATGCATGGTAGTAAGAGGGAAACGAATACAGTTTTTTTGAGGTTGTGAAGGAGTTTGTCTACCTCGGGGCGAACGTGAACTCCACGAACGACATCACAGTGGAGATCCTACGTAGAATCGCCCTTTAGCAACCGATGCTACTTCGGCTTGTCAAAACAATTGGGCTCAAAACTCCTGACTCGAGGGACCAAAATCATGCTCTACAAAACCCTTATTCTGCCAGTCCTGCTATATGGAGCCGAAAGTTGGACACTAAGCAGAACTGCGGAGCTGATTCTTGGTGCTTTCGAAAGAAAAATTCTACGTCGGATATACGGTCCCGTCTGCGAGGAAGACGAATGAAGGAAATCATACAACCCCGAGCTCTATGAACTCTATAAGGGTGTGGACATAGTCCGAAAGGCAAAAAATGGAGGAGAAGGCACAAACGCGCACTCTATAAGCTGTACCAGGATGTGGATGTAGTCCGGAAGGCAAAAATCCGTCGACGGCACTGGTTCGGCCACATCAAGCGCATGGACAACAATGCTTCAGTTAAGAGAATCCGAGCCTCCTGGTTCGAGAAGGAGAGGAAGACCGAACCTCCGGAACAAAGACCAAGTCATCGCGGACGTAAGACAGCTTGGTCTTGATGACTGGAAGCAGTGTGCCCAGGACCGTCAACGATGGAAGGTAGCGATATATCAGGCTCAGACTCTACATGGGTCGTAGGCCCGCTAAGTAAGTAAGTAAGTAGATTCTGTTTTACTACAAAAAAATACATGCAATTTTGAAAAAAAATGTAAAATTAGTTTCGTACGAAATAAATGATCTATGGCCCTCAGTAGTCTCTATACACAAACTGTAGCAGCTGTGATCGGGTTAACGGTAGTAAATCAACGCCTTTCACGGTGGGCGTTGGACTTCGCCAAGGGTCCGCCTTGTCACCTCTACTTTTCATTGAATACATGTATGGACTGATTGTTGCAGCGCAGTCGAAGCGAGGAATGTTTCACATTGGGAGAGTTGAGTGTAGGTCATCTTCTTTTTGCAGATAATTTAGTCATCTCCACATCCTCCCAGATGGAACTCCAGCGCGCGCTATATAGGTTTGTGGCCGTATGTGCTGATGCTGGGAAGGCAAGTTAGCGGGTTTCAACTCAGTTTTTATTCCAACTCTCAGCTTTGGGCATGAAATTCGGAACCGAAAGAAAAAGACCGGCAATACAAGCTGCCGAGATGAGATTTCTTCGTGCTGCTGTGGGAGTTACTCGCCGAGATGGGATGAGAAACACGGCAGTGCGCGAGGAACTCAAGGCTGAGCAGCTGCTTCTTCAACGAAAGGGCTATGCTTCGATAGTTTGGTCACGTGGCACGAATGTCTTCATCATAAACACTATCGAGGCGTGCCTTGAATGCGATTCTATCACGTAGGCGACCGCTTGGCAGACCCAGGACGAGATGGTTGGACCAAGTCCAAATTCGCTTGGGCATATCTCCTGATGAGTTAGAGTCGATGGCGGAAGATCAAGTGACCTGGAGATCTCACGTGCATGTATGACCCCCGTGACGCCTTTAGTGGAACATGCTGGCCACGGAAAATGATGATGATGATGATAATGATGGAGGATCTATTTGCGACACTCAATCGAACGTTTGCTAACATCTACAAGGTGACCAGATAAGAACGATAGGAAAATAAATTTAAATGCAACAACAACGGTGTGAGACACAAAATTGATTCTAACTTTATTTTGAAGCCACATTAATGCCATTATATGTGGGATAGAACATCATTCAAATGGCTGCCTCGGCTATGCTATCATCGCTCCAGACAGTCGATCCAATTTTGTATGGCTCGGTCCAACATGTGCGGCGTTATTCCGGCAATAATTATAATAAATAATAATAGTAATGGCGGCGCTACAGTCCGAGGTGGACCTGGGCCTAGCTTCTTAGCAACCACTCGTGTTGTGCGTGCTATTGCTCTCTCACGAGTGGAGGGGACCTACAATTTAATGTCGACTCCAAACATCGAGATTGAGAAGCTTTTTGCTAAAATTCGACAATATCTTTTAACAACTTCCACACGTTTAGCAAACGCGAAACTACGCACCATAAAATGGCAAATTCTACTGAATATTTTGACACCTAAATGTCAGTCGTAGCTTTGACAGCTGCTGAAGCATAATAATTGGAAAAACTATCAATGCTATCTGGTCACCCTTTACCTTTACTGAATTTTTCAAGCTGAAACTTCCACGCTCCATCCTCAAAATGTTCAGGTCTCCCAAAGCTATTTCCACTGCAGTCAATCTAGAGCTCGTTCAAATCAAAACATTCAGTAAAACGACCCACTTATCAGATAAGGTCGGAGATCATGCACTCCTCCTCCCATTAGTCAATTAAGATTGTGGCCGGGACAATCACTTGCTCTACATTGCATTGGAACCCAATGAAAAGCATATCTCCGTCAGGGCGACAATGTTTTTAAACTTCAGCGATAATCCGGAATCAATAACAAACAAGGCTACAGTACACGTCCTCCTTTGCACAGCAGAGCTTATCACCCCACGAAAGGATTAATCTATCACGTGTATAAAAGTAATTAGCTGCATAAGTGAATGTGGATCGATGGAAATGTTCAGTTATCTAGGTCAATGCTAAGAATTATCGGAAAACACTTTGTGTCAGTCAAGAAAAGCAATAAGAAGCATGCAGGCAATGAAAAGAACAATTACGTTGATGGCTTGGGAACAATGCGAACAACAGACACGCCTTTAATCGGTCTGGCAGTTTATGTACCATGTGTTCGATGCTTGCTATTTTTAATTCTAACAATGTCAAGGGACTCAAGACACATTACTGTCGTGGTAAACACGGTTCAAGTCGCTTCTTACCACAAAATCACTGAGGCATAGAGTTGTGTTAATCCATAATGTGCATCCCAGCAGTAATTCCACAAATAAATCACAAGGCAACACACACAAATAACGGAGTCATTTTCAGTCGACTCTCAGAGGATTCTTTTGTTCATCCGAACAACACAACAATTTATTCCAGTCACGCAACCAAAGATACGCACACTTAATCCACAGGTGAACTGCACATCTAAGTATCAATCTAATGACTGAGCACAACAACTCGCTGTAAATTCAATTTCAGCTTCTCTGAGATATTCAAACGCACATGAGCTCCACCTTTTTTTTTTTCGAAATGCACACAAATTGAAATCGAAGAGATACACTTTTGGATGAACCGGAAAAAAAACTGAACACACAACTGCGACTATTTTGTAAACACACCCGATGCGCACAACCAACACGCCCGCACAGTCTGAGTTGACTAGTTTTTATGACAGCACTGCATGAGGTATCTAGCGCCAAGAAGCGCCCAAAACCAGAGTTCCATGTTGTGTGTGCTGTTTTTGAGTCAAGCAAGCGTGGAGAACAACTCTGACGAAGAACGAAATCATTGCACAGCACACGTTCACATGGCACATGCTGCCATCGCGGGGGGAGGATTGTAGGTAGATACTACACACTGAGAGACTCTCTCTTCCTCTCTCTCTCACACTCTCAGCTAAGGGTTGTTCTGAAACACATGCATGCGCTGTCCTGGAGCTCGAATGCACTTGACTTGGTGCATCATAGGGAAAAAAAGGGAAAAATGGGAAAAATGGAAGAAGATTTTTCTCACTCAAACCCCTCGAGTTGAAGAAGGATTTTCACAACCACTAAAGGTTTCTGAATGAAAGGAGAGTTGTTCAACTTAAGACACCCCTAATTCCACAATCTTATCGATTGTGCTGAGATTATGAGATACTGTCGGTGACGACGACGCACACCATAGTTGTCCTGCGTTTGAGTTTATTGAACTCTGAGGAGGAGGAAATGCAGAGGGGGTGGGAGAATACGGAGGGTTGGGTCGGTGATGGTTATTTATAGAAGATTATCCCCTTTTTCTGCAGTAAATAGTGCGGATGCTGCTTTAATCATCATCCTGTTGAATGGTTTGAAACAAAAAAGGAAACTCTGTCTACATAAAAGGTCGTCGATTATCTAAGTTGAAGTCAATTCAGGGAGGGAGGGGAGCAGTGCGACGAGGGTTCGAGTGAGCATGGGATGGAAGTGGTAAATATGATGGGATGCACTAAGCTGAGAGAACGAAAGAAAAGCACAACCTCATCGGATAACGCACAGAAAAGCAGATGCAATTTAATTTTAAAATCTGGGAGGTAGTCACCGAGCCCCGTTTTTCAGTCTTAAGATGTAGCCACAAAGTTTAAGTAAGGATTTAAAAGGTTCATTTGTTTTCATTGCAACAGCATTTAAGTTGGAGATACATGAAAAACGGTGAGAGTTGCCTAGTGGCTTAGGAAAATTCAGTCAAAATCGACATGAAATGAATGCATATCCATTTCTGAGGATGTGTTCCTCGTAGCAGCAGTTCCTTCGCAGTCATCTGTCATCCGCCAGACGAGAAAAAATAAGAAACGCAAAACCACACTCTGTCCCGTCGTCTCATCCGACACTCCTTGAAATTGGATTCCCTGAACATTTGCATACGAAACGGAATCAGCACATATGCCCATGCCCAAGCGCAAGCCCTTCATCGCGAACACATGTTGACAGTGTTGTTCTGACATTTGAAATCCGACACCCTGCTGCTTCGCCACACGACTAATTATCCAGATTGCACAACAATGGACATTATTTCAGAAAAGGAAACCCTCCACCGTTGAAAAGGGTGACATGAATGCACCCTTAATGCAAGACAAACAGAATGCTCGACGAAAAAAATTTGCAAAAGTCATTCATTCGAACAATGTCAAGGTTTGTAAGCACATCGTCAAGTGGTTACTCCACATCCACTCAGTCATTACGAGAGCGTCACGATATGCAACCTCTCCGCAAAGGGACGTCGTCATGGTTTGGTGATCCTTGATTACAGAGTACGAGGCAAGCAAAACATTGTCACCGGAGTTTGACGGTAGTCATTTATCCACCCACAAGGTGCGGTACCACTTCAATCCAGCCCCAGCCTTCATTGCTCGAACTGAGCATGCGCACAGATACAACATTTTTATCTACGGATCGTACATTGTTCTTTGAGACCACGTTATGCTCCACCATGCGTACCTTACACAGTAATTGCCGCCCCTGTCTGCCGGTAATGAATTGAAATCATAAATTTCATGACTGAGAGAATTCACTGCAAAAAGACTTGTTTTTCGTCGAACGGATTGTAAGAGTTGTAATCTCTAGCTTTATCTCCATCCGATGAAAGTTGTTGTCCTTAAAAGGAGTTAGCGCACGCCAACGAGCCTGAGATATGTGCACATGCACTTGGATGTGGGTGTCTGTTACTGGTTCACTGCCACGTTTAGAGCTTGGCAACGTGTTGAGATGAGACGCTCTCATGCACAGGTTTTCAATTTAATATCGTTTTCATGATCCCTCAAGCATATTAGCCGCAAAAAGACGTCTTATGTAAAGCGTTACATGGCACAAGTGCTCTTACATGTACAAGTGTGTTAAACTCTTTACTTCATGCAAGAGGGCAAAAATATGTTTAAAAAATAGCTTCGTCCTGTTTTTCAAATCTGGGAGGTAGTCACCGAGCCCTGTTTTTCAGTCCTAAGATGTAGCCACAGAGTTTAAGTAAGGATTTAAAAGCTTCAGACACAACGAGATGTTTGAAGTGGAAGAACGATACTTCAAGAGTATCCATTTGAAAAATTCAAGCGGACCTGTTTTTAATAGGACTTAAGGCGGCCTTTACACGGACAATCAAATGAGGTCCAGCATAGTGTGTGTGTGGATTGACGCTATCCCTTACACTTTTCAATCGATTAACGTAAAATTACTATTTTTTCCGGAGAACAGAAGGTTCATCGTTAAAAATTGCGATGTAGTTACTGAGGAAACGTTTGACATTAAAAATGGTTTGCAACAGGGTGCGGTCAATTCGCCGATACTCTTCAATATTTACACAGGTGATCTGATAGGATCTCTGCAGCACTCGATAGCGTATGCCGACGATCTGATTGCGTACAGATCATGGCCTAAAATCGAGATCATTGTAACACTCTTGCAAAGTGACTACGAGCGATTTTGCGACGACTGGAAGTTGATGATCAACCTCCAGAAATCTTAAACCATCTTATTCAGAACGCCGTTGAGAAGGGCCTCGGCGGATACTAAACAGAATTGGTAAAAGTTCTCAGTTGTTGGACAACATGGGCAGCCACTAGCGAATCAGACTGTAGTCAGATACCTGGGGATTTGGCTAGATCAATATCTATATTTTAACAAACATATAGATGCTGCTCTGATCAGAGCTCGAGGGGCTTCCGCTCTTACAAAGAGACTGTTTCGCAACAGCCAACTCGATGCGATGGTGAAGATAATCTATGACTTGGCCCTTATACGGCCGATGCTTGCTTACGGCTATCGCGTGTGGTTCAATGTGGGAGCAAGCTTGATGGAAAAGATTCGGGTGTTTTGAGAGGGCTTGTCTTAGGGCTTGCCTTCATTTTAACAGAACACCAGAGTCCCAGTACAAAAAATGCTATCCTAATGAGATCTTATACAACAGGGCGAACCTGATAAGAGTAGACAACTTTTTAATCAAGATGACTCGTAGGCACATTGCAAGAGCAATCATCTCGATTAATAACCTGATTTCAGGGGATTACTACTCCAGGCAGGTCTGATCCAGGATAAAGATGCAGTTCCATTAATCTTCCACATTGCTCGGACAATTGCGGATGGGCGACTCAACTACAGCCGAGACGTCGCACAGAGCACTGAGGAGCTTCTCCGCTTTAGTAGATCGGTATCCAGCCGAGATGTTAAAGATGTGAGGAAGCAACACCAGCACTTCTGGTGGTTAAAAGAGGGAGCTCCCTCGTTGATCCCTTTCGATCCGGGGTAGGTCTGGTACTTAAAGACGGCTAACATGTCTGCCTTACTTGCTTTGGCCGGCTCACATAGTTTTTTAGGTGTTTTAGTATAAGGTAGGTTAAGAATAAAAATAAAAAAAATAAACTAAGTTTTTTAAAAAACAACTTTTTCTTAGTTTTAATTGTTCCTTATATTACCAACAACTATAATAAGTCGACACAGACACAGGTAACGTTTAAGTTTAGCTAAGAGTGCCCGCCGAGGGCCAGTAAGATACTTCTAAAAAGTTAGGTATGCTAGTTTTTGTCATTTTTGTCTAGTACGTAAGGTTAAATGAAGTATTAATAAAAATGAATTAAAAAAACAGCATACTGCTCCCCTGCTTGGAGTAGCTTTTAGATTTGGAGTAGGTACGAGGTTGGGTACGCTAGGTGGGGTATTTCACCGACATTATATTTTTTTGTAATTGCCCTGCATTAAGTTAACAAATCTGTCGCCAAAAGATGCTACCGTTTAAGGGGAAAAAGAGGTTTGGAAGGAGCATGTGATCCAGGATATACATCAGATTGCAAGATTGTGACTCAAAAGACCCCCATTTGGTTTTCTGAAGCAGCTAAACTCTTCGAATTTTATATCAGCATAATGACACCGTTTGTCAATGAAAATAACTTGTACCCTCTTCATTGAAATCGAAATACGTGCTTTGTGTTAATAACTCAAACTCGTCGAAACTACTTTCATTTTAATAATAAAAAACCGTCTGAATTGGTTGCGCTTATTTGCATATCTTTTCGTACCAAGCTACAGTTGAGGAACTTCTTGTTCTAAACGTCAGCGTCAGTTATTTGATTATGCGAACAGGTTTGGCAAAATAATTAAGCAAAACCGCAATCTTCAAGCATCTATATCCTAGTTAAGAAAACGGAATTGAACAAGACGAATTCGAACACACATTCGCAAATTCAACTCTGGCTCACAAGCGAATCTGCAACCGTCACAAAAACTTGTATTTCAACGTCATTTCAGTTGTTACTCTTACTAAGCCGTAGAGCTGAATCACTCTACCGACTACAGCTTTTGTGTTCAGAAAAAAAAAACTGAAAACAACTTAGCACGTGTTAAGAATCACTGAAAACTTGAGTCATACACCCCACTCAAGCTCATACGTGTTCACACTGACATGTCTCTAAATATGCAAATAAGCAGTTCTTCGAATAGGTGTCATAATCAACTGTCATCCATTTTATTTGACAAATCAACATCAACTGGACTAGCACTCGCAGCTGGCTTTTCCAGGCATATCAGCCCCACAATCTGTCATCCCTGACCGATATTCTGTTCGATGGGCGAGATATACAATTTCGTTCGTTCTACAAAAACAATCAGATGTTATCTTCCGAGCACACTTTTGTAGATTCAATCCAATCAAAGTCCCCACAGCGAAGTTGACATACATTTGTTCTGGAAATGGGACGTCTGGTGAATTAAATAAGATCATAAAAATCATGAATGTACCAATTGAGAGGTTAAATTATGCTCTTTCCAGTGCATACGCGTTGTTTGTGATTCAATTTGAAGGGACGTGCCAGCAAATTATTAACACGCACTTGCAAACGGCGTATGTCACCATTTTCCACGGGTATATGCTTTCAGTTCTTTAGTTATCTGCAAGTTTATCAGTAATGAATTGATTTCCTCGAATTCAGTCTGTTGCTTTGGTAGGAAAGAAACAAACAATTTTCGGAATTTAAATATCAACTTTAATCGAACTTTAAGTCTACGGATTTGGCATTGAATTTCTTTCATTCTGGGTTTTCAGGTGATTGATACCAAATTCAGTTCGTAGAAAGACAGGTGGAGAGATTAAGACCTTAAACAATTTTCTTGCAAATGCAGGGATCTTACGATCTTCTGCGAGATCTTTCAATACAACAATCAGATATATTTTGAGCTATTCCTATGACAATATTTGACGGCAAATATTTGGGAACAGAGCCTAGCAACAGAGATTTGGCTTGGTTATGACAAAAAGTGGTTTGAGCAGTTGAATATAATAATAATAATAATGACGGCGCTACAGTCCGAGGTAGACCTGGGCCTAGCTTCTCAGCAAGAACTCGCGTTGTGCGTGCTTTTGTTCTCTCACGAGTGAAGGGGATCTACAGCCGACTCCGAACGGCGAATTTGAGAAGCTTTTTATAGACAGTTATACTTTTTGAGCATTGTTAGTGATTCGAAGGAAGTGGAGCCGTGAAAAAATGTTAGGTGTTTTTGTCGAGACTCGAACCTTCGACCTCGAGCGTAGGAGTCGACGCACCTACCCACTACGCCGCTGCGCCCATTTTGAGCTATTCCTTTGACGGCAAATGCTTTGGAACAGAACCTAGCAACAGAGATTTGGCCTGTTCACAACAAAAGCGGTTTGAGCAGCTGAATACCCCCAAAAATTCTGGAAATATTAACCTGCAAAGGGGGCACCGTCTATGGTCCATCAGCCAAATCTTACAATTTCCCATAATTTCAAAAAAAATCGAAACGTGTTAAATTATACGATCTTGAGACGAATTTGTGTGGCACATTGTGTAAAATGTCGTGACGTCTTCGTCGTCCACAGCTCCTCAGCGTTGTGTAATGTGTAGCCGTGGGTTTACGACGCTCTCAATTTACTACAACATTGTGACTTGCAACATTCACAAAAAATCATGAAACGTCCACTAGCTGATAAAGAACACCGGTCCCTACTGAATGACATTTCGCGGTGATTATGAGGATCAAGTAAAATCTCGGCTTTCTGATCTTAGGGCAAAGACGAAATATATGTTATCGATCCGACGAACATCATCTAGGATATAACGTCACAATCGATAGCCAGAATTTTAAGGCAGTAAACGGGGCAAATGTGAGCTCCACAAACGACATCTTGGTGGAGATTCGACACAGAGTCGCCTAACGCCTAACTCGAAGGACCAAAATCATACTCTATAAAACCCTAATCCTGCCAGTCTTGCTATATGTAGCAGAAAGCTGGACAATAAACAGGACTGCAGAGCTGATTCTTGGTTCCTTCAACAGAAACATTCTGCGTCGGATATTTGAGGTTGTCTGCGAGGAAGGGGAATGGATGAAATCATATAATCTCGAACTCTATGAGCTCTATAAGGGTGTGGACATAGTCCTAAAGGCAAAAAAATCCGTAGAATTAACTGGCTCGGCCACATAGAGCGGATGAACATCAATGCTCCAGCTAAGAGAGTCTTTAAATCCAAGTCTCCTGGTTCGAAAAGGTGAGGAAAATCGAACCTCTGGTATAAAGACCAAGTGATCGCGGATGCAAGAGATCTTGGTCTTGATGACTGGAAACAGCTTGTCCGAAAGACGCGGGAAACGCGGGAAATGAGATCGACAATGGACATACAAGGCAAGGAGCGGAACTCTCAGGACCTTAACCTGAGCTGGGACTGCCTGTCTTAGGACTTCCATTGATGGTTGGACCTCTCGATATCACTATCGAGGGTGGCATGATTTTTTAAGACGTAGACAGACCAAGCGCATGTCCCTGACGTCTGTAAGAAATTCGCGGCATTCTAACGGGCCACTGCACCTTCGCCAAACACCTAAATGCACTTGGACTAAGCGATGAAACCCTCTGCGCCGCCTGTGAAGAAGACGACGACACTGCAGAGCACTTTATTAGATATTTCCTGCAAATCACTCGACTTCTTCGAAACCTTAAAGACTTCTGCCGCACTCCTTTGCAAACAGAAAAGACCGGTGCATTGGGATGTGCTGAGGAAATGTTTAATTTCCTCCAAAATTAATTTTTCCCTAACCCACTGAATCAACTTGAAACAAAACTAGAGACACACTAAAATAATTTCCCCAACTTTTCTTCATTCAGACTTTGAAAAAAAAAAAAAAGGTTTACCTCACAAAATGTAATCAATGCTCCCCCTCTCTCCCCGCGAAACCATCGTTGTGCAGTTCAAAAGAACTCTTAAATTAAAAAAAAAACCCTTCCACCATGAAAACATCCTCTGAAATACATGAAACCCTCTTCAGAATCTTGCTTTTCTTACTGTCCCGCGCACAGCGAGCGGTTTTAATTAGCGGAACTGATTCTATGCTGAAGCTGCATACACGCCCACCATCACCATCACCATCCCAATAGCACTCAACTCGTGGCTCGTTCAACATCCTAAGTTCCCATTGTTGTAGTTTACGTGTGCTACTCCACTAATTGAGTCATTTATGAAAGACTGAGAGATGACGGCCGTAGCAAAAACGAAATTTTCTATGCCAAACCAGCCCACGCTGTCGCAATGTTGCAGCTGACAATTTGCATGCGCACCATTAACATGAAGCATTTCACGAATGCACATCAAGTGCTACTCCTCCGGTGCAATGTCGTGCTCACTCCACGTTCATTAATAACAGTGAAAAACTCTGCTCTCTTTGAATGAAAGTCAGGGTACTCTGAATAGTCTTTCTATGTACGAGTATTCACCCAGCGTGTGCCACCCCCGGTTCGCTGTTTCGTAGAACAATGCGTCACTGAACGAAACGACAACCAGCCCTCGGCTGGCAACAGGCAAGCAATCAGACCTGGTTTCATGAATGATGTCGCTTGGCATGATTTGATAATGTCATCTCCAGGAGACGCTTCACAATCGGAGTAGGTTTTGACTTTTTGCAGCTGTCGCAGCGCAGTGCCTAATTGCTTCTTCCTGTTCAATGGAATTGGCTGATCGCAGCAGCAGCTTGATGGAAATTAAGTTGATCTTCAACAGTGATCTCCAATCAGTGGGGCGCTTGGGTTGTGCATGTTTACAGTGATATGTGAGACGAATTCAGCTTATTTCGAGCAATTTGTGCGCCGATCAAGGGCAGTGGTCAACTGCTTTCAATTTAGCTTCATCGGTTCGCCAGCACTTAACTGAAATCAGTTTGGTTCATGTGCACTGACTGAGGTTTCTTGATTGAAAATTCGATGATCAGGTCGTCTCAACTGCGGCTCTCGTTTAGCGAACACAAAATTACCTCAGCAGTCAAGGATTTCGAATGGCAACAATTGAACCAGATACAACCTTCTTTCGAGGCATTCAATCTCTTCACCTGGTCTCTCGTCTCAAGTGCAAGACAATCGCCGTCTGAAAGGTAAGCAACCTACCTTTCGAAACAAACGAAATTCCCCGTCCGTTGACCGAATCAACGTCCGCTGAATTGTGCCGCCAGAAACTGAGGTCGTCTTACGCAACCTGACACTAATAACCCCCAATTGACATCTATGCAAATCGGAAGCAAATTACCGCTACCATCGTCACGCTAACGCTCACGCTCAAGACAGCACTTGTTTTTTTGTGTGTGCCTTTGCAGTCGATTTCGAAATGTATGCGCCATTTTTTCGTTTTTGTTTTTCGCATAACGGCACCATAATCATCGCGCCGCTCCAGCAGAGAAGGCTAATTGAACACACAACTCTTCGAAAAGCCCCCCTGACTGCCAATTACCCAGTGCGTCCAATTCATTTGCAAGGCGCCCATAACTCGGCTCGGCTCCAGGCGAAACGACTTCGCGCCATCTGTGAGTGTGGACTTAATGTCATGCGGCGGTTCCGCCTACGCGCACTCCTGTCTGTCTCACTGTCCGCTGAAGCGATGGATCCACGTCAGGTGGTGTTTAGTTGTTTGTTTTATCCGGTCTCGTAGTTGGGGGTATCTCACGCCAAAAGTCGGATCCGAAGCTGGCTCTCTGAATGGAATCTTACGCCAGTCCACAGGATATGGTGTACCAATGCAAATGACATCCCACATTCATTCTCTGCTCAAATGTTGATTTAGTGTCTGGTTCCGAACCCTGCCCTGTTCCCCCATGTTTGACATTTCGAAAGAGAATCATTCAAACCTGAGACGAGTTTTTGTTTCGAAACGCGATCGTGTTTCAGAACCCAAACGCTACTCTAGAACGAGTATATCGGTCAAGAGCCAAACACGAGACGTCCGTTTATATTCACGGTTCGGATTGGATTTGGTTCCAGAGGATTGACCCACATACGAGCAACCGGCGCTTGGTGATATTCTTAAGGTGTGGACTCAGGGATTCTAGGTTAAGTGGGTGAACTTGAAATATTTGTTGAGGAGAAACCAGTGTGTTCAGCTGTGTGTGTTCATTTCGATTTCTGCGGAAAGCCGATTATGATGATGCATCGACACGATTTGTTTCACTTCACGACCTACGAAGGGACGGCGGCGCCATTCCGGGAGATTCCAAATGCGCTTTGTCATTTTGTTCTCTGGGAGACGTGACCGAAATATGACTAGGGCTCATTTACTTTCGCTTACTTTCCCAGTAAAATGATGTGAGTGGAGTGAGATGCATATCTTGTGAGAGACTCTGGATTACCACTGCGTGCCGGATGTGTTGGACTTGAATTTAACTCTGAAGTGGCTGCATGAGATTGGTAAGGTTTGTTTTAAGTCGTGTAAGAAGTGATGTCTGACATAGCTGACCTCGTTTTGTTGACTGGTTGGATGTTGTCGTTTATTTGATATTTCCCTTTTAAGAAATAAATGAATTCCAGGCGTATGAGAGGCGTTGCTCACTCGAACGGAGAGTGGCTTGGAAGCCACAGTTTTTCGAGTTTCTATCGAGTCGTATATCGGCAAAAAGTCTGCAAAAAGCTTCTATCTTTTACTTCTGCTAAATGCGGGAAGAATGAGACTAAGATGGATCTTGTGGTGAATAAGGTGAAGATGAAGTATTATGCTGTCCACAGACGACTGCATGGCGCAGTTGGTTAAGTGCCTGCCCCAAGTTCGAGGGGTCCCAGGTTCGAATCCTAGTGAAATTGAATCTGGTCCAGTCACCATTTGCCGTTGGGATCAAATTAACGGCACTGGAGTAGGTTGCTACCTGGCAGTACCATAAACCATTTTTGAGTCTGAGAGCTCCAGTAGTATTCCAAAAATACTCCGAAGAAAAAAATATGCTGTCCACGAAAAAGGTACATCAACGCCGACGTCTTGGACAAAAAGTCACTAGAGGCAGTTATTACTTTAAAGTAGTTCACGATTTTCTCTACCTAGCCTTCAAAATAAACTCAAGCAATGACATCACGGCGAAGATAAAACGAAGGGTTACTCTTGGACCAAAAATGGTCTATGTGACGCTCAGGCTTATCGAGACTAAAGTCTAATAAAGCTGCTGGTGCAGATAGTATGCCCGCTGAAATGTTTAAGGCAGCTTGAGATGATCTCGTAGGGTGCATGCACCAGCTCATCTGTAAGATATGGTCAGAGGACAGCATGCCCGATGAGTGGAATCTCAGTATTATTTGCCCGATCCACAAGAAAGGAGACCCCTTTGACTGCGCCAACTATTGAGGGATAAGTCTCCTTAACATCGCCTATTAGATCTTCTCAGCCGTTTTGTGTGAATGCCTGAAACCATTTGTGAACAAACTGATAGGTCCTAATCAGTGTGGTTCCAGGCCGGGGAAGTCTGCATATCTCGGGTCCTGGAGAAGACCCAAGAAATGCAGATCGACACACACCATCTACTTCTCGATTTCAAGGCCACATATGACAGCGTGCATAGGGACGAGCTATACAGCGCCATGTCTACTTTTGACATTCCTGCCAAACTCGTCAGACTGAGCAGGATGACGATGGAGAACTCTCGCTGCTCCATCAAGATCGGTAACGAACTCTCCGAGACCTTCAATGTCAAAATAGGTTTTAGACAAGGCGACGGGCTGTCATGTGATGTCTTTCACATCGTTCTTGAGAAGATCGTGCAAAACTCACTGGCCAACACAAGAGGCACGATCTTCCAAAAGTCCGTTCAACTGCTACTCGTAGCTTACGCGGATGACATTGACGTGATTGGACAAACACAGCGAGCCGTCAATGATGCGTTTGCTGGCATTGAAACGGAAGCGGCTAAAATGGGTCTGGCGGTATACGAGGAGGCATGGGCAAAAAGTTGTGCGCGCGATCTTTGGTCCTGTTTGCGTTGATGGCATTTGGAGAAGAAGGTTCAACCATGAACTATATGGGCTGTGCAGCGACATGAGTCTAGCCAGGAGTGTACGGATCCAATGCCTAAGATGGCTAGGCCATATAGAGCGTATGGACAACTTAGCTCCGGCCCGAAGAGTCTTCGACTCTGAGCCTGTGGGACAACGCAACAGTGGACGTCCACGTACAAAGTGGCGCACACAAGTCGAGGATGACCTCTGCCGGCTTGGTGTGCGAAACTGGAGACAGCTGGCGAAAGCTCGTGCTGGCTGGAGAGGCATGTTGAGTGAGGCCCAGTTCCACCCCGGACAGTAGCGCCCTAAGGAGAAGAAGAAGAAGATCTGTGGCCGATGCGGCACAGTAGGTAAGAGTCGACTCCTACACTGAGGGTCTAAATTGACAAATAATTTCACAAAAAAAAACCCAAAACACAAGTAAGACACCGTAGCATAAGCAAGTTAGTCGAACTTGAGTCTAACAATGTTTGCCGATTGAGTAGCCGACTATTTCCACGGTCCAATTACACGCAAATCTCCTTACATGCATACATACAGACACATGCACAAATCTTTTGAAATTCAAATCAAACAAAACCACCAGGGAAACCCTCTCCCCAACGATTACTCATCAAAATGCCGAAAATCAAATGTTCGTAACAAATTATTCAGACCATTTGAATAGCAGAGCTTCACCTCGCCAGCAAGCACTCAGCACGCCGTATCTATTCGACATTCCATAGCCATAAACAACTGAACGACTCACCGACTGCTACGTCACTTTTGCGTCCCAATTGATATGCCACACATATGCAGCTTAATTGGAGGAAAATAATTGTAGGCCACTATGGAAGGCCAATCAATAGACCACGACCATGTTCGGAGCACTCAGCGGCGATAGGCATAGGCACCGACATAGCAGCCCTCAGTCTAGCAGCTTTCATATGCGTTTTGTTAATTACTCCAGTCTCACGATAGATCGACCCAGGGAAACGCTGGATCGATGATCGCCTGCGATCGGTAGCCAACTGTATCTGTTGAAGCCTGCACACATATCAAATGCACTTACCGCGTGCTCCATATCGATGACAGGCGGAACGGCAAAGACCGCGTAAATCAACTGGAGACCCGTAGCGATCCCTTAAATGGCAGAGGCCGGGCAGCTGGGACAAGACTTATCCACTCCAAACAACCATTAATGCGACACCAATGTGTGGACCGCGGCGACGCACGGTGCGACTATTATCGCTTGACCCAATTAGCCATGCCATGCCATGCCGAGCTGGTGTGCCTGTCAGTTCCGTCAATCGAAATAGAGAATTGGTCTTTCATCAGTCAGTCGTTCGGTGGAGAGAATAAACGAGAGTTGATAGCCAAATCGGAGACCAGGCGTACGTATAAAACGCCAATAAATCGTAGATGCTTTCGCTTTTCCCAGCCGCCGCCGCTGCTGCTGCTGGGTTGTCGCCCACACTGCGCGACTGGGCTGAAAGAGAAAAGCCTCGTTCCCGGAGCTGGACATGGAGGACGCAGCATCAACTGCGAGAGAATCGATGCGTATGGAAGTGAATGGAAATTGGGTCATTAATGCAACCGGCCCTAGTGGGACGAGCACAGAAGATTGATGGATAAAAGCGAATTTGTGACTATGCATCAAAGACGGTCATTTGTTTATGAAACTCTAGAGTTTATTTGTTTATTGTGGCGATCGCCTTTGTTTAGGTTTTTTTTTTGTTATCGAATGTGTTTTATGGATCGACAGCGGCGGTGTGAATAGCCAAGTGGATGGATTTCTGGGAAAATGTTTCGAATAAAAAAGCGAAAGCCGTCAACGTTTTGAGGATGATTTGCTTTCAGTCGGAGATCGTGTGTCTCGAAGATACCCACATATGGTCAGGAAATTATGTTGAGTCACTGGAATTCAGGGCGGATTTCATCATGGTTTCATGCCACAAACTAAGTTCAATGGGTTTCAGCGGCTGAATTCAGTGCATCTAAGCAGGAGCTTTCATTTTGTATCAGCAACAGACGAGAATATGTTAGACAAGCAAAGGTCACAATGAAGAAAGGCAACAAATATCAAGCACTCCTTGCTCGAGCTCACACTTTGTATTCCTTCAACAAGTCCTCCAAACGCGAACATTATGCAAAAACATTAATCTCCACTTCACTGCCTAGCACACACCCTATTGCCTCACATTCGTACCACAAAAAAACCAAACAGCATCGGTCTGTGCACTTTCCCTATCTCGAAGTGATTCAATTCGATCGTTATGGGATACCCCGAAGTCAGAGCAATTCAAAATCTTAAAGCAACATCTCTCAAGTGCTTCTCGATCACATGCACTACACCTACAACACCAGCAGGCATCAATCAAAACTGTCCATCCATGCATGGCCACCATGCCAAGAACCCTCCTTAAACGTGCAACATGCGTGCGAAATTCGATCGAATACCCCACCGCGACAAAGTCACTCAACGCTGTTCAACCCTACACACTCTGTCGACAAGTGATGTCAGTGCGTGGTCGGCGGAGTTGAGTACCTGGCACCATAGAGGGTACACCCAAAACTCCACACCTAAGTGAGGCTGTGCAATTCATAGTCTCCAGCGGCAGGGACCGATGCGAAATGCCAATTGCAGATTGGAAACTATCTTAACCAGAAATAATAGACGCAATCAGCATCAAACGGTCATCAATATTAAATGGTAGGAATCGAGTACAGTCTGGCGTGACAAAATAAACCACAGTTTCTCATGTCTTGTGATTTTTTAGGCTTACAGATTATTTGGTCGGACTACGCTTCACTTGACTCACCTTCTTTCTCTTCTTAAGGCACTACAGTCCAAGGTTAACCTGGGCCTCACGCAAAATGTCTCTCCAGTAGGGATGCAAACGATACATCGATGCTTTGAAAACATCGATGTTTCGTTCATAAACATCGATGTTAACATTGATCGGGTCCGGGTTTCCAACTCCTATGGAACTGTGGGTCGGTGGCTAATAGAAGAGGTTTCAAGTTTCGATGTTTTTAAACATCGACGTTTTTAAGAACGATGTTGCATCCCTACTCTCCAGCCGGCACGATATCTCGCCAGCTGTGTCCAGTTTCGCACACCACGCCGGCCGAGGTCCCCCTAGACTTGTGTGTGAAACCTTGTAAGTGGACGTCCTCCGTTGCCTTGTCCCACAGGCTCACAGTCAAAGACACTTCAGGCTGGAGATAAGTTGTCCCAACACTCTACTTGGCCTTGCCATATCAGGCGTTGGCTAGACTCATGTCGCTGTACAGCCCATACCGCGGAGCCGGGGTAGACGAAGTCCTTCACCACCTAGGTGCTGCAAGTGAGTTACCCAGCACACTTAGACCATATTGATCTTGGCGTTAAAATACACTCCATTACCTTTATACTGAAGGAAATGTTAAAAAAACCGATGACATAAGTTCTGAAATCATAGTCACTTGACACAGAATTGAAGAGAGTGAGGTTTTTGAAGTTATTTTTCAAGTTTCGAAGGTCAGAAACGGGTGGTTTTTGAAACATAAGTTTTCTAGACTAGTTTTTACAGATTGAAAAGGGGCGAGACTTTGGGGGTCAATTTATCGTGATATATAAACAGCGATCGAACGGCATTTAAGATCTTTAGACAGTTTCTAAGCTCTTTTACAAAAAAGTTTAAAAAATCACTCAAAATTTTCTTTTTTCTCTTTCACAGATTAAATAAGATAAAAGCAGCTGTATCAAAATGAATTCAACCAAAGACAAGGACTCAAAATCCAGCAAAAAATCCAATAACAAACCGAACAGGTTCAATAGTAAACAAATAAAACCCCCCGTAGAGTCTAAACCAACCCGTTCGAATTCGGTTCGGGTGACCTCGACAAATAACAGAAATTCCATTATCAATTACAACAATAACAACAATGTCAAAACCAAAGATCCACCATCGCCAGCAAAACCGCAACCACCGCTGCCGGGTTACGAGAACGCCCCAAAGTTCGAGCGATCCAATAGTTTCTCACTCAGACGGCGACTGTCAAAGCTCATCACCTCGATCACTGGCAACAAGGAGAACCTCTCCAAGACCGAAGAGGATGACAGTCCGTTCAAGTTCACCCGGAGTCGTTCGATGATACTTCTGCGTCGGCCCAATCGACGCTGATAAGGACCTATCAGTTTGGTGACGAAAGGTTTCAGGTGTTCACACGGAGTGGCACAAAGATTTTGTACGCGATGTTAAGGAGACTTATCCCTCGATAGTTGACGCAGTCAAAGGGGTCTCCTTTCTTGTGGATCGGGCAAACGATACTGATTCCAGTCATCGGGCATGCTTTCCTCCAACTATATTTTACCAGATAATCCCCATCTGCTCACTCGACAACCATTAGGAGATTATAAGAAGTTAACTATTTTCAACTGACAGGTGACATTAGTCTCAGAAGTGTTCTGTTTGGGTAAGCTTTTCTACATCAATAGAATTTTTATGTAACTTTTGTCATCATGAAAGTCCGTAGCTCCATTCTCTCGAACAAGTCTCTCTCAAAAGTGATGCACATTCAACCACTTATTTTTTCTTTGTGTACACTTTCTTTCGCAACACACTGTAAAGCATTAAACATAAAAGGTGACTTTTTCACCTCCCGGCCACAGAGTTGATCTCTGAGTTTGATGGAAAATCTTATCCATAGGCTAAAACATAATAATGGCAGAAGGTAACCTCGCATCGTCCCACTAGAGCCCAGAGTGATCACTGAACAGACTAATGACCGCAATAATCAAAGACACCTACGTTTTGCTGCAAACCGGCAGCAGCCGGCATGCGGTTCCTCTAATGGATTTCCTCCTCTCCAGCGATATATGATCGTTTCCGCGGGGTAAATTTTCAATTCCCATACGAATGCGCTTTTTCGCCTTCACCCTGCCACTTATGTGCGTCTTCTCTTCTATCTGCCATGTCACAAAAATACCCAGCATACGAGCACTCAGTGCGCTCTGTGGCAAATTGCTGCGCACAAAATGAGCGATTTGACTTTGGCTTTGGCTTTGGCCTGTGCCACAATTGCGTTAACAATACTTTGTCTGTTCAATTGTTATAAATAACACAACGTTCCGCGTTTGCCTGAAGTAACCAATTTGACGTTTTGAACTTTTGCACAACCGCCGCCAGCCGGTGGCTGAGTGTGTGGCACATTTCAGTGCAGCAAGAAGTGTGTGTGTGCAGTGGTGTGTGGCTCTGCTCCTTGCGGAGAAAGTAGTTGTTTGTAAGATTTTGACATGTTCGTCTGACATCAATATTTCAAGGCGCCTTTGCATCTGGTTAGCGAGTGGATTTCGCATTGTAATTTGTCAAACAGATTTTTCACGGAAGCTTAGCGCGAATTGATGTGTGGGTTTGTGGGATTGAGTGAGTGAGGGTGAACTCATTGTGGACATTTGATCGACATGGTGAGAGACAAATATGTGCGCAGAGTAAACACCTGTGACCACAGAAATTTAAGTTTCAAGTTTGAGTCGAAAACTTGCATTCATTGAATCATTGAAATTTGGTGCCTTTTTTTAAGTTGAAAAACTCACGGACTGTTGGTTGTAAGATGGTTGACTTTTGAATTCATATCCCCGACAAGGATAGACGAGAATTCCGTTCCCCGACCTAGACGAAGTCTGGATAAGAATATCGAGCCTGAAGTCTAACAAAGCTGAGGCAGATGGTGTGCCTGCAGGAATCTGTAAAGATGATCTATTCGGGTGCATCTGTAAGACATTTTTTTTTTCGAAGGTTTTTTAACACTTCACTGGAGCACTCAGACTGCTGATCTTCCTCGGGAAGACGAAGAAATTCTACCAATGGACCACTTTTAAAATCTGAGTGCTCCAGTACAGCGTTAAAAAACTCCGACAAAAAAATGCTAGGCTTCTTTTCTGATTACCGTTGTTCAGCGTCATAGAAACCACAAAAATGTAGTAATATCCGTCTTTCCCTATCTGGTACCTTGAACACACATTAAGTTTTTATCTGCTTAAAAGAAACCTCAAACAAACTGAAACGGCAAACAAAAACAAACGCCGCCATCAGCTGTTGAGTTGATCGCTTTGTTTGCAGAAATTTGATACAACATCCAACTCTTCAGCGGCTTTGATTATTTCACTTAGCACCCAGCATTACACTGCATTTCTCTTTGAAGTTCATCACACCCACCTTCGGGTGCGGGATGAATGACTGTGCAATTAAGCGTCGATTCTTTTCTCCGGGCTTGTCATAATAACACGATTTTCACTATGTCCATCATTTACCGTTTACCTTTTGAGAAATGGTTACAAAGGTTCCCCCAAGGCATTTGCCGCTTAGCATAACCTCCTACTGGGGCCCTGATAAATCAAGCATCTGTCGTGGAAAACCTGAAATGCCCCCAGAAGAACCGCATTAATGGTGCGGCTTCCGTCTTATATAATTGTGCACCTCTTGGCGACCCACAAACTTGCCTTAGATACAAATATTTACCATAGATCGGTTAAATGCATGCGCAGTAGGTTACACATGCCAGCGTAAGATGACATCTGTGCGAGGATCAACAACACCAGTGGCATCTTGTGTGTTAAATGTGAAAGTTATTTAGGCGCGCTGCATGAGGCAGCATCGAACTTCAAAAACAATGTCAAAAGTCAGACAAGCCCGCTGGGCGATAATCTTCTAAGTCCCGGACAAGCCGAATGGGCTGCGCACATTAGTGATTTATCGTGGCGCATTCCAAAACTTTGGTATGGCGGATTGCGTATGCACCATAACGGATTGCAAAACAAACCGTTGTGAGAGTGCGCTCTCAGAGAATCTAGGTAAAGCAGCATCCGAGTATCTTTATTTGCATAAGCGCACAATCACGAACGGATTTATGTGGTTGTGGCCATGTTTAATGCATGATGCTGTTGCTGCCGCCGCCGCCGTTCGCTGACTCTGTGATGATGCATACGCATCGATCGATGGATGCTCTTCGTTGGTTATTCGAGTAGCCTGACGTATGTAGAATGCGACTTGGAAGTGATGGAACCCATGGTGGAGCCGCCACTTGTTAACCGATGGTCGGCACAGATAACGTGCGTGTACCGAGCCGAACTGTGCAGTGTAGTTGGTTAATGGTGGCATGTCGGTGGTTGCGATTAATTATTTTTATTGTACAACGATGGGCATCAAGCCTTTGATTTATTATAATATTTCAATGCTATTTGTCATGAACGCAATCAAAGGCGCCATCAGAATGCTCTGGCCAACGAGATGTGGTCTGATAGGCCCAGTCATTGCGGGTAATGGGTAGTAAACAAACAGGACTGACATGGGGACTGAGTCTTATTCGGATTCCATAAAACACTGCCAGAGATGTCGAACTAAGTATATCCGAGTGTTTGCAAAGATTTATCTACGCCAACAAGATCAGGTCACAAGTTTGACATCCTTTCACCAACACATGCCCCATCTGCTATCTGATGACAGACGGGTGACAAGAAAGTTGCAACTTCATGCGATATACGACTGCATTTACTATAATTATCAATGAACGTTCCTCTTATCTCATGCATCCGCGCTGGGAGATATAGAGACTGACCCAAATCGCTGAGTACACAAGTTTTCTCTAATTTTAAACCCAAGACTCTCAGTGATTCGACCAAAAGCTACCACAATCATTCACACTGAATGACAAGCAAACAACACAAACGAGGTCAGGCGTGGAATAGTAGGTGCATGACAACATAAATAAGTCTAGGCGACACCGCCTGAGATAATCTCGCAAATCATAAATTACACAGGGAGAGTTGTAGAAAGATGCTTCAGTGCGGTGCTGATCAGTCCTTTCACTAAACCATTATGCATGACTCGGGGCAATTAAAAGCACCTTATCCGCGGTGGAATGCTTCTGCGAATGTAGGCAGATCCGCGTACAGTGGGGATGAACAGTTTTCGCACTCACTTTCACAAATGGCCAAGACTCTGCACTCAGCTTCAGGATACCTTCACAAAACTCCATGCACTGCATGAACATGGGGTTTCAATATTTAAACGAGTTCAGTTCCACCTTGTGGCACATTGTTCCCACATGGGTTTGAAGTCCGCCTCGAAGCTCATTTCTCCGTGGCACGTAGTCCCTTTATTACCGCGAAGGCACTCAATTTAATGGTGCACGGTAATAAAATTCCAACTATTGCCTCCATCTACGATCGTAAAAAAACTTCAATTAGAAATTCCTTGTTAGAAATCATGGTTACTCTGTACCGTTAATGGCCCAACACATCCAATGAGCATTCGAAAATGCAACAAAATGCCTTTGTGTGTCCTCGTGTGTCTGTCCCTGACTCGTCCGTCGCTAAAGCGTCGTGAAAACGCTCTCTAAACGGCTCAGCTAATTCCAACAGATCAACTAATTCCCTGACAATGGATGTGTTCGTGTGTCAATTCACAAACCCATGTAACATGATCATAAAATATCTTAGAGTCTGTGGAGTAATTCAATTAAGATTCAGAACGGGAACTGAAAAGTTGAAATTCTTATAAAATCCCGCATAACAAAGGGGACCCAACACCCCCTGGGGTCTGCATCAATTCGGGGTAATTGACAAACGATCTGAACTTGTCGCATCTTCTAACTGGTCTTTGTCGATACAATTCAAGATCTTCTCGAATTTCATTCGTTGCCCATAGATGTTCGAAAAACAAACAAAATATCCGATGGTATGTAGGCGCAAGCTTGTTGAGCTGCATACTTTCGAAAATGACATTTAAGTGTGCGTGGGCCTGACAGGCATGCCGAGAGTGAACATAAAAGATAACTTCCACATCGTTTCCTTCCATCCGATACCGGAAAGTGCAATGAATTGGATACCAATAATGAATTGGACACTTTTATCGTCCCATCCTCATACATATGCAAGTGGTCTTTGAGAACTGATTAACTTGTGCCTACGAATTAATCAGTCGTGCGGTCGTCAGAAACATTCTGGTAATTAACACTTTGTGGGGTAAGCGGTATTCTTTTCTTTTTCTCTCTCATTTCAATCTCTCGCACGATCTTGGGATTTCATTTGGGTTACATTGGTGTCAAGTCTTTTTACCCCAGGTTTAGGTATGAAAATGAAGTTTTCATTTTTGATCGTGGTCGCGGTGTAACGCAAGGTTTTTAGAAGATAATAATCTTTACAGCCGTAGAAGCTCCCTTTCACAGACGTGACCGCTATTATCAAGAAGATGTGCTACTGTTTTGAATGCACACTTTAGAAAAATAGGTTGTGTTCCCTTTCTTCTTCTTGTCGCAGTTTAGTTCGAATAAGACATGTCATGTAAAGCTCTTAGGTTAGGTTAGGTTAGGTTAGGAGGGCTTTATGCTGTTGGCAGCAATTACACTCAGAGGCCGTGAAGGTCCATTGTCTATACCCTGTAAGGATTGCATGCTTACCGAGAATTAACGCAGGGTCAGTATGCAATTACCTAAACCACCCCGTTCTAGTTAGATCTGTACCTTCGCCACATCGCTGAGGTCGTGAAAGAACCTTGCTTTCAAGTGAGTGAGCCGTCGTTCTTGTAGAGCAGGGCAATATGAAAGGAGATGCTCCACTGATTCAATTTCTTCTTCATTCCTACAGCTCCTACAGAAGCTAAAGCTCTTAGGAATAACTAGAAATTTCGGAAAGTGGAATAAAATCACGCTTTCAATTAGCTTAAATATCGCGGGTAAAATTTTTCCCTCGATCGATTCGATCGACAGTGTTCATGCCTCTGGGCTTAAAAACGATTAAAAACGGCTGGGCTAATGATGTTCAGGTCAACTGTTGACTGTTGACAGAGGGCTCCAAATTTGATTAAACCAATTCATAGATTATAAATCAAAATTTTGGTTTGGGAATGTTTTTTCCTCTTCTTTTTTTTTTTATTTACCCCTTTGACTGCGCCAACTATCGAGGGATAAGTCTCCTTAACATCGCCTATAAGATTTTTTTTGCCATTCTGTGTGAACGCCTAAAACCTTTCGTCACCAAAGTGATAAGTCCCTATCAGTGTGGTTTCAGGCCGGGGAAGTCCACCATAGATCAAATTTTCACACTGCGGCAGATCCTGGAGAAGACCCAAGAAATGCAGGTCGACACACACCACCTATTTGTCGATTTCAAGACCACATATGACAGCGTGCATAGGGACGAGCTATACAGCGCCATGTCAACTTTTGACATTCCTGCCAAACGCGTCAGACTGAGCAGGATGACGATGGAGAACTCTTGCTGCTCCATCAAGGTCGGTAACGAACTCACCGAGACCTTCAATATCAAAAGAGGTTTTAGACAAGGCGACGCGCTGTCATGTGATGTCTTTAACATCATACTTGAGAAGATCGTGCAAAACTCACTGGCCAACACAAGAGGCACGATCTTCCAAAAGTCTGTTCAACTGCTAGCTTACGCGGATGACATTGACGTGATTGGGCGAACACAGCGAGCCGTCAATGATGCGTTTGCTGGCATTGAAACGGAAGCGACTAAAATGGGTCTGGCGCTAAACGAGGGCAAAACTAAGTACGAGTATATGCTGTCATCGAGAAAGGGCGCACAACGTCGACGACTTGACCAGAACGTCACCATAGGCAGCTTCGTCTCCTGAATAGTACAAACAATATCAGTATCGAGATCAAACGGAGAATAATTCCTGCCAACCGCTGTTTTTTTGGGCTCAAAAGGCAATTGAGTAGTAGAGCCCTCTCTCGGAAGACCAAGTTGACTTTGTATTAGACCTTGATCATGCCAGTCCTGCTGTACGGCGAGGAGGCATGGGCAATATCCCAAGCGGATGAACAGTCTCTTGGTCTTTTCGAGAGAAAAGTTCTGCTCGCGGTCTTTGGTCCTGTTTGCGTTGATGGCACTTGGAGGAGAAGGTTCAACCACGAACTGTATGGGCTGTACAGCGACATGAGTCTAGCCAGGCGTCTACGGATCCAACGCCTAAGATGGCTAGACCATGTAGAGCGTATGGACAACTTAGCTCCGGCTTCGACTCTGAGCCTATGGGACAAGGCAACAGAGGACGTCCACGTACAAGGTGGCGCACACAAGTCGAGGGGGACCTCGGCCGGCTTGGTGTGCGAAACTGGAGACAGCTGGCGAAAGATCGTGCTGGCTGGAGAAGCATGTTGAGTGAGGCCCAGGTTTGCCTCGGACTGTAGCGCCCTAAGAAGAAGAAGAAGATGAAGAAGAAGAAGAAGAAGAAGGAGTAGGTTGCTACCTGGTAGTACAATGGACCAGTTTTGAGCCTGAGTCCTCCAGCAATGTTTCAAAAATACTCCGAAAAAAAAGTATACAATTGTTCGGTTTTGAGGAACACCATCTTCACATTCAGGCCAAACAGTTTTTAGCTAATACTCGAAAAACCTGAGATGGGTAAGTAGCCCTGACTTAAACAGAAAATACAGTAGACGCTCGATGTAGTGAACAATCTAATGTAGTGAATACACAACATTTTATGCATATATATTTATATACATATAAATTTTATATTTATATCGCATACGCATTTTGGTGAAATTTGCTCCAAGCAGTCCACGCTCGTTACAATGAACAATTTCGATGCAGTGAACAGGTCTGGTTTTTATTAGTGCATCTACTGTATATCTTTAAATTAAATTCCACTGCAACATATCAAAAAAATTACTAATCACATGCCGTTATCTCGTTAGACAAACAAGAAAACGAAATACCTAACCTCACTTTCGTTAGTCACACCACACACTGTACCAAAATTAAAACAAACGAAAAGTGAAATCATCGGAAAAAGAAACGAGCTCACTTCAAATTGTTCCTTTCTTCTTCATTATCTTCGCTCATAAAGGCGTAAAATGTACTTTTACTCGGTTGAATGGTGGGTTCTTGGAAGCCTTCACTTACTCAGATTACAGAGTACCACATGATTTCCTCAAGCAGATACGTCATCCAATGACTGTCCGGTTGAATGTATTTCAACCACGAATTAGCCCAGCCTCAAGAGATCATCCTGCTGCAAAGCTCCTTACGTTCTTCTCACTCAAGACGTGAATAAGATCAAATGGGATCATTACCGTGAAAAGCCTCAATCAATGAACGCATTCTTAGAAAGAGAAAATGCGCCCTAATTGCTAAAGAAGCCCAATCTCATCTGCTAAACAAATATACCCAAGCCGCCCAAACAAAATTAACCGCCTAAGTCAACATTTCCATCTCCAAAGTTCCGCTACAGTAGCACTCGAAAAATTGAAACTTAAGAATCTCTGCCGCACCTCCTTGATGGTGTAGTATCTGCTCCGCCGCACAGCACAGATGGAATCTCACATCGTGAATGCATTACGTTGATGCATGTGGATGAAAGTAATTTCACGAGCGCACAGAACTTTGAACCCGATCTGTACTGGTCGTGCCCACACGTACGTACACACTCGCCACTCGGGAAAGGCGGCTTCAAGTTGAAACGAGCGCGTGCACCCCAACCCAACACCGAATACATCACTCACTTGCATTAGCTTGCGAGGCAGGCCACGTTGGGAAGAAGATTGAATGAAGTGAATACTTGAACTCGGATGCCCTTACATGTTCTATCAATTACAAGCATCTTGGATAAGTGAATTATGTAGCCGAGGAGAAAAAACAAAAATGTTTTGATTGCTTGTGTCATCATTGACTGGTGACACCACCCAGGAACCAGCGAGACCTGAAAGGCTCGCCCAGTGTGTCAGACGTTGGATTCATCTTCTGTTCCATGAATTGTGTCGTTTTATGTCACCTTTGTGTGTGCGTTTATTACACAATGTTGTACGGCGCAGTGAATGAAAAATGAAAAAAAAGAATATCCGAGTCGAGACTACACAAACTGTTGCATTGATGCGGAGGAGTCGGCGGCGGACCACCATGGGCACACTCCCATTATGCGTCGAATGAAGGAAATCTTTTGACGCCACACTCGGCGTGCAGCCTTATTTCTGAATGAGCTTTGAATGAGTGTTCTAGATACACATCCAGCGTGGGATTATCTTTATTTCCTCCAGATTCTTTGAGATAAAAGTGTGGAGTGTGGAGCATAAAAATTTAATAATACCCAAGCTGGTGGGATTATGTAGATTTAAGGTCTCCAGTTCTCGAGTTCTTCCGTCCGTTGAAATGGAAATATCGATCACGGACTTTTTGAGCAATAAAAGCGGATTAGGAACGTGGTCATTTGACACCAATTAAACAGTGCGAAGATCGTTAATGACCAAAGAAAGTCGATCGCTGAAGGGAGTCTTCGGATTACATTTTATGAGGATACAAAGGCTCGCGTTGTGTTTACACAGGGCAGATGTATGCTGCGCTTAGAGGTAGAATAACATCAATTATCAGATTCTTAATGAAGGCTTAAAGACCCAAGCCTAAGGCATCTCGATCTCGATCACTGGGGAAAGCGATGGAATATCATTAACGATCGATTCATATGGTCTGGCATTGAAATAGGAGAACGATTTCGTTTAAATTCTTGTAACATCCATCGGATATATTAGGAGCGTGAATTGATCGTTAAGACGTGGGGTAGGTTCACTTATCCTCGGTCTTACGGACTTCAACGTAAGAATAATTCCTTCAAAGCCAGGAGTGGAACGAAATGCCAGGATAAAGAGTGTAAGAGGATAGATTTAACTGAACTTGTCTAAAACCGTTTGTTGTGATTGATAAATACGATCTTGAAGTTCCTCATTGCATCATCATCATATTCACTTAAGTGACCTTACATACATACATATTTGGTGCTATTGTTTTGTCCGACACTGTATGTACATGGTGACCAGATAAGAACGATAGGAACAGAAATTTGAACAAAACAACAACGGTGGGGGATAAAAAATATATTCTGGCTTAATTTTGAAGCTATATTCATGCCATTATGCATGAAAAAGAATATCATTCAAAGAGCCGCCTCAGCATCGCTACCAGTGCTTGAAGCGGTCAATCAAATTTTGAAGGCTTGGTTCAATATGTGCATCGTAATTCCGCCAAAAGGGTCTCAGATGTTGGTCTCGAGCTCGTCCAAAATGGCTGTGTTGTAAGCGTAGACCAAGGACTTGACTCAGCCCCAGAGAAAATAATCGAGTTGTGCCAAGTCGCATGATCGCGGTAACCAATTAATGAACGCTCGCAGTGGGATAACCCAGTCGCTAAATTGTTTAAATTTGGTCAACATTTCCAACGCCCAATTAACTCACGGCATTGTCCCTGGTCTTCCGACTTCAGTTCTTGCATCAGCACAATCTTATATGGACATAGGCTCAAATCCTTCCGCAAAATCAGCCGGGTGATAAGGCGATGTCCAATTCAACTGATCGGCGCCGAATCCATATTTCTTTAAAACTGGCCTCTACGGCAGCAATGTTTCCTTCAATTCGCATCAATCTCTGCCTGGTTGGTGGCTCAAAATCCATAAGAGTGTATTCGCGCTCAATTTCCACGGTGCAACGAATTGCCAGCACACTGAAGCCATTATGACGACCGAGCTCATGACGAACTTTATGTTGCGTATTTACAACTGAGCCGGACTTCCGATATTTTTTAATAATTTCCGCACGTTCTCCAAGCATGAAACGATGCATGATGAGATGGTAAGTCTTACTGAATATGTTGATGTCTGGATATCATTGGTAACTTTGACAACTGCTGGAATATATCAATTGGAAGAAGAATCATTGCTATCTGGTCACCCTTTAGCACCTCCTTCATCGACTGGCACTACAGTACAGAGTGGACTTGGCCCCAGACTAACCGCTCATGTGCTTGCTTTTGTTTTTCCATGAGTCATACTGTTTTATGTGATGTGGGCTTGTGCGTCGACCCATAAGCACTAGACTTTCAAGTCTAGGTTCGAATCAAAGTTCAGACAAACGATTTCCCAAAAAAATTTTTCACTGCTCCGCCTTTCTATAACTGCTTAGAAATAGCTTCTCAATCTCGCCGTTCGGAGTCGGCATTAAACTGTAGGTCCCCTCCACTCGTGAGAGAACAATAGGACGCACAACACGAGTAGATGCTGAGAAGCCAGGCCCAGGTCCACCTCGGACTGTTGCGCCGCCATTATTATTATTATACAGTTTTACGTCGAACGGCGAAGTGAGCATTGTCAGTGACTCGAGAGAAGTTCTGCCGTGAATACGAAAGTTGGTGTGTCCGCAATCGAACCTAGACCTTCAGCCTGAACGTACTTACCCACAACGGCACGACGTTTACAAACTAGCATCTAACTTGCATTAGATGCGATCGGAAATTGGCCAAGAGAACAATTATCAAAAGCAAATTAGTTGCTCCAAACCGAAATCGAATGACTATCCGAAAAATAACCGAACAATTTATAAATTCAGCCGTCAATTAACAAGCAATGGATCACTCCTGGTCTAAGTGCACACTTCAGCCACCTCTAACCCAACATTTAACCTAGCAAGCAAAAAAAAGTCCATGTTTTCCGGTGTTTAAACTCCGCTTAATTTTATTCCGCAACCATCACCAAGTTGCCGTAATTTGAAAGCAATTTCTATTAATCGTGTGCACACTCGAAACCTTAACCTTTATTCAAGGACTCAATTTGCAGACAGTTGATGTGGGTCAACGATTTGCGCTCCTCATCGGCGTCTGCGTCTCCGTCTCGTACCCCAGCTAATTCGAAAAACAATTCATAATCGCGTGAAGCGAACCCAGACAGAAACAAGACAAAAAAAAACAAACCACAAATTAAGTGTTCACCTTTGCACGCACACGCTGAGATGATGTTCATACGTGGGCTTAAACGATCTCGCCGCCTTCTGTCATGATCACCATCTCGTGGTGTGCCCAATGCGAAGCAGAAGAAAGACTGAAGACTACCACCGAAATGGAATGGCGAGACGTGTAAAAGCATTTAGCCTTCAAATGTCAACGACTGGATGAAGTAGTTCAGCTACACAACCATTGGCAAGGCAATTAAAACGATTTACCTATCCGATGACCCAAGATGAATTCAACTGCAGTCTCGGACCTCCGACAATCGTTGTGTGCGTTGCTTTCAAAGTCCAGGAGACGAGCACCTCCGTTGTTGTGCCAGAATGGAAGTGGTAAGACGAGTTTCTCTAAATGCCAGACCAGGCTGTAAATTGATATCCAAAAGAAATATATTCGCATATGCTCCAATAAAGACAAACAATCTACAAACCCACACAATGATCCAAATAAGAGAATGACATTGAATTGAAGCGAGTCGCACTTGAACGAAGTACAGAAGCAAACACGAAATATCGAAACAAAAACCCGAACAAAAAACAAATACCAAGCCTCTTGAGAAAGTAATAAAAACGAGATACACACATTCCAAGAGGTGCTTCCTACCTTTACCTACCGTACCAGCGATCGTCGGCGATGCCAAGTGTTACCTAATAGTAACGGATGGAATCAGATGTTGAGTTGCCTCCAATTATCGAATTGCATTGTGAAAGACAAAGGCAACGAACGGCAGAAGGAGAAGTACCTGGAGCGACACGCACACAGAGAGAGAGAACAAAAACACAAAACCCGCTCAAGGAGGGAGCTGACTCTGCTATATTTAGTTAATCGATGACGTCAGGTTGAGGCATTCGATTCGATCGTTATCTGAAATCATCAGCGGCAGCATCATTATGGCGCTCATCATGGCATTAAATGGATTCGGAGGTTTTGTTCGAGATAACACTGTTGGGAACACTTGGGGTGATTCATTGGTCGTGTTCTCGGAAAGGACACAGGTAACCGCTGTGATTGAGTGTGGACTATGGAACAGATTCTGGGCGCGCATACACACATGCTCTACCAAGCGAGGGTTGTGTTGTGAGTTTTTATTTGAACACCTTGCTGAGGTTGGGAGAGGTTTTACTAGTTTGCGAATCGGTGCTTCTTTCGGATCATTATTTGTAGATAATAAACTCTGCTGATCTTGGGAACGTCATGGCTGCCAAAGGTCATTGGCTGCGGAAGCATTTTCGAAGTCGAATT
Source organism: Myathropa florea (assembly GCA_930367185.1). Classification (NCBI taxonomy): domain Eukaryota; kingdom Metazoa; phylum Arthropoda; class Insecta; order Diptera; family Syrphidae; genus Myathropa; species Myathropa florea. The sequence goes on from OV884003.1 coordinate 21,732,253, forward strand.
GAAAAACACTCGTAATTAGTCAGATGGGAGCTGAAAGGTTGAGAAAAAATGCCTCGTGATGTACAATTAATTGTTTATTCGGAGGTTGAAAGTCTAATGGTTTTTAACTATCTGTCTGCAAAGGCTTGTTGACTACGGAGGCTTGTATCAGAGCACTGGCAGACCTAACCAAGCTTGACCAAGCATATCTTCAAACATTTGGGAAGACGAAAGCATGACCGAGAATAAGGCTCCATATGCCTCATCAACAAAAAGAGTAATTCCACCTCACGCAACAACTATAGAGGTACATTGCTGCTCAATGTCGCCTACAAGATCTTATCCAGTGTACTGCGTCAACGTCTAAAGCCTTTTTGCATAGCACAACGCAACAGAGGGCGTCCACGTAGAACGTTGCGCACATAAGTCAAGTTGTGACCTCGGCCGGCTTGGTGTGCGAAACTGGAGACAGCTGGCGAGAGATCGAGCTGGCTGGAGAGGCATGTTGGATGAGGCCCAGGTTTACCTCGGATTGTAGCGCCCTAAGAAGAAGAAAAAAGAACTAAACGTAACTGAACGAACTAAACGAAACTGAACGAACTAAACGAAACTGAACTTATTAAACGAAACTGAACAAACTCCAAGACACTGAACGAACTAAACGAAACTGAACGAACTCCAAGAAACTGAACGAACTAAGCGAGACTGAACGAATTCCAAGAAACTGAACGAACTCAACAAAATTGAACGAACTAAACGAAACTGAACGAGCTCCAAGAAACTTAACGAATCCAACGAAACTGAACGAACTAAACGAAACTGAACAAACTCCAAGAAACTGAACGAACTAAACGAAACTGAACGAACTCCAAGAAACTGAACAAACTCCAAGAAACTGAACGAACTCAACGAAACTGAACGAACTAAACGAAACTGAACTTACTAAACGAAACTGAACAAACTCCAAGACACTGAACGAACTAAACGAAACTGAACGAACTCCAAGAAACTGAACGAACTAAGCGAAACTGAACGAATTCCAAGAAACTGAACGAACTCAACAAAATTGAACGAACTAAACGAAACTGAACGAGCTCCAAGAAACTTAACGAATCCAACGAAACTGAACGAACTAAACGAAACTGAACAAACTCCAAGAAACTGAACGAACTAAACGAAACTGAACGAACTCCAAGAAACTGAACGAACTAAACGAAACTGAATGAACTAAACGAAACTGAACGAACTTAACGAAACTGAACGAACTCAACGAAACTGAACGAACTAAACGAAACTTAAGGAACTCCAAGAAATTGAACGAACCAAACGAAACTGAACGAATCGGTTACACAGTGCATCATTTTTGTATTTGCCTCACATTTTCTCTCGTTGTCTGCAGCTATCTTAAGATTCCGTAAGACAATTATAGGTGACCCTAAAGTTGTCTTGCGCTCGTGAACAGTTGATCTTTATACCAAAGGTTCGGTCTTCGAAGTCAGATATTCCTTTCTTTCTTGAACCAGGAAGCCCGAATTTGAGGGCTCTGGGAGCATTAATGTTCATGAGCTCAATGTGTCCGAGTCAATGTAGTCCACAGACCGTTGCTCTCTGGACTATAACCACATCTTTCCACAGCTCGTAGAGTTCACGGTTATACCTTCTCCTCCATTCGCCTTCCACGCAGACAAGACCATGTGATATGTATTCTCAAAAAAAGAAATAATGTTTGTCACGGTCTTGAAATGAATCTGCGATTTTAAATGATGTCATAAGTACAGACTCTTCTGTGATTGTCTGATCTAGATACCCCTCCACTGTGACGTTCAAACAAGCCAAGATGTATCTGGAAAAACAAGTTTATTTCAAAATTGAAGCAGCGAATTTCTTAATAAATGTCCTAAACTATAGACACAATGGAGGTACCAAGGTTCTTAGCAAGATTCTGATATGCAGTCCTGTTCACGTTCAAAAATGGAAAACTTGTTGGAATAAGTGGAGAAAAAAATTGTTATTAACTTAGCAGTGTTGCACGAAATTAAAGCTGAAGCACAATAAGCTTGATATGTCTACAACGACCTTGAGAAATAATCCAGTGTGCACTAGCAAACAAAACGAATTTTAGCTGATTTAAATGACGCCCATAAAGTGAAGTGTTTGCAACCCCGTAGCTCAGTGTTTTTGTTTATTAAACGATTACCTCACACAACGAGGCATGGATCTAATCTCATTAGCATTAACTTAAATGCGGCATTATGAAATTCTGTCAATACCCCGTCACACCCACGTGGAGTGACGTTTAGCAATAATGCACGTTGCCGGTTTAGAACACACGATCCCATAAATTCAATTTAAGAGCTATAGTACAACCGGCCTACAGAGTGGTAGAGCAACCCGCATTTGTTGGATTAAATTTCATTACACTGCAGTCTACCTACACCCGTTCCCGTGTACAGTGTGCAATGGATTTAGAAGCTGTATGGTAACTGTTCGCCTAGTTAAATACGCTGCGTGTGACGCTGTTGCAATCAGTGTCACACAATGATAGGTGTACTAATACTATCACTGTCTCTGTATCTCATATTTCAGTGTCTGACACCCACAATTAAATCTTGATCCATGTCAGCTTAAATCGCGTTCATCCGACGATAAACTTTGTGCGGGATTTTTTGCGACGCAGAAATGAAATTGCCTCAGCCATTGACATTGACTCTTGACTTTCCTCTCACAGATCGCAATTGAAATCCTGCAGCCATAAGAAAGTCAATTATGGTCATAACGGGGGTGGTCGAACACCACCATGATCAGCACAACGATAGGCTAGGCGCACTGCTGTCGATTCTATTTAATTTAAACGCATCCACTCTAGACTGCATGCTCTGCACTCTGCGGAAGGTCACTTAACATCGAGACTATTGACGTTTGCATTGGGATTAAATCCAAGGCCTGTGCGGAGCGGGGAGAAGTGGCGCCTCTTTAAGTGTGGGCCTTGCACTGTCTGTCGGCTTTGAATGATCGCCAATTGAAGTTTTTAATTACCTTCGATGGAATCAACAAATTTGCCTTAAATTTAACGATTTGCCGCGTGTGTTTTTTGTTGGGATGCAATGAGCAGTGCGTGAGCAGTGCCGAAGCCGTGCCCTATACACCACGGACGGACGTGATGTGATTTTCAATTAACCAGGGTTGGGTGGACTTTTTATGCCTGGTGATGTATTGACTGATTTATCAATGACATTTCCGCTGATATTGATGTTGAATGGGGTATGGATGCATTGATATGCAAATGAGATTAGTTTACTTTTTCGGTTTGGGCATACACCTACAAATGAGGGGATGTTCGGAGACCAGTAAGTTTCGCGAACGTGTTCGGTATCGTTCAGAAGCTGCTACTTGAGAGAACTGCTAATGAATTCAGTCTGTTGGATATTTTTCCTGGAAGCAAGTCGAAAGTCATGAGAACTTAAAAATTCGACAAAAAATTGCTTGGGACAACAGTTTTCCTTATTGCCTTTGTTGTCATGTCCTGAGCTGTCCGATCAGACACTATATTCGTTGTGAAAGTGAACCCCCAAGAGAAAAACTGAACGATACAGAGGCAATCTGAAGAGTCGTCCTCCTAAACATGGAGACTTTTGGGGTTGGATATACAGTAGAATCTCGAAAAGGTGAACAGACAGAAATACTGAAACGATTATCTCTGCTCCTCTATACTGTACTGTTGTCTGGAAGAAAAATGGGAAAAAAATTGGTAATTTTTCCCAAATGTTCATGTTATGTTATGTATTGCTCATCTTTACCAAATGTTCATGTTATAGAACCGTCCATCTTTTCGAGGTTCTGCTGTATAGAGTTTACGGGAACTTCTGTCACCATAAACAGATGAGTCAAGTGAACTTAAACGCGAGAATACCACCACCAACCAGTGCCGAATGATCGCCAAAAATTCTTTTCTGCGTCAATTCATGAGTATAGAACACTACTACACTTCTGAGCAGTGTTGCCATGTCGTGGGGAATTCCGATCCAAGATTTAGTAAAAGGGGAAAGGGGGAAACCATTGTACCATTGGAATATCAAATAAAATCTAACTTATTCCTGTCTAAATACCAAAACGGCAAGAGAACAAAATGTATCATGAATTGATTTGTGAGGTAGAGACTAAAACTGCGGGTTAATTTGTGGGAATTCTAGAGTTCATGAAGGACTGTAAATGAAAGTTTGTCGAAGCAATTGGGAACAATACTCGAAGCTTTTAAGACGAATGGTTCTCTTTATCACAAAACCTGTCAGTTAAAGAACAGAATAGCTTCATAAGAAAAATCCTAATACCGCAAAATATCTAAATCCAAGTTGTGTTTTCTAAACAAGAATGAAAACATAGTCGGACGCGCTTCAGGAAAAAAAAGTCCATCAACATTACCCCCGTCGGTTAAAGAAGAAGATCGAATTTTTGTTTCACTGATCATCCCTTCCGGGGTCTTAAAAGAAAAAATAGTTTCCGACTTTTACTAAGCAACATCGTGTCGTTTATTCAAAATCTTGTTTGGTGATCTTCCGTCCTTACTTACTTATCTGTCAGACCTGTGACCCCTGGAGGGAATTAGTTTGAGCCATTCATCGCTGACGGTTCCAGGCACGCTGCTACCAATCATCAAGATCATGTTGCCTTGCATCCGCGATGACTTGGTCTTTATACCGGAGGTTCGGTTTTCCTCTCCTTCTCGAACCAGGAGGCTTGGATTCGACAACTCTCATGGCTTCATTCGCTCTATGCGCCTGAACGAGTTTAGTTGGCGGATTTTTTGCCTTCTGGACTATTTCCACATCATTGTACAGGTCATAGAGTTCGCGGCTTGTTTTCTCCATTCACCTTCCTCGCAGACAGGACTTAACATCCGACGTAGACTTTTTCTTCCGAGCGCACCAGGAATCAACTCTAGATTACTGGTAATCGTTTAGCTTTCAGATCAGGGTCTTGTAGAGCATGATTTTGGTCCTTCGTCAGGAGTTTTGACCCAACTTTTTTCGACAAACCGAAGTAGCAGCGGTAGCTAAGGGCGATTCTCCATCAAGATATCGTTTGTGGATTTCTTACCGCCTTAATAATAATAATATAATAAGGGCGGCGCTACAGTCCGAGGTGAACCTGGGCCTAGCTTCTCAGCAACCACTCGTGTTGTGCGATCTATTGTTCTCTCACGAGTGGAGGGGACCTACAGTTCACGACTGGATGGCGCAGTTGGGTAAGCGCCTGCCCCAAGTTAGAGGGGTCCCAGGTTCGAATCTCAGTGAAAGCAAAGTTAATACGCTTTTATCCGGTTTTTCAAATCTGGTCCAGTCACCATTTGCCGTTGGCACTAACGCCAATATCACTGAAGCGATCGATCAGTGGTAATAGTCTGACTGTGGGTATCACAATGGACCAAAATGATCTAAATGTGGTGGTGAATTCACCCTTACCTAGTCTAACCCAAAAGAACTTCAAAATATGTAATGACAACTTAGCGCAACTGAGAAGGCTCGCCATGATATACTCGTGTACATACAACAGACCATGAAAAATCAACAGACGCACACGTAACTTTGCAAATCGCAACGGCAATCTAGATTCAAGAGCCGACTGCAAGCAACACAACTAGTAGGGGAATTCCCAGAATTGTATGAACATACGACTGGATAGCGCAGTTGGTTAAGTGCCTGCCCTAAGTTGTATGTACGCATTTTAATACTCTGTCCGGACTGTAAAGATAACATTTTGAAGGTGTCCAAAACATAGAGGTGTCCGGCCTACTGAAGAACGAGATTCCGGACTAGCGAGGCTGTACTGTGATTTCAATCATTTTGCAGATTTTGTACTCAATTAAGAATTTATTTCCATTTTCCGTAAAATACAGTCGACTCCCTCTAAGTCGAATTTTCACGGGATATCAAAATTAGTTCGAGTTAGAGGGAGTTCGACTTAGAGTTTTTTTTATGGAAAATGAGGGTAATGCCAAAATAAATATGGCGAAAAAATTAGAGTTAGAGGGACTTCGACTTAGAGGGAGTCGACTGTAGTCACAGTAATTAAAAAGCAGTAGTATTAGTAGTATTTTTTTTGTGGGCGCCGTGGCGTAGTGGGTAGGTGCATCGACTCCTACGCTTGAGGTCGTCGGTTCGAATCTCGAAAAAAACACCAAACATTTTTTTCACGGCTCCCACCTCTTTCGAGTCACTGACAATACTCAAAGAGTATAATTGTCTAGAAAAAGCTTCTCAATCTCGCCGTTCGGGGTCGGCATTAAACTGTAGGTCCCCTCCGCTCGTGACAGAACAATAGCACGCACAACACGAGTGGTTGCTGAGAAGCTTGGCCCAGGTCCACCTCAGACTGCAGCGCCGCCATTATTATTATTATTATTAGTAGTAATTTAAAAAGCAATCATTTAAGGCACACCCCCTTTTTTCTCTCTTCCCTTCGTCGCAAAATTAGATTTACAGCCGATCAATGATCATGCAACGTGATCTTGTCCCATGTAGGCCGTTTTCAAGTTCATGCCAAGCCCCTTTCGACTGCACAGTCTACTTCCGCCTTTGTTTGTGCATTTGTTTATACGTGCCTACGCCCGACCGTTTGACTTAACAAAACCTCTCCGAACGCACAAACAACAATAACCATTCGAGTACTTTGTTATAAGCAAAACTGGGCTGAAGAAAATAAAGTCCAAAACGATGATGGAACCACAAAATTGAATCGCTCCAAAAAATAAACAAAGGCATGCTGACACAAAAAGATACTACACATTGATCCAAATTTCGAAATCGTATTTTTGCAATAATTTGCGAAACTAAGCCGAAAAGTCCGTTCGTTACGGATTAAGAACAAGTTCAAAGGCCCCTCGCTTCGTGAGTAAGACACACAAATGAATATTCAGTTGTATTGTGTTTTTGTGTTCATTTAAAAAGAAATTTCGACGAATACTTCCGATCTTCGCATTAATTAAAAACCCTTTCCAATGAATCCAACAGATGACGCATGACGGCGAACCGTTCGTTCGTTTATCTAATTTAACGCGAACGCTTCTGATATCTCATGCTGACCGCAATAATACACATGAGAGGGAAGACACACGAGGAAGACGATCGGCGAGACTGAGGTGGCTGTCATTTATTTTGTTAGCAACCATCAAATTATAACATATCTGCTGACTGACAGAAAATCCGTCAAGGCAAGAAGAGCGGAGTTAAATTTTCTGTCAACACGGGCAAATGTTTACTCACAAGGAAGCACACAGAAAACATGCACACATCAGCACAGTGGTCGGGTTCTGTGCGACATTTGTGTCAATATCGGCTCAAAAGACGCACGAACCAAACCAAAGCGCACACATCCAACGCGGCGGCGATATGAAAATTTATTTGAATTTGTTTTTATCAATTTCATTCGAAGACGAACACATTTAATGCCTCGAAGTCCAATCAAATAAATTAAGGTCGTTGGATATTCGTTTTCTTTCCTTCTTTTTCTCCTGAGTGAAGTGTATTTCTATTTCTCCTGCGCGTTAGAACGTGTATCTAATGTAAAGAAGTATCTAAGTGGGTTTACCCTCGAATGAACCCCGCCACACAAAACGACTGATAGGGACTCCCCATCGCAGTCCAGTCCCAGTCCAAAAGAAGTGAAATGAGGAAACCAGTAATTTTGAAAATACAACAAAAAGGAAAAACAAAAAGAAGAAAAGCAGAACATACCAAAAAAGTCCTCCCAGCGTTCGGAGTCGTCCGATTCTATATCCATGTTAGATGAAGAGCTGTGCCTGATTGTGCTCTGCCGTGGAGTGGGGGTTAATGCCGTGTTCCTTATTTAGAAAGATGTTCCCAAAGTTTCCAAGAAGCATAAAATAATGTAAAAACCATCTGTGTATGAGGCAGTGGCAACATAGAACCCGAAGTCGAACCCGAACCCGAACCCGGTTCTCCCGCGGAGAGTGTATTGCACTGGAAATCACTTATTGTTGAGATATACTTATTGCACGACGATGCAATTTTTATTTGTTGTTGCTGTTATTTTTATTCCTCCTCCTTCCTTGCGTTTTCTTTCTCGCTAATAATCCAATAGATACAATAATATACTCGCAGAAGAATCGCAGATACTCGTTAAGATACGTACGTGAACGTGTATGGCCTTTGTGGAGTTTTTATTATTTTTTCCCTGCTGTATTTTCACTGCGGCAATATACGCGGATACTTAATAGCAACTTGGCCAGGCCATTCTCGCAGGTAAATCACTCAGTTAATCACAAACTATGTACACTAGTAATCACTCGCACACAACCGCCGTCGTGTAGATATAAAATACCCTCGTTAGATAAGATAATGTACACCGACCGAAAGGTGGAGAAGGCAAGTTAATCCCGGTTGAACTGTTTCTAATACTGGTTGCTCATACGAGTGCACAAAGATACATCCATCTGATTGGATCTAAGCTACGGCCGCTTTAAATCAATACATCACTCGTGCGCTAGTGCTGCACATCCGTATGCAAGTGTAATTACGTCACACACAAGAACAGATAAGATACTTTCCAAACTGAAGAATTTTGAATGTGTGCTTACTGCTCGCGACGAAATTCTCAGAAAAATTGTGTGACTCGATCAAGACGGGTTTTTTTTGTTGTTAATTTCAAATTTTTGCCACCTTTTCACCGAAGGTTCTTGGGCAACAAAAACAAAGAAGCACTCGTTATCTGTTGTCGAACGCGAACCAACCAACACTTGGTGGAGTTAAGGAGAATGAGGCGATAATTTATCAACAGCGATGATAAAAATAAAATTTATCTGAGAGATACGGCGTGCCCTCACAGAGACTCCGCACGATCTATCACTACAAACGACTTAACACAAACTGTTGTATGACTGGAGATTCCATTAAGACGACGGTCGACCGTCGACGTCGATCCACCATCGTGCTGGTGTTGGCTAGTTAGAAATGTTATGGAGGCACCCACACACGCAACCGAACGTGCTGTGCGTTGTACGACGGCTCACTTGATGTGAATGTGTGTGGATGTCGAATTGGAACTGTGTTTGCGGGAGACGTAGTGTAACAAGACGTTTGATGGTCTTCAGGTGGAAAAACTGTTTGATCAAATCGTGCAAGTGATCGCACTGATCGTGTTGGGTTTGATGCTCGATTTGAGTGAGAATGTTGGACATGACGTCTTGTTTTGGGAGAGTAAAATCATCGAATAGGGTTGCCAACATATTCTGAGTTACAGACAAATTGATGGGGGTGATTAAATGATCAGAAGTGTTGGTAAGGAAGGAGTTGAAGTGAGAAAAAACATAAGACACGATCATGTGGGCGCCGTGGCCGTGTGGGTTCGTGCGTCGACCCATGCGCATTAGACTTTCACAGTCTAGGTTCAATTCAAAGTTCAGACAAACAATTTATAAAAACAAATTTTTCGCGGCTCCACCTCTTTCGAGTCACTGACAATGCTGAATGAGTATAACTGTCTAGAAAAAGCTTCCCAATCTCGTCGTTCGTAGTCGGCATTAAACTGTAGGTCCCCTTCACTCGTGAGAGAACAATAGCACGCACAACACGAGTGGTTGCTGAGAAACGAAGTCTAGGTTAACCCCGGACTGTAGCGCCGCCATTATTATTATTATAAGACACGATCATTGCAAGGATCTCAACAGGGTGCCAGCTAGTCATGTCATTCATACGTACAGAAGCTGCAGAGTGTCGATAAGAATTTTTCTCTGCTACATTTAGCTCGCTTACCTTTCGCCCGGTGACATTCATTTTAAGGCGCTTTTATGAATTCAATTTTTCAACATCGTGCTTAAAAGATCGCGTGAATTTCAAATCGGTATCGAAATGAAAATGGTTTAACGGCAACTACGGCAATGAAGAATTTGGGTTATGTTGACATTGAGGACCGCTGTGGTTTGTGGCTTATTCTGACTTCTCGGACATGGACTTCTCGGTGGCCAGTTCACATTACCTCCACGTGGGATAACCACACCCTCCAATCGCTCACGTATAATTTCCAACGTGGCGTGAACTGTTTGGTACATAGCGCCATCCTTTTTGGAAACCACGTCTTTGAGGGCCGCTGTGGCTGTAGGCTTATTCACAAGCACCTGTGACTTCAGAAAACACCACAACGACCTGCGACTTAAAAAAAAACCCACAAGAAAAAGTCGAATGGGGTCAAATCGCACGATCTCGGTGGCCAGTTCACATCACCTCCACATGAGATGACCATGCTCTCGAATCGTTCGTGCAGAATTTCTAATGTGGTGTGAGCTGTGTGGCATGTAGCGCTCGTTCCTTTTTTTTTAAACCACATGTCGTTGGTAAACGTATCATCCAATTCAGGCCAAAAGAAGTTGGTAATCATCGACCTACACCGCTTGCCGTGATGGCATGGCCAACGTCGTTCTAAAACAAATGATGACGCCGCCAGCCCAAGGTCCACACCAAACAGTGATTTTTTCGGGATGCATTGGAGCGCTGTGGCGCAGTGGGTAGCTGCGTCGACTCCTACGCTCGATGTTGTCGGTCCGATTCCCGAAAAAAACACCAAACATTTTTCACGGCTCCACGTCTTTCGAGTCACTGATAATACTCAAAGAGTATGTCTAGAAATAGCTTCTCAATCTTGCCGTTGCCGAGTCGGCATTAAACTGTAGGTCCCCTCCACTCGTGAGAGAACAATAGTACGCACAACACGAGTGGTTGCTGCGAAGCTAGGCCCAGGTCCACCTCGGACTGTAGCGCCGCCATTATTATTATTATGAGACATAATTGAGGTTCAATGTCGTTAATATGCCGAATTATCTCATCCTTCAGCTTTTGAATTGTTCTTGGCTTATTGACGTACATTTTTTCTTTTAAATATCCCCAAAGAAAGAAGTTCAACGGTGTCAAATCACATGATCGTGGCGGTCAATTAACATCACCACGACGTGAGATAACACGGCCATTGAATTTCTCGCGCAAAAGAGCCATTGTTTCGTTGGTTGTGTAGCAAGTGGCACCATCCTGTCGTCCAAGTCCATATCCTCAATTTCTAGCTCTTCTGTCACACTATCGCGAACAACAGCAATGTTTTCTGCAGAATGAACTGGGCGAGCATGCACAGGTGTGTTCACATTTCCTACAGACCCCTTTTGCTGAAATTTGCGCACAATTCTACCGATTGTGGACACATTTGGTCGATTATGCTGATCAAAAAAATCACGAAGTGCATGAAATGCATTTGGGTTTGAACGCCCATCGAACCGTGCGTGCTATTGTTCTCTCACAAGTGGAGGGGACCTCCAGTTTAATGCCGACTCCGAACGGCGAGATTGAGAAGCTTTTTCTAAACAGTTATACTCTTTGAGCATTGTTAGTGAAACGAAAGAGGCGGAGCCGTGAAAAAAAATTTTAGGTGATTTTTTCGGAAATCGAACCTAGAACATCGAGTGTAGGAGTCGACGCACCCACTACGCCACGACGCCCACCAATTATGTCTCATAGTCATTGAAAATATGACTGAAACCGTGACGAGCATTTGGCCGATATATTGTTTCACACATAATTGCCATAGATCCTTCTATCAAGATAAAAAATATTCAGATAATTCTCTGAAAACATTTTGTTTTATTTACAATTATCATCGTGCGTTTTCGTTGGACCACCCTTTATAATTACAGTGGATCAGTAAAGAACTCGGACCCTTACCTTGGTACAGAGCAGGGATGTTGCGGATGCAGATTTTTTGATTTTGCGGATATTAAAAGGCTCACATCCGCGGCTGCTGTTGCGGATGCGGATGCAAGCTTTGGTACATAAAAACATTAATTATTACTATTTTAGTCATTTTTATTTAAACCAAAAGAAACTTTTAATACCTAAACATAAACATATGTAGATGATATATGTATTTAATGAACAGCAACTTGGTTGCCTTTTCTGGGTCTAGCCGATTACGCAAAGGGTCGTAAATTAGTCCCGCACCACTAAACAATTGTTCACTAGGAACACTGGCTGGGGGAGGTGACAAATATCTTCGTGCTATGGCAGATAAAATCTTAAACTCTTTATTATCTTTCCACCAGATAAGAGGACTTTCCGATACATTTGTCCCTTTTTTGCTGCGGTATGACGCTAACTCCTTTTTAAGGTCTGTTCTGGGACTGTCTGATCTTTTGACAAGGTCGTCATCTTCACTTGACGAATCAAGCATCGCTTCTAGATCACTTTTTAAACAGGGCTTCCTAGCGGTACCGGACGTGCTAGGTTGTTCTGAAGAATGGTCAATCGATTGCACCAAATCTAACGAATCTTCGATTTTCATTCTTTTAGATTGGTTGTAGTTTGGATTTGGAGAACATCTGCGGTCATGATCATGATCCTGAAGACGATTTTTGTGAGCTCTCAGTTTTTCTTCTGTCAACGGTTTGAAAAATGTGTACTTGTAGCACGGGTCTAAATAAGTGGGTATAGAAAATAAATGATTTTCGTCCAAGGCCGAAAATTTAGAAGATATTTCCATTTTTAAAGTGGTGACTGCCAGGCCAATTGGATCAGAGTCCTGTGATCTTGTTAAATGGTCATCCAGTTTTTTCATACCTAACACGTATACCACACACGCCGCCGCTAAGTCGTTCCTGTACCGACTTGTTCAACATCCGCATCCGCATAAGCTACGCATTGATTTTTGCTTTCGGGCGATGCGGATGCGGATGCAGATGTTGAATTTAATGCGGAAGTTCTGCTGTTGTGGATGCGAATTCGAATATCTGCAACATCCCTGGTACAGAGCTACCACCATGTTATACAGTAGCTTTTAATTTTATCAACTCTTCATTTGGCTTTCGCCACACGCAAAATTGACCATGGGATCTAATTAAACTAAATTTACTCTCATCCGAGAATAAGACTTGATTCCAAAAGTAAAAAAAAATCATACGTAAGTGTCCGAGTTATTTATTGATCCACTGTATGTGCATTCGTACCTTGTTGCGGTAATTGTCCCTGCGAGCAGAACAGTGATGAATGGCACCTTGTCGTTGATCAGATGAGAGCAGAATCTTTGACAGTTAAGAAGCAAAAAGAGAAATTTGTATAGCTGCCGATGATGCCGCTCAATTGAAGCTTTCTTTTCGTTAGTCGTCGGTAAAAAATGGGGACCAAACCCCAAGACCATCCTATGGATGTATACCGCTATTGTCAGACCCATCCTAACGTATGGCAGCGTAGTCTGGTGTCAGGCAGCATTGAAAGCCATTAATCTTAAGGCATTTACAAAAATACAGAGACTTGCGTGTATGGGAGTTACTGGAGCAATCGCTGGACTGAAAACGATCCTACACATGCTACCGCTTGACCTTTATATGCAGGCAACCGCCGCATAGTGTGGCGACCTCTCACAACGACTCCTGACGTATGTACTGTGGCGTCCTCATGCAGCGACTTCGATCAACAGAAGTAAGGTTTCCTGTATGTGGAGCACAGATGACGCCACGGACAATCCAAGCCACCAACAGTCAAGGTCGCTGTAAAATGCAACACATTCGTTGGCAGTCGCCTTCCGTCACTCATACTGTGCAATTTACTTCCATTGTGCATCCATTATCTATCTATTCAATCAATTATAAATAAATCACTTGCAATTGAACCTGATACATAAACCAAGTGTTTTATTAACTCTGACGTAGCTAAAATAGTTTTTATAGGTTTTTGCGAGTTAAACAAATTGATCACTATCAAAAAGGAAGAAGATAGGTGTCTGAATTCTTTATTCATAGACTGTACACACGTAAATGCCAGATAGCATAAGTTTCAAGAGCATATTTCAATGACATTACTAAAGACAGTTTCTGAACCCAGGCAAGCACATGTAGCTCCCCAAACTGTTGGAGTAGGCGAGCCTAGAAATATGCAACAAGTTACGTTTGTGACGATCTTCAGTAAAAGAAGCCTAAAGCTATGTGCAGACGATTGCCACATCTTAGATCAGGCAATTTGCTTCAGTTAAGCCGTTTTAATTTAAATTTTGTCGTTGGTACACATATGCGCTTGGAATTTATTTATAATTTATGAATGAAACTTGATTGGATTTATTTGTATGTAGTTTTCTTAAAATTGATTCGCAGCAGCCATCTGCCCAAAGATTGAATTTAAATGTTCAAAACAGTCCCATTAATGTTAAGACTGTACGAGTACATCTGCACGTCTTTCTGAATTCTTAATACAATCACAACCATTTATTTCTTCTGAACTGCATGAATAATCAACGCGAAATACAATTGACATCCTTGAGTCCAAATAAATGGGGGACTCATTTCTTTCCAATTTCAGTTCGGTACAATCGCCCACAAAATACAATTTTAATTTTTTTCTTCTTGCAGTTAACCCACATTCAGGCGAATGCGTGCATATGACGGAAGAAATATAGCACAAATATAGGCATGGTTGTTTTTATCTCTTAATGAATGTTCGAGTGCCGCTTGGCGTGGTCTCTTGTGGGTCATTTGCTTACGGATGCAAAAATAAAGCGAATCTGACACAAAAATCTGGGCGGGAGATAAAATCGCGGCCATCCTTTCGTTGTGTGTCCAATCCAAGGTTGTCAACATATCAAGTCGGCCAAAACCGACAGGTAGACCAGGCAGAAGACCCATGAAATCTCTCAATTGATTGATGATCCGAGGATGATGGTGAACACCTCATGATTTTCAGATGAAATTTTAAATTCATAAAGTGATAATTGCTGTCTATCCACGAGAGCGCTTGTTAGTCGGGGAGATCTGCGTGCGTTAGCATAATGATATAAAATTTATCAAAAAATCATTCTGGTAGCATGCTTTTCAGACAGTTTGTCTGAAGTATGACGGAATGCAAAATAGGTGGCATGTATCTTTGTGTGACTAGAGTATATTTTATTTATTTATTTTGTATTTAGAATTCTCACAAGCTGTTTTAGTGGATATACACACAGACTTGTGCCACATTATGACTTTAAAAACTTGAAACTGAGTGACTACTCAATTTAAATAGACTTGAATAGCAGATGATAACTTGTGTGAAATAAAATTAGTTATTCATTTCGTGTGAGAATATTATTTAAAACCCGTGAATTCATAGTTTTTGCAACCTATCATTTCATCTTCAGCGAGAATTTCCCATATACAGTCAAAATCGGTTATAACGACCTTCAAGGGACCGACGAATTTGGTCGTTATAAGCGATACGTCGTTATAAGCGATTTTGACTGTTTCTGGATACAAGGGTCGGCATGTGTTGTTTAATCGGGAGCGGAGGTGTCACAACTGAAAGTTTCTGTTTGTTTCGATCAATGAGCCTAGGATGTTGGAGTAGCAAATGTCGCATATAACCTCTGCATCACACCGACTAATGTGTTTGTAGATTGCTTACCAATTTTAACAATGCAAATACAAAAGAAGAGAAAAGTCTATGACTCTAGGTAGGTAGGTAGGTAGGTAAAAGTGGCGGTGGACATACAGATCCTGTTTTCGCACCTAATTAGCGCCATGAAAGCTCCGTTTTGATACCACATCCTATAGTATACCTAATTTGTGAGAAGCGGCTGAAAAGGATTGTATATTCACTCAGATTAGCCTAATTTTAAAACCACTTTGTGGAATTTATGAAGGCTAGCAGACTATGAATGTTTGCGTCTGAGAGATTATTAGGGGTGTTGAAGAAGGCTTTGCCCAGAGTGCGTTGTCTGACTCTAGCTAGAGCCGGACATTTGCACAGAAAGTGCTCGGAGGTTTCTGGCTCAGTTTCCACCCGGCAGCTACGGCAGTGCGAGTTAAATGGTATGCCTAGTCTTTCAGCATGCCTGTCAACAGCCCAGGGTCCAGTACAGACAGACAGTGACTCCTATACATGCAGTTCTTTGTACCTTGTTTAGTTTTGTGATATTGTACTCTTTGGCTAAAGCCACCAGACTAAGGAGCCGTAGGTAAGAATATGACGTATTACAACAGTATACATCCAAAGTGTTATCTTCGGTCGGATTCCCCAGCTTTTGCTTTTTTTCCAGAGTTTTGTTGCAAGCTTATAAGGCTATGCATGCCTTTTTAACTCTTTGCTCTATGTTAGCTTTCCAGTTTAGTTTTGGGTCAAGAATATGTCTATGACTCTAGTGGAGAAGGTTTTTAACTGATTTGACGTATTTCTACTGCTGTCTAATGCTAATGCTAATGCTAAACGTGCATCGAGTGCAGAAATATTAAAATACAGTAGACGCTCGATATAGTGAACTAATAAAACCCGCGCCTGTTCACTGCATCGAGATTGTTCATTGTAACGAGCGTGGAGTGCTTGGAGCAAATTTCATCAAAATGCTTATGTTTTAAAGTACAATTAATCAAAAATAGAATATAAATAAAATTGTTGTTTGCAATTAGTGGGCGCCGTGGCCGTGTGGGCTGATGCGTCGACCCATGCGCGCTTGACTTTCACAGTCTAGGTTCAAATCCAAGTTCAGACAAACAATTTTTCAAAAAAAAAAAAAAAATTGTTCCCGGCTTTACCTCTTTCGAGTCACTCACAATACTCAAAGAGTATAACTGTCCAGAAAAAGCTTCGCCTGTATAAAATTTTGTGTGTTCACTATATAAGATTGTTCACTATATAGATGTCCACTATATCGAGCGTCTACTGTAATATCAATGGCAAGGTACGAAATTTTTTCCAACCCACTGTATTCCTTTCAATAATCCCCCGTTACTTTTACTCAGCATCACCCTCTTTTGTCACCCAATACCATTACAGGATTTCATATTCAAAAAGTAAAATCGTGGGACGAGTGGTTGGCGCAGTTGGTTAAGTGCCTGCCCCAAGTTCGAGGGGTCCCAGGTTCGAGTCCCAGTGAAATCAAATCTGATCCAGTCACCATTTGCCGTTGGGATCAAATTAACGGCACTGGAGTAGGTTGCTACCTGGCAGTACAATGGACCAGTTTTAAGTCTGAGTGCTCCAGTGCTGTTTCAAAAAAAACCATACGAAAAAAAAAAGTTCATCTTATTGACCCCTGGGGCACTCTATGCTATACTTAGTCTTAAACTAGATATGTCTTTCGTCGTACAGAACTGGGAATCATGAAAAAAACTTATTGACGCCACAATGGCCTGAACAGAGTTGGAGAAAGAACATCACTTAGATAGTACAAGTACAAAGTTTATTAATTTGTTTATTGATTAGGTACAAACCATAACCACTGGTGTTGCTTATATACCTCAAATTAATATCTTGAACCTAAGAATACCTCTCATAATTTAAAAGAAATAAAACACTGGCTGTTGGGTGTAGGCTAGACAATGGCCATCACTATTTAGGAAAAAAAGACTGACAACTGTGTTACGGTGAATGGACTGAACAACAGAGACGTGATTTAGATGGACTTTGGTTGTGTTTTTGTCCAGTAAGTTCGATTACCGCTTAATTATCCATTTTGTAGACGTGCTTCGTTTGCCATATAATTGTGATTGGATATCGATGAAGTCTGTTTGAACAAAAAACCGTTGCACTGTTTTATTCAACTAAGAGTTAGGTGTGGTGAGATTAATCACAGGGATTTATTACGTACAGGGTGATGACTCCTTCTATACAGGATATTCTAATTCGGCATACGCCGCGAAATAATCACCAAAGAGGATCTCACAAACGAGTGGTGAAAGGTGCAAAAAAATATTTTGTTTTAAGTGAATTGCAACGAATCACTTAAAATGATACTCAGTTGATGGCAACATATGAAACATGTGAAACAGAACGGAAAGATTCAGTGGGTTCTTGTACTGCGAATGAGTGGATCGATCCTCTCGAGGATCCATGTTGCTGCTCGGTGGACAGGTGTTGGTCTAAGCGGGTGACACAATTTATGAAAGACCGACGCTAAGCTTAGTGATTTCTTTAACATCGTTCTTGAGAAGATCGTGCAAAACTCACTAGCCAACACAAGAGGCACGATCTTCCAAAAGTCTGTTCAACTGCTAGCTTACGCGGATGACATTGACGTGATTGGGCGAACACAGCGAGCCATCAATGATGCGTTTGCTGGCATTGAAACGGAAGCGGCTAAAATGGGTCTGGCAGTAAACGAGGACAAAACCAAGTATATGCTGTCATCGAGAAAGGACGCACAACATCGACCACTTGGCCACAACGTCACCATAGGCAGCTATAACGAAGTAAAGGACTTCGTCTCCTGAATAGTACAAACAACATCAGTACCAAGATCAAACGCAGAATAAGTCTTACTAACCGCTGTTTTTTTTGGGCTCAAAAGGCAATTGAGTAGTAGAGCCCTCTCTCGGAAGACCAAGTTGACTCTGTATAAGACCTTGATCATTCCAGTCTTGCTTTAAGGCAGAGAGGCAGAGTTCTGCGCGCGATCTTTGGTCTTGTTTGCGTTTATGGCATTTGGAGGAGAAGGTTCAAGCACGAATTGTATGGGTGGTGACTGGACCAGAGTCGATTTCACTGGGATTCGAACCTGGGATCTCTATAACTTGGGCCAGGCACTTAACCAACTGCGCCATCCAGACGTATTACACAGCGGCTACTCTCAAATTTAATAAATGTTGACTCTCTTACCCAAACTTGATAAGGAATTTTTGTACCGCTCTAACAGAGCCAGGTGGCCCTGAAAACTGTTTATTTTCTGATGTGATTAGCAACAGTATCTCATTGTCACATCCTCGGATCCACCTTTTGGAATAAGAGTTTGATTTGACTCTTACTCACGTCATTTGAAATTTTATCAAGACATGCACAATTTTTCCTGATGACAGCTCCTGTGTGGCCGTTCTTCTTCTCTGATTATTTTTAATTGGGGCAAACGACCTTAAAGATAATAAATAATGACATCAGCAAAAGGGAGGAGCTGAACGATTCATTTATTCGCAGTATCTTCCATGGGCTCGTCGAAAAACCTGTCACTTTTCCCCAATTTATTGCTTTTCGGTGCAGTCAGCGTTATTTGTGTTGCTGTTTTTTCTTCTCTTTTTCGTATCCTCCCACATATGCTTTCTTCGGCGTTTGCGTTGATGGTCAAGGTTAAGCATTAAGCACCCGACAGGTGCTCTGCGTATGCCATTTTTGATCTTTAATCACATCATCTTCCATAAAAGTGAGCGGTTCCACTTAACACAGCTCCGCTAAAAAAGTCTCATTCAAATTTCTTTGGCTCTTAGATCAGTTGGACTTTTGTTTAGCGCTCAAATATTTGTCCCAGTCGTTAATGGGATAATTAAATTTTAACAACGCCAACGCCGGACCACAAAATTAAAATGTTTTCATCTGACTGATTATCAAGGTGCTTTCAGAGCTGCATGTTGTGTCAAATCCTTTCACCCACTGCCAGACCAATAAAACTGCAACCGTTTCATCAAGCTACGTAAACAGATTGTAAACACGGGCAAGCATTCGACAAGTGTGCAAATAAAATGTATCAGTCAACCCCACGCGTTTCGAAAACGCACACACAAGCGTGCTGACTCAGTTCGTCACCTTAGCTCCCCGACGTATCAAGTGTTTCGTGGTCAATTGTCGGTGATTTTCCTTCAAATTTATGACCAATTCTTTCTCATTTCCAAGTGTCAATTTATTTTTGGCCACCGTACGTGATGCCACTGCCGAGTGATGTGACATATTGTGATGGATGAAGTCGACGCCTTTCAGTGGCACACAAAATTTGCAAAAACAAACACCAACACTAATTGCTGCGGTGGCAATCAAATGACAAACAGCTTGCAAATTAAATACTAACTACGTGCGTACGTATTTGAATCTTCATCTGCGGACGGACATACCCACACCGTGTATAGCTGCGGGTACATATTCATTCTAAGACGGAATGGTGTTTATTGCTGTTGAGATGCGAGTATTGGCCTCGTTTCGGCAGGAGATGAGTAAGAAAATGAGAATCGCTATTCATTATTGAAATTTTAACCTAAATGGACATCAATTGGGTGTTTGATGAATTTGGCATATCTTGACATTTGAAGTATAGAGAAACCCAAGTGTGCCGTCCGTCTGTGTGTCACCCACAGGCTAAAACGATCTCTCGCTTGTGAGTTATAGATGTGAAACGAGGGTGGGTTCAAAGGAATGGCTATAAAATCCGAGCCACTATGCCCAATGAATCCATTCAGTGGATATAAGGAATAAGTGAATAGAAAGACGCCGCATTTGGTGAAGCGACTGGATGGCTTTCTTCAATATAAAGTTCTCAAGAAGAGGTCAAACAACTCTTGAAGAAAGATATGCTGATCTTGGATCATTGAGATCATCCATCATATTTTGAGTATCTCAAGCGATTGCATAATGAACCATAGTTTTATTGATGTCCTGCTTTAAAAAAGGTTAAATAAATAATTAGAGAGCAAAAACAAAGTGGCCAATGTAATAATAATAATAATAATTGCGGCGTTACTGTCCGAAGTGGAGTTGTGGAAGTCGCAGGTCAATGCGAATAAGCCACAGGAAACCACAGCGGCCCTCAAAGCCAACATAATCCAAGCCATCGGTCAAATTCAGTCTGATTTATGCGCCAGAGTGATGGAAAATTTGACATTTCGGATGCGCGCCACCCACAGAATCAGCGGCGGACATTTGAACGCTGTTATATTCTATACAAAATGACATCGATAGGCCTTTCAAACGAATAAAAAAGGCCGTTACTGTCCGAGATGGACGAGATTTCTAGCCGGTTATACTCTGTCTAGTGGACATCCCCCGTTACATTGTGCCACAGGCTCAGATTCGAAGACTATTCGGGCTGGAGCTAAATTGTCCACACGCTCTACGAGTGCCTAGCCATCTAACGCGTTGGAGCCGTAGACGCCTGGCTAGATTCATGTCGCTGTACAGCCCATACAGTTCGTGGTTGAATCTTCTCCTCCAATTGCCATCAACGCAAACAGGACCAAAGATCGCGCGAAGAACCTTTCTTTAGAAAAGACCAAGAGACTGTTCATCCGCTTGGGATGTTGTCCATGACTCTGCGCCGTACAGCTGGACTGGGATGATCAAGGTCTTGTATAGAGTCAGTTTGGTCTTCCGAGAGAGGGCTCTACTGCTCAATTGCCTTTTGAGCCCAAAAAAGCAGCGGTTAGCAAGAGTTATTCTCCGTTTGATCTCGGTACTGATGTTGTTTGTACTGTTCACTGCGGAGGCAAGGTAGACGAAGTCCTTAACTAACACGGAACAGGTTAGTTGACCTCAAATGCTTTACAATGTATGTCGCTCTACTGTGATCTACTGCACTCGCTTTACTGCCCTCTGGTTAAAATCGAATGTGATTGAGCGGAAAAAATCTCGAGTTTAAGGTTACCTTCGTTCCCAAACTGAACACATTATTAGAAGAACATCAAATTCACATCCCCAGCAGTGTTTTTGAAAAAAAATCAAAAATTCATGCAGAGTTACAATTATCAGGGACTCATGAAGAATTTTTTAAAAGAAACCTTGGTTGGCAAAATTTTGTCTACGTTTGATCTCGGTATTGTTCTATTTACCGCGGAGCCGAGACAGACGAAGTCCTTAACTACCTCAAAGTTATAGCTGCCTATGGCTGGGTAGGGCAGTTGGTTAAGTGGCTGCCCCAAGTTAGAGGAGTCCCAGGTTCCAATCACAGTGAAAGCAAAGTTAACAAACTCGTATTCGATTTTTCAAATCTGGTCCAATCACCATTTACCGTTGGGATCAAATTAACAGCACTATCACTGAAGCGGTCGATCTGACGGTAGTCTGATTGTGGGTATCAGAATGGACCCACATGGTCTAAGTGTGCTGGTGAATTCACTAGCAGCCCCCTAACCTAACCTAACCTTAATGGCGACTCCGAACGGCGAGATTGAGAAGCTATTTCTAGACAGCTATACTCTTTGAGTATTGTCAGTGACTCGAAAGATGTGGAGCCGTAAACAACTTTTGTTTTGAAGCATTGTTTGTCTGAACTGGTATTCGAACCTAGACTGCGAAAGTCTAATGCGCATAGGTCGACGCACGAACCCACACGGCAACGGCGCCCACAATTTTTACGTTAATCTCACATAATGCTCACTTAGTAAGATGACCAGAAGCTACTACACCACATGCTTCATCTTTCGATTATATAATAAAATGAATTGAATTCGATTGCATCCATGTTCGATGCATAGCTGCCCCCCATTACATTCATCAGAACCAATTCCAGCCAAAGTCCAACTCAAACATGATCTGTTCTCCTTCTGCGGCATACAGACATCATAAATAATTTTTAATTTTTAGCGGGTAGTCGACCTCGTTAGGCGAACCACTCCACTCCTTCAGAGCAAACATTCAGCATGCGTTAGTTTATGACATTTTGCTGCTTTTTCTTCCCAGCCTATGTTGCGACTCATGTCCTTGCACGATCGCACAAGGCGATGAACTCTCTCAATTAAAAGCAACGAAAAACCCAGTGCCAATTTCGGCATTCTTAGTCGATTGAATACAGTTGAATTTTCCCCTTCAACTTCTGCAACTCCATTTGGGGGCTGGAAATTTATTATTCTGCTTAAATATGTGTCGTAACAATTAACAGTCGGCTCATGATGATTTTGGTCACCCACAGATATCCTCGTCACTGACGTTGAAGTTTACGACGGCCCGTCCGAATATATTTATGCCCTTGACACATTGAAACAAGACAAAAGGATCCCACAGTTTGCGTGAAAGCTGACATCATGCTTTAAATTTAGACCATTACGTGTGTGTCAGCGAGGACTGGGATGCAACGCTTGATTGGCCAAGGGTCAGCCCAGCATCGCCACCGGCACCTAACTAGCGTCCAATGTCAATAACGATGAAACCACAAACAATATGTCGCCGTTGCATCGGATGCTTGTTTCAATTTCTGTGTTTCTGCGTTTCCATATTTCTGTATCGGCGCGTTCTGTAGATGTTGTCATCAGACGCCCCCGCTTCGGGAAGCACTGAACCTCCGAAAGCACACAAATCACAACTGTGTTTTTTTTAGAGCAGCTACCGCGCATCGGTTTCAGGCCCAATGTGTTAGATACCTACACGGCTACTTACATACACTTACCCAATGTGATCTGGTATCCCTGATCATCTATAGCTGTGTACGTGCGTATGGGAGTGAGAGCTTGTGATGTTCGAATACAGTGGGGGTAGCGTGGACAACGCGACGACGTCTCAAACGATTGTTGGTGGCATTGTGACCGTAGACGGGACGCATATGCAACGATGTTACGCTTACGTTCTTCTTTCTTCTCCTTCCCGATTTTCTTCTGCGCTTTGCTCATGTGTATTTTTTTTTTGCATTTTCTGTTGATGTTACTGCCGCTGCTGCTGTTGTTGCTGCTGCTGTGATGTTGTGTGTTGTTTTTTGCGATCTAGCAACTGACGTTTGGTGCTTCAGCGATAATCAATGCGATCAGTTTGTTGTGCGGCTTGAATCGATGTGGTAGCTTTTCAGAATTGAATCCTTATTTCAGTGTTATACCGCATGTGCTATACAACCGACGCGTGTTCTTATGTGAATTCAAAGTTCTTGAGTACCTTAAGTTACTCATATCCAAGGTTTGTCACATCTACTTTATTCTCCATCTGCCTGTGATTGTCAGTAGAAGCAGAACTATTCAGGTGAGATTATGAGCATTCTTCCGGTTTTTCCTTCGATTTTCTGCATCCCTTGACATGGTAATGTGTTAATAGGACGCCAGCGACTCATTGTGCCATACTGAAACAGATTTATGTGCAAAGATACTCAGAACTAGTCGCGTTTGTGTTCGCTCTGTAATGGAATACGAAGGGAAGTTATTCTGTGGTTAAAACATGAGTTTGTATCTACGTATCTGAATCAGATTTTTTTTCATTCTATTCTCTGTTCGAATGTTTAATGGATTGAATTTCGTTGATCGATGTGTAACGGTTTCATTATTTAATGCCGACAACTGCGACAGTGTTTAGTTTAGTATCTGCTTGTATGATTTACATATAGTTATGGAATCTTGTAACGACCACAATTTGTATTGCGTTTGTTTGAACATTTACCCATACAGTAAGTATATAGTAAGGGATACAATTTTGATAAATTTATTGCCGCAAGCTTTTGCATCGAATGTTTTTTTTTTGCAAAATGCGTCTGCTTTAGTGTTATGTGAACGCGCTGGCTAACGCCAACAAAGCAGCTTAACTTATGAGTGCCGGATTTATAGAAAACATTCCTACGAACTGATGAGCTTTCCTTTAATATTTCTCCTAGCAGCCTCAGCCGCAGTTGCTGAAAAGCTAGGCCCATGTCCACCTCGTACTGCAGCGCCGCCATTATTATTACTATAGCCTCTTTATTGTGGAATCAACTCTTCTCTGGCCGTTTAAATTACAGTAGACATGAACAGTTCGGACAGATGGACAATTTTTTCCCATCTTTCGTCCGGACGAGTCTACTATAAAGCAATTTTTTTTAGAAAAACGCCTAAATGAGTATCTTTTTTACCTTTTATTTATTTATTTTTATTTTTTGATGTGTATATTGTGTATCTTTTGTATCTTCAAAAAATTAAACGATTTGTTGTTTTCATATACAATGCAATATTGGCTATACGTTCTTTAAACTAATTATCGATGCTTGGAAAGGTGAACACTTTTAAAGATGAACCGGGCCTGTTTTGTATCTGTCCATCTTTTCGAGACTCTACTGTATACAGTAGACGGGTATAATTGATTTCCCAACGCTAGTGTCAATTAATCAGTTTTAGTTCAAAAATAGATTAGTCTTTAATTTTTTTTATATTTAATAAATTTTTATTTATTTATTTATTTAAAAAAAAATCAACTTATAATTAAAAACTATAAATTAGGAGGAAAGCCGTCAATGACAAGGACATTAGGTTTAACTAATTAATTTGTATTTTCAGAAAATAGCTATAATAATTATTTGTTTCCACGAAGCCTTATACAGGCTTTTCTACGTGAGATTTTGTTACAGAAATTTTGTTATTGACTTTAGATGAGTAAGTTTAGATTAGTCACATTTCTTCAATTCATTAATAAGACAATTCAGAAAATTACAAGAAAAATGTATGGCACTCTATTTAAAAGTAAGTTTCAGATTTTAATTCGAACGAAAAGTTATTGATGTTTTTTTCTTAGTTTTTACATTAAGAGCTTGTGAAAGTGTATTGGAGACTTTTGGTGCACTGCACCTAAGCTGTCTTCTCCCGTAGTTGTTGAAAAAACGGGGTTCTTGAGGTATACCTTCTGCCCGCCTTTTTGTGTTGATCCCATGTTGGATTGGTGTGATGAATCGCATGTCCTCATGGTACTCCAAAATTAGGGTCGTCTTAAAATTAAGTGCATCCATGCATCAAATTTGATTCCACTAAGGCATAGTAAAGTTGCCTTAAAACGGACATTGTGGCATGGAACATTTGGATGAGTGAGTGCGTATAACGCTTTTATAAGGCTTGTACGCAACTCTCCGATATGTGTATCCCACAAAAAATTGCTGGCAATAAATCAGACAACAATTGAGCTATTATAGGAATCATTTTTAAAGTGGATTTGTTGTTGAATAGCCTTGAACTGCATATGTGCATCTTCTTAGTTTTTGATGCGTTGATCGTTGGACCTTGGTCTTTATTGTGATTTGTTTGCTTTCGAAGGTTTAGTGCTTCCCGAAGCAGGGACGTCTGATGACAACGTCTACAGAACGCTTCGATACAGAAGTATGGAAACTAGAGTTGTACCGAATAGTGATTTGGCCGGATACCGAATATTCGGCCTGCAGCTACACCGGGTAGCCGAATATTCAGCGGCCGGATATCTGCCCAAATTAAAAGTATAATAGTTTGGTGCTCTGATATTCAAATCAGACCGGTACAGGTAAAACCGCCAATGAGTTTGACTTGACAAAACAGTTTATTTTGAACGGAATAGTGACCCTTGGGTTTGGTGATCAGTAAATGGAAGACAATACCCAATTTTGTCGACTTTGCCAAAACTTATTTTTTCATCTCCATGTAGCAGTGTATACAGTGAGAGAGAAAATTACAAATTTTCAACCACCATAATTTGGCTTTAGTAAACTTCCAATATTAAATTTTTTTCTTATTTTGTTGTTTTTTACTGAAAAAACGACTATCCGGTATTCGGCCGGATATCAAAAGACTATTCGGCTCCGGGAAGATATTAGAAAAGAAGCCGGATAGGCCGGATACCGAATACTTACTGGATATCCGTAACACCTCTAATGGAAACATCGAAATACCGAAATTGAAGCAAGCATTGCCTCTCTGAATATCCGATGCAACAGCGACATATTATCAAACTAGCCCTGCATTATTTCCTTTAACGTATTTAAAGACCTGTGGCGCACCACTATCGCCTGCATACGCTAATGGTATGCCTGCTTGAAAACAGCTCTTTTGAAAATACACGAATAGGACTAGGACATGGTGGTTTAATGGGTGAAACACAACAGTGCGTTGAGCTAGCCGACTTCACGTTACGAAGGGTGTGCGTTGACGCACTGCGTTAATCAGCTGTTCCCGCTCTCTCTCAAATACCAAATAAAAACTATTCCGTCAGCTGTTTTCATTTCTGAAATGTCAAATCAAAAAATATTCTTACCCAGCGATTGAACGTTAAAAAAATTAATTGCGGAAAATCAATGCCAAGAATGTTAAAAAAAGGGCTTCTTGCTGCTAATTTGGCGTATTCATGCTTCCAAGCATTCACGCATTTCAAATTAGTTTTGTCGTTAAAATACTTATAGTCAGCTGTTTTCATGTCGCAAATATCAGTTGCCACAAAATGTTTTCAATTTCGCTCTCACAGCGCATCCCTCATTTACGTACGTCGACGCAGTATTTCGTGCATGTCCATTGAATTGTGTGCGTTGAAAGACAACGCCGACGCTGACGCACTGTTGTGTTTTAGCCATAAAGCCATTATTTTTGTTTACTTAGTACTTTCAAAGCCTGTTGTGTTAATGTAACTTAATGAAAATCAATAAATTGAATGGAATTGAATTTTGCTTAGGCTTTCGTTAATACAATTGGCAAATTCCCCTAACAGTTTATCAGTACTCTTATTTTTCATAAATCCATACTGACTTGCATATATCACAGAATGTTTCGTACGACATCTTCAAGGGACTTTTCAATTGTCGGCAATATTGACATTGGCCTGAAGTTGTTGACCTCCATTTTGGTTAGTCCTTTCCATGCTGGCCTGACTAGGGATAAGATTTGTATTTAAAATATTAAATTCATCAGTTTGCCTCTCTTATTCCACTACAATCTCTCGAAGATTTTCTTTCACATTCATTCCCTCCGTCTTCAACAGATACTTAAGAAACCGCTCAAAGATTTTTTTCCTCCATCAGAATGTCATAATAATCATTATCTCCTCTAAAGTGCTTCAACATCAATATTTTGACGGGAAGGAAAAACAAATTCGATGACGTTGCCCATTAGCACTTCTCAACTTTTATAACCCAATTAATCCGGACGCGAAAATAAACACCAGCAATTTAATGATTTTCGCATTGACAAAGACTTAAGATTGCGAGGCTTGTTAGCACGGACAACAAACGAAAAAAAATCCCTGCCCACTCTGTCTGTCGTTCAAGGGTTCATTTCGATTCAAGTTCAACGACATAATCTCGGATACAATATGAAGACATAAACAAAAAACAACTAAAAATATACAACAACACACATCTAGGTCCAAAAGATCCAAGAGGATCAGCCCCTTTCTGTCCATCTCCCTCTCAATTAATTTCGATGGCGCACAAAGTAAGCATTTGTCTGCTCCGACCGGGCCTTAAGGAACAGAAGACAAAGCGAAAAAATTCATCGTTTCCATTTGACACGTTTACGATGTGATTTTTATTTCTCGCTGAACCTCAATTGATGGGTGGTCTTTAATCTTTCTAATGTCTACCGGGCAATTGTATTCGAAACGTAAAGAAAAAAAATTGATGGAGGACCGGAAAACAGTTTAGCCAGATCGATGGCCATCAACGTTGAAATCGTGGATAGATACCTGCAAAAACTTTCTCGTTACAAATCGCATAATAATTTCGCCGTTTCATCTTCTCTCTTTCTTGCGAAAGTAGTCTGTCGTAAGTGGGCGTTCGCACATCCATCGAAATCACGTTTCTCTTCCTTTAGTTGCAGTCTGCGCTGAGGTCGTATCTAATGCATGCATCTCTAACATCGCACATCTGTACAACATCCATGCGCCACCGAAAAAAAAAACGAAGAAAAAATCGCCAAAAGGGAACAGGTATCATGATAACATCCTTATCTGCCACGGAAAAGTGGGGTAATTGAGACCATGATTTTTGTGCACGATCTCCCGCGTGGAACAACGAACAGTGTCTAAAGACAGTTTTTTCTCCGCATAAATCATGTCAAAATCGATGGAGATTGAGTTTTTCCATTCATTTCCCGATGTCCAAGTGTCAGCAAATAGGATTGCGATGAAGGAGAAAACATAGATTCAAAGGAAAACGTTAATTTAGATAAAAGCCATCCGGCTTCAGAGAAACTATTTTAAGAATCTCATTCAGAAGCATCAGAGGCAACAGAGATAAGAACCGACCGACTGATCGTAACTGATGTAGAGGTGTACAATGGCTTGGGCACATCAGCTTAAGTGAGCCTGACACATCTATTTATGAGTAATTACACAGGAATAATTTACGAGCGGTTGCTTCTCGTATTCTGACGGAATAAGGAAAGTGCCACTGCAAAATGATTTCACCCACGCATGAGCGCTGATTTGATAGTGGCAGACTATGAACTTGACACAATTTTCAAATGCCATAGACTCTCGCATAAATTCAAGTTTCATAGATTCTTTTGATAAGAATAAGGTTTGACTTTGCCTCGAGATCTGTCTGGACGATATCGAGAGTAGAGACCAGTAATCTCGATGAACTAGAAATGGAAATGCTTTTGTTGTGGTTTCAAAGGAAAAGTACTTAACACAAAATGATGTGATCGCCGTTGATATTCCATGAGCTACATACTCGTACATAAAATCATGATTCTGTGATAAGCACTTCTCTTTCACACCTGTGAGATACTGAATGGTCGTGCGAGGTTCTATGTGGGTTAAAGGAATTTACGTCACCTGGTTCAGAGAATTGAATCTCTGCCTGAGTTTATTTCTCGTACGTTGTAAAGGTTTGTGAAATGGAATAAAAGTGATAAATACAGTAGGATCTTGAAAACGTGAACGCCTCTAAAAGATGAACAGGAAATATGAACCAATTTGTTGCCATCTTTCTTCCGGGCGCGAGTATACTTTTGAGCAGTTTTAAGACGTCTTAAAAAGTCTGTTTTTTTATATCTTATACAAATTTTGTTTTTATTAATTTTTGGATATTTCTTTTTTACATAAAACGGACGTTAATCCCTTTTTTTTTAGTATTTTTTGAAACTCTACTGGAGCACTCAGACTCAAAACTGGTCCATTGTACTGGGAGGTAGCAACCACTCCTTCTTCTTCTTCTTCTTCTTCTTCTTAGGGCGCTACAGTCCGAGGTGGATCTGGGCCTCACTCAACATGCCTTTCCAGCCAGCACGATCTTTCGCCAGCTGTCTCCAGTTTCGCACACCAAGCCGGCCGAGGTCCCCCTCGACTTGTGTGCGCCACCTTGTACGTGGACGTCCTCTGCTGCGTTGTCCCACAGGCTCAGAGTCGAAGACACTTCGGGCCGGAGCTAAGTTGTCCATACGCTCTACATGGCCTAGCCATCTTAGGCGTTAGATCCGTAGACGCCTGGCCAGATCCATTTCACTGTACAGCCCACACAGTTCGTGGCTGAACCTTCTCCTCCAAATGCCATCAACGCTAACAGGATCAAAGATCGCGCGCAGAACTTTTCTCTCGAAAAGACCAAGAGACTGTTCATCCGATTGGGATATTGCCCATGCCTCTGCGCGGTAAGGCAGGACTGGGATGATCAAGGTCTTGTATTGAGTCAGCTTGGTCATCCGAGAGAAGGCTCGACTACTCAATTGCCTTTTGAGCCCAAAAAAACAGCGGTTGGCAAGAGTTATTCTCCGTTTGATCTCGGTACTGATGTTGTTTGTACTGTTTACCTCGGAGCCGAGGTAGACGAAGTCCTTACCTACCTCAAAGTTATAGTTGCCTATGGTGACGTTCTGGCCAAGTCGTCGATGTTGTGCGTCCTTTCTCGATGACAGCATTTACTTGGTTTTGCCCTCGTTTACCGCCAGACCCATTTTAGCCACTTCTGTTTCAATGCCAGCAAACGCATCACTGACGACTTTTGGAAGATCGTGCCTTTTGTGTTGGCCAGTGAGTTTTGCACAATCTTCTCAAGAACGATGTTAAAGAAATCACATGACAGCGCGTCGCCTTGTCTAAAACCTTTTTTGGCATTGAAGGTGTCGGTGAGTTCGTAACCGACCTCGATGGAGCAGCGAGAGTTCTCCATTGTCATCCTGCTCAGTCTGACGAGTTTGGCAGGAATGTCAAAACTAGACATGGCGCTGTATAGCTCGTCTCTAAGCACGCTGTCATATGCGGCCTTGAAATCGACAAATTGGTGGTGTGTGTCGATCTGCATTTCTTGGGTCTTCTCCAGGATCTGCCGCAGTGTGAAGATTTGATCAATGGTGGACATCCCCGGCCCGAAATCACTCTGATAAGGGCCTATCAGTTTGTTCACAAATGGTTTCAGGCGTTCATACAAAACGGCAGAGAAGATCTTATAGGCGATGTTAAGGAGACTTATCCCTCGATAGTTGGCGCAGTTAAAGAGGTCTCCTTTCTTGTGGATCGCGCAAACGATACTGAGATTCCACTCATCGGGCATGCTTTCCTCCGACCATATCTTACAGATGATGACAGATGAAGGGCGTGCATGCGCCCTTCCAGATCATCTGCAGCTGCTTTAAACATTTCGGCGGGCAGACTATCTGCACCAGCAGCTTTATTAGACTTCAGTCTCGATATCGCTATCTTGACTTCGTCTAGGTCGGGGGTACGTTCTTCTATCATCGTCCGTTGTGTCGAGTGGAACATTCTGCCTGACAGCGGTATTTGTGTCCCCTTCGCCGTTCAACAGTCTGAAGAAATGATTTTTCCAAATTCTCAGTATCGACTGCGAATTTACTATTAGCTGTCCATTTTCGTCCCGGCAAGCTTCTGTCCGAACTTTATACCCATTCGATAAAAGTTTTACCCTTTGGTAAAACTTTCGGACACCATTCCTGCCGACCTGGAACTCCTATAGTCTGTAATTCATTTTGTGATTTATAGGATCACACACTGAAGTCTTCAAATATTTTAAATTTAATCTCCTGTAGTCTA
The DNA here is from genome assembly GCA_930367185.1 of Myathropa florea. Lineage (NCBI taxonomy): Eukaryota > Metazoa > Arthropoda > Insecta > Diptera > Syrphidae > Myathropa > Myathropa florea. The sequence goes on from OV884003.1 coordinate 21,763,590, forward strand.
TTTATTTTATTATCCATTCGAAAATGCTCTTCAATTACTTGCATCAATTATTTTTCCACTCCAACCGTTCATAATATGAAACTAATAAATTTTAAGAAAACAAATTTGTTCATAATTAAACGGTCAATAAAAAGAGAAAAACATATATCCCAAAGCAGCGGTGGCAGATTCCACTGCTTCTATGACTACTGCATAAATCTATTAAAAATATTTGCGCTTGAATTGTGTCATTGTTTGCCCTAGGCAGGCATAAATTAATCGAAAAAACCAGATACTGACTGGCAATTAAGTACGTTTTTAACAACTCAAATAAAAACAAAACAAAACAGTTTGTGTGCGGGTAAATGACGGCACAAATATCTATTATTAGCAAGGAAAAATATTTTCGCACTACCATCCAATAGCATCTTCACTGCATTCCATCTTAAATGCCTCTCAAATGAGTGCAATCACATTCAGATAGATGCTTTCATTATCTTGTCAGGAATTTTTAATTCTTGTTGAATAAAATGCGGATGATGAGCAGAATTTGTACATAAATTTAGTGGGATATCTGCGGTTGGTGTCGATTAGGAGATTAAAATTAAAAGATTAATTGCACAACATTTTTGGAATAGTTTCATTGAAGATGTTTTGAGAACTTCGAAGGTATAGACATCGGGTAAAATTATTTTACAGCATTGATCGTACGTTCTTTCTAGGAGATCATAGAAGTCATCCTTGCTATCGTCATCTTTGTCCTCCGTTGGGGCGTGGGCGCAGATTATGCGCGGATTGTTATGAGGCGCTCGCCTGTGAACTTAAAGCTTAAGACTTTTTGCCTAAGTCTGCCTCGTACAACAAATCCACATCCAAATAATCGCTGCCTTCGCTCTCTGTAAAAATCGCTGTAATAGATATCGCAGTTTTTCATCCTCTTTTTGCCCGGCCATCCCATCGTACTTCCTGGATTGCGGTAACGTCTGCTTTATAGCAGTCTAGGGCCTCCGCGAGTTCATCGGCTGCACGTGAAATGTGAGGTCCCTGAACAGACCACGTGCAGCCGATGAACTCGCGGAGGCCCTAGACTGCTATAAAGCAGACGTGCTATAAAGCAGACGTGCTATAAAGCAGACGTTGTCTGTTCAGGTCATTATTCCGTTTGCTGGGGTCGTCAGCAGTAAATCCGTCCATATCCGAGGCAGTTTGTGTTCTCTGAACTCGTTGATTTTTTACGTGGTGAGGAAGAACCTCCAACTGGGAGAACAGGTCCATTTGTTTAGCCCCCGGACAAAGGGGTCCGGAAGGATCTGGTGTCGGTAGCCTTTTGCAGGCTTTGAGCGCCGCCGTTGGTCCTAAGAGAAGGGCTTATCCACCGCCATCTCTATTCACGGGTCCCGACCTTACCATGAAAACCAGGTAGCTCCTGCTGACTGAAGTTGTAGATGCCGCCGTTTGCCAATTAGATGATCAGCTCCTCCACCGCCATCCTAAAAAGAGTGATGAGCCCTGGTAGACTCACACTCTCCCCTCTCTCGTTTGCAGCCGCCCAGACGTCCCACAAGGGTTGGTTACCCCATCTCCTGTCGAGAGTACTCGGCTCTTGGATTTCACCACGGGGAGGTGAGAGTAGGAGTTCGTTAATAGAGGCTAGACGCTTGTGTCTGCATGGGTCGTCAAATTTTACCGTTCCTTCGAAGTAGCAACGTATGAACCGAAGTAAAGACGAATTTTAAGTTAGAGCTGGTGGCTGATCATCAAAAAGTTTAGGTCCACAGTGTTTCGAAAAATCTCTGTAAACCTAGGCTCGATGACAACCTGCTAATATCATACACGCAGATACGGACGGCAGGTAGATGAGGTGAAGGATTAACGTAGACCCAAAGGATAGATTGTGATGCCACTGAGTCGACTTCCAACCACTACTCTTGAAACCGTATTGTTTTCTGAATGAATATTCAGATTTTCTTGACATTTATTTCTGATATGTCCGTTCAATTATTTCTACAGAAAGCTCCTAGGGTTTCTTTCCTTGTGGAGGCCGTTGCAGGAAAGTTGCAAAGAAGGTGCGAAGGTGTTTCCTCATTTTCTTCATCAATCCATGCTGCAAAAGTCATTGTGCGGCAAAAAATTAAAAAAAATTGTTCTAATGAAGTAATAAATTGGCCAAGTGCATGAGGAAGGCAAATAGAATGCGCGAAATAGTTTTAAATGAAAGTATTCATTGAAGCTAAGTGTCTGTGATTTTTTCAGATTTTTAAACACTTTAGTTCCGAAATGGCAGGATGCGTTAAAAAATCTTTAGAAATCCATATTTTTCAAACGGTACTTTGGATCAAAATCTTCTGAAGCAAACCTCAACCTTATTTCAAAAAACCTGTTCATTGATATATCCCTCGAGGGGGTACGTAAATGTTTCAAGTTCCATACCACCTTTACCTATACGAGAGCCGCCCCCAAATGGCCCCACTTTTTAAATTTGTGTGCATGAAAAATGATTTCTAGGCGTAAACTACTTAATTCGAAAATTTCATGTCGATATCGTCATAAACATCGGAGATGTGACAGACAGACGAGCCCACCAAATTTGTAAAGGTTCCGTTTTTGTAGACGGAACCTTAAAAAACAGATTTATTCGAACGTTTTTAAGGTTCCGTCTACAAAAACGGAACCTTTATAATTTCGGTGTGTCCGTCCGTCGTGTCTGTCACACTTTTTTAACTCCGAAGTTTATGAAGATATCGGCATGAATTAGGTACGTCAGGCCTAGATCTCATTGCCCATGCACCCAAATTGAAAAAGTGGGGCCATTTGGGGGTAGCTCCAGTATACGTGAAGTTGCCATTAATTTTGAAACATTGTCGCACTCCATCTATTTATATATCAATTTTGAAATGAGGTAGAGGTTTACTTCAACAGTTTTCGATCCACTTGCCCAGTTTTTCTTAAAAAGAAAATATTCCATAGTGGCTGACGACCGAAAGAAAGATAGGAAAAAATCATTCATCGCTCCGAACCATTCATATTTTCGAGATGCTGCTGTTCCCAAACAAACCCAACCCCATTCGAAATTTGTTTATTTTTCATTGCAATTCTAAGGTTGTACATTTTGCATTCTTCTCTAAAAATATCCGTAACATGATTCAGAAAGTGAAACCGACAAACGACGAAATTCCTCCTCTGCTTGTCGTCTAAAAATGCAAGACCCGAAATTTGTTAGCGCACCTCATTTCCACTCCTTTCACATTGGCGTTGCGTTAATTTGTCAGTCAAGCCATCAAAAGTACGCAGGTCTCCCCGTTGAGCCAATCTTTAAAAATAACTTCATTCTCGGACTGTGGGATGAAACAAAAAAAAATTATTAGCCCACCTGACAGACGGATGCAGGCACACATGCTTAACACAGCACAACACAACAGTTTATTCGCACTTAAGAGAGTGTCACTGCCATTGTCAACCGAAAGTGGAATCGTCGCTGCATATTTGAAAGTGGGCCAAATATCTGTGAAGTGAGCTACAATACAAATAGATGCACATTTCTGAGATCGCTGTCATATTTGGTAGTGGAGGGAAGTCAGCGGTGAATTCAGATATAACCTCAAATTGTCACCGTAACTGTCAGATGCTATTATGACATTAATGTCGGATGTGCTATTGTTTACGATTCTTTTCTGTTTCGGCTGCAATCATAAATATTATGGCAGGGATATAAATGACTTTGTTCTGCGAAAATGTCTTTCATTCAAATCGAGTAAAAGCAAATGAACTAACGTCGACAGGTTGTTTATGCTTTGCGAACATCGTTAAAGAAAGGTGAAGATCTAATAATAAGAATTTCAATTCACCCACTGTTTCGTGGAAATCACGAATGTCACCTTATGATTTCGGCCGTCGTGTGTTGTGTAAGCACGTAGGTATTTGCGTTCAATTATATTTAAATTTTGGGTGGATTCGCCACGGGTTTTTAGTATTTTCCTAGACTAATCTTAGTGGATGATTACGTGTTGCATTCGCGAAAAGTTAAGAGGGTTTCTGAAAAAAACAATAAAAAGTTGTTTTCAGTGATGAATAATAATTGTGGTCAACTGATTGAAATATTTGTTTGCTTGGTTTTTTAATGGTTCTAGAACAATTGACAGAATCATGCTTTATTATTATTTTTTTGTATTAAATTAAAGGTGGACGCCATAGAGTTCTTTCTCTATGCGTCTACCCCTACACTTTCGAGTCTAGGTTCGAATACACGAACAAGCAACAATTTTTCAAAAAAAATTGTTCATGGCTCCACCTCTTTCGAGTCACTGACAAAGAGTATAACTAGAAGATGATTTTTGGATGAAAATTAGGGTCAGTTTCCAACTGCTCCAGAACCCATTCAGCGAACACACGTCGTTGTCTTCGGTCGTTTTCCTTCAGCTCCTGTATCAGTTGAATTTTGTAAGTGTGCAGGCCCAAGTCAGGACGAAAAATTCAGGAGGTTGTGGTCTGCGAAAGGCCGAGCTCTTGTGAACGAAATCGACTCCCTCGGATTCTCTTGCATACCCTCACGGACAACGGGGATGTTTTTAGCAGATCTCGCGTTTCGAAGTAGTACGAGTGTTAGTTTATTGTTTACTGAATCAGTGAACTCAAATTTATCACTGCGAATAGTCCTCTCGGTATGACGACCGGAAAATGGGCGAAGCGTGCGTTCTGTTGTCCAAACAGAACACCAGTGTTATCATTTGCACGTGTTGTCGGACGCTATGTCTGTCCATGGTGCTTTGACAAAATAGACTGAATAAATGACAGCCAAGATGACAGATGTAGCTTCAACAATATGGCCGCTATAAACTGTCAAAGTACGGAAGTGCCTATTGGAAGACCCTTTTTAATGATAAGGTCATAGTGTCTGTCTATCTGTCTGTCTGTTTGGGATAATCTCCGTAATGGCTAAACCGATCTCAATGAGACTTTGCAAACAAGAAGAGGAGGTTTTCGAGAGTGTCTATGTTAATAAGAATTTAGGAAAACTTTTATTATTTTTACATTTGTTTTGTCTTTAATCCATTCAACTCCAAGGTTGCCTGAGAGCAATTTCTGTTGCCTTATGGCTAACGGTAAGCGTTTCTTTTGTTTTTGTCTGTTGATTCTTAATGATAACAGTAGTTTTATGTGTCTACTCGAAGTGTGAGCAAAAAGAAACACATTTGAAGATCATTTAGCGAAGTTATGTGCAATAGACTTCACGCGCGTAGTAGAAAATATTTTTTGTGAAATTTGGAAGAGTTACTAAAGTGAGTGATTTACTCATATATTAATTTAAGAATATTTAAATATATGAATGAATTTGTTTTATATCTTGTCTACATAATTTTTCAAAAATAAATAAAAATAATTGTAAGCTGTTTTCAAAGAAAGATTTCTTTTTTACACGCCTCTATTGCCCAACGTTGTTCACAAGCAACGTCTAGTGGCGCCCAAACCGATAACCGTGGCGATTTAAAATTTGGCCAACTTCTTCTTTAATGAATGCAAATAGATCAAAACTAAAAAAAATGTCTTTCTACAGGAAAAAGTTGGGATCGAATGGGTTAAAAATGTTCAATGAGAAAAAGCAACCTTTCTCATATTTCAGAGTCTCCTAAGATCGATCAGAAATCGGTCATAGGCTATATACAACTAGTGATACCACAGATCAACAAAAAATACAACATTAGCTACATTTGCAAGCAATACAAAACTCCTCTCATCAACGAAGAATTCACACAAAAGTTGCAAACTGCTGCTGTTAAATATTTAAGTGAACAATAAAACGACGAATAAAGCTTAAAAGCAAGGAATGCCCGTCACTTTCACAAACGAACAATTTAAACATTTTCTTCAGTTTTCACTGTTTCACTTTAGCTTTTACTTTTTAACGTTAAATCTTCTTTCGCAAGTGGTTTGCCTTTAATCTGGCAAAAAGGCGAAGAAAAGACGACTTTGGGTACTAAACACAGAAACATTTATTGACTGTTAGGAAGAAACTTACCAACGTTATTTTACTTAAGCGCAAAGCAGACATTGTGCATCGTTTTCAAAGCAAGGTTATAATAATACTAAGGAGTCCGAGGTGGATCTGGGCCTAGCTTCTCAGCCACTCGTGTTGTGCGTGCTATTGTTCTCTCATGAGCGGAGGGGACCTAGAGTTTAATGCCAACTCCGAACAGCGAGATTGAGAAGCTTTTTCTAGACAGTTACACTCTTTAAGCATTATCAGTGACTCGAAAAAGGTGGAGCCGTGGACAATTTTTTTCTTTTGAAAAATTGTTTGTTTTGACTTAGATTCGAAGCTAGACTGTGAAAGTCAAATGTGCATGGGTCAACGCACGAACCCACACGGCCACGGCGCCCACAAAAACTAACGTACTAAGAAATATTGTTAACGTTCCATGGTACGTAAGCAATTCTGTGCTGCACAAAACACGTCCAGGATGGTATGCGGGAAAATGCAAAAAAAAAAATCTGAAAACTCATTAAAACAAAATGACTGAAGCATTACACCTAGCAAATAATGATAGCTTAATCAAAAAGTTGCCAGGAGTGATGAACAAATCTTGCTTATTGCTGTTTCCTTAGGCTGAGAGGGCAATTGAGTAGTAAGGCCCTATTCCGAACAAATAAGGAGATTCTATACAAAACCTTGATTATCCCAGTCTTGCTTTATGACGCTGAAGCATGGACTTTGTCAAAAGTGGATGAGGATATCCTCGGTCGTTTCGAGAGAAAAATTTTTCATAAAATATACGGTCGGTTTGCGTTGACGGGATTTGGAGGAGGAGATTCAATGACGATAGACGATGGATTTCGAAGCATTAACAGGCGAACCATGCAGACACAAGCGTCTGCACTTAGCCTCTATTAACGAACTCCTACTCTCACCTCCCCATGGTGAAATCCGGGAGCCGAGTACTCTCGACAGAAGAACCAACCCTCGTGGGACATCTGAGCGGCTGGAAAGATCGTGCTGGCTGGAGATGCATGTTGAGTGAGGCCCAGGTCTACCTCGGACTGTAGCGCCCTAAGAAGAAGAAGATTCATTGACGAACTACGAGCTGTACAGTGACATCGACAGTCAAAACCTGCGCATCAATCACTTAAGATGGCTAGGATATATAGGGCGAATGGACATCAATGCACCGGCCCGCAGAGTCTTGGAATTTAACCCATAGGGACGACGCAGTAGAGGAAGACTTTGAGTTAGGTGGCGCTCACAAGTTGAAACGGACCTCAACCGGCTTGAAGAGCGAAACTAGAGGCAGCTAACTAAGAACCGTGTTAGCTGGAGAGGATTGTTAGTTGAGACTCATGTTCACTCCGAACTGTAGCACTACCTATAGGAGAAAAAAGAATCAGAAAGTTGAAAGGGACAGAGCTATTTAATGTGCCTTTAATGCCTACATTTTTATACCGACCACTCTCAGTAGATATTCATCATCATCATCATTTTCTGTGGCCCGCAAGTTCCACTAAATGGGTCGCGAGGGTAATGCACACTCGATCCTCCGTCATCGACTCTAACTGATCGGGGGCTATTTACAAGCGCAGGCAGGCGAGTTTTGGGACTTTATCTAACCATCTCGTCCTGGGTCTCGCTCGGAGTAAAATTGTCCCCTAAAGTCTACATGTGGGCGCCGTGGCGCAGTGGGTAGGTGCGTCGACTCCTATGCTCGATGTTTTCGGTTCGATTCGCGAAAAAACACCTATCGAGTCACTGACAATGCTCAAAGAGTATATATATATATATATATTGAGAGAACAATAGCACGCACAACACGAGTGGTTGCTGAGAAGCTAGACCCACGTCCATCTCGGACTGTAGCGCCGCCATTATTATTATTATTAATGTCATATGATAATGATATGGGTGAAAACTCTTGACTCTTTATAAGGAATTCCATAGAATATTAGCCCTTTTGACTAGATGCCAATAAATCCCGAGTCTAACAACCGGAGAAGATAAACGCCTCACATCAGACGATTCCAAACTCCTGTATAATTTGTCGCGATTCGTTTGAAATCTACAGATCACAAAAAAATTACTATCTGGTTAAAAGCATCTCAGGAATGTGTAAATTAGTATCTTGTACCAAGATTGATCCCTGCTAAGGTATTCATTTCCACAAAAGTGTCTAGATATTGCCTTCATTTCTGTGTCTTCCAAAGTACAACACGGACAATTTGAATATGCTTCCGCAACCACGCAAAAACAATTCCAGGTGTGTCCAATTCCAACGTCTTTCAAAGATCCCCGATACTGCTTTAATGGCCCAACATCGTCTGCTATTATGTAACCTTGTACCACACAGATGTCAAGCACATTCTTGTTCGCAAACAAACAAACACTCAACGTGTATCCTTTTTATGAATATTCAAACAAGCGCCGAAGATTTGGACACTGTAGCACTTTGGGACTAGCGCTCAAACATTTCAAACAAAAAAATCGATCAATATCACTAATTCGCTTGACCTTCATGCCCGAAAAAATTAGCAATGCAAATATTCCGCTTGGTTCGGCTCTGCTCATAAATTTAATGAGTAGTTAACATATTTACTTAGTCAATAAGTCAATAAGATGCTACTTAAGTGGATTATAAGTGGCACCAGTCGTGACTGAATGAATGGAGTGGACTTGTCTGTGAAACAATTTAATCAAGTGCATGGACGGGGAAAAATTCCTGATAGATTATTAGAGGATATCAGCATGTGTTGGAAATATGCAATGACATCATCGAGCGTGTGGAATTGTACAGCCAAACATCTGTGGGCTTAAGTTGACTCCAAACTGCGCGAAACTTATAAACGGTTTTTGAGTCTTTCGCGCAATTAAATCATTTCCCTCTTCGCTCAGGTTGAGAAAAATGTCTTAATTCATATTTATCACGTCGTGTGCAAGACTTTTACTTTTAATCAACGCAGGCCACGTAAATCTGAGCTCAGCGGTCAAAACCCAGACGCAGATCTGGACAA